>AP027105.1:13206648-15994897 GCA_028142955.1 Pinctada fucata
GTGTGCTTAGCTTCTGAAAAAAAAAGTTTAAATTGTCAGAGGAAGGTACCCACCATGACCTACTTTCGCCTGTGGTGGCGCCACTGTTGACGGATCCGGAGAAAAAAAAAACAAACATTTATGAATGCTTCTTTCCTACCAAGTTTCATTCAAATCCCTTCAGTACGTAATTTTGGAGAAGATGTTCAATTTGTATATATGAAAATACCCCCCTTTCCCTTTTTACATCAGAAAAAAAAAAGAAAAATCAGAAAAATAACATTTTCAAACTTGGATGGTGGAGAAAGTTATAGGGGGAGTAAATTTGGTTGAATTATGTCCTCTCGTGCGATAACATAACTTATTTTTCGAACGATACTGTTAGAATTTAAGAGATTTCCAACGACAGGGGATGTTTCAAAGTTCATTCAATGAACGGGCACTTGCGAAGCGCCATCTGGTATCAAAATGGAAGTTAGCATTGACGAAGCAATCATAGCATTGGGACGAAAGAATGATGGCAGAGTGAAAGATGTCATAACGCATGACAATTATGCATTGACGAAGGACAGATTTAAAATGCAAGCAAAGAAGAAAGATAAATGAAAGTTGAAATGAAAGCAAGAAGAATGAACTTGAAATAATTAAACATTGAATGAAGAAACATAGCATGAAGCATGTAAGCAAGTCAAATAGCATTGTGACCCTAATCCCCCTCCATATAGAAATGAACAAACTTACATAATTATTATATCCTTCTAGATCACTCAGATACAATTATTATTTTTTGAAGGTTTGTACCTCTTATATTCTGTTTGAACCCCTGCAGCCCGTTTCAAAAAAATTACGATAAATTCTAGGAATTTTCGTAACGTTTGATCGCTTAGTACTTCTTCTAAACTAAAAATCGCAATGTTTTGTCTCTTAATTTGTGTTTAGTATAAATAGGAACGATATAAGAAAACACAGTATAATCTAAATTGAAAAACATTTCAATCTTATATTTGATGATGAAAGATTTTTTGTGAAGCTAGGCGCAGATCCCCAGGATCTCCGCGGAAAATCTGGGGGAGGGTATGGGAGAGGGTTTGCCCCCCCCCCCCCCCCCCGAAACAATGTTGAAAAAATGAAGCAATTTGGTGGCATCTGAAGCGTCATCGTGTGGACCCCTGCCTCATCGCTCCCCGGGCTTTCTCACTCAGCGTGAGAAAAGGAGTGATGAGGCGGGGGTCCACACGATGCTGTTCAAAGCGTATTTGAACTGAATTTAGAAGGGATTTGGTGCACATGATTCAGTCCGTGTCAGTAACAATAATCAGTATATATTTGAAAAATTTCGACATTTTCTGATGCTTAATTGTTCTTGCACGGCATGCTGAAGTCAACATGTTCGGGATTTCCCAAGGAAATGGGCGGTTCAAAAAAATTTTTTTTGAAAGGACAGAGAGGTCAGTCCATGGGGGTTTCCAGCCGTAAATTCACGTTAAACTAGGATAAAATCAGCGTTTACCTTACATACATGCTATTTTCATATTTACTCACTTGAATCTATGGACGAATTAGAAAAGGGTAAGTAAGTGAGTGATTCATCCTTTCCGTCGTCTTAACAGAAGATAGAGTTCCTGAAACAGTACTATTAATGTTTAAAAATACATTTGTATACGTGCTATGCTGGAAAAATGTTGGTCTTACGCTAGGGTGCATCTAGAACTTCAATAAACAAGGACGACACAAGCACGGTCAGAAAGGGGAGGAGGTGGGTGGGTGTATGAGAAGGATTTAATAGCTTTGAAATATTGATAGCTGAATTATAGGCCCCCGGGGCATATTTGAGCTATATCCAATGATAAATATTTGCCCATTTTCCCGGTTACTTTAAAGTATGTTTTAAACAAAATTTGTAGATGACAAAAAATACATTTATATTTGACTGGAACAGAAACGTTTAGGTTCCGATCCCCGTAGATCTACCATTTACATTGATTGTTTGACGCGCGTACATGCTTTGCAAATTATTTGAACACGTTTATTATGGTATTTGTTAATTTTCGGACGTAAAATAAACAGAAAACCATCTCTGTAAAGTACATTACAAAACTTCGCGATTGTCTGTACGAATTAATCCACAAATACGCCAATATTGACACAGGAGCTCGATGCCAACGATCCACAAGTATATCCACCTCTACTTTGACTAGAGAGAGATGAGAAGGGGCGGGTATCATTGAAGGCTGTTGGCATCAAGCTCCTGTGGGTATCGAATCGATATGCGATAGAATATATAAAATCAAATTTGTAAATTTTGTTTCAGAATGGGGAATTCAGAATGGTGAATTCTGGTGGACATTAAGCAATTTTTACTACTTTTGAAATTAAACTTTTGTAGTTTGTTTGTTTGTTTTTCGAGTGCTCATGTCTCATGTTACCAAAAAAATAGAAACCGAGGGAATTTTCCCGACCCCCCCCTAAATCCGCCCTTTTTGCCTTGTTTTTGTTTATCCGACTGACTCTAAATCATGCATCAAATCATATAAAGTTTATATGATTAAAAGATTGCATATGATAAATGAATTCATATATGAGCTGGTCATATTATTCGTTTTGTTCGTTACATTCTGAAATTTGTATGTTCGTGACGAAGGATCTCGTGACCACCAAATCACTGACGCAGTGAAATTCCATTTGTCAGTCAGAAATGGGCAGCCATCGAGGCAAGAGCCTACTCAATTTTTCCCCTCGAAATTAATAGAAAAGTGCAATCTTTTTACAAAATAAAGTTTGTGGATTCTTACATTGTGTTATTAAATAATGTAAGTATTGAGAAATGGGTAGATCGCACTAGCATGATGCTAAAATTAACTCGAACGAATCGTCTGCGTGCCCTTGCCTTCTTGCCAAGACAAGGGCATTGTGCTAAAAATAGGAATGGCGGCACGCTAAATATTGCAAATAAAAATGATCTGCTTATCTCAATACTTAAATGTTTACAGGTTAAGATTGTTATTTTTTTCATTTACCTATGCTGTTTTACGTAAATTTTGATACATTTCTTGTGTCTAATGTGGATAATTTACGTTTGGTGGCTTCGCGAAGATTTCTTTGTTTATGTTCTTAAAATAGATTTTGAACCACGTGGTGTTATTTTCCCATCCCTCTTCAATAAATACGTTAACACCAAAGAAAAGATTATTGAATACACAAATGAACATTTATCTATTATACATCCATTCAGAAAGGTATGCAAAAATGAAAGAAATTGGGAATATAAAAAATAGTGGGGGGGGGGGGGGGTAATTCTGCCTTTGGTATGATGAAATTTGCTGTATAACCACCTTGATTGACTCTTAAGGAAGGAAAAGGAATTGAATGAAATATTTAATTGTGGATATTCATAAATTGATACATTCTTTATTATTGTTTGTGAAAATTCAATAAATCTTGAATGCTATTGCAATTGATGAATTACAACTTGAACTAGAGCCAGTAGAAATTAGGGAGTTCATAAGGCCAGAGGAATTTTCAATTCAAGTGTGTTCATGTACTTGAAAAATATACATATATAACAAGTAGATGTATATTGGAATTTTATAAATCACCAAAAGTTAATAGCTTCTGTAATATTTATTAATGGAAATAAATTTGTACATAATGTACTGTACAAAAATATACTAAAAAAAAGAAATGCCATCTTGTTACATACAAAAAGAATACATCAAGTGAAGTACAAATTAAAAAATGATGTATGAAAATATAAGAAACATCTGTCAATAGGACTCCTGCTTATAGTAATGGAGCCACGTAGATCAAGGTTGATGGTGCTATAAAGTAAAATTATTGTGTTACACTAACTTGCAGTGATTGCTAATACTATAGTGACCTTGAAAAAAATCACACTTTCATAATTGTGCTATTCCACTGCACCATGGTGCTACACATGTCTATTGTCTTAGCAATCACACAATTTACCCTTAGTATCACTGTACTTCTTTGCAGACTTCAAGTTCTAGAAATCTGTCAAATGTTGGACTTTGGTGTTTTGGGATTTTCATCAGTCCAAATAATAGTAATATAAATGAGCTTTTATCAGATTCAGATCAAATAGTTTTTTGTTGGCCAAATAAACATTACAGATTCTTTTAAACTCAGTTTGATTGAAAGAAATCTGTGCTGTCGATGTATGATTGACTTGATTGATGGTATAATAGATGACAGGATTTGCCAAGCTACATAGTCCTGTCAAGATTCCAATTTAAAAGTTAGTCAGATCAAGGAAAGTTTGAGAATTTTATGAATGGTGTCTTTATTTCACAGATACAGTACCCACTGCACCCGTGTAAAATATCACCAAATAGTAGAGATCTGTGGAAGAGGATCTTGAGTTTCATCCTGTGTTGTCTCAGGATTCCTAAGGAAGAAGGTAAGGCCATACCAAATTAATTCAATGTTCTTTGGATTTCCCGCAACATATTTTTCAAAATTAAAAAAATATTAAATATTATAAGATAAAAATACTGTAATGCTCGCCCTCACCAATAAATTTCTGGCTCAAGAATTTTTTAGGGTTGGTTCCGATTTCTGCCTATCTTGAAGCTTCTAGAAGTCTCAGATTGTGCAAATTTTGAAGAAAATGATACTTCTTGTGTTTGAAAAATGTTGTTAGGAGCAAATTTGTTGTCCCAAAATGGCCATATGGTATACATGGCACTGAAAGTCAAGGAGGGGGGAATGTTCGAAAATCATTTCTGTACTACTATGTGCCAGGCTTCCTAGTCGCCAGATTCCTATGAGGATTCTTTTTTGAGTACGGAACATAAGAAATATATTACTGGGGTAACCTATATATCAACAACAAAATTATTTCACTTGCTTGCACTTTAAAAACTGCAATACTTAAAAAAAAAAATGAAAGAATTGAATTTTCACTCGCTCGAACCTTTTTTTTTCACAAGAAAATCCAAAGAACATTTAATTAATTTGATATGGCCTAAGCATACCATTCTAGACAACCTCATAAATGTTTGTAGTGTATTTTATTCAAAGTATGAAATTACAGTTACATACGTGTCAACATGAATTGATATATATTATATTATATTCGTATTAATCATATATACACGTAAAGACAGCTACCGGTACAACCTTGTCGCAGTATGTGTACACTTTATGGTAAGTGTTAACAAAAATGCCTTTTTATATTGTTGGTAACCTTGGTTCCTTGTAATCAATAAACTCCTGCTTTCGAGAAAAACTTGTACAAATAAATGTACCGGTAATGTAATGTCCTACTGCTCCTGTTACCTGTATCAGTTTTTCTTCTAATTGTAATTTGTATAAGTATACAGAGAAAAAAGACACTAAAAATTGAATACTACAATAACTGAATAAGACTAGTACATGCAAAAATTATACTCCAGCCCACAAACAAGTCAGTGTCACAATACACCATGCCAGTAGTGCCAATAACACAACTGAGATCCACATGTCAGAACTGTTAATGCCACATCAAAACTAGCAATAACACACATGAGATCCACATGTCAGAATTGTTAATGCCACAACACACAATGCCAGTAGTGCCAATAACACAACTGAGATCCAGATACATATATCAGAACTGTCAATGCCACATCACACAATGTCAGTAGTGCCCATAACACAGCTGAGATCCACATGTCGGAACTGTTAATGCCACAACACACAATGTCAGTAGTGCCAATAACACAGCTGGGATCCACATGTCAGAACTGTTAATGCCACAACACACAATGTCAGTAGTGCCAATAGCACAGCTGGGATCCACATGTCAGAACTGTTAATGCCACAACACAATGTCAGTAGTGCCAATAACACAGCTGGGAGTGGGATCCACATGTCAGGACCTTTAATGCAACAACACACCATGTCAGCAGTACCAATAACACAGATGAGATCATTATATAAATTCATTTCAGAACTGTCGATGTCACAACACACCATGTTGATCTCAGCTGTGTTATTGGAACTACTGACATGGGTTGTTGTGAAATTGATATTTCTGATATGTATGATGATATCAACATATATATCAGAACTGTCAATACCACAACACACCATGTCAGTAGTAACGGTACCAATAAAAAAGCTGAGATCCACATACATGTCATAACTGTCAATACCACAACACACCATGTCAGTAGTAACGGTACCAATAAAAAAGCTGAGATCCACATACATATCAGAACTATAGATACCACAACAGACCATGCCAGTAGTGCAAATGACACAGCTGAGATCCACATATCAGAACTGTAAATACCACAACACACCATGCCAGTAGTGCCAATGACACAGCTGAGATCCACATATCAGATTCAGAACTGTCAAAACCATAACACGCAATGTCAGTAGTGCCAATAACACAACACCACATACATGTACATATCAGAAGTCTCTATGCCACCACACAACATGCCAGTAGTGCCAATAACACAGTTGATATCCACAAACATGTCAGAATTGTCAACACTACAATATTAAACCATGTCAGTAGTAACAATAATACAGCCGAGATCCACATAAATGTCAGAACTTTCAATGCATGTACCACCATACACTGTGTCAGTTGTACCAATAAGACAGCTGATATCCACATGCATATCAGAAATGCCAATACCACAGCCAACCATGTCAGTACATGTAGTACAGATGACACAGCTGAGATCCACATATCAGAACTGTTGATACCTCAACATACCATGGCAGTAGTACCAATGACTGAACTGAGATCAACATGCATTTCAGAGCTGTCAATACCACAACACACCATGTCAGTACCAATAATACAACTCCACATACATATCAGAACTGTCGATACCACAACACACCATTTCAGTAGTGCAAATGGCACAGCTGTGATTAGTGTTGTAACGATTATCGCCGACATCGGCGACATCATCACTAATACCCTTCGATTTCGATTAATCGATTATGTTTTTAAGAATCGATTAAAATCGGAAATACAACGTGGAAAAGCACACAGTTTTCGATCGAATACGCGTATGGCAAGTACGAATAAAACGAAAGTAGATCACCGATCGTTTCCACGAGTTAGAGTTACGGGCGAACCGTAAAATAGTTTGCAAAAGGATACACTTTCTAAGGCATACAATGGATGGAATCAGGATTCTCATTAAATTAATAGTAATGACAAGTACTCTTATAGAAAACTTCAACGTCAGATGCGATACGGGGCTGCGATGCGTCAATATCTACTCGTCTAGAAAAAAACTTTTTACGCTGAACTCTTGAACTATGTAAGAAGGACAAGTTCAGTGAATTTCATAGTACTGTTAGCCTAAACTCCACGAAGATATTGCTTGATTCCTCATTGAATGAGCAATATCTTAAGTCATGAAGTTAACTCTTAGGTCGTATGGAGTTAACCCCCCCCCCCCCCCCCACCCCCCCACCACCACCATCCCTGCATCTGCCGTATAAAGTTGCCGATATTTGTTTTGACTCCATTACTGCTGTGATTTTGACAAAATATTTCATTTACTAGACAGGATTTTATCATTTTGGGGTTGGAGTTCTTTCTAGACATTTTGCTATATGTAGTATACATGTATATTGGCATAAGATTTAGTGAAATTTATTCAATACTTGTCATATTCTTTGCTGTAAAAACAAGAAAGAATTATTTCCAATTAAATCGAAATAATCGATTAAAATCCTCTCCGATTATAAACCGATAATCGATTATGAAATTTTTCCGATTATACAACACTAGCTGTGTTCCACATGATGATACATGTACTTACCGTGTAACCAGAAATTTTCGTGATATTCTAATTTTCGCTATCTTTGCAAGTGATTTGGAATCGCGAAAAATTATTTTGTGAAAAATTGTGTTTGATTCGTTACAGCATAAATTGGTATATCATTTACATTGAACATTTCGTTCTAATCGTACATGCGTATGCTTTCCTTTTCCTAATTAAACGCAAATAGAAGTGAATTGAGTGTACTCTTATCACAGACCTAACTAAAACTTTAATAATGAAAGGTACAAAACAGTAACATCAGATGTACATATTTGCTTGTAAATTAGGAATTGCGAAAAGTTGAATTTGCGAAAATATTATAAAGACACCCTATTTTACTATAAAATCACGAAATTTGATATACTCACGAAAATTTCTGGTTATACGGTATCAGAAACTTAAATGCCACAGCACACCATGTCAGTAGTACCAATAACACAGCTGAGATCCTGATACATATCAGGACCAGTCTTCACAAAAACCCATTTGCCCGAGGCCAGTATAAATTTTGCCGTGCCAGAAGAATTTCACTAATAAACTAAACAAATATCTGATAAAAATTGTCTTCGGGTCAGTGGTTGAAAAAAGTTTTCGTAAAGACTGCAGAACTGTCAAAACCACAACACACAGACTTTTACAGTGTCAGTAGTGTCAGTAACACAACACCACATGCATACCAGAACTGTCAGTGCAACAATGCACCATGCCTGTAGTGACAATAACTCTGCTGAGATCCACATACCGGTACATACCAGAACTGTCAATGCCAAAACACACCATGTCAGCTGTGCCAATAACAAATAATAGATCCCATACATGTGTAAGAAATATCATTGACACAGCACACTATGTAGGTAGTGTAATTGACACAGCTGAGGTCCACATACATATTAAACTGAAGATACAACAACACCAAAGGCAGTAGAACAAATAACACAGTTGAGATCCTCATATATATATCATAACTGTTAATGCTACAACAAACCATGTCAGTAGTACATGTACCAGTGACTCAACTGAGATCAACATACCTATCAGAACTGTCAATACCACAACACACCATGTCAGTAGTACATGTACCAGTGACTCAACTAAGATCAAAACACATATCAGAACTGTCAATACCACAACACACCATGTCAGTAGTGTCTATAACACCGCTGAGATCCACACACACATATCAGAGCTGTCAATGCCAAATTACACCATAGCAGTAGTACCAATTACTCAGCTGAGATCAACAAACATGTCATAACTGTCAATGTCACAACAGACAATGTCAGCAGTGCCAGTAAGACAGCTGAGATCCACATACATGTCATAACTGTCAATACCAACACACCATGTCAGTAGTAGCAATGACACATCTGAGATCCACATACATGTCAGAACTGTCAATACCACAACACACCGTGCCAGTTATTTCAGAAATACAGCTGGAATCCACACACACATATCTGAACAGTCAATGCCACAACACGCCATGCCAGTTATGTCAGTAACACAGCTGAGATTCATATCAGATCTGTCAATACCACAACACCATGTCAGTAGTATGTACCATGAAACAAAGGAGGGTTCTCCAACAACACCAGGTTGCAGCATCCGCAGCAAAACCCCAAAACACCCAATGCAAAAACACAAAGCAGACAAGCACAGAAAGAGACGCATAAGGGACAAGGAACGTCAACGCACAACACAGAAACATCAAACACAAAGGACTACACATAAAACACAATGAAGACAGCTGAGATCAACCTACATATCACAACTTTTCATACCACAAAACACCACGTCAGTAGTACAAAGAACTCATCTGAGATCCATATATATATGTCAGAACTGTCAATGCCACAACACACCATGTCAGTAGTGCCAACAATACTGCTGAGATCCACATACCGGTACATGTCAGATTTATCAGTGACACAACACGCCATGTCAGTAGTGCCTGTAACAATGCTATGATCCACAATAACATACATGTCAGAACTGTCAATGCCACAACACACCATGTCAGTTGTGCCAATAAGACAGCAGAGATCAACCTAAATATCAGAACTGTAAATACTACAACACACCATGTCAGTAGTATGAAGAGCAGAAGAGCAAAACTGAGATCCACATACATGTCAGAACTTTCAGTGCCACAACACACTGTGCAAGTAGTGACAATAACACAGCTGAGATCAACAGACTGTCATTGTCAAAACACACCATGGTAGTAGTGCCTATAACTCCGCTGAGATCCACATTCCACATACATATGTCAGAACTGTCAATGCCACAACACACCATGTCAGTCCTGACAATAAGACAACTCTACATACATATCAGAGCTGTAAATGCCACAACAGACCATGCAAGTTATGTCAACTAACACAGCTGAGATCCACATTCATATCAGATCTGTCAATACCCAACACACCATGACAGTAGTACCAAGAACACAGCTGAGATCCACATACATGTCAGAACTGTCAATGCAATATTACATCGTTTCCACTAATGGAATAACGTAGCTGATATCCACGAACATACATGTCAGGTTTGTCAATGACATAATACACCATGTCAGTAGTGCCTATAACACGGCTGAGATCCACATGTCAGAACTATAAATGCCACAACACACCATGTCAAACAGTGGTGCCAATGACAAAGAGTTTATCCAGTCAGAGAACTGTTAATGCCACAACACACCATGGAAGTATACTATAGCTGAGAACCACATGTATATGAATGTCAGAACTGTCAATGTCAGATGACATCATGTCACTCATTGTCAGATATAAAAAGGACATAGCTGAGTCCACGTACATGTCAGAACTGCCAATACCACAACAGTGTTACACTTCATGTGAGAAGTGACAATAACACAACTGAGATCCACATACATGACAGAACTGTCAATAAAACAACACACTATGTCAGTAGTATCAATAACACAAATGAGATCCACATAAATGTCAGAACTGTCAATGCCACAACACACCATCCCAGTAGTGCCAATAACATAGCCGAGATCCATACATATCAGAACTTTCAATGTCACAACACGCCATGTCAGTAGTACCAAAGACTCATCTGATATCAACTGTGACAACATATAAATAAGAACAATCAATACCACTCAACACACCATGTCAGTAGTACCAATAACACAAATGAGATCCACATACAGACTAACATACATGTCAGAACTGTCAATGTCACAACACACCATGTCAGTAGTTCTAATGACACATCTGAGATCCACATACATTAACATATCAGAACTGTAAATGCTACAACACACCATACCAGTAGTACCGATGACATAGCTGAGATCCACATACATATCAGAACTGTGAATGCCACAACACATCATGCCAGTAGTAAGGCCCCAATCATAATGCTGGTCTATCGAGAACTGATCTCTTAGCAATGGCATGCTTTTGGTATTCCACAGCTGAGTCGAAGGAAACAATCGGAATAAAGTGTCTTGATCAAGGAACACAGCCCTGGATTGAACCCACAACCTTGCGAGTTCTACCTCTGAGCGTTGGCCTCGTTCTATAAGTAATAGACTAAAATGGCCAGAAAAAAAAACCCAGTTTCTTCAGTAGTATAGATGATTAGACCTCATGTTTCTCACATTCTTTGTGACAAAATCTTTGCGTTGACATTCTGACCTTAACTTTTCAATTTTCCTAATCTTAGGTACTGACTAACTGATGTCGGGCCTTGGGAGGAAAGAGGAGCGAAGGGAGATCTGTGATTTGTTCATATATTAGTAGTAAATGCCTAAATGAAATTCTGAGGGATTCTCCATTTTGTCTGTTCTCTCATTAAATGTTACGTTTATCATGTTTATCGTATCGTACAGGGATTTGATTTCATTCAATAATACAATAATTGATTTCCTTGTGGCTCTTAAAATAAAAATTTCCAGCTACAATTGAGCCGTAATTATTCACAATAGGAAGACTTTAAACTGTAAGGATGAAAGATGAAGGTTAATGTTGATAAACTCATATCAACACGAATACATAGTATACAGGTATCAAAATAAGACGTCCATGTACTGTTTGTATAAGATATTTAAAAACGTGCTGGTGTAGGTTACACGTGACTTACAACTCTATGTTTATATTCAAATAGTTTAAACCTTAAAACCGTCCTTATTGAATTGTATCGTAACGAAGTCGTGGGATCCTGCTCAGAGTTGAATTTTTGGATTACCTACGTTATAGTGAAATGCGTCATTTGTTGGAGCGAATCAAGGTTTGTCGGTGAAACAGTTCATAATCTAACAACATGGATGAAACGGAGAAACCGCTCTAACTGTTATTTCATGTATTTTACTGTACAAAACAAACTAACATTTGAAAAGAGTCCGTCTGTCTGACGATACATGATAATATGCACTTCTACTGTCCGCTGTAAGTCTAGTCAGTTATCGGTGTGCGTAGGCAATCACTATATGCGTCATTTTCGGCAGTGCGTCTGTCTGTCTCAGTGTCTATTGGTATTGATCGGTCAGTCGGAGACAGGCAGTCATCAATTTTTAGCGGTGTTCAATATTTTCTGTCAATCCGTTTGTCCGATGTCTTCAAGCTGACATTTATGCTCAGTCTATCGACAGTCAATTTGATTGTCCAAAAACGATATAAGTCCAAAGGTATGCCTGATGAAAAACGTTGTTTTTTTTCAGATTCTCTTAGATATTTGATCAACTGCTCTTATGATGTTATGTATTCTTTTCGTGAACTGCGAATCTATGAGTATATTCATGCTAATTTATTTTAATGACTCCAATTTACATGGAGGGGACTTATTAAATCATCATCGCCATGATCATTATTGAGTATACCAGTTCGTGAAACCGGATACAGCGGTCATTATAGATTTCCTATGGCTGACATCAATATTGTATAGCAAGAAAATGTAGAAGGAACTGGCCATAATTCTCCGTATTAAATATTGATTACCATGGAGTATGTAACTATAGAGTGTTATAGACTTTCTGGAAAAGTATTTGTATCATATCGTGACAACTATAAAAGAATGACAATGCTGGTGTGTGTTTTATGTAAGGTGAAACGAGTTTCTTCCCGCTTCGACAGTCATGAATTTGATGTACACATTGACTTAACAGATGAATATTTTTCAAAGTTTCAGAAGTCCTCAAATGGGATTTAATGTATTCATACATGTTATAACTCCTGTTGTGGGCGGTTCCATGGTTTGAACAGAAGTATACGTAACGACGGTAAAACCATTGTCAAATTTGGCAAAATCCAGGGGGTCCTGACCCCTTGACACCCCCCCCCCCCTTGGATTCGCGCTTGCCTGTGATCTTTATTGAGTCGCGTTAAAATATACTATCGATCATTTTATGTAATGTCTCTCGAATTTTTATCTACTTTATGTATACATATATTTAATTATTTCAGTGTTTCACAGCATTGAACGAATAATCATAGTGATCATAGAACATTTCAGATTTGTATTTAGTGTCATCAAACTTTTTTCTGTGACGGAAATAGGATAAAATGTGTATTGTTTGTATAATGGGAGATATTTTTGTTGCTATCGTATAATGTCCGTATTAGTTTCGCTAGTACTTCCTTTTTGTGGAGAGAACTTGGGAAATAAAACATTACATTTACAGTCTGTATAGTAATCGTGAATACAAAATTTTTCAAAACGTATGAAATAAAAACAACAACGTAGCATATCAAGAATGTAGGAATTTGACTGGTGACTCCCACCAGCAGCGGAGTAATGTTTCGACAAAATGGTCTGCTTGCAGATTTTAATCAACTTATCGCTAATTAACGCCGTCTGGGATCGCTTTGTAGTTTGTATGGAGTCACTCTCAAAGAACGATAACTCTGGTTGGAATACTGGTACCTACTCAAAATTAGTATTCTTTTGTTAGTGTGAACGAGGTCACCTTAACAAAGAGGGGATTTATATTGTGTGCGCGTCAGTATGTGTTATAAGCCCTCCGTACTAACAACCAGCGTCTATGTTTAAATGCATGCGATCAAAAGGAAAATCCCTGCGTGTTCAGAATTGTAAACTAAAGCCGTATTTAGCAGATGGATTTTTCTTTACTTTCTCGCTTTAATCTGTATTGGTATTGATTTGTATTCCAAACTTCCCTAAAAGTATGATTCTCTTCCTCGTGGACTTCGTTATTTAAAAGTAATCAAATTTTAGTGGGATAAAAATATGATACGAATTTGTTTTGATTTCAATTTAGACCTTTATCAGACCATACAATTGGGAGTGTAAGTACGTTTGACTAGGTTCACATAAACTCAATATAATACAGGCGCGTTCGTTATACTAAACTTTTTTTTCTTGGTTAGTATTGGATTTCTTGCGTAACATAACATTTTTCTGTTTACTCTATTTCAGACTGGATAGTTATCTGGTGCGGCCATGTTGTGATTAACCAAGAAGAAATGTGGTACAACTATGCCCAAGGATTCAAACAGGGGATTTAACCCCCTCGATATTCTGGCCACGGCAGCAGCCCTACAGAGCGAGGACAAACCCACGGAGAAATCCGACAACCCTACGGAGAAATCCGAACGTGATATGACACAGGAAAGGGAATTGTCTGTTACTGGAAAAAGAAATGGAAACCCCGACCGTAAGGAAAGCGGCAGTAAACCGAAACTGGAGATTAGAAAAATCAAAGTTGTCACAGTGTGCTCCGATCTGGAGAAAATGTTCGACGAGCATAATTATGGAAATTCCCGTAAAATTAGCATAAAACCTAGTGACAGCTGCTCTGCAGACGATCAAACTTCTGCCAAAGAGAGAAAAGTGATTGTCACCGTAGTGGACAAATCGGGCGACCATAGGGTGGTAAAAACCTTTAATAGCGCTAAATTACTAGATGGCAAAGGTGTGGAAACACCTTCCTCCGGTAGTGGTGACTCGTCCGGCGAAAATTCAGTGACGAAACTCGGAGAATCAATAAAAATATCCTGTGGTGAAAAGGACGTGAATAATTCAGCACTTGTTCAAACAGTCGCTGAAGGAGATAACTCTGTTATACCTCAGGTAAACAAAGACCTGCCCGACCAGGTACAATTGTTTACTTCGAATACGACACAGGTGAACAATGATAAAAACAGCCCCCAGGACATAAATAAGCATTCGTGTACTGGCGAGCAATTGATAAACGCTACATCAAATTGTCAAGAACAGACGGATGGTAGTCATAGTAAAGTATCGTGCGATGTATACAGTGAGGAACGAAAAGAGAAAGTAGATATATTAACGTCTGAAGCTAGAACGCAGGTAGTAAGTACGGAAACAGATGGGAGAATGGGGCAAAAGTTGAAGGTGAACAGAGATGTGGGCCTGAGAAATATTCAGACAAAGGAGTCGGTCACGTATAGCGAAGTAACAGCCGATTTAGAAAAGAATACCACAGATGATAATGCGGAATTCCGTGGTGACGCGATCCAGATAGACAAACCGGGAAGAAACAGTACAGAAAATCTAGTCTCTAATCATCCTCCAGAAATAACTTCTTCAAAAGCGCGCGCTGAAGTACAATTATCACAATCTGAGCAGCCAGTAACAAACATTGCAAATGTCAGCGACGGTAAATCAATATCGACAAGCAAGGGAGAAAACTCTGCCTATGATTCAACGTTATCTGACAACGGACAGATCAATACATACAATACTAGTGAGGAAGGCGTAGAGAGTTCAGACATGATCTCGGGTAAGAAAGAAGCAGGTGAAAATTCACCTAAAACACAATTATATGACGAAGATAGTGCGTCAGAAACTTGCGAACATCGTAATAACGACTCTAATTTAATGTCACCACTCGGGAAATATTCCAATCCTATGGATTGCGGATCTTGTTTAGATGAATTAGAGGGAACCCAGAACTGGCATTATGAAGGTGAGCCGGGTAGATCGGACGTGCGTCTCAGTATAGACCTAGATTCTCCAAAAAGTGAAAAGCAAATCAAATACGATGAAATCAATAAAGAACACGTAGATGACATTAAATCACATGACGATGTTGAGTCTTCACACCTACCGTCATCCAATGATGACAGCACTGTCAGTGATAGGAAGTGTTATTTTGATGACCATTGCTACGCAGATTTTTCATCTCAAAGACGCTCCGAGCAGAGTTCTCAGTCGTTCACAGAGGATGACACTCCGTACGGATCTAGTAGTGACCTTTCTCAGGATAGTGGTATTTCTGATATTAGCCCCTCTCCAAATACGAAGGAAATTCATGTAGACGTGTGTGGTTTGAGTGACCCTGGAATAAAGCCCTCCCTTACTATAGGGGGTAAACCTGTACTTCTTGCCGACAGTTCCCTCCTTCCTTTGTTACAAATGAAATGTAATAAAGAAGGACTTGCTGGTCTGAGTGAAATCAATCGCACAAGGGATGCTATAATCGCCCTCGTACAATCTAACGACGGAAATGTACTACAGACCGTTAAACATAAAGCTCAGCTCTCCCCTGTTGCCTCTGTATCGCCGCCGAAAAAAGACACGTCGCCTAAATTTGGAAAATACAGGATAGGTACGTTTGCTTCCGTGAGCAATTCGACAATGGGACTTGAATCTCCCAAGAAACAGGGTGTAACAAAAGGTCACAAAACTGCCACATCTCTCCTCGCTAACTTAACATTTATGAACACTCAGGGAAAGTCGCGCGAATCCGGGGCCGAGAGGAAATCGGGAAATCAGACCTCTCCCCACAATCACGGGCGGAAGTTATATAGAAACCACATAGAACACGATCACGATTACTGTCTTGTACAAGAATACGAGGCTATCGCACACAGGGGCGGAAAGGACAGTACTTCTAAACGTACTAAAGAAAAGAAACAAGATGGACATGAGAGAAAGTCTAAGAAAATTGTGTCTAGTGATATAGATAAAACGGACTTGGACGATTCTTTAGACACTTTCCCTTTCGATGATTCTAGTCAGCCGGCGTCACCGAGCGTTAATCACTCACACGGCACGCGTCAGAAACTCAAAAGTAGCGAGAAAATTGCGGACTATGTCAAGTCGGGGTGTTCTGATTCAAAGCTTAAGATAACAGGAAGTTTTCAGGACGATTTTATCTATTTTCTGAACACAAAAAGTCGTAGCCGACGGCGAACAATGAGTCAGGATATCCCCATGCCCGTCCCTGCCGATAGAATTTTATTACCCCTCCCGAAACCGGGGGATATAGTAGTACCTCATCTAACGGACGCAGATTTAGAGGCAATCAAACAAGGGCATCCTTCGGCGGCAAAGCCGATGCAGCGGTATCCCGTCACGTCAACGGCACAGACGACTCTCGCGATGCCGAAAACCGAGGGGAATAATACTGCCGCACCCACCAAATCGCATTCAGAAGTCTCTGATGAAGAAAACAAAATCATTAACACTATTTTGAGTATGGAAACCGGTGAGCCGCTCAGTTCGCAAAGTTCTGTAGATACCCCAAGCTTTTTGGACCAAGCCATGCTACCCACAGGAACGGGCGACGGACTTCTAAGCAACATAAATCTGACGCCTGAACAGATGGAAATTATTTACCACGCCATGGACGAGGTTCAGAGTTTATCACCGGACGTGTCAACTGTTGACGCCAAGTTCGACGTCGACGCCGAATTGTCGAAAGACATGACCAAGGGGACCGATGATGCTGGGTCCGAGGACGGTGTAACTGACGATTCTCAGATAACGCCAACGCCCAGTAGTACATTATCAGGTAAGATCACGCCATACTGAAATCACTGAATAGCACGATCAATAAGAGCATTTCGTAATGTTGTATACTTATGACTATAATTTATAAACATATTTTTGCCAGATTGCAAAGCAATACCGGTCTCCGTCCGTCCGTCTGTATGTGGTTGTTCGTTCGTCTTTTTGATATTAGCAAAATCTCAGATCTAATGGGTGTACATGTACCTCGGAGTTGCGCAAAACATTATACCATATGGTGTGACCTAGTGTCCTTGACCTTGGCCTATACCTAATTTCCTAGTTTGACTATATCTTTTTGATCCATAATCATGATAACGGATAGGTTTTGTCAAATTGATATTTCATACATATAGGAACTTTTGATTTATGCTGACTTTTGATTTTGTGACATTGACCCTTTACTGAAGGGATTGAAAAGGGGGGGGGGGGGGTTGATCGTGGACCGATCCCTTCCTCCAACAAACACACCACAGTCACCATCTCCGGTGCTTCCTTCTCAAACAAGCTTTACTACAAACATGTTGAAACAACCCAAGTAAAAGTCACGTTACACTGATATGTAAGCGGAATGTTTATGACTGTATTATGGTAACAGCTGCGCTCATAACGACCTCGATTGATCAACTAAAAATAACTTAAATCATATAGATAATCATATATTTTTTATGAAAAAGGGGGGGGGGGAGGAGTGCGCAACACACAAGATTTTACTAAAAAGAAGATCAATGACAGAGCAGTGTATTCATAGATTTTATGGATGTATACTACCAAAGCAATTGATCTTACTGTATGCGTATTTTATTACTCGGGAAATTGTGCATAAAATCAATAATGGCATACAACTGATTAAGGAACTGACGTTTAGTAATAGAATACCAGACAGATCTATTTGGTATCTGTCATCCATAAAACCATGCAGTATGGAGTTCCCTGTATTTAGATATAACATTTCTTTTCCTGTACATTTTATCTTCGAGAGACTAAATATAAACAGACAAATCATGCAAAATTCATAAATCAAACTGACATGTCCCAAGTTTTAACGACCCCCTCCTTCCTCATGCCATAAAGTAGCCGGGGTCAATCTTGTCTAACATTAAAAGCGAAATGGTGAATATATATTTATAAGCCCCCCCCCCCCCCCCCCCCTTTCTCTCTCTCTCTACAGCCTTTATTATTTTGATTAAAAATGTATTGCTTGTTTGATTGATCTACTATGATTATTTGTTTTTCAGACACAAAGATTGCGGACAGTGAAGATTCTACGCTTTCTGTATCCAAAAGCTCCTTATCATCTGGGGAATCGAACACCCAGGAAGTCACAGAGCCCACTTCTCTTGACGCAGGACCTACTCACATTGGAACGAGCCAATCGAACACCTCCGCCTCAACTTCATTTTCAGGACCTGGAGTGGTCAACACAATGCCCGATATTTCTTTTACGCCACTTGATAAATCTTCCCTTGATATTTTCGGAAATGACCTTAAGTTATTCCCCGAGGCCTCGGTGGACCCTACATGTCCCCCACTGAATACTGATACTAATAACGGTTTTACCAGCAGTAACACCTCAGCAAACTTCACCAACTCCGACAACAGTGCTCCATGGATTGTTACAGTCAGTATGTACTGGAACGACCTGCCCGCCATCATGATAGACAAACTACCTTATGTACGTCTAGTAGACATTCACAAACAAATTCTACCAGCAAAAGACACTGGCATTCTAAAGAAACGATGTCAATTGTTAAATATCCCCGTCTTAAACTGTACTGAAATGCAGCGTTATTTTCTTGTTCAGTATGGCAAGGCTTTTAATTCAAAAAGTACACTGATCATAGGCAAGGACAATGCTAAAATGTTGATTGGATATTACGTGAATCCAGCGTCTGTGCCGCTACGTGTGAAGGAACATAAAACCAGCACAGAGAGACTACATGAAATCAGCAAAGATCCCGCATCATCTCCCACCAAGCATAAATGGTCCCCTTTGTTAAAACAGAAATTGGAGACCCCTCACAGGTGAGATAATACTTAAATAATACAATTTGTGTAATCATTGATTTCATGTTGCTTTAACCAGGGAACAATGCCCAATTTCCGTCTGTAACCTAAGACATACAAAGAATGTTCAGGGTAAGAGAGGAAGATCTATGTATTCACCCACTGACCGGGTGTCGATCCCCGCGATAACAACAAAATATAAACCGGATACCCCCCCCCCCCCCCCAAAAAAAAAGACTAGAGGGGGGTTACTTTGCGAGTCCCAGACGGTGAACCGAGGGGACCATAGGTTTCCATTCCGTCTGTCTTTCCGTCTGTTACACAGGTTTTCCGGTCTTTCCTCAGAAATAGTTTAAGATATTTGAATGAAACGTTGTGTGGATGTGAATCTTTAAAAGTGATGAGTTACAGATCAAGTTCGACTGTTGTTGCCTGTAGACGTACTTTACAAGTTTATATTGTCCTTTGAAGAACATTGGTTTAAGCAATGTTATTTGATATTTTGATAAACCTTACCGTGGTAGGTTGGGACTTATAACAAGAACACAGCGTAAACATGATAAAAGGACACAAAGGGGCTGGGCATGACATGTAAATCAAACATCATGTAGATCTGCATGAAGACAATGCCTGAATGTAGATCTTAATGATGTTTGTAATGAGAAAACTGCAGCAACTCATTTAAAATGACTCGTCGAAATAGAGCTTCCGTCATATTTTACTAGTATGTAAAAAGAGCATACTTTCGTTTGAGATATCATATTGGCATTCAAAAAGATATTCTCTAGATGTTCCAAACTCAACATACTGCTATAAGTTTATAGATTCTGAAATTGTTATGTCGCGTAGACGCGTTGAGGCGACTAGTCATTATAAGTTGGGGAATAGGAGGGGCGGGCGACCGTTACGTACAGAAATATTGTATAAGTCTAGTACGAACTGAACAGACTGATGAACAGCTTGATGGAAAATGTTCAAAATGGTCGGACTGTTTAAAAGATTACAACAGAAGTTGCCAAAACTTGACGTTTATATATTTGTGGCATTTATTATCTGTTGTCCCCTACATGTCAAGTTTGATCATTGTACTCGTTTTTATGCTGCATTTCGTAATTATCTAATAATCTTATATGATATAAGTAAATATTTGCTGACACCCATACAAATGGGTACAATAAAGGTCTTAATTATTCGACTAATAAACTATTCTATACTAATTTAAGAAATTTATTAATAAGATGGTTGTATATTTGCAGAATACCCTATATGTCATGAACTGATCCTATTCAGTATTGAATATATACGATATGGCGGATATTGACACTCTCCCAGATTGATTTTGCCAATTTTTAGTGTCAGAATTTTTAATTAAAAATTAATCAAATAGCAAGGTTTATGGGTAACACTCGTTCCTCATTCGACTAGAAATGTTGTTTTGTCTGAGCCGTGCCTTGTTTTCCTTGGATGGTATTTATATATATAGATATACAATATAGTCGTACATCCTGTTTGTTGTATTTAATTACAAGGCCATTAGTACGGAATCTTGTTGTACTATCCCACGAGCCCTTGTATAACTTGTTCTATAAATTGGTAGTAAATCTTTGTATACGTGGTAGTTAAAATTCATGATCATCCACATCTTTTATGGCTCACATTAGCTTATGAAACTTGCCTTGGGTTTCTTTGTTCATCGTTAAGGTTCCCTTTGGGAAATGTCGGAAATGAGTCTATTGCTGAGCTGCTTACATATAGGTAGAATAGATAATATGTGCAGAGTCCGTGTTTGGGATTTCATGAACTGTATGCAAAATAAATAAATAGATGTGAATTTATTTTTATCAAACTGCGCGAAGAAAGGAGATTCAGACCTTACCCGAACCCCTACTTTCAACAATACATTGTCTTGATCAGTGTATACACTGTCTATTATTTTAATTTCTCAACTCTGTTTATAAATTTATTATTACTTTGGGCATTGTTGTCTACTTTAACTGATTCAGATTATGACTTGTTAACATGAGTTTGTAGATTTTTTAAAAGACCTTGAGCTAAATAAAATGTATTTAAAATATGTAGATTTAGTACATGTTTCTTGCATTAAATCTTAGATCGGCTTACTCCCGTTAATACTTGTCGCTATCGATTGTTGGTACGGCCGTCTTTATTTTATGATGGTGGCTAAACTTGTACGTTTTCTTTTCAGTGCTAGTGAATCATCATCGGAATCCAAGACGACGCAGGGTGAAACCGACAGCATCAAACAGACGGCGAAAACGGAAGTGAATGTGGCGCCCTCTACTGAAGCTACAGTACTACCACGGGTTGTAAAGAAATCTCATGTTGCCCCTAATACCTCCTCGGTCGTGTCGACTGAACCAACAAAACTTTCCTCGCGAACGAGGCACAAGAAAATTAATTTTCTTGAAATGTTGAAAGGTGATTCAAACAATAATACAGCGGGTAATGACGTCACAGTCGCTGAGGGACCCTGTGAACAGAATATTAAAAACGATAAGGCCCCCAAGTCATTAAGGGTCAAAGATCGAAAAAATAGTCCCGAGTCCCGGAGTAAAACGCATGAGTCCTCTGATGGTAGGTCTAGAAACGATAGGCAAAAACATCGACCGTCATCGGACGAATCTGTACAGGTTGAAATGAACACGTGTGATAGTGAGAGCGAAAATAATGTTATTGTGGC
The DNA here is from genome assembly GCA_028142955.1 of Pinctada fucata. Lineage (NCBI taxonomy): Eukaryota > Metazoa > Mollusca > Bivalvia > Pterioida > Pteriidae > Pinctada > Pinctada fucata. The sequence goes on from AP027105.1 coordinate 13,228,888, forward strand.
GGGAAAAAGAAAAGCTAGATGGGAGTCTAACATTGAAAACTCCCAAATGACTAAAGGTTTGCCAAAAGAGAGAAAGAGAACGACTCCTTTGAAAGTGAAGTGGGCAATGTTTAGTAAAAAGAATACAAAGAGGTCTTCAAACACGGAGATGAAGACGGATAATAAGGAAATTCTCGCCGTCGTCCACAAAGATATGACGCCGAAAAATGGACAACGTGGACGTATACAGGCAGGTAACGTGTTCATAGACCTGTATGACGGACCAAATGTACCGTGTGTGCGATGTTGTACTTGTAAAAAGTTATTTTCCGTAGACAATTTCCTGAAACATCTTCACGAGATAGGGGGCAGTGGTAAGCTACTGATTGTATCACAACCACAGACGTTTGCTTTGCGCGATTCACATCCCTCCGAATCTCAGAAAAAGTTATGGGGAAGCTTTCAAAAGCGGAGGAGACTTTACAACGCGGAAACGAGGGCAAAAAATAATGTGACATCGGAAGTGAAGAAAAGCGTGGTGGTTGACGAAGGTTTAGTCACCAAAATACAAAGCAGTCTGATGAAAAACCGCAATGTTCGAATCAGTGCCCGGAAACGGAAACCGAAGCAGTTACATCCGATTGAAAACTACAGCTTTGCAAAGTCCAGCGTTACAAATCCTAGGTGCAATGAGCCAGAAGAGACTGACGAGAATTTTGCCGCGGTCGATGACGTGCCATCTCCCGCCAAAATAGCCCGTATTTTGCCGAACTTGACAGCAAATGTTCAAGCTGTCTCCAAAAATACTGAGGAAAGTACTAACGCGAATATGACGGAGAGTGTAGTGACCTTGACGAATGGCCCAGAGGTGATCAGCTTCACTGCGCTGGAAAACGGCTTCGATGTCTGAATATCACCATGTGTTACGTGCAGAATTTGAAAATACTTGTCTTTTATCATTAAAACGGGCGGGGCACACCGCCTAGCAGCGTAATAGTGTGTGAAGTGGTATAACTCACGTTCTTAGTGTAACATATAAATCTATAAGGTTGTATTGATTTCTGAGCGTTTTACAAGTTCTGTTGAAGCCATGTATGGGCAGATCCTCTCTTTTGATTGATTTCAATTTAAAAAGGTCTTTTTTTCTGACTGAACTTAAAGAAATCCTCGGGAGTTAAATGATTTTCATAGTTGCCTACATTTAAATCGCCGCTCAATATGGATTAGAGTTTAATCAAAGCTTTTTGTGCAGATAGCATTTACGTCTCCCTAAACTAGCAAAACTTGTCCCCTATTTATTCAATCATGCCACATGGAGTCGCCCATACATGATTTCATACAGAGCGGAAAGAATGGCACTTTTTAATATGTGATAATTAGCTTGTGTAGATATACCACATGAGTGTTAGAGGATCTGGGTGTAGTTTGTCATCACGCTATACTTAGAGAATTACTAAATGACGCCACGTCAGTACATACAGCGTCAGTCTAACTATAGTAGATCCGTATTCCATCACAGCCTACAAACAGGATGTGTATTGATCATTACTTCTCAGTAGTACAGGTCGGGAAATAGGGAAAATCATGACTCATTCTAGTGTCATTAAAAAAAAAAGGAACAAAACGTATAAAGGGCTTCTAGCATGTCTAGAAGTGAATTTTATGAATTGTAATAAATTCCCACATGCACCAATGAGCACATTTATTGTGCCCTTCCGTGATAAGAAATAGGACGTCCTCAAAGTATAAAGATTTCATCCTAGTTTAAGTTTTATACGCCCGCAAAAGAAATATTTTTGTATCATTAGGTCAGTAAGTTATCTCCATGTTTGATTACCTAAATTATGAATTAAATCAAATATATAGTAGGTCTTAAAAATCTGGGGTTTTTTTCTGGCAAATTTTCTACCGTATTATCGTTTTAAAGGTATTAGTGGCTTATAAGAAATATAATTATGTATTTTATAAGTATATGTAATACAGGTCAAGGACAACATTACAAAAACCTAAGATTCATCACGTGGGTTTATGTTGTACGTGTAGGTATTTATGATTATAAAGCATATTATTGAGATTTGCTCTGGGTGTACTATGTATAGCTAGTTGTTATATAAAAGGACTAGTAAACAATTTGGGTGCCACATATTTAGTTATAAGTTCAGTCGCAAATTATACTGTTTATGTATTCAATTTCTGAATTTGATTTCCTCTGGCTATTTAAAGATTAGGGTTATTTCTCTGATGTATAAGCGGTAAAATTTATCTCATCACGACTTTTTAAAAAGTCCTGTCTAATTAATGTAAATATATGTAAAGTGTTACGAAAGCCAAGTGTATAGTGTGTATGTGCGTGTGTCCAGACGTCCGTACCATGTTGATTACTTTATATATTGTTGTTGAATATTTGGACTCTGTTCTTTCCTTTTTCACATTGATAAAAGAGAAAAAAAAAAGTCCTGTATTTGCATTTAGTGCTAATTTTCAAACTATGTTATCATGCCCATTGCCTTGGAAGTTTCATTTTCAAGGAAGTAAAACACATTGTTGAAAAAAAGGAATAAAATTTTGTTTCTCAAAATTGATATGAAAGATTCCATTTGTTATTTCGTCCTTTAGACACGTTAGATATTAGCTCGGCGACATAGCTAAAGGACAGTAATGACGCTAATTAGCGCTGTGTAATTTTGAAATTTTTAGGCAGTTTTCGTAAGAACAAAAACAAATTATTGTTACAACCAGAACGAAACTAGAAGGAAATTGAATGGGATTGCCGTGAGCTAGTATCTGGCGATGTGGGTTATATTATCAGAAGTTCAGTATATTTATTTGCATTCTTGCCAAAGGTGCGCTACGCCGCTGGGGACGTGTGCGACATAATGCACGTACTGTGCATTATTCTTTATGCTATGCACCTGTAGTAAACAGTGGGGAACCCGAAAACAGCTGTAGTCGCGCTCTGTTGAGAAAGAAGGAAGCAGGGGGTTTAGATAATTTGTACATATACCATTAGGTGATTAGTTAAATTTGTGGACTGATCTATCAAAGTATTGATCTCCGAGTGCGTGTTTATCACGGATATGATGAGTAAACCTTGTACTAACCGCTGGTTAACCTTTAAACTGGTATACATTTTGCAAGGTTGTTCCGTTTTCGGAACGAGGTAGGGAAGATAACTCTTGGTTACTAGTCTTCAAAATTATATGGTTGTCTATTAGAGTTGTCGTTCTTGATAATAATTGCAAAATAGTTTCAAGACATGACACGAGCGTAATCTTGTATGAGGTGCCATCGTTTTGCTTCATCTTGATTAGCTATTCAATACCATCGCATTGTTGTTGAATGTTTTGACCTTTGCTATTGACCTACTTTTCATTGAAATCGTGAGTAATTTGGTATTGCATTCTTTTAAAGCGTTGATCTTGGTCATATGTCTTTTGTATTCATTGTGTCGAGACATTCTTCGAACGTATGATTTTGACCTTGTGAGTTTGATCCTTTCTGGGCGGAATGCGAAGCAAAATTATGTCTTATGAATTGGCGAAGTCCGTCTGTCTGTTACGTTATGGACCATAATGAAATAAATCCAGCCTGATAATACAAATTACCTGGACCTATGAACTATTGACCTTGACCTCTGAGTTTGACCTACTTCGACCGAAGTCGAGAGTATCCTATGCCTGTAATAGTGTCTGTAGACAAAAGCACCAACCAAGATAAAAGGAAGGAAATCAAACCAGGATGTCCCATGATAATTGTACCAGGAAGAGGATTGCCGTAACATGTAAACGAGGATTGGTTTTCTGGTTCCTTTTTGCCTCTGATTACCGGTGTTTTCATGTCCCGATAATCTAAGTGTCGGAGGCGAATAACTTTTTGACCTGTTTGTTTTTCCGTCTGTCCTCAAAATCTTGGTCATGGAATAATTTTTGAATGAAAATAATAGGGACTTCGTATTTCACGTGTATTTCTTATACCCATTGTTACCCAAATTTGCTACCCTTGACGATAGACCCACTTTTAAGAAACATTAACCTTGACCATAAATTAAAATTTTGAATGATTTATATGGACAAGGCTTTAACAAGCGCAATCGTTAGTGGTCGTTTGTGACAAGATCCTCTGCATTGGTTATTTGACCTAGATTTTATCATTTACATAAGAACTTAAAAATACTACATTGTAGAAATCACAGCAGAGTACACGCACATGACAGAAACAAACAACCGGCAAAAAGTAAAACAACCACATCAAGCAACACAAGGAGTCAAACGAAAACACCGGCATCATTGATCAAGAGGACCCCCCCCCCTCCAAGACGAAGATGACACATGGAGGACAAAATTTAAAAAAGAGGGATACCAATGTGCTCCCGGAGTTAAATTTATAAGACCCTTCTGTATACATAAATGGTGTGGTTATTAGAATTACGTGTACAACCCTCTCACTTATGATATTCAAGTAGCCATCAGAGCTGTACCTAATCTTACAACCAAGATCCAATTTACGATCTGTACCTTTTCAAACACTCTTGGTATACTGATCAATTATAGAGTTACATCAGTGCATGGAAATAATTTCTGCGCATAACACTTTGCTGTAAGTACATGACTCAACTAGAATTGGTCAGCAGTGATCTACATCTCAACCGGATTGATTTACAAAACCATCGTCGAAATTAAAACACGTAATGCACACAAGCTTACACCTTTCAGCATTTTAGGGAATATATAACCAGAACAAAGCAACTGATAAACTAGGGTCAGATCTGTATTTGTAACTTTTCTTTGGTTCATATAAAGAAACCCTCAATACCTCGCACAACATCAATATCAACACATCTTTAACAGTAGGACTCTAGCGTTTTCAACATGATCAACCTGTCACTGTAAAAGTTTCAATCCGATAGTTTGAAAACATTCTTGTACCATTTTGGAGGGGATGGACAGGATGAAAGGGAAGGGAAAGGGGCGGGAGGAAAGGGAAGGAGGGGAGGGAGGTAAGGGGGAGAGAGGTACCCCCCCCCCCATTTATGACCTTTGGCCCCAAAACACTACACATCTTTATGGAGGGGGATTGGGGCCAAAATTCTATTCGTCTTGCTTACATTCTTATTTGTCGTGCTTACAGTCCAATTCATAACGAATGTAAATATACGAATAATCAACATGATCAAGAGGAATAGAAATAAAATGTAAACAAAAGGAATAAGAATGTAAGTAATTTCAATGAAACAGAAATCTAAACAAGAAACAAGTAAGCAAGGAATTCGGATGTAAGCAAGACAAATAGAATTGTGGCTCTAATCCCCTTCCATACACCTTAGGCTGTATGAAGTTTTACGACGGTAGAATGAATGCCGCCACTGTAATGACCAAGATGCCATTTTTCAATTATCTTAGCCTCGTGACCTTGATCTCTGACCTAAAATTCAGTTGTATACTTTGCCTCATGTGTCACGAAGATAGGTAAATGCCCTTAGCTACAATGCTGACCTTTTGATCCTTAAATAGATGCGATTCATCCTTGATTTGTTGATTACCAGACAGCGTACAAGGATTCTGTACCACATGTATATATCTTCAAAGTTTGGATATTAATTGTTGATACATGTACCTCCTGCCAAACCCAAGTCATATCAAATTAAGAGCAGAGTATTTGAATTCTTTAAAGCATGTGAAAGAAGGTGATGCTATCCTGCACATAGAGAATAATTGTCTTAAAATTTGTGTTTCGTTACAGGTATGCAACACACAGCAAGTGCATTTATTGCACATGTAATGTGCGATAGCGAATTTCATGCAATAAATAGACTTGCTGTGTGTTGCATACCCATGACAAAACACAAATTATGACATTTATTCTATATATGTGCACCACAATTGTCTGTTTCATTCTTGTTTTCTGAAATTATGTTTTCCAGGTAAAAAGGTGATGTTAAAATTTAGGTCACTGCAGGTTCAGTCAGCTGTCGCAGTATATTTCCATAGAGTTTATGCATTGTGACGTCACAAGTGTTTACATGCGAAATGCAACACGTTCCTTTCAATAGCTTCATCTCGGGAAATTGACTGTGTATATATTAGTACATAAATCTTTGTACTTATCATGCCATAGTCTTGCAAGGGGTAATCGATAATTACCCGAGAAGACAATTCGAATGGCTTTTCATCAAACTCCATTTCACTCAAAACACTCCAGTAAATTCTTATACATCAATCATAGCCATCAGAGACTCTTGGGATCTATGGCTGAAATTGTTTCCAATATAATGACAACGCTTCCTCATCTGCAGCACTGCTAATCAGTAACCAAGCTCAACCAGCATGAAACAACAGTGATGTTATGATGAACAGAGCTTTAATGATTAAATACAGATGTACCTATAATATTTTGTTACATAAATAAATTTGAATTTCATTGCCATAAAATTTTCGTGCATAGATTTCATTATTGTATAAGCAGACAGATTACCCATAATTGACATCTAAAAATAACATTACATGAACTGCACAATGAAATAACAATAAACTTGATTATACATTATCATTAGTTAATTTATGTACTAGATACTGTGATAGATGTTAGAGCAAAAGCTTTAAAGGGTCAAGGCGTTTGTTCTGAATTTTGAGGAATTTTAAAAATGCAAACCCAAAAGAATTTACAACTAGAGCAACATGGAAATTTTAAGAGTTCTACTTTTGCTTTATTTTCTTCAGGGTTGCCAACACTCTTGGTGAACAAAATTCCCTGACTTTTTACAGACCAATTCCATGTTTTTTATTGACCAAAACTTCCAGACATTTAAAGGGCATCCTGACCTCCCCATTAGCCGTCCAATCCCCCATTTCTGTTTATTTCTGATTGTTTTATGTATATTTTTCAATATTTTAATAAATCAACATGAAAGTATTATCATGAGACCTTTATCATTTAAAATTAATTTCTAATTACTCTAAGATTTGAAGACTGCCATAGCCATAAAATTCAAATCTTAATAATATTTTTAACCTCTGAAATAATTTTTCTTTGACTTTTATGGATTTTCATTTTTCACTGACTAAATTCTAAAATTCCCTGACCTTGAAAAAAAAAGGCAATTTCCCTGACTTTTCAAGACTGCTGGCAACCCTGTTCTTGAGAAATTATGACATCTGAACAATTTCTAATAATTTTTTGCAAAACCTGAGAAAAACCTACATGTAGGTCCTCAATTATGTGACATAAGGGAATTTATAGAACATCTATACATTGTAATAGAATTACATGTACATAGAGAGACAAGGTAATTTTTACAGTGTTCCCTCCAAAAGTTTTCATGACTTTACAAAATTCCGAACACATTTTCCTGAAAGTATGATACCCAATACTTAGAATTAATGCGTTAAAAGAATATCTTTTCGAGTACATGTATTTTAAAGAATTTAAGGTAAACAAATGCAGTTTCAGACGCTTTCAAGGTAAGGCACTTCCTATTGAGCAAGAATAATAATTTTGAAAATTGTGTATATAAATGTACAAAATAATGCAAAATTTCTCATAAATCAATGTGTCATATAATATGATCAATTAAATTCATTCAACACAAGAATGTGAACACATGCTTTCACTAGAATACCTCCGCATATCTTGTAAATACACAAAAATTACAGATGTATAGAATGTGAACACATGCTTCACTAGAATACCTCCGCATATCTAAATACACAAAAATTACAGATGTATAGCAAGTTCCAAAATCATCCCAACTCCCATTCCAGATTTCCAAATACAATAGTATGTTACTGGCCTTCTTCTTATCATTTCTTAGTAGAACTTCTTGTAGACTTGGTGCTGAAACAAGAATTAAGATACTATGAAGAAAATTTTAGATCAAACAGAAAGCACACATACATTATATGATGGATATGAAAACTCAACTCATAAACAGCATTACATACAAGAAATTTAAATAGTTGATGTAGAAAGTCTAGAAAATCTGTTTGATTGTTATGTTAAATTGTCACAGACTCATAAATCAGATTATGGAACAATTATTCTGTTGACACTTCAATAAGAATTCTATTTGTTAAAAAAAACACCTTATCTAATTTTTTTTTAAGAAGGGAAAGGATTCTTTACTGACAACAATGATTTGTCTTTAATTAGTGAACATCTTATTAGTGATAAATGTACATGTATATACCTTCTAGTGGATGCAAGCCTCCCAGTAGATGTAGTAGACGCCAGCCTTCCAGCAGACGTAGTTTTTGTCTTTTTTACGTCGGCAGTTTTCGATACAGATCTTGTTGACGCTCTACGATCAGATGGACTTGAAAATACACTGTTGTCCAAATCACTGAAATCAAGGAATCACATATGACAAGGAGGAAGTTAGGGTATCATAGATCTCACAAGTTTACACAATTCAAGACTGAATTGATTTCTAAGTTTGCAATCTCTTGTGCACAATCTAAGACAAAATAAGAGTATCCCAAATTGTACAGCATTAGCACTCCCTTAGAATATATCAAAGCTGTGGCCTTGACCTTTGATCTCAGACCTCTTTAGGATGATCTTCTGTTACAGGTATGACATGACAGTGGTTACAACTTCATAATGCCACAAGGATAGGGGACAGACAGGCAAACAAACAGTGCCATGTACCAAGTCCTATTAAAGACCTTGCGTAAAATAAATTCTGGCATACTCAATACTCATACCTGTCAACTCTCCCTTTTTTGGACCTTATCTCCCTCCTAAAATTACAACCTCCCTCCTTGGAGGGAGACTCCCCTTTTTAGGCCACATCTCCCACTGATCATTTTTCCCCATGAAAAAGAGTAAATTTTATTGATTTTTTTCTCAATGAAAATGCATTGCTGTCGGCAAGGTGTCCACCAATGTGTATGCATCGTATTGTAGTCATTGTTTATACATTTCCTTAGACTTAAGAGGTTAGCATTTAATAAAATTGATCAAAAAATGGTTCCCTCCTAATGTCACAATTTATCCTATTCCTAAATGTTGCAAAATTGGTTCACGCATGATCAACCTCTTTTTCTATTGTCAAAGTGAGAGATCTCCCTCTTTTGAAAATGTTGACAGGTATGCATACTAAGCAAGGAGATTTATAAACCACTAAGTGATTTTATAATTTAGATTTATAAACCATTAAGTGATTTTATAATTACCTTTCCTGATCTCCCCAAGCCTTCCTGGCAGCGGACCTGGTCGGCTTTTTCTGACTGTCTTTCTGGCTGTTTTTACTCGTGGAGCTTCCAACTTCCCGTTCTGTATTATTCCTTGTCCTTGACCTTACGGCAGGTGACTCGATATTGTCTGAGTCAGACGCCTTGTTTTTGTTTGTTACCGGAGTTCTGGTACTCTGTGAGGAGGATGCTACTTCCTTCCCACGGGTACGTTGAGGAGTAGTGACAGAAGCCCCCTTATCACCAGATACTTTCTTTGATCCCTGTAAGGTATCAGTTGTTTTCCGGTCCTTCTTGTTTGATGAAGCATCCATTACTGGGGAGCCCAGCGTTCTCTTTCCCCTAGTAGGCCTAGCAGGAGAATCCTGAGATTTTGCTCTATTCTCCTTGTCTTCTTCTTTTTTCTGTAGTTTTTCCTTGACAGGGCTCTTGGTTTCCTTGCTAGCACCTGCCTTTTTGGCCTTCTTTACTGGGGATCCATTATCAGAAGATGAAGTTCCCCTCCTTGGTGACTGTGAATCTGATGCTCCTCTCTTGCCACGAGATGATGACCTCTCCGAGCCTTGAGATTGCCTTGGAGATTGTGAAGTTTTAGGTGTGTCAGTTGCCGACTTTTGTCTTGGTGAGGTAATTTTTCCTCTTTTATCCATTGCCGATGTTCCTCGAGTCTCACGTACTGGTGTTTGCGAGTCTTTTTGTGAGTCTGAACCTTTCCTCTTACCCTTTGTTGTTGATGAGTCCGACACCTTTGACTGCCTTTTGGATTGAGCTGGCGTGCCTGAATCTGAATCAGACGTTTTATTTCCTCTTGTTGATCTTTGTGGTGTGCTTGGTTTACTAGGTGATGCCACTGTACTAGTACTCAGTTTAGACCTTGACATAGTGGTGCTGAGATCCCCTGATTTACGTCCACTCCTGGTAGCAGATTTCACTCTCCTCCTTATAGAGACCTCCTCTTCCTCACTCTGAGATGAACTAGAACTTTTCTTATTTGCAGGACCTGTACCTTTACTTTTTTCTTTCTCTTCACCTGCCTTATCATTTTTGCTTGAAGCTTTCTTGGGCTCTGGTTTTTCTGCCGCAGTTCCTTTCCTAGTGCTTCGTGGTGTTCCTCTAGCTTTTTGAGGGGATTCGGAATCGAATAAGTCCTCTGAGCCAGTAAGAGATTCCTGACTGCCTTTAGCTGTGTTGGCTTCCTTTGCCTTCTTGGCACTCACTTCTTCAGAGGGTGACGACTTTGAGGCATGGCTACGTTTGGGAGACTGACTACTGGCAGCTGATCTCGATTGTCTTGTAGTAGCCAAGGATTTTTGAGTACCCTTTAGTTTTGTTAACCTTACAACAGGATTCTTCTTCATAAGTTTGCTATTATTAGAATCCTTGCTTGAGACGGAACCTCTAGTGAGAGGTGAGGCTTCGGAGAAGGTGCTTGACTTTCTTGGATCTGGTCTCTTTGACACCTCTGGTGTATTTTTTGCGGAAGCCTTTTTCCCTTGTGATGAGGACTCCTTGATTGGTGTATTAGCTGCACTTCTCCTAGATCTAGCTGATGTTGCAGGAGATTGAACAGAGGACTTTTCTTTCGCAGTAGTAGCTTTCTTTTTTGGAGAATCTGTTGTACTTGGCATTCCTCTTACATCTGTAGGTTTAGTGGCTTTTTTGGCTCTTGGACTCTCCTTTGCTGGAGACTCATTTTTGGAAGGTGTTGATTTTTCTGTCCCCTTTCTAATGAGTCTGGGAATTTTTGAAGGTGATTTAGTTTTCTCCGATGTCGGGTCACTATCTAATCTTTTCTTGCGTTTGGGAGTTTTGACCTGGGATTCCTCCTCTATGGTGTTAAGTTTCTCTGGTGATTCTTTGCCTTTTTCAGATGGTAATTGTTCAGAGCTTGAGGAATCTTTCTTTCCGCTCTCATCTTTCTGCGGGGAGTTACTGATCTCTGCCGTGCCAGAAGATTTTTCTACATCATTCGTCTCCGGTGCACCACCTTCTCCCTCCTCTACCAGTTCAGCCAGTACTTGATCTTGCCATTTTGTCCGGGACTTTTCCAGAGCTTGCCGATCAGTTGACTTCGTAGAGAAGAGAACGGCTACAGGGCTCTGAATCAATCCTTTATCAGGTGGTCCCATAGTGGCACGTGGTGGAGTGCTGGAAGTGCTTATTTTACCTGTATATGTAAAATTGTAGTACATGTACTAAGTACATTGAGCAATGGTATACATATGATAAGGCCAAATGATTGAAAAAAATTATACAAAATTTGATGTTTTTGTCCATTCCTTAGTACAATTGTATTTATCAAGAAAGATTCAGTAACTGATAGAGCAACCAATTGTGTCTCTTCTGGAGACAACATACATCTATACAAAAGTAATCATCATAACACATTATGACATCCTCATAAAACAATATTTTCTTAAGATAGAGGAATAGTTAAAGTCAAAAAAATTATTCTTATTTTGTGCTCATTTTGTGCAAACTTTGTAATAGCCATTTGTAACAGCTCTATGTTTATTTCATACTTACTCTGAGCTCTTCTAAGTGTCTTTGCCTCCTGTAAGAAGAGGGATCCCTCTAGTTGTAGAGCTGTATCATTGAAAGCCGATCTCTCCGCTGTGCGATCTGCCTCCGAGGGCTCTGAAAATAAGATAAATCATCAAAGATATACAATGTATCATAAATTTGTATACCAATTCTTTGCATTATTGTCTTGAAACATGGATTTAAGAAGATTTTGCTCAGGAGCACAATTATTAAATTCTTTATCTCACACCTTGTCAGTTTATAAAAAGTAGAATTATCTCACACATGAATTATATTATTGAAGTAAATTTTTATGCCCCCGGAATCAAAGATTCGGGGGCATATAGTTTTTGGCCTGTCCGTCTGTTTGTCTGTTTATCTGTTTGTCCGAAAAACTTTAACATTGGACATAACTTTTGAATGGGTAGTGATAGGGCTTTCATATTTCACATGTGTATTCCTTGTGACAAGACCTTTCCATTGATACCAAAATTTTTGACCTCGTGACCTTGACCTTGACCTTTGACCTACTTTTCAAAAACTTTAACATTGGGCATAACTTTTGAATGGGAAGTGATAGGGCTTTCATATTTCATATGTGTATTCCTTGTGACAAGACCTTTCCATTGATACCAAAATTTTTGACCTCGTGACCTTGACCTTTGACCTACTTTTCAAAAACTTTAACATTGGGCATAACTTTTGAATGGGAAGTGATAGGGCTTTCATATTTCATATGTGTATTCCTTGTGACAAGACCTTTCCATTGATACCAAAATTTTTGACCTCGTGACCTTGACCTTGACCTTTCACCTACTTTTCAAAAACTTTAACATTGGGCATAACTTTTGAATGGGAAGTGATAGGGCTTTCATATTTCATATGTGTATTCCTTGTGACAAGACCTTTCCATTGATACCAAAATTTTTCACCTCTTGACCTTTGACCCTTGACCTACTTTTCAAAAACTTTAACATTGGGCATAACTTTTAAATGGGAAGTGATAGGGCTTTCATATTTCACATGTGTATTCCTTGTGACAAGACCTTTCCATTGATACCAAAATTTTTGACCTTGTGACCTTGACCTGTGACCTACTTTTCAAAAACTTTAACATTGGGCATAACTTTTGAATGGGAAGTGATAGGGCTTTCATATTTCACATGTGTATTCCTTGTGACAAGACCTGTCCATTGCTACCAAAATTTTTGACCTCGTGACCTTGACCTTGACCTGTGACCTACTTTTCAAAAACTTTAATATTGGGCATAACTTTTGAATGGGAAGTGATAGGGCTTTCATATTTCATATGTGTAATCCTTGTGACAAGATCTTTCCATTGATAACAAAATTTTTGACCTCGTGACCTTGACCTTGACCTTTGACCTACTTTTCAAAAACTTTAACATTGGGCATAACTTTTGAATGGGAAGTGATAGGGCTTTCATATTTTACATGTGTATTCCTTGTGACAAGAACTTTCCATTGATACCAAAATTTTTGACCTCGTGACCTTGACCTTTGACCTTTTAACCCAGTGACCTCACATACATGTACTTAACAGAAAATAGTGTTCATACTAACAAAGATGCCACCGGGGGCATTCGTGTTTCACAAACACAGGTTTTATTTTTATTTAGGGAACAACAATTGAGAAGCAAAATAGTCCAAAATTTGAATGGGAATTTTATTTTTGATTTTCACAAAATTACCGGTACATACATGTAATGCCTGCTTTTGAACAATCAAATTAAAATTTGTCAGACAAGTTTTTGATGACTAAACTTTGAATTTGCAAGGAGAGATTGCATTTGAAACATATTCTCGAAATACATGTATCAAGTGACAATTTTTCCTAGTACACATAAACATTTGTAACTCAGTCCTATTCTGTACCTTCTTGTTGAGTAGTGTCCCCTTGCGGAGCCTCTTCAGGTACAGGCTCTGGCTGTTCTACCTCCATAGCATTCTGATTTTGATTTTCTTCTGTAGGTGTCTCAGGTACTTTCTCTTTCACAGAGTCTCGGAACTTCTCTAGAGTTTTCTGACATTTCTTTTCCTTAACCACCTGAAACATTTATTAAGTTAAATGAATTTACGTAAAAAAAAATTCCATGGTAATTCATTTGTTTGGCTTTTTTAAATCTTTGCATTCATAAAACCTTTGAAAATGATTTAAGCCCGTGTGTTTTGAATTAAGTCAATATTACTATATCAAACCAATTCCCAACAAGGTTCATTCATATCACGTAAGTCTTTTCAGGTGACATTTTATCTACTCAAAACAATGAAACGATGTCATACTGCTATAATATGCAGCATGTACTGCTATGGGATGACATCATTTCATTGTTTTGAGTAGATACCATAGGGAAAGTAAGAAGTGATCTGGGTGAACCTTAACATGAAAATGTTTATATTAACCATTCCATAACATCTCACCTCAATGAGCTGGTCTGCCAGTACAGCTAGTTCTTTGAACACCACATCATTATTTTCACTCAGTTCGATCTGTTTCAGGATTTTAACCCATAGTTTAAGGTTGAAGGAATCTGGATTGGACAGGATTTCATTGCACACTTTAACAGCCAGGTTGTCATGTAGAGGGTTATCCTGTAACACAGTAATTTACTACATGTGAAAGTGCACACAGTAATACTGTACACTTACATACACATGTACATGTATTTGTGATCTTTTAAAAGGTGAAATTGTACAAACTAGTATACATGTATCTGTCACTTGTGCTTTACATGTATCTGTCACTTGTGCTTTACATGTATCTGTCACTTGTGCTTTACATGTAAAATTGTGTAAAGACTTGTAAATTACTTTGTATCCGTAACTTCTGTTTTACATGTGAAAATGGCTTAAGACTCATATACATACATGTACATGTATTTTTTTAACTTTTTCTTTACATGTGAAATCGTTTTAAGCCTTGCAAATTAACAAGTTTTCTGCTTTACACGTAAAATTGAGTAAAGACTTGTAAATTTACATGTATTTTTAACTTCTGCTTCTGTGAAATTTTAGTAGTATGCCTGAATTTTAAGCGTAATTACATTTTGTGCATTACATTGAGATACATTTATACTTTCCCACATACATGTATATTACACACTAACCTTGACAGCCTCTGGATTAGATTGATTCTCCATAAGTAGTCTGGCATTACTTAGCTGTACCAAGAGCTCTGCCACATTCTCTACATTAACCTCTGCTAGTGGACTTGATGTTGGAGCATTCAGTAGAGTCTTAAGGGTGGGGAGGAAAGCATCCTCTACGACTTCTTGGTTACTTCTGGAATAAACAGAGAACCATATATAAATATATCAATAAAACAGAACATTTGGAAGTTGTCATGTTAATATATTAAATATTTATCCTTAATCAGTATGTTGGTTTTTGTTATAAGCCTCCTACCCTCCCCCCTTTTTTAATTTGGTAGGGGAATTGAAGGGGGAGAAGAATGTAAGACTAGAGTGACTTAATAAATCAGTGTAATGCTTCTTTGTTACAGAAGGAGGACTGTCTTTTAAGACAAATCCCTCAGACAATTTTTTTTATCCCAACACATTTCCAATTTCATATACATGTACACGTAGATACATGTACATAGAAAAATAATATATAGCTACCACCCTCAGTCATATAAGATAAGATATAAAATATATTCCTTCCTAGTTATAAGCCTCGTTGAAAACAGGGCTTACCTTCCAGCAAAAGCAAAGATTGGGAAGAAAGTTCCGAGACAATGTCTGAGATGTGAGTCATCCTCTGTGGTTGGGTTATACCATAATAATATAAGGTGAGACAGGATCTTGGAAGATACCACTCTTCCTGACAGGAGTAGTTTGGCCAATCCTTCTGCTGCCACTGTCCTTAATTCTGAGCTCTAAAACATTGTGATAAATATGCAACCAATTACGAGATAAATAGACGTAAGTCTTCAACAATCTGATTGAAATTGATCTTTCACATGACCTAATTTTGACACTGAAAAATGCATTGTTACATTTAGACAGAATCAAGGAGATACATGTAAAGATTATTTGATTCAAGAGAAACATGTATGAAAACGTGTATGCAGGAAAAATCTTCTCAATAAGCTAAATCGAAGGGTGTATGTACTTTTACATTCCTATACAATAATCAAAGTTCTGAAGGAACTGATGGCGAGTTTCGTTTAATCATTTTAGAATGATATCAAAATATTTTATGGGATTTTTAAATATTGTATTAGTAGATAGAACAAATCCATTTTCCAATGTTCAGGAATAAAACATTTATGAACCTATGTCAGCATGACTGCTATAGTCGGTGGCGGAATCAAGGGGGGCGTAGGGCCCCCTTTAATTTTCCAATCACGGGTAAAACGATCATTTTGAATCAAGAAAGAGTGAATATTACCTACCTGTTAGTAAATATAATTGTTAAATGCATCAAATTCCATTCTTTAATTAATTACAGTCACGAAAATGGGTCCTAAAAAGGCTGAAATTCAAGAGATTCCAGGGGGCTCAGCCCTGGACCCGCCGGGGACCTCAGCGGCCCCCAGACCCCTTGCCAATTCTTTACGTCCCCCCCAAATAATAAGCTGGATCTGCCACTGATAGTACAGACGTTCATTTTTTCTTCATGTATAGATCTGCATATCTGTTCTATTTGAAACTGTTTTAAAATCTTGCATCTTGTAGGCCTATGTCATTCAGATTTTTTTAATCAACAATTTCCCAGGTACTGTCGATTCTCTGACAAGAAATATGCATGAATCCTCTATCATAAATATAAAAGAGAAAGGAAAAACCAAAATAAAGCAAATACACAAACACGATCGGCATTTCTACATTAATTTTCATCTTAATGGACTGGTCATGGATCACACGGATCGTTTTTCAGCTTTACAAAAAAGATATTATTTGGCAAAAAATCATATACAGCTAAGGCATCCCTACAATGCATCATATTTCCCTTTTTGCGATTAAGTATCTATACTGCACGAAATCAAAGAAAAACCGACATTCTGCGTTGCCTTGCCCACTGAGAACAATTTTAGTTTCATGCGGACGTCTTGGTGAGCACCTACAGGATCATGTCACGTGATACAGTATATAGCCGATTAACTTAAAAGCAATCTCAACACACGTGTACACAAGACAGTTGATGTTTACTGCATCTAAAGTATCCTTTTTTAAATAATCTCTAACTTTTTTAAACATTATGAAACAACTGTTAAAATGCGGATTGCAATGTACGCTGCCTTTATATAAATATAGTGAATAATGAGGTAAAGGGGCCACACGATCGGAGTTAAGTAAAACTGTGTGAATATGTATAAATTTATCTTCACTCGATTTATACATTTTGGGGCCCGAGAATGTCACGCTTTTCAGGTCACGTGATGCAAATCTGAGGTCACCTGGATCCTGCGATCACTATATCCGAGCTCGCTACACGAAACTTGCCTAAAAACTGACGAATAATGAGCTGAACTATATACAGATAATAACCTCTCCATCAAGGAAGCCACATAAGAAGACCATCAGTTTGGATGCCGTGTCATTCCTATCATCTTCTTGCCGTTCTGAGACGGAGCTTCGACGACTTATATCAAAACCTTCCCCGGACGTATTGGCATCAATTTCTTCTCCGTCTTTATTACGTTGGATGGCTTCTAATCCGTGCATGTGTAACATGTCAAATATAACACGTAGTGACGTGGTGCGTACAATCTCAGCATCTATTTGGGAGGCCTGGTGAAAAAGAAGGTATGATAAGCAGCTTATTAAGGTTGAATTCACAAGTTAAAGGACAAATAAAATCTAAAAAGAATGACAGCAAAAAAAGAAAGACATCCTTAATAGAAGAATGTCTCTATTTATACATGTACAAGTATACATGTATAATGTGACTTTCCTCTTTCATCATACAGCTGTTCATTCAAAAGATGTTTTAGTCAAATACATGTACATGTATGTCAACATAAAAGCTGTTAATCTATAAGTAATATGTACAGTAGGTCAGATCAAGGGTGAAATTCACAATGTACACTTCCGGGTCATAAGCTCCTCAAACTTGAATACAGTACTAGTAAATTTCTACATTACCTGCATGAATAAAGGTAGATATTGCAGCACCAGATCCTTACTGAGTACACAACACAAGCCCAAGGCCTGTACAGCTAGCTTCCTCACTCTGGAATCCTCATTCTGAATTCCTGGTAATATCTGTAATCATTTATCATAATTATACACAGAGAAAATGTAGCAGACTAACAATTACAGGACCAAAATGTTTTAAATTACTGAAAAGTTCAACATGCATAAACCTGTACATCCAAATGCTTGTACAAAATTTGCTCATACCGTACTTTTTTTCCAAAAATTCAAGAAGAACTAGTTTTCAAATTGGTTTTTTTTTTATTCAAACATAACATGTACATAAAACCTACCAGTGATTCCACCAACATCTGTAGGGTTGGATTGAGAGACTTCAGTGGTAGTACTTCTAACATCTCAGCTACGATGGCCTGACATTTCAGTATGGTACTAACATCCGTCTGAAATAATCACATTCCTGCATTATCATAAACGTACATAAGGAATTCAGGGTCTTTATTATGTTTTCCAAAATGAACAATCTAAGCAGTTAGTTGGAACAGATTTTAGTGATGTGATGTATGGGAGGAGGTGACATCATATGGTGTATGTAGCAGGAAAATTAATCCAAGTGAACTGTATCAGTGTTGTGAAAGGAATCACATATACTTACACACAAATTCTACAAAATCAAACAAAACAAAATGCAATGAAATTTAAGACTTTTTTATCCAATTAAATGTACAAACTGATTTTCCAACATTTTGGTCAGTGGCTGTTCTTAACAAACCTTCTCAGTTCTGACTTCCTCTACATGAGGTTCCCCGACTTCAAGTAGTGCATTTCTCTCCGTCTCGCACTCGCTGATGGCTGCCTTAATCTCGGCAGCTTTCTCAAAATCCTGGTTCTTCACTGCCTCATCTAGTTCTTCCTTATGCTGGTTCAGTTTGACCCGGATACTGGCAATCTAAAAATGTTAGATAACATCTTTAAAAGCATGAGATTATAAGATGGAACATGTTTTAATTTTCTCTCATCTATACGTAACAAAAACTTATTAAAAGTTCTTGAGATAGAATCTTTCCTTAAATTGAAAGGAATTATAAACATGAGGTAGGATAAAACTTTTTAAAAAAAAGTTCAAGGTAGTGTTGTTTATACAGAATGGTTTATGTTCCTTATGAATAAACGTGCATACATGCATATTAATTGAATATTCTCAAAGCAAAGATACATGAGACCAACTATGGATCATTTTCACATAAGACTTTGAAGAATTCTAAGGCCATAAGAATAAATGACTATAAAAATTCTAAGGCCGCTATTGATCATACTTTGATATCATTTTGTCGTTTCTCCTCCTGAGTAGGTCCCCTTTCCACCGTGGTGATAGGTTCTCGTATCTCGGACACTGTCTCGGCCAGAGTGACCACCATGCTGTCACTATTGTCCTTGATCTCACACAGCCGAGGCACTATGTGACTGACCAGGCTGTGACCGACATGATCGGCTATCAACATATCGTGAAGAAGTTTTTCTACGGCACGCCTGAAACGTAAATGTACATTCATGTAATGAAATTTAAGCAAATTGTACCAAGTAGATTTGACATGAATTATTTGTACATAACAAATGGAAGTGCCCTTTCATCTATATCTTATTTTGACCTTTGTTGATCTTTTGATACATATTTCTTACAATGAGATAAATATTTTCAATTTCTGTTAGAAATGCAAATACAAAGTAAATGACAATTGAAACTTGGACAATTGTTTTATTTGCTGTGCAACTTTTAAAAGAACAAATAATTATAACAGAAATTATATGAAAGTACTTTATTTGGATGATATCTTGCTATAAGTTTATAACTTTTACCTGGAAGCTTGGTCAGCTAGCTCCATGTATTTGGTCATGGTCAGTAACTGCTGTATAACAAACTCCTTTTCTAACTGAGCATCAATGTCGTCCAGGTCCTTCAATGTCTCTACAAAGCTGTAAAAATATCATGAAAATATTACATTGTTTGGAAAGTAACAACAAAATCATCAATGTCCTCCAAGGTCTAAAAATTTACATTAATCAATTTTTCTCTTCATAACCTAAGGCCCCTAAACTAATCTCAATTTCACCCGTGTATGATGCGTTATTTGCATGATGCACCATTCAAGGGAAACTGGTGTTTATCAAGCTAAAATAAACAGTCTACACTACCCACCTAATACATTTCTCTTTTAAAAAAATAAAAAAAAAGAAGATTTTTGTTCCATTGCTTTGAAAATCTCAAGATTAAACATTCTGCAATTAATTCAAGTAAATTTTTCGGCTGAATCTTTTATTATTAATTTTAGCAAATTTTCCCCAAAAACGTCAATTTTTCACATGAAAAAAAATCCAAAAAAATCTTAATTTTTTTTCCATTTCTGTATAAAGATAAATGATGCAAACAAAATATTGAAAATTGTCATGTATTTAAAAGCTCAGAAGAGAAAATAATGGGATGAGTTTTTCGTGAAATTTCTAATGTTTATACTACCTGGATACTTACTTATGGTGGGTAGTGTATATACATGTATTAACATAATGTACACTTACCTGTGTATATAATGACAGAATTCCACACAGTTCGGCAGTACTTTGTCAAGGTACTCATCGCTTTCGTGTCCCAAGTTATGGATGTACTTACATAACGTCTGCCAATACATGGAACTCTCACTGTTCAACTTCTCTAACGGAATCAAGATCCTACAAAAAAATAAAAATAGCAATCAGAGATTTTTCAAGTCCGTTTTTGGGTCCGATTATCGGACCCATTCCCAACGCCAAAATGGCCTGTATTTTCCCAATTTATGGTTGAAATTTCCCAATTTGAACCTCATAATTTTTTTGAAGTGTTCTTCAATAAAGAGCAAAATAATGACGACTGAAATACATTGCAGAAATACGACATTGACGATCGATGTGTAAACTGGTCAGAAATCATATATCCGGTATAGGTTTACGTTTTAATCATCAAATCGTATCTCCAGTATTAGGAACCCATGACCATGTCGTCTTACAACAGCAAATTTGATACCAAAAATGACAAAAGGGAGTACATCTTCTTTGTAGAGGAGAGATACGTTCTTCAAAATAAATTTTGGATAGTGACTATAAACGAAACAACAGAAAGTAGATCATGTTCAGTAAACAGAATAGGGCGACTCAGACAGTGGGAATGTCCCCCGTCATTGGCGTCAAACACTGACTTTGAATCTGAATCCTGATTGATCATGATCATTTAAGTAGCCCCTCTGACTCTGAACAGATGCCTGCATCCCAGAAGATTATCATTATGTCCTTTGAAGTACAATCTGAAGTATAGATGGTTTTACTAGTACTTTGTTTATTTTATTGAAGACACTTTGAATAAGAAGGAGTGATATCTCTGTGTAAGGATTTATTCCATTAAGAATCAAATTAAACTGTTGGAAATTCCCAATTTCATTAAAACGCCGCGATTTTTCCCAATTTCACCGGACCCTGGACCCAAAGTCAAATACCCTGAAAAATCCCTGGCAATCCAAGGAATGCTTGTGTCGCCTGCGAAGCCGTTTGATTATTATTCTAGAAAGTGGATCAAAATTCTTGAAAAGTAGGTCTAGGTCAAATATCTAGATCAAGGTCAAAAGGTCAAATTTTATGGTCTGTGTAGAAAGGTCTTGTCACAAGGAATACACATGTGAAATACCAAAGCCCTATCACTTACCAATCAAAAGATATATCCATTCTTAATTTTTTTTTAAAGTAGGTCAAATATGTAGGTCAAGGTCAAAAGGTAAAATCAAAGGTCTGAAGGCCCTGAAAGATACTCCACTAAAAATTTTCTGTAGCATCTTATTTCACTGTAAATGTTGATGTTGTAATACATTTTTTTGTATTTGGATACACAATATATGCACATGTAAAGTGTTCATACTTATGTTAGGTACTACAATGTGCTATACTAATAATTACATTGATGAAGAAATCTGGGACGATGAAAGAATTCTGGGACAAAAATTGAAAAATTCTTAGACACATTCCGAGACATTTTTTTTCTGACTTATTAATAAAATATTGTCATGCTGTCATGTACCTAATCCAGTCTCGTAATCCCCGTGTCTCGTGACGTATAAGCATTAAATTTTGCATGCAATAAAGACTCATCGTTTTTTTCCGGGTAGGTCCGTTGAGTTGGTCTAAATTCGATACATCTCCCGAGGAGCGGAATTTCATTGCATTAAAAGTCGAAAGATGTAGGTTAGCATTCAATCACATCCCAGTTTTATAGCTTACGTTTCTCAGCGGTTGTCGGCGCTCATCCTGAACGTCATTATGATCTCAATACTTTTCGGAATTATAACAACTAATTCTTTTAAAATAGTGTTTGCATAATAACCATTTCACGTATAGAAAAAGAGACTGAAAAAGAATAGTATACAAACTTATTTTATCAGAAGTATAAGCCCATGCGAACAGACTGGCCTTTTAATTTCTCAGCGGCACTGTTTTACAGTTTCGTTAAAAAATATTAACAATGTGTGAATAAAGTCTAGACATTCATTTTCATTTTGTCACGGACTAGTTCGAACCAGTCAGAGAACGTAAATCTCGTCACGTGCACACAGTATAAATTTCTATAGACCGTCAGCAATTCCGCAATTGCCGTATAAATGAATTCGCATTTAAAAGGAGTCATAAAACGCCAATTTTCTGCAAAAAAAAAAAACAACCTTCTTTGGGCTTGATCAACCCGACATATCTCTGTAGACCCTAATGTATGTATACCCGCTGATTAGCCGTTATCGTAAAATTATGCGTAACGTCACGCTTTCAATACTGGACCCAGCCCAGGTGTGATTACTGAAATATTTAATTGTTTTAAAGAATTTTTTTCCTTTAGATTGATAAACAGATACATTATCTTCAGCGATCGACTGTTACCCGGTACATGAAGCACGGCGGGTACTTTTATCAGAGAAAAAGTCTCGTCAGCGGAAAATTAAAGCGTGCAGTGGTATCTGTGAAACAACCAATCGGCCCATTATCATCATGTAACGATGTTTAGCCGACATGACTCTCTTTGAACACCGAAAAAAAAACCAAATTGGCTTTGCCCTTTATGCGATTTGATGTGTAAGTGTGAATCAAGAAAGGGGTGTGTGTCCAGACCACCCTGCATTTTTTTTTTGCTCTTAAAAAAAATCGGACTTTAGGACCACCCCTGAAAAAAAATCCTGGATCCGCCCATGAACTTTATATGCCTTATTATTATTTTTTTTACATGATTCATCTTTTTTCTGGATACGCGTCCTTGATAAATCGATATTTTTTTTGCGGACCTGTTTAGAACCGTTTAAAATACCAGAGCAAGGCGCTAGCATTTTTTTGGCATTATATCGGATGTCTTTGGTTGTTTATCTGAAAATCTAATCGCAAATGATTATTATTTTTTCCGATCACATGCCTTCATAGGCAATGTACTATACAAGAAGCCATATTTATAGTTTTAAGAGCTACGGAAAGGAGTTGATAGCTACGGAAAGGAGTTGATATTTTTATTGAAATTGAGACTATATTTGGTTAATGCGTTAGTTTGAAAGAAAGAACACTTGTAAAATAATTGGAAAAAAACCTAATTAATGAACACATGAACACTTGTTAAAATAATCAACTATCTAAATAAGTGGCAAATGTCGTTATAATCAAATGAGTCAACTGATCGAGGACTTCTGTTATTCGTCTTCTCGCTATCGCGGGACAGTAAAAATCGTTTGCCTATATGTATATCACAGAGAGAACAAAATTCATTTTATTTTTCGATAAAGGCCGGTTTGTTTTGACGGCGAAAGTGCATAATTCCGATGTTGACTGAAGTAAGTCGTTGGGGGCAAAAAATCTTTTCTCATAATCAATTTCAAACTGAAGTTTTTCTCTGATCTACTTTCTACCTTGTAAACAATAACGTATAGATAAATATATAATTTTCCTGAATTGAAAAAAAGTAAACATCATCAAATTCAAATAGCTATGAAATATCCATACTTCTGAAGTCTGTGAGATTGACAGCTGACCCGAATCGTTAAAGGCGGGGCTAAGAGTTAGTTGTTGAGTCAGACGTTGTTTTAGTATCTGATGAGAACATAGCAGAACTGTGTCGGCATTACAATATAATACGCATTGAAAAATTCAGAATTGTTGCGTATCAATAAATATTTACCTTGCAAGCTGATCACAGAACGTGCGCGCATGAATGTCAAACGGTGGGCGGAGCATGTTCGCTCGATAGAGCCGTGATGTAAAGTAGTCCCAAGACGATAACAATTCAAACAAAGATCAAATTTCATCTTGAAAATCTCAACTAATCGTGTATTAATTCTATCATTCTATCAAAACAATCGATTCTGATATAAATTTTCCACACGCAAGTTTTGATGTCGAGAAACTGCTGACACAATCTGGAACTATATTTCGCACGCACCGGAAGCGGTACCTCGAGACGACATGAGAATCGCGAATACAGTAAGATACTCCTTCAAAAGGAGTATCTTAAAAATAATGGTATGTGTAGAATGGCATTGTTACAAGGAAAATGCATGTGAAATATCAATGCCCTATCACCTACCAATCAAAAGATATAGCCAATATTACTTTTCTTGAAAAGTAGGTCAAATATCTAGATCAAGGTCAAAAGGTCAAATGTAATGGTCTGTTTAGAAAGGTCTTGTCAGAAGGAATACACATGTGAAATATCGAAGCCCTATCACTTACCAATCAAAAGATATAGCGAATCTTATCTTTTTTTCAAAAGTAGGTCAAATATCTAGGTCAAGGTCACAAGGTCAAAAATTATGGTATGTGAAGAAAGGTCTTGCCACAAGAATTGCACATGTGACATATCAAAGTCCTAACACTTACCGATAAAAAGATATATCCATTCTTAATTTTTTTTTTGAAAAGTAGGTCAAATATGTAGGTCAAGGTCACTAGGTCAAAAATTATTGTATGTGTAGGAAGGTCTTGTCACAAGGAATACAGATGTGAAATATCAAAGCCCTATCACTTACCAATCAAAAGATATAGCGAATCTGATCTTTTTTTCAAAAGTAAGTCAAATATCTAGGTCAAGGTCACAAGGTCAAAAATTATGGTATGCGTAGAAAGGTCTTGCCACAAGGATTGCACATGTGAAATATCAAAGCCATAACACTCACCAATAAAAAGATATATCCATTCTTAATTTTTTTTGAAAAGTAGGTCAAATATGTAGGTCAAGGTCACTAGGTCAAAAATTATTGTATGTGTAGAAAGGTCTTGTCACAAGGAATACAGATGTGAAATATCAAAGCCCTATCACTTACCAAGCAAAAGATATAGCGAATCTTATCTTTTTATCAAAAGTAGGTCAAATATCTAGGTCAAGGTCACAAGGTCAAAAATTATGGTATGTGTAGAAAGATCTTGCCACAAGGATTGCACATGTGAAATATCAAAGCCCTATCACCTACCAATCAAAAGATATATCCATTCTTAATTTTTTTGAAAAGTAGGTCAAATATGTAGGTCAAGGTCACTAGGTCAAAAATTATGGTATGTGTAGGAAGGTCTTGTCACAAGGAATACACATGTGAAATATCAAAGCCCTATCACTTACCAATCAAAAGTTATGGGCTGTGACACCCAAAGTGTGACAGACAGACAGACAGACGGACGGACAGACGGACAACGGACAAAGTGATCCCTAATTGTCGCTATGCTTCGCAGGCGACACAAAAATCAAGAAAATAATACAAGTGCTTACTTTCCTTGACCTTTCATCTTGTGAATAGCTTCCAGTAAAGAAAGTGATAAATACAGATGTTTATCATGCTAAATGTTTTTAAAAATTCATGATGTCACAATGCATTTTCAATGTTTGACTAAGGTTTCAGAGCTTGTACATGTACAGTATGTCTGAGCAAAGACATTGTGGCGTCACAAAATTTATTCTTTGTTTAAGTCCTGGCTAGTTGTACATTGTAATATACTACTCAAAAAAAGTTTTGCACCACAAGTTAACTTACTGTATACTTACACTATAGATGTACATGTACGACTTTCACGATCAATTTCTATTAAGTATAGAAAAAATATTAAATTTTGATACATTGGTGCTGGACCTGATTGTAAATTCTGCTTGGTCTAAGCATCCCTTCCAGGAAAGACGGAGAGAGCAAGGTTGGAAAATTCAGACTTTTTAAAAATTTTCAATATTTCTTTAAAGTTCTCGGAAATAAAGAATGATAGGAATGGATTGGCAATTACTGATTTGTGTACAAGAATTACAATATCCTCTTTGCAACATGCTGATTTTTGTACAGATTTATTAAATAATCCAATAGAATTTGATAACACTAAAAATTTTTGATATTTTCCTAAAAAATTTATAATATTTTTCAAGTCATCTGTTGCTCGAAGGAAAACAAAATTTCATCAAATTGAAATTATGTACATCTGAAGTAATCTTTAATCAAACATGACGATTAGTTTGAATAAAATACTATTGTTCATTTTTGAAATGTTTCATAAGAACAAGATGCTCATTGGCATAATAGTGAAGGGAAAATCCATGTGGTGCAATACTTTTTTTGAGTAGCATATACATGTAAATGTACATACAATGTTTATGTACAAGTACATGTATGTATTAATGTAAATGTAAACTAACTTGTTCATTTACCAAAAAATATGATTTCTAAGCTATAAATGATATCTTTATGACAAATATTCACTTACTTGTCATCCAGTAGGTCAAATCTTTCCACCATCTCTGATAACGATGCTCCCTTAAACAGTGTTTCCAGAGCTAGTTCACAAGTCTCTGTGGAGTTCTCTACGTCAAGGCTCCCCAGTAGGTCCAGTACGTTACCTCCAAACGTACGTAACCACGTCTGTAACAGTTTGGTTGAGCATGCTGACTTGACCATTTCTGTAACGAAATATCTAAATACATGTACATGTATATTACAGGAAGTTGTTTTGTTATTTGAAATTCCTATGAATGTATGGAAATCTTAAGACTTTATTCGACCTCTTCAATTTTACAATTACTATTTCCATAGATATTTTGGCAACATCTTAATTTTGATGTCCTCTTAAAAGCAAGAAGGTATACATGCAACTATCAGTGACAAATTATTTAAAAGAACTGAAGAAACTTTCATTTCAAGATGTACATTTGACCAGTCTGTTACAAAGTACAACAAAAATCTAGCCCCAGCTGAAATGAATAATAGCAAAGTTGAGTACAATACAAGACTTTGTCATACCTGATCGATCAGTTAGACCGTCCTGTAAGAGCCGTACCCTGTTGGCGATCGACAGAGCTTTAATGTGGACTTTTTCTCCAAGTACCGTGTACGCCATCTTCCTTACACTGTCCTTGACGTCCCTCGTCCTCTGTATGATAGCAGGGAGGGTTTTAGTGGAGGGGGCTATGTTACTCAGTACTACTCTCCTTACTTCGTAGTTAGGGTCAGAACTCACCAGAAATAAGTACGCTGAAAGGTCAAAGGAAAACTTTTATAATATGTAAATTGTATGAAATGCATGAGGTACATGTTCAAATTATTGCTTGTTGGAGACTTCAATAATAATTTCCATAATTTAACATCATCACAGTGTAATCAATTTCCTCTAAAATTTGAGGCACAGTACATATAAATAAATGAAGTAAATTCCTATAAAATTTGAGACACTGTACATATAAATAGAGTTACATGTATTTATGTTAACAGGTTTGAATACATAAAAATGTACAATGATAAATAAAACTGTAAGTATTTGTATGTACAATGAGACAACCTTTTATAACAGGACAGTTTTCATCCCTTGGGTCTTGGAGTCGAGCTAGTGCCATGACAGCGTGCATCCTGACTACTGGCTGTTTGTCACGTAATCTTTCAAGCATACTCTCATAGATCCTGTCATATAGATCATCGTCAATCTGTGCATCCTCTCCTAATGTTCCTAGAATCTTATTTATCATCTGGCAGCAGCGGAACCGTACAGCTTTTTCACAGGCATTGTGAGACTGAAATAGAGGGGAGAAAGTCAGTTCCACTTAAGAAATCTTACATGATGCGATAATGAAAATGAATCCTTCTCTTTTTGAAATTAGTCAATCTTTGCCAAATTTTATCATACATTTATCACAAAAATACATGTAAAACACCTGGCTTTTTTTTCAGCATTTCAATAACCGAATAAGTCACCTTTAGTTAAAACCATCCTGAAAAGGAGCTGTTAAGATAAGGGCCGTAATTAGCCCTGAATCTCGTGACCTATTTCTTACGCATGGCGAATCGTATACAGAAAAACATGAATCATTATTGAAATATAATGTATTTGCAGAACTTTTACATGTTTTACATTATGTTAAGGAACTCTTAAGGTTGTAAAATTAAGGTCGAAAGAGGTAGGGGTGCTAGGATAGAAAATCCGATAATATCGACAAAAAACGTATACATTTTTGAATATTTTGTCTAAAATGGATAAATATAAGCTGAAAGACATCAAACATGTCTACATTGTGTATCAGAAATAGATTTCGAACGTTCTACCTCCTTTAATCGGTAAATAATGAAATCCGGAACTTAAAATACGGTCTTATTCTTCATTCAATGGCTACAATGTAAGCCTTTTAGCGCGAAATACACATTGACGGAGAAATGAACATCACTCTTGCTTATTTCGTTCCTAATTCTTGTATCTTTCATTCAATCATATTGAGTACACAATGTTTGATGGATTAAAGAGGAAAAATAGTCAAATGTGCTATATTTAATGGTCAAAAAGACCGATTCTTAAAAAATGCACCCCCCTTTCCATTTTTAGTTTTTCGTCTATGGGGTAGTGTTCCCCCCGGAGATACAAAACCCCACTTTGCCAAAAAATTTGTATCATGGATACACATCTCCAGTAAAAGTGGCTTTCTGTATATCCGGGGGGAACAATGTTCAATAAAACTTTTCCGTTTTCTATTGATTTCTATGAGAAAAAGATAAGTTTTGACCCCAAAATTAGCAATATTATGCAAAACAGATAAAAAATAACTTCATATTCTGATAGGATGCCGTATAGGTATACATTTTACCATTAAAGGTTCTTGAAATTTCAATTTTCAAAATTCCACTTTTCAGGGCTGATTTTACGCCTTATCTTAACAGCTCCTTTGATGATTTTATTTCAGATCTTGAATATTGGAGAACAATTGTACGCAATTAATTTATACATCGCAAAATAACATGGATTTTAAAAATACATAAAGGAGTAGGTGTGGTAACCTGCAATTTCGGCCCCATTTTTAAAGTTGTTCATATATTCATATACTCTAGTTTATAAAATGTCAAATGTATGTTGAATCCAAGTCAGGAAAACCTGTTTTGATTGCACAATCCTATACTGAATAATACGTCGCTCAAAACGTCTAAAAATGTTGAGACCATTGAAAATATCAATAAATGAGCGAAATTTCGATAAAAAATTATGAAATCAAGTAGCGCTCCAGGCCTTGCCCATGAATATTTTTGTACCAATCGATGGATTTCTGATCGGCCTTTTAATTTGCATGAAAAATATCACGGGCAAGGCCTGGAGCATAGATGAATTCAGAAGATTTGTGTGTAAAATACGATACTTTTCCTTTGTTTTGCATCATTCAGGGTAAAAGAACATGACGTCATACATCACGCGCGTGACATTACGAGGGCTCAAAATTATGACGCCGTATATTCTCAAACATTCAACATTGCAAAAAGAGATAATTAATAATTTGTTTATCAAAAGCATTTTTCGTCGAAATTTTATGGCCGATAAGAGGGGTTAACACACCTAGTCCTTTGGAGAGTAGTCACTCTCCGTACAAGAAAACCCTACCTGCAGCAGGTAGTCAAACATAAACTGTAGAAGTTTGTTCTGGGATATTTCATCCAGAGTCGAGTCGTCTTGTGACCCTTCGTTGTTTGGGCTCGGAGTCACGTACGTTACAAACTTGGAGATGAAATCAATGGTTCTCTCCACGGCAGGCTCTCGTTGATAAATGATCAACGAGTATTTCATCAGGTGTTGAAAGTCCTTCCAGAACTCAGTGAACTCTTTCTGTTTAAAGACAAGGAATATCATTTTCCTGAATATAGTCAAGTATTATTGGTTTTTTTTCTGCATATAGTACAAATGTAAATCAGACCTGTTAATCTCAGCACACGCATGACATTACCATAAATGTGTTCTAATTTTCACTGTTGGTAACTTACATTTCAAGGTTCCCGCACCCTAATAGAGTTACTTCCAGTTAAAATTTTAACACTATTCCTACATTTCCGACAAATACCCATGATTTTATTATAGGGAATGTTCGGAAGTAATTGCATGGGTCATTGGTTGACAAGTAGCATCATTTATATGAGCAAAATTAGTGTATAAAGTATTCTATATGATGAAATAGAAAATCTGTATCTTTGATAATTCTCATTAAAAATGAATTACGGGCTGAATACCTGAAGGTGAAGGTAACAACTGCGAATGGCAATTTATATTGTTATACCCTTGTCAGTATCTCTATATAAAAACCCCATAGGAAAAATGCCTATAAATTCGAATATTTACCAAGCGGTCAATATTTACATCAATATTGGCCCTAGGGCAATATTTCAACCAGACTTGTCAGAATGACAACATAGCTCGCCGGTGGCAACCATATGTAAATTGCAACAACAACAATAAAAAAGGTCTTATCACAAGGAACTCACATGTGAAATATCAAAGCCCTATCACTTACCAATCAAAAAATATGGCCAAGGTTAAAGTTTTTCAAAAGTAGGTCAATCATCTCCAAGGTCAAGGTCACAAGGTCAAAAATTTTGGTATCCATGGAAACGTCTTGTCACAAGGAATACACATGTGAAATATCAAAGCCCTATCACTTACCATTCAAAAAATATGGCCAAGGTTAAAGTTTTTCAAAAGTAGGTCAATCTCCAAGGTCAAGGTCACAAGGTCAAAAATTTTGGTATCCATGGAAAGGTCTTGTCACAAGGAATGCACATGTGAAATATGAAAGCCCAATCTGTATTGGTTTAAAAGTTATAAGCAAGGTTAAAGTTTTTGTGCACGCGCACGCAGACGCAGACGCCAACGCCGACACCGGGGGTATGACAATAGCTCTCCGGACATTCGTCCCGGCGAGCTAAAAAAACATCGTTTGTGACGTCACGTCATTGATGACGCTACTAGCTCTACCTATTTTTCCGCGCTCTTTCTCTTATAGAAGAAAATGAACGTAAACATGCCGGGTTAATCGGTTAGTTGCTGCAGTATTGATGTAAGGTATAACAAAACAATTATTGACTGAGAATTCGGGCAATATATGATTTGTTGGACCTTCAGACAAAATATAGCCCTTGGCCTCCGGCCTCGGGCAATATTTTATCTTCAGGTCCAACAAATCATATATTGCCCTCATTCCCAGTCAATAATTGTATATTGATTGACTCTGCCAGCAACTTGAATGAACATGTATGTTCCCTACGATAAGCACTGTAAATAAAACTGACGATTGGGGGTTGTGGAAAATATAAGGTTTAGTTCAATGAGACTGGTACAGAATTTTACAGTTACACTGCAATTGGTGGCAATGTGGGATTGTAAACCAAACAGCATTAATAATAGTACCACTCCAATTTCCAGTTATTTGAATCATACATGTATCAACACTTATGAAGTAAATCATATTCCATGAAAATATTGGAAATAGTGCTACTGTTTTCTTCAATGTTTACAAACACTTACCACTGGCAAATTTGCTTTATGATAGATTTAAACAATTTCCTAGTTAAATGTCAAGCCATCAAATTGTGTATATAGATTATACCAGTAAATATACCTTTTCATATATTTTATGCAGCATTTTCAGCAGTTTTCCATGTGACTGCATACTGTTCTGACATTGGACAAAAACTTCTTTCATTGCTGTGTCCGCCATGGTTTCTGTAACATAAGAATCATACATGTATTTATCAGTGATTGACTGAAAAATGTTTATAATTAAACTGTATACCAAATGTGACATCCATGTACATGTACAAGACATACCTTAGCTTTAGATGCAAAAGCGATGTATAATATCATCGCTTTAGTGCAAACAGTAATGTTCACGGGAAGGTGACGTGTATGTATATAAAAATATTTGTTATATGAAAAAAAATTGCTATATGAAAACATTAATACATCTCATTTTCAAGACGACTCTCTTATGCACCTAGTATAACCTAGGCATGAATAATTTTACTTAAGGTCTTAAAACATGTACATCCACTCACATTTGTTTTAGTCCCAGCTCTTTAGAAATGTCTGTTTAGGAATGGGACTAAATCGAATATGCATGAATGTACAAGTGTTAAGACCATAAAAGGTAAACGTATCTATGCCTTGGGTATGGTTAGTGCATAAGAGAGTAGTCTTGAAACAAATGAAATTTTCATATTGCAAATATTCATGCGCACATACACGTCTGCGCTAACCTTCCCGTGAACATTACCGTTTGCACTAAAGCGATGATATTATACATCGTTTTTGCATCTAAAGCTAGACATACCTTACAGTTATTTGCAGATTTAGAGATGGAGAACAATACCCTAGATTTATACTACGTTCCTGGCAACCATGGCAGCATAAAATGTAGCACGCATTAGGATTTTGGTCAGTTTTTGTCTTGGTATTCAAGTTCTGTTACCGTAGGTTTTGTTAGATTTATGCAATTTTGTCAAGGTATCCATGACAAACTGTTAGTAGATATATGTACATGTACCAGCTGCTGAGCCCTGGAGACCTGACAATGCACTAACTTTCAACCTAAGGTCTGTTACGGATGTTTGTACGTTTCCTTCCAGCCTGCCACATTCTGATGGGACCTGTCACACTATGTTACTTTACAATCAAATTTGCCATGCCTATCCAGTTCTGTAAAGGCCCACTACGATTAACCGTGACTGCCAGGAAGGGGAAGTACAAAGCTGCAAAAAAGGTGGGGCATGTTATAGTAAACTAATTCTTGTGCCAGGCCGTAGTAGAATTTGAAATAAATCAGGACAGGCCGGAACGTACCGTGATTAAATGTGACTAAACGCGTTACATACTCTATGGCACGACGTGAAATCATTGCAAATCCGGATAAAACTTGCAGCTTCCCTAAAACAGCCTCAGCTAAATGGGAACTAAATGTGACAGACCTTAACTAGTGTGGTAACAATAGTCGCCAACATCGGTGCTATCGTCTCTAAGATATTCAGGTCACTCTTTATCGATTCTATTTTTGGTAATCAATTAATCAGAGTTAATGCACTTCTTTGCAAAATGACAATAGAAATGTATCAGAATGGAAGGCGTGACTACAGACACTAGCACATATTATGTACATGTACGATGAATAACACGTATATCTCTATCAAGGCAAATCTAGATATCAGAGATTAATCTACAATTTGATCTACATGTAAATGGGTCCCGTGGACCTGATGAAATTTGGCCAATGGGTCCCAGCAAAATTAATGCATCCCAAGTACTGTAAATAGTCTTTATTGTGGCGTCTTAAGTTCGCGAATACAAGCGAGATGACTGGTTCGTGGCATTTTATGTCCACGATGAACTTTTATGTTCCAGGAAAAATTATTAGAAACAAAAGTCTATCTCCCAAACTTCAATCTAATAGTCAAATTTGCCGAATTAATTTATGTAATAAAATTGATTGTTTATTTAGTTGCTTTATTTATGCAAGTGATGCTTCGTACATTTGTAAATATTTTAAAACGCTTTCCAAACAAACCAATTATACACGGTATACAAAGACGGTACTAAGGTGAGAAGAAAACAATTTCAATTTATAGATACATAATGTCCTGCAAGGTTTATTCTCATGATCATGGAAGAATTTTCTCATAAATATGATAAGAAGTTTATATAATAGACTTGCATCGGGAATGCATAATTTATATATAGCTTTTATACCGAAAAATGTTTCTGCAATGATTTCTCATACAATAACATGGACATGAATTACCTATATTTAGGTTTAAATTAAAAGAGTAGTCAAAATATATCAGATCGATTATAAACACAAGACACTTGCAGCTAATACACTTTCTTGAAAGTTTTATGTGAACTTGAACTAAAGCGAAAGTGAATAATGCGTACGGTGGGACGCAGTGATCGGAAATCAATGGGTCCTGAGCAATTTTTAATTTTATGCGTCACTAGCAAGGCGGTGAAACGGTGTTACAGGAATTGATTCAAAATAGCGAAATAGTGATAACGTCGGTTATATAGCATGTCACAAGAAAAGGAAAGAAGTTGTCAATTTCAACAGGTTGGGGAAAGGTACCAATTGAGCTAATAATTAAATACCTCAATTGAGCTAATATACCTCGATTGCAGGGGTTTTTTTTTTATTTTGGGGAAGGTACCTGTGCATGTCCCATTAGGGAAAATTTGCAACATTTTGCTGAAATTGGGAAAAATTTTATACAAATTCTCACCACTGTATAACCCTAAAGAATCATTTATTAGTACAGCTTATCAATAGATTTGCTTGAACTGAACAAGGATTGAATGAAAACTTGAAGATGCACTTAGAAACATAGGTAATCACAGATTACGAAGCTCACCTCGTGACAGCAAAATTCAATTCAAACATATTTCTTAGTACATGTATATTGGCTTTTAAAGGCAAAATCACTCAAGCAGAAAAAGAAGGTCATTTTATGAAAGTTTGATCAAAGATACATCCAATATGCAAGTTTGGTACATGTAGCAGTTATACTTTGCTCAATATTGGCTTTATAGAGCAAAATCACTCAAGCGGAAAAAGTAGGTCAAGGTCATTTTATGAAAGATTGATTAAAGATACATCCAATATGCAAGTTTGGTACATGTATCACTTATACTTTGCTCAATATTGGCTTTTAAAGGCAAAATCACTCAAGCGGAAAAAGTAGGTCGAGGTCATTTTATGAAAGTTTGATCAAAGATACATCTAATATGCAAGTTTGGAACATCTAGCACTTATACTTTGCTCTATATTGGCTTTTAAAGGCAAAATCACTCAAGCGGAAAAAGTAGGTCAAGGTCATTTTATGAAAGTTTGATCAAAGATACATCCAATATGCAAGTTTGGTACATGTAGCACTTATACTTTGCTCAATATTGGCTTTTAAAAGCGAAATCACTCAAGTGGAAAAAGTAGGTCAGATGCTGCATCCGATGCATGGGTCCATCTCGGCATCCAAAGACGAATCACTTGTGCAAGTTTGGTTACTGTAGCATTAGTACTTTGTCAGATACTGAGCTACCCCAAACTTCTTATCCAAATCACTCAAGCGGAAAATATAGGTCAGATGCTGCATCCGATGCATGGGTTCAACTCAGCATCCAAAGATGAATCACTTGTGCAAGTTTGGTTACTGTAGCATCAGTACTTTGTCAGATACTGAGCTACCCCAAACTTATTAACCAAGTCACTCAAGCGGAAAATGTAGGTCAGATGCTGCATCCAATGCATGGGTTCACCTCAGCATCCAAAGATGAATCACTTGTGCAAGTTTGGTAACTGTAGCATTAGCACTTTGTCAGATACTGAGCTACCCCAAACTTCTTAACCAAGTCACTCAAGCGGAAAATGTAGGTCAGATGCTGCATACGATGCATGGGTTCACCTCAGCATCCAAAGATGAATCACTTGTGCCAGTTTGGTAACTGTAGCATTAGCACTTTGTCAGATACTGAGCTACCCCAAACTTCTTAACCAAGTCACTCAAGCGGAAAATGTAGGTCAGATGCTGCATCCGATGCATGGGTTCACCTCAGCATCCAAAGATGAATCACTTGTGCAAGTTTGGTTACTGTAGCATTAGTAGTTTGTCAGATACTGAGCTACCCCAAACTTCTTAACCGGACGCGGACGCGTGGGGTTATAGCATACACATGTAAGCTCACTCAACTTCGTCGAGGTGAGCTAAAAAGGAGATTTTGTGCTTACTTCCAGGATTTGAGTCTTATTTTCTCAGGCGATTTTTTCATAATTCCTCTTTGGGAATTTAAGAGTGAGTTTTGGGGAAAAATAGAGGAAATATGGCATAGGGAAGGGACTGAAATTCGGCCCAAAACCAAGGAGAAAAAACCCTAGATTGGGCTAATCAATCTGAATATTTTCTGTAGTAAATAATCAAAATGTTCTCAAAATTATTTTTTTGTGCAAAATCGCATTTGTTCCCTAAGGCTATAAAAGAAGTAATGTTTACAAAAGAAACATACCTGAAAAGTGAATGGTTACTGAGAAAATATACCTCTACTTTCCTAAATATACTGGGTGAGATTTCTCTAAATCTAGAAAGATTTCAGGCATAGTTGCCTTTTAAATATTGTTCCTTGATATAAAAGCTTGTGCGATTTTGCACCCAAATATAATTTGGAGGAGAAAAGTTTTTTTTCTGAATAGAAAAGTCAGATTGATCGAGGTACATTATCCCGATTGGTGTCGGGATATTTCGTACGGATGTCTTTTCGTACTGAGTTCTTTCGTACTTTTCATTCCAAAAAATGGGATCTTTCGTACTGATCGGTGGGATCATTCGTCATGTTCGTACCGGTACGAAAGATAAGTATTTTGATACATTTCAGGCATAGTTGCCTTTTAAATATTGTTCCTTGATATAAAAGCTTGTGCGATTTTGCACCCAAATATAATTTGGAGGAGAAAAGTTTTTTTTCTGAATAGAAAAGTCAGATTGATCGAGGTACATTATCCCGATTGGTGTCGGGATATTTCGTACGGATGTCTTTTCGTACTGAGTTCTTTCGTACTTTTCATTCCAAAAAATGGGATCTTTCGTACTGATCGGTGGGATCATTCGTCATGTTCGTACAGGTACGAAAGATAAGTATTTTGATACATATAACAATATTTGTGTTTGGAATCTTCTTTATTGAATCTATGATAGGTGGTCGTATACTAAATTACAAAGGGTCAGATTCATTTGACTTAGTTTAAATATGCATGTTTTAACTGAAAACATTGGTTAAAAAGGCATCTGTTCGCTAAAAAGCCAAGCTTGTAATGAAAGCAATCGTTTTATACTGAATATTAAATGTATTTCTTTATTCCATCTA
This sequence comes from Pinctada fucata, assembly GCA_028142955.1. Taxonomy (NCBI): domain Eukaryota; kingdom Metazoa; phylum Mollusca; class Bivalvia; order Pterioida; family Pteriidae; genus Pinctada; species Pinctada fucata. The sequence continues at coordinate 13,265,894 of AP027105.1, forward strand.
ACAAGTACAAACAATCCCACTATCAAATTTTATTAGACAATCAAGTTAATCAGTTCTTTATAGCAGAAACATATCAGTTTTTTCTGCAACCAGTACCAAAGATCCCATATGTAAAAACCTCGGTACAAAACGATATCGGTACGAAAGATCCCGGAACCTCCCGATTGAGGTATAATAGCTCGATCAGTACCTTTCCCGAACCTGTTCACGATTTACGTAAAATTTATGTCTAAACATCAGAGGTAAACTTGCCAGAAAATCAGTCCATCTCAGATGGAAAATATGCAGGAATAGACCAGTGCAACAAAGACAGAAAATAACCAAATAAGAAAATAGCATCTTCGTTGCACTGTGACTAGCAATTAGGAGTCGTTCTTCTTTGTAATTGGGAAGACAGAAAATAACCAGGGCTCACACTGGCTCAAAATTTTGTGTCGAAAGTTTGCGCGATGACACAAAATTGTGCTGTAGCACAATATTGCACGACGACAAAGTTGCTGAAAAAACTTTAATTTTTTTCAATGGAGATAGTGTATGTGTTGATCTATGTGTTTTATTTTCAAGAACATACAAAGTCATTGTATTAGATTCAACAAAGTCAGAGACTAATATCAACACTACTTCTATGATAACATAGTAAATGCAAAATATTCAGTAAGTTTGAATTCAGTGGCAGTACTGAGTAAGTGATAAGTTCAACTAGACCAACTCAAAAAGTCAAAGAATTCTTCATAGAAGCCCTCCCATCTAATTAAAAATATCCATCGGAGGTTTGTGTAGGCTGAAAAAACTGCAGCTTTGCTTTTAGACCAAGCTATAGTACTGACATCCCCCCCCCCCTAATGACTTGACCTCCTTGATAGCAAGGACAGCCTGGAATTGGCTATTGTAGCCAAAGAAAGATAGGTAGACCTTGAATTTTTCCTGGTATTGGGGGGGTTGTCCAAGTACATGTATATGATTGTGAAAAACATAAGACATAAAAACGGAAAAAAAAAACATTTTAGGAAATTTCCAAGGTGGCTCCTAACACCCTCTAGATATGCTCTTGATCATTTATTCAATGTAGCTTGAAAATGGTCTCCTTATATAACCTTTGCTTGTTGTGAAAATTTTTTTTAACTTGATTAATTAAGGTCGGACGGTGTAGCGGACCCCCCCCCCCCCCCCCCCCCCCCCCCCCCCCCCCCCCCAAAAAAATAAAAATTAAAGGTCTCAACGCTCAACGTACATGTAACTTAAGATATCTAGATGAATATTTCTCATATAGATACATTATCTATTTGTGGTTTGTTTTCAAATCGTAATCACAATGGCCTAGAAATAAAATAAGTATTTTTTTCTTGTTCAATTCTTCGTCGCCGACTCTTTGTTTCACAGGAGATCAACGCCTATGACGCAAAATTAAAAGAAAGTAGAGGGGGTGCTATTGTGGGTCAACGACATCGAGCTCATATGCTTTTATCCTGAATACAAAGATCTCAAAACCTCGATTCAGATGCTATTGAAGGCTCATTTTTAATAGTTTTATTGTCAGAACTTGCAGACGTTTTAAAAATGAACAGCGTCAATTTTGCTATTTTGTTTACCGATACGGAATCGGATATTTCTAAGTTACGTTTCCCAATTTTAAAATCTAAATTATATAATACAGTGGTACTTCTTTTGGGGGAGAAATAAAGAATTGAAAAATGAAATAATACTATGACATACTCGTGATCTAAACTTTTCAGTGACACAGAAAGATACAAAGTTTGCCGTCCGCCGTAGCAAAGTTAAAATACCTTTTCAATAGGAATACTAACCTTCGACAGCTTATCGTCATAATCCAATTATCTAATTAGCAGTGGCTCTCGTGCTGCTGGGGCTACCTAATTACCAGTGTATTTCACACCTTTTACAGTCACCCTCTTACCTACGATACACCTGAACGCATCAACTGCACTTTGAATTACTTAGAATCGATCTATCAATGCCGGATTCGCGTGTTTGTTGGTACTTGAAAACTCATTTTTAGGAAATTCCCTTTGTCGCAAATCGCGATTTTCTGTCGCAAATTTTAAATTTTTGTCGCAAAATGCGACATTTGCGAAGCCCAGCGTGAGCCCTGAATAACCAAATCTTTCTTGCACTGTAACTAAAGCGTACTGCTGTCAGAACAGTTTCCGGACGATTTTGATGGTTTTTCAAGGATAACTCCACCGTCCATCAATGGAAAAGATTAAAATATCTCTCAAATAATGCTATGCCCGTCCCACAGATACTCATGTTGAAAGAAAATATTAAATCTCTCAAGAAACAGGCCTTGAAACTCGTGAAAATCTTTGGTTGTCATTCGGGCAACCTGCTTTGAATATCAGGTTGCCCGAAACCATTTTTCCTTGCCCGAACTCATTGAACTGAAAAACTAAGCTGTCATTCTTTATTTCCGCTAATTTGAACATTTTACATAAATTCCATTTCTTTTTCAACAAATTGCTCATTTTAAAACTCATCATGTTTGTGTGCCTCAGCTAGAGGACTCGTGAATCTTTACAGATTCCAATCTCAGTGATTTACATCGTTTGACAAACTTTGCTTTGAGTTTTACTTTGCCACTTTACAATCATTGAGGGCACATCACCTTCATTGTCCCTAAATTCCAGCCAAGGCCGATTCGTTTTCCAGGTCTCTTTGAGCGACCTTGGTTTAATTCTTATGACTTTCAGATGGTCTCAATTCTAGGTCGAGCCCTGGTAGAAATACAGACAGGTCCAGGTGTAATCGGGAAAAAACAAAAAACACAGTGCAGAAAAAATCAGAATACGCAGTGTTTTTCAGGTGTTTTTACCTGAGCCATCCTAGAGCGACTTTACCTGTAGTAGGGTGTTATTGGGGATGTTTATTACCTGAGCTAATTAACAACTCCCCTCACCTATATAGGACATACAGATGTATTGTCACCTTTCTAAGGAAGAATTTTTGCTGGTAAAAAGTAATTCATGCATTCAGTAGAAATTAAAAAAAACAAACAAACAAACAAAAAACAAAAAAACAAAAAAACCAAGTTATCATTTTTGTTTCATATTTTGAACAAAAAAAAAAGTTATCATTTTTTTTTCATATTTTGAACTGTTGAATTTAAGTTATACCAATTTTTATTATTTTATTATTCATATTTTTAAAAATTATATTCATATTTATAATATTATTCGAATTAAAATTATCCTTACTCATGATTTTCTAAATTAAATAAAAAGTGTATGGGTAAGTAGAAATAAAATAAAAATCATATATTTACATACTTATCATTTTGATTTTATATATAAATTTCTTTAAAAGGAAGAAAAAACCATAGAGTAACTGGAAATAGAACAAAAATTTCATTCCTTCATATGATATAAATCATTTTGATTTGTTTACAGTTTACCAATTTAACTATCTGAATATATACAGAAAGTTTATAGATAACTCCGTCTTTGCATACGTGTTTGGTGCCTGGCATCTTTCCTACGGACTTTAAAATTCTAGGTTTAAACATTTTTATGGAAAGAAATATTTGTGATTTATGTTCGGCCATGGACTCCGACCTCCTAATTTTCAAAGAAGTCGGTATTTAAGCTCCTCTTGTTTCTCTAATTTATCATATTTATTTTATTTAGGCCTGGCCATATAAAATTCATTCGTTGTTTCCCAGACACCACAACATGCTATAATTTTTCACCGACGAGACGTACGTTTTTATGAAAAAAAAATCCGTCATGCCTAGTTTACGATCGCTGGTTAATTTCCGATCGCATGTTACTATCTATCTATCTATTTATCTAAGGAAATAACATTGTCCTGTAAATCCGTCTTTAAAATAAAAAATGTTCAAACGTACAATCAGCGCGCCGTGACAAGTCATTTTACGGCAACGTCTAATCTGCGAGTATAAGGTGTACGATAGAATAGAATGCTTTCTTAAAGACTTTATTCACGCACTGTAAATAATATTCTAAGGAATTCTAAAGATATTGTTCACGTTGACGATTCAGCTCGAGCTATTGGTCACTTGTCGGTGAAAAGATGAAAATTACATGTAAAAGGCTCTGTTCGCGTGCGCAATACATTTTTATTTACTTTTTATGAAAAGTTACTAATCACTTTTCTTTTCCGTCCTCTATTCTATTCGTTTTACTTTATCTTTATTTATTTCTTTTTTTATTCGCCGTACCCAAAATAAGTTGAAATTTAAAAATTAAGAGAGTGAATATTAAGAGAGAGAGAGACAGAGACAGAGGGGGGGGGGGGTGAACTATACGGAATGCCATATCATCAAAATTGACAATAGAATATCCCCTATAGTAATGACTTATTCCATACCAAAAAAAAAAACCCCACAGATATCCCCGACTCACAACACTGTCTACTGTATTATAATTCTAAAAACGGTAAATATCCCAACCATTGATTTTCTTTAAAAAAAAGGGGGGGGGGTTTCATGCGGGCGCGGTAATGCGATTATATTTTACAGGTACGCAGGTACAGTAATCTTCTATCTTCTGGCAGCGGGGTTGACAATCAACTTATTTTTCACACCTTTTTGGCTGACTGCGCAGAGTATAACGACTGTCCTTTGCTTTATTGTTTTGATCATTTTATATATGTCTTTAAAATTAATTAGAAAAAAAGCCCCCTACGGCATTGCCGGTAGCCTAGGGGACTAACAAAAAAAAGGGGGGTTAGCTAAGTTTACAATTGCTTTTGAATAAGGGTGTTTAGGTCTACGTGCGGTAATGGAAATAATTTGGTAATCGCTGTTATCTATGTACTTTGAGAAAGACAACAATATTAAACTATTAGGTCCTAAGAAGCCCCCCCCCCCCCATCTTAGGACCTAATCGTTTAATTTTGTAGAGTCTTGTAGTCTTTTGTAGAGTTTTGCAGAGTTCTTGAAATCTTCCATTAAAATGTCGGACATTTAGGGATTTTTATCTGTCCAAATAAAAGATATAACGTGCGATTTTATCGGACCCAAATTTTTTTTCATCAGCAAATCCGCTAAAACCAATACATTTCACGAACTCTGCTTCTACATTTACAACACTAAAAAAATTTTACTATTCCGCCGTTTTAGGCCTGGCCATTCCTCGACTCCGCCACCTTCTTACTTTTTTTTTTGGAGGGAAGGTAGACTGCGACTTTGTTCTTAAAAAAAAAAAAACATATCGAAAAAAACAAAATTACCGGCCCGAAGCGCCGACGTAATATTCGCTATTTTATTATAAAAAAATATTATGAAAAAAAAATGTAATTGCAGAAATATGCCGCAAATACATTTCACGTAACTCTCTCTTTCATTCCCTAATATTTTACAAAAAAAGCAAGGGTAAAGTGTTGGGGGGATTGTCTATTTATCATGTTTATCTTGATATTGAATATCTGTCGATACCACGACTCTCTTTCACACCTGTACGGCTCACTGAACGCCACTTTAATAATCTCCGGCGACGTAGACGGCACCAACTAAAATAGCGTAGTCGCCCGACTTGCCAGGTTTTGAGAACATAGTATTGGTACAACCCTCCCCCCCCCCCCCCCCCGCTTTCGTATCCGTTGTACTCCATGCTGTAAATTCCTAGTCTGTGGGATAAGTACACGACTGAACGTCAGTGAAATGTCCGTGATGAGTCGCCCGACTTGCCAGGTTTTGAGAACATAGTATTGGTACAACCCCCCCCCCCCCCCCCGCTTTCGTATCCGATGTACTCCATGCTGTAAATTCCTAGTCTGTGGGATAAGTACACGACTGAACGTCAGTGAAATGTCCGTGATGGTAAATCAAGCGCGGATCTAGAGGGGGGGTCGGGGGGTCCGGACCCCCCTGGAATTTTCGAAGCATAGCATAATTTTGTTGTTAATATACATATTTCATAAGATTTAGTCCCAATTCCCCTTCTGTTGTCATAACATTTGATAAATATATCATGAATTTATATTAGAAATCTTTCATTTTGACAAGATTCTGACGACAGCATTTCAAAAAATTTTCTCTGGATCGCCCGAATTTATTACATACATGTACATTATTTTCAAATACTGCTGCACATATACAAAACACATATACAATACATCTAAATCAATAAACAAGGGCACTAAGAAGACGAAAAGAAACTGAAAAAGACATGAATAGTGTATTTTATTCCAATTCTTGGAAAAATTTTCGCTGGCTCGCTATCGCTCGCCCTATGTTGTACATGTATTTACGAATAAGAACAAGAACTATGTTGTGAAAATTCAAGATTTTAAGCTTCTAGCACACCATTGCTCTCCAGTCGCCCGTTTTATTAATAATTGGAAACAGAACTGACAATCATCAATCAATTACTAACTTAACTAGCGTTTTTTTTTTTTTTTTTTTTTTTTTTTTTTTTTTTTTTTTTTGCTCTTCAAAAAATTCGGACTTTAGGACCCCCCCTGAAAAAAAATTCTGGATCCGCCCATGTAAATTTCAAAGATCAATATATTATATTAAAGGTCCTATTTAGACGGGAAATTAAAAGATGATAAAGTCTACGGTGTCGTTTTTCTAGGGACCAATCTTGTAAAACTAATAAGATTGTTTAAAAGACATAAATACCGCCCTGTGTTTATTGATTTATACCTGGTTCCAGGTGTTAAATGTCTTGTAGTCCACAACAAGCTTGTATTTACCAGAGAAACGGCTTTTGTGGCTTCTACCTGTACTACGCACGTACGTTAATCTCATTTTCCGTCGTACTTTAAACATGTGGGCCGTAATTTTCCTTCATTAAATGTATGATGAAACGTGTTACATTATCAAAATACATGTGTACATTGTATATTGACATATTGACATACCCCGCGCTACGAGAAAACGTTTACACGTATTGCTTGATTCACGTCTTACCGTCACGTGTCATAAGTTTATCGCGTAACGATATAAATGTTGTTGTCAGTCAAAAAAAAAATCTGACTGTTACAGGAGCGCAAAATAATTTACCCATCTTTAGTATTTATGAAAAAAAATCGTGACGTTTTTCACTTAAAATCTGGGAGAACTTGATATACAAACACTTTATGACTGTTTAAACGACATAAAATATATATCATTATCAAACTCCAATACCCCGGCCTTAATTGTGAGGACTCTAAAATTTATAATTCCCGTGTTTTATCTAGTTCATAATCTGAGGCGTGGGAAATTATTGTCCGGAGAAGTCACCTAAGCTAAACAGATAATCGGATTAACGCAGGGGTATATGTTGTTTGCACAGGCAGCGTTACCGGCTGAAAGTATTGGACAAATTCATGAGGGGGGGGAACACCGACCCTGAAATCGATTCTTTGACATGTTTGAAAAATATGTTTCAATTCTTAAAAAGCTTTTCTTTAATTGAATGAAATTTTGTATAATTACAAAGTACAATATTTTTTTTTTTATAATCATTGTTTTGTTTTTATGTATATTATTTTCTTTCAGATATCCATATGTAAAAAAAAAAAAAAAAAAAAAAAAAAAAAAAAAAAACCAGAAAAATAAAAGAAAAAGAAAAAGATAATTATGTATAATTATAAACTAATTTTATCTTATATTTTAGCATGTTTTAATTTCAGTTTTTGAATGTCCAATATGTGAAAAAAAAAAGAAAAAGAAAAAGATAATTATGGATATTAGAAAGAAAAAAAATGTATAATTATAAACTAATTTTATCTTATATTTTAGCATGTTTTAATTTCAGTTTTTGAATGTCCAATAACAAACTTCAATTTATTATAAAATTAGTGGATATTATAAAGTTTAAATTATGAAATTAAAATACTCTTTTATACATGTTAAAACTTCAAGTGTTTGTTAAGTTTTGAAAAATAAACAGAAAACAGCCTTCATACATGTAATGGTATCTAATATTTCCTTCTAGTATAAATGCCACTACCTGGCCTTTTGTCAGGGTAACTTCCACACCTGAGCGATTTTCACACCTTCCATCAGAGGGGCATATAGCAGCTACAGAGGGGGATGAAAGTGACAGAGGGGGAATATAATAACACTGTGTTTTCTGATTTACCTGTAGAAAACACCTGAAATAAATACACTGCGTTTTTTGTTTTTTCCCGATTACACCCGGACCTGTCTGTATGGTTTCTAGACCGATTTTATAACCCTATATTTTGACCATTTTTCGAAAATCACTGGAACAATTTCCGCACACCTGATTTTAAATCTGTCAATCTAGATCAATTTAAGCCCAAACTGAATGATATTTGTAGATTGCTTTCTTCAATCTTTTCTACAAATGCATGTGTAAAAATCATTTTGAAAATAGAAACGAAACTTCTCAAATCACGTAGATTAAAACAGTATGATTCTCAGCCAATTCCCCCGGTGCACGATATTAAATGCTGCAGAAAGGGGTAAAAAGGTCGTGTGATAAAGCAACTTAGATGCAAAATTTTGTTTATATGATTAGTGATTTGAATTCTGCATTTAAAAATCAACGAAATTGTCATAAAATTTTAAAAATGATTTCCTTCAAAGTACTTGAAAAGGGCGACTGTCCGGAAACTGTTACTGTCCGGAAGTATTCTGACACCAGTAGCATTTTCTTTCTTTGGAAATTTCAAAATTTTTTTCTCAGTATTTCAAAGAAAGACAGAGGAAACTCGCCCAATATCAGCACCAGTACATATGGAAATTTAGGTCTTTTCTACGTTGAAAATGAGGTCAAACTTTAGCATTAAATTAATCGTTGTCGATTTTACCATTCAATTCACTATTTATTTATAATGCAGTCTTTCTCACTTTTTTATTCGATCTTCTAGCCCGCCACTTTTAAAACTCGCACCCTGCACATCCGGTTTACCTAATTTCCTGACCCAAAACGGACACCAAAACGTCCTTGACGCACGTGGGAAAATTCAATGTTGTATTTCGGTAGAACTTTCAAGACACTTTATTTTTCCATGAAATGTTCATCAAGACTCATATATAAGTAATTGGAGTAAGTAATTTTCATTGAATCAATCAGTGTTCAATCCGTGCAAAGATTTTACACGTTTTCATTGCAGTATCCTGTACACAATGTAGAAACACTGGGGGACACAAAAAACCTGTATGTCAACATTACTGACACTGTGATGCATACTGGTCGGGTACATATTATCGCCACTTCATTTATATCACTGCATATTGTTGATGTAGGAATTTAATTTTTTCACCTTGATGACATCTCTGAAACATGAAACGGTATACACAATTTCAAAGAATTCCATACTGGTCGGGCACATATTATCGCCACTTTTTTCAATGTTTTAGACTCTAAAATCTTTAATTGTTCGTGCAATTTAATGAAATTTGCACAGAAGGAAGAAGAACCCTTGATACACATTTCCTCCAACTTTCATGAAAATCTGATGATCGGTTCGTGTTTACCTGTAATTCTTGGATGTAAGGATTGGGCCAAGTGTGAAGGAATGGAGGGTACATATTATCGCCACCTCCTTCAGTTCTTACTGAAAATCTTAGAATTTTTGGACAAAATTTACATTATTTGAATCTTTGAACTTGCTTCTTTTTTATGGGAAAAATTCATAATATTTTTTTCAAAAACCAAAGAGATATAGGAAGACAAAGTGACCTACCCTTTCCCCGGAGAGGCGGGGGAAATGCATTCAGATTTTACCAAATTTTTATCATAAAATTCAATATTTGCAGGGGATGGAATTATTTGAAATTTTGTATACCTTTTCATGTATCAAAGATGTAATTATGGTGAAAAAATGAAATTCCTACATCAACAAGATAAAAATGAAGTGGCGATAATATGTGCCCGGCGATAATATGTACCCGACCAGTAGCCTGCAAATACAAAATTTTATGATAGAAATTTGGTAAATTTGAATGTATATCCTTCGCCTCTCTGGGGAAAGGGTGGGTCTCGTCAACTTCCTATATCTCTATGGTTTTGGAATTTTTTGCACGATTATTTTTCACATACAAAAAGAAGAAAGTTCAAAGATTCAAATAATGTGAACTTTGTCAAAAAAGTTTAAGATTTTCATTAAGAACAGGTAGAGGTGGTGATGATGTGTTAACCCAGGAGTCCCTTCTTTCAAACTTGGTGCAACCCTTAAGTTCACTGAGCACTGGTAAACAAGAACCAATCGTCAGATTCTAATGAAAATTGGAAGAAATGTGTATCAAGGGTTGCTCATCCTTCTGTGCAAATTTCATAAAGAAATAAAGATTTTAGAACAAAAAATGTTGAAAATAGTGGCGACAATAATTTCAATATGTACCGACCAGTACAATAAGTGTCTTAATTTGTGTTTTGTTAAGTAACAGCTACAATATGCAACACAGCTAGCAGGTACTAGCAGGTGCATTTTTTCTTGCTCTTACCTCATGCTAAGATTTTAGCATGAGGTATTTAATATATTTTAAAGCAAGAATAGCTATTTAAATTAATATGCAAATTTTAATTACCTCCCTTGATCTATAGTATGTATTGTTGAATGTTGTTGTTATATTCGTTTTGTTTTATATATGTTTTACATGTCGGTCAAAAGCACTTCTGAGCTTATGTTTACATGTTGTCTTCACCATGCCGACTTTAAGTAAATCTTGTCTTGTCTTGTCTTTGTTTGTTAATAATAAGAGGACGCAGTCCGTGCCGCGTGGACGTAGTCCTCTTGAAGATAACGGGTGTAAATAAATAGAAAAAATACATGTTTCCAGTGTTAATTCTGTACAAATTCTGTATACAGTGATTTTTTTCAGTAATTTGGGAATGGGGTCGGGCCCGTGCAATTGGGAAAATTAACAACAGTTGGGAATATTTTGGGGAGTACTAAATATAAATGTAAAATGACTGTCTATACAATCAAAAGATCAGAACTGAATGTTTATTCATATAATTTTCTTTTAAATATGATTTAATTTCTTATGCTTACAACAATATGGCAAAAAATTTGTAAATTTGCTACTTTTGAACCAGTAAATTTCACTATTTTCGCTGATAATTTCATCTGAATAAAATTGGGAAAATTTAGAGCCTCAATTGGGAAAAAAAAGATACTATTTTTCATTGGGAATGGGGCCGAATAACGGCCCCACAAAGGGGAAAAAAAATCCCTGGTATAGCCTATAAACTCTGCGGTTTTGCCAGAGTCTAGAATTTCAATCATCTATATGACTTCAACTATAAAATCACATTAGATTGAAATATTTTTTCCATTAATACATTATTTGCAGAATGCTACCATCTATATAAATATGTACATGTATCACTTGCATATTCGATATATATATATATATATAAATATCATGTTTTCAAAAAACATGGGTAGAGGGGTATGCCCAAGATAGTTTATGTTAATTTCAAGTCAAGACTCAAGTACAAATAGGTAGATAATTTTCAATGTTACATCATTCCTATAAGACTTGAAGCTTATAAGCATGCATACTTGTTTAAATGCAATTTTGTCTATGCTTGTGTTTAATGAAAAAATGCATTGTAAATATTATTATAATAGACTTAGATCTATGGCTTCATAAAACTTTTATGTGAAATACCACGGGCCAGGAAGGGCGAGCAGAGCAAGCCTGAAAAAATTTTGAGTGTATGGCGAGCGATGTGAGCCAAAAAAATTTGTAGGTGTGTCACTAGCAAAGCAAGCTTAAATTTGATTAAGTGTATGGCGAGCGAAGCGAGCTCAAAATTTTTGAATTTTTAAGAGATGTAGGTCAGAATATTTATTTTCTGCTACCAAGAGGGTCAGATTATTTTCAACATTTTCTGGGTCAGAATATTTATTTCCAAAGGTGCCAGCCCCCCCCCCCCCCCCCCAATCAGGATCATATGGTCATCCCCTTAAACATGTTAAAGAAAACCAGAATCTTGAGATTTATTTTATACTGGTCGAGCAGACAATTCCAAGCAATTTTCAAGGTTTTTCGTCAATAACACTGCTTCTATATGCCCAATCACTGTTTTGAGCAAATAATGCTTCATCCTTTGTACAGATACCTGTGTAAAAAGTACTTTTAATCAATTTACAAAAACTGATTTTAGGATATTTTGTTCCCCCTTTAAGAGGCCATTTACGCAAGTTAGGCCAAAAAAAAAAGAGTTTACTGTCGCATCATGAGAAAAAAATTGGGTCGGAAGGTCAGGATTTTTTTATTAGTGTCTTAAGCTCACCTCATGAAGTGAGAGGGAGCTTATGTTATCACCCTGTCATCGGCACTTGCGTCCGCGTCCACACTAGTATGTTAAGAAGTTTTATTTCTCTATTATAAGTGCTAGGAAGTCCAAACTTGCACAGATGATGCGTCTTTATGAGTAGATCACAAATCTACGTTCATATGTAGGTCATGACCTACATTTTTCCGCTTGAGTGCACATGTTAGGTAGATTTGGGTATCAATGTTAAGAAGTTTTATTTTTCTATTTTAAGTGCTAGGAAGGCCATACTTGCGCAGATGATGCATCTTTATGAGTAGATCATAAATCTATGTTCAAATTTAGGTCATGAGTCATGACCTACATTTTCCGCTTCAGTGCTCATGTTAGGAAAATTTGGGTATGAATGTTAAGAAGTTTTATTTCTCTATAATAATTGCTAGGAAGGCCATACTTGCACAGATGATGCATCTTTATGAGTAGATCACAAAATTTATGTTCAAATGTAGGTCATATGACCTACATTTTCCACTTGAGTGCACATGTTAGGAGATTTAGGCATCGATGTTAAGAAGTTTTTTTTTTTACTGTAAGTGCTAGGAATGCTAAACTTGCACAGATGATGCGTCTTTATCAATAGATAACAAATCTACGTTCAAATTTAGGTCGTGGTCTCTATTTTCCGCTTGAGTTCATGTGTTAGAGAGATTTGGGTATCAATAGAGTACACCCATTCATGCAGAATTTTGGTGAATAAATGAAATACTCTACTTCCCTTTTCCAATTTGTTTTTGTGAGATAGCATATTTGTTGGTTCTCTGTAGGACAGATTTTCAAATTCAAAACTGTGCTATCTTTTAACAGTACTCCTGTTTGATGCCATTATGAAATGCTGTCATGAGGTGAGCTTTTTAATCTTTGATTACACTATGTTTTATCTTTGGGTGTCCTCTTGTAAGGAAAAATAATTATAAAAACTGCTGTTAACTTTTTATTCCCCGTTTTACTATGGGAATGTAATTAGGTAATCTGCTAGGTCCTATTGTTTGGTCACTTGAAAATTACCGGCAGTTGGTCACTCATGGGAAACAAATTATGGCCTTACTAAAGGTATTTCTGAACGATTTGCATTTTCGCCTCTCCTTTTGTCAAATATGGATCAAATATTTGTGATTTGAATCTTTAGTCAATAGACTGAAATGAAGAATTCTATGTCACCATAATTAAATCATACAAATTTTAAAAAAGTTATTTCTAAAAGACTTTCTGAACAATGATGAGGTACTTTATTTCTTACTTATTTTGAATGGTTTTGGTATATTCTATCACATGTAATTTTCTACTTTGTCATGAATATCCTGCTCTGGGTCCCTCTCAATGCATGTAGACAAGAATATATATTTTTGGGCTATGTGTGGCTCCACAAATAGGTCAAAATATGTTCTAAACTCAATGACGTCACTTTCCAGATGGCTGCTAAACAAACTGCAGGAGAAACAAATACTAAAAATATACCAATTGAAGTTATTTATAGATTTACTATAGCATGTAGGTTATTCTTCTGAATACCTAAACATCTGCATTACCAAATTGTGAAAAAGTACCTCAAAGTAATCGAACTATCGAACTGTTCAGAAATAATATTTGCTCGACCAGTGTATATATGCACCACATTTGTCAGTTTCATTCTTTTTCTCTGAAATAGCATTTTTCCAGGTAAAAAGGTGACGTTAGAGTTTAGGTCTCTGCAGGTTCAGTTTGCAGGTTAAAACAGCCGTCACAGCTTGTTCTGTAGATCTGCATCTAATGCATTGTGATGAGCACTTACATGCTATTAAATGCAACACTTTCCTTTCAATACTTTCATCTCAGGGAATTACATTTGTTGTGTATATATATACACAGGTAATCTTTACAACATAGCAATACACTTTTACTTTAGTTCTGATGCATTGACTCAAGTGGTTTTCTAGGTACATGTACAGCTTTCATATTTCATATCATGCTTTCTCTCAGTTCACTTATTACCTGTAAAGGGGCATCAAAGTTGAAACAGGATACATTTTTTTGTATATTGACCCTCTTTCTACATGTGCCTGTGATGGGGACAGTACAGTTCAGGCTGTAGAAATATGATATGTAAAAAAGTAGAAATATGATATATAGAAATATAAAAGAAATATAATATATAGAAAAAGAAGTCGAATACTTTAGCAGCAGAACTCTTTCAGGGAATGTTAATGCAATGTTACAAGAAGCAAAGACATTTCTTGGTTCATGAAACTTAATATTTAGTTTGCCTGGATGTAACTTCAGAGATCTAATGCCATACCCTTGGCATCATTGTCATCATAGTCGTCGGCAGTTTGACCTTGGCTACATCTCTAGTTCAATGAAATATAAGGGGTAGGGCTTTGATATTTCACATGTAGATACCTTGTCAGTAGAATTTTCATTTGAGACTTTGACTTAGTGATCTTGACCTTGGATTTTGACCATCTTTTCAGAAACTTTAACATGGGCTGTATCTCTTTAACTTTAGGGGGTAGGGCTTTGATATTTCACATGTAGATAACCTTTCATTTTAGACCTTGACCTCTTGTCCTTGGACTTTGACCTACCAAAAAAACCCCTTTAACATGGGCTGTATCTCTTCAATTATGAGGAGTAGGGATTTTATATTTTCACATATAGATACCTATAGAACTTTCATTTAAGACCATGACCTTTGATGTAGTGACTTTGACTTTTCAAATACTTTAATCTGGGCTGTATCTCTTCATCTATAAGGACATATATATACCTTGTGACAAGATCTTTCATTTGAGACCATGACATTTGACCTAGTGACCTTTAACTGACCTGCTTTTGAAAAATTAATGTGGTATATATCTCTTCAACTATAAAGAAAAGGGCCTTGATATCATACTTCATACTTAGATTCTCTATGTATTACCAAGCCCTTTCATTTGAGACAATGACTTTCAACCTTGACCTTTAACTTTGATGTACATGAACTTATAAATTACTTATACCTGGGCTGTACCTTTAGCTCTCTTAGGGATAGGACTAATATTACATGCATAAACTGCTCTTGACAATGCTATATCCCGTCCGCGTCCATGTCTGCATCCCCGTCCGCGTCCGGTTAAGAAGTTTAGGATAGCTCAGTGTGATGTGACTTGGCAAAGTACTGATGCTACAGTAACCAAACTTGCACAAGTGATTCATCTTGGGATGCTGATGTGGGCGTCGGGTCGTTTCGCCCTTTTTCCCCTTCGCCCCCGGGTCGTTTCGCCCCTTTTCCCCTTCGCCCCGGGTCGATTCGCCCCTCAAGGTGGGTCGATTCGCCCCTCAAGGTGGGTCGTTTCGCCCCTCAAGGTGGGTCGTTTCGCCCCTCAAATGTGAGTCGTTTCGCCCCTCAAGGTGTGTCGTTTCGCCCCTTAAGGTGGGTCGTTTCGCCCTTTTAGATGAGTTGTTTCGCCCCTTAAGGTGGGTCGTTTCGCCCCTCTTTTTAGGAATACTCTCTCTGCATGGTGAGTCGTTTCGCCCTTATTATTTTTTTGTTGTTATTGGTGGGTCGTTTTGCCCTCATTTGATAATTATTTAATTACGCTATTATATTGGGCTTGTGTTGTGACATTAATATTTGTTTATTGGCGTCTTTTATGGCTTGTTGTTAATCAAACAAAGAATTAATTGAAAAAGAAATATGTAGGTGAACAAATGAGAATAAAAGACCAAAAAAAAAATTAAATTGAAAAAAAAAGATAGAAAATTAATGAAATAAATAAGTGAAGAAATATGCAGGTAGGTGAACAAATGAGAATAAAAGAAGAGGGGCGAAACGACCCACCTAAAGGGGCGAAACGACCCACCTTAGGGGCGAAACGACCCGGGGCGAAGGGGAAAAGGGGCGAAACGACCCGGAACCCTGAGGTGTATCCTTCTATTTAATAGAGATATTCTAATAGAATTTTATGAATGAATGTTTTTGTGTATGTATTTTGATATGTCATATATTAAATATTTCTCTCATTAACTCCATAAAAATGGCTTTATGCACTTAATGATTATTGCATAAAGCTTAGCTTATGATTAGAATCATACAAGTATAAATCATATTCAAATCCCGGCAGGATGTTCTGAGGTGAGCCAGATGACCCCTGGGCCTCTTGTTTCAAAATAACATCAAAGGTCATGACACAGTTTTAGTCCTAAGTAACAATATTGTGAAATTTTATTGAAATCCATGATGAGGGGAATAAGTTATAATGGCCCAGACAAGGTTTAACCCATATAGTCTATTGTCACCTTGACCATTGACCCATGACCATGGTTCAAGGTCATGACACACCCTTGGGTCATAAGTAACAATTTTGTGAAATATTATTGAAATCAATGCAGAGTGGGAAAAGTTGAGCCCTAAACAAGATTTTATGGTGAATTATCCTTATTCATGTAGTTTATTGTGACCTTGATCATTGACCTATGACTTTGGTTCAAGTTTATGACACACCCTTGGGTCCTAAGTAACAATTTTGTGTGAAATATTATTGAAATCAATGCAGAGGAGAAAAAGTTAAGCCCTAGACAAGGTTTTATTACCCATATAGTCTATTATGACTTTGACCATTGACCAATGACTTTCAATGTTTTTCCCCTTGTTTTGGGGCCAAATTCTGCCCCTTCCCTATGCCAAATTTCCTTTTTTTTTCAAAAAATTACTCATTCCCAAAGAGGAATACATGAGAAAACAAGACTCAAAACCTGGAAGTCAGTACAAAATGTCCTATTTTTAAGTGCATTTTTATCCTTCTGTAATCGGAGATTCGGGGGGCATATAGTTTTTAGCTCACCTGAGGGAAGCTCAAGTGAGTTATTGTCATAGCGCGCCATCCGTCCGTCGTCTGTTGTCCGGCGTAAACTTTTTACATTTTCGACATCCCCTCTGCAACCGCTGCACAGAATTTTACGAAACCTTTCATATGTCTGACTTTGACCTTGGGCCAAAAAAAAAAAAAAAAAACAAAACAAAACAAAACAAAAAACTACACATATAACCATCTCTTGAACAAAAAGAGAATCTTACTTTGATAATTGTGATGTAGTTTTTCGGGGTTTTTTTCCGAATATTTGAAAATATCATCACAATTTATTTGAATCACAATTTATATGAATTCCTTGCATGTATATAGAAAAGAATTGTTTATCATCAGGTTTCGTATTACAGAGTCAAAGACTCTACGATTTTCAGTAAAACAAAACCCTCGTCAAAGAGAAGCCCTACTCAACGATTAGAGCGAAGATTAAATAACCAGATTATACAAAACTGATATGATATGTCGACTTTGAATCAATATTTATCATAAATCCCCAAAACATCAATTCAGCAGATTATCACGAGGGCTTCACTCGGGCGGGCATGCATGACGGTCTATTTATGGTCTACGGAAACCATGTTACAAGGTCATAGTAAGAAATGTTTGTTAAATACGTTCGCGGACATATTATACCTTTTGAGTAAATAGTATCTTGCAAAAAGGGGGAAAAGTTCGTCAAATGGTACTTCCATGAATGCCTTATCTAGTTGGAAATTTCTACGGTCCGATAGGTCAGATATGGGACAAATTGTTTACTTGTTTAATTGTGAAAATATACCCTACCACCCAACCATTTGCCCCAAATCAGATTTGTCAGACTAATTTAAAACATACGTTTAATATTTTAATGAGATTGTTGATGCTCTATTATTAATCCGAGCTCACTGACCCTTTTCTCACTTAAACTTTACTCATTAGATTGTGAGATAAAGGGTCAGTAAACTCGAATTAAAGTTCTATTACCAACCCCCCCCCCCCCTTCAGGTGTGGCAAAAAAAGAGCATACGATGTAAGATCGGAGAAGGTCCAATTCCATTACTCTGTCATCGGTTAAAAAAACCCCGTAGTACATTGAAGTAAGTCGTTTGCCGCCCGAGGGTAAGCGGTACCTTGTCACTATGTATTATTGCATCAGCAAGGGGGCTGGTATAGGCGTGATTGCATCATGCAGACGGTCACCCCGTGTCCAACACGGACATAGGGTTCTGAAATCAGTCTGAGAACACGCTCATCTGTACTGGTTGTGAAAAAAAGTTTTCAAAGTTGTTTTGCGATGTCACTTTTTTCATGTCTTAAACTTTGAAGGAAAAGATACTTGAAATATGACGGGTGAATCAAACTTTAACAAAGGATAAATGTTGCATATTTAAACGTGATGTAGCATTTGGATCATGTACGTTTAAAGTGCAACAAGTATTGAATTCGTCAACAAAGTTGATAGGTAGGTAATTTAGTGTTGTTGACCTTGAGTTTATCGAGTCTTTTGTGTTTTTGGTTGTTCACGGTATGGCCTACAGCGTTAGCATGAAGATTTCGTTTTAAGTTTTACACGGCCACACGCACATTACATGTTTCCTCGCACGTCCAGGGCTTTTTCCATGTATAATGTTACATTTTAAAATATCATGTTACATGGGGCATGGTCATGGTATTCGATATTGCAATGGCATGACGGTAAAAAGACACCACTCTGAATAAAACCAAAAAAGTATGGCATTCTAAGAAGGAAAGTGTTTGAATAGTAAATGGAAAGAGAAACGAGTGCCAAAATATTCTTTCTGGTGCATCGTTCCTCACTTTCATCAATTATGAGATTGGTTATTGGTAAGATACGATAAACAGGTGGGAAGCTCGTCTATTTCTATAGGAAGCTGCGAAGTGAGTTTCTGTTCCGGCTTTATCAACCTTTTTCCGGATTTTGTACTACAATGACTGGATTGCTGCTCTAAAATTATACATCGTGTTCCACATTTATCTTTTTATAATATAATATATTTCGGTGGATGTTTACAGAGCGTTTGATAGCAAGTAATACGTATAATCTATATATGACACATCTGATTAAGGATGTACCTATATTGGACCAATGGCAAACGTAAATTAAAGTTCAAATCCCACACTGTGCGATGTCCATTTCGCCCCCTACCACTGGCCAGTGTGAACAAATATCAGTTTTCTGTGCTAGATCTTTTCAAATGCGGTAAGTCCATATTTTAGTGTCTTCATTTTTTTTGCAGGTTCAATTTGACGAGTGACCAAGGAAGAAGTTTGACTATTGAGGAATACATCAAATTCTTTGCAATATAGAACTTATTCGTGCCAAAAAAAAATGACAGACAAGAAAACAATAACGTCAGACTTGGAGGCAGTTTATGCCAAATGGGAGAATAGGGGTCCAAGGGGAAGTAACTCCGGACCGAAACCGGGAGGCAGTAAAACGAACGAGATGGTGGAGAGGATCGTCAGGGAGGGTAGACAGAGATGGACGGACAGATTTGGGGATAGTATCAAACCTGTAGCACATAGAAAATCCAGGCTCAAAAACCGAAATAGAATCGTAGCGATTTCTACAGAAGAGGTTAGTGAAATAGAAAAACGAGTAATTCATGTTTATCCGGCGTATTTCTTAAGAAAAGTTGCTTATAAGCATGTTGGAAACACTCGGATCTGAATTAATTTCATTGAAAGGTGTTTTTTTAGGGGGGGGGGATTGCTGGTAGTTTTATAAAGTTCTGCATGATCAGCCTTCTTTTGAAGATTTAGTTTCACACTGTGACTAATTATTAAACAATTTTATGTCTTCACATAATATGATTTTTTTCCTCTCTAAAAGTTTAACGATATGACATAAATGTGCATCTCCAAATTAGAATAAGATGCAAATAAACAATTGTTTATCTTTATATCACCTATTTTCGCTAGCTTTGCCCACTTTAAACCTCCAACCCATCTATTCCAGAAATCAAATCACGACATGTCCCAAAATTACGCATCAAAACAAACATTAACAAGTGACAAATAATTCTTTATCTTGCATGCATGTAAATAGATCGCACCTATTGTTTCCAATTATTTTTAATCCTCACCCCATCTTTTTAGAAATGGCCTTGATTTGACATAAATTATGCTCCAAAACAAATGAGTGACAAATAATTCTTTAACTTGCATGTAAATATATCACACTTATTGTTTCTTAATTTTTCAAATCCCCACCCCATATTTTTAGAAATGACCTTGATTTGACCTGAATTGTGCTCCAAAACAAACGAGTGACAAATAATTCTTTATCTTGCATATACATATATCACACCTATTGTTTCTTGGTATCCCTTACCTTGGACAGTGGTCATGTTTAATTTGTACCATCCTGGTTTCAACATTAATTTCACGCTCATATAAGATGCAGGCTTAACCAGAAGGGTCAAAGTTGTTCTTTTCTTCATTGAAACCAGGTTAGATTTCTATTTTGAAAACTCCCTTATTGGAGCAAAAAAAAAAAAAAAAAACGAAAAAAAAAAACAAACAAACAAAACAAAACAAACAGACGAGATGCACGAAACTGATAATCGAAAGTAGGCAAATAGATTGAGTGAGGTCAGGATGAAGGTGGATGCTGGCGTCTAAGGTGTTTTCTCAATTCTTCTGTTTCAAGGAGTCGACGCTTAATCCTTGACATTGATACAGGAAAACTTTTTAACACAAACAGTTGACTGAAATTAAAAAAAATTGCAAAGGAGTTTTTTACGATTACGAAAACAGGCAAATTTAATTTCGTCAAAGTTCACACGCGAAATAAAATACTACAGAAACTGCAAGTTCGACGTTAATACAGAAGTTACTCATTTACTTTGTATCGTTTAGTGCTCTAGTATTTCTTGAAAGTCTCTATTTTCGAATAATGTCATGGCATTAATTTACCTATTTTACTAATCATAATAAAGTACATACTAGTACGCAATTACAGGGAAGTGGTCATATTTATCAGATTCTAATGAATGATGACACGCTTCAGGCAATTCACGATACCCGTAATGTACTCTTATTTAATAACATCGCACCTTCAAAACGAGTGTTTTTAGTAAAAAAAAAATCGACCATTTGTGCTTCTGCAGAATTTCGTGGCTTTATCATGTTTATGAACAATTATTTACAATTACGAACCTTTCATATGTTGGTCTGTCTGTCTGTCTGTCCGTGCGTCAATGCGTTATCAAAACGGTATCAATAAAGACGAAACTTACCTCACATAATTTGTAAGTGCGTCTTGCGAAGAAGAGAGAACGTACTAGACAATGTTTAATGTTAAGGCAATTTCTTGTTTTTATACTGTTTTGCATCCTTTTGAAATCGAGAAAGCTACCAGCCAGCCAGGGAGAAAAACAAACGAGCAAATAAAACAAAGTTGCAATTTCATATTATGTGACTATGTGAAATCTGACAGAAACTAGTTTCAACAGATTTTAGTCACCAAAAGAATGATACATATAATACATTATCTTGAATCATTGCAGTACTTTTACATTTTTACATGAAATTTCTAAAATCAATCCATTTCTCTTCAATTTTTCTAGAAAGCACATTTTATTTGCAAAAGATTTTATTATTTTAATTTTGTTTTGTTTTCTGACTATGGGCTCAAAACCTACCTGCACGAGGATGCAAAACAGAAAATAACAAAGAAATGGCCTAACCAGAAAAAAAGATAATTACGATATATTATCAATTTACAAGGTCATGTAACATATTAGAGGTCAAATGCCATTATTATCTCAAACAAATAATGACCAAAAGGAAATGGTTTACAACTTTTCTTTCTTATCACATATTTTTTAGACTTTGATTACTAGTTCCTTGGAAGGAAAACCCTTGATGTTCAAAGCAAAATGTCACCAGGCAAGGCCATTTGTGGAGGAGGAGTTATGTGCATGCTTTGATTTATATTTCACAGCCCTGCAAATAGTTTGGGGGACAAACCCTCGCTATCCGTTGGTTTGACCTCTCGCCCACAGGTTGAAAGATCGCCTAGGTATCCGTTTGCAACATCTTTCCGCCTGTGCCTCCATCCTTGTTCAGGCCATGACTATTGAACCCCTTCATGGATTTGATTAATCATGATTTATGTTCACATATTTGTCACCCGAGGTATAATGTTAAACATGGTCATATGGTCAAGGTCACAAAGTGACGTTAAAAAAGAAGACAGTATGCCCAGTAGAAAATTATTTATAAATATCTTAATATTTTTGAGATTGTATTTATACTGGACCATGAATAATTTTCTTTTTAGAAATAAAAAAAAAAGTTTTAAAACTAAGTGTGAAGTAGTAAGTACTTGCATGGGTCTTTATAAGAGCTTAGAGATACTGAAATTGCTTCTCAACCAAGTTCAACTTACAATATCATTTGTTCCGACAGGTCACATCAAAGGTGATTGCACAGTTCAAGACCACACCAATGGTTACCCCAGAGAGCTTAATAGTCACACGCCCATTTATGGGCACATGCTGTTCCTGTATGCCTAACAGTCAGGTAAGACCACACCTATGGTTACCCCAGAGAGCTTCATAGTCATACGCCCCTTTATGAGCACATGTTGTTCCTGTATGCCTAATAGTCAGGTAAGACCACACCAATGGTTACCCCAGAAAGCTTCACACGCCCCTTTATTGGCACATGTTGTTCCTATATGCCTAACAGTCAGGTAAGACCACACCTATGGTTACCACAGAGAGCTTCATAGTCACACACCCCTTTATGGGCACATTTTCCTGTACGCCAAACAGTCGGGTAAGTTCATACCAATGGTTACCCCAGAGAGCTTAAAAGTCACACGCCCCTTTATGGGCACATTTGCTGTACGCCTAACAGTCGGGTAAGTTCATACCAATGGTTACCCCAGAGAGCTTCATAGTCACATGCCCCTTTATGGGCACATCATGTTGTTCCTGTATGCTTAACAGTCAGGTAAGACCACACCTATGGTTACCCTAGAGAGCTTCATAGTCACACGCCCCGTTATGGGCACATCATGTTGTTCCTGTATGCCTAACAGTCGGGTAAGACCACACCTTGTCACACGCCCCTTTATGGGCACATCATGTTGTTCCTGTATGCCTAACAGTTGGGTAAGACCACACCAATGGTTACCCCAGAGAGCTTAATACTCACACGCCCATTTATGGGCACATGTTGTTCCTATATGCCTAACAGTCAGGTAAGACCACACCTATGGTTACCACAGAGAGCTTCATAGTCACACACCCATTTATGGGCACATGTTGTTCCTGTATGCCTAACAGTCATGTAAGACCACACCTTAGATAATGGAATATTCCTAGCCTAGCATTCTAAAGAGAATACGTCTAAAAAAAAAAACGAAAGAAAACTTCCTCACATGATTACAGTTCAACTAACTCTTTTATTATCAGTATTGACCAAGAATAGATATGTATCTTTTTGAATTTCAGATTGATTTTATAAAGTCAAATACAGCAAAAAGAGGACTGCGAGATCTACTGAATGTACAGTCACAAGTCACGTTAGTATTACACTATGTAGTATCAAATCTAGATACATGGGCATGTAAATTGCTTTTGTACATGTCTGTCTGTCAGACTGTCCACCTTTTACCTAAAAATCCCGTCCAAGTATTTTTTAATGCCCAACTGAAGGAAGTGTGTCCTATAGTTATCACTGTGTCTGTCTGTCTGTCCATCTGTCAAAAAGACTTTAACATTAACCATAACTACTGTACCTTAATATAAGATCTAGGCCTCTCAAATTTGGCATGGATGTTTCTCGTTACAAGATCTTTCTGTTGGAAACAAACATTTTTTTATCATGTTACCTTGACCCCGTCCTATAATCTTTATTTCAACAACCTTATCATTTCCAATAAGTACTGTATTAGAGCTAGGACTTTCATATTTGGCCTAAGTGTGCCTTGTGAAAAGACTTGTCAGATTGTACCAAAACTTAGTGGTGCGATCACTGCTACATTTCTGAACGCACCCAAGCACAGGTTTATTTGTGGAAGAAAATAATTGAAGAAAATTTGATGTTGTAATTATCTAGAATCTTGACTACAATGTATACTGTAAACCAGCTTTTATAAGCGACGTCTTAATTTTGCGAACATGAGTGAGGTGACTGGTTCGTGACATTTTGTTTTTGCGACATCGCATAAACATATTTTTCTGCATATGTGTTGGGACATATATGTGGCATTTTATTTTTGCAAATTAAAGGACCTTGCGAATATTGCGAAAATAAAACACTCGCGAATAAAAGACGATTTAGAGTAATGAAAATATCTAGAATCTTAACGTCACAATACTACACAATCTGCTTAGCATATGATTATCAGACATGCCTCAAATATTTTCCATAGACTAATCACTATTAGATAAACCCTTGAATCTTGCAGATTAGTATTCATGCATAAGGAATTTATTCATGTAATTGACCCTTCCGAGAGCGGGAAAAATTTGAGAAATTCCATGACGTCACAATGCAATTTCGATGTTTGACCGAGGTTCGAAGCTTGTTTGTCCGAGGTAAACACATGGTAATAGCATTGTGACGTCACGAAATTTTGCATTTTTTTCCCGCAATCGGAAGGGTCAATTGAAAAAACAATGTTTGTCATGTTTATTTATAGGGGTGATAGTTTTGCGGAGAAGCATTTCAAAAAGGTTGTGTACATATTGAGGAAGAAGTATTACAGAAATTACTCTGATGTTTCTCTGCAAGTTCTGACATCAGCCAGGTAGGGACTCTGATCGTATGTTACGGAATGTTGTTATGATAGCCATTATTATGTTTATTGTACAATATTATATAACCAGAATGTAACGTCGATTCTGATTGGCTGGAGCGCGAGTCATTATTTTCTGATAATGACGGCTGGTGGAAGATAATGACTCGATGTGGTATTTGTCCTGATTTCAGTATTAACGATAAAAATTAAGATATTTATTTTGTTTAATTTTAAAAGTTAAGATACATTTTTCACAAAAAAGTGCTATTAATTGTTAAGTTCTGAACTAAATATTATGTGTTCATATTGATTTGAATCAATATTTTAATAATATTTAGTCTTACAATTCGTTATATAATATAACAAATAAGAACTTGGCCTCGGTCATTATGTCATTATAATGACCTGATGAGATTTATGATATTGACCTCGGCCTTCAGCCTCGGCCAATATTACAAATCTCATCGGGTCATTATAATGACATAATGACCTCGATCAAGTCCATATTTGTATAATATTATATAACAAGGACGTAACGTCAATTCTGATTGGCTGACGTGCGAGTCATTATTTTCCGATAATGACCGCTGATGGAAGATAATGACTTGTTGTGGTATTTGTCCTGATTTCAGTATTTTCGAAAAAAAATATTTTTAGTTATTTTGTTAAATATTAAAAGTTTAGATATACTTTTCACAAAAAAGTGCAATTAATTGTTGAATTCTTGATTAAAGATTATGTGTATATATTGTTTTGAATCATTATTTTGATCATATATAGTCTAACTATTCCTTATATAATATAACAAATAAGGACTTGGCCTCGGTCATTATGTCATTATAATGACCCGATGATATTTGTAATATCGACCTCGGCCTTCGGCCTCGGTCCATATTACAAATATCATCGGGTCATCATAATGACCTCGACCAAGTCCATATTTGTATAATAATTTATCAAGTATGAGTATTATATAATCAAATAATTTATTATATGAACTCTTGAGTATATATGATTATTATATATATCTCGACCAGCCTGATTTTGGGCTCATACAATATTACACATGTTCCTCAAACAAGCTATTAGCTTAGCTTCAATAGATATTGATTAACCCTATACAAAGCTTGGAAACTTCATTATTAAATTACCTATTCGCTATTTTCGAAAACCAGAGTTACTTCCCATTTGAGACGGTATCTGATGTAGACTGATTATGACGTCATCAAATTCTATGGAAACAGTCCTAAAAGTCTGGGAAATGATGGTATAAATTGACTTTACCATATCATTTTCATGATATCACAATGGTTTTGCGTCAGATACCGTCTGCAAGGGGAAAGAACTCTGTATTCCGCAAAGACTCGGTATGACTAGAAGTTTTCTACTTTTTTTTTCTACAGAGTTTTGGAAGCTGTGGCATTGGAAAAGGAGGCAGCAGGTAGGTTACCAGACTCATGTGACTTGTGTAATAAAAAGGAGATGTTCTTATTATATTTTGTTCTCATTTCTTGATGTTTTGAATGCCGCACCAACGTCTGAACATATCACATTAATATAAGATGTATCAATAGACCTTCTTCACATTACAGCTAGACTTGCATTTTAGACAATCCAAGAACCGACATCACAACTTTTGACGTTATTTTTTATCATGACGACATAGATGTGTTAGACATCACAGTCAAATGTTGTGATGTCGGGTCTTGGCACGTATAAAATTCAAGTCTACGATGGTAATGTGAAAATCATCTATCGTTTTGTTAAAACATAGTTAATTATTTGAAGTTTTAAAAAAAATTAGCCAATGGGCTTTGTTGCCAATTTCCATTTTCATACCTTTAGATATCAGAAGTTATAATATTTAAATCTTTGTGTATCAATTAATCAGATTAAATATTTTCTTGAACAGAGAAAAACTTGGCAGCATCCAAAAGACTGGAAAGAAAACCTGAACATTTGCTCAATTCAATGAGGGCAGCCATATCTAATTTACTCATAAGGTAGGTCATTTTATATGAATAAAGTGTGTCACTTTATTGAAAAATTAGGTCATTGTTATATGAAAGTCTTTGTATTATATTGCATGAAGTGAAATGATAACCAGCTTATGACAGAATGAATTTACCTGTCATTTTATGCAGAAAGCAAACATTCTTTGGGATCAAATTACTAATGACTAGAACTGAACCGAAGCAGTTTCTCAATATAAAAGTTTATAATTTTATGTGAGTTCTTTCGTTAATGTATGAAGTACAGTTGCAGCTTCTTTTTTTTAATCTTTGGACATCGAAATTAGACGTTCTCTCACAAATTTAGGTGTATTATGACCAGCATATAATGTATAAGGAAACTGTACAAGCTGTATTTGTATATGTACCTAGAAATTCCTAGGTTAACAAGTGATCTTGGGATATGGGAAATATTATGTAAAAGGACTTAGTGTGGACACAGTGACCTTGATAGTCCCACACACCCCGACCCTGCATGCACCCCGGTCACAGTATTATAATAATAACGTACAATCTGTTATAGTTTGACTGGATGGTCTCTTCTCACTTTCCTCCCGTGGATGCTTCGTACCATTGTTGTTCATCAAGGTCAACTGGAGATGGTCAAGAAGGCGTCTGATGTAAGTTTGGTTTACATTGCTGATTTAGTGCATGCAGAAAGCTTAAGGCCAGATTAAATTAATCTTTAGTTTTTCATGACATTTTGTAATTATGTTTAACGTTTGTTTTATTGTGTACCATAGAGAGGGTTTCCTGTAATTATGAGTAACATGTTTAATTGTGTACCATAGAGAGGGTTACCTGTTATTATGAGTAATGTAGGTTTTTTGTGTACCATAAAGAAGGTTACCTGCTTATTTTGAGTAACGTATGTTTTATTGTGTACCATAGAGAAGGTTACTTGTTATTATGAGTAATGTATGTTTTTTGTGTACCATAGAGATAGTTACCTATAATTATGAATAACATGTTTAATTGTGTACTATAGAGAGGGTTACCTGTTATTATAAGTAACATATGTTTTATTGCATCTTGGTGCACCAAGGGTTTCATCGCATTCCGTGCGACGCTTCATCGCAAAGTACCCTTGGATTCAGGGGTCCCCAGTTTCGACAGGATTTCTGTCGGCGGCCCTATTATGACGTCACGTCATTGTAGTTTAATGACGTCGGAAAACAACAAATGCGATTACTTTTAATTTTTGGCGCCATAATTTAGAACAGTTATTCTAACTCTATCCCTACCTTCAATCTGAATTTATGTAATTTCCTTTTTAATTAATTTGAAAAATACATGGGACCTAAGGGGTGAAGGCAAGGTCATATTGAGAGTGGAAAGTAGTGGAAGGAACCTATGACGTTGCGGTGGAAGACGGTTTTATTGTGTACCATAGAGAGGGTTACCTGTAATGATGAGTAACATGTTTTATTGTGTACCATAGAGAGGATTACCTGTAATTATGAGTAACGTATGTTTTATTGTGTGCCGTAGAGAGGGTTACCTGTAATTGAGAGTAACATGTTTTATTGTGTACCATAGAGAGGGTTACCTGTGATTATGAGTAACCTATGTTTTATTATGAACCATAGAGAGGGTTACCTGTGATTATGAGTAACATATGTTTTATTGTGTACTATAGAGAGGGTTACCTGTGATATACCTCCCCCTTCACAAAAGTCACCTGGATTATATACTCATCACTTTCATTCTCTGGCATTTCGACATCAAGGCACCCCATGTAGCAGCAGGAGATAATTTGGACATCCCTTTGTTTGGGTAAGTTTTATATTATGTTAGAACGATCTTTGTTTAGGTAAGAATTGTGGAATTTTTTGGTATATAGATTTATCTTTGATTGTGTAACTTTGAATTAAGCCTTCAAAATTCTGTTTGAAAAGGTCTCTACTTGTGCAAATTTTGGCCTTTGAAATTCTCTACCTCCGAAAATTTTGGCCTTCAAAATTCTGTTTAAGAGGGTCTCTACTTGTGTGAAAATTGTCATTTTGGACCTTCATCAGGTTTTTGTGTTATTCTGTGGAATAAGTATACAGTCTACTCTCGATAAGTCAAAGGGACCATCAGAAATAGAGTTATCAGGAGTTCGACTTACTGAGAGTATGAACAGCAAGGGATTTTAAATATGACTTATTCCCTTTCTTGATCAGCGTTCACAAACGTATATATTTTCTGATCAAGCTACCTTTAATGTATGAATATGCAACTTTATAATATAAGCAAGAAAATGTCAATTATCTGTCCTCCAATCCCCTTATCATTGATTGATTTTTGTTTAAAAATTGAAAGTTATTTGTGGTTCAACTTATCGAGATTATTTTAAAATGTAAAATGATTATGGGACCTGAGAACAGTTCGAGTTATCGGAATTCAAGTTTAACTCGAATTCCGATATCAGGAGTTAAAATGTGTAGAAGCCAATGGAAGGGAATCGGGACTTTTAAAAACAGTTCGAGTTATGGGGAAGTTCGAGTTAACCGAGTTTGAGTAAACGAGGGTAGACTGTACATGATTTATCTTTACATTGTTATACAGGAGACTAATGAAAGGTCTTGGTGGATTCTTCATACGTCGTAAACTTGACAAAAAAGCCGGCAAGAAGGACCACATCTACAGAGCTGTACTACATTCTGTAAGATATTTATTGTGTTTGATTAGATTTTTAGAATTCAAGTACTCAAAACTATTTCCTACCTCTGCATTGTTGATTTAGAACTATTTTTATGTTGCCTGCGAAGCATAGCGACACTTAGGGATCACTTTGTCCGTTGTCCGTCTGTCTGTCACACTTGGATGTCACACCCTATAAAAGTGATCCTTGAGTGTCGCTATGTTTCGCAGGCGACACATGCATTCCTTGGAATGATTTTGTTATCACAGAATTCTTTGCAAGAAACAAATTACCGTGCATTTAGACAGATGATATTTTGTTTGTGTGAAAATTTTCACTCAAAGGTTTATTTCTATTAAGCATATTTGTACTGAAATTCAGGGCATTTTTCTTGATGAAAAAAATGCAACAAAGTGTCTTTCATTTTCAGAACTTTTACTTTACATATACAGCTGACACTCGTTATCTCGAAGTCGATGGGCCCACTGAAAATACTTCGACATAAGCGGAGTTCGAGATAAACGTCAGTCGAATTTACGGTATATTTTCGAATGTATTGTACCACCTATAAGGCTAAAAGAATCGTTTTGCTATTGTATTTTATACAATAGATATCGCAGTTTAAAAGGCAACTCATGCTAACAATGTAATGTTTACCTCACAACGTAGAATAAATTTTAGAAGTGCCATAAACGTATTCTTAATACTGAAATTTTACGAGGAGGCGCATTGAGAACATCAGGTATTTTTATTCGTTGTGTGACCCCTCCCCCCCTTCCGCGCCGATCGCATCGGCCCTGATATAATGCAAGTTTGGTTGTCTTATCAATCTGTCATAAGCCGTTTACCTTCAAGAGTTTTAGATCATTGTGTCATCAAAGTACAATGAAGACAAAGTACAATGAAGACATTTGTTCGTACGTTATTTAATTTTTTCGTCAGCTAGATTTCAATGTCGTATACATGTCTTCGTTCTTCACTTAAATTTACTCACATGCATACAAGTTTAATCATCTTCCTCGTAGTGTATAAAATTTTATGTATGGATTATTTTGTAGATCATCAGTATAATCATTGTTGCTCAAATTGCTTTATTTCAGTTACGATAAATCTTGCGAATTTTTTTTTTAGGGGGGGGGGGAGATGTATTGGTTTGTCTATTTTTTTTAGCCGTCGCTTCTCATAAGAATTTCAACATAACAAACAATTTAATTTCAGTGAATGAAACATGCACATATCATTGTTTCCGCAATGATATTATCTAATTAACTGTTATCCCCCTTAATTAATTTTGATGTCACGGTCGATCAAACAACGGCGAATCAGTCAACCTGCGTTACCGGTACCTTTAATTGTTTGTTTACCATGCGATTTCACTATTGTTTGGTACATTAATTGTTTTTTTATACAAACATTAGGACTTCGACTTAACGAGTATTATATACACGAAGAAAATGACTTGGGACTTTGAAATTACTTCGAGATAAGCGAAATTTCGAGATAACCGATTTTGAGTTATCCGAAGTCAGATTGGTTAGAATATGAAGGAAAAAAGATGGGACTGCCGCTCGACTTCGAGATAAACGGAATTTCGAGATAACCGAGTTTGAGATAACGAGTGTCAGCTGTATATACATGTACATGTACTTTATGTAGGTATAGTCACTTGTTCCACCTTTTCAATGTCCGAAAGCTTGTGATAGATATGTCCCAATGTATGTTATTCATTCCTTACACAGTATATGCAGCAGTTGTTGATCGGCAGTGAGAGTATGGAGTTCTTCATAGAAGGAGGTAGAAGTAGATCTGGCAAGGCTTTGGCACCTAAACTTGGTCTCATGTCCGTTATCGTGGAGACCCTCAACAAAGGTAAAGTGTCTCTATTTAGATTTGCCTAAACATGCATGTATTATAGAAAATTGTAGAAGAATGTAAAGTACAAATGTATATTTTTTGTATTTCTAGAGGTATGGTAACATGATATTAATGATGTAAGTTAGAAAAAAATCAATGAACTGGAAATAATGGGAACAATTATATTGCAAATCAGGATGTGTTACAAAGAAAGCAGTTGCTGTAGAATGACAAGATTGTGTTATATTTGGTTTATGTCAAGTATTTTGTTTTTGTGCCTACATACATATACATGTATGCAGACAGGTTGTCTCAGATCAAAATGACAAACTTAAATAGATGAGGCAATATTTTATTTAACTGTTATTCATTTTCTAATTGATTTTTCAAGGACTCATAGAGGATGCTTATATTGTACCCCTTGGCATCAGCTATGAGAAAATAATTGATGGGAACTTCAACAGTGAGCAAATGGTATGTAATGAGTCATTTTATGGTAGAATATTACATAAATACACGTACAATAAATATATAGAGAGATAAGAGTTGAATTTTTAAAAAATTCCAGAAATGAATGGATAGACTTGATGTACATACTGGTATATAGAATATTTGATTACTTTTTCAGGGAGTTCCAAAGAAGAAAGAGACATTTTTCGGTGCTTTACGTGCAATATGGGGTGTGCTGTCTACTAATTTCGGCAGTGTAAGAGTGGATTTTGCTCAGCCTTTCTCACTGAAGGTATGGGGTATTTTCATGTTCTCAAAAGTGTGTACTATAAAGTTTTAATAAAAAAAAGAGGAGAATGTCTAAGTGATCAGTAAATGCATGTACATGTATGCTTTCATTGCTCTCATGATAGTAAAGAACTTTATCTTTGTATTGAAGTACAAAATTTCTGATAACGTGTACATGTATAATGAAATACCACCTAATTTTATAATTCGTAAAGGATGAAAAGATGAACGAACATTCTTCATGTAAGTCACACTATCTTGCATCGTTTTCGATATTCTAGGAGTACATGCAGACATCACAGACCCAGTCCCCACCCCTCTCCATGACCACGCCCGGCAGTGACAGCGAGAACCAATCAGATACTGATTCCTTACCACCGTCACCTCCACCACTGAAGAGTTTTGGCAGCTCTAGTTCTCTCTATGGTACTGACATAGTAGAGGAAGATCAACGTCATGTTATCAAAAAACTTGGTGAACATATTGTATTCAGTAAGTCTTTATTTCAAATCTTTTCTGAATTAGTGTGAAGATATTAAATACCATTTACTTCAAAAATGCTTAAGGTCATTTACTTTTCATATAAATTATGTAAAAGGTAAATTTTGAAATTGATACTGAGAAGGTAAACACACCAAGAATTACTCACAGTAGACAATTTGGTTACTTTTACAATCCTTTGTCATACCAACTTAACACACAACATCTATAATACACAGTCTTCACAAAAACTCTTTTAGCCCAATGCCCAAGGCAAGTAGAAATTTTGACGTACTAGTAGAATTTTGCTAATAAACTATACAAATATCAGGTAAAAACTGTCTTCGGGCTAGTGGTGAGAAAATGTTTATCGTGAAGACTGAATACGTGTATACAGCAAGAACTTAATGCATTGTTCATTCTAGTAGCTAGTAATATACATGTATAGTAGTTTTACGATATTTTTTATGATTGTTTCAGCCTGTGTGAATACTACAGCTCCAATGTGTACAAATCTACTTGCATTCCTTCTCCTTACCAAGCATAGACAGGTCAGTGTCACAAACGTACAGGATTTTATGTCAATTTCAAGTTTGATTTAGATGAAACAGTTCTCAAGATTTGAAGAATCAAATTTTAATTTTGGTAATCAAAGAAAAATTCAGATTAGACAAAATTTCATTTTAAGATGTTATTTTATGTGCCTAAAAAAATCATGATGATCCAATACCAGTCTGTTTAATCGTTCATCGGTCTTTCAATCAATTAGAACTCTTCCACCTTTACTCGTTCACCTGTAACTAGAATCGTAAAATTAGTAGTAAGAATGTTGGCTTTCAGTCGAAAATTGTTAAAAGTCATTATTGAAAGCTCACTTGGACTTAGAGTATCAAAAAAATACTTGTATGCACCCGAAAGTACTTTTGACTTCTAAACATTTCTAAGGTCATTCAAGACCTATTCATACAAGCAAACTGTCTAAATTGCTTACATTTGGGATGTTTTGAAGCCATTTGGGATGTATTCAAGCCATTTGGGATGTATTCAAGCCATTTGGGATGTATTCAAGAAAACAAATGTATGATACATTTAGATACATGTCAAATAGACAAGTCAAAAATTGCACATTAAAGGAATTAGTTGTAGTGATATACATGTAAATATAAATAAGAGGCCCAAGGGGGGGCCACATCGCTCACCTGAGTTGCAAACAATAGAATGATAGTGGAAAATTTGGTAGAGGACCTTGAGTACTTGCTTCCAGTAAGGTTTCGTTAAATTCTGTGTAGCAGTTTCAGAGCAGATGTCGAAAATATGTCATCCAATCAGAGCCCTGGGCTACGATATTCTTTGACCTGTCAGCATGAAAAAAACACAAAATTGGTAGAGGACCTTGAGTACTTGCTTCCTGTAAGGTTTTATGAAATTCTGTGCACCAGTTGCAGGGGAGATGTCGAAAATGTGTTAGCCAATCAGAGCCCTCGGCGGCCATATTTGTTGACCGATCTGCACAAATAACACAAACTTGGTAGAGCACCTTGATTTCTTGCTTCCTGTAAGGTTTCGTGAAATTCCGTGCGGCGGTTTCAGAGGAGAAGTCGAAAATGTTAGAAAGTTAACGAAACCTTTAATGTGCTTTAACAATAGCTCACTTGAGCTTCAATCAGGTGAGCTAAAAAATGATAAATTCAACTGACAAAATTGAGTCTGATTTTCCAAATAAATTCTTTATGTACAGGGTGCAGATATGAAAACAGTCATACAGGATTTTGATTGGTTGAAATCAGAACTCAAAAACAGGAAGAGGGATGTTGGTTTCTGTGGAAATACAGATGAAATCATACATTATGCAAGTTGTTTGCTTGGACCGAATCTTGTGACAGTGAAAACAAACCAAGAGACTGGTTGTAAAACTGTGGAACCTAAACTGGAGCTACCCGATCTGTTTGAACTGAGCTATTATAGTAATTCTGTGATATCTGTTTTCCTTCTGGAAAGTGTGCTTGGTGAGTGATAGAAGAAGAATTTGATTATAATGAGGATGGAATTGTCTTATTTTACTGAAATATTTTTTTTAAGAAAAACATAAAAAAGCAGCTCAATTTCCTTGTGCATGTGTATTTAAAAAAAACCTGTCAATCTGTTAGAGAAAAAAAATACTGTAATATACATTTATTTGAAATATTTACATATTAAGATAGTCAGCCCAAAGCAAAGCAAAGCTTTATAAACACGATACATGTTTCTTACAGCTTGCTCTGTGATCTACAATTGTGATGTAAGTTTGGGCAGTCCAGACGAGGGATATGGACAGGAGGCCTGCTCCGCGTCACGTGACGACATTCTACAAACCGCCATGGATATATGTCATCTTCTCAGATACGAGTTTACATTTATCCCTGTAAGTATGAAGACTATATTCCCTGCAAACAAAGTTGAAGGGAATACGCTGATTTTGCAAGCTCTGTTTGTCTGCAGATCCATCTTCCACAGAAATATCTTGGTCAATACTTAGATAGCCCTTTTACAGATAAACAAATTACCCAAACAATGGAAATTTCGGAAGCACAATTTTTACTTAGAATGTTAAAACACTATAAAATATGCTGTAAGTAATACTATACAAGTAACTTAAGAATGAGCATTTTGTGGTTTGATAAGTTATACAGCTTTATGTCTGACTAAAGCCTTCTGTAACTTCAAATTTGATTTTCTTCTAGCCTTGCCAAAAACTGGAAGATACTGTCTCTGATCACTTTGATGAAATGGTAACCATGGAAATACTCAAATTACAGGATGTACAGGTAATGTTAACAATAGTGCTTTAAAAAATTTATTATGCTTAAAATTTTCAAACATTTTTCAATTCAAACAAATCTACTAGGGCTGATTGATATGTTGTGAGACTCGGTGTTCTGGGTTGCAGAAGGTATTCTGCTGATAG
Organism: Pinctada fucata; assembly: GCA_028142955.1. Classification (NCBI taxonomy): domain Eukaryota; kingdom Metazoa; phylum Mollusca; class Bivalvia; order Pterioida; family Pteriidae; genus Pinctada; species Pinctada fucata. The sequence continues at coordinate 13,301,357 of AP027105.1, forward strand.
ATTATCTTCAAAAAGGGCAGACAATCAATGGCACATACTATGCTTCACTTCTGACACAGTTACGGGAACATACTGTATTTAACTTAAGCACCGCGGAAAGCACACTAGTTAAAGGTGTGTTGTTTCATCAGGACAATGCTCCTGTTCACAGGTCTGTCACTGCCATGGCTGCCATTCATGATTGTGGCTTTAATTTGATTGAGCATCCTCCTTATTCACCTGACCTTGATCAATAATACTTTCGTCTATTCCCAAAACTGAAAGCAGCCATTTCTTGCACTCACTAGTGGTATTGAGGCCCTTAAACACCGGTGGCAAAATGTATAGGTACTGTAGAAAAATAATGCAAAATGTCTGATAAAATTCAAATCCTTAAATACGAGGCTCACAACATATCAATTATCCCTTGTAATTGATGCAAAAAATTGTTAAATTCATGTCTTCCTTTAACTCTTCCCAAATTTTTAAGGAATGCAAATTGATTAACCGAACATTTTATACAAATGCAGAGTCATTGAAGAACATACTTTTTGAATATTGATAAGGAAGGTCAAGGTCAAAGGACATAGGTGAAGGTCAATCTTATATTTCATTGTGGATAACACATAAAACAAAGAATCAAAGAATTACATGTAAATCCAAAGTTTTCACTTACGATGTATAACTTAGACACAATTATGAACTTGTGAGGTCAAGGTCAAATGTACATCAAATATATACCTGTATAATTTTATCGAGATAAAGTAATTCAAGAGTATCATTACATGTAAATTGATGATATCATTTTAGGTGATAGCTTTAGTTATTGCTTACTTTGATGAAGCAATACCTTATAGAGGGATGATCATTATGTTGATGTAATTTTACAGGGAGATACCTATAGCCAGTTTGATCAAGGTTATTCCAAGCGTTTGTCAGCCACCATGTCGTGGGCTGATGAATTGGACGACCCAGATACTGCCCCAGAGATGTACTGTAAGGTTAGTATATAGGTCATCTATTCAGTCTTGTCACAGAGCACAACATGATTATGCAAGAGTTTTTTTTTTTTTTTTTTTCTTTTTCTTTTTTTTTTTTTTTTTTTTGTCAACAAAATTTTGCATTATAAAGAAGAATTCATTGATTCTTTGCAAAATCTTAGAAAATTATAACGTTGACTTTACTTTGCCACGATAAAAAGGTCAGAGTAAATATATACTAAAATATTAATACTTGCTTACAGACCAAAAGGTAGACCAAGAAACATTGTGATTAATACAATTTGCCTTTCTATGTATAAAGGACACAAAATAATGGAGTTGTACTGTATTTGCTCAATTACTTAGATATATAAGTATAACTTTTTTTAATGTTCAAGAAGATAATTATCTATTGATTCTGTATTTCAAAACCGCAAGTTTCTGTTTGAAGGTAAATGCAGAGAGGCAGGATTGTGTGGACAAGTTACGGTTCTTACATCGTGTGACAGCTCCATTACTGGAGACTTACTACGTTACAGCGTGTCAGATCAGTAAAATACTCATCACAGAATTACCAGGTTAGCATTACTTTGTATATTTAAACCTAGGATTTATAATGATTCTAGCATCAATCACATTTAGCAATTTTGATACTGGAAACATACTAGATAAAGTGCAACAAATATGCAATGCACTGCACATAATTCTTTATACATGTAATTCTAAACATTATGTGATCACTCACACTATGATTTTGATTTACCTACATGTATAAATGATGATCAGTGATTATCAGTACCCTTCTCAAGTGACATTGACCTTCATAAATGACCTTGACCTTCTTTATTGAACTTTACCTTATCCATGATCTGTTTTATCTGACTTCTAATTTTCTAATTCTATCTGACTTCTAAATTTCTAATTTTTAGCTCACCTCGACGAAGTTGAGTGAGCTTATGCTATACCCCAGCACATCCGTGTCCGCGTCCGGTTAAGAAGTTTGGGGTAGCTCAGTATCTAACAAAATGTACTGATGCTACAGTAACCAAACTTGCACAAGTGATTCATCTTTGAATGTCTAGATGGACCCATGCATCGGATGCTGCATCTGACCTACATTTTCTGCTTGAGTGACTTGGTTAAGAAGTTTGGGGTAGCTCAGAGTGGCTTGGTTAAGAAGTTTGGGATAGCTCAGTATCTGACAAAGTACTGATGCTACAGTAACCAAACTTGCACAAATGATTCATCTTTGGATGCCAAGATGGACCCATGCAGCATCTGACCTACTTTTTCCACTTGAGTGATTTTGCTTTTAAAAGCCAGTATTGAGCAAAGTATCAGTGCTACATGTACCAAACTTGTATATTGGATGTATCTTTGATCAAACTTTTATAAAATGACCTTGACCTACTTTTTCCGCTTGAGTGATTTTGCCTTTAAAAGCCAATATTGAGCAAAGTATAAGTGCTACATGTACCAAACTTGCATATTGGATGTATCTTTGATCAGACTTTCATAAAATGACCTTGACCTACTTTTTCTGCTTGAGTGATTTTGCCTTTAAAAGCCAATATTGAGCAAAGCATAAGTGCTACATGTACCAAACTTGCATATTGGATGTGTCTTTGATCAGACTTTCATAAAATGACCTTGACCTACTTTTCCACTTGAATAATTTTGCCTTTAAAAGCCAATATACATGTACTAAGAAATATGTTTGAATTGAATTTTGCTGCCAGGAGGTGAGCTTCGTAATCTGTGATTACCTATGTTTCATAACAACTTATTAATACTCATTTACATTTCCAGAGGATGATTTTACACGGACAGTTCACAAAGCAGCAAAGGATCGGGTACTGGATGGAATAGCCTCTTATGGTAAAGTCTTCATTATTTTCAGTTGTCTATATATATTGCTTCCATTCAAATCATTGATGATCCATCAAAAACCACTCTTTTTGGTTTCACTGTCTGTCTGCAGTAAATGACAATGATAAAAAAAATTATTCCACAATTATGTTGATACATCCCCCCCCCCCCCCCCCCCCCCAAAAAAGAAAAAACTTAGGAAATTAGTATCATAAACTTCATATCAAACTTCACATTAAAACTAAGTATGAAGATAATAACAAAAAAATGTACATTGTACATGTTTTACATCACTGAATAGCATTATCAGATGTATTTTTATCCTTACACAGGTGAAAGTGCAGCATTGGACTCGGTAAAGAACGCCATCAAAGCTTTCCAAGATGTGAAGATTATAGACATTTATTATGCCGGCAACTTGAGAATGGTCGAATTACATGACCACTTTGAAGTGAGGGACCGTTTGAACAGTTACATTGACTTACTGGAGAGTCTCAGGGACTGAGATTGTTGGGGGCGGGGCTTAACTGTGATTGATTGATCTCATTGGATGACTCGTGGATTATGTTATGAATCGCAACAACTTGCTCGTGTTGAAAGCATAGGGAATTAATTCATATGCTTATCAATATCTCTTGAGATGTTGAATTTCTTATAGTCTGTTTTTCAGGTAATAGTTGACCATTCTGAACCTACATTTGAAATGTACATTATAAATTGCAGATCATTTCACAATATATTTTATTGTGATGTCATATTTGATGGCACTGTCTTGAAGCTTACTCGTCGTTTCTATTGTGACATCAGAATGAAAATATTGCATGATTTTGTGATTTCGCTGGAAAATAAGCTATTGCAATGTAAAATTTAATAATATGTGGTATATTGTCTTTGTGGTGAAACGAATTATGTCTTTCAGTCAGAGTTTGATTTTTCAAATACTTTATCTTTCAACTAAGTTTTCCATTGTTGATATATACATGCATAAGTAAAGCAAATTGATACTAGTTCACATTTAGGACAGCAGGTTGTTGTTTTCCTGGTGTGCACAGATTAGGCAGCATGAGTTAACATGTAGGATACAAACTTATGTCAAAGCTAGTCATATATTTATTTGGACGTTTGGTGCAACTTTTCCCCTCAAAATCCCATATACATGTAGATTATATAGAATATGTCGACCTTTGAGGAGATATTTCAAAAGTAGATGGTTTTCGAGGAACAATTCATCCTTTTTCTCCACATGATGAAAACTTCCACCATTTTAAGTTTCATTGCCATTTTCTTTACACATGATAACATCATTATTTTCAAAGATTTATCCACTTCAGCACTTTCCTTGCCAAGTTGCCTTCATTATCATATTTTTTTCTTGTCAATACTCAATAAAACGTGTTCATATCTAGTTATTTGCATATGGTGCCAGGAATATAATCAGTTTTTTTTTTTTTACGTACTCTGAAAAACAAATGACTTTTATGACTTTTTTTATATATATAAAGGAAAAAGTAATTGATCCGAATGTGTCTAAGTGTGAAGAAGTCTAATCTGGCAGTAGACCATTTTCATATTACCGCTAGACTTGCATTTTGGACAATCAAAGAGCCGACTGAACAACATTTGATGTTACGTTTTATTATGACGTCATAGACCTGTTTCGACGTCACAGTTAAAAAATTATGTCAAATGTTGTGAAGTCGGGTCTTGGCCTGCAAAAGATCCAGGTCTACGGCGGTAATATGAAAATGGTCTATTACCTTGTGGTATGTTGGTTACATGAAGTTTTGCTATTACAACACACTGTGTGTGTACTTTTTATAGCAGGAATCATATTTTAGCAGAGTTGACACTGTTAAGATTGCACTAATTCAAGACAATGCTAAAACTTCTTCAGAAATTTTAAAAGATTATAATTGAAAGCAAGTCAGTATGCCCTGTTTACACTCAAATTCGGTTGCGCTAAAATAAGAACCTGTACAGTAGTACGACACCAACATTTTAATTTTCCTGTATCTGTAAGATGATTCAGTGATAAGGGTTCTATGTGTAACAAAGTGACTATAATTATTATTCTTTTTTGACATGCTTGTGAAGTAGATTTATAAATATGTCTACTAGGTGGTTTAGACTTTTTGGCCCTACCTCCACAAATTTTAACGCCTACTTTTGGGACAAAGTATGATCGAGAGTATGTATAAGTGTTGAACTTTATGATGTAGCTCAGTAAATTGTGGAAATACAGGTACATTGTTCAACTAAATATATTTTTTCATTTCTCGTAATGGCAAAGGTTGTGAAAATGTTTTGATATTGAAAATGTGTTTTGTATGAGAAAAAAGTTGTATGTCTGCTGGCAGAAAGTTTATATGTACATGTATAATGTTAATACTTCAACAAGTTTAAGCCATGTATGTTGTTTCAGATTTATTTTTCATATTTGACTTTGTTCATTTCTGTTGAATTAAGTATCACTGTGTTCAATAGTTGATGCAATAAAAATTATGAAACTTACTGATGACTTTGTGAGTTAAAGCTGTAATTTTGCAACCGAGAAAACCTCTGATGCAGTCAGGGATTAATCAATCTCTGCGTCCTGCGTCTCTGACGCATAAAAATCGCCCAGGACCCATTGATTCTTGATCTTTGCGTCCCACCGTACGCATTATTCTCTTTCGTGTAATGCGTCCTCTTTAGATTATTGTTTACATAAACTTTCAGAGTCGAGAAACTGGTAGTGTATTATTAATGTATCGTGTTTACTAGTATATTTTATCCTCTCTTTTTAACCTTACAGAAGGTTGATCATGTCCGTAGTATTGTACGAGAAATTGTTGCGTATCAAATTTTTTTGATATAAAAGTTATATGCGGTCCGATGCCAGTCTAACTTCTTATCATTCGGATTCAGATGTACATGTAATAAATTATACTATTTATTTATGAAAAATTCTTCCAAGGTAAACTTTGCAGGATAATATCATTATGAATATAACAATCTCTCGGACATAAATTGCCGCAAGCCATTCATATCGCTTATATTCGCAAACTTAAGACGCCGCGAAAAAAGACGGTTTATAGTACTTGGGCAGTCAATCCGAAAGTTACCAGACATACCAGACAAACCTGGTAAAATTTGCTTCGGTCTGGTAATATTTTTCAACTTTTTCTGAATAAACATGTTTGAATTTCTACAAAAGTTCAAAAATGTCTGGTAAGTTGTAAAAACTTTCGCGATGTCTGCTTGGGACCCATAAAATTCTGCTGGAACCCATTGTTTTGGCTCAGGACCCATTGTTCAAATTTCATCGGATCCTGAGGACCCATTTAGATCAAATTGTAGATTAATCTCTGTGCAGTAGGCTTTTAATAACTTACTAAACTTCTTAAAGTTTGCACTAAGGATGAGGTATTTTCATCGAAGTAGTTGATAAGATACGACATAAAATCTGTCCTGAAAAGTTTAATGATATCTCAGCCAGATATTGGATGAAGGCCATATAATGTGCCCTGTCTCAATATGGTAATAAAAGGCTAAATTTTCTTAACATAATGTCCCCCTATCAAAAGTCTATGGGCATACAGTTGCAATGTCTGTCTGAACCTTTAATTGTGTCCATAACTTTTGAACCGGTGTAGATACAGCTTTATAGATACATCCCATGTACATTGCTAGTCGCATGACCTTTCATGTGTCACCTTTGATCTCTTGTGTCGACCTTAAGAGTTTTATCTACTTTTAGGAAAATCCACTTTCAGCTAGCAATATCTTTATCATATTTAATGGTAGGATGCTCTAATACCATATGTCTTCCTAATGACTAGACTTTACTATTCATACTGTGATCTTTGACCCGACGACCTTGACCTTCATGATCATTTTCATAATATTCATTTTTGATTCGGACATTTATATCGCATAACTCTTGGTCATGACTATATTATGCTTATGCTGATCTTCAATACAGGAACATAATAATTGCACAGACTCCCTTTTATATTATTCAAAAGTAGGAGGGTGTTTCATTCGAGTTAGAAAGGGGGGAGGAGGGGTCCATAGAATTAAGGTAACATCAGATCTACTAGCCACAAAGCTGTTCCAGGCTTTGATGTGTCTGGCTATATATGAAACTCCAGAATTCCACATAATAAAAGCCACGGTTGGTTTGTATATATAATATATATATATATATATTTTTTAGTATGAATTATCGTTTGAATATTTTATACTTTGGACATGTAACGCTGACCTCTGAAAATCAAAGCATCTTTTTATTTTTCAGTTTGGATGTACATGCATTATAATATTCAAACCATGTAGAACCCCTCTCCGCCCCTACCCTCTTTCGAGGGTTGTCCCAGAAAATCGTAGACATCGGCAATAAGAAAGTGGTAGAGGGTTGCATTTTTGTAAACTTTGCATTGATAAATTTGACATAAAAATTGGCTTCTGTGCATGTAAAATTAATAATTCATCTTTCATAGTAAAAATTTTAATGAAGAAATATACTTGATTGTACGGTCCCTGTAAACTAAACCGAAAGTAGAAAAGTTAAAAAAATGCATGTTGCAATCCAACAGCTGAACATTTATTCTGCCAATGTAAAACGTAAGTACCGGTAATTCTAACTAAATTATGGTTAGTTTAACTACTTTTGACAAATTAACCGATCTTAATTTCTTCTTGGCTTTGTTGTTGGAAATTTTGGCTTCTCCTCAAATCCGAAGAGTCATTTGATAGGTTGTTAGATTTTTACATGGTGGATCGATAGGAGGTAACTGAGGACCTCGCCAGCGGTCTCTCGACCTGCCGTACGTCAAACTACTGTGCTTGGGTATCGATACGTGGACGGTGTGTAGGCAGTACGTGTTCTTTACGGCCTCCGTATTTATTTGGGAGAACGTAGTGCTTACAAGCAGAATTTTTGCTGCGTGCGGTCTACGAACGACACGCACGTTGTAAGTACATGCATGTACGTTGTAGAGTACGCACAGCGCACTTGCACGTAAGGAAGCGAGGAACCCGTGTGTTAGCAGTACGTGTAAGTGTGACATCCTTACGATAACGCAGAAGATGTACGTTGTCACGTACGTACAGCGCACTTCCTACGTGCACAGCATATGATGCATGTAACCACTCCATGTAACCGTACGTTAAACGTGCGTTGACGCACACCTTTCGTACTCTTGCCACTTCCTTTCTTAGGTCTTCAGAAGAACGTAGCCTCTCCAACTGGCACGTCCAAACAGCACAATCGGCTTTATTGGATGTACATGTATGTATAAATGCTCGGTATGTCTAAGTAGGCATAAAGTCTTTTCTCTAAAGTTGTCACAATGATATGGCAATTGTTTTCCAGAGAAACAACTCCTTAGCCCACACCAGAGTACTGTCCTTGACAAGTTGGGAGCCTCTGACGGGAAACCCAACCACTTGTATTAACTAAGCTTAAAATGCATCAAAGATCCAAAGCGCCCAGTTGCAAAACTGGAATGTATTGTAAGTCTGCATATTCCTACTTACACATGAATTGTATATGATCTTGACGCATGGGAAACATTTCTGGTATGTTTCAGGTTGATAGAAACAGCACACATTCTTATATGATCCATAAACCATTTTCATTCACCAGAGTCCAATGACCTTGACATTTTGACCCCTAAATCAATAGGGGTCATCATTGACTCATGGAAAACATTTCTGTCAAGTTTCATGATAAGTGGGTGCAATATAGGCTCTTATATACCCCATTTCAAACATCAGAATCCTATGACCTTGACCTTTGACCTGTATTGGCCTCTGAATCAATAGGGCTCATTCTCATACTGAGTAAGTGTATGAAGTTTCATTGCACTAGCATCTATCATACTTGACTTATGGTCCGGAAACCAGGCCTCCACTTCATTTTGTCCTAGCCACGCCACTGACGGAGTGGGGTGTAGAGTCCCCTTCAGCTCCAATAGAAAAGTTTTGTCACAAGCAAAATTGAAATCCCACTTTCTTGTCATCCCAGAGTAGATAGAAGTTTCATAGGGTAAAAATCCCGAAATCAAAAGATACATGTACCACTTTTTTGTATCAAAAGAACGGTTCTGATTTAAAGAAAACTCAGCCCCAGCACTTGCCATTCAAAAGGTATTCTTGCGTTTGAAGATGAGTGGACAGACTATCGAGGGAGTCGACGCAGATTTTTCGGAAAAGTGGTTGGGGGTGTTCTAAATCGCCGCTCGTAAACAATGACAATCAATTTGTTTTTCATCTTTTTTTCAGTGTATTTTGCACGTTGTTAAAACACCATGGACGACGACAGCCTCCCCGAAGATGTAAGGTCAAAAACCTTTTTACTTTTAAACTGCTTAAACCTGATTGGTGGATCACTCAGTGTCATCAAAACAAGAATTACTTCTTTTAAAGCCATGGAGATGATGTACAAGATAGCGAACTTGGACAGAGGCTCGATGGAGGGGTATTTCCTTGGAAGTCAGATAGAAGGAGCAACACTGGTCGGGCTGGATTCAGACGAGGACATTATGATGGTAAACAAAGACATTACCATAGTAACTGATGTAAATGATTGCAGCTCACTTATACATAGGCAAGAAGAGGGAACAGACGACCGCGTGTTACTCCCGAGGAAGTATGGAAAACCCGGGCTGCCCCTGGGTCTGCTGTCTGAAGAAGGTGCCACTCCAGGCTATGCCAGAATTGTCGCAGTCGACGGGGAGACCTATCAACCCCTCACACCCGAAGACCATAATCCCTTGACTCACTTGTGTGATGTAAAGGATGGGCTTGTACTCTTCAGCACAGACAAGTTGCAATGTCGAATGGCAGAAGCCATGCCGTCTAGACGTAAACAAGGTCCAGCCATGACAGAAGATTCTACCAAGGAGTTCAAGTCATCTGACCTTGTTCATGGTCTGTTTTGTCCTTCGTGGCCGAAGTCGGCAGAGGACTGGGTTACTAGGAATAGACAGTACGACTGGCCATCGGAGGAGATGCAAGGATTGACCAAAAGAGGATTTTTCTTAGTACCGGTTTCCTCGTCTTGGAATCCATGTCGTACTGAATGGCGAATCTCGTTTACTTTGACCGAGAGGGAACTTATTTGGCGATGGAATGTGATACAGTACAAGACCCTTTTGGTAATGAAGATTGTTAAACGAGATCTCATTGAGCCCGTTGTACCTAACACCATCTCATCGTATCATCTGAAAACCTTGATGTTATGGATGTCCGAGGAGAGGCCTTCACAATTCTGGACTATGAACAACTTCCCCAAGTGTATCAAACAGTGCCTGGATAAACTTATTCAATACATACAAGGAGAATATTGTCCTCACTACTTCATAAAGGCCAATAATCTCTTTAAAAACAAATTCACACTGGAAAACAATGAGAAACTTTGCTCCCTCCTCCAAAATTTTCGGACTAACTTCTGGCAATTGGTGTTCGAGCTTGAGACTCTTCGGAAACACTCTACGAACATGGATATAGTCCAAAGAGAATGCTTTACCGACATACAGTCAGCATCTTTCAGAAATATTTCGTTGATGAACGAGGTTGCAAATCTTCGAATCAGTCTACTAATCAGCTTCGCTACGTCTGCTATGAAACCTACTCTGCAATTATTGTCTGATACAGTGACGGACGTTTCTATTAGGAAGCACAGAGACTACAAGAAGCTTCTATCGAGAATACATTCCGATGATCCAGAACAATTAGAAGTGATCGAGGCACTACATCGTTTGGTTGATGTCAGTTTGGGATCTCAGCTTTGCGCCAAAGCGTTTCAAACTGAAAGTGAACAAGAAAAATCGACACTGTTTCAAGAATGCGAGGAGCTATTTCTTGGCGGTCAAAGTATCGATACGTCTACAGGAAAGCTCAAAATGGCCACCTTCAAATTTCTGAAAATAGACTACAGTGGTGCACTCAATCTTGTTAAAGAGGTGTTGAGCCTTGAAAGATCAATCCCTTTAAGCGGTTTTGAACCAAGAAACCCAGAGTTATCTGTGACTGATTTTGTTCAACTTATCAACAACACGGACAATTTTGTTCCCTTGTTGAGAAATGTTGGCGCACTAGAAGTCGTTTTTCTTCCCTCCGAGTTCTCTGCAACACTGGATCCAATCAAGTTTGAAATAATTCGAGCAATGAGCGCTGCCGTGGACCTGGATTCTGACAATCCTCTGAGATGGGTAGCACTGGACGCTGGATTCTACGCGCTTCTGCTGCAATTTCACGTCTGTCTTCGCACGGACTCACAAGAGGCTCTAAAACAAACACTTGGTAGTCTGAGGAGATATGTGAGCACACCGGGTATACCACAGCTTAGGCGCGTTGTTGCTCTTAACATTGTTGGACACTGCCTCCTGTTGGTGGGGGAGACACAGTGGGCCGTGGACGTTTTTATGGGCTCCCTGGTATTACTGAATACTTACAACTCTGCTGCATGGCACCTTACGATTTTGGCATGGAGAGAGTTCTGCAGAATTATGCATTCAAACTAGTATTTCACAAGTTGTATGAAATTTTGGACCAAAAGGAACTTAGGATGCAGGACTGTATAACGACTAGTGTTGTGACTTTGTCGATCATTTGACAAGGGCGTACAAGCAAGTGTTTTATGTCATTTTCTACCATACAGAAGTGTTTGAGAATCTCGGTTCAGGTTAACTCAGATTCATACATACTGTAGCAATAAAGTTGTAGAAAAGAGGCTCTTCTTGTTCATGCAGAAGGATGCAATTTGACAGCAAACTCAAAACTCGGCTCATACTAGTAATTTGATGTGATTTGAAACGATTGAAAACTTGCATAGTGAAATATCTTTTTACTGTACATTCAACATCAAACACCCAACAGAGCCGCCGTATTTTATATATACTCGTCTTTAGACCGACGTGATATGGTAAAGGTAAAGCTAAACAACAAATCTGAAGAAAGGTCGAAACTGACGATTTAAAAAAATCTATAGAGTACCGACAAAACTACATTCCGGATGCCTAATTTCAAGGTTTCTGGTTATCCCAGAAGCGGATTTCAGCTTGAAATTGGGGGAAAAAAATTATGTTTTATGTTGCCTGCAACGCAAGATTAACATACAACTCCATCTAGCGTCTGTCTGTCTGTCTGGTAGTCACACTTTCACATATTAAATTCATATGCGTCAAACTTGCAGAGATGGTCAGGCATGACGAGACTCAACAACCTACAAGGACAAAGGTCACCTGCAAGATCAATGTCAAATCTTTAAGGTCAAACATATGACAGACAACATACCTGTCCTTGAACATCTCCATTTTTTGTGTCGCCTGCGAAGCATAGCGACACCAAGGGATCACTTTGTCCGTCTGTCCATCTGTCTGCCACACTTGGATGTCTGTCACACCCTATATAAAAGTGATTCCCAAGTGTCGCTATGTTTCGCAGGCGACACATGCATTCCTTGGAATCATTTTTTATATTCAGATAATAGCACACTTGTATACATGTATGTTGTACATACTGCAAAATCACCTCTGGAACGCTTTTTCATTGGGTTAATAAGCGACCCATATCAAAGACACAGAATTGCAGCTCCCAATCCTCACCTCCTATCCTTTTCTGTTTGTCTGAGCTGTCACATAAGCATCCTCCCCCTCCCCAAACTCAATCTATCAAAGACATGTTTTTGTTGTAATCCCATCTTTATTCAATCAAAAAATAATTTTGATAAATGAAAAAATAATTTCTTCAGTTTTAAATGTAAAGAGAACATACATGTATATATTTAAACAAGATCAACACATGCTGATAAAAATAATAAAGAATAAAATGTAAACCTCTCACGGTATATTCAGTATACACAATAAATACGTAAAGACCAGACATACATGTATATGTGGTTGGCATCCGACATACTCGAAAGTACATGTATTTGTATATGAAGCAAAAAAAAAGTTCCCCACCAACATAAAGTGGTCATACTATGCACAAATTTTAATTCAAAAATATAAACCCAGAGGGCGCTACTGAAATGAATTTTGACCATATCTGAAAATCACTTTGGCTGGAAGCTTCACTGAAGAGGATTTCGCTATCTTTAAGCAAGTGTCTGGTGCATTAAAATTCTTCAAGAAAGTAAAGAGTTGGGACATGTACTTCGTACAATTAATACAATAATCTTAAATAGACATGTTTCTGATCTCATCTCAATATCTGTATCCATTGCATAGGAAAGTATGCCAAACTGAAACATATTTCCCTTTGGTTACGTCAATGGGCATGGTGGGGGATTTTACTAATATTATACACATAATAAATCATAGATATAATTCACCTTTACCCTCCAACACATGCAAGATAAATGTTACAAATACATATATGATTGTGACATGATTGTACAAAATAAATTGTAATCAAAGCATAAAATTGTAGTATAATGTATTGGGACCTGGATCGTAGTTTTTACCTGTACTACGTCACAACCAGGTGACTATTAACTCATTTGTATCGTTACCTTTGGAATGTATAAAAATATTTGCCATACCTTTCAAGTTATGCATCTCATGGATAGTTAAGTATCATTTAGCTTTTAAATTACTTGACTTATATTGTAAACTTATATTTATGCACTTCACAACAAAATAAATGCATTTGGTAATCTCCACAGAATTTGAAAACAAACAACTCCCTCAAAAGACAGTAACATCACTAATCTGTAAAATAAATTACTTAAAATCATACTATAAACAAAAAGATAAAGTTCCTTTAAGTCTAACTTTTTTTTTTTTGGTCAATTTGCATTTTCTTGCTATATTTGTATGGATAGAATGTAAATATTCCATTGATTTGTAGTTTCGTTTACATCAGCTACTTGTGCATCTGAAGTGATTTCTATCACGATTCCCTTCCACAACACCATTGTACGTATTTAAAAGGAGAGTTTTAATGATAATTTCCATATCCTCTTCATGTAAGAAGATGCCGTCATAATATTCGGTCAAAATCAAGGTAAATAAATTTGAAACTCTGTCTATCACACACTAATGTAAAGTTCTGGTTAAAAATTCACAAACCAAATATAAACTTAATTAAGCATATAATCAAAGTACCTTGTATCTAACAATGCATAAAATCGTTGTATGTACATTGTGAAATAAAAATATTGTGCCGTTTGAATCATAATTCTACAAGAGAATAAAACTTTCATATAAATTTTTGTGTCACCAACACCTCTAATTCAAAACTTTTAAGAAAAGTGCATAATTTATGGTAAATTTTCAATTTGTAAACATTCACATTTGGTATAACAGTTCATCACCTTTTGAATCGCCCACCAGATTATACATCAACACAGATCTACAAAGTTTCATTAAATTCCAATAAAATCAACGATGAATGAAATTATATGTGGAATAACCTAATCATGTGTATGTGTCTATACATAATTTCAATGCATTCCAACAATAAAATTTACAATAGGCAAAACCTTCAATATTTGAATAATAAAGTAGTATCTACAGTCATATTTTTCAATGATTACTACAATTCATAATTTCACTGCATTCATACCAAATCATTAACATGAAATGTAAATAATATAACAAAGAATAAAGCAATCTCTTTATGTACGAGGGTTGTTCGATAAATTCGTAGACATGTTTAATAAAACTTCTATCGTTATCGTCAAACATTTTGATTATATACTAATTTATTCCTTAAGATTACATATTCTTATTGTGCAAAATTCAAAGCAATTGGTTCATAAGCAAAGAAATGCGGTATTTTTCTATAGGAGTCATTCGGAGAGCGGCGCAGTAAATGACGTCCAAAATGACGCTATGCAAAATAAGCAATTTTCTGCTTTTGTTCTGTCTTTAAATTTGAAATCATTAAGGGGGGGGGGGGGGGGTCGTTAATTTTATTTCAATCATTTCAAAAATAAACCATACAGATTAAATTAGGCAATAATGCGCTAGAATAATTCCCTGGTTCTTTCTATCTGTTCACAGACGATGCATCAAAAACTTTATTGAAGAACATTTGGATTGGTCAATTTTGTTCTTTCAGGATGTTCAAACCATTCTCTTTGAATGAGTTTTTATCACTTTTTCATCTTCGTTGCAAATTGTATGCATACTGATGTGGGCTTGAAACATTTTCTTGCAGTCCATAACCATGTGTACCAACTACAAAATGTATACGATCTTTTATGGAATTTGTATTAGCTTGAATAAAAGTTAAATGATTCCATGTTGTTTAAAATTTGTAGGGAAACGTCATTTTTACCACTCTTAAGTCTATACGGCGCTTCTTATAAAAGTGATATCTAAATACCAGTGTATCATAACAAGCTCAAAGGGGTAGGGCCACGAAGCCCGATATTGGCCCTAATTTTGATAAATTTTGAACATTGTACTTCATAGAATTTTTAAGTGTTATTTGACATTTTGAAACGTTCTCTTCTGAATCACGAATCTACTTTTTGTAAACATTGCTTTTATCAGCACCTTTCAGCCCTTTGAAAACACCAAAATAGGTCATATTCAACGAAATTGATGCAAAAACTCAATGTTTCTATTAAATTAGCAATGGCCGCATGCATTAACTATGATGGAAAATTTATATGTGAAAGATTATCATTATATCCTCTTGTCATAAACGTTTTATCTCAGTTAACGCATGCGGCCACATTGAATTCTACGACAAAAGACAAAATTCCTAGCAATTTTCGCCATATTTTGTCAATAACGTCAAAATGACGTCACTTCATGATGTCATTACAGTTAAATGGCACATTGTTTAGTGATATTATTCTTTTCATGAAAAGCGGTAAACATTCGTGTATTTTCATGAGAGATATCAAGTATTCCTCATGAAATTTATCTTAAGAGAAATATCAAGGGCCGATTTAGGGGTCTCGTGGCCCTACCCCTTTCAGTATGACAACTTTCAAATATTGTAAAACAATAAAGTATATACATTGGCTTTTTCTGCGTCCTAATTTAGAAATAATAAAGGAATCATCTGCGTGTACACAATTTAAGATATCTCAATTTTCATATTGCGCCGCTAAACGCCATGACACATAATTAAAGAAAATTATATAAATGACAGAATATTTCATTTACCTTGCTATTGTATAGATTGATTGCAATAAACCTCATGAATATTTGGTAAGAAAATTGTACAGTTACTGTCACCCATTTCTGAAATATTGCGGTTGTCTACGAACTTTTCGAACAACCCTCGTACATGTACATATATTTACATACACTTATCTTAATAGAAAACAAATACATGTATGTGAAGTATCTTAATAGAAAACAAATACATGTATGTGAAGTATCTATACATGTATGTGAAGTATCTTAATAGATCACTAATACATTTATGTGAAGTTTCTTAGTGGAAAACAAATACATGTATGTGAAGTATCTATACATGTATGTGAAGTATCTTAATAGAAAACAAATACATGTATGTGAAGTATCTATACATGTATGTGAAGTATCTTAATAGATCACTAATACATTTATGTGAAGTTTCTTAATGGAAAACAAATACATGTATGTGAAGTATCTTAATAGATCACAAATACATGTATGTGAAGTTCAGGAAACAAATATATGTAACTATGTGAAGTTCAATGTATAAAGCATGATAAAGAGAGTGGCATATTGTAACGAGATCGACATAACAAAGACAGAGCACAAACATAAAGGTGTAAAAATATAATATTATATGTATCACATCAGCAATGGCCATTAACAAAAACATTTAAAATAAAGATCCCTTCATAGAAAAACTATGATATAATGCTTGAATATCCTTAATGATATATACATAAATATATGTAGCATAACAAGCTGTATTTTCACAAGCAATTTCAGATGGTAGATTTGAGTCAATTGAAAGTGATTCAAACGTTAAAATGTTTCATTTACATGGACAATGAGATTCCCAATTAAAATTTGACGGACTTACATGTAAATTTACTATGGGTCATTTAAAAAAAAAAAATCTTCAATAAAAAGATCAAATCTTTGATACAAGAGATGAATAATTTCTACAAAAAAAAAAAGTCATACGAGATTTCTTCGTAAAAGAAACTGAGCAATTTCTGAGTCACATGAGTACATATGTATATCATTTTGACTGGTTACACAATTACACAAAAGAAAAGACACCGCACTTCGTTACTTTTGAATTAGTTCTGTATTTTCATTGAGCATAGATAGCATCAATAGTGAATCAATTTTAGCAATTAAAAGCTACTTCTGTAAAGCATAGAATCTAAAAGGCCATTTTATCTCAAATAAAAGAGAGATCGAGTTAATTTATTTCTTCAGTAAAGATGTAGCAAATTTCTGGTATACATGTATGAATAAATTGGTTCGGTCTTTGAGCTTTATGAAAAATAAAAATAAAACCATATAATGCTATAAAAAATGTTAAATCCCCTCACAATAAACAAATTATAAAAGATACGAAATCTCGAAGAAGTGGCACCAGTAACACAAAATCACACTGTAATATTGAAGATCTTGAAAATATGTATGAATAATGATATGAGAAAATATATATAAAGCCAAGATAACTTGTTGAGCTATGATACTATACTTTACGTATGAAAATATTCATTGTGTGACTTCAGTATGAAAAATAGCACATACCATAACTCGTTTGTATAATTATGCAATACCGGTACTCTATATATTATGTACATGTTAACTGATCATACATAACAAGCAAAAATCATTCCACCTGAATCTACCATTATCTTTACCAAGAAACATATATTTAGACATCATACTATGAAATACATGTCTATGAAATGATATCATTATTAAGGCTGTCACGGTTAACAAAAAATTCGGTTACCCGCGATTCAAGCTTGGTCGGTTTGATTTGGATCGTACTTTATGGATTTCGGTTCGGTTCTTTCTCTTTTTTTTTGTTCTATCTGCTAAGCAGTAATTTATCAATTTTATATGATACACAGACTGTGATTGGCTTCTTTGTCATATTTCACCCACTGAAATCGGTGTTTCACTTCTTGACTGTAACCGTTCACCTGTTTGTTTGACAGATAGGTGACTAAGAAGTCCTCTAAGTGTTCTAGTTTGGTTATTACATTGAATGTTGATAATGTCTCACAGAAAAATGCTTTCAAAGTAGAAAAATTAAAAAAATTATTTGTTGATTTGTTATTCTTACCATTATTTCACTCTTTTATGGAATAAACAACACAAACTCAAACCGAACTGAAAAAACGAAAACCGCAGTTCATTTACCTGAACCGAACCGATTAAAGGCTGAACCGTGACTGCCCTAATCATTATAGAGACTAGGAATGTAAAAGTACTGCATGGTTTGTGTTTAATGAAAATAATAAAGGGAATGTTTAGAATTTACACCTTTCTGGACTTTAAATCTTAAAAAAATAGAAAATTTCTTTGTGTCACAAAATCCCAGAAGAACCTAATATGCATTTATTTTCAAAAACTAGTTCTGTCAAAAATACAAGAACAACAGGCATAAGAATCATTTTCATGGCATCTAGAACATAATGCATGAGACACTAATATCATAATTTGACTTTTATTAGCTTTATTTATTTTGATTAATATTTTATTTGACACTCCTTTGGATGAACATATCCGAAGAGGTTGAGTTCGTACAGTGAGGTCAGAATGGTAAACAACACGTAGACGAACATCAGAACTACCCCGTATTTCTTTGTTAGTCGCCACTTGTTGATGTGTGTGGCAGCCACCAGGAACACCACAGTCAGTAGCAAGGTCAAGGACGAGTATAACAGACCTGTGTGTAATAAAGCAAGGATATACATACTGAATGAAATTAACATCATTGTGTCAGCTTTTTTTTTCACTTCAAATGAGAATAAATGTATTTCATTCATTTATTTATTCCTAATGTTTCTCAATGAAGGATCAGTACATTTGTGTCACTCATTTATGTTTCTAAATCAAATTAGAAATAAAATCAAACTAGCTTATTAATCAACCCTTCCAATGATGTGAAAATTGTTAGAAATTCATGACGTCACAATGCATTTTTGAGGCAAGACCAAGATTGGACTCTTGATTGTCCAAGGACAAAGGCAATGTAATGTCACAAAACTTTTCGAAATAGCGAGTTACTTCCCATTTGTGCAGGTATCTGACGTCAATGTATTGTGACGTCATCAAATTCTATTGAAACCAGCATGAAATTCAGGGAAACAGGGGTAAATATATGACGTTTTCAAAGGAATTTAATGACGTCACAATGCTTTTACGTCAGATACCTGCACAAATCGAACGTAGGCCTGTAAAATCGAAAAGACGGAATTAGAAGCCTCAATTTAGAACTGCCAAATGTCCAACATCACACATGCTGACAGCCTCAAACATGATGTTGTGATATTATAAATAGCCTGTTTGAAAGACTATTGATTATGACATAATAGTGCAAAAGTCTGCCTAAAGATGAGGTAGTATCGGACATCTCGCGATCCCTCAAATATCTATATTGACAAGAAAAGAAAGACTTGATTCCACAATCTTCATAATAAATGAAAAAAAAAATCAGTTTACCTTCACTATAGACTTGTACTGGTTTACCAGACTGCCTGATTGTACTCTGTAATAACCAGGGAACTCCCAGACAAATGAGTATATCAAATACATTACTACCGACAGCATTGGACACTGCCATGTCGCCTAAACCTGTAAAATATGGTGTGATTTACAATAAATCCATTTAATGGTGCTGGGAGAAGGAAACAACGAGAGGATTAAAGTTATCAAAACCAACTCTCATGAAAATACATATATCTTTTGAAATTGAATTGCTTGTGCTGCAACCAGAGAAATTTAAGAAACACTTTAACTTTGTTTAACGAAGTTGGACTGAATGTTGAGTTCTTACCTTCTCTGACTACGATAAGACTAGATATTACATCCGGTAGACTCACTCCAAAGGCAACAAAGGTCAAGGCCATAATAGTGTCTGGTATGTTTAATGTATAACCTGAAAATAACAAAAGGCAACAAAGGTCAAGGTCATAATAGTGTCTGGTATGTTTAATGTATAACCTGAAAATAACAAAAAGCAACAAAGGTCAAGGTCATAATAGTGTCTGGTATGTATAATGTATAACCTGAAAATAACAAAAGGCAACAAAGGTCAAGGTCATTATAGTGTCTGGTATGTTTAATGTATAACCTGAAAATAACAAAAGGCAACAAAGGTCAAGGTCATTATAGTGTCTGGTATGTTTAATGTATAACCTGAAAATAACAAAAGGCAACAAAGGTCAAGGTCATAATAGTGTCTGGGTATGTTTAATGTATAACCTGAAAATAACAAAAGGCAACAAAGGTCAAGGCCATTATAGTGTCTGGTATGTTTAATGTATAACCTGAAAATAACAAAAAGCAACAAAGGTCAAGGTCATAATAGTGTCTGGTATGTTTAATGTATAACCTGAAAATAACAAAAGGCAACAAAGGTCAAGGTCATTATAGTGTCTGGTATGTTTAATGTATAACCTGAAAAAAACAAAAGGCAACAAAGGTCAAGGCCATAATAGTGTCTGGTATGTTTAATGTATAACCTGAAAATAACAAAGGCAACAAAGGTCAAGGTCATTATAGTGTCTGGTATGTTTAATGTATAACCTGAAAATAACAAAAGGCAACAAAGGTCAAGGTCATTATAGTGTCTGGGTATGTTTAATGTATAACCTGAAAATAACAAAAGGCAACAAAGGTCAAGGTCATTATAGTGTCTGGTATGTTTAATGTATAACCTGAAAAAAACAAAAGGCAACAAAGGTCAAGGCCATAATAGTGTCTGGTATGTTTAATGTATAACCTGAAAATAACAAAAGGCAACAAAGGTCAAGGTCATTATAGTGTCTGGTATGTTTAATGTATAACCTGAAAATAACAAAAGGCAACAAAGGTCAAGGTCATAATAGTGTCTGGGTATGTTTAATGTATAACCTGAAAATAACAAAAGGCAACAAAGGTCAAGGCCATTATAGTGTCTGGTATGTTTAATGTATAACCTGAAAATAACAAAAAGCAACAGAGGTCAAGGTCATAATAGTGTCTGGTATGTTTAATGTATAACCTGAAAATAACAAAAGGCAACAAAGGTCAAGGTCATTATAGTGTCTGGTATGTATAATGTAAAACCTGAAAATAACAAAAGGCAACAAAGGTCAAGGCCATTATAGTGTCTGGTATGTTTAATGTATAACCTGAAAATAACAAAAGGCAACAAAGGTCAAGGTCATTATAGTGTCTGGTATGTTTAATGTATAACCTGAAAATAACAAAAGGCAACAAAGGTCAAGGTCATAATAGTGTCTGGTATGTTTAATGTATAACCTGAAAATAACAAAAAGCAACAAAGGTCAAGGCCATTATAGTGTCTGGTATGTTTAATGTACATGTATAACCTGAAAATAAATAACACTACGGTGGTCAGTGGTCACAGTTGGAAAGATTTTTAAAACTTTAACATGTCAGATATGCACAACCAATGTTAAAGTAGGATCAACAAATATTTATCACGGCATTTACAGACTTCTACATGTAAATAATGCTTTCCTAATCAATGCTTTGATGGGTAAATTTATCATGATGTCATCACACATAAGCCCAGCTTCCTCATTCGGCTGTGATGAAACCCAAAAATAAAAAGACTTTAATGAAATTTGAAATGATAATATTAGTGATCTAAATGTGTAATTGCTTTACAAGACAATGAAATTCTGACCTTGCTGAAATCTGACCAAAATTGAATTTAAACTAGTAAAGTGGGGAGTTTTGAAAACATCAATTATAATTCATACTTATGAATAATGTACTTGTCATATAAGTTAACAAATTAATTCACTCATTCTATTAAAAAAAATCTTATCAGACTTGTTAAACATCATTAAAGAAATCATTAATTGACAATGACAGGAAAGAATTTCAATTCACAATTCGTTTTGTGTAATATGCAGTTCTAAAATTAATTACCCTGCAAAAATTTTTATGATCAAACTTTATTTCATCAATCATAATATGATGTTACATTTATTGAATATCTATATAATCCATCTTGATCCAATTTTATGTGTTGTTATTTCGACATGCCTTAAGATAAGATAAATCAAGGTCTTATATATTGATCTTTACAATGGTGTAACAGGCGGAGTCTGAGACAGATGTAAGTTATTACCGAGACTGATCAATGACAAAAACGACAATACAAGGAGCTGCATACTTGAACTTCTTCTTATAATAGATTGCACAAAATTATCAATGCTCGTCAATTCTTAGATTAAAGATTAAATAAATATTTGCTAAAGATCAACTTTTTTAATATGGTCGATCATGATTCATGTTTTCATTTTTCATTCAAGGCATTTATTTAATCCCTCGGAGGTTTTATAACGAGCGTGGTAAAATCATAAAGGACCATCATATTGTTGTAGACTTGACCTTATCATGCCTTTATAAATTGGACCTTGACCTTTGACATTTTGGGGTTTTTTTGTGAACTTGTTTTGTAATGTACTAAAGTATTTCTTTTGAATTTATATGTGGTAAAAACCAAGATTCAAAAACATTATGTCAACATAAGTGCCTATTGCAGAATTTTAAACTATGATGTTCTAACTTCTTATCTAGATATTTAGAAGATTTTGAAAAAGGGAAAACAACAACTCAGTTGGATATGAAAAATGATACTAAGAAAACTAGCACTGAGATCAGAGTATTTAACTCTTATCAAACGAAAAATAAACTTGGTAAGACAAACAAATATGATATATAGAGGCAAACACTTATTTTGATACCACCCCTGAATAGGTGAGTGAAATAGCACATGGTACTTAATGTTAAATTACAGTTTGAAGTGCTGGTGGTATTTATTAAGGCAGATGGTTATTCCCTGATTCAGAATAAAACTCGAGATAGAATGCATGAGCATATGTTTAATTTTAATACTTTAACTTATAAGTTTTGATGAGGGGGTTCAGCTCCAACCTTTTGATTAGATTTCTTTAACCATGGTTTGGCTAAATTCAATCTATATGCAAGATGAAAACAAATGCCTCAATCAGCATTTTTCTTCAGAATAAAACTGCTTTAAATCATGAAAATCATTCCAAGGAATGCATGTATTGCCTGCAAAACAAAGCGACACTTAGGAATCACTTTTGTATAGGGTGTGACAGACATCTAAGTGTGACGGACAGACAGACAATGGACAAAATGATCCCCAAGTGTCGCTAAGCTTCTCAGGCAACACAAAAGTAGGTCAAAATCTAAGTTCAAGATTGCAAGGTCATGATCAAATTGCTAACAAGGTCAAATCTAAGTTTATTTTTCAGTCTCATGATATAAGATGGTCATATACAGTAATAATTCACCTATAATAGTGATCATCCACACCATAACGTATGAGAATAAACACAGCCAGACTAGCGACATGATAAACGTGACGATGAACCATTTCCTCCATCGCTTGTATCGGCAGTCGGGGATGGTTATATAAAGAAGAAACTTTATCGGTAGACAAACGAACCACACAATCTTCATACAGCAACTCTCTGGTACGGCAAACACTGAATCGGGCTCCTCAGGCTCTCGATAAGCTGTAAAAGTGAAATATTCACGATAAAATTTTAGTTTGCAAACTACATTTGTATCTGTAAAAATAGAGGCAATGCAAGCATTGCATCCCCTTGCAACTACATATTCCATGCTATTAACAAAAGGATTTAAAAATCAAGTCCATACTGACCTTGACCTTTGACATTGAAAATCAATAGGCTCCATGTTTTTTGAACATATTTAAGCCTAATTCCACAGCAACCCTGACCTTTGACCTTGAAAGTCAATAAGCTTCATCCTTTCCCCATGAAGGGTTTGGTACATGTAATTTTAGGATGATTTGTTTTACTTCTATGCTGTTCAGAAGGATTTAAGCTTAAATGCAGTGACCTTGACCTTTGGCCCTAAAAATCATTGGATGCAGCATTTACATGCTTTGGTCCTAACCTAGTACCTAAACATGAACCAACTAAATGAAATTAAATCACAATGAGAATAGTGCTTCATCCAAAACAGAACACCCTAAACTTCTACAGACGCCTGGGTTTACTTCTGATTCCTTATGAACCCCTATGCAAGACTGGCTACTGTAAACGTGGACATTTTCGCATGGGGGTAATTTTTGCATTTTTCGCGAATCAAGGAACTTTGTGAAAATTTCCCTCACCTGAAAATTTCCCGCTGCATTCTTACAATGGGAAAGACATTTTTATCGCGAATATTTCCCCCACGTATAACGTATTGATGTAATCATCGAGACATTTTCCACCATGGAAAATAACCACGTTTACAGTACTGTATTGTAGTACTGAAAAATATCAAATTCATCAAAACTTCTTGATCAAAGGAGCAGGTTCTGGAACATGGAAAATCGGCCCTAATTTTAGAATGTTTTAGATTTAAATTGTATTTCGTATCAAGGAAGTTAAATGTGTGGTTGTTTGAAATACCAAATGAATATTCTAATTTACGTGCAATACACCGAAAGATATGGCTTCAAAATCAGCTTAAAGTTGTAAAATGCTGAAAAATCGTAAGAAATTGGCATAATTCTGGTCAAAATTTATGAAAATAATTAGGGCGCCAGCCCTTACCCAAAATAATTTTTATATAAAAAGTTAAATTTGCAATCTATCTTTCGATCAACATAAAATTTATGTTGGGTGAGGGTTGGCGCCTATACTAATTTTAAAGATTTATGCAAAAAATATGCCGATTTTCCTTCATTTTCCGTCATGTAGAGCAAATGACGTCAAAATGTGACGTCAAAACTAACGCACGTGACGTTTTGACAATGAAAAATATTTACTTTCTATTTCGGCAGGTATTTGTGATAAATATAAGAGATACTGAATCATAATTTTCAGAAAATTATTTTTCGCAAAAATTTAGGGCCGATTTTGGCAGTTAGTGAACCTACCCCTTTGGGCAAGGACACTGACAGGGCAAGAACTTGAATATAAATGTCCAATAGTAGAGCATAAGCTTTATCAACTCAGTTTCAACAAAGTGGGCTTAAATGATTGCACAAATGACAAAAACAATGAGAAAGTTTAATTTTGCCTTCAATATGCATCAGAGACAGAGGTTAATTTTTCAAAATTCATTTTTATATGTAATCAAAGTTTGTATCATGCTGCACTCAGGATGCTTTACATGCCTACTGTATCATGATGTATTCAGCAATGCTTAAAAAAGTTTCCTATAAATTATACCGAATGAGTCCAAACTCATTGTAGAACAATAAAAGTCATTTAAACTTGTCCACATATGGCACAATAGTACAAAACAGACAGGTAATTGATAAAACATATGGTTTGAAAGTCTTGAATACTGATGTATATTACCATATTCAATAATATTCAACAGAAATCTCCGTTTTCCTTTCGAATTGAAAAATATGATAATTCAAATGGTTCTTATGTAGAAAATAAGCCTTAGGGATATTTGTTAATAAAATTATCTCTGTCAATAGGATTTCCACCTTAAATAAGTGGTACTTTCCTTATGTTTTCAAAAAAAAATGTAAGGTTTTTGTTTCATTGTTCTGAAAATCTGAAGATTAATCACACTACTATCAAGTACATGTAAATTTCCCAGAAAAAAATTCTGTTTTAAAAATTTTTGCATTTTTTCCATAAAAATGTCAATTTTGGACAGAAAAAAAAATCCAAAAATATTATAATTTTTTCCAGTTTTGTATATAGATATATGATGCAAACAATATGTTGAAAATTTTCATGCACTTTAAAGCTCAGAATAGAAAATACTGGGATGAACTTTTCATGAAATTTCGAATGTTTACTTTATATTGTGGGTAGTGCATGTATACGTATGACAATACATATAATTAATCAAAAGAATTACAGTAGATGCATATACATATAGAGATACCATCCATTCCCCATTCAATATTAGTTAAAAGTGATAGATCCTTAACCAGAGAAATTGACCCTTCCGATTGCGGGAAAAAAATGCAAAATTTCGTGACGTCACAATGCTTTTACCTCAGACAAACGAGCTTCGAACCTGGGTCAAACATCGAAATTGCATTGTGACGTCATTTTTTCCCGCGTTCGGAAGGGTCAATTCCCTTGTAGAAGAGAAATGAAATCATTAGAAAAGTCATAGTGACAATTACCATGATTTATTACATCTCTGACTGTATTTGGTGACTAGAACGAGCAATAACATAAACATTCCCTGTAATTATTTTCAGAACGATAACATATGAAGAAAATATAACAAGTTAAATTCAAAATCCCTGAAAGGATTCTATTTAAGGTTACTAGGAGCATCAAATTGTATAGAGCCTACTTGTTTTTCATCAAAAGAACAGAATGGAACGAAAATTGCTTCATATTGTGCATAGAGCCATGTAAATGATAAACCCACAATCCAATCATTTATAATTGGTGCAGACTTTTATTCGGTCGTTGCGTTTACAAATTGAAAAGGAATTGGATTTCTTCTGTTTTTTTATGTGATTTTAAAAGTACATGCTATTTTTTTCTTCCATCAAAAGATTCTCAGCTCACTCTCACCTTTTAAGAAATATTTAACAGTGAAATGATTATTTCATACATTTTTAACATTTTTATTTTACTATAATTGCATTTTAACATAAAATGTGTTTCTTGGTTTCATTTTTCGTTTGTTTGGATAGTATCATTGATTGGTTGATTTGGTAAAGATGAACAAAGGAGAATAGCGGAACAAAAAGGCAGCACATGTAAACTTAGGTCAGGAATTTCAAATTGACCTACATGTAGATCTGGTTTTCATAGATGCTTTAGGGAAAAACATGGATATACATTGTATATGATTTAAGGAATTTCATTTTAAAACAATAATTCTGTGGCTTTTCAATTTTACACTGCAGGTCTAAACATTAAAAATGTTATGATCGCTGAGCGATATAGTCCCCTACCGGCGGCATATATTTATGTCCTGCAACTCTGGCTATGAATTACTCTTCAATTAAACATATACATGTATGAGTTTAAATTAAACTTACTGTCTGTGCAGCTCAGTTCTGAGGTTTTATCTGCTTTATCGATTCGAAAAAGAGGTCAAGTGTGACGAAAGTTGAACTTGTTCTGTAACTATCCAAGACTAAGCTCAGTATCAAATTTCACCTGAATATCTCTGTTTGTTGCAGAAAAAAGTCTGGAAAACTGACAAAAACTGAATTTTCCAAGTCATAAAGGGGCATAACTCCTCGAAAAATAGGTCAAGCGTGACATAAGTCGAAATTGCTCTGTAACTATCCAAGACCAAGCTGTGTATCAAATTTCATCTGAATATCTTCATCCGTTGCAGAAAAAAAGTACAGAAAACTGACAAAAACTTAATTTTCCAAGTTATAGAGGGGCATAACTCCTTGTAAAATAGATCAAGCCTGACAAAATTCAAACTTGCTCTGTAACTATCCAAGACCAAGCTGTGTATCAAATTTCATCTGAATATCTCCATTCGTTGCAGGAAAAAGTCCGGAAAACAGACAAAAACAGAATTTTCCAAGTCATCAAGGGGCATAACTCCTCGAAAAATGGGTCAAGCGTGACGAAAGTCAAACTTGCTCTGTAACTATCCAAGACAAAGCTGTGTATCAAATTTCATCTGAATATCTCCATCCGTTGCAGAAAAAAGTTCGGAAAACTGACAAAAACTGAATTTTCCAAGTCATCAAGGGGCATAACTCCTTGAAAAATGGGTCAAACGTGATGAAGGTTAAACTTGCTCTGTAACTATCCAAGACAAAGCTGTGTATCAATTTTCATCTGAATATTTCCATTCGTTGCAAAAAAAACTCCGGAAAACTGACAAAAACTGGATTTTCCAAGTCATCAAGGGGCATAACTCCTCGAAAAATGGGTCAAGCGTGACGAAAGTCGAACTTGCTCTGTAACTATCCAAGACCAAGCTGTGTATCAAATTTCATCTGAATATCTCTATCCATTGCAGAAAAAAGTCCGGAAAACTGATATTCGGACAGACGGACAGACAGAGGGACAGACGGACGGACAGACAGACAGACAGACGGACAGACAGACCGAGAGGAAACTAAGAGTCCCCTTAGGCGTTGCCGGTAGGGGACTAAAAATCTGCTACTATACTGATAGGACCCTATGACTTGTAAGTGAGGAACCATTCAACCAATAGTATATATACTAAGTTATAATGAGCTATGTTAGGTACACTACCTATTGTTTTGTGAGTCGAGTTTGCTACCTCGTAATTCTCATCCGAGTCATAATCAGAGTCAGGAGAAGCAACTGGAAACCTGTCCCAAGGGTCTGCTGAAATGCAACGTAAAATGATGCAAGGCAAAATAAAAAGAAAATCACCACATGGTATCTAGGTGTAATAATGAGGAATGCAAAATACCAAAACAAAAACCTACGAACAAAATAAGATGGATTTACATTTTGCATACCTTATTTTTCATTAAAGGTATAATGTCTCATATCATTCTTCAAAATAAAAGCATTAAATTCAAGTTGAATTGCAAAATTTTCCAAAGCTAGGATTATAATAACAAGATAGTCCAATCCAGTGCAAGTGAAATGTTGTAACACTACTGTTGATGGTTTAAAAGATCATGCAGATTTAACTCTTTCCAGTAGGAAAACAAAATGCCTATAAATGTTAATATTTACCGACATTTGACCCCCTACCTCATGCTTTATATCATACTGATATCATTTATAAGTATGTTATATTCTTTTTAATTACAAATATTTCATTCTTCCACATAATGTTTATCGTAATGTCGCGTTGTCCAATTCTTCTACATACATGTACATGTATTTCATTTCTTTACTCCCAACTTTACCAAATGTTATGTCCTTCATAAAGAAAATGCTTTTATTATAATTACATCCAAGGTTGGCTGAATTTTGGTCCAACGTTATACAATGACAACCTTTTCAGTTTGCTTACATTTCAACCTTTAACATACCACAAATGTGTATATTTTAAGGGGGGCGCTTCCTTTGGATATTTTACTTCCCTCAAGTTTGATTTTGTGGCCTATACCGATGGTGCTGTAACCTGTTTTTTTTTATCTGGTAGTACATGTTCTGTTTTATCTTATTTATTTCAGGGGGACGGGTGTTGACCTACCATTTCCATTTTCCTCCCTCTGTTTGGCATCTTGAGATTGAGCAATACTTCCGTTGGTTGTAGTGGTGGTCTCCTTTAGTTTATCATATAATACTATAGTCTCACTCTCTACAGGCCTGGTTCTATGTAAATTACAACATCTAGTAAACTTCTTAGTCATCCACGATTCCAGTTTACTATTGAAATACATCATGACTATGTAGACTATGTACAAAATGACTAGACCCAATGCTTCATACCTGAAAAGGAAAATTATATCAAATTGATATTTAATTTTTTTTCTAAATGGATGTTAAATGAGAAGTGAAAAGTTTATTTATTGGGTTTGCTGTTGAAGATCTACATGTCAACTCTTAGATTTACATAAAATACCCTCTGTACAAAAAAACTGTATATAAAACTGAAATATCTGTCTTTGTCCTTACCCTGATTCAACACTTTATGTGACAATCAAATGTAAGAAATACCAGAAGTCTCTGACGAGACCGTAGCACTCCTGGTTGTTGTTGTTTTTTAAATTCACTCATTGACAAGTGAATTCATATATGATATATAATATGACCACATCCATTTTCCTGTCCCTGGGTGCAAGGAACACAAACAAAAGATCAGGTTTACATCTACAGTACAAACTCATCATATTGTAAAAAGAATTGAGTATCCATTATCAATGACTTGCGAGCACAAGATTTTCACAACAGTTAAATAGGAGAAAATGACTGCACCCATTTTCTAAATCCCTGGGATCAAACAAAACTATATATAACGACCAAAGATCCATCGTATTGCAAAAAGAATTTAACTCTCCATCATTTATAGCATCAGAGGAGTTGTGAGTACAAGATGGAATAGACTTAATATAAACACATCTATTTCTATTTTACATGAACCTGGAGGTCATGGGCATCATCTAAAGCTTTGGGGTTAAAAAAATATCAGGTGCACAACTTGACCACAACTATAGGAGAATATGACCTCGCCCATTTTCAAAGTCCCTGAGGGTCAGGGGCTCAAACAAAATAGCAGGTGCACAACTAGACCACAGACCAATTGCAAAAAGTATTATATCTCAATCATTTAAAGTGTTAGAGCAGTTGTGAGCAAAAGTTAACAAAGATTAAGTAGGAGAAAATGACCACACCCATTTTCCAAGTCCCTGGGGGACATAGGATCAAACATAATATCAGACTCACAACTATACCACAGACCTCTTATATTCCAAAAAGAATTTAGTGCCTCCATCATTTATAGTGTTAGAGGAGTTGTGAGCACAAGATTACATAGACTTATATAGGAGAAAATAACCACACCCATTTTCTTAATCCCTGGGGAACAGGGGCCCAAACAAAATATCAGGTGCACAACTATACCACAGACCTCTCATAATTCATTTTGCAAAAAGAATTAACTCTCAATCACTTATTGCATCAGAGGTATTGCAGCACAAATTAACATATAATAATATAGAAGAAAATGACCACACCCATTTTTTAAGTCCCTGGGGGTCAGGAGCCCAAACAAATATCAGGTGCACAACTAGACTACAGAACCATTATATTGCAAAAGGAATTAAGTCGCCATCATTTGTAGTGGCAGAGGAGTTGCAAGCACAAGATTACATAGATTTTAAAGACCATGCCCATTTTCTAGGACCCTGGGGTCAGGGGCCAAAACAAAATATCAGGTGCACAACTAGACCACAGACCTATCATATAAGGGGTTACCAATCGAATTCAGGAGTCACAGATAAAGGGGAATATGGCACTGTGTAAGTCTCCGTTAATAGGACAATCGAGAACCCCCTAATGGAGGCTGATGAGCATACGTGGTAATCTGTGATTTCTAGTGTATTTCTCCCATACCCTTTATGTGTATAGAGGATTTCACTTACGTAAGTTTCGTGTGTATTGACCTTGATTGACTTTTTACACTGACCTTACAAACTAATAAGCATCCTTCTCTTATGGCGTTCCACTAATTTACAAAGAAATCATTAGGATATTTTATTGTAGCATGACCTTCGACCTTGAAAATCAAAACCCATGGAATTTACATTCCTCATTCGATAGCCACATAAAGCAATCTATGACTTCTAAGTTCTAAAGTATACACAACGTAATGCACAGACAGACAGACAGTCACAAGGAAAAACATGTTATGGTTACTATATCCCCTCAGCAATAATAACACTTCATTGTGTAGTTCGTGAATCTGAATTAAGATTCTGCAGACGGTGAGACATACAGTGCAGAAACCAGTCATACTACATGCAGCCAAGCGGTCAAAGGTCAAGGTGAATCTGAATATTTCAATTAAAACAAAGCCATGCATCTTGGACTTATTCTGGCAATCTTTCTGAACAAAACACCGGTACTCAGTTTTTACTCAGTCTCATTGTAATGACAGACAGAAAACGGACGCGATTCTGGTAAAGCCTCTTTGGATATTCTAAATTTGCTTGATCAAACAAAATAAATATATAAGGCCAAAACAAAACATAGGTAATCACAGATTACAAAGCTCACCTCGTGACAGCAAAATTCAATTCAAACATATTTCTTAGTAAATGTATATTGGCTTTTAAAGGCAAAACCACTCAAGCAGAAAAAGTAGGTCAAGGTCATTTTATGAAAGTTTGATCAAAGATACATCCAATATGCAAGTTTGGTACATGTAGCAGTTATACTTTGCTCAATATTGGCTTTATAGAGCAAAATCACTCAAGCGGAAAAAGTAGGTCAAGGTCATTTTATGAAAGATTGATCAAAGATACATCCAATATGCAAGTTTGGTACATGTATCACTTATACTTTGCTCAATATTGGCTTTTAAAGGCAAAATCACTCAAGCGGAAAAAGTAGGTCGAGGTCATTTTATGAAAGTTTGATCAAAGATACATCTAATATGCAAGTTTGGAACATCTAGCACTTATACTTTGCTCAATATTGGCTTTTAAAGGCAAAATCACTCAAGTAGAAAAAGTAGGTCAAGGTCATTTTATGAAAGATTGATCAAAGATACATCCAATATGCAAGTTTGGTACATGTATCACTTATACTTTGCTCAATATTGGCTTTTAAAGGCAAAATCACTCAAGCGGAAAAAGTAGGTCAGATGCTGCATCCGATGCATGGGTCCATCTCGGCATCCAAAGATGAATCACTTGTGCAAGTTTGGTTACTGTAGCATTAGTACTTTGTCAGATACTGAGCTACCCCAAACTTCTTATCCAAATCACTCAAGCAGAAAATGTAGGTCAGATGCTGCATCCGATACATGGGTTCACCTCAGCATCCAAAGATGAATCACTTGTGCAAGTTTGGTTACTGTAGCATCAGTACTTTGTCAAATACTGAGCTACCCCAAACTTCTTAACCAAGTCACTCAAGCGGAAAATGTAGGTCAGATGCTGCATCTGATGCATGGGTTCACCTCAGCATCCAAAGATGAATCACTTGTGCAAGTTTGGTTACTGTAGCATCAGTACTTTGTAAGATACTGAGCTACCCCAAACTTCTTAACCAAGTCACTCAAGCGGAAAATGTAGGTCAGATGCTGCATCTGATGCATGGGTTCACCTCAGCATCCAAAGATGAATCACTTGTGCCAGTTTGGTTACTGTAGCATCAGTACTTTGTAAGATACTGAGCTACCCCAAACTTCTTAACCAAGTCACTCAAGCGGAAAATGTAGGTCAGATGCTGCATCCGATGCATGGGTTCACCTCAGCATCCAAAGATGAATCACTTGTGCAAGTTTGGTTACTGTAGCATTAGTACTTTGTCAGATACTGAGCTACCCCAAACTTCTTAACCGGACGCGGACGCGGACACGGACGCGGACGCGGACGCGTGGGGTTATAGCATAAGCTCACTCAACTTCGTCGAGGTGAGCTAAAAATGCATTCGCATGTTTTATTTTAATCATTCAATGCTTACAATACTAAGCCTCTTAAAGTAAATATTTTCTTCAATATTATATGCAAGTATTCTTTATGTTTGAACAATTTAACAATACCAATACATCAAACAGAGAATAAGTAACACCTGTCGAACACATAGGTATGACATTGAACTTCGAATTCCATTTAGAAAATATGTCCTTGAAAATCAACAGCCTGAGTAAATTAAGATTTTGATATAGTAGATAATTCCCATTTTCGTTACCAGACTCATTTATCAAAAGTAAAATACCCGTTTCAAAATCAACAGCGAGTCGTTCATAAGGGGGCCATTTTGATATTGAGAAAGCTACATGTCTCCCACGTAAGCAGTCACAATAGTTTTGGTCATCAAATCTTAAAGGATTTTTTGTCATGAAATCTTCCGATTAAGTCAGACGATTCAACCGCCGTTATGAAAATTGCCTACGTAGCTCTCAAAGTGAAATCAGCCACAAAATTACAATAACAGGGCAGTTACGTCAAATCGATGGGCGGCGTGACGGGATTTATGATTAAAATATCAGAATCCGTCTAAATTAAAAACTGAAATAGAAGGAAAGGGAGTGAAAAGGATGGTCCGACGGCGGAGAAGAAAAATCATATGCCAAGGTCTACATGGCCATATAAATCTTACATGATCATTTCTCTGACCGATTTCATGCATGTATTTTGGTAATTTTGGTAATTCTAATTCAGCTGCGCTTCCATCATGTAACGTCACCTCTCGTAATTAATATTTCAACTTCTTCAAAAGCAGTGTTGACTTTCGTGACATTTTAGATACATAAACAGACTGGAAGTCAAAGAACTAACTGACCTCCGACCTTTGACCCTTTATAAGAGATCCTCAATCCTACGCAATATTCAAACTCAGATTCTACAGTGCGCTATACTGCATGCATGATGTAACAAATTACATAACTTTTATCAAATACCCTCAAAGGCGTATGTACTCTAGTACGCATCGTATAAAATACATTACAATGCTATTATTAACAAAAAATGATATATATAGGAGGTGTATAATGTGAAGAATTGTTGTTCTTCTGCTTCCTATTAATACGTGACTTACTATTAATACGTGACTTACTAATAGTACGTGACTTACTAATACGTGACTTACTATTAATAAGTGACTTACTATTAATAAGTGACTTACTATTAATAAGTGGCTTACTATTAATACGTGACTTACTAATAGTACGTGACTTACTAATAATACGTGACATTACTATTACGTGACTTACTATTAATACGTGACAAACCTAATGTAATTAGTATATTAGAAGTATTCGGATGTTTTTCCAATTTCCCTTCTTGTTGACGTCGCCGAGTTTTTTTCCTTTTGGTTTGACAGATTAAGACAGAATTAAATAAAAGTCCCCTTATTTACCAAGCCTAAAAGACGTCGCTGATCCTCATAACGTCTATTTTCTTATTCATCTTTCTCGACAAACATGACCGTAGGGGGTTCTGGGAAACAAACAGTTACCGAATTAGATGGTCTTAAAACTAATACTGGATTCGGCTTTTCTTAAATAAAAAGTCCATCCAACTGTACTTAGCAATAAGCGAATACGATGACCGCGTGTTACCGGTATAATACTAAAATCATGATTACATTTTTTATTCACCTAGGGGCTTAACCAAAAATTTAATCATGTGAATAAAAAATGTAATCATGATACTAGTACTAAAACATCCCACGTCTTCTGATTTCGTTACGCTCGTCTCTAAACGTGCGTCTATCTTTACGTCCTTCCGGGTGAAATACAAACTGAATCATTGAAATTACTATCTAGGTGTGGTAGGTCAAAGATTAATGTCAAAGGCCAAGGTCACAAAAATCGCACTAGTAAAAAGTTGTGGACAAGAATAGAGCGTAAACCTTTAGTTATACGACATCCATAGCTGAGAAAAAGTGGCAGTAGAGAAAACTATTGATTGTCAAGGTCAGAGGTCGAGAGGTCACACCATGCAACTAATACTATAGCACTTACCAATATACTTTTTCATCTAATATCACAAAAGCTAAAGCTGCCACGCTTAGTGCATAAAATGCACAGTCCCTGACTAAAGGCCACCAGTGTAAATGTACCACCTGAAATATAGAAAATTCTATTAGGAATAGGAAATTATGTTAATTGATAATCATTTATCAGGAATATCAAAGCGAGGGGGGGGGGGATTTTCAAATTTGAGCTCTAATCTATCATTGTCTTGTTGTCAGTGTACTTTGACTGCTGGTACTGTCCGTGTTTGTTGTCTGTGTTGTAACATATGACGCATATGGAGTGGGTGTCTTGTTGAGAGGCTTGCCATGTGGTCTGGTCGGAGATCATTTATTTTTCTTAGTCCCAGCTTTCATTGGTTAAAACTCCTAAGTTCCATCATTTATATGAACATAAGAAATGTTTGACTCACCATGCCTGCAAATAATGCACAGATACTGATGACAAACATCACATTGTACACTGCAGACCCAACCACTGCTCCCAGACCTATATCATCCTGAAATAAAGAATAAATATATATAACAGACAGACAGGCAGACAAACAGAGGGTCTAGTGTGATCACATTGTACATCGCATACCCAACCACTGTACCCAAAATGTTGACGTGCTGATGGACGGACGGATAGACAAACAGACTTCGCCATTTTATGGACCGGATTTTGTTTCGCAAACCGGTCAAAAAATGGACAAATATTCAGCAAATAGACATAATTAAAGAACTGTAAAGCATAATGTTGTACACTTCATGATACCCAGACCTACATGTTCATTAAACAAAGGATGGCTATAAAAGACAGACCGACAGACAAAAGACGCTGACATAATTACCGGTATGTGACTCACCGAGTCACGGACATTCAAATCATATAAGGTGGCTGCTGAGGACGAAACATGTATATAAAATCTACCATCTTCTTGGTTCAAATGATTGATGAGCCGATTAGACCAGATTTTTAAAAATTTTCTTTGCAACCTCCCCTAGATTCATACGAGAAAACTTTTATATCATCGACGAACTATCAACTTGCAAAACAGAGCAAAAGGTATATCTGTAGTCAGAACTCATGATATATGTACTACTAGTATTTTTGCAAGTATGCATGTTTTTATACAATATTCACCACTTGGGCAAAAAATGTCAGCTACTGTCATATTTAATACATACACCACGTTTCTATCAAGCACGAACGAAATGCATATATCTTGTTCTACACATTAAACGTTTCTATGTGAACGTTCTATTCTCACCGAAAGGCATATTGTATTTTAGTTGCATGTATTACTGGAAATTGCTATCATTTTATTTCATCCTTTTTTTATTTCAAATGACCTTCCATACTACATCTGTTACCTGTCAAACGTATTGTATAACGTTTATATGTACTGACATTTAAGTTGTTCAAGTTTGACGGAGTCATTATCATCATTTAGTAACTGTATTCTGACTCACTCGGTCTCACTCTTCACAAACGTTCAGCATTTTTCCCTTTTCTTTCAATTTATTTGAACATAACTATATGTACTGGTATGACGGAATTATTTAACGTACAATGCAATCCGTCATCGACACAACGAGGCGTTATGTTTGCCTTAGAAAGTATTTTACTTCTCTTTGTCGATCCTTACACGTTAAAATATACCGTATTTAAAGCATTTTGCATAATTTACGACTCTATCATTCGATAGAGTATAGTTAGCCAATAGTTGTATTAGTACAGCCAAATGTTGTTCACAATATTTTCATGAACGAGTTTCAAAAAAAAAAACAACTCAAAACTACGTCTATGTGACACGGAAATCAGAAACACGTGAAATCATTGCGATGTCGTCATAGCATCGAGAGGATGAGGATAGTACGATGTCTAACTGGTTAAACACGACAACATGACAGGATTGCTCATTGTATGCAAGGATTTTTTGGTCTACTTGAATATCCACAATGAAACCTGAAAATTTAAATGAATGAAAGGGTGGATTTCATTATTAGCGAGGCGTCAAATTCATGTGGAGACACCAGTTCTTTTCCTCTTCAAAGCTCATGTGAGCTCTTATCAGTATGTGCCGTCCGTCGTCCGTCCCTTGATCGTTAGTTGTAATAAGAATTCTCCGCATTCACTATACGATATTTCACGAAACTCTCAAGGTCGTCCGCCAAAATTAATTTAAACCAACTGTCAAAAAAAGATGGCCACCAATGGGTCTGTTTGACTCAAAAGAACAATTGTCTCTCGTTTGCAAGGATCTCGGGTAAGTGATAGAGGCCTGCTAGAACCTATCGATTTCACTCTACACTTTAAGGTGCAGAAATCCCGAAAAGGGAAGGTATTGGTGCGATACATCAAATACAATCAAGTTTTCACATTGTCCGGCTTCCCGCAATTTCATTTGTACAGTCCAAAACTTAATCAGAGGACAGCTGCAGCCGAGGTTTACATTAACTCGGCCCCATTTCCCCGAATCTGCCATTCTAATGTATCAAATACAGCTTGACAACCGACACATCGCATCTATTCAATTTATAAAGTTTGATTTATATCAATGCCGTAACATCGTACTAGTGAGAAGTGCAAGTTATAATGACAATTCGTGATCAGACTGACAAGTCACCAAATTGAAATTCCTAAACGTCTTAAAGTGTTGATTTAATTGTCTCAAGAAAATAAAGGTTCGAGTGCATGCTGGTAGTTGTTACTTCATATTTTTTTATTTATCTTGGGGCTTGACCAAAAGTATAATCGTGAAATCATGATATACATTAATACAATACGGTAGGTAACATTAAAGGTAACAATGGTTCGCCATGAAAGATACTAGTAAGAACATACTATGATAGGGGAACATAGACAAAACCAGGAGACCATGGAGATAGTGAGACAACATCCCCCAGATCCACCCATCCAACATGCTCCTTCTCTTTTGTTTGATTTTTATGCCCCCGTAATCGAAGATTCGGGGGCATATAGTTTTTGTCCTGTCCGTCTGTTTGTCCGCAAAAACTTTAACCTTGGCCATAACTTTTGAATAGTAAGGGATAGGACTTTGATATTTCACATGTGTATTCCTTGTGACAAGACCTTTCCATGGATACCAAATTTTTTTAACCTTGTGACCTTGACCTTGGAGTTTGACCTACTTTCGAAAAAACTTTAACCTTGGCCAAAACTTTTGAATGGTAAGTGATAGGGCTTTGATATTTCACATGTGTATTTCAGTTCTTGTGACAAGACCTTTCCATTGATACCATTTTTTTCTTTACATCGTGACCTTGACCTTGGAGACTGACCATTTTACACTTTTTACAGACAAAGATGTCGACGAGGGCATTCGTGTTTCACAAACACATGTTTTTTTATTCATCAATCCCAAGTCTGCTTTCAGTGTAACGTTTAATTTAATGTTAAATGGTTTAGTGTGGCGAAGATTTTCTCTGGAAATATCAAACCTTCAGTCACTATGGTTCATCAAAGGTGATTGTGTATATACATAGAGGATGCACTCGAGGCTACCAAAGGCTAAAAAATAAACCTAATGACAATACAGTATCTACCCTCTCTAAGGCACATGTAACATCTGTGACTATTTTCCGCTGACATTGCACCATGTTTAATGGACCAGATCCATCACTAATTGGACATTTGTGTAGTGAATCTGAGACCTCGTAACACATGGACAGAGCAGAGCCAGGACAAAGGCTAGGCTGAGGATTAGTAAAATCCTAAAGTTATTCTAACACTGTTTTCTTATCTTGTCATCAAGGCAAAAGATATATATATATAAGTGAGTCATGATATCCAGCCGTTACACAGTACCTTCTTTCCTTAAAAGCTTGGATGAGTATGCCAGAGGTCACACTCAAGGTCACAATGTCTTTCCTTAAAAGGTTGGAAGGACAACCAAAGGTCACAATGTGTTTCCTTCAATGTTTGGAACTGGATATGCCAAAGATCAAACTCAATGTCACAATGTCTTTCCTTGAAAGTTTGGATGGGTATGCCTAAGGTCACAATATCTTTCTTTAAAACTTTGGATGGGTACTGTGAACATGGAAAATTTTTGTGTTGGGGTAATTTTCACGTTTTTCGCGATTGTATTGTTATTGCGAAAATAACCCCTGCGTGAAAATAATAACCTCAGTGGCGGATCCAGCGCCCCCTTTGCCGGGGTGTCAAGGAGCGAATTTTGCCGATTTTGACTGAAAATGGGCCAAAATATACCTGTTTTTGGAAAAATTTGGCTCAGTGCCGGGGGGGGGGGCCCCTCCACATCCCCCTGTATCCGCCACTGAACCTGTATGAAGGACTAAAGGGGATTCTCCCGTTTTCGCCAAAATTACCTCCAAGCGTAATGTTAAAATGGTCATTTTGCGAAATTTTCCCACAGCGAAAATAACCATGTTTACAGTATGCCAATGGACACACTTATCATAAGGTCACAATGTCTTTCCTTAAAAGATTGGATGGGTATATCAAAGGTCACACTCAAGGCCACAATCCATTTCCTTAAAAGTTTGGAAGGGTATATCAAAGGTCACACTCAAGGCCATAATCCATTTCCTTAAAAGTTTGGATGGGTATATCAAAGGTCACACTCAAGGCCACAATCCATTTCCTTAAAAGTTTGGATGGGTATATCAAAGGTCACACTCAAGGCCACAATCCATTTCCTTAAAAGTTTGGATGGGTATATCAAAGGTCACACTCAAGGCCATAATCCATTTCCTTAAAAGTTTGGATGGGTATATC
This sequence comes from Pinctada fucata, assembly GCA_028142955.1. Lineage (NCBI taxonomy): Eukaryota > Metazoa > Mollusca > Bivalvia > Pterioida > Pteriidae > Pinctada > Pinctada fucata. The sequence continues at coordinate 13,341,123 of AP027105.1, forward strand.
AAAGGTCACACTCAAGGCCACAATCCATTTCCTTAAAAGTTTGGATGGGTATATCAAAGGTCACACTCAAGGCCACAATCCATTTCCTTAAAAGATTGGATGGGTAAATCAAAGGTCACACTCAAGGCCACAATCCATTTCCTTAAAAGTTTGGATGGGTATGCCACTGGTTACACTCAATGTCACCAGATCAATACTTAAGCCAAAGGCTGTGAAATAACTTATAATTGTACAATTGTTTAACAAAGCTGCACTGAAACATGTTTTGGTAAAACATATAGATTAACATTTACAAGTACAAAATGCAATATGTATTGGATGGAATATGATACTTGCCATCAAAGTAATATATCATCTACTGTTTCTCCATATGAACAAATTGTACAATAAACCTGCACCCACATCACATATGTTGTACATCAATCAATAGTAACAATTCCATGTATTTAGTCAACCATTAATGTCATTATGAGACATAGAATTAATTACTGTCAAAAAATTAAAACCATCCTGTATCAAAGTCTATTTGCATTACAACATTGAACAACCATGCTTTTAAATCAATCTTGCATTCAAAGGTATTGCGTTTAATACCTGTAATGGATCTCACACAATTGATACAAATGATTGTTATTTCATCATTTATCAGTTGAGTGTGTGTAGTAAAATTTGAAAATGCATATTTAATTTTTATATGGATTCCAGTTCTAAATAATAAATTTTTATATGATCTATTTACTTAATTAAGGCTGTTATACATGTTTGCATGTTTAAAGTGTCATATTTACTGTCTGTGTCTGATAAATATCTGTACTTTGAAAAAAAAAAGAAATTCAAATTATTAAAATAGATTCCTAATCAGTGACTGACTCTTTTTCTTTACTGTACACATGTAATAGTATGTAAAAATTTCTGTGAAAGGATGTGGACTTATTTCAGCTCAATAATGTCAAAGAAATGAGCTATGCAATTAAATTATCTATCGCTGTTTTTTACCATCATAATCAATATATGGATGATCAAATACCGGTGCACAAATATCAAGCCTTCAAAGTACTGGTATGAACTATGATGACTTCAAAAGGACCTTATTGGGCAACATGAAATCTATACACAATGTTACATTTGTTCTAACAAAACAATTATTGACAGCACTTGTTCTACGCATAAAAAACCAACAGCTTTCTCATAAATTGTATGACAGTATGCTCATTGCTATGTATTTTATGACAATAATTCAATTTTAATTGAACCAACGTTTTCATTTCTATGCATCTTTTTAACAAGGCTTGCCTTTGTACATGTTGTATGATCTTTATTCTATTATCAAAGTTCAGGTTTTTTTTTTCCAAACAGCTACAAAAGCTGAGGAGAAACTTGAACATTCTATAAATCTTTTTTTTTTTTTTTTTATTTTGTTCATTACATACCTATTGACAAATCAATTATACTGATGGTATCACTGGTGACAAAAATGCTGGTCTATAAAGTTCAAAGAGTAAACTATTTTTCTCAAGTTCTCATCTTTTATTCTTTTTTTTTTCATGTGATGTCAAATCTGAGCTTTTTTTTGGGGAGGGGGGGACTTCACTTTGATGATTCTTCAAATGATTATGTACCATCTTCACTAGTCACAGAAACTCATGTTTCCCTTCTCTTCTGACAGAAGAAAAGCAAATTTGTGGACATAGTAGATGCAAATGTACATGTAATGTCCAAAATTCTGCTTGTGTAAACAAGATCACAAACATTGAAATAAATGTAAAAATTAATGAAACCACAGGTGGGATGGATGCATGGACAGACATGTGCATCACTATATACCTCCAACATTTTATGGCGGGGGTACTATGATTCTACATGTACAAAATGAAGGCGTGATGTTCTAAAGATAGAACTTACTTTAGCAATGAACACGGCTATGACGGCAGTGGCTAACTCTGGTGCAGAACTACCTGCCGCCATAAGAGTGGCCCCGGCAACATCAGACTGGATATGGAATACTGAAATAATAATATATATACCACTTTACAATGGATGTTTTTACTGAAATACATCAATTTGGACTTTAGAGTGTTTTTAGCTCAACTGGAGCCAAAGGCTCAAAGTGAGCTAATGTCATATGGGATTGTTTGGTGTCTATATGTACTGTCTGTTCCTTAACTTTTTTACTTTTCGGGCTTTTCCTCTGAAATAACCAGTATTTGAAGGATTTTATAAAACTTGATATGTATGAAATACCAAATAATTCCTTCAGGAGTAATGCCCTTTTACATCAGAAACATTAAAATATCACTATGTTTTTTGGGGGTAGGGGATACAATGTACAGGTACTGACCTTCAGAGATAATTTCCAGGGATGGCACAAAATAATCATCACAGAGGTAGGCAAATCCTGCAAACATGTAAACGGCTGCAAAGATATGAGTAATGATGGCCCCATGACTCCTTTGCTTCTGGTCAAAAATATCTGCTGGAAATTGCTGTACTGCTCTTGGTGTACAGTTTGGTAGAGATGTTAGCTGTCGAGAAGACCCTGAAATACAAGACCAATTTCTACTTCATTGTCTTAATGTTTGACTACTTAGACATGTAAGATGGTACTTCAAACAAATGTTTGTTTACTTACATGTACAGATAGAAAGATCTATATTATAAAAAGAGTACACTTGTAGACACTATGTATACAAGTACATTTAAGACAACATCATCAAGTTTCTTAAATTTTGACAATATGTCCGTTGCCTTTAGCCCTATCAGTACAGTTGGTTTAGAAAATTATCTAAACATAAATAACAAAGGGGAAAAATTTTGATTTAACAAATTTCTAGTGAGCCTATGAAATAGGTAAAGGTTGGAAAAGTAAGCAATCTTGTCTTAATTACCTCTTTAAATTCCCTTGATCTGTACATTACATACATATTCTGTCTAATGAGCATTGGTCCAACTTGGGCCTCTTATTACTGTAAGTTTGCTTTGGCAACAAAATTGAAATTATAAATGAACCTTTAAATTTTCATTCCTTCGTCAAGCCTGTAGTTACATGCTATATTTTTGACAAGTTCACTTGTTGCTAGATGCATTGCATAGAATAAACATGAGAAAGCTCGAATTTTTTCTGACTACAATATTGTACCTTCGTTAACTCGACTCGCTGAACCAGATGTTTTTCAAAGTTTCTTTTTTTTTACCTTTAGATAACCATTTGTCATCAAGTGTTATTTCCTCAACAGTCCCAAATTTCTGTAATAAAGTGAAAGTTACGACGAAAGCCACGAAGAGTCCTGCTTGGATCGACCTTTTCCTTCGGATCCACATGATCTCCAAATGCGACGAATCTCCTCTCACTTTTAAACAATAAATTTGACTATCTACATTTTATATTGTAGCGACAAGTGTTCCCTTCTCATGTATCAGAACAGAGTATGAGCCTTTTCAAGGCATCTATCGACTTACTTCACCTTGAGGGACTTTCTCAAAACAAAATAACGAAGGGATCCGGATCTATAGTCATGTCATAACGAATCCATCGAATAGGAAAAGTCCTGATTCTTAATTTATAGTCATGAGATACATTTTTAGTAGATTACAGGGGGGAGGGCGGACAAGGGGTACCTCTCTCCACCACAGGCGCCTGATTCCTAGAAAGAAAAATTAAAACCCTTTCTTGAACGCTCGTTTCTCTTCTCTTTACCTTTCTCTTCTCTTTACCTACCTTAGAGAGAGTAAAGAGAAGCGAAACGGGTGTTGGAGATTGAGTTTTAATTTTCTTTGTAGGAATCTGGTGCCTGTGCTCTCCACCTCCCACTCCCTTATCTCCCTCCCTCCTTTTCATCCTTCGATCTCTTACCTACCATCTCCCGCCCCTACCTCCCTCCTCCCGCCCCCTTTCTCCTCCCTCCCCTTTTTGCCCCTTTCCTCCCTCCTCCCTCTCTCCCGCCCCTTCCTCCATGTACATGTAGGTCACGGTCACAGTTCAAAGGTCAAGGCAGTGACGTATACATGTAAGCGTCCTTGTCAATGTCACCGAGTCAAAACTATGCAGCCTGTCTGTATACCGTGACTATTATGGGGGTGGCGGACAGGGGGTTACCTCTCTCCCCCTCCCACCCCTTACCTTCCCCCTCCCGCCCCCTCCTTTTCACCCTTCCCTTACCTTCCCCTCCCGCCCTCCTTCCTCCCTCCTCCCACCCCCTTAATCTCTCCCTCCTCTAGCCCCTTTTGCCCCTTCCCTCCCTCTCCCTCTCTCCCTCCTCCCGCCCCCTTCCCCCCACCTCCCTTTCACCCTGTCCACCCCCTCTATTATATTTCTACTGTAAATATATATATAGCTACACCAATCAAAATCTTTTTTAAAAATAAAACCACCGAGACTGATAGACGGACGGACGGGCATCGCCGGTACGCGTCAATCTATAGACTGGGATGTGCTTTGCAATCGAAGTAAACTATTCATAAGCCGTTAAATTAAATATGACTAAACAACGGCAACAGCTAGAGGAGCACAAATTCATTTATTCACTAATTCTATTCTATTCTATTCTTGATTGAGATACTGGTGATATTGCGCATACATTAATTAATACAAATGTATTGCTTTCATTTCAAATAAAACTTCTGAACAACCGGACACTACTTTTTTTATACATAAACCAGGTACGTGTATAAAATATGTATACCTGCATGTAAGTCCACTTTAGAAAAAGGAAAGTCTTTACAAATAACTGAATGATTGAAATCGTCGGTTATTCACAGCCCCCCCCCCCCCCCCCCCCCCTCCCACCTTCCAAGACTGCATGCAGACATGTGCATGCATTTGTTTCCACTACTTGGTCAGTATACCTTTGTATTATGTATTTAAAAAAACTGCAAAGTATAAGTCTCTCAAACTTGTATATATAACACTAATAGTCATACTAACTCCTGGCCTTGTTCTACCGTACTTTTACTTTTCTTAATAGAGAAACAGATATTTCCCGCCGTGCAACATTCAGTACGTGAATTTTGTTGTTGTCAGGGGAAGATCCAGAGCCCCAACTGCCGGGGGGGGGGGGGGGGGGGGCACATACACTTTTTGATGGGAATCACTTGCGAGGCCCGAAGGGGGGAGGGTATGGGAGAGGGTTTCCCCCTCCTATAGGTGGGGGTTCGGGGCCTCCCCCGAGAAAATATCGAAAAAATGAAGCAATTTGGTGGCATATATGAGGTGTACTTGAACTGAATTTAGAAGGGATTAGTTACGCGTGCATGGTTCAGTCAGTGTCAGCAACGATAATTAGTATATTTGAAAAAGAATCGACATTTTCTGATGCTGTATTGTTTTTGCACGGCATGCAGAAGTCACCATGTATTTTCTAAGGAAATGAGCGGATCATGAAAAGTGTTAAAAGGGCAGGGAGATCAGCCCATTTGGGAGGGGGAGGGGGTCCAGCCATAAATTCACGTAAAAGCTAGGGGGTATGAAATTTCCCAATTTGCAATATAATTATGTATGCCTAGATCATTTATCATAAAGCAATCTATTTTCTTCATGTGCTGCTAAAAAATGACAACGTATGTGGAAGTACGGGTGGAGGGTCTTTTTTATTACATATATAAATGATATGAGTGTTATATGTCGAAAATTTTCTAACGGCAACCGATCGCTTCTGTTGATCGAAATGTCAAATGGACTACAAATATGAATGAGAATATTCAATAAGATATATATCGTGCTAAAACATGATTTCCTTCAAATATTATATTCCGGATTTATCAAACCGTAAACACGTGGCCAAATATATAATCGAACACTCGGTTTCAATTTACAATTAACAACGCCGCCGTTATAAGAATGGTTTGAATCAGCCTTTTTTCAGTATATATTTCTTTTACATTTACCATAACTATACTTTCTAAATACTTTGTGAACGATATCGAGGACGTTTTGAGCATTTCTCCAAAATTGGCTGATACTAGTCCGACTTGCAAACCTACGACGACGTTATCTATTTTTTTTTTTCGAAGACGAAAAAACAGATAACACCGTCGTAGGTTTGCAAGTCGGACTAGGCTGATACTTTAGTTATTTTTAACTTTTATTGCGAGGAGTTGTTGAATTACCAATGCTGAAAGGTATATATAAGGAGTTTTTCATTGAAAAAGTAAAAAAACAGCGAATATTCTTGCTGAAAATTGATTTAATAGAAACTACAAGTATTAGAGAGGTTGAGATTTCCTACGTGTAACTTGTACGGGTACGTCTAGTTACAAGTTGAATTACACGTAACTCTTGTTGAGATTTCTTTTCAAAGACCACTACGCGTACTAGTAAAATCTAAGTGAACTTGAGTTGACTTTTGGACAGTACAAATTCAAGAGGAACATTAAGTTCGGTTAAATCTATATTGAAATAGAAACTTGAAATCATTATGAATTGAATGCCATACTTTTTATACTATTTGATAGAATAAAGGCGATGAAATAACTTGAAGTAAAGACCTACGTGTATCTCGCACTTTACACGTTCACTGGCGACGTATAACTTGTAAAGCAAATGACGTCAAACGCAATAAATGATGACGTCACAATAGCCAACCAGATTACAAGTACACGTACAAGTTACACGTAGGAAATCTCAACCTCTCTATTAGCTTTTACAAAAAGCTTGCCGGCAGTTAGCTTGTAAAATACTAGTAAGAAAAAATTGGAATAAACGATTTTTGTTCTTGTTGACCAATCTCACATTTCCGGGCTTTTCCGTTTTTATTTCCGATTCAAGCTACGGAAATTTCCGAGGATCTGTGATTGTTGTAGGACGTATCGGTACAAATGACAAATATGGATAATGACCATATCCCTAAAGACTTTTCGATGCATCTTTCGGATGAAAATGCACTGATACGATATGACTTTCATTTGTCAAGTCATATAGACTCTTGAGCCGACCTGATGAAAGTATCTTATGCACAGATTCTGAATAATCTTGACGAATATTTGCATATTTTGTAATTGTCCACCAATCATATTGCCAAGAGTTATTTTATCCGTGCAAGTATGTCACGATTGATTACAGTATACCGGCAGTCATGACTGCCGGTAATCAATGAAAAAGTTATGAACAGATTTTGAAGAAGTTTTAATTATCTTCATCAACTTTGCTACAGAAATAAATTTCATTATTTTTGGGCAGATTCTATGCCTTTTACAAAATTTATGTTCGGTTATATTATGTGTGAGTCTCACACTCATAAAAAATCCGAATAGAAACAACGTGTGTGGCGGGCGTTTTGAAGCCATCCCAACTTGACCCAAGCGATATTTCGGCCTGTGGACACAAAACTTTAAACTGTGTATTAATTAAAAAAAAAAAAAAAAAAAAAAAAAGACTGGTCTTGGTTATCGTTCGTTGGTGTTTTCATCACGTGATTATGAAGTCGTGACGTCATATCGTAAATACAACAAAATATCAACAAAGTGTCGTGTCCAGTCGAAGTCTGTGTTTTTATCTACGTCTCTCATTTTGAAACAAACCATCGAGCCATCAGAATGTCTTCTCTTCCCGTAGCAGAAGAAATACAAGGTAAAATTGTTGAAGTATCGTAATTTCTAGTGAGAAAGAGATATTTGGTAGCTTTCTAGGCGAATTTTGGAAGAGCAGGTGCCCGCTGGAAATGTATCTGCAGCCATTTTCGCTTGAAGAAAGCTTTTGTTTCTCGACATTTTCTGCATTCTTTTGTATTGGCTATGACGTCTTCATTTCAATAGATCTAGATGGGTATTTGTTTTAAAATTATGTAAAAACGAACACAAATTGATTTATTGTATTAATGAGTGAAAGCCGATCGAAATTAACAGATAATGCACGTTATACGTGACAGACCTACTGACCCTATTTACACTGACCTATATATATCATCAGGGTTACTTCTGCCTTGACCAAAAATATGCAGTACGTACATATGATATAGTGGGTCACCTGGAGTTTGCAAGGGACCCATTTTTTTCCACAGAAATTGTGAAAGCTGTAGATTTGTATGAAGAGTGAAAGACCCCCCCCCCCCCTCGCATTGGGTTAAAAATTTACACAACACTTTTTACAGTGATCCCAGCGCATAATGTGTATGAATAGCCACAAGGATGAAAGTGAACATGTATATAATTTTAAGATATTGAAAATATATCTTCATATACATTCATTATATGTAGTGATGGAGTTTTGGAGGATGTATTATATAGTTATTTAGTTATCCTTTTCATCATATACAGTACTATATACATTTGTATGTCTATAGAATTTCAAAAGCCTAGCCTATATTTATGATTTGAACAGAAAATTGTATCATTTTTACAAATTTTGTCAGTTTGTACATAAGATTTATGATCCATTCATTCATTCAATCAATCATTCATTCATTCATCCATCCATCTACCGGGTATTCATTCATTCATTCATTCATTCATTCATTCATTCATTCATTCATTCATTCATTCATTCATTCATTCATTCATTCATCCATTCACTCATACATTCATTCATTCATTCTCTCATTCATCCATCTATCCATCCATCTACTGGGTATTCATTCATTCGTTCATTCATTCATTCGTTAATTAATTAATTAATTAATTCATTCATTCATTCATTCATTCATTCATTCATTCATTCATTCTTAGTATTTGTACACTGTACTTTTATCCTGCAGGGTAACCAGCTGCCATACATGATACACACAGTGTGTACTGAGTCACTAGTACTGCCTTCAATCACTTGAATCTTGATAAGAAATGGAGAAAATTTAGCCTTAAAAAATACCTTAACAATAACATCTACTTGTTTTTTCCTGCTTTCTTTGGACAGATTCTTGGGTACAGCTGAACGAAAACAATGAACCATTTGCACTCCATTCTATACATAATGGAAATTCAGAGGTAGAAAAACTACTCACAGATGCTCAGAAGGAGTCAAGAACGCCCTCTAGATCCAATAGTAAGGAGTCATCAACTAAGAGCAGGTAACTCATACCGGTAGTGTGCATTAGATTAAATTAGCCACCGAAGCTGTAAATTTTCATATAGCAAATGATATGATAATTACTGATAATTTGTGATGCTTTCTTTTTAGCAAGCTAGAACTACTGGTAGAACAAAATAAAGTTCACTACATTTCAAACCTAGAATATATAAATACTGGTTAATATTTATAATAAAAAAAATGTAATGTCTGCACAATATTATATTATTTTTATATACCGATATTTGTAACATTTAATTATTTGTATTCTGAATTTTAGCCCCAAAAGTCCAAGATCTCCGAACAATGAATTTCAAGTAAGTTATTCCGTCTTTTCATTTTTACAGGCTTACATTCCATTTTGGATGATATTTGATGTAAGCAATGTTAGCAATTATGAGTATTTGAAATTTCTATGGAATAAGCAAGTGTATGTGAAGGGTATTTTCTCTGAACTTTGCACTCAGGGTTCCATAGAATATTTTACATCAGGCACTGTCCCAAATGGAAAGTAACACTGTATATATTGAACAGACTGAATAATTCAAAGAAAAAAGTTAAAACTTACATGTACTATCTTGTTGCAGTTGTATCAAATTTTCTGTCAAAGTACAGATTCTCTCTTTGTAGAGTCTTACCTTTATGATGGTATATGCTTATTATGCTATAAAATGTGATGCTAATATCAAAGTGTTGTTTAAATAATGGGCAAGATAATTGTGTACATGCTCCCTTAGTCAGTTTTCATCCACACTTCATTGATTTTGAAGATATGTGTACTGCAAAACCAATTTACTGTCATCATATTTTTTATTTCCTGCAGGAATTTTCCATTGGAAAGTGAATCCATGCTGGAAGGTCCCCCTCCCCCTTCAATATATTGCAATATTTAATATATTTCTATCGTAATGCGATGTGAAATGCGTATTGCAATATATCGCGCCCTCATGAATTTTATGAATAAATCATTGAATCACTTTGATTTTAATCAGTTTAACTGAAAACAATTATAAGCGACCTATGGTCCACATCTCTTAAAATTGTAATGCAAAAGCAATCAAAATGATTCAATGACTTAAGTGTGTGTTTCTTTCAAGCAAATGACAATGACAATGTGAAATTCAATCAGAAAATATGGACAAACCTGATTTAGCATTAAAAACGATATATGTTAAAAATGAGAAGAAACGATATATTGCAGTATATTGCAATTCACTATTGGCAATATATCGAGACTGAAGTGTGGATGCAAAAATGGACATAGTTCAAGTTCATAATTGTTTTGCCCTCTGTGTTAGATATTTAGTGAATTACACATTTTACAGGACCCGCGACAGGATACTGATTGGATATGGTATTTCTCTAGCGGACCTGAAGCTCAACCACCAAGGTAATGTAAGGTTTTTATACTGTAACTGATACCGTACATTGTATGTGTATTTGTTTTAGCGGTATATAATCAGTGCAGTTAGTTCTATTATGAGTGTACTAATTCAAAACTACACTAAGTTCTTTATCTCATGTAGTATTACTAGTTTATGTTTGAAATAATTAAGTCTGCTCATTCATGATTATGCTATTTATTAAATGTCAATTTGCCTTAATATCAATACAGTAATGCATTGTTATAAATATTGTAATGTTACTTTCTAACTTAATTAGATACTGTGAAATATGAAATCTATCAATCTAATTTAAAGCCTCTGCAGGAAAAATATAATTATATGTGACAAAATCTGTCAATTCTTATGTTTTTATGCCCCCGGAATCAAAGATTCGGGGGCATATAGTTTTTGGCTTGTTCGTCTGTTTGTCTGTCTGTCTGTTTGTCTGTCTGTCTGTCTGTCTGTCTGTCTGTCCGAAAAACTTAAACATTGGACATAACTTTTGAATGGGAGGTGATAGGGCTTTCATATTTCACATGTGTATTCCTTGTGACAAGACCTTTCAAATGATACCAACATTTTTGACCTCGTGACCTTGACCTTTGACCTACTTTTCAAAAACATTGGGCATAACTTTTGAATGGTAAGTGTTAGGGCTTTCATATTTCACATGTGTATTTCTTGTGACAAGACCTTTCAAATGATACCAACATTTTTGACCTCGTGACCTTGACCTTTGACCTACTTTTCAAAAACATTGGGCATAACTTTTGAATGGTAAGTGTTAGGGCTTTCATATTTCGCGACAGGATACTGATTGGATATGGTATTTCTCTAGCGGACCTGAAGCTCAACCACCAAGGTAATGTAAGGTTTTTATACTGTAACTGATACCGTACATTGTATGTGTATTTGTTTTAGCGGTATATAATCAGTGCAGTTAGTTCTATTATGAGTGTACTAATTCAAAACTACACTAAGTTCTTTATCTCATGTAGTATTACTAGTTTATGTTTGAAATAATTAAGTCTGCTCATTCATGATTATGCTATTTATTAAATGTCAATTTGCCTTAATATCAATACAGTAATGCATTGTTATAAATATTGTAATGTTACTTTCTAACTTAATTAGATACTGTGAAATATGAAATCTATCAATCTAATTTAAAGCCTCTGCAGGAAAAATATAATTATATGTGACAAAATCTGTCAATTCTTATGTTTTTATGCCCCCGGAATCAAAGATTCGGGGGCATATAGTTTTTGGCTTGTTCGTCTGTTTGTCTGTCTGTCTGTTTGTCTGTCTGTCTGTCTGTCTGTCTGTCTGTCCGAAAAACTTAAACATTGGACATAACTTTTGAATGGGAGGTGATAGGGCTTTCATATTTCACATGTGTATTCCTTGTGACAAGACCTTTCAAATGATACCAACATTTTTGACCTCGTGACCTTGACCTTTGACCTACTTTTCAAAAACATTGGGCATAACTTTTGAATGGTAAGTGTTAGGGCTTTCATATTTCACATGTGTATTTCTTGTGACAAGACCTTTCAAATGATACCAACATTTTTGACCTCGTGACCTTGACCTTGACATTTGACCTACTTTTCAAAAACATACACATTGGGCATAACTTTTGAATGGTAAGTGATAGGGCTTTCATATTTCACATGTGTATTTCTTGTGACAAGACATTTCCAATGATACCAAAATTTTTGAGCTCGTGACCTTGACCTTTGACCTACTTTTCAATTACTTTAACATTGGGCATAACTTTTTAATGGTATTAGGGCTTTCATATTTCACAAGTGTATTCCTTGACACAACCAAGTGACCCTGACCTTGAAGTTTCACATACATGTACTTAACAGAAAATAGTATTTATACTTACAAAGATGCCTCTGGGGGCATTTGTGTTTCACAAACACAGGCTTTATTGTATCTGAAATCAATCAATAAATTGAGATAACCAACCTTTACATGTATTCTTATTGTTGTAGCAATCTTGCCAGTCGATTTAAACGACCCTACCAGAAGAACTACTATAGCATTAGAAATTCCCGTGTGATAAAGAACAATCTATTCAGCAAAGAGAATATTCCCACCCTTATTCTGACCCACGCCTCTTGTATTATAGGAGCTGTTTTGTAAGTCAATTTGTATTGATGTTTAAGAACCAAGAATACATGTACCAGTATAGAACTGTAGATCATTGAAATTGTCATTAAATTATTTTTCATAAATTATGATATCATATTTTTTAAAGCTAAAGGCTACTGTCTGCAAGAAATATACATGTACATGTATTTTTCCATAATTGTCATTCAAAAGTCAGTCTTGAGAGCATTAAATGACTTTATAAAAATAGTCCTAGCTGCTTTCGTTAATTTATTGGCATATGAATTTCAAAAGATCAATCGACCGATCAAAATGTGTAAACAAACACATTTGGGAATAATAACAAAATTAATGTATCAGGAAAACAGAACTTTAAATTTATAATACACTTAATTATGGCTTCATCAATAACAGATTTCTGAGCTATCAATGTATGTGTGCCGGATAATATAGAAAATGCCAATTTTGGTTGTTTCAGGTTAACTTGGTTCTACATGAAGAGATACCACATGGTCGTTAACTAGAGGAAGTCAGTGTCGGCTAAGTCAGAGAGTTATATATAAAAAGTCACACAGATTTTGCAAAATTATCTCATTGCTGAAGGGTCAGAGCAGAATTTATATCGTATTTCAAAATCTATGGGGCTTTATCGCATTATTTGGTTTTCATCTGTTTATAACATAAAGAAAAATTTATATGTACCGTTAATTTATAAGCCTCGCTCATAGATATTATGATCTTTGAGTTTCTTATGGATGTCCATGCAGTACATTATGCTTCTGTCAGATACTTCATGAAAAGAATTTACAATTTTGAAAGATTAAGAAAATTTACAATGTTAAGCATTTCATTTTAATAGAATATTTAGGATTTACTTTTCTATGCCTGGCTAATTATGAGCATCATGCATCTGTAATTCTGACTCTCGACAGAAAAAAATAGAGTGATCTGAAAATTTTGATAAGCCGAAATTCGGTACTTATGATTGGTCGTTTTTTCTTCAGTTGAGATATTTACTGCTTTAGTAAGTTTCGAGACTTCATTGATCTTGTGTAAAGGTGATAATTATGAACTGTGCTGCTTTTCTCACAAAAATTATTCATGGAATGACCGTGCAATCATGTTTCTTCATTCTTAATTTGGCATATTATTAATTTGAGATATCTAATCTTGCTTTTCACTCATTATTTTTCTCGCATTTTTGAAAAATTAATTAAAAAAAAAAATAGTTTCAGAAAGGGATTGATATTTAGTTGAATTCATTTTCAAATGAATATACTAGTAGTATTTTGTTTATCATTTTTGATTATTTCGAAAATTTACAGTTGATTTTTTTTTCAATTTATCTGAGAACAAATTGTCAATCATATTCTAATAACGATGGAAATTATGTTCTTTTTAATTTTTTTTGTTTATTTTTACTGTATTTTACGTTTTACTCAACGGAAAAAAATAAAAACAAGCTCTTGATGTTGTATTTATGAGAGTGTTACATATTGTTAATTCACCTTGTCAAATGAGCGTGTATTTTTGTTTGTTTTATGTATGTGTATACCTACATGTGTAATATGACTCACAATTTAGAAATCCCCATCTAAGCATTTCAGTATTAAGATGTGTCAAAGTTTTCAGTTTTCAAAATTGGAAGAAATAAAAATTAAAAGGAAAAAAAGGTCTAAATTAAACTGCATCTCAATATAATTATTCTATGGTTACAGTAAAAACCATAATTCTGTTAGTATGCAATTCATTATTGGTTCCCCTAATTATAATTTTAATTTTTGAAGTTTTGTGTATAGTGCTTTGGTATGGAGCCTAAATTTGTTTTCTTTTCCTGAAATTTTGGCCATTTAAGAATTGAAGCGGCATTTTGCTTATATTTGAAAGCATGTTTCTTATTGCAGTTTGTGAAATTTTGACAAACATTCACCTTGATGCTGAAATTTGCTTTATGGCGATATGTTAGTGCTCACTTTTACATGTATATTATGAATATTTATTTTGTTCAATTATTATCTGTTTTATTCTTTTGCCTTTAATGTCAAGTAAATGTAGATGGAAGTTAATTTAAGAGTATAAATCATAAATTGAAGCCCCAATCTCTTGAATTTTAAAAATAGCCTTGGGTCTAAAGCAGAAAGGTTTAAAATCCATCAATTCATAAATAATAACTGGGTATAACGAAAAAATAGTTTCCTTCATGTTGCAGAAAATAAAAGCTAATAGTAGTGAACATTGCTGGAAGTTGTTTGCCATATATGAGATTGAATAATATATAATCCAGACAATTATACAATGTAGTGCTATCATCCATCTACGCTGAAACCCAAACAATCACATTGTGCTATTTTTAAAAATGAAATCATTTTCTAAAGGTACGAGAATTCCATCTGAAACATCATTGACTTGGCATTATTTTATGTTAGCATTTCATTCCTTTCTCTTCATTGTTAGTGGCACTGGTATGTCAATATGTATACACTGTAGTTTTCACTAAATCATTAGTTATATGTATTTACATGTAGTAATTACTAACACCAATTACTAATTCTCAAGTAACTAACATCCAATACTAAGTTAAAATTTCTCTAATATGTATCTTGTTATATATAAGTGTATTCTTAGCATTAGGTGAGATTTCATGTTTTACTCTTGAATTTTATCATCTTTCATTTGCATTTGATGTTGGTATTTAGAAAAGAGATCTGTTCAAGTATGCTATGAATGACGTATGGAATGTGACATGCCATTGGACTGAAATTGGGTCAACACGCACGAGTACTTGTGTACTATGTGTAGTCCAAACGTCTATGAATGTAGGCTTGGATATTATGTCTAGCCTGAGAAATTGTTATGTGCATGGTAATTTACCAGCAATTAATTAATCAAAAATCGATATACTATATTTGATCTCATTTTACTTTTTAAATTCTCTATGATCATTGTGATACATGTAGTCGGAAATACACTAGATGTTATGTATATTTCATCTATTTGATTCTTCTGAAAAATTTATAATTTTGCTATTTTAGCAATGTACTGACTTGGTTCAAATTTATCATTAACTATCTTTTGATTTTGTAGAAAATATATGAAGGAAATTTTTAGAATTCTCCATATTTTTTGGTTATTTAAATAAAACAAAATATTGTTATATGTACATGTATACATGTATAACTACACTGCATGTACTTGATGGTGAGTGTCAAAATGACAATAAATGCCAAGTTAAGATTGGTCAGTTCAGTTAAGGCAAGTTAAGTGTGGAGACTCCTACATGGTTTGATAATAGTCCTTTCTCCAGAAATATCTATGACTGTATCAAACCTTGATTTTATATGTACAGACATCAGACATCACATCATTTGGCAAAATTTTTAATTGTGACATCACATCTGATGACACTGTCTTGAAGCACCTGGATGTGTTGTCATGCTTTCTATTTTGACGTCACAATGAAAATATCGCCAAATTTTGTGATGTCTGGTGTCTGTCTGCCTTATGAATCTATTGGAAAATCAGCTATTCTGAAAGTCTAGGATTGTATGCAACAAAGCTGGATGGCATTCCAAGATGGAGATGTTTATAAGGAGAAAAAAAAAGATGCACAAATTGTAAATTTATCATCATGGTTTTGAATAGGAATGTTGACAAAGATAAGGAGATACATGTCAAATGTTATTAATTTTTTTCATACAAGTAAAGTAGAATATTGCATTAGAATTTAGACTAACTAACCATTTTGAAGTAGATCATCTTACAAGGGCATTCCATTTCGAACTTGAACAATTTTTGTCTTGTACATGTTCCTTGTTTGAGTGACATATTCTACTGTAATGGAGAATTTTTTTTATGTCAATTCTTTCTTTACTTGAAGTTCAACATCTTTCGATTTGTGATATACCCTATGTGTGTTTCTAATATTATGGCCTTTGGTTTTATTTTTGAATTATTTTTCATTCCTTATGAAGTGAAGGACATATCGTAATGTAAGGAAGAATTAATTAGCTCGTTTATGGAGGAGAAACTTTATTTTTTTTCAGCAAGGAAAAAGATTGATGCACAGTTTCTGTGAAGATTTACTTTGAAAGTTCAGTATTAAAAAATAGTATTTTACTGGTGGAGCTGTTGTTTTGTTTATGACTTTGGCCTTTCATTCTATTTTGTCCATAACGTTCTTGACCAGGGTAAATTCATGTATGCCACTTCAGAATAAGGTCAAATAACTTGGATCCTTTCGTGAAAGGTCAACTTGGATTCAATGACATTACAGTTGGTACATCAGTTTGTTGTCGTGTGAATTAATATGATTTATAAAGGTCATTTCCAACTTTAGTGTATTTCATCTTCTGAATAATTATATTAATGCAGTTCAATTATTTGTCCTCAATTACTAAATGAACTAATTGTTGAAATATTTTTTATGCATTTGAAATATATGAAATTATGAATTATTTTTAGGAATAATTTAGTTTTGAATAATTGTACTTACATGTAGTTCCAGTTCGAGTTAAAAAAATGTTGAAATGAAGATACATGTTCCTCCAGAATTAAACAAAGAAAAAGTGAAAGGGGACTAACTATTCTAGCTATAAGGCACTTAATAATGTAGCTGTATACAACATTGTTTATGAATTTTCAAGTATAGACTCTAATTTTACAGTCTTTTCCTCTTTATTCAATGACAACTACATGTCAATTATTTGTTTAAAAAAAGTTCAGAATTTGTAATGTATTGTGAATGAATGTTGGTATTTTAGACAGTCATTTCTGTTGAATGATACTGTGAAAGTGCAATGAAATTTGATATCATAATACTGTGTTTTATTGTTCATTTCTCAAAATAGATGAAAACAGATTGTTATGAAAAAAAAAATGGTGGAGAATTGAGTGTTTTTATGGGAAATTTTAACAATTTACGTTGCAGCGCTTTAACGTTGAAAGACGTAAATTAACCAGTCAACAGTGGCATAATCTTTGAGGAAGACCTGTAATATTAAGACCTTTCATACAAGGAAACAGTCCCCCCCCCCTCCTCGAGTGTTGTACAATGCTGCACACTCTGAAGTGAAACCAGATGTCTCTTCTTGAAAAATTGGCTGATCTGAATTCTGATCACATTGTCCACACAAGTCTAAATTGACCTTTGACCCCCAACATTCATAGGGGTCACCCTTCTGTCAAGGGCAAAATATTAGATCATTGAAGGTCAAGAAATACATGATCTTGTGATTTATGCAGAAACAAAATAGCCCTTTGATAAATGACCTTGACATTTTTGCCACAGGGTCAAAAGTGAGTATCTTTCGGTTATGAGAAGTCTTTGAGGAGAAGTTTAACCAATGTGTGACCAAGGATTACTGGTGTAACTGTGATGGTTTCAACATATGCAAATTTTGACATTGACCTTTTGATCCCAAAACCAATATTGATCCTCCTTTTATCATGGGTTATCTGTATTAGAAGTATCCCCAATGTGGATAGAAAGTATATTCCAGTCATTGTGCGGAAAGGCACTTTTCCATACATGACCTTGACCTCTGGTTCTAAAATCTAAAGGGGTCATCTCTTTGGTCATGGGAAGCATATATTATTTCTCAAATCTTTGATATCGACCCTCTTTGTGGTGTCCATTCATACAAACATAAATACGGAGAATCGCAAATACTTCTAACCAAGATTTTCCTAATGTTTTCGCACACTCTCCGATTATTCTTCATTGTTTTGACGTCATCAATTTGCTTGGGCAGAAAAGTTGCCAAAGTTTTGAACAATGGTTAAGGAAGGTGACTAAATGCAAACCTGAACGGACACGCTGCACATGCTGTAGTTGCGATATTGCTTATTACTTCCCTTCTTTTTCAAGAATTCTAAAGAACGTGTAATGTAACAATATTTAATTCATTTTCTGTGTATATATATACTGTATAAATAGTATGAAATTAGAAATTCTACCAAAAAAAAAAACTCTATTAAAATAACAACGTTGTAGATCAATGACATGGAATGGTGCCATTAGTTAAATACTGCAATGTTTATAATACATTTTTCAATACACTTAGGTAGCACTATATGGATTCTCCCTTATCTAAATTTGTAAATTGTGACACAAACATATTCAAACTGCTATTCATATTTGTGTAGACCTGGTGACAATTTCGTAGATATCATGACATACAAAAATAGATGGATGCACGAAAATACCAGTAGGTACCTTGTATTCTGCTAAATCTACTGCAAAATTCATTCTGTTACAGTTTTAGTAATTAGTAACAAGGAAGTTCAGAGCATTGTAGTCCCCCTTTTTGATATTTGTCACAAAAGTAGGTCCAACTCAATCACCAAGGTCACAAGGTAAAATGTTTTGGTATCAAGAGTCAGATCTTGTAACAAGGAATGCACATGTGAAAATTAAAGCCCTATCACTTACCATGTGAAAATTGAGGCCCTATCCCTTACCATGTGAAAATTAAAGCCCTATCACTTACCATGTGAAAATTAAAGCCCTATCACATACCAATCAAAAGCAATTCTAAAAATAGCAATCCAAGGAATGCTTGAGTTGCCTGCAAAGCGGCTTATTTTTAAAGACCAATCAAAAGATAAAGCCAATCTTAACTTTTTTGTTAAGTAGGTCAATTATCTAGGTCAAAGTCACTAGGTAAAAATTATGGTAAGTATAGAAAGGTCTTGTCTACAAGGAATACACATGTGAAATATCAAAGCCCTATCACTTACCAAATCAAAAGTTATAGGCTGTGACGCCAAAAGAGTGACAGACAGACAACGGACAATGTAAATCCCCAAGTGTTGCTATGCTTCGCAGACGACACAAAAATCCTAAAGAAATACATGGGGAATCACAAAACATTCTATTGGTTCTGCTTTGTTCTCAGTTTAAAGACTAAAGGTTTTTTTTCTGACAGTCTATACAAAGATTTTGATCAATTTCTATAAAAATATAACATTATCTTTTTTTCTATATGATATGCAACAATTGGTCAATTATCAATTCAAACAAAATCAAAGGAATAAACAATATATAAAGCTAATAACACAATGTAACATTCTACACTAAGTATAAATAGCATAATGAAATGAGCAATGAGACAAAGCAGAAACATACAACGTAAAAATTCATCAAAAAACATCTATAAGTATAGAAAGAAAGTGTTAGAACAAATCACATAAAATTTTGCCTTTAGAGACTTGCTGCACTATCAACATCTTTTGACCTTGACCTTTCTTTAATAAAGAACAATAATTAAAACGTTTTAAAGTATTTATACTTCAGTAAAATAAATAACCCTGAAGCACATGTGTTCTACACTGTAGTGCAATTTCAATAGAAAAGGAATCCCAATGATCTTACTTGGATTCTATCACGTAGGGAAAATAATATACAATTTTATTTGACAATGGCATGTTACATACAGACAGACTTTTATAATATGTGCCAATATCATAGAGCAATATATTTGAGATTACACGTGTACCTATCACCTACAGAAACACTTATGCCAGTGCCACAATATCCAGTCAAACTACTTATGTTAAATGTTCGTTTATTCACAAAGTTAAATGGATATACGGGAGAAGTCAAGGAATGTAAATCTATAAATTTAGCTACCTATTGGCAAAGTAACATATACATGTACTTTGATCAAAATTGACAAAAACCAGCAACTTAATTAAAATGGTTAAACCATTTATGTGTCATGATAAGAAAAAAATATATGCATCTTATACAAATTTGATTTGGTTTGGAACTTCAGCAAATGAGATTGTATGCTTGGCTTTAGTGAAAAAAATCACCATTTTTAGTTAAATTTTCTTGAATTCAAAGTACATGGACTACTTGTCTCATTTGTGACAAAAAAAAATGTATGACAAAGTTTTACAACTTGCATGAAATGGCTCAATACAAAACAATTATATGTAAGTTAAAGGTTAAAGTGGTTTTGTTAGGAGATCATGCATACATGTAAATAATATCTTTGCTTGATATCACATCGTCATTAGCTCATAAAACCATAGTGAGTTACTATTATTATGCACTGAAAGTATTTTGCTGCTAAAATCAACCATTCTATCTTTTCTACAACATCTTTCGAAGAATTTTTTTTCACTCTTTTTCTTAAATTTCCACATAATTGTATCAAATGTTGTTATCATACATCATGTAGACAGTTCCATTATTGTACAATAATCATGAAAAAGAAAATGCATGTACGTGTATTCTTTAATTGTTATGATTCAATCTACATGCAAACTTTATTTTTACACAGTACAATTTGACTAAATATAAATAAATAAATGAAATATTTCACACCGTAAGATTTTAGAGTAATTTTTACACTGTACACAACATCACTAAAGTATTATATACATGTAAACGATATGAAAAAGCCATGGTGACAAATAAAGAAAAGGCCCAAATGGACCTTTTGTGCTGCTCTAGAGAATATTTGATCCATATAAAGCATCAAGATTTCGATGAGAAAAGCAATGAAAAGTGGATAATAATGTTGCACACACTGCAACTAATTCACAAAGAGATTCGGAACAAAGACAACTTAAAGAACCCATGTATATTAAAGTAACTCTAAAGCTGGATTTATACTTCCAGTATAATGTGTAAAATACGAAATAGATACGAAGGATTCAAAATGTAAATCAATGGCCAGAGGCTATGAATGGGGGATGTTAAACTTTAATGAGAAAAAAAAAAAAACAGGGAAAATGAATAGAAAACTTATATTTCAAAAATAGAATGGCACCGGAAAGAATAAGGTATGAAGGAAACATGGCACTACTTATCTGACAATTCAGAAATAAAAAGTAAGGACTTAAATGAAATTTGTAGGTCTGCATCAGTCAACCAATCAACTATCTGACACCTTCGTTGCACTATAAAACAGTACAGTACAGACATAAGAGGGTTAGAAAATATGAAAATGTTTATTTTTTTATATCTAGATAAAGCTAATTAAGACCAAGTAAATTTTAAGCTTTGACTTTTTTTTAACTACAATGTAGACTCAAACACTGCAAGTTAACACTTTGATACACTATTGTGAAATTAGATTAGTCTTGAAACAATGCAAAATAACCCTTTTAGATACAGTGTAGTCTATAATTTAATACCTTACAGAGAATTCCTTAAGCACAGCAGAATTCACACATGTACAAACGGGGTGAATTTGCATTCACATAAACCTGTCTTTCCGTCCGCGCTGCCCACTTACAATGTAGGAAACTGGATAAGCATAATTTGACTACTTTTTCTTATCTGCAGTGATGTCATCAATCTGTATAACTATATTCAAGAAAGATCTAATTTTGCAAGAAAATTAATTCTTACAAACACACTTAGTAAGCTATAACCCTCCATAATACATACAACATATTTCAACATCAAATACATAATACAGTCAATAACATAGCACAGGGTTGGATGGGTATCACATATCACAAATATCGTAATCAACGTCAGTTTACAAAACCTTGATTGGTGAAGGACGTATTTTGATACGTCTCCATATCATCTTCATTGATATACAGACCCGTTACGCCAAAGTTATCGGGGTCGACCATTCTCTGTAACGTGTCTATCAATGTATCTATATTTACTCTTTTTTCACTGTCGTCTTCCCAGCATCGCAACATGAGATTATACCTGGATGGTAGAGAGAAATATTGTTTTAGTGAAATTCAATGCAGTTGGAAATAATGTTTGGTGTAGGTTTATCAATGTCATTGAACTCCTAAAGGTCCTTAAGACAGGTTTAAAAAGTGAAGTACATGTATAAAGTCAAAATCTCAAAAAAGATACAGCAAAAAGACATACAGGACAGAACCTAGTCTTGAGCAATTACCCAAATCAAGACATTGACAAAACATATGATGGAAATAACCCACAATGGGAAAATATACACTAATGTTTGCATTTTTGAGAAATAACCTACATGTATATACTGTACATGCACAACAAATAATTGAGCCCTGAGCAATGTAAATCCTCAAATGGTGTAAATCTAATTCCAAGTACTCTGTCTAGAATTCTTCCAATGGAACAAATTCAAACTTGATTTCAAGTTCATGAATTTGCTCTCACTGTCAAATTTCAGTCCAACTTCTTCAAAAATAGATAATAAGCATTTCATCCTTAAAAATACTTTCATCCGTCACTATGATGTCTTCAATCAGCGATTTAACTTACAGACTGTCTGGTGTTTCTTCTGATTTCCCGAGTCTATAGCCACCGTCTATGTGATCTTTGATTTTCGTATTATCGGTGACTTCTGGATACGGAAGACTGTTACTCTCAAACATAATCTCCCACATTACAACTCCGAATGTCCACTGGAAAAGAAACGGAAAACGTGTAAAACATTGGTGTTAGTGGGGAGCCGAAAGTGAATAATATTATAAGTCAAGTTCAAAACATGATAAAATCAGAAAGATTCCCTAATACGTGTAACAAGTTATCATAAATCAAAATAAGTAATGAATTATTAGATCATTTGCTGATTATGACAATTGAGCTCTATTCAATTTATGAGCTGACATTTTTTGCAGTGCCATTCATTTTTACAAAATCTTTGGCGAAAAATTGACTTTTAGCAAACTTATACAAAAATCTTCAATTGTCAAAGGAGTATCTATGGTTTATATAGTAAAGTGGCCCCCTAAAATCGACTTCTCCAAAATTAAATTTTGTTGTCATTTTTAGAAAGTTAAATATCTACATTTTGAGAAATCTAGTTACAAAAACTACACTCGATTTGTTAGACATTGTAAATTTTGTATAAATATCATGAAAACTGGTGATTTCGTCAATTTTTCACGAAAAATAGCATAATTCATTAACCATATATATATAGTCCTTTGTCTGCATTTTAGAATACTGTTTTATTGAAGGAAAATCTTACAATATCAGAGTTTTTGTCGTAGAAACCAGCTTTGAGGCTCTCTAATGCCATCCATCGTACAGGTAAATAACGTTCCCTTCTCTCGTCATACATGTATTCATTTGGATACAAATCCCAGGAAAATGATGCATCAGTTATCTGAACTATCTTGCTCTCCGTTATTCTGAAATGAAGGAAATTTTTCACTTTTTCTCTTTCTTATGTAATGTACACATTTGAAGGTACATGTATATATATATATCATAATGAATTGTCATAGATTTTGAGAATCAAACTTTGAAAAAAATTATTATTTTTAGGTTGTAAATTGAAAATAAAAGTTTTTTTTCCAGCAAGTATGCCCCTTCGACCAAAATTTGTTGAGATCTATTAATGTAAACTTTACATGCAATTCCTGGTTGCCAGGTCCTTGTGTACTATGCCTTCATCATGAAGAAACTTGAGGCCATCGGCAGCGTATAAGGCAAACTCCATCAACTCTCGGACTGTGTTCTGAAAATGAAAAAATTGAAATGTTTAACAAATCCTGAAACGCATTTCATCGGTACTGACATTATAATAGGAATAAGATAGAAAATGATATAAATAACATTTTTTTAATTAAACGCATAAGTTAGTTTGAATTACCGATATAGCTTTATCATTCAAGTAATCTTTGAAGATTCGGTGATATGAAGGATAAAGAATATATAAGCGCTTTTCGTCTGTAGCGACTCCTTTCATTGGTAGGAAGTTCTCATTGACACAGTCTCGGAATTTCAGGCATTCCTGTAACCCACTGCTAACCCACTGTGGGAGTAGACCAGATTCTGGAATTGATAATGTAAAATTAATCATATAGTCTCTGTAATCCGTATGGACTTCTTGGGGAAACATGAAATTTTTGTTCATCTAATAAACTACCTTTTTAAATTTTTGACTAGTTGTATACAATTTACTGTGAAACCTCTATTTTGACGAACATTCTTCATTTTGATGACTTTTTACATAATTTACCAAATATCACGGAAGATAAAATGCCACAATGCACTGCAATGAGAACACCTACCCTTTTATGGACATTTTTTTAGACTTAAAGTATCCGATGTACAATAGGGCATTTTTCCATGCTTAGTAAGGTACTATAAACTATATATTTTCTGAAAGGTTATAATGCCCACTGCTCAGAAATAATCAATTTGGTGCCAGAAAAACAAAGGGGAATAACAAATGAAGCATTTAGACTGTCTATTTTCTCTATACATGTAATACATATGCAAAATAACAAAGTTGTACAAAGAGTCATATATCTGTCCTCAGGGCATCATTACCTTTCAGAAAATATATAGATTTTAGTACCTTACCAGGCATAAAATTTACCATACTTTGCAATGGGGATGATTAAAACGCTACATTAAAATGACTCTATTGTACAACGGATACCTGAATACCATATACAGAATCTAAAATAAGATATTTATGCACTAGACTAAACAAATGATTTGCAATCAATAACAGGATATGTCATCAGCTGCCATTTGTTTTAATCTAAGTATATATTCTTGAAATTGACCTTGATCCAAATTGAATCTCATCAACTCGACAAATCCTGTTAGTATTATGCAAATCAAATACAATACGGACATACAATGTGAAAAAGTGACTACCAGACACACGGACAGACAGACGGATGCAGGACTAAGCTAAGTGTTACTTTTTGTTTTACATTCGACTTAAAAAAAAAAAAACAAACAAGAACCTACTACCACATACCAAATGTATCATATTCTCTCACTAATGTCTTGATTTTGGCCGGTCTTCCAGCTAGGTAGTTACTGGTTCCTGCTTTAAAACTTCCATCAATGATTCTTATGTGCTCTCCTGAAATAAGAAATATTTACATAATTCCGTGTTCACTGCAAACAATACAATTATAATATCTCAATCAGTATTCTGCATTACCCCTTGGGGTGATCCACCCATTGGTACAATGAGTAAATCCAGAAAGCTGTCCACAGCCAAGTGATCACGAGTGCAATACGATAGACCCTTGCTTATGAAACTTCATTTTTGTGACGCCAAGATGGAGTAGGGGTTAGCGTGCCGGACTCTTGATTGCCAGATATACTTTATTATCATATACTCTAATTTACGTTACCGTTTACAAGCTTTCCCATTGGCCAAAACGCGGTCACGTGCAATGCGATTAATCGTCGTATTGAACCGGTCATATTGACACGTTTCCGGTTTTGTGTATTAGTGGAAAGCGGTAGTCGGCAGCAAACTGTGTGTTTCTGACATGACTGAGTATGCTATTTGGCAGCATTTTGTAGGAAAAAATAGTAAAAGATGAAGTGTAAAACATTTTACTAGAATACAAAATGTTTATTTGAAAGAAAAAATGTAAAAGTGAGCAGTGTTAGGGAAGCAAAATATTATAGTTACCCTTTTCTCTTCCAGTTTTCATGTATATATGATAAAACAATTATTGCACAGTGATGAGGTCGATATGATGATTTATGGAGTGATAAAACCAATATCAACCTCGGCCTTCGGCCTCGGTCGTATCACTCCATAAATCATCAAATCGACCTCATCACTGTGCAATAATTGTATAATATATACCATCTGTAAATAGCACTATACCTTTGTTTGTACATATCCTGCCTGGTTCTATGTCAGCCATGTTGGTTTTACTGAATTCCAGCTGTTTACGTACAGACTCATTCAGCCTATGTATAAAGTTCTCCCAGTTTTCCTGACAGTGAAGAAAACAACATTCAATTCTTTATTGCTTGCACAGACTTTATACCATCTAATTAACATAAGCTGTTAGGATTCGCTCACTTTGATCGCTACAATATCCGATTTGGGTTCACATCGGGTTGTGTGTATCAATCATTGTGAGCGGGTCATAGCACCTGATTTAGACCGAGACTTGATGTCACATAACAAGAAAACAGGCAAACATAGATATACAACTTACACAAAAACTTTTTAAATACATTTACAAATAGGATTAAAATCTAAAATGCAGACATAAGATTTTCATGTTATATCATTATCAAGTTATACTAAATAAATCATATCTATAACCACAAAGAATCATTAAATCAAATCAAGTTAAATTTGAAACTTAATGAAAACTACATGCATGTAGGAATATGTGTTAAATAAGTTTGCACATGCATGAAAGTATAAATGTGCTATATTAAGGTAATCATGCATAAATTGTAGTCTGCAAGTCTCAAAACCAGTCCAGATGATTCTAAAATTTCAAATTGACTAATGTTTTTCTAAAATGAAAAATAAGCCATGATTACAATATGATTAAGTAAAATTATTAAGCACGTGACCGGAAAATTGATTCTGATATGTTCATGATCTTACTCTACTTTGATATATTAAAATGTTAGTCTTGAAGTTTCTAATTTTGCCATCTTAATTCATAAATATTAAGATTAAAATATTAATAATCATCCACTAAAAACTGCATGTCCTCTATGGTGTTCAAAAGGTTGACAATATTTATTCCTCAATGACCTTGATATTTGACCTTGAAAATCAATAGGGTTTATCTTCTCGCTATGTGGAATATTTATGGGAGATTTAAAGATTCTACGATGACTGTTCATAAGCTAAGTACATAATGACCTTGAAGTTTCGCCATAGACCCTGAAAATGAATAGAGTTCTCCTCTCCCTACGGAGAATTTTTTTTAAGGTATGGTTGACCTACGATGATTTTTTTGTCTTCTGTGCTGTTCACAAGTCTCCAGACACGCACGCACACAAACAAAAGGATACACGGCAGCAATGCTACATCCCAAACTCCAGACAGCTCATTTACGTTACGCTACTCTCCACTTCAATATTTGCTATGGCAGATGAATACGTCTGACGCATAGCAAGATTGAGACTTGGAGATTGGCTACATCCCCTCTGTAACTATGTAGTGAGGGGATGGCAAATATCAATAGCTATGAACTGATCTTATACCTGATTCTATACCAATTTGTTTATGGGTCGAAATCCAAGGTATTGATGAATAAAATAGGAACTTTGTATGCTTCATTGCTTAGTTTAAATATTGATAAATAATAAAAATAATTAAACTTCATGAAACTTCATTTAAATATTTGATGCAGAAATTCTGCAACTTGTCATCTTGTCAAAGAAGGCATACAAAAAACAGTCTTAGATAAAATTTTCTCCGTATTCAAATACGTAGACACTCGATAGTTCAACGATATGTACAATCGATCACCGATCAATTTTGTATATACGTATGTAAACAACTTGGGGTAACATATACTCACGTCCATAGTTCTCAATAAATTCCCTAAAAACAAGCTATCTTTTTGAAATTTCTAGACATTTATTTCACAATTTGGGCCATTTACACAGAGTGCAAAAAAACTTATGGCCTCTTCAATTTCACCATCTTAATTTCCCATATTTGAGTGTTTTTTTCATTCCTAACAAAAATAAACTGAGCCATACAATTTGTTTTAAGAATAGCAAGTTCAAGTATGCACTTCAATACATGAATACCCAAGGATTTCTTTTTTAAATTTAAGATTTATCAACTCTGGCATTATGAAACAACTCTGTATATTAGTACGCTCATGTATGAGGATATGTATTCCTGATCAAAGCATATGATTACATGTATTCAATCAAGATTCCAACTCTTTTACAAATATTTTAAATTATTTTCCCTCTATAATCACATTTATGATCATTATACTTGAGTAAAACATTGATGAGTTTATTTTAAGATAAGGCACTATATAAATAGATTTTTATTTCAAGTATCATCATTATCAATACTTTTCGTGCAACTGAAAAAAGTCCAGAAGTCCAGAAAACTGATAATCGGACAGACGGACGGACAGACAGACTGAGAGAAAACTAAGAGCCCTTCGGCGTTACCGGTAGAGGGCTTAACTTAAGTGAAACTATACTGGTATCATTCACAAGGCAATTCCTTTTTACCAGGAACAATTTAAAAGTACGGAGTAAAAAGTATTGATTTCCAAATTCATATTTACGATACAAGGCAAACAAGTTTGTAAATTACTATGGTAAGTTAAGTGCAAATTTTAAGGAAATCAATGTACAAAACAAAGGATCGAGGACACAAAGTTATTTTCACACTGGCTATGTTAGGTTTGAAGTTTTGGCCGTGTCAAAATAAAGACACGTGGGTCAAAGGTCAAATATAGTTAACTTTCCTTGTGGGACCTTAAGGGAAAAATTACAATGAATACTACATGATACTGATGACAAGTACTGTCAGTCTGAAAACCACGTTATTAAATGTTTATTCCTTGAAGTCTCCCTTCCAGAAAAACCAACTCCAAGTATACTTCACGTATACTACACATACAGTCTTTACTTAAGAGTCATACATACTTCTAATACTCTTGACGGATACTTTAATATTATTCTAGGAAACAGGAAAACGTGTAGAAATGGTGTTTTGTCTTATGAAAATCTTAAAACAAGTTCAGAAATCTGTTGCATGCACTCATTTTGAACAAGAGATACCTTGGATAAAACAAGAGGTTGGGACATAAATTTCAGTGTTTTAGACTTGAAATCATGTTATATTTATTGAGCAGACTGGACGGTAAAAGCTGACTTACTACAACAAAGAATCAAGAATGCATAATGTAATAGGTTTTCTACTTGACCTGTAGTTTCAAGAATAAAATTTGGTCATAAAAATGAAAGTTTCAACTCATTTTTTACTTACTAGCTATTTAGTACTTAGTTAAAAAGGTCAGGGTTAAACAAACACACTACAAAGTCACGACACTATAGCTTGTTCCCTCTGACAAACCTTTTCTGGGGAGTTATGTTTGGGATATAACTGAGATATGTTGTAATACTGATGTCCCGTGGGGCAGGGTTTGGGCGGCTGGACTTCGGGTTGGACTATAGCTCGTGGACGATTGTCAGTTATTCTATCCAGTTTTACATCTCTCCTTGACGACGCACGATGACCATCTGCGACAGGTTAAAAGCAAATTGTGAAGATGACATGTACATGTAAAATTGTACAGGGTTAAATCTAAGCGCAGAAATATGAAAACCTGTAATAAACATGGAATAGGAAAGTGACACATGCGGCAAAGCAAACAATGTGACTAGTACTACGCCACCTTGCTGTTATACATGTAGAAGCCATTGTACCATGTTATAGAAGCTGTAGCGATATTTTCTATTAATAAACCATACGCCTTACAAACCTTGTCCATTGTAACACCTTCATAGTGATTAGGCTTCGCTGGTTGTCGGGGCATTTCTTTATTTCCGTTTATCAGAGGATTGTTATCTAAATTACTTAAACGTAAATTACCATCCGATTGCTTTCTGGTGCCTTCCATATCTAGGGAATTTGACATATGACTTGTGAATAATATACATGTATCCATAAATCTGAAATGTTTGCTATGCGTCTTGAAGGGAATGTAGCTTACATGTTAGGTTAGATATATACTTCTAAAAAATTTCAAAAGGAAATGTAATTCATTTTTAATTAGAATTCAAAAATTCTATAATGATGGTCCTCATCTTAACGGCAATTATTAGAACATTATAATCTTAAGAATACAGTACAGTCCTACCTAGGGAAGTTTATATATATGTTATAACGTTACAAGAAACACTTAATATGTACACAGATTTTTAGTTCTTGGCCTTTATCAAGTGGAAACGCAAATAAGAAATATCAGCTGATTTTTGTTTCTTGGCAGACATGGATGTAACATAAATATTTCTTTATATCTATGTTTCCAAATAAAAGTTCTAAGACTAGTGTCATAATAATTAAGAATGTTGAAGTATATATATGTATCTTACTAAATTTATAAATTGATCTAGCGGGTTCTACTCTATAGGATAATAGATACTTGCATTTGATACAAGTAACATGTACTGATAAATAAACGGGATGCCAGTAATTTGGCTTACTATAAAGCATATTTGGCACGATACATTTGAAAAGGAACAAAAAAGACTTCATTAAAGTAAAACAGAACAAAAGTACAACAAATGGCACAAAATACACCCCTCATAATTTTCTATAAAAATAATTTGACGATCAGATGCTACAACTGAACATCTGACTTCGAAAATTGGAAGAGTTCTTCTAATACTCCGTGGCAAGCTAGTAGTCCCTTGTCTACTGTAGTTTAATTGTGTTTTACTATACTTGCACATGGATGTGACCTTGACCTTCACAAAAGGAAAAAATCAACTCTTCCTGTTTTCATGGTTTTAACTTATTCTTTGTGGCAAATATGAAGATCCTAGAGCGTAATATCTATTCTGTACCCTGCTACATGTATAATATGTATAAATATATGGAGACTGACAGACTGACACACAGACAGTCAGTGACATACCATAATATGTCTGTCTGGATACATAGAACAATTCCTTTATGCAACTCTATCTTCATTTCATAATATTTGACGACTAGATCAGGCTCATATACAAGTCAAAATGTCAAAAAAGTTTCTTATTTTGATATTTTCATAATAATAAATTCAGACTTATTCATATGGCATGCTTACACAAACTGATGTAAAGTAATGTTTGGTGTTTTCAGTAAAAGAGACAGTTGAGTCATTTAATCTTGATAACCAAATCACCAAAAAATCCATAATTGAAAGAAAAAAAAAATAAAATAGCAATCCAAGGAATGCTTGTGTCGCCTGCGAAGCAGATTTTTTTTTTAATTGAAAGTAGGTAAAATATCAAGGGCAAGGTCACTAGGTAAAAAATTATGGAATGTTTAGAAAGGTCTTTTCATAAGGAATACAAGTGTGAAATATGAAAG
Organism: Pinctada fucata; assembly: GCA_028142955.1. NCBI lineage: Eukaryota > Metazoa > Mollusca > Bivalvia > Pterioida > Pteriidae > Pinctada > Pinctada fucata. The sequence goes on from AP027105.1 coordinate 13,372,385, forward strand.
CCCTATCACTTACCAATCAAAAGATATAGCCAATCTAAGACTTTTTTTAAAAGCAGGTCAAATATCTAGGTCAAGGTCATGAGATCAAAAGTTATGATATGCGTAGAAAGGCCTTGTCACAAGGAATACACATATGAAATATCAAAGCCCTATCACTTACCAATCAAAAGATATGGCAAATCTTAATTTTTTGAAAAGTAGGTCAAATATCTAGGTAAAGGTCACGAGGTCAACAATTATTGTATGTGTAGAAAGGGGATTTTTTTTAAAGTAGGTCAAATATCTAGGTCAAGAGGTCAAAATTATGGTATCTGTAGAAAAGGCTCATCACAAGGAATACACATGTGAAATATCAAAGCCCTATAACTTACCAATCAAAAGATATAGCCATTCGCAAAGTAGGTCAAATGTCTAGGTAAAGGTCACGAGGTCAACAATTATTGTATGTGTAGAAAGGGGATTTTTTAAAAAGTAGGTCAAATATCTAGGCAAAGAGGTCAAAATTATGGTATCTGTAGAAAAGGCTCGTCACAAGGAATACACATGTGAAATATCAAAGCCCTATAACTTACCAATCAAAAGATATAGCCAATCTTAGATTTTGTGAAAAGTAGGTCAAATATCTAGGTCAAGGTTACGAGGTCAAAAATTATGGTGTGCAACGAAAGGTCTTGTCACAAAGATAACACATGTGAAATATCAAAGCCCTATCACTTACCAATCAGGAGATATAGCCAATCTTAGGTTTTTTGAAAAAGTAGGTCAAATATCTAGGTCAAGGTCACCAGGTCAAAAATTATGGTATGCGTAGAAAGGTCTTGTCACATAGATTACACATGTGAAATATCAAAGCCCTATCATTTACCAATCAAGAGATATAGCCAATCTTAGATTTTTTGAAAAGTAGGTCAAATATCTAGGTCAAGGTCACGAGGTCAAAAATTATATGTGTAGAAAGGTCTTGTCACAAGGAATACACATGTGAAATATCAGAGCCCTATCACTTACCAATCAAAAGTTATGGGGTGTGACACCCAAGTGTGACAGACAGACGGACAGACAGACAGACAGACGGACAACGGACAAAGTGATCCCTAAGTGTCGCTGTGCTTCGCAGGCGACACAAAAATGAAGTCATAATCAAGTATGAAGTCTCCACATAAATTTTTACATTATTCTCTTTAATTTGACATTCATTGTATATTTACCTATATTTTTATTAGCCCGTCTACTGCGGCAGCAACAACACAAAACAATGATGATAATCACTATTACAACAAAAGCAGCTGCTCCGATCGCTATTCCGATGAACTCTGTTGTGCTCCAAAAGGTCATGAACTCTATCTCCTGGGCTGGGTGAGTTTTGTCACCTATCATTAACTGTAAGAATAGGCTTCCGATGACAAAGAGTAGTAAATCATATTGATGTCATTACTCAGTTTTAATGCAACAAGAGCCCCAGGGGGCACAACGCTCACCTGATACCCATGCACGCTCTAACTGACATACTGACAGAGAAAAAGAATAAAACAATGAAATGATTTCACAAATTAAGTTTATTTAAAATTGAACACAAAACCTTTCATTATTGATAGCTAGCATGCCAGAAATTATAAAGCCTGTGTTTGTGAAACGAGAATGCCCCCGGCGGCATCTTTGTTAGTATAAACACCATTTTCTGTTAAGTATGTGAGAGGTCAGGGTCAGCGTAATATTGGTATCAATGGAAAGATCTTGTCACAAGGAATACACATGTACAATATGAAAGCCCTATCACTATAACCATTCAATAGTTATGCCCAATGTTAAAGTTTCTGAGAAGTACGTGAAACGTCAAGGTTATGGTCATGAGGTCAAAAATTTTGGTAAATACACATGTGAAATATGAAACCTCTATCACCAGCTTCCATTCAAAAGTTATGCCCAATGTTAAAGTTTTTTGGAAAACAGACAGACAAACAGACAGACGGACAGGCCAAAAACTTTATGCTCCCGAATCTTTTATTCCAGGGGCATAAAAAACAAAGATTTTTCGGTTTTGCCTTTATTCACTAAAATCTATGAATTATGCTTTTGAATAGTATTGATTTCATCTCAAATACATGAAACGTACAGTTAAAATCGTTTTGATCCAATATTCAACAATTCAAGTGAGTTGTGCAGAAATTGTGCCAGTTTGTTTTCCAAAAAAGCAGTGTATGTTGTATCAAACCTCATGACCCAGTGAAGCCACTTGAACAAATAATTTTCAGTAAATATGCTGAAATGCGACGCTTCTTGCCTATGCATATTTCAACAGGCGAGAAGGAGCGTCGCATTTCAGCATACGCTGTTCAACAACTCAAGTGGTTTCTCTAAGGTTTCGCAGTTTGAAACAAATTAAAAGGCCCATGAAATTGTTAAGCTTGTCCAACTAGCAGACCTACGACATCGTTATTTACTGTTAACTAATTGTTTTACCTCATCATAGGTCTGTTACACGGGCAAGTTGTTAGCGGAGAGAGTTCATGAAATGTATCGGTTGCATTGGATTTTCCGACAAGAAGTTATTTGGTCTGATAAAAACTCATTATGTATCTATTATTTGAACAGATAAAAATTCCCAAATGTCTTAACACAGGATCCTGTCGCTTTATGAGAGAAAATGTTTTATTATTCACAACCTCAGGCCTCTGTATTCCTCTTAGAAATATTATACATACAAGATGACGAACACAGTGGCTTAAGGTTGTGAATAATAATTTATTTTCTCTATTAAAACAACAGCTTCTGTGGTCCAACATTTCATTGGAAGATTTCAGGAACTCTGAACGGAATTATTTATTTTCAAGAATTTCAGATATTAAATGTCCTATGCATTCTCAAAATCCAGAGGAAGAGATTACTCATTAGACGTTTCTTCAAGAAATCAGTCCGTAAATTACTTCATCTAAGAGAGTCTAAGACAGAGGAAATTCGAGCAAACTTTATACATAATAACAAGTATATGCAAGTGTTCCAAGTACATGAATGATAACCATTATGAACGTTGTTCATAGCTCAAACCATACTCGCTCCTTTAACATACCTACATGTAATTCCGTCATCAGGAAGAACTCATTCTTCATACGTACAGTCACAGAGTGGAACGAACTGGATAACCATCAAGTGCTGTCAAGGACTGTGGAAGGCTTTAGATTCAGCCTGAAGCGCGATTAAGTAAGTTTATGCGCTCTCTCATTCCGTTGATCACAAGCCAGTATTGGTAATTCAACGTACCCATACAGATACAGATACAGATTATGAAAGTGTTCCAATTATAAAAATCTATTCCGTTTGCACTGTATCTCCTGAAATATATCGCAGTACTGCTTTGCGGTTTGTATTGCAATGAAGCGCCTAGCGGAATACGATGCGCCTTGGGGACGAAGATGAATGAATGCGTATCTAGGTCATTGTCCTGTCAAATAGTTCCGATTATTTTCTTATTATTTTCAACAATTGGTGGAAAATACACACAATGTTTATCTTGAATTGTCTTCTCCGTGATTGTTTACTAGACAGATGAAATAAAATTTTGAATATAGTTTTAAAGTGTGTGAGACATCTACATGTGTGGAAGAATACGTGTGAAAATGGGTCCTCAGATCATAAAATTCGAATAATTCCGGTCCGGAACCAGGTGCATGGCTTTGAAAAATATTTAAAAAGTTGTGTACTTTTAATCATTACGGCATTTTTTTTTTTTTTTTTTTTTGTGATTCAAATAAAATTTCTTCATTTAAAAGTAGTATCAATGTGTATAACCCGGTGCGATTTGAGAATTTCTTTTCTTTTTTGGTAAGAAAACATACATTATACCTATGTACAATCTTAAAAAATATTCCTTAAAAATCCAAAAGTGGATATCTGGACAAAATTCTTTCACTTGTAGGGTACCATGCATGAGTACCTCATACCTACAAATTGTCATGACAATCTGAAGAGTGGTTATAGAAAAGAAGCAGAAAATGTATGAAAATCACCCCCCCCCTTCCTTTTTACATAAGAAAAAAATTCATAAAAAATCAAAAAAAATAAAATTTAAGCATAAAATACATATCAAAGCATTAAGTAAGTTAAATATGATAAATATGTAGTAAATGAGTGTGTAAAATCATACACTTATTGAGTTATTTAAAGAAAAAGTGCAAAAATGTGCATTTCTGACTAAGTCCGAAAAGACGTCAAAAACGCGTCAAAAATTAGTTGTCGGATTTTAACGAAATGAACAAACTTGAATCATACATCCTTCTAGATCACATAGATACAATTAGTTTTTCAATCCATTCAGTGGAACTGGAGAAGAAGATTTTTGAAGAGGGGTACCCTCCGGGGCCTATTTGACCCCGCCCTGGATCCACCCCTGAAGGGATCGAGCCGAAATGAACAAACTTGGTAGAGGACCTTTAGTACTTCATGCATACCAAGTTTCATCAAAATCCCTTCAGCCGTTCTTGAGAAGAAGTTGAAAATGTTAAAAGTTTACGACGGACGGACGACGGACGCCGGACGCCACACTATGACAATAGCTCACTTGAGCCTTTGGCTCAGGTGAGCTAATAAAAAGGGAAAAAAATTTTGTTGGGGTCCCGCCGGGGTTTGAAGCCACTCCCCATGGGTCCATTGGGCATGGAAAACATACATTATACCTATGTACAATCTTAAAAAATATTCCTTAAAAATCCAAAAGTGGATATCTGGACAAAATTCTTTCACTTGTAGGGTACCATGCATGAGTACCTCATACCTACAAATTGTCATGACAATCTGAAGAGTGGTTATAGAAAAGAAGCAGAAAATGTATGAAAATCACCCCCCCCTTCCTTTTTACATAAGAAAAAAATTCATAAAAAATCAAAAAAAATAAAATTTAAGCATAAAATACATATCAAAGCATTAAGTAAGTTAAATATGATAAATATGTAGTAAATGAGTGTGTAAAATCATACACTTATTGAGTTATTTAAAGAAAAAGTGCAAAAATGTGCATTTCTGACTAAGTCCGAAAAGACGTCAAAAACGCGTCAAAAATTAGTTGTCGGATTTTAACGAAATGAACAAACTTGAATCATACATCCTTCTAGATCACATAGATACAATTAGTTTTTCAATCCATTCAGTGGAACTGGAGAAGAAGATTTTTGAAGAGGGGTACCCTCCGGGGCCTATTTGACCCCGCCCTGGATCCACCCCTGAAGGGATCGAGCCGAAATGAACAAACTTGGTAGAGGACCTTTAGTACTTCATGCATACCAAGTTTCATCAAAATCCCTTCAGCCGTTCTTGAGAAGAAGTTGAAAATGTTAAAAGTTTACGACGGACGGACGACGGACGACGGACGACGGACGCCACGCTATGACAATAGCTCACTTGAGCCTTTGGCTCAGGTGAGCTAATAAAAAGGGAAAAAAATTTTGTTGGGGTCCCGCCGGGGTTTGAAGCCACTCCCCATGGGTCCATTGGGCATGGAAAACATACATTATACCTATGTACAATCTTAAAAAATATTCCTTAAAAATCCAAAAGTGGATATCTGGACAAAATTCTTTCACTTGTAGGGTACCATGCATGAGTACCTCATACCTACAAATTGTCATGACAATCTGAAGAGTGGTTATAGAAAAGAAGCAGAAAATGTATGAAAATCACCCCCCCCTTCCTTTTTACATAAGAAAAAAATTCATAAAAAATCAAAAAAAATAAAATTTAAGCATAAAATACATATCAAAGCATTAAGTAAGTTAAATATGATAAATATGTAGTAAATGAGTGTGTAAAATCATACACTTATTGAGTTATTTAAAGAAAAAGTGCAAAAATGTGCATTTCTGACTAAGTCCGAAAAGACGTCAAAAACGCGTCAAAAATTAGTTGTCGGATTTTAACGAAATGAACAAACTTGAATCATACATCCTTCTAGATCACATAGATACAATTAGTTTTTCAATCCATTCAGTGGAACTGGAGAAGAAGATTTTTGAAGAGGGGTACCCTCCGGGGCCTATTTGACCCCGCCCTGGATCCACCCCTGAAGGGATCGAGCCGAAATGAACAAACTTGGTAGAGGACCTTTAGTACTTCATGCATACCAAGTTTCATCAAAATCCCTTCAGCCGTTCTTGAGAAGAAGTTGAAAATGTTAAAAGTTTACGACGGACGGACGACGGACGACGGACGCCGGACGCCGGACGCCACACTATGACAATAGCTCACTTGAGCCTTTGGCTCAGGTGAGCTAAAAATACTTGATTTGAATCATTTTTCATTTTTATCTTAATGTTGTGGCGGCAGTGGAGCTTGATGAAGGATCTACAAATATATCTTTTTACCAGCCATATTCGGCAAAATGCTAGTAAGCCTCAATTCAATGCAAGATTTTCAATTCATCTAGCTTTTCTTTGTAAACAGCTATTTACATGTTCTATAAGACTAACAATACAATTTTTATGGTATACAGCTTTGAATTCGTCCAGTCTTATTTTAGACCAATTTAGATACAGGACTGAATCGCCCAAATTTGAATTCGCCAACTTACTTTTTTCGTTCATAAATCCTTTAACAATAATGTTCTCATCTTAATATGGCCTTCATTGCATTGGGAAAAAATGCAATGATCGCTGTGCGATATAAGTCCCCTACCGGTGGCATAAATTTATGACTTGCATCTCTGTTCATCAGTTCATCTTCTTCAACAACAGCCAAGAAAGGTCTGGGAAACTGAACTCACGAAATTTGCTAAGTCCAAGGGCCATAACTCTTGTGAAAATTAGTCAATCTAAATTAAACTCAAATCTGCATCACACTATAATGTATTCACATACAAAAAATCAGCTCATTATCTGCAATAACAGGCATGAAAAAGTCAGGAAAACTGAAAATTTCATAAAATTTGCTAAGTCCAAGGGCCATAACTCTTGTAAAAATAGGCCAATGGAAACCAAACTCAAACTTGGTCTGTATCACACTGAGATGTATTCATTCACCAAAAATCAGTGCATTATTTGCAATAGAACCAAAGAAAAGTCCGGAAAACTGAAATTTTCATAAAATTTGCTAAGTCCAAGGGCCATAACTCTTGTAAAATTAGGTCAATCAAAAGCAAACTCAAACTTGATCTGTATCACATTGAGATATATCCACATATTAAAAATGAGTTCAATATATCCAACAACATTGGAAAAAAGTCCGAAAAAACGAAATTTTCATAAAATTTGCTAAGTCCAAGGGCCATAACTCGTGTAAAATTAGGTCAATCAAAAGCAAACTCAAACTTGATCTGTATCACATTGAGATATATCCACATATCAAAAATGAGTTCAATATATGCAACAACAGCGGAAAAAAGTCCGGAAAATTGGAAAAAAGTCCGGAAAACCGAAATTTTCATAAAATTTGCTAAGTCCAAGGGCCATAACTCTTGTAAAATTAGGTCAATCAAAAGCAAACTCAAACTTGATCTGTATCACATTGAGATATATCCACATACCAAAAATGAGTTCAATATGTGCAACAACAGCGGAAAAAAGTCCGGAAAACTGAACCTTTCATAAAATTTGCTAAGTTCAAGGGCCATAACTCTTGTAAAATTAGGTCAATCGAAAGCAAACTCAAACTTGATCTGTATCACATTGAGATATATCCACATACCAAAAATGAGTTCAATATATGCAACAACAGTGAAAAAAAGTCCGGAAAACTGAAAATGGGACAGACGGACAGATGGACGGACGGACGGACAGACAGACGGACAGACAGACCGAGAGGAAACTAAGAGTCCCCTTCGTCGTTGCCGGTAGGGGACTAAAAAGGCGAAAGTAAAACAGAGGCAAAATTTCCTGTATAAATAATGCCCTGTTTACATGAATGTGCATTAAATCTAATTTGCATTAGATTTGATGCGCATTATTTTAATGCGAATTAGATCAGCATTGCGTTCACACTACAAATTCTGATGCTCATTACACAGTTACATTTTTAAAGTACATGTACAACTACTACAAGCCATATATTTTCAAATCAGAAAAGGGTAGAATTTATGCCAGCTCATTGTATTTCTCATAATTTTTCTCTTTAGAAATTAAGATCTTCCAGCAAGGCTAAAAAATAAAATAAAGAAAAATATTCAAGTACATTATGTACATCATATACTTATGCGCAAGATTTAATGTGAATTAGATTCACTTTGCGCTCACACGACAAAATTTAATGTGCATTAAATCAAATGCGAATTAAAGTCATGCGAATTAAATTTGTTGTGTCAGCAAAAATCTAATATGCATTAAATTCAATTTAATGCACATCAAACCTTCCATGTGAACATGGCATAATCCATCCCAAACAATCAAACCATCCCTCCTCCTGATTCTTTATACCTTTAGTTTGACAGTGACCCCTGGTCCTGGGAAGCTAATATCAGGTTTACAGATCACCTCTGTACTTGATACAGACACAATACTACATGTGACCTCTGACCCACAATCCACTCTGTAATCACTCTTAGAACACGCAGCATCCAACTGGTCACCCTGAAAGAGAAAATAATCATAATCAGGTATTCTAAACTCTTGAAAAGGTCAACTAAAAGGTCAAGGTCATGAGGTTATTTTAAAATCATGAATGTTGTGAAAACATTGATGCCCTTCTAAGTCCATGCCAATTATCTATAATGAACAAAGTCTTTATAAATCAAAGATATGCAGATATAATGTGAATTCAACATTCATGTCATCTCACATTTTTGTTAAAAGAAGAAAACAATAAATAAATAAATAAATAAATTCATAAGTAAGTATTATCTTTATATCTTTATTCTGCTCTAGGATCACCTTACACAATTTCCATCACTCACCCTGATAGAGAAAGTACTGCCGAAGACAGGTTTAAACTCTTTGTCTCCTTGTGCTTGGTTGACTGTTGGGTCCTCTATAATCTTGATACTATTATCAGCGAACATTCCGGACAAATTACGATACATAGAAAAACCATCCAAGTATAAACCGTATTTATATGTGCCCGTAGTGGACATGCTAGGAGAATCACAAAACAACTCACTGCCGTCACTACTCCTTCGGCAATCCTAAAAAATACATAGTATATCTCTAAGATAACCTCATCTCTGAAGAAATAATGTAAAATTCAACTTCAAATATTCTTAATTTCCAAGACTGCCTGACACATTAAAACAAACAAAAATAAAAATTTATCATTTGGCAATACCAAACTACTGACCAAATACATTTGACAATTCTGAGTTACTTACCCTGCGTTGAAGCTCTTGTGTCTGCTGTTCATTATACACTATCAGTTTTGGATAAGCCACACTGTTAAGAGCTGTACCCTTAATGCTCACTGTACAACCACCACTGAAAATTGTGAATTAAGAAATCTTTGATTGCTGAGTGATATAAGTCCCCTATCGGCATAAATCTATGTCCTGCAACTCTGCCTAGAATGCTTCAATAAACATTAAATTTAAATTTGACCTGTTCTTGCACCAAAATATGAATTCCCACACAAAAATTAAAAAGTTCATTACCTGCAGTAACATACATGGTCTGGAAGACTGAAAATTTCATAAAATTTGCCGAGTCAAGGGGTCCTAAAATTTTTAAAAAATACTAGGCAAGTTAAAACCCAACTTAAACTTGATATGTATCACACTAAGATGTATTCGCATTCAAAAATAAGTTCAATATCTACAACAACAGCCAAGAAAAGTCTGGAGAATTGAAAATTTTGTGAAATTTGGTAAGTCCAAGGGCCATAACTCTTGTAAAAATTAGTCAATAAAAAATCAAACTTAAACTTGATCTCTATCACATTAAGATATATCCACATACCAAAAATCAGTTCATTAACTGCAATAACTGCCAAGAAATGTCCAGAAAACTGAAAAATTCATGAAATTTGATTGACCTAAGAGTTATGGCCCTTGGACATATCAAATTTCATGATTTTTTTTCAGTTTTCTGGACATTTCTTGGCAGTTATTGCAGTAAATGAACTGATTTTTCTTTGATTCTATTGCAGATATCGAACTGATTTTTGGTACAGTGATGATTCGTTAGTCCGGACAAATTGGTTCCCGAGGAATTCGTCCGGATTAACGAATTTTCCGGATTACTGAATCATGTTAAAAATGTCAAAACTTGAGCGCGAAATTCCGAAGGAAAGGGGGGAGGATCGGCCGGTTTTTTTTTGTGCATGTGTGTACGGTTAAATTGTCTTGTAAACAAATATTTTCTCATCATAGATAATTTGATTAAATGTTTATTTCTTGAAAATAATGGATTACTAAATCACTAGATATGTCTTTAAAGCATGAGCGCTAAAAAGTAGACAAGGGGAAGGTGGTTCAGGCGCCGGGATTTGTCTTCGCTTTTTAAGATCGTCTTGAAGTCAATATTTTTCGCATCATTGAAAATAAATATACAAGTAGTTTTATTTCTTTATAATTCTAATCAAATTAATAGAAATGAATAGAACCAAATGCACAAGAATAAAGATAAAAAGAAAGTGGAAGGAGGCCTCCATTTTATTACGCTGAGATCAATACAGAACGTTACTTTAACCTTTAAAATAAGAATAAAATTTTATCTAAACATCGATCGAGGCTCCGCGGGCGCGTTAGTTACCAATACCTACCGAAAAGTACCACTATTCTTCATGAAAAATAAGGAAATCATCGTCTGCCAAGAGCGGTTGACGGTCGTTTTCGATTCTATTTTAACTAAGAACGAGCCCTCAATATCTCAGCTAACGCTAACATTCAGTTCACTCTCATGTTCATCGTGATACAAACATTAAAATTAAAAATATAAACTTAAATTTGAAATTATTTTAGGGCACGCATCTGTTCAAAATAATGATCGAACGCTACAAGCTGAAAAATGTCACAAAAAGAATTAAGAAAGTGACTGAAAGAAGGGAACAATTAAGTCTTTTAATGCATAGATTTGATAACCACGTAAGTACGCATACCCCAAGACGTGACTAGTGCTGCGTATCCCATCGCCTAATTAATTAAATTGTCGGTTTTCCGGTAAATTTCTCCAGGTAAAAATTAATTGTTATGAAAACATGTCCGTGTAGATTTCTCCAGGTTATATTACATTGTTATGAAAACACGTCCGTGTAGATTTCTTCAGGTAATAAAGCCTACGCTCACGCAGCAAGATACGCCCGTTGGGATTTTTTTCACAACACCAAAATATCTAAGTCCCATAACTCCATAAGGACAAATTGGATGAACCTAGCTTAAAATCAAAAGGCGGCTTTCTCTTCAAAGTCTGATCAAAATGTACAAATATCATGAAAATCTGTTGACACATATTCAAGTTATTGCGTTCCATGCACCAATATTTTGCCCTTAGCTTAACATGTATGTGCATATAACCCCCCCCCCCCCCCATTACACATAATTTCTGGATTATGTGACAAAAAATTCAAGAACCCGTTATATATGTGAAAGAACATCCTTTCTACTTGAAGTATACAAAATTTCAAAACATTTCAACCAGAAATAGATTTTTAAATAATTTTTAACTATTTTAGTATATTTTCACTGTATTTTAAAATATCTAAGTCCCATAACTCTGTAACGACATATCGAATAAACCTGAAAATCGAAAGGCGGCTTCCTCTCCACAGTCCAATCAAAATGTATGAATATCATGAAAATCCGTTGATGCATATTCAAGTTATTGCGTTCCATGCGCCTATATTTTGCCCATAGCTTAACATGTATGTGCATATAACCCCCCCCCCTTCCTATTACACACAATATCTCGCTTATGCGACCAAAAAATTAAAAACCCTTTACATATGTCAAAGAGCATCCTTTCTACCTTAAGTATACAAAATTTCAAAACATTTCGACCAGAAATAGATTTTTAAATAATTTTTAACTATTTTAGTATATTTTCACTGTATTTTAAAATGTCTAAGTCCCATAACTCTGTAACGACAAATCGAATGAACCTGAAAATCGAAAGGCGGCTTCCTCTCCACAGTCCAATCAAAATGTATGAATATCATGAAAATCCGTTGAAGCATATTCAAGTTATTGCGTTCCATGCGCCTATATTTTGCCCTTAGCTTAACATGTATGTGCATATAACCCACCCCTCCCCCCTTCCTATTACACACAATATCTCGGTTATGCGACAAAAAAATAAAAAACCCGTTACATATGTCAAAGAACATCCTTCCTACATGAAGTATACAAAATTTCAAAACATTTCGACCAGAAATAGATTTTTAAATAATTTTTAAATATTTTAGTATATTTTCACTGTATTTTAAAAATCTAAGTCCCATAACTCTGTAACGACAAATCGGATGAACCTGAAAATCGAAAGGCGGCTTCCTCTCCACAGTCTGATCACTATGTATAAATTTCATAAAAATCCGTTGACGCATATTCAAGTTATCGCGTTCCATGTGCCTATATTTTGCCCTTAGCTTAAAATGTATGTGCATATAACCCCCCCCCCTTTCCTATTACACACAATATCTCGGTTATGCGACAAAAAAATTAAAAACCCGTTACATATGTCAAAGAACATCCTTTCTACTTGAAGTATACAAAATTTCAAAACATTTCGACCAGAAATAGATTTTTAAATAATTTTTAAATATTTTAGTATATTTTCACTGTATTTTAAAAATCTAAGTCCCATAACTCTGTAACGACAAATCGGATGAACCTGAAAATCGAAAGGCGGCTTCCTCTCCACAGTCTGATCACTATGTATAAATTTCATAAAAATCCGTTGACGCGTATTCAAGTTATTGCGTTCCATAGGCGGACGGACAGACGGACGGACGGACAGACGGACAGACGGACGGACTTCGCCATACCATAATACGTCCCGTCAAATGACGGGCGTATAAAAATTAATTGTTACGAAAACATGTCCGTAGTTGCTTATATCGTCCGGACTAATGGGACAAAATAACATATGATCCGCACGTCCGTTCCCGAAAACTACCGTCCGGATCCGGAACGTGGATTTCCGGATTATCGGATCAGTTTTCCACTATGCACGTTTGTTCTCCGAGAAATTGTCCAGAGTAACGAATTTTCCGGAGTAACGAATTCCAGACTAACGAATCATCACTGTATATGAATACATCTGAGTGTGATACAGATCAAATTCGAGCTAGACTTAACTTTTTTCAATTCTTTACAATATCATTCAATCAATGCAGGGAATAAAATGTTCATCATAGCTTGAACAGGACTGATGGACAGACAGACAGACAGGGTTATTCCAATACTATTATATTCAGTTATTGCTAGGACAAAATTTTACATACTATGGTACATGTTCCTTTAAAATCATGGAGAACTTACAAAACTACCGACAAAGAGACACTAAGACTCTCAATTTTTCTAGTCCCACAAATCCAAATTGGTTTAAAGCAGTTGGCTCCTGACGATTTTGAATTCACTGCGCAACGCGAACTATCGTATACCGGTCGGAATGACGTAAAATGTAAGAAACATGAACAGGAGGCTTACAAAATAAAAAATTATATTTGATTAATCAAATAACAAAAAGAAAAACATAATGATACATAATGAATCAATTTTTGTTGCTGTAAACCCGCTGGCTGCGACAACCTTGTTCAAATAACGTTACGTCACAGTGAGAATTTTTGACGTCACGCGGCAAAAATAATGTTCGTCCTTCCCGCCAAGTGTAAATGAGCTGTTACGCTGCAGAACTTGGATTGCTTCATGATCTATTTTATTTTACTGTAAGCCATGTCAATTTAGAAGGTAATTTAAAATTTGATACATATGCTTTAAATGAGTATATTTGGATTTTAAGTGTTCAATAAAAACTGGAAAAGATAGCCCGAGAGACGCCAAATCATCTAAAACGCAACGAATCTGCACTAGAAAAGAACCCGCGCTAGCGCGGAAAAGATTAACATAAATGCACTATGTATGACTTTCGTATGCATACTGGTACTTGTACAGAGGAATTCTGTTCAGATTTATATGAAATGAATTTGAAATAATATGATTTCCATCCAATTACGGACCGTCATCTCAATATGTCAGAATTAAAAACAAACGAATTTACGACTACGCAAGATCGATCTCTTTCATATATTTTTGCATGATAAAGTGATTGAAATCGGTTTTCAGTTTCCGAAGTGATTTGAGCGGAAAGTAGCCAATATTTGACAAACCTTTTCCCGGTGACGGATTATACGCCCCCATCCAAACCCTAAGATTTGCAAATCATAGGTATAAAACTATAAATATCTATCCAAAAAAGATGCATACATTTATATGTAAATATTTACTACCTCTTAGTTCATATAATTGTCAAATGCATCAATTTCCATTCAAATTACAGTCACGAAAATTGGTTCTAAATGGCTGAAATGCAAGAGTTTCGGGGGGGGGGGGGGCGTAGTTCCCCTAACAGTGTTCCGCCCTGGACCTCGGCGGTCCCCAGACCCCTCGCAAATTTTACGCCCCCCCCCCCCTCACCCAACTCAAGAGATGGATCCACCAATGTTTCCTTAGTAACATTTTTGGAAGAATTAAAGTAAAGCTCATGAACTTTTTTAAAACACAATGTGAAAAGTAAATAAAAGTGTCAAAAATGAAATATGAGAAAGTGACCACATCTAATTTTGACATTGAGCCGATGGAACACGTCATGGAAAATATATAACACTAGAAAATGCATTGAGTATAAAAGAAAATGCATATTTCATACTATTTATGCTATTAGGGAGTCTACTCAGACCGAGCCAAAGAAATGTTGTCCAGAGCAAGAAGATGATTCCCCTCTAAGAAAATCCGCCTTATACGAGATCGAACGTAGAATATTCAGAATGAATGTCTGGATGCATGTCCGGCGCTTTATCGTCTCAGCTATATTACCTTGTTCTCGAACGTTCTCTTGTAAGATTGTACGCTGTATTTCAGAATTAACTTCGAAGAAATCTTCATTACGCATTCGCGTAACCAATATTTTGAAAAATGAGAGGGAGCTGGGAAACTGTCGAAACTGCAAGTGATTATGATCGTTATTTTTTTTTTTTTTTTTTTTTTTTGGTTTGTTTGTTTGTGGGTTGTTTTTTTTTTTTTTGGTTCCTTTGTTTTTGTTTTCTGTTTTTTTTTTGTTTTTGTTATGAGAGGGGCTCCGCAGGATGTTGAGAGAGAGGGAGAGATCACATAAAAAATATTTATTTTTTTCGTTAATTCGCTCAAATTTTGAATGTGATGTGGTTTTGTTGACGCGGATTTTGTCTCAAGTTCACCTCATTTACACTCTTATCGTGTCTTTTTATCATCTGTACAAGACATCAACAAATCCTCCATCTTCACATAAATTTGCAAATGACAAATTATGTTTTATTTTTTGATATTCTTTTCATCTGTAACATCGAATGTGAATGAAACAATAGTGTCGGAATGAAAAAAGATTATACTTGTAACAAGTATATATCATCCATTTTCGATCGACTTTCGGTATTCGGTTACCGAAGAAAGTAACTCAGTTTTGTGATCAGAGAGCTCCTTTATATATATATATATATGTGTCCTTGGTCCGTCCTCATTTCTCATTTATTCCGAACTTCATATTTATACATGTATACTTTTACTAAGAATACAAACGGATGCGTAAAAAAAGAAAGAAAGAAAACCGCAAAAAAAATAGAAATAAGAGAATGTAAGTCGAAAAAAAAAAGAAGATTTTTATCTTCTTTCCGCCTAGCATGCGGTACAAGGAGGAATGCGCTCGTGATTCTGTAATCACTTATTACTCTTGATTTTTTCCCGTCATTAACGACGAAATGAAATGAAAATATACATGTACACGTTTACAAAATAATGTGTTTTAAAAAAGTAAATGATCAATGTAAATGTCCCTGGTCAAGCATTATTATAGATCCACCTGTCATGTTTTGTTGGTGTCAGTATTTGTCAAGAAATTTTTTTTTGTGCAAATGTTCACAGTGGCGGATTCAGCCGGGGGGGGGGGGGGGGGGGGGTCACGGGGGCACGTGCCCCCCGGCAGTGCCCAAAGAAGGGGCACTTGTGACATGCTTTTGGAAGCATAAAACTACTGTTTCCGTAATAAATCTATGAAACTAGTCAGAAATAGCCCCAAAACACCCCAGAAACCACCGATTTGAGTAAATTTTCCAAAAAATTTTCGGGGATAGATAGTCATGTCCATTGTCTGTACGTGGACGTACACACGTTTCGGGAACAACCTACATTGAATCATGTTCATAACGAATTTTCTTTGTCTGAGGGATGAATCAGGAACTTTATATCCTATGCAAGGCATATTTAAAACACATATTTCTTGACCAAATCTTCGATAGAACCTCCTATTAAACTTACATTTTTTAAACTCAAAATTTGAGGTCGTGATCAATCTTTTTTAAAATGAACAATTGAAATTGTTTTGGCCAGATTTAAACCGGCTACCTCCAAGAATTTTGAAAGATAAAAATGCATGTTTTTCTTTATTTTAGGAATCGAAGTTATCATGATTACATTTTTGGTTAAGCCCCTAGGTAAATCTAAAATATAATCATGATAGAACTGCCACGAAATAATTAAACCTTTCAATCTGGACGATGCAGGGAATGGGGCACCCGTGATCTCTAGTTCGTCAAGGAAATTTATCATTTACAAGGAAATTTTTTAGGGTCTGTATCAGGCCGAAATTCGGTAAAAAGAGGTACTTTTCCCCAATTTTAGACCTAAAAATTCCCAATTCAATCTTTTCTCAAAAACGAGAAATTCATTTCCAATTTACGTATCTTTAACTGAAAGGAGAACGAAAGTAGAACAAACATGCTCTAGGAGGAATTCAAAATATAGACAATTGATATTATAAGGGATAATTTCCATGAATATATCTTTTTGTTGTTTGAAATTTATTTCCCAATTTAGGTTAAAATGTTGCAAAATTCGCAATTTCATCGGTCCAGGCCCCTGACATCAGGGGCTAGAAAAACACCCTGTAATTACTTATTTTCTTTACCTTTATACAAATATTGACAAATAAGCGCGGATCTATAGTGGTTAGGGGGATGGGGTCAAGTACGTCCTGCCTGGAAATTGCATAAAATGCTGATTTTTCCTAGCTTTACGAGAATTTATGACCGGACAACCCTCCCTCCCATGCATGGGCTGACCTCTCTGCCCTTTCAAAACTTCTCCTGATCCGCCCGTTTCCGAAATCCTGAACATGTTGACTTCTGCATGCCGTGCGAGAACAGTACAGCATCAGAAAATTTCGAAATTTTCAAATAGATTCTATACAAATAATAATTATTGTTACTGACACTGACTGAATCATGCGCGCCAAATCCCTTCTAAATTCAGTTCAAATACAGATGCCTCCAAATTGCTTCATTTTTTCAAAATTTTCTCGGGGGAGGCCCCCCGAACCCCCACCAATGAGAGGGGGAAACCCCCTCCCATACCCTCCCCCACTCCGACCTTCGGGCCTCGCAAGTGATTTCCATCAAATTTGTATGTGCCCCCCCGGCAATTGGGGTTCTGGATCCGCCCCTGGTTCATATCTCGTTCCTTGAATCTATTTAGAGGTACGCAAATATTATTAATTTAATTATTTCCATATGGTGTCTGCATTACGCCTATACAAACGTAATGACGTCATTAACGTGGAGTCCTGTTCAAATATTACGTCGCCAGTTTTGAAATTGAACATCAACATTGCTTTAATTTCGTCAATTGCAAAGTAAACCAGTTATTAATTAAATCATAAGCAATGACTATAGTAATAATCTGTCAATCGATGTATTGACAAAAACCGATACACAAACAAAATATAATCCGCTTCGAAGATGGAAGGGGGGGGGGTATTTGAAAATCCTGTGCAGGGTACCTTGTAACGCAAATAGCGTGAAAAAGAGCAGGTTTTGCTACAGTTTTATTGAGTTTCGTATATAGCTTGAATCAATGACAAAATCGGTATATAACATGCATGACCAGCATTGTTGGTACAGATGCTACGCAGCACTTTGTCAACTTTTAAAGTTGGCACTGATCAACAACAACAAAAAGTAAACGGATGCATTATGTCAAATATACTTTCCTGTCAATTGTTAATTATCAGTGTACCTATAATTAATCTTATGATAAGGATTAAAAGATAGAAAAATATGTAGCAAAGATGTCAAAATCGAAAAGAATTACTGAAATCTAGGTAGATAAAGGGGCAGTCAGAGGAAATTCTATCTGTATTTCATGTTTTGAGTGGTAAGCCTACACTATTTTCATTGCAGTCAATATGCCTTATAAGAAGGAACATAAATAATGTATGTCAGAGCAAATTTAATTCTTATTCATCTTTTAATTATTGGAAAAGGCCAAAACTTTGGTAGAAAAACCTTGAAGTCAGAGGAAACTCTGTCCATATCTTCTCTTTTTGCGAGGCAACCTTATAATTTTTTTAAAAGAATATAATGTACTAAAGACATCAATCATGGGTTAGTCATTACTTTGAAAGTGACATCACTCCTTGTCGCACATATTTTGACAATTATTCACCCTACACAGTATGCTAAAAGCCATATTTTACATTTATGAGATGCTACTTTTAATGGTCCTTAAGAATGACAAAAATTAAGATTTTCTCCCCTTTTATATTATTTTGTTTTCTTACCACCCCATGCTTTGAAAAAAGTAAAAAAATAAATTAATAAACAAATTGAGTAATTTTCTGTACAGCTTTAAAGTTAAGCACCATTCATAGTTATCTGAGTACTGTATTTGACAGTGGATTAAGGTGCCTACTTTGTAAGCTATTTACCTTAAAATACTTCTGACAACCAAAACTTAATTTTACATGAGAGCAATGTTCCATTATTACAGTTAAGAAAAATAACAATTTTAAGTTTATGACATCACTCGTAATATGAGAACCCAACGTCCTTAATGCTCTAATAATTAAATGTAAGTTATTTTAATCATTTATAAACATATACCTCTTGAAGGTTTTAGCACTGTTGGCAGCTGTTACTGTAGGGTTTGGTAAATAACGGAAAGTATATGGTCCAAGTCCCGCAGGTGGCCGTGTATCATTACCAAAGTGTAGGTTAACGAACTGAATTTTAACCTCTTGATTACCACTTAGATTTGGTGCTGTCAAAAATTCTAAAACTGTGTCATTTCTGAAAATAAATTACAAATGATTAATTAATAAGCTCAAAATGCATCGAAGATGCAAAATGCCGAGTTGCAAAACTGGAATGTAAGTATGAATATGCAGACTAACATGAAATGTGTATGGTTTGTAACAACATTTTGTGGTCCTAAATGAAAATTTCTGGATCAAGAAATGGTCTTCTCTTTATTCTATATCAGCGTGTAATATATTTTCAAGGATACAGATTTTCCTGTGACCTTGATCTTTGACCTTTTGACCCAAAAATTAATGGCAAGTTTCATGATTATAGGTGCAATACAGGCTCAAAAATGGTCTGGAAACCATTTTCAATTACCTAAGTCCTGTGACCTTGATCTTTGACCCTTTGACCCCTAAATCAAAAGTGGTCATTTTCTATTCACTGGAAACATTTCTGGCAAGTTTCATGATTATAGGTGCAATACAGGCTCAAAATCAGTCGGGAAACCATTTTTAATCATCTTAGTCCTGTGACCTTGACCTTTGACCTTTTAACCCCAAAATTGATAGTGGTCATCCTTGATCCATGGGAAACATTTCTGGCAAGCTTCATGATTATAATTGCAATACAGGCTGAAATATGGTCCAGAAACCACTTTCAATCATTGGAGTCCTGTGACCTTGACCTTTGACCTTTTGACCCCAAAATCAATAGGGGTCATTCTTGATTCATGGGAATCATTATTGGCAAGTTTCATGACTTTAGGTGCAATACAGGCTAAAATATGGCCAGGAAACCATTTTCAATCATCAGAGTCCTGTGACCTTGACCTTTGACCTTTTGACCCCAAAATCAAAAGTGGTCATTTTCTATTCACAGGAAACATTTCTGGCAAGTTACATGATTATAGGTGCAATACAGGCTGAAATATGGTCCGAAAAACAATTTCAATCAACAGAGTCCTGTGACCTTGACCTTTGACCTTTTGACCCCAAAATCAATAGGCCTCATCCTTGATTCAAGGGAAACATTTCTGGCAAGTTTCATGATTATAGGTGCAATACAGGCTGAAATATGGTCCGAAAACCATTTTCAATCATCTGAGTCCTGTGACCTTGACCTTTGACCTTTTGACCCCAAAATCAATAGGCCTCATCCTTGATTCAAGGGAAACATTTCTGGCAAGTTTCATGATTATAGGTGCAATACAGGCCGAAATATGGTCCGGAAACCATTTTCAATCATCTGAGTCCTGTGACCTTGACCTTTGACCTTTTGACCCCAAAATCAATAGGGCTCATCCTTGACTAATGGTGAGTAAGTGTATGAAGTTTCATTGTTATAGCCTCTTTCGTAGTTGACTTATAGTCCGGAAACCAATTGTTGACGCCCTCCCGCCCTCCCGCCCGCCCAACCGCCCGCCCGCCCGCCCGTCTCACATCAAATTAAGAGCCGAGTTTTGCAACTCGGCTAACAATATATAAACAAAATAATTAAATTAATGAATGATATAAAATAAAGAAAATCAAAGGATTTTCTGTATTTTTTTCAAGGGATAATTATTTATATGTTTGTCTTATTACCACAACGTCAATATATTTTGAGATACTCGAAGCAAATCAAAATATTCATTTTATTCTTCATTTTATTTTCAAAGAAAAAGAAGTTTTCAGCAAAAACACTGCCAGACATGACAAATAATGCAACCTCAAAACAAACAAACATTCAAGTATCTAAGGATGCTCAAAATCTACTCAGTCTGAGTTTTTCAATACAATTCTTTTTCTTATTATCTTAGTGGATATAAAAACTTATTTCCTAGAAGAAATTAAATATTTTGATACAAATACAAATACTCTACTAGAGAATCATAATTATCATATTTTACAAAAAACAAATGTTCTATGAGCAAATTGACCCTTCCGATTGCGGGAAAAAAATGCAAAATTTTATGACGTCACAATGCTTTTACCTTGGACAAACAAGCTTCGAACCTTGGTCAAACATCGAAATTGCATTGTGACGTCATGGAATTTCTCAAATTTTTCCCACGTTCGGAAAGGTCAATTATATCAATAAGATACATATGTCAAATCTTCTATGAGGAAATAATATCGCTTACATATAAGTTACTGTCAGGTAGGTCTGTCCGATTCTGATGTCCACATCTGTTGTTTGGTTTCCAAAGAAAATTCCTGATACCCTAACTTTGGTGCTTCCGGCACTTGGTCCAAAAGCAGGATCTAGATCACTATTTGACTTCGGATCCTGAATCATAAAATCATCATTCAAAATATTTATATTAATCGAAAATGAAAATGTCTCAAACCAAAGTTATTTCCCCTCTTTTCAAAAACGCTTTTGATTTGTGCATTGTCAACAAAAGATGAAGTAAAACAAATATCCCTTATAGTAGCCATGACAACACAGATTTTTTTTTCTAAATCAGAGGATGATAAATTTTCTATCAGACTCAAATCATACCTTGACCTACTGTCCTGTTCACTAATTCCAGAGCACCCTGTTTTGGCAGTTTATTCCGTCGTCTGAAGAATTTTCCTATTAATCATTGTTTCCGAAAATTGACCTCCTTAGTCGTAACTGGAAAATAACTTCAACTTACCCTATCAGCTGCCTTCAAACCGCAATATGAAAAATAAAATGTCTACAGGAAATTCCTATGTTAATTTCAAGCCGCCGCCATATTGTTCTCCGTGTCAACAATAATAAACAGTGACATCAAAGCCTCCGACATCACACATTTTCAGCGATTTTACTATAGAAAATCCCCATAGACTTTTTATATTCCGTCCTATTTCTAACTTAATTGACGTACAATCAAAACAATGGTATTTTCTGTTACAACTAAAGGAGTACTATAAAACTGATATCTTTTTGGAAGATGACATTATCATATTTTAGAGAAAATCGGGAAAACAGGGTGCTCTGGAATTAGTGAACAGGACAGTAGATATTTTTACAATGTACGATTATGTACAATAATATTCATCATAATGCCATACCAAATTAATTAAATGTACTTCGGATTTTCTTGTGAAAAAAAAGGCGCGAGCGAGCGAAAATATAATAATTTCATTTTTTTAAGTACTGTAGTTTTTAAGGTACTGTAAATTGGTTTTTATTCGTCAGGTACCAATTTTCGTCATTTTCGTCAGTGCCTTTCTTGACGAAATTACGTATTGACGAATATAAATACTCCTGACTAAATATAGTGTAGAAAGGAAAAATTGAATCTTAAGAGTTAATACGGCAGACAAATGATAAATCATTGAAAACTGAATACGCACACAAAGGTGCATATAATGTACTTCTAATTACCAAATGATATGTTTTTACAACAAGCAAGGTGGTATACATGTCTCTAATTGTTTGTTTACCAATAATTGTTAAACAAACAATGACAACAAATGCATACGGCCTATACCTGAATATCAAGTTGGCATTTGAACAGACAAAATTATATTTTAGGGACCCTTGGATGACGAATTTACGTACTGACGAAATGGTCATTTTGAACGAATTGACGAAAATTGGTATTGACGAAAATAAAGCAATTTACAGTATGAGAGAGTGAAATAATTTCATTTTTGATATAGATGACCCCAGTAATACATGTACATTTCTGATGTTTTCCCCACTCAAAAAGGAATCCCATAGGAATCTGGTGACTAGGAAGCCTGGCACATAGCAGTGCTGAAAAATTTTTTGAACATTCCCACCTCCTTGACTTTCAGTGCCATGTACAATGTATATATATGGGACAACAAATTTGCTCCCAACAAAATTTTTCAAACACAAGAAGTATAATTTTCTACGAAATTTGCACAATCTGAGACTTCTAGAATCTTTAAGATTTGCAGAAATCAGAACCAACCCTAAAAAATTCTTGAGTCAGAAATTTAGTGATGCGGGAGAGCATTTTATTTTTATAATATTATTATTTGAATTTTGAAAAATATGGTGCGGGAAATCAAAAGAACATTTGATTAATTTGGCATGGCCTTATAATCTGTAACAGTTGAAAAACATGGCCAATCTCCGTTATGTAAATTTTTCTTAGTCTAACAGGAATAAATCTGTCAAATGGTTTGGTACATCTATAAAGTACCATCCTCAGAAACCCAGGCTCCATTGCATTACACTTATAAGAGTAAGCGCAATCGAGCCTGGGTTTTTGAGGATGAGAAAGTACAGAAGTGACAGTAATGTGACAGAAGTTAAAGACGTTTATTTTTCTTGATAAAGGCCTGTGGCCAAAAGGTTGAGACTTGAACTAATAAATACAGTTTATACAGCGTTCTTTATAGAATATTTTTACAGATTATGTAACTTATCGATAAAAGAATATTTGTTTTCTCTAACACATCATACTTACACATTGTCTACAAGCACCATTGGTACATAAACTTGTGTATTGGCTCAAGTTCTGGGTACATGTGCACTGTCCTGAGGTTTTGTCACATACGTTATCACGACTGCCCCTTTTACTACACAAGCAAGCGTCACATCCT
The DNA here is from genome assembly GCA_028142955.1 of Pinctada fucata. Lineage (NCBI taxonomy): Eukaryota > Metazoa > Mollusca > Bivalvia > Pterioida > Pteriidae > Pinctada > Pinctada fucata. The sequence continues at coordinate 13,396,084 of AP027105.1, forward strand.
GCAGTATTGTCTATGTTCAGATTATAGAACTCGTTTTTGCACTTGGTACATTTGCCACCTGGAATATATGAACATGAAATCAGCATACAAGTGTTGTACATTGAAAGACATTTTGGAATCGATTTGGAAAAGATTTATCAGAATGAGTAAACTGATCGATTATTTATTTAAGGTATTAGGGGTACATGTATAATAACAATATCATCGAAAAGGTAGAAATAATGCACTTCCATATCTTACATATTTATAGATACACGTTATTTGAAATTTTTTTAATGTTTCACTCAACTCGCCATGAAAATGTATGGTCCCGAACATTGTCAAAGTTGTGTGTCTTCGGCAAACTTCGTGGTATATAATTTTTAATCCCCTACCGGCAACGGTTTCTTTTGTTATAAAACAACCAGAAGTAGAGTATTATACCCCTAATGCCTTAAATTGGAAAACATTTTTTTAAGATAAAAGCAGCATTGATGGAGAGCTATATTTTTATGCATAAAACTGGGAAAAATCTTGCTAAAAATAATTAAAACGCATGCATTTACGATTTGTATGGCAGAACAACAATGAAGCTACTGTATGTGGAAAATTAGGGAAAGAAATACCCTCAAGCAATACCAGTTCCCTTTTGTTAAACATTCAAATTGACATGTGGAAGACTTTTAGAATTCGAAAAATGCTTGTTGGCAGCAATTAATTCATCACTACAGCATACTATATTACATGTATATAATCTTACAATCTTTAAAAGATATTTTTCACATGTAGAAAATCTCACAACAGATTAAGCATACCATTGTTTTTTTTTAGCGTTTATATATAACAGAATGTTAAGAACATTTTCAAAATGTTTCAGCCGTGGGTGTCAAATAGTCTACATACACAAAATTTAAGGGACTCAAAATCAAACTCAGAGAACCTAGCACGGGAAAATAATCTTTAAAAATTCTTATCAACATTAACATGAATATATACTGACATACAGGTAAATGTTTATTTAGAGGCTAAATGATTCCATATAGACTTTTAAAATAATCCCGATAATCTGTATTTAATTTAACCTTGAATTAAAGGAGGATAAGCACATAATTTTAGCATTTTTTACATGTAGCAGAAACAGGAATATAATAATGGTAAAAATTGAGATCATGCTAGCAAGATCATGAAAAAGCACTCGTGCTTTGTTTTCCAATTATAGATACCAAATTAAGAGAACTCTTGATTAAGGGCAATCTCAACAGCAATAACATTGACATAATATGATACCACGATAGTATGAGTGCATGCACATTATTTCTGACATTCTGTTGGATTTTCAAGTATAAAGTTTCATAAAACATTATGACATGGCACATACTTGTTGTCGTTGATTGACAGCCGCTGGATAAACAATTCTAATTTTTGCTCTTATCTAATCCCTTACCTTGAACATTCTGTTTACATGCACAGGTTCCTGTGAACTCTTCGCATGTTTCCGTCTTTGTCCGTTCCGTGCCTGGTGCATTACAGCCACAAGGTACACAGCCTCCTGGTCGATTTCTTCCGAAATAGTTTGGAATACATGATGCACAATTACCGGGCTTGAAACAAAAATATTGAAATACATTGTCAATTCAATATATTCCTTTACTTTCACGTGTATGTATGACAAATCCTAACTAAGCTAATATGACGATATGACAGTATCAAAGTCCTACCACCTGGCCGTACGGGCATGCTCCTTAACAAAAAGAAAATATCAGACAAGTCAGATCCTGGGAAATAGTCTAAGTAGTTGTATAATTTTTGATAATAGCTATTTCTGTTCATTCAGTAATATAAGCCAGGGTTCTCCATCAACCTGATTTGGGGCTTATATTCGGCCCCATTCCCAATGCAAAATAGTACCTTTTTTTCCCAATTTATTGACCAATTTTCCTAGGGAACTGTAACGATAAGGGCTTGATTTAGCCCTGAAATCATCTGATTATTTCTCCTGCGTTTTCCTTCCTTTGAAGGAAAAGGTTGTGCAGGAGAAAAATATTATATATTAGAAGATTTTGCAGAAGTATTTTATTTAAAGAAAATAGCAATCCAAGGAATGCTTGTGTCACCTGCGAAGCAGCTTGATTATTATTCTAGAAAGTGGATCAAAATTATTGGTATCTGTAGAAAAGTCTTGTCAATTAAGAAATGAATCTCATATTTTTTTTTTATGCAGGTATCACCGAAAAATAGGAAAGAAAACTGCATCAAGGTGCGTAGCGCGTTGATGCAAAAGTTTTCTGTCCAATTTTTTTCGGATGATACCTGTATCAACAGAAAAAATATAAGATTCATTTCTTATCATTTTATTATCATCTAATTATGGAAAACAGACTGTTTTCTTGGATCTAAAAACAATCAATCACCGCATTATATTTCGTAACGTCGGAGGGTTTTGCAGTGATACGTCTGCCAAAACAAGTTATGGCAGCCGCCATGATTCAAACAGCGAATGATCGTCTCTCTTATCTATGCACTGTTAATTTTTGAGTAAGTAGAAAAGAAATGGTACCCTTGAAATGATAGGCAAACATCAACGAATAATATTTTCAGCAACGAGTTCATTCGTGTTTAATGGAAACCCCGGTTCTAAAAATAGGGCTTTAAATAGACTTCCGTGAAAAATTGTGTTGATCGATATATCAACAAAATTTCTCAGCCAATCAGAATCTTCGTTTCTTGAAAATGACAATGTAAATTAAATTATATGAAATTCATTTGAAATATCAGACCTCTTAATTACAAATTAAAAGATATGGTCATTCTCAAATTTTCAGACAAGAGTGTCAATCATCTAGGTCAAGGTCACTACGTAAAAATTGGTAACAAAAAGGTCTCATCATAAGAAATATTAAAGACCTATCACCTACCAATTAAGATATATACAACCTTAATTTCTTAGAAAAGAAGGTCAAATAGCTAGGTCAAGGTAAAAAGGTAAAAAAAATTATGGCATGTGTCGAAAGGCATTGTTACAAGGAAAATACATGTGAAATATCAAAGCCCTATCACCTACCAATCAAAATATATAGCCAATTTTACTTTTCTTGAAAAGTAGGTCAAATAAATAGGTCAAGGTCCCAAGGTCAAATATTATCGTCTGTGTAGAAAAGTCTTGTCACAAGGAATACACATGTGAAATACCAAAGCCCTATCACTTACCAATCAAAAGATATATACAATCTTAATTTTTTGAAAAATAAGTCAAATATGTTGGTTAAGGTCAATAGGTCAAAAATTATGGTATGTGTAGAAAGGCGTTGTTACAAGGAATACACATGTGAAATATCAAAGCCCAATCACTTACCAATCAAAAGATATAGCGAATCTTATCTTTTTTTTCAAAAGTAGGTCAAATATCTAGGTTAAGGTCACAAAGTAAAAAATTATGGTATGTGTAGAAAGGTCTTGCCACTAGGATTGCACATGTGAAATATCAAAGTCCTAACATTTACCAATCAAAAGATATATCAATTCTTATTTTTTTTTGACAAGTAGGTCAAATATGTAGGTCAAGGTCACTAGGTCAAAAATTATGGTATGTGTAGGAAGGTCTTGTCACAAGGAATACACATGTGAAATATCAAAGCCCTATCACTTACCAATCAAAAGTTATGGCCTGTGACAGACGGACGGACAGACGGACAACGGACAAAGTGATTCCTAAGTGTCGCTATGCTTTGCAGGCGACACAAAAATTGATGTAAGATTTGAAAATTATGGCTTGAATAGGTAGGGGGAAACAATGTCTGAAAATGTTGAATAGCAAACGAAAATAAACAAAAACTGCATTTTTTACATCAATTTTAGGTATTTTATGTTTTAATCCCCTCTTATTTTAAAAATGAAAAAAAGAAAAAAATAACTTCGAAACTAGTATGCCAATGTAATAAGTAAAATACGCAATCTGTAAACTGGAAACCGTTATATTTTGTACTAAACAGCCATATTGTTAGCTTTCAGGCGCGAATTACACACTGTGCAGAAATAGACATATTTATATTGTTTATTTCATTCATGTATGTTGTATATATTTCATCGGAATCCACTCAGAATAGATTGTTCAATTCTATAACAAGAAGAAATGGGCAACTTTTATCAATCTAAGCACTTTTAAGTCACATTATTGAAAAATAGCCCATCCCCCTTTTTTCGTTTTTCGTCTGTGGGACATTGTTCCAACCCGAGTTACGGAACCCCACTTGGTCAGAAAATTGGTATTAATGATATACACATTTGGTAAAAGTGGCATTTTGTACCTCAAGGTGGAACAATGTTGTATCAGATTAAGTAAGAAAACTTTTCGTTTTCCATTGATTTATATTATAAAAAAAAAAAAAACCCCACATTCTAACCCAAATATTGGTATTGTTTTTGATAATTTATTCAACCAGACATTAGATTCAGATATGCATTAAGTTAGTTGACATTTCTACTGAAAAATTTCTTCAAATTTCCAAATTTGAAATTTGGACTTTTCAGGGCAGATTTTACGTCTTATCTTTACAGCTCCTTTGACACCTCATATTAGGAGAAAACTTAACATCACAGCATGATCATGAAAAAGCACTCATACTTTGTTTTCCACAATTATAGATACCAAATTAAAAGAACTCTTGATTAAGGGCAATCCAAAAATAATCAAACCACACCCAAATTCAAAATTGACCTACATTTCCCTACGATACATCTGTATGCCAATTATCATCTGCATCCATCAAGCATCCAAGAAGAAAATGCCTAAATCTAAATGATGTAATCATGATGAAACCAAAAGTTGTAATCAATCATGGAAAGCGAAGTGTCAATCAATGCGGAGCTACTTTGAAATTCTTACCTGTACATTATTTTTGCAGCTACAGACTCCAGTAGCTGCATTACAGCTAGAACTTCCGTATCTGTCACAGCTACAGTTCTGACATCCGTCTGGGTTAGAGCTCGTCAGGTTGTACGTTAGGAACTTACATGTGTTACACTGCTGTAGTTCTACATTCTTCTTACAATTACACTGACCCCCGTCCTAATACAATATAAAATGTACGATGAAAATATCAAATCCACATCGGATACTAATTCTGGAATGTGACATATTAGCACAATCAAGAATTTACTTGATGTCCATTATTTATCTATTAATGCCCATCTGTGTGGGCACTTCTCTCTCTTAGTGTTGCTTTTGCAACATATTGAGTCTTTGTGGAATACAGAGTTATTTCCCCTTATAGACGGTATCTGACGTAAAACCATTGTGACGTCATGAAAATGGTAGGGTAACGTCAATTTTACACCGTCATTTCCCAGACACTTAGGACTGTTTCCATAGAATTTGATGACGTCACAGTCAGTCTACGTCAGATACCGTCTCAAATGGGAAGTATTCAAGTAACTCTGGTTTTCGAAAATGACGAATTTATGAGAAAATAGTACTAACACAAACGGGGCTTATGGATTAAGTGCATCACATGACTTAATCATTTTTCATTTTAAAATTGCAAGACATTTCAGATAACAAAGAAAAGCTTCATTTAATTATTTTACACCTTTTCATTCAAGTACTGTTCATGATTCCATAATGCTTGCTGAGGGACATAACTCTGTTTTGCAAAATGCAATAGCACCAGGCACAATGGTCTCATAGTCCCTGCGTGTTTAACTAATGACATTTTAAGAATTTATCATGAGATGCACTAGTTAACATCTTTTACAAGTAAAGAATTTAGCATAGTTTTGAATGAGCACACTGTTAGTACACTTACACTACTACTATACTGCTAAACATACAGTAAATCTCCCGTATGCTGTCTATAAATGAATTACACTCACCACTTCACAAACATTTGGAAGACCTGCCGTGCCTGCTGAAAAACAACTACAACTTGTTCGACAACCAAAATCTTCTTCTGATATGTATTTCCCTGTTACACAGTTCTCACATCTTGATCCTGTACTGTCAAGTGTACATCCGTTACATGTGTAGGTATGTGTAGTGGAATCACGTGTGCAGCTTGTAGCTACGCCACTGCAGTAACATCTACAAGAACAATATGCATTTATGAAACACAAAACCCCTGTCAACATCTTTGTCGGCATTAAACGTTGTTTCTTGTAAAGAAGGTCAAACTCAAAGGTCAAGGTCATAAGATAAAATAAACATGGAACCAATAAAAAGGTCTTGCCACAAGGAATAAAAATCCTTGTAATTTGTATGTAACAATATATTTACATCTTTATTCATTAATTAAAATTGAATAGACAAGTTATAACGAGCTTTCTTGCTTACCTTCCTCTAATTTGTATTTCCGGTATTTCGTAATACGTCTGACCGTCTGCTCTTCCGGAGAATGTGATCTTTATGCTCTTTGCTACCATGCTCTCCACGGTTGATCGGTTTGAAGTTGTACCGAGGGTTACATTGCCACGTAGATCCAGAGTGAAGTAATCGTTCACACTAAAATCATAGACAGAACCACATAGACTTAAGTTTTTTTGGTACATACAGAAAAGATATAGAATCTACTGAATAGTTTCTCCAATACTGTTATTCTAAGATAGCAATTTTGACATTGGCAGTTCTATTTTCTGCTTGGCCTTGATCTTTTAGAAATGATCATGAATGGCCTATACAAGTCTGTAGTCCATTTTTCACATTGACCTTGAACCCTAATATAATCTTGCAGACCTTTGTCTGAAAGCTCATCTCCTGCTAAACTGATAAAGAAGTTTGCATTATCATTACTATTTATGTATTTTGTACCCTATATTTAAGAAGAGACATTTATATACATCTATGATTTTAGTTAACAAATGACATTAACCTCTCAGAAATGACCTTGAGTGACAAGCTCACATCCTCTGAAACATTATGATGATAAATGCCTGACCTACCTTTAGAAATGTTTTTTCATTACTGCATCAAAATAATCTAAATACAAAGACTCCACTTAATCTGATACCTGATAATCTGATACTCCTATTAATCTGATATGATTTCAAAACACAAAACCCATTTCTTATATGGTATAAACAGTGAAAATTACTCCTCTTAATCTGATAGGATTTTCCGTCAACTATGATATTTTTCCTATGATATGTATCATTACATGAAAATCCTTGATATTGTTATTATACCCCTTTACACTATTAAGAATGGTTTGAAAGCATAAATTGAAGCCAATTAATGGATATAATCAAGTTTGAGATACATTCTAGTATAATTAAGAGGTTTATCTCATTGTATCTCAATGTAATTTCAAACTCCTGATAATCTGATACCCCTGTTCTTTTGACAAATTGACTATCAAATTAACAATTAATAAATCTATCTCAAAGTTAGTGCACATATCCAAAATGCGAGAAATCCATAAAACATGATCAACAATCTTTTAAGCGGTCTATGCCTATACATCCCACTATACAGAAGTAATATGAATAGCCCTTTTCTGGATATAAACTTCAATTTTATTTGGATGAGAAATAGATGTGTAATAAATTTCTAGCATATTTAATGCAGAAAAGGCAGCTTTCATCCTGAAAATACCTTGACCTTTGACAGCTGACCTTTAAAAGTGAACTTTGCTACTTTGATTACATTTCAATCAGATCCTTTCAAACTTATTTGCTTTATCATAAGGTCATTATCAGACTTTTAACAATGAACTTTTACACTGCATATTTTAAAAGTTTATTCTCAAGATGAATATCTTTGGGTGCTTTTAATATCAGTATTTTCCTTTCACTAAGATAACAAAATAATATCATTAGCCAAATTGTATTTGCTTACTGGGTATACTGAATGCAAATTTAACAACAAAGGAATCATACATGTATGGACCAAACTGCATTTACTGATACTGCATGTCAAGTTAGATAAAATTTACTCCTTTCACCAATTTATAGATATGTGAATACATTCTAATTTTTGGAAGTCCCTGAAATGACAATGTCCATTCGAATAAAATCTATGTTTGTGAAATGCGAATGCCCCAATCAGCATCTTTGTCAATATCAACTCCATTTTCTGTTAAGTAGATCAAAGGTCAAGGTCACAAGGTCAAAATTTTTGGTATCAATTGAAAGGTCTTGTCACAAGGAATACACATGTGAAATATTTAATAAGTACTTACAAATCAAAAGTTATGCCCAATGTTAAAGTTTTTGAAAAGTAGATAGAAGGTCAATGTCACAAGGTAAAAAATATTGTTATCAATGGAAAGGTCTTGTCACAAGGAATACACATGTGAAATATCAAAGCTCTATCACTTACCATTCAAAAGTTATGCCCAATGTTCAAGTTTTTGCTTCGGACAAACAGACAGACAAACAGACGGACGGGCCAAAAACTACATGCCCCCAAATCTTTTATTCCGGGGGCATAAAAAGTGATTGGTGTTGCTGACAAGAAGTAGATGCTTACTCTCTCCAGGCACCTGAGCTCACACTTACTCTGGGGGTACACTTTTGGTCAATATAAATAGGCCACTTGCCAAAATTCATAATGGCTGACAAAATGACGAAAAGTGTCCGAGGTAGGCAATTTTTGCACACCTTTTCATTCTTAGGTCACAATGGAATTGCCTCTTTTTACAGTGACGTCATAATGTAAAGCAACGCCAAAAGATGTTGATTCGGACATTTTGTGCTTTCTAACAAAATCGGAAAATAAATGGTCTATTGGATGGTCTAAAGTACTGTTGCTTTCTTTCTATTGGCTATCTTTTTTTCTGAGTATGTAAGCTGTTGCTTTCACTAATTTGTGAATATTAACGGATATACTGACTTTCCATGTAATTATGGTAGTACATCCACTCACTATCAAAAGTTATAATCAGCATCAGATAGATCTGTATTTCTCAACCTTAATCTGAGTTCTGTCTTTTTGTTTGAAGACTTGTTAACTTTAATTTTTGTCTAAAAATGTGTGCACAACACATTGAATACAAAGGGTGTAAACATCCTTGGTACTATAGACAAGGAAGTTTCGACCTGTTATCTTTAAGGATAAGTTGTACTCACAGTCGAGTGCCGGCTTCCACATACTCTTCAGATCTGCCGTTTTCTCTTATAAGTTCTATTTTTATCATATTAGGTTTTGCTCCAGTGCTCTTAACTTTTACTTCATCAATCTGGAATTCACGAATAAATGGAAAATCAGAAGCATGTTTAGATTATGAAAGTGCTTTCATCCTCATATGAAACTAGATAGGGAATACTTCTTAGTAAATTTTTTGCATACATTGTATAATTTATTTGTACTTCTATTTTAGCAGGATTCATATTTTAGTAGCACTAGCATTGTCAAGAATGGTATATTTCAAGACAAAATGCACACTACAATGAATTTAAATATAAGAGTCACCTTTTGGCCATATCCAGGACTTTCATGTTTGATAGCTCTGTTTGTGTTATATTCATAGAAAGTATGAAACACTGCAATTATCCTTGCTTGAGAGAATTTCAGAAAAATCAGAAATAATAATAAATTTCAAGCAATACACATATCAGATCTTTACCATATATGTCTGTGTGAATGTTAAAGTCAGAGATTCCACTTGAGTATTGGAGGCCAAATTCTGTGATCGCCAGCTGGTAGAATCATTCTTGTCTATGGCAAATACTGGCAAATGGGAGTCTTGTCTAAGCCTTAAAGCTTTGTTAGGACTTGAATCTTGAGGTTCCTGGCAGTATAATCCCTCGGCATCATATGGCACTAAATCTGCATAAAACCTTGGACAACGGCAACTTGGATTGCCAACATTGGAGGTATAGCCTGAACTGAATATTTTTTTAATGTCTCTGTAAAGCATACAAAAATAGGGGTCACAGCGGTAAGCGGCAGAATATTAAGAAAGCAGCAAAACTCTATTTCAAAATCACTTTCTCAAGTACGCAATAAAGTGAAAGAAGGTGATACTGTGACAGTTTTTCAAAATATAAAGTCCCATGCATAGTTGCTATGATTTTTCAGACCAAAAGAAAAATATGCAGCATCTGATGACAAATTAAATTACTAAATGCAAGTTTACTTATTGTAGCATCAGTTTGTACACAACTGTCCAATAACTGAGCTACCTTAATCTTCTTATTCCTGTCACTCAACCAGAAAATGTCAGATGAATCTCCAGTAAGCAAGTCTATCTTGTCAGAGGCAACCTACCTGTATAATATTATGTTTCTAATGTGTATAAAGTTCCTTATATTTTGCTTCAACCAGAAACTTTGGCCAAAATCTTTTACTAGGTCAAAGTCCAAGGTCACTAGGTCAAATGTTATGACATAAATTGAAAGGTCTTGTCATAGGCAACCTACATTGTACATATATAATATAAAGTTTCTACTGCATACAGTTCCTTAGATTTTGCTTCAACCAGAAACTTTAACCAAAATGTTGATGGAAGATGGACAAATGGACGGACGGACGGACTGACAGACAGACATCGTCAATCTAAAGATCAGAATTGCCTTGCAATCTGGCAAATGACAAATTGATCATCCACAAGGGGGTGGATTATAAGTTACACGTGCAAACATTGACTATGACGTCATAATAGACTGATGCACTGTGTGACTGAGTGATCGTCGCTTGAGTCTTGTTCAAATGATGACAGAAAAGTGTATGATTATTATTGAGGTTTTCAGACATAGTGAGAAAAATAATCACTGGTTGTGGTCATTGACAAGGAAATCCAACCCTCGTGTCCGTGATTTGATTTGTGCATAACTTGGCAAGCCTTGTCATGGACAAGCAAATCCCGGACACACCAGTAGGACTTGCTTATCAATGATCACATCCGATTATAGATTCTATTAATTTGTATTTGAATGATTAATAAATTGTATGTTTTCATAGTTGTTAATCTTGTAAATGACTTTTTGTAAGAGGTTAGACCTTATCAGCTCGGATAGGAATGATGGTTGGATGGACAGACAACACAGACAGACAGACATGTGGATGAATGGGCAGACAAGGTGATTCTTATATAAATATTTATATATATATGACCTGCATTAAAACTCTGTTTGCTTTTGGGCATTTTAGACTTGTCAAAAGATAAAACTTACACTTCTGTCATATAATCCCTGTAGAATCGAAAATCAGCCATGTAAAAACTCCCATTGTTTCTGAGCGAATCTAGTAGAAAAGACAATGCATGTCATATATACATTTAGGAATACTTACTATAGTTATATCATTCACAGTTATGACAAAGTCTAAGATTACATTTAATTTATAGATAAGCTTAAAATGCATCAAAGATGCAAAGTGCCGAGTTGCAAAACTTGAATATAAGTAAAATATACATGATTTGAATATGGTCTCGACAGGTGGGAAACATTATTAGCATGTTTCAGGTTGATCCACATTCATATATAATTCAGAAACCATTTTCAATTAACGAGTCCTATGAATTTGACCTTTGATCTCTTGACCCCAAAATTAATAGGAAACATTTCTGGCAAGTTACATGATAATAGGTGCAATACAGGCTCAAATTCAGTCGGGAAACCATTTTTAATCATCTTAGTCCTGTGACCTTGACCTTTGAACCCCAAAATTGATAGTGGTCATCCTTGATCCATGGGAAACATTTCTGGCAAGCTTCATGATTATAATTGCAATACAGGCTGAAATATGGTCCGGAAACCACTTTCAATCATCGGAGTCCTGTGACCTTGACCTTTGACCTTTTGACCCCAAAATCAATAGGGGTCATTCTTGATTCATGGGAATCATTATTGGCAAGCTTCATGACTTTAGGTGCAATACAGGCTAAAATATGGCCAGGAAACCATTTTCAATCATCAGAGTCCTGTGACCTTGACCTTTGACCTTTTGACCCCAAAATCAAAAGTGGTCATTTTCTATTCACAGGAAACATTTCTGGCAAGTTACATGATTATAGGTGCAATACAGGCTGAAATATGGTCCGGAAACCACTTTCAATCATCGGAGTCCTGTGACCTTGACCTTTGACCTTTTGACCCCAAAATCAATAGGCCTCATCCTTGATTCAAGGGAAACATTTCTGGCAAGTTTCATGACTTTAGGTGCAATACAGGCTAAAATATGGCCAGGAAACCATTTTCAATCATCAGAGTCCTGTGACCTTGACCTTTGACCTTTTGACCCCAAAATCAAAAGTGGTCATTTTCTATTCACAGGAAACATTTCTGGCAAGTTACATGATTATAGGTGCAATACAGGCTGAAATATGGTCCGAAAAACCAATTTCAATCAACAGAGTCCTGTGACCTTGACCTTTGACCTTTTGACCCCAAAATCAATAGGCCTCATCCTTGATTCAAGGGAAACATTTCTGGCAAGTTTCATGATTATAGGTGCAATACAGGCTGAAATATGGTCCGGAAACCATTTTCAATCATCTGAGTCCTGTGACCTTGACCTTTGACCTTTTGACCCCAAAATCAATAGGCCTCATCCTTGATTCAAGGGAAACATTTCTGGCAAGTTTCATGATTATAGGTGCAATACAGGCTGAAATATGGTCCGGAAACCATTTTCAATCATCTGAGTCCTGTGACCTTGACCTTTGACCTTTTGACCCCAAAATCAATAGGGCTCATCCTTGACTAATGGTGAGTAAGTGTATGAAGTTTCATTGTTATAGCCTCTTTCGTAGTTGACTTATAGTCCGGAAACCAATTGTTGACGCCCTCCCGCCCGCCCAGACGCCCGCCCAACCGCCCGCCCGCCCGCCCGTCTCACATCAAATTAAGAGCCGAGTTTTGCAACTCGGCTAAAAAGACTACTACATGTACAAAATATTATGTTTCATTTATTCCCTATCTAAAGAAAATGTAAATCTTATAACAACATTTACTTTAATCCACATCAGGTTTTGAAATTCCCAGTCCTGTGGTTTTCTATAACGACTAAGAATCTATTTAGGTAACCAAACAATTTTTAAATGTCCATACCCATGAACTCCTTCAATAGTTTGACCAACTTTGACCAACTCTTAAGTTTTTCATATGCAAGTCAAATGTTACAGAAGGTTTCAAAGAATTCAAAGGTCAAGGTGACAAGGTCAAACATTTTCCACTAAGGTAAAGAGATTGGAATCAAGGAATACATGATATGTGATATATAAAAGGCCATCACTTTCTATTCCCAAATTATGCCCAAGGTTATAGTACATGTATTTCAAAAATACAATGTAGCTTTATTTAATTACTAGGTGAAGGTCAGGAGAGAAAATACCAAATTAAATACAAACAGTCTATTCTCAAGGAATTTATTAAAGCCATGAGTAAGTTCATATCACATTATTCCATTTGAAATTCATTTCCAAGCTTAAATTATGAAAGATCAGACAAATGGAATACCTAAATACTATATCTCTCCCGATCGGTAATATCCCGATTCATTTCCAATGCATTTGAACATTTCAAGCCTGCAATTTTTAAGAATTTATGAAAAAAAAGGCTAGTGAGACAAGCATAATATACCTACATGGGTTAAAAGTAATGGAAGTTGGAGAATCAGGAAGCGTGTTAGCATTTACACTGTAGGACAGCCCTTTATCCCTCTCTCCATCTAGAATTATACTTGCTCTTCCATCTTTTTCATACTGCAAAACAATGAATTCACTATCATGATTATGACAAAACTTTTTTTGCATTTAAATATATGAAAGACCTTCTTTCATTTTATAATAAAGATTTTCAAAATGTAGGTCAAACGACAAAGGTCCTAGTCAACATTACATTATCAATTTTTTTTTGGTTAACATATTATAAAAATGTAATGATCGCTGAGCGATAAAAGTCCCCTAACGGCAGCGTAAATTTATGTCCTGAATCTCTATTCATGAGTTTTTTATCTGCAACAGCCAAGAGAAGTCCGGAAAACTGAATATTTCAATAAATTTGCTAAGTCCAAGGGCCATAACTCTTGTAAAAATAGGTCAATGGAAACCAAACTTAAACTTGGTCAGTATCTCATTTAGATGTATTCATAAACTAACAATCAGTTCATTAATCTGCAAAAGAACTGAAGAAAGGTCCGGAAAACTGATTTTTCATTATATTTGCTAAGGCAAGGGCCGTAACTCTTGTGAAAATAAGTCAATCTCAATTAGACTCGAACAGGATCTGTATCACATTATTATGTATTCACATACTAAAAATCAGTTCATTATCTTTCATAACAGTCAGGAGAAGTCCAGAAAACTAAAAATTTCAAGAAATTTTCTAAGTCCAAGGGACATAACTCTTGTAAAAATAGGTCAATAGAGACCAAACTCACACTTGGTCTGTTTCACACTAAGATGTACTCATATACCAAACATCAATTCATTATCTACAACAGAACCGAAGAAAAGTCCGGAAAACTGAAATTTTCATAAAATTTGCTAAGTCCAAGGGCCATAACTCTTGTAAAAATAGGTCAATGGAGACCAAACTCAAACTTGGTCTGTATCACACTAAGATGTATTCATATACCAAACATCAATTCATTATCTGCAACAGAACCAAAGAAAAGTCAAGAAAACTGAAATTTTCATAAAATTTGCTAAGTCCAAGGGCCATAACTCTTGTAAAAATAGGTCAATCATAATCAAACTTGATCTGTATCACATTGAGATATATCCACATACCAAAAATGAGTTCAAAAATGTAATGATCGCTGAGCGATAAAAGTCCCCTACCGGCGGCGTAAATTTATGTCCTGAATCTCTCTTCACGAGTTTATTATCTGCAACAGCCAAGAGAAGTCTGGAAAACTGAATATTTCATTAAATTTGCTAAATCCAAGGGCCATAACTCTTGTAAAAATAGGTCAATGGAAACCAAACTCAAACTTGGTCAGTATCTCATTTAGATGTATTCATAAACTAACAATCAGTTCATTAATCTGCAAAAGAACTGAAGAAAGGTCCGGAAAACTGATTTTTCATTATATTTGCTAAGGCAAGGGCCGTAACTCTTATGAAAACAAGTCAATCTCAATTAGACTCGAACTGGATCTGTATCACATTATTATGTATTCACATACTAAAAATCAGTTCATTATCTTTAATAGCAGTCAAGAGAAGTCCAGAAAACTACAAATTTCAAGAAAATTTCTAAGTCCAAGGGCCATAACTCTTGTAAAAATAGGTTAATGGAGACCAAACTCAAACTTGGTCTGTATCACACTAAGATGTATTCATATACCAAACATCAATTCATTATCTAAAACAGAACCGAAGAAAAGTCCGGAAAACTGAAATTTTCATAAAATTTGCTAAGTCCAAGGACCGTAACTCTTGTAAAAATCGGTCAATGGAGACCAAACTCAAACTTGGTCTGTATCATACTAAGATGTATTCATATACCAAATATCAATTCATTATCTGCAACAGAACCGAAGAAAAATCCGGAAAACTGAAATTTTCATAAAATTTGCTAAGTTCAAGGGCCATAACTCCTGTAAATATAGGTCAATCAAAACCAAACTCAAACTTTATCTTTATCACATTGAGATATATCCACATATTAAAAACGAGTTCAATTTATGCAACAACAGCGAAAAAAAGTCCGGAAAACTGAAAGTGTGACAGACAGACTGGCAGACGGACGGACAGACGGACGGACGGACAGACCGAGAGGAAACTAAGAGTCCCCTTCGGCGTTGCTGGTAGGGGACTAATATATGCAACAAAAGTTCTGGAAAACTGAAAGTGTGACAGATGGACTGACAGAAGGACGAACTGACAGACAGACAGACCGAGAGGAGTCTAAGAGTCCCCTTCGGCGTTGCCCGTAGGGGACTAAAAAGCTAATTCAGATCTCTCAGAACTGTGGTCCCCTGCTTTTGAATGTTAGACATAAGAGCAGGACAAAGTCGAAAATTTTGGTTTCAACAGAAAGATGTCACAAGGAATACCCATGTGAAATAAGAAAGTCCTATCACTTACCATTTTCAAAAAGTTTAATGTCCAAGGTTTAAGTTTTTCAAATGAAGGTAAAAACTGAGCTACCTCAAACTTCTAAACTGGACGTGGACATGGATGCATGGGGTATTGCATAAGCTCACTCAACTTTGTTGAAGTAAGCTAGAACTTAGAGTTCTACATCTAAATACAGTCTACTCTCGATAAGTCAAACTTTAAGGGACCATCAGAAAAAGTTCGACTTATCAGGAGTTCGACTTACTGAGTACATGACCAGTAATAAATTTTTATAAGACTGGTGAATTTTTCTCTATCATCGTTCACAAACCTTTGTGTTGTCTTCTTTTAATGATAAAGCTAACTTTAATGTATGTTATGCAACTCCACAGCAAGAAAGTATCAATTATCTGTCAAACGATCTTCTTGCAATTAATTTATTTTTGTTTAAGAATTAAAATTTACTTGTGGTTCAACTTTTCGAGATGATTTTTCATGTAAAATGAGTTATGGGACCTAAATATTAGTTCGACTTAACGGAAAGTTCGAGTTATCGGAATTCGAGTTATCAGGAGTAAAAATGCATAGAAAACAATGGAAGAGAAACGGGACTTTTAAAAAAAATAGTTTGAGTTAAGCGGAAATTCGAGTTATCCGAGTTTGAGTAAACTAGAGTAAACTGTAAGTAGTAACATGTATGAATGAAAAAGTTTTTTCAAATGTAAGTCACATGTTATAGTCAAAGTAAACACTGAAACTGATAGAATGAAAGGGATAAATTGAAGTTTTTCCAAAATATGAAATTCAGAGATCAAGGTCATGAGGTAAAAGATATTGGTACTGATAGAAATTAAGGTCTTGACATAAGCAATTCTATCTTTACAATGTGATCTATTTAAAGTTGTTTTTTTTTCAATTGATACAGTAATAATCTGACACTCGAGGATGCAATGTGAACATAATAATAAATACTACTTACTCTCATCACTATGTGATACCATCTATTTATTTGAAGTGACATACTATTAGGATTGTAAGCACCATTAATTATCAGCTGCTTTGAGTGACCAATGGTGATGTTAATACTGTTTATATCAAATAACTGTACCCTGAAAGAAAACAAGAATTGTCAATGTAAAGTAAAATGAAACAACATTATGCAAGTCAATGAGTGTAAGCATGACAATTTTGAGTGACAAGCAGCCATCGGGATAGGCAATCAGGTGAATGTGACAATGGCCCCATATCCTGGGACATCAATGTGCCATTTACAAAATGAATGTGCCATTGTTGAAAATGAATGTGCCATGAGCAATTTGCAACCCCTCCCCCCCAAAAAAAACCCCCAAACAAACAAGCAAGAGCATATATAGATCTGCATCACCCTCAACTCCAATTGTCTAGACAGACTCTTCTGTACTTAAACATAGGAAATTGGGAGGCGCATTTGACCAAAACAGTCTCAAAAGATCTTCTTAAATATTCGTTGCATGCTTTAAACCTGAATTTATAATTCAAAATTTGCCTGAACCCCATCCCTCCACAAAGTACCCACTCTGTTGTAAATTGTTGTAAACTACAGTACATCCAAATCTAGTGACAAAACTTAAAAAAAGTTTTGTATGTTTACGTTTTGTTAACAAATTAAGTCCATGATTCGTCTTAACTGGTGAAGACCATTTGTATGTACATACATGTATAATGTTTTGAAATAGGGATTGTTGCAACAGGAAACTTGTGTATCAATTGATACGAAAAATCGCATGCAGAACTTTAAATAACTGAATATGGTCATATCATCACCATGTTGAATAAAAGAACAGAAGATTTCCACAATTTGTTTAAAAATTTAATGCGCCACATTGGCGCACTAAGTAAAATTCAAATGTGACATTTTAGAATTGAACGTGACTATGGAAGAGGGTGCATGCTTATCCCAATCACTGGACAAGAATGTCCCTGTCAGCAATTTTGTCTATGATCTTAAAAGTAGGGCAAAATCAAAGATGAAAGGTACAACGGAAAAGAGTTTTCTTACCGATGATAAAAATGTTTTCTCACAAGGTTACACATGTATACTTACCTTTCAAAATTAATGCTTAAGACTTTGAACTTTTTATGCAACCGTTATCAAAGAATCAGGGGCATATTAGTTCTATTTTCCTGTCTGTCTGTTTGTATGTTTGTCCACAAAAACTTTAACCTTGTCCATAACTTTTAAATGTTAGTTCATAGGGCTTTCATATTTTACATGTGTAACCCTTGTGACAAGACCTTTCCATGGATACCAAAATATTTGACATTGGAGTTTGACCTACTTTTAAAAAATCTAAATCATGGCCTTTGCTTTTGAACAGCATGTTATAGGGATTTCACATGCACATTCCTTATGACAAGACCTTTTCTTTGATACTATTTTTTTTACCTTATGACCTTGACCTGCCCTATCACTCACAATTAAAAGTTATGCCCAATGTCAACGTTTTTGAAAAGTAGGTCATGGGTCAAGGTAAAAAATTTTTGGTATCATTGGAAAGGTCTTGTCAAAAGGAAAACACATGTGAAATATCAAAGCCCAAAACTTATCATTCAAAAGGTATGCCCAATGTTAAAGTTTTTGAAAAGTAGGTCAAATTTTGGCATCAATGGAAAAATCTTGTCATTAGGAAAACACATGTGAAATATAAAAGCCCCCACGCTTATCATTCAAAAGGTACGCCCAAAGTTAAATTTTTTTAAAAGTAAGTCAAATTTTGGCATCAATGGAAAATTCTTGTCACAATTAAGGAATACACATGAGAAATATGAAAGCCCTATTACCTATAATTCAAAGGCTATGACCAATGTTGATGTTTTTGTCACAGTCAAACAGACAAACATACAAAAAGATGGACAGGCCAAAACTATAATTGCCCCCAAATGTTTGATTCCGGAGACATAATGATTCTGAGAAAGGGAAATGTGATCAAAATCTTTGAGTTTTGTTCATATGAATAAATATACACGATACATACATAGATCCAGAAGAGATGTCCACAACATTATCCAGATAGATCCAGAAGCTGAGGGCATAACCTGTCCCTGAGGATACAGTTACACTGGTCTGGCGTGAACAGTCATTTGATGTTTGATTGATGTAAAGAACATCTGATGATGCTACCATGCTAGGGACGTTAATACTCAAGCTATTCTTACTGACATAACATGTATTGAGAGCAGTTATAGTGATGTATGACGGTGTTGACAATATTGAATTGGTACAGATGCTAGAACTACAGCCGTTTGTACTACTGGTACAGCGTGATGTTGCCGTTATCTGTTGTTGGAACTGAATATCGGTGTATGTTGTAGACGGTTCAATGTAAGTCTGCTCACTCAGGGCTATGAGAGTACACGTCAACAAGACGGAATATAAAACTTTTACAGACATCTCCATTGTAAATTAGATGTATATTAACAATACATTTCACAAGCTTAGAACATAATGCTTCTCAGAGTCCTACTGGCTTGTCCGTCTTATCGCTATACTCCTCTAATCCTCTTCATTTCAGTGAAGGTCAGATGATTCAATTCCAAGCATATAATGTCTAAGGTTT
Source organism: Pinctada fucata (assembly GCA_028142955.1). Classification (NCBI taxonomy): domain Eukaryota; kingdom Metazoa; phylum Mollusca; class Bivalvia; order Pterioida; family Pteriidae; genus Pinctada; species Pinctada fucata. The sequence continues at coordinate 13,415,597 of AP027105.1, forward strand.
TTTTTCACATATCTGCAATATTAAAATAACTCAACATGAGATATGCTGTCTGCAGCTTTGAATTCACCATGTCTTATTTTCCCTGAATTTAGATGGGAGACTTAAATTCGCCCAGTATTGAATTCACCCACTCATATATTTTGTTAAGAAATCCTTTATGTATAATTCTATTCACCTCAATCGTCTTAAATTTGCTCTCATGGCATTGGGCGAAAATGGCAGAAAATAAAACGGGGAGGAATATTTCCCTGTATACAGTAGTTCATCTCTTTAATGATGCTGAATGAGAAAGAATTCCACCAGAACCTGATGGCAGTAACACACAGCTAGAACAAGTAATTTGCTTTTCAATTCATATTAAATACCGCAAAAGACGGTATGGCCAAAAGTAAGTTTTTGTCACTGGGTCAAGGTCACTAGGTCAAATATTACGACATAAATTGAAAGGTCTTCTAAGAGGCAACCTTACTTTATAATATTATGTTTCTACTGTGTATATAGTTCCTGAGATATTGCTTCAACCAGATACTTTACCAAAATCTTTAACTATGTCAAAGTCCAAGGTCAAGGTCACTAGGTCAAATGTTTTGACATAAATTAAAAGTTCTTGTCATGTGGGCAACCAACATGAATAATATAAAGTCTCTACTGCATACAGTACCTTAGAATTTCCTTTGACCAGAAACTTTAACCAAAATTTTTCACTGGGACAACGTTCAAGGTCAAGGTCACTAGGTCAAATGCTATGGTATAAATTGAAAGGTCTTGTCATGGGCAACCTACATGTATAACATAAAGTTTGTAATGCAAACAGTTCATGAGATTTTGCTTCAACCAGAAACTTTAACCAAAATCTTTAACTAGGTCAAAGTCCAAGGTCAAGGTCACTAGGTCCATTGTTACGGCATAAATTGAAAGGTCTTGTCATGGGGAACCTTCTTGTGTAATATAAAGTTTCTACTGCATTCAGTTCCTTAGTTTCAGTTTCTTAAATTTTGCTTTAACCAAAATGTTGACAACAGACGGAATTGCTTTGCAATCCGGCCAAAAATGGTAGACTGACCCATTTTGTCTCTGGTACACTCACTGTTTGCATTTTACTTATCAAAGGCCATGAACAGAAAATAGTTTTCATCCTGCCCAACATAATGCAAAATTATTTTGATACACAATTTGTCAACCAGGCATATCATAATGCTATTTCTAAAATTCTAATGAAATGGAATAAGCCTGAGAAACAATAAGTAAAGATTATATAAATAAATACAAGTAAATGTTTCTGCAGTATCTTGACCTTGACAACTATGATTGACCTGCTTTACAATTTTCAATACCCAATGTCTAATACAATAAAACACCGCTAAAGACGGTATGGCCGGATTGCAAAGTAAGTTTTTGTCATCAACTGGGTCAACGTCACTAAGTCAAATATATCAGCATACATTGAGAGGTCTTGTCAGAGGCAACCTACATGTATAATATAAAGTTTCTACTGTATACAGTTCCTTAGATTTTGCTTAAACCAGGTCAAAGTCCAAGGTCAAGGTCACTAGGTCCAATGTTACGGCATAAATTGAAAGGTCTTGTCATGGGCAACCTAAATGTATAATATAAGGTTTCTACTGCATACAGTTCCTTAGATTTTGCTTAAACCAGAAACTTTAACCAAGAACTTTAACCAAAATCTTTAACTAGGTCAAAGTCCAAGGTCAAAGTCACTAGGTCCAATGTTACGGCATAAATTGAAAGGTCTCATCATGGGCAACCTAAATGTATAATATAAGGTTTCTTCTGCATACAGTTCCTTAGATTTTGCTTAAACCAGAAACTTTAACCAAAATCTTTAACTAGGTCAAAGTCCAAGGTCAAGGTCACTAGGTCAAATGTTACGGCATAAATTGAAAGGTCTTGTCATGGGCAACCTTCATGTATAATATAAAGTTTCTACTGCATATAGTTCCTTAGATTTTGCCTCAACCAAAATGTTGACGGCAGACGGACAGACGGACGGACGGACGGACAGACGGACGGACAGACGGACATCATCAATCTATAGACTGGAATTGCTTTGCAATCCGGCCAAAAATACTACCGCGTGCCTTTTATTTTAAAGTGTGACAATCATACAGACAGACAGTATAAAGGGTCTCTGTAGACAGACAGACAAGCATCCAATTAAGTGATTTTCCAGTGTTACATTTTTGTACATGTACATCAAGAGATTTGACATGAGGAAGCTGGGGACAGGTTAACACATCACATTGTATTGACTGACTATCTTATCACAGTATCAGTGTTCTCCCCAGGCCGTTTTAGCGTGGCGGCCCCGCCACGCTATCGAGATTTACCGCCACGCTATCGGGATTAGCACCACGCTATATTTTACGTCCGCCATGCTATATTGTTTCACTAAAAATTCGTGTATTAACTATTTTGTGTACCCATTTGCGTTAATAATCTTAATTGATTGATTTAACCACCGCATTCCTGATTAATTAGCCCCGGCTGTATACAATCGGAGGTGTTAAACGTCTTCTAACCCCCCGCAAGGTTTATTTACCTGAGCTGAGAACGTGCCTGGCTTCTACGGCGCACGTCAATCTATCGGACAATTTAAAATAACTGCGTTGTCAATGTCTATCGAGTGACCAACAAAAGACGACCATTCTATAACGCAGTAATCGCTAGATCGTGTTGACCGGCACGCGTCATATAGTTACAGCGTGACGGTAATACGCTATTTCAGATGTCATTAAAATATGTTTTAATCCGTCTTACTGTTCGACATATTACCCGACCTCGCCGTCTTTGTCATACAAAATAATTGCCGCACCGCTTTTACAAGATACGAAAGAAGTTATCCCGCTCGCGCAAAATAATTTTACTTTGAATAAATAACGAGTCGGTATGAAACTACATGTCCGTATTTTTTATTGAATAATCAATATAGTTAATAATAAGTTTAGACTGATGGACGAAATTAATCATCAAAACTTAACATGGTGCACGGACCATCGTTTTATTAATGGGTCTGAGCGCGATATAGAACATTTTGTATACAATTGACATATAAAATAGACCTTGGTTTCGGGGAGGGGGGCAGGATTGCTCCATATTGTGGGCAAAGTAGAACAATTGTCAGCTTTCTTTGCCAAACAATATTGCAATGGCTAATAAGGAGGGGTGGGGAAGGATTAAATGTTTCCATACTTGGACCCAATTTGTACATTATACAAGATAATTTTCAACCTTTTTAAAAAGGTGAAACCTGCCCTTTCCTTAACTCAAGGTTAGACTCCCCTTCCATAACACAATGAGACTCACTAATATCAGTGATTGGGAAGGACAGAGGACATGCGCCATAGTCCCATTAATTTGCAAAATAGCCCATTGAAAACTTAGTATTTTTTAAAGAAATGGCCCATTGATATTTTAGAAAATCATGGAAAATGGCCCATTCACAGAATTTCCTTCCAAATCAGTGTATTATGCTAAATTCTTACACTAAGCTACCTGGAGTTATGGTCATGAAACATTCTCAAGATAATTTTCTCAAAAGGCCCAAAACTAATTGAGTTTTAAAACTTATGAATCTCTCTTTACAAATAGAACACCAATGATCTCACTGTCTAAAATCTAATGATAATTAGCATGTGGATAAGAATGTAGTATAATTAACACAAAAGTTATTTTGAACAGTTTAGTAATTAAGCAACAACACATAAAACAGTATGCAATGATGCAACATTGAATGACGCAACGCGCAATGACGCATCCCAATGCACGGTGCATCGCGAAGACTTAGCACCATGCTATCTGAAATTTCTGGGGAGAACACTGCAGTATTCACTTCGTCAGTATATTTGTACTTTAAACATGTTTGTAAACGGGTCCAGGAATTCCCCGTTAAACCTGTGATTTGTCATAAATTTTAACAAGAAAAGTAGACAATTTAACACAGGAAATCCCCCTTATGGAGATTAAAGTGTTTTTCCCATAAACTGGTGTCGATTCTTTGATAATAGTCACCATGAGTACAGGCTTTAGTTATAAAGGAAGTTTTAATCTTGTAGCGTTTAATCTTCTGTGTTAACATATCTTTAAAAACAAAACAATCCAGAGACACTGGATTGCTCTCCCCTTATCTCCATCTCTATGTTACATTATGTTATATAATGGCTGATTAAGGGATATCACCTACTAACTAGTATAGTCATCTATATTCATATACATGTATATATCAGTACTTTAATTTCAATGATTATTTATCAGCTAGTGTCAAAATGTAAAAGGAATGATGTCCATTTTACAATTTTATGTATCTTTGGTAGGATTGTCAAGCAATTACAAAATAAAACACCGCTAAAGACGGTATGGCCGGATTGCAAAGTAAGTTTTTGTCACCAACTGGGTCAAGGTCAATAGGTCAAATAATACAGCATAAATTGAAAGGTTTTGTCAGAGGCAACCTACATGTATAAAATAAAGTTTCTACTGCATACAGTTCCATAGATTTTGCTTAAACCAGGAACTTTAACCAAAATCCTTAACTAGGTCAAAGTCCAAGGTCAAGGTCACTAGGTCAAATGTTACGGCATAAATTGAAAGGTCTTGTCATGGGCGAGCTTCATTAATAATATAAAGTTTCTACTGCATACAGTACCATAGATTTTGCTTAAACCAGGAACTTTAATCAAAATCTTTGAGTAGGTCAAAGTCCAAGGTCAAGGTCACTAGGTCAAATGTTACGGCATAAATTGAAAGGTCTTGTCATGGGCAAGCTTCATGTATAATATAAAGTTTCTACTGCATATAGTTACTTAGATTTTGCCTCAACCAGAAACTTTAACCAAAATCTTTAATTAGGTCAAAGTCCAAGGTCAAGGTCACTAGGTCAAATGTTACGGCATAAATTGAAAGGTCTTGTCATGGGCAAGCTTCATGTATAATATAAAGTTTCTACTGCATATAGTTACTTAGAGTTTGCCTCAACCAGAAACTTTAACCAAAATCTTTAACTAGGTCAAAGTCCAAGGTCAAGGTCACTAGGTCAAATGTTACGGCATAAATTGAAAGGTCTTGTCATGGGCAAGCTTCATGTATAATATAAAGTTTCTACTGCATATAGTTACTTAGAATTTGCCTCAACCAGAAACTTTAACCAAAATCTTTAACTAGGTCAAAGTCCAAGGTCAAGGTCACTAGGTCAAATGTTATGGCATAAATTGAAAGGTCTTGTCATGGGCATGCTTCATGTATAATATAAAGTTTCTACTGCATATAGTTCCTTAGATTTTGCCTCAACCAGAAACCTTAACCAAAATGTTGACGGCAGACGGACGGACAGACGGACGGACGGACGGACATCGTCAATCTATAGACCGGAATTGCTTTGCAATCCGGCCAATGACAAATTTTGTCTGTCCATTAGTGACCTTTAACTTGAAGTTTGACCTACTTTTCAAAGCCTTTGAATATTTTCCCAATAAGGGGTAGGGCTCTTGCATTCCACATGTAATATTCCTAGTGACAAGACCTTTCATTTTAGACCATCACTTTTGCCCTATTGACCTTGACCTTGAAGTTTAGCCCTTTTTTCAAAAACTTTGATTCTGAAGTTTGACCTTCTTTTCAAAAACATTCATTTTTGGTATATATCTTCAACCATAATGGATAGAGATTCCATATTTCACTTGTAGATTCCTCACAACAGGACCTTTCTGAGTTTCATATGAGACCTTGACTTTTGACTGAATGGCCTTGACTTTGAAGTTTAGCACACTTTTCAAAGCTTTAACCTTACCTCTTGAACCCTCCAGATTTTGAAGAGACATGGAGCTATCTTTCAAAATTTTATATCGATATCACCTTCAATAAATAAATGGAATGTTTTTAATAAGGTCCTTAGCTATATCTTTTAATTGAATTGAAAATAGTAGGGCCATATGATACCGGTATTTCAAATGTAGATTTCTTTTAAGAGTACATGTACCTTTGAAAGATGAATTATATATCAACTAAAACTAATGCTTCACAATCTGGCCATATCCATTTTAAGGGGTTTTTGTATGAAGCTCTGAAAAATTGTCTTTTTATGATGTCAAATTATCCCATTTGACTGGATCAAGTTTTCAAAAGCAGTTTTTTTTTTAATGTGCACTAATGGGAATTCCCAATTTTGAAGTATTTTTGGTCAAGCTCTATCGTAATCACATATGTCAGCTTGGTGTTAAGTCCATAATGAAACTCGTGTTATCAGAGATGACAGAGCTCACCTCTATGACAACATTACCTCCTGAACAGCATATGTACCTACATTGCACCAAATATCTTCAGATACATCAGCCAACATCAGTATGGTTAATAAAGGACTTTAAGTGATGTTCAATTTTACCTAACCTAGTCACTCAAGCCTAAAAGTGATGAATTATACCCCCCACGGGACATTTTTCTCTAAACGGCATCATTTATGACACAACACAGAGAGCTCTAGTCATAAGGAATCTATATGTGAAATATTATATATCCCTTATGGTTAAAAAGTAAGTCAATGGTCAAGGTCACTAGGTCAAAAGTCAAACATAGTGTAATCAAAGATTACGAAGCTCACCTCACGGCAGCAAAGTTCAATTTAATCATATCTCTAAGTACATGTATATTAAGAAAATCACTCAAGTGAAAAAAAGTAGGTCAGGGTCATTTCATGAAAGTTTGATCAAAGATACATCCAATATGCAAGTTTGGTACTTGTAGCACTTATATACTTTGCTCAATATTGGCCTTTAAAGGGAAAATCACTCAAGCAGAAAAAGTAGGTCAAGGTCATTTTATGAAAGTTTGATCAAAGATACATCCAATATGCAAGTTTGGTACATGTAGCACTTATACTTTGCTCAATATTGGCCTTTAAAGGCAAAATCACTCAAGCGGAAAACGTAGGTCAAGGTCATTTTATGAAAATTTGATCAAAGACACATCCAATATGCAAGTTTGGTACATGTAGCACTTATACTTTGCTCAATATTGGCCTTTAAAGGCAAAATCACTCAAGTGGAAAAAGTAGGTCAAGGTCATTTTATGAAAGTTTGATCAAAGATACATCCAATATGCAAGTTTGGTACATGTAGCACTTATACTTTGCTCAATATTAGCCTTTAAAGGCAAAATCACTCAAGCGGAAAAAGTAAGTCAAGGTCATTTTATGAAAGTTTGATTAAAGATACATCCAATATGCAAGTTTGGTACATGTAGCACTTATACTTTGCTCAATATTAGCCTTTAAAGGCAGAATCACTCAAGTGGAAAAAGTAGGTCAAGGTCATATTATGAAAGTTTGATCAAAGATACATCCAATATGCAAGTTTGGTACATGTAGCACTTATACTTTGCTCAATATTGGCTGTATAAGGCAAAATCACTCAAGCGGAAAAAGTAGGTCAGATGCTGCATCCGATGCATGGGTTCACCTCAGCATCCCAAGATGAATCACTTGTGCAAGTTTGGTTACTGTAGCATCAGTACTTTGTCAGATACTGAACTACCCCAAAAACTTTAACCAGACATTGACAAAGTCATTCAACCGGAAAATGTAGGTCAGATGCTGCATCCCATGCATGGGTTCACCTCAGCATCCCTAGATGGATCACTTGTGCAAGTTTGGTTACTGTAACATCAGTACTTTGTCAGATACTGAGTTACCCCAAAAACTTTAACCAGACATTGACAAAGTCATTCAACCGGAAAATGTAGGTCAGATGCTGCATCCGATGCATGGGTTCACCTCAGCATCCCAAGATGAATCACTTGTGCAAGTTTGGTTACTGTAACATCAGTACTTTGTCAGATACTGAGTTACCCCAAAAACTTTAACCGGACGGGGACGCGGACGGGGACGCGGACGGGGACGGGGACGCGGACGTCGGGGTTATAGCATAAGCTCATCTCAACTTCGTCGAGGTGAGCTAAAAATGAAAGCTCTGGTCATGAGGAATCTATATGTGAAATATCAAAGCCCTATCCCTTATAGTTAAAAAGTACGCCAAAGGTCAAGATCAAGGTCACTAGGTCAAAAGTCATAATATCAAATGAAAGCTCTCATCGTGAGGAATCTATGTGTGAAATATCAAAGCCCCATCATTCATAATTCAAAAGAAGGTCAAAGGTAAGTCACTAGGTCAAAAGTCGTGGTATTAAATGAGAGCTTTCGTCAAGAGGATTATATGTGTGAAATATCAAAGCCCTACCCCTTATACTTTAAAAGAAGGTCAAATGTCAAAGTCAAGGTCACAAGGTCAAATGTCCTGGAGTAATACTTATTATGATGACAGTGTGTATGAAATATTAAAGCCTTATCACTTATACTTGAAGAGATATTGACTTTAGTAACATCTTAACTCAAATATTACAATAAGGTCAAAGTTCAAAGTCAAGGTCGCTAGGTAAAATGTCTTGGTATCAAAATGTAGTACGTTTTATGGTGAATGTATATATGAAATATCAAAGCCCAATTACCAATATGTGAAAAAAATATATGCTTTAAGAACTTCTTAACCAAAATATAACTGTAAGGTCAAAGTTCAAGGTCAAGAGTTCAAATGTCTTGGTATCAAAATGTAGTACTTACTATGGTGAATGTATGTATGAAATGTGAAAGCCTTATCACTTATACTATAAGGCACGGTCCATTTGATATTCTGGGGGGGGGGGGGCTTGGGTTTTTTGTCGGAGCAAGATTATTTTTTTCGCCCCAGACAGGGGCAAAATTATTTTTTTCTCGCAAAGTTGGAGCAAGGAAATTTTTTTTGTAATAAAGTGATGCACATATTTAGAATATTTGTGTTTTATGGATAGAAATTATTAAATTTTAACTTAAAACTCTAAATATCGATATATTAGTTTATTTTTATGCAAGTATTTAATTCACTTTTAAACAGACAGATTTTAACAATACAATTCTCAACATTTTATATAAGATTCATATATAACATGTATAAGAGGGTCTGAGGGGAAGGTCTCCTAGACAATTTTTTTTAAATGTAGAATTGTAAATTGGTGAATAACCATGATAAATGAAGTAATTTTCCTTCCAAGCTTACAAGAATAATAAAATTAGAGTCTGTGGGAAACATGCAACATGTATTAATAGCAATACATAGATATTGATAATATATTTAAGCTTTTTAAGAATAATGTTTTGATAGAAAACTATGGCGAGCAAAGCGAGCCGAAAATTTTTGATACAAATTGAAAACTGCGGCGAGCGAAGCGAGCCGGAAATTTTTCAAGAATTTTAGCGAAATTTTATATTAATTCTTCAAATTCAGATTATTTGTAAGAGCAAGATTATTTTTTTCTGTCACACCGTAAGCAAATTTATTTTTTTCATCAAAATTGGGAGCAAAATTATTTTTTTCGAAAAAAACCCAAGCCCCCCCAGAATATCAAATGGACCGTGCCTAAGAACTCCTTAACCGGACAGACGGACAGTGTGTTTCCTATATACCCCCAAACTTTGTTTGTGACACTGCATCCATACCATCATTACAATAAGCATCCTCGGATGCAGCATCCACACAAGTTTGGTTAATCTAGGACTTAATACAGGCTGACATTGGACCTATCCCATTTAATCTTGAGTCACTAAAGCATGAAATATAGGTCAGGTAAAGCATCTGTACCATGCATTTGTTAGTATCCTCAGATTTATCACCCACACAAGTTTGGTTGATCTAGGACTTAAAACCTGATTGCTCACGCTACACAATATAGATGTTAGGGAAAGGTTTATTCTTATTACATGTAAAACAGGTCTATTTTGTCTTTTCATATGCACTGGTACATTCAGTCTTTTTTAATAACAGAGAAAGCTTAGGCGTTTTAGTAGATTATGTAATAAACAGTATACATTCATTCAATTCAATGAAAACCTTACTTCCTGAAGCCCCTAGCTGATATAGATCAAAGTTCAAAGCATTTGCCTCACAGGTTAGCAGGAATTCCAAAAGTAGGTTCAAAGGGACATACATGTAACAATGTCTATACATCATTCATGACAGTAGTACCTAGCCACCTTATTAAGGATCTTGGGCTATGAATGATAGATTCATGAAAAGTTATTCTGAATTTTATCAATGTTTTCCCATGCTGAGCCCTGAAATCAGTCTTGGTAGATTTTCCTTTGTTTGAAGTAAACAATCTTGGTAAAGGAACTTGTTGAAGTACTTATTTCCTATAGCTAGACTTTCTATGGGGGTGATTTCCATTGTTCTACTTTCTATTATTCACATCCTTTTTTTCATAAGATGAATAATCTAACAATACTATTTTTTCTTACTATGAATCTATGATCCAATCTGTTTTGGTTTCTTATTTTTTTAATTTTTGTTGCAAAAGGCCTCTGACCCTCAGTAACCTTTGACGATTATATAGGCATCTCTATGTAAAATGTTGTATATGACTTATCTACTTCTTTGGTATATGACTACTTATCTACTTCTTTGGAAATTCTTAATTAATTCTACCTCTATTGGCTTATTATTTTTGTTTCAAAAAAAGTAGTACATAGTTTGTTTTTCCTCAAGAATGTTGGTGTCATCCGAGATCACTGTCCTTTAATCACACTTGATATATCGGATGGTTGTGGAACATTAAGAGCCTAATAAACATGTACATGTATAAGAGTGGGAGAAAGGGTCAGTGAATTCGGATTAGCCTATTTGATGGTTAAAGTAAATCAAACATGTGTGAGTAAAATAAAAGCTCTAATTTCATTTCTCACTGACAATATACTGAAATTACCTGACGATAAAAAACCCCCAATTTTCTGGCTTTTATTTTTAGACTACTGACAACCATGATTAAGATGGATTTTAAGAAAAAGAAGGTGTATAAATCCATAAATACCGTTTAAATGAAAACTAGGCTGAAGAATTCCCCAAACATTTAATGAAGTGTCATGTAAGACAACATTTGTATGAAAAAAAAAATAAAATAAATCAAAGCATATATTGATATAAATAAATCAAAGCATATATTGATATAAGATATCGAAGTTTAAGTACCTACCATACAGAGTACGCACTTATTCGTGTCAACAAATCACGCATCTTCCCAGCAACCAACGTAACCCTGAAATCAAGAGAGTATCAATAAGTAAACTCTAGATGTCTCGGTACCTAATGTTCTAGTAGTAACTATTCACCGCAGATTAATACATATACCAAGATAATAGACTGGTACGCAGATACTTCACCTCATTAGTAGATCACAAATACAGATATTTACTTCCTGGTTATATATACAGACTTTATAGACATGACAAATACTCCAAATACTGAAGTCACTACCACTCCATAACGACATTGACAAGCAGGTTTAAATTCAAAGGGGTGGATTTAGAGGGGTGGGAAGGGGTCAGAACCCTCCTCATCGTCGGAAACCTAAAGCCTATTGCCCTACAATTATATCTAACGTAGTATAACGGAGACTGATATGCCGTGGGTTTCCGACGATGAACCACCCTGGCCAAAAGTTTTTTTTTATATTTTTCCCCGTTTTCCCGTTTTTGCATGTTTCTTTATTTTTTGTCAAAATCATAGCTAGGCAAACACCCCTACCCCTTCCCTCCTAGACGGACTGGACCACCCTGGTAGAATTTCTAGATCCGCCTATGAATACAGATGGTGTATTGGATTTTTGTCCCCATCTTAAAGCATTTGTTTCTTTGTATAATCCATCCTCGGGTAAACATGTACACCCGGTAACGAAACCACGAAAGGAGAGAGACACATCAAGCGTCAGAGAAGGAGGAAGTAATTTTGAAGTAGGAGAAGGCAATATCAAAAGATTTACAAGACTTATTTAATATTATAAGATTCCTCAAAGGTGTGGACGTGCCGCATCACGAATATGTTCAATCTAGCCGATATAGACGAGAAAGAGGAGTATCCATCAATATTTGTTTGTTTCATTTGTTTGCTACTCCAGGTTTTTTGCGAAATACAAAAAAAAAAAAAATGCCCCGAAACAAAAAATAAAAACAAAATGCCCTGAAACAAAAATAAAAAAATAATAATAATATGAAATAAAAACAAAATGCCGTGAAACAAAAATGAAAAAATCATAATAAAATAAAATAAGATGCCAAACTCTCCTGACCTGAATTTTTGAAAGGACCCTCAAAATATATTGTAAATAGCGTTCCCTTAAAAATTCAAATTACATGCTTACCGGTAGTTTGCATTATATCAAAATTTATGACTAAGCTCTAAAAAATCCATAATTTTCTTATAACGATTACCGTAACTTCTGTATCTTTGACTAATGACCTTGAAAATCAATAGGTGATAGACAATACATATGCATAGTTTGATGACAATTTGAATTAAATAATCATATTTCTTCTCAAACAATGTACCTTTAATTTCTATCATATCCCTATGAGATTTTGACCTCTGAATTGGAAATAACTTTTCTAAGACTTTCCATAGTCAAGTTTAAGGGTATGAAAGTATTCAAAAGTTGTCCTACTACATGTAAAATTGTACGTAACCATGACATTTGATCCCTGACCTTAAAGATCAATACAAACTGTCCTCCTAGAATGGGTAATTCACATTTATTAGTTGATGATTATTGTAATATGTGACTTTTAAAGGGTCCACAAGATATTTTTCTATAAGCACCAACAACAACCTTGACCTTTTAGTTTAAACCCTGACCTTGAAATGATGAAATGTCATTCTCTAATCAGGAGTAATATAACATTTTCTGCTACAGCTCACTGTGACCCTGACCTTTTGAACATGGATCTTTCCTTGACCTTTGAACCTCGTCCTTTTTCATCTCTACCTCTACAAATAGGCAAATCACAAATATACTTTGATGGTTATCTTCAATTGCAATCTCTGCCTCTTAAAGAGCCCATATTGATTTTCTATCATTGTCGGTTGTGACCTTTTTAATTTTACACAAACACGCATGTGCACACATATGCTGACACATAAATATGTCATGGCAGTTTTAGTACATCACCTTGACGACAAAGCTGTCTTATGGGGTTTATATTAGCATTGCATTACTGTTCCATAGTCTTCAATGTGTTAGCAAGTCAGTTTTGGGCCATAATTAAGTTTACAGTCATGAGTGGATCTAGAATGTTTTTTCCAAGGGAAGGGGGGTCATTTCTGTCAGGAGGGTACACCTCATGATTTTGATAAAATTTATGTAAAAACGTAAAAAAAAGTATTTTTGACAACTCCAAGGGGGAGGAGGGAGTCCTAAACACCCCCTCCTAACCCTCTCCCCCATCTACTCAGCAGAATGAATAAAATATCTTTTTCAGCAAAGTTGAGCACCTGTAAATTGTTTTTCTTAATTCAAGGAAAATGTTTACATAACATAATACATGTACATATCATTTGCTCTCATCTTTTCCTTTTCTGTGATTATCAGGCGATCATGTGTCAGACGGAAAGTGAAAAAAAGTGACAGGATTTCCCCCATAAAAGGACACTTCTTATCAAAACATGTTACAGCTAGATATCTCTGCCATCTTCTGATAATTAATGAGGAAGTTTTTCCCTAATAATTCAGCTTACTACAATACCTTGTGAGCATGAATTATAATATCCTGAATGTACGGTATTTAACATCCACCCCCCCCCCCCCCCCCCCCCCCCCCCCCCCCAAAAAAAAACTTGACTGTTTCATGCTGCAGACTTATCATATACTAGTGCACTTAGCTTACATATTCATGCATATTACCTATTTTACCAAGTGCATGAACTAACATCTTAAGATATAATTTAAATATTTTTGTTCATATATTACTGACTTGTGTGCAAGACAACAAACTATCTTGTGTGTGCTAGAGATATAAAGTCATTATGTTAATGAAATGAAGTCATGGACATGAAATACTAAGTCATGGGCATGAAATGTCATTTCATGAATGAGTGATAATAAGTCATGCAAATATCATATCAAGTTAAGCACATGACAAATCAAGTGAAGCACACGACATATCAAGTTAAGCACATGACATATCAAGTTAAGCACATGAGCATATCCAGTTAAGCACATGACATATCAAGTTAAGCACATGACATATCAAGTTAAGCACATGTCTTATCAAATTAAGCATCTGACAAATCAAGTGAAGCACATGACATATCAAGTTAAGCACATGACATATCAAGTGAAGCACATGACAAATCAAGTGAAGCACATGACATATCAAATTAAGCACATGACATATCAAGTTAAGCACATGAGATATAAAGTTATTATGCTAATGAAATGAAGTCATGGACATGAAATACTAAGTCATGGGCATGAAATGTCATTTCATGAATGAGTGATAATAAGTCATGCAAATATCATATCAAGTTAAGCACATGACAAATCAAGTGAAGCACACGACATATCAAGTTAAGCACATGACATATCAAGTTAAGCACATGAGCATATCCAGTTAAGCACATGACATATCAAGTTAAGCACATGACATATTGTAGTTAAGCACATGAGCATATCAAGTTAAGCACATGACATATCAAGTTACGCACATGAGAATATCAAGTTAAGCACATGAGAATATCAAGTTAAGCACATGACAAATCAAGTGAAGCACATGAGCATATCAAGTTAAGCACATCAGCATATCAAATTAAGCACATGACACATGGGACTTATTAGAAGTCATGTATACATGAAGTTTTAAGCCATGCTATAAATGATATTCAGTCATGGATATATGAGATTCAAAGTTATGAACATGATACATGTACATTTATACTAAGTTGCTAATATGAGATATAAAGTCATTCAATTAAGAAACTTAGTTGGGATATCAAATTATGCACACGAGGTATCAAAAGAAAACTTGAGATATTGACATTCAATTTAGAAAATTAATTCTGCAGCAGGGATATCAAGTCATGAAATATCAAAAAAGTTATTCTAATTTAAGTCATGTTTATAATGTAAAGTCATGAAAATGAGATTTTAATTCATGGGTATGAGATACAAAGTGATGACCATGAGATATCATGTCATAAACATGAGATATTTAATCATGTTCATTAGATATCAAGTCCTACACATAAAATATCAAGTCCTCCTTATGAGATATCAAGTCATGAACATGAGATATCAAGTCATTAACATGAAATATTGAGTCCTCCTCATGAGATAGCAAGTCATGAACATGAGACATCAAACCATACACATTAGATATCAAGTAATGCACATTGGATATAATTAGTCATGAACATGAGATGTCAAAATTATGGACATGAGATATCAAGTCATGAACATGTGATATGAAGTCATGAACATGAGATTTCAAGTCATGAACATCATGAGATATCAAAGATATGGACATAAGATATCAACTCATGAACTTAAGATATCAAGTCATTAACATGAGATATCAAGTCATGATCCTGAGACATCAAGACGTGAACATGAGATATCAAACCATACACATAGTAAATAAAGTCATGAACATGAGATGTCAAAGTTATGGACATGATATATCAAATCATGATCATGAGATATCAAGTCATGAACATGAAAATATTGAAGTTATGGACATGAAATATCAATTCCTACATATGAAATATCAAGTCATGAACAAGAGATATCAAGTCATGAACAAAAGATATCAAGTCATGAACAAGAGATGTCAAGTCATAAACAAGAGATATCAAGTCATGAACATGAGACACCAAAGTTATGGACATGAGATATCCAGTCATGAACAAGAGATGTCAAGTCAAGAACAAGAGATATCGAACAGGACAGTAATCATAAGGAATATGTCTCACTGTCAGAAAGAATGTGAGCCCCTGTTCTCCCTATCCCTACCCCCCCCCCCCCTCCCCCTCTCTCTCTCTAAGTTATGGACATGAGGTATCAAGTCATGAACATGAGATATCAAGTCATGAATATGAGATATCAAGTCATGATCATGAGATATCAAGTCATGCAATGTAAAGTCAGAAAGTTAGATATCAAACCACACACATGAGATATCAAGTCCTGCACATGAGATATAGTCATGAACATGAGATATCAAGTCATGAAAATAAGATTTCATGTCATAAACATATGACATGAGGTATCAAGTCATGAACATGAAATATCAAGTGATGAACATGAGATATCAAGTCATGATCATGAGATATCAAGTCATGCACATGAGATATCAAGTCCTGCACATGAGATATAGTCATGAACATGAGATATCAAGTCATGAATATTAAGATTTCATGTTATAAACATATGATATCAAGTCAGATATAAAGTCAAGAACATGAGATATCAAACAATGCTCATGAGATATCAAGTCATGAACTTTACATATCAAGTCATGAACATTGGATATCAAACCATACACATGAGATATCAAGTCCTGCACATAATATATAAAGTCATGAACATGAGATATCAAGTCCTGCACATGAGATATTAAGTTCTGCACATGAGATATAGTCATCAACATGAGATATCAAGTCATGAATATAAGATTTCAAGTCATAAACATAAGGCGTCTTAGTAGAAGCATGATATTAAAATAATATCCTGTCAATAGCATAATACAGCATATAATATTCCGCTCATCTCGACCAATCAGATTGCAAGAAATATGCCAGAGGTGGGATAACAAGTCATACACATTTAATTGACTTCTAAGATGATAAGTGAGAGATATCAAGTCATTAAAAAAAAATTCTTATGCAATGCTCATGAGGAATGTATATTAACATTCATCAATACAATTCAAACAAAAAGCAAAGCATGCAGTACAAATGGTCTATCTAATGAAAAATGGTGACAAATGGTGGGCATCCACCCTAGCTGTAAATATACCCTACACTCTTGCAAAAAAAAATTTCTCCAGATAGATAACAAACAAGTTTTAAAAAACAATACTCACATCAATTTTCTGTATGTGGAAATGACCCAGATATTTCCTATTAAGCATAAACCACCTAATCAGATTTAACGCCATAAGCTGATTACATGTTTATAATGAAATCATATCATTTCACATAAAATCTCCTACATAACAAAGAGGAGCTCTGAGCATGTCTCAAACATCAATATCTTAAATATATATGTGATACAGGGGGAAATGATATGGAGATGATATGACTAAAATAGAAACCATTTGATTCTTATGGAAGGGGGGGGGGGGCAGGAAGACTTCTGCCGGAATTTTTTTTTTGGCAATTTATTAAGAGCCGGAAATTTTTTTCACCGGCCCTTTAGATTTTTTTTTTAAATTTTGAGTTCTAGTCAAAGTATGACGTCTTTTCCAACTAAAATTTGACTTCGTTCCTTTGAATTTTAAACAGTTGTTTCATTCTGTTTATGACACAAGTGTTTATGTTTCAAATAACTTAAAAGATAAACCAGGCAGTTTGTGGAAAGGTTTGAAGACTGGGGGGGGGGGGGGGGGGGGGGGGGGGCTAATATTTCATGATCCATAGGGTAGCATATACGAGATGGATGTACATGTTATTGAAATCTGAAAAAAAAAATTTCTAAAACATATGCCCCCACTGTGACAGTTTGAATGATAACAATCAGTGAAAGGAATAGAGACCTTGACCTTATAACTCTTAAATCAATATGTGTGTCTTAACATCTCCCTAATCATAATTTGGTTTGAATAAGTGAAAGTCACTATTGTAAGTTTTGTGTTTATCTGCCCTCCAGACTGCCAAGACATGAATTTATAACTTAGAGTCTTCACTTTGGTTGGACATTCTATTCTTGAATCGTCATAACTAAATATAACATGAAACCAAATCCGGTAGACAGAAATCCGGATACTACATTCATAAAAGTTGACCCTGTGAGTTATCATCTAGATGAAATCTATATTTGAGGTCTATTTCTCACAACAGTAAAAGGGTGTTAATTAATATAGTGATGATCATGCAGACACTTAGGCAATAATCATTACAATGTACACTTTATATTAAGGCACGGTCCATTTGATATTCTGGGGGGGGCTTGGGTTTTTTGTCGGAGCAAGATTATTTTTTTCGCCCCGGACCGGGGCAAAATTATTTTTTTCTTGCAAAGCAGGAGCAAGGAAATTTTTTTTATAACAATTGATGTGAATATTAAGAATGTTTGTGTTTTTTCAGCAGAAATTCTTTATTTTTACTTAAAATTGACTCCAAACATAATTTTCATGTAAAACTTGTAGTCACTTCTAAACTGAGAGAGATGAAAGATTTTACAATATGCAATATATAATTTTTAGTAAACAAAATGTATATGGCCTGGTGCAAGTATTTACATGTAGAAATGAAAACTAGTTAAAAACTTATTCAAATTCTCCTTCCAAGCTTGTATATAAAATTAGACACTATGGTGATACATGTATCTATTAATAGTAATAAGTTATAGATCTATTGATAGTGTATTTAAGCATTTGAATTGTTTCAGTCACATGCATTCTTTTTGATATTTTCAAATATGATCTTGCCATTACAGGAAAAAACTGCAGCGAGCGAAGCGAGCCAAAAATTTTTATAGGAAGTAAGAACTGCGGCGAGCGAAGCGAGCCGAAAATTTTTCAGGAATTTTAAGCGAATTTTATGATTATTCTTCAAATTCAGATTACTTGTAAGAGCAAGATTATTTTTTTCCGTCACACCATAAGCAAATTTATTTTTTTCATCAAAATTCAGAGCAAAATTATTTTTTTCGAAAAAAACCCAAGCCCCCCCCCAGAATATCAAATGGACCGTGCCTAACTGTCACACCAATATATGATTTGAAAACCATTATATTTGCAATCATCACTGTCCTTTGACCCCAAAATTGATAGGACACATCTTTGGATTATTAGAAACAAATCTATGAAGTTTCATGATGATAGATGTAACATAAAACATATTATGATAAAATATTAGGAAACAAATTGACAAACTAAAATGATTTTACTCAGTGAGTTAAAAGGGATTTTAAAATTATTATAACTCCACTCAAATGCAATGTGGAGGGTCAAAGTGCATCTACAAATCTTATACAAGAATCTGAATCTAGTATTACAAGACCTTTAAGTATTAAGCAATATTCCGGAAAAAAAAAAAAACTTATTGTAAATAAAATTTACATTAAATTCTGTGCATACAACGTACAGTACAAATTAAGGTTTAGTTGCAGAGATTGTGTCATTATCAAAACAAACCTAAGACAATTAAACAGGATATTATGTTTAATCCCTATTGCGATTTCAGCATAGACTGTTTAACTTATCATGGTGTCGGTGACTGATAATGACTTCCAAAGAGTTACACAATGCGAGTCAACAGCAACAAAAATTATATGAAGAAAACGGGACCGTGCCAGAATCACAAAACAGTTTAACGATAAATTATTTCATTTTTATTATGAATTTTGAAATGTATCAACATGATTTAATTCAACCCTATTTTCCTTCATGTCTGAATTTGATTTATTTTGCAATATAATAATTTCAATTGAGTGCTGATTTTTAACATGTTTAAAGTAGATTTATGACATGTCATAAGAGTTGGCCTAATCTGACGATGACAAAACTCTACAGAATAATATTCAAGACAATGATTCACTGACCACTGTGTCTGATCATTTAGAACAGGGCGTGGTTCTTTACCTGGTTCAGGTGATCACATTCCCTCCGTCCGTGCCGCCTTTCTCAGTCCGGAATCGGTTTTGTATTTTACTTTTCAGCAAATCGGAAGATTTCTTTCCGTTTCGCAAGGGGCACCTTGACAACTTGTCGACCTTGATCTTGGTTGGTGATTTGGGACTGTGAACAAGTTTAAAACCATGCAACAACAAGCGTGCAGTCAAGATGACAAGTCTTCCTTTTTTGGGGACATTGAAATGGCTCCCCCAATTGAAGTATTCAATCTGACAAGGCAATACAATGAAGATCCACATTCTAAGAAATACAATTTAGGAGTTGGAGGTAAAATTTTAGGGAAAAAAGATCACGTATTGCAGTGTTTGCTTCAGTTGTGACTTACAGGTATTTCCCTTGTTAGTTCTGAGTGAGTCAGTAAGAGCGTCTGCCAAAATAGCAGAAGTTCTCGGGTTTGATTCCCAGATCCGATCTCAAAGACAATCGGCCCACAAACCAATCCATCTACGTTATACCGTCCCCAGATGATTTGTCGACAAAGCGATCTGTCCATATTTACTGATTTTTGATAATAAAACAGTCAGTTATGGAGACAAACCATCCACTGAAATGTTTCTATTGACTATGCATCCAGTACTACTGTCAGCGGTACGCGGACAACTCGGAACCCGACATCCCGGACCCCGGTAAACTCAGCCCGTGCCCAGACATCTCCGACCCTTAAATCGGACAACTCGGACCCTCTGTACTGGTGTCAGAACAGTTTCCAGACGATTTTGAAGGTTTTTCGGGGATAACTCCTCTGTCCTTTAACGGAAAACTTTCATATTTCTCTCAAATAGTGCCATGCCCTTCCCACAAATACTCATATTGAAAGAAAATAATTAATCTATCAAAAAATATGGTTTCTAGACCGATTTTATGACCCTATATTTTTGACATTTTTCGCAAATCACTGGAACAGTTTCCGGACACCCGATTTTAAAGCTGTCAATCTCGATCAATTTCAGCCCAAACTGGTTGATTTTTGGATATTGTTTTCTTCAATCTTTTCTACAAATGACTGTGTAAAAATAATTTTGAAAATAGAACCAAAACTTCTCAACTCAAGTAGATTAAAATAGTATGGTTCTAGGCGACTTCCCCCGGTGCGCGATATTAAACAGGGCAGAAAGGGGTAAATAGATGGTGTGATAAAGCAACTTGGATGCAAAATTTTGTTTATATGATTCGTGATTTGAATTCTGCATATACAAATCTACAAAATTGTCACAAAATTTTGAAAATAATTTTCTATAAAGTACTTGAAAAGGGCGACTGTCCGGAAACTGTTACTATCCGGAAACTGTTCCGACACCAGTATAGACAATATCGGACGACTGGGTCCATATGCCTGTTATAGTATTAGTTATTATCATTCTTTTATCTTTTTTCTGAATGAGAAAAAGAAATAAAAAGGGGCCGAAATGTCTTTACACTTAAAATCTTCAAGTTTCTCTCCATTTTGTCAAGAAATTTAAGTGAAAGGGGCCGAGATGTCTGAATACTTAAAGTCCTACTTTTTTTAAATTTCAATTCTCAGTTTTGAAAAGAAATAAAATTAAAAGGGGCTGAAATGTCTTAATTGTTTAAATCTGACTTTTAAATATTCAAATATTCTCCATTTTGAAAAGAAATAAAAGGGACCAAAATATAATGTCTTGTTGACATGACCGACTTTTAAATATTCGTATCTTCTCCATTTTGACTCTGTAGAAATATCAATACTGTAAAAGAGGCCAAGATGTCTTACAAGATGTATGTTCAATATGAATTCCATTTTTATTCATATATACAAATAATCTTTGTTAGAATTCTTGGGTCCGAGATGTCTGTTCCTTGAGGGTCCGAGTTGTCTGACTATGGGAAGAGTTGTCTGGATCCGAGAAGTCTCACCCAGGGTCCGAGATGTCCGTAATTCCTGTCAGCGTGGCTCACCTTGGAATCTGGATAAACATGATTTTGTCTACTTTATTATGCAAAAATTTAAATGAAATTGATACTATTCAGTAGATTTCGCTTAGTGTAAAATTTTGGTACATTGTATAAGATATATGATAGTGCACAAAATCAAACGTCATAGACAAAACAAGTTTTAGATGGGCCAATTTCCCATGCTAATTCCCATGGGGTAACGTCTCCAAAGGCCCAATGTTAATTTCAGCGATGTCACACTGAAAGGGGTAGGGCCACGAAGCCCGATATTGGCCCTAATTTTGATAAATTTTGAACATTGTACTTCAAAGAATTTTTAACTGTTATTTGACATTTTGAAACGTTCTCTACTGAATCACGAATCTACTTTTTGTAAACATTGCTTTTATCAACACCTTTTAGCCCCTTGAAAACACCAAAATAGGTCATATTCGGTGAAATTGATGCAAAAACTCAATATTTCTATTAAATTAGCAATGGCCACATGCATTAACTATGACGGAAAATTTATATGTGAAAGATTATCATTATATCCTTTTGTCATAAACGTTTTATCTCAGTTAACGCATGCGGCCACATTGAATTCTACGACAAAAGACAAAATTCCCAGCAAATTTCGCCATATTTTGTCAAAAACGTCAAAATGACGTCACTTCATGATGTCATTACAGTTAAATTGTACATTGTTTGGTGATATTATTCTTTTCATGAAAAGCGGTAAACATTCGTGTATTTTCATGAGAGATATCAAGTATTCCCATGAAATTAAATTTTATTTTAAGAGAAAAATCAAGGGCTGATTTAGGCGTCTCGTGGCCCTACCCCTTTAACATTAAAAACGAGGCATCGAAGGAGGATTTTGTCTATATAATACGATTGCATTAACCCATGACCATATACATGTAACATACATTGTATACCAAAAGGGGTATATCTAAGGGGCAAAAGCGCCAGTTTTTGAGCCCAGTTTTGGCTATTTTCAAAAATTTGTTTCATACAGATTTTCATATTGCAAAAAAAGATAATATCAATTTATACATGTAGTAGTGTTACAGTATCTGCCACCAAAATTGTTTACCCCTACCAAAAATGGTAGTAAAAAGATAATTGACAAGCAGATTTCAACATATTGATGTTATAACATAGAGCAAGTGCATGTAATAAAGTACGTTATACTTTTCATGTGCGCTCAGAATATTAAGAGGAATATCCCATAGAAGTTTGAACTTGTTACATGTTCTTGCTGTAGGACATACAAATGTTGGCCTGTTTGTCCTATGCCCAGAAATCTATTTTCTAATGTTAAATCATAGAGCCGAAGTTTCAATCATTTTGCCCTAAAAGGCTTAATGTTTTCTAGTATTCACAAAAAAAAGTTCTTTTTTGTTAGCTCACCTGAGCCAAAGGCTCTAGTGAGCTATTGTCATAGCGATCCGTCCGGCGTCCGTCGTCCGTCGTCTGTCGTGTGTCGTGTGTCGTGTGTCGTCTGTCTGTCGTAAACTTTTCACATTTTCGACTTCTTCTCAAGAATGGCTAAAGGGATTTTGATGAAACTTGGTAGGTATAAAGTACTAATGGTCCCCTACAAGTGTTGTTGTTTTTCGTCCGGATCCCTCAACAGGTGGCGCCACCACAGGCAAAAGTAGGTCACAGGGGGTACCCTCCTTTGACAAACTTCTTCTTCAGAACGGAAGCACGTATCGACAAACCGAAAGCATCAGGATGATCTAGAGAGATGTCTTAAGAAGTGTTGTTATTTTTGGTTCCACTCCGAACTCAAATTTTTGACGCTTTTTTGACGTCTCTTCGGACTTAGTCAGGAATGCTAATTTTTGCACTATTTCTTTAAATAACTCAATAAGTGTATGATTTTACACACTCATTTACTGCATATTTATCATATCTAACTTACTTTTTTTCTTAGATTGTCATAAAACTTGGTAGGTATGAGGTACTCATGGTTCCCTACAAGTGAAAGAATTTTGTCAAGATATCCTCATTTGGATTTTTACGGAAAAACATTCATAGATACAATGTAGGTTTTCCATACCCAAGAGTAGTGGTTCAAACCCCGGCAGGACCCCACTTTTGCAGTTTTTTTTCTCCTTTTTTTTTATATTTATCGTTAGAATAGAAAGTGTGAAAGAATTCTGTCAAAATATCAACTTTTAGATTTTTCATGATTTTTTAAACAGACAAGCTAGATTGGCTTTGTGTACTTATTTTCGTACGTCGAAATAACTCAGGCACACATGCAATCAAATATATACTCTGAATTTATTTTTGAGATGTTGACTTTTTCCATACATGCATATTATATAACAATTTCCCTATATAATGATTATTTTCTCCGCTTTATTTTTGTATCTATGGTAAACAAAGTCGCCATATATCTTGTGTTACAGATTTGATTGGTTAATTCCTCCACGCCCATTTAATAGTCACGGTGGGTAATCTCGCAACGCAGAACACTAGGTTTATCTAAAATTTCGTGTATTACAAATTATTTTTCACAAAAAGGGGAATGTGATGCAGTGTAAGGATGCCTTAGATACGAGTTTTATCGAAAGTAAGAGAGGTAATATCCTTTTATAAAGCCGAAAAACTATCGGCATGATTGGTGTAGATGAAAGTGAAAGTAGAACGCCGATCGTGTTGGTGCATTATAAAAAGCTATAATATCCACCTTATTTTGGATACAACTCATAGTTAGGGCGTTGTTACACTGCATCACATTTCCCTTTTTGTAATAAATTATCTATTTTGCGCAAAAATATTGAAAAATAAATTGTTCTGCGTTGCGAGATTACCCACCGTGTTAGTACTGTACACGTGATACATTTCAGGAGATTAATAGATGATCTATCGTGCAAACAAAATTGTACTGCCGGTATTTAATAGATTTTATTTAATGTGCATATACTGGGAACACTTTCATGCTTGTTATTATTCATGTACTTGGAACAATTCCATACTTGTCATCATTTATAAACTTAGCTCGAATTTCCTTTGTCTTAGACTCTCTTAGATGAATTGTATACGGACTGATTTCTTGAAGAAACATCTAATGAGTAATCCCTTCCCGAGGATTTTGAGAATGTAGTTGGGTTCTGTAGCTAAGGGGGGAACGATGCCCCAGAGACAAAAAACTGAAAAAGGGAGGGTGGGGGGGCTTTTTACAACTCTGTGTTTAAGGCCATTATATAAGCAAAATTTGATTTTTTCCCTTTTAAAGTCATTCATTTATTTATTCTAAACATGTTCACATGAAATGCACAAGATTTTGGAATGAAATAAACAGGAGTGTGCAGTTTATTTCTACACAATGTGTATTTCACGGTAAAATGCCTACATTGTAGTCAATGAATACGAAATACAACGATATTTCAGACTCAAGATTTTAAAATTTATGGCAAAAATTGATACCAGTCTTTTGAATTTAATTTCTAGTATCTTGTTCAGACTATCATTATGTTTTAAAGTTTATAGATATCCATATTAGCCAGATTGTTCTTAATTTTCAACGTTTTTTGATCGATATTAGCTTCTTTTCAACATGGCTACCCCCTACTCTTTAGACTATAATTTAAGTATCTAGAAATAAGCTTACCAAAATAAAAGTTGTATGAGGAATCTCCAAATACATTACATTTTAGTAATTATCAAGTTTTTCTTGCATACAGATCATTATGTAGAAGAAATACTTGACGAGATTCAGGACTAAATACAGCCCTTATCTTATCAGCTCCTTTGCTGTTATATTAATCACACTTGATGCCATTAATATAATGCTTTCATACAGATTCTGTGCAAAAATATTTTTTTGGATTTTTTTTTACATGACTTTAAGGATGGACCACACTAACAATCACCATTACAATGTGCATGTATTCAGTCATTCAGCAAAAGTGACATGGTTCTCAGGGGAGCGATATAGGCCCACTTGGGCCTCTTGTTTACTAGAAGCATATGGAAGAAGAAAACAACTTTTCTTCAAAAAATTTCATTGGGGCCAAATATGGACATTTTTGCCCCTATCCCTTTACGACTGAGCGAGAACTATTCAATGATAAAGATTTTATTTAAATTTTTACATGACAAAGATAGCAAATTAATTGATATCCAGTTTCTGAAGTAAGCCACACGGAAAGTTAGTACATTGTACATTTGTTGTACTTAATTTATTTCCATAATGTTTGAAAGCTGTGGACAGATTGTCCTAGACCTTTTTTTTTTTCTTTTTTTTTAACATTTTATTCAGATTTTATATCTGAGTTTTATGTCCCAGACCTAATTTTCGGTACAATATATATGTTTGTGGATAGACAGGTTAATTTGTGAACGGACCATCTGGGGACAGATCCAATTTATGTTACCTGTGGACAGACTTGTTTGTGGACATGAGAACACCTTGTTACCTCCCAGACCAGTCACAATCTCATCAGTAACTTGTGGGTGTCAGCTGATATATTAGAAAATAAATTGGAGAAAAGAGGAATGAGGCTTCTTTCAATAAGTCATATTAAGTGTTTCATTTCCATATTTTCAAAATTGTGTTATACATGTACATGCAGGATGTTATTTACATTATTCTTTTCAATTTTTGAGCGAATAGCTCTAAGTGATCACCTGAATTTTTTCACGCTAGAGAGCCCCAATTCGGTACATGTATAATTTGAAGCACGAACCAATCAAATCACAGGGGTTTCAGCATCGTGACGTATTAAAATCTTCCAATCTGAAAGTGAAGGGCCGATGCTGCTTCTATGTATAAACGATGTATTCTGTTTACTTTAGAATCAAGCTGTTTTGTTACGTAGAAGCGCATGTTTATGTAGTGAGATGAACACTAAGTTTAAACTGCTTTAGTGGACAGGGATAAAAACATGTAAACACGATAAATAGAACAATGTACATGCGTGGATACGTGTTTATTTCATTGATGAGGGAGGGGCAAAAGCATTACGTACGGGTAGTTGACGAGGAAGGTATAATTATATATAGGATGTACCTGATACATGTACTAGTCGGAGATACGTAATTATAAGTAGCTATACTGATCTGTCCTAATGTACTAATCCCCTGTCCTTATAAAATTGAACATCTGAAGAGGCATGTATACATACGTAGGTCCCTGATGTGAAGTAAGAGAGAGAGAGTGAGAGAGAGGGGGGATACAACTATATTCATCGTAAACTATTTTTACGGGAGACGTCTTATTGTTGTTTACCGCTTAAGAAACTCCGACGTTAAAAAAAATGAGAAAAATTATTTGTTCATTATTACGTATCGTATCATTTTCTAGAAACTTGCCAAAGAAAAAAACATGGAAAAATATTAATATAATACAGATAATCAAAACTTTACCGACTCGCGCCGCTCGCCGCTTCGAATCGTAAAATAAAACTGTTCTTACAGAAGACTGAATTTAGACACTATTTATTCTTTATTTGTTAAAATGTTTTTCTGCTTTTTACCCTTGCCAGTTTTCAGATCATTTTCATAAAGTAAATATAAACACAAAGATATTTAGAATCATTTTCGTTGTATGCACCGTCCCGTCTCGTTTCCCTTTCTAAATTTCGATCTAAGTCTAAAAAGATCGAGAAGATACGTATTAGTTGTTTATATATCAAAAAGTTCTTTCTCAAATAAATCCCTCCAATGAGCAAACTTTTTATTAGTAGATAATAATTACGACTACAACCACGTCATGCGTAGACTTTTAAAATTTATATAATAAACTTCGCCAGTTTTATTCTAGACAACGACAATACGCTTTTGAATATGCAAGTTCGAGGACGGTCATCTTTTAATTCTAATGACATAATTATGGATTAGCATTTCAGTATCATTCTATAATTGCATAAACTTGTCTACGAAGGAAAATTTGATGACATACAGCATAAATAATACAATGTCATATTCTGATATTTAGCTATTCGCTCTCAGTACCTTCAGTGCTTTGATTTGGACGTTGGTACCAGTCTGACACCCCTCGTTTACCCAATTGTTACATACAAGTATTTTATTTGTTTACAGCCTACAGGACCAATGATGGGAAGCCGTGGGTGCTGCCAGTGGTCCGTACAGTGGAAGCTCAAATGGCAACAGACGAAACTCTAAACCACGAGTACTTACCAGTGGCTGGAATGCCGGACTTTCGTAAAGAAGCCATAAAGTTACTCCTTGGAGAAAACTGTAGCGCTATTGTAGAAAACAGGGTAGGTGTATGTGGAGAAGGTTTTTAAAGGAAGTAAGGGATTGCACATTGCTGGCAGGCTTTTACATAATGATGTCATATTAATAAATGGCCCTTTAAACAGTGATGTGACAAATTGAGTCTTTGCGGAATACAGAGTTTTTTCCCCTTACAGACGGTATCTGACATGAAACCATTGTGACGTCATGAAAATGGTATGGTAACGTCGATTTTATACTGTCATTTCCCAGAGTTTTAGGACCGTTTCCATAGAATTTGATGACGTCATAATCAGTCTACATCAGATACCGTCTCAAATGGGAAGTAACTGCGAATAGTTTGATCATAACATCATTATGTGTAATTTCGCCAATAGGTTTGATTTCAGCCTTTGGGCGATCCCTGAATTACATGTGTATGTTAACACATATTCCTACATGTAAATGTCAATGTTTCTGTATATACCCAGAAACTTATACGTCCGTTTTTTTTTTCTTCAACTTCTTCCGTAAAAGTTTTGTGGAAAAAGGATGTATAGAAATACAGAGTAGATCAGTATTTGACTATTGATTCCATAGATACCAGACATGTACATGGGATTTGTCTAGGGGTACTTGGACAGATTCCTGGATCAGATGCTGATCCTGACCTACATTTTATTTTGGGAAAATTAAATACAATTTGTTGTTTCATGTATCAAGATGGCATTTAAATTTATACAAATGAAAAAAAAGTGGTAAGGTCTTTAAAGTATAGCTAGTTAGAATGATGTTTGTTTATTTCTTGTTTATTTATTTTTCAGGTAGAAGGTATACAAGCCATTGGGGGTACAGGAGCCATACGAGTTTGTGCCAACTTCTGCAAAAAAATTCTCAACTTTGATAACATGTACACGTCCAATCCAACATGGGGTAATCAGTAGTTTTCATTTCATGGAAAAGTGCATATTTTATTTTATGCTGAGCAAACTTTCTTATAAAATAACTATAAACAGAAATTTTTGCAACTGAAATTCTAAAGCGCATTAAATGATTTTTGCATGAAAGTACCGTAAATGTCGGAAAAATGTCTGCAAGAGAAAATAATCTGCATGGAAAAAATTGGGTTGAAAATGGCGGAAAAAGCTCTAATCTTGTAAATAATAGTTATGAATTTGTGTCGATTTAACCACACACACTTGTACAATCTGACCTTAGTTGACCAGGTACAGTAAATACTTTGACAAAATGTCATCGTCGTAATTAAAGTTTATATTTATTTTCCGTACGCACAGACTCGTGACATGAATTAAAGCCAAATATACCTACAAGATCCATCTTTTGATCAATTTTCGGTTCAGGAAAAAAGGTCTCGATATTCTAAACCAATGTATTGACCGCATTAAAAGAATATTTGATCAAATTGCCTTAAAAAGTAGCGGGTAATACACATGAAATGACGGTATATTAAGTTGTTGCTGACTATCTTTCGTTGCAGGAAATCATATGGGTATTTTTAAAGCCTGTGGATTCTCAAATGTAAAGCAGTACAGATACTGGAATGCAGAGACTAGATCAATAGATTTTGAGGGAATGATAGAAGATTTAGGAGTAAGATACTTTCCATCTTAGATCATTTATCACTGATTGCTTTGCCCTTGCGGTATAATACTGTAATGATATTGACCTTTTTGATCACAGGGACCAATTTGCTAAATTTTGTGATGTCACAATGATTTTATGTTGGGCAAAGCAAAGGTCAAACCAGACAAACATCAAAATGCATTGTGATGTCATGAATTATCTCAAACCTCAATCTGGTGAGTCCATTTTGCAATATGGCTGACAAAAACCTGTATCTACAGTTATTTCACTTAAAACAGACTGTCAGATATATGTACTGTTAAAAAAAAAATAATATGGAAGAATCCTTCTAAGATAAATAAATCTAAATTTCATGAAAATATTTAGGAGTTATTGGTCTACCTGGCACAAGGGCTGATTGATATGTTGTTAGCCTTGGATTTCTGGGTCGCAGAAGGTATTCTGCGATAGATTATCTTCAAAAAGAACAAACAATCAATGACACATACAATTTACTATGCTTCATTTCTAACACAGAAATGGGAAAATATTAAACTTAAGGAAAGCTCACTAATTAAAGGTGTGCTCATTGTGTGTTATTCCACCAATGCAATGCTCCTGTTCACAAGTCTGTCACTGCCATGGCTGCCATTCAAGATTGTGGCTTTAATTTGATTGAGCATCCACCTTATCACCTAATCTTGCTCCATCAGACTTTCATCTATTCCCAAAACTGAAAGCAGCTAATTCTGGCATCCACTTTTAGTCTGATGATGACGCCATACTTGCAGTGGATGGGTTAATGACCAGTCAAGATAAGGAGTTCTTTCAATGTGGTATTGAGGCCCTTAAACACTGTATCACCGTTGGCAAAAGTGTATAGATACTGAAGGGGATTATGTAGAAAAATGATGCTAAATGTCTGATAAAATTCAATTCAAATCGTTCAATACAAGGCTCACAACATATCAATCAGCCCTCATAGTCACTTGAGAGAAATTCATCAAAATTGCATGTGATCCATAGAAGAATAAAATATGCAGGGTGTTTTTTTTTTTTTATTTTGGTAAGGTACCTGTGCATGTCCTATTTGGGAAAATTGCAACATTTTGCTGAAATTGGGGAAAATTTTATACAAATTTTCTCCAAAGTTTAACCCTAAAGTATCATTATTAACACGGCTAATCCATTAATTTGCTTGAACTTAACAACCTTGGGATGAATAAAAAAACATGCACTTAGAAATAGGACATTTTGAGCTGACTTCCAGGTTTTGAGTCTTATTTTCTCATGTGATTTTTAAGATACTCCTTTTGAAGGAGTATCTTACTGTATTCGCGATTCTAATGTCGTCTCGAGGTACCATCTTCTGCGTGCGCAGCGAGAAATAGTTCCAGATTGTGTCAGCAGTTTCTCGACATCAAAACTTGCATGTGGAAAATTTATATCAGAATCGATTGTTTTGATAGAATGATAGAATTAATATAAGGTTAGTTGAGATTTCAAGATGAAATTTGATCTTTTTTGAATTGTTATCATGATCGACTTGGGACTACTTTACATCTTGGTTCTATCGAGCGACATGCTCCGCCCACCGTTTGACATTCATGCGCGCACGTTCTGTGATTAGCTTGCAAGGTAAACTAAATATTTATTGATACGCAACAATTCTGAATTTTTCAATGCGTATTATATTGTAATGCCAACACAGTACTGCTATGTTCTCATCAGATACGAAAACAACGTCTGACTCAACAACTAACTTTTTAACTCTAAGCCCCGCCTTTTACCGATTCGGGTCAGCTGTCAATCATTATCTCACGGACTTCAGAAGTATATATATTTCATAGCTGTTTGAATTTGATGAGTATTATGGCTATTTTGTAAAAGATATGTTTATTTTTTTTTCAATTCAGGAAAATTATGTTTATCAATACGTTATTGTTTACAAGGTAGAAAGTAGATCAGAGAAAAACTTCAGTTTGAAGTTGATTATGAGAAAAGATGTTTGGCCCCCAACTTCAATCAACATCGGAATTCTGCATTTTCACCGTCAAAACAAACCGGCCTTTATCGAAAAATAAAATGAATTTTATTCTCTCTCTCTCTCTCTCTCTCTCTCTCTCTGATACACATGTAGGCAAACGATTTTTACTGTCCCGCGTGAGCGAGAAGACGAAGAACAAAAGTTCTATCAGTTGACTCTTTTGAATATAACGACATTTGCCACTAATTTAGATAGTAGATTATTTTATAAAATGTTCATGTGTTCATTAATTAGTTTCTTTTTTCCAATTATTGTACAATTGTTCTTTCTTTCAAACAAACGCTTTAACCAAATATAGTCTCAAGTTCAATAAAAATATATATAACTCCTTTCCGTAGCTCTTAAAATTATAAATATGGCTTCTTGTATAGTACATTGCCTATGAAGTCATGTGATCGGAAAAAATAATAGTCATTTACGATTAAATTTTCAGATAAACAACCAAAGACATCCGACATAATGCAAAAAAAAAAAAAAAATGCTAGCGCCTTGTTCTGGTATTTCAAACGGTTCGAACTAGTCTGTGGCAAAATAAAAATGAATGTCTAGACTTTATTCACGCATTCTAAATATTTTTTTAATGAAACTGTAAAACAATTGTACCCGTTGACAGCTCGGTCACGTGCCGCTGAGAAATCAAAATTTAGGCCGGTCTGTTCACATGGGCTTCACATGGGCTTATACTTCTGACAAAATAAGTTTGTATACTTTTCTTTTTCAGTCTCTTTTTCTATACGTGAAATGATATTATGCAAACACTATTTTAAAAGAATTAATTGTTATATTTCCGAATCTATTAAGATCATAATGACGTTCAGGATGCCGCTGAGAAACGTAAGCTATAAAACTGGGAAGTGATTTAATGCTAACCTACAACTTTCGACTTTTAATGCAATGAAATGCTTCGGGAGATGTATCGAATTTAGACCAACTCAACGGACCTACCCGGAAAAAAAAAACGATGGGTCTTTATTGCATGCATTTAATGCTTATACGTCACGAGACACGGGGATTACGAGACTAGATTAGGTACAGCATGACAACATTTTATTAATAAGTCAGTAAAAATGTATCGGAATGTGTCTCAGAATTTTTCAATTTTTGTCCCAGAATTCTTTCATTGTCCCAGATTTTTTCATCAATGTAATTATTAGTATAACACATTGTAGTACTTAACATAAGTATGAACACTTTACATGTGCATATATAGTGTATCCAAATATTACAACATCAACACCTACAGTGAAATAAGATGTTACAACAAATTCTAAGTGGAGTATCTTTCAGGGCCTTCAGACCTTTGATTTCATAATTATAACTCCTCTTTGGCAATTTCAGAGTGATTTTGGGAGAAAAATAGAGGAAATTTGGCATTGGAAAGGGACTGAAATTTGGCCCCAAAACAAGGGGAAAAAAGACACTGTAATCTTGGACAGAAATTTGTCAAGTTTCTTATCTGATTCAACTTCTTTTTGGCATTGTTCTTCATTATGTCATGGCTGTTAATGGCCAGATTCCATTTTGATTTAACATCAAAGGAGCGTAAAATGTTTCTGTATCAGAAATTTTTGGTAATTTTGTCATCTATTATAGATTTCCGCAAGCAGTCTATTCATACGATATGTGTGTTTTATATGTGTTTTACCTGTGTTTTCTCTTTATTCAGGCAGCACCAGACAAGACAGTGGTTATTTTACATGGTTGTTGTCATAATCCAACAGGCGTCAATCCCAATAAAGATCAATGGAGACAAATCATTGACCTTGTCATTGTGAGTGTTTATAAGTTATTTTTAGCACTACTGGTCTATGACCAGTCGAGCTTATGTGATCGCCCTGTGTCCGGCATCCGTCCATCCGTCCGTCTGTCCGTTAAACATTTCTTGTGGTTTCCAGTCCTCTGAAACTGTTGGTGATGGAAAGTTAATTCTTTTTGCAACATGATTGGTCTATGGTCTAGTTGTGCACCTGATATTTTGTTTGAGCCCCTGACCCCCAGGGTCTTAGAAAATGGGTGTGGTCATTTTCTCCTATATAACTCTATGTAATCTTGTGGTCACCATTTCTCAGAATGTAAAAATGATAGAAAGTTAAATCTTTTTGCAATATTAAAGGTTGATGATCTAGTTGTGCACCTGATATTTAATCTGAGCCCCTGACCCCAGGGGACTTATGAAATGGGTGTAGTCATTTTCTCCTAGATAACTCTATGTAATCTTGTGGTCACAATTTCTCAGAAAATATAAATGAGAGAAAGTTAAATCTTTTTGCAATATTAAAGGTTGATGATTTAGTTGTGTATCTAATATTTCATCTGAGCCCCTGACCCCTGGGGTCTCAGGAAATGGGTGTGGTCATTTTCTTCTATATAACTCTATGTAATCTTGTGGTCACCATTTCTCAGAAAGTATAAATGATAGAAAGTTAAATCTTTTTGCAATATTAAAGGTTGATGATCTAGTTGTGCACCTGTTATTTCATCTGAGCCCCTGACGCCTGGGGTCTTAGGAAATGGGTGTGGTCATTTTCTCCTATATAACTCTATGTAATCTGGTCACTTAGATCTTTCTATGCTCCTTGTAACTGTGCATGAATTATGCAAATGAGCTTAGAACCTAAACAATGTCTACGTCACGGTGTCGAAGCGGTCATGTTCTGAGAATGACCAATGGGAGATGCGCAAACGTAAAAGCGAGGGAAAAACTTCGAGCTATACCTGCGCGACCCAGATATCTCACGTAAGCTCTAAATTTAGAATCGATCGATACCAAACACGTGTACCTTGGACTAATGTTTTGATTTTTAATGATTTTATGAAAATTTGAAGTGGCGGAAAACTTCTAATGGCGGAAAAGGGGGGTAGTGATCTTTTATCGTGTTTTCTGAGGAGATATGAATTTTTATGGGAATGTTATGAATTTTTATTGATCGAGTGAACTCTGCACTGTCGAATGGCACCGGTGTCTTGTAGAGTCCATCTTTATGACTCGGAGTCTAATCCATTGAATTTAAGTTGAAACGTTAAAAATTGGAACATCCGGCCTCTCAAACGGTACGTATTTTTGTTTTATCTTTTGAATATTTTGATTTTCTGCACACCGAATTATCAGAATAAACTGTTTTTGTCCAAATAATGGACTTCCAGTTGATCTAAATGCTTCATCAGCCGTTTCTACTACAGCGAAAAAAAAGGGGGGGGGGGTCATTACAGTACTGCAGTATACGGCTAGATGAAAAATAAAATCATATCTTAATTTTATCGGCAAGCAAATATTTGTTCATGATTTTGATCACAATTTAAGTAGATAAATAGAATCATTTCGCCGAAGTGCGATTATACTCGGAATCGAGGGATGCACTCAACGCAGAAAAAGAAGAAGAAGAATTACGTAGTTTCTTAAATACATGTATTGCATTTCAACAACAACACCGCCCTCTTCCCCCCCCCCCCCCCCCCCCTTTTCACACCAGATTCTTAAATCATGACTATGACAAGTTATATTTGCTTATGTACACTTGATAAAAGTTAGCTTACTACCAATATTTACTCTGTGTATACTTGTCGATGGTCTGACGATTTTATTGCTTTTTTATTACTATTAAATGGGTTGGACACAGCATGCAGCATAGCCTTGGTCAGCTGTAATTTTCTTTTCTAAAGGCTTTAATCCTTTATAAAATGCGGGAACACAATACCCCAGTACATCATGTATTATGTTTTACAAATTCGCAGTCATAAATGTCGATTTCAATACTTCAGGGGTAAAACAGATTTGAAATTAATGTATTCATAAACCACGTGATACATGTTTATGTTTACATTCAGTGTTTACGTTTTGGACTTAGCGCAAACTCAGAACGGGCTAATCAGGGTACTTACGGAAATGCTTCTAATAGTTTGTTAAAGAAAAGATCATCGTGCTGGTGGTCATCATTTCTCAGAAAGTATAAATGATACAAAGTTAAATCATTTTGCAATATTAAAGGTCTATTATCTAGTCAATTGTGCACCTGATATTTTATCTGAGCCCCTGACCTCTGGGGTCTTAGGACATGGGTGTGGTCATTTTCTCCTGTGAACCTCAATGTAATCTTGTGGTCACCATTTCTCAGAAAGTATAGATAATAGAAAGTAAATTCTTTTTGCTATATTATATTTCTATGATTGAGTTGAGCACAAGATATTTTGTTACAGCCCCTGACTCCCAGGGTCTTAGAAAATGGGTGTGGTCATTTCCTCTTATACACGTATAACCCTATGTAATCTTGAGGTCACCATTTCTCAAAAAGTGTAAATGATAGAAAGTTAATTTTTTGCAATGTTCAAGGTCTATGAGCTAGTTGTGCACCTGAAGTTTTGTTTGATCCCCTTACCCAGGGTCTTAGACATTGGATGTGGTCACTTTCTTCTTTAAATATAACTCAATGTAATCTTGTGGTCACAATTTCTCAGAAAGTATAAATAATAGAAAGTTAATTCTTTTTTATGTATTATAGATCTTTGATCAAGCTGTACACAAGATATTTTGTTTGAGCCCCTGACCCAAGGGTCTTCGAAAATGGGTGTGGTCATTTTCTCCTATATAACTCTGTAATTTTGTGGACACCATTTCTCAGAAAGTTCAGATGATAGAAAGGTAATTATTTTTGCAATATAAAAGATTTATGATTTAGTTGTGCACCTCATATTTCATCTGAGTCCCCGACCCCCGGGGTCTTAGGAAATGGATGTGGTCGTTTTCTTCTATATATACATGTATAACTTACTGTAATTTTGTGATAATCTTTTCTCAGAAAGTATAAAGGATACAAAGTCAATTATTTTTGCAACATGATGGGTCTATGGTCTAGTTGTGTACATGTACCTGATGTTTTGTGTGAGATTCAGACCCCAAGGGTCTTGGAAAGTGGGTGTGGTCATTTTCTCCTATATGTATTATATATATATTTTGCATTTATTTTGAAAACCCATTTCTCATAATTGATAAAGTACTGTAAAACGAGAATATTTAGCGCAAACATATTTTAGCGCAATGAGGGATGAGAACCTTTTGGCGCAAACTTAATTTAGCGCATTGACACCATCTGGTCAATAAAATTAGCGCACAGTGACTTTAGGACTTTGTTTCTCAGACATCGCTGGTAGTAAATTGCCGTCTATGAATCGTAATTTTTTGTAAAGTCAGACAAAAAATATCTGTCGTGTCTCATGTTTGGACGATCGTTGGTAATTACGAACTAATTATCAATTCAATTTAAAGTGATAAAAGAAAATAACGCTGTTCTGTATGTAACATGGATGAATATATATCATCCCAATTTTTCAACGTGGCGTAACGAATCATTTTACGGCAACAGTGCTAACATCACGTTGTGTAAATAAATCCTTTTAAAGTCTGCATGCGCATCTAATGTACATGTTCACAGGGATATACAAAGAGGTATTGACTACATGCCGGCACGTGTCTTGGACAATAGAATTGCCTATTCGTATGCTTGTATTTTTCTTTATAGATCTCCTTTTTTACCGTAAATGTACCTTGTGTTCGAAGGTAACGTCATCTCAATATAAGCGAGAGAGAAGTCTTCTCGTTAGAAATAATACATACATGTATGAACGTCTATTCCTGCATTTAGGTACGACTACAATTTTTTTTATCTGATTGGTTGGAATGAAAATTTGTTTCAATTAAAGACAACTTTAGTTTTTTATTTGTTTTTTTTTTTTTGTCAAAGAATAATCTCGTCCGACTCTTATTTATATTTCATGATTGGTACTTACGGCACGTAGACAACCATGATATACCAAGTACAAATGTACATGTAAATCATGGCGCGTGAACTATCATTATCTACCCAAGCGCTAGCGTTAATCCAATTATCTAATTAGCTATAAAAACAACAAGCGTTGTCGGATAGACCATGCCGTGGACACGGTGTAATGCACTTTGAATAAAATGTCGAATACTTTATTATCGAAATTTGATGTTGCATCTGAAAATTTAGCGCACTACTTAATTTAGCGCAACCATGCCTTTGCGCTAATGGCGCTAAAATAAATCGAGCGCTAAATATTCTCGTTTTACAGTATAAATTCTTTTTGCATAATACATATGTAAAGGGTATGTGGTTTGATTATCCACTTGATAATTAGTTTTAGCCCCTGACCTCTAGGTTCTTGGAAAATGGATGTGGTCATATTCTAGTATACAACTCTGTGCAATCTTCGAAAGTATGACTGATAAAAAGATTTTTGCATTATGTTCAGACTTACACTTAATGTTACGCTTGCGCATGTAATATAC
The DNA here is from genome assembly GCA_028142955.1 of Pinctada fucata. Taxonomy (NCBI): domain Eukaryota; kingdom Metazoa; phylum Mollusca; class Bivalvia; order Pterioida; family Pteriidae; genus Pinctada; species Pinctada fucata. The sequence continues at coordinate 13,453,340 of AP027105.1, forward strand.
ATTTTTTAGCCCCTTACCCTTGGGTCTTAGAAAATATTTGTGTCATTTAGTTATGTATTTTACTAAACAACCAGGAGAGCTTCAATCTCGTCAGAGACTTCTAGTTTTTGTTAGCAATGCCAATTTCAGAATCTTGAAATGGAGACTTTGTTTTGCTGTCTCATGATCGATTTTAAAATGCATACCGTATAACCAGAAATGTTCGCGAGATACGAATTTTCGCTATATATTCGTGACTGTTTTGGAGTCGCGAAAATAAATCTCCGCGAAATATTGTGTTTGATAAGGTTTATCGTAAATTTGTATATTAGTTACATTTTATTCTTATTGTAAATGTGTCATTCTTCATTTTTTTCGGATTAAACGTTAATAGAAGTGAAGAGTGTACTCTTATGATAGAACTAACTAAAAATTCAATGAGGAAAGGTATAAAACATTAACATCATGTGTTCATATTTGTTTGTAATTTAGGAATCGCGAAAAATTGTACTCGCGAAAATAAAGACATCCCATTTTACCATAAAATCACGAAATTTGATACTTGCTAAAATTCCTGGTTATACGGTAACTTTGTTAAATTCAATATCTGTTATGAGATCACCAAGTTTTATGGGAAAATTTCATTGGTCAATATAAATGTAATATTTTATTGCAAAACTGTGGATATTACATATGTACGTTAATAATGTAATGGAGAAATTTAACGTCTAGATTTGGTGGCATTTATGATCATTGACTTTGAATTGAAAGTGATAAGATAAAGAAAATGATATTCATACTTCTTTACAGTATCAATCCTATTGTAATGAATGTATGGCAGATGTACATATGACAAGGATCCTGCATGAATCTGTATATTGGTGCCATACGTCTACCATGATTTAATGTCTCTTTATTTCTGCGGTTATAGGAAGAAAATGGCAATTTATAGGATGTTAATACAGGTATTGAAATCACTTGTTTTAGGAGAAGAAATTTATGGTGCTATTGGATGAAGCTTATCAAGGTTTTGCGACAGGCGATTTAGACGCAGATGGATGGACAGCTAGATATTTAGTTGAAAGAGGACTTGAATTTTTTGTTTCACAGTCATTTTCAAAGAACTTTGGATTGTACAGTAAGTTTGATTTATGTAATGCATCCTAAAATAACCAATTCAACATCTGTTGGCTTTATTTCTCATTTTGATGTCTCTCTTAAAAACATACCAGTAATTCTACTGTGTATGAAATTTTTTTTTCACATGTAAAAGGTCAAGGTCACAGTAGACAAGTTGAATGTTATGTAGATTGTATGTTAAGGATCTTTTATAACTTTTAATATGAGTTGCAAATGGTAAAATAATGACAGAAATTTACTTTAATTATATAGAGAATAAGTGTCTTAATTTGTGTTTTGTTACAGTATGCAACACACAGCAAGTGCATTTATTGTACATGTAATGCGCGTTAGCACATTTCATGCGATAAATGCACTTGCTGTGTGTTGTATACCCGTCACAAAGCACAAATTATGACATTTATTCTATATACATGTATATGCATCATAGCTGTCTGTTTTATTCTTGTTTTCTGAAATTGCTTTTCCTTGGTAAAAGGGTGACGTTAAAATTCATTTCACCGTGGGTTCAGTTTGCAGGTTAGAACATCCGTCACGGCATGTTTCTTTAGATCTTATGCATTGTGACGTCACGAGTGTTAATACATGTTCCTTTCAATAGTAACATCTCAGGGAATTACATTGGTTGTGCATATACATGTATACATGTATACATGTATATAACATAGTTTTTATAAATATTATAACTTTATAATCATCTGTTGAAACTACATATTACTAGAGTGGACCATCAAACTTCTCATAGACGCTAGTAAAACAAAATAATAAAACTTACTGTATTGTATTGTATTCATTATTATGAACACGATACTACATTTGATTTAATATTTCTACAGATGAGCGTATTGGTAACTTGGTGATAGTATGTGCAAATTCCGATGTCAAAGTGAAAGTACGATCGCAGATGGAAATGATTGTCAGAACCACCTGGTCAAACTCACCAAATCACGGCGCTCGTATAGTTGCTACAGTTCTCAACAATGCAGCAACTTTAGATGAATGGTAAGAGGTATAACTTGCCTGTGTATTAGGGATTTAATGATAAAATTATCCCAAACATACAAATTTGATTCAAAATGTATCACGATACAGCCTTACATACAATTTTTATTACAATACAGACGTATGCCAAAAATTACATTATGCAGTACATGTACTTACTTTCTTACAAGCTATGACACTATTAGGGGTGTAGAATAAAATTGAAGTTTGTAAGCCACACCAATCTTTTGGCGAAGAGCTCTCAGAGCTACTTACACCGCGTGGGATCGAAACCTATGATGCTGTATTTCCTTACAGAGGTTTTTGATTGTTTTTGAGTTGGCAAAGCCAACTATACATTGGGATCACTTCTGGTGTAAGCCTCGGCCTTTTTCTATTATGCTGTTACAAATAAAGGGCGAGGGGATCCAAATGGTGTAGTATGAGCCCAACAACGCAGAAAATCTGTATTCGTCTTACGAAGTAAGAAATAGTACCACTATCATTTGGACAAAAACATTTTAAACAACACAAGTTTAAGTGCATTGTAAATGATGAATCCAATGCAATTAATGGAGTGAAAAAAAAATAGTTTTTAGAGCTATTTGTAATGAAGATTCGGAATTTAGTTCTCGTATCACGTAGGAATTCAACCCTCAAGTAGTCCAAAGTAGTACTGCTCCGCATCGCCCTGTGCTTTTTTCCGGGGAGAAGATACCAGAGTTTAATGATAGTTATCTGGTAAAAGTTGTCATAACCGTGTCAGTTTATATTTCATTGATGGAAAGATAGATTTTAAATAGTCTGTTGATGTCAATATAAATCGCTATGGTTCTTGCGTCTAAGATCAGAGGAAGTTCGGAAGGCAATACTATGAACGGCAATTGTCTGAATCAGAATAGTAAGTTTTGAAAATAACTGATGAAGTACATGTATTTGAATATTTTTGTTTCAGAAAGGATTATGAAAAAACACAATTCGAAATTCTTAGACTAGATCGTCTATTTACTGTATGTCGAATTTCTTTTTTCGGGGGAGTGGGGGGGGGGGGTGTTGTGTTTGATTAGGTAAATGAATAATATACATTCCATGATCGTTCGGGTGATAAGAAGATCATTATTCTCAAGATGACAATAAATGTATATACATCCTTGCATAACCATGTACTTGTAGTATTCCAACACATTCACTTCATTACATGTGTTATTACCTTGGACTTGGATATTCACGGAAACGCTGGGAAAAGATATTTCTCCCATATACACAGAGAAGTGCAAAATGGCAAATTGATCATCAACATTGACTATGACGTTTAGTTTTGATAAAAAGATGGTAGAAAGCATAGGAAAAGCACTATTTTTGACGTTTTATGCACATACGGAAAAAAAATGCCACTCTGACATCGGGTCATGGCTCGCAGCCAGATTTGAAAGTACTAGTGTCATATATGGGCATCACTGTAAGGAATATTGTTAAACGGTTGGCGGGCATTGGATAAGATACTCCGCTATTTTCTGAAGAAGTTGAGGTAAAAAAATTTAATTTCTGTGTTAAATTCGCTGTTCCCACACAAGTTGAAAATTAGTAAGATTCCGCCCATAGGCTGTACTGTAGTTTCACAGGAAGACAGCATGATTTAGCGAGTTTTGGCAACTTCAATGTCCGTTTTCTTAGGTTTCTAGTGTATTAATTCGTGTTCCGGGCATTGCAACGGAAAGTTTATAACAAATACATGAAGTCAGGTATCTTCGTTTTTTCGGATAACTGATTTTGGCGGTTCCCACGTTACTTCTTTCTACGAAATTTCCTCAATTTTTTAGAATAAAATCATTATGTTTTCTTATAGAATTGAAAATAGATCATGAACCATCGTTACATAACAAATTGAAAATAATATGAATAACGAAATTAAATAAAACAAAGATTTTATGGAGAAAAGCTACTAACTGATTTTAGTGGGAGTTTCGCCGAACTACGTCACATGACTGAGAGAAGCGGCATCATTTCTCCACATGCACATAAGGAGAAAAAAATATGACGCACTGCGTCGCTTCAATCTTGATCAAAAGATGGCAGAAAAGTATAGGAAACTTATTATCAGACATTGATCACTTGGATGTTATAATTGACTTCAATTGGAAATCCATCCCTCTTGTTGGGGATTTGCTTTTGTCCATGACTCGACAAGCCTCGTCATGGTACAAGCAATTCTGGACATTCGGAGTGGATTTCCTTGTCAGTGCTCACACCTGGTGATAGATTCTATTAGTCTTAACTAATAAGATAACATTTTCACATGCCTTTTGACATTAAGACAATTGTGACGTCATTCATGAATGCTGTGTTGGCCGATCAAAATATGAAAAAAGAATACATAAAATTTTATTTCAAGCGCTTTAAGACAAGAGAAAATGTAAAACACACTATAAAAGTTATGACTTAGATTTATGCTGGTACTGAGGGGATGCATAGAGATAAAAAAAACCCAACTTTACTGGTATAGTGGTATATGCCCCCGTAATTAAAGATTCGGGGCATGTAGTTTTTGGCCTGTCCGCCTGTTTGTCCGTTTGTCCAAAATCTTTAACATTGGACATAACTTTTGAATGGTTAGTGATAGGACTTTCATATTTCACATGAGAATGCCTTGTGACAAGACCTTTCCATTGATACCAAAATATTTGACCCGGTGACCTTGACCTTTTACCTACTTTTCAAAAACTTTAACATTTGGCGTAACTTTTGAATGGTATGTGATAGGACTTTCATATTTCACAAGTGTATTCTTTATGTCGAGGCCTTTCTGTTGAGAACAAAATTTTGTACCTTGACTTTGACCTACTTTACAAATACTTTAACAATGAATGATTGAACATAACTTTTGAATGGTAAGTTACATGTATATGGCTTTGATATTTCACATGTGTATTCCTTGTCACATGATTTTTCCATTGATACCAACATCTTTAGGCCCAGTGACCCTGACCTTGACCTTTCACATACTTAACAGAAAATGGTGTTTATACTTACAAAGATGCCACCCGGAGCATTCTTGTTTCACAAACAAAGGCTTTATTCAATATTAGACTTTGCCAACTCGCAGGACTTTCAGTCCTTTGATTTTCATCATTTAAATGATACTGTACAAAACTGATGAGACATTGCAGTTAGGGCTGTCACGATTCACCGCGGTTCTCGATTCACCGTGGTTCTTGACAATGGTTCGATACACGATACGAGAAGAGGCTGTATCGTTGACTTACGGTTCATTTTCGGCATTTAGTTTTATCTTTAAAAAATCAACATGGCGATGCTCAACACTGAGTCGTCAAAGATAACTTCTGAGTTTTGTACTTTTTTTCCAGTCAGTACAATAATTCTCAAAGCATTCAAGTGATGAATTATCTTAATTTGTTGTTGTTTTAATAAAATATCTGACGAATTACAGAAATGCCTTCATGTCTACATTATAAATGATGTATCATGAGACGAATCGTATCGTGAGTAAATATCGCGTAACATATCATACCGTGAGCTTAGCCACCGTGGGGTATCACGTGATACACAAGTGATATGTTCCACGGGAATCCCCTTTGATTGTAATTTGATTGTAATTAATCGTATATTTGGAGAACACTTAAACAGAATTTTTTCAGTGCTCACCACATGTTATGATATGGTGCACGGACAGATACAAAATTTTCTGTTTAAGTGTTCTCCAAATATACGTCTATTCTTGACCAGAATTAATTACCATCATATAATTGATAATAATTACCATATGATAGGCCTAAAATAAATTCATATAAAGTAGATTTAGACAGTATTTACTTGGTTCAATCAAAGGGGATTCCCGTGGAACATATCATTTGTGTATCACGTGATACCCCACGGTGTTAGCGTATTGTGACAGCCTTAGTTGCAGTATGGCAATGCCGAATTAGTAAGTCTACATTGTTTTTGCATCTGAAAAGTCTATAATTTTTGCAAACACTTAAAGAGTTTGTCAAAAGGAACGTTTCTGCCACTGACGAACTATTGAAGTGTTTGCAAAAACTATGAATTTTCCATATACCTTGACAATATGGATTGATTTATTAGGCATTGCCCTACTGCAATGGCTCATCAGCTTTGTAAAGTTTAATTTAGAAAATGAAAAAAATACCTTGAAACTGTGTAAGGAATCACAACACCATATGTTTCGATCCCATGTGGTGTACTTAGCAAATACTGATCATATAAAAGTATTTATCATTTCTGTATGTGATTTACTGTCAATAGATGTTCTTCAGGAAAAATAATGTTAAAGAAATGGCAACTCGAATCATTCTCATGAGAAAAATGCTGAAAGAGAAACTGAGTGCCCTTGGTACACCAGGATCATGGGATCACATAACAAATCAGACTGGGATGTTCAGCTTTACTGGATTGAATCGTAAGTTAATAAGGATCTAACACCAAGAACAGGTCTTTAATTTTTGTTTTGTTATGATCTTTTTTTTTATGGGGGGGTGGAGAGGAGGGAGTTGTAATGTACAGGTCCATGCAAGAATCAGGCAGGGGTGATGCATGAACATCTTTCGCAAAACTTTTTATTATACCCCCCGCAAACAAAGTTTTGGGGGGGGGGGTATATAGGAATCGCCCTGTCTGTCTGTCTGTCCATCACACCTTGTCCGGAGAATAACTCCTCCCCCTGTGGATGGATTTTAATAATATTTCACAGAAAAGTTCCTTAGGACCTAAGGATGTGTTGTGACCTTGAACCAAGGTCAAAAAAGAAATCATCAGTAAAACCTTGTCCGGAGCATAAATCCTTCCCCTGTGGATGGATTTCAATAATATTTCACAGAAATGTTTCTTAGGAACTAAAGGTGTGGCACAACCTTGAACCAAGGTCATAGTTCAAAGGTCAAGGTCACAATAGATATCAATAGTAAAACCTTATCTGGAGCATAACTCCTCCCCCTGTGGATAGATTTTAATCATATTTCACAGACATGTTCCTTATTACCTAAGGGTGTGTCATTACCTTGAACCAAGGTCATAGGTCAAGGTCACAATAGACATCATTAGTAAAACCTTGTCCGGAGCATTACTCCTCACCTTGTGGATGGATTTCAATAATATTTCGCAGAAATATTCCTTATGACCTAAGGGTGTGTCGTTACCTTGAATCAAGGTCATAGGTCAAGGGTCAAGGTCACAATAGACATCATTAGTACAACCTTGTCCAGAGCATAACTCCTTCTCCTGTGAATGGATTTCGCAAAAATGTTCCTTAGGACCTAAAGGTATGCCATGACTTTGAACCAAGGTCATAGGTCAAAGGTTAAGGTCACAATTGACACTTGATCCTGATCTCAAGATAACTTTTCAAAAAATATTGTTGCGGGAGATATTTTAGCTCCGTTAGGGGCAAATTTTCATTATTCCTGTTTTGAGTATGGGTGGTACAAACAAACAAAATGAAATTCATTTCTCAAGGTTCAGATGGTGAAGCGAGATATTCACCTCATATTTTACAAAAGATTATGAAGAGAGTAAAATGGTGGGAAAATTATCCTTATATAATTCAACCAAATTTGCTACCCCTATTACTTTCTTCACCATCCAAGTATGAGGAAAATTCTTTCAGAACATGCATATGGAGGCTGATCTATACACATTTCAAAAGAAAAAAGTCCAGCAAAAAATTTAAGGTTTTTCAACTGCCTGATCCTCAGGTGGACTTGTACTTAACAGACGAATCAGGAAAATGTATTTGTAAATGGGTTAAGTCAACATTAAGAAAGGATCTAGATGACTTTCCAGGGGTGCATCCAAGCCAGAGGAAAGTAAAGGTAAAATCAGGAAAATTAGCATTTTTGGCAAAATACTAAAAGGGACTCCTCCTTTTTCCCTTTAGATCTGTGTATGAACACTTGAAACAATTCATGACATCCTTGTAAATAAATATTATCATGACATGTACATACATACATATCCAGTAGGAGCTTATTTTTTGTCATTTTGCCCTGGTCACAATATTTTCTTCTTGAACCCATGGTTTCTTTTCTTAAGGCAGTGCTTGGATCCTTTGTGATTTTTCAGTTCAAATTACATGTATCTTTAATATTAGTTCTTTTTTTCTCTTTGCTGGAACATTGAAAAGATCTTTTTACTGTAAAATGACTTAAATACATGTATTTGAAAATTTATACATATCTCGAAATTTGTTCGGCTTCATACATTTAAATGCCACACTGTTGAATAGATTTTGTTTTCAATCAATACTTTTTCATAAAAGTATATTTACACAACAGATCCATAAAGAGGTTTGAAGATTTATGTATGATAGATAATAGTCTTCCTTTGTTGGAAACCCATGCTCGGTCATGCAAGTTCACCTCCCGTGGGTCATAACAGAATTTTCTCTGGATAGCATTACAAAAATCTAATGTGAGTACTCGTCCATGAATTTGTTATCGATAGCAAAAGTATGATCTATTTTATATTTCTATCAACAAAAGATGTCCTAATTAATGTTGACAGCGATTCATATTTGTTGCTTTTAGGAGTTACAAAACAATATTACTTATATATTGGCTTTAAGTAGCTAAATCAGTGACCAGAACTTGCATTAGATTTTTGTAATGCTATCCAGCAAAACTTCTGCCATTATGACCCATGGGAGGTGAGCTTGCATGACCGAGAGTGGGTTTCCGACGATGTACTGTGATTTACTGTCGATACTGCAAGAACATGATATACACTTCAAATTAGTTTGTAGCATTTAAGCAAGTTGATTTTTTAAGCGAATAGCTTTAAGAGATCACCTGAATTTTTTCACGCTAGAGAGCCCCAATTCTGTATAATTTGTAGCACGAACCAATCAAATCACAGGAATTCACATCGTGTGACGTATGAAGTCTTCTGAAAGAGAAGGGTCACTGCTGCTTTGAAATGTGTAAACGATGTAACTCTGTTTATGTCGTGTTACTTATTGTCGGCTTCCTGAAGCTGGACACACTAGGGATGTTTTTTACTTCCGCACACACTTCGAAGAGGTAGCATACGAGCAATCTGCCTGTTCTAATGACAGGAAGCAAGCTGTCGACGGAAACGACCGACTGCAAACGAAGATAACGTCATGTTAATTTCTAATTGGAGGATTCCTGGACCGACTTTGAGAACAAAAAGGTTCGATATATGGGTTCAGTACTTCAGTCGTACGATTTTTGTATTTGTATATGGATATATTTCTTCTCTCCTTATTTCTTTTCGTTACAATTCGTTCGTTTTCTTTATTTATTTTATCCGATCCTGCATATGAGTCCCACTTTTAGTGCAAGCATCCTTTGGCGAATGTTCCATTCATAAATACGTCCAGGGTCGTATATAGAAAAATTCCTGATACGTCTACTATTTAGCCCCCCCCCCCTTTCCGCGAAAGAGATTGGTTCCTTGCCACCTAAAAATGATAGCTGACGCCGGCCGATGACAATCTTTTTTTTTTTAACGCCAGTACAAGTTTGTAGCATCGGGATATAAACACGTGTTGTCTATAAACGTGAGATAAAAATAGAACAATGCACATGCGTGGATCCATACCTCGGGGAGGGGACCAAAGCAGTATTAACTGTAGCTGTACTTTTCTGTTGGATCGAAAATTGAATATGTGGATGTGAAGTAAGAGAGAAATAGGGAATACAACATGTACAACGACAATTCATCATGAACGAATTTTGTTACGGGAGAGGTCATAATTGAAAATCCAACGTTAAAAAATCTTAGTTCATTATTACACCATATCATTTTCTAGAAACTTTATAAAACTGAAAAAAATATATATACCCAGGTACAATGTACATATATTCAAAAAATTACCTTCTCATTCCGCTCGCCGGTTTGAAGGATAAAACTGTAATAATTATTTTTGTTTATCTTTGTTCTTTTAGACACAAGTAATTCTGTATTTTTTAAAAATTTCGAGCTTGTCACCCTTGCCAGTTTTCATAATATTTTCAGAAAGAAAATGAAAAAAAAAAATTAGAACCACTTCGCGTTGCATGCACCCGTCTCGTCATCCCCATTTCTACGGCTTAGTCCCAGGGATGTTTCTATGTCTTAAAAAATCGAGAAGATACGGCTTAGTTGTTTATAATAAAAAGCTCTTTCAGGTGTTACATTACGACTACCTCACGACGTGCGTATGCGTATACTTTTAAAATTTACATTTACAAATGTATTTACTGAACATCGCCCATTTCTAGGAATTGAGGCATTCCAAACCACACTGAAGAATATGTAAAGGTACCGGTTTTCAGGTTTTAGATTGGAAATGGAAGAAGAATTTTAGCGTGTTAGACATTATCAAGGACGTACAAACATAATGAAAAAAATATAGGCCTTGAATGCATTTTAATCTTTTTAGAAATTGAACTCATTACACTGCCGGTATATAATCTCCCTCTCTATGTCTTCATGATCTGCCTAGGGGTAAGTCGGCCCCGGGTCCATGGCAGCCGCTGATATCAGTGGTGGATTCAGAGGGGGGGTTGCGGAGGGGGCGTCCGCCCCCGGCACTGGCCCAAAATTTTCCAAAAAACCCTACATTTTTGCCCATTTTCAGTAAAAATCGGCAAAATTTGCCCTTTGACCCCCGGCAAAGGGGGCGCTGGATCCGCCACTGGATATAGTTCTGCATAGGGCTCCATGGCAGCCTCGATCTAATCGGGTAAACTCATTTAATTATCCAGTTATGTATTTTAAAACAGCCTTTTCCAATGAAAGGCAATTTTTTTATTCATTTGATCTTTGGAAAATTCAAGGAGTATTAATTTAACGGAAGATACTAGTATTTGTTAAAGACGGTCTCAGATTGCTCAACAACCCACTTCCCCTTCAACTTGACTCACCTGCCCTATTCCATTAGTCAACCCTCTGGGTCGGCCACTAGAAGTATTGACTCTTTGGAAAATGCAAGTTCGAGAACCGTGTTCTTTTAATTCTAATGAAATCTTTATGGATTTGCATTTCAGTATTATTGTATATTTTCATAAACTTGTCTACGAAGGAAAGATTGATTACATACATAATAAATGATACATATATAGTGATATTTAAGCTATTCGCTTTCAGTACCTTCAGTGCTTTGATTCTTTGCAGCAAGTCAGGTGGATGTCTTGACAAAGAAGTATCACATCTATCTTCTGAAGAATGGTAGAATCAACATGTGCGCCTTAACAACACATAATATTGATTACATTGCCGAGGCCATTAACGATGCTGTAACGAATTCAAAGCTTTAAAGTCTGTGATGTAAAACTGATACTCTCGGTATTTTATCAATGATATTTTGAGCGTACATTGTTTTGTTACATGCTTTATTTTGATCTGCTTTAGATAACAACCACACATATATTATGTTATATTTATCATTTTATTGTTGACATATTTCTTGGTATCGTTGACGGTCCAGTGATCTTACCTTGAAAATGGACAAATATATAAACCTCTATCGCAGATTTGATTAAATTTTTGTTTCATATTGTCTCACACCTTAGAGTAAATTATGCAATTTTACCAATGATTTATTTAATTGATTTATGAACTGTCAATGAAATTTTGTTGGGTATTGTAGTAAAGAAATGACCTGAAGGATTTTAACACATTTGTTGACATTAGTTTATGATACCAAGTAAAATCATGTGATTAAATGAATTTATTACCGTATGAAAATGATTCTGATGGAATTTTTTTATCCTTGATTAAAATGTGTACTAGAAAGTGACCCTGACCCAATGACCTCTTTCAAGGTTGTTTTAATTAGGATTCTATGTCTAGGTCTGAATTTGATAATGTCTGAGTAATAGCTTACTTTTATGTTTTGTGTGTGTCACATTTGATTAGGTGTTGGCAATTTTTTTTCAATATGATGTGTCACAATTGTTTAGCTGTTAAATACTGATTTTAATTCTTGATAACTGATACATGAATCTTGAAAGCCAGCTTTCTATGAATTTTATTTTTCCATGAAGGTTAAAGCAGCTTACATTTTCTTTGTAAAGCTGAAATGCTTTGAATATATTTGATGTATGAATGTCAAAGTTCAGCTTTGTATGTATTGAATTTTATTTTCCATGAATGTCAGCTTACTTATTCCATGTATAGCTGTGTATTTATGAATATATCTAAAACTCTTGTTGTTTAAAGTGTCTTTTATTTTCACTTTGGTACAGAAATAGGATTGAATTATTTTACATCAAGTGCTAAGGATATTGTATATGTATGCCTGACCATTCTGTTTTGTAAAGAGAAAAGAAGTTGCAAGTCAGTATGCAGTTTCTGACAGTATGAAGCATTAAAGGTTGTTTGTTGTGCTAGCTTAGGTTATGAAGTGGTTGAAACATCAGGTTGATGTGTTAGCAAACCTGAGCTTATTGAGCGTAGAAGGTTTTATAATTAGCTTTACCGTTTTTTTTCATATGGTAAAATTTTAGCTCTGTATGAACTTTCATAAACCTAATAGTGATTTTATTCTTATGGATTTAACTTGTGCAATTCTAGAATTAATTATTATCATTATTATTTTCTTTACTCAGTGAAAAAAAAGAATAATAAATTATGAGAATGGTATGAATAAGACTTTTTTTAACTGATAATTCAGATTCCTCTTATTATGTCTCTCCCCCCCCCCCCCCCCCCCCCCCCCCCCCCCCCCCAACGGGGAGGAGACATATTGGTTTTGCCTTCGTCGTCTCTGTCTGTCCGTCTGTCTGTCCGTCTGTCACACATTGTGTCCGGGCTATATCTCCTGAACCGTTTGCCCGATCACTTTCATATTTTAGTATGTTGTTGCTTCTGACCCGAAGGTTTCACATCACCTTGACCCAAGGTCATGTGACCAAGGTCAAGGTCACTTAGTGCATTTTTAATGAAATTATGCATACATTCCTGTCCGGGCTATATCTCTTGAACTGTTTGCCAGATCACTTTCATATTTTAGTATGTTGTTGCTTATGACCCGAAGGTTTCACATCACCTTGACCCAAGGTCATGTGACCAAGGTCAAGGTCACTTAGTGCATTTTTAAAGAAATTATGCATACATTCCTGTCCGGGCTATATCTATTGAACCATTTGCCCGATCACTTTCATATTTTAGTATGTTGTTGCTTATGACCCGAAATATTCACATCACCTTGACCCAAGGTCATGTGACCAAGGTCAAGGTCATTCAGTGCATTTTTTATGAAATTATGCATACATTCCTGTCCGGGCTATATCTCTTGAACCGTTTGCCGGATCACTTTCATATTTTAGTATGTTGTTGCTTATGACCTGTAGGTTTCACATCAACTTGACCCAAGGTCATGTGACCAAGGTCAAGGTTACTTTGTGCATTTTTAATGAAACTACATACATTCCAGTCCGTGCTATATCCCTTGAACCGTTTGACGGATAACTTTCAATTTTAGTATGTTGTTGCTTATGACCCAAAGGTTTCACATCACCATGACCCAAGGTCAAGGTCACTTAGTGCATTTTTAATGAAATTATGCATACATTCCTGTACGAGTTATATCTCTTCAACCGTTTGCTGGATCACTTTCATATCTAAGTATGTTGTTGCTTATGACCCGTAGGTTTCACATCACCTTGACCCAAGGTCATGTGACCAAGGTCAAGTTCACTTAGTGCATTTTTAATGATATTGTGCATACATTCTTGTCCGGGCTATATCTCTTGAACCGTTTGCCAGATCACTTTCATATTTTAGTATGTTTTTGCTTATGACCTGAAGGCTTCACATCACCTTGACCCAAGGCCAAGGTCACTTACTACATTTTTAATGAAATTGTAGATACATTCTTGTTTAGGCTTTATCCCTTGGACCGCATACTGGATTGCTTTCAAGTTTAAGAATGTATTTAGTCATGACCAAAAGGTTTCACCTGGACCCATGGTCATTTGATCAAGGTCAAAGTTACTAAGTACATTTTAATGAAATTGTACATGCTATCCCATTGGGGCTGTATCTCTTTTAACTATTTATCAGATCACCGTCATATTTTAGTATTACATTTTTTAATGAAATTGTAAATGCTATTGAGTCTGGGCTATATCTGTGGAATCGTATACTGGATCACTCTTATACTATAGTATGCTGTTGCTCAGGGTTGGAGGGTTTCTTATCATCTTGACCAAAGGTCATGTGCCCAAGGTCAAGATCATTTAGTTCTTTTTAATGAAATTGTACGTACTAATATTGTCAGGGCTATATCTCCTGAACCCTTCTCACAATTGTTTTCATATTTTAGTATGTTGTTTCTAAGGACTAAATGTTTCTTATCACATTGTCCCAAGGTCACATGGTTAAGGTAGCTTCTTACTTTGGTAATGAAATTGTATATGCTAAGCATGTCCAGGCTGAAATTGTCTATGCTAATAATGTTTAGGCTTTATATTTTGAACCATGTATCCAATCACTAATTCAGTTTTTTGTTGCTCATGATCCATACAATGTTAAACGTCTTCAAATTCAATAGCATCATTTAAAAGCAGATAAATTTGCAGCATGGACCAGACATGCATTTTTCGGGTACTTAACCCTCGTCAGTGAGTGTAGGTCTCAGATCACCTAAAAATGTATATCCAAGGTCATGTGACCAAAGTCAATTTCTTTAAATATGCTTATAAAGAAATTGTATATGCCAATCATGTTTGGGCTTTACCTCAATCAATGTAATGAATCACTTTCATGTTTTAGTATGATGTTGCCCATGACTCAAAGGTTTCACATCATTTTGCATTTTGGCCTAAGGTCAAAGTAACTTAGAGGGAGGGGGAGACATCTGTTTTTTTATGAAAAACATTTTGTTTAATTTGATGGTGACATTGTGTTGGACGGAGACTTATTATACTGGTATGTGTAAAGAACTTTGAACATGACTTGAGTCAAACTGTCCACAATAGTCCATTTTCAAGATAAAAGATACATACATGTGAACCTCCCGGCGGGAGGACGAAATCTCCCGACGAAACGAGGACCCTCCCGATGAAAAATAGTCCTCCCGATTCCTCCCGACGAAACAGAATCCTCCCGACGAAAACGAAAAATCCTCCAGATTTCTCCAGATGAAATGCAAAATCCCCATTTGTGTATTACGTTACGCATTACGCCGTCTGTAGTTACCAGACAATCAATTTAATAAGTGCTAATTATACAGGTGACAGGTATATTGCTGGAAAAACAAAGCAATTCGCGTTGCGTTCTCTTCACCGTCACGGGTACTTGACTTCCCCGGGGGACGTTATACCCAGTACATCTTAACACGGGTCGTCAAATTCACGTACCAAATTGATGTACAAGGTTAATTGGGGAATCTTCTTGATGCCGTAAAATCATATTATATTTATATATAACACGAAAAAGTGAGGAAATGCAGTAAAAGCTCGCTGATAAAATTTAATAAATAAATAAATACGTAGGAAAAACGACGTCATGTAATTCACATACTCTGTATAAGCGTGTATAACCTGAGGTAGATAATGATCGTTTCGTTTATTATTCTCCTAACAATGGGATTTAAATCTGATGAGTGGTCAGTTTAAACCACATGAAGAGCGGTTATTGATTTTCTGTACAGGTGTACTCAAGTAGCAGAAGCAAGGTAAAAGAAATCAACGGACGTCATTGAGACAACTCTCGGAACTCCGAATTGTTTTTGTTGTTGTATGAGAGCGGAATCTGTCCTTGTTGAAAAGCGAGTTGAGAAAATTTGTCCGTAGATTAAATAAGGGGGGGGGGGGACGAATACTGATAAATCCTCCCGATGTAAAATTAAAAAACCTCCCGACGAACGGCCAAATCTCCAGATGAAAATTGAAAATCCTCCAGATTTGTGGAGGCAAAAGGTTCACATGTATGAAGATATGACCCTTCCTTATCTTGATTTTATACACACAGACACCCGACATCACATCATTTGGCAAAAATTTCCATTGTGACGTCACATCTGATCGCACCGTCTTGAAGCACCTTGATGTGTTGTCATGCCTTTTATTTTGACGTCACAATGAAAATATCGCGAAATTTTGTGATGTCTGGTGTGTATATATATAACTGTCTCACGAGTTTATTTGAAAATCATCTGTTGCTGCACAAAGACAGAGTAGAGATTAATACACCCCGTCCGGCTTTAG
Source organism: Pinctada fucata (assembly GCA_028142955.1). Lineage (NCBI taxonomy): Eukaryota > Metazoa > Mollusca > Bivalvia > Pterioida > Pteriidae > Pinctada > Pinctada fucata. The sequence goes on from AP027105.1 coordinate 13,469,629, forward strand.
TTTTACCTTTCGTTGATCGAGACATTTAATTATTACATCATACAGGTGCGTGTTTACATAGACGTTGGTTCCAAACAAACCCCTAATTACATCATGAGTTGTATTCAGGTTGTCTCAGTCAGGAAATACCCACTGTACGAATGGGATAAAAAGACCTATACATATACGATAAAACCGTTACACATATAAATTTTGACTTCGTTCTTGAACTTAAAGAACTTTGCTTTCTTGGAGGAGGGGGGTAACTATTTTCAAGAAAAAAGTGAACATTGTAATTTAAATATAACATGCTGATTGGTTGAAATACTTTTGAAAATATTATTTTTAGATAAATCGTACCATATTTTTCTATTAATGTAAGTAAGAAGTGTGTGAATGATGGAGGATGAGAGAAGAGTAGTTAAAGGGGGATTCGCTCCTCCCGCGATCCAGTTTAATACCCTTTTAAACTGTGAACAAAGATTGATCAAAATTATCTTTTACTTATTTTACTTTAACATCAATCTAGCATTGTGATCCTGTCATACTTTGTCATGCTTGGTACACTTAGTTTACTTCGTTTCTCTTTGTAGTTTGAATTTTCACCTTATGAGGACAATCTCACCTCCATGAACATTTTTACTATCATAATAAATTCTCAGAGCAGGATACAATAACTCCTCAAAGCAGGACGTATTTTTACTCCTCAGAGCAGGAAGTAATTACTTCACAGAACAGGACATATTTACTCCTCGGAACAGGAAATATTTACTCCTCAGAATATAAAATAATTATTCCTTGGAGCAGGACATATTTACTCCTCAGAGTAGGTCTATTTGTTCAACTCTTTATTTAAGAGAGACAATGACCACGGTCATCGGTAACAAAAGAAAGGTAATTGTAAAGTACAATCAATTATAAAGGAATTGGCAAGATATACTTCTCTAATAATTACTCCTCAGAATATGACAAAATTACTCCTCAGAGTGGAACATAATACCTCCTCAGAATAGGACATTTTACTCCTCGGAGCAAGCCACATTTACTCCCCAGAGCAGGACATAATTATACTCCTCAGATTAGGTCATAATCGCTCCTCAGAGCATGACACGTACATCAGTAGGCATGAATACTCCTTCAAAGAGGACACAATCCTCTCAATTAGAGATCAATTATGATTAATACAAACTCTAGCTATGACGACGTACCCTAATCAAGGATGCTCTTAAAATTGGGATAGGTCGCTTTGTAACATATATTTTCAAATCGGATGACAATATCGATTCATTGTCGTGATCCTTTTATTTATTTATTTACTGATTTATTTATTTATCTACCTATTTAATTAATTTTAAATTGAATAATTAAATAGTGGAACCTGTTTCAATTTTGATAGATAATACAGCAAAACTAACTTAGCATTTTTTGCGTAAAAATATGAAGAAGCAAGATGTTTTCTTTTCCTTTTGGGGGGGGGGGGGGTGATGTGGATAAGGAGAGAGTGTAGGATCCACTGACCAACCCCGGTCACCCGTATCTTCTAATCAATGACTTATAAACTGTTTATAAGTCCTTATTGTAATCAAGACACCACCACCCCTTTAAACGTTGATGTGTCACGTGATGCCCAAAAATAGCAAGCATCGAAAGTGAAAGTACAGAAGAAGATATGGAAGTTGAGAGCGAAAAGTAGAGTTACACAGTTACATGGATGACAAGCATCGCTCCAAGTTTATAAATGTAAATTTATCCTCATCAAGTACCTTAAACATGAAAGATTATGATTTTAAACGATGAAAATTCGTAGGTTTATGCAATAGAGCAGATTCCACTTTCAGCTGACCTGTTGACAGTGACACGCATGCTGAAAAAAATGGGTCAAATTGTCCTACTTTTGACTTTCGCAGGTTGACATCGACTCATTTGGGGAACAGTAGGCATACCAACATAAGGAGAGGAATTTCATCTCCTTTTTTATCAAGAAAGAAACGGATATTTAAGAATATGATATCCTATATATATTGATTCTAAACTTCCTTTTTGGGGAAAGAAAATTAAATTGCGCACACCCCAACGTGGCAGAATAGTCAACCAGATGACGGAGGCCACTGACTGGAAAAAGAAGAAGAAGAAATTAATTGTACACAGGAATGGGAGGATACAATCTAAAAACAAGTAATCCCTTGCATTTGTGGATCCAGTGCTCTTTGACTCTCAGTAATACTTGTTTTTAGATAGTATAACCTTCCCATTCCTGTGGATGTACTAACGTAAAAGTATTTATTTAAAATGAATTTAGCCCTATATATACATTAATATAATTTAATTATATCATTTTAGATTTGCTAAATAGAAAATTTCATTTGTCAAGATAGGCCAGGTTTTCTTACGGTATATTATACATATGTCTTGTATATTGGATGTACAATACTAAAGGAAATCAAAGCCTAAGTTTTTTCCCTTTGACATTGTCCTTGTTCATGATCGACTGCCTCACATTTAACCAAAGCCATAAAACCTTAACGGCCGTAAATTTGATAATTCGAACTACATGTTAAAAATTAATTGCTGTTAAAACAAATTGGTTCAGTTAAATTTAGTTTGGATTTTTCCAACTTGTATTCATTGTGACTTTTACCTGTTTGTAATGCTAAAATATGTACTGAGACTATATTAGGAATGATTCTGTGTTGTGTCTAATCAAATACATGCACATTTTATCGTTTGTGTTTTAATTACCTTTACATAAAATTTCTGTTCAAATTTAACACAAATAATGTTGCAAATGCAATTATAAATATCAGTTGTGACAAATATCAAACTGATTACAATAACACTGCATGATTATGACGTGAAACTTTCTAAATGTGCCCAGGTATAGCTGAATTAAAATGAATCAAAGCCTCAGGTTGCGAAGATTCACTTTTGTCATATTTTTCAGATTCATTTAGGTTCTCTTTCTACACAGTCAGAGGTCTAGAACTCACCTTTCCCGTTGCTTGCAGCAATTGAAAAGTTAGGTCGTGGGCAAATAGACTTGTTAAACATTTTTCCTCTCCATTAAGACTTCATTCTTCCTTTAATATCTCCTAATTTCCAGACATTGAGGTTTTAATTTATTCTGAGGAATAGAATGCCGATTTGCTTAATCGGCTACATTTCCTCCCATTTCCCGTTGCTTGCAGCAACTGAAAAGTTACCTGGTCGGGAAAGTAGAAAGCAAGTGTTCACTTACCCGTGGGCAAGTAGACTTGTTAAACGTTTTCCTCTCCTTTCAGACTTCATTCTTCCTTTAATATCTCCTAATTTCCAGACATTGAGGTTTTAATTTATTCTGAGGAATAGAATGCCGATTTGCTTAATCGGCTACATTTCCTCCCATTTCCCGTTGCTTGCAGCAACTGAAAAGTTACCTGGTCGGGAAAGTAGAAAGCAAGTGTTCACTTACCCGTGGGCAAGTAGACTTGTTAAACATTTTCCTCTCCTTTCAGACTCCATTCTTCCTTTAATATCTCCTAATTTCCAGACATTGAGGTTTTAATTTACTCTGAGAAATGGAATGCCGATTTGATTAATCGGCTACATTTCAACATAGCTATAGCCTTTAACATTAGTTGCAGTGTTAGACCTATATCCTTCTCTACATATCCTTTTTAATCACTGGGCAAGTAATGTTTTGGGTCAGGCAAGTAAATTTTAAGACATGAGTTGCCCATGGCAAGTCAAGATTTCGAAAAAAAAAAATTCTAGACCTCTGACAATTGAAGTTGATAATATTTACTTGTACAATGTATAACTATTTTATGATGCACAGAGAGTTTTAAAGATGGATTCCCCTCCGCCCCCTCCAGAGGATACAAAGAAAATACCATACGTTGTAGCATTGGACGTGGGTACAACAAGTATAAGAAGTCATGTATATAATTCTCAGGGCAGAATTAAGGGAACTGACTGTAAGAAGGTACTGTAATACACATCTCAATCTCAGATGAATTAAGATCGGTTACAGATAATGCTATTAGTATTGTAATAATTTTAAAAATATATACAGAAAGAACGTAAAGAGTGTGCACATGTTATATTACATGTATGTAGAAATATAGGGGATGGGTTAGAAAATACTTTTCAACTTTCAGCTATACTTGGTAAAAAAGAAGGCAGGTTTATTTAATATGTATCTGACAGTTAAAAGGAAAGAAATGTACAAAGTGGTCAATAGAAATAAAAATTATTTTATACAAAGAAATTAAAACATTGACTAATTAGATTGAATCACTTACATATTGACATGAATTACTGAGTCTACCTGACTTAATAGGTCATGTGCATATGTGATATTTGATGGCCATTTATTATTTTTGTAGGTCAACCTGATACATCCACATCCTGGTTGGGTAGAAATGGATCCCTCGGAACTACTCGGTCAAGTCAAAGACTGTATCAAAAACTCTATCACAGGTATTTGTAATGTTAATGTTCTGAGATATTATGAATGAAACCAAAGGTACATGTAAATGTAATATAAATGTTCTCATTTTGAGCTGCAACCAAGCTTGAATAGCAGATCAAAACTTATCGAAAGGACAGCAGCCTCTTTCACAAAAATACTTACGAACAATTTCAGGAATTTCCGTAACTTATGATTGCTCACCTCTACTTACTAAAATTTGAGAACTTTTGGGTTTTTATTTATATTTAGTATGTAAAAACGATATTAGAAAACATTATCAATCCAACTATAAAACATTTTTAACCTTTTATCAAGGGACGAAAGTTATGAAAATTCCTTAAAATGTTTGTAAAGATTTTTGTGAAACTGGGCACAGAATTCGATGTAATCATAACGGCACCTTGATTATGTTCTCTCATCAGAAACACATCTAGTACTTGGTGTAGATCTGATGGGCAATGTCCACAAAAAAATATGATTGCAATTATCATGATTACATGTAAAATGCTTTACTACAATACATGATTTTTTTTACAGAATTGAACAAAATATTTTGTTGTCATCTCCAAAGTTTAAACTTAATGCAATCTATCTGATTTCCTTGGAAATTGTTTTAATTTGGATGCTTCAACAAATTATGAAGTATTTTGATTTTGAGGGAAAAGAATACTTTTATTTCTCTATCTCCTTCAGCTGCCGGACTGAGTCCATGTGATATAACTTGTCTGGGATTAACAGTTCAGCGTAATACCTTCATTACGTGGGACAGGTTTGTATACTCCATTAGCTCTTAATTTTAAAAATATTTATGTTTACATTACTAGTAGATTCCCCATGTTAAATGCCCATTAGGCAACTAGAATTATATTGCAATAACTTGGTTTGCTATCGTGACGTCACATTCATGTTTTTCATGTAGGGAGAATTTACCAATGTTAAAATACATTTGATGCTGTTGAAGGCAAAATGTGTGATGTGTATGCAAATAAAAATGAACGATAATTAGAATAAATGTAAATACATGTATAAGTAATGACTGTCTTACTTTTGGTGTGTAATTCTTGTTGGACACGTGCAAATTTTCTGAGAATCGCTTTGCAATTCAAAGAATTTGCACGTTACCAACCAGAATCATACACCCATGAACACCAAAAGTAAGACAGTCATTTCTTAATTGAAACAACAACTATATTCTTTTTGATAATTGTTGAAGACTTCCTATAAATGAGGGCACTACCATTTAATGGTGCAGGCATCAAGAATCAGTCATTCTGTCCTTCTTTTTCGTTTAAGTTTCCAGATGATGGCTCAAAAACTCTTTCACCGATCCAAATTGTATTAAGATGTAAGCTTATTTACCAGGAGGGGAAGTACCCTATTGATTTTGGGTTAATAGGTCAAAGGTCAAGGTCATTGTTAAGAAAAGAAAACCACCCAAATGAATTATTTCCAGATGATATTTCACCTTTTCAAACCAAGTTTAGGTATATGCTTACTTATCAAAAGAGGAAATAACCTTTTGACTAAAAATTTGGGGTCAGTAGTTTAATATAATCTACAATTAAGGTCAGTTAAGAAAAATAGGGATTCAAGGTTCTGACTCAACAACCCTTTCACCTATTCAAACGAAATTTTGATACGTGGCTGACTATGAGGGGAAGACTTCTGGTATTGGGTTAGGGTACATGTATATAGGTCAATGGTCAAGGTCACTATGGATTGTTGTTGCAAGATTCAGGGTACAGCAGGGCAGGGGGCATACATTTTACAAACATTTTGTATAGTTGATTTAGAAGTTACTGTAAATTGCTTTATTTTTGTCAGTACCAATTTTCGTCAATTCGTTCAAAATGACCATTTTGTCAGTAAGTAAATTCGTCATCCAAGGGTCCCTAAAATGTACATTCTTCTGTGCAAATGCCAACTTAACATTCAGATAGGCCGTATGCGTATGTTTTCATTGTTTGTTTAACAATTATTGGTAAACAAACAAATAGAGAAAAGCTTGTTGTAAAAACATATCATTTGGTAATTAGAAGTACAGTGTGTGCGTATTCAGTTTTCAATGATTTATCATTTTCCTGTCGTAATTTTTCCTTTCTACACTATATTTTGTCGGAAGCATTTATATTCGTCGATACATAATTTCGTAAAGGGAGGCACTGACGAAAATGACGAAAATTGGTACCTGACGAATAAAAACCACTTTACAGTATCTTATTTTGCAGGACAACTGGAGAACCCTTTCATAATTTTATCACATGGCAAGATTTAAGAGCAAGAGAAACGGTGAAAAACTGGAACAGCTCTATGAGAATGAAGGTGAGAATTGATTTCAATATCTTTGTGTAAGTCCCTCTGTACACGTAGATGTTTATATGAGGTACTATGAATTCCAAAATATTATTTGTTATACCATTGTTGATTTGTAAATGTATGTAATTTACAGGTTTTAAATGGTGGATCTTCGGTGCTTCATTTATTTACCCGTCAAAAAAGATTTCTTTCTGCCAGCGTACTCAAGTTTATGTCTCCGCAGGTAAGCATGGCTTTTAGTTCCTCAGAAGATTTTAGTTCTGAAAATTTTGATTGTGATTTTATTTACTGCTTTCGAAAAACTTGAATTGAAAAGAAGAGTAATTTTTAGCTCTACTGGTCTCAGACCAGTCGAGCTTATGCGATACCCCGTCGTCCGGCGTCCGTCCGTCTGTCCGTCCGTCCGTCCGTAAACAATTCTTGTGCTCGCAACTCCTCTGAAACCATTGGTGATAGAAAGTTAATTCTTTTTGCATCCTGCTTGGTATGTGGTCTAGTTGTGCACCTGACATTTGGTTTCAGCCCCTGACCCCCAGGGTCTTAGAAAATGGGCGTGGTTATGAACTTCTATGTAATCTTGTGCTCGCAACTCCTCTGACACTATAAATGATGGAGACCTAAATCTTTTTCCAATATGATAGGTCTGTGGTCTAGTTGTGCACCTGATATTTTGTTTGAGCCCCTGACCCCCAGGGTCTTAGAAAATGGGTGTGGTCATTTTTTCCTATATAATTCTATGTAATCTTGTGCTCGCAACTCCTCTGAAACTATAAATGATGGAGACTTAATTCTTTTTGCAATATGATAGGTCTGTGGTCTAGTTGTGCACCTGATATTTTGTTTGAGCCCCTGACCCCCAGGGTCTTAGAAAATGTGTTTGGTCATTTTTTCCTATATAACTCTATGTAATCTTGTGCTCGCAACTCCTCTGACACTATAAATGATGGAGACTTAATTCTTTTTGCAATATGATAGGTCTGTGGTCTAGATGTGCACCTGATATTTTGTTTGAGCCCCTGACCCCCAGGGTCTTAGAAAATGGGTGTGGTCATTTTCACCTATATAACTCTATGTAATCTTGTGCTCACAACTCCTGTGACACTATTAATGATGGAGACTCAATTCTTTTTGCACTATGATAGGTCTGTGGTCTAGTTGTGCACCTGATATTTTGTTTAGGCCCCTGACCCCCAGGGTCTTAGAAAATGGGTGTAGTCATTTTCACCTATATAAGTCTATCAAATCTTGTGCTGGCAACTCCTCTGACACTATAAATGATGGAAGCCTAAATCTTTTTGCAATATGATGGGTCTGTGGTCAGTTGTGCACCTGATATTTTGTTTGAGCCTTTGACCCCCAGGGTCTTAGAAAATGGGTGTGGTCTTTTTTTCCTAATTAACTCTATGTAATCTTGTGCTCGCAACTCCTCTGACACTATAAATGATGGAAACCTAAATCTTTTTACAATATGATGGGTCTGTGGTCTAGTTGTCCACCTGATATTTTGTTTGAGCCATTGACCCCCGGGGTCTTAGAAAATGGGTGTGGTCTTTTTTCCTAATTAACTCTATGTAATCTTGTGCTCGCATCTCCTCTGACACTATAAATGATGGAGACTTAATTCTTTTTGCAATATGATTGGTCTGTGGTCTAGTTGTGCACCTGATATTTTGTTTGAGCCCCTGACCCTCAGGGTCTTAGAAAATGGATGTGGTCATTATCACCTATATAACTCTATGTAATCTTGTGCTCACAACTCCTCTGACACTATAAATGATGGAGACTTAATTCTTTTAATATGATGGGTCCGGGTCTAGTTGTGCACCTGATATTTTGCTTGAGCCCTTGACCCCGGGGTCTTAGAAAATGGGTGTGGTCACTTTTCTTTTATAATTGTGCTCTCAACTCTTCTAAAGCTATTAATGATGAAAACTTTGTTCTTTATGCATAATATAATGGCTCTGTAGTCTTATTGTGTTATTGATAGGTCATTTGAGATAGCAGCCCCTGACCCCTAGGATCTTGAAAAATTGGTGTGGCATTATTTTTTGAAATACTTTATCTCAGATATAATGAATTGTATGTCGAGTGATATTCTACTTGCAGTCTAATGGATATGTTGTTTTGATGTGCTACTTTTGTTGGCGTGCCTGCTCCCTATGGTCATTGGTTTAAAATAAAATGGAAATTGATATTTATGTGTATGTATATTATTCACTTGTCAATGAGTGAATAAAACAAATCAACCAGGAGAGCTACAGTCTCGTCAGAGACTTCTGGTATATATTGTGTTGGTAATTGATGATGATGTAAAGTTTCTTTTCAGGTCTCAATGAGATTATTATGGGCACTTGAAAACATTCAAGAGGTAATATTTTCTCATTGCTTTTGTCATATTTGATAAAATTTTACAATGTTCAGAAAATATGCCGTATATTATTGTTTGTTAGATCCCTTTATAATCATGCATTCAGTAAAAATGCATGTATTTCATGAAATTTGCTTTCTGTGACTCATTATTTTTGTGATAAGTTGATTCTCAGTACAGATACATGTAAATGTACTCATTTATCTTTAGACCAACTCGACAGGTCCAGGGTGGGACAGCATACATTTGTTAATTTTAGCATATGATAACATCTAGGGACAGTTTGGGAATCTTTCTGCTGGTGTGAAGGTTCCACCTCCAAACCCCTTGGTTGTCTTTGTATCTGCACTTATGAAAAAATAGGGCTAAAACAAGATCATCATATTTATATACACTGCTAAAAAAAGTTAAGGGAGCAAGGTTTCTACTTTCATATCACACATGTTTGAAGCTGCTTATTCCATACAATGAATATAAATGTACTAAGACATATTTAATAGTCATTTCTTTATTACCTACATGTATGTCTGTATTGAACAGATTTACCATATACAAATGATAAAATTTGATGATGTAGCCTTGCTTATCCCAAAAGATATTACATTCTATGTACCGTTATACATGTATTACAATGAAAAACTCGCTCCTTTAATTTTTTTGAGCAGTGTACATGTATGTATCATTTAAGTTTTGAGGAAGGATTCGAATAAACACAGATGCAATAAGGTTAATACATGAGCAATAGACAACAAAAATATTTTGTTCTTTTAGCTGAGAGAGCGAGCAGCCGTAGAAGAGGTTATGTTTGGTTGTATAGAGACGTGGTTGTTATATAACTTAACAAAGGAGAAAGTTTTTGCCACTGATTATTCATGTGCTAGTGGTACGGGGATGTTTGATCCATTCCAGGTATTATAAAGCTGTTTACTATTACGTATTATGTATGCATAAGAATTAATCCAATTTCTCAAATAATTGTACACATGGAATTTTCGCAGGGTGATAATTATTGCATATTTCACTTAACGTCTGGATATTATAATCACGAAACTTTCCCCAAGCGAAAATGACCACGTTCATTTCCATTGAGTTTAACTTTCTGTTCTTAGAGATTAAAAGAATTGCTTAGATATTCAAATGAACATTACAAAAAAAGATGTGTTTTAGGAAATCAGTATCTTACATTGTATATTGAGTCTTTGCGGAATACAGAGTTTTTCCCCTTACAGACGGTATCTGACACAAAACCATTGTGACACCATGAAAATGGTATGGTAACGTTGATTTTATACCGTCATTTCCCAGACTTTTAGGACTGTTTCCATAGAATTTGATGACATCATAATCAGTCTATGTCAGATACCGTCTCAAATGGGAAGTAACTCTGGTTTTCGAAAATTGCAAATATTTCAACAAATGTTCTTGTGTTGTTTTATTCTAACACTTGTCCTGATTTATATTGTAGGTTGAATGGAGTACAATAGTGTGTCATTTACTGAACATTCCAATGTTTGATATGATTTATAATGTAGGTTGAATGGAGTACAATAGTGTGTCATTTACTGAACATTCCAATGTTTGATATGATTTATATTATAGGTTGAATGGAGTACAATAGTGTGTAATTTACTGAACATTCCAATGTTTGATATGATTTATATTATAGGTTGAATGGAGTACAATAGTGTGTAATTTACTGAACATTCCAATGTTTGATATGATCTATATTATAGGTTGAATGGAGTACAATAGTATGTAATTTACTGAACATTCCAATGTTTGATATGATTTATATTGTAGGTTGAATGGAGTACAATAGTGTGTAATTTACTGAACATTCTAATGTTTGATATGATTTATATTGTAGGTTGAATGGAATACAATAGTGTGTAATTTACTGAACATTCCAATGTTTGATATGATTTATATTGTAGGTTGAATGGAATACAATAGTGTGTAATTTACTGAACATTCCAATGTTTGATATGTTTTATATTGTAGGTTGAATGGAGTACAATAGTGTGTAATTTACTGAACATTCCAATGTTTGATATGATTTATATTGTAGGTTGAATGGAGTACAATAGTGTGTAATTTACTGAACATTCCAATGTTTGATATGATTTATATTGTAGGTTGAATGGAGTACAATAGTGTGTAATTTACTGAACATTCCAATGTTTGATATGATTTATATTATAGGTTGAATGGAGTACAATAGTGTGTAATTTACTGAACTTTCCAATGTTTGATATGATTTATATTGTAGGTTGAATGGAGTACAATAGTGTGTAATTTACTGAACATTCCAATGTTTGATAGGATATATATTGTAGGTTGAATGGAGTACAATAGTGTGTAATTTACTGAACATTCCAATGCATATATTGCCTGAGGTCAGAGATACAAGGTACTGAAAAATATGTTCAAAATAAGATCTGTGAACATTTAAATTTGTGTGTGTTTCACAACAATTCATGTCTATTTAAAGAATTAAACTATAGATGCAGATTTGTGTCAGGATAATCCAGTAAAATCTTATCAATTATGTTATATTTAGTACGACAAAATTTGATTGTTCTTGCATTGCGCATGGATGTATCTCATTTACGTGTATCAATAAGAGGCAAAAGGCATTTTAATACAAAAATGTCAATATGATATGAAAGTTGTAATATCATATATATTTCATCAATTTTCCCCTTCATTAAACCCAAAATGCGATATACATATTTATGAAGTTTTAGTAAAGTGGATGCATTTTGCTTTCATCCAAGATAGTCTGTTACAAATGTTGCAAATTTTTCACGACCATTCTCTTTACAGTGGATATTTTGGAACACTGGATCCTGACATCTTTGGTGCAGCTATACCCATCACAGCCGTTGTAAGTCAAAATACTTATCTTGTTTTTATTGATTTTTAATATCAACCAAAACAAATAAAAACAAATAAAAAATGTTGACGCATTCATTATTCGAAAAACAATCTCTTTACCAATTGATCAACTATTAGAAGAAAAATATGCATGTAGCTACAGTAACTACACTCTGGAAACTGGATAAATCTGATTTTGATTACATTGTCATGCAAAAAATAAAATCGATCTCGCTTAGTCCTACATTTTGGTATATGTTATATGGTTGTGGGTTTATGCAGTGGTATTATACAGGCAAAATAAATTTTAGATGGGGCTTTTCAGTATTAAATTTAGCATGACCTCTACGAGTTTATCATTAAAAGCGTCACAGGAAAAATTAGCATGGGAATTGCTTATCTAAAACTTGTTTTGTCTCTAAAGTTTGATTGCCTGCACTGACTACCATATAACTTATACCAAAATTTATGAGTAAGCAAGATCTATTGAATGGTATGAATATCATTTAAATTTTTGCCTGATTGAATAGTCAAAATCGCATTTATCCAGTTTCCGAAGTGAGCTGCGTGGACAGTATAGCCTATAGGCATCGCAGTAAAATTACGAGAAATATGCAACTATAAAATCATACAACTTTTGTCTGCAAATCATTTAGATACAAATATGTTATCCCCTAATCGTTTGAAATGCTCTTAAAGTTAAGACATCAAAATTCACCAATTCATATTTTAAAATTCTTTGTAGGTCTCAGACCAAAGTGGTGCCATGTTTGGAGAGTGTTGTTTTAACGTAGGAGATGTTAAATGTACAATGGGCACAGGAACTTTCCTTGATCTCAACACAGGCAAATCGCCACATGCCTCTATAGCTGGTGAGATTTTAATGTTGTTTTTTATGCCCCCGGAATCAAAGATGCGGGGGCATATAGGTTTTGGCCTGTCTGTTTGTCTGTCTGTCTGTTTGTCCGATAAACTTTAACATTGGACATAACTTTTGAATGGGAGGTGATATGGCTTTCATATTTCACATGTGTATTCCTTGTGACAAGACCTTTCCAATGATACCAAAATTTTTGACCTCGTGACCTTGACCTTATCCTTTCACATGTACGAAACAGAAAATAGTGTTTATACTAACAAAGATGCCACCGGGGGCATTCGTGTTTCACAAACACAGGCTTTATTACCAATTCAACCTTTATGTGTCACTGCAAGTGAACATACATATACATGTATACTCGGAAATGTACTAGCAGACTGCTTGTTTATCTGCAGTTTCGTGTTTGTCTTTGGTTGTGAAATCTACAAGTTGCTTGTCAGTCTGACTGTCTGTCCTTTCTATTTTGTATTTTATTTGTTGCTTATTTTCATTGCATGAAATATTATCTGTGTCAATGCCAAAATTTCTTTACTTTATCAGACCAGTTCAAGAATTTGAAAATGTTCAAATTGGATTCTTGCAGGTCTGTTTCCTTTGATTGGCTGGAAAATAAAAGATGACTTAACATATCTGGCAGAGGGTATTATAAGTGACACAGGCTCTATTATTGAATTTGCTAAATCATTAGGTGGGTATGATGTAAATAATTTAACAAAAACTTTCAAACATGAAGTGCATATTGCATGTATTAGATATATCTTTTTCTTTAGCATTACTCGGAAAATAAAAATATAAAAAAGAGAAAGGATCAAAAACAGCCAGAAATTATTACTGAATGAATAATAGAATACATGACGTAACAGGATATTTATGCTATTTCAGGAGAATCATAATCAACATTTGAATGCTCTTTAATATTTTTAGGTTTTATTGATGATGTCTCAGAAAGTGCCCGTTTAGCTGAAAGTGTTAGTGGTATGTAAATATTATATAGTTAGTCTATTTCATTTTAATTAATTACAGAATTGGCAAATTTCCAACATTGCACCTGCTGAGAGACTTTCACGTGACATCATAATCAGTGCACGAATACATATTGCTTCAACCTTTTATTTGACATCATAATGTATATAGAGGATCTGAAATGAATTTTCATTTCATACGATGTATTATGAAACGAGTTGTGATACCCTGTTTACACGAAGGGTTTAATGCGCATTAAATCAAATTTAATGGGCATTAGATTTTTGTTGCGTTCACAAGACAAATTTAATTCACATTACTTTAATTCGCATTAGATTTAATGCGCATTAGATTTTGTCGTGGGAACGCAAAGCGCATGTGTGTTTGACGTACTTGAATTCTATAGTAAGTATACACCATAACTTGACACTTTTCACTGTCCTTGCATCTTAAATCACAGAATAGACCAAATACTAGATCGATTACGTCTCTTGACTTATGTTCAGTAACGTTACAAACATTATGACGTCATTTTTTCTCTTAATGACGTCATTCTATATTAAGCTTTAGCTTGGCTGGAAGAATTTACGAAGAGAAAAAAAAATTGAGAAATCCAATAATTTTACATAAATTCTCACCTTTCTGATTTGAAAATATACGGTTATCAGTGAAAATGTACCAAAATTTAATGCGCATTGGAATTTGTCGTGTGAACGCAATGCGAATCTAATTCGAATTAAAATTATGCGCATCAAATCTATTGCGAATTAGATTTGATGCGCATTCGTGTGAACAGGGCATGAGTTATATATCCCCGAGCCTTGGCGAGGGGATATAAAACGCACAACGAGTTTCATAATACATCGTATGAAATGAAAATTCATTTGAGATTCTTTTTTACATGATATTGCCTAAAAATGTGTATTTCTAACGTGAAGTCAACGTTTCCGAGAACTACTGAGGCGAATCACGCCGTGATCTAGAAGTCGTCTGCTACGCCATGAGAAGCAGTGTCCCCATCGTATAGATATTCTGTGCGTAAGAGAAAAGTATTTCAGTTTTGAATAGTATTTTAATGCAAAAATTAATTCAACAACAACAATTTTAATCATTGATATTGACTCCGGGTCTGAATTTAACAATTGACCGATATTTTAAAGGTCACATTTGTCAAGGTTTATGTGATTAGGTTCCAAACTTGACCAATCGCATTCAAGCAGAGTGATATGTAATGTGTTATCATATCATATATTTATGAAATGGCTTTATGAAACTGCATAACGGGTGAATCATGTGATAAAAGTCCTTATCATGACGCTATAAGGTATAAATCCAGCAAGAAGTACATGTATAATGTTGAACATTTAGCAATGCCTCAATTCATGTTGTACTGCAAATATATGTACATGTACTTTCTTTTCTCTTGTGGAAACTCTTGTTACCGTATAACCAGAAATTTTCGCCAGATACTAATTTTCGCTATATTCGCGAGGGATATCGAATCGCAAAAAAAATATTCTCGTGAAAAATTGTGTTTGATAAGGTTGATCATAAATTGGTAAATCCGTTTCATTTCTACATATTGTACGTGTGCCATTGTTCATTTTTTCCTGATTAGACGTAAAGGGAAGTGAATTGAGTGTGTTCTCATGACAAAAATAACAAGTACTTCAATAATAAAAGGTACAAAACAGTAACATCATATGAACATATTTGTTTCTAATTTAGGAATCGCGAAAAATTGTACTCGCGAAAATAAAGACACCCTATTTTACCATTAAAACGCGAAATTTGATACTCGCGAAAATTTCTGGTTATACGGTACATGTTTTTCAATAGTTATTTTCCTTGCCATCAATAGGAAATGGGTTTATAAAACGTCTTTATTTTGGCAGAATATTTTGAAACCTTGAGTCAATATTTGAAAATCGTTATAAAATGTATTATTTCCTCAAATGTAAACAGAAATAACTTAAAAACCTAAGGTACTTTAATAGCCAAGATGAGCACACCCAAATTAGTTAATTATTTTTTTTCAGATAGCCAAGGAGTATATTTTGTTGGTGCATTTAGTGGCTTACAGGTAATTTATACCATTCATTGAGAATATGGAAAGGGAGATATTTTTTGTCGTTGGAAAAAGATATGAGGCTGACAAAAATGTCAACATCAAACTAGAAATTACATCTGATTGAAGATCAGCTTCAATTAAATGCTGCAGTGGTCTAGCCTATCTATGAGTTAAAAAAACCCCCCAAAAATTGTTTATGTAAAAATGGTAAAAAATGAAAGATTTCTTGCAAAAGCATTGAAGGGTCATGACCACTTTCCCCACTCCCCTTCTAGATGTGTGCTTGCCTACGATGAAGCTTCATTTTAGATTGTTAAAGTACCATGTAGGTGGCTTAATACAACGTACCGAAATAAATAGAATGCGTATGAAGCTCATAGGTAATTAGCTCATTTCCTTCTCCTTCCAGGCTCCAATTAATGATGACAAAGCAGCTACCATGTTGATAGGGCTAAAACCTGGTATAAGTAAGGCTCATATTGTCCGAGCTATTCTGGAATCCATCGCATACCGGTTTAAGATATTATACGAGACATTACTCACAGAATCAAAAATACCGTTGAATAATATAAGGTGAGTTAAGAACAATTACTCTTTGTAAGCATGCAGATCAAATTTCTTCTTTAAACCAAAATGAAAATTAAATAATAAAAGCGACTTCTGCATCATTTTAAGAAAAAAATATTCATTTAGAGATTAAACATAAAGGATATGAAGTCCATAATGATCTAACAAGACCTAGCTGCATGAAACATGATTCATTTACATTGTATATCAGACAAGCACTTCATCCTATTTTTGTTACACATAGTATCTAAACATTTATTTATGATTTAGGGCTGATGGGGGAGTGTGCAATAATAACTTCTTAATGCAGCTTATGGCTGATTTCACAGACCAGATGATAGACAGGGCTGCACAACCAGGGGAGATGACTAGCTTAGGGGCAGCCTTCCTTGCCGGACTTGAGAAAGGTGAGAAGCATAATAACTTTAGAACTCTCTTCTATATTCTTACAATGAATAATCAGAATTTATTCATCGTTCAATTATTCATTGTAGGAATTTGGAAAAGTAAAGAAGAACTTCAAAACCTACGACAGACAGAAAAAGTTTTTACAAACCAGGGTTCATGGTCAAAGTACAAAAACCGTTTTGTACATTGGGAGCGTGCAGTCAGTAGGAGTAGAGAGTGGTACTGTGAATGAGAAGAAAAACATGTCGTTTGTCTATCTACAATATTTGTAGGTCAAATGTATGCACAGACTACACCGTCATGGGAGATGTCATGTGATTTAACCAACTCATTATATCTGTGATATTTTCAAGGAATTATATTTTCATATTTTATACAACCAGAGTGCAGCATGATTGAAGAAATTTGGTCAATATTTGATATTTTATGAAATTTTTATGAAAGATTTGCTGCAATACCGTTTTTATACTCTTGCAACATAACAGCAGATATACATGTAATAATAATGCCTCGGTTTGTGTGAACTTGTTAGGGTGTACTTGTGTTTGTGTGTGTGTCACACTTTTGTGTAGGCTCTGATGGGTACATTTTTTTTAATCCAATATTGGTCAAAATTACCACACTCACTTTGACCTCATTTTCAAGGTCAAAGGTCAAGATTTTCCATCTGATTGATTAAAATCCTTGCATTTACTCTCAGTCAACAGAACTTCAATAAACTCAGTTGGTTTTATGGAATGAAAGTTCCCTTTACATTTTCTTCAGAAATGACAGTAATAATTTTTCTGTCAATCAATGTTAAGACAAAAACCAATGTACAAAATATATAATCCGCAAAGTGGATTATATTTTGTTTGTGCATCGGTTTTGGTCTATGTATCCATAAACAGAAGAATTATTACAGTCATTTCTTATAACTCAATTGAAAATCAAATTAAATTACTATTTTTAAAATTATCTAGTTTATATTGCAATAATAATTGACATCATTTAAGCATTATTGATTTTCAAGTTCAAAACTACAGGCTCTTGATGTTATTGACGTCATAATAGGTGACATTGTCTATACAACTATAGATGAAGTTTTGCTCCATACATTTGTGTAGGCATTATACAGACACTACGGAGATAATTAGATTAAAAGATCATAGATCTAAAGTCAAGGTTACAGATTTGAATGTATACACTCTAGATGGCATATTGTTAATAGATCTCGATTACGTAAGGAAAAACTGATAGATGCTATATGAGGGATAAACCTGCTGTGGTTAGGGGCATGCTTTACAAGGATTTTTCTGATTTGTTTTCATTTTACCATGTCATTCTGTTTGTTACCAAATTGTATGTGATATGTTGTGCTAATCCATTGTCAAATAATACTATAAGTAATATACATTATTACATCAGTGCCATATGTGATTCAAACCATCAATCACGGGTAATTATATGACATTAATGTTTACAGTAAGTTATACAGACCATATATAGACTTTATTTCCATATATTGATAAGAATTTTATATTTAGCTATTTTATTTTAAAATAATGGGAGTTGTCAATTTTACTTGTTTTTCAAAATATGATTGTACATGTTCTACTGTAAACACAGAAATTTTCACGTGGGGGTAATTTTCACGTATTATTTCGCGAAAAGTATCCCTACACGAAAATACCCCTGCTGTATTCTTACAAAGGTAGAGATATTTATACCATGAATACTTCCCCCACACGTAACGTCTTGATGTTATTATCGCAACATTTTCCCCCAGCGAAAATAACCACGTTTACAGTATTTTATTCTTAATGTCCATTGTTCATCTGTCTGTCCTAAAATCTTTATAGGCTTGATTAATAGATTATGATAAACCATTAATTGGGCTTTTGGACTCTTCAAACTTGCTTCTAAGAATCTCCTTGAGAGAGAAAGAATCCTAGTAATGTATACATTACCAAGGTCAAAGTTCAAGGGCACAGCAAATTGTACTTGTAAAAACATGTATGCAGAATGGCCCTTAGATCCTCAAATCTGTCCCAGTGTATCATAATACCTAATGGAATAGCCCCTAGTGTAGATTTATGAGGTCAAAGGTGAAGGTCACAACAATTTTTTCTTTTAAATCTTGTAGGCAGGATTCAGAGCAAACAACTGTCTTTTGGATCTTCAAAGTTTCCACTAAAGAATCATAACCATGTTGGGTGTCAAGGTCACTGATCAAAGATCAAGGTCAAAACTGCAACTGTAAATGTTACGATAAACTTAATATGACAGATATATATTTTATGTAATTTGTGATTCTTCGTTGTTACTTTGAAATATAAATGTTCATTGTGTTAAAGGCATTTTTGCAAAGAGATAATACTCAAGAATGCAGCTGCATCAAGAACTTCTTGTAAGTTGTAGATTTGGCAAAAACTGCTTTGTTTGCTCATTTACTCCTATCACAGTTTGCTCTTAGGTTGATAGTAATCTATTCTCTTTATCCGGAGTTAAAGTCAAAGTGAAGATGCTGTTTAGATTGAGAATAGAAACTAAGCATAAAAGTGTTGTATGTAAATATACCATCTTACAGGTATGCTTATTAAAAAAAGATTATTTTTGTACTAGTTTCTGGTTGCTCATAATTAATTTGTACAGGTTGCTCATATTTATTAGTCCCCTACAGGCAAAGCCAAAGGGGACTCTTAGTTTTCTCTCGGTCTGTCAGTCTGTCAGCCCGATAATAAACTTGCAGAAAATAAATTTGTGAAAAGAGATTCAGGACATAAATTTACTCTGCCGGTAGGGGACTTTTATCGCTCTGCGATTATTACATTTTTAAATTGGTCATACTATCACTACATATGTATTCATTCTCAATTGAATGTAAGATGTACCATGTATCATGCATTATATGTATATGTATATTTTTTTACCGAGATATTTTTTACAACCTTAGTCTTTAAAAGCAGGGTTGTATGCAAGAGGAAGTAAATTGTTTTGTATTATATATTAGAATAAGAGGGAGAAAATATCATAATGAATTATGGAAAACACAGACTCATTTGTCAATTTTTCACAGAGTTGAGAAAATTATTGAAATGTAGATGTGTCTTTGTCGTGCTCACAACTCGTGCTCACAACTTCTAATGAAGAAAATTATCTTCAAAGAAAAAATAAGATGACAGTTAATTATGCTTTTTTACTTTGGTATTTTTACCTAGAATGTTGAAACTAATCATAAATTTTGTCAATAACTTAAGGAGGCTCTCTATTTATTTGCACTTTGCAGGTCATTAGGTCAAACCTTTCACATGTGGAGAGATGTGTTTTTGCACCTTGATTTAAGCATTCTTTTGCATAGAATGATATCTTTAACCCCTCGTAACTCTTGCCAAGGGGATTTAGCATTGCTGCCATGTGTTTAGGGTGTGTTTGTTAGGGAGGATGTGTGTTTGTGTGTGTTTGAATTCTTGTGAACAGCACAGAAGACAAAGCAATCGTCATAGAATCACCAGACCTACCTCAAATGATCCCTTGGGGAGAGGATGAACCCTATTGATTTTTAAGGTCAAAGGTCAAGGTCACAGTGGGCTTAGGTTTAAAATCCTTGTGAACAGCATAGGAGACAAAGCAATCATCATAGGATCACCTAGCCGCAGAAACGGCCAACGACACTTGGCTATTTAGTTGGTTGGGGTGTGTTGGCCACAAGAATCTAAATGTAACAAATCCGGTACCCAAATTCAGGATATGGCTGGCGCGAATCCTCACTCCGTATGTGTAGACATTGTTATGGAAACAACCTTGCGGTGTCACATGTTTGACCTGACGCATGAGTGTAAACTTACAGCATGGCGCTTGAATTCGAAGAGACGAAGGGGAGGCAAGTGGAATTCCGGTAGTATCATTGATATTAAAGCTTTACAAGGTAAAATATGATTGAAGATCATTTAGTTTTGCTTTATAAGAGTTAGACATAGTCAGTAATCCCCTGGAAAACTTTCTGTTTCGCGCCGGCGATATCCTGAATTTTGGTCCCAGATTTGTTACATTTAGATTCCTGCAGCCAACACACCCCAACCAACCAAATAGCCAAGTGTCGTTGGCTGTTTGCGGCTAAGGATCATCAAACCTTCCACAAATCCTCCCCCTGGGAAGAGGTTGAACCCTATTTATTTTCAAGGTCAAGGATTAAAGGTCAAGGTCACAGTGGACTTAGGCGTAAAATTCTTGTCAACAGCATAGAAGACAAAGCAATCATCATAGGAACACCAATCCTTTCTAATGTGTTCCCCCTGTGGAGAGGATGAATCCTATAGATTTTCAGGGTCAAAGGTCAAGGTCAGGGTGAACTTAGGCTTAAAATCCTTGTGAACAGCATAAGGGACAAAGCAACCATCATAGGATCACCAAACCTTCCACAAATGTTTCCCTTCAATGAACCTCATTGATTTTCAAGGTCGAAGGTCAAGGTCACAGTGTACTTAGGCTTAAAATCCTTGTGAATAACATAGACTACAAAGCAATTATCATACCAGAAGTCTCTGATGAGACTGTAGCTCTCCTGGTTGTTTTTGTTTTTGTTTTGTTTTTTATTTACTCATTGACAAGTGAATAAGATACATACACATAAATATCAATATCCATTTTTTAAGACCATAGGGAGCAGGCGTTCTTACAAATTAAAAGTAGCGCAACAAAACAACATATCCAATAGACTGCAACTAGAATATCACTCATATAATTAATAATATCCAAGATAAAGTATTTAAAAAATGAATGCCACACCCATTTTCCAAGATCCTAGGGGCCAGGGACTGCTAGCTCAAATGAACTATCAATGACATAACAAAACTACAGATCCATCATATTGCATTAAGAATTACAACAACTCTCATTCATTAATAGCTTTGAAGAGTTGAGAGCACAATTATATAGGAGAAAATGACCACACCCACTTTCTAAGACCCTGGGGAACAGGGGCTCAAACAAATCAATCAAAAATAGTGTCAGAGGAGTTGCAAGCTAACATTACATACAGTTATATACTAGGAGAAAATGACCACACCCACTTCCTAAGACCCTGGGGGTCAGGGGCTCAAACAAAATATCGGTGCACAACAAGACCACAGACCAATCATATTCCAAAAAGAATGAAGTTTCCATCATTTATAGTGTCGGAGGAGTTGCGAGCTCAAGACTACATAGAGTTATATAGGATAATGACCACACCCATTTTCTAAGACCCTGGGGGTCAGGGGCTCAAACAAAATACCAGGTGCACAACTAGACAACAGACCAATCATATTGCATAAAGAATGAAATCTCTATCATTTATAGTGTCAGAGGAGTTGCGAGCACAAGATTACATCGAGTTATATGGGAGAAAATGACCACACCCATTTTCTAAGACCCTGGGGGTCAGTGGCTCAAACAAAATATCAGGTGCACAACTAGACCACAGACCTATCATATTGCAAAAAGAATGAAGTCTCTATCATTTATAGTGTCAGAGGAGTTGCGAGCACAAGATTACATAGAGTTATATGGGAGAAAATGACCACACCCATTTTCTAAGACCCTGGGGGTCAGGGGCTAAAACAAAATATCAGGTGCACAACTAGACCTCAGACCTATCATATTGCAAAAAGAATGAAGTCTCTATCATAAATAGTGTCAGAGGAGTTGCGAGCACAAGATTACATAGAGTTATATGGGAGAAAATGACCACACCCATTTTCTAAGGCCCTGGGGGTCAGGGGCTCAAACAAAATATCAGGTGCACAACTAGACCACAGACCTATCATATTGCAAAAAGAATGAAGTCTCTATCATAAATAGTGTCAGAGGAGTTGCGAGCACAAGATTACATAGAGTTATATGGGAGAAAATGACCACACCCATTTTCTAAGGCCCTGGGGGTCAGGGGCTCAAACAAAATATCAGGTGCACAACTAGACCACAGACCTATCATATTGCAAAAAGAATGATGTTTCTATCATTTATAGTGTCAGAGGAGTTGCGAGCACAAGATTTCATAGAGTTATATAGGAGAAAATGACCACGCCCATTTTCTAAGACCTGGGGGTCAGGGGCTGAAACCAAATGTCAGGTGCACAACTAGACCACATACCAAGTAAGATGCAAAAAGAAATAGCTTTCTATCTCCTATGGTTTCAGAGGAGTCGCGAGCACAAGAATTGTTTACGGACGGACGGACGTCGGACGACGGGGTATCGCATAAGCTCGACTGGTCAGAGACCAGTAGAGCTAAAAATCACCAAACCTTCCACAGATGTTTACCCAGGGGAGAGGATGATCCCCGTTTATTTCCAAGGTCAAGGTCACAGTGAACCTAGGCTTAAAATCAATGTGAACATCATAGAAGAGACAAAGGCTCTCTTATAGGATCACCAAACCTCCCACAAATGTTCCCATTGGGAAGAGGATGGTCCCAATTGATTTTCAAGGTCAAGGTCATAGTGGACTTAGGCTTAAACTCTTTATGAACAGCAGAGAAGACAAAGCAATCATCATGGGATCACCAAACCCTCCACGAATATTACCCCTGATCAGAGGATGAAAGCAAATGGTTTTCAAGGTCAAGGTCACTATTGACTTTATTTTGAAATTCCTTTTCTGATAGAGAACATGCAACTACTATGGGGTGCTATGCTTTGCAGTGCCTTTTTCATTTTCACCAGTGAGCTAAGGAGAATCATTCCTTTGTCAAAGGTCAAGGTCCTTTTTTACATTTAATAGACATACATTTTTGCTCCACAATGATAAAACCCGACACGTTAAAAAGTGGTGTTTGGGTAGAACTTCTATTGAACGTCAACTGGAACACTTCAGATGAAAACAAAGCATTTTAGAAAGGTATTTTTGGGGGGGTTAAATCTTTTGCTTTTTCTGAAAGGTTCGAGTACCCTTCTGTCAAGTATTGATCGGGGATTTAAGGAATACTGCAAAGAAAAAAAGGATAATTCTTCTTTTAAATGAGATGGCCTTTTTTGGGGGACAATTCTGACTCTTGTTTAAGAAAAATATTTACTTTAACTGCATATTGATGACTGTATTGTATTCAAGATCAATAAAACTTTTGTGGTCTTAAAGGGTTTTTTTACCCGCCTAAAACATAATATTTCATTAATTACTATGGTCTAATTATTCGATATTTTTTCACGTCCAAGTCATTTTCTGTAGGGTACCCGCTAGGCAAGAAAACAAACACTTTGACGTTTGAAGGTTTGGTACAAGATTATAAAGGTGAAAAATCGTTCTGTATACAGAAAATAACGGCGAGACCTCACCAACACATCGTTACCAGGGAAAAGGGACGCATAAACCGGCATATAACTAAAGTTATAAGGAAAGAATATAAATTATTAAATACATAAAAATGTTAAAGAACCACAAACAGCGATATTTTCATATTTTATTGCTGCAATGAAACACGTGTTTCGCCTTTCACAGCCTCTTCAAACAATGACACAATAAAGTTATATCCCTGTTACCTGGTTTTATATTTTACTCCAAACTTTTACCCCGATGCGACCACCCTTCCCGGTTTCGATCTACCCATTGATTGCAATCAGAGAGTCATTTCAAATAACATTATTTTGTTTTAACAAAGTTTCAAACCAGATACTTTCTCCACAAGAGGGGTAGCGTGTGAACGAACTTTTCTTCCGCATAATATTTCTTCCTCCTGGAAGGTTTATTAGTATATTGAAAATTCCCAGGAGTTTTTATTATGGAATATTTTTTCCTTGTCCATCATACTTTATCTACAGTCCTTTCGGTAGGTGAAAAAAGAGTAAAACATCAACAATTTTCATGACAACGTTTCCGTCTATATAGACGGAAACGTTGTTATGAAAATTGTTGATGTTTTACTCTGTTTCACTACCCAAAGGACTACCCTTTCTTTGAAATGGAAGAAATATTATATGTAAGTATCATGTATGATATTTTTTCCTTCTATGCTTCAAACACAAGTAAAACACTCGACAACTATCGGAAGAAATAATGTAGGGATCAAATTTTCATGCTGCACTAGTATCAGAACTTTTATTATGAAAATAAAAAAAAGCTAGATGGAAGTTTTGTTATGTAATATATTTTCCATGGCATGAGAACTTTCATTATGATCATGGAAGATTCATTACATAATAAAATTTCCTTTTGTAAAAAGTAAAAAGTTTTTAATACATAATAAAAATTCTTGGGAAAAAATATTATTATGATAAAATTTCCAAGGAATGAATATTATGTTGGAAGAAATATTTCATCAAAAGCGAAGGGGTCGATCGTATTGAATGAATCCTCCCAATGTTGTCTCTTTTTTTAGATGATTCAAAGTAAATTGTATGAATGTCAGCAAAATTGTGCATAACAAGTGTCAGTAATTTTGTTGTAATTAAGTTCGTGACTAAATCGTTTTAGGCCTGCAAAATGTTTTACAAAGTTTACCCAGAATCTAAGATCAGTATACAAGAAAAGAAATAAAGAAAAGTAAAAATATATATATATATATATATGCCCCTGACTGCATGCAGTATTTTATTAATTGATTTTCGTTTCAGTAAACTTCCTCGAATTTCTGCGCAAGGAGGTGACCTTCCTGATTCCTCCCTCTCGGTACTTTATCAAATATCTCCTCCGCTCCCTCTTTACAGCCTTTGGAATAACACGAAAGATAACTCTGTAAAGGTTGTAGCGAAAATACAAACAGAGTTACCGATCTTTTATTTACATACGGGTTCCGCTCTCCTTGGCGACTTTATAAATTATAGAAAAAGCGGTGGAATTTGGTGAAATTTGTTGAAGTATCTTTCACCAAATACGCCAAAATGAGTCGAGGAAGTAATAGAAGCATTCTTAGCGAGATTGAATGGGACGAGGGCTTGAGCATGCCCGTTGCCAATATCGAAAACAAAGCTCTTGAGGACGAGGTAAGCAAGATCAAAGGAAATCTGGACTAAAAGGAATATCTTTGAGAACATTGGATTATTTTCATGACTAAAAGAAATTTCATATTGCTCCATCACATAATCTTACCATTATACCATTTGAAAAAGAATCAATTTACCAGGTTAACATCAGTAAAGCGGAGAACCTCCCCCTGTTCCCCCTTCCAGTGCACCCTTATGTTCACTTGCAATTCTCTTTTAGGTGGATTGTTTCTTTTCTAATTTTCTCCCGTGACATTGTCAAGCTTTCCATGGACTCGCTCTGAATCTATTGCCATGTCGAACTAAAATTAATACTGAAAATGTCCGATTTGAAAAGGAGTTTAGTTTGCATAACTTGATTGGGAGAACCCATGACTATAATTATATATGTACTTAGAACTTATAACAATATTTATGACTAAGTGATATAGTTGAAATTGTGCTCATCCATTTTCTAATGTGAGCCAATAATAAGAAACAGTAAAATCCAGACCACCTTGCTTTGGTAAATTGAATTATTCTGCCAATTTAGCTGTTTTTTTTTTTTTCTCTCAAGATTGTCTCTGAGGACTAGAGCTGGACTCTTAGCAGAGAATAAACATATATGTTGATTTGCCCTTTCATTTGTCTTCAAACTTCGTAATGAACAAAAATATCTTGTCTACATGTACAAGAAATCTATGCTTTTTGCCATTTCTATATACTTGTACATAACACCATCTAGTTTGATGTCACGTATGATTCACATTTCAAATGAATGTAACTATGATTTCAAATGCCAACTTTACAAATGTAAACTTTTAAGTATAATTCATGACATTCCGTACTGAAATTAAGTTTATGCAGATATGCAATGCACAAGTAATAATTTTACGATAATGATTTTTACAGGTCCAAGTTAAACAAAAGAAAGTTGTTGGAGCCCATAATGATTTGGAGGAAATTGAAGACAGAGTGCATGCTATGTCGGAGCATCTCAAAAATGTCCGCCAGGAGCTTTCACATACTCAGGTAGTTATTCCTAATATCAAATATTACTGAGTACCCGATAGAATATAAAATTGTTTGATTTGATACTATTACTGTACTATTGTTTAACATTTGTGAACAAAATATACCTAAATATCTGTAAGATTAATACAGGCAACCACGATTAAAAAGTAAAGATAACAAAGAAAATCTTATATGAAAAATACTTGATTTTCTGATACCTGACATTGAAATATTGTGTCATGAATATATACATGTAAGTATCAGAGAATCTTTGAGTACTCTGTCGATGCTACATTTTTACGTTGTCGATTGATTCGATCATTTCCATTTTTCAGGGTCTTACAAACGCTAGGAAGAAGGAGATTGAGACGGAGAATCACCTTCTACAGATAGCAGAGCGAGAAGAGGGAAGGTTACGACAGGAAGTCAGGAAGCTGGAGAAAGAACTAGAGGATCTTAAAGAAAAGAAAAATATGTTTGAGGTTAATCACTTACTTATAAAAAGATCAGCTGCAGTAGGAAGGGGATGGGGATTCTATACATGCATGTATTGTAACTCAAGTAAGGCCACTTGCAGAAATTCTTAATGGCTGACAAAATGATGAAAAATGTCTGAGGTAGGCAATTTTTGCGCACTTTTTCATTATTACGTCACAATGGATTGCGTCTTTTAACAGTGACGTCATAATGTAAAACAACGCCAAAAGATGTTGACTTGGACATTTTGTGCTTTCTAACAAAATCGGAAAATGGTCTATTGAGCTTTCCTGTAGCAGGCATCAATGAAAACCTGTTGTAAAGTATCAAGTAAAATTTTCTTTATCTATACGATTATGATAGATTTACATAGTAACTCAAGTTCTAATACATTCAAATGAGAGGATAGTATTCAACAGAATTGTGTTTGCAAACCTCTGTCATGTCTGTAGAATTGTAAAACCTCTTGCAGACTTCAAGTTTCTTAACCAATCGAAATTAATAGGGAAGAAGATATAACGCAAGATGAACATAGTCACACAAAAGGGTCATGTCATAGCATTTAAATAATTTAAAACCTGAATGTCTTCCTTGTATTTTTGTCTTCACATACCACAACCTTTTGCAGAATAACATCTTCAAGCAAACACAGAAACTTGAGGAGATGAAATCACAGATGAACTGGGATCAACAAGCATTAGAGGCGTGGCTTGAGGAATCTGCACGGAAAGACGAAGATGCAATGGCCATTCAGAAGTACACCAGACAAGATGAAAGTAAAATAAAGGTATGGTTAAGAAGTACAGTGTACTAATTTTGTATGATTTTGCAGGGAAAAATGAAATGGCCACACTTACATGTAAAATGTATGGACAACCTGACTGTAACTTTGTTGAAAAAAAGAAGCAAGAGAGAATACTGTAATTGTATGACTATAGAAATCTATCTCATTCATAAGTTACTGCACATTTTATGATCTTTCCATATGGATACAGAACAGTAGGCAAATTATCCGAATCTGTGAAAACACTGGCACAATTATTAGGGGTTTTGTCCTCATAGTTCTCTAATTATAGGTAACAGCAAATGGATTAATATCTCAAAATAAAGTGATACTTTTTAGTTTTTGCTAAGTTATTCTCAAAATTTATGTATTTGCATTTTGAGGTTACCTCAAGATTGTTATATAATTATGGTTTTCATTTCAAATGTTCTTGTACCTGAAATACAGCTAACAGTTATGATATACTGTATATTCTGCATTTATACAAACTTTTCATATTATAATTGCAATATTTCAGGAATTGTCACTACGTATGGAACGTCTAACAGATGAAGCTAGACAGAAGAAACACGTATTGGAACACGAGACCACGGAAACTCTTACAGCTCAGATAGAATTAGACAAAACTGCAGAGGATTTCCGAAGTGCCCACCAGGAACGTCAGGATTTGATAGAACAGTGGGAACATACCATAGAACAGATGCAGAGACGAGATAAAGAAATGGATCTCCTAGCAGCTGTGAGTAAAGTGGTGTCGTTTGAGTCAAATGTAGCGTGCAGTACCTCAAACTTTGCATAATTCCTTATTTTCGATTTTTCAGTCCTACGTTCAATTTGTGCAGGTATTTGACGTAAAAGCATTGTGACATCCTTAAATTCCTTTGAAAACATCATATTAATAAACCCGTTTCCCTGAAGTTTATGCTGGTTTCCATAGAATTTGATGATGTCACAATGCATTGACGTCAGATACCTGCACAAATGGGAAGTAACTCTCTATTTCGAAAAGACCAAATATCTTACCATCTCCCACTCGAGTGGGACATGATAAGAAAAAATATTCAGAAACATTGGGATTTCATTTACCTACATTTATATGAATAGTAACATTTCTAGATTGCAACTTGTTTGTGATGTTTATTCAAGATCCATGTATCTGAAGTTTACTTTGTTACAAAGTTTTAAAAATCTGATTCACTGATAATTCAAGGCCATTCTTTGACATTAAGTTGCAAAATCTGTTTTATTGATATTTCATGGCTGTGAAGCCTAACTGTACCTATGACAGTAACCTAATAATTTATCCATTTGTTATTTACAGAAACTAGCGCGGGTTAAGGCAGAAGTGAGAAAACGTGAAGAAAACATCAAGGAAAAACAGCAGTTCTTAGACAATGAAATAGAAAATAACAAAGAACAAGAAAAGAAAATATCTATAGCAGAAAGAATCTCAGCTAAAACCAGAATAGATTTCCAGGAAGCTGAAACGCAGAGAGTACAATTCCAAGATGAGGTTTGTGAAGATAAATTCTTCAGAGAAAGAATCTAGAAATGTGCTAGTGTCTGATAAACAGTTAAAGCAGAATTGGGCCTCTGCAGAACAGAATTTTATATTGCCCTCTAATGATATAAACAATTATACAACATGTATGTAAAATTGTTCATCTGTGGAATAGAATGCACCTCAACATAGCAAAGTGGAAAAGAAATAGAAATTCGATAAACACGGCTAGATAAAATTTCAAATAATTGTTGTTCATTTTAGCTTGATGCATTGAAAAGAACTGTAGATCGCACAGCAACAGATTTAGAAGCCACCAGATCTCAAGTCTCACAACTTAAAAAAGATGTCCAAGACAAAACTAATAGGTTTGTATTTCCGTGTAACCAGAAATTTTCGCGAGTACATGTATCAAATTTCGCGATTTTATGGTAAAATAGGGTGTCTTCATTTTCGTGAGTACAATTTTTCGCGATTCCAGAATTACAAATAAATGTGTTCATATGATGTTACTGTTTTGTACCTTTCATTATTTCAGTTTAAGTAAGTTCTATCATAAGAATACACTCAATTCAATCCTCGTTACGTTTTATCAGAAAAAGTGAAGAATGACACATGTACAATATGAACAAATGTAACGGATATAACAATTTATTATATACCTTATCAAACACAATTTTTCGCGAGAATAATTTTTCGCGATTCAAAATCACTCGCGAATACATGTATATCGAAAATTAGTATCTCGGGAAAATTTCTGGTTATACGGTACTTTGGTTTCATGTTCACATGGAGAATC
This sequence comes from Pinctada fucata, assembly GCA_028142955.1. NCBI lineage: Eukaryota > Metazoa > Mollusca > Bivalvia > Pterioida > Pteriidae > Pinctada > Pinctada fucata. The sequence goes on from AP027105.1 coordinate 13,499,998, forward strand.
TTTTTATGATTATCAAATGTAATCTGACGTGTTGTATCTAACATTGAATATAGATTGACAGTTGACAACATTTTTTATATGTTTGTACCTTATGCTACTGGAATCAAAGATTTGGGATAGGTACTTTTTGATCATGTTTGTCAAACATGGCTAAAGTCATACCTTTTGATTTGCTTTCATATTTCACTGTACATTTCTTTTACAAGGCCTTTCTACATTGTATATGTACCAATATTTTCCTTCTGTATTGGATCTAGGATTTAAAAACTTTGATATTGAATACATGAATATCTTTTGAATGATAGGAGATTTAGCTTTCATATTTCATATGTTGGACCTTTCTACTTTATGAGACTAGACTGATAAAATAAATTGATATTTTTTTTCAAATATCCTATTTTAGAAGTGACAATATGCATGCTTGTATAGGCATAGAATATCTTTCATTATTTTACCTTTTAAACATACAGACTCCAGAATGCAAAGGAGTTGAGAGAAACACTGATAGAAAAGCTAAAAATAGCCACAGAATCTACACTGAGTGCCGAGGAGAGAGCTGCCAGAATGGATGAAATCTTAGAGGACGAGGAGAGAACCCAGAAAGATATCGACGCCAAACTTAAACAGTTACGTGATTTACAGTTCAGAAAAACACAGGAGCTGCATGACTGTAGGATAGAAGAAAGAAATACAGAAGCTGAAATACAGGTAGCCATTGAAAATGTTTTTCTTTGAAATAAAAGTTTGAAGATAAATCTGCGTGCATTATTGAATTAAAATATATCATGATCAAAATATTTGTGTGCATCATGAATTTTCATAGGCTATTTAAATATACATGTATCAAAATGAAAAAAGTCAAAGCGTGATTCATGTTTTAAGCATATTGGTGATATTTTTCTTTCTCAGGATGAACATTACATTAATTTATCATCGTTTTTGTTGTATAGGGCAGTCAAGCAGCAGTGAGAAATTTGAACAGCAAAATATCCAAAGTGGACACGGATTCCCTAAAACAACAAGAAATCATCTATAATCAGGTTTGTTTCTTTAACAGCGGGGAATAGTAAAAAATTGAAAAAATTATGCCGCAAAACGAGGGAAAGTTTTACTTTTACGATTGTGAATCCTAAAAATTATGTGCAGTTCATACATGAAATCTATTCTGACACAATGGAATCTTAGAGATTCCTGTTATATCATTTTGTACAGGTAGTATCGTATATTTCATTGGAATTTGAACCCATGTGTAATTTAAAATTATATATGTAAGATATGCTACATTGTTGAATCATTCCTCTTACGGATGAGGTATTCATGCTTACATACATAAAAATATAAATAGTCTGCTGATGTACACCTGAATATTTCTGTGTTTCAGGATTTTGCCATCCAACAATTAGAAAGGAGGATCAACAGAATGCAGGGAGAGAGGAGCAATGAGGAGAAAGTGGCCCTGGAAGCCAAGATTAAGGACCTTACTGATGACCTAGATCAGAGAAATAATACACACACGCTCCTCACGTTACAACTTAAACGTCTACAGGTAGGATTATTGTAAAAGAAGAAAATCATGTTCAAAACTGTATTGTCAAGGTTTTAAACTTGAATTATCCATTTGTATGTCTTGTTCTTAAGAAAGGGCCAAAAGTTGGAAATTGCAGATGAATGTGCAGTTTTTAATCAAAATTTTTAATTTTTAATCTTCACAGGATGATATTCGCAGAGTTAAGCGGGATTTGGAGAAAAGCGGTGCTGAGAAAGATGATTTGACAAGTAAAATTGAAGAGCTCAACTTGTACAATGACAGCTCAGAGAAAGAACTGAATACCATTATCCTTAATAAACAGGTATGTATGAATCTTAATATTGCAGGAATATTCATGAGTAGAAAATTATTTAATTGAATTACCTATGTCTAACTGATATACATGTTATTAATCAGTTTGAATATACTATACTAAAATTACTGAAGTTATGGTTGAATAGACTTCACTTACCGGTACACCATGGTAAAATGAATTTGACTTTTCACTTTCAGAAATAACCAGTCCGAGTAAATTTTACTTATTCTTTACTCATCTCGCACGCAAAGTAGACAAGCAAAGTATCCTTGCCTGCAGCTATATTCTCATACGCGGACTTTAGTCTATGACGTCATAGGCGCGCTACGTATCAAAAGGCCGTTACGGCGTCTTTAGCACTGAAAGTGCCTGTTTACGTAAGATATGTGTGTTCGCTACGAGAAAATTTACAAAATTTATAATGACTGTAAGCGTTTTATCGTCACAGAAACAGTTTTCAATTGGATTATAATAGAAAAGAAAATCTAAAAAGAATATCTTTATTGATGTATCTCCGTTCCTGTAAGTTATTGCAAGATTCTTGCAGAAAAGTAGTTCAGCTGATGGCAGAGGTACTTTTCCAGATGAAGTCCAGCACGGAATCGGAAAATACTGATGTGTGCAGAATGATTCTTTACTGTGTTTGAAATAAAGATTAGTTTTCAGTACATACCTATATTATCTTATAGACAACGGTTCAAATATTATACATGTTTATACAATTTGATTTTACTTTAATTTCGTAAAGATGAATATGCATGTATGTTCAATGAATTATAAGCTGAGCCTATGAAATTTATTTTTCTTTTAATTTCTTCAGGACATGATGGTAGATGAGAATATTCTGAAGCTAGAAATTAAACGACTGAGGGGGATGCTGAATAACAAAGCTGACGAAGTCCTGACACTCGAGAAAAGACGTCTACAACTGGAAACGGTAAGTCCTTTATAATCCCTCTAAGATTTCATTATTCGATATGTGCTTATAATGTTTTCTGCTCATAAAGGGAGCATCTGAATTTAGATCATGGACAAAGGATAAAGAACAGAATGACCAGTAAAAAAAAAAATAAACTTTTGACTCATACCAATAGATTGTACCAGAAATTTCATATAATAAAATCATACATTTATATGTGTAATTTGATGTATGTTTATTAAATTTCAGTCCGAATAATTTAAATAGTTGACTTATGTACATTTCGATATAAGTCATCTACACATTTGCACTAAAATACAAGTACACTAGAATCATAAATTAAAAACCAAGTAGATTTTGCTCCACAGGGAGTGGTGACTGCTTAATTCTTATTAACAGTGAAATTCATAAATATGCTAAACCTATTGTAATCACATTTAATCCATCTTGATTTGATATGTTAAAAGGCAATGAAAGAACGGAGACAAGAAATAATTATACACAAAGATATGTTGGAAGCTCAATATAGAGCTGCTAATGAGGAGAGACACCAAATAAACGGGGAACTTCACGAACGAATGTCTAAGATTGATAAACTGCGGAATAGGTGAGTTAGGGCATTGAGGTGTACGTGTATTGTATTGTTATGGTAGAGGTGATCAGTGTTATGTTGTATTTATTACCAGGCAATGAAGGAAAGACGACAAGAGATCACCATTCACAAAGAAATGCTACAGGCTCAGGTCAGAGCTGGCGACGAGGAACGGCAACAAATTAGCACGGAATTACACGAACGAATTTCTAAAATTGACAAACTTAGGAAAAGGTTTGATTTCTCACATATTAGCATGTATATATGGTGTGCTGTTTATGCTAACTAATGACTAATTCATACATAGTTTGTAGCATTTATACATCTTTTTTCATTTCAGCAAAATTTCATTTTATTTCTATTCATACATTTCAGTTTCCTATCTACATGCATGCCCTTGATGCTTTTACCATATTTTACAAGAGGACTAAGCTTGACGTCTACTTTTATACATCTTATTTTTCTCAAAACAAAGCTGATTTGATTTTTTTGATTTGCCAAATTCTGAAGTTTTATATAAGTACGTTTTATTAAAATTTGTTACTTTTAAAGCTGGGTTTTCCAACTGCAGTTAACAAAAATCATACTCCGCGACTATTGGGAGCCATACAAATTTGAGTATAATGTTGAATACTGTTTTATTTAGTCAAGCCTTGGTCAGTTTCTTCTTTTCAGACATAAGCAGCACTAATTTTTTTATTCATTGAAAACTTTAGAAAATTTTACCTTTGTAAATGACCTTTTATCATTATGTGCACCACTAATTCAAGTTCCATAGATTTTACTATCTTCAGTTTCTCTCTATATCATTTTCAGCTAGCATGTTACTAGAATTTATCGTAGAATACTCAGTCAAACACTGCCAGTGCATGCATTTCATTAGCTTTGCACAAACAAATTAAAGCTGTTCAAATTTTCATCAAAATTGCATGCGCTTATTTGATAAATTGCATGAAGCTCATTTCTCTCAATGTTTATTTTTCATCACCATTCAGTTGAGTAAAAAGTGGCAATTTTTCTTAATTCATAATTTTCGTTTCAGAAAAAGAAAGATTTAAAGTAGCTGGTTTACTCTAAAAGGTATTCTGAATAAATGTAGTCTTGCTTTTCCTTATACGATACATTAAGTGATTTTTTCCGATACTTTAGGTATGAGATTCTGATGGTATCCATGGCCCCACCTGAAGGAGAGGAGGAGAGATCTCAGGCTTACTATGTTATTAAGGTCTGTATGATATAATATAGGGGAAAATATTCAGTGACTTTATATTGCATAATTTTTTTTGAAGATTCTTTTTTCACAAAATTTACAACTAAATAACAGTAAAATAAAGATGAAGGCGAAAAATGTTTTTACATGTAGCTTAAAATTAATACATGTATGTCTCTGGTGTCATGATAATGAATTAAGCTCAATTCAGAACTATGTGATATACATTACCTGTAAACTGCTACAAGAATGATTTTCCTCATTAAATTAATGAATTCAATAACGAGGAAGATGTATATACATGAGTAAAGGTAAACATACATTGAATAGATTTTATGAATTTCCTTATATTGTAGGCTGCCCAAGAGAAAGAAGAACTACAGAGAGAGGGTGATGATTTAGACGCTAGGATCAGGAAAGCTGAGAAAGAGATCCGAGCTTTAGAAAACACCATCAAACTCATGAATAGTCGTAATGAAACATACAGAAAAAGCTTTAACAAAGTTACAGAATCTGGTAAGGATTTATTCAGAATGAAGATTTCACTGTCATTTATGCCATAAATTCACATGTATGAATCTTTTTTTTTTTTTTTTTCAGGCATGTGAAAATTTAGTATTGAATTTTCAAACTTGAAAAACAGAAAATTAATGAAGTGAAAATTTATAATTTCAATTAAAAGATAAACTTTATTTCATACAGCGAAACTTGATTTACAATTAAAAAGATATAAATCAGTAGGATGAGGAATGAAAATGAGTAAAATTTATCATCATTGAAAGAGTCCTAGCATTGATTTAGGAACTTGTAACTAAAGCATACAAAGTAAGAATGAGTGTAGTAAAAATTATTCTTCGTTATTACAGGTGACGAAATGGAGGAGAAAGCTCAGTTAGAGGAGCAAATGAGAGCGGTCATGGATAAATATAAGTATAAACGTCGTCAGATCCGTGAGCTTCAGGAAGATTTACAGACGATGAGTAACACCCTGGACAATCTATCACGTGATGAGATGGCGTACGAAGAGATGATAGAAGAAAAACAGAACAAGATATTACAGATGAATAAAGAGTTAGAGGACCAGAGGTCTAAACTAGAGCGTGTATCAAAACAGGTCAATAGGAATTTTGTTTAAAGTCTGTGAAATCTGAATCATTCTGACTCATGTTGTCTTTTTGCTCAAATTCTGAATAATGAGTCGGTGAGTTTTATGAAGTCAAAATTTCAAAGAGACTATCAGAAAAAATATCAGTTTAATACAGTAGAAACTAATTTCTGTGAAACTAGAAAAGAAATGTACTTTTAAATTATAACTTTCAAATGATCATCAGAGAAGTTTAAGTCAAGTTTTTAAAGAAACTTTTTCACAAAATGTAAAATTTTTCAAATTTTTATTTTATTTTGTTTAGAATTCAAAATTTGCCAGAGAATTACGGTCTGCAAAGAAAGCCAAGGGAGAGACTAATGAAGAGGTCAGATAATTTTACATACTGTATGTACACATAATTCTGCCTAAAGAATGCCGAGAAGTTCTGAATCTTTCAATGAAAGTCTTTTCTCTCAAGCAAATCAAAAAGCATGTGTGTAATTGATTAGAAATTGATACAACATACATGTATATGTTTTCCTTTTATAGAGAGACTTTGAGGTTCGAGAATTACGAGACTTCAATAAGCAGATGATGCAGCAAGTAGGAGATGTCATACAAAAACACCCTGACATCGGGGAGGCTGTCAACATGTACTTCTCACAGGTATATACATGTATACAAGTACGTGACAATAGTGAACTATTTACAGGCCTCGGAGAACAGTATAGTCTTTACAAACAAATCATTACAGACATAATCGTTCTCTATGGTTCCAGCAACTTATTGAGTAATAAAACATCATCATATTGCTGATTGTATATGTACACTCTCGGATTTGAAGGGCAGTGCATCTAGTGCAGGTTCCTAAAGATTTCCAAAGGTTAATGATTTTGCATTAATTTTGTACAGAAGCATCTTATTTAAAATAAAGAAGTAGCAAGGCTTTTGGGAGTTTGTCCCTCTATGGTAACTTGTCAAATTGACTGAGAATTGTTTGTTTTTCTTTATAGGCAAATCTACCTCCACCTATGCCAAGCGGACGTCAGCCTGGCAGTGCTCGAAGCAGTCTGGGCTCAGTACGTAGCACATCCAGTCTCAAAACGCCACCTAGTGGAGGAAGTGGACGACCCACTCCCGTACAAATTGGAGCCGACTTCGGAGGTACATACAGAATTTCACCCTTTATTCCAATGAAAAATCTCTGTCATTTTCATGGTTTCTTTCCACGATTCCCTCAACTACTTGTAGCTCAAATTTTCAAATCTAATAATCTTTTAACAATGAAGAGTACTGGTGAAATATTAATACAGCATCATTTAGCTTTATCATGAAAATCCAAAGTACGATTTGATTTCCCACATGTAACTGAAGTTGTACCTTACAACCATTGATGCATTCATACATAAATTGATTTGTTCATCAATATTGAATTGTCTCTCTTACAGGTGCTCGTTCTCCCGCCAGTTCCCGATCTCGTAGCTCTGGTTCTATGGATAGTGTGAGAAGCAGCCGGAGTCAGCCTCGCTGAATGACATCGCTGTTTTAAGCGACTCTTTTTGACTGTGATATATTTAATTGAAAACAAAAACATACCAAACTCTAAACATTCCCATAATGCATGATTATGCATTAGTAGGTTTTCTCAAAATCAAATATTACAACAGACTGTATATCTTTTCAAGACCAAATGTAACTGTTAGAGGTACTTTCCTTCATGGATATTGACATTTTCTTTCTAATCTCTCATTCTGGTAGTTTGCAGGGATCACCCTAGGCCGCGATTTTGCGATATTCTCGCATTTTTTACTCAAATATCGCATTTTTGCTGCTCTGTCGAGCTAAAAAATCGCATACCTCCTTTGCATAAATCGCACTTAGGTTGGTACAATGCGACAGAACAAGAGTTTTCGTCTTTAATTTTCAAAATTGTAAGCCGATTATTCGAATTCCGCGTGGGACATCACGTATGTATTTATGACAACTCGGCAGGTATTGCCGACTCTGTTTATATATACATACCCAATCTTTTCTCCGAAATTCCCGTTTCTCGTATTGACGTTTGTATGCGAGCATTTTTTTTGCTGTAGATGCGAGCTTTTAGTTTTACATTTTTCTAGCGGTTGTCAGCGGTACGTGCTTTCTTGTCATTATAATACCAAAGACTCGATAGAGTATGAAATATTACAATGCAGTCTCGGTATTGACTGACCGGAAAAGAAATTTATTCTATATAGTAAGTAGATACAAACACAGTTGAAACACTTTCATAGTATTGCGCACGCGAGTAGACCGGCTATGTACTCGAAACGTGTCGGCTTAATTTGTGGCCAGTACTCAGCAATAACTACGGGTTATCTTCAATGACTTGTAAACAGTTTATAAGTCCTTGAAATCGTCAATGTGAACAATCTTTAAAATATTTACAATGCGAGAATATTAAGGATCCCGCACCCTAATAGAGTACTTCCGGTAAAAAATTATGCACATTTTCATAATTTCCCGACAAATGCCGATGATTTCATGATCGGGAATCTTCGGGATGACGGAGTAGGTCACTGTGTGAGAAGTGTAATCCCTAAATTTAGCTAGAAAAGTATGTGTATCATTCATTTAGAAGAGAACGAAATTTCTTATCTCTGGAATTTATCATTGAAAATGCATTAGGGGTCGAATACCTTAAGTCTTGACGTACACCCTAATGACCCCATACTCGCAGATTCGACGTTTCCGTAAAATGACTTGTCACGACGCGCAGAAATCCGTTGGAACATTAACATGATTAAAAAAAAAAACATTCACAAGACAATGCAATTGCCTTTGAATGAATAGATACTTCATATTTAACTAGCCATTGTTAATGAGGCAAGGCCGATATTTTTTTTAAGTTGTGAAAAAAAAGTATTGTCGGCGACACTATATATAGCGATGTGTAAGAAACAAAGAATTAATCTTATTTGACCTCATTTGTCATTTAAAATGGCATTCAAACAATGGAAAAAAAATCCATTCAAATAATGTGTTGCTAGATGTGGACTCCACGAAAATAAAGGGAAACGGAAGTTTGATTTCTATTTCACTTTTTTTTTTCATTCAAAATCTCATTGAAGTCGAAAAAATCTCATTGCTTTTTAGCAAATGAGATTTTTATCTCATTACTCTGCAGGGCTAGGGTGATCCCTGAGTTTGGAAAGACATTTGCCAGATATTAGTGCTATGATTTTGTTTTAGCTACATTAACATGAATATGGCACAAAAGTAGGTCAAGGTCATATACTAAGTTGTTCCTATTATTTCTATTTTCTACTTATAAGTTTTGAATGAATGATTATGACCTTAGGTATTGCTTTTCAAAGCTTGAATATTCACTTATTTTAAAGTGAGCATTTCATTGGCTGGCCAACCATTTGAATAAGTAGGGTTAATTTTGCACTGCCTTTCACACAGTGGGGTATCACGTGATACACATATGATATGTTCCACGGGAATCCCCTTTGATTGAACCAAGTAAATACTGTCTAAATCTACTTCATATGAATTTATTTTAGGCCTATCATATGGTCATTATTATAAATTATATGATGGTAATTTATTCTGGTCAAGAATAGACGTATATTTGGAGAACACTTAAACAGAAAATTTTGTATCTGTCCGTGCACCATATCATAACATGTGGCGAGCATTGAAAAAATTCTGTTTAAGTGTTCTCCGAATACAAGTCTATTCTTGACCAGAATAAATTACCATCATATAATTGATAATAATGACCATATGATAGGCCTAGAATAAATTCATATAAAGTAGATTTAGACAGTATTTACGTGTACTTGATTCAATCAAAGGGAATTCCCGTGGAACATATCATTTATGTATCACGTGATACCCCACGGTGTTTCAGCTGTTCTATTCTAATGTTCAAGTGGGAAAATGTACCATAATACAAAGAGAAAGGAATTCATAGAAGAGGATTTCATGATGTATTTAAAATGCTTGAAAGTATGAATTGTATATCTATATGTATTGTTTCAGAATGTGTTGTTGAAAATGTATTGTATACATAATTATTTATAATAAATGATGTCTTTTACACCAGTACTGTTTTGTTTGTAATACAATGTATATGTATAATCAGTAATTCAATTGATTTATATGAGGAAAATTTTTTCAAATACACAATCTTTCTGCTTTGAATTATTCTCATAAATTTACATATTTGTCCATATAAACAGTGCAGATTACGGTAATGTCGGTAGAAATACATTCAAGTACTATTTTTGGAATTTGTCGGCGGTAGGCAAATGACCACCTTTCATGCTTGGAATTTACTTTTGTCCATTTCCTCCAGACTCCTGCGACCTGTTTCACAAAAATACTTGCGGAATTTTCGTAACTTTTAATAGCTTTGTACTTCTTATAAATTAAAAATCACAATGTTTTGTTTCTGAATTTATATTAGTATGTAGAAATGATATTAGAAAGAACAATGTAATCTAAATTGAAAAGCATTTTATGCTTTTATTTGTGCTTTTTATGCTTTAATTTAATGATGAGAGTTACAAAAATTCCTGAAATTTTTCATAAATTTTTTTGTGAAACTGCACCGGGTTGGATTTCTTGTGAGTTATCATACATCTGGCAGTACCCTGTCAGCATACATGTTTGCGAAATACATGTACTAATTTTTGTATTCTACAAATAATTCCAGTTATATTAAAATGGAAGATTCTATTGTCCTGTCATCAGAAAACATCACAAGATAGAAAGTTTGATTTATATAATTTATTGTTTATAATACAGTTGATGATGAAATGAAACAAAAAGTGTTTGTAAAACAGAAGTGTTGTATGTCATAACAAAATGCAGTTGAACTGGATTACAACTCTTAACATTGTAACGCCGTACATATGACATTGTGTTTCATAACATTTCTCTTTTGTCTAGGAAGAAAATTTAGATTCTTTGAATCTATAAGCGGGATTGATCATACAGTTAAGAAAAAGCTTGATGTACATGTACATGTATGTGGTAGGAGGGGAATTTTTCATCCATTGTAGTGAAAACATGTCACTTTTACAATGAATCATATAAAGGGAAAACAAAGAGGGAAATCATTATGCATATTTTACATTGCATGAAAATTAGAAATGAGATGTCATAGAGGGAATGTCATTGCAACTTACTCATACTCTAAAAATAGTAAAGATAAATATTGCGAAACGGTTTTGGCTAAGTGCATAATACACAATCCAAAATGAAATCCTCATATTTCCTCAAGCAAAAAATGTATAATTGTAATCTTAACATCGATTTAATGTCCGACGGATAATGTTTGATAATTGTGACCATCCCAATGAATCAATCTGCTCTAGATGATTAATATATACAAGACTGCACATGAAAATTATGTTGTCGGAATTTTGATACTAAATATAAGATTATGACCTTGAATGTGACCTTGACCCTCGTGAGGTGTCGAGTCTCATCTTGTCAATATCTCTATGGAATTGTATCATATTTTAGGAAGTTATAGCCATACATATATGGTGACTCCTTTGTATTACTTTTGCTTTGAACATAACACAAAAGTGAGAAAATCTAAATGAGTGTAAAGGTTCAAAGTTTATCATAGTTGGAACCCTTACATATATATTACAACCCTGTGACAATTATAAGTAACATTCTCTCTGACCTATCCCCTATGGGGTCATGTAAAAAATCAACAGTACATCAAGATATTTGCCTTGCTAGACACATGATTATTTACAGTAATGACATACATGATTAACGCAGTATAATTCTGATCCTGAAATTTAGTATTGGGAGATACCATCTATCCTATAAGCTATTCAAGCTGATGTTGTTTATTTACAATTAAATTGCTTCGATTCACTCCGTTTTCATAACAATATATTCAGGAGAATTCCTTGTATATGTATACATGTATTTTTTAAATGCCAAATTTGATGCAGACATTTTGAAGTCGCACCAAAAATAATGATTCAATACTTTTAATACCATCCTTAAGTCTTTTTGAAAATTTTTAACAGAAAACATCAATGATTTGTATTTAGCACAACAAAAAACTTATGTAATACTGAATAATTCTCTGCACACAGGAGGGACTATTTATGAAAGAACAGGTCAGTGCAAGTACTTCAAAATAATAAAAATATCTTTTCACAGAATGTGTGAAGCTCATTTTCTGTGGATAAACTTTTGAATCTTAATGTCAGAGGTCAGTTAGAATTCCTAAGATTACAGATGCTCCATGTCGAACATTTACAATAAAAACATCTGACAATTGGAAAACATTGTCATGATTCTATTGTCCAACACCACATAATGGCCTTCAGTATTTGCTGTGCTGATAAAATGAGAAGGGTTTATAAATTAATACATTAAACTCTATTAGAAAAGAAGTTTAACATAAATGTATATTCAAACGGAAAATCTGCAAATTGATCTAAAATAAAATCTTATCAGAATTTTAACAAAAAGCCTTTATACAAAAGCATCAAAGATATATACAGCCAGAATCTATGACATTTAATTCTCCGAAATAGAGGATTTTTTTAATCTTTAATGAGTAAAATATGTGAGTTTTTCGTGTAAATATAATTATAATTTTTCTATCAAATATCCTGATGCTTTTACACAATACCATGTTTTATATTTTCGAAAGTAGTGTAAATAACACCTAAGCGCAATATAAATCTGGAGTTTAATTTTTTCAATATGCATTTAGCATGTTAAGGGTAATATCGTTATGCTTCCATCTTCTCAAACGTACTAAGTGATAACAGATTGAGCTTTTGAATAACAACAAAAGTACAGCACCTAAAACATAATCTGGATTTGAGGTAGGAGAGAAGTTAGTCACAAAATTAAACAGATTTTATAGTTAGTTAGTATGAATAAGCCATTCAGGTTTTATTTCTGTTTAGTACCTAGCATCTTCCACTGTGGTGTATCACATGATACGCAAATGATATGTTCCACAGGAATCCCCTTTGATTAAACCAAGTTAATACTGTTTAAATCTTCTTTATATGATTTTACTATAGGCCTATCATATAGCCATTACCATCCATGATATGATTGTTATCTATTCTGGTCAAGAATAGACGTGTATTCGGACAACACTTAAACAGAAATTTTTCAATGCTCATCACATGTTATGATATGGTGCACGGACAGATACAAAATTTTCTGTTTAAGTGTTCTCCAAATATACGTCTATTCTTGACAAGAATAAATACCACCATATAATTAATATTAAATGACCATATGATAGGACTAAAATAAATTCATATAAAGTAAATTTAGACAGTATTTATTTGGTTTAATCAAAGGGGATTCCCATGGAACATATCATTTGTGTTTCACGTGATACACCACAGTGATCTTCTCTCATCTCCATTCTCTACAAGACACAAGACAGCACTCTTGGTACTAATTTCCCCACAACGAAATAATTCAGGAAATTATATCTAATTTCTTTACATGGCCCATGAACTGAGCTATGATTACTTCTTTTTTTTCCATGCAAAATTCTTGAAAAAAATCATTCCAACAATATATTGATAAGGTAATATAGTATAGTAATAAGGTTTTACAACAGACTTAATGATATCAAACTTGCCCATGGTCTTTCTATTACATTTTCAAAACCACCTTTACAGAAATACAACTTGAGATGGCCAGTATCGTGATACTTTGTATTTGTTTCGATTAATGAAATATTGAGCATAAATATGGATCTGAACAATCTTACCAACCAATCAGAATTTATAAAATTATCCTAACAACCAATCAAATATTTTATAACCTATTTTAATTGGTACAGACTTGCTCTATAAAATGTACAAAAGTTTTTCGATCAACAAGTTTATGATTCTTAAATTCCACCATAAGAATTGTCTACATAAATTGAAAACTTAAAGACTCCACAAAAAATCTATTCAGGGTTAATGACAAATAACTCTAAATCAGACGGAATTTGGTGCAGAAAAGGGGTAGATGAGAGTACAAAAACTTTAAATTCTAAAAGACTGAAAAATAAACCAAAAACAAAAAGGTATCAACAATCGGAAAAATTAACTACAATGCAATTACAACTATTCCCCCATTTCCAACGTAAAGAAATAAATTAATGCAATCAACAAATCATAGAAATAAACCCTGAGGACTACACATGAATATTGCCAGTTAATCTGTATGTTACTGGCAGAGATTGAAACTGGATGATAATTCTCTGGGGTCTATAACAAATAAAATAATAAAGAGCACTAATAACATAATGAAATCACAATGGTTTAACAATTTACATTAATCATGTTCTATAAATCTTGATCACATCTTTGATATGTTGTCTACAGATTGGACACAGAGCCCCCTTGTTGTTTTTAACCACTATTGCACACTCGTAGCACATGCACATGTGTCCACACGTGTAAAGTACAGCATTTACGGCTCTTTCGTAACACACGGTACACTCGTTAGCCTCGTTGTCGGCTACTGGATCGATGGTACTTTCTGCCGATGTCATACTGAGTTGTTTGGGTAGAGGAGGAGGTGGGGACACCGGCTCGGACATGCGGGCAGACGGGACGCTGACACTGCGGGACATGCCAGGCGGCTCTCGTCGAGGAGAGACTTCCACTGCAGCCTGCGCAGTCGTGGAGGGAGACGCCTGTGGAGGTAAGGCCACAGTCATTGTATAAGGTGTGGACCTTGGCCGTGGGGGAACTGGAGGGACATGAGTTGTCACACCTGTAAAGACAAGAATTTCTCAACATTCTTCTCAAGAATTTTCTTTGCAAACATAAAAGGATCAATGAAATTTTGATACAAGTATACTATTGATTGTCTGTTGTAAATAATAGATTTATATGTATCGTTTGAACATTATATCCATTACTGAATCTGACTGAGAATATTGTTATTTCTGTATCAGGTACTGTAAATCATATTTTAACATTTTTGTGTGGTAGCTCAATTGCACAACTGAAAGTTTCCCTAAATTATCTCATGTTTAAACACATACTAGTGACTTAGTCATCAGTGACTCGAAGATTTCTACAGAGTTTTTTATATGACCAAGTCTCATAAATACTCTTGTCTGCATAATACCTCTATAGATTTTCCTCTATTTGACTTTTGACCTTGAAAATTCAAATTTATGGGCATATTCCTCTTATGACCCTTTATCTGGGTATGAAATATGAAAGCTGTACCTAGTATGACTGTATTGGGAAGCATAAGTTTTAGTTGATGTATACTTTATTCATCACAGGAAAAGTCAAAAGCAATATACGTGTTAAATACCAGAGCCCTACCCTTTAAAGTTCAAGGGATATTCCAAATTTCAATCTTTTTGGAGCATAGGTCAAAGTTCAAGGTCAAGGTCACAGTCTAAAATGGAAGGCCTTGTCAAAAGGAATCTTCACATGAAATATGAAACCCATTATACTGCTTTCAGTTCAAGAGATATAGTAAACCTTAAAGTATTTGGAACTTTAAGGTCAAGACCACTAGGTCAAGAGTAAAGGTTTTGTGACATGGAATTCACATGTGATAAATAAAAGCCCTACCCCTTACAGTTCAAGAAATTTACCAAAGGCAAAAGCTTTTAAAATGTAGAACAAACTTAAAGTTAAAGGTTACAAGACCACTTCAAAGGTCATGGCAAAAACTAATAATCATGCTGGATTCAATTCTTCATAACCCATCTTCATGTTAAGTAATCATGTTAATACTCCTCATAGATTTCTCCCTATTGGTTTAAACACAAATTATGTAATATATTCCTCAAGGTCAATTTTCATTTTGCTGCATTAGATTAACCTCATCATGGTCTATCACCATGTTAACTTAACAGTTAAGTTACAAGTTGCTTCTCTGAACATTTTTCTCCTAACAGACTTAAAAGCAACACTGAAACCAAAGTGTTGATGCAGACAGACAGGATGATATACAAATGTATGGACTGACTGAACTTCATGGACCAGTTTTTCTTTAAATCCAGCCAATAAAATACCTATTAAGAATCTCCTTATACTTAATGTTTTTATCTTAAACAACTTTTTCCTTAAAAGGACAGTACGAGAAATAATTGGGAGATTTCAGGGCTGAATCAAGCCATTGTCTTAACAGCTCCTTTTGCAAGATTTTGTGAATTACAGCTTGCCTTCCTTACCTATAGATCTGATTTTCTGTACATTGCCATACACGTCAAAGAATACCCATAAAGGTAACGTCTTGTCTACGTGCATCAGCGTCGATACTTTTGTGTTGTTTTTGGAATATTTCACCTCTCCTGAAAACAATAATAGTGCCAAATATAGTATAAGTGTGTATTTGTATTTATGTTTTGTGATATGTTATTGTAGGGTCTATATGCATATCAACTAGAATAAATTCAAATAAACCCAATCAGGATCTTCTTTCTGTTTTATGTCAACGAGCCCTGGTACATATGTATGAAATATATTGTTTTTGATCAAAGCAAAGTCATATCCCGGAATTTAAAACTTTGACATTTTGATTGGATCCAAAGTTGTCATACAACAATGTGTATTTCAGAAAAAGGAAATCTAGATATCAATTCTTAATCATCGTTACATGTATGTCTTTCCTTGTAATGAGTTTATTTGTCCATAATTCCTTCCTCAAGTGACAGTTCCAGTGTCCACATAAGCATAAAACTTTGTAACTAATCCAAACCACTCTTTTTATTTGTACCATTCTTTCCCTCCGGAAGAGACTTTTGAATCTTCTGCGTTTCTGAATACTTTGACCTTTGAAAGTGTTTGAAGTTTATTGATACTAGGTAGAGTACATTTTGTTATGAATTAAAAACTATTTTCTATCATCAGTGTCCTTGAACCTTCACCTTTGACCCTTTGAAACAAATCCTCAACTCATAGGAAGTATCAAAATGATAGTTGGAATGCACACATAACTAGGAACCAACCAAAAGATCCATATGGCCTTGACCTTTACTCTCTTGATCAACTTAAAGTGTCATCAAAGATGAAAGAGTTCATCTTGTTGACAACATTAAGTGTCCCGCATCTGTACCTGGCATTGTACCAAATATCTCCAGATGCATCATCAACAAAAGTTTGGTTGATGAAGGACTTATTTTACCTTGGTCATTCAAGCATTAAAATACAGATCCAATGCAGCAACTGTACCATGCATTGGAGTGAACATCATCAGATTCATTGCCTGATCAAATTTGGTCGACCTTGGACTTACAGTAGGTTGAGAAAAGGATGTGTCCCATTTTACTTATTATGGTGGATCAAGCATGAAATATAGGTCAGATGCAGCATCCATACCATGCAATGCAGTAAACTGTCAGATGTATCAGCTACACAAGGTTACTTGATCTAGGAATTATAGTAAGCATTGTTTTACTCACATTTCATATAGTCTATTTAATTCATTACCTTTGACCTATGACTTTGCTTCAAGGTCATTACATACCTTTGGGTCCCAAGTAACAATTCTATGATACATTACTGAAATCCATGCAGAGGGGAAAGAGTTATGCCCTGGACAAGATTTTACCCATCAACTCAATTGTGATCCTGACCTTTGATCATGGTTACAGGTCATGACACACCTTTAGGTCCTAATTAACAATTCTCCAAAATATTATTGAAATCTGTGCATAGAGGAAGATGTTTTAATCCAGTTAGTATATTGTGACCCTGACCTTTGACCAAAGACCTTGGTTGAAGGTCTAAGTTAATTATCATGACCCATCCTTGGGTCCTAAATAACAATTCTGTGAGATACTATTGAAATCCATGCATACTCTAAGAGGAAGAAATTATGCCCTGGAAAAGGTTTAATCAATAGTCTATTGTAACCTTGACCTTTGTTCAAGGCCTTTGATTAAAGGTCATGACACACCATTGGATCTTAAGTAAAAATTTTGTGAAATATGATTGAAATTCATGTATAGAGGAAGAAGATATGCATATGAGAATGTTATGCTTACTAATATAGTCTTTTGTGACCTTGACCTTTGATCTTGGTTCAAGCAATCAAGGTCGTGTAACACCCTCTGGTCCTAAGTAACAATTCTGTGAAATATATTGAAATCATACTGTGGGGAAGGCGTTATTCCAAAAAGAAGGTTATACCCATGTAGTCTATTCACGACTCAATTGTGACCTTGAACATTTGAAATTTGACTTACGACCTTGCTTAAAAGTCATGATACACTCTTTGGTCATAATATCTATTATTGAAATACACGCTGAGGTGACTTGACTAGTTTTTTGGTGGACAGACAGATGGGCAGAAAGACAGACAGATAGATAGATAGGGTGTTTGTGGGGGTTATAATGATAAGATTTATTTTTTTCATAGGGAAATTCACTCACCATTTAGAGAGAGATGAAAGCAAAGTTCATCACCAATTTCAGGAGCCCGGCAGACGTCTTTGTTCACAACCCAGTATTCCTTCCTATCCAAGAGTAGATCTGAATCGTCGGGCAGTTCTTCACTATTCACATGTACAGGGTCAAATGCAGTGAAACCAAATGCCAGACCTCCAACATATGATCTATCAACTCCTAAAATCTGAATTACAATTTTTTCACCACATTTTAGAGGTCGTGAGGAGAAGACGTATGCATTACAGTACTCGTCACTTGACCGTACAGAGATCGTTCTCTCAGAGTCTATCACTCTTATGTTCTTCCCCGTAAGCTGGTGCCACGGCATTGGTCGGAAATTAAGGTTGGCATGGTGTCGGATAGGAATTAAGGGGGCGTTGGGTTCTACTTCCGCATGCGAACCTCTCTGGAACTGGAGTGACGTCATAGCTTGCGTCAGATCCGTCATGGAGTGCGTGTTGTTGAGAGGAGACATGGGTGGTGGTGCCGATACACGGTTGTTAAGAGTCGAGGGCTCTGCAAAAGAAAAGTATTTCAAAAATGTTAAACTTTTCTATGTGATGGAGTAAATATTTGGAGACATGTGCTCCTGTTCATAGGAGAGATCATCGTCAGAAACCCATGACCAATTCTCTGCCGCGCATCTTAGAGTCTATAGATCATGAATGGACAGCGGGTTTACGACGATGAAGAGCGATTTGGCCATTTTCTTTCCTTATTTCACTTACACCTATGTATAAAACTTAATTTTATGACAATAAATGAGCTAAAGAAGATCCTGACGATAATCTCAACAGCACTCACAATAGAGCACATAGAAACATATGCAAATTCTGTACATTGGGAGGACTTCACATAGACAAACAATGCGCTTTTTCCGCATGAAAAATGTTGGAACTGCCGAATGTTCGTCAGATGTACTCTACAGGTTTCGAAATTTGCATCGTGGTACTCAAAACAACAGCAACATAGAGCCAAGTTTCCCCTCGCATTTTACAATGCATTCATACACTATGAGTCTATGACCTTGATATTAGACTTTTCATCTTGAATCTCGATAGGTATTCCTTCGCGGACAACTTTTTGGAAATGTTTTGTTAATCTGCTTACTTTATCTTGGATTGTGTACACAAGATTTCCCTATCTCTACAGTAGCCTTGAACACCCTTTCCCCATGAGATATCATTTTAGAAGATTTGTTTTCACAATATTCTTTCTATATTGAATCCATTGTGACCTTGACCTTTGTCCTTGAAAATCCATTTGGTTTGTCCGCAATATATGACCGAAGTTTGCGGTAGGTTTTGAGATTGCGTCATACTCAGTTTCGTTCTAAAACAAATCAGTCTTTGTTTGCAATGACGTAAAATGCTATTATTCACAAACCTGCATATGGTCGCACGACATCCGAATCTTGTCAAGTTTACAAGTTCAAAATTTGGAACCCCCAGAAAAGGATCTATCACAAGGAATATAAATATGAAATATCAAAGCTCATCCAAAACTTTGAACAGTAGGTGAACAGTAAGTGATCGAGTCGATAACTTACTGTTCAAAGTTTTGGATAGAGCAACGGACAAACAGATAAGATAAACTAGCTGAATTATAGCGGATATGCCATCTGATCTTCGATACGAGGGCATAAAAATAAAGACAAACGTCGATGCATGCACTGTTTACTTTGATAAATACAAAGATCTTACTCAAAGTTAGAAATATGACGGAATATGGAAAATCGTCCCCCCCCCCCCCCAATGCAATAAAATGGCATAACGTAAAACCAAGCAAATGGAAAATACATGAGAGTTGAAGGGAGGAATAGTTTCGTTCCAGTGATTGATAAATGCCGCTGCGAGCAGTATTTAATGTAATCAAACTTAGAAACGAATATCCAGAAATTAGTAGATGATGTATAAGTTGATAGCTTACTTACTTTTGCTCTGAGCATGTCCCATTATATTTCTACAAACCGGTTTTTCATTTATTTCCTTGCTGTATATTTAATCTTTTGTCAACATTTTATTGAGCCTGCATATCGACAGATTTCGCAACTGTCAGTGTGTACATTATAAAGAATCCATTACATAGAACAACAAACATGAACGCGCAGTCAATTTCAACTGCGAAAAATAACACAGGAAACTTTAATGACGTTTAAAACACTTATGTTTTACATCCGCGAACCAATAATCATCTTCCTTTTTGATAAATATAACTTATACTTCAGATATTAACTCTGTAGAACTTTTGGCGGACGTAATCGACGGGCTTACGTCAGTTACACTCGGTAGTACCGTACATCCCCCACCCCTTCCAATTTTTCCCTAAGCTATTACTTAGTTTTCAAAATGAGCGACGCTATGTCGAAGAGGGTATATCCTGTTATTTAGGGTGCACCATACTCCTCCCTCTAGCTGTTTTGGGAGTGGGGCCTCTCTATCAATATGACGTGAGTGTAATTTTTGTGAATACATGTAAAATATATTGGGTCTTTACCGAACAGTCTATCTTAACTTCCTAGTATTCCATTCAATAATCATTTATAATACATGCGTACATGTTACATACATATATTATTGACTTTATCGAACACTGACATTATCTAAGCCCATAATTGACATATTTCCTTACGTGGATCGCATACCCAATACATGTAAACTTAAATGGTCACCACTTAAATGTACATTTAAACTTTTCGCATTTTTTTTTTGGTAGAGAGGGTATTTCTGCATTGTATGATTTACACATCAAAATTTACATGATCATTGAAGCATACCGGAAGCATTTTCACAACCCTACACGTGAATGATCTTATGTCAAACATGAAACATAGGGTAATCAAAGAAGCAGGTTTTTGTCAAAAATCAAATAACTTCCAAAGTACAAAAAGTATTGTCAGGAGGATTCTATCCATCTAATGTTACTCTCATCCATTAGAGAGCTAAAGATACAGCCAAAGTATGAGTAATTAAATAGTAGGTTAATGGTTAAGGTCAAAGTCCAAGGTCTCAAATGAAAGGTCCCATCACAAGGAATCTACATGTGAAATATCAAAGTCCTATCCCTTATAGTTCAAGAGATATAGTCCAAGTTAAAGTTTATGAAAGTAGGTCAAAGTCCAAGGTCACTAGGTCAAAGGTCATAGTCTGAAATGAAAGGTATCATCACAAGGTATCTACTTGTGAAATATGAAAGCCCTACCTCTTATGGTTGAAGAGATATAGCCTCAGGTTAAGGTTTCTGAAAAGTAGGTCAAAGTCCAAGGTCAAGGTCACTAGGTCAAAGGTCTCGTCACAAGGTATCTACATGTGAAATATTAAAGCCCTACCCCTTATGATTGTAAAGATATAGCCCAGGTTAAAGTTTTTAAAAAGTAGGTCAAAGTCTAAGGTCAAGGTAACTAGGTCAAAGGTCATGGTCACAAATGAAAGGTCTTGTCACAAGGTACTAGTATTTACATGTGAAATATGAAAGTCCTACACCTTAGGGTTGAAGAGATATAGCCCAGGTTAAAGTTTTTGAAAAGTAGGTCAAAGTCCAAGCTCAAGATTACAAGGTCAAAGGTCATGGTCACAAATGAAAGATGTTGTCACAACGTATCTACATGTGAAGTATGAAAGCCCTACCCCTTATCGTTGAAGAGGTATAAGCCAAGTTAAAGTTCTTGAAAAGTAGGTCAAAGTCCAAGGTCAAGGTCACTAGGTCGAAGGTCATGGTCTCAAATGAGAGGTCTCGTCACAAGGTACCTACATGTGAAATATGAAAGTCCTATCCCTTATGGTTGAAGAGATATAGCCCAGGTTAAAGTTTTTGAAAAGTAGGTCAAAGTCCAAGGTCAAGGTCACTAGGTCAAAGGTCATGGTCTCAAATGAAAGGTCTCGTCACAAGGTATCTACATGTGAAATATGAAAGCCCTACCCTTTATTGTTGAAAAGATATAGCCCAGGTTAAAGTTTGTCTACGGACGACGACAACGACGACGACGACGACGACGAGGGTATGACATTAGCTCTTCGGACTTTCGTCCCGGCGAGCTTTTAAATCAAATTGATCTGTAAATTTACTATTAAAGGCAATTTCAGACAAATAAGCGAATTGATTTCTGTATACAATCCAACGACCCAAAATGATACCCGCTACCAATTTCCCTATGTATAATTTTGACTCGAGAAAGACGGGAAAGGACGAATTTCATTGAGAATTGTTGGTGTCTAGTTCCTGTGTGCAGGAGGAAATCCCTCAAACCAATATTTCACTTTCAGTGTCGCTAAATGTTGTCTGTCCCTCACCTCAAACACTGAACATCGACAGACTAGTGCAAGATCATATCATAAACTTACCGTTATTAACGAACTCGATGGCTATGGTGTTTCCATAGATGTCCAGTAATGTCCAAAGAGGCGAGTTAGTGGCGACTCCTGTGAAGAACAATCCTATATCCTCACCATTGATTCCGTACATAACGTCCCCAGCACGAGTTACGTAGTAATGTAACACGTTATTCTGAGCAGCGTAACGTTCGCCCAGGGCTTTAGCCCAACACCCAGGCTTATTCGTCATATCCGGGCAAGCATACCGGGGCAGGTCCGGTCCACGCACAGTCCCTGGGTCTATATTGGTGAAACCGAATCTGAGAACGCCGCTCCAGCTGCTGGAGGTATCGGCGAATCGTATATAGACTCTCTCATTGACAGCAATAGGTCTGCTGCTGAAACATATAGCCTTACAGAAACTGTCCCCTCTCTTAGCCCGGTAGTCATCGTGGCTCAGTATCACATTGTCTCCGTGGATTTTGTGGAACTTTAGAGGCCATCCCGCCCTCATAGACGCCAAGTCACCAGTGCTGTGACCTGTACAAAGAAAGAAATTAACAATTTTTAGAAGAACAGACACTATATACAATTCAATCCCAAAGGAATAGACGAAAAACACATGTCCTAGTACTAAGACTACTTGTTGTTGCTTTACCCCCCCCCCCCCCATCCCTCCCCCCTCCCCCCTCTAAACAAAAAAGGAGAAAGAAATGATTACACAAACTGTGACAGTACATTTATAGTACATGTAATTACACCAGTCTCCACTGAGCAGAGAATGTAAGGAGACAAGAAAATTGGCCTGGTCAAGTTCTGGCGAAAGTAAGTAAAACTGATACAGAATTACAGCCAAATGACAAGATGATACGAAAAGAAATTGAAATTCGACAACTTGTACTGTAAACCTTATTTCAAAATTATTATTCACCCCCCCCCCCCCCTTTTTTCCCCAAATTTTTGCTGCATCTTTGGTAGACATTTCAAACATTTCAATCTCGGTGCACAGCGATAACCAAACCTAAAGAGCTTAATTGGGTCTGGTTTTTATTATATATAATTTTAATCAGATTGGGGGGATTTGGCGTTTCTTGAAGATTCCACATGGCAACTGAGATAACGAGCTAAATACGAGAACATCTAAGACTTTTAGAAGTGGTTTAAGGCATAATCTTTGGTGATTGCGTTGCTATTTTGCTTATTCTATATCGCAATCATCGACACCCGATCGTTTTAAAGCAGAGGAATGCGACCGACTTCCACTGCGACAAAAATGTTGCCCCGACTCATTCTCTCGCTCTACCCAGGGTTACGTGCGACTATAAGCATACAACTCTGGGTAGAGAATGACCCGACCCTGCAAACGAGAGCTATCCAAATTTTCAAGCCCAAAGTGACATTTCAGAAAAGCTACGTACGGTAATGTGAACTCAAATATGCTTGTTGTTTCAAATCAATATCTTCCGGTATAGTAGTCTGCACTCTGGCATATTATCGTACTTATATTTTGAATATGTTCCTTTTGTAGTATAAAGGACTTGTAAACAGTTTATAAGTCCTTGGTAGTATTATACTTCAAGTGTAATTCATACAAGTACTATAAGTTCTGCAAGTGATTTATTGGGCACATCATTACGTACAACTACAGACGTATAGCTTCAAATCTGTAAACGTGATCTGAACTCCCGCCAGTGCCTGGCTGTTAATGTTCATGAAATTCAGTTTTCCTATTGAGAAATACTGTCTGGATTCTGCATTGTGCATTTTTGAAATACGTCATAACACCAGTACCTATGTCCCCGCGCCTTCACAAAGCATATCAGACAAGAGTGTTCGATGTTCCGTTGCGTTCTGTCAGTCACGGTTGATTTGTACAGGCTATCATTCTTGTAAACATTACATTCTTGTCGGCTCCAGAGGTTCTCTTACTTGTTTCACCTGTACAATAATTCCAACATCTGACTGAAGAAATGAGTTTATCGCTCGGAAACTGGTAAAGTTCCAATTACACGGACAAAGTCAGCAGTCTAATAACGCTGTCTGATTGAGCAAACAAAATAAGGGTATACCCTGCTTTATAATAAAGATAAGAAAAAAAAAACTGTGCAATTCATAAGAAAAATATTAAAATTCTATATTGAGTACCCACATACATGTACATCTATGAACAAAATGAATGACACATTCTTACATGGTCATATTGAACTACTAATAGCAGGAATCAATACCGAAACATCAATACTAAGATACCCTTCTACACAAGACCCTTTCCTTCCAAGCATGGTAATTTGTGTCCTCGCACAATATTCATCATTGGAAAAATGTTTATGATAATGGATTTCTGATCGCAAATTGAACGCTTACGCGTGATAAAGTGTCCAAGAATAAAATATTCAATCCAAATGCGGGGACACTGACACTAAGGAAGGCCCTGACCCTTGAAAGTTACCTCAATGTAATTAAAATTCCCTGAAAGTGTAATTCTTACAGTAAAGTCAACCTGAAGATGTGCTTCTGAAAGACTATAATACCCTGACAGCAGCTTTCAAAGCAGAGAGGTCAAGGTGCAAGGTCAATGTCACTAGGTCAAAGGTAACAATACTAAATTAAAGTTCTAGTCATGATGGGCATGTGAAACATGAATAAATCCAACCCCTCCTCTGTTGAAAGATGAAATATTGTGGTAAATGAGTAAGTCTAACACCAAGGTCAATGTCACTAGGTCATATGTCAGGGACACAAGTTCTTGTCAAATGCAATGTAAATGTGAAACATGAACGGTAACATTTAACTTTGCACCAAGATATTTTTGAACGAGACCTTGACCTCTGACCTTGACAATCAGCTGAGTTCTTATTACCATGCCACTCCTAAGTACCGGTATACGGTATAAGAACCATACCGGTATATATATGCAGTTTTCACTCCATTCAATGAATTTTATTTGTTCAATGCACAAAAATAATTTTGTCATTTATCGATATAATCAATAGAGTTGTTCTTTCTCAAGCCAACAACTGAATGACCCAAAAGGCACAATTTTACTGCCTTATTGAGACTATTGCATACTTTCCGAGTTATTCAAACATAATACCCTGGAATTCAACCTCCCCTACGGAGTTGAAGGTAACGCAAGTGTAGCATCCCTTTGTAATTGAATCTTTTATAGCTGTTCACATAGGTTACAAGCTGGAACCCACGAAGACCTTGGTATTTTACCCTTGACCTTGAAAATCAATATGATCCATTCTCTTTCTATGAGAAACATTTTAGGAAAGTTTGATGATCCTTCAATGATAGCTTGTCTTCTATGCTGTGTTGACCTTAATCTTTGACCCTTAATCCTGAATATATTAGTAAGTAAAAGGTTTTGCTTCGCGTTCTATGCTGTTCACAAGATTCCGTACATACAAACACATGGACGCACGGCAGCGCTGTGATGGGATAAAAAGAAAACTTACCGAACACTTCTTTCACGCCGAACTTGAATATTGCACTTTGTTCAACCAAACTTTTCAATTTACTTGCGATATGTATGGTAAATCCTAATCCAGATTTTTCAGATTTTAACATCTTTTCTTTGATATCATCAGAGCTGTGGGAATCATCCCCCATTTTCCGTTTCTTTGACTTTTTCGTTTCGTTTTCGGTATTTTCCTCACGTTCAGCCTCCCACGGAGTATCCATAATATCCAGAAAATCGTCTAATTGAATGTATGGAAGGTCCAGTTAGGTGAGCGTAAAGTCAGTTTTGTTTCACTAACCTGATCATAATTCACGATTTATTTGTATTATGTAATCAATCAATCAGTATTACTATTGGTGTTGACTCGACTTTCCGCTAAGACTGAATACCCTATAGGAACCTGGCACAAAATCCTTTTTTGTGGGAATATGAGCGGTTCTCGCATGATCAAACACAGTCGAACGCTCACTCATCCACTGTCATATGTGACAACACATGCAAAATTCATGGTTCAATGATGTTTCGCCTCAATTCCTTTTCATTATAAACGTATTTGCATAAACTGCTTTTGGTGCTTTTAACCCTTCGAATGACTGAAAAGCCCCTCCTACAAACCCATGAGCATGCGCCCTATTGGCGCTGGGACATCAAATCTTATTCGTCTGTCCGTCCATCTGTCGCAAAACTTCATATTTCGCATTTGTATTCCTTATGACTAGACTTTCTTTTGATGCGACTGATTATTTTTACCTTGCGACCTTGACATTGTAGTTTGACCTAGTTTCGAAAAAAAAACTTTTAACCTTTGGTCTAACTTCTGACTACTTCCTGTAAGTGCGGGATTGCATATTTCACATGACAATTCATTGAGACGAGGTCTTTCTGTTGATTATTTTTAGCCTTGTATCCTTTACCTTGACCTCCTTTTGAAAAACGTTAATCTTGATGATAGCTTTTGAGTGCCACGATCCAAGACTTGAAGACTGGGTTATAGAATGACTTTCTGGGTCATTATCACAATGTTGATCTTTATCATGTTAAATGGATTCAGGATATGATGCTTTGTAATGCATTTCTAGTCTCCAATACAGAAGTACAAAGTAGCAGAAAGTCGCTAATCTATCGTTTTGCTACGACTGTAGAAGATGATTAGCGATATAGACCCTCTCGAACAATTTAAATTAGAACATTCTCATGTTCTGAGACTGACCAAGTACACTCAACTTTTTTCCACCTTGGAATTTGCCAGGTCAGTGCGCACGGCAATTTAAATGTACTCGCGAATGCTTTGTATCCGTCATCCTGATTGGTCAAGTGGCAAAGTTGTTTTGTTTATTATTTATATCGGATATTCGTTAATCTAATTAATACCATAGTCAATAATGATCGAATCCAACGATGAAACTGTCATTTGTATAAATTTAAAATGCATTTAAAGTAAGGGGAAAGGTTTTAAAACGATAAGAAAACTGTTGAATCGCATGCTTGTTGTTGAAATACTATACATTTGTATTTATTTTATGACAGATCTACAGTAAGTACGTGATCTTCTTTCTTCTAATATCATAAAGTGGTTGTAGATTGATTCTCATTTGTGATTTTTTTTCTTAGTGTGAAATAAAAGCAGGTACGCACATAAATAGACCGGGGAAGAGGGGTCATCGTGCCTCCCGGTGGTTTATACATGGACGTGGCCAGGCCTACATCTGTACGCAAAAACGTCCACATCGTTTTCGAAAATAAATGACATAAAAAAAAAACAGAGAGAGAGAGAAAGAGAGAGAGTGAGAGAGAGAATATTGTTCTTTATACAAAGTGTTGGTCTCCGGAAATTCTGAATCAAGATACACAATATCATCAACAAAGTTTATCTTCAAATCTGGGACAAATATTCAGATCTTCTTACTTTGAACGAAGAAGGTTAAAAAGCGAATTTGTCTAGTCGTCTAAAAAGAAAAAATAAAGCCTGTGTTTGTGAAACACGAATGCCCCCGGTGGCATCTTTGATAGTATGAACACTATTTTCTGTTAAGTACATGTATGTGAGGTCACTGGGTTAAAAGGTCAAAGGTCAAGGTCACAAGGTCAAAAATTTTGGTATCAATGGAAAGGTCTTGTCACAAGGAAAACGCATGCAAAATATGAAAGCCCTATCACTTACCATTCAAAAGTTATGCCCAATGTTAAAGTTTTTGAAAAGTAGGTCAGAGGTCAAGGTCAAGGTCACGAGGTCAAAAATTTTGGTATCAATGGAATGGTCTTGTCACAAGGAATACACATGTGAAATATGAAAGCCCTATCACTTACCATTCAAAAGTTATGCCCAATGTTAAAGTTTTTGAAAAATAGGTCAAAGGTCAAGGTCAAGGTCACGAGGTCAAAAATTTTGGTATCAATGGAAAGGTCTTGTCACAAGGAATACACATGTGAAATATGAAAGCCCTATCTCTTCCCATTCAAAAGTTATGCCCAATGTTATAGTTTTTTGAAAAGTAGGTCAAAGGTCAAGGTCACAAGGTCAAAAATTTTGGTATCAATGGAAAGGTCTTGTCACAAGGAATACACATGTGAAATATGAAAGCCCTATCACTTACCATTCAAAAGTTATGCCCAATGTTAAAGTTTTTTGAAAAGTAGGTCAAAGGTCAAGGTCAAGGTCACGAGGTCAAAAATTTTGGTATCAATGGAAAGGTCTTGTCACAAGGAATACACATGTGAAATATGAAAGCCCTATCACTTACCATTCAAAAGTTATGCCCAATGTTAAAGTTTTTGAAAAGTAGGTCAAAGGTCAAGGTCAAGGTCACAGGTCAAAATTTTTGGTATCAATGGAAAGGTCTTGTCACAAGGAATACACATGTGAATTATGAAAGCCCTATCACTTACCATTCAAAAGTTATGCCCAATGTTAAAGTTTTTTGAAAAGTAAGTCAAAGGTCAAGGTCAAGGTCACGAGGTCAAAAATTTTGGTATCAATGGAAAGGTCTTGTCACAAGGAATACACATGTGAAATATGAAAGCCCTATCATTTACCATTCAAAAGTTATGCCCAATGATAAAGTTTTTGAAAAGTAGGTCAAAGGTCAAGGTCAAGGTCACGAGGTCAAAAATTTTGGTATCAATGGGAAGGTCTTGTCACAAGGAATACACATGTGAAATATGAAAGCCCTATCACTTACCATTCAAAAGTTATGCCCAATGTTAAAGTTTTAGAAAAGTAGGTCAAAGGTCAAGGTCAAGGTCACGAGGTCAAAAATTTTGGTATCAATGGAAAGGTCTTGTCACAAGGAATACACATGTGAATTATGAAAGCCCTATCACTTACCATTCAAAAGTTATGCCCAATGTTAAAGTTTTTTGAAAAGTAGGTCAAAGGTCAAGGTCAAGGTCACGAGGTCAAAAATTTTGGTATCAATGGAAAGGTCTTGTCACAAGGAATACACATGTGAAATATGAAAGCCCTATCACTTACCATTCAAAAGTTATGCCCAATGTTAAAGTTTTTGAAAAGTAGGTCAAAGGTCAAGGTCAAGGTCACAAGGTCAAAAATTTTGGTATCAATGGAAAGGTCTTGTCACAAGGAATACACATGTGAAATATGAAAGCCCTATCTCTTCCCATTCAAAAGTTATGTCCAATGTTAAAGTTTTTCGGACAAACAGACAAACAGACAAACAGATAAACAGACAAACAGACGGACAGGCCAAAAACTATATGCCCCCGAATCTTTGATTCCGGGGGCATAAATATTTGATAAAAATGTAAAAAACAGTGCCCCAGAATGCCGAAAATTTGCTTCCGGATTGTCTAGAATCCATAAAAGCTATCCCAAATCTCCGTCTCTTTACAGTCGTGAGCAGTGCCCAAATAAAAGGTGAGGGGGGGGGGGCATATGACATGCTTTAAAAGCAAACTATGTACTGTTTCGTGACACTAGTGAGTAATAACCGAAATACTCTTCAAAGACCACCAATGTGAATACATTTTTTTTTTCATAATTTACACACAACGATTGCTGACAAAGTGCAACTAAACGACCATTTGGGAAGGCCGGATGCAGGGCTGTCATGTCCAATATCTGAACGTGGATTAAAAGACCCTCCTCAATAAAAATATTATCGCGATATCAAATTCAAAAAATCAAAATGTATAGGTAGTCTTTGCGCACATGACACCGACACGTGGTTTTGTTGTTGATTTTAACTGAGTTGAGTTCACCCGTCCGTCTGATGTAGTTTGTCTCACGCAAGTAGGTGGGATTTAAATTGACACCCAATCAAAAGCGTCCTTCGACGAAGCTTCGGTGAGATAACATGGGTTAGCAAATTCCAAGGTGGAAAAAAGTTGAGTGTAATAAAAGTTCTCTAAACTAACTTATCACAACATTCTCTAAATTAGGTCCGAATTTTTTTTTTTTTTTTTGAAAACTACTACCTCCCCAGACAAACGATAACTGGTTCCGAGACTGTCCCCGTTTCAAACTTCAGAAACAACATATTTTCAAGCATCGGAGAGTCTGCCTCGAGATTTACCGCTGAAAAGACTTTGGCATGAAATTTTAAAATTGCTAAAATTAATGTAAAATCTATCTGAGTAGGTCCAAGCATCGGGTGACCTTATCCCAGACAAACAAAATTGTCTCTGATTAAGACAACATCAAAAGTTCATGTATCTTGATAACCTTACAACTAAAATGTATTCGAAAGACTGAAAGTAACATGCATGACTATGCATCAATCATCATGGCAGATCATCACAATATGTAAAGCCTTGTTTTGACATCAGAAAACAAACAGATGTTGCGAGAAAACAAAGCCAAACCTCTCTATCCACGCACCTCCATTACAACGTTCCGAGAAAAAAGTCGATCAGCCAAGTCTTATCTCTGTTCTGAGAGCAAAGTGATCGGGCGGCAACCGAAAGTATCGACGGTTTACTTGCATTATACAAACCGGTGTCTTATATGTATCAAAGTAAGTCAGCTTTCATCTCCAATGGTCTTTATGTCGACTACAAGAGGGCAACAGTCACATAGCCTCTCTGTATGTCTGTCCGTCCATAACATTCTTGGTAAACATTGCGCTTCCATCAAACTTGCAGGGGGTGGTCAAGCATAATTAGATTCAACACCCGATGAGGGTCATGGTCATTTTCAAGGTCAAAGGTGTCAGATTGAGGGTCAAACATGCGACAAACGACATACCAGTTCTTGAACAGTGTATTTCTTTATATAAGCCGAAAATTTTAGAAAGCATCTCAACTTCCTCCTTTTTGTTGCAGTACTTTTTTTCATTCGCTCATATTTTCATAAACAATGGGATATTTACAAACAGATGTAAATGCAACATCCAACATTAAGTTGCAATTCACATTTATAATCTGACATCTTTTTTTCAAAATAGGTGCAGCTCTTCATTAATACCACGAATTAATATTCGTCTGATTTTTTCTTTTAATCTTCACTAAAAGTGCAATTCTGATCGTTATGGCGGTGCGTTACCATGGTAACAATTTATCATGCTAGCAATATAGACAAGGCTCAATCGTAAAGCTTATGATGATCATTTTTCCTGGGGGAATACAAGGTAAAGATAAACAAACAGAACAAGAGGAGCAATCTGCCGCTATAGAGACCAATATTTTGTGATAAATATTCCACAGAAATTTGTTCTACAGAAGAAAGCGCTTTGAAAATACACAAACACGATGTTTTATAAGCATAGATAAGGAGTAACCTACGGTGTGCTATTCTGTAGATCCCTCGATTGGCCCTGCCCACCGTCCCCGCCTGGTGCAGCATCTGTAATTCTCCTCCATGAAAATTCAGTTGTTGAGTAGACGATCTCTTGGTCACTCTAGTCGCCATAGAGTCTATCGTTACATTTGAACTTTCTACACTAAATATCCCCATATCTACATGATTTCCAAATACTATGAACAACACACCAGCATCGATAAATTTGAGCGGAGGAGAGCACTACATTCCCCCTCTGTTTATCAGGTAGCACCGTGAGATCTTGATCTGTTGAGAGAGGTTTTCTCTTTGTGTGTACCGGCAAATGCTCGGCTGCTTTTCAGAAACGACTGGCTCAAGATATCAGAAAGAGGGATACTCTCAAAATCTTTAGATGATGTGCCGATGAGTAGAGATCAAAAAGGGATAGTTTCAGAGCAATTTCATAATATATTTCAAAGTATTTTCTTCACCCAGACATTGTACAAAAAAAATAAGAAATTCTAGACACTGTACGACTAATTAGAAATAACACTTTGACCGATTTACTGAAAAGAAATGTTCTCCATCATCTCAATTTCACTTCATTGTTCTGCAACAACAAAGACCAGGAGCTCTAGTGCCAGGTGTTTTATTATACCATAGGTATATTATATTTTTTTTGAAAAAAAAATCATTCTATAATCCATTGTTTGCGAGGAACAAAATTTCATAGATAAATCATATATATACACGTACATGTACGGCATAGGAGACAAATGACCGCGCCCATTTTCTATGACCCCCGAGGGTCTGAGACTCGCACAAAACTACAGGTTCATAACTAAACCATAGATCAATCATATTGATGCAAAAGGAATTTCTTTCTATAATTCACATTTTCAGAGAAATGAGGTTCAAAAGAGTACATAGTATTTAGCAGAACATGATTATATCCATTTTCTAATACACTAAACGTAAAATGCTAGGACAAAACTGTCAGGCGCTGTGCACAACTACACCATAAGTAAACCAAGTTCAATGCAAAGTGAACTATAAAGCAGAATTCTTGAAATCTTCCAATAAATTGTCAGACATTTCGGAAATTTTATCGGTCCAACTTACTAATAGATATAGCAAGAGTTTTTATCGGATCAGACAAATTTTTAACGGCAAAACCGATAAAACCAATACATATCATCATGATCATATGAACTCTGACAATACATATCATCATGATCATATGAACTCTGACAATACATATCATCATGATCATATGAACTCTGACAATACTTATCATCATGATCATATGAACTCTGACAATACATATCATCATGATCATATGAACTCTGACAATACTTATCATCATGATCATATGAACTCTGACAATACATATCATCATGATCATATGAACTCTGACATTACATATCATCATGATCATATGAACTCTGACATTACATATCATCATGATCATATGAACTCTGACAATACTTATCATCATGATCATATGAACTCTGACAATACATATCATCATGATCATATGAACTCTGACATTACATATCATCATGATCATATGAACTCTGACATTACATATCATCATGATCATATGAACTCTGACATTACATATCATCATGATCATATGAACTCTGACAATACATATCATCATGATCATATGAACTCTGACAATACTTATCATCATGATCATATGAACTCTGACAATACATATCATCATGATCATATGAACTCTGACATTACATATCATCATGATCATATGAACTCTGACATTACATATCATCATGATCATATGAACTCTGACATTACATATCATCATGATCATATGAACTCTGACAATACATATCATCATGATCATATGAACTCTGACAATACTTATCATCATGATCATATGAACTCTGACAATACATATCATCATGATCATATGAACTCTGACATTACATATCATCATGATCATATGAACTCTGACATTACATATCATCATGATCATATGAACTCTGACAATACTTATCATCATGATCATATGAACTCTGACATTACATATCATCATGATCATATGAACTCTGACAATACTTATCATCATGATCATATGAACTCTGACAATACATATCATCATGATCATATGAACTCTGACATTACATATCATCATGATCATATGAACTCTGACATTACATATCATCATGATCATATGAACTCTGACATTACATATCATCATGATCATATGAACTCTGACAATACATATCATCATGATCATATGAACTCTGACAATACTTATCATCATGATCATATGAACTCTGACAATACATATCATCATGATCATATGAACTCTGACATTACATATCATCATGATCATATGAACTCTGACATTACATATCATCATGATCATATGAACTCTGACAATACTTATCATCATGATCATATGAACTCTGACAATACTTATCATCATGATCATATGAACTCTGACAATACATATCATCATGATCATATGAACTCTGAACACGAAAGACCATGCTGCAGATACTTCTTAATTTGTATATAAAATCTTTATATATGAAATATGAACAAGCTCAAGGTGCATCTCAGAAGCAATGTGCCAAAATGCAAAAACCGAAAAAAAAATGCAAAACCCCCCAAAAATGCAAAAACTTGCACCCGAGAGTTAATAATACTGGTATCTGAATACACAATTTTAAGTCATATAAGAGTCCCCTACCTGCTCCAAAACATTCCGTTATAATCTGAAAACCATTTTCATATGTCAAAATCCTATGATCTTGGTCTTTGACCTTTTAACACCAAAATCAATAGGGTTCATCCTTGGCTTATAGGGAATATTTCTGATAAGTTTCATGATGATCTATCCATTAAACACACTGTTGTAATGGGGAAACCATTTTCAATCATAAGTCTTATGATCTTGACCTTTGGATCCCAGAATAACTAGAACACTTCCTTGACTCATAGGGAACACTTGACCTTTGAACTTTTCACCCAACAATCAAAAGGGCATATCCTTGACTAATGGAGGAGATTTCTAGAAAGTTACATGTCAGTAGATGCAAGGCACACTCAGTAATGACTATGAAACCATTTTCCTTGAAGTCCTGTGACCTTGACCTTTAACTCTAAAATCAATGGAGTACTTCCTTGACCCAAGGAGAACATTTCTGGCTAGTCTCATGTTGATAAGCGTAATACTAATACACATTAAGATATGAACTGGAAAATATTTTCAATCATTAAAGTCACTCAGTTACAATCCAGAAACCATTTTCAATAATTAAGTTCCATGACCTTGACCTTTGTCCTCAAAATCAGTTGGGGGCATCTTTATTTCTGTCAAGTTTTATGTTGATAGGTGCAGTACACACTCAATTATGATTTGGAAACTATTTCAATAATCATGAAATAAATCAAAGTCCTACGACCTTGACTTTTGAGCTTTTTACCCCAAAATCAACAGAGGGCATTCTTGACCTATGAGGAACATTCCTGGCAAGTTTCATGTTGATACATACTGCATACAGTTTACGAAATAAAGAGCTGAATTTTAATTAAATTGACCATTGACCATAACAATATCAGAGTTTTATGCATGCCATACAGGGTTTTGTGAAGTTGCAAAGGAGAAGTTGAAAATGCCAAACAGATCCATCAGTGTCATCTTGATTGACAGATCAGGTCAAAAATAAAAAATTTGGTCAGGGATCTTTCATACTTGCTTCAATGATAATTTAGTTTAAGTTTTCTGAAACTTCCATGCAGTAATACTGTATGTTGCAGAGAACTTGATCATAATCTGATCCATTCGTGGTCATCTTGTTTAATTGATGGGTTTCAAAAACATAATGTTTTGCTGGACCTTGCTTCTTGTAAGGTTTAAATTGTAAAATATGTAAAAACCTGTTGCATGGAAAGGTAGAAAATGTGTAAGCCAGTCAGACCCACTGGTGGCCATCTTGTTTGAAAGATTGGGTCAAAAAAGAATTTTGGTATTGATTTTTTCCTTCTAATATGGTTCCATGTCACCCTATGCAAAGGTGTCAGGAGGCACTTTTCTTTACTCCAAAGCATGACAACTTGTACTTGTGGTCCTGCTTACAAGACTCTGGTACACTTGTTATGCTGCTGGCGCACCAGAGTCTTGCTGTCGCCCGCAGTTCTTTCCGCATCGGGTTTGTGCGATAATTAGAGTAGCCGAGAATCACGATGAATTCAACACCGACAGTAAAATATCACAGAAAAGATGGTTCAATCATTAAATAACAATCGACTAAACTTTAGATAAAGTTAAACATTTGGGAAGTGAGGGTAATTCTGTCATTACCTAACCACATTGGATTCACCCAAATAATTTGGCAATACGAAAACCCCAGCAGAGTATTCATTAGAGCTGAAACAAATATTTGGATATTTGCAAATGAATAGTAATCAGCAAATATTCTAATGGAAAATTAGTTTTGAAATAGTCGTTGCCCGTAATTAAATGCACGCAGCATATAACCTTGGTATGGTAATATTTTGTCTTAAAAGATACTTATGTTCATGAGACAATATTATTCAAAGAAACGGCACATCAATTTGGTCAAAGGAAAACATTCAGTAGCGCTCCCACACAGGTCAGCACTTTAAATATGCACGTGGCGACCACGAGCCATTTCCATTGAAAACTTTAAAAATAAATGATAAAGACTTTCTATTACATGTTACAATGTTTCCGAATTACGTATACATCATGGAGTACTATCATGCAAAAGCCGCACTTGGATACGTGAAAACATGTGCCCCAAACTCCATCCCCACCCTCTTACTGCCATATGGTCAAAGAATTTTATTATTAAAGAATGACTGACAACATCGCTTTATCTTTCCGACTTTTCTTTCAATCGCCTGCAAAGAAAGTTCACAGTTCGTTTTGGGATGGTCTTTTTTTGGGGGGGGGGGGGGGGGGGGAGGAATGGGTAGTTACAGCACAAAGCTTTCGATCGGCCTTATTCAGGGCCGATATTCGGCCCCATTCCCAATGGAAAATAGTATCTTTTTTTCCCAATTTGTTGACCAATTTTTCCCAATTTGAAACTTCATGGAAATTTCGTTAAAAACATGTAAAAATGTTGAATTTCAAGTGAAAAAGCATCCAAATCTATTTATATTTTTCCCATTTTTTTTTAGAATACGCCGCTATTTTTCCCAATTTCAAAGGCCCCGGGCCCCAGTCCAAAAATTGGTGTGAGATCCCTGCAGCATCAACAGAGAAGTAATATTTTCTGTGTCGCATGAGATAACACTTCTCCGTAGCAACTTCAACTTGTAGGGAGGAGGTGCTTAGGTCAAAACTGTGGTTTAGTTTATAATCATATAAACACATTGTGCAAGCTTGCACTGTACTGCATTTCCACGTTGTCGAATAAAGACATCAAACTTGCATACATTGTACATCGTTAACGTACGTGATCCTACTCATAGACCCAAGTTCCCCAGGGTTTTTTCACATTGGTGTAATATTTTCCAAATAAATCCAGTGGTCAGACATATTATTTTGAGAACACTCTTAAAAGTCCTTCTAATAACGAATATTCGAATACGAATCGAATACATTTGTACTTGTCATGAATATTGGAATACCAATTTCAGGTACATGTATTCATTACAGCTCTAGTAGTATTCATTTGGATCATTAGATCTCATACAAACTACATATTTGATCAACCAATTCATACAGATAATTAAATCTGTTTTAAATACACCATGTATAGGCCAAATAAACATCACTTAATACTATCTACCCCAAATATCCCCCATAAACATGACAAATTTAAGAACAAAACGGTACTTTTTTTGGGTTTTGTTTTGGATTTTTGTTTAACATAAAAGGATTTATTTTCCACATAGGGTTTTATAATACAAAGGACTTCTGATAGACTTCTTCTTTCCAGACTAATTTTCTCTTCTCTTTTATTCTTGAAGGAGGTGATCTTGATTTGCCCATTAATTCTAACTCTAACTTTTCCAAACTACAGTTAGAAATCGAGAATCTTACTTTAATCATGACAAAGGAGCTGGAGCGGTAACCTGCTATTTCAGCCCTATTTTCAAAGTTGTTTATATATCCATTATATTCTAGTTTATATAATGTCAAATGTACCGTATGAATCCAAATTGGGAAAGCCTGTTTTGATTTCAAAGTCCTATACTGAATAATATGTCGCTCAAAACGTCTAAAAACATTGAAATCATTGAAAATACATGTATCAATAAATAAGCGAAATTTCGAAATACAAAATCGTAAAATCAAGTAGCACTCCAGGCCTTGCCCATGAATATTTTTGTATCAATCGATGGGTTTCATGAAAATGAAAAATATTGTGGGCGTGGCCTAGAGCGTAGATGAATTTTGAAGATTTGTAAGTAAAATACTATGATTTTCCTTTGTTTTGCGTCATTCAGGGCAAATGACATCAGAACATGACATCATACATCACACGCTTGACGTTAGGAGGGCTAAAAATTATGACGAGGTATTTTCTCAAACATTTAACATTGCAAAAAGTGATAATTAATAACTTGTTTATCAAAAGCATTTTTCGTCGAAATTATAGGGCTGATATGAGGGGTTTGCACACCTAGTCCTTTTATGAAAAACATGTACATGTATGGCTGAAATCACTGGGGATGAACTTGATTTTGTCCGAAACCTCTTGAGTTTCCATCCAAAACCATCTCCCATTTAGAATAAACAAGGGAAAAACTGGGTTTTGTCCCAAACCTCTTGTCAGATTTCTCTGGAGTCTGAACAAATTTTTGTTCGAAACCTCTGGCAACCCCCAGAGCCCCAGAGACATTGATAACCTGGTTTCAGTCATTTTCTCTATATAAAATTTTAGCTGGTTCACAACTTAATAGAAAGTTTTTGATCATGTTAAAGAATCAAGACATTAAAAAAGAAGTATCACATATGCATTACGAAAGACCTAAGTCCTTTTTGGTTCATTGGGAAATATCAAATTATCATCATTTGGTTTTTGATCATGTGATGTAAAGTCACAATCTTTTTCCATCACCTACCTTTTGTACTGTGCCCAGAGCTTTGGTTCCCCATTATTCTTCTTTCATAAATATTATCTATTCATATATATTCCCGATTTTGTCGCATTCTGCTAAATTTGATGCCCTTTTTCTTGGTGTTGCCTCCAGCTACTTTCATTTTACCTCTCAATATCAGGAGACAACTTCGTGTAAACTACTTCGCTCCAATACGTACTGTTCGAAAACTACATTCTGCGTGAGCTAAAGTTACATACGTCTATGTATATGGTTCATTCAGTCAGTCAGGTCAGTCAGTCAGTCAGTCATTCCTCATTAATTAATATTTATTTGATCTATTTACCACAAACCAAGTTTTAAGTTATTTATTTATTACAAAAGGTCACACATATTGTATCAAACTTGATCAAATAAAGTCCGATGAGTTTAGAGAATGCCATTATAGCAAAGAAAATCGATTTCTTTATCTATATAAATTCAGAGATTCAGTTTATACATAAATAATATATGGTCCCTCAGGGTCGTATTTCCATTTCTTTGCTTTGTTTCGTTTTGCTTTTTTTATTCATTTATTGTGTCGCCAGCGAAGCATAGCGACACTTAGGGATCACTTTGTCCGTCTGTATGTCCGTCTGTATGTCCGTCTGTCTGTCACACTTGGATGTCACACCCCATAAAAGTGATTCATTAGTGTCGCTATGTTTCGCAGGCGAAACATGCATTCCTTGGAATGAGTTTTATATATGGACGAAGGGTAGAGTAGAGTAATTTTTTTTTTCAAAGTTGACCCTTTGTTGGAAGTTGAATGGACTTCTCGGGAAAACATACTACAAACGTGTACCAGTCGGTAGAGCACGGACTGTTGTCCAATTTTTTTTTAATCCATGTACAGAGCTTTTTGTGTTACAAGGGACCCCTGTTTCCTCTAGTCTTGTTTGTATTATCGCCTTACAACGAGAGGGTTATTTGTTTTACATTTTACTAGAGTTTTAGGAAACCACGGTGTAGGGAGTAGGAGGGAGGTTTCTGTACATAGCAATCCGGATAACTGCATGAATATAGCGGACGACTGGATGCATATTGTTATCATATTCCATTTGTTTGCTGTCATTCGTTTTTCAGTTGGGTCTTTCATTGATTTGTTCCTTTCAGGGACGTATATAAATACGTCCCTGTTCCTTTGTATATTTTGTGTGTGAGGGTGTGTGTGTGTGTTTTTTTTTTTTTTTTTTTTTTTTTTTTTTTTGTGGTCTCTCGATGTCGGTCTCCCTTGTTTAATGTATTGCCCTTTTTATTTTAATGTGTTTTGATTATGCTACTGGTCGTTAATGCAGATCAACATTTTTCAACGATTTTTTTCATTTTGAGTGATTTACATCGGTTGTCTGTAGTCTCATAATTCATTCTATAGCAAAACTAGGATCATTTGGCAATTTTTGACGGGATTCTTTTTGACTCCGCTGACGCTTAGACTATCCGTTCAAAAACTTGACTTCAAATGTAGGACATATACCACTACGATTCCTCGGTCAGCGCCAGTGTGAAACAAATAACATCAGATTCATCGGTAAATTATGTAAATCATGGGTAATCATGAATTTAAGTATAGTAAAATTGTAACGATTTAAATGAAAGTTTCACTGTGACATTTGTCGACACGTTTATCCCATTTAAGGTTATGACCCAACGAAGTTTTGAATGTTCTGTGTATGAGTAGCCTACGCGGGTGAAAAAAAAAGTATGTCGGCACTCGAGCAATCTCTGGAAATAACCGATTAGCGTCAAATCAGGATGAAAATGATAGGTTTTATATTGAGAAATATAGACTTCCTCTTTTGGAGAGGGTGCATGTCCTCTCATCAAGGGTGTTCCTGAGGCTGTATGCACAATTTGAATTATATGCAAAATTGACAAATTTTAAAAAGAGGAGCCTGACCACTAGATTCGCGCATGCTCAACCCGCGGATAGTTTGATATAATTTCAACTCCACTTGAAAACAATTTCAAAGAGGTATGAAACTGGTCAAGACATCGACTCGCTGGTCCTTGGTGACGATTTTGTGAAATACTGGTCAAATCTTTGCAAGGATTGAAGTTATTTAGTCAAGACAATATTTTACGTTCTCTTCATAAATGCCACGATCTTGATCTCTAGATATGACTTTGTTATGGCCAAATCAACAAACTCATGAAGGAGTTAGAAAGTTATGATTATGGTCTGGAAAAGATTTTACTATTTTAAATCAAAGCACTAAAGGTACTGAGTGCGAATCGCCAGAATAATATCACTTACAATGTATGACAAAATATTGTGTTTTCAAAGTTATATTTGTTCCTGAACACCTTCGTAGGCCAGTTTATGGAAGTATAAAGACAGAACTAAAATGCAAATGCACAATGTTGTCGTAATGAATTGAAAGATGATGTCTGACAGTGAACATGGAAATTAATAGCTATTCTCTGTAAGCATTTGCACTTTTATGAAGGACGAATGGCACGGCATGTCTCAGATTTTTATGAAATTTGTACATAAGGTTGACCCAAAAGTAAAAATTTGTTTAAAAATTTCTTAAAAGCACATCCGGTTGCCATGGAAACGGACTTTGAATATTGAAAAAATGCATTTATGGGCGTTTTTGAAGTCACATACATAATTTATGCAGCATAATCTAAAACAAACACTGATGAATTATCAGTACCCTATCATTGCTCTTTCAAGTCAAGTAATAATAATGTTGGGTATATTGTCTTATCTATATGTTTCCATAGCAACAACACATGTACCCTATCAAAATAGTATTTTTGGCATTTTTTTCAAAATTCAACGATAAATTACTTATATTTTTGAGTTTGTTATGCAAATAAAACGTAAGCATTCACATTGGGACAAAGTTTCTGTTCGTTGCTATGGCAACATGACCTCAAATCGCAAAAATGATAGCAATTTTGGACAATATTTAGAGTCCTTTTTTACTAGATCTTTGAATTTTGATTCAAAGTGATGAAAATGAATTAATGTATTCAAGTAGATCTTTCTTTACACGAAAGAAAATTTTTGAAAAATATTCAGGAAATAGCCCGTTGCTATGGGAACGATTGTTTAAAATTGCACATAGGCCCACTTTGAGTCCTTGGATACGGGCATCAAAAGCTAAGAAATCTGAATTTTTTTAAATCTAAAATAAAGTTGAGACTTTGCTTTATCGTATATGTAAAAAAGGTTTTGTAAGCCTCTTTCTTTTTTTAGGAAAAGGCTTTGAAAAACAACAAAAAATGCTAAGTTTATAATGTATGGCCAAATTACTATAGCAACCATTAATTATTTGAATTTTTTTTATTGTATTTTGATAAAGGCTTACTTGATCTTTATTTTTATTGAATTTGAACTTCCTGGGATTAATAATTACTGTTTTTTGAAAATAATAAAAAATGGTTGCCATGGTAACATATGTTCCCCATAGCTTTTTCATGGTTTTTGAAAGAGCTCTTTGTGTTGGATATTTCCCAACAATTTTTATCTGTTCATCATGATGCAAATTTTTTTTAAATGACTCTGAAGTTGCAAAATAATTAATATTAAAGACCATAGTTACGTTGCCAAGGTAACTTATGTACATAGCAACAAGTGGGTTTATCTTGAATTTACTCATTTTATAAAATAAATCCTATTTCTTTATCATATACCCATCAAGAGAGAAGGAAAATTGGAAAATACAAACAGCATTTTGAAATCAATATATCAAAATTTGCTAATTATGTTGTCATGGTAACCAGCCTTATTTACAATATCAGACACCACTAGTGAGCTTATTTAAAAATTTATGTCCTAATCTTTAGGATGCATAAAAAATCTTCCATTTATGTCACATATAGACCAAATTATAGAGCTTCAAATAAGCTCAAATTTGCCAATTTCTCAACTTTAAAGGCCGTTGCCATGGTAACCAGATGACCTAGAATTATTTCTTTTGTCAAGTTTTCCTTATTTCATTGGTCCCTACTTATGTGTGAAATTTCGTGAAAATTGGAGACCATGCGTGCCGAAATTGTTTAAATGGTTACAGAGAATTGCTATTAAATAACATAACATTAAATATACCCCTCCCCCTAAAAAAATACAACAATCCAATATGACTATCGATTGATGATTCCATATACATGTACAACTGGAAAGAAGACGAATCTTATTTTCTAATTTGATCCCCACTCTCTCTTTAACCTTTCATGTTCAATGTTAGGTGTGTGCTAAGAATTTGAAGGAAAATTCACTTCTTTTTTAGTATATAAAAACATGATACATCCTAAACGGGAATGTTTTGATCTTTTATTTTTCATAATTGTTAATATCATATTTCATGATGGAAGTTCCTAATTTTTCCGTCGTATACAGATTTTATTTTGTGAAGAGGGGCAAAATAAGCCTACTTGAAGTTAGTTTTACGTTTCAATGATTCAACTTAATATCTTTATCGATAGCACCGTTTCATTTATATATTGTCCACTAAAAC
Source organism: Pinctada fucata (assembly GCA_028142955.1). Lineage (NCBI taxonomy): Eukaryota > Metazoa > Mollusca > Bivalvia > Pterioida > Pteriidae > Pinctada > Pinctada fucata. The sequence goes on from AP027105.1 coordinate 13,543,119, forward strand.
AGATAATCACCTGGTAATGGAAAGGGGTTTCCAACACACTGTGTTCATCTCAGTATACATACAGATGCAATTTTTCATTAGGTCATGCATGTACATAACACGACAGCTCGATTCATATAGATATAATTCATTGATTCAGACAGTGATCAGACTTTATACCGATCATGACGCTGACGCAGTCCGAAGGTACATGTAAACAGAGTAACATTGTTTATACATACTCAGTAGACGGGGCTCCCATGAGTGAAGAAATCAGGCAATCGCTATGTGCTATTCGCACAAAAACTTTAAATATTTGACTTTGTTCAATGTCAAGCTATAACATTGCAAACATCGCGAAAGTTTTTACAGCCTAATTGACATGTTTGAAGTTTTGTAGAAATTCATGTTTATTAAGAAAAATTTGAAATATTTTACCAGACCAAAGCAAATTTTACCAGATTTGTCTGGTATGTCTGGTGATTTTCGGATTGACCGACATTGGGTTTTAGTCAACAACCTTAATATAAATCCCTTTACCACACCATATGATTGCCTTGACTTTTCAGGTTCGACCATAGTGCATGTACAACACAACGCTAAATTCTTTGGTTCTCAGCATAATTATGTGAACTATTATTGAAATCCATGCAGAGATAAAAAGTTTTTGACCTTGAAAGAATTCTACATAGATGAGCATAACCTTGTAGATACGACCTTAGTTCAAGGTCATAACACATCTTTTGGTCCCTGTCAAAGATTCTGTGAATTGTTATCAAATTTCATTCAGAAATTTTAAAGTGATGGCCCTGACAAAGTTTATCATTAAATTTTCATTTCACTGTGACCTTGACCTTGGGGATATGACCTTGATTCAATGTCTTGACACAGAAACGTGGGATCTGGTCAGTCCTATGATTCCTATCATTAGGATTTCAGGGAAGAACAAAATGTATATAAACCTACCCCGATTGTATTTGTAATACGAAGATTACTGCTAGCTCTGTCTTCAATGGAATCATAATATTAAATTAAAATCAGAGACAAGGTTTTCTTTAGACTTGATAATTTAATAACAATAAATGCTGATAAACAATGATGAATGCTCACAGATATAAACAATATCAACATGTATCTGGACATCAGAAAGAAGAATACGTATTATTTCATTTCGAATCTATATTTCATCATTCAAGATTTTTTTTTTTCAATTTTGCACATACATGTACATGTAATTGCATATCAAGATTTTGTTGTTTAGAAAAATAGAAAATTTTATACTAGAATCTTTGTTGTTTTTTATTTTCCCTAATACCAGAGAATTGTTAAGCCATTGGCTCAATTACTTACTTATATATTAGAATTAAATCCTAATGAATAATAATGGACAGTCACTTTTTAAAAATCCTATTTCCATCAAGATCTACATATATTTGTGAAACACCATTCCCTAAACAAAAGCTATATATTGTATGAAGGCTAATGCAAACTCTATCCAAAGATAAGGTCAAACTATTGATACAAAAAGAATGGTCTTATCACACGGGATAAACACACTGTATAAGTAAAATAATTAGCTAATACTTTCTTTTACAGATTAGTAAAAGTTAATTTTTTTCACTTGGACAATGGCTTGCGCATCCGCCCCCGAAGATATGGAGTTATACAACATGTAGTTTTCTAATTCACGGAGATAAACTTCCACTGTACGAGGCTGGTCTCCAAGTAGGGAAGGTTTATACAAAATGAATGATTATACTTGTGCAGTAACTGTATGAAATATCAACAACCTTTGACTAACAGCACAAAAGAAATATATCACAAACTATTCAAAAGTAATAAGCGATGTTTAAGTTTCTGACAGACAGACAAACAGACAGACAGGTCAAAAACAATATGCCTGCCAATCTTCAATCATGGGAGCATAAAATCTACATGTACTAAGTTATAAATTTTGTGAACTCAGATTGATTCAGCACAAAAAATCAATCAAAAACAGCTTTCAACTGAATTACACCTCCTGATTTCCTTATTCATAACAACAATGCACATGCATAATGCTGAAAAATGTACATCTAATGTCCATTACAAAAGCTGATTTTTGTGTTTATAAACAAATATGGAATAAGTGCTAAAGCATAACAACTTGTTTATAGTTTGTGGCATACACAATATAAAACCTTCACATATTACATGCATTCTATTATTTACTACCTGTAAACAAAACATGCATAGAAAAGACCAAGTTGAGCACTTTTGCCTTTAGTATAAGAGTCCTAATTCTACTTCTTTAGAAGGTACACCTCATTTCATACAAAAAATCCTCTAGAGTCAAAAGATAATCATTATTCTAGTTGTTCTAGTGAATTTTACATCATGAAGATCATGACAATGAATGCCAGCCATTCCAAATATACAAATCTTGACAAAATTCTTCCTCATTTGTAAGTGCTCAGGTGTAGAAATCTAAATATATGTTCTCACTACTGTAAACAATACACTTCTATTGTAATAGTTTGGCTGATTTGACATTTCTATCAGCTCAATTGTTTGGATGCTGTTAAAATATTTTTGCATCTACTAGTGCAGATTTCTTTAAAACTTGTTTATCGGTCAAAATAATAGATATAAACATGATAAAGGGAGTTTTCATCTGACCAAACAATTTTTTATCGGCAAATCTGATAAAACCGATTAATTTCAGGAACTCTGCTAGTGGACTTTTCCATCATTTTGCGATCACAACATTAAAATGTTCCACATGGGGAAATTTTCGTGATGGAAACGTCTTGCAAAGGAAATTTTGCAAAGTTCATTGATTTGCAAAATCTATGAAAATTACCCTCACACAAAAATTTCCAAGTTTACAGTATTAATTTTGGCAATCTCTTAAAATGTAGAGCACGGCCGTTTGAAATCATGACATATCGTCTGCTGGCTTTAGCTGGTTGAGCTGCACTAAACTCCTTTCCCATTGAACATGATTTGTAACTATTACATTGGCAACTGTTGTTTTTGTTTTCGACATTTTCATATTTGAGCAAATAAAGTTGCCAAAGTAGAGGCAGTAGTAAACTTAAGGTAGATTAATCATAAATTAGAATTGTATGAGACAAAAGAGTATTTCAGGCATTTGCAATACATGTAGTGCATTTTTATAAACAAGTATACAAACACTGAATGATAACGCGACATCCTGAAAGGTGACAAGTTTTTTTTCTCATAAATCAGTGATACTGAAGTTGGTGTTGGTGGTGCCCATATACATGTATTTCATTAAAACAAGTGCTTATCAATAAAAAATTAAAAGATTGGTGGTATTTCTATTAAAACTTAAGTGTCTGATAGTCCTTATGCCATTGGCAAAAACCTTTGTGATTCCATCGAGGAACAAAAAAATCTGAAGGGGGTAAAAAATAATGAATTTTTACAAACAGAGATCCTACATAACTGCACTGATTAGAAGCCAAAGGGGTAGGGGCAAAATCTGCCATTTTGGCCCCATTTTTTGCTATTTTCAAAAATTGTTTTCTTACTTCTTTTTATCTTTCAAATAAGGGTAGATATGTTGTTGTTTATCTAAATTGAATCTACAATAGATATTATCAATTAATATGAGTGTTATTTCCCGCCAAAATTGCCCACTACTTCCAAAATTAGTGGTAAAATGATAACAACCAGATTTCAACATTATAGTTTATAGTATATAAAGAGCAAGCACATGTAACAATGTCATACTTTCCATGTACATTCAGAATATAAAAAGGAATGTCCCATATGAGTTTGAACCTGTTACATGCCCTTGCTCTAGGGCTTACATCTGTAGGTATGCCGAAAATCTGAATTCCTAATGTGAAGACATAGAGCTCAATTTTCAATCATTTTGCCCTAAAAGGTGGGTTTTTCGAGAAATCATATAGATTTTGTCCTTTTTTGTTTAGAAGAAGCATAATGAAAAAGAAAATAAAACCTTTTAAGAAATTATGACCGGGGAAAAAAACAATTCAGCGTTAAACATGTTAAAGGGGAAAAAATTGTGTCTGAAAAATAAGAGTCTACTTTTTTTCCAAAATAACAAATTTGACTCTTCATAGAGTGAATGACAATGACAATAGTATTGAAAGACACAAAACAACACATTGTCATGAAACTAAACAGAAAATGGTTGGCGTAATTGAATATGAGAATGTTAACAGTGGTCCGTAAATAAGAATGGTGACTGGACCCTCAAGTTTGGTTAAAGATCCAAGATCTCTTCAACACTTAAAATGGCACAATTAAAAGAAGAATCCTTTTTTGTTTCTGTCTGGACAGTCATATATAGTATGACTATCCTCACCACATATCGTACATTTTCGTTTTCCGGGGACCCATCTTGGTGCCTCATTCTTAGGAAAATTGTATCGTGCAGATGTTTTAAAGCTGTCCGTTGATTCAGAATCATCCTCATTCATTGATTCTACATACGGTTTTCGTGGAATAGACACAACATCTGGAATATCTTCATCATCGTCTGAGCTGTCGTCCGTGTACCATTCGGCATCGTTACCGGTATCTTCATCATTATCTCCCCCATCAAACCAATCTATGGCTTTCTTTGCATCATCTTTTTTAGGTGAGGGATTGCTAGAACGAGTATTCGACGTTTTGACATTCTGTGATGCCTCCTGGGAGGAGTCAGCCGGAGCTAAATCGAACCAATCGTAGCTCTCTTTCTTTGGCACTTCATCTGATACTTTAGCACTAGAGTTAGAATCTGTTTTAGCATGTAAACGGTCTTCCTCTGCAGAATCCAGATTTTCATCTTTCTCATCTACATTCTTATGGTCAAAATCTTTGTCACCTGAGAGTCTCACCTCTAGATCTTTATCGTTTGAGAATGCACTTGCGTAATTTTGATTGCTTGAATGACTTGGCACATCCTCCTCTCCTTCCATATCAAACCAATCAAAGCTTTTTTCTTTGGCCGATTCCACTTCGTTTAACTTTCCCCTGATGCTTTGATTTTCTTCACACCTTTGAGAATGAACACGAGGTTCCACATCCTCTTGCTTTGACGATTGGCTAGTTTGAGAGTTTGACGAGAGTAAGCTAGCACCGATATCCTGGAGTGTTCTCTCCGCTGAAGATTTCGACCTTGTGGGAATTTCGTTCTCAATATGTGCAGAAGGGAAGAATGAGTCACTACTTCCTTTTGTGTGCTTAGCACTTGAATCAAACGAAGTTAAAGATTTAGAATAAGACGGAATAGGAGGAAACTCTGACGATGATTTGGACAGATTGTCATTCGCTTTCCTTGAAGTAATTCCACTGTTATGGGCACTGATTGACGACATGGCAGATTTGTAAGATGAGGTGACATCGCTCGACCAGCTTGTGTTTGACTGTGTGTCTGACTTGCTACCTTGAACCTTTGGTGAAGGTTTCCGAGGAGGTGACTTCACGTTAAATGTTTTTAACATATCAGCAGACTTCCTGCCCTTTGAATCATAATTCCTGCTCGGGGCGGTGGTACTCACTGAACGAGACTGATCTTTCTCTTCACTAGATGATGGGAAGGCACTAGATAAACCTGAGTAGTTTGAAGATGAGCTATTGCTAAATGAATCAGGTGCTCTTAGCAATTCACTAGTCCTACCCATTACTTTTAACTCATCTTTTGTATTCCACAACTTTGACGTACAAGATTCTAGAATTTTATTTGTCCACTCTGGTACTTTTGGTTGACCTAAACTTGGCCATTCCTTTTGATCTTTTCCTATGTGTGATGATTTGGGCTTCAGCTTCTTTGGCCCTGTATCTGAAATACACAGAGAAATATATTAAGAAGAGGTCCATATGGGTCTGTATAGCTCATTTGACCACAAGGTAATAAATAATGGATTCAGAAGAGAGTATTTGTGTTTGTAAAGCTCAAATAGTGAAAGCAGAACAGAATGGATGTTACAAATATGGTTTACACAAATCTTAGATGCTTATGGTATGAAGGATAAAACTTAAAGCATTAAAAAGAACACAGCAATTTCATTTTCTCAAAAATCTGAGTGCATCTTCAGATGACAATGTTGCCCGTTACATGTTTGACCCTAAATGTGACCTTGACCTTGAAGGTGGTCTTAACCCTCAGCGGGTCCTTTGACAATCCCTTCAAGTTTGATGGTATTTCTTTCTGTTTGGGCACCTGGCAGTCCTCTATTGGGTCAGTTGGCTGTATTGATGTTATATTGCAGGAAACTTATTCGCCAACTGCCGTCACATAGTACTCTAGAAAGGCCGTTCCCCTTTGGGGTGCCTTATAGCCCCTTCTATCATTCAAGGGGCGGAATACTATCCCATTTCATGCCCAATACTATCCCATTTCATGCTCCTCCTCCACTTGTGTATGTGGTGTATGCATGTATGCAGGAGGGTTGTATAATTATGTACTGCTTGGATGGTCCGTATGTCCAACAGCTTTTATAAGGTGCCACCACACCTGGATACCAATGTGGGTACCCAATCGGGCCCTTTATAGTCCCTCCAGTCAGGAGACTAGGGAGGGACGAATGAATGGATATGACTTTCAACACTCATATGACCGCAGCAAGAATCAAACCCCAGTTGTCTTAATGAGAGTCCAACACCTTATCCACTACGCCATCTCTACCCTCAATCAATATGAAGTAAGTTATAGCCATTCACATGAAAGTGACACTACCTTACATGACAGATGAATGCCAGACGCTGTAATTACTCCTGACAAAATAACTGATGACCTACCTTCTAATAATTTTGCTGATTCAGTTTGAGTGCCCTTAGTAACTGATGTAGGGGAAGACAACTCAGTTTGGGTCTCAACATCCATCTTCACTGTATCCACTGGAACAATGAGCCTAGAGACGTAGATATCCAACATCTGTGACCGGACTTTCCTAAAAATAGAAATGGATTATTCACACCAAGTGTGCAGGAAGTTTATACTAAACAAGGTCTATTTGTAGAACATGAATGACCCCTTGCACATCTGTCGGTTTAAGGCATTGAAGGTCAAATTCCAAGATCAAGGTCACAAGGTGGGAAGAGTTCGCTAGAAGGAATACGCTGTGAATTTGAAAATCCGATCACTTTGACGGAAATAAACTTAAAGCAACGATGTATGAAATTATCACTATTTTTTTTTTAAACACCACAGACATGTAAACAATACATAGACTGCCATCCATAAATTAGTATACACTATTTCTACTCATGCTGCTGTTATAAAATGAACAGTTTCAAATCCATTGCTGTATGATTCTAATAATGAACCTTGTAGAAATCATTTGTAACAAACTTGACTCAAATATTTCATGTTTTTGAATTTTTTGTTCTTTTTACATAAAAATGACAATTTTTGGAAAAAAATTGTGCAGATGAAAAAAGTTTCTTTTTACATTTTCCTCATCACAATTCATAATTTTGAATTATGTGAAGCCAATTATTATGATTCTGTCAAGTTCAGGATTGAAAAATTAGGAGAAACTTACAAAGAATTTAGAATGATTTCCTTGTTTGTATAGTTATTTATGGATGGCAGTGTAGAGTATTGTTTTTACATAGACGAGGACATTTTTGTATTGTTTACACAGAACATCGAAGAGTATATGTCAGCTGACCCATGGTCCTAGCACGGCTCAAACCAGAAATATTAAGATTACTAGCTCAATGCCCTATCTGCTAGACCAGGGCGCTGTTGAAACTCTCACTATTTATGAAATAAAGTTTATCCATTTTTTCAAACTGACTATTTGTCCTATTTAGAGAACGAAGACAACCCTGTTTGGTTGATACACTCTGCTCGACTTCAAAATTTTGTTGTACACTATCTTGCTATGTCACCGTTGAGTATTTTGTGGTAAATTAACTTGCTATATCACTGATTAGTATTTTGTTGTACATAACCTTGCTATATCACAGTTGAATATTTTGTTTTACATTACCTTGCTATATCACTGATTAGTCTTTTGTTGTACATTACTTTGCTATATCACCATTGAGTATTTTGCTGTACATTACCTTGCTACATATATATCATCGTTGAGTATTTTGTTGTACATTACCTTGCTATATCACAGTTGAATATTTCGTTGTACATTATTACCTTGCTACTTCAGAGTTTTGTATTTTGTTGTACATTACTTCGCTATACCATATTGAATATTTTGTAAATTAACTTGCTATATCACCTTTGAGTATTTTGTTGTACTTTACCTTTCTATATCACCATCGAGAATTATGTTGTACATTATCTTGCTACATCAACGTTGAGAATTATGTTGTATTTTACCTGGTTATATCACCGTTGAGTATTTTGTCCCTGCATTCTTTCTGTATACACAGCTTCCTTTCAGGATACAGTCCTGAGAACGTAACTCTGGTGATGTCCCACACATTCTCAAACGATTCCAGATAGATGATCTGTAACAAGTCCTGACCGATCTGCTGGGCCTTTAAAACAACATACAAAACGTTGGAATTTTTAAGTATACTTGGTATAAACTTGATGAACTTTACGATACATCGTCATAAATAAATGTATATTGATATTGACTGGATGGTTGTATCACAACTAGTAGTTACTGTATGTAATGAACATTAGAACAACCCAGATGGAACAAACTAAGGATAGGACTGCATGATGTCAGCCATAGTTAAAGTCACTTAAAGCCTAGCACGGTGTGATGTCAGCCACAGTTAAAGTCACTTTGTAAGATATATGTATGTCTGTCTGTCTGTCTGTAGCAATTTTTTTTTTGGTGAAGACGTGTGAAGTATGAATCAGAGAAATCAACTTTTGCAACTTCTTAACTGGACAGATAGCTAGAGGAAAGTATAGACAACTGAAGATGATTTCTAAATATCTATTCCAAAAGTACATTTTATGAGTGTATAATAAATACAGAGGTATGTTGAGATGGGTCTCTTTTTTTTAAAATATAAGACAGGTGTGAAAGAATTATATTGTCGTCCCTAGACTGTACCTTTTTATTAAAAAGAATCCATTTATCTAAGGAAGCACAAATCTGTTCATGAATCACATTCCTGAAAAAAGAAGGAGATATAAATGCATTTTAAAGACATTGATCATAGTGACTAGACCTTTTCACATGAAGGTTCACTCATCACTTTCGTCTTTATGTGTGACGTTTTATCCACACAAGACAACGGAATGATGTCATACCGTTCTTAACCATGGCATGCACTGCTGCAGGCTGACGTCATTTCATTGTTTTGAGTGGATAAAATACTATATAAAGAGACAAATGCAAACCTTATCGTGAAAAGGTCTATACATGTATATGAAAATTACAAATCAGAATATAACTTACTGGCTACATGTATAACTAGACAAAATATTTTCACCACATTACATCTATGTCTTACCTACAATCCCAATGTATACTCATGTTAAATATATGACCAATCAACTTGCTGCATTGTACATGGAAAGGCTTGCCACGAGTCTGAACCTGAAAAAAAAAAAAATTTCTATCTTCAATTCAAACATTACCTTTTCAAAGTAAAGCACCATGAAAGAGAACATCTTTGAAATCTCTCTGTAACTTGGCTCTCTAAAATGAACCTGAATCTCACCACCCCAGACAAAACCCATAAGTGAAATATGATCACTGATAATCACTATCCAATCTAACAGTAATACAGGCGAGTACAGGAGTATATACATGTAAAATGTACATGTGCACATTTACAGGTTTGGTTTAATTCTTCTCATTTAAAAATGTGCGAATGAATTAAATATATTGTCCTACCTTGATATAGTTTTCTTCCATTGTTTTAAGAGTTTGTGCGAAGCATTCTACAAAGTCGTCAGTCACTGAAAAATTTCATTTAATCAAAAATCATGAAATTACTCAAGTGATTTTATCAAAATAATTCATGTGATTTTAAGCTTATTATTATACAAATATGGAAGGTCAAGGTCGATATTACAAATCTAAATGGGTCATTATAATGACAGACCAAGGCCAAGTCCTTATTTGTTATATTATATAACGAACAGTTAGACTATATATGATTAAAATAAAGATTCAAAACAATATCAACACATAATTTCTAATCAAGAATTAAACAATTAATTGCACTTTTTTGTGAAAAGTATATCTAAACGTTTAATATTTAACAAAATAACTATATTATTTTTTATCATAAATAATGAAATCAGGACAAATACCACATCGAGTCATTATCTTCCGTCAGCGGTCATTATGGGAAAATAATGACTCGCGCGCCAGCCAATCAGAATCGATGTTACAACCCGGTTATATAATATAGCATTATAACACCTTCTTTCAAGACCTTCATCACATTGCTTAATTCAATCAAAAGAAATAGAAAAGAAAAAACTAAAGAGTCCCCTTCGGCGTAGCTGGTAGGGGAATAATAAGCATGTATCAGAAAGTAAGCTCAATCAAACTCATAGAAAAATAGGTTTACCTTGAAGAGTATCAATTTTCTCAAGTAAGATGTCATGAAATTCACCGTAGTATCTAATGGCTCGATTCAGAATGGTAAAGATAACGTCATTCATTTGCTCTTTGTTTAAGAACAAGTACAGATCTGAAACAAAATAAAAGTAATCGTAGTTATCCTTCTATAGACTCAGAGCGGTGTTTCCTTGACGAGTTTTTCAAATATGAGTATAATTGTCTATTTATAGAGGCGCAAGTGTAAAATATGATTAATGCAAACAAATACATGATTGTTACATTTGATTTTCATTGCTTTACAGATTTTCATTTGGACAAAATTTGCTAGTCATTTCCTTATGTTTTTGCTATCATAATGTCAACTGAAGGCTTCATTTGAAAAACTTGACTCGAGGAATAGTTTCAAGTTTGGTTCCTTCTTGTTTGAGAGATCAGGTTGATGTAATCGATGCCAGACAGACAGATAATATAAAGGATACTGTATGTGTACTTATTTTAGCAGGAATCATATTTTAGCAGAGTAAGCGCCGTCATGAATCCGGTAATTCAAGATTATGCTAACATATAAATATGTATTGAATTATAATGAGACAATGATATGTGCTCCAATTCATGACTACGCTTTATGGTCAAGTTTCCTCCTTTTTGCTTTTCTGCTAAAATATGGTTGTGGTAAAAATAAGTACACATACACATGATACAGTAATTGACCCTTCCGATTGCGGGAAAAAAATGCAAACTTTCGTGACGTCAAAATGCTTTTACCTCGGACAAACAAGCTTCGAACCTCGGTCAAACGCCGAAATTGCATTGTGACGTCATGAAATTTCTCAAATTTTTCCCGCGTTCGGAAGGGTCAATTCCAATATCCCCCAAAATCTTTTGTTTGCATGGGGTATAAAACTTAGTTTTACGAGGGCTGATTGATATGTTGTGAGCCTCGTATTGAAGGATTTGAATTTTATCAGACATTTTGCATTATTTTTCTATATAATCCCCTTCAGTATCTGTACACTTTGCCACCAGTATTTAAGGGCCTCAATACCACTTTTAAAGCTTGATTGTTCAGAAAACCATCCACTGCAAGTATGATGTCATCATCGGACTGAAAGTGGGTGCCAGAAATACCTGCTTTCAATTTTGGAAGTAGATGAAAGTCTGATGGAGCAAGATCAGGTGAATAAGGCGGATGCTTGATCAAATTAAAGCCACAATCATGAATGGCAGCCATGGCAGTGACAGACTTGTGAACAGAAGCATTGTCCTGATGGAACAACACACCTCATAGTGAGCTTTCTGTGGCATTTAAGTTTAATATTTTCCCTTCACTGTGTCAGAAGTGAAGCATAGTATGTGCCATTGATTGTTTGTCCTTTCTGAAGATAATCTATCAGCAGAATACCTTCTGCATCCCAGAAAACTGAGGCCGTAACTTTCCCAGCTGAAGGGAACAGTCTTTACCTTCTTTGGCCTGGGAGAGCCAGGGTGCTTCGACTGTTTTGACTATTGTTTGGACTCTGGGGTAAAATGATGGACCCATCTTTCATCCATAGTGACAAATCTTTGAAGAAAATTGACAGGATCTCCCTCAAAAAGGTGAAGGTTGGCACGCGATAGTGCATCAGGTGTGCTTCTGATCAACTGTCAGAAGTCTTGGTAACCAACTGATACATAATGCATACATTTTGCACAAGGAATCTTGTGTGTCATCTTTTTTCGTTCTTTTTATTAATAATTTGGGTATGATAATAGATGCAGCGTAAGTAATATTCTCGACACCTTTTAATGTACATGTACAACCTATTTTACCAACTTAAGCAAAATCATGTATAGTGCATTAAACGATTCAGCTGTACATGTGCAATAGCAATGAAGCATATTAAAATCTGATCATGATTTATGCTTTTTTGTCTATTATACAAAGTCATTGTAGTGGTTTAATGTTCACAGAAAATTTAAAATGCAAACATAGCAAAATTAAAACCACCATATTCTTTATCCTGTTTTAGTACTACACATATTCCTCGTGAATATCTATCTATTGTTTGATTATTAGATCGTTCCATAAATCCACTCACCTGTTTGAAACAAGCTTTGTAATTTTGCTCTAGTTAAATCAGTTGATTCCTTGTCTGAATCTGCAAATATCTGGGGAAATACAAACAATAATTAAACAAAATGTTTTTCATAAAAAAACAGATGTCTCCCCCCTCCCTCTAAGTTACTTTGACCTTATGCCAAAATGCAAAATGATGTGAAACCTTTGAGTCATGGGCAACATCATACTAAAACATGAAAGTGATTCATTTCATTGTTTGAGGTAAAGCCCAAACATGATTGGCATATACAATTTCATTATAAGCATATTTAAAGAAATTGACTTTTGTCACATGACCTTGGATATAGGTGATCTGAAACCTACACTCACTGACGAGGGTTAAGTACCCAAAACATGCATGTCTTGTCCATGCTGCAAACTTATCTGCTTTTAAATGATGCTATTGAATTTGAAGACGTGTAACATTGTATGGATCATGAGCAACAAAAAACTGAATTAGTGACTGGATACACGGTTCAAAATATAAAGCCTAAACATTATTAGCATAGACAATTTCAGCCTGGACATGCTTAGCATATACAATTTCATTACCAAAGTAAGAAGCTACCTTAACCATGTGACCTTGGGACAATGTGATAAGAAACATTTAGTCCTTAGAAACAACATACTAAAATATGAAAAGAATTGTAAGAAGGGTTCAGGAGATATAGCCCAGACAATATTAGCACGTACAATTTCATTAAAAAGAACTAAATGATCTTGACCTTGGGTCAAGATGATAAGAAACCCTCTAATCCTGAGCAACAGCATACTATAGTATAAGAGTGATCCAGTATACTATTCCACAGATATAGCCCAGACTCAATAGCATTTACAATTTCATCAAAAAATGTAATACTTGACCTTAGTCATATGACCTTGGATCAAGGAGGTGTGAAACCTTTGGGTCATCAGCACCATCATACTAAAATATGACGTGATCCAATCACGGTTCAAAAGATTAAGCCTGGACATAATACATGTAACAAATACAATTTCATTTAAAATATACTAATTGACCTTGACTTTGGTCACATGACCTTGAGTCAACGTGATGTGAAACCTTTACGTGATAAGCAACAACATACTAAAATATGACGGTGATCTGATAAATAGTTAAAAGAGATACAGCCCCAATGGGATAGCATGTACAATTTCATTAAAATGTACTTAGTAACTTTGACCTTGATCAAATGACCATGGGTCCAGGTGAAACCTTTTGGTCATGACTAAATACATTCTTAAACTTGAAAGCAATCCAGTATGCGGTCCAAGGGATAAAGCCTAAACAACGATGTATCTACAATTTCATTAAAAATGTAGATAGTGACCTTGGTCTTGGGTCAAGGTGATGTGAAGCCTTCGGGTCATAAGCAAAAACATACAAAAATATGAAAGTGATCAGGCAAACAGTTCAAGAGATATAGCCCGGACAAGAATGTATGCACAATATCATTAAAAATGCACTAAGTGACCTTGACCTTGGTCACATGACCTTGGGTCAAGATGATGTGAAACCTACGGGTCATAAGCAACAACATACTTAGATATGAAAGTGATCCAGCAAATGGTTCAAGAGATATAGCTCGTACAGGAATGTATGCATAATATCATTAAAAATGCACTAAGTGACCTTGACCTTGGTCACATGACCTTGCGTCATGGTGATGTGAAACTTTTGGGTCATAAGCAACAACATACTAAAATATGAAAGTTATCCGGCAAATGGTTCAAGGGATATAGCACAGACTGGAATGTATGTACAGTTTCATTAAAAACGCACTAAGTGACCTTGACCTTGGTCACATGACCTTGGGTCAAGATGATGTGAAACCTACGGGTCATAAGCAACAACATACTTAGATATGAAAGTGATCCAGCAAATGGTTCAAGAGATATAGCTCGTACAGGAATGTATGCATAATATCATTAAAAATGCACTAAGTGACCTTGACCTTGGTCACATGACCTTGCGTCATGGTGATGTGAAACTTTTGGGTCATAAGCAACAACATACTAAAATATGAAAGTTATCCGGCAAATGGTTCAAGGGATATAGCACAGACTGGAATGTATGTACAGTTTCATTAAAAATGCACTAAGTGACCTTGACCTTGGTCACATGACCTTGGGTCAAGGTGATGTGAAACCCACGGGTCATAAGCAGCAACATACTTAAATATGAAAGTGATCTGGCAAACAGTTCAAGAGATATAGCCCGGACAGGAATGTATGCATAATTTCATTAAAAATGCACTGAGTGACCTTGACCTTGATAACATGACCTTGGGTCAAGGTGATGTGAAACCTACGGGTCATGAGCAACAACATACTAAATAAAGCCTGTGTTTGTGAAACACGAATGCCCCCGGTGGCATCTTTGTTAGTATGAACACTATTTTCTGTTAAGTACATGAAAGCCCTATCACTTCCCATTCAAAAGTTATGCCCAATGTTAAAGTTTTTGAAAAGTAGGTCAAAGGTCAAGGTCAAGGTCACGAGGTCAAAAATTTTGGTATCAATGGAAAGGTCTTGTCACAAGGAATACACATGTGAAATATGAAAGCCCTATCACTTCCCATTCAAAAGTTATGCCAAATGTTAAAGTTTTTGAAAAGTAGGTCAAAGGTCAAGGTCAAGAGGTCAAAAATTTTGGTATCAATGGAAAGGTCTTGTCACAAGGAATACACATGTGAAATATGAAAGCCCTATCACTCACCATTCAAAAGCTATGCCCGATGTTAAAGTTTTTGAAAAGTAGGTCAAAGGTCAAGGTCAAGGCCACGAGGTCAAAAATTTTGGTACCAATGGAAAGGTCTTGTCACAAGGAATACACATGTGAAATATGAAAGCCCTATCACTTCCCATTCAAAAGTTATGCCCAATGTTAAAGTTTTTGAAAAGTAGGTCAAAGGTCAAGGTCAAGGTCACGAGGTCAAAAATTTTGGTACCAATGGAAAGGTCTTGTCACAAGGAATACACATGTGAAATATGAAAGCCCTATCACTTCCCATTCAAAAGTTATGCCCAATGTTAAAGTTTTTGAAAAGTAGGTCAAAGGTCAAGGTCAAGGTCACGAGGTCAAAAATTTTGGTACCAATGGAAAGGTCTTGTCACAAGAAATACACATGTGCAATATGAAAGCCCTATCACTTCCCATTCAAAAGTTATGCCCAATGTTAAAGTTTTTGAAAAGTAGGTCAAAGGTCAAGGTCAAGGTCACGAGGTCAAAAATTTTGGTATCAATGGAAAGGTCTTGTCACAAGGAATACACATGTGAAATGTGAAAGCCCTATCACTTCCCATTCAAAAGTTATGTCCAATGTTAAAGTTTTTCGGACAAACAGACAAACAGACAAACAGATAAACAGACAAACAGACGGACAGGCCAAAAACTATATGCCCCCGAATCTTTGATTCCGGGGGCATAAATATGAAAGTTATCCAGCAAACCCTTCAAGGGATATAGCACTGACTGGAATGTATGTACAGTTTCATTTAAAATGCACTAAGTGACCTTGACCTTGGTCACATGACCTTGGGTCAAGGTGATGTGAAACCTTCGGGTCATAAGCAACAACATACTAAAATATGAAAGTGATCCGGCAAACGGTTCAAGAGATATAGCCCGGAAAGGAATGTATGCATAATTATATTTAAAAAGGCACTAAGTGACCTTGACCATGGTCACATGACCTTGGGTCAAGGTGATGTGAAACCTACGGGTCATAAGCATCAACATACTAAAATATGAAAGTTATCCGGCAAATGGTTCAAGAGATATAGCCCGGACAGAAATTTATGCATAATTTCATTAAAAATTCAATAAGTGACCTTGACCTTGGTCACATGACCTTGGGTCAAGGTGATGTGAAACCTACGGGTCATAAGCAACAACATACTAAAATATGAAAGTGATCCGGCAAACGGTTCAAGAGATATAGCCCGGACAGGAATGTATGCATAATTTCATTAAAAATGCACTAAGTGACCTTGGCCTTGGTCACATGACCTTGGGTCAAGGTGATGTGAAACCTTTGGGTCATCAGCAAAAACATACTTAAATATGAAAGTGATCCGGCAAACGGTTCAAGAGATATAGACTGGACAGGAATGTATGCATAATTTCATTAAAAATGCACTAAGTGACCTTGACCTTGGTCACATGACCTTGGGTCAAGGTGATGTGAAACCTTCGGGTCATAAACAACAACATACTAAAATATGAAAGTGATCGGGCAAACGGTTCAGGAGATATAGCCCGGACACGATGTGTGACAGACGGACAGACGGACAGACAGACAGACAGACGGACGACGAAGGCAAAACCAATATGTCTCCTCCCCGTTGGGGGGGAGACATAATGTGTACGACGAGACAAAACATGTCATGAGAGAAAATATTTAAGAGCCTCCATTTAGTACATTTTGACAATATTTTTTTCAATGGGAACCTTTCTCAAAGTGTTCTAATGATAAATCTTGACATACATTTTGCTATTAGTCAACAGTGAGATTGAAAACCCAATGTGGCCTAAATTATTTCAATACAATTTGTTGTATTTAATCAGAAGTGAACATTTGATATACATGTAGTACATGGTTATTTCTTTCTTTAGAAGGATTACTGTATTTAGGTGGCAGGGACCCATGTTGGCCACTACAACCCATATATCCTTGGCACCAGGTTTTTGGACTTAATGGGCCGATTTCTCAAAGCTAATTCTAAAACTTTTCTTACCTTATGCAAAGTTTGACAGAAATCAGGCAAATCTTTTCTTCCTCCCTCCACTCTGCTAGTCTCTCCTAACTCGTTCTTCCTCCATAAACTTGTCACTTTAATTTTAGGCTTTTCCTCCACTGCATCCTCAAAAGTCTCCTGAGAGCTGACAGTCAGGGGACTGGAATTCCCCTCTGACAACTTATCACTGTCTTTTGAGAAACTACCCCTAGGGCTTCCCCTTCCCCGCCCCCTCCCTTTTGTCCTCCTTTTGAATTCTACGGGACTGCCCACTAATCCTTTGTCGACGCTTGGTGAAGGCTCTCGTTGTTTATTTGACAGATAACTCAGGGATGTAGCTATGCTACTTTCACTTTCAGATGGATCAGCTGTACTTTCACTTTCAACAGGACCATTCATAGTGGGCACAGTTTCAGTAGAAAATTCTTGTCCGATCACGTCTTTCCCAGATTTTGATGGTCCCCGAGTAACAGAAACATTGCATAAATCTAGTCTGTCTTCTAATGACATCTTGTTCACCTTGTCTCGGGCCCTCATCATGGAGTATCGTTTGAGAGGCATTTGAGGTACGTCTTTGAGCACTACTTCTCTTTGCTGACTCATACTTTTAGGAATAAACTCCGGACTATCTAAAAGAAATACATGTATATGAAAAGGTAAATGTAATAACTTTCAAATATTGCAAGATGCGTAATGGACAGGATAACTTAGTCACATTATCATAGCTCAGCAAAACTGTGAAGTATACAAATGTATATACAAATATAGTCTTTTCCTAGTAAGTTGAATTTTCTTAAATCATCCATGATCTTGACTTTTGACAGTATTTATTACTCATTCAGAGCACCTACATGTACATATATATAACCCAATCAGATTTAAGTTGCGGAGATTATTCGAAAAACAAGCCGTGTGACAAATTGACATAACAACAAAGAGACA
This sequence comes from Pinctada fucata, assembly GCA_028142955.1. Lineage (NCBI taxonomy): Eukaryota > Metazoa > Mollusca > Bivalvia > Pterioida > Pteriidae > Pinctada > Pinctada fucata. The sequence continues at coordinate 13,561,344 of AP027105.1, forward strand.
CTTCATGCCATAGCTTCCATAAAATGCTGGAGATTATGAATAGAACAAGAATAAATACAAACCTGCCGACAGCTGTTCACTCTTGACAGGGGTAGTGGGAGGAGGGGGTTCACTGTCTACCTTCAGTACTATGTTATTATTATTACTGAACTCCTTATTACCTAGATCATCAAGTCCTCCTGTAACAAAAAAAATCTCCATTCAGAAGGTGTTTGAATATTGTTTATTAGGAATAATGGGCAGAACAAGTGTTTCAGAAACCTACTGCCAATTTTATGTTTGCTTTATTTGCTTGATTTAAGTTCTCTAATAAAGCTTTTATCAACAAACTTTCAAATCCTTCATACATGTAATTTGTAAACATTCACAACTCATGAATGATAATTTCTCTGAATTCTTAACCTAACAATTCTCTTCTCAACTCATGTTAAGAAAAGTAAAAAGTATGAAGAAAAGTATAAACTCATAAAGTACATGTATCATTTATGTAATCAATTACTAATAATTTCTCTTCAGTAAACAAATAATTCAAAATTCTGATCACCCTACAGTAACACAAACAGCACAACGAAAATAAGGTCTCATTCACATCTGGTTCATATACCTTTGTACATGTATTATTCAATCTTGACAAAGACAGACCTTGTCCATACCATAAATGGAAGTTTTAAATCTTCAAAAAATCTCTGCAATTCTAGCTTGGTTGGCAAACTCCTCAAAATCCTTCTACTTACCATAGCCTGCCATGCTAGCTTGGTTGGCAAACTCCTCAAAATCCTTCTTCTTACCATAGCCTGCCATGCTGGCTTGGTTGGCAAACTCCTCAAAATCCTCCTACTTACCATAGCCTGCCATGCTGGCTTGGTTGGCAAACTCCTCAAAATCCTTCTACTTACCATAGCCTGCCATGCTAGCTTGGTTGGTAAACTCCTCAAAATCCTTCTACTTACCATAGCATGCCATGCTAGCTTGGTTGGCAAACTCCTCAAAATCCTTCTACTTACCATAGCCTGCCATGCTGGCTTGGTTGGCAAACTCCTCAAAATCCTTCTACTTACCATCAGGGATGGGGTCAATTACATTTCAATGTAATTAATTAAATTACACATTACATTGTATTTTTTAGCTATGTAATTAATTAAATTACACATTACTTTGCATATTTTTTGCAATGTAATTAATTAAATTACAATTACATTGCAAATGTAATTAATTAAATTACACATTACATTTCATTTAATGAATTTATTTTTAGCACATCATTTTTTTAAACAATGCCGAATACAAGTAGTCATTTCAAGTCTCTGACAAAATGTAAGAAAGTGCAGGTCAATATTCATTCTACTGTCAAAAGCCTTTTTAGGTTCCCTGAGAACATGGAGAAATCATTAATGTGCAATGCACATATTTTGCCTAGAAATGTTCTCCAGAAATTTTGGCACTTAGAATTTTAACTTGTCTTTGATAAGTACATGTAAGTTATCCCAACTGAATTTTGTCACATTAGAATCAAATCAAATTTGCAAACAGTGACCTGTAACAATTTTATTCATGCATTCTTTCTATTGCCAACAACCAGGTAAAAATATCATCTCTAAGACTTATATACACAAGGTCCTTGCAGAAGTGACAAACAAGCTAATTAGAACAGAAACACATAACCAGACTTTGTTTTGATAACTATAAGTCACATTAGGCATTGTGGTCATTCAGGTAAAACTGTTTATTCAACCATTATCTGTGGCCTATCCTCAATGAATCATCAAAATTGATTACAAAATAAGTTATTTTTTTCACAGATCAATCTGTGTATTCCAAATATTTTAGTTGCAAATGTAATTGAAAAGTAATTGAAATGTAATTGGCATTACATGCAATTTTTGCTCTGTAATTAATTAAATTACAATAACATGTAATTGAAAAAATCTTCAATTACACATTACATTCAATTACTTGAAAAAATGTAATTAATTGTAATTAATTACAATTACATTTTTAATTACCCCATCCCTGCTTACCATAGCCTGCCATGCTAGCTTGGTTGGCAAACTCCTCAAAATCCTTCTTCTTACCATAGCCTGCCATGCTGGCTTGGTTGGCAAACTCCTCAAAATCCTCCTACTTACCATAGCCTGCCATGCTGGCTTGGTTGGCAAACTCCTCAAAATCCTTCTACTTACCATAGCCTGCCATGCTAGCTTGGTTGGCAAACTCCTCAAAATCCTTCTTCTTACCATAGCCTGCCATGCTGGCTTGGTTGGCAAACTCCTCAAAATCCTCCTACTTACCATAGCCTGCCATGCTGGCTTGGTTGGCAAACTCCTCAAAATCCTCCTACTTACCAAAGCCTGCCATGCTGGCTTGGTTGGCAAACTCCTCAAAATCCTCCTACTTACCATAGCCTGCCATGCTGGCTTGGTTGGCAAACTCTTCAAAATCCTTCTACTTACCATAGCCTGCCATGCTAGCTTGGTTGGCAAACTCCTCAAAATCCTTCTACTTACCATAGCCTGCCATGCTAGCTTGGTTGGCAAACTCCTCAAAATCCTTCTACTTACCATAGCCTGCCATGCTAGCTTGGTTGGCAAACTCCTCAAAATCCTTCAGGATTTTTTCATTTTCCTTCTCTAGCTGTTGTCGATTTTGCTGCAACTTTTTCTCCTGGAATTTTTCGGTATCAGCCTCTTTGGTGTGGTGTAGTTGTAGGAAATTAAAGCTGGGAATAATTTCAGGACTACTCTCCTCTTCCAGACCATCTGCTCCTTCCTCATCATTACCGAAGAAATCATTATTCCTGGAGAGGTAGAATCTATGTATTAGCGAGAGCTGAGACGATTTGCATTCATTGAAGAAATTACATAATAAATAGCAAAGCCCAAATGAATGTGACATTTTGGGTTAAACCATGAAAATTGGGACACATGAAAATAAAGTAATTCACAGTAAATAATTTTATATACTTCTGAAAACTTGCGACTTTTAAAATGTTTCATCAGACATTGCCTAGAATTGCCATAGTCAGCATTATAAATAATCATGCACCCTTAAACTCAGTTTTTGTTGCCAAATATTTCTTCCTATATTCAAAATGGTGATAAAATCTATTGGAGACAATGTTTGAGTAAAGTGAAAAATTCTAAATTGATATACATGTATATTCAAGTAAAAAATTCATAAAGCACAGAACACGCTGACCTTAACCCTATAAATACATTTTATACATCGATGTTTGTATTCATATATGTTACTAATTAAGTTCTAGACACAGAACAGCTAAACAGACAATGGACAAAGAGATCTATATGTACATGAGCGAGATAACCTTTCCATGGTACAAACTATATAAGAAGTAAGATATACAAATGAAAAAACTCATTAGATTTTGTCAGGATGTTAAAATAATATCTGATTCAACAAAAATATAATATTATTGATTTTAAAGAACTCACTCATCATCATCTCCATATTGTTCCTGATTACTTGACTCCACTGGCCATCCAGATGTCTCTTCTGTGAAAATAGAATAAAGAAGAAAATCAATTATACAACAATATTTTTTTCCTCCATAAATATAGGAGTAGAGAATGGACAATACTGATAAAATAGTAAAATCTAAGAAAATGTGTGAAAATTAAGCATTTAATATATACACATGGAAAAGCACAAGAATTGTCCTAAAGTGGACGAATTATACCTGATTAGGGCTGGGTATCGAAATCAAATTTTCCATACAATACAATACAATACAAAAAGTACTGATATCCAATATATCGTATCTAATTTTCTACTTTGTAAAGCACACAAATTAACAATTTTATTCACTAATAAATAACCCCCCTTCCCATACACACACACACAAACAAAGTCAAACCAGGTTCATTTTGGTTGGGTCTTACTTATAGTTCTTGCACATTTCTTTATATTTTACATACAATTATGTTCCCAGATGGGTATTTTTATGTTATTTTTCCCCTTATTTTGCCTTTAGTCATAGATCAATCGTTCTTTCATTCTGTCACAAACTTTCCTGTCCTGACTCATCTTTATCCAGAACATCTCACCTGTATAAGGCACTTCTAGGTTTTGCTTGTAAAATTCTGAAGCATCCATAAAATATTCATTGATTGCATCACCTGATGGCTGAAAATGTAAAGTTCCCTTATAATTTAGAAATTCCTTACAGTTCATGCAAAATGTATGATCTGTATCTTGCATCTCTTGTAAAGATAATGGGATTTTTTCAGACCTGTGGCCTTAAAATACAACAAAAATCCATAACTTAATTACAGTCTTAGTAGGTAGAACAAATAATTCTTGAAGTTGCCTTGAAAATCAATGAGTTAAAGAAATTGAAAATCAATGACATGATACTTTTTCCAAATAGCTTAGGCCATACCAAATTAATTAAATATTCTTCGGATTTTCTTGTGTAAAATAAGGTGCGAGGGAACGAAAATATAATTTTTTTTTTTAAGTATTGCAGTTTTTAAGGTGCGAGCAAGAGAAATAATTTTATTGTTGATATACATGTAGGTTATCCAAGTAATACATTTCTGATGTTTTCCATACTCAAAAAGGAATCCCTATACATGCTATAGGAATCTGGTGACTAGGAAGCCTGGCACATAGCAGTATATAAAAGATTTTCAAACATTCCCCCCCTCCTTGACTTTCAGTGCCATGTATATGGGACAACAAATTTGCTCCCAACAACATTTTTTAAACACATGAAGAATAATTTTCTTCGAAATATGCACAATCTGAGACTTCTAGAAGCTTTAAGATTTGTAGAAATCAGAACCGATCCTAAAAAAAATTCTTGAGCCAGAAATTTAGTGGTGCGGGTGAGCATTTTATTTTACAACATTATTTTTTAAATTTTGAAAAATGTGGTGCGGGAAATCCAAAGAACATAATCTAATTAGTTTGGTATGACCTTACTGGGGAATTTTGTTAAATAAATGTACATTATGCTTTGTTTTCCAAACTTGGCACTTTTGCATGCATATTTTCTACCTCTTCTTCAGAGCATAAATATAATATAATATGGTATATCTTAAAACCTATTTTACTTACTTGTACTTTAATGTAACATGTTTTTGTCTTAATATTTAACTTACAAGAGCAAGTTCCTGAGCTAACATTTCATGGGCGATGCTGCGTTCATCTCCGTCTTGTCGATAAAGGACAACCTTGAACCAACCAGGTCCGGAAGGCAAAAGAATAGTGTGAAAAACCTGATTTACTGTCATGTCCTGAAACATTTTCACGGCACGACTTGTCCATGATCTGGCAATCTGTAGACATTATAAATCAGAACAAGATATTACGTCTTTTCATGCAAAGCATTATTACAATAAATGAAACTTTATGGGGGTTTTTTTTCTCTGGCAGAGCATGATATATTTATAACTAAGTACATTTCCTTTTACACATGTAGGTATCATTTTCATATTTCTTATAAATAAAGGGAAAATCATGTACTTTTTCATTGTTAATGTTGAAAAGTTTTTTATTGTCGGGTTTAAGGTTTAGAACCAATACCAGAAATCCAAAGGTTTCAAGAATCAGCTGATATACAAATGTACATGTATATATTTCATTTTTTGTGAAGCATTATATAAAAGGATGTCCTTTATCAATGTTGCATTTTAAGTTATGATGTATCTTTAGAAACAAGAAAGACTTTTCTGATCAGATCAATGGAACTCGCATTTAGTAAATTAATGACATTGTTACGAGCATCAAATATTTGTATGCTAGTATCAACATTCAAATACAATGATTACACACATACTGGTTGTATTCCTGCTAGTTTACAGCACAGAGCTTGAAATGGAAATTGTAGATACTCGTCAGGAACGTTGGCACAAAGTCTAGATTCCTCCACCAACTCTGTACTGCCGTAATCTATGTATACTACATCCGCACACTTCTGTATGCTGTAAATTAAAACAAAGTTTTCATATTGTACAGGACAAGAAAAAGAAATAAGAAAAAAGTAATAAGACAGAAAATAAAAAGTCTATGGGGATTTTCTATAGTAAATTCACTGAAAATGTGCGACGCCGGACTCTTTGATGTCACATTTTACTATTGTTGACATGGAGAGCGATATGGTGACTGCTTGAAATTGACATAGAAATTTTCTGTGGACAATTTACTTTTCATATTGTGGTTTGAAGGCAGTTGATAGGGTAAGTTGAAATGAATTTCCAGTTACAAATAAAGGAGGTCAATTCTCAGAAACAATTATTTTTAGGAAAATTCTTCAGACAACAAAATAAATCGCCAAAACAGGGTGCTCTGGATTTAGTGAACAGGACAGTAGTACAAATAATAGAATATACATGTACATGTATATGTATAAGGAAAATTTATGAATATTGATAATGTCTAATGAGTGCCACAGTGTCAAAGTCCTTTACACTAACAGTATCATGACACCATCCAATAAAACTCTATCAAAATAGTATTGATTTGAAACTGATATTTAGTTGCCGTGTGTAATGGGAGTCCTCACCTATCAACTCTGGACACTTGTCCCCTTTTCCATGTGCCGCCATTATCTGTGCAGTCAACAAGAACAAACTGACCAGCATAAATCTCATTTATGTCATCTATATAGTTACCACTGAGTCGACAAAAATCTTCCAAATTAACTTCAAACTGCAGAAATTCAGCAAAGTGATCATCTGTGAATAAAATGACTTTGTAAGTACAGAAACATCTTTTGAACAATTAATCTGTATGAATTCAACAAAACTTGCAATCTCACCAAACCATCGGTGTAATTTGTTTAAATTTGCAAAACACATGCATACTGACTTACATTTTAACCACGGCATATTCTGTGGCTTTGATTTTAATAATGAGAGTGAATAATGACTTACTTGTACCGATATGCATCCAGAAGTTATCCGGGTCAATGACGTGTAGAACCCTACCCAGAAATACCTCAACCTCCATCCTAGCTTACCTAAAACACAAAAAAATCAAGGTTACATGTATTTAAGTTCCAAGGTAGGACAAGACTTCAGTTGAAATACATGAACTTCAAATATCAGAAGATACTTGGCATGTGGTCAGTGTTCAAAAGAAATTTTTATATATCAAAATGTACTTGTTAAGTTGAATCTGCATCTGAAATATGAACGCCCTGTCACTTATACTTACAGAGAAATCTTTCATTAAGAGCTTCTAACCAAATAACTGGTTTTAGGTCAAAGTTCAAGGTCAAGGCTACTATGTCATATGTCAAAATATCAACATGTGTGTACGAAACATGAAAGGCCTACCATTGATAGTATGAAAGAAATCTGCTTTCATAACTTATTCATCTTGAATGCTATATACTGGTAGGGTTAAGGTGACAAGGTCAAAAGTCATGGTAACAAAATGTGTATTCTTTATGATGAATGTATGCCTTAAAATATGAAAGGCAAACCATTGATGGTATGAAAGAAATTTGCTTCCAAAACTTCTTAACTGGATGGAAAGACAGACGAACTGACAGGGTGATTGAAAATATACATGTATGAAGAGAAGGATAGGTCTTAATACTCCTATACAGTTATACTACAATTTATTCTAAAGGTTATCTTGAAATGTGGCATATCTAGCAAATTGAGTGCTTGATTCCTCAGAATAAATTAAAACCCTGTCTTTGAATTAGGAGATTAGAAAGAAATCTGAATGAAGAGGATAAAAAGGTCCAATAAGTTGACTTGCCCACGGTCAAGTTAACACCTACTTTGCACTTTTCCAACTTTACTTTTCACTTGCCCAGGGCAACAGGAACTTTAGACCCCTGCAATCCTATATACCCCCCTAAACTTTGTTTGCGGGTGGTATAATTAATTAAATTAGTCTTTTGTACTTTTCATTCTGACAATCTGGATCATTTACAAGGAACTACACTGTATTGTTTCATGTATTCAGATAGTTGTAGCAGAAACATAATTTTTTCTTCAGCCAGTATGAATGAAACCTAGTATTTAGTATGAAAGGTGTAAATCTCAGTCATTTCAGCATTTTTCCCCCAAATAAAATAAGGCGTTACAAAATGTATTTGGCCCCCTTCTCTCTTCCCGGAGTTTATATTTTCCCTCCTGTCAGAGAAATTTCCCCCCAAATACAATACTTTTCTTCTGAGAAAATAGTTTATTCCCCCCTCCCCCTAGCAGTGAACAGACTATAAGTTATAACAAGGCTACTCTCAATGGTTTTGTATGCACCAGGGAAACCTCTTATAGCAGCGATTGACAAATTCCAAGTGCAAGCAGATAGACACAAAGGGCTTAACTGAGTTTTCCAATTTCAATTTTTGACTTTGTAAAATTCAAACAAAAATTAATCAGAATACATGTAGTGGAATATGGTTGTTTTATGTCCCTGTTTGTACTTTAATCCATTCCAATGCTATCTACATGTAATAGCAGGGATGTATATAATTTTATATACATCCTTGCCAATAGAGCTTTTGTAAGAATGTTGATTTATTTTAAAATTCCCCTTCTGGGGCTTATTTTCCTCTATGTATGTGCCCTCACGGGGACACCCCTTTCTTCAAAAGTGAGAAAAAAACACTAGTATTTGAATAGGCAGTGGGTCTGGATACAAACATTAGTATCTTTAGACCTGTGGCTCGGCATACAAACAAGTTTCTGATTGTTCTGTAGTCTGTTAATGGTCTTTTGTAATTATATCAAGGTATATGAATTTCTTTTGCACACTCAGTAATTTAGCGTCATGGACAAAATTCTGTTGTGCTTTAAAATATAATGGGAACCACTGATCATGCTGATCTGTCAGCTACAGTTAGTACCAACAGCCTGTTGCGGAAGTTGAAGTTCTGAGAAGATGTAGACATATTTGTTTTTTATTTATTTACTTTTCAGAATATATGATTTGAACACAAGTTAATTGCCTTGAAAAACAAAAATCCCTCGCCAAATATGAGATATCACATATATCAATATAGGCTAACTACGATTAACGTTCGTACGCAGAGGCCAAGCTCTACAGATACAAATGATTGTATCCAGAGCCACCACCAACTGAAAAAGGTATCATTATCCAACAATAATCCATCCCAGAACCACCTTCAACCACCCCCCCCCCCATTTTTAAAACAATTTTTCTGTAAAAATTGGCAAAATTTCCTCTCTAGAAATAGGTACACCTGATCTCCAACTGAAATGAAAACATATTAAAGTTGTCACTCTTCTCTAAACAGCTAAATAATCCTTCCAAAAATATCTGGAATTTTCTCTTGGAATATTCATGGAATTTCCTCTGTTCTCATAACCTAAGTCAATGTATTTATATAATCATTCCAATAAAATTAACCATATATATCAAAGATAATTATCTTCTGCAAAAATAGTTACAGAAACTATTCATTCAGAGAATTTCTGCAGAAACATCGCACCTGCCAACTTCTAACTTACCGGAAACAGTTGAAAGAAGTACAGCTCGTCATATCGGACATTGTACCATTCGGCTTCCGATAGACGTTCTGAAAATAAAAAGAATCTCTCTGAAGAGATTCCGTTCAGAAGGGAGCTCAACCCGGGAGTTTGGGTAACCGATCGCTGGTAGAAGTTTGTTGAGGGGTTTCTTTCACTGATTTTTATTTCTATTGGTCTATTTTCAGTACTTTGGGGGGGGGGGGTGTTGAGACTCTATTGTAGTGACACCCCCTTCATTAAATTGTTCAGTGGCGGATTCAGGTGTGGGGGGGGGGGGAGTTGCATCCGCCCCCCCGCCTCCCCCGGTCCCGGCACCGACCCAAAATTTCCCTAAGAACTCTTTTGGACAATTTTCAGTATAAATCGGCAAAATTCGCACCTTGACTCCCCTCCCTCGACAAAGGGCGTTTACCAAAATACGGATCAACGGAATGACAGAACGGCGGAACGAACTAAAAACCAGAATATACTGTTCCGTATGTAAATGTGACAGAATGGCGGAACAGATGTTTGTTCCATGTTCCGTGTTTGAGGTTGATTTAAGATTTTCTTGAGGAAGGTATAGAGTTGGAACTCTTCCGCATTATTGCGACTGGAGAGGAAGAAACAATAAAAGAAAATTTAACATTTAAGTTAATCTCCACCCCCCCCCCCCCCCCCCCAGTTTAGTTTTCTTTATTAACATACAATAAAACAGTTTGGAAACTTTGCATGAACTTGATTTTGATAACGTTTCACCGAACGTACCAAATTTACAGATCATTTCAAATTTTCTCGATTTTACACAAAAATTACGAAAATCTTTTTAAATTTTGATATGTCAAAATATCAGAGATACTGAATTTCACCCATTTTTTTCAAACACATAGTAAAATATTCTCCCGGCCGAGAAAGACTTTTCAAAATATTGAAGAAAAGGTGTATGTCCGTGTTGAAATAAGAGAGTAGATCTACTAACGCTCAAGAATAGTGTCACTTTGTGGTTTTCTTGAAAAAGTTTCAGCGCGGTAAAATTTGCCTTAATTTGGGTATTAAACTACTTATAATTTTCGGTATCCATCAGCTATACCTTATAAAACAGTTTCAGTCAATAATGTTCCATACGTAAAACGAAATTCATGGGTTAACTATTACTTACGTAATAGAAATATCCGAACTGTTCAAAATAGTACACCCAGCTCAATTCCTCGAAGCAACTTCTCACGGATACTTCATTCAGTTTAGATCAAATTTTCAAACTTATCCGCTTTTACAGTATGTAATGAAATCGAGTCAGAAATGATACATCGGCCATAATAAATTGAAATATCTATATAATTCAACCTCAATGAGTGCTAAAACGGGAGATGCGCAATCTTGAATGGTCCTAAATCGTGACCAACGACGCACCTTAACGATTTGCACTGCTCAAATTCTCCGGAATTGGGTTTTGTTATTGTTTTGTTTTTTTTTGGGGGGGGGGGGGGGGGTGTCTTATTTTTTTTTTTGTTGTTGTTGTTTGTTGTTTGTTTGTTTGTTTTTGTTTTTGTATTTTGTTGTTGTTTTTTTAATCTTCGGGTAAAGCAATGAAAACATATCTATCTATCCGTTAAAAAACAAACAACTGAGAGGCGTGAATATACGGAAGCATAGAAGGGACATTGTGATAAAAAAAATTATCTCGTGCGCACGACTTTGTAACTCGTGCTTACGACTTTTGTAACTCGTGCTTACGACTTTTGTAACTATTGCTTACGACTTAGTAAATCGTGAGCACGACTTACTAACTCGTGCGCACGACTTTGTAACTCATGCTCACGACTTTGTAACTCGTGCGCACGACTTACTATCTCGTGCGCACGACTTTTTGTTGTCATTCTATTGGTCAATTATGTCGTATATCTGGGCTTGTTTTGTAATTATTTTCCTTGTTCTGTGCCATTTATCATTTAAAAACTTTATAAGGTGAAAATAGTATGCAAATATGGATATAACGATTCGCAATAAAGCAAAAACGCACCCCACCCTCCTAGTTTTACAATACCGCTTTTTCTGTGTATGTAAGGTAAAAGCTCGGAATGAACTTATAAGTGTATGCTAGACTCCTGCTTTACTAGTTTCTCACTTGTGAATAAGTTTTACGTTAAATGAAGATCAAAGTCTTAATTTTTTTCGTTTTTATCAAAGGGAATACCAAAAAAAAAAAAAAGAAAAAAAAAATGCGGGGGGGGGGGGGGGGGGGGGCTGGGGGCTGGATCCATCATTTCGACATGTATTCTTTTCATCATCAATTCACAATTTTCTTATCAAAAACGGTTATAAGCACAAAACCAATTATAATTTTCAAAAATATGAACGAAATGAATTAAGAGGGAGGGGAGAGGTGGCCGCTCAGGCTCCGAAATTGATTGGGAGTGTATGTGCACCTTGTATAAATGTTAAACCCATCAAATTATATTCTGTTCAACTATCTGCTTTCATTCATAACAACACTTTCACGTTTCTGTATGGTACGAAGTACGTTTACTCATGAACACCGGCTCATGAATGAACGCTGAATTCGACGTCAGGTTGAAAGATTAAAAAATGCACATATACATCGTACGTGATATATTTTATTTGAAGTATATATTGCAGAATAATCACTAAATTTAATACCAGAAAATTCCACCCCCCCCCCACAAACCAAAAACAAAAACAAAAAACGATTCCTTGTAATATTATGGACAATATCTGTCATCCTTATTACAGCATGACTTACATCTCAAACCGTGCTTCTAGGATCCAGATCCTTGAAGTTATTTTAGGATCCAGATCCTTGAAGTTATTTTTCATGCCTTGTTCACATGAATGCGCATTAAATCTAAATATATACATTCCTACTGCGTTTCCCTTATATGGAGGTACCAAACCGACTGCACTGCATTTTTCGATAATCGCAAGAGCCTATCACGTGACATTTGAACAAATGCGGATTAATTTCCCATAAAATGCTCATTCTATTTACTGCTTCGACATAGATTCAAAATTCCATTATCAATCGATGCCGTCGAAGCTAGCAAAAAACGCCGAACGTTCGTTTGCTGTTACGTCAAGTGACGTTCTCCCTCCGCAGTGACATTTCAAATATAAAGAAACGGGATGAAAAGGGACAGAAACAACTTATTTAACATGTAAAATGTAAATATAAGGATTGTTTTTCAGCTTTTGCGCTTTATCGGTGTGCATTGGCAGTAGGGAATGGAAACAAAATTCATGAAAAGCACTTCGTGCTTTACATATTTTGTTTCCATTCCCTACTGCCAATACACACCGATAAAGCGCAAAAGCTGAAAAACAATTCTTAATTCGCATCAGATTTGAAGCGCATTATTTTAATTCGAATTAGATTCGCATTGCGTTCACACGGCAAGTTCTAATGCGCATTAGATTTTGGTACAATTGCACTGATCAGCCATAATATAGCCATTTTCAAATCATAAAGGGCAGAATTTATTCCAGCTCATTATGTTTTTCATATTTTTTTTCATCATCGTAAGTTAAGTTCCAGCAAGGCTAAAGCAAGACACATGACGTCATTAAGAGATAAAATTGTCGTCATAGTACAATGTTACTTTACGTACTTTTTGATAAGTCAAAAGGCGCGTTTCATTGCATAATGAACTAGATAGTATTTTGGCCTCTTATTCTATGATTCGAGGTCCAAGGATGGTTGAAATTGCCAACTTGTGGTCTATACATACTGTAGAACTTAAGTACATCATATACGCATGCGCTAGATTTAATGCGAATTAGATTCGCTTTGCGTTCACACGACAAAATCTAATGCGCATTAAATCTAATGCGAATTAACGTAATATGCGCATTAAATTTGTCGTGTGAACGCAACCAAAATCTAATGCGCATTAAATTCGATTTAAATAATGCGCATTAAACCCTTCGTGTAAACAGGGCATCAAGTACTCTCTTACCAAAAATATGAGAAAAATTCTCAAATCGCACCAACTCAAACACATTGACACTATACTTTAAAATGATCAGACATTTTATTTGAATCACACACAAAAATGCCGTACAGATTCAAAGTACACAACGCTGTCAATATTTTTTCTAGATAGGTCATGTTAATGTCCATTGTCTGTATACGTGGACGTACACATGTATCGGAAACAAGGTTCCTATTTTGAATCATGTTCATATCGAATTTTCTTTATCTAAGGGATGAATCGGTCCTATATGCATTGCTGTCATGTCCATTGTCTGTACGTGGACGTACACACGTTTCGGAAACAACCTACATTGAATCATGATCGTATCGGATTTTCTTTATCTGAGGGATGAATTGGGAATAACAGTCCTATATGCATGCCAAGGCATATTTAACACACATATTTCTTGACCAAATCTTCAATACAACCTTCTATAAAACGGACATCTTTTTATTTTTCAAGATCGTTTTAAATTTGAGGTCATGGTCAATCTTTTTAAAATGAACAATTAAAATTGTTTTGGCCAGATTTAGACCGGCTACCTCCAAAAATAAAATTCAAAATGCATGTTTTCTTCATTTTTAGAATCGAATTGCAAAGAAATAATTAAACCTTTCAATCTGGACGATTCATGGAAGGGGACACCCGTGATCTATAGGTTGTCACGGTGTATCATTTACTTGCATTGTTAACGTTCCCTTACAAAAATAAATCTATAGAGTAATGGTTAGGGCATCTTCGCGAGCCAATGGTATAGATCCGCCGGCGGATCTATATCCTTGGCTCGCGAAGATGTGGTTAGCCTATAGGGGGTCAGGTCCCGCCTGGAATTTGCATAAAATGCTGACTTTTTCCCTAGTTTTACGTGAATTTACGGCTGGACACCCCCATGGGCTGACCTCTCTGCCCTTTCAAAACTTCTCTTGATTCGGCCATTTCCTTAGGAAATCCCGAACATGCTGACTTCTGCATGCCGTGCAAGAACAATGCAGCATCAGAAAATGTCGAAAATGTTCAGATATATACTTATTGTTACTGACATTGACTGAATCATGCGCGCCAAATCCCTTCTTAATTCAGTTCAAATATGCTTCACGTGCCACCAAAATGCTTCATTTTTTCCAAAATTTTCTCGGGGGGAAGCCCCCCCAACCCCCACCTATGGGAGGGGGTTTTACCCTCCCCCACTCGGCCTTTCGGGCCTCGATAGTGATTCCCATAAAAACTCTATGTGCCCCCGGCAATTGGGGTTCTGGATCCGCCCCTGTGTATAATGTGTCTGTGATATCTTATTTCATGGCAATTTTTTAAAGGTTGTTAAAATATACAATTTTATTGATCGCCTTGCTGAAAGTTTAATCACTTTCAGTTTGGGGTTGCGCTTGCCACAAATAAACTTCGTTTTGAATTAAAAAGTATTTTAATGGGTGGTGCATGACAAGCATTAAAATTCTAACTTCCATTCATAGCTTCAATATCTCGCCCGTCCCACACGTTGTTTCTATTCGGTTATCATTTTATTGTATGTGGGACGGGCGAAATAGGCAAGACGGGGGCGAATCAGTTTCGGTACGAAATGGTCTTCCCTCAACTTGCACATGCGTATACAAGAAGACGTGGCGACGTAACATATCTCATCGATATAATTAGGAGACTTTATTTATGTTAATAACTCATAGGTTACACGTTATCCTCATCATTTATAGAAAGTAATCAACACAAAGTTAAAATCATGAGTTCCTCAGGGGAATTCGGGAACCCATTGAGGAAATTCAAACTCGTTTTCCTTGGGGAGCAGAGTGGTGAGTGACAGTCTGACGAATAAATTGTCAAAGTGTTATTTATAGGTTAAGTTAGACCTCTGTACTTAAAGCCATACAATATGAACATAACAGATCACTAAAGTTCCATACAAAATAAGAAAATCACCTTGCGATAACCAATAGTATGGGAATGGGGTTTGGTCACAGGAGTCGGGAGTTTTATCACACTGCATGTCATATGTGCGAAGAGGGTGTTTGCAACACCGCAGTGTGTTTATACACTCATTGACTCAATATCAAACTCCTGTGGTTTGGTGAACTCCTTTAAGCATGTTTAGCTTTGCTCAGTAAACAGGTCGGGGAAACGGCAATTTAATATTAATCTAGCTATTAAACATGTTAAAGGTAGATCGGCCTTTGTTCAGTTTAGGGGACCGGGACTATATAGGCCAATAAAGGTGGATTTTCAGAACATTTTTCAGATATATTTCTTTTCTGTAACTAAAGGAACAATATATCACCATTTTAACTCACTTTTATCGGGGGCTACCACCCCCAAACCCCCGTTAAATAATAATGCTCAAACGCCGCTTGGCTTCGTACATTTTCTCCTTTCAAACTCGTCTTTTGTAGTTGATTAACTAGATTTCCCGTAAAAATGACGGTTACATGACGTAAAATAATTGTTAAAATTCAGTATCATTGTTTCCCGTACGAAAATCGCATTGTGACGTCAGGATTTCCGCGCGAAGTGTCGGTCAAATTCAAAACAAAATGGCGACATTTTTACGTTGAGCTACAGTGTACAACCCCAATTTTACCTATCATATCAAACCCTATTCTCGGAGAGTCTGCGATGCAAAACACTTAGGTATAGAAACGAGACTAAGGTAGGATTATTTTAATCCTTTAAAATCGTCTCTTTTTACCTATATAGTCCCGGTCCCCTAAACTGAACAAAGACCGCTAGATCTAGCTTCTAAAGCTCATTCTGTAGAAAATACTGATGTGCAGCTTAATATTGAACACCTCTTGAAATTTTCAAGATTGTGGCAGTCTTTCCCAAAAAACTTCAGCTCACACAGGTCATTCGGACCTATGTTTTAAAGAGACACATAGGTCTGAAACAAAAACTGTCTATCCGAAAAAAAACTACACTAAATATTAGTGATGTGACGATAGTCGCCGACTTTCCATAGACGATTGCTAAAACCCCTTTGATTTTCGATAATCGATAGTAAAATTTACAATCGATTGTCGTTCAGAGAAAAAAGTATCACTATAATCAAAATTATTTACCCAGTATGTGAAAAGCAATCAAAATGACACCAAGTAAAGTGGACAAAAATGACAATGGTCAAGAAATACAAATTAGATTGTTGGTTGTACTTTAAACATTGTATTTCGATGCATTTGCAGCGTATGTATAAGTTAAAATGTTGCAGCCTCGTAGTATTTCACCAGTTTTGAACATGAGTTTTGAAAATTTGATACATGTAGTTCCCATTATCAATCGATAGTTAGTTTCCTATAGTGTCCCAATAATCGATAAGGAGCTGTTAAGATAAGGGCTTAATTTAGCCCTGAAATCACTCAATAGTTTCTCGTGTGCTGTCCTTCCATTTTAGGAAAAAAGTGGTCAGGATTAAAATATCAAGTATTAGAAGATTTCTTGTAGGTAATTTATTTAAATAGATTTGGTGATAGATGTTACAATTAGGGGTTGAAGAGGTAGGGGTACTGAAGAGAGATAACGTCAAATATCGATAGAAAATTCACAAAAATGCATTATTTTAGACAAATTTGATGTTTATTATGCTTCTGTAGCTTTTCGAGTCAGAATTTGATAAATGGAATTAACCTTGAGGTTATTATATCACTATAATCGGCAAAATCCGCAATCCGGAGACTTGAAAACGGTTTTATTTCGTACTTATCAGCCACATATGTAACTTTCAGGCACGAAATACGCACAGTGTAGATATAGACAACTTTCTTGTTTGTTTCCTTCCTAACGGTTAAATATTTGATCAGAACATACTCTGAATAGATTGTTCTATGATATTAAAAGGAAAAGAATGCAATTTTAATCAATTTAACCGCTCTAAGGACTGATTCTGAAATAGTCATCCATCCCCCCTTTTTTCGTCTTTCGCATGTGGTACATTGTTCCCCCCCTCGGTTCAGAACCCCACTTGGCCAGAAAATTTCTTTTATTGATATACACATTTGTTGAAAGTGGCATTCTGAACCAAGGGGGGGAACAATGTTGTAGAAAACTTTTCCGTTTTTCATTGATTTCTATAGAAAAAACCCTTGTTTTGACCCAAATATCGTTCTTATTTTAGATAATTTATCCAACCTCACAGAAGATTCATATCTGGACCAGTTTACTTGTTATTTTTACCGAAAAAAATTCTTAATTTTTGCATTTTGAAATTTCGACTTTTCAGGGCAGATTTTATGTCTTATCTTAACAGCTCCTTTGTCAAATTACTCATCACTGCAAAAAATTACTAACATTGGCAATGTGTAGCAGCCCCGGTCCAAATAACCCAATAACAATAATGAAACGTTTACAAGAGTGTGATTAATTTCTTATTAGGGACGAAAATTATAAAAACTTGTACTGGAACATTTTACTACATAACTAATACATGTAGACTAGCTAGAAGGCATTGGTCATTCGAACCAACTGTAATTGAGAAGAAAGCACTGGTCGTAATTTTGCCAGACTGATGTTATTGGGAAAGTCTGTTGAGGGGGTATAGAATGGGGATGGCATTTAAATTGTTAACATGAGAGCTGTCATGCCTTAAGGAGAGGGTAAAGAGTTTAAGATGGGGTTTATTTTTTTTAATTTTTAGAAATTTGGTGCCTGTAGTCTCATGATCAATTGACATCACTTCTGCTGATGGATGTTTGTATTTAGACATTATTATCAATGGCCTGTCTAACAAAACTTTGACGGCCCATGATTATGAATTCTACTACATGTAGGGCTGATACCACAATGGACCGATCAGATATGCTTAGCGATATCACCCTTCTGAAATGATATGTATCACGATACTTTTTAAAAATGAAATTGAACTTTTAGTGAAATTTAACAGATTTACTTAAGGAACATAAAAAAGCTTGCATATTATTTGTCATGTTCCCTGCATATTTTCAATACCTTACCCATAATCTTCTTGTCTTGTTCTGTTTTCCTCATAAATCCACATTCCAGAATTCTATTCTGTATCTCTTCTTGTAAAAATTAACATTTTCAACTCCATTTTAGATGTTTTAGTTTTTTAGCTCTACTGGTCTCAGACCAGTTGAGCTTATGCGATACCCCGTCGTCCGGCGTCCGTCCGTCCGTCCGTCCGTAAACAATTCTTGTGCTCTCAACTCCTCTGAAACCATTGGTGATAGAAAATTAATTCTTTTTGCATCCTACTTGGTATGTGGTCTAGTTGTGCACCTGATATTTTGTTTCAGCCCCTGACCCCAAGGGTCTTAGAAAATGGGCGTGGTTATGAAATTCTATGAAATCTTGTGCTCGCAACTCCTCTGACACTATAAATGATGGAGACTTAATTCTTTTTGCGATATGATGGGTCTGTGGTCTAGTTGTGCACCTGATATTTTGTTTGAGCCCCTGACCCCCAGGGTCTTAGAAAATGGGTGTGGTCATTTTTTCCTATATAAGTCTATGAAATCTTGTGCTCGCAACTCCTCTGACACTATAAATGATGGAGACTTAATTCTTTTTGCAATATGATAGGTCTGTGGTCTAGTTGTGCACCTGATATTTTGTTTGGGCCCCTGACCCCCAGGGTCTTAGAAAATGGGTGTGGTCATTTACACCTATATAACTCTATGTAATCTTGTGCTTGCAACTCCTCTGACACTTTAAATGATGGAGGCCTAAATCTTTTTGCAATATGATGGGTCTGTGGTCTAGTTGTGCACCTGATATTTTGTTTGAGCCATTGACCCCCAGGGTCTTAGAAAATGGGTGTGGTCTTTTTTTCCTATATAACTCTATGTAATCTTGTGCTCGCAACTCCTCTGATACTATAAATGATGAAGACTTAATTCTTTTTGCAATATGATGGGTCTGTGGTCTAGTTGTGCACCTGATATTTTGTTTGAGCCCCTGACCCTCAGGGTCTTAGAAAATGGGTGTGGTCATTTTCACTTATATAAATCGATGTAATCTTGTGCTCACAACTCCTCTTACACTATAAATGATGGAGACTTAATTCTTTTTGCAATATGATGGGTCTGTGGTCAAGTTGTGCACCTGATATTTTGTTTGAGCCCCTGACCCCCCAGGGTCTTAGAAAATGGGTGTGGTCATTTTCACCTATATAACTCTATGTAATCTTGTGCACAGAACTCCTCTTACACTATAAATGATGGAGACTTGATTCTTTTTATGATATGATGGGTCTGTGGTCTAGTTGTGCACCTGAGATTTTGTTTGAGCCCCTGACCCCCCAGGGTCTTAGAAAATGGGTGTGGTCATTTTCACCTAGATAACTCTATGTAGTCTTGTGCACAGAACTCCTCTTACACTATAAATGATGGAGACATGATTCTTTTTATAATATGATGGGTCCGTGGTCTAGTTGTGCACCTGATATTTTGTTTGAGCCCTTGACCCCAGGGTCTTAGAAAATGGTTGTGGTCATTTTCTCTTATATAATTGTGCTCTCAACTCTCCTAAAGCTATTAATGATGAACACTTTGTTCTTAATGCATAATATAATGGATCTGTAGTCTTATTGTGTTATTGATAGGTCATTTGAGATAGCAGCCCCTGACCCCTAGGATCTTGAAAAATTGGTGTGGCATTATTTTTTGAAATCCTTAATGATCTCGGATATAATGAATTTTATGAGTGATATTCTAGTTGCAGTCTAATGGATGTGTTGTTTTGTTGTGCTACTTATAATTTATTGGAGTGCTTGCTCCCTATGGTCTTTGGTTTAAAATAAAATGGAAAGTGTTATTTATGTGTATGTATATTATTCACTTGTCAATGAGTGAATAAAACAAATCAACCAGGAGAGCTACAGTCTCGTCAGAGACTTCTGGTTATTGGAAATGGTAACTCTAAACCCCTGAAATTATTATTGCTTCAGATTTGCTTGTAAGTACATATAATACCAGTATGAAGACTTTCATTCACATGTTCATGTATATACACTTGTATACAAGGGGGTGGACAGGGTGAAAGGGAAGTGGGAGGAGGGGGAGGGAAGGGGGGGGGGGCAGGAGGAGGGAGAGAAGGGGCAGAAGGAGGGGGAGGGAAGGGAAGGGTGAAAAGGAAGGAGAGGAAGGGGGGTGGGAGGAGGAAGAGAAGGGGCGGAAGGAGGGGGAGGGAAGGGAAGGGTGAAAAGGAAGGAGAGGGAGGTGGTGGCGGGAGGGGAGAGGTAAGGGGTTGAGAGAGACAGGTAACCCCCTGTCCGCCCCCCATATACAGATGTTACAAATTACAGATGTAACTTATTAATTCATTTTATTTTTCAGTTGGCAAGACATCTCTAATTACCAGATTTATGTATGATAGTTTTGACAATACGTATCAGGTAAGCAATGAGTACTCAAAAAGTTTTCATCACTTTTTCCTCACCATGTATATAACGCTTAGTTGACAAAATGAAAACGTTTAGTTATGCCCAGTGTCAGGAATAGTCTTCAAATATAATACTAGAAAATATGTATGAATAATGATTTGTACAGTGTAGTATACACTGCCATTTACATGTACAAATTAGTATACACTATTTCTACTCATGCTGTTGTTATAAAATGAACAGTTTCAAATCCATTACTTCATTTATCATCATAATTCTAATAATGAACCTTGTAGAAATCATTTATAAAAAACTTGACCCAAATATTTGAAGTTTTTGAATTTTTATTCTTTTTTATTTAAAAATGACAATTTTTGGGAAAAAAATTGTGCAGATGAAAAAAGTTTCTTTTTACATTTTCCTTATCACAATTCATAATTTTGAATTAAGTGAAGCCAATTATTATGATTCTTTCAAGTTCAGGGTTGAAAAATAAGGATGAACTTATAAAGAATTTAGAATGATTTCCCTGTTTGTATAGTTATTTATGGATGGCAGTGTATATGGTTATTTCTTGAAGTAGCTCTATATAGACCAACAGAGGTTTTTCTAAGAAGCAATAGTTGAATGTTCTCCTGTTATTCTAGATGACCATCCAGTATTTGTCGGTTATTTGGAATGCATTTATGTGATAGTAGAACAACATGTATATGATATGCACACTTTATCTGCTTTGATTTTCTCTGTTTCAGGCTACAATAGGCATTGACTTTCTTTCAAAGACTATGTATTTAGAAGACAGAACTGTAAGTTTTTCTCACTAGATGTTAACTAAACTATAAGATATGAGTGACTTGTTATTTGAAACATATATACACATTGGACAGTTTCCTTGATTTAAGAGAATTATTTGAACGAAGAGAACTGTTGCATACAGTCTTAAATCTGTTCAAATTTTTAACTATTTTAACCTTTTCTACTAATTGTTCTATGAAATTAACATCTTTACATACAGGCTTTCTACTGTTCCCACTTTTTCCTACTATTTCCTACTTTTCCTACTTTTTCATTTTGATCCTATTTTTTCCTACTTTTTCTTCAAAACCTCCTACTATTCCTACTTTTTCATCTCAAAGGTAAAAAATTACTTGCTTCACTTGTCATCGACATCTGATTCAAAGTTTTTAAAAAATTTGGGGCTCGCTTCGCTCGCCCATTCTGTATATTTTACATGAAAAATCAATTTGTTTATTTCTCTCTGTGACTTCCTCAAAGATGAACATTACCAGTCTACAATTATTGCTTACTGCGATTTGTGGGTCATACTTACTGAAAGTTGTCGCTAATAGTGATGGAAAATTTCCTACTTTTCCCCTATTAATTCCTACTTTTTCCTATTTTTCTCCTACTTTTTTTCATTGACTACTCCTACTTTTTTCCTACTTTTTCATCAAGGTAAAGTAGAAAGCCTGTACAATTAGATCTGTGTTGTATCCATCACTATCTACATTTATTTACGTTCCTGTACATGTATGCCACACTTTATGTTTACTGTACAGCACTGTACATTTATTTACGACCCTGTACATGTATGCCACACTTTATGTTTACTGTACAGCCCTGTACATGTATGCCACACTTTATGTTTACTGTACAGCACTGTACATTTATTTACGGCCCTGTACATGTATGCCACACTTTATGTTTACTGTACAGCACTGTACATGTATGCCACACTTTATGTTTACTGTACAGCCCTGTACATGTATGCCACACTTTATGTTTACTGTACAGCACTGTACATGTATGCCACATTTTATGTTTACTGTACAGCCCTGTACATGTATGCCACACTTTATGTTTACTGTACAGCACTGTACATGTATGCCACACTTTATGTTTACTGTACAGCCCTGTACATGTATGCCACACTTTATGTTTACTGTACAGCACTGTACATGTATGCCACACTTTATGTTTACTGTACAGCCCTGTACATGTATGCCACACTTTATGTTTACTGTACAGCACTGTACATGTATGCCACACTTTATGTTTACTGTACAGCACTGTACATGTATGCCACACTTTATGTTTACTGTACAGCCCTGTACATGTATGCCACACTTTATGTTTACTGTACAGCACTGTACATTTATTTACGGCCCTGTACATGTATGCCACACTTAATGTTTACTGTACAGCACTGTACATCACACATTATGTTTTTACTTCACACCACTGTATTCCACACTTTGTATTTACAGATACGACTTCAGCTGTGGGACACGGCAGGGCAGGAACGATTCCGTAGTTTAATACCAAGTTACATACGAGACTCCTCAGTAGCTGTAGTAGTATATGATATAACAAGTAAGTAACATTTTACCTTACTATGATATTGCTTGCTTAATTGTAAAGAACAATTCAGTAAAATTTATACCGTTCAATACCATATTGTTTTATAGAAAAGTCAAGAATAACAAAAAAAAAAACAAAAATAAATTTATCAGGATGTTATAAATAATTCAGTTGTTTTTGTTTTCAGATGCTAACTCATTTCAGCAAACATCAAAATGGATAGATGACGTACGGACGGAGAGAGGAAGTGATGTCATCATCATGTTGGTAGGCAATAAAACAGATCTTTCAGATAAAAGGTATGGGTTGTAATATTGAAAGTTTGATAGAAAATGATGTACCGGTATACTGAAAAATAATTTTGGTACAGAAATTAAAAATCAAAATTGAATCAAATCAGACAGTGTCATTTATGCTAGGAATCTCTGCACAGTTTCACAAAATTCTTACGAAAAATTTCAGGAATTTTCGTAACTTTCATCATCAAATAAAAGCTTATTAAAACTTTTCATATTATACCGGTACTTACAATTTCTCGTTTTCCGTAATTCAAATGGAAGGAATTTCTATACTTTCTCTTAATTGTCAAGGTTTAAACGATTTATCCAAACGAAAAGATGTTTTTATGTATTTACGAAATTTGAATCACAATATTTACTGCATTCAAGATTGTCATTTTACGCGTGATATGGAGGATCATGTTCGACATATGTGGGGATACGAATGTTTCTTTAGTTCTTTTTCTTCGAATTCTAGGGGGTAGCCATTCTTGTTAACAATAATTTTGAGTTTAAAGCATTGAAAGAAACAAGAGATACAAATGGAAATTTTATTATACTCGAAGCTTTGATTGATAACAATAAAGTTGTTTTGTGTAATTTGGATGCCCCAAACAGAGACTCACCAGATTTTTTCATTGATTTGTTTGAAAAATTAGGTGAAATGCAAAATGAAAATATTATCATATGTGGAGATTTTAATATGACAATAAATCCTGAAATAGACTGTTATGATTATAGATTGATCAACAATCCACGTGCTAGAAATACAGTACTAGAAGCAATAGAAAATTATAATTTAGTAGATATTTATAGGCAATTTCAACCCGAGCTCAGACGATATACATGGAGACGAAAAAATCCCCTAAAACAGGCTAGGCTCGATTTCTTTCTTTTATCTGAAAATCTTTTACGTAGCTCAAATTCGTGTAAAATAGAAGCCGGATACAGGACGGATCATTCTTGTTATTCTTACTATTTCATTTACAAAATTTAATCGTGGTCGGGGTTTATGGAAGTTTAACCATAGTTTGCTTTATGATAAAGACTATCTTGAATTAATTAATAGTAAAATCTTAGAAATCCGAAAACAATATTCAGTCCCTGTCTATAACTGCAATGCTATTGACACGGTATCCGATAAAGAAATACAATTCGTGATAAACGATCAATTGTTCCTTGAAACTTTGTTAATGGAAATACGCGGTAAATCCATTTCTTTTTCATCTAATAGACAGAAGAAAAGAAGAGAAAAAGAATAATTTATCTTCTTTTTACCTATTTTCTCTTCATTTAAGATGAAAGCTATTTGTTTCTCTTTAGTATTTAAAAAAATTAAACTTTGACAAAAAGAATATTATAATTTTATTGTGTCGCCTGCGAAGCACAGCGACACTTAGGGATCACTTTGTCCGTTGTCCGTCTGTCCGTCCGTCCGTCTGTCTGTCTGTCTGTCTGTCTGTCTGTCCGTCTGTCTGTCACACTTGGGTGTCACACCCCATACACCCCATAACTTTTGATTGGTAAGTGATAGGGCTTTGATATTTCACATGTGTATTCCTTGTGACAAGGCCTTTCTACACGTACCATAATTTTTGACCTCGTGACCTTGACCTAGATATTTGACCTACTTTTCAAAAAATCTAAGATTGGCTATATCTTTTGATTGGTAAGTGGTAGGGCTTTGATATTTCACATGTGTATTCCTTGTGACAAGACCTTTCTACACATACCATAATTTTTTACCTCGTGACCTTGACCTAGATATTTGACCTACTTTTCAAAAAATCTAAGATTGGCTATACCTTTTGATTGGTAAGTGATAGAGCTTTGATATTTCACATGTGTATTCCTTGTGACAAGACCTTTCTACACATACTATAATTTTTGACCTCTTGACCTTGACCTAGATATTTGACCTACTTTTCAAAAAAATGTAAGATTGGCTATATCTTTTGACTGGTAAGTGATAGGGCTTTGATATTTCACATGCATATTCCTTGTGACAAGACCTTTCTACACGTACCATAATTTTTGACCTCGTGACCTTGACCTAGATATTTGACCTACTTTTCAAAAAATCTAAGATTGACTATATCTTTTGATTGGTAAGTGGTAGGGCTTTGATAATTCACATGTGTATTCCTTGTGACAAGACCTTTCTACACATACCATAATTTTTGACCTCGTGACCTTGACCTAGATATTTGACCTACTTTTCAAAAAATCTAAGATTGGCTATATCTTTTGATTGGTAAGTGATAGAGCTTTGATATTTCACATGTGTATTCCTTGTGACAAGACCTTTCTACACATACCATAATTTTTGACCTCGTGACCTTGACCTAGATATTTGACCTACTTTTCAAAAAATCTAAGATTGGCTATATCTTTTGACTGGTAAGTGATAGGGCTTTGATATTTCTGATGTGTATTCCTTGTGACAAGACCTTTCTACACATACCATAATTTTTGACCTCGTGACCTTGACCTAGATATTTGACCTACTTTAAAAATAATCCCTTTTCTACACATACCATAATTGCTGACCTCGTGAGCTTTACCTAGATATTTGACCTACTTCTAAAAAAAAATCTTAGATTGGCTATATCTATATTTCACATGTGTATTCCTTGTGACAAGACCTTTCTACACATACCGTTATTTTTGACCTCGTGACCTTGACCTAGATATTAGACCTACTTTTCACAAAATCTAAGATTGGCTCTATCTTCTGATTGGTAAGTGATAGGGCTTTGATATTTCACATTTGTATTCCTTTTGAAAAGACCTTTCTAAACATTCCATAATGTTGACCCAGTGACCTTGCCCTTGATATTTGACCTACTTTCAATGAAAAAAATCAGCTTCGCAGGCGACACAAGCATTCCTTGGATTGCTATTTTTTAATCATATGTATACTTTTTTTTTTCAATATCGATATATCAAATTAAACAATCACGTGCGAGTGTGTGAGCGAAAGGTGTCCTCTGTCCCTTTTATTTGTGTATATAATTTGCATTTGTGAAAACGTATGCGAACAAAATCATTAAAAGCTTAATTTTTTTTTTCATTTTAAATTATATTGTGCTTTCTTACATGTATATCATTTCTATAAACTAAATATGAATTCAGAAACAAAACATCGTGAATTTTAGTCTATAGGAAATTAGGAAGTACTAAGCGATCAAAAGTTACGGAAATTCCTAAAAAATTTTGTAAAGTATTTTTGTGAAACAGGCTACTGATGTGTCATTTTCTGTAGGGAAGTTACGCACAATACTTCTGAAGATGCATGAACTAAGATCTCATTTTTGATGATTCAAGCAAGCACATTTATCGATATGAAATAATTGTAGACAAGTCACAACAGAAGAGGGTGAGAGAAAGGCAAAGGAACTGAGTGTCATGTTTATAGAGACAAGCGCTAAAGCCGGGTATAATGTAAAACAAGTAAGTTTTATATGACTTGTGTAATGGTTCTTTGTTAAAATTGTAATTTTAGTAGATGGACTGTACAGTGAAATTCTTCTTGGAACATACTTGTGTCCTATTTAGATTACGTTTCCTATTGAGTCTTTGCGGAATACAAAGTTATTATCCCATTTGAGACGGTATCTGACAAAACCATTATGACATCATGAAATTGGTATGGTAATGTCAATTCGTACTGTCATTTCCAAGAATGCAATGATTATCATAAAGTAGCATAGTATTCAATAGAGTTTCCAGTAGTAATAATTAGGCAGTTGGTAAATTCATGATGTGCATAAATGCATACATGTGTATCCACATGGTTTAATGTGTATTTCAAAGCTATTGTTGAAATCAAGCTACTGTTACACTCTCATCTGTCCCATGGCGTTGCCATTACACTTATAGTTAGTAAATGTTCCAATCAATCTGGTATTAAGGTAACCATTGTACAATTGAGTCATTTTACATAGCTTTTTAATCATCTCCATTGTAAAGTATGGTAAATTTTATGCCTGGTAAGGTACTATAAACTATATATTTTCTGAAAGGTAATGATGCCCCGAGTTCAGATATAAGACTCTCAGGTCTTAAAAATCAAAGGGGAAAAACTCTTGTACAACTTCGTAATTTTGCATTTTTTAGGCCATATAAAAAAAAAATCCTGGTTCTCAGACACCGCCGCGCACTCAAAATTCCTCCCGATGAGACGTTTTTATCGTGGGAAGGGAAAAAAATAGCCGCCACCCGCCAGATTTCTCATGCTGATAAATATAATTTTCTATTAATAGAACAGGGATTTCTGTACAAACGAAAAGTAGAAATGTCTGTTTCAGTACAGCGCTTTACGTTTTAATGGTGCTTGTCGGTTTTGTTAAGACTTTACACGACCAAGACGCTTAGGTGCTCTGACTTCTAGGAGGGAAATACTGTACTTTGTTATTGTACACAAGATGCAAAATGGTGACCGGGGGGGGGGGGGGGGGGGGGGGGAGGAACGAGTGATTGTCAGCTTGAAGGTGAATTTTAAAATTGCAGACTGGGCTGAAGCATTCTTGGCACTGTAAAAATGAGAAGAGTTGAGTATGGTGAACATTTACAACAAATATAGTCACTATAGATCACAGTCTCTATAATATCTGAATAAAAAATTGTGCTTAAGTAATTTTCGGAAAATAAAAACAAAAAATAAAAACCCTACCTACCTACCCATATTTTTTAGATCAATTATCTGAGAACCAGAAAATTTTTTTTGCATGGCCTTATATAGAGAAAATAGACAATTTAAAT
Source organism: Pinctada fucata (assembly GCA_028142955.1). NCBI lineage: Eukaryota > Metazoa > Mollusca > Bivalvia > Pterioida > Pteriidae > Pinctada > Pinctada fucata. The sequence goes on from AP027105.1 coordinate 13,589,524, forward strand.
GCTTAATCAGTTATTCCCCTTTGTTTTTCTGGCCCCAAATTTATTATTTCTGAGCAGAGGGCATTATAACCTTTCAGATAATATATAGTTTATAGTACTTTACCTGGCATCCAAAAATGCCCTATTGTACATCATATACCTTAAATGTAAGTTCACATACAATACAATATACAATAAAAGGTCATGTGTAGAATTTGGAAACAAGCATGATACATGTATATAAATCTTTTTCCTAAAATACACCTGACTTTATGTTACAGTTATTTAGGAGAGTTGCTGCAGCCCTCCCAGGTATGGAACAAACAGAAACGAGGAAAGGTGAAAGTATCCTTTATAATACTCATATTTTACTTGTTTTTCTTCGGTTATTGACGAAATTCCCAAGTGACATCATGTTTCGTCATTAAACTTTCATCAGTATTAAAAAGTAGCCAAATTTATTGGTTAAACCGTCGGCGGATATATAAGATTATATTAAGTCATCTCACTTTGTCTTTCGTCTTTCATAAATCTCAGTCTCGTCCATTATACGTGTATTTTTTGAGCAGAAGCGTTGGCTGTGATTCAAAGTAAAACAAAATCCAGCTCTGCTCATCAACATTTTTAAAATCATTTATCCTTCTCACAATGCCATTCAAAGCTGATGTCTAAGGCTGCTGCATAACTAGGGTTAGAACCTAAGTTGAATTGAAAAATGCAAATATTAGAAGATAGAGAGTTACAAAGTACATGCACAATGTGTTCGTTTAAAAGGAAATGTCAGTCATAGTACTAGCCTTTTACATACTCCATTCCAGTTGCATGTCTGCATAAGTTTGCATTATTGTAATGTGCAGAAATTTTTCACACTTAGTTATCATCTTCTGCTTTAAGCACTTTCTCTAATCCAGCTTTTGATGTTTGTAGGTTGAATTAATTTACCCTTCCGATAGCGGGAAACAAATTACATGTACTAAATTTCGTGACGTCACAATGTTTTCACCTCAGACGAATAAGCTTTGAATCTCTGCCATACATGTACATCACAAATGCATTGTGATGTTACGAATTTTCACAATTTGTTTTTGCTATCGGATGGTTACATATGAGATATTTTATTCCGAAACATCGTAAATCTAGCTTTAGCTGTTGTGCATTGAATTCTTGCTCATATTTAAGTTTGATACTGTAGAATTCCGTTTTTGTTCTGTTTGTTTCCTTAACCCTATTTATCAGTGCAGGAAGTGAAATTGAAGGACACAGGTCCCGTAGAACCGGAGGCCAAAGAAGGGGGCTGTGCATGCTGATTACCGTTTCGTGTTCTCTCCCACAGTCCTCCCCCTTTATATATGTGTGCATGTCAACTTTACATTGTCATGATTCTGCATCTTGTTGTGACCAAACTATGTTACTTTGCACATGTATGTCATGTAAATTTTAAAGTACTGATTGGTATTTGTTATACATGTACCATATTTTAGCAAGAAGAACAAATCAATATTACCACCTAAGTCATTGTGTTACTTATGATAAAACTTGAGTGAAATTATTTTGCATTAATCGGGAGTGTAAGTAGGGTATGAAAAGCTGAGGTGTAGAGAAGAAGAGAGACGCTAGTTTATATGATTTTGCCATAGAATGTACAATTTTTCACTTCAAGATAAGCACATCTTATTATTTTTGTAATCATTATGTATTATTTATGATTAATTTCATATTTCATGATCAATATTCGTGTGCATTGATGTACATATTTCATTTAATCTATTTGAAAAAATGCTAAGAGATTACAATCATCGAGAATGATGTATTCAATCAACATCCATAGCCATTAAAAGAAAAGTAAGTTCCGTATCTTGTACTTGATTCGTCGATATTACCCCTAATTCCATCTCTGGATTGTTAATCACGCATGGAGTTTGAATCTTGCCTTTCAGAGTTGCCAGTTTGTCTTTCTGGAAGTCACCGTTTCCCACATATATTTTATTTCTATACATTTTTTAAAAATTTGAAAAATGTGTATTTTTGATGGTTTCAAAAAAAGGGGTGGTGTCAGACATTTCTTTCTTTTAGATAGAAATAAGTGCTGTCTTTATGCTATTGTTGCATCACTGCATTCTTTATGAAAAAAAAATATTCAGAGCACTAGTCAGTTTGGCTGATAATGCATTGTAAATGTTATAGCCTGATTGAGTTGTCTTTTGATAGCCATGACGGCAGAAGTGAAATTTTGTGCGATCTTAGATTTGAAATAAAAGACATAGTTTCATACCTTTACTTTGGAAAAAAGGTAGATTTCAGGTTAAAGAAGTTAAACTTATGTATTTTTATAAAAAATAAAACTCATTTAATCCTTTTAGTTACCTTCACTCTTAATTGTTTTTTTTTTCATTCTTTTTATTCACATATACATGTTCATATACATGTACATGAAAAATGCATGTCAGTTTTAAAGAAATGAGAGAAAAAAAATCATTGTTATGCATGACTGCTTGGCAAAATAGACTTAGACATTATGATTTTATGCTTGTACAGAATGTATCAAAAAATAATTTATTATTGTTATGATTTAGCTTTTTCTGTCTGAAATATTGTTTACCATTCTGTAATTTCTTTTATATCTCTGTTCACTGCCTTCATGAATTTGTTTCAAATTGAAGAGTTGCCTTTTTCCACATCTTGTAAGGGATGTAAAAAACGTGAACTATGAAAGGAATTGTTGATATTTTAATTCAGAAACAATTTATCTCCATTTAGCTTATATTTTGATAGAGCCGCAAAAATTTGCTTAAATAAGTATGTAAAATGACTCCTCAATGAAAGTCAATGAATAGTTTTAAGATTTCTTCAAATGCACAGAATTATTTTTCCTTTCATTCCGCTTATAAAGAAACAATTGCCTTTATACCACAAGGACTATTTATATTACATGCAATGTGGCATTTTTGTATTGTGTGCTGTACATACATATGACTTGCTGATATATTCTTTTATTTATAACAAATTGAGACTTGTGTACCATTGTGTACTGGAGGTATTGAAATCTGTGAGAAACTTGGAGATTTTATGAAATTGTTTAGAGCTTGGAAACTATGCAGTTTATATTATTATTTGTAATAAATGGCGCAATGTGATAACATTTCAAGGTTTGTTCTGAATATCGGCCTGTTACAGTTAAATCTTTGTCACAAGTGACAGTAATTACCATATGATTTGCACGTTGATTACGTCATGACATATTGTGCAAACAGTGAAGTATGGAAAAGGTCTCTGGCTCAAACATTGCTTGCGAGCTAATCGGTCCTCCACCGATGAGAGTGAAGGGACTATAGGATTTCTTACTGTCTGTTTTTTCTCCGCCTGCCTATCCATCTGAATAAGCTTTCCTGGGTTATATTTCACTCATTGCCTGCATGGATCTGAATAATACTTCACAGATTTGTTGCCCAGGGCCCAAGGGTATCTTATGACTTTGAACAAAAGGTCAAGGTCACAGTACATTTGATAAGTAAGATTTTGAGATGTAATACAGATCAAGCTTGAGTTAAGTTTTCATCTAAGCATTCTTAGTAGAACTGCAGGAGTTAATACTAGTAGGGATGACAACATATTCAATGCTACTTTGAGACTGACAATAAAGCATTGTCTTTTTGAAAGAAAAACAATTTTGCTATCATACTGTCATCTTGCGTTTGTATGAAATGTTTGATTCTGCATGTCTGCTGTATAGAACAGATAAGCTAAGTGTCGATTGATGGTATTTGAGTGCTAATATCCAGAAAGATTATATAACTAGGTGTGGCAAACTGCTGGTTTCTTACCATTCGGATGGACAAACAGGCCTAGGATTTATGTCCTCTATGATCATGCATTAAGGGAATTGGGAAGGTATTCTCTTGAATGAGGATGATTTTTGTGGAACCTATTCAATCAACATTGTTTTTAAGTACAAGTAATCATAGAAATTAGGGGTTTATATGAACAAGTGAAAAAAAGTTTGTTTGATGGATAATTGTTTTTCAGTACTTGTATGAAGCAATCTATTATGTATTTATAACATTATTTTAAAGTCCTTTTGAAAAACAAGACAACTTTTAAGAAATATCTGACAAGAATACTACGAATTGTGAAACATTCCTTGACCAGTGACCAGATATAGAACTTCGGCCAACACTGGACCACGCTGAACAAGAACAGCCAGGGAACGGATGCTCTTGTTGAGTCGTATTAGCTTTATGTCCTAGATTGCAGTTGACTTGTTAAAATTCATGCATAGGAAAGCCTTATTTTTAAAGTAACACTTCAATGTGTGATAGTGTGCAAACTTTGGTAAAGATATCGTTATAGCTGCATATTTATACATCGACGTACATATTGATTTTGCTTTAATGCAGTTCTACAATATGCAGCACGTTTTATCTAGATTTTTTGCGATATGATACAAAGGCGAAATGGCTTCTATAAAAAGTACATACAGGGTGGACGAAAAGTTTTGTGACGTTTTGAAAATCGCCAGTCGAAGCTTGTTCTTGCAATGTTTTGAACTTTTCCTGTACAATTTCACACTTGGACTGATTTAAAATAATTTGTACATTTATGCATAATAATACGGAAATATAAGATCCGTTTTCTAGTCCCAATGTATTAGTCCTTGACGTCTCTACAGATATTGAACTTGAGCCAGTTTCCCTTACCCGGGCTACCAACTCTGGTACAGCTGAGCTCGTGTCAGGAGGCTGCACCTGTGGCTGAAGTAGAGTGACAACTAAAACTTTTCGTGAAATACGTGTTGTATTGCTATTTTGTAACGTTATTAAAACATTCTTTAAGTCGGTGACTGACTGACTGACCAGTTACTGGTGACTTTCGATGCAGACGACCAAATACTAGTACAATACTATGGGGGCTCAGTTCCTCTTTGAAGTAAATCAAGTAGCAGCAAAGTTGAAATCATCTTCATGTACCCTTCCTCCATATGCATGCGACTAACATTATTAGTTCATCAGAGCATTCTTCCGATTTCTTACTATTTTTAAAGCTTCAGTCCATGCCAATCAGTTTTGTTTTCCGTGTGTGTCTTTTTTTTAAATACTGCTGCGTCTATTGTCGCCGTCATTGTTGTGTGCCACCACATGAAAGACTAATAGAAGAAAAATAACTATAGAAGCTAATACCGTTTCATTTACTACTCATTTCAACTTTGTGTTGTTCACAGAGTAAAGATGATATTTTTGTCAGTAAAGTTGATGCGAGTGTCATATAATTCAAAGGTTATCATTTATGTGTAATTTTAAAAGATAACAAATATCCATATTAATGTTACCTGCAATGACTACACTCGGGGGAAATCATATATCAATGAGATGTATCAGGCCGAGTTTTATGTGGTATGAGATGGTGTAGTTATCCGGATGGATGCAGTAAACTCTCCCACTCTGTTGGAAAATCGATGGTTTTAGCGTACATAGTATGATACAGAGGCAGAACTGCATAGATTTGGTCGTTCCACCAGCGAGACCCCTAATCCTCCGTGATTATAAATCTCGTTTATCGTATGATTTTGATACAAATTTGGCCCCTATGTTGTGGTCTTTGCCTTTCTGCGTGGTTGGAAATAATTGAATTTTGACGTTTTTTTTAGTATTGGGGAAAGTAATAGGCAGGGGGAAGGGGGGGGGGGGTTAGCGTACATAGTTTCTGGTCATTATACAAGGACATTTTTTAACATTACAAAATGACAGGGTTTGTGTCTGGCTACTACTTAGACACAATTTGTAAGGATTGTGCCATGTCCGTATTTTCCCTAAATCACGATGATAAGGATTTCATATGATACAAAATTTGTATGAGTAATATAAACGTGCTTACCGATCAAGTAGCAATCATACACACTATGTATTTTGACGTGCTCGTGACATATTGTAAATGTGATATTTATGTATCTACATCATTCTGTATAGTAATACAAGTAATATGCCTGCTTTTGACGCAATCGTTTATGTACATTTTCGAGTTGTGTGATAACATTTGATGTTTGCATCTAATGTATATTTCCATGTCAACTCAATAAATTACACGACCTCAATGTACTTTCCATAATTGTTTTATGAACGAGATGGCCTACTGTAAACGACTTTTTATTAGCGAGGACTTTCTTTTTGCGTAATTTCGCGAGCTTGATCAAACGCGAAAATTAAGTCCTCATGAAACCATTACCTCCTAACTCAAGTACAATCAAATGGACTGGTCTAACATTGTATTTTTTGCTTACTCGTTACAAATAGTGTCACTGTATGTATAGACTTTTGGCTGGACTTAGTTCTTGATCAGTCCATTTGTACTGAAGATATCTCCTTCAGCTTCGTTGCTAGCCCCAGACAGGCTAATGCTGTTTGGATGGAACACAATATCCATAAACCAGTGTATGAAATGTTTTAAACGTCTTCAAATTCAATAGTATTATTTATTATAATAAATAAAATTTGCAGCATGGGCCAGATATGAACGTTTCGGGTGCTTAACCCTCGTCATTGATCCTCAATCTTAATGTAATATGGCCAAAGAGTGTGAAAGTTATGTCCAAAAATATAGCGAAAGACGAAGCAGGATGGGTGGGATATGATGCTACAGGACCCACGTTTTAGAAATTTCAAGAAATTTTTATAACAGAAATTTTCGAATGCGTTGAAGAGACGATCAACCGAAGTTGAACTTGGCTACATATGCCCTCGGGGACTCCTGGTTCATCAGCAGTGACACTCACCAAGTGATACAAATGTTAAACGTCTTCAAGTTCAATAGCATCATTTAAGAACAGATGAATTTGCAGCATGGACCAGACATACACCTTTCGGGTACTTAACCCTCGTCAGTGATCCTCAATCTAAACAATGTAATATTGCCAAAGATTGTGAAAATTGTGTCCAAATGAAGCGAAAGACGTAGCAGGATGGGTGGGATATGACGCTACAGGACCCACGTTTTAGAAATTTTAAGAAGTTTTGATAACAGAAAATTTCGAATGCGTTGAAGAAACGATCAACCGAAGTTAATAGAACTTGGCTACATGTGCCCTCGGGGACTCCTGGTCCACCGGCAGTGACACTCACCAAGTGATACAAATGTTAAACGTCTTCAAATTCAATAGCATAAGAACAGATGAATTTGCAGCATGGACCAGACATACACCTTTCGGGTACTTAACCCTCGTCAGTGATCCTCAATCTAAACAATGTAATATTGCCAAAGAGTGTGAAAATTGTGTCCAAATGTAGCGAAAGACGTAGCAGGATGGGTGGGATATGACGCTACAGGACCCACGTTTAAGAAATTTCAAGAAGTTTTGATAACAGAAATTTTCGAATGCGTTGAAGAAACGATCAAATGAAGTTGATCGAACTTGGCTATATGTGCCCTCGGGGACTCCTGGTCCACCGGCAGTGACTCTCATCAAGTGGTGTAAATGTTACACGTCTTCAGCAGTCAACACAAAACCCGAAATCACAATTCAAAGGCTTACAAATTCTTGAAAAAATATAACATAACTTTGTCACGGGAAAGGAAAAGTCGGACAAACAGACGGAGACAAGAACACAGCTCCATAGAAACACGAAGGACAAACAGACGGAGATAAGAACACAGCTCCATAGAAACACGAAGGACAAACAGACGGAGACAAGAACACAACTCCATAGAAACACGAAGGACAAACAGACGAAGACAAGAACACAGCTTCATAGAAACACGAAGGACAAACAAACGGAGACAAGAACACAGCTTTATAGAAACACGAAGTTAACTTAAAACGCGCCGTGCTAATTCGTAAAATGTCACATGAATCGTATTACATATAAAGTTACAGTATCTAAGTACATGTAAGTATGACCAAGGAGGAACCTTAAATCTTGTTAAAGTTTCTCTCGCTCCATTAGATAAAACAAGGAGGGTGTGTTGCACATTGTCACCGGTATCAAATAAGAAGATTACCGAGAAGTATTGTATATGGCATCACCTTGAGTCAGTAATTCAAAAATGCAATTCCAATGATCCCAAAGCCGGCCAAACATAATAATTACTTGTGGAATCTGTTATAACAGAATAGAAACACTGTGAACACTGAAGATCACCACACCGACATAACGTGTGACAGCGAACACTGAAGATCACCACACCGACATAACGTGTGACAGCGAACACTGAAGATCACCACACCGACATAACGTGTGACAGCGAACACTGAAGATCACCACACCGACATAACGTGTGACAGCGAACACTGAAGATCACCACACCGACATAACGTGTGACAGCGAACACTGAAGATCACCACACCGACATAACGTGTGACAGCGAACACTGAAGATCACCACACCGACATAACGTATGACAGCGAACACTGAAGATCACCACACCGACATAACGTATGACAGCAAACACTGAAGATCCGACATAACGTGTGACAGCGAACACTGAAGATCACCACACCGACATAACGTATGACAGCGAACACTGAAGATCACCACACCGACATAACGTATGACAGCAAACACTGAAGATCACCACACCGACATAACGTATGACAGCGAACACTGAAGATCACCACACCGACATAACGTATGACAGCGAACACTGAAGATCACCACACCGACATAACGTGTGACAGCGAACACTGAAGATCACCACACAAAGAGTAAAAAACACAGGAAATATTTCCACAACAAATAATACAATCAACTTAAACATTCTTCAACGACGCAAACGTGAATCCCAAATGGAGATGCGATCAGGTTTCCGGGGAGAGTAAGCATCTCCTGTATGCTGGCAATACCCTAAAATATCTTCCAGCATGGAAGACAACGAGATGTTATGTTGTTAATATTTTCATTGTATCGTCCAAAATATTTTTGCAGTGACAAAGTCAGTCGCTCACAATAGTACCCTTACTTCAGTAGCTTTTCGAGTAGTCTCCTTTTCCTCAGAATGAAGTCGTTGAACTTGCTCTGGCATAGCGTATCAATTACGATATGAATACACCATCAACAGGAGACGAAGGGATGTCACTACTTTGGAAAGCGAAATTTATATATAGTCGTCACGTTTGCCATTTATTAAACTATTCTAGTGACCATTTTCGTCAAAAGATAACATGAGATCTAGGTATGAAGCAGAGTTTACGCTTTTAGTGGTTTCTTTCATCTCTAGTTCACAAGGATAAATTATGCTGAGATAATTTCTCTGGTCGTGAGAGCTTATATTCTCCCTATGAAAACTTTTTGGGCATCTTTGAACCTTTTATAAAATCTTTTCAAGTAGACCCTAGATTGTAGTGATATCTTTATCGTCTATAAATTCGAACTAGCCAATCTTTAACATTACACCCTATGGAAAAATGTTTAAAATTCACATTTTTTTTTATTATTGTAGAAACATTTTTCAACCAAAAATATATTTGAAACCTGTATGAGCTTTACCCAGTGTGCAATAATATGAAAAGAGAAAATATGGAATATCCAATCATAATTTTCCCATATTTTTGACCAGAGATACGTCATCGATATATCTGTATGTAAAATTGAATTTTTCTTTCCGTGGGTGAGCCTAGCTCGGCTTCATATGGGTGTCGAAAATTTTCAGCAAGAAGTGAAACACAATTGGTTCCCATTAGAATTTACTCAATTTGCTAAAAGACTCCAAGAGACTCTGTTATTGATAAGAAAGTTCAACATTTTGATTTGTTCTTCTGTGTATCTATTACCGGTATAAGAATTTTCTCTCACAAAATAAGTTTTATTGTAATTCACATCAACCTTTACCTGTCTTTGCTATAATATTTTTTGCTCTGGTGAAAGCATTTTTAATGATTCAAGAGATTCTATCTTTCAATTTAAAATGTGGAATCGGTGTATAAAGAGTGGAAAATTGAATGATTTGAACGAAAATATTTGCCGAATTCAGATTTCTTCAAGTTCTTTTGAATTTTTCAATACATGTATCCACAGTTTGGTTGATGTCGCTTCTAGAGTAAAATGTTTCACAGTATTTTCGAAGATCGGTTTTAATTTCTTTAAGAATTTTAGTCAAAATGATCGTAAAAGTTTAAGTGGAGCATTTTGACGATCCAGCTATGAAGCTTTGTTTGTCGATTTGTGCCTTTTTGGAATACAGCACAAATAAGGTAATTCATAACGTGTCCAAACCAGAAGTGAAGAGAACTGATTTGTGATTTTCAATGATTTCTAATGTAGAAAAAAGCAGCATTCCTCTGTGTTAAATCTATGCATAATTCCTTTTTGAGACTGACGAAGTAATATTTTTCTAAAAGTACCCGCTGGACCAATAATATAAGTTGCCATTTTCTGTGTTTTCACTGTTGGAATGTTGAAAGCACATTAACCGGATATCTCTGTATAATGCCGACACTGGGTATTTGTACCCCAACATTAGATATGTGTTCTTTGCTCTTGTTCGCACTGTTAGCTGTCGGATTGTCTTGTTTCTTCCATTTGAAAGGAAACTTTAGACTAGTGCAGGTAGGTCCCGTAGCATCTAATTCCATCCATCCTGCTACATCTTTCGATACATTTTTGGACATAATAACTCTTTGTCATATTATAATGTTTAGATTGAGGATCACTGACGAGGGTTAAGTATCCGAAACGTGCATGTCTCGTCCATGCTGCCAATTTATCTGCTCTTAACTGCTGGTTGACCAAGAGTCTCCGAGGGCACATGTAGCCAAGTTCTATCAACTATGCTATTGAATTTGAAGAAGTTTAACATTTACGAATTCGCGCTATTCAAAACTCCATGTTTCAAACGTCTAACCTAATATTTTCAAAATATATTCTGAAAAACAATTGAAAGCGAGTCCTTTATTTTTATTCATCAAAACATTTCATATATATATTTATCACATGATTCACCCGTTATGCAGTTTCATAAAGCCATTTCATAAATATATGATATGATAACACGTTACATATCACTCTGCTTGAATGCGATTGGTCAAGTTTGGAACCTAATCACATAAACCTTGACAAATGTGACCTTTCAAATATCGGTCAACTGTTAAATTCAGACCCGGAGTCAATATCAATGATTAAAATTGTTGTTGTTGAATTAATTTTTGCATTAAAATACTATTCAAAATTGAAATACTTTTCTCTTACGCACAGAATATCTATACGATGGGGACACTACTTCTCATGGCGTAGCAGACGACTTCTAGATCACAGCGTGATTCGCCTCAGTAGTTCTCGGAAACGTTGATTTCACGTTAGAAATACACATTTTTAGGCAATATCATGTGATAAAAAGAATCTCAAATGAATTTTCATTTCATACGATGTATTATGAAACTCGTTGTGCGTTTTATATCCCCTCGCCAAGGCTCGGGGATATAAAACTCACAACTCGTTTCATAATACATCGTATGAAATGAAAATTCATTTGAGATCCTATATATATATAATTTTTTTTTTTAAATTATCACAAAATATATGTTCGTTCATAACCGGTATCACAGAAGTTTATATTGCACACATTTTAATGCCACCTGGTCCTATATAGCTATCCAGAAGTCTGCACGGGGAGAAAGTCATGTAACAAGAAAACAAAGGAAGGAGAAGATCCAGTAGATGGCGAGTGGGATCAGTAACACTGTCAGTAAGAGGCTGTAGTGCATCATCTCTGTTACGGGAACTTTCATTACGGTCTCCTTGGCACCCTTCCAAGATCCGGGACCTTGGAGGCGATACTGCGCTGAACCACAAGATCCCACCATTAACCTGTATGAAAAATACACTTGCATTTATATCGATTGGCGAAATTAATTTGTGTTTGTGTGACAAGATAATTTTTCATCTATACCCATCTTGCTATCTCCGACAAGGTTCTACTATCTTGCAGGTAGGATCTGGTGCGAGCTACTGATCTCGTCTTCACTGAGGATTCTTTTTTGCTCAATTGCAGAATGTTTAGTTGTATATTACGGTTTTTCATTATTTGCCCATTGTTTCGTTATTTCAGTGTTTCATTATTTGCGCATTGTTTCATTATTTGCGCATTGTTTCATTATTTCATTGTATCATTATTTCATTATTTGCCTGTTGTTTCATTATTTGCCCATTATTTCATTATTTCATTATTTGCCCATTGTTTCATTATTTCATTCTTTCATTATTTGCCCATTCTTTCATTATTTGCCCATTCTTTCATTATTTGCCCATTCTTTCATTATTTCATTGTTTCATTATTTGTCAATTGTATGCCCATTGTTTCATTATTTCATTAATTGTCCATTATTTGCCCATTGTTTCATTATTTCATTGTTTCATTATTTGTCAATTATTTCATTGTTTCATTATTTGTTCATTGTATGCCCATTATTTCATTATTTAATTAATTGTCCATTATTTGCCCATTGTTTCATTATTTCATTGTTTCATTATTTGTCCATTGTTTTTATTATTTCATTATTTGCCCATTGTATATCCATTGATTATGGATTTTGGATTAAGATGTTGGATTCTGTATTAGACTTTCACTCGTTTATTACTAATTACATTATACCTCCATGCCAAGGTTGGATTTTTGAGTAGTTCTGGTTTGGCACCAAAGAATGAGGTTATCTGATCGTTGTAGATGATTGGGTCCCTCTGGATGGTATGACGAGATGATTTGTAGTATTTGCTCGCATTTATAGCCTGAAATATACCAGTAAAAGAAGTAGGATTCTGTGTTGAAGAATACAGTACATGTACGTACAGTAGTGACACGAAAATATTACCAAAAGAAGTTACTAGTACTCTCGTATTTGAATGTAACTTTTTTAAGAATATCAAAAGTCAATCAAGCCATGATCTAGAAAGGGAGTAGAAATTGGCGTTAGGATCCCCTTAAAATTTGTCTTAGTTTTCCATTTTATGACGTTAAATATTTTCTCAAAAGCATACTAGTGAAAGAAAGGAGAGGGTAAGTTTGAATCTGCTGTGCCGCTTATGTATTACGAACTATCCTTCATCATCCTAATTATTACACGTCTTCAAATTCATAGCATCATTCAAAAACAGATCAATCTGCAGCGCGGACCAGACAAGCGTGTTTGGGGTACTTAATCCTCGTTAGTGATCCTCAATCCAAACAATGAAATATGACCAAAGAAGTTATGTCCAAAATATATTGAAAGACGTATCAGGATGAATGAAGAAAAGATAGGAACAGGTATCCATCACTTTTAACACTTAAGGGTCCATAGCAAAAACATTGGCAACTATGTCATCCAGCTGAAAAGGGATTGCTGTAGTCGATCACTAATAAAAATTACAGAAGTACCCATCAGTTATTCAGTCTCATAGTCGAGAAGGCAAGGCAATTAATCATCAGATTTTTCACAGGAACGGTTGCGAACCTCGGAATGAACAAATAACCGAAGTGGGACCAGGTGCTCGTGGAGAGTCAGTGTCTCCTCATTGCATGCAACACCCGTCGCAACAGCTCCATGGAAACCTCAGTAACATCATTGTTGTCAGAATGCACATCAATTTATACCTCCTCGTCTTGTATATTCTGTTTCATTTCGGCCTTGGTTGGGAGACGGACACGTCCTCTACACAGCTCTGTGAACCATCTGGCCTGATTTTCAGACATGGAGAGTAGACCACCTGACGCCGGCTGGATAAATCCTATAAAGGCCAGACTATGACCAATCTCTGGACTCACCATATTCATGTAGAGCTAGGAATAAAGGTTTAAGAAATAACTTTAATTTTCCTTTTTCACAAAGTTCATAAAAAGAGATGAACGTTGCGAAATTACATGAGCTACGTCGACATAAAATCTTCTTTTTTTCCTTCTTTGTTTTAGTTCATAAAATTTGTCTCTTTGTTCATAAATTATTACCTTAATAGAATTTGTCTCTTCGTCTAGTACTTTTGAACGCACAGACTCTTCCAGGAAAGGGAGATCAATCTTGTATCCCGTACACAAGACAATGGCGTCAAACTCGGCGCTTTCGTCATTGATAAACGTCACTCTATTTTCTTCGATTTTCTAGAGAAGAAAGATCATAATATTATGTGTATCAGTGGGAAATTCAGACGATACTTCGACAGTAAACCCATCTACCACCAACATTTGGACAAGATACAATGTTGGACAACTAAAGAACATAGATACTCTGTCTACATTCCATCTCAGTCTTGCCAACATATTTCACATACTACACATAGACACTTTAAATGACGGAGATACCAATGTTGGTGACAAAGGAAGCCTGGAAAGATGCAAGTGTGGAGTTTTTTTGTAAAAAGAAGGACACATCACCTTGGCCGGATTTCTGCAGATACCTACCGAAATTGAAAATAAGAAAAACTCAAAACTAAGAGGGGCTGGACTAGAACACATATCGAGGGTTAGGCTAGGAAAAGTATGCGGTTACTGAGAAGGACGTAAAGAGTGACATTAAGAACGATGAGAGAGACTATGAGGACAGCCTGGTTAGAGAAGCCGAGAAGGCTGCAGGGAAAAGTGTATATGCTGACCAGGAAGCTATCCGGAAAATTCCAGCAGACTGAATGTGTGTGAAATTAAGGGTGGCCCGATGGCCAATGTCTACAGTAAATTGGGTCGGTCTATAGCGACCAAAAATGCTATAGACAAACTTGTCTATAGGAAATTTGAGCATTTTTAGAAATATTAGCTTCGTAAACTTAAAACACCTATATACTGAGTAACATGTAACATCTGAATTGTGCAGCATTCCACAAAATTGTATTACATGTAGTACAAATTGAGGAAAATAATGAAATGATCAGAGAAATTGTTTGAGATTGAAAAAGAATAAGAGTATTGTTTTATCAAATAAAATGCATAAAAGATTAGGGGGTCTTTTCATTTTGGTCTACAGGAAATTGCTGCGGTCTTTAGGAACTGCAATTACTGTAGACCGATTGTCTATAAGACTTTAAAAGTCAATCTCACACACTGTGACTTACAAAAACCACTCGTAAGAACCGATGAATACTTGTAGCTGAAAAGAAAGGAGGTCATCTCCAACAACACTCGGTTGCAGCTCCCATAGCAAAACTTCAAAACACCCAATGCAAAAACACAGAGCAGACATCCACCGAAAGATACGCAAAAGGGACAAGGAACGCCAATTCACACCATAGTAACATGAAACACAAAAGACCACACATAAACCAACGAGACCAATGGGCAATGGGCCGACTTAGGACGGCCATCTGCCACGCAAGTAGCAGGAGGTGTGGTTATCCGGATTACGTGCGCACAACCCTCCCACTTTGGCAAATACTGAAAAGGGCTGCTCAAGCTAAATCGTCCAACAAACCAACTACAGAAATGGAACTACCGAATGTTAAACGTCTTCAAATTCAATAGCATCATATAAGACAGATTTGCAGCATGGACCAGACATGCACGTTTCGGATACTTAACCCTCGTCAGTGATCCTCAATCTAAACAATGTCATATGGCCAAAGAGTGTGGAAGTTATTATGTCCAAAAATGTACCGAAAGACGTAGCAGAATAGGTAGGATAAGATAGTGCAGGACCCACGTTTGAGGAACCATCAAGGAAGGTGACACGAAAGGCGATTATTTAATATGGGAAAACAGCAGGACCAGACAACATACCAGCTGAGGCAATCAAGGCAGATAATAATAATAATAATTAACATCAAAGAAGTACCTAACAGTTATTCAGTATCAATGTCGAGAAGGCAGACAATGATGCAGCAGTCTACACCCTTTACAGTCTTCTCAGCAAGACCTTAAAAGAGGGATAAGTCCCAGCTGAGTGGATGAAGGCAGAGAGAAAGGAGGAGATCTCCAACAACACTCGGTTGCAGCACCCACAGCAAAACATCCCATGCAGAAATACAGGGTAGACATGCACCACAAAAGACGCAAAAGGGACGAGGAACACCAAACACAAAAAGAAAGACTACATATAAGGCAACGAGACCAATGGGCAATCGGTACCGACTTAGGACGGCCATCTACCACGCCAGAAGCAAATGATACGGTTTTACGGATTACGTGCGCAACAACCCTTTGTGCTCTGTCGGCTGTAGCGAGCATATTAATGTTGTCACTTGACCGACATTCAGTGAGGACAGGTGATCGGGCCCTGTCTTCTCTAACGACGTTTGAAAGAGCCCGTCATGTAGTCCTGTCGTCACAGTCAGTTAGAGAGTTCACTGATTGCAACAACTACAGTTGGATCATGCTCATATTTGTGTCGGGTAAAGTTCTCCTCTTGAGAGAATGAAAGATAACGAGGACACCTTTCTCCTATATCAACAGGCTGACATTCCAACGGAACAGATACAAAGCCGACAAAAAAAAAAACAAAAAAAAAAAAAAACAAAAAAAAAAAAAACAACGAATATGTGCATCATAGAGGAGCGATCACCTGAGTGGAACTCTCCCACCTACATACTGCTGAAGACAGGAAGAATGAAATTGACACTTCTATATCAATTGGTCAACCTCGACTTCGCTGACAATTAATCTGACTCTCCTCTTGAACAGTTGCAACCAGATGCAGGATAAAACCACTCGATTGGTAACACTGGGAGGGGTTGGGAAAACAATGCTCACACAGATTAGCACCACTTTCAATACCTCTATTTAAATGGACAACGAAGTGGGATCATATTTGGAAAGTGAAGAAGACAAACAGGAAGGTCTAGACAGAGAGAGACGTAACAGCAGAAAAGGAAAAGTCATATTATGTAACAGAACTCCAAAGTCAAGTCAGTCCTATTGTACGGCTCGGAAACTTGGTATCAAATGACCAGAAAAGATCAGCAATGAAGGACTGTTGAAGAAAACAGGACATGGTCCAGTTTATTAGCAGATCATGAAGCGGAAGTGAGAAACTTCATCTTGTCTCTGGAGACTGATCCTGACATTGAACACACACTTAGAGGATAAGGATGAGAGACAGACCAAGAAACACTCCGTAGAGTGGAATAACCTGGAATGAAGCAGATAGGGATGCCCAGAACCGATCAGATTGAGGAACTTCGTCAATTGCCTACTCTGAACTTGAAACAAAGGATCATAAGAAAGTACATTTTTATGAATCTCCATTCTATATGACGTATCAAGGTACATTGATGTTAGTATAATTATATTGCAATTTTATGTAACCTCTGGTAATAGAGAAGACATCTTACTTTGATATTTGGTACAATTTTGATGTGTCTCCTTTGTATATGATGTATCAGGGTAGGGCTGACTGTAGGCTGAGTCTGTAAGGCTCGCATCTTGGGATTTAGCTTCCATCTGCAATACATAGCACTCAAATTTGCAATGTTGTGTATAAATATGCATTCGCGGACTAATGTGAAAAAAAACATGGGGGAATTAACATCTTTAGTAAAAGGAAAACTAACTTACTTCCTGGGATGTCCTAGGAGAAAGGATACGATGGTTTCAAATATTGTAGATCCTAAAGTCCATGGAATGTAGTTGAGGAAAGCTCTACAGGCATACAGATCCGTGGCTCTACCCGCAATATAGTTAGGATAAATCCAAGCACCCGAACGTGTACTCAAATACACTGATTTACACCTGTTCAATAAAGTACAATACAAATGAATGAATGAATGAATGAATGAATGAATGAATGAATGAATGAAAGAGTCCATCGCCCATTATCAATATGTTAATCAATCAACCAGTAACATATTAATGAGTGTTCGTTTTTGTGAAGCAATAATGAAATACAAGTAAGAATACAGGTGTTCCCAGGTTGAGGTATGTATAATTAAGGTTGTTCAGACCTTCCCTCTGACGCACAGTTGGTGGCGACATCTACACCACTGTTACCAATACCAACGACCAGAACTCGCTTTCCCTCCATGTCGTTGGAAACAGCGTCTTTGAAATCAACACTGTGGATTGCCTGCCCTGTTTTAAAGTTTTTTAAAATATTTAAAATCCATTTAATATCACATGAAGAAAATGATTAAATACATGTTATATACAAAACACAAATGAAACAGATGGATGGTTAACAGAGACATCTTTAAAATTTGCGTGTAAAACATTCGAACACAACTCAGACATAGTCTACATAGTTTTCATGGATATGTTCACACGTCAAGGAAAAGCTTACACAAAAAAATCAAATACGTACACAGGTGCATAAATTTAAGCTCCACATTTTTAAAATTAGACTGCAAATGTATGTAAAAACATCAATGTTCTGTTATATGAACTATGTGATTATATTCAAAAGTAGTACCCGGGAGAGATTGGTGAGTGGCAATCAAGATTAAAGGCGTACTCGTCGGCTAAAGTCCAGATAATGGGAAAATTCGCAGACTTCTAAAATTCTATTTGCAGGAAAAGTTCCCTATAGATTCACAATTCCATATACTAGTACCTGTAAATGTGTCCAGTCCATTGAATGACGCCACAACGGGTTTGGCGTGGTGCCCAGAGGCTACAGCCACGTATCTGGCCTCGTAAATTTCCTCAGAATCTGTGGGCTCACCATCTTCACCCAGTATCTGTGTTGTCACCCGCCATCCTAAGTTGTCCCCTGTAAGATGATGATAACAACCATGAGTTTTATCGATTCCGTCCTGTCGTTGGCGGATCCAGGGCATCCTTCCGGGTCTAGAGCGGGAAGTTTGCCTTTTTTGACCGAAAATTGTCCAAAATATACGGTTTGGGGAATAAAGGGGTCACTAGGTAGAGCATTAAAGGTTTATATCACTTCTACGATACTTCAATGTCTATTTGTAGAGTATGAAACATGATCAACAAATTCATTATACATTTTTGTATCATTATCATCTTTTAAATTTCAAGTTAAATAACTCCTATATTTTAGTATTGCTTCTTATCTTACTCTTATCTATGAGTTTGACATTCTGAACAAGATACTTTTATATAGAGGAAATCATATACATATATATACCTGTTTGTTCTAATTTGATGACTTTTCTACGAAATTTGATGTGTTCTCTCAACTGAAAGTGTTTAGTATAGTCTAGGATATACTTTGCCATATCCGAGTGATGTGGGAAGTCCGCTGTCTCGTCCGGAAATGGAAAGTC
Source organism: Pinctada fucata (assembly GCA_028142955.1). NCBI lineage: Eukaryota > Metazoa > Mollusca > Bivalvia > Pterioida > Pteriidae > Pinctada > Pinctada fucata. The sequence goes on from AP027105.1 coordinate 13,608,600, forward strand.
CGAAAAACTGTAGTTATACTTTGATACATTGCTGAAAATACCAGGGAGGTGACGTTTATTAATTCTTGAAGTTTGAAAAATCTAAGAGATTATACATATAGTTTTATTCAGGTTTCAGGTTGGTTTAATAATTATATCAAGCCCCCTAGGTGAATCAAAAATGTAATCATGATAATTATATACGTATAGCCATATGAATAACTTGGCACGCACAAAGTTTTGTTGGAATATTCCAGGGGGAGATTCCTTACTCCCTCGCCACCCCAACCCCACCCCCTACTGCATGTAGATTCGTGGTTGCTATGTCAAATCTTTACTGCATGACACGGTCATTCTCACCCTTAATGTTTCAATTGTATTTGCTAATAGAGTCCTGCTAATCCAAGTGATTGCTTCTTCTTAAAAAAAGTCATTCTAAAACACAACGACTTATTGAATAAGGGTTTTTTTTCCTCTAAATTGTCAATAATTCATAATATTTTCAAAATCTTTTTATGAATATTGGTCAAATGTACTTTAAAGTGCTATTTTGAAGGATGAAGAAACTATTTTAAATATTACTAACATGTGAGTGAAGCGCATTACACCGTAGTCATGCTCCCTAAAAGTCCAAAGTCCTCCGACTTCACCAGTTCTCTCCAGGACTATAACTCGGAATCCATCGTCTCTCAGACATTTAACAGTCGCAAGTCCTGATATTCCGGCTCCGATGACGATCACATCCGTTTTTATATTTTCTATCGACATATTTATTTTTAAGCTACTAAATCAAAGGCACGTAGAAGTCCCTTTTATCTACGTGTAACTTATCAGGACCACGCCATAATAAATAAAAGTTCCCTGTGCGATAGCGTCACATTTTGGACTTTACAGTAGTTTTATCTCTTCAAGTTGATGATAAAAAAGTCCTGCTTTGAATCGATAAAAAGATGAGAGGCATTGAAGAAACATAAATCTGGAACATAACTGATTGATTCTCTCTCTAATTTTCATTTATTTACATATGTACCGTATTCATTTATCAATACTTTCTTGCTAGTTCTTTCTTATTTTTACTGACTGACTGCATGTGAAAGAGGCACTGGCTCTGCCACTGATATACAACTCACTGACTCACTGACTGACTGACTGACTGACTGACTCACTCACTGACTGACTGACTCACTGACTGACTGACTGACTCACTCACTGACTGACTCACTCACTCATTCACCAGTGGCGGATCCAGCGCCCCCTTTGCCGGGGGGGGGGGGGGGGGTCAAGGGGCAAATTTTGCCGATTTTTACTGAAAATGGGCCAAAATATAGGGTTTTTCGGAAATTTTTGGGTCAGTGCCGGGGGGGGGGGGGGGCGGATGCCCCCTCTTCACCCCCCCCCCCTGAATACGCCACTGCTCACTCACTCACTCACTCACTCACTCACTCACTCACTCACCCACCCACCCACTCACTCACTCACTCACTCACTCACTCACTCACTCACTCACTCACTCACTCACTCACTCACTCACTCACTCACTCACTCACTCACTCACTCACTCAAATTTCGTCACTTGAAAATATATTGGAAGGGGTGGGAGGGGAGGAAGCCAAGGGGACCGAGGAGGGGATAGATAGTAGTACCCTTTTTGTCCGCCCCGCCCCTCTCTATCCCCCCCCCCCACTCGGTTAGATGTAATTTCTTTGAGAACAAATTTATCACGTTCTTTCGTACTGTACTGTATTTCAACAAGACCTTATAAACAGAGTCCATGATTTTAATGTTTAGTTTTGGACAACCCTGTACCAAGTCGATGAATGATTTTACTTCCGCTTCTGCGCTGTCGTTCATTTGAGATTTGACAATCGTGAGACACAGAACTGGACTAAGCTGAGGTTTGTTAATTTTTCTATTGTTCAATACACCGTCTTGATAAAGAATAAGTGTTAGATGTAATCTAACACACCATGCCAAGCGTTTCGTTATAGATTCATGACAAAATTTGATATCTCGATCGAATTGTCTATGACGACTTACATTTTCAAAGCTGACAGGTGCACTTGACTTGTGCAGTTTTGATGTTTAGCTGTCAAATATTTTTAAGTATCTTTCAACATATACAGGACAAACCATTTGCTGGTGCTTTTCAATATGAGTAATTTTAGTCTCATAATTCAGAACAGAGGAAATTCAAAATCATGAAATAAATTGATAAGAAAAGGTTTTTCTCCCACTTAAGACTGAGCACAGGATCCTGGAAACTGTCGTTTTGATAGAGAAAATAAATTATTGTTCACTACCTCATTCCTCTTTGTTCATATGGTTATATGAACACAGAGGTATGTGTGAACAATAATTTATTTTCTCTTTTAAAATGATAAAATGACAGGTTCCTGTGCCGATTTCTATGGACTAAGAACTCTCATAGGAAAGGGCCACGAGACCCCTAAATCGGCCCTTGATTTTTCACTAGAAATAAATTTCATGAGAAATACTTGGTATCTCTCATGAAAATACACGAATGTCTACTGCTTTTAATGAAAAGAAAAATATCACCAAACAAAGTGCCATTTAACTGTAATGACGTCATGAATTGAAGTCATTTTGACGTTATTGACACAATATGGCGAAAATTGCTGGGAATTTTGATTTTTGTCAAAGAATTCAATGTGGCCGCATGCGTTAACTGAGACAAAATGTTAATGACAAAAGGATATAATGATAATCTTTCACATATAAATTTTCCATCTTTAATAGTTAATGCATGCGGCCATTGCTAATTTAATAGAAATATGCAGTTTTTACATCAACTTCGAGAAATATGACAATTTTGGGGTTTTCAAATGTCTAAAAGGTATTGATCAACGCAAATTTAAATAAGATAGATTCGTAATTCAGTAGAAAACGTTTCAAAATGTCAAATAACTGTTAAAAATTCTATGAAGTACAATGTTGAAAATTAGGGCCAATATTGGGCTTCGTGGCCCTACCCCTTTTCCTGGGGTCGAGATTCAATTAATCTCACCCTCTGATGTCATCGATCTCACCCTCTGATGTCATGGCTACCAAAGGGACATTATGGAGGTAAGGCAACAAAGGTAATTATAAAGCAGTGTCTGCAAAATTCATCGGACCGTGTCTGTCAGAGTGTCAGGACAAATTTTTGATCGGTCATATGTTCCTCATTTTTAACTGATGGACTGAAAGGTCTGATGTAGGTTTTGGAGCTTGATTTTCATTCAGTTTTTCTTACCACTTATTTTACTATTAAATCATTATTTCTTGCAAAAATAATGGGAAAATTTTATGTTATTTTATTCTGCAATGAATTAAACATTAAACTTCTTAAAAAAAAAAGTACTTGAGGGGCCAGCTCTAGGTTGATTTCTCTCTAGTCTTAATTTTCACCTGTTGATGTCTTACAAGCAGGGGTATAAAGTGATGCAGCCGTCAGTCCATCTATATGTCCATGCAACATGTGGGTTCCGGACATTGATTCCTGTTACAGCAGAGATGTTGAAATTTTTTCAAGTCAACCTGTCATTCGGACCAGTAACTCCACTAAATTAACCGGTCCGAATACATTTTCACCGGACCGACACATTCTTTTTGATTTTCAGATAAAACAACTTTTCATAGTAATTTTATCAAACAAATACCCGAGGATATGCATACGGAACAGGATATTCCGTTTTGACCGTGCTTCAACCATGTTCGGTTTTTCAGCCATGCCGGCTTAAATTCACGAGGGGGGCGGTTAACTTCATACTTTTGTTTCTTGTTTGACGAATTTTCTTCTTTATTTGGACGTTTCTGCCCCGGTTTTGCCCCCGATACAAACTTTATGGGCCACGGGGCTGCCATTTTGGATCAAGGGCATCGGCGTTATTAAAACGCATGCATCCGAGAGACGTATCTACATATAAGTAAGGGTTTAACAGACTAAGAATGAATTAGGCTACTCAACCAACTGTGATTCGCGTCTCGGTCGTTACCGGTCATTCGGACCAATTGATACGTAAAACCAACCGGTCATTGCAATTTTTTATCGGTTTTGCCGGTCGGACCGGTTAATTTCAACGTCTCTGTTACAGAGAATCCATTCTTTCTTGAATATAGCTTTTACACTAAAAAATGAAGGTCAAGCTCCAACATGGGTCTTGTTGCTCAAATATGCACAGAGGGATGCCCTTTGAAATTGAAACTTAAAAAAAACTCAACATTTTGTGGTTTTCAGTTAAATAGGCCAGGTGGGTGTATCGTTGATCCTTTGGTCAATTTTTTTTTCATTTCATTTTTGTATGATTGCAGAATCTACACAAGAAGACCTTTGTGTCACCCCACAGTTTGGCAATGCCCTTGTTTGGGAAATCCCCCAAAACTCCACATGAGCTGGTTAAGTCAGTAAAAGAGTCGTTGAATGCCTTGGTCAAGTGCACGGCCGGGGAAAAGAAGACAGACAAGGTAAGTTCAGGAACGATTTCCAGTATTTATAAATCATATATTTGAGAAAGATTTTGTAGAATTTCATTTAACCCATTGTAAATGAATCTGATTGAATGAATTTTCTCTGAAATCCATTGACTGATTTTACACTTAATACCGTAACTTGGTGTAAGAAATGAAGGTGTACATGTAGGTGTTTCCATGGCTTATACAGTCTGGTAAGTTTGTGTATAAATTCCATGAATAGCAAAACAATTCTTAAAAAAGTAAAAAGCATCTTCTTGTAGACTTACCAGAGTGTATAAGCCATGAACTCGCCTAAGAAAACCTTCTTTTCTTATCTTTACATTCTGAGAAACAATTATAAAATAAATACATGTATCTCCTTTACATCTTGACATGTTTCCATTGTTGATGAATTTACATTACATTATATATGTATAATATCTACATCTTTAACACCTCCATGGTTTAAACTTTCATTAGCTGAGTTGCAAAATGCCGCTCTTAATTTGTTGTGAGATCGGAAGACAGGTGTGTGTCTGGGCTGGCGGTCGGCCTTCAACAATTGGTTTCTGGACTATAAGTAAAGTATGACAGATGCTAGTGCAATGAAACTTCATACACATTAAAAAAAAAAACTCACTATGAGTCAAGGATGACCCCTATTGATTTTGGGGCAAAAGGTCAAGGTCATAGGACTCTGATGATTGAAAAGGGTTTCAGGACCATAAGTATGGTAGAGCTAGTGCAATGAAGATTCATACACTTACTCACTTTGAGTCAAGGATGACCCCCTTTTGATTTTGGGGTCCAAAGGTCAAGGTCATAGGATTCTGATGATTGAAAATGGTTTCCCGACATTAAGTCAAGTATGATAGAGCCTAGTGCAATAGAACGTCATACACTTATTTCTTTGAGTTTTTTTTTTTTTAGAAATTTTAGAAATGTTCTCTGTAACTTGATTATATGTTGTATAGTGTAATTTCAGGCATCTGAGGATTTCCACAAGAATTTAGGTGCCTTGAAGTTTTATTTATGTGGGGGAGAAGACGATAAGGAGCCCCATTCAGAGCAAGTTGTCGCCCTTTCTCAGGAATTGAACAAAACCGGCCTCGTTATCAGCCTGATTCAGAATCTGAGCAGAATTGACTTTGAGGTAAAATTTGATACTCTGTAATCCTGCTTTGTTAAATTAGAGATCAACCCAGGTGACCATGCTGAAAATAGACAGTTGACTCAAATCTTTTGTCATATACATGTACGAGTCTTAACAAGAACATACGAGGGCTGATTGATAAGTTTGGAGCCTCGGTTTTCTGTGATGCAGACACTTCTTTTTACTGACCGTAAGTTTTTACTTTTCAGGAATTATCTAAGAGATTAAGTGGAATAAAGCCTTGGAAAGAGGCATCAAATTTGACTATTTTCTTTCATCCAATTCAGTATAAATCTTTCATCTTTATCAGACAAACAAAACAATCTGAAGAATGATTTCAAACAAAATACATTAGCTTCACAATTTATAATGATAGAAATATAAAGTTCAAAGTATTGTGATACTATCGTATCGCACCCCATATCGTGATACTATATCCAATCGTATACGTATACACAGCCAATTGTGCCTCACATGAAATTCATATGAAATGAGCATCATGTAAATTTCACATGAAATTTCATGTAAAAGTCATATAAATTTCACATAAAATTTATGTGAAAAATATTTCACATGAATTTCACATAAATTTCCTTCACATGAATTTTTCTACGATAAGTGACCTTCACAGGAAACTGAATTCACATAACATCCATGTAAAAATCTTTACATGAATTTCATGTGAAAAATTTCATGTAAATTTCATGTTTGTGCTCGTTTCACATAAATTTCATGTGAACTTTCATGTAAAGTTCATGTAAATTTCACATGAATTTCATATGAGGCACAATTGGCTGTACAGGGTACCTGGCAATAGTCAAGCCTAAATATAAGATAAAGGAAGGAATGTTATTACTCCCTTTACCATATTTGTTTTGTTTGATTTGCACTGATTAATATATATCTACTTTCATTTTGTTTTAGGGGAAGAAAGATGTAGTTTGTATATTCAACAATCTTCTTAGACGTCACATTGGCACTCGCACACCAAATGTGGAGTACATTGTCACAAAACAAGACGTTTTATTTGACCTCATAAAAGGGTAATATTTTACATATCCCATTCCAGTTCATGAGAAAAATTCAATCAGCTTATTTTTTCTTGCGACAATGGTTGCGGTAAATTTTGTCCTATAATGATTATATCTTTTAAATGTTGGCTAATTGCCTTCATCCGTAAAGAGTTTAGATTTTGAATCAAGACAAAAGTGTTTTGGGACTTCGTTGCCTTCAGTAACAGTATTTCATAAAAAAAATCTTTCTTATTTCATGCATAAATTTTGTTATTTCTTAAACAAATCACTTTCCATTTCATTGAATAGGTATGAAAACCCAGACATTGCCCTAATATGTGGGCAAATGTTGAGAGAATGCTGTAGATATGAAGCGTTGGCCAAAATCATGCTGTATTCTCCTGAGTTCTACAGATTTTTTGATTATGTAGAAGTGTCAACGTTTGACATTGCTTCAGATGCATTTTCTACTTTTAAGGTTTTGTATACATGTATTTTTCAAATAACAAAAAAAAAAGCTATGTTCATGATTTGAATAATGATTTGAAAAATGAAAGTTAGCATATTAAACATTTGAAAAAGTGCATTTATTTGCAAGCTGTGACAAAGTCCTGGGAGTTAATGTTATAGCCTTATCGTCAGCGTAGTTGCTGTCGGAGGTTGCGTGGACAAAACTTTAACTTGGGCTATATCTCTTGAAGTTTAAGGGGTAGGGCTTTGATATTTTACATGTGGATACCTAATGGCCAGACCCTTCATTCGGTACCTTGACTCTTGACCTAGTGACCTTGACCTTGAAGTTTGACCTACTTTTGAAAAAACTTTAACGGGGGCTATATCTCATGTACTAGTGTTGTAAAGATAGTTGCCGCTATCGTCGCTGAAACTAACAAGTTGCCGACTATCGATAATGGTTTTGAAAATCGATTGTCGCTATTGAAGTAACTTTGACGCATTTTCCGCCATTTGGGACCATATTGGCTTTAGAAAGAAAAAGGAAGGTCTTCCTTCTCAAGCAAACGTCAAGATTTTGTTATAAAGAACAAGGAATGTTCAATCATTTAATTCATTTCCATGATTTTAAATAAAAATAAGATTCTTAAATCATAAGCACTGAGTATTCTCACTCTGAAAAGATACAGAACATTGAACAATTTTAAACAAGGAAAAAGTCCAATTATTCCGATTGTGATATCGATTGTACTCCTCCGATAGTTTCCGATAATCGATAGTAAAATTTTTCCGATTTTACAACACTATCATGTTCTATAAGGGGTAGGGCCTTTATATTTCACATACGACCACTCTTGACCAGACCTTTCATTTGAAACCTTGACTTTTGACCTAGTGACCTTGACCTATTTTTAAAAAACTTTAACCTGGGCTATACCTCATGTGCTATTAGGGGATGGGCTTTAATATTTCAACTGTGGGTACCTCATGACCAGCCATTTCATTTGGGACCTTGACTTTTAAACCTAATGACCTTGACCTTGACATTTGTAACTTTTAAAAACTTTAACCTGGGCTATATCTCATTTACTATGTAGGGTATGGCTTTGATATTTCACATGTGTAAACCTCATGACTAGACCTTTCATTTGAGACTTTTACTTTTGACCTAGTGACCTTGAAATTGACCTTTGACCTACTTTTAAACTATAAGGGGTAGGGATTTAATATTTCACATACAGATTCCTCATCACAAGAGCTTTCATTTGATACCATGACTTTTGACCTAGTGACCTTGGCCTTGACCTACTTTTAAACTGTAAGGGGTAGGGCTTTCAAAAGTACATTTGTAATTTTTTTTTCTATTTTTGCGGAAAATCTGAAGAACATTTAATAACATGTAATTTGGTATGTCTTTCAGATAATTTTAATTTGTTATTTGACTGAAGTAAGCGTTCTAAAAGTATTTAGTGCCCAAAATAACTTTTTAGATTCACAAATACTCGTATAAGAATGTAATTATGTATTTTTTTCAGGAGTTACTGACAAAACATAAAGCTCTCTCGGCAGCTTTTCTGGAGAGCAATTACGAGAGAGTATTTGGTAGTTATCAGCGTTTACTCAACTCCGATAACTATGTAACGAGGAGGCAGGCATTAAAGGTTTGTATTGTAACTACAAAATACATTCATATATAAGTCAAGATGCATTCACATGATGTCTGTTTGTATGGTAATTTTTGAGATTTAGATACAATGTACAGCTTAGAATTTGAACAGTCTTATTCTTGCCTTCATGAGATATGAGATTGAATTAACAGATTTTGAATTTGTCTACAAATTCCTAAGAAAATATTAAAAAAAGCTCTTTGCTATGTTTTAAGTATTCAAAGTCATGCACAGGTACATGTATATGTTATGCACTTGGTTAAGTTAAGCTCTCTGATTTTAGGCAACATGTAGGAGTAAATTTTTCTCCTAAAAGTCAAGATAGAAATGATGATGTATACATATACATATATTTAACCTTGATCATTTTTTTTATTTTCAACATTGATGAAAAAATATACTGTATGCGTAGAATCATTCACGGTGTATTAACCTTCGCTACATTTATGGTCAGCTTCATACCGCAAAAGTTTGTCTCGGAGAAATGGGATATCAAATGCAGATCTCAATAGGCAGATCCTCAAATTATTGCCCATGTGAAATGGTTGACTTTTATAAAACTGCGAAAGAAAGTACCAGCGAATGATTCTACTTATACAGTATACAGTCATTTTCAGGAAAAACCATTTTCACAATGAAAAATTATTCAACATTTACATTTGCCCACTGCCTTGTGTGATTGTATGTGTTTGGCCATTTACAGTTGCTCGGAGAATTACTTCTAGACAGACATAACTTTATGACCATGACGAGGTACATAAGCAGTCCGGACAATCTCAAATTAATGATGAACATGCTGAGAGAAAAAAGCCGCAACATTCAGTTTGAAGCTTTCCATGTATTCAAGGTGTGTATAGCAAAAGTACTTATTTGTATAGTAAAAAAGTGAACTTGATTGTGTAATCATTGCAGTATGGATAAAAGTACTTCTGAAGTCTTCCTCTCTTTGCTTAAACTATTTATATGGGAGTTCTGATAATAGTAATATGACTTGAGATGTTCTTTCTATACATGTATGTTATAAAGCTCCAAGTGATTATTCTCCAACACGTCCCCCGTCCGATAAGCCACACCTTCTATCCAACCACAACATGAGCCCAATTTCTGAAAACCAGTCATTGGAGTCCACTAAATTAGAAAGTATATAATAATTGAAATGATAACTACTTACATGTAGCTGTGCAGTAATTCCTCAAGTAGCATTAACACATTAAATTATAACCTTGCTGCTTCACTGATCTTGAGAATTTGTATGTTTCATGTCATTTAGGGAATTACTAGACAATAAACCATGGGTAGGTAGTTGGTATTTCTTAAACATATTTTCAGTTTTAATACAAGTGAAAACAATGAGGATTAAGTAACAAGTTAAACACTTTAAACCAAGTTCTCTCCTCTTCTTTAGAAAAAAAGTAAAAGTTGCCTGAGACCTTAATAAAGTTTAACACAGTGTTCATAAGTAAAATATGTACATAGTACCTCAAATTTTCTTAAATACATTTATTCAATATGGCATTTAAGAACCAAGTTCAGTGATCTTACATTGCTTATCTGTAAAGCTTTATGTTTAAGAATTATCATGATTTGTAGCTTAAGTGGATTTTCCATATCACAATGACTATATACATTGTACATGTAATTATGAGACTTGAAATATTTTATTAAAAATGTACTAAGTTTAAAACCATTTTGTTTCTACCACATTTACTTTATGATAGGTATACTGTATATGTGGTTATTTTCGCTGGGGGAAATTTTGGCCAAAAAAAATCAACAGTATGCGTGGGGGAAATTTTTGGGGAAATCGGGAAAATTCCCTTTAGTTGCGGGGGGTTATTTTCATAATAATGTGATAATAATACAATTGCTAAAGGCGCAAAATTACCCCTGTGTGAAAATTTCCATGTTTATACTATATAAATACATACATGTAACAGAGGTTTCACCATTATTTACAGGTATTTGTGGCGAATCCTAACAAACCAAAGCCAATCTTGGATATACTGTTACGGAACAAGGAAAAACTGGTAGACTTTTTAACCAAATTCCACACAGAAAGATCCGATGATGAGCAATTTAACGATGAAAAAGCATATCTCATAAAACAAATTAAGGAACTAAAAAGTGCGGACGAGGCTTCATAGTAATTGGAGGAACTTCATCATGTGCTTATGACTTATCGTGCCCCTAGGTGGTGTTGAGTTGTCTGCTCTTTGATATAGACGTACCATCCACATAAGACGTATGAGAGAAGTATATTAAGTCGGCGTATCTTGTGGTATATATAGAATAATTTAATGTTTATATATGTACATACATATGTATACATATAAGCTACAATTATATTTAATTGTCCATATTTTAGTACAAGGGAATAATCTGTGTTGTAGACAAATGATCAATAATTATCTGAAGTACATGAGGGGTCGGTGGTAGCCAGTCACAGCCAGGTTTTCTTGTCTAAGTTCTATTTAGAAAGGATATAACAAATCAATGATCCAAACAAAATTTGTATAGGATTTGCTAAGTCTTTACTTTAAGTGCTATATATACATGTACTGTACTACATATAAAAAACATCCACTACAGAATTATGATGTTGGTTAGATATGAATCTACTGATCGCTGACATATTTTGTATGTGAAAGAGATTGTTTACAAGTATTTGACAAAAGTACAATATCAGAAATATTGAGAAATCATAAACACTGTATAAAGCCAATGTCAGGATTCCTGATCAAGTAGTGTTCAAGTACATGAGTACCGCAATTTCAAGAACTAATACAAAGTGATTCTGGACGGTTTGTTAAGATCTTTATAATTTTACTTCATTTTATCGTAGGTATTAAAGATCTGTTTATTGTTGTGTCTTCTTTGTATAAGCATGTATAAATGGCTGCACTGAACATTGACGGATAAAACTTAATCTGATGAAATTGAAGATTTTTTTTGTTTTTGGCATACTTTTCAATTTACCTGTTTTAAAATTGTTAAAAGATACCAAGTAGTCTGAAAAAAATTCACATTTGAATGTTGGTTCCTTGATCTGTTTTGATAATTCTGTTAAGCTTTTGTTTACAATACATGTACAGCGCACAAGATTAGTAAAAGAATTCCCGATATAGTCAAGAAGTTATCTTCTAGAATTTTGTATCCAAACTGTTTTACGGATAATTTCTTTTGGCCTGGAATTATTTTGATTCGCTCGACTCCCTCTCTAGTGTTATAAACTACATACAAGTAACTTCTGTCTCAACTGTTGACAAGTTATATATCAATTTGGTACCAACCATGCTTTTATTAAACTCAAGAACATTTTTTATCGTTTAAAAACTATTTTTAACTAAAACGCTTTGCTTAGTTACTTCTTGTCTATTTATGTGACTGAATGGAGGAACTCTTCCATAACATTTTGTATCATGAATTGGCTTTGTAAATTTAGCGAATTCTCTTTTCAATTTGCTCACAAAAGCCTGATAATTTGCAGAATTTATTGCTTTATTCAGTTGTCATTTCGGCGAAAATCTCAGCGTCTCTATTACATTAATATGTCATAGTGTATAATCAGAAACATCCCTGGTTCCGTCCCTTCTTCCGTAGGATTAGCCATGTTCTTGTGTAACTAGCTAGGAAATGAAACCAGTGTAATCTAAGCTTAGAGTGCCAATATGACATAACACATGCGATATTTTCTCACATTCTATTACCTCAAGTGACAATATGCCAACAGCATTCTTTGAGAAATCAGCAATCATTGATTGTGCAAGTACATAGTTACCCATATATGTACAGTGAAAAATGCAGATATACAATCAGTAAGAAAAATTCCAGTAATTTACCGGTAGGGGATGCTTCTTTCAGAAGCAAGGAATGATAATTGAATTTGTAACTATGTTTAACTTGCATCATTTATCATTTCTCGAGCATCTCATTATATTTGACAATAAGTCGATGTAAATTTTTTCAAATTATTTTCTTCCTTAATTCCTTGTGCAATGTAAAGATTAAATCTTCTTTTGCTTTAACGAAACTTGCATAAAATTATATTTTATTGTACTTAAAATGTGCTATATGAAAAATATGTGATGTGAATGTGCAAGAATTACATGTAAATTGTGATTTGAAATGAAGACGTAAATGTTGGTAATGAATTTGATATTTTTACAAAATATGTATGTTATAAAGATGAAACAAATGATTTTCTGTGCTTTGGAGAAAAATGAAAAAAAAGAAGAATCACCACAATAATTTCATGTTCACTGAACTCATTATAAAGGTGTTGTTAAGTTTTTTTGTCACTGCTTGTTACCTAGAGAAATTTTTCATAATGACAATTTGTAGATATTTAAAAGAGTTACAAATATTAAAGAGTTAAAAGAGCCTTCAATTGAATTAATGTATGATTGAAAAACGGGCTAATTTCAATGTTGAAAATTGATTTATAAAATTAAGTTTTTTGATTTAGAAGAATGGTTAATGATCAATAAATATAACAATTTTTCTTAAAAAAGAAGACTGCACCATTAGTTTTTCTTTTAATTGTTAGTTCAGGTTTAAATGTATTTATATATATTTTTTCAACTTTAAGGAAAGGGTCCAGAAAAGCATGAAAGTTTTTTGCTTTGTTTTTTGAACCCCAAATGGGCTGTTTAGAGAAAGGAAATAAAAATGGAGGAAATATTTGTCAAACAGAAATTAAAAATGTAAAGCACCTTATTTTACTTTTCGATGAGTTGATGGACATTTACCATTTATTTAAAAAAAAAAGTAATCCAAATTATAGAAACACTTTGACATTATGCTCCAAGTATTCAGTAATTTCGAAGACAAGAGTTACTTCCCATTCGGGAGGGTATCTAACGTAGACTAATTGTGACGTCATGAAATTCTATGGAAACAGTTCCTAAACTTTAGGAAATGACGGTACAAAATCGACGTAACCATGCCATCTTCGTGACGCCATAATGGTTTTATGTCAAGATACCGTCTCAAATGGAAAATAACTCTGTATTTCGCAAAGACTCAATTACAGTTCATAAGTTTTTTGCATCTTTTCTTCATTGTCAAGAAGAAAACATAATTCAGAACTCTGGAATGCAGTCTCTATACCTATCAATGTCAGTTTTCTTACCTTATAAGGGATAGAATTTGAAAAAAAAAAAATAAAAAAAAAAATGAACATGCATAACCAGGTATTTGTTCATGTCTGTAATTTCACAAATCATTAATTAAAAAAAAGTACGAGCATAATAAATCGTTATAAAACTAAAAAAAATCTTTACTTTGATGTGAAGGAAATGTGAGTAGAATTTCCACAGTGTCTGTTCTAAATTTAGAACAAAAACCGGTGTTTTAGCCTGTCCTAGATTCCAGATTTTGCATATTTTGTTTCCAGATTTTGCTTATTTCAAATTTTGTCATATCATTTGCTTAAAAAAAGAACATCATCGTACTTCCCTCCAATTAGCTATTGGAGGGTATACTGGAATCTACCTGTCTATCCAAATTTTAAAGCAATGTGACATGGGGTTTTAAATCTTATTGTATTTCCCACACTCGTGTTTCCAAAGGGAAGTGCAGTTTTCAACTCTGCCTGTCTGTCCACCTGTCCCTCTGTCTGTAGCAATAAAGTTCTCTAGGTTTTTCTCTGTAACTCTTAAAACTTGTGTGAAGCTACAGAGTGAGGATTTACAGAATAAAGTTGTTTTTGATGATACTGACCTACTTTTACAGGAGTTTGTGCCCTAAGGTTGTTTTTGTTGAAGCTGACCTACTTTTACAGGAGTTTGTGCCCTTTGAATAAAGTTGTCATGTACTTTTCTCTGTCACTGTTTTAGATTGATGACGTACATATTCAGTTTGCTTATGGCTGCTGTCAACCAATTTTATGGGAGTTACCATCCTTGTGACAAAAAATGGTTTTCAAGAATGTTTTTGACTTTACAAGAGTCATTTCACTTTTAAGAAAATTGGTTTTCAAGACTTATCTCATATTTGAATGTTATATTACTTCCTTCTAGACTAGATGACAACCTTTTGGATACAATTATTGCTTCTACAATACTCATTGTGCTTGTTCCATATTGGTCTTTACATATTGAGTGGTAAATTACGCTTCCTTTTGGCATTTCTTGATTCTGATATTTCTTACATAATACAAGAGACAGAAATTTCTTGTATTACAGTAACTGTAGATCTGTACATTAATGTATTTTGAAATATATCGAAGATATTCTCGTGTTGTCGGGGGCGTGAATGTTGCCCACGCGCATTTTGTTACTTATGGAGATAGGAATACTGTTGAAAAAAAATCTTATAAAGTTCGTGAATTTTTTAAAGATTTTTCCCATGCACAGAACAAATGATATATCTGCTTTCGCTGAGTTTACAAGCGATTATTATACCCCCGCAAAAAAGTTGGGGGGGGGGGGGGTGTAAACTGGATTCACCATGGCCATCTGTCCGTCCGTCTGTCCGCGTCCGTCTGTCTGTAGACAAAAGTCATCGCAACTCCTAACAAACCAATCAATGGATTTCAGTGAAACTTTACACAATGAAAGATCATGATCTGTAGATGTGCATGAAGAAAGGGGATTGCTGTCGAAAAAGTTACACTTGAGTTATGGCCCTTGGACTTGGATTTTTCATGCATTTTCATTGTCAAACCTTGTCATCATAACTCCTCCCAAACCAATGGATGAATTTCAATGAAACTTTACACAATGATAGATCGTGATATGTAGATGTGCATGAAGAAAGGGGATTGCTGTCGAAAAAGTTAACCTGAGTTATGGCCCTTGGACTAAGAGTTTTCTTGCATTTTCAATGACAGACTTTGACAAACCCTGTCATCACTACTCTTCCTTGACCAAAGGATGGATTTCTATGAAACTTTACACAATGAAGAAAGGGGATTGTAGACGAAAAGTTTATACCAGAGTTATGACCCTTTAACTTGGAGATTTTTTATGTATTTTAAATGTCGCATCTTCATAAGGCTATCATATATCATACAACATTTAACATAGTAAGTATTCTATTAGATATAGTGACCTTAATCCTGAATTATGACCTTATGTGAGAGAATATCCATGATATGAGAGAATATCCATGTAGAAAATTGATTGTCAGCTCATAAAATTGGATCTGCGTGGAAAAAAAATATGCGGCGAGGGTATAATTCGTCCTTAAGGGCAGTTTTCATTACTTTCATTTCTAAATACAATCAGTACAGGTTGTAATGGTCTTTAGTCCCAGAAAAATTGAAATGGTAAGCTGTTACGGTGAACGGATCGTGATATAGTCCAAACAAAGGTAGGGCCCACATCACACCGGACCGTAACAAACACAATAGGACATCACTATAAAACCACCGGTCATAATGGGGACATCCTACTTATCAAATGTTTGCCTAAAACTTAAGGCTGTCATCAACCCTTTATACAAAGAACAATTTATAACCCCAAATATTAAATTCAAATCAATTTCATACGTGGAATATAACAAATAAGTCAAGTGGGTTCAAAGGGAAAAAGATGACATTCATATCGTATTTCCTGAATATTTTCGCTCCTAAATGTTAAAATTTTACCTTACAGAGTTCGGTACAAGTAAAGGTTGTGACAATTAGCATACAAGTTTGATTATAACGGATGACATCTCCGGCTCAGGAACAACTATCTATTTTCTTGTCATTTTCATTCACCTGTGTTTAGATACTACATGTTTAGGATTGTCTAAGTGTAGTTTTTGCATATCGTCAACAGATTAAGAAATCGCCTAATTATTCTGGAGTTTTTGGCTAATCCACGCTGGGATTAAGGAAAGAATGAAAGTCCACTAAGGTCCGCACGTTATGTGGTTACGCTGGACGGTCCAGGTGAGAGAGGCTTAACATGCCTTAGATTATCCTTATGGTCAATTAGCCTTTTACTTACAGAGATTTTTTCAAGCGTGGGCAATGCTATTTTTCTCTTTCAAAAACCTGTTTGATGGAATGCTATCTATATTTTTGTTTCACGCGGACAGGTGTCTATTTATTATTTGACCACTTTCCAGCTACCGCACAGTTGGAGAGTGTATGTTTCTTGAACAAATAGAAAAAAATAATACATATGATACCTGAACCGCGATGAGATGAAAAATTATCTACCTTATGTATAAAAGTATGCATCTCCGAATGATAATTTGAGGGTTTAACATATTTAAAAAGCGCTTAGCGTGAAGCTATTTCAATCTCACCCTGGATCTTGAATTAAATGCAAGTGACTCGGGCATCTGTGACTGTGAAGAGAGGGTACACTGTCACGACTGGGTCCACCTGGTCGCGGTCACCGGTATCTGCAGGATTAAATATAAGGTAGGTCACTCGGCATTGGAACGAAAAAAATAAAATCCTGCGAAATGAAATCTAAAATTTCTTGACCGTCGTTTCTGTGACTCTAGGTTGAGGCGCTCAAATTCCAGACTACAGTGAAATTGCGATGGATTATATCTTTATGAAAAATTACGTGCATTTTATCAAGTTCTAGTTGATATGGAATTTCTTTTTCACTGTTGCGAATAAATCTTTTTCTTCTCTATCCGTTTTAAAGTTGGTCGTTGTGACCTGAATTCCTGAGATATTTTATGCTCATAACTTGTCTCCGCTGCCCATCCTTAATATCATAATCTCGGTTGAAAGCAGTTAATTCGTTCGTGGACATGCTCGGAAAAAGTCTTTTCAATATATATCAATGCCATTTGGCTTATCCAATTTTCAAGACATATCGATGCCATTTGGCTTAGCCAATGTCCCTAGTGTCTTTTAGAGATTAAATGTGTTTAAAATATGTCGTTATTTGCTATTGCATCGCTTCTAGAGGGTTTGCATAAAGGTTTCGATGTGTTACTTACGAAAAAATCTCACTAGACTAGAATATTTGCAAGATTAGATTTACAAGAATCCCATGAAAATGACCTTTCTGCAGGTTTGGTGACCAAGGTCAGATTTGACGCGGCAATACGGATCTTCTCGATTAGATAGAATTATTGTACGTGATAGTCCAATCTTATTATTTGAAGTTCGAGTAATTATCAACTCAAAACTTCGAAGTTTGGATGGAACCTCTTGTATTGCAGTTTCGCCATACGTGTCTGCCAGTTTTCTTTTCAAATCGACTGCACTGTATTTTGCCTGACCAATATGTGGAATCATGAAGAGTATATATCTGACCTTAAAAAAAAAAAAAGGGGGAGGGGGGAAGGGAGGTTTTGAGACCAAAGGTCAAGACCGACTTTGGTTTATTATACAAACGTGTTTCTTCATTTTCACTGTACCACTCCAATTTACATGTATTTGGTCAGTTTGTGTTGTCCTTGGAAAGGTACTTTATCGTATTGACTGAAGGGTCAACGTTCAAGGTCGACCTTTATTGTATGTAGGGCGATTACCTTCCAGCCCTGCTACAGCTACAATGATGACACAGGACAAAGTTGGCTAACTTGTTTGAAGGAGGACTACCAACTGATTTGTAAACCATGCAGAATTTTGTTGTTGTTGAAATTTACTCGTTTCAATTTTAAGTGATTCTGCTTTTGAATACCACTTGATGAATATCTTTGAAGTTTGGTTTCGCACTTCGTTTCACACTCTTTCAAGCCTCCCTAATCCAAATGGAGGGATGCGAAGACATCGTTTTGCCTGTCCGTTTGACTGGCTGTGAATCCGCGAAAAGAAACCTTTACCTACTTAGCAATAAGACTATTTATTATTGGCTCTTGACAGTACTATTCTATCACACACGTGCATTCCGTGTGACAACAAATCTCTATTTGTACAAACTCTTTTTCTCCTGACCTTGACCTGGGAATTTGGGCTACTTTGGAAAACTAGGATTAATAGAAAAAAGGATTGGCCATAACTCTTGAATGACGAGTGATAGTGCTTTCCTATTTCTCATATATATATTTAACCTCACGACCTTGACATTGGAGTTAGAAATGCATTCGTGTTTCACAAGCTCATCTTGTTTCCTACAGTGCGATGATTGGTTGTCGGTTTGAATTCAATTCGAGGGGGGGGGGGGGGGGCGGAGCTGGTAGTTTTTGACGTCGGATTGATTATTTCTTCTGAGGGTTCGTAGATGCGACTTCTTTTAAATATAGGGAACAGTGTTGAATTTGAAGGGAGGAGGACTCAGCAACCTACTGGTCCGTAAAAGATATATACATGTATTGCCATTTACTAACTTTAATTTATAGGCGGCCAAGTGATTCAAACCAAACTTCCATTTACTTCGATAACATTAAAGGGCATAATGTGTTGATACCTTATTGTCATCGTGGCCACCTGGGGCAGTAAGATCTTACTACAATATGACAGTTATGGCCAGTTACCTGTACTTACACCACACTATAATCACCTATACTGACTGTATCACCATATAAAAGGACTTTATCTGATATTGAGAAAGCATGAATGAATACTGAAATGAAAAGATGTGATGTAATACCGTGGATTATTGGTAGCACATGGCTTTACTGGCCTGAGAAGCTTCACGCACTTAGTCAAGACTCTCTCTTTCTCTTTCTCTCTTTTTGATCACTTGTGAATTGATGAGTTTTCATCTGTCTTGAAAATTGATTTTTTTTCTAAAAGATCTGTTGAAAGTTGATTTGACATGTCCAAAATCTCTCTGCGTCTCTTGGTTCTTTGCTTTGCAGAATGTCTCTGCTTCTCTTTGTGTTGCAATATATCTTTTGCTCGTTGTTTTGCTGTATGCTTCTGTGTCTCTTTGCTCTTTGTTTTGCAGTGTGCTTCTGTGTCTCTTTGCTTTCTTTTGCAGTATGCTTATGTGTCTCTTTGCTCTTAGTTTTGCAGTATGCTTATGTGTCTCTTTGCTCTTTGTTTTACAGTATGCTTCTGTGGCTCTTTGCTCTTTGTTTTACAGTGTGCTTCTGTGTCTCTTTGCTCTTTGTTTTACAGTATGCTTCTGTGTCTCTTTGCTCTTTGTTTTACAGTATGCTTCTGTGTCTCTTTGCTCTTTGTTTTGCAGTATGCTTATGTGTCTCTTTGCTCTTAGTTTTGCAGTATGCTTATGTGTCTCTTTGCTCTTTGTTTTACAGTATGCTTCTTTGTCTCTTTGCTCTTTGTTTTACAGTATGCTTCTGTGTCTCTTTGCTCTTTGTTTTACAGTATGCTTCTGTGTCTCTTTGCTCTTTGTTTTACAGTATGCTTCTGTGTCTCTTTGCTCTTTGTTTTGCGGTATGCTTCTGTGTCTCTTTGCTCTCTGTTTTACGTTGTGCTTCTGTGTCTCTTGCTCTTTGTTTTGCAGTATGCTTCTGTGTCTCTTTGCTCTTTGTTTTACAGTATGCTTCTGTGTCTCTTTGCTCTTTGTTTTGCGGTGTGCTTCTGTGTCTCTTGCTCTTTGTTTTACAGTATGCTTCTGTGTCTCTTTGCTCTTTGTTTTGCGGTATGCTTCTGTGTGCCTCTTTGCTCTTTGTTTTACAGTATGCTTATGTGTCTCTTTGCTCTTCGTTTTTTTTTTGCAAAATCAGTATTATACATTAAACGAAATTTTGATTATTCTATGTATATGAGCATCGCTGACTTGACTTTTCTAAATGCTTCAGTTTTAGCTTCGCAGTTATCTATCCATCTCTACACTTTTTTCTGTAAGAAAATATAGTTTTAGAGATTTGGTTGGCTTTTGAAGTTACGAGATCTCTAAGTTTTGATAAAATGAACGAAAGAAGGAGAAAAATGAAATAAATCTGTCAATGAAATAATCTATATATGTCTATTAATACATGATTACGACCGACTTCTACGTCTCGTTTACACAATAGAATTAACACTGCGGATCTTTCCACACGATTACCCCCTTTTATTCAGTCACTTAATTTACAGACCCAAAATACCGGTATTTTCCCCCTTATCTGTTCAAATTATGAAACTTAATTGGCATGGACTATGCATATGCAATACGGATATAGATCTATACAAATATAACTAGTAGGAACGGCGTGGGGGTGTGTGTTTCATATTTTCGAGTCTCATCTGTTGATGAATAGGTTTCAAATAACTGGTTTTGGAAGTTAGAACGAACTGCTCGGTTGAATAAAGGCTGAATAAAGGGAGAGGGCTTCACCGGCTTTCTATTCACCTATTTCTGACTTGTGAATTTGGGTAGCTAGATTTCTTTTGCACCTTTATCAAACTGTTTGATTGCAGTGAATTCTTGGGGAGATAGCCATATTTGAAAGGTAAGGGGATATTTTCCTAATGCGGTTTGTTAGTTTTTTATGCACTTTTTCTTGATTTAAGATTTAAAAAAAAAACTCCGCAAAATTCAGATTTTTTAGGTGAAATTTAAAATTCATATCATATTATATGTCCTTTTACAATGGTGTTTCAGCTGTCAAAGTTTTTGCGTTGTACATTCGAAACGATAGTAATGTTGCAATATATACATAAGCAAATAAGTTATTACTTTATGTATTGATATGAATGAATATTTATAATCTATTATGTATTAGATATATGAATATTCATAGGTCTTGATTTGATTTGAATATATGTATTTTTCACTGTCGAGATTTGTGCTAATATCATTACACCGTGGATCAAGGGGGGGGGGGGGGGCGGCTGTCTTTGAATTTGCGATAAAAAAATCCCCACCCAACTTATTTTCCGGTATTACGAATTTAATAAACCATAGGCTGGACTCTCCCCTCCAGGAAAGAATCAAGATGTCTAAGAAACAGTAAGGTTGCAATATTTTTTTTATAAATGTAGATCCAATAATTATGGCTAGCATCTCTTTGGACGGTCCTTCTCCAAGGTATGGTCTCTGTTTGATTCTCTCACTATGTAGTAGGCATTGTGGTCGTACGATTGACTATAAACCATTACACACGACCAGGATACGATGTACAAACTGGCTTATGTATTGACATTTATGACAAAAGTATTGCTAAAAAACGATGCCTTTTGGTAACACAAGAAATGTCAGAGGAGGCGTAGTTTGTCTAAAGCTCATTACCAAAGACATTAAAATGCAAAAGAATGATCTCAATAGGCTCATAGGCTCCAATTTGTTCTCTGGCTTGCTAATCATTGTTATTGCTTCAAAAAGGAACTTTTGATGAGAAGAAAGGGATTCTTTACTGATACCAAATGTCGGTAAGAACAATAACTGATACAAAGAATTGCCCAAAGGTGGCATGTGATAAGTTCTAGGTAACAATTTCAGGATTGGCAGAATGCACCCCTTTCCTCTTTACCGCGTCATAGTGATTTTAGAGTATTGATTGCTTTCTGTTTAACCGATTTTGCATATTATTTTGGCAGGTAGGCAAAATGTAAGGTGAGGTGACCTTTTTGCAAATAGCAGAAACGGCATAGAGGTTGCTACGTGTGTTTGTTGCCCCTAAAAGGACCTGAAGCAAGGATTCGTACTAAACAACCTGGCAAGATCTTTTCATGCGCGGATGTATAGAATTATCTTTTACCTGGGTTGGGGGGGGGGGGGGCACAGTCTGGCCAGGAGGGAGGCCTGACCTGTAATTGGGGAAATTATGAAAATAATGATACGCAATATATAGGTAAAGTCAGTATTTTGGCAACATCCAGGGAAGGAACTGTTGACCACCGAGATGCCCCCTTTCTAAATCTGCTTATGAATTTTGGTTGATGAACGACGAATGTTTTTTTTTGTGTGTACGAGCAAGTGAATGTAATTTATTCCTTCTGTTGCTGCTCTGGGGGAACAAAAGTGCAGCTTTCAAATGCCTTCGCCTACTCACAAAACATTTTACCTTATAGGGGACCATTTCTGTCAGACGACGATAACGGGTAATTTGCTTTCTTCTATAAGAAGTTCATGGCCGCTAGCTCTACCCTGAAAACCTCGCCTATTTTCCCGTAAACGGTGATTTACACCTTGATGAATCAGCCCACGTGATCGAACCCAATTTCATTTCACGCACCCTGCTAGCTGCTGTAAATCCTCTCAATACAAAATAGTGCTACCTGCCTATCAACAGAGCAATGGTAAAACGTTTTATTAAAACAGTAAATCTCTCGAGTAAAAAGAACTTCAAATGTGCATGTTTGTACTCCCACTTGGGAAGAAATCATCTCCAAAAAACGGGGGCCATCAATCAGAGTCCACCAGTACAAATCGCTCGATGAAAATAAGTCGTATAGGCGCTCTTGAAATGTTGGAATCCTTTTTCGTGTGTTTGTCTGTATGTCCATACTGGGTTTTATGCAAACCTCAGTGCATTAAACCCTTGTTTAGAGGTGACAAGGTCTTTCTATAAAAGTGACCCTTGAATGCACTAAACAGCTCAAGATCATTTAGTATTGTTTGGTCGACAGACTTTTAAAAATAACACCATCAAACTTTTTCATTTAAAGATAAATATTGATTTTGATTTGAAAAAAAAAATTAGATAAAAACTCGAAGCCTCTGCAAATTTTCCTTTTTTTGCCAAACCACTAAAAAATGCAATGTGTTTTAAATTCAAAATCCCAGAAAGATAAGACACATTACAAGGAATTAATCGATAATTTTTACCTAGCTGTCCTTGGGGGATTTTATTAAAGCAATACACGTAATTTAATCGGGTTATAGTGTTTTCTTGATCCGTACTACAAACATCCATGACATAATCCCTGCTACCGAGTGTAAATAGCAGAAAATATCTGCTTAAGTATGCCATTGTACATATATAGATCTTGTAAGGTCAGAATCAGAGTACACCTTGCAGGTGAAATTGTAGCACCGCGCACAATTTGCATTGCAAAAGGCGTCAGCGTTGCGAAACGAGGCATAATTTTGTGATGCATAAATAAATTAGTGATCTACCTGTTTGTTTTCGTTCGTTCACGTTATTATTGGAAGCTACGTAGGCGACGTCACGTTTGATTGATCAGAAAAAGAAAATTTCCGCCAACAAACAGCTGGATTAATATCAATACAAAGGACGTGTTCGGGGCTGGACTACAATCCTGCTTATAAAATTTAAAACTTCGGCATTTCTCGGTATAATTGGATTATATGTAGGCACAATCTCCCATGTGCTGTGATGGACTGCAGCCAAAGCGGATTTTGGATCTTTATGTATGAAGTAGCGTTCCATAGGAACTTTTGGATCTTGCTCCTCCTCTTGTTTCTGATCATGCTGACAGCGGCCCTTCTCTGGTTTTTCTTTCGTGATGCTACGTGGTACGTCCTGAGCTGCTGTAGGGGACGCCGTAAGGTTTGTAAAACGTACAGAAAAGTACATAGACAGTAAACATACATTTTGCACTTCACTTTAAAAGATCGAAGTAGGTCTTTAAATTTAATGATGCATACAGATAGCTTTAATCGATTGATATCTTATAACTACGGTTAAAATTGGACTGGTTAGTTAGTTGTCTGTTTGATATGAGGCGACAACAATTTTATGACTTTTGTTTAGAGCGTCAACTTATACCAAATGTACTGATCGGTCCCTCATTCAATGTTCTAGTACCACACGAGTCATTATGGCGGTGTCAAATTTAGATGAGCCCAAAGCTGTGTATTATATTTAATCCGGTCTTTATGGATTATCACTGTCCGGTCTTCGATATGTTACAATAAGAGAATACATCATATTTTGACCAGAGGACCCTCGGCAGTCTAAGGGTTACAAGACACCGTACTTGTTGGATTTCTTGTGATCTGACATTGTTGGATTTGTATACCAGGAATTTAGACTTCCTCTGACTGTATTCCAAGGTCTTCCTCAGACCATGCGTGTAAGTTTACTTTTCATGATAACCAGACTACCAGTGGATGAGAGAAAATGCAGCTATTGTATTTTTCATTTTTTGGAATTACAGTCAGCTTTAGAGGTATACGTTTGAAGTTTGATTCTAAAACCAGTAAGTCATTGTGCTATGATGACATTTTTTCAGCACTCGCCGAGAAGCGATGGTGACGCGCACTAGTAAACCAAAGTAAAATATTGGGTTTGAAAATGTCCTGAACATTTCTTTCTTTAGTTGAAATGTCTACCTTAAGCCAACAGAGTTCCTCGTCGTTGAAGTTTTTGCCGTTGTTATGCTGGCGTCACGGAAAGACAATTACAGTCACAAGACTATATAGTATTACTATAGAAAAATCATAAATTTAGAACACGTGGAAAGCTTCAAACAACAAACATGCATAATCATGCGTTCACCTATTACTTCCCAGTAGTGTTTATACTAGCTCTCCTATATTTGGTGGAAAAACCGGTTCAAGAAATGCTTTAAAAATCACTTGTTTATGAATAATTTAGAGGCGGATTTACCTTTGCTTTAACGATTTTGTTGGTGTCATCGTAATTCAACTAGGCTTGAAAATTGCAGACACTTTCGAAAGAAGTTAATCTATGCGATGTGCAGAAAACCGGTATTTATATATGTTTGCATTGCAGTATTCGATTTCCAAATATATTATTGGGTTTGCAACTTTGCATGCTATTAAGGTGCTATAAGTAACCCGTGTAATATAGGGAAACCGGTCTACAATCGTGTTTTGTGACGATGTCTCTTTTTCGTCAAATTTTCTGTTTTCGTTAAAAAGATACGACAGGCTTTTTCTTTTTTTTCAGAATGGTTTTCAAAATGCAATTCAAGAATGAATAAATTTATATGTCGTGCAGAAATATTATATAACTGATCAAATCTTCCAGACTTTAAATCAATAGTCCTTGTGCATTTAGCGTTTGAATTTGTATTGTACTTGACCCCGCTAAAGGCAGGTATAATAATAAAAACTTAAGTCTAGATTTTATCGCAAATCAACTCCGTGTGATTTGATTACTCAACAAAATAAGTGCTCTTTAAATTCTTTAATTATTGCGCATATAAATCGGTCGGGAAGGTACGAAAACTCTAATTAAAGATTATGGATATCATGTACATACACCACGTCTACATTTTAAGTCATATATGTGGTGTCTCGATCATCGTACTTGACCACTGTGTCCATTTCCTGGGTGGACACTGAGATTAATGGACCGGAAAGAACATTAAGGACTGTTCTTTCTTTGATTGATTAAAATCACATATACCCCATGCTTATTTGAAAATGACAAGTACATATTAATTCTTTTATTTGTCTACTAAAACGTTGAGTGCGATGCGAACCCATTCTGAATGAATTAAAGACCCCCCCCCCCCAACTAAACAAAAAGTCCAAAATAAAAAGAGAAATATAAGCTAAAAGCAAGTAAGGCACGGTCCATTTGATATTCGGGGGGGGGGGGGGGGGCTTTGGTTTTTTTCGAAAAAAATAATTTTGCTCTGAATTTTGATGAAAAAAAATAAATTTGCTTATGGTGTGACAGAAAAAAATAATCTTGCTCTTACATGTAATCTGAATTTGAAGAATAACCATAAAATTCGCTTAAAATTCCTGAAAAATTTCCGGCTCGCTACGCTCGCCTCAGCTTTTTACTTTCTATAAATCAATTTTGGCTCGCTTCGCTCGCCATAGGTTTCTTCTGAAATGGCAAGTTCATCTATGAAAATATAAAAAGTATGCATATGACTGAAACAAGTTGTTTCCTTAAAAGCTAATAATAATGTATTACTATCAATAGCTACATGTATCACCATAGTGTCTAATTTTATATACAAGCTTGGAAGGAGAATTTAATTAAGTTTTTCACTAGTTTTCATTTCAGCGTGTAAAAACTCGTCTAGAAGACCCTCCCCTCAGGCCCTCTTATATGTTACATGACTTTATACATTTTGTTTACTGAAAATTATATATCACATATTGTAAAAATCTTTTATCTCTCTCAGTTTAGAAGCGAATACAAGTTTACACAAAAATAAAGCAATGTTTAGAGTAATTTAAGTAAAAATAAAGAATTTCTGTTGAAAAAACACAAAGTTTTACATTCTTAAACTTCACATCAATTGTTATAAAAAAAATTTCCTTGCTCCAACTTTGCAAGAAAAAAATAATTTTGCCGCGGTCCGGGGCGAAAAAAATAATCTTGCTCCAACATAAAACCCAAGGCCCCCCCCCCCCCCCAGAATATCAAATGGACCGTGCCTAAAGAGACTCCGTCTTCTTAAGAAATCAATCAAGAGTCTATGAAGGTTTACATTGGAAAAACTTTCATGTATTTCTGTTTTGTTTTGTTATTAAAACGATTTTGTTTCCCTTTTCAGAGAAAAATGGCGAAAGAAGACGTACAGAAATGCCTGGAGTGGCTGCTAAATGAGCAGGTATGTTCAAAGTTTCAATTGATTCAACATTTCCTGTAAGGGGAATTAGTTTATTGATGTAATGTCCTCTTAATTCGTGATTCGACGATCCTTGTACATATAATTTCTTTGAAGATGAATTCACAACAAAATTTTCTTTTTTTATGTAAAAATGACAACTCCGTAATATTACTAGATTGAGTCATGTCGGGCAAATCAGAGGCAGACCCAAGTGGTAGAAATCGACTATTTATGGGGTGTATTCTAGTATACAAGAAATCCATTTATTGAAAAAAAAGAACTTGAAATTAGCTTTTCTCTTAAAATACGAGTGTTCTTAATTTAAACAATCAACTGTTCATTAAAGTCACAGAAAAGAAGGGAAGTTTTGATAAGGCTTGTATCAATTATCGCAGTCCAAAACAATTTGCAAATGTATCGTGACCGGGATGTTGCAATAAATAATGATATTTTAAGATATATTTGTACTGAAAGAACATTTTACAAGAAAAGCCTTTCATTTGACATTAACAGTTGCCTTCTGACGTCGTAAAGTACTCCCTAGTTAAGAATAACAAAATTTTGGATTCTGAAAATGAGTTCACAAATTACCGAAGATACAGAAGCTCAAATGAGACAAAATGAAATACTTTGTAGGATCATGCTATTATCGTATCGTAACCCAATGCCATGGTGTATGTCTTATCGTGCTATTATCGTATCGTAACCCAATGCCACGATGTATGTCTTATCGTGCTATTATCGTATCGTAACCCAATGACATGATGTATGTCTTATCATGCTATTATCGTATCGTAACCCAATGCCACGATGTATGTCTTATCGTGCTATTATCGTATCGTAACCCAATGCCACGATGTATGTCTTATCGTGCTATTGTCGTATCGTAACCCAATACCATGATGTATGTCGTATCGTATTACAGGATACCGGCAATACTCAAGCATTTTTTGACATATTGCTATTTTTGACTATAATAGAATATATGTGTAATATCTTTAAAATGCATATTTTCTAGAATGAGTTGGAGAATTCATCTTTCGGATTTTGTAAAGCTGAAGTCGGCGATTCATCAGTAAGACACAGGTCACGTGCTGGTGATGTCACCAAATACAGGAGTAACATCCAACGTCTAATGACGCGGCACGTGAGTGAACAATACTCTCTCTCTCATTGTTAAAGAAACCTTGAAATTATAGAAATTAGATTATAAATAGCTAAGATATCGTTTAACATGTTTGCGTGCATGGCATGTTGTTAAATCTATTAACAGTTATGTTTGGTACCAAACGTTTACCTAAACATAGGGTAATCAAAGATTACATAGCTTTTTTGTCAGAAACCAGGTTAAAGTTTCAGAAAAGTAGGTCAAAGTCCAAGGTTACCAGGTCAAAGGTCATGTTCTCAAATGAAAGGTCTCGTCACAAGGTATCTAAATATGAAATATCAAAGCCCTACCCCTTATAGTTCAAGAGACATAGCCCAGGTTAAAGTTTTGTCTACGGACGAAGACGACGACGACGACAACAACGACGCCGAGGGTATGGCATTAGCTCTCCGGACTTTTGCGTCCCGGCGAGCTAAAATTACTCTCAGAAGAGAGCTCGACCGGGGAGTTTGTGTTTGGTACATGTATAAGTGATACCTTTCAAACTTCATAAAAACATTTATATAGTCTCCTTTTTTGTAGAAAATTACATCTGACGACGCCAAGAATATTGCTCAAGCATATGAATCAGTCACGGTATGTGGATATTTCAATAGCGCATATCATCTTTTCGCATTTCTTTCACTTTGAATATATCCTGCTGCGTTAAGTAAATGTATATATTTGCATTAGGATAAAATGCTGAAATTGAAAGTGTTAAAAACCTAAAATGCTGAAATAAGGCTTGCCTTTTTAAGTGAGTAGGAATTATGAGTTTGTTTTTGTCCGTTATTTTGTCCTTTGGTCATTCAGCCACACTTTCAGTTTCAAGGTGAAGATTCTAGAAGTAGTACCTTTAAAGCTATTAAAAATGTTTTGTATATATACATGTATACACTAGATGCCTATTGATTGTCGTTAGACAGAAGGACAATGTGGAGGAGGGATCTCCTGTAAGACCACCCTCATGTTCCACAGAGGAACACACCCACAGTATGTAACAAACATAGGACAAAACAACATCAACAAACAACAGGAGACAACGACATACTAGTATACATCAACACCAACATAAACACAGAATGGTCCAACAAACAACAGGAGACAACGACATACTAGTATACATCAACACCAAATCAAACACAGAATGGTCAAACAAACAACAGGAGACAACGACATACTAGTATATATCAACACCAACATAAACACAGAATGGTCCAACAAACAACAGGAGACAACGACATACTAGTATACATCAACACCAACATAAACACAGAATGATCCAACAAACAACAGGAGACAACGACATACTAGTATACATCAACACCAACATAAACACAGAATGGTCCAACAAACAACAGGAGACAACGACATACTAGTATACATCAACACCAAATCAAACACAGAATGGTCAAACAAACAACAGGAGACAACGACATACTAGTATATATCAACACCAACATAAACACAGAATGGTCCAACAAACAACAGGAGACAACAACATACTAGTATACATCAACACCAACATAAACACAGAATGGTCCAACAAACAATTTAAGTAGACACTTCAAAACATGACACACAAATAACAATACATATATTGAGGCAGACCAATATACAACGTATCAGCAGTAACTTAGGTTGTTTTGAGGAAAATGGATTTTAAATATTTGTTTCCAGACAATAAGCTAAACAGACCTGTTTTATCTACCATATGGAGATGTCCAGATTTTCTTCAAGTTAACAGAGTTTTCTTTTAATACTACAATGTATTAAGAAGGCTTGAAAAGAGTCATACAGTTCTGTACAGTATCATAATGTTTATTTCATGATTACAGTCCCTAACATCTAAAAGGTCATCATGTCTGGAGGTGTTACAAGGAATAAGTCGACTGGAGGAGCAAATACAGGTACAGAAAGACAGAGAGAGAGATTTGAATGATTTATTGTAAAATGATTCATACTGGAATGGCCGATTTAAGAATTCATTCTACGAGTATATACAATTATTTCATTTAAATTGCCTCAATTGTCTCTTTAAAGTTACAATTGCATAGAGGTGTTTCAAACAATATTGGAGTTGCTTACAGCTCTTTCTTTGTGTAATTCTGTATCTTATTTACATATTCTATTTTCTATTGCATTGTGACATATCCTTCTTGTCATTTACAGAGCCTGACTTCAGATTTCGATGCAAAAGCTTTACACTTGGTAAATTTACAAGAAAACAATAAAGAAAAAGGTGCTTTATCACTCAGTAATGACAGCCTGGTCAAAACAGCACAGGTAAGATGTCCTGCAAACTTTTATGTTGACTCCTTAAGACCTTTAATCAGTATCTCCAAACCACCATAAACACTTTCTTTGTTTACTGCCATATTTCGCATTGTATGAAAATATGATAAGTATTTTAGATATTTCAATATTTCCGTATAATTTGCTGTTGTTATGTGATAAAGTTATGTAAAGGTATTATTATATATCACAACATTTTTGGAGACAACCAAAAAATTGAGAAAAAAAAAATTGACATTGAAAAATGTAATATGTACTTGCATCTTACAATTTCTTGTATTTATTAGTAGATTTATAATAATTTCTTGCATTCATTTGTAGAATTGTAACAGTGCTGTAAAGAAAAATTGGCGATGGATCAGCACAATGATGGAGTGTTCACATGTCCATCTCCTTAATGCTTCAGCTTATCATCAGGTAAAAATCAAAATGAAATATAAAAAAGCGGCTTTTGAATGTCTGTCTCCTCAATGAGTCACTTTATCATCAAGTAAAAATTCAAAATACAAAGTAAAAAGGAGTGTTCACATGTCCATCTCCTCAATGATTCACTTTATCATCAAGTAAAAATTCAAAATACAAAGTAAAATGGAGTGTTCACATGTCCATCTCAATGAATCAGCTTATCATCAGTTTAAATAATGAAAAGAATTATAAAAAGTAAAAAGGAGTATTCACATGTCCATCTCCACAATGATTCACTTAAACATCAGGTAAAAATTCAAAATACAAAGTAAAAATGAGTGTTCACATGTCCATCTCGTCAATACTACAGTTTATCATCAGGTAAAAATACAAAAATGAGTACTCACATGTCACTTTCATTGATGCTTCAACTTATCGCCAGGTGAAAAAACAAATTACATTTGGTAAAAAAAATTGCATATCAATCTTGTCAAAGCTTCAACTGATCATCAGGTTGAAAAAGATTGATATGATATAAAGTGAAAACAAGTGTTCACATGTCGATCTTCACAATTTATACTTCAGCTTATTACCAAGAAAAAAAAAAAACACTGATTAAAATGAAATTTGTTAATAATATACATGTAAGATGAAATCATTGTTTTTGTGATTTTATAACAGTGATGGTTATTTTGGCCTTTTAGTTTTTCCATGAAGTAGAGGAGGTGGAGTATTGGATGAACACTACGCTGTCCCGTATACATCTTACTTTCGACAGATCCAAACTTAACGGAGAACGGAATGATGTGCAGGTCATCACGGATGAAATGAAGGTAAGTCAACGTCAGAAAGAACTAACTAGTTTTATGGAAAGGACAACAAAGATAAAACATGCATGAGCAATGAATTTTTTTCTGGTATTTATATTATATTTTGTATCTGAACGGAATTCAGTGGAGACCAAATTTCATGACAATCTCTAATATTCATTTCTCTTTAAATCACTGCAATACTCTGATCTTAAAAAAAAGACAACCTTTCACTTTTTTAGGACACGCTTAAAGCGTATCTACAATGGCAAGGAAAAGTAGAGAACCTTTTTGAGCGTGCTAAGGACATTGTTCCTTTACAAAAAAGAATAGAAAGTGTGAGCCAGCCTCTTCCTGTAACAGCCCTCACAGACTACAAGACGAATGAGGTTCAGTATGAATAACACATAAATTTAGCGTAGATTTCTTGTATATCTGAACGAAGCTTTGCCAGTATTCTGTAGTGAAAATGCAGTTCAGTGAGCAAAATTAATTTTGATATCTCAGAATAATTTTGCTTTGCAAATGCACATCTACATAAATCAACAAAATTTGGTATTTTATTGATTTGAAATGTAAAATTTTAAAACTAAAATTCGTGATAAATATAGTACAAAATAACTATTTATAGG
Organism: Pinctada fucata; assembly: GCA_028142955.1. NCBI lineage: Eukaryota > Metazoa > Mollusca > Bivalvia > Pterioida > Pteriidae > Pinctada > Pinctada fucata. The sequence continues at coordinate 13,640,849 of AP027105.1, forward strand.
AATTTTTGCACATACATGTAACTAAATAATTGCAACATTTTGTTTCAGATTGAAATTATTGAAGGAGAAACTCTAACATTACTTGATAGCAGTAAGAGAGAAAGCTGGCTGGTGTGTATAGAACATCTAAGAATTTCAATATTCAATGTTCTGAATAATCCATAAAATCAGGAGTAAAACCATTGCATTACCAGTTAATTTTAATAATGATGTCTGTAGAAATTTAGGAATATTTTGTGCATGTTTTTGAGGCTTGATTGACAATAATTATTTTTATTATGAACTATTTCAGGTAGAGAATTCCCGTAAGCAGTCATGTCACGTCCCCGCTGCCATTATACTGATACCAGCTCCCTCTGGGGAGGCTGTCGATGCGGCTATAGGGTAAACTTTATTATTCACTATCACTTCTATTTAGCCAAAATCAATGTAGAATGATAAGGTATCACTTGTTCATTGTCTGTATATCTGGTAGTCACATTGTATTGTAGTCTCGCATTACCATCAAGGTCAAGGTCAAGCACACGAAGAGGGTCAACATACTGCAGATAATATTATACATTTGAGAGTGAGACATGCGTATTTGTTCAACCCAGAAAAATCACATCTCCGGGCAATAAATTGTTTATTATACCGAAAGCTGATGAAAGGCCATTCAGTCAACGTAACTAAAGAGGCAACTCTGCTTACTCAACACAGAGTATTCAGGAGCGAGCTAATAGTTGCTCAAGCCTTACCTTTTCTATGTGTTAAGTCTGAACTGAACTTATTACTTTAATAAATATTGCTCAAACCTTAGTAGAATATGAGGTTAAGTGATGCCGTGAGACATGACGTCTCTGGAGGGTAATATGACGTCCCTGGAGGGAAACATGAAGTTTTGTCGTCCTCCCAGGTGACATCTCTAGACCAGTCAGATTTCTTTATTAGTCATATAAATTATATGAGGTATAATAAACCTATTTGTGAACAATCTCAAGTATTTTACTATTTACATAGTGCAGTTCCTTGAAATTGACCCCTGAAAAGCTAAATGTATCTGTCTTTGTGTATTACCGTATTCAGTTGATTCATACATCATTAGTTCTGCATATATTAATAATGGTTTTATAAAGGTTTTTGATGTCTTGAATCTATTTCACTTGATTAAAGCGAGAGAGGCATTTATTGTTTTATGATCGTTTATGAATTTTTTTAGACAGCAATAATCGTCTTCTGACAAAGGAAAGTACTGTAAATGAACTTCATGCTTGCTTTTCAAATTTCTACTTTTCTTAAATTAATTCAACCTTAAAGTAATATTAACGAGGCCGAGTACAATTAGAAAAATTTGATGACGGTGAAATTCCAATTTCTTTTTCTTAAAATGATAATTGAAGTACAACAAATAAATAACATGAATTTAATTAAATCTCTGGCGCAGAAAAATGAAAAATTTGAGAAAAATCATTATTTTGCAGTAAAACCCCATAAGGTCTCATTGTTTGTTGTTTAAATAATCAACACCCATCAGCCACGCAGCCCCAAAATTTATGAAGGACCTGACACTCTGTTTCGGTTTTATGATATCGTAATAGTCGTTTTCTTTTTTTGAATTTTTAAATAAATGTTTTGCAGAGTGTTTCGGTGGTATTTCGTTAGAATACGAATATGTTATATTTTTCTCGATATATTTTAAGGCCCACCTCATCAGGAGTCCACCTTAAAAAGAAGCGAATGTGTGACAAGATCACCTATATTTTTGTATTTTGAAAATGCTACCATCGGTTCTGCTGTGAATATTTTCTTACACTGTTCGTCATTCATTACAGTAGACCAGTACTTCATGAGTTTCTTTTTTATTCCATTTATTCGCGGATCATATTTGGTTATTAGTACATTTGGAATTTGTTTTTATTCTTTCGCTTTTTATTTGTAAATTTATTTCGATCAGCTGCAAGAATTTGACTTATAATAGCATCAGTTTCGTTTTCAGAGTAACCTGTGTTTAAATAATCAACACCCATCAGCCACGCAGCCCCAAAATTTATGAAGGACCGAAATACCACCGAAATACCACCGAAACACTCTGCAAAACATTTGTTTAAAAATTCAAAAAAAGAAAACGACTATTAAGATATCATAAAACCGAAACAGAGTGTCGGGTCCTTCATAAATTTTGGGGCTGCGTGGCTGATGGGTGTTGATTATTAGTCCCCTACCGGCAACGCCGAAGGGGACTCTTAGTTTTTTAGACATTATCTTTGAGATGACCCCTACATAATACTGAATGGTCAACTTCTCTTTTCTTTCCCATAAAATGAATTTTATAATACTGCAATTATTTGATCCGAATTTAGTCAAAATACCTTAGGTAGAAGTTCATCATTTTCTAATTAGACACAGCCTCGTTAAATTACAGTCTGAGGATGCAGCTTTTGGCACTATGGACAACCAGCATTAAGCGACTTGGCTACCAGATGATTGCCTTCATGACACTAGTATTCAGGGACTGGACCCCAGAAGAGGTATGTCCCTTACGACTCATCAAAGTTGCTAATAGAACTGCCTGAAATAATATGTAGGATTGTAAAAAATTTTTATGCGCAAATGATCAAGGGGAATAAATAAGGAGGAATGATAACTCCACTGTCATCCATTACTTGTATTCCGCTGACATCTCCAACTCTCTCCAGTATCTCTTATTCCGCTGACATCTCTAACTTTGCCACTACCAATCTACTCTTAAACTGTTGACATCTCCAACTCTTATCTCGCCAGCATCCTTTTTAATTTGAGGACTCCAACTATGTCTCTTTTGAAATCTTGTCTGTATTCTGTTGACATCTCCAATTAATATCTCGCTAGCATCCCTTTTTCAGCTGACATCTCCAAATCTGACTCTGGAAATAAATAATTCTTATTCAGTTCATATCTTCAACGTCTTATTTAGCCAGTATCCCCAACTGACATCTATAACTCTGTCTTTTCTCAAAATACTTATTTATTCTGTTGACATCATGTCTTTCTTTTATCCAGCTGACATCATCAACCCTACCTCCTAAAAATGTTCATTCTTTATTCTGTGAAATTTTCAACTCTTACTTTTCAGCATCTGAGATAAGAGTTGGAGATGTCAACAGAATAAGAGTAAGAGTTTTTAGATGGGGATTCAGCATCCCTTCTTCCACTGACATCTCCAACTCACCACATCTTAAGACAGCTTATTATTCTGCTGACATCGCCAATTCTTATCTTGCTAATGTTATTCTGCTGACATCTCCAACTCTTATCTCGCCAGCATCCTTTATTCTGCTGACATCTCCAACTCTTATCTCGCTTACATCCTTTATTCTGCTGACATCTCAAACTCTTATCTTGCTACACCCTTTATTCTGCTGACATCTCCAACTCTTATTTTGCTAACATCCTTAATTCTGCTGACATCTCCAAGTCTAATCTCGCTAACATTCATTATTCTGCTGACATCTCCAACTCTTATCACGCTAACATCCTATATTCTGCTGACATCTCCAACTCTTATCTCGTCAGCATCCTTTATTTTTCTGACATCTCAGACTCTTATCTTGCTAACATCCTTTATTCTGCTGACATCTCCAACTCTTATCTCGTCAGCATCCATTATTCTGTTGACATCTCCAACTCCTCTTGTATCCCTTATTCTAATACTGCTGGCATCTCAAACTCTTCGGTCACTATTTTTCTGATGACATCTCCATTTCCTTTTCCTTTGGCGAAATGCTGGCTCGCCCAATAATTCCACCTGACAATATATTTTATTTTATTTCTGCTGTAATAATTTGAATGTGTTTCTAGTTGATATTACAAATATATTTCATACTGATATAATGAAAGAAAAATCTTATTTTTTGGTAAATATGATGTTTCATATTAAACATAAATCAATGCTTTATTCTCCTGTCATAGATCATGATGCTGCAGAATTTGACTCCAAAGGAAAAAGATGCTCTGACAAGAGTTCTAGATAACATAGATCAAAGTCTTGACAAAAACTGGAATGGTTACGGAGATTATCAGAAACTCCAGGAAAAGATCCTACAACTGCGGATGATTATGGAGAGCCAAGATGGTTCTGGTAAAATTTCTGGTAGGTTCTTGATTGGCCGTTTTGTGTTTATTATTCAACATCAGAAATATCAAAAAGGGAATTTAGACAATTTCACATTTGCTTTGATTTTCAAACATTAATTCATTTGAGATTTTTCATTTTGATGTTAGAATGTGAAATTAGGGTTAAAGATCACGATGAAGATCAAACTTAGCATAAGTAAGAGAAAATGTCCTTAGATTCTCTATTTCTCATCATTTGAAGGTCAAGGACACAATGATTTTACCTTTTTTTCAGATTCAGAGGAGTTGTCAACACTTGTCATTCAGATAAAATCACTTGATGATTTACTGGCCTCGTATAGAGATTTCTGGGCATATTGGGAGACATTTAAAGTCATTGTGGAGCTCCTGAGAGAACCTAAACATCTCCTTGTGTGTGATAAGTGGGATCAGCTCAAATTTGTAACCACAGCACATTTCGTAAAGTAAGTTACAAGTTTCTCATATTCTTGACCAGAAAATCAGCCCTATATTTTTCTATCCAAAAATATGGATATCATTCAGTAAATAATAAATTCTTAATAGATAAAGTTTATTTTTGCATCATTTTTATAGATTTTGGGACACGACCCTGGACCTACAATTAGAGGACATAACAAGGGAAGGACTGGCTATAACATTACATGAGAAGCCCAAGGAACCCTTACCAGCTCCGCCCAAACGCCCTGTAGAGGAGATGGCAATACAGGAGGTACAGGATATACAAGTCTGTGAAGTACAGGTATATATTACTTGCTTAGGCCATACAAAATAAATGTTTAGTTTGACGGGCACTTTTTTAGAAAAAAAAGTGAGGGAGGCAGTTTTTTTTTTTTTTTTTTTTTTTTTTTTTTTTTGCAAACGTGAAATGTGATGAATGTACATTTTTTGTAATTTATCTTTAACCAAATTTCTAATTCAAGTGTTTTGATGCTGAAAATACATTAAAACTTAAGTATAGTATGAAGTGGCAATGTTTAGTACATTGATTAACAAGATAACCCATAACAAGATAACCAAACGTCTTCCTGTAATATACTTATTGCATTTCCAAACCTGAAGTTTGCTAGATATTCTGTGATTTGGTCACACTTATTATATGTATCATATGACAGACGATGTCCTATGGCAGACCAGTATGAAGATGTAGACTAAATACATGTATGGTGTACATCTTATTTATGCTAAAAAGGATCACCAATCTCTAACCGTTGCCCTGTGTAAGGTTAAAACTTCAAATGACGTTAACATTTTGTGAACTACTTTCAGGTGCAACTAAGTGAGTGAAACTCGTAATTGTTGTTCAGTGCTTAGACCGAAAATTTGACCCTTGTCGTCGGCAAAAGAGTAGGGAAAATACAAAGAAACATGTCCAGGGATTGGGATGGCCCATTCTGATAGAAAATGGCCCATAAAATCGTCAACTCGCTGCGCCCTGGTGCCTTTATTCTACGGCGTCCATTTTTTTTGTAATTTAAATCTATTAAAAGTTCTGTTCTCGTATCTACGTTGTAACGTAGATCTACACCAGGAGCAGTAATACAGAGATCACAGCTTTCTGTACATGGCCAGTCAGAACTCTAAGGCACAAAATTCTTCTGTTCACTGACAATTGAAAGGTCCTTTGCTATTTTGATACAATATTGATTTTTCTCCGACATATGCGCCTGAGATTTAAATCTCCAATGTCCAATTACGTATCTTATCTACGTTAAGGTACTTGTGTATGCGTTCGTCCGTAAAATTATCATGTCATTTTTTAAAAGTGGTCAGTCAATGGGTACAAATTGATGTAATAAAATTTGTACAAAATGTCTTCCCTAATATCAACAAAGCTGAAAATGAAGCTGCCCATCCGTGGACACAAAAAATTCAGAAAAGGTGGCTAAAAGTTTGGTCTTGGCTGTTCTGTGATCCATGCAAAAAATGTACTGTAAATTATTCATTGGAAATGGTCAAATTGGGAATCTCGCGACAAAAAAAATGTGCTAACGTCTGATGCATAATGCATGCATATGCATAGCTTTTCGAAAATTGATCTTTTTTGGAATGGCCCTTTCATGAGGAAAGATGGCCCATTGTTTTTGAGAATGGCCCATAAAAGTCCAAGTGGAAGGGACCGTCGTGTGACGTCCCATTGAGCAAGTTTGCCTTCCCCATCACAGCATATCTGACAATTTAGTTTGAATTTTAACAACGATTACACAAGTATATCCTGATCGATTCGTCATCCCTTTTCACTGTCGGACTTGAGCAAGTTGTTTGCAAATTTGAATTTCTATCCCTCGGAAATTTTGAAGTATCTGCGATGTGCTTAGGGTTTAGTTGACTAGTTTATCCGAATCGAAATTAGGATCGTTCAGTATTTCTGCCCCTCCACTCGATCCCGTCACCGGCGTTCCCGGCTGATCAATCTGACGTAAACTGTGAGTTCTAAACAAAAACGTTTTCAAATTTCTAATAAATTAGATAATTTAATAAAGAATAATGCTCTTGCAGATTATCACAACAGAGTCAAGTATCATTTTACGTTACGTTACCTCGTCCGTGATATGGAATATACGCGTGGTCGCGATTACCGTACAAACAACAATTGAATACGGCAGCTCGGGTAAATAATACTATTTTATGTAAACAAGTATTGAGTTACAGCTTTACAATTTATATATCTAGTGAAGTAAAGAATATGTAAACAAACAATTTGTATTAGCACGACGATGTTCAATTGACTACTTTAAAATTATGGTAAAACACGCGATAAAAATCGGAAATGCGGCGGGTTTTTAGGCAGTGCGGCGGTGCCCGTCAAACGAAATCTTAATTTTTTTTGGCCTTATTATTCACATATACTTCTTATCAATATGTGTAAAGTAAGATTTTATATATTGAGGCAGGAAGGGATAGGTATGAGCCAAGATAACTCAGAAAAGAGCTTCTGTTAAGATAGAAGATATCAAGATATAAGAGGGTCTGGGATCCGATTTCTTAGGGAAGAACTGCATGGGTCACTTATGACCTATTTCATAAAAAGAATAAAAACATAAAAGTTATGCAATTTACAATAGAGAGAAGTCTTTGAAATTCTGTGATGAATTACCTCTACAAGTTTTGTACAGTTCACACATTAGCATTTAGCATTATTACTTGCTCTGGGCCATATTTGATTGAGATGTTTTAAATTTCTGCATAGATATATGTATAAACCATTTGTATGGATAAAATATGTTGAACATTTCAGCCTCTTCAGCATGCTGCAGAGGAGACGACACAGATGTCCACAGAGGAGTACGAGACTTTCAATGCACACGAGACAACCACGGAGATGACGACAGACGAGGTCAGCTCCTCAATGGAGGAGGAGCAATCCACGTACGTCATTCTCGGAGTTACCGATCCACGTAACGACAAAGATTTAACGGTTCAGGAAGCCACTGCAATGGGCCTCTTAGATCAGGCGGCTGGCGTGTTCTTTAATCCCCTTACCAAAGAGAATATGACCATTATAGAAGCCATGAATGAAGGACTTATCCTCTTCAAATTGACGTCCAGGAAGAAAATACGGCAAGAGGAAAAATCGTATGGAATTCTTACAATTAAAACAACAAAGGAAAATAGACCTTTTACAATAAAAAAGGTGATTGATCCGAAAACTGAGGAAGAACTAACCACGAGTCAAGCAACCGAAAGAGGAATATTGAACATTAAGAATTCTACGTACGTAACCGAGACAGGGGAGACCATCTCGATACATGATGCTATACATAGTGGGTTGATAATAGCAGATTATCAGAATGGAGGTGAACATACACCCGATGCCAGCGTAGAGATGAAGACTTATTCGGTTCATGGTGTGATGGACCTTAAACAGAAAAAGAAAGTGCCGTTTTCCGAAGCACAGGACAGAGGGCTCCTTGATGGAGAAACCGGTGAATTTTTAAACACGGCAACAAACGAAAGAATTCCGATCACAGATGCCATAATCAAAGGCTTTATAAAGGCCAGAGTCGTTACTGATACATCAAAATTGAACATTGATCCCGAGAGACAGATGGTCGTAGAAAAATTTTCATCAGCAAAAGACAAAATTCTCACAAAAATAAAAGCATCCAAAGCTTTCCAAGGAGCTCTTACTAAATAGATGAAGCAGTGAATAATACATTTTCTCTTGACATTTCAGCAAATTTTCTACATCTACATATATCTTTTAATTTTCATTGTAACAATGATTCTGATTGGTTAAAAAATTCCTGGTAAACTGTATACCCCAAATTGTCCCCAGTGCTGTCATTTCCTACAATTTTGCTACTGTGACTTAGCAGGGATATTGAAAGATTTAGAAGTAGTGCAGGGTTTGCGGGTGAATTAGAACATGAAATCTAGAGCATGTTTAAAGAAAATTAAATAACATCGACATATATATATTTAAATTTCATTATAGGCAGTGAATTTTTTCTATGATGCAAGCTTAAGTACATTTTATTTCTTTTTATTTTTGCAAAGTTAACCTTTTTCTGCCTTTATTTTATTTGTACACAAAATATTCTATTACATTGTATTTTCCAATAGTGTAGTAGCTTACAGAATAATTGAAATGCAGCAATTGTATATTTGTATGTATATTGAACTCATCTGGGACAAAATTAGGAATAAACAAGACAATATGATGATAAATTGAATAATTTTGCAAACTAACATTCATGTCTTTATTACATGTTCTATATTATAAAATTCAAATACAGTATAGTCAAGATATAGTCTGTCATATTTCAAATTTAAATCGGCCCATATATTAACATTTTTTCAAGACTTTTAAAATTCATTATATTGAGCTCATATAAATTATTCCATATCATTTAATTTCCATTGTTATCATTAAGAAACGACGATTCTGATTGGTCAAGAAATTTTGTTGATACCTGTATCAACACAAAACGGAAGTACGCGCCTAGCAACGTCATAAGCAACGTCGTTAGCAACACGATTTCAAAGCTGCAAATAAACTTTGAGAAGCAACGAAATGAAATGATAAGTAATCAATGAGCTCATATAAATTATTCATTTGATTTTTCAAACTTTGATTTGACTCCGAATGAAATAAAGTCTGAATGTGCATGATTGGCTTAAAGTAATGCTCCATGATAACAATATGACTGACATTTGATAATTGAGGATATAATCAAATAGATAGGAGGTGTGTATTACATTTTTACGTCATAGAATTGAATGTATGACCTTGCCTTGAGTGCTTTATGTTTGTATCTTTATATGTGTTGCCAGTTAGAAATACATTGTTTTCAAGTGAAGATTTATTATTGCTCATATTTTATGAATAAATCAAAAATTCAAAAAGTCTTTCATGCCTTTTTCATATGATACCAGAGATGTTAGGTTCAGAATCCTACTGCCGACTTAATAGAGTTCAGACATTTGACCTCATGATACTGATTCTTCATGATATATATATTATACTGTGCATGTGAAAGCATTGTGACGGAGGATGGCCAATTGTACTATGATTTATATTAAAACAAAATGAAAAGTTTTTATAACCCAATATGTGATTGTGTCTCTTAATTCTGGTCTTACCCTATTTATACAATCAAGGTCACTGGATCACAATGGATGAATATAAAAATAGTTTACCCTAGATCCCTTATGTACATTGTCAAGGTCACAGAGACATTATTGGCGATCAAAAGTAATTGTTTATATTTAAATGTGACCTTGCCACCTTGACAATATATGGTATATATAGGGGGTAGTTTACATTCTGTGACCTTGACAATGTTCATTACGATAGGAATCATTGGGTGACCAATATTTGTGACCATGAAAATGTTTATTAGATTAGGAATCATTAGGTGACCAATATTTGTGACCTTGACAATTTGCATTAGATTAGAAATGATTAGGCAACCAATATTTGTGACCTTGACAGTGTTTAATAGCTTAGGAATCATTAGGCAACCAATATTTGTGAGCTTGACAATGTTCATTAGATTAGGAATCATTGGGCAACTAATATTTGTGACCTTGACAATGTTCATTTAATTAGAAATCATTAGGCAACCGATATTTGTGACCTTGACAATGTTCATAAGATTATAAATCATTAGGCAACTAATATTTGTGACTGACTATTTTTATTAGGAAAAGAATCATAAGGCAACCAATATTTTCGACTTTGACAATGTTTATTAGGTTAGGAATCATTAGGTGACCAATATTCGTGACCTTGACAATGTTTGTTAGGTTACCAATCATAAGGTGACCAATATTTGTGACCTTGACAATGTTCATTAGCTCAGGAATCATTAGGCAACTAATATTTGTGACCTTGACAATGTTTATTAGATTAGGAATCATTAGGCAACTAATATTTGTGACCTTGACCATGTGCATTAGATTAGGAATCATTAGGCAACTAATATTTGTGACCTTGACGATGTTTACTATATTAGGAATCATTAGGCAACTATTATTTGTGACCTTGACGATGTTCATTAGATTAGGAATAATGAGGCAACCAATATTTGTGACCTTGACGATGTTAACTTGATTAGGAATCATTAGGTGACCAATATTTGTGACCTTGACAATGTTTATTAGGTTAGGAATCATTAGGTGACCAATATTTGTGACCTTGACAATGTTTATTAGATTAGGAATCATTAGGTGACAAATATTTGTGACCTTGACAATGTTTATTAGGTAAGGAATCATTAAGTTACCAATATTTGTGACCTTGAGAATGTGCATTAGATTCGGAATCATTGGGGAACCAATATTTGTGACCTTGACAATCTTCATTAGGTTAGGAATCATAAGGCAACCAATATTTGTGACCTTGACAATGTTTATTAGATTAGGAATCATTAGGCAACTAATATTTGTGACCTTGACCATGTGCATTAGATTAGGAATCATTAGGCAACTAATATTTGTGACCTTGACGATGTTTACTATATTAGGAATCATTAGGCAACTATTATTTGTGACCTTGACGATGTTCATTAGATTAGGAATAATGAGGCAACCAATATTTGTGACCTTGACGATGTTTACTAGATAAGGAATCATTAGGTGACCAATATTTGTGACCTTGACAATGTTTATTAGGTTAGGAATCATTAGGTGACCAATATTTGTGACCTTGACAATGTTTATTAGATTAGGAATCATTAGGTGACAAATATTTGTGACCTTGACAATGTTTATTAGGTAAGGAATCATTAAGTTACCAATATTTGTGACCTTGAGAATGTGCATTAGATTCGGAATCATTGGGGAACCAATATTTGTGACCTTGACAATGTTCATAAGGTAAGGAATAATTAGGCACCCAATATTTGTGACCTTGACAATGTTCATAAGGTAAGAATAATTAGGCACCCAATATTTGTGACGCTGACATTGTTCATTAGGTTAGGAATCATTAGGTGACCAGTATTTGTGACCTTGAAAATGTTTATAAGGTTAGGATTCATTAAGTGACCAATATTTGTGACCTTGAGAATGTGCATTAGATAAGGAATCATTAGGAAACTAATATTTGTGACCTTGACAATGTTCATAAGGTTAGGAATCATTAGGTGACCAATATTTGTGACCTTGACGATGTTTATTACGTTAAGAATCATAAGGCAACTAATATCTGTGATTTTGACACTGTTAATTAAATTAGGAATCATAAGGTGACCAATAATTGTGACTTTGACAATGTTCATTAGGTCAGGAATCATTAGGCAACCAATATTTGTGACCTTGACGATGTTCCTTAGGTTAAGAATAACTTGGCAACCAATATTTGTGACCTTGACAATGTTCATTAGATTAGGAATCATTAGGCAACTAATATTTGTGACCTTGACAATGTCACAAGGTTAGGAATCATTAGGTGACCAATATTTGTGACCTGACAATGTTTATTAGATTAGGAATCATTAGGCAACTAATATTTGTGACCTTGGCAATGTTCATTATATTAGGAATCATAAGGTAAATAATTTTTGTGACCTTGACAATTTTTATTAGATAAGGAATCATAAGGCAACTAATATATGTTACCTTGACCATGTGAATTTGATTAGGAATCATTAGGCAACTAATATTTGTTACATTGATAATATGTGTATTAGATTAGGAATCATTTAGGCAACTAATATTTGTGACCTTGACGATGTTCATTAGGTTCGGAATCATTAGCTGACCAATATCTGTGACCTTGACAATGTTCCTTAGGTAAGGAATAAGTAGGCAACCAATATTTGTGACCTTGACAAAGTTCATTAGAATAGGAATTATTAGGTGACCAATATTGGTGACCTTGACAATGTTCATTAGGTTCAGAATCATTAGCTGACCAATATCTGTGACCTTGACAATGTTCCTTAGGTTAGGAATAATTAGGCCACTAATATTTGTGACCTTGACAATGTTCATTAGATTAGGAATAATTAGGCAACTAATATTTGTGACCTTGACAATGTTCATTAGATTAGGAATCATTAGGCAACTAATATTTGTGACCTTGACGATGTTCTTTAGGTTAGAAATAATTAGGCAACCAATATTTGTGACCTTGACAATGTTCATTAGATTAGGAATCATTAGGTAAATAATATTTGTGACCTTGACAATGTTCATTAAATTAGGAATCATTAGGCAACTTATATTTGTGACCTGTTTATAAGATAAGGAATAATGAGGCAACCAATATGTGTGACCTTGACGATGTTTACTAGATTAGGAATCATTAGGTGACCAATATTTGTGACTTTGACAATGTTTATTAGATTAGGAATCATAAGGTGACCAATATTTGTGACCTTGACAATGTTCAATAGATTAGGAATCATTAGGTAAATAATTTTTGTGACCTTGACAATTTTTATTAGATAAGGAATCATTAAGTAAATAATATTTGTGACCTTGACCATGTGCATTAGATAAGGAATCATTAGGCAACTAATATTTGTGACCTTGACAATGTTCATAAGATTAGGAATAATGAGGCGACCAATATGTGTGACATTGACGATGTTTACTAGATTAGGAATCATTAGGCAACTAATATTTGTGACCTTGACAATGTTTACTAGATAAGGAATCATTAGGCAACTAATATTTGTGACCTTGACAATGTTTATTAGATTAGGAATAATTTGGCAACTAATATTTGTGACCTTGACAATGTTCATTAGATTAGAAATAATAAGGCAACCAATATTTGTGACCTTGACGATGTTTACTAGATTAGGAATCATTAGGTGACCAACATTTGTGACTCTGACAATTTGCATTAGATTAGGAACCATTAGGTGACCAATATTTGTGACCTTGACGATGTTTACTAGATTAGGAACCATTAGGTGACCAATATTTGTGACCTTGACGATGTTTACTAGATTAGGAACCATTAGGTGACCAATATTTGTGACCCTGACAATTTGCATTAGATTAGGAACCATTAGGTGACCAATATTTGTGACGTTGACTATGTTCTTTAGGTTAAAAACCATTAGGCAACTATTATTTGTGACCTTGACGATGTTTACTAGATTAGGAATCATTAGGCAACTATTATTTGTGACTTTGACAATTTGCATTAGATTAGGAATCATTAGGTAAATAATATTTGTGACCTTGACAATGTTCATTAAATTAGAAATCATTAGGCAACTAATATTTGTGACCTTGACGATGTTCATAAGATAAGGCATAATGAGGCAACCAATATTTGTGACCTTGACAATGTTCATTAGATTCGGAATCATTAGGCAACTAATATTTGTGACCTTGACAATGTTCATTAAATTAGGAATCATTAGGAAACTAATATTTGTGACCTTGACAATGTTTATTAGGTTAGGAATCATTGGGTGACCAATATTTGTGACCTGACAATGTTTATTAGATTAGGAATCATTAGGCAACTAATATTTGTGACCTTGACAATGTTCATTAGATTAGGAATCATTAGGCAACTAATTTTTGTGACCTTGACAATTTTTTAAATTAGATAAGGAATCATTAGGCAACTAATATATGTGACCTTGACCATGTGCAGTAGATTAGGAATCATTTAGGCAACTAATATTTGTGACCTTGACAATGTTCATAAGATTAGGAATAATGAGGCGACCAATATGTGTGACCTTGACAATGTTCATAAGATTAGGAATAATGAGGCGACCAATATGTGTGACCTTGACGATGTTTACTAGATTAGGAATCATTAGGCAACTATTATTTGTGACCTTTACCATTTTTTTTATTAGATTAGGAATCATTGGGCGACCAATGTTTGTGACCTTGACAATGTTTATTAAATAAGGAATCATTAGACAACTAATATTTGTGGCCTTGGCAATATTAATCAGAACGGCCTTAAGATGATAATAAGGGATCAAGGACGATCCACTTTTCTCTCCCGCTTTTGCGAGAGTGCAAGGAGTTTTTAATCTTTGTTTGTCCGTCTGATTATTTGTCAGTCACACAAAATGTAATTTTGAATTGTAAATAACATAGGGCTTTCAAATTCCAAATGGATATATCTTGTGACAAGACCTCACTGTCTATACCAAAGATTTTAATAAAGACAAATTATTGAATCGTTTTTGTGCGAATAGCACATAGCGATTGCCTGATTTCTTCACTCATGGGAGCCCCGTCTACTGAGTATGTATAAACGATGTTACTCTGTTTACATGTACCTTGGGACTGCGTCAGCGTCATGATTGGTATAAAGTCTGATCACTGTCTGAATCAATGAATTATATCTATATGAATCGAGCTGTCGTGTTATGTACATGCATGACCTAATGAAAAATTGCATCTGTATGTACTGAGATGAACACAGGCTGTGTGTTGGAAACCCCTTTCCATTACCAGGTCATTATCTGTTTTAGTGGACAATATATAAATGAAACGGTGCTATCGATAAAGATATTAAGTTGAATCATTGAAACGTAAAACTATCTTCAAGTAGGCTTATTTTGCCCCGCTTAAAAATAAAATCTGTATACGACGGAAAAATTAGGAACTTCCATCATGAAATATGATATTAACAAATATGAAAAATAAAAGATCAAAATATTCCCGTTTAGGATGTATCATGTTTTTATATACTATGAAAGAAGTGAATTTTCCTTCAAATTCTTAGCACACACCTAACATTGAACATGAAAGGTTAAAGAGTACGGAGCCCGTAAAGGGTCACATGGAACTTTTTTTTTAAATTCGAGCGCTCAATTTTAAAATCGAGCGCTCAATTTGAAATTCGAGCTCTCAATTTTTAATTCGAGCGCTCAATTTTAAATTTGAGCGCTCAATTATCAAAATCGAGCGCTCAATATAAAATTTGAGCTCTCAGTATAATTTTCGAGCGCTCAATTTATGCAAATTTGAGCTCTCAATAAACTTTATATAGAGGACTCAATTTCTTTATTTCGAGCCCTCATTTTAAATTTCAAGCGCTCAATTTAATATCCGAGAACTCAATCTAAATTCTGAGCACTCAATTTAAACTTCGAGCGCTCAATGTAAACTTCGAGCGCTCAATGTAAACTTCGAGCGCTCAATATAAAATTTGAGCGCTCAATATATTAATATGAGCGCTCAATTTACAATTTGAGCACTCAATTTTAAATTCGAGCGCTCAATATATGAATCTGTGCGCTCAATATATTAATCTGAGCTCTCAATTAACAAATTTGAGCACTCAATTTTAAATTCGAGCGCTCAATTTAAAATTCGAGCTCTCAATTTAAAATTCGAGTGCTCAAATAAAAAAATTGAGCGCTCAAATAAAAAATTCGAGCGCTCAAGATAAATTTCGAGCGCTCAATTTAAATTCTGAGCACTCAATATAAATTTCGAGCGCTCAATATAAAATTTGAGCGCTCAATATATTAATCTGAGCACTCAATTTTAAATTCGAGCGCTCAATTTAAGATTCGAGCTATCAATTTAAGATTCGAGCGCTCAAATAAAGATTTGAGCACTTAATTGAAAGTTCGAGCGCTCAATTATAAATTTGAGCTCTCAAATTAATTTTCGAGAGCTCAATAAAAAAACATCCGAGAACTCATTTTATGTAAATTTGAACTCTCAATAAAGTTTAAATTGAGGACTCATCTGAAAATGTATCCCCCCTCTTCGTTTTTAAATAAGAAATAAAAACAAAAGAAATATTCACACAAAATCAATATCAAAGTATTTTGAAGATAACTATAATGTGACAAATGTGCAATGCATGAGTGCATAAAACATACCCTATTGAGCTATTGAGTTATTCAAAGATATAAAATGAAGTCCGTCAAAAAAGCGTAAATTGTCGGGTTTTAACCAGAACACTTTACAAAAGATAGTTTAGTTCCTAAAAATTTTCTTATCCATGACACGGTTTTGGTGGAAGAGATTTTTAGAGAGGGATACAATTTTGGCCCCGCCTTGGATTCGACCCTAAAAGGATCTGGATCTCGGGCACAATTTGAGTATATACATCACCTATACCAAGCACAATATACAGCAAGCTCTTGTTTATTTCATTCCAAACTCTTGTGCATTTCATGTGAACATGTTTAGAATGAATAAATGATTACTTTAAAAGGGAAAAAAGTATGTTCAGTGTTTGGGGGCAAAACCTGTATTTTTGGGTCGCCTGCGAAGCATAGCGACACTTAAGGATCACTTTGTCCGTTGTCCGTCTGTCCGTCCGTCCGTCTGTCTATACGTCCGTCTCTCTGTCACACTTTGGGTGTCACAGCCCATAACTTTTGATTGGCTTTGATATTTCACATGTTTATTCCTTGTGCAAGACATTCCTACACATACCATAATTTTTGACCTAGTGACCTTGACCTACATATTTGACCTACTTTTCAAAAAAATTAAGAATGGATATATCTTTTGATTGGTAAGTGTTAGGACATTGATATATCACACGTGCAATCATTGTGGCAAGACCTTTCTACACATACCATAATTTTTGACCTTGTGACCTTGACCTAGATATTTGGCCTTCTTTTGATAAGATAAGATTCGCTATATCTTTTGATTGGTAAGTGATAGGGCGTTGATATTTCACATGTGTATTCCTTGTAACAACGCCTTTCTACACAAACCATAATTTTTTACCTTTTGACCTTGACCTACATATTTGACCCACTTTTCAAAAAGATAAGATTGTATATCTCTTGATTGGTAAGTGATAGGGCGTTGGTATTTCACATGCGTATTATTTGTGAAAAGACCTTTCTACACAGACCATAATATTTGACCTTGTGATCTTGACCTAGATATGTTACCTATTTTTCAAGAAAAGTAAAATTGGCTATATCTTTTGATTGATAGGGGATTTAGGGCTTTTATATTTCACATGTATTTTCCTTGTAACAATGCCTTTCTACACATACCATAATTTTTTTTACCTTTTGACCATGACCTAGCTATTTGACATTCTTTTCTAAGAGATTAAGGTTGTATATATCTTTTAATTGGGAGGTGAAAGGTCTTTAATATTTCTAATGATGAGACCTTTGTTTTACCACTTTTTACGTAGTGACCTTGACCTAGATGACTGACACTCTTTTCTGAAAATTTGAGAATGACCATGTCTTTTAATTTGTAACTAAGAGGTCTGAGTAGTACGGAGCCCGTAAAGGGTCACATAGAACTATTTTTTAATTCGAGCGCTCAATTTTAATTTCGAGCGCTCAATTTAAAATTCGAGCTCTCAGTTTTGAATTCGTGGGCGCAATTTTAAATTCGAGCGCTCAATTTTAAATTCGAGCGCTCAATTTAAACATTTGAGCGCTCAACATAATATATTTGAGCACTCAATATAATTTTCGAGCGCTCAATTTATGTAAAATTGTTTTTTTCTTATTTAAAAACGAAAAAGGGGGGATACTTTTTTAGATGAGTCCTCAATTTAAACTTTATTGAGAGTTCAAATTTACATAAAATGAGTTCTCGGATGTTTTTTATTGAGCTCTCGAAAATTAATTTGAGAGCTAAAATTTATAATTGAGCGCTCGAACTTTCAATTAAGCGCTCAAATTTTAATTTGAGTGCTCAGAACTTTAAATTGAGATCTCAGATATTAAACTGAGCGCTCGAAATTTATCTTGAGCGCTCGAATTTTTCATTTGAGCGCTCAAATTTTTTATTTGAGCACTCGAATTTTAAATTGAGAGCTCGAGTTTTAAATTGAGCGCTCGAATTTAAAACTGAGTGCTCAAATTGCAAATTGAGCGCTCAGATTAATATATTGAGCGCTCAGATTGATATATTGAGTGCTCGAATTTAAAATTGAGCGCTCGAATTTAAAATTGAGTGCTCAAATTGTAAATTGAGCGCTCAGATTAATATATTGAGCGCTCAGATTCATAAATCGAGCGCTCAAATTTTATATTGAGCGCTCGGAATTTAAATTGAGTTCTCGGATATTAAATTGAGCGCTCGAAATTTAAAATGAGGGCTCGAAATAAAGAAATTGAGTCCTCCATATAAAGTTTATTGAGAGCTCAAATTTGCATAAATTAACGCTCGAAAATTATATTGAGAGCTCAAATTTTATATTGAGCGCTCGATTTTGTTAATTGAGCGCTCGATTTTGATAATTGAGCGCTCAAAGTTTAAATTGAGAGCTCAAATTAAAAATTGAGAGCTCGAATTTCAAATTGAGCGCTCGATTTTAAAATTGAGCGCTCGAATTTAAAAAAAAGTTCCATGTGACCCTTTACGGGCTCCGTAAAAGAGAGAGTGGGGATCAAATTAGAAAATAAGATTCGTCTTCTTTTCTTGTATATGCAATCATCAATCGATAGTCATATTGGATTGTTGTATTTTTTAGGGGGGAGGGGTAGATTTAATGTGATGTTATTAAATTTTCATGCTCACTGTCAGACATCATCTTTCAATTCATTACGACAACATTATGCATTTGCATTTTAGTTCTGTCTTTATATGTCCATAAACTAGCTGGCATACGAAGGTGTTCAGGAACAAATATAACTTTGAAAACACAATATTTTGTCATACATAATAAGTGATATTATTCTGGCTATTCGCACTCAGTACCTTTAGTGCTTTGATGTTATAAAGCAAAAGCTAGAATAGTTCTTTGACAAACACTTTGATCTGACATTATTATTCGTACGTATTCCATCTTTTTTTTTTTTAATTCGTATACTTATAGTTTATGATATCCATCCATGGTCAGAGTTTAGTACGTCATCAATATTTCATCTCATAGTTGTATTTTGCAATTACCAGAATATTAAAGATGAAATTTCAAATAGGCAGACTTATTCCCTTCAGTGCAACAGCCACCGAATCGTGAACCTGCTGATTTTTTTTTTTTTTTGGACAAGTGGGCTCTAGAAAATTTTACTGAAACCCACTTTATAATGCCTCCAGTGGCGTAGCTACCTTGTATGCTAAAACATCCATTTCCGTTCGAAAATTTCTTAATCTAGTACTCATTTTAAAGCCCCTATTGGCGCTCAGCTTAATTGAAATCAATTGCCATGGAAATGTCATCAGAATGTCCTGGTTTTCCTTGTGTCATGAAAAGCATTCATTTAATTTTGCCCGAGCTACGCCACTGGCTTCGTAATGAATGATGGCCGATTTAATACAGATGTTGCTATTTTATTGCACTTTTACAGCATATATCTAAAGATGTCAGGTTATTATAGACTGCGTCATTTTGAAGCTGACGATAACTTTTATTCTACGAGATTTAATGGTAAAATATATTAGTCTTGTGTTAAACAGTCTTTCCCGTTTTCGATGTTTTCTTTGTGACATACGTACGTGATTAGACAAAATTATCAGACGAAATTGACCTGTCTAGAGCATGATTGAAGTGTAATATTTAAAACATTTTTTATGCAGATACGATCCTTTCATGAATTAAAAAGACAGGTAAGTGTCACTTAAAAGTGCACGACATAATTGAACCTTAGTACAAAACAACGTGACAACACAAAAAAGCAGTAGCATAGCTATTTTAATCTGGCATTTTCACGGAAACACAAAATCAGGAGTTTATCTTTGGGGGTTTAATTGTTTGGTTGAATTGCGTAAACTTAGAAAAAGAAAAGACTTTATAAAAAGTTATTGCATTTGATATTCCTCGAAAACACATAACAGGACGCAAATTATTCGGCTACTTCCATACTGGTGTCAAAGAAGTAACCGAACTATTTTGAAGGTTTATTCACGATAACTTCGCCGTTTTGTTAAACTGAGACCAGAAACTTGGAACAAATAATGGTTTGCATATGTCTCAAATATTTATCAAATAATAACCTAAAAAATTCGGAATTTCATCATCCTTTATGTCGATCTTTAAACCACATGATTTCCTCAATTTCGCAACTTTGCTAAAGAAGTAACCGAACGATCGAGCATTCGGATGTGTTTTATTGACCGAATTTCTATTCTATTTCGATAAATCTGAAGTAATATCTTTTCCAAAGACCGAATTGTAGAAAATAGAAGAAAATTCCCTTAAATATAGTTCTTACTGACAGTTTTAGGAGGGTACACTTTCCCAGCCGTAATATCTAATCTGAAACTACCATTTCTTAATAAATGACCAAAAACTATTAATCAAGTCACCTTTTATGGAAATGTTAACACTTATTTTGATTTGTAGTGAAGCTTTATAGGTTTCCTTAATATCATGCAATTTCGTCAAATCAAATACCCGCTACACCGCACGGGTACTTAGAACTGCTTTTACACCAGTATATATGCTCCCAAGATAGGTCGGGGTCTACTTTTGCCTTTAAAAAAATTCTCCGTCTGTTAATCATTAAGTTCTTTTGTTTTTTGAATTTCGCTTCTCTTTAGACATCGTGCAAAATTTGAAACACATATTAGTACAAATTACTACATGACGTCAACCTATTTGCTATTCAACATAGATGGCGCCATAGTTCTTATTCAATATAGATGGCGTCATATTTCTTATGATAACCACTCTTCTTGTCAGTCAAGGAACGTAACTCTGTATGAAAGATTGATGAGAATCATGTATGTATGGCTTGAGCACAGAATTTGGCTTTCTGTGTTATGGAGGCTGCTCTCTGATAGAAGAACACGTTGGTAGTTTTTTTTTCTTTTTTTAAACACCACAGACATGTAAACATAACACGGACAATGACATTTTTTGATTTATAACATGAAACGTAGACATGTATACGTATAATGTCGGCCGATCCGTGGTCCTAGTGAGGCACGATCCAGCAACCTTACGGTCACTAGCCCGACGCCCTTTCCACTAGACCACGGCACCGATTAGTGGTTTGTCGGTTTTCTTGATGGTCTCCTATTTTGACCAGATATTTATGATTGCAAAACGTTTTGGATTCAAAAGTCGTAGAGTAGTAATCAAATCAGTGTCGCTACTCATAAGTGGAATTATAATATAATTACCTTTATCCAAACCCATTTTGACATTTAATCGAAAAGAGAATACCCCCCCCCCCCCCCCCCACTTCTCATTATCAATTTTAGCAGGGGTCATTTGAATTGTTAAAATTCGAAGAAGAAAGGGGATATTTTCGACAATTATCATTTTGTATAATCGAAGCTACGCCACTGAAAGTGGACCAATATACTGTAAGATGACGCTAATTTGTTCGTTGTTAAACGTTATGAAATATTGTTTGTTATAACCATCAAATACCGAGCAATGCAATTGGTAGCATTTTTATGGCATTTCTTTCTCATAAATTTGAAATCATCACAATTAAAATCTTATTTTTGCTTTATTGTAGTGTACATGCTTTCGTCACGACACGTAAAAGCTTTTACTCGGGGTCAAATTCTAACGTATACTTCAATCCCCTCCTTATAAGTTTTGAAAGAAAAATTAATATCTAATTGAAGTGTAGTCAGTAACAGGGAAAATTTTGTTTATTCGGAGTCCCAAAATTAAACCCATGGAAATGATTAAGAAAACATACGCACCCATAATACTTATACTGGTAAGTAATTGATTTTTTTTCATAAAACTAAAATTAATCATTGAATTTTAGAATTATACCTATAATCTCTATTATTGATAAATATGTACACTGCATATTATCCTTTTTTTCATGGTTTATTCTGTGAAAAATAATAGAAAAAAACCACTACAATGTTCTAGTAAGCCCTTTATCTGTTAGGGCAATTAAAATAAACACCTGTCTTATTTTTTTCTGCATCTTTGCAAAACTTATATGGTAGCGTCGCTTAGTTTTTCAACACCCTTGCACCGTCCCTCCAATGATTTTGGTCGTATTTTAGTTTTAATTACTCCTCTGAGTAGACCCTAAATATTTGGACCCATTCAATTTTTATTTTTATAAAATAGATTATGAAATTTCCAAATTAAACAAGAGGCGCAACACTAAACTTTTTTGTTTATTTTTGAAACATTCTGGCTTAAACTACACTTGATGAGTGCACCGCCTTTAAAAAATTTGGCCAATAAAGAAGCAGAGTTTGTCAATTATCTTAAATTCCTTAGTGAACATTATTTTCCCGAAATGTTAAAAAAAAAACTTTCATAAATCTAAACTCAAATTTTTCAAGACAGAGTTTCATTCAAATTGGAGGAGTTTAAAGAAATGAATAACGAATGTAACTTCATCCCTGGTCATGCAGGTACTTGTTTCATGGTTTGTTGTTGTGCCTGTAAATTCCGTAGTGGGGCGATACAACGGCAGGGCCCGGCCCCAGGCCAGACTATTCGCACGCCGTGACTGTGATAAAACCAACAAACACAGGGGCTGGAAACGTAATGGAGGGCACACTATAGGAGCCCACAGCACTATAGCGAACAAATGGTCAAAGGGTGGGGCTCAACACCGACAAACCAGACGGCACGGTACTGTCAATCAACATCACAGACACGCCATCAACAGACGGCCAATCAGCGGAATAGCGCGAAATTCAAATCGAATAATTCCGAAGCCGCATCACATTGTACATGTAGCGGGAATGCCTCACAATGGGCGATCATATCACGTGACAAACAATATCTACCATGGCGTAAGTCACCTGAAACAAAGAAGCCAAACAGACCAAGCTGTACCAATCATACCTTCACGACCTCTGGGGTTCAGGAATAAAGGAACACTAAAACAACTAAAACACCATCGAAACCCCGCCCACCAAGTTTACATACGAAAGACTGTTCATATAAAGAGGCCCGTTGTCATAGCTCACAAGGCACCAACCCCAAACCTTCCTTTGAATGTGGTACACCTGGTAACAGCGATAGAGAAGAAGCGCCATCTGTTGTCGAAAGTCGGCACACACAGACTGTACAAACCATTCTCCCTTATCAACAACGTCTGTAAGAACCCTTATGGCGGGTACCGGAGTCCCTACCTATGCTTCTACGCCACAAAGAATTGCCACAACGTAAGTTTACTTATTACTTTCATCCTTGTCTATTTGAAAAAATATATAAATTTTGCGTAGTATTTGGGCTTTTTCTGTAAAATTTAAAAATATGATTTGAAAAACTCTTAGGTGATATTTCTTTGAAACAATATATCTTTGTACATAACTCCATCGATTTTTAACTGAAATAATGCGGGTGGAAATCTAAGTAAAACAAAAAAGATGCTTTAGCTTAATGTTTTTTTTTTGATTTTTTTTTGTACAGACTAGGTGTACATTGGCTGGAGGAATCTGTGACCTATCACGCCCATGTAGCTATCCATTTTGTGAAGTTTCATGCGTAAAACGTAAGTAAATATACTCGTTTTATGCGAAAAGAACGTCCACGCACAACAAATACACAGAACACAACTCATAACACAGGTCTACAAGCACACGAACAGGTACACGCACATACATTGAGCACATAAATAGAACAAAACAGAAACGTGATACAAGATGTACAACACATTATCGAATGAATTGCTTTAAAAGAAAAAAAAAAGTTGTATAATGAAATATTTCATCTAAAGGGAAGAAATAACGAGGTGTGGACCGTGCAGTTGAGCGTAAATTTGCGTTTTATTTAAACATTTAGTGGTTGTAATCCTTATACTGTATAAGTAGAATCATTCGCTGGTTCTTTCTTTCGCGGTTTCAGAAGAGTAAGCCATTTCGCGTGGACAATGATTCGCGGATCCGCCCCTCATGAATGTACATTTTTAAAAAACCAACAGTACTTTTTCATTTGACACGGTGCGGATGTAATAATCGTTAGAAATATCAGTCCATGAATGATAAATCCTTAACTCTCCTGTCTGTTTGATTTTTCAGACTCTCTTGAAAACGAAAAAAGGGGGTTGGGGCTTTCACGGACAATTCACTTGTTTAGAATTCAATATCTTTGAATTGTCTAATTTGATACTATCGCACGGAAATTAGATGCCTGTACGTATGTTGCGTGTTATTCGACGCTATTTGCACTAGTCCGTCAACCGGGAAAGAAGATATCAATGGATCTAAATATATATCAAAAATAGCAATAATGTAAACATATTTTAACCATATTACGGCAGTAATATTTTACGTATATCAAACGGACTTGCTAGTTTGTTTGTACATACCGTTACTTATATAAATGTTGTGTACATCGTACCACAAATGTGTACAAACTTGATTAAGAATAGCACTCCTCTGACGATAATTGTTTAATTACAATACAGGTTAGATCTTACTATTAAACAAACAATCTAATTATATCAACAAGACAATACGACAGCTTCGTTACGCGTCAGAGAGACATCGTAATTTTACATATATTAAAAAAAAAAAATTTATTTTTTTAACGATGGACGTATCTACATGAGAACGTTTGTGCACGTAGAAAAACTTGCGAAAGAAAATGCCAGCATTTTACCTAGTGTTATACATTTTTTACAAAGAATATGTATATTTATTATGCTTTAATATGTCAAAGTTTTATGATCGTAATCATTTACAGATAATCCGTCTTTGTATGATGTTTTTGGTATTTTGATTCACTGAGATAAACTTTCGCGGAACGAGAATGACCGCGAAAGTAGCGA
Source organism: Pinctada fucata (assembly GCA_028142955.1). Taxonomy (NCBI): domain Eukaryota; kingdom Metazoa; phylum Mollusca; class Bivalvia; order Pterioida; family Pteriidae; genus Pinctada; species Pinctada fucata. The sequence goes on from AP027105.1 coordinate 13,665,997, forward strand.
AGGTTAATACACAGTGAATGATTCTACGTAAAGAGTATTGAAAACCAACTTAATTTGTGTTTTTTTTGAAAAAAAAATTATCTTCACCTTTGGTCAATCTATGGTTATGTTTCAGCAAAATGTAAAAGTAAGCGCTATCGTAAGAAACGAATTGCATGTCCAGTGACGGAGTCCCCAATGACGTCATACCGCTGTATCAACGACCAGGCATGCCCCAAAGGAAGTATATGTTGTCATCAACCAACAGGAAGCGAATGCGTGTCTCAAGCATAGTTTCAGATAAGCTTTTGATAACATTGGGAAAGTCCAACAATATCACAAAACTAACATAAGAAAAAAGAAAAAAAAAAAGAAAAAAGAAAAAAATTAATTGTGTACATTTTTTAAACAAACAAGATGTTGAATCATTATACAAATAAAATAGTAGAGTTTAATCAAATTCTAATATGACTTGAAATTTTCTCCCTATATGTACCACATAACTCGCCTGGTGTAAAATCTTCAACAAACTTCCAGTGTGTTAAGATTCGCCCATTCACGTGCAATATTAGAATAGAAACAACAACTAGCTAGCCGTGATTCATTGTCCAGTAATTCTACGAGTCGCATGAACCAATCAAATTATCATCGAGCCGCGAAGCGGCGAGGTAATAATTTGATTGGTTAATGTGACTCGTGGAATCACTGGACAATAAACCACGGCTAGCTAGTTGTTATATCTTAAATAATAAATAATTACATGTATGTAGAATAAAAGGAGGGGGTAACCAACAGTACTCGGTAGTAGTACCTACAGCAAAACACTGAAATTACGTTTGATAAAGAGATAAGGGAAAAATATCCTCTAAGATCAGCTTTTACTAACCAGAATGGAATGCAATTACTGGATTGCAAGAAAGGAGGGGATCTCCAACCAGACTTTGTTGCAGTACCAACAACAAAGCACAAAAACACCTGATGCGAAAACACAGCGTAGACAAGCACAACAAGAGATGTGGAAGAGACAGACAACATGACACGCAAAAGACTACACATAAACCAACGAGACCAGTGAGATAAAGAGGATCCTGACGACAATCTCAACAGCACTCACAATAGAGCACCGAATTGAGCATCGACGGACCCCTAGCAAGCTAGCGATGGGACCAGGTGACCGGGAGGAGTAAACATCTCCTGTTTGGCTAGTCACACCCGCCGTCGATGTTCACGCACGAAAATGAAAACAATATCTACAAAAATACACTGTCTGAGGTCAATGTGCAATCGGTGCCGACTTATGACGGCCATCTGTCATCTGCCACGTCAATAGCAAAAATAATGGACATAGGACAATGCAAAACTCTAAACAACCCCATGTAAAAACACAGAGAAGATACCCGAGGAAAGAGACGCAAAAAAGGACAAGGGACACCAACTCACATCATAAAAACACGAAACAAAAAAGACAACACATAAACCAACGAGAGGAATGGGCAACCGGTGCCGACTTTTAAAGGCCATCTGCCACGCAAGTAACAGATGTGGTAATCCGGATTACGTGCGCACAACCCAAGGGTCTCGAAGAACGCACAATGGTGGTGTAAAATAACCGAAATATAAAGGAAAACTATTATAGGATACGAATATGGAGGATCATGTTCTATTTTGATAGCAATGATGTGGCTGTTCGGATTACAAACGGATAGCCATCCACATATCTGTATATACAGAGGAAACAAAGTTTATGTATTCAAAAAGAAAAAAATCCAAATTTCAAGGTGACGTTTACATGGGTCAAACATTTTGGCAGACGAAAAACAATCTTTGTTCTTCATGCTAGAGTAAGGTCAGATCGATCATTCGAGAAGTCTGCCCACTACCAGATCGGACAGAGGATGGTCTGCCTTCTTTTGAGATATTTGGACAATGCCCGTCACGTAGATAAAACTGTTCAGTAGAGAAAGAACCGAAAAAATAGCTGTTCCATCTGTAGTTGGGTCCATAGATTCGATTTCTATAAATTATGTTCTTTTGCTGACTGCAGGAACATAAAACTTGTAAAGAGGTTACTTTGTATTTTGATAAACAGTGTAGAAAGCCGCAATAACGAGAGATATGTCTCCGTTTGTATGTTTCATTTTTCTTGTCTCAATCGTGTGTGTTCCGCTGTGATCACTGCCACATATTCAGTCATATTGAGGATTTCCTCCTTATCTTTAGTCGTCATTCACCACACAAAAACTCAGTATAACCAGGTAGGTCATTCGTTATAGTGGGATTACAAAGTCGTAAATTAATTCCTTTGTTGTCGTTGTTTTACGACTTTTCCTCGGTCAGATCCATTATGTTCAACGTCAAAAATTAGAGTCTTGTGAAGCATTTGGTTCTGATTAAAAGATATTGACAAAATTGCTCATTTATTTAACACAAGAACAAAAGTTAATGTCATAGAACATCAAAATTATGATTTCATTCGTCATTACTTTAGATCACAAAACAAACTTCCTAAACATTACATATAAGTTCGGCATGACCTAATTAAGTTGCGGGTTTTTTAAATGTAATGTTATAATGACCATATTCGTCCTTCGAGTCAGTTTGATCGTCTACAATTTCGAAGTCATCGCATGAACGTATGATTTTCAAACCATTGCCATACTCATTGTTCGTTTCTACAAAAACGTGGATCTCCTGATTACATCTGATCTCATGTATAGATCGTAAAAAGTTCTCCCAACACATATTTGTCATTTCTGTCTCATAGATCATTACTTGCTCTAGCTTAGTCATATCAGGAGACAAGGCAACTCTTGCATCGTCCATTTGAAGGGTCAGTATACACAATCCAAGAGTATGGAGGCTTTTCATTTGACATATCTTTTCCGCAACGGTTTGGTTAAAGGGATCGTCAGCAGGGTCAATTCCATAGTAATATATCGTATGAAGATTCTTCATTTGACTCAATGCATTGATAAGGGACGGTTTGTCATCTGGGTTCTCAATTCTTATATATAACGTTGACAGACTTTTAAAGCCTGGAAGAATGTCTATCAACCTACTGATAGGAGGTTGTGTTCTCTGTCCAATGGGTTCCATATTCCTTGTTGTGAATCCAAATGTCATTAATACAGTGTTTGATTGCATTTCTTTCAGTAGAGTGTTTAGACTCTCTGGAGTAAGGGTCACCTTTAAAAGTACTAAAGCTGTCAAAGAAGAAAATACTTCACTTACGTTGTGTAATGTCCTGATTTTCTTGTCTCTTGAGCTATTTATACATAACGACTTCAGTGATTTTGCTTGTTCAAGAAACTCTGCAACGGTATCGTCAGGAATTCCTTTGTTGCTATCATTAGGTACCCATTCTATCCATAAAGATTTCACGTCATTATTATGGTTTTTCATGATATCTTTAGTATCGTCTATCAGTTCCTTCCCATTCTCAAAATGTATGTTAATATCTGCTACATGGAACTCGGGATTTTCTGGTCCTTCACAAAATTCATTCTTGTTTTCCCGAAGGCAGCGAGACTGTAGTCTATACAATAATTCTACCCGTTTCTTACGATGGAATAAATCACGAAATTCTCTATAAGAACATATATCGGGATCACCATCAGCGATACGAACAATGTGACTTGATATCCTTCCAAGATTTCGATATTCTAATCCAGACAGGAATATAAGGACATTTTCGAATTCTAAGATTTTTTCGATGCTGGACAGTACATCAGAAAAGAAAGTGTCTTTCAAACTTTTATTTACCTCGATGAAAATGGCAGCCAGAAATTCCTGTATGGATTTGTGAAAGAAATTTACACTGACATTCTCTACATTGCAATATGCCGGAGCTTCACACAAACTCAAAAGACCAGTCTGTAATCCGAAGGACAGGTCTTTTTCTTCCAAAATCTTCTCTAAACTAGATTTCTTATTATGGTTTTTCATGATATCTTTAGTATCGTCTATCAGTTCCTTCCCATTCTCAAAATGTATGTTAATGTCTGCTACATGGAACTCGGGATTTTCTGGTCCTTCACAAAATTCATTCTTGTTTTCCCGAAGGCAGCGAGACTGTAGTCTATACAATAATTCTACCCGTTTCTTACGATGGAATAAATCACGAAATTCTCTATAAGAACATATATCGGGATCACCATCAGCGATACGAACAATGTGACTTGATATCCTTCCAAGATTTCGATATTCTAATCCAGACAGGAATATAAGGACATTTTCGAATTCTAAGATTTTTTCGATGCTGGACAGTACATCAGAAAAGAAAGTGTCTTTCAAACTTTTATTTACCTCGATGAAAATGGCAGCCAGAAATTCCTGTATGGATTTGTGAAAGAAATTTACACTGACATTCTCTACATTGCAATATGCCGGAGCTTCACACAAACTCAAAAGACCAGTCTGTAATCCGAAGGACAGGTCTTTTTCTTCCAAAATCTTCTCTAAACTAGATTTCTTGAAAACTAAGCTGGGTTTTTCGGATGAAAGATCATCATAAGCAACTTTTCCAAAATTCACTAAAACGCAGATGAAAACCTTGTCAATTTCGTGCTTACGTAGAACAAATAATGCACTATGATTTTGGGGCAAATTTGCACAGTATTCTTTAATTTCTGTGGTAATTCTTCCTTTCTTTTGAGCATTCTTAACGAGTAAATCGAGGAGAGCTATGTGAATACTCGTTAAGCTATTTCTGACATTTTTGTTTTCATTTTTCATGTTTTCATGCCATAATTCAATACATGCCATTGCCATTAGAGGGTTTTTAAGTATAGATATCATCTTTTCTTGTTTACTTTCTTCCTCAACTCTTTTGTATTCGAGTGACTCTTTTTCTAAGCCTAAATGGTGAACCAGTATGTTCTCAGTGATGATTTCAACACCTTTGTCGTTTAGACCATGTATTTCCACCACTCTGTCCCTCCCATGGATCTCGTCACTAAATTCATCTAATTTCCAGGGTCGGGATGTCCAGAAAAGAGTACAATTGTTCAATCCATCTGTAGTTGGCAAGACACCGGTTTCCAATTTAGCTTCGTCGAGGCCATCGATTATAACGAGACAATGACGATCGTCATTGCTTAGTACATCATGTATGGGTTTATGAAATTTATGATCGTTTTTAAAAAGGTCATTACAAATCATACTCGCCACAGATTTTTGTGATTCATCTAGTCGTCTCAATCGAACTAAAAAGATAAAGTCAAATGTCTGTAGATATCGAATCCATTCTTCATCTTTCGGCTCTTTGTTTTTCTCATCTTCCAGCTTTAGCCAATAATGAATAAGCCGGAGACAAAAAACCGATTTCCCGTATCCTGCATCTCCTATCATGAAAATATTTTCAGCCCTCTCATTTTCTATTATGAAAAGGTCTTCTGGACCTTCAACTGCCTTGGTACATTTCCCTTGAACATCTCCTCGACCCATTTTTCTGCCCCTGAATTTATATTCCAAATCTTCTCGTATCGAAACAGGTGAATATAATTCATGCATAGGTATGTTGCTGGTATTTTGTAGTGGAGAGGCTCGAATTCTCTTTAGTTCGACTTTATATCTCTCATCTAGTGTGTCACGAAGGCTCTTGTGTTTCGCTTAGAAATAAACATTACAGAAGTACCCATAAGTTATTCAGTCTCATAAAAGAAATTATTTATTGCAAGCGATATAAGTCCCCTAATTAATCAATATGTGTATTAGAAAAGGTAAGGAAAACAGAAAATTTCATGACATTTGCTAAGAGGCCATACCTTTTGTAAAAGCAGGTCAAGCAAAACCCAACTTCAACTTAATCTGTATCATACTTTAATGTATCTACATACCAAAAACAGCTCAACATCTACAACAACAGCCAAGATAAGGCCGGAAACTTAGTACAGGTGCCATAACTACTGTAACAAGAGCCCCAGGGGACACAACGCTCACCTGATACCCACTCACTCTCCTAAGCTACCGACATAGCATTATGATAGTGTCAGTTTCAGAATTTGAACAAACAACCTAGGGCCGGGACTTGAACCCGCAACCCTTGGGTTCATGTGCACAGTAAACATATGTCTATTCATATTTCAAAAAAATCATAAAAATTCCAAAACGTGGATTATAGCATGTTATGTATATAAAAGCAAAGAGTAACTTTATAATAAACTTAAATATGACAAATATGCAAAAAAGGATGGCACAATACCACTAGAGTTAGTTTCTGACATTGAAAAGATTTCATAACCGCGTCAAAAGTTTGACTTCGGGCTGAAACGAAAAACAACTACACTTGTGAAGATTCGGTATGTCGATATCCGCTTCAGTTCTGAAGAAGTTTGTCAAAGGAGGGTACCCCCGTAACCTACTTTTGCCTGTGGTGGCGCCATCTAATGATGTAACTGGAGAAAAACAACAACAGGTATGGGGACTATGAGTACTTCATTTCTACCAATGAGTTAAAGAAGATCCTGACGATAATCTAAACAGCACTCACAATAGAGTACCAACTGAGTATCGACGGACCCCTAGCAAGCTAGAGGTGGGATCAGGTGCCCGGGAGGAGTAAGCATCATTTCTACCAAGTTCATTTCATTTCTACCAAGTTCCATTAACTTTCCTTCAGTGGTTCTGGATAAGATGTCCAATATGTATGAAAATCCCCCCTTAATTTTTTCACAGAAGAAAAACAAATGATGAAAAATCATGAAAATTTAATTTTCAACTAAAATCAATATAAACCATTGAATGCCTTAAATATGACATATATGCAGTAATTAAGGGCATAAAACCACAGATTTTTGGAGTTATTCAAAGAAACAGTCCAAAAACGAGCATTTCTGACAAAGTCCAAAAAGACATAAAAAACGCGTCAAAAATTTGACCTCGAACTGGAACCAAAAAAACAACAACACTTGTTAAAACATCCTTCTAGATCATCCAGATGCTTTCGGTTTGTCGATATGTACTTTGGTTCTGAAGAAGAAGTTTGACAAAGGAGGGTACCCCCGTGACCTACGTTTGCCTGTGGTGGCACCACCTGTTGACGGGTCCGGACGAAAAACAACAACACTTATAGCCTCTACGTTTTGCGGTCTTGTCTGTGTGAGGTCATCTTACGGTGAGGAGGTTGCTTTACACCACAATTGTACGTTCTTCGAGACCTCTGGCTAATTGGAGAAGTGAGAGGGTTGCGCGCACGTAATCCAGGATAACCACACTATTTGCTACTTGCGTGGCAAATGGCCGTCCAAAGTCGGCACCGGTTGCCCATTGGTCTCGTCGGTTTATGTGAAGTCTTTTGTGTTTGATGTTTACATGTCGTATGTCTCTTTTCCGTGTCATACTATGCTCGTCTTTTGTGTTTTTGTATCGGGTGTTTTGGTGTTTTGCTGTTGGTGCTGCAACAGTGTCTTGTCGGAGATCCCCTCCCATCTTTTGTAGGAGACCATAAGTACTTCAAACTTACCAAGTTTCATAAAAATCCCTTCAGTGGTTCTTGAGAAGAAGTCGAAAAGGTGAAAAGTTTACGACGGACAGACGACGGACGCATTCTATGACAATAGCTACCTTGAGCTTCGCTCAGGTGAGCTTAAACGGGTCAGTCGAAAACAAACTCAAACTTGATCTGCATAACACTAAAATGTATTCACATGTAATTTTTTTGCAGTATCTGTAATAACATGAAAAAAAAACCCCGAAAATCTAAGAATTTCATAAAATTTGTTAAGTCCAAGGGCCATAAGTCCTGTAAAAATGGGTCAATTGGATTGAAACACGAACTTGATCTGTATCACACTGAGATATATTCATATACCAAAAATAATTTCAATATCTGCAATACCATGGAAGAAAGTCCGGAAAACTGTGAATTTCTTGAAATTTGTAAAATCCAATGGCCATAACTCTTGTAAAAATAAGTCAATCGAAACTAAACTCAAACTTGATTTGGATAACACTAAGATGTTTACACATATAGGAAATTGTTTCAATATCTACAACAGCTGAGAAAAGTCCAGAAAACTAAGAATTTCATGAAATTTACTAAGTCCAAGGGCCATAACTCTTGTAAAAATAGGTCAATCAGAACCAAATTCAAACTTGATCCGTATCACATTGAGATATACTAATATACTAATATACCAAAAATGAGTTCAATATATGCAACGACTGCAAAAAAAGTATGGAAAACGAAAGTGTGACAGACAGACAGACAGACAAACAGACGGAGCGGAAACTATAATTCCCTCCGGGGAGCCGGAAGGGGACTAAACAAGAGGCCCAAGGGTCCATATCACTCACCTGAGGAGACTGTATGTGTGTTTTTAATCAGTCAGTGTAAGACCTGAAGGAAATAGCTTTTAGTGAAGCTTTGAGACGGACAATGTGTACATACTTTCTGAAAAGTTTGGTGACATTCTGTGCAGAAGTTGAAGAGGATAAGTCAAAAATGTGTCATCCAAATAAAGCATATGGAGGACATCTTTGATTTCCGATCGGCTCGAAAAACACAAACTTGGTAGCTTGCAATGAAAATTTGCTTCCTGTGAAGTTTCAAGAAATTCTGTGAAACAGTTTCAGAGAAGAAATTGAAAATATGTCAGCCAAACAGAGCCTGTTACAGCCATCTTGGATTTCCAATCGACTCCAAAAAACATAAACTTGGTAGGGGGCAATGAGTACTTGCTACCTGTGAAGTTTTGTGAAATTCTGTGCAGCAGTTTCAGAGGAGAAGTCGAAAATGTGTCAGCCAATCAGGGCCTGTGGCGGCCATCTTGGTTTTCCGATCGGCTTGAAAAACACACAATTGGTAGAGGGCATTGAGTACTTGCTTCCTGTGAAGTTTCAAGATTCAGAGAAGTTGAAAATGTATCAGCCAATCAGAGCCTGTGACGGTCATCTTGGATGTCTGATCGGCTCGGAAAAGACAATCTTGGTAGAGGGCATTGAGTACTTGCTTCCTCTTAAGTTTCGAGAGATTCTGTGCAGCAGTTTCAGAGGAGAAGTTGAAAATGTGTCAGCCAATCAAAGCCCGTGGCGGCCATCTTGGATTTCCGATGATCTCGAAAAACACAAACTGGGTAGAGGGCATTGAGTATTTGCATCCTGTGAAGTTTCAAGATATTCTGTGCAGCGATTTCAGAGGAGAAGTCGAAAATGTGTCAACAAATCAGAGCCTGTGGTGGCCGTCTTGGATTTCCGATCGGCTAGAAAAACACAAACTTAGTAGAGAGCATTGAGTACTTGCTTCTTGTGAAGTTTCATGAAATTCTGTGCAGCGGTTTCAGAGGAGAAGTCGAAAATGTGTCAACCAATCAAAGCCTGTGGCATCCATCTTGGATTTCCAATCGGCTCGAAAAACACAAACTGGGTAGAGGGCATTGAGTATTTGCATCCTGTGAAGTTTCAAGATATTCTGTGCAGCGATTTCAGAGGAGAAGTCGAAAATGTGTCAACAAATCAGAGCCTGTGGTGGCCGTCTTGGATTTCCCATCGGCTAGAAAAACACAAACTTGGTAGAGGACAATGGGTACTTGCTTCCTGTGAAGTTTCGTGAAATTCTGAGCAGCAGTTTCAGAGGAGAAGTTGAAAATGTGTCAGGCAATCAGAGCCTGTGGCGACCATCTTGGATTTCCGATCGGTTCGAAAAACACAAACTTGGTAGAGGGCATTGAGTTCTTGCTTCCTGTGAAGTTTCAAGAGATTCTGTAAAACGGTTTCAGGGAAGAAGTCGAAAATGTGTCAGCCAATCAGAGCCTGTGCGGCCATCTTGGATTTCTGATTGGCTCGAAAAACACAAACTTGGTAGAGGGCATTGAGTTCTTGCTTCCTGTGAAGTTTCGTGAAAATCTGTGCAGCGGTTTCAGAGAAGTTGAAAATGTTTAAAAGTTAACGACAGACGACAAACAATGGACGCCACGCTATGACAATAGCTCACTTGAGCTGTGCTCAGGTGAGCTAAAAATATAAAAACATAGTTAGAGGATTTAAATTCATATTGACAGAAAATGCTTGCTGTGAATGTTTAAACGGAATTGATGATAAACTCAGTGGAGGTAAAAGAGTTCTTGAATATGAGATTACTAGAAATCCTACTGTATTCGGAATCAAATTTGTGCCACCAAATAGTATTTTGAGTTGTTTCGAAATTTTAGGACTAAGTTACATGAGTCATTCATAACTTATAAATCACCCAATAAGTCGGAGATAAGAAAGGATATCCCTCTTAAAAGACATGCAATAAGGCAATGTCAAAGCATTCGCCCTGCCACATTTTATTCTTTGATTGTTCTCCTCCATTACAAAGAAAAAGTGATAATTAAAGAAACTACTAGAACATTTTTCAGTACCGTTACCCCGTGCATATCTTGCTAATTTCTCGAATCATATCTGGTTAAGACAAAATGCTATCATCCTTAAGAATACTTCGAATAGTGTAATTGTACTACAAAGATACAGTATGTATACCTGATGCGTATGTTCTAGGAGGGAAATGTGACGTTTTTGAAGGAAAATCCTGTATCATGTGTCCCCTTTCTGGCCTCGGCATGGAATGGATAATCCCTTGGTCTATACTGTTAGTAGTAGGGTTTGTGTAAGGAGACGTGGAACTCTGTTTCAAACTGCCTGGTATTACAGAAGAGCCTAAGAAAAATGAAGAGGATTTCTCTAACAAGAAAAGAAAACGACATCTACAGGAAAATATATTATACCAAAACGATGTAACATCCATTTACATTATCTTTGTGTAATCTAATTCCCCCTGTTAATGCCATTTTTATGCCCCCGGAATGAAAGATTCGGGGGCATATAGTTTTGGCCTGTCCGTCTGTTTGTCCGAAAAACTTTAACATTGGGAATAACTTTTGAATCCAAGCTGAAAGAGCTTTCATACTTCACAGGTGCATTCCTTGTGACAAGACCTTTCCACTGACACCAAAAGTTTTGTCCTTGTGACCTTGTCTTTTTGACCTACTTTTCAAAAACTTTAACATGGGGCATAACTTTTGAATGGTTAGTGATATGGCTGTCATATTTCACATGTGTATTCCTTGTGTCAAGACCTTTCCATTGATATCAACATTTTTGACCTCGTGACATTGACCTTGATCTTTGATCTGCATAAATTAAGCTTCAGAAAATCACTTCGGCTGGAAGCATCACTGATGAAGATTTGATATACGAAACACGTGTCTGGTGCGAAATAAACTGGTTTGAAATTTTCTTCAAGAAGGTATAAATTCGGATCACTTCCGTATTATTGCTTTGGTCCCTGCATTTTGCTGACTTCTTTGTATGGTCATTTAAGAGTGAGGAGGTTATTTTACACTATAATTGTACGTTCTTCGAGACCCTTAGGTAACCAAGTGTTCTTTTGTGTTTGGTATTTTGCCTGCACAGTATTAATAATATTAATGTCTTTTCAATCCGCCCAAACACTAAACTGAAGCATGGTCACACGGAAAAAGACGTAACCAAAAACTGAGAAAAAGAGCTATGTACACCGTATCCTCAATGATCTACTGATAATAGCACGCAACGGCGGCAGGCACGAACTGCTACATGCTCTCTCACCAGTCCCAGCAGTTCAAAAAAGGAGGGGATCTCCAACAACACCAGGTTTCAGCACCCAAAGCAAAACAACAAAAACCCAATAAAATTCAATTAAAATCTATCTTTGATGAATCAAAGGTTGCATTCTTTAGAAACACTAATCAATACAGACTTAATATCGCATTCGCAGAAAAATAAACTTGATCCTGTTTACACCTCTCAAAAATTATTCATAAAAATTTCATTTATTTAAAACAAAGGTTTTGATCTTCCAAACATCTTTAAGATTTGTCGGGATCTTCAGGTACAAAGTAAAATAAACCCCTCACTGTAAGGTGGACATACAAACAGACAGCATGACGAAGGGACCCAAGAAACACAAAGATTGTTATGTAATTTGATATAAAAAGAGAAGGCTGTAGCGAGCTCTTACATGTGAACAGCCGAGGAGTCCTACTGAGATTCAGAGAGGACAGGTGGTCGTGGCCCTGTCCTGTCTAAAGAGGTTTGGACAGGTCCAGTCTTGGAGTCCTGTCGTCACAGAATTAACATCGAAATTGTGTTAAAATCATGAAAAACCTTTTTATACCGTGGATATGATCCTTCTGTCACCATACGGACACTTGGCTTGGTACTGGACCAATCTACAGCCTTGTACCAGCACATTCTACAGAATTGCACTTTGACTGACTATGACGTCAGGACTCAATGACGGGTCCTATCCAAACCTCTTTAGAAAAGACGGCCCCGGCCACTTGTACTCTCGGGTGTTCACATGTATGAGCTCGCTACAGCCGGCGGAGTACGGACTGTATTCGTATGCCTTCTGTTTTTTATCCATTTACATGTACATCCGTGTGTTTCTTGGGCCCCTACGTCATGCTGTCTGTTTGTATGTTCATCTTACAATGAGGGGGTATTTTACACCACAATTGCGCGTTCTTCGAGACTTCTAGGTAATCCAAAAAAGTGGAAGGGTTTGTACGCACGTAATCCACAAAACTACATTGTCTGCTACTTGTGTGGCAGACGGCGGTTCTCAGTCGGCAACGGTTTGTCTCGTTGATTTATGTCTGGTCTGTTGTGTTTCATGTATCTATGGTGTGAGTTGGTGTTCCTTGTCTCTTTTGCGTATCTTTCTGTTGGTGTCTGCTCTGGGTTTTTGCATTGGGTGTTTTGAAGTTTTGCTGTGGGTGCTGCAACCGAGAGTTGTTGGATATCTCCTCCTTTCTTTGATGTGTTAGCTGTTACTTGTAACTTTTATGTCTCTTGCTGTGTATGTCTTCGCATGGGATGATTTGCTGTTAGTGCTGCAACCGGGTCTTGTAGGAGAGCCCTCCTTACTTTCACCCTTATTAGACTGTATTGCCTTTCACTCTGAAAATTGAAGTGTTCCAGCTCATTACCGTCTTTAGCAGCATTTCAAACCAATATTATTGCAATAGTTCCCATTGCAAAGTGGAAAAGCAAAGTTTCTATTGTAAAATGGATATATGTGATGAAACGTACGTTCAATTAAAGAACTGTTTAAACGGGTTAAATACCTCTGATGGTTGAAGAAGGCATTTCAGGAGAAGACCTGGAATAAAGTACCGTAGTTCCTTGATCAACTTTTGATCTCATTTCAGCTTCACTGTTGACTGTGCCTAATCTTTCTTCATTTACATCTTGTAAAAATACAAGAAATACAGACATACAGAACCAAAGTTAAACGTCTTCAAATTCGATAGCATCATTTTAAAAGAACAGATAAATTTGCAGCATGGACCAGACATGCACGTTTCGGGTACTTAACCCTCGTCAGTGATTGGCTTCAACATTAAACGCAAGTCAAAAAGCAGCAAGTGCTGATCGTGAAGTTCTGACACCTGTACGGTATACTATTCTTGTATGTACATTACTCGCATTTGTCGTCATTCAGCACAACGTCCCAATTTTCTGGGAATCAAACAATTTCCTATTCTAGCACATTCGTTCTATTTTTCTATTCGTTTTATTGACAATTTCAAAACATGGCTTTAGAAGCACTTTCAGACGAAGTTGACTCTTTCGGCAGCTGATCTAAAGTTCATTGTGATATTGAAAGTTCGACTATGTTCATGTGGTAGACAATTTCGTTAATTATATTCATATATCAGCGGTATATTTCTTGGTCATAAAATGTCGAGATTTAGCTACTGATTGTTTATGAATAAACAGAATCTAAATATTTGGTGATTACTACATTTTGTCAGATCTGTGTAAAAATTCACCGAGTTCGATTTGCAGTTAAATAAGTTTCAGAGGAGAAGTTTAAAATGTGTCAGCCAATGAGAGCCTGTGATGGCCATCTTGGATTTCCGATCGACTTGAAAACACACAATTGGTAGAGAGCAATGAGTACTTGCTTCCTGTGAAGTTTCGAGAGATTCTGTGCAGCGGTTTCAGAGAAGTTGAAAATGTATCAGCCAACCAGAGCCCGTGGCGGCCATCTTGGATTTCTGATCGGCTCGAAAAACACAATCTTGGTAGAGGGTATTGAGTACTTGCTTCCTCTTAAGGTTCGAGAGATTCTCTCCAGCGGTTTCAGAGGAGAAGTTGAAAATGTGTCAGCCACTCAGAGCCCGTGGCGGCCATCTTGGATTTCGGATTATCTCTAAAAACACAAACTGGGTAGAGGGCATTGAGTATTTGCATCCTGTGAAGTTTCAAGATATTCTGTGCAGCGATTTCAGAGGAGAAGTCGAAAATGTGTCAACAAATCAGAGCCTGTGGTGGCCGTCTTGGATTTCCGATCGGCTAGAAAAACACAAACTTAGTAGAGGGCATTGAGTACTTGCTTCTTGTGAAGTTTCATGAAATTCTGTGTAGCAGTTCCAGAGAAGAAGTCGAAAATGTGTCAGCCAATCAAAGCCTGTGGCATTCATCTTGGATTTCCAATCGGCTCGAAAAACACAAACTTGGTATAGGGCAATGGGTACTTGCTTCCTGTGAAGTTTCGTGAAATTCTGAGCAGCAGTTTCAGAGGAGAAATTGAACATGTGTCAGGCAATCAGAGCCTGTGGCGACCATCTTGGATTTCCGATCGGTTCGAAAAACACAAACTTGGTAGAGGGCATTGAGTTCTTGCTTCCTGTGAAGTTTCAAGAGATTCTGTAAAACGGTTTCAGAGGAGAAGTAAAAAATGTGTCAGTCAATCAGAGCCTGTGCGGCCATCTTGGATTTCCGATTGGCTGGAAAAACACAAACTTGGTAGAGGGCAATGAGTACTTGCTTCCTGTGAAGTTTCGTGAAAATCTGTGCAGCGGTTTCAGAGAAGTGGAAAATGTTAAAAAGTTAACGACAGACGATGGACGCCACGCTATGAAAATAGCTCACTTGAGCTGTGCTCAGGTGAGCTAAAAAATATAAAAACATAGTTAGAGGATACAGAAAATGCTTGCTGTGACTGTTTGAACGGAATTGATGATAAACTCAGTGGAGGTAAAAGAATTCTTGAATATGAGATTACTAGAAATCCTACTGTATTCGGAATCAAATTTGTGCCACCAAATAGTATTTTGTGTTGTTTCGAAATTTTAGGACTAAGTAACATGAGTCATTCATAACTTATAAATCACCAATAATTCGGAGATAAGAAAGGATATCCCTCTTTAAGACATACAATTGGGCAATGTCAATGCATTCGCCCTGCCACATTTTTTCTTTGATTGTTCTCCTCCATTACAAAGAATAAATGATAATTAAAGAAACTACTAGAACATTTTTCAGTACTGTTACCCCCGTGCATATCTTGCTAATTTCTCGAATCATATCTGGTTAAGACAAAATGCTATCATCCTTAAGAATACTTCGAATAGTGTAATTGTACTACAAAGATGCAGTATGTATACCTGATGCGTATAATGTAGGAGGGAAATGTGACGTTTTTGAAGGAAAATCCTGTATCATGTGTCCCCTTTCTGGCCTCGGCATGGAATGGATAATCCCTTGGTCTATACTGTCAGTAGTAGCGTTTGTGTAAGGAGACGTGGAACTCTGTTTCAAACTGCCTGGTATTACAGAAGAGCCTAAGAAAAATGAAGAGGATTTCTCTAACAAGGAAAGAAAACGACATCTTCAGGAAAATATATTATACCAAAACGATGTAACATCCATTTACATTATCCTTGTGTAATCTAATTCCCCCTGTTAATGATATTTGTATGCCCCCAGAATCAAATTCGGGGGCATATAGGTTTTGACCTGTCCGTCTGTTTGTCTGTTTGTCTGTCGGTTTGTCCGAAAAACTTTAACATTGGGAATAGCTTTTGAATGCAAGCTGTAAGAGCTTTCATACTTCACATGTGCATTCCTTGTGACAAGACCTTTCCACTGACACCAAAAATATTGACTTTGTGACCTTGTCTTTTTGACCTACTTTTCAATAACTTTAACATGGTGCATAACTTTTGAATGGTTAGTTATATGGCTGTCATATTTCACATGTGTATTCCTTGTGACAAGACCTTTCCATTGATATCAAAATTTTTTACCTCGTGACATTGACCTTGATCTTTGATCTGCATAAATTGAACTTCAGAAAATAAAACCAGAGGGCGCTACTGAAATGAATATTGGCGGCTCCTCAAAATCACTTCGGCTGGAAGCATCACTGATGAGGATTTAATATACAAAACACGTGTCTGGTGCATAATAAAATGGTTTGAAATTTTCTTCAAGAAGGTATAAATTCGGATCACTTCCGTATAATTGCTTTGGTCCCTGCATTTTGCTGGCTTTTTTGTATGGTCATCTTACAGTGAGGAGGTTATTT
Organism: Pinctada fucata; assembly: GCA_028142955.1. Taxonomy (NCBI): domain Eukaryota; kingdom Metazoa; phylum Mollusca; class Bivalvia; order Pterioida; family Pteriidae; genus Pinctada; species Pinctada fucata. The sequence goes on from AP027105.1 coordinate 13,682,318, forward strand.
TACACTATAATTGTACGTTCTTCGAGACCCTTAGGTAACCATGTGCTCTTTGTGTTTGGTATTCGGCCTGCACAGTATTAATAATATTAATGTCTTTTCAATCCGCCCAAACACTAAACTGAAGCATGGTCACACGGAAAAAGACGTAATCAAAAACTGAGAAAAAGAGCTATGTACACCGTATCCTCAATTATCTACTGATAATAGCACGCAACGGCGGCAGGCACGTACTGCTACATGCTCTCTCACCAGTCCCAGCAGTTCAAAAAAGGAGGGGATCTCCAACAACACCAGGTTTCAGCACCCAAAGCAAAACCACAAAAACCCAATAAAATTCAATTAAAATCTATCTTTGATGAATCAAAGGTTGCATTCTTTAGAAACACTGATCAATACAGATTTAATATCGCATTCGCAGAAAATAAACTTGATCCTGTTTACACCTCTCAAAAAAGTATTCATAAAAATTCCATTTATTTAAAACAAATGTATTTTTCTTCTAAACATCTCTAATATTTGTCGGGATCTTCAGGTACAAAGTAAAATATACCCCTCACTGTAAGGTGGACATACAAACAGACAGCATGACGAAGGGACCCAAGAAACACACAGATGGATATGTAATTTGATATAAAAAACAGAAGGCTATAGCGAGCTCTTACATGTGAACAGCCGAGGAGTCCTACTGAGATTCAGAGAGGACAGGTGGTCGTGGCCCTGTCCTGTCTAAAGAGGTTTGGACAGGTCCAGTCTTGGAGTCCTGTCGTCACAGAATTAACATCGAAATTGTGTTAGAATCATGAAAAGCCTTTTTATACCGTGGATATGATCCTTCTGTCACCATACGGACACTTGGCTTGGTACTGGACCAGTCTACAGCCTTGTACCAGCGCATTCTACAGAATTGCACTTTGACTGACTGTGACGTCAGGACTCAATGACGGGTCCTATCCAAACCCCTTTAGAAAAGACAGGGCCCCGGCCACTTGTATTCTATGGTGTTCACATGTATGAGCTCGCTACAGCCGGCGGAGTACGGACTGTATTCGTATGCCTTCTGTTTTTTTATCCATTTACATATCCATCCGTGTTTCTTGGGCCCCTACGTCATGCTGTCTGTTTGTATGTTCATCTTACAATGAGGGGGCTATTTTACACCACAATTGCGCGTTCTTCGAGACTACTGGGTAATAAAAAAGTGGAAGGGTTTGTACGCACGTAATCTGCAAAACTACATTGTCTGCTACTTGTGGGCAGACAGCGGTTCTCAGTCGGCAACGGTTTGTCTCGTTGATTTATGTGTGGTCTGTTGTGTTTCATGTATCTATAGTGTGAGTTGGTGTTCCTTGTCTCTTTTGCGTATCTTTCTGTGGATGTCTGCTCTGTGTTTTTGCATTGGGTGTTTTGAAGTTTTGCTGTTGGTGCTGCAACCGAGAGTTGTTAGATATCTCCTCCTTTCTTTGATGTGTTAGCTGTTACTTGTAACTTTTATGTCTCTTGCTGTGTATGTCTTCCTTGTGTTTTCGCATGGGATAATTTGCTGTTAGTGCTGCAACCAGGTCTTGTAGGAGAGCCCTCCTTACTTTCACCTTACTTAGATTGTATTGCTTTTGATAAAAACAAACTGTCTCTGAAAATGGAAGTGTTTCAGCTCGTTACCGTCTTTAACAGCATTTCAAACCAATATTATTGCAAAAGTTCCCATTGCAAAGTGGAAAAGCAAAGTTTCTATTGTAAAATGGATATATGTGATGAAACATACGTTCAATTAAAGAACTGTTTAAACGGGATAAATACCTCTGATGGTTGAAGAAGGCATTTCAGGAGAAGACCTGGAATAAAGTACCGTAGTTCCTTGATCAACTTTTGATCTCATCTCAGCTTCACTGTTGACTGTACCTAATCTTTCTTCATTTACATCTTGTAAAAATACAAGAAATACAGACATACAGAACCAAAGTTAAACGTCTTCAAATTGGATAGCATCATTTTAAAAGAACAGATAAATTTGCAGCATGGACCAGACATGCACGTTTCGGGTACTTAACCCTCGTCAGTGATTGGCTTCAACATTAAACGCAAGTCAAAAAGCAGCATTTGATTTAAAAGTGCTGATCGTGAAGGTCTGACGCCTGTACGGTATACTATTCTTGTATGTACATTACTCGCATTTGTCGTCATTCAGCACAACGTCCCAATTTTCTGGGTATCAAACAATTTCCTATTCTAGCACATTCGTTCTATTTTTCTATTCGTTTTATTGACAATTTCAAAACATGGCTTTAGAAGCACTTTCAGACGAAGTTGACTCTTTCGGCAGCTGGTCTACAGTTCATTGTGATATTGAAAGTTCGACTATGTTCATGTGGTAGACAATTTCGTTAATTATATTCATATATCAGCGGTATATTTCTTGGTCATAAAATGTCGAGATTTACCTACTGATTGTTAATGAATAAACAGAATCTAAATATTTGGTGATTATTATATTTTGTAAGATCTGTGTAAAAATTCACCGAGTTCGATTTGCAGTTAAATATATGAATAGTCGTCAGAGAGGAGACAGAAAACAGGGGTCATTTCTAGCGAGAGGCACAAGAAGAAAAGGCAACATGTTTCGCTTTTGAAATGTTATCAGAGATAATTTGTGCTGTAGTCATTACTAAATGTTGGAAAACATTCTTTTTTTAAGCATTCACATTTTGTATGGATCTCTATGGGTACTAGTTGTGCGTCTCTTGTTGCAGATTTATTTTTTTACACGTATGAAAAAGAATTTATCCAAAATCTTCAAAAGCAAAGAAAACATGATGATGTGAAATGTTTCAATGGTACTTCTAGGTACCTGGAAGATATTCTTACTATCGACAATTCTGTTTTTGTAAAGTATAAAAATGTTATTTATCCACAAGAGCTGACTCTAAACAAGGCAAACGTTATAAACACAGAAACACCATATTTGGACCTAAATATCAAAATTGTTAATGGAGAGATTCATACAAGTGAGTATGACAAAAGAGATGATTTTGGATTCAACATAGTAAATTTTCCCTGGCTTGATGGTGATGTTCCTAGATTACCGCCATATGCTATATACATTTCGCAGCTTATCCGGTATGCTAAATCATTTGCTGATGTTTTGGATTTTCATAGTAGAAATTTACAAATAACCAAGAAACTTTTAGGTCAAGATTTTCGCTTTCAAAAACTAGTAAAGACTTTCTGGAAATTTTACAAAAATTATTGTCAACTTCTTTTGAAATTCAGACCCATACAAGCTACAGAGTATATTACTTTGGGTATTTTGCAACATGCGTGTTATGGTGAAAGGATCAACAAAATAAGAAGGTAGACAGAATTACCATACAAAATGCGTCAGAATCATCAAACGCCTTTTATACCTTGGATATGATCCTAATGTCAACAAACGGACACTAGGCTTGGTACTTGACCAATCCACAGTCTTGTACCAGCGCATACTTAAAACTTGCACTCTGACTGACGGTGACGACGGGACTACATGACGGACCCTGTCCAAACCTCTTTAGAGAAGACAGGGCCTCGACCACTTGTCCTCTCTGGATGTCAGTCGGACTCCTCAGGTGATAACATACATGAGCTCGCGTCGGAAGAGCGCGGATTGTATTACGCACGCCCTCTTTTTATATCCATTTACATATTCATCTATGTTGCTTGGGTCCCTGCGTTTTGCGGTCTTGTTTGTGTGTGGTCATCTAACAGTGAGGAGGTTGTTTTACACCAGAATTTTACGTTCTTCGAGACCTCTGGGAAAAGTGGGAGGGTTGTGCGCACGAAATCCAGGATAACCACACCGTCTGCTACTGACGTGGCACCGATTGTCCATTTGTCTCGTTGGTTTATGTGTAGTCATTTGTGTTTGATGTTTCTCTGTGATTTGACGTACCTTGTACCATAACGTCTCTTTCTGTGCGTGTCATCTTTGTGTTTTTACATTGGATGTTTTGGGGGTTTGCTCTTGGTGTTGCAACTAGGCGTTGTTGGAGATCCCCTCCTTTCTTGAGTATTGCTAAGTTAAATTCCGGGAAGAAATAAAAATTATGAAATATTGATCATGATTCTTCAATTGAAGTCTTAGCTTAATCGAAATGTTATGGAAACAAATGATGAAGTTGAGAAAAAAAAATAGCATGTACATATGCTTGTAAAATGTCACCTTTCAAGAATTTTTCCACCAAATCTTGCCTGCCATTTTCTGTTAGTGCTTCTCTTAGCTCTGATAAAAGTTCCTCTCTTGATGATCCTTGTCTGAGTGTCCTCCATCGAAGTAATCCTCTATAAATCGTAGTTTTAATATCCAGATTTTCCAAGATAATGTGATCTATTTCATGTTGAGGAACTCCAAGTAACACGCATACGAGAGTCCACTCTTTTCCAATGTTCATTGAGAGGCGTGCTAAAAACTTCTCCGATAGTATTTCTGTATAAATATAAAACATATAATTTGGGATTATCAAATATCCTGCATATGCCTTTAAACCCTTCAAGTTCAGTAATGATAAGCGAATGTTTAATTGTTTTGTATTAATTTATGAAAAGAAGAAATGGAGCACATGAAACGACATTCCAAGATGTAAATAAGAAGGACATGTTGCCAAACACAAGGGTAACCCCTTATAAGTTCATTGCATTTTTGACTAATAAGTTAGACTAATATGAACATAGGCAAAGCCTATAGGAGTGCGCAGCTGTTGTATTTATACTTTTATTTACATATCACTTATTACTAAATTTCTAATAAGAAATGTTTTTTTTTTCAAAACAAAATTCTACTGTAACACATTATCAAACGTTATGTATATTCCATTATCAATCGATACCATCTAGGCGTCTACCCCAGTTTTTATGTGTCAAAATCTAGGTCACACACTTGTAGAAAAAGTATGACGTAGTAAGTTGATCACGCGTCACACCAGACGAAGTTAAAAAACGAGCTGCACTGCTGTCTGCTGAAAGAAGTTTGGGTGAGCAAATTTAGGCATTAGTGGATCAAATATTCGATATTTAGGATGAAAACTTGATCCACTTGTGTAACTAATCAAAAGTGAATTTATCTTTGTTTCTTACGGAATCATGTAATACCGAATATTTAGAGCATCAGCGAATATTTTGAACCATGCTAGGTAAGTCAATATAGATCAAATGTTTTTTATACCTTTACTTATATTTTCCTATATAAAAAGATACTCATTAAAACTAGCTGTAACCCGCCTGATGGGACTATTTCCCGGCAAAGGGTGCGTTAGCTGAGAAGACTATTTCCCTAGAATTATAGCTTCGAAATAGGGCGGAGATACAGCGCGTGACTTCGAAATGGGGCGGAGCTACGTACAGCGCGTGCCGGTATAATAAAACAGTTCAAGTATACCATTGAGGGAGTTAGCATGATTCTGGTTTCCCTCGATCTGACCGGCTTCGCCTCGGAAAATAGATCTAGTCTCGGGAAACCAGAATCATGCTTACTCCCTCAATGATACACTTTAACTGTATAATGTACCATGGTACCTTTTCCGCGGTTGTACTCGACTTTTGTTTTATTCTAGTTACTTCCAGAAGAGCTGAAGTTTGTGCAGAACAAGAGTTACTCACAATATCAAGTAGATAAGATATCATGTCATATGGCATTAGAAATCCAGAGCACTGCAATATTTTCTTTCTTGTCATGTCATTTTCACAAATAAGTTGTATATATTTGTACAGTACATGCGTTTTGGACGAAATGACGTAAAGTGTAAATGGGACGGATAGTTCTTACGTCGTAACGTCTACTTGAAATCCATCTACTTCCTCTTTCTCCTCTACGCACATGCGCACTCGTTCAAAAGTCACTTTCTGTTTTTGAGACAAAATTTATGTACTATAGTCTACAGTGATGGTGGTACGTAAAGGGGTTGATAAGGGGTTCATCTATTTTTCCTTTTTCGAGACATTTCTATTTGTGAGTTCGGTTCGCGACAGTTCGAGCTGCGCTCTCTAATAGACTATATCAATCGTTTTGTAAAATGTAATGTATTTGAATTCTTTATTTTGTAGTTTTTCATGACTACAAAGTATATAGATTTGGGTAAGCACATAGAAGTATACAGTTTTGTTTTCTAGTATCAAAGTATGGCTACAAATAATATGAATCAAGGCAAAGCCTTATGTGCGAGCGGAGAAAAAAGACACCATACATTTTGTAAAACCTTTATCTCAAAATCAAAAACTTTTAAAAATCATAACCTTGTGATTCTAGGAATCCCACCCCGCCGGTTAAGTTGGACTTCCCATTACCACTGCAAAAGTAGAAAAATCTGGATCCGTCCCATCAACTCTACATAGACGTAGATAATTAGCGAGGGAGTCTGAAATCCCTCCCATTTCCTCTAGTGACCTTGAAATCCATTTAAAAAATCTCAAATATTTCTTCTTTACTACATAATTATTTCGATCATATCTATCTTGTTTGTTTGATACATTGAAAAGTGTAGAAAATCGCGGCAGTTTTGTGTAACTTTTCCTTAGAACTTGCATAACTGCAATCATGTGCCATTCTTGCACGTGAAAATGGACGCACTGCTACAATGACGTCACATATGGAGGAATAATGACGTCAAGTATACTGCAGAGTTACGTACCGTTGTGTCGTCATTAGTTATAAAGATGGCGGATTAGTTGCTGCTGAATTTCTGATTTTCAGACGAACAATTCGGCGAGTTTCACTTTATTGTATTATGCCATAAAATAGAAGAATTTTATCCATTGCGACTTTGTCAAGGTATGTTCAAGGTATGTTCTCCTGCTCTGTCGTTCAAGGGAATCGAGTCACTTTTACCCGTATCCTCGGTCCTGTTACCATACTTTTTCAGCTCCAAGTATGTACTATATCTTTTGCTCGTGCACTTTCCCATACACGCGTTACCATAAATGCGAGCTTCGCTCGCTATCACCATTTTTCTTGGCAAGTACTATTTTTATAAGCACATGGGCAACCAACCACCTAACAGGGATTTAAAACAGTTCACAAGATCATAGTTTAACTATAGTAAAAGACCAACATTAGTGTAAAATATTCCTTTTTTAAAGTATAAAGGATAATACATAAGGGTATCCTCTAAAATATAAAAGATGTTTGGTATACAGTTACTACATAGGCAGTCATGTACTCAAGGGGGTCACATCGATCATCTGATTTGCGAACGAAGGAAATGACCAATTTGGTAGATATTTTTTTATAACTTTTTTTCCGTTTCAAATAGTCATGTACACAAGGGGGTCACATCGATCATGATAATTACTATAGTATAACATGAATAGCTAATTTCCTGCGTTCTGATTGGCTAAAACAGCGCCTCTATGAAAAAATAAAACGTTATATCTACCCACGATGACGTCAAATGAGGTAGATATAACATTCCAACAGCTCTCCATGTGCTAAAAATAGATCAGCGATGTTTTAATAGTCGGAAATCAATGACTTGATTATTTTGTCGATGATTTAAAATAAAAGATGTTATAAGATTATTTTTTGTGACACAAAATTGACCATACTAGCATTTTTATCAATTTAAAAGCACAGTTTTATCTGCTCATACTCCAATGCTAGTCTAGAGAGGATTGATGATAAAGCATGTACCACTTACAATGTTAAACGTCTTTAAATTCAATAGCATCATTTATAAACGGACAAATTTGCAGCATGGACCAGATATGCACATTTCGGGTTCTCCCCCCTATTCCTCAATCTAAACAATGTAATATGGCCAAAGAGGGTGAAAATTATTATGTCAACAAATGTACCGAAAGATGTAGCAGGCTGGGTTGGATATGATGCTATAGGACCCACGTTTTAGAAATTACAAGAATTTTAGTATCAGAAAATTTTGAATGCGTTGAAAAGACAGACGATCAACCGAAGTTGATCGAACTTGGCAACATGTGCCCTCGGGGACTCCTGGTCTACCAGCAGTGACACTCATCAAGTAGTTCAAATGTTAAACGTCTTCAAATTCAATAGCATCATTTATAAAAGGATAAACTTGCAGCATGGACCAGACATGCACGTTTCGGGTACTCAACCCTCGTCAGTGATCCTCAATCTAAACAATGTAATATGGCCAAAGAGGGTGAAAATTATGTATGAAAGTGTTCCAACTCTATACCTTCACGAAGACAATTTCAAACCCATTTTTCCTGCACCAGACACGTGTTTCGAATATTAAATCCTCATCAGTGATACAAAATACAAATGAATGTTTAATTATCTTATAGTCTCTTTTACGTCTCATGCTGTGCTTGACTACACACTCTGTGTTTTCGCATCATATGTTTTGTTGGTGCTTTGCTCTGGGTGCTGCAACAAAGTATTGTTGGATATCCCTTCCTTTCTTTTCTAATGTTAATATTTAATGAAATATAAGATTAATTCTTCACCCCTGGTATAAGTTACCTGTTTCTGTTAAAATATTCACTTGCTGTTGCTCTTCCGAAGGGTCCATCGATGGTTCTCCTAAAATACACATTTGCACTTTAAATTGTGTTGAAATTTCTTTAACATGAAGAAGACGATTCCTTACAAAATGAACACCAAGCAAAATTGAATTGATATATCACTAATTAATCATCGTTACTAGAAAACCGAGGTTTTCCAACTCAAATCTTCTTACATAGCATTTCAAACTTATTTTAATGCATCTGCCACACACATGTTTCGGCTAGTAAATCCTCATCAGTCAAAGAGACTTTCAAACACTGCCATTTAAGTAGCATCCCTAGATTGACTTTTTGAAATTTTAACATTGCAAAGAGTGGGCGGCTCCAAATTTCCTGCAGGTACGATTCAATAACATAGTTAAATAACATCTATGGCGAAAATTGCATTGGAGGGATGGTGCTAGGATGTTTCCGTCCTTTAATATCGACGATATTTTGGGATGAGATGAATAAACTTCAAAATATCAAAGTAATATATGATGTCAAATTGGTAAAGGTCCAAAACAAATCATGCGACAGATCGGCAATGAAAGTAATTAAGAAACTTGAACCTCAAATAATTAATAGAATTAGCACAAATAAAAACGTATCATTTACCCGCAGGTATAGTGCTTAATGGCTGCGATTCCTCTGTTGGTTGCCTTAACAGTTCTCCTAAAATACAAATTATGAATTATCAATTGTGCATGAATTTGCAGCAAGGACCAGACATGCACGTTTCGGGTACTGAACCCTCGCCAGTGATCCTTAATCTAAACAATGTAATATGACCAAAGAGTATGAAAATTATGATGTCCAAAAATGTACCGAAATACGTAGCAGGATGGGTGGGATATGATGCTACAGGACCCACGTTTTAGAAATTTCAAGAAATTTGGTAACAGAAATTTTTGAATGCGTTGAAGAGACAGACGATCAACCGAAGTTGATCGAACTTGGCAACATTTGTCCCCGGGGACTCCTGGTCTACCAGCACTGACACTCACCAAGTAGTTCAAATATTAAACGTCTTCGAAATTAAATAGCATCATTTATAAACGGACAAATTTGTAGCATGGACCAGACATGCACGTTTCGGGTACTCAACCCTCGTCAGTGATCCTCAATCTAAACAATGTAATATGGCCAAAGAGAGTGAAAATTATTATGTACGGAAGTGTTACAACTCTATACCTTCATGAAGAAATTTTCAAACCCATTTTTCCTGCACCAGACACGTTTAGAATATTAAATTCTCATAAGTGATACAAAATTAATATTTAATTATCTCATAGTCTCTTTTACGTCTCTTGCTGTGCTTGTCTACACACTCTGTGTTTTCGCATCAGATGTTTTGTTGGTGTTTTGCTGTGGGTGCTGCAACAAAGTATTGTTGGATATCCCTTCCTTTCTTTTCAAAGTGTTAATATTTAATGAAATATAAGATTAATTCTTCACCCCTGGTATAAGTTACCTGTTTCTGTTAAAATATTCACTTGCTGTTGCTCTTCCGAAGGGTCCATCGATGGTTCTCCTAAAATACACATTTGCACTTTCAATTGTGTTGAAAAATCTTGAACATGAAGAAGACGATTCCTTACAAAATAAAATACCAAGCAAAATTGAATTGATATATCACTAATTAATCATCGTTACTAGAAAACCGAGGTTTTCCAACTCAAATCTTCTTACATAGCATTTCAAACTTATTTTAATGCATCTGCCACACACATGTTTCGACTAGTAAATCCTCATCAGTCAAAGTGACTTTCAAACACTGCCATTTTAGTAGCACCCCTAGATTGACTTTTTGAAATTTTTACATTGCAAAGATTGGGCGGCTCCAAATTTCCTGCAGGTACGATTCAATAACATAGTTAAATAACATCTATGGCAAAAATTGCATTGGAGGGATGGTGCTAGGATGTTTACGTCCTTAAATATCGACGATATTTTGGGATGAGATGAATAGTCTTCAAAATATCAAAGTAATATATGATGTCAAATTGGTAAAGGTCCGAAACAAATCATGCGACAGATCGGCAATGAAAGTAATTAAGAAACTTGAACCTCAAACAATTCAATAGAATTAGCACGAATAAAAATGTATCATTTACCCGCAGGTATAGTGCTTAATGGCTGCAATTCCTCTGTTGGTTGCCTTAACAGTTCTCCTAAAATACAAATTACGAATTATCAATTGTGCATAGAAATCTTTTTCATTGATACCTGTTTAAGACTCTCCTTGTCTTACCGATAAGTATGAAAATACACATCAAAGTTTATTATTTTAGGGGAAAATGAATGGTTTAAGATGACAAATATGGATAATGACCATATCCCTTTATAAAGCACAAAATCGATAATTCAAAAATCAGAAACCGAAGGCATACAAAATCAGGACAAAACAGGAACCAAAGCAAACAAACAAAAACCTCCACCATATGAAAAGAAGCGAACTCCCGATATGGGAGTGAGACCAGGTGCCCAGGAAGAGTGAGCATCTCCTGCTTGCATGCAACACCCGCCGCTTCAATTCGGTAGAACTGTCACATCCGGTAACTTCAATTTCGGAAGACATAGAGAACAATCTTTGGTTGGATGGTTCAAATGGTTTATGACACCATTCTGGAGAGTGGGACATCATAGTGAATGAAGAGCTAGCTCCAAAATCAGTCCTTCCAACAAAAATAGCGATATGCAATACACAAGAAAGGCATGTTTCGTATACGATGAGCTACATTATATTAAAATAAAATAGAAATGGGAAAGATATCCAGCATGACCACCCTGCACTCACCCACAAGGATATTCACTAGCACATCATACTAAACAATCGAAACAGATGTACTGAAACATCAAACATGAACTACAACATATAAAATGAAGGAAATAGTTTAATAACAAGTAGAATGCCAAAAGAATCGCTACAACAGTTGACAAATTTTGTCGTAGAAGTGATTTCCAAAGAGCTTGTGGGATAAGTTCAAATACGAAAATGTGCAATGATTGTTTATGATAAACATTTATAGTTTTGAAGTATGTATCTCATAGTTTCGAGGACACTTGCATGGTTGCTTGTCAAGGGGTTAAATACAACAGAAACATGTACAGTCAAATGTTCCTAAAATTTTGAGTAAGAACTTGAAAATCTACTCTTTTTATGTTCTGACTTACGTTAGACTTATGCTTATGTGAATGTTTTTTTTTTCAAGACGATATTCCACAAGAGGCCATGCATAAGCAAAGGAGTAGACTATTTGTACATCGGACTTTTTTATTTATCAGTATCAGTTGGTGGGTTATGCGAACGTTATCCGGATATAAACACCATTTGCTATAAATATAGAGGGTGATCAAATTTTAAGTCAGCATTAGATGCATTTTGTTCTCCTGATTTTCGAGATTCAATGAAAAGTCTTTTCTTTGTTTCTTGGCCCATTTTATAAGGGAACATTTTATTGTCTCTATTTGCTTGTTAGTGTTGTTGTTGTATGTTCATTAATTGTTGCTATGTGTATGAGATGAACGTCTTTTCTTTGTTTCTTGGTCCATTTTATACAGGAACAATTTATTGTCTCTATTTGCGTGTTGGTGTGGTTGCAGTATGTTTAACGTCTTCAAATTCAATAGCATCATTTTAAAATCAGATAAACTTGCATCATGGACCAGACATGCACGTTTCGGGTACTGTACCCTCGTCAATGATACTTAATCTAAACAATATAATGTGGCCAAAGAGTGTTCATTAGTTGCTGTACATGTACTGCATTAGTTTTAAAAATTTAAAGAATGTTAAAAATCTAAATAATTTGTTTAATAAAACACTGATTACCAATGGATCCCAAGTACAATTGGATGACGTCATTACCATTAAATGGCACTATGTTTGATGATATTTTTCTTTTCATTAAAAGCGGTAAACATTCATGTATTTTCATGAGAGATATCAAGTATTCCCAATGAAAGGAGTAGGTGCGGTAACCTGTCATTTCGGCCCTATTTTCAAAGTTGTTTATATATCAATAATATTCTTGTTTATAAAATGTCGAATGTATAGTGAGTCCAAATCATGAAACCTTGTTTTTGTTTCACAGTCCTATACTGAATAATACGTCGCTCAAACGTCTAAAAACGCTGAAATCATTGAAAATATCAATAAATGAGCGATATTTCGATACAAAACTATGAAATCAAGTGGAAGTCCAGGCCTTGCCCGTAAATATTTTTTTGTGTCAATCGATGGATTCCTGATCGGCCTTTTAATTTGCATAAAAAAAATTCGTGGGCGAGGCCTGAAGCATAGATGAATTTTGAATATTTGTGTGTAAAATACGATGATTTTCCTGAGTTTTGCGTCATTCAGGGTAAATGACATCAAAACATGACGTCATACATCACGCGCGTGATGTTAAGAGGGCTCAAAATTATGACGCGGTATTTTCTCAAACATTCAACTTTGCAAAAAGTGATAATTAATAATTCGTTTATCAAAAATATTTTTCGTCGAAATTATAGGGCCAATATGAGGGGTTAGCGCACCTAGTCCTTTATTTCTAGAGAAAATTCGAGGGCCGATTTAGGGGTCTCGTGGCTCTACCCCCTTCCTGTAGGGTCAATTAAGTAGCATACCCAAATAAAATCTATGTTCATAATAACATTGAAGGCAAGATGTTTTAAAACTCCTTTAATTTCGATAATATGACAAGTTTCCGAAATAGTAAACTAATATGTCTGGTCCATGCATGCTGTTAATTTATCAGGTTTTAAATGATGCTATTGAATTTAAAGACGTTTAACATGTATGATGTCAAATTGATAAAGAGCCAAAACAAAGCTTCAAAATCACTTTTCTTTTATATCTAGATATATAAGTGTAAAGCGTCTTCAAATTCAATAGCATCATTTAAGAACAGATGAATTTGCAGCATGGACAAGACATGCACTTTTCGGATACTTAACCATCGTCTGTGATCCTTAATCTAAACAATGTAATATGTGTATCTCACGAACAGTAATCAAAGTAATGGTGTATCTCACGAAGTTTTTGGAAGTTTGGAGAGGATTATTTTTGGCTTTCACTCAGGGAATTTTCATTGGCGTTATGGCGGCGTCAATGATAAATAATGCAACGACATATCGATATCAGAGTAGTTGAAATAAATCCAAATGAAGATAAACGAAATGCTGTCGCACTTTGACCCCTTATCCGTACCAGGATAAGAAAATACGTTCTGACTGTATGGAATTAATCCAGAGGATACTTTCCGTCAGAAATACAAAAAACGAAAAAAAAAAAAACAAAAAAAAACAGAAAAACAAAACCAGAAAAAAAAAACAAAAAAAAAAAAAAAAAGAAAAAAAAGAAAAGAAAAGAAATATGCATGGCTCGCCAAAACTAGGTCACCATGCTCCGCCATTGGCATGAAAAACGTAAAATACTGTGAAATATATTGACATAAAACCCAATTACAATACCAAATATATAAATCTCATGTATATCTCATGTAAAGCAGAATTCGTCGCAGACAGCGCTACTTTTATTAAACAAAAGAATTAATAAAGACGTTTACTATAATTTAAAGATGCAAATCTAGTGATTTCAAGCCTGCAAAACATAATGATTTCTTGAGGAACCAGCTTTTTCAAAATAGGAACTAGACAAAGTAAACACTACAGTTCATCTCTGAATGTCGGGCGGACCCCTCGGGTTACTGCATGCAAGAACTCGCTCCAACAGGCACATTGAAACTATTTTACGTACGCCCTATGTTTTATTTTATATTAATTTACACATTCATCACTGTGTAACTTGGCCTTTTGTATTTTACTGTCTTGTTTTATGGCCATCTTACAGTGAGGAATTAAAACAGAACAATCTTATGTTTTCCGGGATCTCTGTGAAACCGAACAAAAAAAAAAGCCCCGGAAAAGTGGGAAGGATGTGCGCACAATTCGGATAACCACACCATTGCTACTAACGTGGTATATGGCCGCCGTAAGTCGGCACCGATTGCCCATTGGTTCTGTTGGTTTATGTGACTTCCGTTGTGTTTTGTCTTTTGATTTCGTGTGTTGGTGTCCCTTGTCCTTTTTGTCTCTATTTTGGCCTGTCTACTCTGTTTTCACAAAAAGGTATATCGATATTTTGCTGTGGGTACTGCAACCGCTTGTCTTGCTGGATACCCCCTCTTTTCTAGTGAATATCAAGTCTTTAACTAAGCAACAAAAATGGACAAGCATCCACTACACCAACAAACACAAGAAACATATCCACGATAAACACTCTGCAAAGAAGCAAACGTAAATCTCCGATGAAACTGAGATCTTGCGCCATGCTATCATGTTTCAGATATTCAAAGTTAAAATGAACCGATTGCATTCTTCTATTAAAACCATTTGATTTGATTCGTATAGGAAGAATTACCATATCGGCATCTCCTCAGTTCTAAATGTCACCAAAGAACACGTTAGTGCTGGATACATAGAACAATCATCGGATTACATCTTTAAAAAACAAATAACTATTCAAATACTTACGATTTCTGGCCTTTCCTTTTTGAACTGTAATTAGAAAAAGAAGACAACATGATAAGATAGTGCCTCGTCAGAATATAAAGTACAAATTCTCAAATTCTTTCAATAGTTATCTTTAACATTCGCAAATAGATTTTGGTATGAAATAGTATACTTTATGTTCCTTGATGTTGCGCTTGCCCTCTCTGTGTTTCGCATTTTTGTGCCGTGGTATGTTGCTGTAGATATTGCAAACGAGTCTTTTTGGAGATCCCCTCCTTTCTTTCTCTAAGCGTTTCGATATACCTTGCAATTAACACACTTATTTTCATATGAAATGTTTAGAATCATCGAGTGAAAGTCAAACACAAAGTAAAAAAAAACCTAAACTAAATAAAAAAACCCCCGAAACAAACCGTTCTGCAAGAAAGTAAAGGGAATCCCATATTCAGGCATAATCAACTAGCTGAGGAGAGTAAGCAGCGCCGACTTACTAGCAACATCCGTCACTTTGTATTGCGTCCAATTCGCTTTTGAAAGCATTTAAGATACATGAAAGCTAAGTATGTAATTATTGATAAGTACATACATATAAATAAATATTTCGTCGACCTTAGGTTCAATTTAACATTAACACTAACCAAACCATAGTACAGCTCCAAAAGAAGAGATGATAACAACACAAATTGCAATGGGAAGGACGATGTTAATAGTCATATGTTCATCATCATCAGATTCATTCTCCGTTTCAGGTTTCACAGGTAGCTCCGTAGAAGTTGAGAGCCTGGAAATGATAAATTGCCAATTAGGTTATATTCTTCTTAATTTTTCCTAAATTCTATCCAATGTTAAACCTCTTCAAATTCAATAGCATCATTTATAAACAGATAAACTTGCAGCATTGACAAATCTGTTTTAACTTTAGTTTTATTATTATTAGTTAATTCAAGTGTTACATTTAAGTTTAATTTAAGGAAATAATTGAACATTTTGCACTTAGAAATGATAACATTTTCACGTCGTTCTGTATTAATGTAGTAGATTACCGTCTGAAGTTTTCTTTCATTGCATATTTTTCTCTTCTATCTATGTTTATATATGAGACATGTAACAGGGATAAATACAGATTTGAATACATATACACTGCCATCCATAAATAACTATACAAACAAGGAAATCATTCTAAATTTTTCTCCTAGTTTCTCCTAATTTTTCAATCCTGAACTTGACAGAATCATAAAAAATTATGAATTGTGATGAGGAAAATGTAAAAAGAAACATTTTTCATCTGCACAATTTTTTTTCCAAAAATTGTCATTTTTATGTAAAAAGAACAAAAAATTCAAAAACATGAAATATTTGGGTCAAGTTTGTTACAAATGATTTCTACAAGGTTCATTATTAGAATCATACAGCAATGGATTTGAAACTGTTCATTTTATAACAGCAGCATGAGTAGAAATAGTGTATACTAATTTATGGATGGCAGTGTATATTTGAAGGTCAGCAACTCTCAGTGTTTATGCTGAATCATGTCTCCTGTGAATATCATTCACTTTGAACTCAAAACAGGGAACTATGTTGGATTCTCTTGATTTATAACTGTGCCAATTGAAATTCTAATTATTTCGCCTTACCTTCTCGACTTTGAGACTGAATCGGTACAAAATGTACTCCTTTGGCGTTTATTGTTTCTGTTTGTGGGAGTCAATAATGGTGTATATGTGTTTCTTTGAAGAATGATAAGTGATAAGAAGAGGCGTTTTCATGTGTTGTTAGTGGTAATTGAAACGATGTTTCTCCTGTTAATAATATCTGGTACTCACTCTGTCCAATCGATAGTAATGCAAGCAGGATCTGAAATCAAACAATACTGTTTACTAGGCTTTTAGAGATGAAAAAAAAATGATAAGAAATCTTATTCCTGTTGACTATTCAGTTCCATATGACGATACTATTTGATACTAACGATGTAAATGGCCGTCCTACGTCGGTATATCTCGTTGGTTTATATGTCTGTTGTGTTGAATGTTTTGTTGTCGTCTATGGTGTATATACAATTAGTCTTCTTTGTCCCTTTAGTTTCTCTTCTTATTATTGTCTATGTTTTTGCTCTTGATGTGCTTGGTAGTTTCTTCAGCCGAGTCTTCTTGGGGATCTCTTTTTATCTTTTATCATCATGCAATTCTTATTAAAGTACATGTATATTTTTTCACAAAATGTTTTGCAAATATCTCATATTTGTGTCCGTTATAATTATTTTGCAATTTGTATAAAAAAACTGATATTCCATTGCTTTTGCATTGGATGTTTTGGGGTTTTGCTGTGGGTGCTGCAGGAAGGATCCGCATCTTTCTTTTGCATACATGTATAGCATTATAAAAGAAAAAATGAAAAGTAAAAATCGGTTTAAGAATGGTCAAATTAAGTATGAACCACTCAAAGCGTACATGTACCTTCCCTCCGTAATACAGAAATAGAAATTTTGAAATCAATGTTTATAAAGCTTCATTTTCATTTATAGATATGCGTACCACGTATACAGAGACAACACTTACATTTGTACATTTCATTTACTGTATATTTCGGATGATATTTCCCTGGACATCCTTTCACATTATCCGGACAGTCGTTGAAGTTGGTATCCAGACCAAGAACAGGAATGGTTCCATCGCAAGTGTAGAAAACAGGACATTTTCCTAAATAAAATTCTTATCAATTAAACATATGCTTTGACGTTCATGATTTCAAAATTGATTTTCTACATAAGGACTAATAAAAGGATATGCTTTACCATTACAATTACATTTGAAATATCTATCATTACTTATTCAGGAAAAACGTATACTGTTTGATATATGAATATTTATTTTAGCTAAAGGAAAATGACGATTCTTATATCTATTATATCACACTAACAATTTTTGATATGTTTTCTTGCAGATTTTGAAAGTTCGAAAATTAAGTGATATGTTTCTACATTGAAGGAAAACGATACAGATGCACAATGTTGTTGTTCCTGTCTTGACAAAGGTCTACCGATGAAGCTTCTATGAAAGAATGTATGTATTTCAATTTTCTTGTTTGATGTGTTGTCACTGATATTTGTCAATATTGAAATATATGTTCTTTTATAAAGTTTCAGCGTACCATATGCGCATATATTTCAGTTCTGTTTGGAGTTGATTTGTCTGTTGTCCTCATGATTTGTGTCTTCCTTTGACCTATTGACATTGTTTCTGTCTGTTCCTATGATTGATTGTTTTGCGAAGTTGGAGAGGGAAGTGCTTTTCTCATATATGAAGGCACCAAACCAACTGCACTGCATTTTCGATAATCGTCCGGTGCACACCAGTCTGTTCAATTTATGAAATCTATTTTTCGATGTATATACGTTGATTTGATCTTGGTCAATTTATTGTGGAAGTTATGTTCCTAGTTGTCCACTGCCGTTAGATGAAGTTGTTACGTCTAATGATCGTTGTTTTTTGTTGAACAAAGGATGTGTTTTGCTGTGGAGAGTCTTGCTGGAAATCGTTTATAAAGCATGCAGTGATTACCTACAAATAAATAGTGTACATCACGAACTTTTATATCAAGATTTGTTATAATAATTTTATGATCCGAGTGACTGGAGAACGATTGAAATAAGATATACGAAACATGAGAAAATTTCCAGTGCAGCCAATCGATCGAGAACTGTAATACAATTAAAAATGTAAAGGGTACTTATTAGACTGCGTCTAGAATTACTGAATTCACACGAAAGAAGTGAAGGTTCATATGTTATTTTCAAGCGCATATTGCCGCGGAAGATGCTAGCAGAAGCACACCGAGGTAACGAGAAAAAGTGTACAAATCAACTTGGTTGAAATCTGATTTAACACCCGAATTTACTATTGTAGTATTTCTCAGGCGGTAATCACTTTAAGTTATAGCCGTTTCAGTATCTCTCTATAAAAACTGTATACCAAAATGCCTATGAATTTAAATATTTGACCAAACAGTCTTACGTCAATATTAGACAGGACAGTCAGCAGTTATTTTTTACCCATACACGCTACATCATTAGTGACGTCACGTCATTGATTGCGTTATAAATCCTGCCTTATACCCACTTTTTTTCTTAAAATGGCAAACGCTAATCTTAAAAATATGATATTTCTTAATGATTATGGCAAACGCTCATCTTAAAAATATGATAAATGTTCAATGTTGAAATATTAACGGAAGGTATCACAAAACAATTATTAACTGGGAATTCGGGCATTTATGATTTGTTGGACATTCGGCTCTGGCATCAATTTCTCGTCTGGTCCAATAATTCATTATGATATAATTTTCAGGTTTGTTTGTTTACATGAATCTATGCATTTTGATTGGTCCAAAATACACGTCCATACCCCAATGGACACGATAAAATACCGGATGACCCGGAACTTCTTTCATCAAAATTATTCAATGTTGGTAAGATCGGCTTTTGAATGATAAATATGCAAAAATATTTTTTTTGTTAACAGCAGCCCTCAGATAAAAATGTACGATATCAGAATTAATGAAAATTGTATGAGAATTTCGATAAGGTAGCGGGTTTTAACAACGTTATTCGTTTGCTATGCACCTGTTTTTTGAAGCTCCTTAGATCATTCCCTATCCTTAAACTTTGATGATAGACAGAAAATGCAGTAAAATCACTGGAGAAAAAGAATCTCCAATCTATTTTCTTTAAAATTACCATCCCATCGTAACAGTTTTTGGGTCGAGCATCCCGCGTTTTAAATTTCCCAAAGGCTGACGACTGTCAACCTGCAAAAGTTCTGAATGAAAAGGACCGAAGATCACTATTTCAGACAACTTCTATGAGATACGATCAGTCTGAACGTATGAATTATTGAAAGTAGAAACTTTTGTAGTGATGTATTTTCACCGAGAACGAAATATCATCAGCGAACAGAAAATGAGAGATCGAAAGACAGCGACCTACCTCGGCCTCGATCAGGCTATAGTATTGTCATGAATTTTCACTGATACTAATAGATCAAAATCATGCCGTTTTCTGCAAGTATTAAATCTATAGGTACAGAGAATATATCTGTATAAACTCCCAGCTCCTGCGTGTACAATCCAAACACATAACTCCCATGTTGGCGACCTTGAACTGCAGAGCGCGTCTTCAAACAGCTACGTCATATCATCTGATGATGTAATGAATTGTTAAAGTGGGGCTCCAGATGGGGAACAAATATTTTTGACACATTTGAGGCTTTCAAATAGCTACGTATAAATCACGTGATAGGCTCTTGCGATTATCGAAAATGCAGTGCAGTGTGCTTGTTGCCTTGATCTCCTCCCTTCTCTTCATATATGAGAAACACAGTAGGAATGTAAATATATATATATGTACACTGCAAACAATCTGTACTCTCACCCATGCTTCCCTCGATAATATCCGGATAAGAACAACCTTCCACTAGTACCCCGCCTCTTGCCTGTAAACAAGTGTAGTTTGTTCCTTCTTCAAAACAATGAAACTCTCTGTATCTCTTATCCCATTGTTCTTTTGTAATGGGACACTTCAATGTTTCCTTTGTACATGTTTCGATAGGTTTTTGTGCCCCTGACAGTGCAGCAAGAAAAAACACCCCAAACAAGTTCATAGCCAGTTATCGAATGGATTAATGAATTATCGGATATTTAGCGATCTGTAAAAAGAAATAAAAAATAAGTATTTTTTTTCAATGACGTTTCGATCCTTTCACTATATTTAAAAGCTCCAACAAGTCATTTTCTTAAAACTGGTAAAGTACTACATTATGTAGTAACTATATATTTTCTGAAAAATAATGATGCCCAAAGCTACGAAATAAAAATGTTTGGACTAGAAAATCAAAGGGGAATAACACATAAGGTAATTTTTTTCAATTATTGCAATATAACATATACAAAATCCTTGTAAAAGAGTTGTTTTTTTCCATTTGGGTTTAAAGCTCTGTGGGTCTTATATCTGGTATACTTATACTCTGTCTAATACTCTGGGCATCATTGCCTCTCAGATAATATTAGTATTTATAGTGCATTACTAACCGAAGCATTTACCATACTTTACAAGGGACATGAGTAAAGTGTTATGTAAAACACATCCATTGCACATGGAATACCTAAGATGAGTAAAAGAAGATCCTGACAACAATTACAACAGCACTCACAAAAGAGCACCAATTGAGCATCGACGGACCCTTAGCAAGCAAGAGGTAGGATCAGGTGCCCGGGAGGAGTAAGTATCCCCTGTTTGGTTAGCCGCACCCGCCGTCGATGTCCACGTTTGAAAATGAAAACAATATCTAAAACATGCACTGTCTGAGGTTATGTCTATACGGAAAGTGCTATGGCGACCATGTCAGGGAAATACATTCAAAACACTTACTGTCAAACCCCTCGCGGGGAACTTTTTTACTAGATCCACACGACAAAGAGCATAATTAAATTATCAATTTAAAATGAATCCTGCTTGAACCGAGAAGTTCAAAATCAGTTTTCGTCTATCGAACTAAAACTTTACCAAATTAGATTTTTACCTTGTTACACAAGATATATGATGACACTATTTCCAGGCATCTGGATGTACACATTCTGGTTTCTCATATTCCCTGCAACAACCATCCCGCTCTTTCCTTTGTATTTAAGATTCGATCCATGTGATTTATAATTTAAGAAATAGATGGGACATATTGAAACCTCTCCCAGATGTCTGAATAGGAAAAGTAAATTATCAGAGGATAAGTTGGCTACAACTTGGTAATAATTTCGAAGTAAATATATGAATATTTGGCAAGATAGGGTTGGGGTTCCAAATTCCTACACATTGAATATTGATCCAATTTTATGTTCATGTTGTACAATTAGAACATTACATCGGATTTAATTAGTCAATAATTATTTAGCTATATTTATAGAGCACAGAGCATAAACTTTTTTCTGTATGCCCAATGCTTTTAATATCATATACATACACTGCTATTCATATATTAGTATACACTATTTCTATCAATGCTGCTGTTAAAAAAAGAACAGTTTCGAATCCATTGCTGTATAACTCTGAAGATGAACCATATAGAAATCATTTGCAACAAACTTGACCCAAATATTTACATTTATTGAATTTTTATTATTTTTTATATAAAAATGACAATTTTTGAAAAAAAGTTGTGCGATGAAAAAAGTTTCTTTTTTGCATTTTCTTTATCACAATTCATAATTTTGAATTGTGTGAAGCCATTTATTCTGATTCTTTCGGGCTCAGAATGGAAAAATTAGGATTTTACTAATATTGAATTTAGAATGATTTCCTTGTTTGTATAGTTATTTATGGATGGCAGTGTATATGTGTGCTACTGTCTTGTTTGTGATGTCAGCTAACAGAGATTAAGCGTTTTCATTGTACAATGTACAATGACTTTGCGTATCGGATTACCCATGTTCATTCTGTAAGTGCGAGGGTTGTGTTCACTTCACCATTCACTTTAGCGTAATGGATTGTTGTCCAAAATCAGAATATGGTGCACATCAGTCTCCTCAATTTATGAAATTTATGTTTCGATCTATAAACGTTGATTTGATCTTGGTCAATTTATTGTGGAAGTTATGTTCCTAGTTGTCCACTGTCGTTAGATGAAGTTGTTACGTCTAATGATCGTTGTTTTTTGTTGAACAAAGGATGTATTTTGCTGGGAGAGTCTTGCTGGAAATCGTTTATAAAGCATGCAGTGGTTACCTACAAATAAATAGTGTACATCAGGAACTTTTATATCAAGATTTGTCAAAACAATTTTATGTTCCGATTTACTGGAGAACGATTGAAATAAGATACACGAAACATGAGAAAACTTCCAATGCAGCCAATCGACCGCGAACTGTAATACAATTAAAAATTTAAAGGGTACTTATTAGACTGCATGTAGAATTACGCAATTCACACGAAAGAAGTGAAAGTTCGTATGTTATTTTCAAGCGCATATTGCCGCGGAAGATGCTAGGAAGCATATCGAGGTGGAGAGAAAAATTGTACAAATCAACTTGGTTGAAATCTGATTTAACTCCCAAATTTACTATTGTAGTATTTCTCAGGCTGTAATCACTTTTAGTTATAGCCGTTTCAGTATCTCTCTATAAAAAATGTATACCAAAATGCCTATGAATTTAAAATATTTGACCAAGCAGTCTTACATCAATATAAGACCGAACAGTCAGTAGTTATCTTTTTTACCCATACACGCTACATCATTTGTGACGTCACGTCATTGATGGCGTTATAAATCCTGCCTTATACCCACACTTTTTCTTAAAATGGCAAACGCCACGCTTCAAAAATTTTGTTCGACAGTATATTCTCGCAGTGGTATCAACCAGATGTGGATTTTAAAGAATTTGAAGGAACTTTTAGAACATCTGAAATCCACTCATTTTAGTAGAGTCCATTCGATCAAAGCCTTTGATTTTTCGACACTTTACACTACAATTCCACATTCTAAATTGAAAGAAAGACTCGTAAAAATTATAAGTAATGCGTTTACAAGTAAGAACGGTAATCGCAAATACAAATTTATTGTTGTAAACTAAGACAAAACCTACTTTGTAAAAGAAAAGTCCGATTCTGAAAATAAGTACACTGAAACATACATTATTCAGATGTTAAACTTTCTGATCGACAACATTTTTGTGGTGTTTGGAGGAAAGGTCTTCCAGCAAATTGTCGGAATTCCAATGGGGACCAATTGTGCTCCACTCCTTGCCGAAATTTTCCTGTACTCGTACGAAGCTGAATTCATTCAATCTTTGGTCTCTGAAGGGAAAAGATACTTAGCTTCTGACTTCAACTTCACTTACAGATACATAGACGATGTGTTGTCCATCAATAATCCAAAATTCGCGGTTTACCTGAGCAGTATCTATCCTTCGGAGCTTGAGGTCAAAGAAACTACAGAGACAAATAATTCAGCATCCTATTTGGACATAATGTTGTCCTACGACACTGATGGTCACATGAACACCTCACTCTATGACAAACGTGACGACTTCAATTTCAGCATTACAAACTTTCCTTTTCTGAGTAGCAACATCCCTTCATCGCCTGCTTATGGCGTGTTCATATCTCAGCTGATACGCTATGCCAGAGCAAGTACCAAATATACGGATTTTGTTCTGAGAGCTAGGCGTCTTTCAGATAAGCTTCTTAGTCAGGGATATGTTTGTGACCGACTAACATCGTCACTGAGGAAGTTCTACGGTCGATATGGGGAACTCGTCATACACTATGATGTCCCACTTTCCAGAATGGTGGATGATATTCTGTCATAGACCATTTGAACCATCCAATCAAAGATTGTACTCTATATCTTCCAAAATGGAAGTAAACGGATGTGACAGTTCTACCGAATTGAAGCGACGGGTGTTGCATGCAAGCAGGAGATGCTTACTCTTCCTGGACACCTGGTCTCACTCTCATATCGGGAGTTCGCTTCTTTTCATATGGTGGAGATTTTTGTTTGTTTGCTTTGGTTCCTGTTTTATCCTGATTTTGTATGCCTTCGGTTTCCGATTTTCTGGGTTATCGATTTTGTGCTGTAAACAGGGATATGGTCATTATCCATATTTGTCATAAGATCTATAAGTACAGAGAATATATCTGTATAAACTCACAGCTCTTGTGTGTACAATCCAAACACATAACTCCCATGTTGGCGACCTTGAACTGCAGAGCGCGTCTTCAAACAGCTACGTCATATCATCTTATGATGTAATGAATTGTTAAAGTGGGGCTCCAGATGGGGAACAAATATTTTTGACACATTTGAGGCTTTCAAATAGCTACGTATAAATTATTTCTATTTTGTTTGGGAACTAGTTCGTAAATTTAGGATAAATTTGGGTTTGGAAATTAAAAAAGACTGTTCAATTTTGACATTTTATTGAAGTATGAACTCTTGTTTGTCGCATCACAAATTTTGCGTAAAACCGCTTCGCTACGCTACACGGATTTACACAATTTGTGATGCGACAAACCAAAGTTCATACCCCAATAAACTGTCAAAAATAGCAATCCAAAAAATTCTTGTGTCGTCTGCTAAGCGGCTTTCAAGATTATTTTTCCAGAAAGTGGATCCAAATTATTGGTATCAGTAGTAAAGTCTTGTCAAATGAAATTCATAGATTTTTAGAAAAGAGTGTCAATCATCTAGGTCAAGGTCACTACGTAAAATATGGTAACAAAAAGGTCTCATCATAAGAAATATTAAAGACCTATCACTTACCAATCAAAAGATATATTCAACCTTAATTTCTTAGAAAAGAAGGTCGAATACAAGGAAAATACATGTAAAATATCAAAGCCCTATCACCTACCAATCAAAAGATATAGCCAATTTTACTTTTCTTGAAAAGTAGGTCAAATATCTAGGTCAAGGTCACAAGGTCAAATATTATGGTGGGTGTAGAAAGGTCTTGTCACAAGGAACATATGTGAAATACCAAAGCCCTATCACTCACCAACCAAAAGGATGACAAATATGGATAATGACCATATCCCTGTCTACAGCACAAAATCGATAATTCAGAAAATTAGAAACCGAAGGCATACAAAATCAGGATAAAACAGGAACCAAAGCAAACAAACAAACAAAAATCTCCACCATATGAAAAGAAGCGAACTCCCGATATGGGAGTGAGACCAGGTGCCCAGGAAGAGTAAGCATCTCCTGCTTGCATGCAACACCCGTCGCTTCAATTCGGTAGAACTGTCACATCCGGTAACTTCCATTTTGGAAGACATAATGTACAATCTTTGGTTGGATGGTTCAAATGGTCTATGACAGAATATCATCCACCATTCTGGAAAGTGGGACATCATAGTGTATGACGAGTTCCCCATATCGACCGTAGAACTTCCTCAGTGACGATGTTAGTCGGTCACAAACATATCCCTGACTAAGAAGCTTATCTGAAAGACGCCTAGCTCTCAGAACAAAATCCGTATATTTGGTACTTGCTCTGGCATAGCGTATCAGCTGAGATATGAACACGCCATAAGCAGGCGATGAAGGGATGTTGCTACTCAGAAAAGGAAAGTTTGTAATGCTGAAATTGAAGTCGTCACGTTTGTCATAGAGTGAGGTGTTCATGTGACCATCAGTGTCGTAGGACAACATTATGTCCAAATAGGATGCTGAATTATTTGTCTCTGTAGTTTCTTTGACCTCAAGCTCCGAAGGATAGATACTGCTGAGGTAATCCGCGAATTTTGGATTATTGATGGACAACACATCGTCTATATATCTGTAAGTGAAGTTGAAGTCAGAAGCTAAGTATCTTTTTCCTTCAGAGACCAAAGATTTAATGAATTCAGCTTCGTACGAGTAAAGGTAAATGTCGGCAAGGAGTGGGGCACAATTGGTCCCCATTGGAATTCCGACAATTTGCTGGAAGACCTTTCCTCCAAACACCATAAAAATGTTGTCGATCAGAAAGTTTAACATCTGAATAATGTCTGTTTCAGTGTACTTACTTAAAAGATATATACAATTTTATTTTTTTGAAAAGTAGGCGAAATATGTAGGTTATGGTCAATAGGTAAAAAATTATGGTATGTTTAGGAAGGCGTTGTTACAAGAAATACACATGTGAAATATCAAACCCCTATCACTCACCAATCGAAAGATATAGTGAATCTCCTCTTTTTTCGAAAGCAGGTCAAATATCTAGGTCAAGGTCACAAGAACAAATATTATGGTATGTGTAGAAAGGCATTGTTACAAGGAAAATACATGTAAAATATCAAAGCCCTATCACCTACCAATCAAAAGATATATACAATCTTACAGACAGGCAAATCAGATCCCTAAGTGTCGCTATGCTTCGCAGGCGACACAAAATCACAAGAAGGGCACTCTGCGTGGTACTTTTTCCATCTAAAGCCTCGAATCAGCACATTCTAAAGAGTTGCACACTGACTATGCCTTTGTACGTACTCACTGACGGGTTCTGTTTTCAATGGTCATTTTCACCTCTAGTTCACACGAATATTATCAACAAAATTTGATTTATCGATTAAGATTACACCAACAATACATCTTTAGACATATTATAAAAGTAGCAATTTAGGGATTTGGAAGAGAAAACATTTATAAGTTGTTTACCTGTATTGGTTAATGTACTATTCATAGAATAATTTCATGAAAAATATCAAAAAATTTTGTTCAGAAAGTAGGCAAATGATGTTTTAGTGAAAATGGCAGTAAGGTATACCTTAGACTTGCATAAGGGCAGATTTCGGATTAAATGTGAACGCCAAAATTGGAGTTTAACTTTTCTCTAATGCGATGGTAAAATTTTCGCCTGACGCATATTTAATGGCAATTGAAACATTTTCAAACCAGACTTGTCAGAATGACAACATAGCTCGCCGGTGGCAACCATATGTAAATTGCAACAACAACAATAAATAACTCCTCTGATTAAAAATTTATGGTACAGCATGAAAGGTCTTATCGCAAGGAATGCATATGTGAAATATGAAAGCCCCTCCCTATTCGGGGGTAAAGAAGCTATGGCCCAAGTTAAAGTTTTTGAAAAGTAGGTCAAATTTCAAGGTCAAGGTCACTAGGTCAAAATTTATGGTACGGCATGAAAGGTCTTATCACAAGGAATGCACATGTGAAATATCAAAGCCCTATCACTTACCATTCAAAAAATATGGCCCAAGTTAAAGTTTTTGAAAAGTAGGTCAAATTTCAAGGTCAAGGTCACTAGGTCAAAATTTATGGTACGGCATGAAAGGTCTTATCACAAGGAATGCACATGTGAAATATCAAAGCCCTATCACTTACCAATCAAAAAATATGGCCAAGGTTAAAGTTTTTCAAAAGTAGGTCAATCATCTCCAAGGTCAA
Organism: Pinctada fucata; assembly: GCA_028142955.1. Lineage (NCBI taxonomy): Eukaryota > Metazoa > Mollusca > Bivalvia > Pterioida > Pteriidae > Pinctada > Pinctada fucata. The sequence goes on from AP027105.1 coordinate 13,710,265, forward strand.
GGTCACAAGGTCAAAAATTTTGGTATCCATGGAAACGTCTTGTCACAAGGAATACACATGTGAAATATCAAAGCCCTATCACTTACCATTCAAAAAATATGGCCAAGGTTAAAGTTTTTCAAAAGTAGGTCAATCTCCAAGGTCAAGGTCACAAGGTCAATAATTTTGGTATCCATGGAAAGGTCTTGTCACAAGGAATGCACATGTGAAATATGAAAGCCCAATCTGTATTGGTTTAAAAGTTATAAGCAAGGTTAAAGTTTTTGTGCACGCGCACGCCGACGCAGACGCCGACACCGGGGGTATGACAATAGCTCTCCGGACATTCGTCCCGGCGAGCTAAAAAGTAACTAGTAGACACATTTTCATTCAAGAAAGATGCACTGATATGCCTAAATATACGAACTGGTTTTTTCGAGATTTGTTCAATACTATAAATATCTGCAACTTTTGGCTAATTTACCACAGCTTTTGTGAATTCTTGCCGTAAACATATTAAATTCAGATATTGCACATATTCACAAAATATACACGAACATACATCACTGCATATTTTTTATGCATTAATGAAAAAAATAGATATAAAAACAGCAAATGGTTCATAAATTTACATTAATTGTTAAGCTATGAAAATGCAAATGAGATAAAGAATACCCTGACGACAATCTTAACAGTAATCACAATAGAGCACAAAATTGACCATCGACGGACCCCTAGCAAGCTAGAGGTTGGACCAGGTGCCCGGGAGGAATATGCATCCCCTGTTTGGTTAGCCGCACCTGTCGTCGATATTCACGCACGGAAATGAAGACAATATCTGCAAGTAACGAGTTTTCTACAGTAAAATAATCATCATATCTTAAAACGAAAGTACCTGCCTGAGAAATTATAATCTTCCAGTTCTTCAGGAAAACCCACTTTAATGTTCACATCAAGTCTTAAAAGTTGTCTTTAAAAGGATGTATTTATGTATTACCAGCCAAATATCTGTTCGTCAAAAATTGGCATAATTTTCTTTCCAAAAATACCATCTGTCCGGCAAATAACAACACGCTTGGTATGAGGACAATATATTTTGAAGGTTATGATTAACATAATGAGTTTAAAGTGCCGTTGAAATCAATTTGGTATAGAACTTTAAATTGTTACGTAACAAACAGTACCTGGATAGAATCCTATTACTTAATTGGTGCCAATTCTACGGTTAGCAGACTTTTGAGAGCAACAAACTGTTATTGAGTTAAAACGATTGAATCTTTGCATAAAGTCTACACAAACGACGACTACACGCTTTTAAATGTCACCCATAGAAACCATACATCATTTTTTTCCATTATTTTATATTGATTTTAAATATTGTATGACAGACATTATATTTCAAGAATGAAATCAGGCCAGGTTTCAGAATGGAAATGTAAACAATATTGAATTAATGATTTGGGAATGTACTTTCGTAAATCCAAGACTGATGAATAAGTGTCTAAACTTTAAATTGAGCAAAATATACCTTTTTTCAAAATCAAGTAGTTTTTTCTTACCGAATTACGAAAGAAATTATCTCAAGAATGGAGGTAATTCAAGTTTTTTCTTTACTTCTTGATTATTAACGACTGCATGCGTCTACTTAATGTATTTACTTGCATCCATTTGAGTTCGATGAAAATCAGTTACATTTCTTCTTCTAAAATTCGGATCTATACAAGCAACGGAGTACATTACTTTGGGTATTTCCCAACATGCATTTTATGGTGATATGATCAACAAAATGAGAAGGATCAAAGGTAGACGGCAATACCATCGAAAATGCGTCAGAATCATCAAACGCCTTTTATAACGTGGATATGATCATCAGTAGACTGACATTATGCTTGGTACTTGTCCAATCTACAGTCTTGTACAAGCGCATTCTTAAGACTTGCACTCTGACTGACTGTGACGACAGGACTTCATGTCGGGCCCTGTCCAAACCTCTTTAGAGAAGACAGGGCCTCGACCACCAGTCCTCTCTGAATGTCAGTCGGACTCCTCGGGTGATAACATGCATGAGCTCGCTACAGCCGACATAGTACGGACTGTATTACGTAAGTCCTCTTTTAATATCCATTTACAATTCATCTGTGTTGCTTCGGCCCCTGCGTCTTGCGGTCTTGTTTGTGTGTGGTCATCTAACAGTGAGGAGGTTGTTTTACACTACAATTGCACGTTTTTCGAGACATCTGGGTAATCGGAATAGTGGGAGGGTTGTGCGCACGTAATCCAGGAAAACCAAACAATTTGTTACCTGCGTAGCAGATGGCCGTCCTAAGTCGGCACCGGTTGCCCATTGGTTTATGTGGTCTTTTGTGTTTATTGTTTCTATTTTTTGTGTCTCTTTCGTCTCTTGCTGTACTCGTCTTCTCTGTGTTTTCGCTTAGGATGTTTTGGTGTTTGCTGTTGGTACTGCAACCAAGTCTAGTTTGAGATACCCTCCCTTCTTATAAACCGACATCAGAATCAAAAACCACAATCAAAAGGAATATTAAATAAACCTCTATTACGAGAGAAGAAACATATGAACATGTACCTAAAATAGATTCATCGTAACAATTATTGTGAAAAGTGTGTAATGCGCAATGCCAAAATCATTAATATGTAGATATAAAAAAAGTCTCGAAATAAACATCAAAGAAGTACCTAACAGTTATTTAGTCTCAAACATATTTGATCAAAAAGGAAGAGGGAACAGAACTAGATTGCAGCATAAAATAAAACCCCGAAACACAAAGATGCGAAACACAGGTTGGACACATTCTTAATGAAAATTCCTATTTTACAAGACGCATGCCTCGGATAGTAAATCCTTATCAAGGGTACTTTATGCCAAAGTGATTTTCAGACAGAGCCAATTTCAATTTGTAGCGCCCTCTACGCCTAGTCTGATTTTTTGAAATGTGAGCATCTACTTAGCAAAGAGTTTGTTTGTGGCTCGAAATTTCATGAGAGGATCGATTCGGTAGCATATAGCAAATAAAATCTATGACCACAAAAGCATCGGAAGAATGATTCTAGGATGTTAAACTTCTTTAATTTCAATAACCTTTTTGGATGAAATGACTAAGTAATGTATGTCAAATTGATGAAGGACAAAAAGCTTCTTTTAAGAGGCAAAACTGGATAGAAATTATATAACACTTCAAACATTCAATCATGGGGAGCGTGTTAAGCTGCTAATCAGTGAATGAAAGTCAAACACAATACCCGGAATCAGATTTCAAAAATCACAATAAAAAGGCCTTTACATTCTTGAAAACATATACTTACGAAGAAAAAAAGGACAAACAGACGGAGGCAACAACACATCCCTACAAGAACACGAAGGACAACTTAATCTAATGAACAATCTCTAGAGTTATTGTTTGTATGGTCAGCTTACGGTAGGGAGATTATTTTACACTACTATTGTGCGTTCTTCGAGATCTCAGGGCAACCGGTAAAGTGGTAGAAATGTACGCACGTAATACAGATAACCACATCATTTGCTACTGGCGTAGCGGATGACCGTCCTAAGTCGGCACCGGTTGCCCCTTGGTCTCGTTGGTTTATGTGTTGTTTTTGTGTTTGGTGTTTCTATGGTGTGTTTTGGTGTCCCTTGTCCCTTTTACGTCTCTTTCTTTGTGTCTACCCTATGGGGTAGTTTGTTGTGGGTGCTGCAAACGAGTGTTGTTGGGATCTCCTCCTTTCTCCTACAGTATCCAAGCAAGCAGGACCAAAAGGAAGCTAAAAACTCATTTAGATTATTCTCTTCGTAAAAGACAAAATTTCGCTCATTAACCGCGGTATGAAAACCTAGAGGAAGAAATTACCAAAAATGATTATAAGTAATTGATCCCAAACACTGCCAAATATAAAAAATTTCTTGTTGAATATGCTATTACAAAATATTATTTGAAAATATTTCAACGACAAATAACACAATCAACTTAAACGTTCTGTTTGGTAAAATATTCGTAAAACTAAATGCAAAATTTCAGACTTATTAGAAGGGAGTTACATCTATAGCAATTTGCATAAACTAATATTATCAGCGTCACTTACAATGGATTTCCATCTTACATTAACTTCTATGGAGATTCAAAAACAACTTAAGGAGGTCCAGGACAGTCAGACTTAAATGAAGATCCTATCATTTAATTTTCATAAAAATTATAAATGTTAATAATTGAAACATATTTTTTCTACATGCAAAGTTTCATCATTTTTTACCGTGAGTTTTGAAGCTACGAACGTACATATTTGCCCACTGAAAGCTCCACTTTTGGGTAATAAAAAACAGTTACAAATCTTCTGTAGAGGCAGAATATCAAGAAGTTCTCTATTTTTCATTTAGATATGATGTGGACAATCGGATATGTATAGAACTATAAATGATCACTAAGACTTTTAAAAGAAATTGTCGAAAGAAGAAAAATCTTCAAATTTTCAGAACATCTTTGAGTTGTTAATCTTTCATAATAAAGTCCGTTTATCTGAAACCCTATCATTTATTTTTCGTAAAAAACTTGATAATATCTTCTTTATATGTCAAGTGAAACACAGATAAGTTCTATCTAAATTTGGCCGTCAGTTTTTAAGTTATAGTGATTTTGTTACCCCTCCCCCTTTCATTTTACGTTACCTAATGCTGACGTTCTTGTGAAAAACGCGCTAATGTCGCCGTTCCTATTATGACGTCATCATTGATTTAGAGCTTTCAGATTGGATTCTTTCGAATACTGTTCTGGACCCCCTTAAACATTCATTCTGCAAAGAAGCAAAATGAATCCCGAAATGGAGATGAGATTATGTGCATCTCATGTTTTCTAGCAACACCCGTTACTTAGTAAGTGCATATAAGAAAGGCATATCAAGTAACTTTGATAGATTTGGTGTTTCGGATGGTTCTAACCTAAAATATCTTCCAACATCGAGGAAAACGGAATGTTATAATGTTTGATATTTATATTGTATCGTCCAAAAAATTGCAGTGAAAAGACAGTCGTTCACAATATACCATTGGTTCAGTAGTTTTTGAGCACTGAAAAAGAAATTTAAAAGTGGAAATGTCCCAACTCGTTACCTTCTTGACGTTTTAATTCAACAGACACGTTTTCGGACAGAAAATTCTCATCATTGAAGCAAGGAGGAAGATCTCAACAAGACCCATCTGAAGCAACCACAGCAAAACTTCAACCCCTCCCCCCCCTGCGAAAATACAGGGAAGATATTCATAACAAGAGACGCAAAAGGGATCAGAAACATTAAATGCATCAAAACAACAAAAGGACTACACAAAAACCAACGAGACCAATGGGCAGTCGCTGCCTACTAAGGACGGCCATCTGCCACGTTAGAAGCATATGGTGTCATCCATATTACGGGCGTACTACCCTCGCAGTTTTCTGGTTACCAAGATGTGTAGAAGAACGCACAAGTTTGTGTAAAATAACCTTCTGTTGTAAGATGATCACACAGACAAAACAGCAAAACACAGGTGCCCCAGCAGCACACAAACGAACGCACTTATAGATACAAAACAAAGGGCATACAAAAGACAGTCAGCGCTGTGCCGGCTGGAACAAGGTCATGCATTTTATATAATCCAAGGTTTCCGACCGACATTCAGAGAAGATATGTCGCCGGGGCCCAATCATTCTAAAGAAGTTTGGACAAGGTCCATCTTTTTGTCATATACACTGGTATAAATCTCTCCACTAACAAACTCAGGGGCCCAAGTAAAAACAGATAAAAATGTCAATTGATATCAAAGTAAAAAAAAATCCGTACTCTGCTGGATGAAGCGAGCTCATGGTTGCAATTACCCGAGCAGTTCGATGAACTTAACCTTAGACAGTGCATGTACTAGTATTTTACATATTTTCATTTTCGTGCGTGAACATCGACGGCGGGTGCGGCTAGCCAACAGGGGATGCTTACTCCTCCCGGGCACCTGGTCTCACCTCTAGCTTGCTAGGGATCAGTCGATGCTCAATTTTTTGCTCTATTGTGAGTGCTGTTGAGATTATCGTCAAGATTTCCTTTAACTCATTTGTATCACACTTACGCCCTTTGCCGTGTGGAGCTCGTTAAAAAGTTCCCTGCGAGGGGATTGACAGTAAGTGTTTTGAATATTATTCCGGACATGGTCGCCATAGCACTTCCTATATAGACATAACCTAAGACAGTGCATATAATTTAGATATTATTTTCATGTACGTCTGTCTATCCGTCTGGTAAAGAATTTCTTCAAGCAGATAACCCTTCAAGTATAAGTGATAGGGCTTTCATATTTCATACATACATTTACCATAATAAGTACTGCACTTTGATACCAAGGCGTATTACCTAGTGACCTTGACCTTGAACTTTGACCTGATAGTTATAATTTGGTTAAGAAGTTCTTAAAGCATATTTTTGTTTACATATAAGTGAAAGGGCTTTAATATTTCATACATACATTCACCATAATAAGTGCTACATTTTGATACCAAGACATTTGACCCAGTGACCTTGACTTGAACTTTGACCTTGTAGTAGTATTTTGGTTAAGAAGTTCTTAAAGCGAATATCTCTTCAGGTATAAGTGATAGGGCTTTCATATTCTATACAGTCATTCAGCATAATAAGTACTACATTTTGATACAAAGACAATTGACCTAGTGACCTTGACCTTGAACTTTGACCTTATTGTAATATTTTGGTTAAGATGTTCTTAAAGTGAATATCTCTTCAAGTATAAGTGATAAGGCTTCAATATTTCATAAGGACATTAATCATAACAAGTTATACCCCAAGACATTTGACCTTGTGGTGTTGACCTTGACATTTGACGTACTATTTAATTATAAGAGATAGGGCTTTGATATTTCACATATATGTTCCTCATGACGAGAGCTTTCATTTGATATCATGACTTTTGACCTTGTGACCTTGACATTGACATTTGACTTACTTTTAAACTATAAGTGATAGGGTTTCGATATTTCATATATATATTTCTCATGACGAAAGCTTTCATTTGGTACCATGACGTTTGACCTAGTGACCTTGACCTTGGATCTACTTTTGAATTACAAGGGATAGGGCTTTGATATTTCACATATATATTCTTCATGATGACGGCTTTCATTTGATATCATGACTTTTGACCTAATGACCTTGATCTTGACCTTTGACCTACTTCTTATCTATAAGGGATAGAGCTTTGATGTTTCAAATATAGATTCCTCATGACTAGAGGTTTAATCTGATACCATGACTTTTGACCATATGACCTTGATCTTGACTTTTGACCTTCTTTTTAACTATAAGGGATAGGGCTTTGATATTTCACATATAGATTCCTCGTGACCAGAGCTTTCATCTGATACCATGACATTTGAAATAATTGCATTGACCTTTGACATACTTATAAACTATAAGGGATAGTAATTTGATATTTCACATATAGATTCCTTATGACCAGAGCTTTCTGTATTATGTCATAAATGAATCCGTTTAGAGAAAAACGTCCCGCGGGGTTATAATTCGTCCACTTTAGGGCAGTTCTAATTTTCATGCGTGAACATCGACGGTGGGTACGGCTAGCAAAATAGGGAATGCTTACTCCTCCCGGGCACCTGGTCCCACCTCTAGCTTGCTAGGGGTCCGTAAATGCTCAATTTTTTGCTCTGTTGTGAGTGCTGTTGAGATTATCGTCAGGACCTTCTTGAACTCAGTTATGCCACACTAATGCCCCTCGCCGTGTGGAGCTCGTAAAAAAGTTCCCGCGAGGTTTGACAGTAAGTGTTTTGAATATTTTCCCTTACATGATCACTTTAGCACTTTCTATATGGACATAACCTAAGACAGTGCATGTCTTTTAAATATTGTTTTCATTTTCGTTCGTGAACATCGACGGCGGGTGCGGCTAGCTAAAGACGGAATGCTTACTCCTCCCGGGCACCTGGTCCCACCTCTAGCTTGTTAGGGGTCCGTCGATGCTCAATTCTTTGCTCTATTGTGAGAGCTGTTGAGATTATCGTCAGGATCTTCTTTAAGTCATTATAAATTGTCATTTGAATTTTAAGTACTTTTGTTCTGAGAAAGGTGCTGAAGAAATGGTTTGACGTGATGAAGGATTTCTATAAACCTTCAAATACTTAAAAAGAAAGATAACTTTATACATTGCTTCGTGTAAACGTTTCTTTTCTCAGAATTTTCCTGGAATTTTCCGGCATGCCTTTGGATTATAGATGCTTTTACTGCTTAGAGTGTCGGACACTTATAGAATGCACAAAATTACATAGACACACATAAAGAAGAAGACTTCAAGTAAAGGGAGCTTGTCTTTAATGAATTTTCCGGAAAGTTTGACTATCAATCAATACAACATTCTTCATTTAGTCTTCAAGATGAAGGTCGTGAAATTAGGGCCAAAAACGACCATTCAAGTATTTTTTTCAAGGTTACATGTAGTTAAAATTAATTCTATTGTGGCGTCGACGTTGACCTGCTCATTCCAAAACCATTGAATGTACACAGCCAATTGTCATATTAATTGATCATCATGTAAATTTCACATGATACTTCATGTGAAATTCATAAAAAAATCACCTAAGATTGATGTGAAAAATATTTCACAAGAATTTCATATAAAAATACTTCACATGAATTTTTATGACATTCATGCGAAATTCAATTCACTGGAAATTCATTTAAGAAACTTCACATAAATTTCATTTTAAAAACGTTATGTAAATTTCATGTTCTTGCTTGTTTCATGTTAATTTTATATGAGTTTTTATGGAAATTTTATATAAATTTCACATGAATTTCATTGAAGGCACAATTGGCTGTGTAAATCTCAATTGATTGGAAACATTTCTGCCAACTTTTATGATGATAGGTGCAGTTCATGCTCTTACATTACCTAGAAATGATTATCAGAGCCCTTTGAACTCTACCATAGACCCAAAATCAATAGGCGTCATTCTTCACTCACTGGAAATATTTCTGATAAATGTTATGAAAATAGGTGCAATACACGTTCTAAATTGATCCGGAAACCAATTTCAAATATCAAAGACCCTTGACCTTTGATCAAAAAATCAAAAGGTATCATCCTTGACGGAATGCAATTGTTTCTGGCAAGTTTCATGATGATAGGTGAAATACATGCTTAAAAATTATCCGGAGCCCATTTTCAAAATTCAGAGTCCTATGACCTTGACTTCGACCTTTGACCCAAACAAATAACTCGAGGTCATCCATGACTCATGGGAAATATTGCTGGCACGTTTCTTTACCATAGGTACAATAACGCTCCAATATGATCCGAAAACTTTTAAGTCACCAGAGTCCTATGACCTTGATTTTTGGCCCCAAGTTCACTAAAGGTCATCCTTAACTCATGGTGAATAGGTGCATGAATTTTCATTGCACTAGCACTTTTCATATTTGAATCATTGTCCGAAAATCATTTTTGACGCCTGGCCGCCCGTCTCCTATCACATTAAGAGCCGATGTTTCGACTCAAATGAAAGCTTATATTTAAAAATTTAAAACATGAAACAACAAGTGAAAATGAATCGATTGATGGACAAACACGTGTTTGTTTCAATTACTTTATTTACATGATTTCATAATGATTTTATCTCTCAATAATCAAATGTTTCACTGCTATGATGATATCCATTTAGCATAGCTCATTCATATATTATATCGCTGCATAAGTGATAAGCTTTTTTCAACAAAGATTTTGATTTTCTTCATTTACATATCAAAGTCTCTGACTGATCATAAGTCGAAAGCACTTTGTATTATTTTTATTTCAAGTCTAAATCGCTTTATAACATGCATGTACGTATAAAAGACTAAAAGGAATTTTCCCAATTTCGCCATAATTTCCCCCACGCATACTGCTGCAATGGTCATTTCGCGAAAATTTCCCCCAGCGAAAATAACCACATATGATAATTGATGAATTATTAAATCCTACACGAGAAGGCTCAATCGAACCTTTAATAACGAGAACTGAGAACGAATAAGAGAATAAACTGTGCATGTTTTCTTGTGACTTTTCATGAATACAAACGTACTGTTCATACAAACATACTTGTGACTTTTCATGAATACAAACGTACTGTTCATACAAAAATACTTGTGACTTTTCATGAATACAAACGCACTGTTTATTTAGGCTTTGGAATTTTGTCATTCTTGTTCAGTATAGAATGCAAGTAAGAAAAATAAACGATGAATCTGCCCAAAGAATACTTGAGAAAAGTACATCTCAATGTTACTTCACATTCTTTTAAAACTAATACCCTTCATAAAGGTCACAATGATATATGATTATGAAGGAAAAGACTAATATTGATTTTTAACATTGACTTGGTTCTAGGATGGTAGCTCTCAAGATAAGATATTTAGAAAGGTAATTAAAGTATTATGCAATCATGGAAAAGAAATTTATCTCATATATGTTCATACATTTCATTCATTTCCATTGTGTAAAATTTCTCGGCCTCTGTGGTCAATGCAATTTAGTCCTCTTGGATAGCATCTCCTTATTACAATATAAGGGTGCAACATTTATAATATAATGTATTGAATATATTGAATCTGTCATGCTTCGTGATGGTACCAACTCTTCTACCAGAGAGAAATCTGGTGAATGCATTTCTCAATGCGGAAGATGAATCCTGATCAGTGGTACGCTAAATTCAGAAATGACAACATATTTCACAGGTTCCCCGACTTTGTTTTACAATTATCTATTTCAATCAATTTTATATCTTACAATTATCTATTTCATTTCTATTTCAGTTATCTATTTCAATTCTTTTACAATTATCTATTTTACAAGAATACGCGGCTCCAAATTGAGTATACGTAATCAAACGAAATGTATGGTCAAAACAGTTCAAGGAATGGATGTTGCAAGGGTGTTTGAATAGGTAAGCGTAAGAGAACAACACAACAGAACTGCAGCTGACGAAATTAAACACAAACAGGTATCCAAATTATCTCTCTGCAAAATGTTAAAGCGAGTTATTAATGGGGATTCCAAAATTAGAGTATTCTGACGAAACATACGTCTTTAATTTTGAAAATTTCGCATTATGAAACACTACTGTTAACAAACTTGCAACAAATGTAGAGGTACAGTTAGTCTTCATCAGATATCGCCGGTGGAAATAATTGAGTCGTTGATTGTGTACATTCAATCTCATAATCACCATAGATATCCTTATCGTTATCGTATAACACTTTGAAGTCGCTCGATGAACGAATCATCCTGAAACCCACATCATCTTGATCGTCTGTCAATATTTTGAGACGAATCTTGTTGCTACTTTTTATTACTGATCGCAAAAAACTTCGCCAACATGTGTCAGTCAGTTTAACCTTATAGAGTAAGATCTGTTCTAAGTTAGTCATTTCAGTTGATAAAGCTAATCTTGAACCTTCAGATTTCAGGCTAAGTGTACCAAGTCCAATATTATGCAGGCTTTTCATTCGACATATTTTTTCTACCACAATGTCATCAAAGATGTCTCCAACAATGGACTCATTTCCATAGTAATATATCGTGTGCAGATTTTTAAGATTACTCAATGCATTAAGCAGTGGTTGTTTGTCATTTGAATTTTCGATTCCCATATATAATGTTGTCAGATTAACTAAATTTGGAAGAATATCTATAATCTTATTCAAAGGAACTGGCTGTGTATTTGCTAATTTTCCGCTTATAAGTCCAAATGTTTGTAAGACGGTGTTCAATTGCAATTCTTTACAAAGTGCATTCACACTGCTTGCTGTTAGAGCTACATCAATTAATACCAGAGCTTTCAAAGATGCAAAAAGCTGAGGCACAACGTGTATAAACCTTTTATTTGGTCGATAACTGTTGATATATAATGACTGCAGTGTCTTTGCATGAGAAAGAAACTCATAAATCGTGGTGTCGGAAATGCCATCATTATCATCATTCGGCACACCCACTATCCAAAATGATTTCACGTCTCCATGGTGTTGCTTGAGAATAACACGAGTATCTTTCATCAATTCCTTATCACTATCAAAATGGATGTTAATATCAGACACATGAAACTCAGGACTTTTCTTTTGTTCTAGAAACTCGTTCCTGTTTTCTCGAAAGCATCGAGACATCATTTCATAGAGTAATTCAACCCGACTTGAACGATGAAACACATCACGAAATTCTCTGAATAAACATATTTTTGAATCACTGTTGACGATACTAACAATGTACTTGGATATCATACCGAGATTTGAGGGATCTAAACCGGACAAAAATATTAGAACATTTTCGAGCTCCATGATCTTCTTCACACTGTTCAAACGGTCAGAACAGAAAGATTTTTTCAGTTTTTCATTGGTTTGGATATATATTGCTGCAAGGAATTCCTGTATAGATTTGTGAAAAAAATTCACACTGACATTTTCAATATTACCATATCCCGCCGCTTCACATTTACTCAATATACCTGTTGTTAGTCCAAATAAGAACTCGTTCTGTCCTAGAACTCTCTCTAGATCGGATTTCACAAAAACAAGGTGGGGTTTACCTGATGACAGATCCTCATATGCAACTCGTCCAAATTCCAGTAGTACGGGAATGAAAGTTTTTCTGTTATCATATTTAAATAGCAGTGGTAACGATGGAACATTTTTATCTTGCGATCCTTTTTCGAAATAGTTCTGCATTTCCTTGCTTATTTTTTCTTCCTTAATGGCCCTCTTTATCAGCAAATCAAGAAGTGCCATATAAAGACTTGTCATGCTTTCGCCAACACTTTTTTTTTCATACCATAATTCAATGCATGTCATTGCCATTAAAGGTATCTTCATTATAGGTTTGTGCTTGGAGTCTTGGGTTTTTTCTTTAATAGATTGGTACTCGGGTGATTCTTTTCTTAATCCTAAGTGGTAAACTAATATGTTCTCAGTGATGATCTGAACACCTTTGTCGGTTAAACCATGTATTTCAACCACTCTGTCTTTCATACGAATCAAATAACTGAACTCATCTAATTTCCAGGGTCGCATTGTCCAGAAAAATGCACAGTTAGTCATACCTATGGTTGTTGGTAAAAATCCCGTTTCGAATTTTGCCTCATCTAGTCCATCGATTAAAACAAGACATCGACAATCCTTATTTCCTAAGACATCACGTATTGTATCGTGAAATTCGAGATCGTTTGTGAATAAGTCATTGCAAATCATATCTCCTAAATCGGTGTGTGACGACTCCATTCGTCTTAGGCGTACCAGAAATAAGAAGCTAAATTCCTGAAGGAAGTGAACCCATTCGTTTTCTTCTTGTGAATTCTCGCTGTTTTTTCCAAGCCAGTATTTAATAATCCGGAGACAAAATACAGATTTTCCAAAACCAGCGTCCCCAATCATAAAAATGTTCTTTGTATTTTTACCATCTATAAGAAAAAGATCTTTTGGACCTTCCACGGGTTTTGAACGTTTTCCAGGAATATTGCCTCTGCCCATATTCCTGCCTCTGTATTTGTATTCCATGTCTTCTCGAATAGAAACAGGCGAAAAAAGCTTATCCATTGGTAATCTACTTGTACATTGCAAAGGAGAGGCTGGGATCATCCCGATCTCCCCATCATATTTCTCACGCAGTTCCATCTTAAGCTTGTCATGTGGTGAAACTTCACCTAGAAAATCAAGAATAAACATGTTGAATATTTCTTCATAAACTTTTTTGTGTCGCCTGCGAAGCATAGCAACACTTAGGAATCAATTTGTCCGTCCGTCTGTCTGTCTGTCCGTCACACTTGGATTTCACACCCTATAACAGTGATTCCTGAGTGTCGCTATGTTTCGCAGGCGACACATGCATTCCCTGGAATGATTTTTAGACAAACTAATCTAAGCCTACGGACCAACTGTGACGAAGGACCTATATGGCGGACAATGTCCATTTACTTTTTACGTGTCCGTCTGAACGTTTGTCTGACTTTTCGGATGATTCATAATGATCTCTTTTCAGACCTTAAAACACGGGCGTTTTATATTACTTTTGATATCAATTTTCATTTGGTTTGTATATTAAACATCGAAGAAATACCAATCAGTCATTCAATCTCAAAGTCAAGAAGGTAATACAACATTTTTACCATATCGATCAGAACAGTTGCGAACTCCGGAATAAACAATATTCCGAAGTGAGTATAACTTAGAGCCTCTGTTTGCATGTCGCATTATAGAGAAAAAGATTTAATTTATACACCATTATGCGTCTTTGAAGAACGTTGTGTATTCGGGTGAGTTGATCATGAACATGAAATGGGGAAAACCAAACGTTTTTCTATAATTATTGATTTTTCTATGTTGATTGAGTGTTCTAATTGTCTCTGATAGTTTGTTGTTGTGGTATATGGTATGTCCATGAAAGAAGGTGAGCCCCAACAACACCTAGTTGCAGCACTAGCAGCAAAACGCCAAAACAAAAAACAAAAACAAAAACCCACGGAAACATTTTAGTGCCTCGTGTTGTTGTGTTGTAAGTAGGTTTCGCGACAAAAGGAAAATCGAATTGTCGAGGTGAAAGGAAGCATGATGACGAAGTAAAGTCGAATTGTCGCTGTAAACTTGTCTTCAGCGAAGTCTTTTTGACGAAATGTCATTTAAAAAGCATGAAGTTAATTTCATTAAAATCAAGAAACTTTAATGCAATTCGTCTCATGTCAACTTTAAAATGATTTGTTGTCTAAGATCTATCGACATCATTTAAGTTGATATGTTGGAATAAACGTAGGTCCGTCGAGATGATTATATCCAATTTATGCTGGAAAACCGCCAAGTCGAATTTTTAAAGTCAAATTAATTTTATGCGATTTCTGTTTTGTCGATTTCAGTCTGATATCAAGTTATTAAACTTGCATTATTACTGAAAATTCGAAATGCCAATTTTGCAGAAGCCAACATAATGCGTTGAAGTAGCAATTGTTGATATCTTTTTGTACGACTTGTCATGTTTAAAATCAACTTCGCGAGTTTCAAAAGGTGCAGTAATATAAATTGGAATTATTCTTAGTCAAGGTCCATATAACATGAGGCCCAAGTTGAACTATATTGCTCATCTCTTTTAGATTATACATTACCTTTCTGCCCTTTCGTTTCCATTATCAGAGTGGTTTTAAATAAATCTTTTGGGATACAAGGAATAAAATATTATCAGGAATACCTATCGGTCATTTCCGATTACTAAACTATGATCTCAGAGGTCTAAATTGAGATATTTTATATTTCTAGACTAAGATCCCAGTACATGAATGAGGACTTGGATTACTAAAGTGAAAATTCAGATTACTTAACTGTGATTTCAAATTACTAAACTAAGATCCAATATCACTTAAATGATATTTCCGATTACTTAATTGAAGCTCTTATAATTGAGATCTCCCATAACTAAACCCATTACTTAACTGGGGTCTTAGATTACTAGACTGTGCTCTCGGATTAAATAGTAAGGGATATACAAGCACATGTACTAAACTGAGATCTCAGATGAGAGTACCAATCCTGACCCGTTCCTAGCCTGGGTGCAGCTCATCCGATACATACTCCACTTATCAACTCACTCTAGGTTAATCCTTTCCTGTATCAAACCGACATTTTATCCACCTTTCCTGGATCAACATAATCATGATTAAATCCCATCATTAATCACCTTATTCTGGGATCCAGACCATCTAGTAACCATCAAAATACGGGTCTGTCTTATCCTTGGTTAACCCTTGGCCATGAACCAACCTGGATTCACACTCGCTGGAAAAAGAATCTCGTTGAGGACCCAGATCCGAAGTTCAGAAGTATAGTTAATTAGGAATTGTTGGATTAATTTCCAATGTGATGTGGATATAAATAATGGATTTGGATCCAAGTTTGGACCCTGGTTAGCGATTCTAAGGCGGGGGTTTTCCATGGTCAGTGGGATTTGACCTGGAATAAAAACGGAGTTGGTAAGATGCAGGATTCTATGTATCAAGGACAGACCAGATTCTGGGTTGGTTGGATCCAAGGTTATTGGATATAAACTGAGTGGACATAGACTCCTTTATAGGATGGATCCTAGGTGAGTAGATCTTGGGTGGGTTTTATCAAAGTGAGTAGATACCTAATGGAATTGATACTTGACAGTTAAAATCCAAGATGTTATGGATCCAGAAAAAAGGTATGATCCTAAAAGGGGATAAAGATATAAATGTTGGATTTTGGAGAAGGTGGATAACGATTGGATGGATTTGAAGTGGAATGGACTAGAGGTGGAATCAATCCATCCCCGATCCACCAATTACTGATAATCCCACCACTGAACCTCATAAGTACCCAACGTAGTCATATTACTATTTTGCCCAGCAAGGGTTCCTCAGCGAAGGTCCATGGGGTAGGTCAAGAATGAGGTGGGTCCGTGTAGGAATTTTGGACTGGAATGGAGCCTCAAATGGCTTGATCCCAGGTTGAATTGATTATGCATAAGGTGGATTAAGAGCAGAAACTCACAGAAAAAGACGTAAAGGGGACAAAGAACACCAACTCACACCATAGAAACATGAAACGAAAAAGACCACACATAAACCAACAAGACCGATGGGCAACCGGTGCCGACTTAGGACGGTCATCTGCCACGCAAGTAGCAAACTGTGTGATTATTCGGATCACGTGCGCAAACGTCCATCTTTTCTGATTACCCAGAGGTCTCGAAGAAACCACAATTGTGGTGTAATATACCCCCTCATTGTACCATGGAGGTTATTTTACAACACATGTGCGTTCTTCGAGACCTCTGGGTAATCAGAAAACTAGGAGGGTTGTTTGCATGTTTCCATATAGTAAAGCGCAGAGGCCCAATAAACACACAGATGGATA
Organism: Pinctada fucata; assembly: GCA_028142955.1. Classification (NCBI taxonomy): domain Eukaryota; kingdom Metazoa; phylum Mollusca; class Bivalvia; order Pterioida; family Pteriidae; genus Pinctada; species Pinctada fucata. The sequence goes on from AP027105.1 coordinate 13,727,182, forward strand.
TGTAAATAGAGGTATACGAAATACATCCGTGCTGTGCCAGCTGTAGCGAGATCATGCATATGATCACTCGAGGAGTCCGACTGAAATTCAGAGAGGACTGAAAATGCTTTTAATCCAATTGACTCTAAACGAGGAAACGTTACAACGTTACAGAAACACCATTTTTTGACCTAAATATCAATTTTTTTAACAACACTCACAATAGAGCACCCACAAACCCTGCTACGTCTTTTGGTTAATTTTTGGACATAACAACTATCACACTTTTTGGCGATATTACAATGTTTGGATTGAGGATCACTGACGAGGGTTAAGTACCCGAAACGTGCATGTCTGGTCCATGCTGCAAATCCGTTTTTAAATGATGCTATTGAATTTGAAGACGTTAAACATATGGACCAGACATGCACGTTTCAGATACTTTACCCTCGTCAGTGATTCTCGATCTAAAGCATGTAATATGGCAAAAGAGTGTGAAAGATGTGTCCAAAAATGTATGGAAAGACGTAGCTGGATGGGTGGGATATGAAGCCACAGGATAACAGAAATTTTCGAATTCTTTGAAGAATCATATTTTATTCTATATCAAGATGCATAGGTGTATCTCACAAACAGTATCGAGTTCTAGATTGACTTCAAGCCGTTAAAATATTTGGAAGTTTGGAGTGGGTTCATTTGGCTTCAACATAGGTAATTTTCCCTGGCTTTATGTCGACATCAACAATTATCAATGCGGCGACGCATTTCCAAAGTGGTTGAAATACTAGGTCTGATTGATACGTTGTGAGCCTCGTTTTGATGAATTTGAATCTTATCAGACATTTTGCATTATTTTCTACATAACCCCTTCAGTATCTATACACTTTTGACACTGGTGTTTAAGGGCATCAATACCACTTTTAAAGAACTCCTTTTCTTCTCCAGTTTTGCTCGTACCCTGTGAGACATCCTGTGTGAGACACATAAGTAGTCTCAAAGGCTCCAATTGAATAATGATAAACGTGAATCTTATTGTGACGTCACAGTAACGTCATAAGAAAACATTGCGTTAGATGGCATGGGACGTTGTTTGAATTCCCTTTTTTCTTGTGTTTCATGGAAGAAGAAATAGATTCCATCACTTTCTACTGAGTGAGACATAAAAATTTACACTCGTGACGCTACGCTCCACTCGGAAAAAGACGAAATTTCCGTAACTCCTGTAAATTTTTATGTCTCACTCAGTAGATCGTGATAGAACCTATTAATCTTTACTTGTCAGAAAGCCATCCTCTTCAATCATGGGTGCAAGAAATAGCTACTTTCATTTTTTTAAAAATAGATGAGCAAGTAAGTGTGTCAGAAGTGAAGCATAGCATGTATCATTGATTGTACGACCCTTTTAAAGATAATATTTCAGCAGAATACCTTCTGTATCCCAGAAAACCGAGGATCACAACATATAAATCAGTCCTCGTAAAGATAAAGGATAGGCTGTCGCATTATGGCCCTGTAATCAGAACAAGAATAACAAAACCGCTAAAGTAGTTCTTATTGTATGGAATTCATTCATTGGTGCTCTATTGTGAGTGCTGTTGAGATTATCGTCAGGATCTTCTTTAACTCATTTGTGTCACACTTATGCCCTTTGCCGTGTGGAGCTCGTAAAAAAGTTCCCCGCGAGGGGTTTGACAGTAAGTGTTTTGAATACTTTCCCTGACATGGTCGCCATAGCACTTTCTACATAGAAATGGCCTCAGACAGTGCAGCAGTTCATGTTTTTCATATGTTTTCATTTTCATGCATGATCATCGACGGCGGGTGCGGCTAGCCAACAGGGGATGCTTACTCCTCCCAGGTACCTGGTCCCACCTCTACCTTGCTAGGGGTCCGTCGATGCTCAATTTGGTGCTCTATTGTGAGTGCTGTTGAGATTATCGTCAGGATCTACTTTAACTCATTTGTGTCACACTTATGCCCTTTGCCGTGTGGAGCTCGTAAAAAATTTCCCCGCGAGGGGTTTGACAGTAAGTGTTTTGAATTCTTTCCCTGACATGGTCGCCATAGCACTTTCTACATAGAAATGGCCTCAGACAGTGCAGCAGTTCATGTTTTTCATATGTTTTCATTTTCGTGCATGATCATCGACGGCGGGTGCGGCTAGCCAACAGGGGATGCTTACTTCTCCCGGGCACCTGGTCCCACCTCTACCTTGCTAGGGGTCCGTCGATGCTCAATTTGGTGCTCTATTGTGAGTGCCGTTGAGATTATCGTCAGGATCTTCTTTAACTCATCAAGAAATGTCAGAAATACAAAAGCGAAAGGAAAAAATTGTGGATGACAGGTCAAAACAAGATCAGCACTCTTCGACATTTGCAAGAAAAACGTGTTAGATCACTGTGAAATATCAAGATATAACACTCAATTATAATGCTGAATACGCATGTAAAACGGAATTCGTCGCAGATGGCACTTTCTTTTATTTTGATCAAAAGAATAAATAAAGACGTATAATATTATTCATAAATGCAATTTAAGCTTGCTAAAGAAAATAATTTCCTGTGGAACCTGTTTTTTTTTTTCAAAGTAGAAATCAGAACCTTTTTAAATTTCACAATACTTGTAAAGAATAAAACCCTAACAAAATTTTCAGACTAGAAGTGTGATCATTTTTTCTCTCTGTTTTCTAGCATTGTAAATGAAATTTCGGCGTCTTTGCATTTGTCTGACCTCACAAAAATCAAGAAATTAAAAAAAACTGTCATGAACAATGTCTATAATGTATGAATTTTAAGAAATAAAGGAAATAAATTTCAATATTTCTTTTGGGAGGTTGCTGTTGATGCTGCAACTAGGTGTTGTTGGAGATCCCCTCCTTTCTTTTATAAATAAAATTAGTTTTGGGTTTTATGTTTGATTTTTATTTGATGAGAAGTATTTATTTATTGGTTTATTAATAAAATTAGTTTTGTGTTTGATTTTGATTCGCTGGTAGTTAAATTATATAAACGTCTTCAAATTCAATTTCATCATTTAAAACAGATAAATTTGCAGCATGGACCAGACATGCATGTTTCGGGTACTTAACCCTCGTCAGTGATTCTCAATCTAAACAATGTAATATTGCCAAAGAGTGTGAAATTTTGATGTACATAAATTTACCGAAAGACATAGCAGGATGGATGGGTTATGAGGTATGAAGGTAGTTATTATTTATTCGGTCCCTTTAACATAGAGTTCTATGGGAAGGGATTATCCCCATTGGGCCTCCATAACTCAGTAAAAACAAGTTGATTTGAAAAATGTGTTAATCGCTTTTCTCCCCTCAAATTTTGATTGAAAAAAGGGGGGATGAAATGAACAGTTAAAACTTAAAAAATAACCCCCATTTGGCACCCCTAAATATTTCTATCTAATATAACATTCATGAAAATGCTGTACATGCAATGAAAGTCTACAATCAGTACTTTTCTTTCATATCTGTATTAATGAATATTATCTAATCACAGAAGCGCTATCTTTTACTCCTTGTCAAGCTTTGGGTGGCCTCGGAAGGGAAACGACTCGTTCGAAATAATTACTACCTGTATACCATGACGCTACTTCGTAACTGGAATTAACACAAATAAAAGTATCATTACCTGCAGGTAGATTGCTTAATAGCTGCGATTCTTCTGAGGTGTTCCTTATCAGTTCTATGGAAATAAAATTTGCGAATTATTAATTGATATCTGCATAATACTCTCCATGTTTAACCAGTTAGTATGAAAATACACAACAAAATCTATATAAGGCACGGTCCATTTGATATTCTGGGGGGGGGGGGGGGGGCTTGGGTTTTTTTTCGAAAAAAATAATTTTGCTCTCAATTTTGATGAAAAAAATAAATTTGCTTATGGTGTGACAGAAAAAAATAATCTTGCTCTTGCAAATAATCTGAATTTGAAGAATTACCGTAAAATTTCGCTAAAATTCTTGAAAATTTTCTGGCTCGCTTCGCTCGCCGCAGTTTTCAAATTGTATCAAAAATAGTTTTCCATCAAAACATTATTTACTAATAGCATTTTAAGTTCAGATATTTGAAAAGTTATACATGTATGTGAATGAAAAAGGGCTTCCTTAAAAGCTTAAATATATTATCAATATTTATGTATTGCTGTTAATACATGTTGCATGTATCCCATAGAGTCATGTTCTTGTAAGCTTGGAAGGAGAACTTCAGTAATTCACCAATTTACAATTCTTAGTAACATTTAAAATAATGTCTAGAAGACCTTCCCCTCAGACCCTCTTATACATGTTATATACATGTACCTTTTATAGAATATTGAGAATTATATTGTAAAAATCTTTTATCTCTCTGTTTAAAAGTGAATTGAATACTTGCATAAAAAATAAACTAATATATTAAGATTTAGAGTTTTGCATAAAAATATAAATAATTTCTATTGATAAAACACAACATTCTTAATACAAATGTATGCGCATCACTTTGTTAAAAAAATTTCCTTGCTCCAACTTTGCCAGAAAAAAATAATTTTTCCCCGGTTCGAGGCAAAAAAAATAATCTTGCTCCGACAAAAAACCCAAGCCCCCCCCCCCCCCTGAATATCAAATGGACCATGCCTAAGAGAAAATGAGCGTTTCAAAATTAGCTACAAACAATAAGTCTAATTAATCAAAAATTGCAACATGCTTTGAATAATGTAGACGCGTTTCGTACTTAAGAATTGAATGTTTATTTTTGCCATTTTATTGGATGATGAAATGTCAGTTGTCGTATCACAAATTGTCTAAAACCGCGTAGCGTAGCAAAAGCGGTTTTACGCAAATGTTGTGATACGACAACTGACATTTCATCATCCAATAAAATGGCAAAAATAAACATTCAATACTTATAATTACCAAACATATGAATTTATTCCGAATTCGTGCAAATTCTAAGGAAAATAAACGATTGAGTACGTGTCGTATGAAAATATTAAACTGGTACGAACTAGTTCCCTAACAACAATAATGTTCGAGAGGAAAAAAAACAAGCCGTCATTTAATCTGGAAAAAAGGCATTTCCCCCTTCAGAACCTCAGCATGTTTTACCTATTTGCACTAACTGCTGTACTGTTATGACGTAATTTGTGACGCGTTGTTTATCGAAGGCAGCAGACATGACAGTTGAAAGTAGAAAATGAAGCAATTTGTGTTGGAATTTACACGGAATCTCAGACAGCATTTCTTGAACCTGTAGATCTTATGTGTGAAGAAAAAACACGTTGTTAAGATCTACAGGTATCGGAATATCAGCTGTAAATTATTTCATTGGAATCAGAACGAAATCGGCATGAAAAGTTTGGTAAGTCGCGATTGCGTAGCTTTTGCTCAGTACTTTCAAATTTATTCATCCTACATGTTGTATATCCATGTGTATTAGATTAATTTCGATGATTTTAGAAAAATAAAGGACAAGTTTTTTTCATGCATTTCTAAAAAGTCAATCAAAAGTTCCCAAGAAACAATAGAAATTCGTCAACAAACTGCCGTTCATGTTCACTTGTTGCAGTTTTCAAATCATGCGCGTAGCAACCGATGTAATCTCGGCAAACATTCACAGTACTGTGCTGTGATGTTTATGAGTCGACACATGGAACTGTCCCTACTAGTTTTGATGACCATTTTGAGACCATTTGTATTGTTTATTTCATGCGTTCGACAATTCTTGATTTCTGTTGCGTTAGTGTGGAAGTAGTTCCTTTCAATTTTGACATTTTATCATCTCATAACGGAAGTCACAATAAATGCGATCGACAAATCAAAATGCTTAGAATCAGATAAACATACACATATGGTAATTATATACAAGAAAAGAAAGGAAGGAGGGGATATCAAAGAACAATCGGTTGCAGCACTCAGCAAAATACCAAATCAAACCATACAGAAACAAAGAGTAGAAATTCAAAGCAAGAGACGCAAAGGGAAAAGGACACCAAAAACAAGATACAAACATCAAACACAAACGCCCCGCATAAACCAACGAGTGGATAATACATAAGTATATCTCAAATCATACAAATATACAAATCATACAAATCATGGACATGTGGTGACCTGTGTATTGCCTTGTCCTTCCTTTTGGATAATATTTATGTAAGATTTGGTGAGAAAATCTACAAGCAGGTTGAAGGGAATCTAATGGGTATTAATTGTGCGCCTTTTGTTGCAGATTTATTTTTATACATGTATGAAAAGAAATTTATCCAAAATCTTCAAAAGCAAAGAAAAAATGATGATGTGAAATGCTTCATTAGTACTTCTAAGTACCTGGATGATATTCTTACTATCGACAATCCTGTTTTTGAAAAGTATAAAAATGTTATTTATCCACAAGAATTGATTCTAAACAAGGCAAACGTTTCAAACACAGAAACACAATTTTTGGACCTAAATATCAAAATTGTTAACGGAGAGATCCATACAAGTGTGTATGACAAAAGAGATGATTTTGGATTTAACATAGTAAATTTCCCCTGGCTTGACGGTGATGTTCCTAGATTACCGTCCTATGGTATCTATATTTCACAGCTCATCCGGTATGCTAGAGCATGTACTGATGTTTTGGATTTTCATAGTAGAAATTTACAAATTACCAAGAAACTTTTAGGACAAGGTTTTCGCTTTCACAAACTAGTAAAGACGTTCTGGAAATTTACAAAAATTATTGTCAACTTCTTCTGAAATTCGGACCAATACAGGAAACAGAGTATATTACTTTGGGTATTTCACGACCTGCATATTATGGTGACATTATTAACAAGATAAGAAGGATCAAAGATAGACAACATCACTATCGAAAATGAGTCAGAATCATCAAACGCCTTTTATACCTTGGATATGATCCTAATGTCACCAGAAGGACACTAGGCTTGGTACTTGACCAATTTACAGTCTTGGACAAGCGCATTCTTAAAACTTGCACTCTGACTGACTGTGACGACCGTACTCCATGACGGGCCCTGTCCAAACCTTTTTAGAGAAGATAGGGCCCCGACCACCTGTCCTCTCTGAATGTCAGTCGGACTCCTCGGGTGATAACATACATGAGCTCGCGGCGGCAGAGCACGGATTGTATTACGTACGCCCTCTTTTTATATCCATTTACATATTCATCTGTGTTGCTTGGGCCCCTGCGTTTTGCGGTCTTGTTTGTGTGTGGTCATTTGACAGTGAGGAGGTTGTTTTACACCACAATTGTAAGTTCTTCGAGACCTCTGAGTAATCGGAAAAGTGGGAGGGTTGTGCGCACGTAATCCAGGATAACCACACCTTCTGCTATTTCCGTGGCAGATGGCCGTCCTAAGTCGGCACCGGTTGCCCATTGGCCTCGTTGGTTTATGTGTAGTCCTTTGTGTTTGATGTTTCTGTCTTGTGCGTTGACGTTCCTTGTCCCTTAGGCGTCTCTTTCCGTGCTTGTCTGCTTTGTGTTTTTGCATTGGGTGTTTTGGGGTTTTGCTGTGGGTGCTACAACCTGGTGTTGTTGGAGATCCCCTCCTTTGTTTCTTTAACAGTAAACATTGTTTCACGTCTTCAACTTCATAAGCTTTAGATTGTCTTTCAGTCTTCCATAACAAAAATGTTTGGAAGTTGAGAGAGAATTATTTGGCATTCATCTATAGAATTTTAATCGGCTTTATGGCGACGTCAAAGATAATCAATGAGACGCCATATCGATATCAAAGTAGTGGAAATAAATCCAAATGAAGAAAAATAAAAAGTTATCGCACTATGACCCCGCAATCCGAACCAGGATAAAAATGCTACGTTCTGAACGTATGGAATGAATCTAGAGGATACATTTCAAAAAAAAAAAAATACAAGCATCGAGGAAAGAGTCCAAACTAGGTAACCACGCTCCGCCATTGGCCCGAAAAACGTGAAATACTGTGAAATATATTGACATAAAAACCTATAACAATGTCAAATATACAAATCTCATGTATCTCTCATGTAAAGCAGACTTCGTCTGCTATCGTTTAAAAATGCAATCGTAGTGATTTCAAAGCCTGCAAAGCGTAATGATTTATTGCGGAACTTGCTCTTTCAAAATGGAACCTAGACAAAGTGAACACTACAGTTCATCTTTGAGTGTCGTGCGGACCCCTCGGGTAACTGAATGACAAATATGGATAATGACCATATCCCTGTAAACAGCACAAAATCGATTATTCAGAAAATCAGAAACCGTAGGCATACAAAATCAGGATAAAACAGAAACCAAAGCAAACAAACAAAAACCTCCACCACATGAAAAGAAGCGGACTCCCGATATGAGAGTGAGACCAGGTGCCCAGAAAGAGTAAGCATCTCCTGCGTGCATGCAACACCCGCCGCTTCAATTCCGTAGAACTGTCACATCCGGTAACTTCCATTTCGGAAGACATAGAGTACTATCTTTGGTTGGATGGTTCAAATGGTCTATGACATAATATCATCCACCATTCTGGAGAGTGGGACATCATAGTGTTCGACGAGTTCTCGATATCGACCGTAGAACTTCCTTAGTGACGATGTTAGTCGGTCACAAACATATCCCTGACTGAGAAGCTTATCTGAAAGACGCCTAGCTCTCAGAACAAAATCCGTATATTTGGTACTTGCTCTTGCATAGCGTATCAACTGAGATATAAACACGCCATAAGCAGGCGATGAAGGGATATTGCTACTCAGAAAAGGAAAGTTTGTAATGCTGAAATTGAAGTCGTCACGTTTGTCATAGAGTGAGGTGATCATGTGACCATCAGTGTCGTAGGACAACATTATGTCCAGATAGGATGCTGAATTATTTGTCTCCGTAGTTACTTTACTTCAAGCTCCGAAGGATAGATACTGCTCAAGTAAGATAAGCTTCTCAGTCAGGGATATGTTTGTGACCGACTTACATCGTCATTGAGGAAGTTCTACGGTAGATATTGGGAACTCGTCATACACTATGATGTCCCACTCTCCAGAATGGTGGATGATAGTCTGTCATAGACCATTTGAACCATCCAACCAAAGATTGTACTCTACGTCTTCCGAAATGGAAGTAACCGGATGTGACAGTTCTACCGAATTGAAGCGGCGGATGTTGCATGCAAGCAGGAGATGCTTACTCTTCCTGGGAACCTGGTCTCACTCCCATAGCGGGAGTTCGCTTCTTTTCATATGATGGAGGTTTTTGTTTGTTTGCTTTGGTTCCTGTTTTATCCTGATTTTGTATGCCTTCGGTTTCTGATTTTCTGAATTATCGATTTTGTGCTGTATACAGGGATATGGTCATTATCCATATTTGTCATTTTTACCACTGTTCATGTGTCATTGCTGGTGGACAAATTGTCCCCGAGGGCACTTGTCGGGTAGTCTTTTGCTTAAATGGATAAAACTCAAGAGACCTACAAAATGGCGGCTGGGGCGTCGCCCACTATAAAAAGGCCCCAACCTGTTGTGTCTACGGACACATACGAAACAGGTTGTTGCAGGTGTCCCTAGAATTAGTTTACATGACATTAGAGATGAAACATTTGTAGTAAGTAATAAAAAAATGTTATGATCGCTGAGCGATATAGTCCCCTACCGGCGGCATACATTTATGTCCTGCAACTCTGCCTATGAATTACTCTTCAATTAAACATGTACATGTATGAAATTTAATTAAACTTACTGTCTGTGCAGCTCAGTTCCGAGGTTTTATCTGCTTTAGCTTTATCGATTCGAAAAAGAGGTCAAGCGTGACGATAGTTGAACTTGCTCTGTAACTATCCAAGACTAAGCTGAGTATCAAATTTCACCTGAATATCTCTATTTGTTGCAGGAAAAAGTCTAGAAAACTGACAAAAACTGAATTGTGCAAGTCATCAAGGGGCATAACTCCTTGAAAAATAGGTCAAGCATGACAAAAGTCGAACTTGCTCTGTAACTATCCAAGACTAAGCTGAGTATCACATTTTACCTGAATACAGTATCTCTATTTGTTGCAGAAAGAAGTCTGGAAAATTGACAAAAACTGAATTGTGCAAGTCATCAAGGGGCATAACTTCTCGAAAAATGGGTCAAGCGTGACGAAAACAAAACTTGCTCTGTAACTATAGAAGACCAAGCTGTGTATCAAATTTCACTTGAATATCTCTATTTGTTGTAGAAAAAAGTCCGGAAAACTGAATTTTCCAAGTCATCAAGGGGCATAACTCCTCGAAAAATGGGTCAAGCTTGACGAAAGTCAAACTTGCTCTGTAACTATCCAAGACCAAGCTGTGTATCAAATTTCATCTGAATATCTCCATCCGTTGAAGAAAAAAGTCCGGAAAACTGACAAAAACTGAATTTTCCACGTCATCAAGGGGCATAACTCCTCGAAAAATGGGTCAAGCGTGACGAAAGTCATACTTGCTCTGTAACTATCCAAGACCAATCTGTGTATCAAATTTCATTTTGATATCTCCATCCGTTGCAGAAAAAAGTCCGGAAAACTGACAAAAACTGAATTTTCCAAGTCATCAAGGGGCATAACTCCTTGAAAAATAATAGGTCAAGCGTGACAAAAGTCAAACTTGCTCTGTAACTATCCAAGACCAAGCTGTATATCAAATTTCATCTGAATATCTTCATCCGTTGCAGAAAAAAGTCCGGAAAACTGACAAAAACTGAATTTTCCAAGTCATCAAGGGGCATAACTCCTCGAAAAATAGGTCAAGCGTGACGAAAGTCAAACTTGCTCTGTAACTATCCAAGACCAAGCTGTGTATCAAATTTCATCTGAATATCTCCATCCGTTGCAGAAAAAAGTCTGGAAAACTGACAAAAACTGAATTTTCCAAGTCATCAAGGGGCATAACTCCTCGAAAAATGGGTCAAGCGTGAAGAAAGTCGAACTTGCTCTGTAACTATCCAAGACCAAGCTGTGTATCAAATTTCATCTTGATATCTTCATCCGTTGCAGAAACAAGTCCGGAAAACTGATATTCGGACAGACGGACAGACGGAGGGACAGACGGAGGGACAGACGGACGGACAGACAGACTGAGAGGAAACTAAGAGTCCCCTTCGGCGTTGCCGGTAGGGGACTAACAACCATGAGTTTTGGTATAAACATGCAGATGGGTATATTAAAATCAAGCCCTGTAAAATTGAAGTGGTCGATATACTAAAAGAGCACCAATTTTCACAAAGCGATTGCTCAATTTCGAAACGCGGCACGAAGAACTACAAAACTTGTAACATCCTAATAACAGACACTTCATTCTCAAGTAATCTCACAAAACAAACATTTAATGATGCTATTGAATTTAAAGACGTTTAACATTTGAATTACTTGGTGAGTGTCACTGCTGGTGGACCAAGAGTCCCCGAGGGCACATGTAGCCAAGTTCGATCAACTTTGGTTGATCGTCTGTCTTTTCAACGCAATTGAAAATTTCTGTTACAGAATTTCTTAAAATTTCTAAAACGTGGGTCCTGAAGCATCATATCCCACCCATTCTACTACGTCTTTTGGAACATTTTTGGACATAGTAATTTTCATACTTTTCGGTCATATTACATTGTTTAGACTGAGGATCACTGACGAGGGTTTAGTACCCGAAACGTGCATGTCTGGTCCATGCTGTAAATTTATCAGGTTTGAAATGATGCTATTGAATTTAAAGACGTTTAACATTTAACACGCATAGTTTTGAAAACCTAAACTGTATGACATCTAATGTTGTGTACGGAATAGAGTGCTCACTTTGTGGATTGATTTATGTGGGTGAAACCAAAGGTCAGCTCCGAACCAGAATTTCAGGACACCGGTCAAAAATAAATAATAAAGGAAGTCAACTCCTTTATCGACATTTTGACCAGGCCGATCATTCTGTTTTATCTATGAGAGTCAGAATCCTGGAGAAAATATATCACCCCACAAACAATCCCAATTTGAGCACAACTTTCCGTCGCAACAGAGAAGAGTTCTGGATAAAAAAAATCTTAACACTGCAGTGCCCTATGGATGCAACGATAATATCAGCAGCGTGGGAAACTTAACAAGTCCCGGTTGTCAATCGGTAAATGTGATTAGCTTATTCAACAGACCACAAAGAAGACCTCGAAGTCATGGCATTCGTAAATATAATAGGCCTGAGATAATAGTTTCTCCTTCGATGACTTGGTTCAATTTTTGAATGAGCCTCTAGGCATGCATTATATTCGTACCAAATTATATTCTGTTCCTTTACGGAAGTTGCACGAAATCTACGAATATACGAAGGACCTCACATACACCGATACACGTTCCCCAGAATACAGACTACAAGGAGTCATCTTGGACATTTCTACTTTTCGTTTATTTCAAGCAGTTAGATCAGATAAATCAGAGGAAAAAACAAACCGTCCTTTCATTAAAGTAAGATTTGCAAACAAAGGTATTGATAGATTGAATCTTGGTCAAATTTTGAATCACATAACTGTCACAGAAAAAATCCCACCATATTTCAAAAGAAAAGAAATTTTTGTATTTCCTATAGCTACACACCAACAGTTGCATCTAAAATTTACAATTACAAACGATTCTTGCAGTGTTTTGATTTAAGTAATCCCCCACTACATCCACTTCCTTGCGAATGTTCTTCATCGGATATCAACTACTCTCCTTGTGGACACGTTATTACTGGAGACCTTAGTATAGTCAAGAATGACAAGTTGAGAGAATTGTTAAAAAAAGGGTCCCAAATACAGAGAAAGTATGTCCTTTACATGGAACCAAAATTTCAAAATTATCATGGACTCTTGTGAGGAATATGCAAGACGTTGGGCAAAGAAAGAGGATGTACACCTCGACACCCTTTCCGAATGGATAAAATCAATCAGAGGGTTACTTTTATCTAGAATTAATCGATTAAAATCAACTGTGAACACCAGATTCCAGTCTATATTTAAAGACCCTGATGTTATCAAAGAGCTTACCTACCTCCAAGAACATTATGTCATTACACCAGCGGACAAAGCCTCAAATAATTACACATTTACTTGCAAAAAGTACTATTTCGACAGTCTAGTTAAAGAGTTGGGTTTAAATTCGACACCTGGAAATCCCACGTACACCCCAACAAACCTTTCTGCCTCTGAAATAATAGACAACCACAAAACAGCTCTTGCTTCCTTTGGCTTCCACACTAACAATTTAGATTTAGATTTACCATACTTATACTGCATACCTAAAGTGCATAAGAATCCGTACAAACAACGTTTCATCGCTTGTTCCTCAAAATGTTCTACCAAATCTGTATCGATCTTACTCACCAAAGTTTTATCTGAAATCAAATCTGGGCTTCAAAAATATTGTTCGACAGTATATTCTCGCAGTGGTATCAACGAGATGTGGATTTTAAAGAATTCGAAGGAACTTTTAGAACATCTGCAATCCACTCATTTTAGTAGAGTCCATTCGATCAAAGCCTTTGATTTTTCGACACTTTACACTACAATTCCACATTCTAAATTGAAAGAAAGACTCGCAAAAATTATAAGTAATGCGTTTACAAGTAAGAACGGTAATCGCAAATACAAATTTATTGTTGTAAACTATGACAAAACCTACTTTGTAAAAGAAAAGTCCGATTCTGAAAATAAGTACACTTAAACAGATATTATTAAGATGTTAAACTTTTTGATCGACAACATTTTTGTGGTGTTTGGAGTAAAGGTCTTCCAGCAAATTGTCGGAATTCCAATGGGGACCAATTGTGCTCCACTCCTTGTCGACATTTTCCTTTACTCGTATGAAGCTGAATACATTCAATCTTTGGTGTATGATGGGAAAAGATACTTAGGTTCTGACTTCAACTTCACTTACAGATACATAGACGATGTGTTGTCCATCAATAATCCAAAATTCACGAATTACCTCATTAGTATCTATCCTTCAGAGCTTGAAGTCAAAGAAACTACAGAGACAAATATTTCAGCATCCTATTTGGACATAATGTTGTCCTACGACACTGATGGTCACATGGACACCTCACTCTATGACAAACGTGACGACTTCAATTTCAGCATTACAAACTTTCCTTTTCTGAGTAGCAACATCCCTTCATCGCCAGCTTATGGTGTGTTCATATCTCAGTTGATACGCTATGCCAGAGCAAGTACCAAATATACGGATTTTGTTCTGAGAGCTAGGCGTCTTTCAGATAAGCTTCTCAGTCAGGGATATGTTTGTGACCGACTTACATCGTCACTGAGGAAGTTCTACGGTCGATATTGGGAACTCGTCATACACTATGATGTCCCACTCTCCAGAATGGTGGATGATATTCTGTCATAGACCATTTGAACCATCCAAACAAAGATTGTACTCTACGTCTTCCGAAATGGAAGTAACCGGATGTGACAGTTCTACCGAATTGAAGCGGCGGATGTTGCATGCAAGTAGGAGATGCTTACTCTTCCTGGGCACCTGGTCTCACTCTCATATCGGGAGTTCGCTTCTTTTTATATGGTGGAGGTTTTGTTTGTTTGCTTTGTTTCCTGTTTTATCCTGATTTTGTATGCCTTCGGTTTCTGATTTTCTGAATTATCGATTTTGTGCTGTATACAGGGATATGGTCATTATCCATATTTGTCACTTTGATAAGCCCTATGTGTTTATATGTATTTACAAATTCAACTGTGTGAAACTTGACCTTTTGTTTTCGGCCACTCGGCCTTTATTAAGTGGAAAAGCACGAATACAAAAGAATTCTTCGTAATATTCATAACTGATGTTAAACAAAGCCAAGCGTAAAATGAACAAGGTATGACGGCACACATAACAATCAACAATGCGTAAAGCGCCAAAACGACGATACATAAAACCGTTAAATCTGCGTACCGTTATCGAACGTAAATAAGTTAGAAAAGAGTTCATTTGAATTGCACCGTTAATGAAATTAAAAGATTCATGATTAACAAATAGAAATTCAGGAGGTTGGAGACTAGTGCGTCCCCCATCGCCGTACTTTCTAATATCTACAAAACTAGCAATGACAAATATGGATAATGACCATATCCAATATCATATCATATCAAATAAAGTGACAAGATACATGTATGAACTATGAATACGAAAACTTGACTAGATCCAAATATACCGAAAATTGATAATAGAACAAATAAATAGATTACTAAATAAACGAAAACATAAACAAATAAATGAAATAGAAAAAATAATAATAATTATAATAATCATAAAATTAAAAAAAAAAGAAAAAAGAAAAAAAGAAAAAAAGAAAATAGATAAATAAATAATCAACTAAATAAATAAATAAATATACAAAATAAATAAGGGGTGGGGGTTGTTGCCGAACCCATACCGAATAAAAGACGTGAAGACAAAATAAACCCTTTAGAAAGTCAAGACAACCATGGATATAAAATGACACTTACACTTACAATTCCGTTACTTGCTTTTAGGCGTGATAGGAATCTATGCGACACTTTGGTTCACCAGAAAACAGATAGGTCAATTCGGTAACAGGATGAAGATTGTAAGTGTAAAATATGCGACATCATTGTTAGAGATAAGATTTCGGACACAGAAGGCAAACTGTTTAAGAACTCTGTTAGTGATGCGAAGTGTGTAGATAGGAACCTTATTTACGCACTACTTTGTAAGAAATGTAATAAAACTATTTACGTAGGCGAAACGGAGCGGTCATTAAAAGAGAGGATAACGGAACACAAACGCGACATAAAGTTTCAAAGGGATAAACCTATAATGTGACATTTCGTGGACCACACAGAGGACGATCTCTCCGTGGCTGTTCTTTGCAGAACTTATGGTGAAAATGCGCATTTCAGACTGATCAAGGAACAGGAGTGGATTAGAACACTTAACACTAGTGTACCTTATGGATGTAATGTTAAAACAAAGGCTTAGTGATACATTATTTTATATGTATAGTTAGGTTATATGACTCTTCAATACTAAAGGTCCAAGTACAGGTGCATCATAAACTTTTTAGTATGGATGTAGGTGTGTATGGGTGTGTGAGCGCGTTTGACTGAGTGTGAGTGTTATAAGTATTGATATTTGCAAATATACTCAATTTTTTTAACGGAGGGGAATCTTATAGTCTTAGTTGAAACTGAAAACTTAATGTTATCGAAAACCCTTATAAATTCATTGTTGGATTATTTTGGTTGTCTGTCACCCATTTGACTCAGGGGGGTTTCCTCCGGGCACTCCGGTTTCCTCCTGCTCTCTTTCTTATCATATACTAATTATCAACTTTTATGACTTAATTTCAGTATTGAATTTGATGCTGGTGTATTACATTTTTATTAATACACACCTCACAATCTTTATGTAAAATTACCCTTAAAATATACACATATAAAGTCAATGGGTGGCGTTCCCTTATTTATTTATATATAATTTTCAGTGGATGGAGAATTCTGTGCATTTCACTAATATTTAAAATGTTTCTTTTTTCTGATTGCGTGCTAGTGTAAGTGAGAGTGTGTTAATGTCATTTTATATCCATGGTTGTCTTGACTTTCTAAAGGGTTCATTTTGTCTTCACGTCTTTTATTCGGTATTGGTTCGGCAACAACCCCCAGCCTTTATTTATTTATTTATTTTGTTTATTTATATATCTATTTATTTTCTTTGTTTATCTATTTATTTATTTAGTTAATTATTAAGGATTCCGACTATTCCGTCGGAATCCTTTCTGTTATTGCAATGTCTTTTCTTTATTCTTATTATTAAGGATTCCGACTATTCCGTCGGAATCCTTTCTGTTATTGCAATGTCTTTTCTTTATTCTTATTATTATTATTCTTATTATTCTTACCCCTTTCCATTTCCAGACACTTTATTCAAAGGTCTTTCAACACAGAGCAAAAAGGATGGTACCATTAGAAAGAGCATACAAAGATCTTCTTAAACTATTTTTTGTTTGTCGATAAGTTCACCAATGCCCTCGCTAAATATCATCAAAGGTCAAATCTTTAAACTCTTATAACTTCTAAATTAATCACACGATTTGAACAAAATTTGTTTTATATCATTCTTTGGAAAATTTGCAAACTTTTATACGTTTACATGCTCGATAAAATATTTACGGTTTTCGCGCTATTTTGAGTTGAAAATGGAACTTTAAATTGGCACATTGCCAATTCCTACAGTTTTTGAGATTTTGAGTTGAAACTTAGATGGTAGACTACTTATAGGTAGTCATTGATGATGACCTACTTTCAAGGTCAAATTATTACTCTCAAGGTCACAACAAACTTTTGCCCATAGAACAAAGACTATTTGACCTTGACAGTTCAAACTTCATAAATACAATCATTGAGCCAAGCCCTTTCACCTTGACCTTGACCCAAGGTCAAATTTTGATTCTCAAGGTCACAACAAATTTTTGCCTATAGAACAAAGACCATTTGTCCTTGACAGTTCAAACTTGGCGCAAATATACCTTGCATCAAGTCCTTTCACCTTGACCTTGACCCAAGGTCATTTGTTCGATTTCAAGGTCACAACAGACTTTTGTTGATAAAATATTGAGCTTTGATTAGATGAAGAGGAATCTTGATGAGAATAAACTCAAATGCTTATCTTTTATCCATGACCTTGGTTCAAGGACAAATAAACTTTTTCAAGGTCATAACAAACATTTACTCTTGTAGAATTCACAGGATTTTGTCCTTAACTATTTATTCTTCATACAAGTAGTAAATCTTATTTTGAACTTTACATAGTAAGATAGATAACTCTATATTCTTGTTCTCTTTTTCCTTTTTTGTCTTAGTAGCATTACTTGTCTGTACTTTCATGTTGTTGTCATTTTCTATTTATAGACATTTTCTCATTGCTAAATCATTGTGCAATTCTTTTTGGGATTATCATAGTAATTTAAAGGATTCAAAATAGATGGAATAGATCAAGGAGTTTAAAGCTTTCCTAAACTTGAAAGGTATTTATCATCTTTTTCTTCTATTTTGTCAATAAATAAATAAGAGTCCCAAGTTAGACATATGCTCTTTTGACTCATTTGCTGATGTGAATAAGGTTCTAAAGCAACTACTTTTTTCCATCTTCTTTATTCGGATTTTAACACTTCAGTTCCGAGGAAGGTCTAATAAAGGAGGAATCCGTCTGTTGCTTGCAACAGTAGCCATCTAGTTATTATTCTTATTATTCTTACCCCTTTTCATTTCCAGACACTTTATTCAAAGGTCTTTCAACACAGAGCAAAAAGGATGGTACCATTAGAAAGAGCAGACAAAGATCTTCTTAAACTATTTTTTGTTTGTCGATAAGCTCACCAATGCCCTCGCTAGATGTCATCAAAGGTCAAATCTTTAAACTCTTATAACTTATGAATTAATCACACGATTTGAACAAAATTTGTTTTATAACATCCTTTTGAAAATTTACAATCTTTTATACGCTTATATGCTCGATGAAATATTTACGGTTTTTGCGCTATTATGAGTTGAAAATGGAGCTTTAAATTGGCACAGTGTCAATTCCTACAGTTTTCGAGATTTTGAGTTGAAACTTGGATGGTAGGCTACTTATAGGTAGTCATTGATGATGACCTAGTTTCAAGGTCAAATTATTATTCTCAAGGTCACAACAAACTTTTGCCTATAGAACAAAGACTATTTGACCTTGACAGTTCAAACTTCATAAATACAATCATTGAGCCAAGCCCTTTCACCTTGACCTAACCCAAGGTCAAATTTTGATTCTCAAGGTCACAACAAATTTTTGCCTATAGAGCAAAGACCATTTGTCCTTGACAGTTCAAACTTGGCGCAAATATTCCTTGCATCAAGTCATTTCACCTTGACCTTGACCCAAGGTCATTTGTGTGATTTCAAGGTCACAACAGACTTTTGTTGATGAAATATTGAGCTTTGATTAGATGAAGAGGAATCTTGATGAGAATAAACTCAAATGCTTATCTTTTATCCATGACCTTGGTTCAAGGTCAAATAAACTTTTTCAAGGTCATAACAAACATTTACTCTTGTAGAATTCACAGGATTTTGTCCGTAACTATTTATTCTTCATACAAGTAGTACATCTTATTTGAACTTTACATAGTAAGATAGAAAACTCTTTTATTCTTGTTCTCTTTTTCTTTTTTGTCTTAATAGCATTACTTGTCTGTACTTTCATGTTGTTGTCATTTACTATTTATAGAAATGATCTCATTGCTAACTCATTGTGCAATTCCTTTTGGGATAGTAATTTCAAAGGATTCAAAATGGATAGAATAGATCAAGGAGTTTAAAGCTTTCCTAAACTTGAAAGGTATTTACCATCTTTTTCTTCTATTTTGTCAATAAATAAACAAGAGTCCCAAGTTAGACATAAGCTCTTTTGACTCATTTGCTGAAGTGAATAAGGTACTTAAGCAACTATTCTTTTTTCCATCATCTTTTTTCGGATTTTAACACTTCAGTTCCGAGGAAGGTCTAATAAAGGAGGAATCCGTCTGTTGCTTGCAACAGTAGCCATCTAGTTATAATTATTATTATTATCATTTTATTTCATTTATTTGTTTATGTTGTCTTTTATTTAGTAATCTATTTATTTGTTCTATTATCAATTTTCTGTATATTTGGATCTAGTCAAGTTTTCATATTCATAGTTCATACATGTATCTTGTCACTTTATTTGATATGACTTGCTAGCTAGTTTTGTAGATGTTAGAAAGGATGGCGGTGGGGGACGCACCAGTATCTAACCTCCTGAAGTTATATTTGTTAATCATGAATCTTATAATTTTATAAACGGTACAATTTAAATGAACTCTTTTCTAACTTATTTACCTTCGATAACGGTACGCAGATTTAGCGGGTTTTTTGTAACGTCGTTTTGGCGCTTTACGCATTGTTGATTGTTATGTGTGACGTCATACTTTCTTCATCTTACGCTGGGCTTTGTTTACCAGCAGTAGACCAACGTATTATCATGTACTCTAATTTACATAACCCTTTATAAGCTTTCCCATTGACCAAAACGCGGTCACGTGCAATGCGATTAATCGTCGTATTGAACTGCTTCCGGTCATATTGACGCGTTTCCTGTTTTGTGTATCAGAAGAAAATTGTAGTCTGCAGCAAACATGAGTGTTGCCGTCATAACTGACCGTGATATTTTGCAGTACTTTTGGATAGAAAGAAAATAAAAGATGAAGGGTCAAACATTTTACCATCACACAAAATCTTGAGTACATCTATCTGAGAAAAAAGTGAAAGTGAGCAGTGTTATAGAAGCAAAACGGAAGTTACCATTTTCTCTTCAAATTTTCATGTATATGATAAAACAGTTATAGCACAGATGATTCGGTCGATATGATGATTTATGGAGTGATAAAACCATTATCACTCCATAAATCATTATATCGACCTCATCACTGTGCAATAATTGTATAGAATACTTTTGTATTCGTGCTTTTCCACTTGATAAAGGCTTAGTGGCCCAAAATTTGTGGATATAGAGTGTTATTTATCATATCAAACTTCCCTAGGGAGGACACTACTTCATTCTTTGACCTTTTGCATTTTACTGTCTTGTTTGTTTGGCTTACAACAGGGAGAATTAAAACAAAACAATTATATATTTTTCGGGATATCTGTGTAACCGAAAAAAAAAAAACACCGGAAAAGTGGGACTTCTAGGATGTGCGCACGTTATTCAAATAACCGTACTATTGCTACTAACGTGGCATTTGGCGGTCTTTTACATTCGGTGCCGATTGCCAATTGGTTTCGTTGGTTGTGCAGTCAGTTGTGTTGAGTGTTTTGATGTCATAGTTGGTGTCCCTTGTCCTTTTCGTTTCTATCATTGCCTGTCCACATTGTATTTTCACAGAAGAATATATCGATATTTTGCTTTAGGTACTGCAACTGCTTGTGTTGCTGGATATGCCCTCTTTTCTTGTAAAGTCTTTTATAAAGCAACAACAATGGACAAGCATCCACGACACCATTAAATACCTTTCTAGTGAATATAAAGTATTAACAAAGCAACAGTAATGATTCTGTGAGCATCAACTACACCAACAAATACAGGTTTCGTGGATAGTGTTTTCAGTTTCGTGCGTGAACATCCATGGCGGGTGTGGCTAGTCAAACAGGGGATGTTTACTCCTCCCGGGCACCTGGTCCCACTTCTAGCTTTCTAGGGGTCCGTCGATGCTCAATTGCTGCTCTATTATGAGTGCTGTTGAGATTGTCGTCAAGATCTTTTTTAGGTACTTCTTTAATGTTTATTTTTATTTACGCATAAAAAATATACTTCAAGATATAAGAATAGAATTAGCCCTAAACACTCTGCAAAGAAGCGAACGTGAATCCCCGATGAAACTGAAATAATTTTTGCCATGCTATCAACGTTCATAATCAAAATGAACAGATAGCATTCATCTATTAACCCCTTCTGATTTGATTCGTATGGAAACAATTGCCATATCAACTTCTTCTCTGTCTTTAATGTCACCAAAGACACGTTAGATTTAGTGCTTGATACACAGAACAATCATCCGATTATATCTTTTAAAATCACATTTTTACTCAAATACTTACGATTTCTGGCCTTTCGTTTTCGAACTGTAATTAGAAAAGTAGAGAAATAAGTAAAATTTTATTCGAAATAAATGATGAATTAGAGCCTCGTCAGAATAAAAAGTACAAGTTCTCGAAAGCTTTGAACAATTAATTTTTACTTTATAAATATATATTTGCTATGAAAAAGCATACTTTATGTCTCTTTGGTGTCTCTTGTTGTTTCGGTCCTCTCTGTTATTCGCATTTTGGGGCCTTGGTGTGTTACTGTGGATGTTGCATCCGAGTCTTGTGGGAGATCCCCTCCTTTCTTTGTTAATACCTATTCTCTGTAATGACCAAAACTGGCTTGTCACGGCAAATCATGCGTTTTAATGATTTTCTCTACAAATTGTACCTTTGGTACACTGACAAGAAAAATAAACTTTTTTGAACAATGTTATCGACGGTTGCCATGGAAACGAGGTCAATCTATTTATAGTCCTCACAAGACTGTGTAGTAAGATATATTTGAACAATAAGTTGCTACTTTAATAGCTGAACAACTTTGACATACTGTAAACGTGTTTATTTTCGCTTGGGGTGAATTTAGCGACGAAAACATATTTTCCATTTTAAGAATACAACGGGGAAATTTTCGCGAAAAACGCGAAAATTATCCCCACGCGAAAATATCCACATCTACAGTATGCGACTTTTTATAAGTTCTATTCTCAGATGATCTATTTATTTTAAAGATATTTCTACTTTAACACCTAAAAAATCTTAAACAGCCATCAATTCAAGGCAAATTTCTTGCCCTTTTATGTGCAATTTTGGGCATTTTTAATCTCAAATAACTCTAAAGGCAGGCTTAATAAAATCCCTTTTTTATGAAATAAAACATATATCATCTAATTAACAAAATAAGTAAGAAATCTCGATGGGAAAATTAACCTCAAATTTCAACAATTTCCTTCAAATTTGTCATTGAAGATGTTTGCTAGGGCAACTTTCGATAAGAAAACCAAAGCTTATTTACTCTTTTATAGGGGTCTGTACTTAAGAATGCTATGATTTACAATAGTGAATTTCAATGCATTGGCAGAAACGATACTCTCCTTTTTTTGTTATAACCTTAAACATTTTTCAAGATCATCAACTTCAAGGACAAGGTCATTTCAATTTCAATACCAAAATCTCACTGAAATCTTCAATTTTTCAATTCTTTTATTCGTCAATTTTTCATTTGCGTTTTTGGGGTAATGATGAATGCGGTATATGTTTATAAAGTTTAAAGTTATAAGAAGAGGAAAATTTACAATTTAGAGTTGACTCTCAATTTTCTGATAGAAAAGGTATTTTAAGAAATAAATATTTTTACACGTTTTTCCTTCAAATGTATAAATTATACTGAATTGAGTATTTCAGAGATAATAAGTACCTGTGCAATTTACCCCAGTGAATACATATGTCAAACACTATATTGTATCAATTAATTTTATATGATATCATCTGTTATCTGAAAAATGACTTTTTTATTTTCATAAAAATCACATCATTTATGTAAAATTGGGTCATTTACAAAACAGTAACCTTGCCACAAGGTCGAATGACCTTGGAATATTTGCAAGGTCAATCCTTATTAAGATGTATATTATTGACACAATCATTTAGTTCTTTTCTGCATGGTTAATTCACAACAATTCGAAATAGAGCAAAATTATACTCCATGTATAGTAATATTGAACGGAATATTGCCAAAGTAACCGTGTCTTATGTTCTTTTCTATTAAATTGAGAAATTTCCCCATTCTAATTTTTTTTAAGTCCTAGGGTGATACTTTTAAGATGAAATGCACCTGAACTCAATGGGTCCCTATAAAGTGCGAAACGAAACAAAAACGAAACGAAACGAAACAAATTGAAACGAAACGAAACAAATCGAAACGAAACGAAACAAATCGAAACGAAACGAAACAAATCGAAACGAAACGAAACAAAACAAATGTCTTAACTTAGAGAAAAAGCCATATAGAGGGGCAAATGCCGCCGTGGCCGATATCGTAAAGTCAAGATCTGCATGTTATTGTCTTTTGATATTTCAGTACTAGATAGTGACTTGAGGATTTCTGAAAGAGTAAAAGTTGACGTTTAAAACATAAATGTTATGATAAATGCCATATTATCATTGCATTGGTGAAGATTAAATTGGGGAGGGGATAGATGACCTCGTCATAATTGGATGAAAAATAGTATATAGCAGGGATGAGTCTAGTATATAAAAGACGGGACTGTTCAATACTGTATTTAAAAAAAAAATTATTAAGAAAAATGAAGGGGGATGGCATATCTTGCTCGAAAAGAAATAAGATTTTTTTTTTGAAATGTTCTCCCCCGATAAATAATTTTATAACGGTCTCATAACAAAGTTATTTATCTCCTCCCTCTTAGTCCGATAGAATACATCTGTAGCATTTAACATTTATGTTTCTAAAGGTCATCATTCTTTCGTCCCAATGCATTATTGCTATTCGACTTGCTTACATGCTTCATGCTATGTTGCTTCATTCAATGTTTTATTATTCCATGTTCATATGTCTTGCTTTCAATTAAATTTAATTTTCATTCATCTTTCTGCTTTGTGTAATTTTGCTTCCGTGCATTTTACATTTGTCCTTCGTCAATGCATAATTGTCGTTTCACCATGCGTTATGACATCTTTCATTCTGCCGTCATTTTTTCGTCCTAATGCTATCATTGCTTCGTCAATGCTTACCTCAATTTTAATACCAGGAAACGCTCCGTTTTTGTTCATTCCTTGAAATGAACTTTGAGACGACTCCTGTTGCAGTACTTATCGTTAGAGTTATAAATGGCGCATAAAGCAGAAGACAATTGATGAGGCAAAACAAACAAAAAATAATTAATTTTTTTGCAAGGGTTCAAATCCCATCGGCTACGTTATTTTTTTTCTGAAATGTGTGTGGGAGAAAAGTAAGTTCTTTCAGAGATATCATGGGAAAGGTGGTATTTCACATCGAAATTTTAGATAACTAAAACTACCCTTAAAGTGCCGAATTATACGCCTCGCGGGACGTTTTTCTCTAAAAGGATTCATTTGTGACACAACACAGAAAGGTCTGGTCATAATAATCTATATGTGAAATATCAAAGCCCTACTCTTATAGTTAAATGTAGGTAAAAGGTTAAGGTCACAAACGACATGGTATCAAAGCTCTGGTCATGAGGAATCTATATGTGAAATATCAAAGCCCTATCCCTTATAGTTTAAAAGTAGGTCAAAGGTCAAATTCAAGGTCATTAGGTTAAAAGTCATGATATCAAATGAACACTCTTGTCAGGAGAAATATATATGTGAAATATCAAAGCCCTACCCCTAATGGTTTATAAGGAGGTCAAAGGTCAAGGTCAAAGTTCTAAGTCAAGAAATTGTTATGATGAATGTGTCTATGAAATATTAAAGCTTTATTACTTACTCTTGAAGTGATATTCACTTTAAGAACATCTTAGCCAAAATATTACAATAAGGTCAAAGTTCAAAGTAAAGGTCGCTACAATGTCTTGGTATCAAAATGTTGCACCTGTTATGGCGAATGTATGTATAAAATATGAAAGCCCTATCACTTATATTCGAAGAGATGTCCGCTTTAAGAACTTCTTAATTCTTCTACATTTTATTTAATGTAATAAATAATAAATGTTTTATCAATAACTTCTACATTTTATCAAATGTTGCGAAGTACTAAAGGAAGCCTCAGGTAACTATACCAAACGATGGTGTAAATCGGAAGGTGCGAATCGCATTCTCTGAATGACCCGAAAAACCTCATTTTGGACATTACTGACATTCGAATAGACAACTTCCACAAAAATCATCATCTTTTTGAAAATCCAAGTTCTCGATCTGAGAGAAATTTCAAATCCAAATAACGTAATTTACATGAAAAATTTGTCTTCGCTCCTGCAGATAAAGCAGCCAACACCATAATCATTTGAAAACGTTACTATTTATGAACTTTAGTTTCGGAACTTTCGTCTACAAATACTTGTATCAAAAGCAATGAAAGTGTTCCCAACATTTTGAGCAAACATAACAGTGAAATGTCTTCATTCAACATCCCTATTTCTAAATTGTATCTTCCTACAATTTACTGCATACCACAACTACACAAATCTCCTTACGAATTTAGATACATTGCTTATTCTAGCCACTGCTCAACTACAAGTTTGTCTAGAAATCTTACGTCAGCCCTAACGGCTGTAAAGGAAAACAATGCAAAATATTGTGGAACTGTTCTGAAAAGGAATTATGTTAATCTATTTTGGTCTATCAAAAATTCAGGGGATGTGATTGACAAAATGAAATCTAGAAATTTTAAAGCCAATAAGATTTCTTCATACGACTTTTCAAATATGTACACCACGCTTCCTCACGATAAGATTAATGATCAATGTCTAAACTCATTAAATGGTGCTATAATCGAGAGGGGAAAACTTATATTTGTACATCTGAATCAGAGGGTTTCTTGTCCGCTACAGAATACAAATCATACAAATCATGGACATGTAGCGACCTGTGTAGTACCTTGTCCTTCCTCTTGGACAACGTTTATGTAAGATTTGGTGAGAATCTCTACAAGCACGTTGTAGGGATTCCTATGAGTACAAATTGTGATCCTTTTGTTGCAGATTTATTTTCATACACATAAGAAAAAGAATTTATTCTAAATCTTCAAAAGCAAAGGAAAAATGATGATGTAAAATGTTTCATTGGTACTTCTAGGTACCTGGATGACATTTTTACTATCGATAATCCTGTTTTTGAAAAGTCTAAAGATGTTATTTATCCACAAGAATTGACTTTCAACAAGGCAAATTTTACAGACACAGAAAATATTTGGACCTAAATATCAAAATTGTCAATGGAGAAATTCATACAAGTGTGTATGACAAACGAGATGATTTTAGATTCAACATAGTAAATTTCCCCTGGCTTGACGGTGATGTCCCTAGATTACCGTCATACGGTATCTACATTTCACAGCTTATCCGGTATGCTAGAGCATGTATTGATGTTCTGGATTTTTATAGTAGTATTTACAAATTACAAAGAAACTTTTAGGTCAAGGTTTTCGATTTCACACACTAGTAAATGCTTTCTGGAAATTTTACAAAAATTGTGATCAAATTCTTTTGAAAGTCGGACCCATGAAAGCAACAGAGTATATTACTTTAGGTATTTCACAACCTGCATTTTATGGTGACAAAATTAACAAAATAATAAGGATCAAAGGTAGACAGCATAACTATCGAAAATGCGTCAGAGTCATCAAACACCTTTTATACCGTGGATATGATCCTAATGTCACCAGACAGACACTAAGCTTGGTACTTGACCAATCTTCAGTCTTGTACGAGGGCATTCTTATAAACTTGCACTCTGACTGACTGTGACGACGGGACTCCATGACGGGCCCTGTCCAAACCTCTTTAGAGAAGACATGGCCCCGACCACCTGTCCTCTCTGAATGTCAGTCGGACTCCTCGGGTGACAACATATATGAGCTCGCTACAGCCGGCAGAGCACGGACTGTATTACGCACGTCCTCTATTTATATCCATTTACATATTCATCTGTGTTACTTGGACCCTGCGTTTTACGGTCTTGTTTGTGTGTGGTCATCTAACAGTGAGGAGGTTGTTTTACACCATAATTGTGCGTTTTTC
This sequence comes from Pinctada fucata, assembly GCA_028142955.1. Taxonomy (NCBI): domain Eukaryota; kingdom Metazoa; phylum Mollusca; class Bivalvia; order Pterioida; family Pteriidae; genus Pinctada; species Pinctada fucata. Next base: position 13,754,460 of record AP027105.1, read on the forward strand.
GAGACCTCTGGGAAATCGGAATAGTGGGAGGGTTGTGCGCACGTAATCCAGGATAACCACACCGTCTGCTACTTACATGGCAGATGGCCGTTCTAAGTCGGCACCGGTTTCCCATTGGTCTCGTTGGTTTATGTGTGTTCTTTTATGTTTAATGTTTCTATGGTGTTAGTTGGCGTTCCTTGTCCCTTTTACGTCTCTCTGTGGGTGTATGTTCTATGTTTCATTTTGCGTTGGTTGTTTAGGGGTTTTGCTATGGGTGCTGCAACCAAGTGTTGTTAGAGATCCCCTCCTTTCTTCTTAACCAAAATGTGACTACAAGGTTATAGTTCAAAGTCAAGGTCACTAGGTCACATGTCTTGGTATCAAAATGTAGTACTTGTAATGGTAAATGTATGTATGAAATATAAAAGCCCTATCACTGACACTTCAAGAATTATCTACTTTAAGAAATTAAGAACCGGACGGACAGGTAGACAGACGGACAGGGTGTTTCATAACCCCCCCCCCCCCCCCGCAGTTAAAACTGCCGTAGTACAACCCAGAGGTCGAAATCCCCCATCGATTCAGTCAATAATGCAGTTTCTAGTCTGTTTTCAAAATTTTGACCTTGAAAAACTACCTTTTGACATCTCTGTATGTCAAAATTACTTCAAGCTGTTGTCCAAGGCTACGCCTGTTCAGGAACGTGGCGCAAAAGCAGTTCATTAACAGGCTTTTCAACAATGGCCAAACAAAATTTAGACCTTTATTGTTTTCCTTTTGTGGCGACAAGGAATAAAGGAGTGCAAGGAAGGTCTAATTTTGATAGGATTGCACTATGGCAAACATGTCAGATTTTTCTAGTTCATTGGTGGATCCAGCAACCCCTTTGCCGGGTGTCAAAGGGCGAATTTTGCCGATTTTTTCAGAAAGTGAGCAAAAATGTATCTGTTTTTACCGGGGAAAATTGGGTATGTGCCGGGGGAGGACGCCCCCTCCGCACCCCCTAAATCCGCCACTGTTCTTCGAACCAAAACTCAGCTGAAAAGGAATCTTCCTTTCATCTCGGCCAATCTATAATTCATGTACCATCACTGTATGTTAAGATTGAAATCCAAGCTTTTGATGAGAGCAAGGATTGACCTTGAAATTGACCTTCATAAGTTCATACTTTAAAATCAATTATATCAGATGTTTTTAACTTTTTATGTCAAGAATCACTGAATTTATAGTACAGAAACGACATTGATGGGTATATTTTTAATTGAATATTATGAGGCAATGAATTGAAAATATGACTTTCATAGATGACTTGTAAGCGACGATGGTGAGCCAACGAAGTATTGCAAAGTTTGATAAAGAATTGTTTTTGATTTCAAATAGTGATAATGTACAGTTGCCCTCCATATTTTTTTCCAAAAAGACTCAACCCCACCCCCACATCCAAGAAAAAAGAAAAAACTGAAAAAAAGAACTTACATTAAAAACATTTTATATTTATAAATACCCCGAATTTTTTTCTACATCATCTACCAAAGCAGATTGGCAACATGTACATGGTGTCATGTATTGCCATTAGGTACCCCCTCCCGAATATACCAGTATGTTACGTTCAAAATATCAATCGGCACGGGGAACAGTTTATATTATACATAAAACTGACAAAATGAAAAAAAGTTGTATCCTCAACTGGGATTCGAACCCATTCGGAGAGTTGTAAAATAACTCAGTAGGGCTAACATGATAACCACTGCGCCACAAAGATTTTTGCTCAGCTACAATTTTTAGTGTTACAAGTTACAAAAATCTGATGCATACAAAAGCAAATATTTACTGATTTATACGTATTTTAGAATATTTTTTTTTTCAAATATGTATAAAGCGTCATAAATCTACATCTGTCCTCTCGTTTGATAAAATAACTTATGTTTCGAACGATACTGTGGTAGAATGTAATGAGATTGCCACCGACAGGGGATGTTTCAAAGTTCAATTCAAGGAACGGACACATGCGGTCGCGCGAAGCGCCATCTGATATCAAAATTGAAGTTAGCATTTACGAAGCAATTAAAGTATTAGGACAGGACGAAAGAATGATGGCAGAATGAAAGATGTCACAACGCATGGTATAACGACAATTATGCATTGACGAAGGACAAATGTAAAATGCACGGAAGCAAAATTACACAAAGCAGAAAGATGAATGAAAATTAAATTTAACTGAAAGCAAGACATATGAACATGGAATAATAAAACATTGAATGAAGCAACATAGCATGAAGCATGTAAGCAAGTCAAATAGCATAGTGACCCTAATCCCCCTCCATACAAAACGCATTTGAGGGATGGTGCTAAGATGTTACCTCCTTAAATTTCAATGATATTTTTCGATGAAATGGCAAGTTTCCGACAATAGCAAAAAGAGATGTATGATGTCAAATTGATAAATTTAAGGATGAAAAAGCTTCTGTCAGGCGACAGAGCTGTAAAGAAGTAATAAATACACTTAATAAACATCAAGTCACGGGGAACGATTTAAACCGCTCCAAAATGCAACAAGAAATGAGTGTTTATATTAATAATACGGAAGTGTTCCAACTCTTTACCTTCTTGAAGAAAATTTCAAACAAATTTTCATGCACTAGACACGTTTTTCGAATATTGAATTCTCGTCAATGATGCTTCCAGCCAAAGTGCTTTCCATAAGCCACCCAAATTCATTTCACTAGCGCCCTCTGGTTTTAGTTTTAGAATTTACTGTAGGATCGATTTCGTAGCATATCCAAATAAAATCTTTGTTCACAATCGCATTGTAGGGAGGGTGCTAAGATGAAAACCTCCTTTAATTTCGATGATATTCGATGAAATATAACAGAACCACTTACCAAACCATAATGCAACGCCACATATTGAGATGATTAGAAGACAAAGTAACATCGGAAGGATGATGTAAACAGCCATATGTTCATCCTTAGAGTCATCCACCGTTTCTGGTATCATAGGTATAGTTGAAGTTGACAGCCTACGAATGATAAATAATCAATCTCTCCTTAAACCTTTCAAAATCTTTTTAAAATAAAGTCTTTATTCAATTCATTAAACAAAACTTACATTTTAAAAGTCTGATTCAAGGAAATAATTGACCATTTTTTGAAATGCTAACGATATTTTCACACCACACCGTTTGGTATCAATGTAAATGTAGTAGACTACTGTCTGAAGTAGTCTTTCATTTCATATTTTCCTTCTATTTATGTTTATATATGAGACATATAGACAGATAACATAAATGTATACAGGTTTGAATACATGTATATTTGAAGGTAAGAGACTTCCATTCCATTCATTTGTTTGAGTGTTAAATGACTTCAAATTCAATAGCATCATTTAAGTACAGATGAATTTGCAGCATCGTTTCGGATAATAAACAAACCCTCGTCAGTGATCCTCAATCTAAACAATGTGATATGGCCAAATAGTTTAAAAGATATTATGTCCAAAAAGGAACCGAAAGACGTGCTATGTATCCTATCTCCTGTAAATACCATTCACTGTGAACGAAAAACAGGGATATATGCTGGGTTCTCTTTGGTTCTCTTTCTTCGCAACGGTGCCTATGCAAATTCTTAATAATTGGTCTCACCTTACCTTCTCGACTATGAGACTGAATAAGTAATGGGTACTTCTTTGATGTTTATTGTCTCCGTTTGTGGGAGTGAATAAGAAATTTTAAGGGTGTATATGTGTTTCTTTGTAGGATGATAAGTGTACGTGTATAATAATAAATGTTTTTCGTATAATTGTTTGTTCTTAGTGGTCATTGATTCTTCTGTTAATTATATCGGGTACTCACTCTGTCCAACTGGTAGTAATGCAAGCAGGATCTGAAAACAAGCAATAATGTTTACTAAGCTTAATCAACTTTTAGAGATGAAAAAGTTGTTAAGATGGCAAATATGGATAATGACCATATTCCTGTATACAGCACAGAATCGATAATTCAGAAAATCAGAAACCGAAGGCATACAAAATCAGGATAAAACAGGAACCAAAGCAAACAAACAAAACCCTCCACCACACGAAAAGATGCGAACTCCCGATATGGAAGTGAGACCAGGTGCCCAGGAAGAGTAAGCATATCCTGCCTGCATGCAACGCCCGCCGCTTCAATTAGTATTAATTCCAGGTTGACTATTCAGTTCCAGTTGAACACACTATTTACTACATTGATGTGTAGTCTTTGTGTTGAATGTTTTGATGTCGTCTTTGATGTTTGGTGCTCCATTTGGTGCTCTATTTGAATGCTGTTGAGATTGTCGTAAGGATCTTCTTTATCTCATCTTATTGGTTGATGTGTAGTCTTTGTGTTGAATGTTTTGATGTCGTCTTTGATGTTGGTGTTTGGTCTTCCTTGCGGCCCAAGCGCAGATCTAGGGGAGACCGATGGTCCGGTAATCCCCCCTCAGGTTTATCAAGAGGGGGTCCGAATTTTGCATTATTTTAACGATAAATAGGGGAGTTACCCATTTTACTTCCAATCATTCGGCTGCGCTCGCCTCTTTAATACTGTATTATATTTTGGCCAATCTAACTTTGAAAAAAATAAGAATAATTAAAAGGTGTCGCCTCTGAGATGTTCTTATTGTTCTAACGTAGCGTTAATAGGTATAAAATTCCCCTTCCCCCCTAAGATTTCTAAATATTACTAATTAACCTAATTTAAGTAGAAATATCTCCTATAAATGTTAAACGTCTTTAAATTCTAAAGCATCATTTAAAACCTGATAAATTTTCAGCATGGACCAGACATGCACGTTTCGGGTACTAAACCCTCGTATAAAGTGAAGAATTTATAAACAGAAACATCTGTAAATTAAAGAAGTTCCCAAGCGTCCGGGGGCTTCGCTTTCCCTGAACCCCGATAACGACATAAATATGGAATGATCACCTGAGCACCCAAGTACTAGATCATAATATGTTGATCAGTTTCGATATCTGTGACAATACGGAAGTGCTCCAACTCTATGCCTTCTTGAAAAAAAAATAAAACCAATTTTTATGTACCAGACACGTATTTCGGATCTAAAATCCTCATCAGTGATGCTTCCAACCAAAGTGTTTTTCATAAGCCGCCTAAATTCATTTCAGTAGCGCCTTCTGGTTTTATTTTTTGAATTTAAATTTGTGCATTCACTTAACAGGAAAGGCGCGGCTCCAAATTTCCTGTAGGGTCGACTCAGTAGCATACTCAAATAAAATTTATGTTCGAAATAGCATAAGAGGGATGGTGCTAGGATGTTAATCTCTTTAACGTAGATGATTTTTTGGATGTAGTGACAAGTTTCCGAAACAGAAAATTAGTATATATAATGAATTGATTTAAATTGATAAATTAAATAAATTGATAAAGGGTAGGCGACAGAGCTTGAAAGAAGTAATTAATACACTTCAAAACAAAGTCACAGGGAGCGAATTTAACTGCTCCACACTGCAACAAGAAATTAGTCTTTTGAAAATAATACGGAAGTCGCGCTATGCACTACAAATTTTAGAGTATATGTCTCAAATATAAGCTTTCTTCGAAATGCATGATGATAAAAAAGGAACAATCCTGTAACAAATGAATATGACCGTCTTCAACAAAGGAATTTTTGCAGTTTCTGCTCGCTTCGGCGATGAACAGAATTATAACTTGTGAAGGTCGGCACATCGCCTATCCAAAGCTCTCTGGAAAAAAATTAATTATACTAAGGCAGTACAGTCGGGCAAGGGAATGACGGGGGCATAATTGCACCTTTTCCAACTTTTTTCATTTTTAATCATACCCTCCACCAATTTAGATGGTTAGGTTTCATAAATATAAATTGGACCTTCTCTGAGGTAAATTGCTTGATCCGCGCCTGTTGCCCCCTTTGGTTTCTTTTCTTATGCTTCTTTATAATTTTGCATTTGAATTGTTTGGTGATTTCTGCAGCTGATACCTGATGGGGATCTCTTTCTATCTTTCATCATCATGTCAATTCTTATCAAAGTACATGCATTTGTTTTACAATACTTGAGCAAATATGTCGTATATGTGCCCGTTGTAATTATTTTGCATTTTGTATGAAAACTGGTATTCCATCACTTTTACATGGGTGTTTTGAGGTTTTGCTGTGGATGATTTGGGGTTTTGCTGTGGGTGCTGCAACCAAGTGTTGGAGATTCACTCCTTTCTTTTACATACATGAATATTAGCATCATAATGATCAAGTAAAGTATGAGCCATTTAAAGCGCACATTCCCTCCATGACAAAGAAATAGAAATTTTGAAATAAATGTTTATAAAGCTTCATTTTTCTTTGAGAGATATGCTTACCACGTATACATAGACAAAACTTACATTTGTACATCTCATTTACTGTATATTTCGGATGATATTTTCCTGGACATCCTTTCAAATCATCAGGACAATCGTTAAAGTTTGCATCAAGGCCAAGAACAGGAATGGTTCCATCGCAAATGTAGAAAACAGGACATTTACCTAAATAAAATTCTAGACGTTATGATTTCAAAATTGATTAACTACGTAAGGACTTCTAAAAGGAAAAGTGAATGATCTCGAGCATTACCAAGAGAAACAAACCTTCAAGAAAGTGGCACATAAATGACATCAGACAAAAATACAAAACGCAAATAGACGCAATATTCACTAGAACATCATACAAAGCGTACAGAAACATAAATGACAACACATAAAAGAAAGGAGACAAATATGCACCCGGCGCCGTCATTGGACGGTGATCTGTTATTAGAAAATGGTGTGGTTATCCGGATTACGTGCACACAACCTCCCACTTATCCGGATAGACAGAGGTCTCCATATACGCACAATTGTTGTATAAACATAAAACTTCTCACCGTAAGGTGACATCACAAACAAGATAGTTAAACGCAGAGGCCTCTTGTAACACAAATTCTATGTAAATGTATCTACAAAATTCTATAGCATTCGTACAACAGTCTGTGCTCTGCTTGCTGAAGCGAGCTCCAGATCAATCACCCGAAAAGTCTGACAAAGATATTTTTACAATAGAAATATATATACAATACAAATAATCTCTACTCTTACCGATGCTTCCCTCTATGATATCCGGGTAAGAACAAGCTTCCACTAATATGCCACCTATTGCCTGTAAACATGTGTAATTCGTTCCTTCTTCGAAACAAGGGAATTCTCTATATCTCTTATCCCATTGATCTCTTGTAATGGGACACTTTAATGTTTCCTTTGTACACGTTTCGATGGGTTTCTGTGCCGCTGACAATGCAGCAAGTAAAATCACCCCGAACCAATTCATAGTCAGTTATCGCATGAATTCGCAAACTATCAGATTGTTTGCAGTCTGTAAAAAGAAATTAATTAATCAGCAAATAATAACAACTTACTAACGTCAGGTCGTACTTATATTTTATTAAATTGTGTATATCTCTGTAAGTGCATTATGATGCAGTAATACATGGAAAATTGAACACTTTAAAATGTCTTACAACGTGTGTGACGCTTGGATGGAAGGTAGGCACATGTACGTTGGTTTACCAAATTTGCCTATAGTTAGTTATAACCACACCTTCTGCTATTACCGTGACAGATGGCCGTCCTCGGCACCGGTTGCCCATTGGTCTCGTTGGTTTATGTGTAGTCCTTTGTGTTTGGTGTTTCTATGTTGTGCGTTCACGTTCCTTGTCCTTTTTGCATCTCTTTCTGTGCTTGTCTGCTCTGTGTTTTTGCATTTGGTGTTTTGGCGTTTTTTCTGTGGGTGCTGCAACCTGGTGTTGTTGGAGATCCCCTCCTTTGTTTTATGATTATCAGGTCTTTTTATATTTGATACAGACTTTCATTTATAACAGTTGAATACTGTGAATATTATACGTATCAATGTTATATCTATGCATCTTATAAATACAACAATGAGAGTTACATGTACTGTGTATGTAGCACACTTTGGCGTTCTCGTCCGACTTCAGTTTCAATGTCGCTGTCATTTTCTACGGTCTCCATCTACCTAAATTGATAGCTTCTATGGCGAAAACTAGTATATATTATGGTACCCATTCTGTAAGCAATATTTATCATGGCTCGATAGCGAAGGCGTATGTGACTGCTACAGTCAGCTAGATTCCATTAAAATATGGACTTAAATAAATTAATCATGCTTAAGGACATATCCGGCTCCAAGAAGGACTAGGTGCACTAAACCCTTATATCCGCCCTATCATTTCGACGAAAAATGCTTTTGATAAACGAATTATCAATTATCATTATTTGCAATGTTGAATGTTTGAGAAATACCGCGTCATAATTTTAAAACCTCGTAACGTCACGCGCGTGATGAATGACGTCATGTTTTGACGTCATTTGCCCTGAATGACGCGAAACAAGGGAAAATAATTGTATTTTACACCTAAATCTTCAAAATTTATCTACGCACCAGGCCTCGCCCACGATATTTTTATGCCAATTAAAAGGCCAATCATAAATCCATCGATTAGTACAAAAATATTCAAGGGCATTTTAACTGCTCCACGCTGCAACAAGAATTAATTATACGAAAGTTCTTTATATCACAGAACCAATCAATTCAAAGAAATGTACTTGATGTACTTGATGTGCTGTTTGAAAGAAAGGGTGGGATCTCCTACAAGATTCTGTTGCAACACCTACACCTTTGCGAAAACATAGAGTAGACAATCACAAAAAGAGACACAAAAGGGAAACAAAGTGACACAAAATACGACATCGAATTCGAAATATTTAACACAAAGACCACACAAAAATGAACAAGACAAATGGGCAACCGGTGCCGACTTAGGACAACCATCTGTTTGCATATTTGTTTTTGTTTAAAAAAAAGACATAAACTTGACGAAACACTTCGAAGTATTGTCGCATGTAGAAAAAAACCGCATGAGGTCGAATAAATTAATTCAATTTTATTTGATTTATATATTTATTTTGTATATGGTTGAAGGTGTTTTAATTAATTTTACATTTTTAACTTATACGGTTTTTATATCTTAAACTCTAAAGATACTAATCACAGAAAAAATATTTAGAAACATTTGATAATTCCATTTCACACTGAACTCCAAGGATCTGGATAAAAACATATGAAGCGAGAAAAAATAATTCAAGTCGAATTACATTTTTCGTTCGGTTTTTCATATGTGCAGTTACATTGTATTATCCCTCTTTAAAAGAATAATCGAAAACACTTAAAATTCTATTTCAAATAGCACTGTCGTTAAATTTCCATGGATCTATCATGGTAGAAAACAAAGGAGGGGATCTCCAACAACACCAGGTTGTAGCACCTACAGCAAAACCCCAAAACACCCAATGCAAAACACAAAGCAGACAAGCACAGAAAGAGACGCGTAAGGGACAAGGAACGTCAACGCACAACACAGAAACATCAAACACAAAGGACTACACATAAACCAACGAGACCAATGGGCAACCGGTGCCGACTTAGGACGGCCATCTGCCACGGAAATAGCAGAAGGTATGGTTATCCTGGATTACGTGCGCACAACCCTACCATTTATCCGATTACCCAGAGGTCTCGAAGAACGCACAATTGTGGTGTAAAACAATCTCCTCACTGTCAGATGACCACACACAAACAAGACCGCAAAACGCAGGGGCCCAAGCAACACAGATGAATATGTAAATGGATATAAAAAGAGGGCGTACGTAATACAATCCGTGCTCTGCCACCGCGAGCTCATGTATGTTATCACCCGAGGAGTCCGACTGACATTCAGAGAGGACAGGTGGTCGGGGCCCTGTCTTCTCTAAAGAGGTTTGGACAGGGCCCGTCATGGAGTCCCGTCGTCACAGTCAGTCAGAGTGCAAGTTTTAAGAATGCGCTTGTACAAGACTGTAGATTGGTCAAGTACCAAGCCTAGTGTCCGTCTGGTGACATTAGGATCATACCCACGGTATGAAAGGCGTTTGATGATTCTGACGCATTTTCGATAGTGATGTTGTCTATCTTTGATCCTTCTGATCTTGTTAATAATGTCACCATAAAATGCAGGTTGTGAAATACCCAAAGTAATATACTCTGTTGCCTGTATTGGTCCGAATTTCAGAAGAAGTTGACAATAATTTCTGTAAAATTTCCAGAAAGTCTTTACTAGTTTGTGAAAGCGAAAACCTTGTCCTAAAAGTTTCTTGGTAATTTGTAAATTTCTACTATGAAAATCCAAAACATCAGTACATGCTCTAGCATACCGGATGAGCTGTGAAATATAGATACCATAGGACGGTAATCTAGGAACGTCACCGTCAAGCCAGGGGAAATTTACTATGTTAAATCCAAAATAATCTCTTTTGTCATACACAATTGTATGGATCTCTCCATTAACAATTTTGATATTTTTTGAGAAAGACAAAAACCAAAGACGACATTAAAAATCCGTATGGCTTTCCGGATTTGGGGGGAAGGTTTTCTATGACGGGGGAAGGTTTTCGATATAGAGAACCTTCCCCCTGGGGGATGATTTTCTATATAGAAAACCTTCCATGGGGATGATTCTCCATATAGAAAACATTCCGGGGGGAAGGTTTTCTATATAGAAAACCTTCCGGGGGGGGAGATTCTCTAAATAGAAAACCTTCCGGGGGAAGATTGTCTATGGGGGAAGGTTCTTTATACGATACCGGAATGGCAGGTTACCGCACGTACTCCTTTTGATTCTTCAAAGAGTCCCCAAAACTCGAAATACAATTAAAAGCATTTAGAAATCATGTTACTTTATAAATATATTACCTACTGACATGTTGTACCTGTTTATTCCTGCTTGATAACGTTGTATTGTTTATATTTGTGTATGCTTATAATATTGATAAATTCAAATTATGCTTCAATTATATTGCATAGAAATACGGAGTATTTTGTATTTCTTTTGAAAAATGTCTGATAAATAGTAATCATTTGGAAGTATTCTGTATTTCTGACATAAAAGAAAGATAACTTTGATTTGCATGATGAAATACTTTATAAAACAAAGGAGGGGATCTCCATCAACACCAGATTGCGGCATAAAAACAAAACATACATGTTTTATGTCATTTTACACAAAGTATAGACAAAAAGGTATAATGTCTTTGCTTTAATCTATTTGTATTATATCCAATATTATAAATATGAAGGAAAATAATCCGACAATTAAAAAGATATGAATGTTAAACGTCTTCAAATTCAATAGCATCATTTAAGAACAGATAAAAATTTGCAGCATGGAGAGACATGAATGTTTCGGGTACTTAACCTTCGTCAGTGATCCTCAATCGAAACAATGAAATATGACCTTTCAGTTCGAAAATTATTATGTCCAAAATGAACCAAAAGACGTAGAAGGATGAGTGGTATATGATGCTACAGGACCCACGTTTTAAAAATTTCAATGAATTTGCTAACAGAATTTTTCGAATGCGTTGAAGAGACAGACGATCAACTGAAATTGATCGGACTTGGCTACATGTACCCTCGGTGACTCTTGGTGGAGCACAGTGACAATCACCAAGTAGTACAAATGTTAAACGTCTTCAAATTCAATAGCATCATTCAAGAACAGATAAAAAGTCTGCAGCATGGACCAGACATGCACTTTGGCATAGTTGACCATGGAAAATGTCTGTATTAGTCAATTTGGGAAGCACTCAGAACTTTTTTTCCTATAGTGACCATATCAAGTGCCACTACACATCACTTTTACATACAATAACATGCCACTTAACAACTGATTCAAATCTGATGGGTATCTATCTTAAAACTGAATAAACAGTATATAACCTTAAATCTAGGAGAGACTATATATAACTCTAAAGACACAAGAAAGATTCATCACCAAGATATTTTCCACAGATTTTGGCAATATTACATTGTTTAAAGTGAGGATCACTGACGAGGGTTAAATAACCGAAACGTGCATGTCTGGTCCATGCTGTAAATTTATCTGCTCTAAGATGATGCTAATGAATTTGAAGACGTTAAACATGAGTGTCGCTGCTGTTTGGCACATGTAGCCAAGTTCGATCAAATTCGGTTGGTCGTTTCTTCAAACGCATGTAAAAATTTCTGTTTACAAAAATTTCTCAAATTTCTAAAACCTAGGTCCTGTAGCATCATATCCCAGCCATTTTGCTACGTCTTTTGGTATATTTAGGACATAATTTTCACAGATTTTGGCAATATTACGTTGTTTAGATTGCGGATCACTGACCAGGGTTATATTCTCGAAACGTGCATGTCTGGTCCTTGCTGTAAATTTATCTGATCTTAAATGATGCTTATTAATTTGAAGACGTTAAACTAAACATCAAAGACGACATTTAAAACTTTATAACAAAAAAAAAATAGACTGCACATATGCCAAATAGACAAAGGGGCAACCGTTTTCTTCTTACAAAACAGTAGTAGCAAATGGTGTACATCTATACGAGCGCACAACCCTCCATCTTGTACGGTTACCTAGTAGTCTCGAAGAACGTTCAATTATTGTTTATAATAGCACTAAAGGGTAACGACAAAGTAACATCAAATGAGATAAAGAAGATCCTAACGACAATCTCAACAACACTCTTAATAGAACACCAAATTGAGCATCAACATACCCCTAGTAAGCCAGGTGCCCGGGAGGTGTAAACATCCCCTATTTGTCTAGCCTCTCCCGTCGTCGATGTTCTCGCACGAAAATGAAAACAATATCTACAAAACATGCACGGTCTGAGGTTATGTCTATATACAAAGTATTATAGCGACCGTGTTAGTGGAAAGCATTTTGAAAAATCACTTACTGTCAAACCCCTCGCGAGGAACTTTTTTACGAGCTCCACACGGCAAAAAAAGTAAATTAGCACCTACACTAAAGACAGCTGCGATCAGAAAATATAAATGAGCTAGTTAGATATAACTTTTATATTAGATTTGGCAAGCAATTTCATATGTTCCGAGTGACTGAAGAACAATTGCAATATGATATGCGAAACATGAGAAAATATTCAATGCGCTTAATAAAACTTTAAAGGTACCTATTATACTATAGGTAGAATGACGTAATTCAAAAGAAATAAGTATAGGTTGGTATGTGATTTTCAAGCACCACAAGATTTGGAAGCGGGAGATGCTTGGGAGCATATGGAGGTGACGAAAGCATATCGAGGTGACGTAAAAAAGAAGCCCAAGGGGCCGCATCGCTAACCTGAGATGCAGACGAAAGACTGAAAGTGGAGATAATGCTTCTGTCCGAAAATGAATTCAAGAAATTTTGAAGTCTGGAACTCTGCCCCAAAATCAAATCAATGAATTAAAGAAGATCCTGACGATAATCTCAACAGCACTCACAATAGAGCTCCAAATTGAGCATCGACGGACCCCTAGCAAGCTAGAGGTGGGACCAGGTGCCCGGGAGGAGTAAACATCCCATGTTGGCTAGCCGCATCCGCCGTCGATGTTCATGCACGAAAATGAAAATATATTAAATACATGCACTGTCTGTGGTTCTTTCTATATAGAAAGTGCTATGGCGACAATGTCAGGGAAAATATTCAAAACACTTACTGTCAAACCCCTCGCGGGGAACTTTTTTACGAGCTCCACACAGCAAAGAGCATAAGTGTGACACAAATGAGTTAAAGAAGATCCTGACGATAACCTCAACAGCACTGAAGAAAGTTTGAAGCAAATACGATATCTTCATACGACTTTTTAAATATGTACACCACGCTTCCTCACGACAAAATAAATGATCGACTGTCAAAACTCATTAAATGGTGTTTTGATCGAGAGGTTGTACATCTGAATCGAAGGGTTTCTTTTCCGCCACAGATTACAAATCATACAAATCATGGACATGTTGTGACCTGTGTATTGCCTTGTCCTTCCAACATTATTTATGTAAGATTTGGCGAGAAACTCTGCAAGCAGGTTGTAGGGATTCCTATGGATACTAATTATGCGCCTCTTGTTGCAGATTTATTTCTATAAAAGTATTAAAAGAAATTTATCCAAAATCTTCAAAAGCAAAGAAAAAGTGATGACGTGAAATGTTTCATTGGTACTTCTAGGTACCTGGATGATATTCTTACGATCGACAATCCTGTTTTTGAAAAGTATGAAAATGTTATTTATCCACAAGAATTGATTATAAACAAGGCAAACGTTTCAAACACAGAAACACAATTTTTGGACCTAAATATCAAAATTGTTATTGGAGAGATCAATACAAGTGTGTATGACAAAAGAGATGATTTTGGATTTAACACAGTAAATTTCCCCTAGCTTGACGGTGATGTTCCTAGACTACCGTCCTATGGTATCTATATTTCACAGCTAATCCGGTATGCTAGAGCATGTACCGATGTTTGACAGTAAGTGTTTTGAATACTTTCCCTGACATGGTCGCCATAGCACTTTCTACATAGAAATGGCCTCAGACAGTGCAGTTCATGTTTTTTATATGTTTTCACTTTCGTGCATGATCATCGACGGCGGGTGCGGCTAGCCAACAGGGGATGCTTACTCCTCCGGGGAACCGTCGATGTTCAATTTGGTGCTCTATTGTGAGTGCTGTTGAGATTATCGTCAGGATCTTCTTAAACTCATTGGATTTTCATAGAAATTTACAAATTACCAAGAAACTTTTGGGACAAGGTTTTCGCTTTCACAAACTGGTAAAGACTTTCTGGAAATTTTACAAAAATTATTGTCAACTTCTTCTGAAATTCGGACCAATACAGGCAACAGAGTATATCACTTTGGGTATTTCAGAACCTGCATTTTATGGTGACATAATTAACAAGATAAGAAGGATCAAAGATAGACAACATCACTATCGAAAATGCGTCAGAATCTTATACCGTGGGTATGATCCTAATATCACCATACGGACACTAGGCTTGGTACTTGACCAATGTACAGTCTTGTACCAGCACATTCTTAAAACTTGCACTCTGACTGACTGTGACGACGGGACTCCATGAAGGACCCTGTCCAAACCTCTTTAGAGATCACAGGGCCTCGACCACCTGTCTTCTTTGAATGTCAGTCGGACTCCTCGGATACATGAGCTCGCTACAGCCGGCAGAGCACAGACTGTATTACGTACGCCCTCTTCTGATATCCATTTACATATTCATCTGTGTTGCATTGGCCCCTGCATTTTGCGGTCTTGTTTGCATATGGTCATCTGACAGTCAGGAGGTTGTTCTACACTACGATTGCACGTTCTTCGAGACCTCTGGGTATTCGAAAAAGTGGGATTGTTGTGCGCACGTAATCCAGGATAACCACACCTTCTGCTATTTCCGAGGCAGATGGCCGTCCAAAGCATCGGTTGCCCATTGGTCTCGTTGGTTTATGTGTAGTCCTTTGTGTTTGATGTTTCTGTGTTGTGTGTTTTGACGTTCCTTGTCCCTTATGCGTCTCTGTCTGTGCTTGTCTGCTTTGTGTTTTTGCATTGGATGTTTTTGGGTTTTGCTGTGGGTGCTGCAAGCTGGTGTTGTTGGAGATCCCCCTCCTATATGTCTGGACCTTCAGACAAAATGTAGCCATCGGTCTTCGTCCTAAGGCAACAGTTTGTCTTCGGGTCCAACAAACCATATACTGCCCGAATTCCAACATTTTTATAGTACGGGAGTTGGTTAATAAAATATTAATAAATACTACTGTCTGCAACTTTTGTTAGTTTCCTACCGTTTTTCTGAATTCTTGTTGTACATACATGTATATTAAATTCAGGTATTGCACATTTTCACAAAATGCATACAAACATAAAATTTTGACATTGACATGGTTTGTGCAAAAATCAATTACAAAAACAGCTAACAGTAAATTAATATACATGAATTGTTCATTTATAAAACGCAAGCAACGAGTTTTCTTCAGTAAAATGGTCATAAAAACGAAAGTACCTGCCTGTGAAATTATAAACGTCCAATGCTTCAAGAAAACGCACTTTAATGTTCAAATCGAGTCTTAAAAGTTTTTAGTATCTGCGAGCGAATTTCAATACGCTTGGTATGAGGATAATATATTTTGAAGTTCATAATTAACATAATGAGTTTAAGATCAATTTGATAAGGGACTTTAAATAATTACGTAACAGTAGATCTGGAATTTTGAACCCAATAAACACTGAGTTAAAGCCTAAAGTCTACACAAACGACGACTACACGCCGCTTTTAAAATGTCCCCCACAGAGATCATTCATCATTTTTTTCCCATTGATTTTGAACATTGTATTACAGGCATTGTTGACATTATATTTCAAGAATGAAATCAGGTTTCAAAATGGAGATGGTTAGAAATGCAATGTATAAAATATTATATAAATGATTTGGAAATGTATCTTTCATAACTAAAAGACTAATGAATAAGCGTCTGTACTTTAAATTGAGCAAAATATACTTATTTTCGAAAATGTAGTATTTTTTCCCGACGAATGAAATTATCTCAAGAAGGGAAGTAATTCAAATTTTTACTCATCTTTTTGAAAATCCGAGTTCTAAATTTGAAAGATATTTTAAATCAAAGTTACGTAATTTACATGAAAAATATGTCTTCGTACCTGCAGACAAAGCAGCCAACAACACCATAATCATTTGAAAACGCTACTACATATCAACTTTACTTTCGGAACTTTCCTCTACTAATACTTATATCGAAAGCAATGAACATGTCCCCAACATTTTGAACAAATATAACAGTGACATTTCTTGATTTAACATCCCTATTTCTTGATTGGATCTCCCTAAAATATACTGCATACCAAAACTTCACATGTCTCCTACATTGCTAATTCTAGTAACTGCTCAACTACAATTTTGTCTTGAAATCTAACGTCTGCAATCATGGCTATAAAGAAACATAAAGCCAAATACTGTGAAACTGTCGTGAACAGGAATGGTGTAAACTTCTTTCGGTCTATTAAAAATTCAGGGGATGTGATTTACATAATGAAATGAATGAACAAGAGCCCCAGGGGGCACAACGCTCACCTGTTACCCATGCACGCTCTTATTGACATACATGTACTGCTATTGAATACTGATAGTGCCAGTACCGGGATTTTAGCCCACAACCTTTCTAAAAAGATTTTTGCCCGATGCAGAGAAGTTTTTTTTCAGACAACCTTTAAAAGTACAAACAAGAAAAAATAGTCACATTTCAAAACAATAACTTTTTTTAAGTCATATGCCCAACTAGTATAGTTCAATTATGCAACATCAAAAATAAAATCATATTGTAAAATCCCACGTTAATGCGCAGCAGAAAAAGAATAAAACAATGAAATGATTTCATAAATTAAGTTTATTTTAAACTGAACGACCATACATTTCATTATTGATAGCTAGCATGCCAGAAATTATAAAGCCTGACAGGCTGTGTTTGTGAAACGAGAATGCCCCCGGTTGCATCTTTGTTAGTATAAACGCCATTTTCTGTTAAGTATGTGAGAGGTCAGGGTCAGCGTAATATTGGTATCTATGGAAATATCTTGTCACAAGGAATACACATGTAAAATATGAAAGCCCTTTAACTAACCAATCAAAAGTTATGCGCAATGTTTAAGTTTTTAAAAAGTACGTCAAAGGTCAAGGTTATGGTCACGAGGTCAAAATTTTGGTATCAATGGAAAGGTATTGTCACAAGGAATACACATGTGAAATATGAAACCTCTATCACCAGCTTCCATTCAAAAGTTATGCCCAATGTTAAAGTTTTTCGGAAAACAGACAAACAGACAGACGGACAGGCCAAAAACTATATGCTCCCGAATCTTTTATTCCAGGGGCATAAAAACAAAGATTTTTCGGTTTTGCCTTTATTCATATTAAAGTATACCGAAATCTAAGAATGCTTTTGAATAGTATTGATTTCATCTCAAATACATGAAACGTACAGTTAAAATCGTTTTAATCCAATATTTATCAATTCAAGTGAATTGTGCAGAAATTGGGCCAATTTGTTTTCCAAAAAGCAGTGTACGGTGTATCAAACCTCATGATCCAGAGGAGGAGATTACTCATTCGACGTTTCTTCAAGAAATCAGTCCGTAAATTACTTCATCTAAGATAGTCTAAGACAGAGGAAATTCGAGCAAACTTTATACATGATAACAAGTATATGCAAGTGTTCCAAGTACATGAATGATAACCATTATGAAAGTGTTCCAATTATAATGCACATTAAATAAAAATCTATTCCGTTTGCACTGTATCTCCTGAAATGTATCGCAGTACTAAAGGGTTGTGGAGGAATTAAACGGATCAAATCTAAAGTACAGCGACTTTGTTTACAGTTACAGTTATAGGTCAGAGACCACTAAAAGGCCAGCTCTGATTAGAGAAAAACCTGTAGGGTGAGGGAGCCTGTTATTTTAAATGTGACAGAAGAAGTGATTGGCTATCAATTCTATTTTCTTTTGGTATATTGTTTGAATATGATATATATAGGTAAAAAATAGGTGCAATTAAAATGTCGATACCCGGATATTTCCCTAGCTCCCGATCCGCTAAAGGGGACGGGCGCGGGAAAATTTGAACATTCTCTGCGGGGTACCTTGTGACGCAAATAGTGCGAAAAAGAGCAGGTCATGCTTTATTTTTTTATTTAGTTTCGTATAAAGCTTGAATCAATGAACAAATTGGTATATAACATGCATGGCCAGCAATGTTAGTATAGACGTTATAAGCCATTTCGTTAACATTACGGCGTATGGAAAATGATTTGGTTGTCTCTGACCTAGAAGGTGTAACTACAGTTAATCATTTTAGCAGGGAATCCCTTCCCTTTTGACTGGTGAACCGGGCTGAATAAAAGGTGTCACCTCATTGGTCATAACTATTGAAAATTTGTAAATAGCACATTAAATCAATGTATGATTCCCTGCTGTCTGTAGAAATTGAGTTTTGAACATGATTTTCTTTTTATGTAATCAATAGATCGATTTGAAAATATATAAAAATTAGCAAATTTTCAATTCGGAAGGAGGGGTCATTAAACAAGTGAATTTTGCAGAAAAGGTATGCATGACCCCCTTTTTTCTTTCGTTTTTATGCGTGCCAAAGATGTCCTAGGCCAAAAATATTCCTTAAAAATCTAAAAGTGGATATCTTGACAAAATTCTTTCACTTGTAGGGTACCATGCATGAGTACCTCATATCTACAAAATGTCATGACAATCTGAAGAGTGGTTATAGAAAAGAAGCAGAAAATGTATGAAAATCACCCCCCCCCTTCCTTTTTCCATAAGAAAAAAATTCATAAAAAATCAAAAAAATAAAATTTAAGCCTAAGATACATATCAAAGCATAAAGTAAGTTAAATGTGATAAATATGCAGTAAATGAGTGTGTAAAACCATACACTTATTGAGTTATTTAAAGAAATAGTGCAAAAATGTGCATTTCTGACTAAGTCCGAAAAGACGTCAAAAACGCGTCAAAAATTTGACTTCGAAGTGGAACCAAAAATAACAACACTTCTTAAGACATCTCTCTAGATCATCCTGATGCTTTCGGTTTGTCGATACATGCTTCGGTTCTGAAGAAGAAGTTTGTCATAGGAGGGTACCCCCCGTGACCTACTATTGGCTGTGGTGGCACCACCTGTTGACGGATCCGGACGAAAAACAACAACACTTGTAGGGGACCATGAGTACTTCATACCTACCAAGTTTCATCAAAATCCCTTCAGCCATTCTGGAGAAGAAGTTTAAAATGTGAAAAGTTTACGACGACGACGACGGACGACGACGACGACGACGACGACGGACGACAGACGACAGACGCAACACCATGACAATAGCTCACTTGAGCCGTTGGCTCAGGTGAGCTAAAAATCAAGTAAATACGACTTTTTCATTCGACTTTTCTAATATGTACACCACGCTTCCTCACGACAAAATAATTGATCGATTGTCCAAATTCATTAAGGTATCCGATGTACAATAGGGCATTTTTCCATGCCTGGTAAGGTACTATAAACTATATATTTTCTGAAAGGTTATAAAGCCCACTTCTCAGAAATAATAATTTTGGGGCCAGAAAAACAAAGGGGAATAACTCATGTAGCATTGAAATTGTCTATTTTCTCTATATAACATATGCAAAATAACAAAGTTATACAAGAGTTTTTCCCCTTTGATTTTTAGGACCTGGGGGTCTTATATCTGAACTCAGGGCATCATTACCTTTCAGAAAATATATAGTTTATAGTACCTTACCAGGCATAAAACTTACCATACTTTACAATGGAGATGATTAAAACGTTATGTAAAATGACTCAATTGTACAACGGATACCTTAAATGATGTTTTGATCGAGAGGGGAAAACTTTTATTGTACATCTGAATCAAAGGGTTTATTTTCCGCCACAGAATACAAATCATACAAATCATGGACATGTGGTGACCTGTGTATTGCCTTGTCCATCCTGTTGGACAACATTTATGTACGATTTGGTGAGAAACTCTACAATAAGGTTGTTCGAATTCCTATTGGTACTAATTGTGCGCCTCTTGTTGCAGATTTATTTTTATACACGTATGAAAAAGAATTTATCCAAAATCTTCGAAAGCAAAGAAAACATGATGATGTGAAATGTTTCATTGGTACTTCTAGGTACCTGGATGATATTATTACTATCGACAATCCTGTTTTTGAAAAATAAAATGTTATTTCTCCACAAGAATTGATTCTAAACAGGGCAAACATAACAAACACAGAAACACAATTTTTGGACTTAAATATCAAAATTGCTAATGGCGAGATTCATACAATTGTGTATTACATAAGATATGATTTTGGATTCAACATAATAAATTTCCCCTGTCTTGACGGTGATGTTCCTAGATTACCGTCCTATGGAATGTACATTTCACAGCTCGTCTGGTATGCTAGAGCAAGTATTGATATTTTGGATTTTCATAGTAGAAATTTGCAAATTACAAAGAAACTTTTAGGTCAAGGTTTTTGCTTTTACAGACTAGTTAAGACTTTCTGGAAATTAAAAAATTATAGTCAAATTCTTCTGAAATTCGACCAATACAAGCAACAGAATAAATTACTTTGGGTATTTCACAACTTGCATTTTATGGTGACATTATTAAAAAAAATAAGAAGAATCAAAGATAGACAACATAACCAACGAAAATGCGTCAGAATCATCAAACGCCTTTTATACCGTGGATATCCCCGAGGGCACATGTAGCCAAGTTCGACCAATTTCGGTTGATCTAAATCAAACGTATTTGAAAATTTCTGTTTACAAAATTTCCTCAAATTTCTGAAACCTGGGTCCTGTAGCATCATATCCCAGCTATCTCGCTACGTCTTTCGGTATATTTAGGACATAATTTTCACAGATTTTGGCCATATAGTCAAGTCAATTTTAAGGAAAAAATGTTTAAACCTTAAATATTTAAATGTTTAAATGTTAAAATGCAACATAAATAATTTTAACTTTTTTGTCATATAATCATATAGGTGATAACATATAAAAATATGTGAGGAAATATTATTGTTTGGGGGAAATGTGACTTTTTTATATAAAAATCACCGAAAGTAGGAATTTTGTTTTTACTTTCGACTGGATGACGGTTTTAAAAATCAAAAACTGTGAATATATAGTATCTTGTGTGCTCTGTCAGATGAAATAAGTCATAAGAAAGGAGGGAATCTCCAACAAGACTCGGTTGCAACACCAACAGCAACTCACCAAACATCCCAAGTGAAAACACAGAGAAGACACACACAGCAAGAGACAAGGAACAGCAAACGAGGCATCAAACATCGAACATAAAGGACAACGCATAAACCAACGAGACCCATGGACAATCGGTGCCGACTTAGGACGGCCTTCAGCCACGTTAGTAACATATGGTGTGGTTATCCTGGATTACGTGCGCACAACCCTCCAACTTTTCCGGTTACCCAAAGGTCTCGAAGAACGCACAATAGTTGTGTAAAATAACCTCCTCGCTGTAAGATGACCATACAAACAAGACAGCACAATGCAGGGGCCCAAGGAACACAGATGAATATGGTAAATATATATATAAAAAAATAGGGTAGGGGGCGTACGAAATGCAGTCCGTGCTCTGCCGGCTTTAGCGAGCACATGCATGTTATCAACCGAGGAGTCCGACCGACATTCAAAGAGGACAGGTGGTCGGGGCCCTGTCTTCTCTAAAGAGGTTTGGAAAGGGCCCGTCATGGAGTCCCGTCGTCACAGTCGGTCAGAGTGCAAGTCTTAAGGATGCGCTGGTACAAGACTGTAGATTGGTCCCACACCATGCCGAGTGTCCGTTTATTTTCTATTTTTATTGCAAGTTTTTTTTGGGTAAAAAAGTAGATCTCTGCACAATTTCACTGAATTTTGAGGATATTTTTTATTTCTTCTTACTTCTCAGTTCCGCGGCATTGCATACATTTGTTCCTAAATGATTTTTAAAATATCTTGAAAGTTTTCTCTTTCAAATGACATTCGGATGACTAAATAAAGTATTAAATTCAATACAAAATATCCATAAATATACTGATTTTGTTCTGAGAGCTAGGCGAATTTCAGATAAGCTTCTCAGTCAGGGATATGTTTGTGACCGACTAACATCGTCACTGAGGAAGTTGTAAGGTCGATATGGGGAACTCGTCTTACACTATGATGTCCCATTCTCCAGAATGGTGGATGATATTCTGTCATAGAACATGAACCATCCAACCAAAGATTGTACTCTATGTCTTCCAAAATGGACGTAACCGGATGTGACAGTTCTACCGAATTGAAGCGGCGGGTGTTGCATGCAAGCAGGAGATGCTTACTCTTCCTGGGCACCTGGTCTCACTCCCATATCGGGGGTTCGCTTCTTTTCATGTGGTGGAGGTTTTTGTTTGTTTGCTTCGGTTCCTGTTTTATCCTGATTTTGTATGCCTTCGGTTTCTGATTTTCTGAATTATCGATTTTGTGCTGTATACAGGGATATGGTCATTATCCATATTTGTCATTCATTCCATACTCTTAATGTTTTGCAAAATTCTCGAAATTGTCGTTTTTATACAAAAACCTGTGTTTTAGTCAGAAATCTCTGATTTCTATATATCAAATTAAAAATCCATTATCAACATTGAAATCAGTCATTTAAAGCTATTCGGAAGTGTATCTTCTCATGCTTTTTCAGATTATATATGTTTTACTGACATTCAATCCACAACTGAAGTGTTTTTTGGGGAAAAAGGTATTTTTCATTCAAAAATCACTGATTTTTGGAGAATATATATTTAATTTATTGCATTTGTTTTTAAAAAATGATAACAGGAATGTATTTTCAACTGAAATTGATTAGATTAATTCACGAGTTACATGTTTGAAAAAAGGGGATATTCTCTGCTTTATTTTGGGGCAAAATGGCTGTTTTCTGTTTAAAAAGAACATATTTCTGGACAAATTCTATAAATTCATTATCGTAGCTAAAATTATAGATTCAAAGCCATTTGCGTATTGAAAATTAGTCATCGTATCAAATGAAAGTAAAAAGAATGTAACAATTCATTTAAAAGTGACCTTTTGGGGTAAAATATTATTTTTCGTATAAAAACCACCTATTTTAAAAAATTGATTATTATTTCTGTTAATATGCCAGAATTGACAAATTTTAGCTTTGATAGGATGCTGCTGTTTATTATGAATGTATAGGAATGTTATTTGAGAACTGAAATTCAATTTCTATGCTATTTTGGGGCAAAAATACTAAATTGTGTACAAAAATCACTTATTTCTTTGAATGTTTCGTAAAATTTAAATAATTCAAAGCAGGAAAGGTTTCCTATGATTAAAGGGCATTTGAGTGATAAAGTGAATCGTGGCAGAAGAGATAACTTTGATTGTTTTGCTATTTTGGGGAGAATACCTTACTTTTCATTTAACAATCACTGATTTCTGGAAAATCTTTTTTACTATAAAGTGCTACATAATCATGATATTCAAAAGTGTTCTTCGCTATATCATAGTTTGTCCTTGTATAGATATTTGAGTTATATACTTTCAACATTCTAGATGTATATGAAAAGTATGACTTTGTTACACGCTTGTCTATATATACTTTAAAGTATGATATTGAAATCTGGTTGTTATCATTTTGCCATTCATTTGGTAATTATGAGTTAACACTCATAAACATTTATAATATCTTTTTTTCTTAAACTTCAGTATCTCAATCCCCATTTTAAAGATAAAGATCGGCAAGAAAACAATTTTTGAAAATAAGAAAAAAAGGGAATGAAGCAAAAACAGCAGATTTTGCCTCCTATCCCTTTATTATAGAAAGTCTCATTTTTCAAATTTTCACAATTATTATCTTTATTTGCAATATAACTGTATATTCTTTATACTTATTCATCATTTTACTTCAATTGTGTAAAATGTTATATTTTGGGTAATATATATTACATAAGCAAGCATTTATCTTTAAAAATCTTGCAACATGTAAATTCTATGTAAAAACTTGCAACATGTAAATTCTAAACATTTTCAGTTAAGTGCTCGCTTTTCCATTTGGTCTTATATTTTTATCACAAATATAATAACAATATTTCACAAGATTAAAATAAATTGATAGGAAAATTAAGAGAAAAAAAATGATTTGATAGGATATTGATATTATTAATTTGGTAATTTGTAAAATCCAACTTTCTACAGTAATTTCTTGATTTTAGCGTTTTCCTCATAGATAACATATATTTCGCTAAAATATCAAACATATTAAGAAAGGCTACCATAAATTACACATTACATTACATAACTTCGTCTGTCTCTTCAACGCATTTGAAATTTTCTGTTACAAAATGTTTTGAAATTTCTAAAACGTGGGTCCTGTAGCATCATATCCCACCCATTCTGCTACGTCTTTTGGAACGCCTTTTATACCGTGGATATGATCCTAAGGTCACCAGACGGACACTAAGCTTGGTACTTGACCAATATACAGTCTTGTACGAGCGCATTCTTAAGACTTGCAATCTGACTGACTGTGACGACGGGACTCCATGACGGGCCCTGTCCAAACCTCTTTAGAGAAGACAGGGCCCCGACCACTTGTCCTCTCTGAATGTCAGTCGGACTCCTCGGATGATTACATACATGAGCTCGCTACAGCCGGCAGAGCACGGACTGTATTACGCATGCCCTCTTTTTATATCCATTTACATATTCATCTGTGTCTCTGGGGCCTCTGCGTTTCGCGGTCTTGTTTGTGTGACGTCATCTTACAGTGAGGAGGTTGTTTTACACCACATTTGTACGTTCTTCGAGACCTCTAGGTAACTGGAGAAGTGAGAGGGTTGTGCGAACGTAATC
The DNA here is from genome assembly GCA_028142955.1 of Pinctada fucata. Classification (NCBI taxonomy): domain Eukaryota; kingdom Metazoa; phylum Mollusca; class Bivalvia; order Pterioida; family Pteriidae; genus Pinctada; species Pinctada fucata. The sequence goes on from AP027105.1 coordinate 13,779,841, forward strand.
CAGGATAACCACACCGTCTGCTATTTACTTGGCAGATGGCCGTCCTAAGTCGGCACCGGTTGCCCATTGGTCTCGTTGGTTTATGTGTAGTCTTTTATGTTTCTATGTTGTGAGTTGGTGTTCCTTGTCCCTTTTGCGTCTCTTTCTGTGGGTATCTGTTCTGTGTTTTTTGCATGGGTGTTTTGGGATTTTGCTGTGGGTGCTGCAACCTAGTGTTGTTGGAGATCCCCTCCTTTCTTTGGTACATTTTTGGACATAGTAATTTTCATACTTTTTGGCCGTATTAAATTGTTTAGACTGAGGATCACTGACGAGGGTTTAGTACACGAAACGTGCATGTCTGGTCCATGCTGTAAATTTATCAGGTTTTAAATGATGCTATGAAATTTAAAGACGTTTAACATTTGAACTTCTTGGTGAGTGTCACTGCTGGTGGACCAAGAGTCCCCGAGTGCACATGTAGCCAAGTTCGATCAACTTCGGTTGATCGTCTGTGTCTTCAACGCATTTGAAATTTTCTGTTACAAAATTTCTTGAAATTTCTAAAACGTGGGTCCTGTAGCATCATATCCCACCCATTCTGCTACGTGTTTAGGTACATTTTTGGACATAGTAATTTTCATACTTTTTGGCCATATTACATTGTTAAGACTGAGGATCACTGACGAGGGTTTAGTACCCGAAACGTGCATGTCTGGTCTATGCTGTAAATTTATCAGGTTTTAAATGATGCTATTGAATTGAAAGACGTTTAACATTTGAACTACTTGGTGAGTGTCACTGCTGATGGACCAAGAGTCCCCGAGGGCACATGTAGCCAAGTTCGGTCAACTTTGGTTGATCGTCTGTGTCTTCAACGCATTTGAAATTTTCTGTTACAAAATTTCTTGAAATTTCTAAAACGTGGGTCCTGTAGCATCATATCCCACCAATTCTGCTACGTGTTTTGGTACATTTTTGGACATAATAATTTTCATACTTTTTGGCCGAATTACTTTGTTTAGACTGAGGATCACTGACGAGGGTTTAGTGTCCGAAACGTGCATGTCTGGTCCATGCTGTAAATTTATCAGGTTTTAAATGATGCTATTGAATTGAAAGACGTTTAACATTACAAGGTCAAACTATGATTTAACTTAGAACTCTTTTGAATATCATAAATGATAAAGCATTTCCTAGAAAGAAAGATTTTACAGAAATCGGTGAATTTCAAATAAAAATTCAGACATCCCCCCAAAATTGCAAAATTATCAATCCAATCCCTCCTGAATCATTTCACTTGATCATTTAAATGCCTTCAAATTATAGGAAACCTCTCCTACTTTAATTAACTAATACATGTACACTGCCATCCATCAATTAGTATACACCATTTCCGTTCATGTTGCTGTTAAAAACTGAACAATTTCGAATATATTGCTGTATAACTCTGAAGATGAACCTTATAGAAATCATTTGTAACAAACTTGACCCAAATATTTGCAATTTTTGAATTTTCATTCTTTTTTATATAAAAATGACATTATCTTTTTACATTTTTGTTATCACAATTCATAATTTAAAATTATGTGAAGCAAATTATTATTATTCTTTAGAGTTCAGAATGGAAAAATTAGGATTAATTTATAAAGAGTTTAGAATGATTTCCTTGTTTGTATAGTTATTTATGGATTATTTTGGCAGTGTATATATAAATTTTATAAATTATTCAAGGAAAAAAAGTTTTTGGCAGTGTATATATAAATTTTATAAATTATTCAAGGAAAAAAAGTGATTTTTACGCATAAATTGGTTTTCTTACCCAAAAAATAGCATAAAAATTGAATTTCATTTCCCAAATGACATTCCTATCCAATTATAATAAGAAACAGCATCCTATAAAAAAACTAAAATGTGTCAAATTAGGTAGACTAGAAGATATAATAATTAATCTCTCAAAATATGCGGATTTTGTACGAAAAATACATATTTTACCCCAAAATACTGACTAAAATTAATAACTGCATTTTTTTTCTTTCATTTGATGAGATGATTTATTTTCTATGTCAAAGTAGCTTTGAATCCATAATTTTAACTAAAATAATGAATTTATAGAATTTTTCCAGAAATCTGCTTTTTTTTACAGAAAACAGGTTGTCTAGTAGGAATGGAGGCTCCCATGCACCCGAATATGCAATTTTTCTAACCTACATTTTTAGAAGCCTTTTGATGCCAGGAATACGAAAATCGATGTTCCCATGAAAAATTTCCGGGCCACGTGGTCTTTTGGTGGCCATTTTGGCGGCCATCTTGGATTTTTGAAGGAATTACATATTTTGACATTATTTTGGAACCAGAAATGCTAGAAATCGTTTGAAGAACTCTAAAATAACATTTAACTACTTTGGGGATAGATATTCATGTAGAACAAACAATTTTTAATGTCGAGATTGTTGAATTTCTCAACAAATTTACATTCACAATATATAAATTTGTCGATTTAACTAATGTCAAATGGGATGAAATGCAACAAAAGTTTCTTTTTATGTCAATCATCATTGTTGAACAATTCATTGATATCATATCCTCTTGTTCCTGATCACTCTGATGTTCACACTCTTGCATCGGTGTCGCCATTAGGTCAATGGGTGACTGCGGAAGTATGTCCACATGACCAAAGAGATTCTAACATATCATATACCATTTTACCTAGCCTTGATAATCATCAAACGGTTTGAATATATTTCAATAGATGAATTGGTCAGCCCTTTTGTATAATACCAATCCATAGTTCACCCAATAGATGCAAAATTCATCATAGAGTGTGGCATTCTTGACAAATCAATCTTAGATTTGACGATTAAATTATTATCATCACTGATCTTTTCTTCAATATGAGTGATTTCACTTTGTATGCTGATTCATCCCTGGTTTAACCATACGTAAATCATATGAACACTTCTATTATCATGATGTCCAAAGGTAGTATAACCCAGTCATTACCTAAGTTTCTAAAATGAAATTGGAATTCATGGGAAATGTGTTCATCAGGCTAAAAGAAACACAGGTTATCCACGTTATTTTGGTTGACTCTGTACCTTCTTTAGTGGTCCATCTTTACCCTCACCCTTGAGTTCGTTCATGGCATTTTCAGAGAAAACATGCAATCCAAGAAGACATGAGCAGTAATCGTGTTCAAGGAATTCAGCTATCTGGTTTACAATTTGTCAATGTTTCCCCGTCCGTATATCAATAAGGACTGCTTACAGGTGCAATGGTTTTTGCATGGTGAAGAAGAATCATAAAGATATCAGTATCTCGAGTCACAACTACAGCTGATTTATATTCCAAAGAAAGAAAGAAGGGGATCTTCACTCGGTTTTGAACCAAATTACCTCGAGCAAAAATCACAGAGTAGACATGCACAACAAGAGACACAAAATGGACAAGGATTACCAAAAAAAACCATACAAACATTAAACAAAATGATTACACATAAACCAATGAGTCCATCTGTGCCGACTAAGGACGGTCATACCTCGGAGAACACACAATTGTAGTGTAAGATAACCTCCTCACTGCAAGATGACCCTGCAAACAAGAAAGCAAAACACGGACCCACGCAACACATAGATGGATATGTAAATGAAAATAAAAACAGAGGTCGTAGGAAATTGAGCTCATTCTCTCGGCTGTAGCGAGATCATGCATGTTATCACAGAGTTCGAACGACATTCAGAGAGGACAGGTGGCTGAGGCCTTTTCATCTCTAACGAGGTTTGGACAGGGCCAATTATGGTGCTCGATCGTCACAGTCAGTCAGAGTGCAATTCTTAAGAATTTACTGGTGCAAGACTGTAGATTGGTTAAGTACCATTTCAAGAGTTCATCAGGTGACTACCTGTCATACTTCCTCATTTGAAGTTTGCCATGTCACTGCATACTTAAAATGAAGACTCTGATATTTGTATCACAACTTGGTAATCTTATTTACAAGCACACGAGTATTTATGTAAAAGAAGAGGGCCAAGTTGTGCTTTGTTATCATCATTTGCAAGAGTTTGCAATCACATGGTTTACCTGTTGCTTGATCTTCGACAATATAGACAATATATTGTTGAGAGAAGCCTCTGAGAAATAGGTCCTGTGCTTTTATGGAATCTGAATGACAAATATGAATAATGACCATATCTCTGTATACAGCACAAAATTGATAATTCAGAAAATCAGAAACCGAATGCATACAAAATCAGGATAAAACAGGAACCAAAGCAAACAAATAAAAACCTCGACCATATGAAAAGAAGCGAACTCCCGATATGGCAGTGAGACTCTGTCTTGTCAACCATCTGGTCCAGTATCTTTTAAGATTTAAGTAATTGCAAGCAGATATCACCAAAGGTCAGTTGAAGAATTGTCAGGGAATGAAAGAAAGCATTGCCATCTTGAATATTGAGGGATCCAGCAGGAAAACGTAAAGTGTATTTGCCTTGCGGGTAGTTCAATATCGATAACAGTGATCTAGCATTCATACTTCTTGTCAAATCATGGTGTATAGACCTTTTTGGGCTTACGAAATATCCTCCCCCAGTACCACAATCTTGATACAACTGAAGGGATTTTCACCCAAATTAACAAGGTTGCTATTCTTCATTGTATCCTTTCGAAGAATTGTGAGATCTGTCTATGTATAAAAAGAGCAGCCAATCTCCAACAAGATTTGGTTAGAGTAAGCACCCACAGCAAAAACATCCAAACACTCCTATACGAAAACACAGAGCAGACAAGCGCAACATAAGACGCAAAGGAGACTAGGTATACCAAATACAGTACAATATCAAAACACAAAACACAAAAGACTACGCATAACCCACGAGACCAATGGACAATCCGCGCCGACTGACTTAAGACGGCCATCTTCCACATAAGTTGCAAATGGTTTGGTTGTCTGGTTACTTGTGTATAATAGCTCACTTTAAGATAACTTCACAAACCATACAGCAAAATGCAGGGGCCCTAGTAACACAGTCAGATGAATATAGTACCCGAAACGTGCAAGTCTGGTCCATGCTGTAAATTTATCAGGTTTTAAATGATGCCATTGAATTTAAAGACGTTTAACATTTGAACTACTTGGTGAGTGTCACTGCTGGTGGACCAAAAGTCCCCGAGGCACATGTAGCCAAGTTCGGTCAACTTTGGTTGATCGTCTGTGTCTTCAACGCATTTGAAATTTTCTGTTACAAAATTTCTTGAAATTTCTAAAACGTGGGTCCTGTAGCATCATATCCCACCCATTCATCTACGTCTTTTGGTACATTTTTGGACATAGTAATTTTCATACTTTTTGGCCATATTACATTGTTTAGACTGAGGATCACTGACGAGGGTTTAGTACCCGAAACGTGCATGTCTGGTCCATGCTGTAAATTTATCAGGTTTTAAATGATGCCATTGAATATAAAGACGTTTAACATTTGAACTACTTGGTGAGTGTCACTGCTGGTGGACCAAGAGTCCCCGAGGGCACATGTAGCCAAGTTCGGTCAACTTTGGTTGATCGTCTGTGTCTTCAACGCATTTGAAATTTTCTGTTACAAAATGTTTTGAAATTTCTAAAACGTGGGTCCTCTAGCATCATATCCCACCCATTCTGCTACGTGTTTTGGTACATTTTTGGACATAGTAATTTTCATACTTTTTGGCCATATTACATTGTTTAGACTGAGGATCACTGACGAGGGTTTAGTGCCCGAAACGTGCATGTCTGGTCCATGCTGTAAATTTATCAGGTTTTAAATGATGCAATTGAATTTAAAGACGTTTAACATGTAAATGGATATAGAAACATAGGGTGGACGAAAACAGTCCGTGCTCTGTCATATTCTGTTGGTTGGAACGAGCTCATGCATGCAATCACCTGAGGAGTTAGACTGACACTGAAAGAGGACAGTAGGTCATGATCCTGCTTCTCTAACGAATTTTTGACAGAGCACACCGTCGAGTCTAGTTGTCACAGTCAGATAGAATACTTAGGAATGCGCTGGTACAGGGCTGAACTAAACTAAACTAATAAGGATATAGATTTCTCAAGCACCATGTAGAGTTTGCTTCTGGAGACACAAGATGGAAATACATGCCAAGAAATTCAGTTCAAATCTGCCGGTCCTTCCTATACGTAACTTATTATAGCAGCTGGTATCATAATAGATGATAATTTGTAAAAGTTTACTCTGTAGAAACTAAACCGCTATGGATTTCTTGGCATGTTATCGTTCTTCATTCCCTTTTCATTACCTTACTTTTGGTGATATGTTTGCAAATCTCGACAAAGATGGTTGTCAATGACAAATATGGATTATAACCATATCCCTGTATACAGCACAAAATCGATAATTCAGAAAATCAGAAACCGAAGGCATACAAAATCAGGATAAAACAGAAACCAAAGCAAATAAACAAAAACCTCCACCACATGAAAAGAAGTGGACTCCCGATATGAGAGTGAGACCAGGTGCCCATGAAGAGTAAGCATCTCCTGCTTGCATGCAACACCCGCCGCTTCAATTCGGTAGAACTGTCACATCCGGTAACTTCCATTTCGGAAGACATAAAGTACAATCTTTGGTTGGATGGTTCAAATGGTCTATGACAGAATATCATCCACCATTCTGGAGAGTGGGACATCATAGTGTATGACGAGTTCCAAATATCGACCGTAGAACTTTCTCAGTGACGATATTAGTCGGTTACAAAGATATCCCTGACTGGAAGCTTATCTGAAATTCGCCTAGCTCTTAGAACAAAATCCGTATATTTGGTATTTGCTCTTGCATAGCGTATCAACTGAGATATGAACACGCCATAAGCAGGCGATGAAGGGATGTTGCTACTCAGATAAGGAAAGTTTGTAATGCTGAAATTGAAGTCGTAACGTTTGTCATAGAGTACGGTGTCCATATGACCATCAGTGTCGTAGGACAACATTATGTCCAAATAGGATGCTGAATTATTTGTCTCTGTGATTTCTTTGACAGAAATTTATCGTCAGATTCCATAAAAGCACATGAACAATTGCATACAGGCTTCTCTCAACAACAAATTGTCGAAGGCCAAGCTACAGGGGAGACCAAATGATTGCAAACTACAGTATTTCTTGCATGCAATCAGGTGACGCTGACTCTCCTTGGGCACCTGGTTTCACTTCGGAATGTTATTCATTCCGATGTTCGTAACCGGTCTTTTGGAAATTCTGATGATTTTGCCTTGCCTTTTCGACTTAGAGTTAAATTTAGATTTTTTTCTTATTGCTGAATTGTTTTCTGTTTTGCTTAAATCAATAATGCATTGATAAATATTCAAATTCAAAATATAAACAAGGGTGCTTGAAATGAGTTTCCTGAGTTGTGATACAGATACCAGAGTTGTTCATTATTTGACATATGCTGTGACATTGGAACATAAATCAGCTGTAGTTGTGACTCCAGATACAGATATCTTCATGATGATTCTTCACCATGCAAAAACCATTGCACCTGTAAGCAGTCCTTATTGATATACGGACAGAGAAACATTGACAAATTGTAAACCAGAGTGAGTAAGGTGAATTTCTTGGACCTGATTACTGCTCATGTCTTCTTAGATTGTATGTTTTCTCTGAAAATGCCATGAAAATGCCATGAGATGGACCACTAAAGAAGGTACAGAGTCAACCAAAATAACATGAAACATCTAAGTAAGTATGTACATGAATAACCTGCATTTCTCTTAGCCTGATGTACACATTTCCCATGAATTCCATTTTCATGTTAGAAACCTAGGTAATATCTGGGTATGTAATATTACTTTGAATACCATGATGATAGAAGTGTTCATATGCTTCATGCAAAGATAAACCAAGGATGAATCAGCATACAAAGTGAGATCACTCATGTTGAAGAAAAGATCAGTGACGATGATAATTTTACAACCAAATCTAAGATTGATTTGTCAAGAGTGCCACACTCTTTGATGAATTTTGCATCCATGGGGTGATCCTACAAAAGGGCTGACCAATCCATCTATTGAAGTACATTTTTTGTATTCAAATTGTTTGATGATTATCAAGGCTAGGTGAAATGGTATATGATATATTAGAACCTCCTTGGGCATGCGGACCTATACGTCCGCAGTCACTCATTGACTCAGTATTGGAGACACTAATGCAACAGTATGAACATCAAAGTGATCAGGAACAGGAAGATGATATCAATGAATTGTTCAACAATGATGATTAATTGATTTTAAAAAAAACAAAACTTTTGTTGCATTTGATCCTATGTGACATTAGTCAAATCAGCAAATATATATTGTGAATGTAAATTTGTTGAGAAAAACAACAATCTGGACATTAATAATTGTTTGATCTACATGAATATTTATCCCCAAAGTAGTTACATGTTATTTTAGAGTTCTTCAAACGATTGCTTGTGAAAAAAACAGTTTGGATTATAGGTTTTTACGTCTTTCTAGCATGTCTGGTTCCAAAATAATGTCAAAATATGTAATTCCTTCAAAAATCCAAGATGGCCACCAAAAGACCACGTTGCCCGGAAATTTTTCTTGGGAACATTGATTTTCGTATTCCTGGTATAAAAAGGCTTCTAAAAATGTAGGTTAGAAAAATTGCATATTTGGGTGCATGGGAGCCTCCATTCCTACCCTTACTGACTAGTTTCATCTCGCCCCCTTGAATATCTTACCTAATCTAATACAGTACAGCACATTTTATTCAGGAAATATAGTTTGTACTCAGATAAACTAAGAAGCCTAACATTTTCTAGCACTTCCTTTTTCTCCTTTCAAATTGAACAGTCTAATGATAAAACATTTGAATCTCATTGGCTGTTTTTGTCTAAGGACAATTAATATCTACCTCTACATTTCCACCGTCATATATAATACTCTGGCTCAATAAGAAATATGTGTCTAGGACATTTCAGTGGCTTTACTCTACCTAGTACTTGTGCCACAAATATTGGAGTCTGGCAACAGTTTCCAGCACTATTCTGGCATCATTAGAGCTTAATGCCAGAGTAGTTCCAGAGTGCACATTTTGAGGCGCTAGTCTGCGCTATTCTGGCACTAACCTTCTGGCAGTTTACTGATTAGATTTAAGTGCCGCACTATGGAGACAACAGTGCTGCAATAGCGCGGCGCTTTTTGCTTTTCTGTAAGCTTGGGTATTAATAGAACAAAAGTTTATGAATCGCAAGCGATATAAGTCCCCTACTGGCATTAACCCATGTACTGCAACTCTGCCTTGACCTGTACTTACACCAAAAGATGAATCCATATGTGTATTAGAAAAGGTCTGGAGAACAGAAAATTTCATGAAATTTGCTAAGAGGCCATACCTTTTGTAAGAACAGGTCAATCAAAACCCAACTTCACCTTTATCTGTATCATACTATAATGTATCTACATACCAAAAATCAGCTCAATATCTACAACAACAGCCAAGAAAAGTCCGGAAAACTGAGAATTTCATGAAATTTGCTAAGTCCAGGGGCCATAACTCCTGTAAAAATGGGTCAATCGAAACCAAACTCGAAGTTGATCTGCATAACACTAAGATGTATTCACATATTAAAACTCAGTTAAATATCTGCAATATCATGGAAGAAGAGTCCGGAAACCTGATAATTTCATGAGATTTGTTATGTCCAAGGGCCATAACTCTTGTAAAAATGGGTCAATCGGAACCAAACTCAAACTTGATATGTATCACATTGAGATATACTAACATACCAAAAATGAGTTCAATATATGCAACGACAGCGAAAAAAGGTCTGGAAGACCAGAGTGTGACGGACAGACGGACGGACGGACGGACGGACAGACAAACGGGGTGGAAACTATAAGTCTCCTCCTGTGGGCCGGTAGGGGACTAATAAGAGATTATAGTAAAAAAAACCTACCTGTATAGGTTTCTTATTACAATTTTTTTTTCTTGTTCACACACCTCTGCTTAATGTTCTTCGTTAATTACGGATGTTTTAAAGATTGTTTATCATACAGGGATAGAGTATGCCTGTTGTTGAAGAATTTGTAAAAAAGCATTGGTCACTTGCCAAGTATTCATGAATCTATATGACTGATCAGTATATGTACCAATGCAAAGCTCGATTACAAAGTAATATGATTCCAGTCACGTCAAGATAACAATAGTTTCCACTGCATGAGTTGGCCGTGAATGTCTATACCTTTTTGTGTCATTTCAAAATTACGACTAGATGTTTTATCAATATACTTGAATGTCTTTATTCCATTCCACAGAGGCGAGACATGACATAAATTCTTTAAGGAGGTTTCGAAACACCTTTAAAGGTTTAATAAAATTATTCTAAAAAAAAAAACACTTCAGACAGAGGTTGTCATTAAAATTTTTGAGACGGTTTTTTTTTCTGAAAACATCAATTTCAAATAATCAACATCATTTTGATACTTCAAAACTTTAGAGAATTGATAATTTTTTTTAAATACATAAATGAATAAATAAAATATTAAAACCCAAAAATACTATTAAAGCTTTGATCAAATTCTAGAGCAATCTCTTGTTCTCATTAAAGTTAATTGAGTAGAAGTGGACTGTTTATTATAGGTGTGAAGAAATGCATCAAAATGACAGCTAATATTGCTCTAAATGGGGAAAAGTATTACAACCATGTCAGAAATATTCCAATTCGGTCCAATAAGGGGGGGGGGGGTTGAAGACTAAATAAGATATTTACTTTTAAGGCTTGTGGGTATAATACTCTTCTTCCGGTTGGTTTGGTTACAGAAAAATTATATGCCACGAAGTTGGCCGAAGACGAACGACTTCGGCAATGTTCTGGGGACAATACATTTTCATGGCGAGTTGAATGAAACAATAAAAAATTAAGATATGTATAAAATATCTAAAAATATGCAAGATATGAAAGTACAAAAAGTGCATAATTTTTAGCTTTTCTATGGTATTGTTATTTTACCCCTAATACCGTAACTTAATTTGAAAGCTCGCGAGCGTAGGCGTAGGGAGTAGGAGAATTGTATATATAATCATTATTGATAAGTCATGATGGACTTATTATCCTCAAATGAAGAGAACTCAAGATCGAGTATAGATTTTATTCCTACCATTGCAAAGAATGTGCAAGAATACATGTACTGATGTATTCATGTGTATATGTTGTTGTTCTTTTGAAACTAGATCTAAAGTTTTCTTCTGAGGATAATAAAAGAAGCATCAGAACGTATTTACATATTTTTGATTTTACGGTATGCCTTTGAACGTCTGAAATACTATTTTTGATGTTGTCTCCGGAGGAAAACCTACATTTCTAGTCCCAATCTGTGTAGTATTTAAAAAGCCTTCCTTAGTTTGAGCCATATATTTTCTTATATCACATCAAAGTATAACTCTTTTCAATAAATGAAGTAAAGTTAATGCTAAAATAGTAAAATATAATAGTAAAAATTACCCTACCTTTATAGGTGGCTAGTTTATACAAAAAGTGGTTGCGGCACCCAAATAAAAACACCAAAACGCCCCTAATGCGAAAACACAGAGTGAATGGGGACGATCATCTGGTGGTTAACCAGATTACAGAAATAGAACACTCCCGCTTTAGATAGAACATTATATATATATATATATATATTTTATTCACATTAGCATTGTAGTACATCATGAGGTTATAAATGAATAATTAACACCTAGTGATATGATATAATTTTGATATTTGAATAGTTATGTTAATAAATGAGAAAAGAAGAATTGATTATTTTGTTGTTACATGTATTTCAAATAAAGACTAAAGTGCTTTTTTATATATAGAAGGGGAAGGCGTAAAGTGTGAGAAGGGATAGGAGAAGAAAGGAAGGGGGTGTAGAGAGTGGTAAAGGGGGATAATGGGAAAGTGTGATCCAGCGAGTCTATCAGTTCATGTAAATAAATTTAAAAATTTATTAACAGAAATTTACTAGAATAAAAGCTTAGGAAAAGGAGAAAAGGCACTAATTATTAGGACATAGGAAGGACCAATCTTGCCACTGAGTATAAAAAGAAGAGAGTTTATTATTCTTAATAGCTACAAATTTGGCTATTTGGTAAAAATTCTTAAGGTCTAATATTAAACCTTGAAAAGATGGTATATTGTCAAAACATTTAGATCTGTACAAGTAATATTTTATCACTGCAATAATATTATTATATGCTAATAGATTAAATGAGAATTTTCCAAAGAGAAAGGATTGTTTTTCAGGATTGAAATCTTTGTTGTTTCTTTGACATTATTGAGCGAATTTTTGTATAATACTTTTTGTTATAGGACATTCCCATAAAAGTTGGATGATTGATTCTATATCATTTTTGCAGAAAGTGCAGAGTGGTGAACTTTTTAAATTAACTTTGTGGAGTAAATCGTTCGTTGTTAGAATAAAGTGATTGATTCTATACTGGAACCATTGAAGCTTTGTGCCAAAGAGCAATTTGAAGGGAATTTTGTATGTGTTATGCCAAAAATTATGATCTAGAGAAAGGATTCTGTTCCATTTTGTTTGACCTGTGGGTACTGAATTATTTGATATAAAGACATTATACATGGGTTTTGCACCTTTATGAGTTTTTAGGAAAATTTTCAATTGGAATGGGACATATGGGTTGGGCATTTTCTTGTTTAAAGGCGTTATTTTTTAAAGATCAATGTCTTTTTTAATTGCTCTGATGATGCCATAATAAGTCAGGTAATTAATTTGAGTTTGGTACAAGTTTTGAAATTCTTGAAGGGACATAAATTCACCATTTTCTTGAAGATGATCATTCATAGAGACTACACCCTTTTCGAATAATTCTTTTTGAAAAGGGGATATTTTACCAATTTTGTTTTCACTATTATACCAAAGAGGTTGGGATACATAGTCATTCCAGTTATTTATTGTCTCTTGTTTTCGGAGGTCATGCCAGGCTTGAAGGACATTTGACCAAAAGGGATTACAACAACTTTTAAGAAGGTCTTGTATAAATTCAACCCCACATAGTGATAGTTTTTGAAAAGATATTGTATTAGAAGTCTCTAGCAAGCTTTTCCATTTTGTTTTTAATTTTGATTTTTAAGTATTTGAAAAATTTTCCCTTTTTTCGAAAAAGTCCATGCTTTAAATATATTTTCAGTTTTCATTAATTTTCGAACCCCTCGGTGTTTTTCTTTCGGAGCTGCGAACGAGTGTTAAGGACATTTTTTGTTCAAGATTGTCTCTAAGTCTTTATAAGGCTTTCTATGAAAACATAGAATCTCAAATATACATAAACAAGATGCACAAGTGATTTTATCCATTGCAGGCTCAAGAATGTGCGACTGTTAATGTTAATGTGTAAGTTGAGGTGAAAGTTGGTTGGTGGTCACAAGGTCACACCTCGGAACCAAAAGGCGTGTCTTGTCACAAGGAATATAGAACCTGTATGTATCTGGATGTTCTTGATATGGAAACAGATTAATCTAGCTATCATCCACCGTATCGATGCTTTGAATTTAAACGATTATCGCGATTAGGCCATACCAAATTAATTAAATGTTCTTTGGATTTCCCGAACCATATTTTTCATAATTCAAAAAATAATATTATAAAAATAAAATGCTCGCCCGCACCACGAAATTTCTGGCTCAAGTTTTTTTTAGGGTCGGTCCTGACTTCTGCAAATCTTAAAGCTACTAGTAGTCTGGGATTGTGCAAATTTCGAAGAAAATGAAACTTCTTGTGTTTGAAAAATTATGTTGGGAGCAAAGTTGTCCCACCGAAAGTCAAGGAGGGGGGAATGTTCTAAAATCTTTTCTGTAGAGCTATGTGCCAGGATTCCTAGTCACCAGATTTCTATGGATATTCCTTTTTGAGTACGAAAAAAATCAGAAATATATTACTGGGGTAACCTATATCAAAAATGAAATTATTTTACTCGCCCGCAATACTTAAAAAAAATAGAATAATTATATTTTCGCCCGCTCGCATCCCTTTTTTCAAAAGAAAATCCAAAGAACATTTAATTAATTTGGTATGGCCTTATCTGTTGTTCCGGTCATTACTGAAAGACCGAAATTTTGAATGTTCAGCGATACATCAAATAAATATTTTCGGTAATGATTTGTAATCATCCTTATATCGAAAGTACAAAATAAGGGAGGATATATCGGAAAATATTTGATTTTCAAGTAATCAGACACACCGTGATAAATCAATGACAGCTGGTCATAACCTTTTTTGCTGCATTGGTTCAATTCACATTCGAGTGTCAGTTCGTATTTGTCAGTTGGTTTTCGGACCCCCTCCCAACCCCGGGTTCCAAAAAAAGGGGGGGGGGGGGAGTCACGGTACAAAGAGGCAAAATTGCAAAGGTTATTATCTGAGAAATATGTATTACAAAGCCTCGAAATGAGCATCTCCATTGAAATTGTATTAGTGGCCAGCTAGGACATTTGACAAGCTAATGTTATGCTGCATATCGAGCAGTCTCTAAGTTTCAAGAAACAAAATGTTTTATCAGAAGGACTGTGCTCATAAAGTTCATGAATTCTTCCTTATTTCTTATTTGATTATTTGCCAAACATTTGAGAAACTTGATGATTGATGTGAAGGGATATTCCAAAAACACAATTTTTGTTCTGAAAATTAAGATCGAATAGTTTTGTTAAATGCATGCATCATAATACCCCCCCCCCCCCCGGCAAAGAAGAAGAAGAAGAAGACTGAGAAGAGGAAGACCATCGAAGAAGACGAAGAAGAAAAAAGCCCCCCCCCCCCCTCAATAAAAAAGAACTTTTAATGGAATTTAATTCCACCTTCCTCCTTTTCCCCTTTTCCATTCAATCAGATACAGCAAGGGGGCTGGATTATTTAATGGAGGTAAAAAAAACCTATCAACGATCCCTTTGTCACAAAAAAAACTTCAAAATTAGCTTGTCACAGGTACAGCCTCCCCCCCCCCCCCCCCCCCTTAAAAAGAAAAAAAAAACGAAACACAGACTTTCAATGGAAATTAATTCCACCCCTCCCCCTTTTCCCTTTTTCATTCAATCAGATCCTGGGGGGGGGGGGGTTAAATCAAGTAATTTAATGGATTTTTTTTTTAAATCCTATCAACGGTCCCTTTGTCCCCCCCCCCCCCCCCCCCAAGAATAAATAAATAAAAAATTAAAAAAAAAACAATCTTTAAAATTAGCTAGTCGCAGGTACCCCTCACCCGAAAAAGATAAAAAAAAAAGAAACACAGAGACCTCTCCTTCTTTTCCCTTTTTCCATTCAATTAGTTCTATAACATATACCGAAGTCTTGTAAGCAGGACCATTCAATCAGATACAGTGGCCATGCCGGCCAGTAACGAAGGAAAATTTAAATTTGAATTGAATTGAATTGAATTGAATTGAACTCGTTTTGTTGCGACTGTATCTAATTTGACGAATCCTGGAAGAACGAATATGTTGGAAGCCGAAACTTCTTGCAACCTCCGGTCGGAACAAACTCGAGCTCGATCGGCATGAACCTATCGTAATTTAGGCTTGTTACTTTAATAATGTGGCAGCTTAACAGTTCATCTGGCTTTTGTGAGTTATTTGTAAAATTGTAAGAAAACTCAATGCGAGTATTTTGATCCCCACTCTGCAAATTAATCTCAATTTTTCTATCAAAGGAAATTCGGTCCTCTAAAATTTAGATATTTCACGACAACAGTCTGAGTAGCATTTAATGGACAGCAAGTACTGACTCTCATAAAGTTTAAATTCAAAAGTTATTGTTTTTGTATGTTTGGTAATACGAATCAAGGCAAAGCCTTAAAATTGTGCAAGGGGAAAGTTTCAAGGATTATATTCAAGGCAGTGGCTCCAGCAGGTATTGCGAGGGCCACGCGCCCTGCGCCTTAGTCCCATTCTGATGAAAAATGGCCCTTAAAATTGGCAAAATGCTGCATCCTAGTGTACATTATTCTACGGTGTCCATTTTAGGTTTTGAAATCTTTCTAAAGTTCTGTTCTCGTATTTATATTACGTTGTAACGTAGATCTACATCAGGAGCAGTAATGTGTTTATCACAGCTTACTGTACATGTACATGGCCAGTCAGAAGCACAAAATTCATCTGTTCACTGACAATTGAAAGGTTCTTTGCTACATGTATTATGATACATATTGGTTTTTTCCGACATTCTTTTTAGTCCCCTACCGGCAACGCCGAAGGGGACTCTTAGTTTCCTCTCGGTCTGTCTGTCCGTCCGTCTGTCCCTCCGTCATTCTGTCCCTCCGTCTGTCCGAATATCAGTTTTCTGGACTTTTTTCTGCAAGGGATAGGGATATCAATATGAAATTTGATACACAGCTTGGTCTTGGATAGTTACAGTGCAAGTTCGACTTTCGTCCCGCTTGACCTATTTTTTGAGGAGTTATGCCCCTTGATGACTTGGAACATTCAGTTTTTGTCAGTTTTCCGGACTTTTTTCTGCAACGGATGGAGATATTCAGATGAAATTTGATACACAGCTTGGTCTTGGATAGTTACAGAGCAAGTTTAACTTTCGTCACACTTGACCTATTTTTTAAGGAGTTATGCCCCTTGATGACTTGGAAAATTCAGTTTTTGTCAGTTTTCCGGACTTTTTTCTGCAACAGATGGAGATATTCAGATGAAATTTGATACACAGCTTGGTCTTGGATAGTTACAGAGCAAGTTTGACTTTCATCACGTTTGATCTATTTTTTGAGGAGTTATGCCCCTTGATGTCTTGGAAAATTCAGTTTTTGTCAGTTTTCCGGACTTTTTTCTGCAACGGATGGAGATATTCAGATGAAATTTGATACACAGCTTGGTCTTGGATAGTTACAGAGCAAGTTTGAGTTTCGTCACGCTTGACCAATTTTTGAGGAGTTATGCCCCTTTATTACTTGGAAAATTCAGTTTTTGTCAGTTTTCCGGACTTTTTTCTGCAACGGATGAAGATATTCAGATGAAATTCGATACACAGCTTCATCTTGGATAGTTACAGAGCAAGTCCGACTTTTGTCACGCTTGACCTATTTTTTGAGGAATTATGCCCCTTTATGACTTGGAAAATTCAGTTTTTGTCAGTTTTCCGGACTTTTTTCTGCAACAAATAGAGATATTCAGGTAAAATTTGATACTCAGCTTAGTCTTGGATAGTTACAGAGCAAGTTCAACTTTCGTCACGCTTGACCTCTTTTTCGAATCGATAAAGCTAAAGCAGATAAAACCTCAGAACTGAGCATTAAGTTTAATTAAAACTCATTCATTTTTAATTGAAGAGTAATTCATAGGCAGAGTTGCAGGACATAAATATATGCCGCCGGTAGGGGACTATATCGCTTAGCAATCATAACATTTTTTATTCTCTTTCTGCGCCTGAGGCTGAGATTTAAATCTCCAACGTCCACTTGTTAACATATCTTATCTACATAAAGGTACTTGTGTATGCGTTTGTCCATAAAATTATCATGTCATTTTTAGCTCACCTCGACGAAGTTGAGATGAGCTTATGCTATAACCCCGGCGTCCGCGTCCCCGTCCGCGTCCGCGTCCGGTTAAAGTTTTTGGGCAACTCAGTATCTGACAAAGTACTGATGCTACAGTAACCAAACTTGCACAAGTGATTCATCTTGGGATGCTGAGGTGAACCCATGCATCGGATGCAGCATCTGACCTACATTTTCCGGTTGAATGACTTTGTCAATGTCTGGTTAAAGTTTTTGGGGTAATTCAGTATCTGACAAAGTACTGATTCTACAGTAACCAAACTTGCACAAATGATTCATCTTGAGATGCTGAGGTGAACCCATGCATCGGATGCAGCATCTGACCTACTTTTTCCGCTTGAGTGATTTTGCCTTATAAGGCTAATATTGAGCAAAGTATAAGTGCTACATGTACCAAACTTGCATATTGGATGTATCTTTGATCAAACTTTCATAAAATGACCTTGACCTACTTTTTCCACTTGAGTGATTTTGCCTTTAAAGGCCAATATTGAGCAAAGTATAAGTGCTACATGTACCAAACTTGCATATTGGATGTATCTTTGATCAAACTTTCATAAAATGACCTTGACCTACTTTTTCCACTTGAGTGATTTTACCTTATAAGGCCAATATTGAGCAAAGTATAAGTGCTACATGTACCAAACTTGCATATTGGCTGTATCTTTGATCAAACTTTCATAAAATGACCTTGACCTACTTTTTCCACTTGAGTGATTTTGCCTTTAAAGGCCAATATTGAGCAAAGTATAAGTGCTACATGTACCAAACTTGCATATTGGATGTATCTTTGATCAAACTTTCATAAAATGACCTTGACCTACTTTTTCCACTTGAGTGATTTTGCCTTTAAAGGCCAATATTGAGCAAAGTATAAGTGCTACATGTACCAAACTTGCATATTGGATGTATCTTTGATCAAACTTTCATAAAATGACCTTGACCTACTTTTTCCACTTGAGTGATTTTACCTTATAAGGCCAATATTGAGCAAAGTATAAGTGCTACATGTACATACCTGTCAACTTTTTTCAGACCAAAGAGGGTCAATGACCCTCTTTGGGAAATGAAAAAGAGGGTCATAGCGCGCGAACCCAAATCGCGACCTTTTGCTTGTGTCATTATAAATAAAATTCAACCCCCCCCCAAAAAAAATACATGTCAGGTCAATAAAGTTCATTTTATTGTAAGACATCTAAAGCATTTATTTAAAGTAATACTGCATAATCATGATATTGTAGTGCATGTGTAAAATTTTAGGACTTCATTAATCAAGGCCTGAAGGTTCATAGTTGAATTTGTTAGGCTAGATAATATATTTTTATTCAGTTACATGTATTGCTATACCATGATGAAGATTTTATGTGAAATGAACTCTACAATATCACTGCTTCAATTGTTTTAAACACTATAAAAACATTCGTTCCTTTTCGTCTGCATAAATCTCCGTGTTTACGATCGTCTTCCCATTGACATTTCCATTATAATCCAAGCCCAGATTGTTAAAACAACATGAAAGTGGCTAATTACTTCCCATATCACTAAACAAACAACCCAATTTACCTGTAACTGCAGGTGTTTTAATGAAAAAGTCACAGCTGGAAATTTAAAGTTCCTAGTAATAGACGGAACCAAATCGGAATCGGGTGATTCCCGGGTCAGCAACGAAAAATCGGGTGAAAGGCATGACTCGCGCGGGTGATAAAAAATAATCGGGTCAAAGGGTAAAAAAGCGGGACTGACCCGCCGAAATCGGGTCAGTTGACAGGTATGCATGTACCAAACTTGCATATTGGATGTATCTTTGATCAAACTTTCATAAAATGACCTTGACCTACTTTTTCCACTTGAGTGATTTTGCCTTTAAAGGCCAATATTGAGCAAAGTATAAGTGCTACATGTACCAAACTTGCATATTGGATGTATCTTTGATCAAACTTTCATAAAATGACCTTGACCTACTTTTTCCACTTGAGTGATTTTACCTTATAAGGCCAATATTGAGCAAAGTATAAGTGATACATGTACATGTACCAAACTTGCATATTAGATGTATCTTTGATCAAACTTTCATAAAATGACTTTGACCTACTTTTTCCGCTTGAGCGATTCTGCTTCTAAAGGCCAATATTGAGCAAAGTATAAGTGCTACATGTACCAAACTTGCATATTGGATGTATCTTTGATCAAACTTTCATAAAATGACCTTGACCTACTTTTTCCCACTTTAGTGATTTTCTTATTATACATGTACTTAGAGATACATGTATGTTTTAATTGAACTTTGCTGCCGTGAGGTGAGCTTCGTAATCTTTGATTACACTATGTTTTTCAAAAGTGGTCAGTCAGTGGGTACAAATTGAAGTAATAAAATTTGTACAGAAATGTCAAATGCCTTCCCTTTAATATCAACAAAGCTGAAAATGAAGCTGAAGCTAAAATGAATACAGGATAGGTGACTGAAAGTTTGGTTTTGGGTGTTCTGTGATCCATGCAAATATGTACTGTAAATTATTCATTGGAAATAATTTTTACGACTAAAAAATGTGCTAACGGCTGATTTATTAAAAAAAACAACTATTATACATACATTGTATGCAAAGCTTTTCGAAAATTGATCATTTTTGGAATGGTCCTTTCATGAGGAAAGATGGCCCATTGTTTTTTAGAATGGCCCATTAAATCCAAGGGGAAGCGGCCATAGGCATAGTCCCATTGAGCAACTTTGTCTTCCCGATCACTGCTCTGGATATGTATCTTTAGACCTATGCCTCGGCGTACGGACAAGTTTCTGATTGGTCTGTAACTGTCACGTGACTCAGGTCATAATTGTCCAGAACAGAGAAATAAGTTTTGTTTTTTGTTTGTAATTATATCAAGTATACAAGTTTATTCTGCATACTCAGTAATTTAGCAACCAGGACAAAATCGGATTTTCTATGCTCTCAATCATAATACAGTAGTGATCATTGATCAGTGTAAGACATGCACTTGTCAGACGTTGTCACCTACCATATGTAGTGACATTCCGTCGCTCACGCGTAAGTTGAAGTTTTTGAAAGTTCTGAGAAGATAACAAATACGTTCATAAAGTATTAGATGCGACTGCTTTTTACTGGTACTTATTCACTTTTCAGAATATGTCACAAAAAACATACATTTTGAACTTTAGATTCCTTGAAAAAAAAAATGTTAAGCAAATATATATGCAGAAGCTAACTACGATTCAAGTTCGTATGCGGAGACCCAGCTCTTTAGATACGAATTATCGTATCTGGAGCCACTGCCTTTATTCAAAGACCACTTACCAACGGGTAAATGCAGACCAAAATTGTGCTTACCCAGCAAGGAAACTCACACAAACAAACATTTCATTCAGAATAAATAAGGGATCTTTATGCTCTATTGCACATCCTAGACATTACCATCAAAATGAATTATTATGTCAAACTAAAAATTTGTAAAGGATGTGCTGAAAAAATAAGATCATGTACTTTGAGGCAACTATTTACTTGAGATTTTAGCTCACCTCGACGAAGAAGAGGGGGGCTTATGCTATCGCCCCGTCGTCGGCGTTCGCACTATAGGTTAAGCAAAACGGGACAGGTCCATTCCTGCCAAACTATAAGTCCTACATCAACCAAACTTGCATAATGCATCTGAGGATGCTTACTACAATGCATGGTACGGAGGCTGCATCTAACCCACATTTTACACTTATGTGAGCAGGTAAAGTAAAATGGGACAGGTCCATTCCCGCCTTACTATAAGTCCTACACCAACCAAACTTGCATGGATGATGCATCTGAGGATGCTTACAACAGTACATGGTACGGAGGGTGCGTATGACCTACATTTCATGCTTGAGTGAGCAGGTTAAGTAAAATGGGACAGGTCCATTTCCCCCTTTACTATAAGTCCTACACCAACCAAACTTGCATGGATGATGCATCTGAGGATGCTTACTACAATGCATGGTACAGAGGCTGCATCTGACCTACATTTCATGCTTGAGTGAGCAGGTTAGGTAAAATAGGACAGGTCCATTCCAGCCTTACTATAAGTCTTACATCAACCAAACTTGAATAGATGATGCATTTAAGGATGCTTACTACAATGCATGGTACGGAGGCTGCATCTAACCCACATTTTACACTTATGTGAGCAGGTTAGGTAAAATGGGACAGGTTCATTCCTGCCTTACTATAACTCCTACATCAACCAAACTTGCATGGATGATGCATTTGAGGATGCTTACAACAATGCATACGGAGGCTGCATCTGACCCACATTTCATGCTTGAGTGAGCAGGTAAGGTAAAATGGGACAGGTCCATTCCTGCATTACTATTGGTTCTTCATCAACCACAGTTGCATGGATGATGCATCTGAGGATGCTTACAACAATGCATGGTACGGAGGCTGCATCTGACCTGTATTTAACGCTTGGTTGACCAGGTATAGTAAAATTAGAATCTTCATTTCCAGCTTTCTTTGAATTTTTTAATCAACCAAAATTATTTGGATAATGCATCTGAAAATACTTTGTGCAATGTAAGTACAGATGCTGGTCATGGGACAATGATGCTGTTGAGGTGAGCGCTGTCATCTCTGATGGCCCTATGTTTGTTATGTACATGTACATGGAGAGTGTAAAGGGCACTGCTTCAAAATTCACTTACCAACATGTAAGTAAGTAGCATTTAGTTTTACAGGTACCCGACCTTAATTTTCACTTACCTTGGGTAACGGGTAATGGAATCCTAGAACACTGAACTCTATATTATATAGATAGGTAAAGCCTATAGGAGAGTTAAGTATTTCAATCTTCAGGCGTGCTGATTTTCGTTCAATTGAAAAAAAAATGTTAGGGTTAGCCCAAAATTTTATTTCAAATACGCAGACTAAGTAATACAGACTGTTCTTTTGGACATGCATGTGCCCTCAAAACGTTGATACAACATTTCCCTTTCAAGAAGAAATTTAGGTACCATAGTGTACAGTAATTGAGGTTTGTATTATAAAATGGTTAGATAAGGGGTTTTCCTCTATTTTTCCTTTTTGGAGATGTTTCTATCTATGAGTTTGCTTCGCAATCGGCAACATGTGCTCTCTATCAATTTGTTAAAATTGATGCTGTGTTTCTCACTTTGCAAGGCCTTAATCCCAAAATACAGTTATACCTAGTGAATTCCCGGGTATTACAAAAATGGAGATATTAATCCTTTTAAAAGTGAAAATAATTACAATAATTGTGTATTTCAGTTAAAAGTCCAGTGTGTAAATGCCTGCTTGGAGCTTCATTCATCTCTTCGTTTGCACTTCATTTCCCGTTACATCACTGCAAGCATTACTTTGTGTATAATCCTAACCTAATTGTGGAGAAACATCAGTTATGGCGGCTTTTTACGTCACGTCTTGCCTTCCTGGACATTAAAGATATGATGGTGGGGTCCATCCTTATTTACTATTTCAGAATATTTGAAAGAAAGTATGGTTCTCAAAAGTTTATGGTGAGTACATGTACAATAAAGTGAGTACAAAGATACTTGTATATCAAAGTCTGAAAAATGCATATCTGATAAATAGGGAGGAAAAACATGACATGAGTTTTAGGTATGATTAAGATTTTGCATAATTGCTAATTATACCAAGGCTTGTGTCAGAATCATATAATTTAGTCAGAAGAAAATTATCTTTAGGCATCTCAAGCAAAGAAAGAAAATTAAAAAAAAAAAAACTTAAAAAGGAATAAATACATAGATGCACTTGTTTATTTAAATATGTTTCATTATTTTTTTTTTTTACAAATTGTTTATAAAATTGAATTACTACAAAAAATGTACTCAAAGTATACATTGTACCTTAACAATATCAAGAAATTATAGTAAATGCATATCTGACTTTGTTTCTATTAATTATCTTTTAGAGTCATCTGCTAGGAACGTATATATTTTCCAGTATGTTGGAGATGGCGTTGATTTATACCTTGTCACGGCTGGAGGTGCGGTTAGATCACTTTCCGTCTGGCCCGTATGTATCATCATCTTACGTCATTCAGATGTTAGGCAAAGTCTATGTTTGATTTATACAAATTTTACATCCACCCATTAAAGGAGATGTAGTATGATACATGTAGCATCATAATTTTCTTCTTATTGTAAAAAAAGGTAATTCAGACATTGAGTCAGTTTATGAAGAAAATAAAAATCTGTACCCCCATAACAAAATGAAATGATAGCATACATGTAATTTTCTATTACAGATTTTTCCTAATTTATCCTTTGTATGTACCGTATTTCTGTGATATTCCCAGAGTAGAGTTAGGGCGAGTAATGGGCATACCAATGACGGGAAAGTCCTTTCAGTATTTTATTGGGTTACAGGTAAATGAAATTTTTTTTTTGTAAAGATGATCATATTATTGATAAAGATTTGTATGCTATTTGTTTTTCCGTATGTCCTAGACTTTATAACAAATCCAGATTCCACAAATATGCATTTATAAATTACATTGGGTTGACATTTCAAGTGGTAATATTCACAATTTGTACAATTATAAGGTACATCTGTGCAGATTTCATTGTTGAAAGATTTTTCATCTAAAAAATATCAAATTATCAGATATATTATTTTATTTTCAGTTAGCCACTGGTTCTCTGGAATCTATATTAGTTGCCATGTGTGGAATTGTAAGTATAAAGTCAGCAATAGAACTAGAAGGCATTTATTTTTAATCCCCTACCGGCAATGCTGAAGGGGACTCTTAGTTTCCTCTCGGTCTGTCTGTCAGTCTGTCCGTCTGTCCGAATATCAGTTTTCCAGACTTCTTTCTGCAACGGATGGAGATATTGAGATGAAATTTGATACACAGCTTGATCTTGGATAGTTACAGAGCAAGTTCGACTTTCGTCACGCTTGACCTTTTTTTCGAGGAGTTATGCCCCTTGATGACTTTGAAAATTCTGTTTTTGTCAGTTTTCTGGACTTTTTTCTGTAACGAATGGAGATATTCAGATGAAATTTGATACACAGCTTGGTCTTGGATAGTTACAGAGCAAGTTCGACTTTTGTCACGCTTGACCTTTTTTTCGAGGAGTTACAAATGTATGCCCCTTGATGACTTTGAAAATTCAGTTTTTGTCAGTTTTCCGGACCTTTTTTCTGCAACGGATGGAGATATTCAGATGAAATTTGATACACAGCTTGGTCTCGGATACTTACAGAATAAGGTTGACTTCTGTCACCCTTAACCTATTTTTCGAGGAGTTATGCCCCTTGATGACTTGGAAATTCAATTTTTGTCAGTTTTCCGGACTTTTTCCTGCAACAAAGAGAGACATTCACGTGAAATTTGATACTCAGCTTAGTCTTGGATACTTACAGAACAAGTTTGACTTCTGTCACCCTTAACCTATTTTTCGAGGAGTTATGCCCGTTGATGACTTGGAAAATTCAATTTTTGTCAGTTTTCCGGACTTTTTCCTGCAACAAAGAGAGATATTCAGGTGAAATTTGATACTCAGCTTAGTCTTGGATAGTTACAGGGCAAGTTCGACTTTTGTCATGCTTGACCTATTTTTCGAGGAGTTATGCCCCTTGATGACTTGCACAGTTCATCCAGACTTTTTTCTGCAACAAATAGTGATATTCAGGTAAAATTTGATACTCAGCTTAGTCTTGGATAGTTACAGAGCAAGTTCAACTTTCGTCACGCTTGACCTTTTTTTCGAATTGACAAAGCAGATAAAACCTCAGAACTGACCTGCATAGACAGTAAGTTTAATTAAAACTCATGTTTAATCGAAGAGTAATTCATAGGCAGAGTTGCAGGACATAAATATATGCCGCCGGTAGGGGACTTATATCGCTCAGCGATCATAACATTTTCTAAATATATTTCTGAAATCCCCTAAAGGTTAGAGCTATAGCAATATGAGGAGAAAAGGGTAATTTTAAGTGTGAGCATATTCCATCCAAATCTAATGAAACAACTATTTGAGTTTCTGGTAAAAAAATTATTTCTGGATGTATAGTAACAAAAAATATTAATTTTGTGGGACATAAGCCTTCTTTGTCTTCTATATCTTATCGTGCTTTTAAGCATATTTATTCAGCTGTTCAATGCAGAATGTACTACATTATTGTATCATCATTTTTCTCCCAGGTGGCCGGCATCTTATGGAGGCATAATTTTTTAAAAATCCAAAAGTTAATCTTCATACCGGATTTCCTCGGAAGTCTGTGTCACACAATTATAGGACAATTTGTAGAATCTACTGAGCCAAGTAATCCTGCATTACCGATGGGGGCCACGTTAGAGTTACAACGCCAAGAGCAACTTGATCGTTTGGAACAGCAGGTCATATGGCAGTCGCTACGGCAACAACAGATGCCAATGGGACAACAAGCACAGGTTAGTAATTGTATAAACTTCATTTTGCAACTCAGTGATATACTGTTAACAGTCATTTATTCACGAACATTTTATTTTCGCGATATTCGCAAGGTACTTTGACATGCAAAAATAAAACGCTGCAAATATGTTCCTACAGATGTGCAGAAAAATATGTTAAAACATTGTTTCGAAATTAATAAATAAAACGTCGCAAACCAGTCACCTCACTCCCGTTTGCGAACTTAAGACGCTGCAAATAAAAGATGGTTTACAATAGGTCTGCTGCATTTAGTATCATTCATATAATGATCTTTTTAAAGCCTTTAAAATATTGTAGACGTAATTTTAGATACCTCTTATAAATTTAACAGTTTGTTGCTCTATAATGAACATTTACGATATAATGTGACATTTCAAATTTTTTAAGTGAATGCTGCCAAAAAAAGGGAAACCCCTTTCTTCATTCCAGAATGTGATGAAGCACTTCATTAATTCACTATAAAATTAGTTTTGAGACTGAAATGACCTTAATTTAAGTTTTGAACAGTAATACATGTATGTCGCGTATGTCACTGGACACCGTGATGCAGGGAAGAGTTTGTTTTAGTAGGAAGTTGTTTGATTGATGATGAAATAAAGATAAGGAGTGTCTTTTAAATTTCCAACACAATGTATTTATTTGAATAATAAAGCAGGGGTTTGTCTATCTCTCCAACTCTCACTACAGGCTGTACCTTGTAACAGATCCTTTAAGACTTGATCACACATTAGCTATTCAGAGTGTTATTATTTATGAAAATGTTCTGATTATATAACTTCAGTTATTTGTCACTTCAGACTGAGCTCGTTGAGTCTATATTTACATTGTACTACTGACCAGTCATACTGTGAATTTGCTTTACTTAATGCCAGGATATTACTTAAAATTACTTTTCTGCAACAAAGAGGAATAATTATAATAAATGTCCCTTTAACTTAGCCTTACAAGCCTTTTACGATGAACTAATGGTCAGCCAAAGAGTGAATTTGTCCTTATTACCTTGATTGGAACGAAATCACTGTTTGATGAACTTGATGAAGTCAGTCAAATAAGTGTAGACAAAGAAAGATAATTCTGACAAGCTTCACTTCAGACTTAACGTCTGGTCATTCAAACTATGATTTTGACCTATTGACTGTGTGTACATCAGTTAATTAACTGTGGACTAAGAAAGATAACTCTTAAAATTACCACTCTAGACAGAACCTTAGTCAAATGACTACTGTGATTTTATGGTATTTTCTCCTACATTATTCGAATAGAAGAACTCTTGGCAATAAACTCAAATATAACTTTTAGTAACTTAACATTATCTCTAGAGTCCAGTTATAAGAAGTCTAGCAAGGCTCACAAAGCCAGTTCCAAAGACTAGTCTGTACAGGGGAAGGGGTGGTTTATACAGCATTAAAACATTGATGTGACGTCATGCCTTTGTTCGAACAGTCCGAAATTTACCTTTGACTGTCCAATATCATATCTAGGTCGCGTTTATTAGAAAAAATATACGCGACCTAGATTAAATATTGGACAGTCATAGGTAAATGTACTTTGACAACTACAGGACAACCGTTACAATCTTTATTTAGAAATCACGAGACAAGAATTCCATATATCGTGGTACTGACTATAATTCCAAATTTTGCTATTTTTTTCCGGAGTTGACAAAATCCAGCACTATCTTATATATCTAAAGAATCGGCCGTTGTGTCGGAAATGAAAATGTAAGAGACACTATAGTTCAGTCCGTTTTTACTTTTTTTCTTCGGTCTAATTTTTTCCCCATCTTTTTAATTTTACTTATAACTAAGATTTTTGCTCGACTTTTTCTAGTCCGAAAAACCTTACCTAAATCCAGCCTTTGACGGTCATTTTGACCCATCCCCCCTCCCGGTGCAAATAACCGTCAAAGGCTGGGTTTAGGTCAGGTTTTTCGAACTAGACTCCTTCAAAAAATATCTTCCTTAATTGTTTCTTTCATTTAACCTTGCACATAGTAAGTTGAACGTTCCCATTGATTTCTTTTCGGTATTTAAAGGCACTATATTATTTCTTGCTTGTCCGGAAAACACTTTTAGAGACACGCCCTTTTATTCGATATATCCAAAGAAGCTTCAACTAAATCGTAATTACGCAAAGTATTCCCGTTGATTTTTTCCCCAAAAATTGCATTCAATTTCGTCTTGGTTTACGGAATCTGCTTCATAATTTTTTTAAATTGAAAATTTCATCTCCGTTATCTTCTTATATAAACAAGCATGTTAGAACCTGGAGTGATTACATTTCGTTACAGTAAAGACAATTAACATAATAAGAACAAAATCAAAGGTCATGCCACTTTAAATAGTGATCAATGTTTTAAGTACGATATACGCCTCAAACAATTCATTCTTAAAGATATTGGACAGTTTTCGGCCCTGCAGGCCTCAAACTGTCCAATATCTTTAAGAATGAATTGTTTTCGGCGTACGTGTATATCCAATACATTTACCACACACATATACTAGTTTAATGACTTTAAGGTAGGTTAACTCAAGCTAGAACTGTTAACTAGAAGACTCTAAATGGCAACAGAATAATGCCCATTCTTCACATTAGAATAAAGGCCAAACTGTGTACATTGATACTGACAGGGGCAATCTCTGCACATAAGACATCTTCTCTATTTCCAGTTACGTTCAATATTCTTGAAGTTAATGAAACAAATCTCCTTGTCAGATTAATATCTTTTTATCTCTAGAAATCACCTTTGACCTCAAAACTTACAAATAGAACTTTTCCTCAGTACAATGACATATAGTGTTATACCAAAATATCATATGTCTCTCACTGACAACTTTTCTTCTGGCTCTATAGCAGCACCAACAGTCCTACAAAACCAGCAGTATAATGCAGGTTATTGATTGGTCGTTGCTTCTATACCGAATCTCAATAAACTTATATGAAATATGTATTAAAAGTCAGGTGAAATGAAGCAGACAACTCAAAGTTTCTGATCATACCGGTACAATAGGTTTATAAAATAATCAGAGGTAGAATTCATTAACAATCACAAAAGTAAACTTCAAACATCCTATTTACAACAATATCTTTGAAATTTTTTGATCATGGTAGATACTGGTACTGTTGCATTGCATTATATGTACATGTATATTCATGTACATGTAAATTGACATGTGCTAATGTATTTAAAAAGGGAACGATAACCATACTGAATTTACTGTTAGCATCTTTTCCTTTATCATTCAGAACCCAGTCAATGGACCTGGAATATTTGGAGCTGCTAACTTTGAAAACAACCTCAGACACAGAAATAATCAACAAGGTACGTGTACATTTAGATTTCATATTCTTGTCACAAGAAGGCTTATGGAATTTTTTGGTACAGGTTCATAGTACCAGACTTGGAAGTACCATGTAAAGTAGCAGGAAGTATTTGCATTGTAATTAGAATCACATGGACGTTTGATATCCATGTATGTACCTTGCAGCAGTGACTTACAGGATATGTCATAATTTTGAGAAATGGATAAAGAAGTCTTAACAGATTAATAGATATTTTGTTTACATGAGAGCAGGTGTATTCAGTTCTAAATGTCTCTTACATGTATATCATTAGCACCTCTTTCCAAAAAATGTATTAAAGCTTATGAAAAAAATTGGCTTCTGTTTCAGGTAATCAACAAGAGGAAATCTCAGAAGAACAGGTAATTATAAAAATGAATCAAGATTCTTGTAAAATCTCAACTTTGAAATAATTTTGCTAAACAAATTCAGTTCATTAGAACACCTCAGTTGTTTTCCCCCAAAAAGACAAATTTTGTAGCTTGCATTTTTGATAGGAGAAATAAATATGTAGTTCTTGACAGTGTAATATTCTAAATATTGATTCCACATGGTGTTGGTAGAATATTGTCACAATGTAAAAAGCTGTCAAATGATATCATATGAGACATAGCCATATTTTCGAATATTTTTACCGTAAAAGTCTTATTATTTGGAAATGGTCTATCGATGCTTGTTGATATAATTTTCTTCTTTGTCTTTCTAAGGTTCAGCAGCTGATAGACATGGGTTTTAGTGAGGGTCGTGCCAGGATAGCCCTGCAAAACTCTAATAATGATATGACTGCAGCAACCACTATGCTCCTGCAAGAGTCATAGCACAGCAACATAGCATGGCAACATGTTGTTCCTCTGGCAACTTGAAGTGGAAACAACATTGTGGACACACGGAAACATGGAGATGCCATCTCACTTTAGCTACCTGAAGATGCAACATATTTTATTTTTATACGCCCGTCATTTGACGGGTCGTATTATGGTATGGCGAAGTCCGTCCGTCTGTCCGTCCGTCCGTCCGTCCGTCTGTCCGTCCGTCCGTCCGTCCGTCTGTCTGTCCGTCCATCCGTCCGTCCGTCCGTCCGCCTATGGAACGTCATAACTTGATTATGCGTCGACGGATTTTCATGAAATTCATACATTATGATTGGACTGTAAAGAGGAAGCCGCCTTTCGATTTTCAGGTTCATCCGATTTGTCATTACAGAGTTATGGGACTTAGATTTTTAAAATACAGTGAAAATATACTAAAATAGTTAAAAATTATTTAAAAATCTATTTTTGGTCGAAATGTTTTGAAATTTTGTATACTTCAAGTTGAAAGGATGTTCTTTGACATATGTAACGGGTTTTAATTTTTTTGACGCATAATCGAGATATTGTGTGTAATGGGAAGTGGGGGTGGGTTATATGCACATACATGTTAAGCTAAGGACAAAATGTAGGCGCATGGAACGCAATAACTTGAATATGCGTCAACAGATTTTCATGATATTCATACATCATGTTTGGACTGTGGAGAGGAAGCCGCCTTTCGATTTTCAGGTTCATCGGATTTGTCGTTACAGAGTTATGGGACTTAGATATTTTAAAATACAGTGAAAATATACTAAAATAGTTAAAAATTCTTTAAAAATCTATTTTTTATCGAAATGTTTTGAAATTTTGTATACTTCAAGTAGAAAGGATGTTCTTTGACATAAGTAACGGGTTTTTAATTTTTTTGTCGCAAAACCGAGATTTTTGTAATGGGAAGGGGGGTGGGTGATATGCACATACATGTTAAGCTAAGGGCAAAATATAGGCGCATGGAACGCAATAACTTGAATATGCGTCGACTGATTTTCATGATATTCATACATTATGTTTGGATTGTGGAGAGGAAGCCGCCTTTCGATTTTCAGGTTCATTCGATTTGTCGTTACAGAGTTATGGGACTTAGATATTTTAAAATACAGTGAAAATATACTAAAATAGTTAAAAATTATTTAAAAATCTATTTTTGATCGAAATGTTTTGAAATTTTGTATACTTAAGGTTGAAAGGATGCTCTTTGACATATGTAACGGGTTTTTAATTTTTTGGTCGCATAACTGAGATATTTGTAATGGGAGGGGGGGTGTTATATGCACAAACATCAAACATGTTAAGCTAAGGGCAAAATATAGGCGCATGGAACGCAATAACTTGAATATGCGTCAACAGATTTTCATGATATTCAAACATCATGTTTGGACTGTGGAGAAGAAGCCGCCTTTCGATTTTCAGGTTAATCGGATTTGTTGTTACGGAGTTATGGGACTTAGATATTTTAGATACAATGTAAAAATATACTAAAATACATGTAGTTAAAAATTCTTTAAAAATCTATTTCTGGTCAAAATGTTTTGAAATTTTGTATACTTCAAGTAGAAAGGATGTTCTTTCACATATATAACGGATTCTTAATTTTTTTGTCCTATTATCCAGAAATTATGTGTAATGGTGGGGGGGGGGGGGGGGGGGGGGGGGTTATATGCACATACATGTTAAGCTTAGGGCAAAATATAGGTGCATGGAACGCAATAACTTCAAAATGCGTCAACAGATTTTCATGATATTTGTACATTGTGATCGGACTTTGAAGAGGAAGCCGCCTTTCAATTTTCAGGTTCATCCGATTTGTCCTTATGGAGTTATGGGACTTAGATATTTTGGTGTTGTGAAAAAAATCCCAACGGGCGTATCTTGCCGCGTGAGCGTAGGCTTTATTGATAATTTTATAAGGGTATTTTAGTTATGCAACATCTGTGAAAAACAAAAATGTATAATTCAGGAAAAAATGGCAGTCTACCAAATTGATGTGCTAAATGAATGTTGTTTTGATAAAACCCAAAAATATTGCTTGCAAACCAAAACAAGAGTAATATGGTTGCAATGTCAACTAGAATTTTTTTCAAAATTTGCTTCATAATCAAAGTGAAGCTGCGCATTTTATGACAAAAGGGATTTTGTACATTAATTTGTTTCCTGTTGAAGTCAGAGGCTAGTTTTACATCAGTTAATTATGATTGCAAACCAAGAAACGCTTTCACATACCATTTCTGTCTTTTGACCTCTATGCAAATTCATAATAGCGTAATAGATATTTTTAACGGATTCTTAGAAATTGTGAAGTTGGTGATTTAAAAAAACATGCAAATTTGTCTCTTTGTCTTCATAAAATGAAAATGATACTGGATGAATTAAAATACATGTATGTAGACCCTACTTAGTTCCTATTGACCTTGCATTAGCCCCTTCCTTCCCCCTATGCATGGGATAATTTTCATATAGTGTTGTATTATTTTCACAGAATCCACTTTGAAAATACTGTCATTTCTTAGTAAATAATGAAGCCTCTATATATGAAAGTCAAAATATCCTTAATAGCTGCTTTATACATAAAGATACAATGAAAGCAAGGAATAAAGATACAATGAATATATAGTATGTAATATGTAATTATACATACACCATGCAAGATCACATGATGGCAGCTTTTATCAAACTCTTTACTGTTTACTCAATTTTTTCTATTTTTTCTTTGATTTAACTCTGTCTATATCTGTTCATCTTCGTCTAACAGTACAAAAATGTTCACAGTAAGAGTTGAAGTGGAATACACTTGACTTTCTAGTGCTTTTAGTTTTACTGATTTTAAGTTCAAATCCTTTGCAATCTAATGTATATGCATATAAAATTTACTGTCTTGCTTCGACTGTGTATCTGTCTGTGTCATTTTTCCACACAGGAATCATAAAAGATGTGTTTTATTACTACCTTATTTAAAATCAAATTGTGTGTCTCAACTTCTTTTGTTTCGACCTAAATTTAACACTTTTACTTTAGCCGTTACGTGCCTAAGTATTCCAATCGTAATTTTTTACTCGTAACTATATAGTCTTTTAATCTTACTGTGTTATACTGATGTGCCTCCTGTTAGCCCGTGTGTTCTTTGACATTTCAGTCAAAGCTGTCTCTAAATAACACGTACTTAATACATCAGATTTGATATACATGCATCATGTGCTACATGTATGATAATTTATTTGAAATTAAGCGAAGGAAATTCCTATAATGAAATATAAAAGATGACTAATACAATAGAGTAATGTCATTCCTGAAATTACCATCTTGCTATTGTAATTGCTTGCAAGTTACATGTATTTCTGTTTTTAAGATTAGTTTCTAATTCCGAAATTTTAATTCTGGAAGACAAGCTTGTACAGTACATGACTAAATTCTTCAACATTATACTTTTAAATTGTACATGCATGCTGTTAAAAGGTAAATAAGAATATTTTCTCGTTAAGCACAGACAACTATCATGGATTTATATACGTGTATATGGAAGTATAAGTCTTGTTATGTGTACGTTTCCAGACTCTTCATAGCAACTATGTGATTATTTGATTGCACTACTAGTATCATGTTTATGTCATTCAGTGTCATTTGTTAACGTAATCATTGTCAGAATGCTTTATTTTGTTATGTTGTTGATTTTATGGTAAAAAACAGATCATGAAACCAATAAATAATATCAAAATTCATAAAGAATTATGACGTCATCAATGCAACGACGCACACGGCTAATACTTATATTAGCTCACCTGAATGAAGCTCAAGTGACCTGTTGTCAATACACATTGTCTGTCCAATTGAACTGCCAGCCAGGGCTACATTTGTAAGCAACCAACTTTTTTACTGTGAAAAGTTTTGAAAGATGCAATGAAATATCAAATATAAAACATTATATCGTCAAATATATTAAAGTATATTTTCGGTTAGAACCATTCAAAAACATTTGATATATTGACTTGCTGTTTTGACCCATTCCTGCATGACTATAGTGCTGACATTCTGCACACAAGTGGCCTTTCCCGGTTACGTCGCTTGTGTCATTGCATGCAAGATGTAGTGTTGTGTGTTTCTACCAAGCAGGAGATACTTGCTCTCCCTGGGTATATAATCTCATTAACATCAGGGATTCACCTTCCCCCTTTGTAGAATGGTTTAGTTCAGTTTCTGTATTTTTCATCGTTTGAATGCACATAGTTTATGATCTTTGCAAAGTTTGGGTTTTGTGTATGATTTTTCACTCGCTGATCGACTCACATTGTAGAAGGATACATTTTATTAATATGATTTTTGATGCCCCTTGCTCAGCCGTCTTTATGCAAATTCTTAAGATTTCATGTTGACTGTGGCACACAGCTGACATAAGGGACTACTTGCCCCAGGTTTGTCCTGTTTGGTAGTACATTATACTTCCATAAAACTCGCAGTGACGGTCAAACGTCCAATAGGGACGGGGGTAGGGTATTTAGGGTCAAACATGAGACATGCCTGTTCTTAAACAGCCTGGTTTGATGCACTAATTTTTGGTATAACTTCTCATCAGTGCTGTTACATGTACTTCAAACAGTGTATATTGGACATCTAATTTGATGCTTTTGTTTATAATGAGACATGGACTCCCTATTGAGCAACTGTGTTTATTTTATTAACAAAAATACAAAACAACAACAAACAAAAGTCATTTGTTATAATACATCAACAGGCATTGCAGAAAAATGACTATAAGAAAGTATGTACAAATAAATAAAGATTGAAAAATATACACATCAAATCACTTCTTAAGAGCATATCATCTTATTTCAATTTTAAAGTATTTCACAATAAATTTTAAAACATCAGATTCAGTTTAAGGTAATTGTGTTTTCCAGGAATATTTTGTAAGGCGTGGACAATTCCATCTGAGTAGGAACGATCAAACCGCTGGCCGTCAGTGGACTGGGATTCACGATCGCTGGTGAACCTAAAATAGAATCTTTAAATAAAAAGTTTTGTTAAATATCTTGTTACCAGACAAACAAATTGCTTTTTCTCTGTGTTAAACATTTCACAAAAATGTTATGTTCATATTCAGGTCTTGCAGTAGGGGATAAATTGAATTACTTTGACAATTTTTGTCATAGCTTGCTGTAAGTAATAGACGTAAATTCAGACTCCAGATCTAGAGGGGATGCCAGGGCAATACCTCCGTTTGCCAAAAATACTGATTTCCCCCGTTTTAACTTTTTTTTTCAAAATCATAGGCTGAATCTCCCCTGGCGAGTCCCCCCCTCCTCCCTTAGAAAATATTTCTATATCCGCCCTTGAATGGTACAGTAAATTACAATTGTCATTATTGTACTTACTTGCAGTGAGTTGATACACGTTATTCCTGACTACCGCCAGAAGACAATGTTTCGTCAGGGAGAGGCTTTTCCCCAGGAGGGTCTGAAAGTCCAACCGACCGCTTGCCTCAGCAGTAACTATCACGGGAGTTCCCGTCTCAACTTCCCTGGCCTGTGTGATACAAATAGTCCATTTTAGTTACATTGTACGTCGTATATTTACATCAATATACATACATAATTAGAACATCTACATGTAGTTTCAAGAAATGAATTGATTTTTCTAAGATAAACAAAACTTCGTATATTTAAGCTGAAATTTTGCGGATTAGATGTAGAATTTGCGGATAAGATATATTTGCGGATTAGATTTATCGATAAAAATTTCTATTTTCAAACAAAATGGAAACTTACGGTTTGTCGTCTGCCGAGTTCAGCATTGACCTGATTATAGGTAGCTGTCGTCTCAGTAATAAAACAAGCAACACTTCCAGATGCCAAATGGAACTTTATAGCAACCCTGTTCTGAAATTGAAAATACAGAATATGTCATTAAATCTGTTTACATCAATTTCCATATGTAAATAGGTAAGCGCTGGACATTGTACTAGAGTCTTTCAAACATCTATGTAAAGAAGCAAAATGAGCTCGTTCCCTAAATCAATGCTGTGTGTTTCCTAACTACTCTCGCGGAGAAAGATAGGAAACCGTGAAAGAAAACATACCGTGTTGAAGTCGTACATAGTAACAGCAGGATTGAACCCAGCGTCCGTTAAATTAGAACTTTTGGAAATGAAGTAGACCAATTGCAGATTACCGAACATCTTTGCGTTCTCCTCTGCTATAGCTCCGTTTGGCAATGTCGTTGACCATGAAGATGCATTAAACTGAAAAAAAAAATGTAAATTTTAAGCAATGAAATTTAAAAGGTTTAGGCCACTAAATTGAAAAACCTACCAGATAGCCAAGGAAAAAAAAACAAGAATTAAGAAAAAGTTCGTTCTTCACCTTTTATTAATATTTTTCATTGACAAAGATTTTTTTCATTGAAAATTTAGATCTTTTTTCCGTTGAAAATTTAGATTTTTTCCATTGAAAATTAAGATACTATGGGTTTTTTTTTTCGGCAATTCTAATTCAAAAATATAAAAAGACAATGGAATGTCGTTTTCTGTGGTAAAAATCGAATTACCTGGAATAATTGAGACACAAGTAAGCTAGCGGCACTTCTTCCAGCCAATGACAACAAAAACACAACAACAAAACAGACTTTGGCCATTTTTTCTCTGGAGTACGATTCCCAACTGAACAGCGTTGTTAAAGACCGTAAACTGATATCATAAAGGACCTACTTGGACTATATAGTGACCAGAAAGGTAACAATTTCCTTTAATCGGAAGAAAATTCCTTCACGATTAATTATAAAGTATATGAGAGTAAATAAGGTAACAGTGACGTAACGTGCTCACGTAGGTGAAGATAAACCAGGACCTTGGACTAGACTGTCCACTATTGGTTATACAGAATTTCTGAGTGCTTGACCTACGCCGGACCTCACATAAACCTGTCCGGCTAAAGATGACGTCAAGTGAGAGCTTCCGATTTGTGAATGAACTGTCCTCCTTCGCGACATGAATGAGCGGTCAAACTCTTTGCGTAGTAGCTAGAAAGTGCTGTTGACAAAGATAAGTTATACATGTATTTTTCTGATGTCCAAGGTCTCTAACACAAAAAGTAAATAAAAAGCTATTTTTCTTGCCCTCTGATGGCTATTTATTTATGTACCAAACCTAGGTATACTCAAACATTTTTGTATTATTTTGGTAAATACAAGATTTTTTTCATGTCTACTGGACCAGTTCAAGGCTATATCTTTCCTGTATTTACTAGCTCAAATTTCAGCGTTTCGGCCGCAGGCCTAAATCAATTAAGATAGATTTAACCTGTCACATTATTGCCACTTCTGTTCTTTCTAGATGTACCAAATTAATATTGACACAACACGTTTTGGTACATATAGAAAGTACTGAAGTGGCAATATTTAATGTGACAGTTTATTTTTCTTGATAAAGGCCTGTGGCCGAAACCTTGAGATTTGAGCTAACTTTAGTTTACACCACACTCCCTATGGAATATTTTAACGATCTTTCTTATTTGTCAATACAGATTTTGAACATAAAGTCAACCTGCTTTGTATTAAGGATGTCATGTAATTATTTGTGAAAAATATTGTCATTTTAAATTATCCCAAGAGCAGGATCAAAATACCTATCCTTTCAAACTTGGTACAAGGGAGGGAGGGGCGTCTTTTTCTGTGTCATTACAGTAGAAACACCAGAAGCTGTATAGAGGTCTACATTGTATGATAATCAAGTGACAAAAAGTAACGCTAAAGTGACATTTTTTAGAAGTACTCAGTCATCCTCAGTAAGAATGGAATACAAAAATGTCTGTCTGAAAATGTAATAAAAGTAGTTTCTGAAAATGTATCATGTATATATAGAAGTGACTTTTAAACTATAGTGGTTTTGGAGAATTAATCACAAAACTGTAGGTTTGATTTTTCCCCTTCTCTGTCTGCCTCATTATCAAAGAAGGTTGCTACAGGGCCTCCGATTTTATGGTTGCTATATGGTTTCCAATTCTATGCAGAAACTTAGTTCAATAAAACCTAGGCAACGCAAAGCGTAGCATCCACTCGCACCACATTAAAATCAATTTGCTGTCTAGACTAAAAATCAATAGGATTCCTCTTGTCATAAGCAATTAGTGTACGAAGTTTGATGAAGATCCAATCAAAACTGCATGATCTAGGCTGTATACAATATTCTTGACCATTGCCAATCTGTGACCTTGACCTTTGAAATCAATAGGGTTCTTCGTCTTGTCATACACAATCGGTTTATGAAGTTTGGTTCAGATCAAATCAAATCTGTACCCTCAAGGCTGTTAACAAGAATTTTGACCATTTCCAAAACCTTGACTTTTAACCCATGACCTTGACAATCCTTTGGGTTCTTCCTTATGTCATACGCAATAAGTGAATGAAGTTTGATGAAGATCCAATCAAAACTACATGATCTAGGCTGTATACAAGGATTTTGACCTTTTCCCATGTGACCTTGAAAATCAAGTGACCTTGACCTTTGACCTTGAACATCAATAGGGCTCTTCCTATTGTCATAAGCTATCATTGTATGAAGTATGGTTTAGATCCAATCAGAACTGCACCCTCTAGGCTGTATACAAGGATTTGGACCTTTTCTCATCTGTGACCTTGACCTTGAAAATCAATGGTGACCTTGACCTTTAAAATCAATAGGGTTCTTCTTCTTGTCATATCCTATCAGTGTATGAAGTTTGGTTAGGATCAAATCAAAAATGCACCCACTAGGCTGTATACAAGCAGTACTCATAGTTGCATTAAAAATTTGGTCGCTAAAAGGTGACCTTACTTAAATTTTGTTCGCCATTTCCAAATTTAAGATGCCATGATCAAAATTTTGGTCGCCATTGGTGGATTTTTCACTTGCCAATAATAAAAACTCTTATTTTTCTCATCAATAGTGAAAACATATAGAGAGAAAAACTTCACAACTTAGTCAGGAATAAATTTGTGCTTCTTACTATTTTAATTTGGAAATGGCGAACAAAATTTAAGTAAGGTCACCTTTTAGCGACCAAATCTTTAATGCAACTTTGAGCACTGCTTGAATACAGCCTAGTGGAATGAATAGTTACACTCTTAAAAGAGGTGCATCCTGTGGATACAAAGTCAGATCCCTGCCATAGAGGGACAAGACTTGCAGATTGCACAAAACATTCATCCATCGGACCCTTAGCCATGAAAATTCTTTTAGCCACAGCATTTTACTTCACAGCAACCTACGATCGCTTTTTGAATTTCGAGGGAAGCTCTTTTGATAAAGCCTCCAGATTTTCATTAAAACTTCCCTCGACACTTGGCGAAGTTGCTTGTCCCTCTCACAGGTCTTTTTGTACCCCCAGCGTTTGCTTTGAAGCCATTTTGACATTGAGATCAGCTGATTGGATCGAAAAGTATCAGACTTTTTACCTATGACACGTGATTGTAGACAGAAATGATGAAAGTACAAGAACTCCCAAAAAAGAAGCGGGACCAAACACAGTTGAACACTTCTGTATAAACAAAAACAGCCATAGCGGCCAATTTTTCTTTTGGTCGCCATTTTGTTAGTTTCTTCAAATTCGGGTCAATAAATCAAATTTTAAGTCGCATATGCGACCAATTTAGTCGCAACTTGGAGCACTGACAAGGATTTTGACCTTTTCCTATCTTTGACTTTGACCTTGAAAATCAATAGGGTTCTTTCTCTTGTCATAAACTATCAGTGTATCAAGTTTGGTTAAGATCCAATCAAAACTGCACCCTCTAGGCTGTATATAAGGATTTTGTGACACACACTCACGCACAAACGACGGCATTAGTATATCCCCCTGCAACTATGTTGCGAGAGGATAATTACAAATAGTTAGGCCAGACAAACCCCATCAACATTTTGCTACACGTGCAATTGGATTTTCAATAATATTTTGGACAATCTGGTATCGATTGTGACCCTTTTAAAAATATTTATTCAAAATACAAGTGACCTTTATTACGTATGATAAATTTATTCACTGTTCAAGCTTTATCTTAATCCTATGTTTTGTAAAGATTTTTAAAGTTAATTAGTTACAGACAGCTTGCATAATGAACTAAAATTAAGACAGACATATGGACAGGCGGACAGATGGTAAGAAAATCATGATTGGTGTGTATACATGTAATACTATATAGAACTACAGACATATGCAAAGTCAAACAATTTAATTCAAACTTCATGCTTGACAGTTTAACAACTTTTGCATTTTAGCAGAAAATTATAACCTAAAATCAACTTACATGTAAATAAACATGACATTGAGTTTATAACAATCAATTGAACACAAAATAGTGATACTTTTCATCCATTAGAAACATGATCTAATAAGGGTAATTTTTACAAATGTAAATTTTAGCTACTATTCATTCCATTTTAAACGTCAATTCAATAGCACCAATGAAAATAGATTTTCAACAACCAATAAAAATACTAGTATTAAATGCATAAAATTATAAAATCACAAACTATTTGGTACTTTGTTCATCATTGTAGAATTTTATCATTTGCAAAATTTCTGCAAACAGATCTCAATATTTTGACATGAATTCTTTAAAGTAGTATTCCTGTCAAGTTCATTCCAACACAAAACTAATGAGATTCCAAAGATAATTGCACAATTATGTTTCTATTTTTAATGCATGCATGTAATTAATTATACAAGTATGAATAGCCATGCATGTACAAATTGCTATAAACATATACATGTACATGTACTTGTCGATTTCAATTTGTTTTTATATGTAAAGGTACATGTTACAGTTTTTCTTACTCTTGTCATTGTCAGTTTAGCTGAAATGAACAGTAATTAATGTACAAACAAAATATGATTGTCAACACATACAAATAAACAAAAAAAAAAAAAAAAAAGAACAATTACATGTACTAGCAAAATTAACATTCACTACATGTAATTATCAATTTGAGACTTCCAATTCTAAGACTTAACAAATAGATCTAGCTGAAACTACCATTTGGAACATCAAAATAAACTCTAAAATTTGTCTTTTTAGATTTAATATGGGTCTTAACATGAAAACAAGCAAAAACAAAATTGTTTTCTCGATGCCTTTTTTTTTCATTTTTCGGCTTCCTAGCACCTCAGAATTTACAGATATGGCTGCCATCCCACGAAAAGACGAGACAGATTTTTAGGATCTCTTGCTTCTTGTATAAGATGATTGACCTGGCCCTCAACACTGAGCCGTACGCCTTCCTCTATACCCTGTAATTTCTGACGTAGACGTAATAAAACTCTCTCTGCCAGCTTATTCACGCTCTCATCTGCTTGCTCTGAAAATAAAATATACACAGGCTACATACATATTCATGTATTGACAAATACAGGTAAAGTTGGCATGAGAAAGAGCGACACAATAAATGTGTGGGTCACCGTGGATTCCTGACGCCCTGTTTTTCACATGTATGCATGCCAGCCCTTAAAGAGACGAGATAGATTTCTAGGATCTCTAGCTTCCTGTATAAGATGGTTGACTTGGCCTTCCACACTTAGCTGAACACCTTCCTCTATTCCCTGTAACCTTTTGACGTAGACGTAATAAAACTCTCTCTGCCAACTTGTTTACGTTCTCCGCTTGCTCTGAAAAGATGATATGCTTTATCACATTAAAATGAATCTTTTACATTTTATCACCTAAAATTTATGAATATTAATGTCCTTTGTCACCTTAGGTAACTGAAATAAAAAATATACAGATGAATCTCTGTACAATAAACTTGTACTAACTCATGCCCAGCCACAATTATATCCCATAGAGATAAAGTAAGACGACTTTCATACTCACTTATACCAATCTTTGTTCCAAAGATGTTTTTAAACATGCAGAGAAATATGAAAGAGCCCTAACAATCCCATGGAACATATTCATTTACCTTTTGTCACAATTGTAAAGTAACAAGGGGCAGTGTGAAGTGTTGCATCTCCTTGGAAACATATACATGTGTTGTGACCTTGACCACTGACTCTGAAATCTCCTTCTAGAGGCCAATATTTGTGGGAGTTTTACGGATTCTACATTAATTAGTTTTTTTTTCCTATTGTGTTTGTCAGTTTTCTGCTATGTCAACCATTGTGACCATGACCTCTGACCTTGACAACCAATAGGGTTCATCCTCTGCCAATGACCAACGCTCATGGAAAGTGTTTGGCAAAATTAAGGTGCCCTTCTTTTTTGTTCACGATGTTGTTTATAGTGACCATGTCTTTTGAAATTAAAATCAGTACGTCTCAACCTTACCCAAGAGCAAATACATGTATGTGTAAAAACTTTGGTAATTCTACACTGTTTACTTGGTCTTCTTATGTGATCACAAGGTTTTGGATGCTCACAAATATGCAAAACAAATACATGTATATGGCAGCAATGCTACATTATAGACACTCCAAAATTTCATTTTAAAGGAATTTAGAACCTTAGCCATCA
This sequence comes from Pinctada fucata, assembly GCA_028142955.1. Taxonomy (NCBI): domain Eukaryota; kingdom Metazoa; phylum Mollusca; class Bivalvia; order Pterioida; family Pteriidae; genus Pinctada; species Pinctada fucata. The sequence goes on from AP027105.1 coordinate 13,822,475, forward strand.
GTATACTACACATGGCCCTTATGGATGTTACGTACCTGGAGAAGATGCTCCGTTAGTAATATCCAGAATGTCTGTAGTGGTGGTGTTCATCTCCGACTCGTCCGCCCGGTCCCTATGTGCCTGGATTTTTACGGCTTTATGTGGCGACATGGTCCAGTTGTTAAGTGGGTCATACAGTAACACCTCCAGGATGGTAAGTAGGGCTTCCTGGTTCTGATGCATCACCTCCATTGTCTTCTCACAACATCTAATATCAGAAATACATAGCTTAATACTAGACTGTTCAATAATAGGTAATGTCATATTTTAAATGTTTGACCCTAAATTTGTGACCTTGACCTTGGCAGTGTCTTTGACCCTCATTGTGTGTTGAGTCTAATCATGCTGGAATATCCATATTATGCGAGTGTGACAACCAGACAAACTGATAGAAAGTTGGATGCCTGTTAACTGAAATCACTGAAAAAAAAATAAATTTTACAGGTGGATCTACATGTACATCTACATGTACACAATGTCAGATGAATCTGATGAGACGGATGTAATACCGAAACTGAGTAATTTTATATTCTTTATATGTATGTAGAAAAATTGTCTCAAAAGTATTCATATGACAAAGACGTACCTTCTGAACACTCCCTCCACACCAGATACCCCCATACCATCTACAATATCTCTAGTCAACCGGAAAGGGACCGTCTCAGGAGTTGGTAAAATTCTTCCCTGCTCAAATGCCACTCCTGATATTAAAAGAAAAATACTCTCCTCTCAACAAACAAATACAAAGTACATGTATAATTTTTTTTTTCTCAAACTCTCTTAATCAAAAGTATTAATTGAAACAGCATCTAAGAAATCTGGTTAACACAGAGTTTTTATATTCACATACCAGATAAAAGAGGATGTTCACACAAAAATGATTTGTAGCTACATGTTAAAAAATGAAGTCTTGTGAATTATTTTGTTTAATAGTACGACAGAAAACATCTAAGGATTAACATTGAGAATGACTCACCAAGATCTATATGGACAAATTCTGCCGTATTTACATCCACCAGGATATTTTGTACATGTCTGTCTCCAAGGCCCAGTATGTAACCAACTGTGAAATTTCAAAAAATCTATTTTAAGCTTTCGTATGAAATTAGCAATTAACTTGTACACATACAATGTATATGAGGCACTGGTGTCATTAGACAGCATAAAAGAGATAAATGTACAGCCAAATTTCACCACATATCATAAAACTGATAGGTCAAGGTTAAGGCCATATAAAAAAAAAATCCTGGTTCTCAGACACCGCCGCGCGCTCAAAATTCCTCCCGATGAGACGTTTTTATTGTGGGAAGGGAAAAAAATAGCCGCCGCCCGCCAGATTTCTCATGCTGATAAATATAATTTTCTATTAATAGAACAGGGATTTCTGTACAAACGAAAAGTAGAAATGTCTGTTTCAGTACAGCGCTTTACATTTTAACGGCGCTTGTCGGTTTTGTTAAGACTTTACACGACCAAGACGCTTAGGTGCTCTGACTTCTGTGGAGGGAAATACTGTACTTTGTTATTGTACACAAGATGCAAAATGGCGACCGGGGGGGGGGGGGGGGGGGGGGGGGGAGAGGAACGAGTGATTGTCAGCTTGAAGGTGAATTTTAATGGCAACACAGTGGTGCCGTGGATTATATTGCCATTGGAATTGAACTGGGCTGAAGCATTATTGGCACTGTAAAAATGAGAAGAGTTGAGTATGGTGAACATTTACAACAAATATAGTCACTATAGATCACGGTCTCTATAATATCTGAATAAAAAATTGTGCTTAAGTAGTTTTCGAAAAATAAAAAAAAAAAAATAAAAACCCTACCTACCTACCCAAATTTTTTAGATCAATTATCTGAGAACCAGAAAATTTTTTTTGCATGGCCTAAGGGTGATATTTTTTTTTTGTATACAAGTGGAAGGGAAAGTCTTGCTCTAAGGAATACACATGAGGTCACTTGTTCAAAGTTCAAGGTCAAAGCTGTTTAATTTTGACTAAAGATACATGATTCAACACATTAATACCACATTTATGAGTTTAAGATGATTATTCAAGAAATACTCCTACCCTGCTATGGAAGGCAAATTCTGTGTCAACATGACAGGAAATTACAATATGGTCAAACAATATACATGTAAAATCTGAACATCAAAAATATTTTTAAAATTCGATTTCATATTTAATATTAGCAGCCTCAAGAGGAATTCAGTAATTTACCTATAGATGTTGTAGCTACACTCTTGGTGTAGATGAGACGTTTTTCGAACCATTCTGCTGGCTCTGGGAAATGTTCCATGAAGAAGTATCTGAATACTGGCTGAAACTTACTACAGACTTCTAGGAAAACCTTCAGTTTCTTGGAAGCATCTGTTCTTGGAGAACTTGCACATTGCTAACAAGAAAGATAAAGCTCCAATATATTTTAAAAAATATACTTCATAGCAGGTAATAAATTCTATGCCAGTTTTTGCAACATGATCATACTTTCTATGAGATTTAGAAAAAAAAAATCTTTGATTTTCTTACAAAATAGACACTTAACCCTCTAATTTCAAAAATATCAAGAATCATGGAGAGAAAGGAACAATCTGTATTAAATATAATATTTTCACATCTATGAAACATTTTCTGAATGCATTTTCATCAGGACAATGTACCTTTCCCTCATACATGTACTTTATAAACACTGCACAGTACATGTAAATTTGAAGAGAAACAGACAATGAAAGAAATGAAGGGATAAAAGCAGATACAATAAAGCCTGTGTTTGTGAAACATGAATGCCCCCGGTGGCATCTTTGTTAGTATGAACACTATTTTCTGTTGAGTACATGTATGTGAGGTCACTGGGTTAAAAGGTCAAAGGTCAAGGTCACGAGGTCAAAAATTTTGGTATCAATGGAAAGGTCTTGTCACAAGGAATACTCATGTGAAATATGAAAGCCCTATCACTTCCCATTCAAAAATTATGCACAATGTTAAAGTTTTTGAAACGTACGTCAAAGGTCAAGGTCAAGGTCATGAGGTCAAAAATGTTGGTATCAATGGAAAGGTCTTGTCACAAGGAATACACATGTGAAGTATGAAAGCCCTATCACTTCCCATTCAAAAGTTATGCCCAACGTTAAAGTTTTTGAAAAGTAGGTCAAAGGTCAAGGTCAAGGTCACGAGGTCAAAAATTTTGGTATCAATGGAAAGGTCTTGTCACAACGAATACACAAGTGAAATATGAAAGCCCTATCACTTCCCATTCAAAAGTTATGCCCAATGTTAAAGTTTTTGAAAAGTAGGTCAAAGGTCAAGGTCAAGGTCACGAGGTCAAAAATTTTGGTATCAATGGAAAGGTCTTGTCACAAGGAATACACATGTGAAATATGAAAGCCCTATCACTTCCCATTCAAAAGTTATGCCCAATGTTAAAGTTTTTGAAAAGTAGGTCAAAGGTCAAGGTCAAGGTCACGAGGTCAAAAATTTTGGTATCAATGGAAAGGTCTTGTCACAAGGAATACACATGTGAAATATGAAAGCCCTATCACTTCCCATTCAAAAGTTATGCCCAATGTTAAAGTTTTTGAAAAGTAGGTCAAAGGTCAAAGTCAAGGTCACGAGGTCAAAAATTTTGGTATCAATAGAAAGGTCTTGTCACAAGGAATACACATGTGAAATATGAAAGCCCTATCACTTCCCATTCAAAAGTTATGCCCAATGTTAAAGTTTTTGAAAAGTAGGTCAAAGGTCAAGGTCAAGGTCACGAGGTCAAAAATTTTGGTATCGATGGAAAGGTCTTGTCACAAGGAATACACATGTGAAATATGAAAGCCCTATCACTTCCCATTCAAAAGTTATGCCCAATGTTAAGTTTTTGAAAAGTAGGTCAAAGGTCAAGGTCAAGGTCACGAGGTCAAAAATTTTGGTATCGATGGAAAGGTCTTGTCACAAGGAATACACATGTGAAATATGAAAGCCCTATCACTTCCCATTCAAAAGTTATGCCCAATGTTAAAGTTTTTGAAAAGTAGGTCAAAGGTCAAGGTCACGAGGTCAAAAATTTTGGTATCAATGGAAAGGTCTTGTCACAAGGAATACACATGTGAAATATGAAAGCCCTATCACTTCCCATTCAAAAGTTATGCCCAATGTTAAAGTTTTTGAAAAGTAGCTCAAAGGTCAAGGTCAAGGTCATGAGGTCAAAAATTTTGGTATCAATGGAAAGGTCTTGTCACAAAGAATACACATGTGAAATATGAAAACCGTATCACTACCTATTCAAAAGTTATGCCCAATGTTAAAGTTTTTGAAAAGTAGGTCAAAGGTCAAAGTCAAGGTCACGAGGTCAAAAATTTTGGTATCAATGGAAAGGTCTTGTCACAAGGAATACACATTTGAAATATCAAAGCCCTATCACTTCCCATTCAAAAGTTATGACCAATGTTAAAGTTTTTGAAAAGTAGGTCACAGGTCAAGGTCAAGGTCATGAGGTCAAAAATTTTGGTATCAATGGAAAGGTCTTGTCACAAGGAATACACATGTGAAGTATGAAAGCCCTATCACTTCCTATTCAAAAGTTATGCCCAATGTTAAAGTTTTTGAAAAGTAGGTCAAAGGTCAAAGTCAAGGTCACGGTCACGAGGTCAAAAATTTTGGTATCAATGGAAAGGTCTTGTCACAAGGAATACGCATGTGAAGTATGAAAGCCCTATCACTTCCCATTCAAAAGTTATGCCCAATGTTAAAGTTTTTGAAAAGTAGGTCAAAGGTCAAGGTCAAGGTCACGAGGTCAAAAATTTTGGTATCAATGGAAAGGTCTTGTCACAAGGAATACACATGTGAAATATGAAAGCCCTATCACTTCCCATTCAAAAGTTATGTCCAATGTTAAAGTTTTTCGGACAGACAAACAGATAAACAGACAAACAGACGGACAGGCCAAAAACTACAGTCCCACCTGTGTTAACGGACACCTTTATATACCGGACAACTGTACATAACGGACAATTTCAGTTCCCCCCAACGTTTTTTGTGTTATAAATGTCTTTTGTATTGCGGACACCTCCGTTCTCCGGACAACGGACACCCTTCTGGTACCCCAATCGGTGTTTATAACCTCCTATAACGGACATAATTATCTCGGTTCCGCCTCTGATAACGTACAATGCCTTTGTAAAATACTTCGATCCGCGTCCTTTTCTATCGTGGCTTCACAAATTAATGGTAATTAGGCGACGGGTAATTAGTGGCCAATTTATGTTTAGCTGTGTATACATTAATTAAAACAAGTACGTATAAATAGAGGCTTTGACGCTTGATGAAGGCCGTAATAATGGAAAATCGCAAGAGTACAAGAGCCTTGTATTCACAATAGAAAGCCTTCGTTTCATAATAGAAAGTTTATATCCCGACTTCATTTATCGTATAGCTACTGACCACATGCCGGCACGCGTCGCGGACAATTTAACGATCGATATTTTTTTCAATGAGTTCGACATACTCTTTTCTCTCTCGGTCTTTTTATAAATGTAAACAACATATGTATACTAATAATTATGCTGAACAACATCAGGAATTTATTGTAATATTTCAGATTCGATTGATAATGACGTTCATGATTTTAGAGGTATTCACGGACCGCCGACACTCGACAAATGTTTGTTTAATTCTTACATCAACGTAATCCGTAAATGTAAGGATTTAAACTTACATTTTATCAACAACGTTTTATGTACCCGAGTACATACGTGTAATTCGATCAACTAGCGGCTTAATGTCAATCAATCTAGCCTTGGCTTCCGTATACACTCTGCACGCTGTCTTACTCACGGGCCCTCCTGAAGAAGTGAGGGGTCTTTAACCATGTGTTAACAATAGGCGAGATGAGAAACCGCGATACATTCCGAGCCTTGTACGTGACATGGCGCTCGCGTATTTATTTATGATGAATTACGTCTCCCCTTTTTCATAAACTGAATGGGAGGAAATTAAGTGGCATTGTAAAACTTTATTTTCCAGTTTTAACTTTACTTAGGGAAATACTCTCTTACGTAAAGAAATGTTTGCAAAAATCAATGCTTTACTTATATTGCAAGAGTACTCTTGATAAAAAAAAATACCTTCCTTAATTTCCTTTTTTGTAGTCTCAATTATCTGAGAAACATGTATTTAATTCTACATGGCCCAATTACATGTATTAGTACATGTATTCTGTTTTATTATTAATTTACCTTGTAAAACTAGTTATCAAAAATTGACGGAAATGATTGCAAACTGTATATCAAACTGAACCTCTGCATAAAGGACACCTCTCTATAAAGGACAATATTTGATTTTCCCCGAGCCGTCCGTTATAGACAGGTTAGACTGTATATGCCCCCGAATCTTTGATTCCGGGGGCATAAACAGACTAAGTGACATACCCCTATTGCTTTACGGCACTCCAAGAAGCTGATATCATATGGTCTGTAACGTTTATGTGCCCCTTTAGACTCGTCTCCACCTCCGATTAGATACTGACCAATAGGAAGTGTTCCCTCACACCACTCTAACAGCCCACTACACTGGGATAGAGGAATCACCTGAAAGACAAAAACAGTGTTTGTTTAGCGTCTTGGCTTCAAAAGAAGTCCATTTTCTGAATTTCTGAAGACAAAATCCATAAAATTATGGACAAGCTGTATTGCCTTAAAAGGAAACTCAGTTAAAGTTAAACTTCAGGGCGTGTCCTTATACATGTATTTAAATCCCGACCCATGTTTTGTAAACCTGAAGTTTCTGACCTTATACTGCCTGACTTGTAACTGTCTTTTCCTGGTCTCTTGGTCCTTTGTCAGGAGATTGTTCATCATGCTAAAGAACTGCTGCATTACAGCATCCTGTCTCAGGTCGTCCCTACCCTACAACAATCAAACAAGAAATGGTCAATTACAGACTGTTGAAATGGCCACACTACATGTACATGTATATACTAGGCATTTTTAGACCTTTTCCAATTGTTATGACTTATTTGAGAGCAAATTCAAGATTTGGCAATTGTCAATGTCATATCTTAGATGAATTTGTTGAAATGTTTTACCGTAAAAACTGGTCATTTTTGCCTGATGAAAATTTCATGATCTTAATATCAGGACATAATGCTTGGGCGAAATATTTGTCATTCAAATGTCTCTGCCTTTGTAAGAATGCAGCAGGGTTATTTTTGTGTGAGGGAGATTTTAGCGAAGTCCCTTGGTTTGTTAATTAAACGAAAATTAATCCACGCGAAAATGTTCATGTTTACAGTAAATGGCAAGCAAATCTAAAAGTATTTCAAACTTGAAAAGAATTTCTGGTAAATAACCAGGTACATGTACAAATGTATTAAAACAGCCATGACCTACAGTTTTGTATACAAAGCTCTGAAAATAGGAAATCTAAACGTATTTTGGATTTAAAGCTAAGGAGTACAAGAGTCCCTCTTACCTTGACCAGCTGTCTTCTCCCCACTCCATCTGACCCTACACATGTGATGATCTTGGGAAGATTTATTCCCCCTGCCAGCTTAAAGGTAGGCTCAAACCCGTTCAAAGTGACTAGATTATCGTACTGACAAGAAGGGTCCACCTATATGAAACAGTATCCTTTGACAGATGTTTGCTACATGTATATCTCTTTTTTTCATTCAACACAAGGTACACTTAAAAATTTCAAAGATGCACAAGATGTATTTCAACATCCCTTTTGCAAGTTTGCAGTTTTGGAATTTTAATTGCTAATCTTTTCAGAATTTGCATTTTTGGAGTTGAAACAGTCAATCAATAATTACATAATCATGAAATTGTTGGACTGTTTACTTAATAACTGATCAAATCATATGTAGCTGACAATGAACATTTGGGAATTTACCTGTATATTTACAGTTGGCATGGCAACATTGTTCAAGTCCTTAATTTGAGTGATCAACAAACGTTTGTCCAACGGAATAGGCTCTGAAACATTGGTAGATATATTGATTATGTGCAAAGATAATTACAGTAACTGTATAGATATGCAAATGTGACCCAATTCTTCAAAATTTAAAAGATCTAGGGAGTTTTTTTCTAAGCCAATATTGTTTATTTACAGATATCAATGATGTACATGTAAATAAGAAAAATACATACATGTATACATGTACATTGTGTACCTGTTAAAAGCTTCCTTCCACCTTGCAGAAAGTTATGTTATCATAGTTATGTACTTGTTGTAACTTAGTGACCTTGTTAGCACGTTCACAGTGTCTCATGTACCTGTATATACACTGATTACAACTTGTATTTGTGCTTACTGGTATTAGTTTTATGTTGTGATACACCAATGTTTGCCAACTGTATATAAGCTATACACAGAGTTTCCATGGCTTTAACAATGGCTGCCACACCAGAATTCGGGGACTTCAGTCTCTGTACCATGTTCTTGGCAGCTTCAATACGACCCTACACAGCAACAGAAATAGTCTTTTACAAATAAGTCCAAAATAAACAACATGTATGTATTTCCATGCTCCAGTCAAAAATAAATATGCACCATGTGCTATGCTATCATGATTTCATACTTACATGTATTTCAATGTATTTCAATGACAACAAAATTAATTTGAAATAGGAAACTGCTGTAAAAAGAGTCATTCATAAATTTAACAAAAATCCTTTGGGCATTCTCTATTCTTAACTTCTTTCTTATTCTAACGACAGAAATTTCTGACATGGACTTGATTTTCATAAGTTTACCTCATCATCTTTTTTGGCATCTGAGTTTGATCTTGCCAGACGACCTGACTTCTTTGCGGCAGTGGATGGCTGTTTGAAAATTTCCTCGTCTTTTTTGGCATGGGCCAGGGCCAATATACAATTGAGGGTGTGGTGGGGGTGATCTCTAGCTGCACGTTCTATGACCTTAAGATAAAATTGATAGATACAGATTTAAATAAAAGTAGTTTCAATGCACATTGTACAGTATCCATGATAAAAGAAAACGGAATATCAACAGTATATAATTCTTTACTGAAATGATAGGACAAATAAGGAAGCTTTTCAGCCTAAAAATTGCATATTCCGTTCATGAAAATGTTAATATAAATGGAGGATTCCAAAAGAATTTATGAAATTAAGGGATGGTAGAGCTTGTCACAAGTACCAGAACATCTTTTAGGGTTGAAAACTTTCCCCAACAATACCTTATTTAGCACTTCCTGGAATACTGGACTTTGATCGCTGGTGACTTTAGTGTCCATTCTAGCACACAGTTGGTACATCAAAGGAAGAAATTTGTAGGACTTGATCTCTCCGATATATGACTGAAAACAGAGAATACTATGTTACAGACTGAGCAAAATACAATGTACATTAACATCTATGCCTACAATACAATACAATACAATTTATTTATTCCAAAATAGGGGCCCATCTGAGCATAACACATAACAATCATGTGTCTACAAGTGTCTAAATCACTCTATAGAACAGTCTATCAGCAATAGACTGAAAGGACCCTATTAGCAATAAATTCTGAACTTGAAAAAATCATGCATGTTTAAAGTCCTCACATTGAAATACAATGTACATGTGCCATGTGCTTTCCTACATTTCACATGTTTTAGAGCAATGAAATGATATCACTATCTTCCAGCTATTGCATTCCGAATGTCATTCTGCCTACTGGTGGAATTTTACATTAAGGGTCACAATGACCTGTCAAACAATGCATTGATTGGCCATTTGATTGTGTCCTCAAAATCAGAAAGTTTTTCATTGGAAAGGAGAAGGTCCACTAACCGTGATTTACGGCCCTGTATATAGTGACTTTTTAAAAAGATATAATTTTGAATCATTTTGATGTAAATCTACCTATCAGCATCGGTATTTGTCAACAGTAAAAAGTTTGGGAACATATGCGTTCCATGACGTCATTTATGATGTCAGAAACTGGTGACGGTACGGTAATATCCGTATTTTTCGTTAATTTTCATACATTCTTTTCAGTTTTTCGCTAACAACACAGACGGGTACGTTCCTAATTTTTATTTTAAATTAACAATTTTGACATATTCTCAATATAAACGAATTTTCATCTACGTACCTACTTGTGCTCTATATGAAAACCTTTAAAATGTTACGATATTTTACTTTTTACCCTCTGGTTGCAGTAGGGGTCACAGGGGTCTTTTTACCGATCGCTGCGTGTCCTTCTGTAGTTTCGGTGTACAAATTCCTCTAATTTCTTTCTTGGCGAATTTTGTTAAGTTTTGTATTGACGAAACCGGGAAAGAAAATTTAAGTTTAAAGATTAAACGATATATTGGGTAAGATATATCAAAAGTTTGGTATCTTTAATTATCTTTGATTATAAGGATTTTTCTTCATTCTTTTTTTTTTTTTAAATTTTCGTACTTTGCAGCGAAATGTTAATAATATCAAAGAAAATGTCTTTATTTGGAGCTTTGAGCGAGTTAATTTTAGTTTCAACCCTGCTTTGTTCAAAGATGTATCCATTATATAGAATACTTCATACATTATCGAGAACGAGCGAGTTGAATGATGTTCATTTATTGAACTGGAACGTCAAAATTTTAAACGCCTCTGTTTACGGAATGAATCCTCCCCATGGGGAATTATGTTTTTATCATAAATTCCAGTAAACACATAAAGTCCAAAAAATGTTGGCCTCTCGGTTTTTAAACACGCTGTTTACGCTTTTCTTTCCCTCTGATTATTAACATTATTAACGTACATGGAACTAGTTAAAAAATGACTGCTTCGCGGATTATATAGTTTGTGCCTCGGTTTTTGTCTATACATCGATAGACAGAAAAATTATTACAGTCATTTCTTATAATTTAATTAAATCACTATTTAATCATCTAGTTTATTTTGCAATTGATGTCATTTTAGCGTGGTTGATTTTCAAGTTCAAAACTGGCAACGTGATATTTGAATAGGCCAAACGTAGCGCCGCTCGCCGTCAGTGAGGTCATAATAGGCGACATTGTCTATACAGCTATAGATAAAATTTCGCGCCGTACGTTTGTATAGGCGTTATACAGACATTACGGGAATAGTTAAATTATAAATGAATATTTTCGTAAAAGCACAACTTTGTGGATGGGGTTGGGGGGAGCAAAACTGTTACCAGTAAAGCATGACAGGTCAGTCTATATACTAGCTAGTATTGTTCAAGAACAGGTATGTTGCTTGTTGTATGTTTGATCCTTTATTTAGTTTAAACATGTTTTATTTTCCAAAACATGAAAGTGGGTTTGGGCAAAAAAGATACCAACATTATAGACACCCTCTCCCTCAGTACGTGAACTTGAACTTTAAAGTGACCTTGACCTTCATTGGATGCCGAGTTTCATCATGCTATACAATTCCTGCAAAATTTAAAAGATGCCTTATGTGTATCAAGTTTATTTGTTCTAGCGAAATACATGAATATGAAAGTATGACCTACAGACAGACGGACGCCGTGCAAAGTGATCTCTTTATGTCGCTCTTGCATTTCAAGCGACATGAAAAGAAAAGGTCGATGAATAATGCTTGACCATTACACAATAATGTTACATTGTTGAATTTTTTTCAGCACATAATTTTATAAGCTTCTTTAATTTGATTTTATTTCGATGATTTCACAGGTGTGTAAGGAAAACAAATGAAAATAAACGAATCATGGGATTAATCTTCCTTGTCCAAAGTCAACTGGGTGGAAAGAGGGTTTTCTCGCTCGAGTCCGAGTTACTAGTTTTATTTCATATCTTTTCATCTTTTATTTATTTATTCATTTATTTGTTTATTTATTTATTTATTTATTTTTTGTTTGCGTTTTCGTTTTTTTGTTTTGGTTTTTTTGTTTCAAGCTCCTATTAAACTTATTTCCTGTTTGCTTTCGTAGAGAATATATCCATGTAGACATGAAATTCAGAATTTAATAGTGAGAAGTGAGGACAGTTAAAGGTCATAATAAATGAAGGATATATACATGATTGTACTTTCCGATCGCAGAGTAACTTACTTCGGTAACCGACAATAAAAAGACGAAATTCAAACTAAATATGCTTTTCACTGACAAATATTATAATTGTTCATACCGACGCTTTAATTTTAAGAAAAACATCCCATGTTATAGATAAAAACAATGAAGAATATATAAATTCTACAGATTTGTGAAGACGGAGATTTCACGGGCGTAGCCAGGCGTACATTTGTACGCAAAAACGTCCACATTTTTTTCGCAAAAAAAGAAGGGAGAAGAGATAAATAGACCCCGCCATTCCCCCAAAAATGTGGGGTCTACTTAAAGGACGTAATAAATAACAAAAGTGATATCAGTGATACAGCCCAAAAACAATCAATAATGATCGTTTTGAATTTTTTTCTTAATTTTCTCAGGCGTAGAAATTCGCGCTAACAATGTGCTCACGGTGGATTGGGACAGATGTAGGGCTGCTCATAAGCGTGTTTGAATTTAAAAAAGAATACAGCATTAATTTTATGTTCATATTTGCATATCGGATATTTCCTCTATCTTAGATACGTTTCGTGCTCTTGATCCCTTTTAAATGCGGCTCAAATACGCTCAAGAGCCACCAATTTGCTTCACTTCCTCAAAATTTTCTCTGACCGATCCCCTATCCCCCCAACAATGAAAGAGGGAAACTTTCCTCCATATCGTCCATTACTTGGACTTTACAAGTCATCCTCATAAAAAAGAAATTGTCCCTGGGTCCGCTCCTGTCGTTGGCGACTAGGCGTCGACATCGAAAACACCCTAGCTACAAGTACGTCCATTTTGTTTTAAGATGGGTGGATTTGAACAACTTAATGAAAAAGATGTACATAGAATAATTCTAATGTGATGGATTTCTATCCCTCTCTCTTAACTTCATGTGAAGCCCTCTCTGCGAAAAAAGAAAAAAAAAAATGACGATCACAGTCGCTTACAGCTTGCCCTTTCTCCCCTTTTTTTCAAAATTTGGTCACGCGAATGCGTAATGAACCTTATCCTCTCCTTTGTCCTAAATTGCATTGTTTTGAATTTTTCAGATAATTATTACGTTTTTAAATAGTGTAAGAGCAGTCTATACAAAAACATTGATGATGTAAGTTCCCGTCCGAACTCTCAGTCCTTCTGCATTGTGTTTATTCATCCCAATAAAAAGTTGCATGAGTTTCTGGATCCGCTCCTGAATTTGATTTGGACATGTAACCTGATCCCATTAAAGTCAGAGAAAATTCTAACTTGCTTATTCTGAAACGTATATAATGACCCCCCTCCTCATAAGCTGGAAGCTGACGAAGAGTCACCACCTACTGTGAGAAAAGCCGTCGCCTTCTTTCTATTGAAAAGGCATTAAAAATGTCAAAACCAAGAATTTTCTTTTTCTATGTATCTTCCTTCAGAAGATCCACCTACTTTAAAGTTTAAAATTTATCGAGATCCCTGCCCCTTCCCCTACAAAAAGGTGCATGTGTCAAATGTGTATATATGTTACCGCTGTCCGTAAGAATCTAGAATTCAAAGATGAATAATTTGACGCGACGTCATTTGAGAGCAAAGATACAGTTTCATTGCGATTCAGATGCTCCTGATATCTCTCGGATATCTTTTCCCGATTTATTTAACACTGAAATCCAAATATATTCTTTAAAAACATTATATGTATCAACTTTATCCTCTGAATTAATTTGACTTCAACAATACTTTTAGTGTAGAGTTTTAGGTTAAAATCTGTTGTTGTAAACATCATTTTACGTCATGACGTCATGGTGAAAGAAAGCGCATTTTGACGTTTCACATTGCCAACTTTGCCGGGTCATGGAACGCTCACCTTTTGTCAGATTTTCATTAAACTTACATTTTTAGAAACTAGAAATGCTGTTTTATATATACGTAAATTTTCTTCAAAAACGGCAAAAGGGCCGATTTTGATGGTTAGTGGCCCTTCTCCTTTGGCAATCTCTAAGTTGAATTGGTCGATTTACATATAGTTTTTGACAAAAGGTATCAGGTTGGAAGTCAAAGAGAGTAAATATTTCAGAGCCGTACCTTCATCAAATTGTTAACCTCCTTCATAGCACTGTTACTGAACCACAATGACGTCATTCTGAACATACGTAAGTCGTGCTTATCGCCGTATCGTAGACATTTCAGATAATTCTCTAACGCTGTCATCAGGAACTTGACTCTGTCCCTCTCCATGCTGTCCATTTCTGATTGGTCAATGTTACTTTGTAGAAGCAAGGTTCTATAGTAACGGCTAGAAAAAGGAAATCAGATGTGATGAATGAAATCAAAATGTCATGGAAAGCAGAAAATGGCACACATTTACATGTACCAGTATACATGTATGTGAGGAGTCAATCAAGTACACCACTGTACATGTATACAAATGAGTTAAGAGATCCTGACGATAATCTCAACAGCACTCACAATAGAGTACCAAATTGGGCATCGACGGACCAATACACACATCTTAATATGACAAGCTTCATGTATAACTCAAGAGTCTAATGATGAACTTGATCAGGAAAAGAAACCTTGTGTCTTATTCTATCACCATTTATACATGTATGTACATGTATCTTCCCTTCAGTATTTTCATTTTCTCATTTAGACTATATGGCATACAAGTAAATGATGTGATGTTCATCAAGCAAAACAAGCAGCAGGAAATCAAATGCAACAAGTCGATACAGAGCAATTTAAGGACAATAAATTTTCTTACTCTTTTAGTAGTTCCTCTTCACTCAGTACTCTCATTTTTTCCATCTCTTCCTGAGCTTTCTTCATCAACCCTTGCTTGGCCTCAAATGTGCTGGACTTCATGTAATTAACAATATTCTGGTATTGACTGTCACAGAATCTGGCCAATGACAGGTAGGCATCCAGACATGAGTCTCCGTCAAACTCTAGGCTCTCCATCAGGGAAACAGTCTAATAAAATACATACACTAGATGAAAGCTCTGGTCACAGAAAATCTATATATGAATTATCAAAGAAAAATTCCTTTAGGCTCTTTTAAAAATCAAAGTTCAAGGTTATGATATGTACAATAACAGATCTTAAGATTAGCAACGTACAAGTAAAACATTATATTTCTACCTCTTTTAGTTTAGAACCTTGACTGATGATTGAATGAAGATCATAAATCTTCGCATTGGAAATATAGCCAAAAATAGAACAAAGAATCAGGGGCAAGACAAGCAGAAAATCCTAGAAAATCTAACAAGTGGAAGATTCAAACTGAAATGCTATAGGTGGCTGATGCACATAAAAAGTAGTAGACTTCTAAATATTGTAAGAATAAATATGCATAAAGTACACTTGTACCTACTTTTTCCAGATACTGCTCTAAGATAATATTATGATTTTCCGAGTGTGTTTCAGCCAGCCAGCTTCCGTATATACTCAAGGCTATTGGGTATAGCCTGGCAGCATCCAAACTCTCATTCTGTAACTAATTATACCAGTAAAATTAATGATTTTTCAATAGACATGTCAGACAATCATACACCAGAAATCACAATAATTAGCGATATTTTTATTGTGGCGTCACTACAGGAAACATGACAACGAATCAAGACAATGTCATCAAAAATGATGTCAAAATTAAACATTTTCCCAAATGGTGTGATGTCTGGTGTCTGTACTAAAGAATCTGGGTTTGATACAGTAAAAACTATTTTCTTGAAAATATACTAAAAAAAAATGTTGAAGTTAAATATATCAGCTTAATCATTTGATTGGAGGACCGAATACATGAATGAATACATGTATGTACATGTACATCAAATATTATTTCAAAATACAACAAAAACCTACCTTTTCTAACCGTCCAATCAGATTCTTCATTAGATGTTTAGCGATATTTGGCTCCTGTCTTGTCCAATAGAATTTAGCTTGCTCTATCAGCTTCGGAATTTCCACCTTTAAATCTGTAGTAACGTGTGACATCAGTTCAAAGAGAGCACTTTCTGCAACCTTTGAAAGGATTAAAGTATTCATTCTAAAAGCAAATATCACGATTAAAAATTAAGAATTACTAATTGAAGAGAATTTTGTAGCATTTTATCTAAACAAATAGAGATAATGTATTCAAATGTACATGTGTTGGCTGGCATAGGGTTTCCTATACTTACTATTATGTACCTTTGTAAGTATGAAGATACTAGTCCTATCAATTTAGTTTTGTACAGTATCTTTCCCATAAGGTTTGACTAACAAAAGTGGCTCTGACCTTGACCCTGAGAGTCAGAAGGATTCTTTCTCTTGCCATTTTGATCCTATGTTACAAGTTTGAGAATCTTCTGGCTAATGGACCAGGTCTAGTTTCTATCTTCCCACAAGGTTTCACATATGCAAGTGGCTTGGACCTTGACCCTGAATATCAATACATTTTCTTTTCTAACAGGCAAATATGAAGATTCTAGAGCTATGGGTTTGATTTGTATCCCTCTCACAATGATACAGGGACAGACAGACAGACACACAGCGCCAAACAATAATGTCCATTTAAAGAAAGGAGTGTCAAAAGTATTTTTTTTTTGTCAAACAAGCAAAAGACAAAGTGTAAACAACTTTCAAAGGACATGTTAGTATGACATACTTGATGTTTTTTGGCACCGACAGCCTCCTTGACCAGTGTCATTAGCTGATGTTGTAGGCCGGTCTGGGCACCGACATGGTCCTCACATATACCACCAAGGATCTTAAGCACCGCACATCGTATCTGGTATGTGGGCTCAATGTAGTCAAAATCTGTGTAAATGGCAAGTGATTCCTCCATCCATCTTTTATTTAACTCATCCAGTACCAGAGAATTACTGCAAATGAAATATATACATGTAAGTATTCAAAGTCGGCAAAAAATATCATACATATTAGAAATGGAACTTTATACGAGTACAAAATGTACAATACAAATATCAACACGCAGTATGTTTAAATGAAGTGCCACACATGCAAAGCAGTGTTGATGATACAAATATGTAGCTCAAGAATATAAATGAAGGTGCCGTTACGTTTGACCCTACATGTGTGATCTTGGCCTCATACTACATTTTGTCTTCAGCTCCAATAAATTATATGTTCCCCTCATCCCCAGTTACTACCAGTATAATCTTAGTAGGATAAATCTATAAGTTGACCTCATATATGAATAAATTTCATCTTACCTTAAATCTACTTGGAGTACATGGTCAATCTGTGACACACAGTGTAGGTTACTGAGTAAAGGATACAAGCTTCTACAGCTCTCGATGGTAGTCTCTCCAAGTCCATCTAATACACATAATCTGCAATACGGTAATTGGATTCAAAGTTCATGTTAAATGAAAAATAGAAAATGTTTCACACTTAAAACAAACACATGTATCAAAGATACATGTAGGTAATATGTGAGCAACATTTTTGAAATGATTGATCTCAAAATCAATTGGAAACATCTTCAAAAGCTATGATCTATTTCAAACATTCTTAAATGGGTATACAAGTTCTTATAATATGATGATTACTTTAAACGTGTAAATTTTTGCGTGAGGGTAATTTTTACATATTTAACATCTTGATGTAATAATCATGAAATTTTCCCCCAGGATAAATAACCATGTTTCCAGTATATTGTTTGAATCATAATTTTGACTGTTGCATCATAAGAAAATGACTAACTTGGCACTTTTGATGGCACTGACTGCGTTCACAGGCTGTCTGTCTCTGACTGAAGATAAAGCTGTATACACGTTTTCGTGGAAGCTAGCTCCTTTACTAGTGCTAAGAAATGGATAATAAACATTGATTTGCCTTGATAAAGAATACATTAGCAACCTCAAGAGAAAGACGGCTATACACATTTGTACTTCTTGATAACAAATAATTATGAGATGAATTACAAGTTGGACAGCAAATTTCTATAAAAGTGAATTTTAACATTAAGCTATAAACATTTTGTTACAGCATTGCTAGGCATTTTGATATAAGGACATTTTGCTTGTTTTGGTATAAGGACATTTTGTTACAGCATATAAACAAAGATATCTGATGTCGATCGATCTCCCTCCCTCCCCTCCCCTCCATCCATCCATCCATCCAGACATCCATCCATCCAGACATGTACATACAGACAGACAGACATGTACATACATACCTAGCATTATTTTCCATGTCCCATTGTGCAGAATGCCAAGCAGCCTGATACTGTATTTCTCTGATTTCTGGGTTGGATCCAGGTTTGGACCTGACATCTTGTAAACATCTCTGTAGCCAGTCCCTGGTCCCTAACTTCTGTATAGCCTATATACCCGGTAAAGAAAACATCATCAAGTTACTCATTTGATTTTCAAAATACTTGTATATCATAACAATCAAGTTTGCAAAAAGATAGCATACATGTAGGTTTGTGAATTGCTAAACCAATAGAAAATGGAATGTTACTGTTCTTACAAAGTCTAAGCTCCACATCTAGTCTAAGCTCCGCATCTAGGACAGTTTGATAAACCTTAATGTAAAAGTTGAGCTTTTGTTTAAGGGGAATATGATAATGAATTTTCAATCTGTGTACTACATCATAGATCCCTTACCTGTAACATGCCAATGTCTACACCACCTAGTGACCTCTCTATGTCGTAGGTCAAGGCTGCTTTATCCCACTTACACTCATGCTCATACGTCTTTAACCTATGCAAAAAAAAAGTAAACATAGGGTAATCAAAGATTATATACATTGTAGCTCGCCTATGCAGGTTTTCGTCAGAAACCAGGTTAAAGTTTTTGAAAAGTAGGTCAAAGTCCAAGGTCAAGGTCACTAGGTCAAAGGTCATGGTCTCAAATGAAAGGTCTTGTCAAAAGGTATCTACATGTGAACTATCAAAGCCCTACCCCTTATAGTTCAAGAGATATAGCCTAGGTTAAAGTTTTGTCTACCGACGACGATGACGACGACAACGACGCCGAGGGTATGGCATTAGCTCTCCGGACTTTTTCGTCCCGGCTAGCTAAAAATGATATATCTGGATCCATTATACAATTTGAAAATGAATTTTCACACATTCATTCTTCTGGTGTGCTCCCACACAGCCATATATCTCCTCCATTTGCTAGAGTTATCTCCCTCCTTGGATTACAACTCTCAGACTTTATCCATCTCTATGTTAAAATTGCTCTTCTTTATCAAATTTTCAATTTCAAAATTTACAAACAACAAGATATTTTCAAAGAATAGTCAGAAGGCTACTAACGGCATCCAATCTGAAAATTAAGTTATACTTTTTTTAATGTCAAAATTTGGCATGGTAGAAATGGATTAAGTCTGAGAGTTGTAATCCAATACGGCGGTTAATTTGGAGGTATGACATCATCGTGGGACACTATACATGTACATGTAGGTAAATTAACTCTGTGTATATATTCAGTCTGTACTGCTTCAAAACAATATACTTCATAGGAAACCTTTGTCTGTCTGTCTGACTGGATCCGAAGTCTGTCTGACTGACTGTAAGTCTGTCTGACATGAATGTTCCCACATGGCAGATTTACTACCCACGATGCAGCGGCACAGCACTAATATGTACCATCAGGGTCCCCTGTCTGTCTGTCAGTTTGTCTAAATGTCTTACCTCGATGTTGTATCAGCCAGTCTTCCTGCCCCACAACCATATACACCATCAGGGTCCCCTGTCTGTCTGTAAGCCTCTAGGAGTAGGTCCTGAACATTTACTTCCACTCCCTCTGATGAAGAACTCAGGGACTCTATGGGCGTGTCCTGACTGAACTGCTCCACAACCTGACTGTGACCTTGACCATGACCCTGACTTCCCTGGGAATTCTTCTTCTTCATATCAGCCTCCGTCTTTAATCTTGAAAATAAATATTGCACAATGTTAGTTACATGTAAATGACTGACCTAGTATGGATATTAAGGGGGTAGATTGTGATCATGGTGGTGTGAGGCAGACCAGAAATGAACTTTACTGGCTTGCTTCTTCATATTTTACAAAGCCATCTTACCTCTCTGAATTACACCATATTTCAGCATACATGACAGCCGAGAAGTAAGCAGAGCAGTATAAGGCCACTTTGGATATGTGGAGATAGTTCAAGTCCAACCAGAAATTGTTGTCCCATACTGTTGTATTCTTTCTCCTGAAATTTTTAACACCTAAGTTAAAACCATAAGTCTACATTGTTTAAATATTACTAATAATAACAATATTAATACATGTACATGTAATATTTCTACATGTACATGTAGCTTCTTTAAACACAAAATTGTTTGTGAACAGAAAATAACCGACTTGCTGAAGAGATAATTGTCCAGTTTGAAATACTAAGGTTTTTAGTCACTGAACAGAAAACAACTGATTTGGGATGATGATCCAATTTATAACATTGAAATATGTTCCCTAAAAGATGCCCACTATACAATGGCAAAATATAAATTCTCCAAATACCTTTCCACAAGCATGTTTAAAATTTTGGTCAACATTATTTACATGTATGTATTGGCTTACCCTTCTTTCGGTCTATCCTGCTGTCTGAGATAGTGTACCACGTTCAGCATTGTTCTCAGTGAGTCTTTGTTCATACAGATATTCCTATTTTCTGAAAAGAAAAACAGATTAAGTTTTCTGCAATTAAACATAAATGAACCAAAATTCCTTTGAACGATTTTAAAAGCTACATTTACATGCATATCAGATACAATATGTATGTGTATGTTCATTGCTTTAAGACACAAAACAGGGTGAAGCTATAATTTCTTAATACTGACCACAGTTGTTTACAGATGTCGGAGATCTGCCACCAGAGATGGCGCTACAGTGCTGTAGGAAAAACTGGCAGAAGTGTAGTGACAATATTTCCCGGTAAGAGGGGTCACCATCCAGAACAATGTTGTGAATGAGGAATGGCAGAATCAGCTCACAGAATCCAACCTGAAAATTTGAATTACTGTACACTGTAAACTTAGAAATTTTTCGTGTGGGGTTAATTTTCAATTTTAGAGCATGAATTTATCAGAATCGATATGTACATACTAGTATTTTTGAACATTTTGATAAATTTGATATTTAAATAGCAACTAATACCTTTAATGTACAAACAGGTTCTAGTAGAGACAAGAGTTCATCTTTCAGTCCTCCACTAGTTATAATGGTACAAGTCAGGTTCTGTATCCATTCTTTATGGCCACAGTTTGCCGGCATCCATAGATCACTCTGATCCACAAGGCTCATGAACAAATCATCGTTCTGATTGGACGAATCTTGGCTACTTACTCCAGACTGTAATGGACCAATGAAAATTTTTATTCATTGAGATTGGAAGATATAAAACTTCTTTTAGAAAATAATTCTACTTCAATGTTCGTTTTAAAATGTGTTTTACTTTATTTGTAAAGGATTCCTGAAAAGCTGGAAATACAATGTACTTCAGCCGAATTTAAGAAATATATAGAGAACTACATGTATAACATGCACTTGTAGATGTATATGGTTTCAAGTATTAGAACATAGTGTAATCAAAGATTACAAAGCTCACCTCAAGGCAGCATTTTATCATGGCAGCAAACAGAAAGTAGTCAAAGATTACATAGTTTTGAATATGAAAATCTGTCCTACTGAGAACCAAACAATTACAGTACCACACAAAAACAAAAAATAAAAGGGGAGTAGAATATTTCATTTGTTGAACCAAATTCTGCAAAAATGGGTGTACTCTATTGATATCCAAATCTCCCTAACATATGCAATCACGCAGAAAATGTCGGTCATGACCTAAATTTGAATGTAGATTTGTGGTCTACTCATAAAGACGCATCATCTGTGCAAGTTTGGACATCCTAGCACTTATAACGGAGAAATAAAACTTCTTAACATTGATACCCAAATCTTCCTAACATGTGCACTCAAGCGGAAAATGTAGGTCATGACCTTCATTTGAAGGTAGATTGTGATCTACTCATAAAGACGCATCATCTGTGCAAGTCTGGCCTTCCTAGCACTTATAATAAAAAAATAAAACTTCTTAACATTCTAGTGCCGACGCCAATGACAGGGTGATAGCATAAGCTCCCTCTCACTTCGTGAGGTGAGCTAAAAACTATTAAAATTTTACATATTATGAGACTTGTAACAGTAAAGAGAGAATGTCCCAACAAAGCATACATGTAGTTTTGATACCTTTTTCTTGGGGATGAATGGATACAGGTACTGCAGTGTATCTTCTTCTTTATTTGCCTTGCAGTGAGCTATAAATCTGATTCCAGCCGGTGTACTTAGAGTGGACTTTAAAACGTTAGATGTAGCTCTTACTAACCCCATACTGAAAATATTTATCATTCAAAGTATTGTAAAATTTGCATCAATGTGTAAATCATCATAACAAGGAATGCATTTTATAAATACATGTATGTTATACATTGTTCATCATATTTGCAGGATTTTATTCATATTTTCTGTATTTTCAATTATGTTACAAGGCTGAAATATAGATTGCTGAGAAATGCATATACATGCACTTTACCCCAAGTCAGAAGACAACATTGCTCACTGTGTAGGTTTTGATTGTAAAATGGCCTTTATGGGGGGGGGGGGGGGGTGAAATATGGCCAGGTTAAAAGTTTAAAGAAAGTGAAAACTTCAAGATCAAGGTCACTCCATCAAAAGTCAAGGTCCAAAATGAAAGGTGTGGTCAAGAGGAATCCACATGTGAAAAATTCAAAGCCCTACTCATTATAATTCATGAGATATAGCCCAGGTAAAGTTTTAAAAGTAGGTCAAACTCCAAGATCAAGGTTACTGGGTCAAAAGTAAAGTTCCCAAATGAAAGGTCTGGTCATGAGGAATCCACAGCTTTAACATCAAAGATCTATCCCTTATACATGTAGTTCTTCAGTTATAGCCTAGGTTTAAGTTTTGTCCATGCAACCGACAACGACTATCTGGCTATGACTTTGGCTCCCAGGACATTCATCATGGCTCGCTAAAAAATTAAAATTTTGAATCAACAGAAAAATTTCCACTTACTCTTCAGATATAAGGTACTGTGTTAACTCCTTTATGATCACTCCATGATTTCTTAGTTTGACGTCTACATCAGCTTTCTTGCAGACTTTACTATTAAGTTGTGGTAAAGATAACATAGCCAAATCCACAGGTCCAATCTGTCCTAGACATGTAGCCAGAATGACCTTGACCTCAGAATTACTGGCTGACCTTGACATGTGCACTAGTTGTGACATAAACTTTCCCAGCAGACTTGAAGATCCTTTCACTACAAGAATAATTACAGAAATTTCATCCTCCACAAAACCAAGAATGTCATAAAATATTTTAAAAATGTAAGGAAAGTGCATAGTACTCTGCTGTATATGTAAAGCTAATCAAAAGTATTTTCAAATAGCTACTTCCCATTTCCTAGGAAGATTATTATACATGCAAAAGTTTATAGTTGTAATAGTTAACTAATACCAGGAGATTCTTGCAGCTTTTGTCCATTTATGTTACAATTTTGCAAATGAACACAATCAAACAAAGTAAGCTGCAACAGAGCATGCACAGAGCTGTATATTCATGTATGACATCATTTGATTTTGCTTTGGGCAAAACATTATATGAAGAGGCAAAAATGATGCAAATGAACATTATTGTGAAAGAGTCCATACCTAATATGTTACCATTCTAGGTTTTAATAGTATAAACCCTATAGCCTCAAAGCTGATTTGGCCCCAGTCAATTTTCTTTATATTAAGAGTCAGAGACTGATATCACTATAGTGTGTATGATAATTAAAATGAAGGCAAGTTTTAAGGTATCATTAGATTCTGTAAGATTTTTGTAAGATTTTCATGGGTTCTATTTTTAGATATGCATATAAAAATCAAACTGGAAGGAGTCATAATGTAGAGGTGATTTCCGGCGGGTGAGGACTTGTGAAATTCGCTTATCCATGGTGTATTGTGGATTTCTCAAAAACGAATCAGCGAATCCCTAAATAACTTTCATATATTATTTAGATGGATTTGGGCTTCCAATCAGCATAACTCTTATATTAAGAATTATTTTGGAACAATGGTCAAATTGGGACCAAAGTCCATCTAAATGACATGTCAAAATTTCTCTATTTTCACTTTCACTTTCGTTTTCGGAGTGAAAATGGTAAAAGAAAGGTACGTGTATATATCATTTGGTACCAATAAAATCTAAAGGAAATGATCATTCTTTTGATATATCACTTTCTATATAAGCCATTCATTTTTAGTCGGTAAATGACGTCAGCTTTGGGGTGTAGAACACGAGTTTTTGAGGTCAAACATTTTTGCTATTGTAACCCTATTGTGTAGATATTAAGAATACATTTAAAAAAAACAGACACTGTTCCAAGAATACCAATGTACATAAACAATACAAGGTGGTATGTACATGTATTTGCACATACCTCTACACTCTTCAATAAGGTCTTTCATCTCCGTCCCTTTCTCTGCTAGCATTCTAGACAAGTGACTTAAACCTTCTTTCCTCTCATCTACTGATACCCAGTTTTTCTCTGTACTCAATATAAAGTCCTGGACATGCTGCCATAAGCTGACCTCAGTGGACGATGATTTCAGCCGATTATAAACGGCAGACAAAGTTTGAAACTCCTCTGTTTGTGGAAATGGGTCAAGGAGGATGATGGTATCCATCAGACCCTTACTGCTCTCAATTATCAACATCTTCAAAATATCCATGGCCTTAGAAAGAAAGATAATAACAGGTTCTCACCAAGGAAGCATGAATGCAAATTACATGTATATTTTAAATAGAGCCCATACAGACTTTACCCTCTTTATTTTACGAAAATCATGAATTCACAATGTAATTTTGATGTTCAATCAAGGTTGGAAACTAGTCTCATAAAACCAATACAAACAACCCTGTTTTCTCTCATAACATATTTATTTCTTATAAAGATTTTAGCACATTGTTAAAAACTTTGTTAAAATACATTGTAAATACACCTGCAGCATTTTGTCATGTATATATTAACTTGTTTTGAGTCCGTTGTCGATATACATACCTCAGTACCCATGACGCCCCCATGTTGTACCACAGAGGTCAATCCACTCACAATCAACATTAAATATTTCTGTATCTCCTGTGGAATGAAATCAAAAATCATTCCAAGGAATGCATGCGTCGCCTGCGAAACATAGCGACACTCAGGAATCACTTTTATAGGGTGTGACATCCAAATGTGACAGACAGACGGACAGACAGACAATGGACAAAGTGATCCCTAAGTGTCGCTATGCTTTGCAGGCGACACAAAAATCTAAATATCATGACATGATCTACTGTCCACAATAAACTAATCATTGGATTGCAATGATAATTTTTTAATAAACCATAAACCGCTAAAGGCGGTAAGGCCGGATTGCTAAGTGTTTGTATTAGATGACATATACATTTTTGCACAGACAGAAAGGTCAAAGGTCATTAATACTATTGCGCAATGAAAAAAAGCTATGGTCAAAAGGAATCTAAATGTGAAATATCAAAGCCCTACCCCTTATAGTTCAAAAGCAGGTCAAAGGTCAATGTCAAGGTCATTTGATCAAAATGCATGATATCAAATGAAAGTTGTGGTCATGAGGATTCTACTACTGAGATATCAAAATCCTACCTCTTATAAGTTAAAAGTAGGTCAAAGGTCAATGTCAAAGTCACTAGGTCAAAAGTCATTACATCAAATGAAAGATCTCGTCATAAGGAATCTATATGTGAAATATCAAAACCCTAACTCTTATAGTTTGAAAGTAGGTCAAAAGGTCGGGTTATGAGGAATCTACATGTGAAATATCAAAACCCTACTTCTTATAGTGTAAAAGTAGGTCAAAGGTCAATGTCAAGGTCACTAGGTCAAAAGTCATGATATCAAATGAAAGCTCTGGGCATGAGGATTCTATATGTGAAATATCAAAACTCTACCTCTAATACTTCAAAAGTAGGTCAAAGTCAAGGTCACTAGGTCAAAACTCATGGTATCAAATGAAAGGTCTGGTCATGAAGATTCTGCATGTGAAATTTCAAAGCCATAGCCTCTATAGTTCAAGAGATATAGCCCATATTTATTATTTTCAAAAGTAGGTCAAACTCCAAGGTCAAGGTCACAAGGTAAAAATTTTTGGAATCCATGGAAAGGCCTTGTCACAAGAAATACACAAGTGAAATATAAAAGCCCTATCACTTACCATTCAAAAGCTATGGCCAAAGTTAAAGTTTGTCAAAAGTAGGTCAAAATCCAAGGTCAAGGTCACTAGGTCAAATTTTGTTGCTGTGTTTGATTCGTCTCATCATGGTCTATCACCATGTCAAGTTTCAAGTTGCTCCTCCAAACAGTTTTCTCTCAACGGACTTAAATGCAACACTTTAACCAAAATGTTGACGCACTGATGGACGGACAGACAGACAGACTTCGCCATTTCATAGACCCGATATTGCTTTGCAATCTGGCCAAAAATAGAGACTGGAGTATCCAATTTATGAATCAGATGATTGTGGGCAAAATAGCTTTTTATACCTCAAATGAGATATGTACATATAGAAACCATGCTGAAAATGTGAATTTGGTAGAAAGCGTTACTACTGTAAGGAAATACATGTTGAATATTAATCCCCAAAATTTGCCATCACAACATTAGAGGTACTGCTTTATGGGCAAATAGATGGAAAGTAAAATAAATTCTTCACCTTGACATAAACTTCAGTTCCGACATAGCAAGCTTCTTTTAGAAGTTCTAAAGCCATGCAACCTATGTTACTAATGTAGTCATCATTGTCACTCCCTTCTCTGCAATATTAAAGAAACAAATGAAAAATATTTGTTCCATTTTATATTATTAATGAAAAAAAATTTAATTACATTTTAATTTGTGCAAAATCCATTTCTCATGTAAATGCAGACAAAATATGAATTTATTTGCATAGTAACATGATGAATAGCAGATGGGGAAAAATTTCATGGTTTATAAACACCTATACAAAATACAGTAGGCTTTAAGCGACATGTAAATACTTCACTGAAGAAAAAAAAATCTACAGTTCTCTTTGGCTTTTTTTTTTTTCAATTTTGATTTACAATAAAGATACTCCTTACTTGTCCAGCTTAGTCATAGCCTTGATTAAGTACATCAGTCTATGTATGATTTCCCTGAGAACGTAATCCCTTGCGGCTCCGAGCTGGCTGCTGAATTCTTTAAGTAACATCTTACCGAAGAGGCGGTACATTAATAAGATACGCCTCTTTTCATTGAGTTGGTGCTCACGTACTAAATCTGTGGCCAAATCCAGTAGAATATTTTGTATGGAGTCCTGTTTGTAAAACATGAATTAAGAATAATATCAGCTCAAGGAAACATACTCTGTGATTAAATTTGTAGATGTACTCAAAATATCATACTGCTAAAGAATAGTAACATTTTCAAAGAGATCTTCTTTAAAATCTTAAAATTGCCATACGAAAACATATCATGCTGAGAACAGCACCTTTCTTTGCCTACACTTTTAAACCATAGAATAAGACTATTGAGAGCAACCCTACCTGTGTTTTAGATAGGACTTCCACCAGTGACCGATTGCTGCCGGAGAAACTTTTACTGAGGTAATTTATCGTAGACTGGGTGATGTATGTATTAAAACATGGAGGATTTGGCTCAGGGTCCAAGTCCCTGTCAACATAACACACAAAATTACACGTAAATTGGCATTCCTGAATCTGTGGATAATGCTATCGCTTGAACAACAGGTATCAATCAAAATTGTTTGAGATTTACATACAAACTGACAGACACACATACATACAAGTACTTACTTGATATGACCAGTCTTAACAAATTCATCTTCATCTGGATCGTACATACATCTTAGGATTTTAACAACAATAACATCTAAACTGCTGGCGATACAACGCTCTACAACCTACAAAATACAACAGTTCTCCTCTACAACACACACATGTACATGTACTACAGCATTCTTGTACTGCCCAGTGTACAAAACAATTATCATATTCTCTTCAATTTACAACGACTACAATTAGCCATTTTCAAATAAATGTGTGACTAGCATTTTGTGGACGGCAAGTACAGACTCTCATTACGTCATAATTAAACAGTGATTGTCCTTGGCGTAATATTACGGGAAAAGTACTTATTTTGCCATCCAAAACAACCAGACTGCAGTTACATGAAAAAGGCTTACTACATGTACATTTATATCTCTGACAGTTCAAACCAAGGAAACAAATCATGCATTTCGATAAATTACATAAAAACAAGAATCAAAGTTAACACATTAAAAACGCTGACTGACCTCTTTGGTAACTTCTGTAGCTAACAAATCATAAATCACAGAAGCATGTGCCGTTCTTCTCTTTACATTCCTATCCTCGGCAGCCTCCCCCGTGGCAGCAAACAGCGGTAAGATGTGTACCATGATACTGGGGATACAGCGTTTCAGTACCGTACCCCAATCCTCCTGCATCGTCTGTACAACTTCCTTAGCCGAGTTTACGTCCTTCATCATCATCAGCTCAGGTATCAGGACTTGGTGATGGTTCCTGTATACAAATATGGATATCTGAATACATGTACCTTAAACATTGTATAGTGAAGTAAGTAAAAATAAATACTGTAGAGTTAGAGAGCATGAATTACATATATCTCTTAAAAAAGGAAATGGTAATCAAGTGTTAACTCCTCCTTTCTCCAATCTACCCATTATCATTTGTGTATCCCTGTCTCTTTGTAAAGAAAGATGAACAGACAGACTGACTGATTGAAACTACTGTCCTGTTCACTAAATCCAGAGCACCCTGTTTTGGCAATTTATTCTGTCGTCTGACGAATTTTGCTATAAATCAATGTTTCCGAGAATTGACCTCCTTTAGTCGTAACTGGAAATTAACTTCAACTTACCCTATCAGTTGCCTTCAAATCGCAATATGAAAAATAAAATGTCTACGGGAAATTCCCATATTAATTTCAAGCCGCCGCCATATTGTTCTCCGTGTCAATAACAGTAAACAGTGACGTCAAAGCCTCCGACGTCACACATTTTCAGCGATTTTACTATAGAAAATCCCCGTAGACTTTTTATTTTGCGTCCTTTTTCCTACTTTAACTGACGCATAGCCAAAACAATGGTATTTTCTGTTATGACTAAAGGAGTACTATAAAATGATATCTTTTTGGAAGATGACATTATCATATTTTAGAGAAAACCGGGTGCTCTGGAATAAGTGAACAGGACAGTAGGACAATAATACCATTTTACAAAGATGAGAATGTGGGGAAGGATGGACAGATAGTCTCATACCTTACTGCAATAGTCTTGAGATAGTTGTATAAAGAAAATTTTATTCAATTCAGCCTGCATACCTGAAGAACTCTACATGTGAGTTACACAGGAGAAGTTGGTAGGGGAACTCCATGACAGGATAAGACAAGCTCAGCCATTGGTGGATTAGGTACGGGAGATGACAGGTCATGTATAAGCGTCCATCCTTAAAACCTTGTCTGTCTGATAGTCTCTCTACAACCTGTCAAATTGAAGATAACATACATGTACTTATAATACAAGTGAGAGTGATTAAAATAGTTTAAGTAAATTGCATATCAACATTTACTTGACCTTTCCAAACTTATGAAAGTCTTTTTTTAAATTCATCACATCACAATGCATTTTTCACGTTTGACAAAGGTTCAAAGCTTCAATGTCCAAGGCAAAAACACTGTGACATGATGAAATCTTGTATCTTCTTTCAAACAATCAAAAGAGCAATTTCTATATTTCGTAGATTATTGATTACAATTATATGTATACACGTACATGTACATGAAACCACTAAGGGAAGGAGGCTGTTAATTCAAAAATCATTAAACATATTTTATGACAGACCTTTAAGACCCTTTCTACCTCCACCCCTCTCTCCCTGATCAGTTGACACATGGCAAACAGTGCCTTCTTCTCACATGTAGGGCTAACACAGATAATGTTCCCTATAGTACACAGACTGCTGGTGGTACGGTTATTTCTCTCATCATTCAGTCTTTCTGCCGACAAATTTCCCTGAAAATACATGTATGAAATGTAATTATGTAATAATGATACGTACCCTTAAATTTTTGTTAGAGTCCATGAGAAGCTTTCATACATGTACATGTATTTTAGCTATTATGAAAATTAGGAACTTTCCTGATATGATAATGACATAGCTTTCTTTTACCTAAGAGACAAGAGACAAACTATACAGGTTAATTGTATAGTTTGCTAGACAATTTCTACTAGTCCAGTATAGAGTCAGGCAAAGACAAATCTATGGCAAAATAATTTTCTCTTCATTTATTATTCAAACTTTACATGTATTATTACCTGTATATCTAATGCCTCCATGATTTCCTCATAGATCTTGTCAAACATCTTATCCTGATCTCCTCTGTCTACAGGTACACCATCACATTTAAACAATCTATGAAAGGAAACAAAGAACTTCGATGAACATTTATGTACATACACGTAAATAATGAAAAATATAAACAAGTTGCTTTGGAAAGCTGTCATTTCGTTTGTAGGTTATGTAAATCTCAGAGAGGTCAAAAGGTCAAACCTCAGAAGTGAAGGAAAGGCCTTCTCACAATGAATATACATTTGTACTTCTTAAAATTGAAATATGAAAACATTATCATTAACCATTTTGGACGGACCAAAGCAATATACATGTGCATGTACCTGCTAATCTTGGATATTGTGCAGGGATTTTTTTACCCTTTGATTCCAGGGGCCTGGGCCTTCAAAATTGGGGAAAATGGCGACATTCGGTAAAAATTGGGAAAAACAATTATACAAATAAATTGAGAAAACAAGCAAAAAGATCTTCTGACATTTGCTTCTAATGAAGATAGACACCTGTAGTACCAAGAATATTATATTTCAGATAGTGTACATCGCAAAACAGATAGAATTATAAATATATTTTCAGTAATTTCAAAGGGTTTTTATACTTTGTTAATTGGATTTTTTTTTTTTTTCAAATTGGGAATTTTAAGCTCAGAAATTGGGAAAAATGCCTGCTTTTCAGCATTGGGAATGGGGCCGAATTTCGGCCCTGGAGAACCCCTAAAAAAATCCCTGTTGGGGAATAAAAAATTGTAGGTCTTAATTCATACATGTACATTAAAACATATTCATTGATTACCTGTTTTTCACTATGTACAATATCTGTTACAGTATATTAAAATGCCATTCCAAAATACGTAAATATAACTTTGCTTTTATTCATACCCAAAATGCAATTATGCTCACACTTACTTTGTAATAGCCTGAGCAGATGACAACCTGACGGTCAAGCTAAGGTCACTCAGAGGTCGTAGAAGTTCTATATTTACTGGAGAGGAAATCTTCTCCCCGTCTCTTTTTACTGACAAAGTCGCCCAACTCTCATTAGGATCACACTGAAAATACATTAGGCTACTTATACATGTACATATTTAAAAACATAGGTAATCACAGATTACGAAGCTCACCTCGTGACAGCAAAATTCAATTCAAACATATTTCTTAGTACATGTATATTGGCTTTTAAAGGCAAAACCACTCAAGCAGAAAAAGTAGGTCATGGTCATTTTATGAAAGTTTGATCAAAGATACATCCAATATGCAAGTTTGGTACATGTAGCAGTTATACTTTGCTCAATATTGGCTTTATAGAGCAAAATCACTCAAGCGGAAAAAGTAGGTCAAGGTCATTTTATGAAAGATTGATCAAAGATACATCCAATATGCAAGTTTGGTACAAGTATCACTTATGCTTTGCTCAATATTGGCTTTTAAAGGCAAAATCATTCAAGCGGAAAAAGTAGGTCGAGGTCATTTTATGAAAGTTTGATCAAAGATACATCCAATATGCAAGTTTGGTACATGTATCACTTATACTTTGCTCAATATTGGCTTTTAAAAGCGAAATCACTCAAGTGGAAAAAGTAGGTCAGATACTGCATCCGATGCATGGGTCCATCTCGGCATCCAAAGATGAATCACTTGTGCAAGTTTGGTTACTGTAGCATTAGTACTTTGTCAGATACTGAGCTACCCCAAACTTCTTATCCAAATCACTCAAGCGGAAAATGTAGGTCAGATGCTGCATCTGATGCATGGGTTCACCTCAGCATCCAAAGATGAATCACTTGTGCAAGTTTGGTTACTGTAGCATCAGTACTTTGTCAGATACTGAGCTACCCCAAACTTCTTAACCAAGTCACTCAAGCGGAAAATGTAGGTCAGATGCTGCATACGATGCATGGGTTCACCTCAGCATCCAAAGATGAATCACTTGTGCCAGTTTGGTAACTGTAGCATCAGCACTTTGTCAGATACTGAGCTACCCCAAACTTCTTAACCAAGTCACTCAAGCGGAAAATGTAGGTCAGATGCTGCATCCGATGCATGGGTTCACCTCAGCATCCAAAGATGAATCACTTGTGCAAGTTTGGTTACTGTAGCATCAGTACTTTGTCAGATACTGAGCTACCCCAAACTTCTTAACCAAGTCACTCAAGCGGAAAATGTAGGTCAGATGCTGCATACGATGCATGGGTTCACCTCAGCATCCAAAGATGAATCACTTGTGCCAGTTTGGTAACTGTAGCATTAGCACTTTGTCAGATACTGAGCTACCCCAAACTTCTTAACCAAGTCACTCAAGCGGAAAATGTAGGTCAGATGCTGCATCCGATGCATGGGTTCACCTCAGCATCCAAAGATGAATCACTTGTGCAAGTTTGGTTACTGTAGCATTAGTACTTTGTCAGATACTGAGCTACCCCAAACTTCTTAACCGGATGCGGACGCGGACGCGTGGGGTTATAGCATAAACTCACTCAACTTCGTCGAGGTGAGCTAATAAGAGTACTCAAGGACAAAATTGATGCCTGCCATAATGTTTGGCACTAAATTTGTGACCTTTAGGTTACCTTGACATTTGGTGCTGGATGTCAATGTGATATTTCTTTGAAGTTTGGTTAAAGTATGTAATATGTATTTATGAAAAATAGAAATATGAATGTGCCAAGCAGTTAACTGGGTTAAAAACTCGAATCTCTCTTTACATTTTTTGTAATGTTTAGCTAGCAAGGAAATATGACAGACCAATGTACTAGTTTCTATCATATACATGTATATGCTCAAAACCTGCTATTCTTTTTAGATAACAAAAAAATGAGCAGTAAAAATTTTGTTTCCATTTTTTTGTAACTTACCAATTGAAATACATGTACATGTGCATGCATATTCAAGCTAAGAAATTTAAAAATAAATTTTAAAATGAAATGAATTGAATTACCTGCAAAAATTGAAGAACACATTTCAATAAGGCGAGACGTACTCTCATGATTAGATTGTTGCCATCTAATAAGTTCCTGCAAAAAGACAAGATCAGATAATTATGGATACATGACTAAACTTTGATGCTAACTACACGTAAAGAAAATATGGTCAAAGTAATGCAAGTCTGCTTGTGGTAAAATTTAGGCAATACACATTCATATGTATCGACTAAATATTTACATTGTACCATCTTAAAGGTTTTTTATAGAGAGAGTAACAAGAGTAAGGACATACATGTAGCTGCTGGTTAGAGATTGATTAATGCATATCAAAAAACAAAGACACTGTCCAGTGTTATACATGTACATGTGCCATATTTTAGCCTACTAACCAGAAAGCTGAGAGGAGCATGAGAGCTGACTGTCGACACTCCTGTAGTATGGCTGGTACCATCTCGTCATCGTTTTTGAGTCTGGGTATCAGTAAAGTGAGGAGGTCCACACACATACAGCAAGCAGTCTGGTCATGTCTGTGATCCTTGGCTACAAACCTTTCAATCACATTTTTCATAGTTTAAATATTTTTTCTCAAAATCGAATTTACTACATAGTAAAATAATGTTATATTTATGCAGATAAAGTATAAGAATGATTTCATGACTGAACTAACCATACTAACATACACGTGAACCTCCCGGCGGGAGGACGAAATCTCCCGACGAAACGAGGACCCTCCTGATGAAAAATAGTCCTCCCGATTCCTCCCGACGAAATAGAATCCTCCCAACGAAAACGAAAAATCCTCCAGATGAAATGCCAAATCCCCATTTGTGTATTACGTTACGCATTACGCCGTCTGTAGTTACCAGACAATCAATTTAATAAGTACTAATTATACAGGTGACAGGTATATTGCTGGAAAAACAAAGCAATTAGCGTCGCGTTCTCTTCACCGTCACGGGTATTCTGACTTCCCCGGGGGACGTTATACCCAGTACATCTTAACACGGGTCGTCAAATTCACGTACCAAATTGATGTACAAGGTAAATTGGGGAATCTTTTTGATGCCGTAAAATCATATTATATCTATATATAACACGAAAAAGTGAGGAAATGCAGTAAAAGTTTGCTGATAAATAAATAAATAAATAAATGCGTAGGAAAAACGACGTCATGTAATTCACATACTCTGTATAAGCGTGTATAACCTGAGGCAGATAATGGCCGTCTCGTTTATCATTCTCCTAACAATGGGATTTAAATCTGATGAGTGGTCAGTTTAAACCCCATGAAGAGCAGTTATTGATTTTCTGTATAGGTGTACTCAAGTAGCAGAAGCAAGGTAAAAGAAATCAACGGCTCTCGGAACTCTGAATTGTTTTCGTTGTTGTATGAGCGGAATCTGTCCTTGTTGAAAAGCGAGTTGAGAAAATTTGTCCGTAGATTAAAAAATAGCAATCCAAAGAATGCTTGTGTCGCCTGCGAAGCGGTTTGATTATTATTCTAGAAAGTGGATCAAAATTCTTGAAAAGTAGGTCTAGGTCAAATGTCTAGATCAAGGTCAAAAGGTCAAATTTTATGGTCTGTGTAGAAAGGTCTTGTCACAAGGAATACACATGTGAAATACCAAAGCCCTATCACTTACCAATCAAAAGATATATCCATTCTTAATTTTTTTGAAAAGTAGGTCAAATATGTAGGTCAAGGTCAAAAGGTAAAAAAATAATGGTATGTGTAGAATGGCATTGCTACAAGGAAAATACATGTGAAATATCAAAGCCCTATCACCTACCAATCAAAGATATAGCCAATATTACTTTTCTTGAAAAGTAGGTCAAATATCTAGATCAAGGTCAAAAGGTCAAATTTAATGGTCTGTGTAGAAAGGTCTTTTCAGAAGGAATACACATGTGAAATATCGAAGCCCTATCACTTACCAATCAAAAGATATAGCGAATCTGATCTTTTTTTCAAAAGTAGGTCAAATATCTAGGTCAAGGTCACAAGGTCAAAAATCATGGTATGTGTAGAAAGGTCTTGCCACAAGAATTGCACATGTGAAATATCAAAGCCCTATCACCTACCAATCAAAAGATATATCCATTCTTAATTTTTTTGAAAAGTAGGTCAAATATGTAGGTCAAGGTCACTAGGTCAAAAATTATGGTATGTGTAGCAAGGTCTTGTCACAAGGAATACACATGTGAAATATCAAAGCCCTATCACTTACCAATCAAAAGTTATGGGCTGTGACACCCAAAGTGTGACAGACAGACAGACAGACGGACAGACAGACGGACAACGGACAAAGTGATCCCTAAGTGTCGCTATGCTTCGCAGGCGACACAAAAAAAGGGGGGTCCGAATACCGATAAATCCTCCCTTGAAAAATTAAAAATCTCCCGACGAGAGGCCAAATCTCCAGATGAAAATTGAAAATCCTACAGATTTGTGGAGGCAAAAGGTTAACATGTACATGTATGTACTAACCTTTACTTACAGTGTAACAATGATAGAATAATTATTTTAAACATGACCATTTTAAACTGATTACCTTATAGCAGTGATAATGGTGAGCAGGGACTCATTACTGATATTATGATGTTTATTTGACAGAGTTTCCACCAATATCTTCATCTGAAATAATAATTGTATATTCTTTTTAAAATACATGTACATGTACCAATAGTGATTTTAAGGTTAGCCGTTACAGGCAAACAAGAAAATGCATATAAAAAGTTCAACAAGGGGACGTAACTCTGCCTTACCAATTGTAAATCGGCCACCTTAGATGAGTCAAAGTTATCCTCCTGTAGGATCTGCACCAGCTTGGATTTGACAAAGCTGCCGTCGAGGGCCATGTCGTAATGCGCCGTTTGTTTGTCATCCATCGTGTCGTACCCACACCACAGAGCTAGAACATGTACCGCATCCTGCCGTAGCCTCTGGTGCTCTGTCAGAAGCAGGGGGCTGGTTATAGAACCATATTCTGCGAAAGACAGATACGAGAAAGAATTAAATCTGTATTTTATACCTCACACTTCAAAACACATAAGAATTTTTTTTCATATTTTGTGATTGCATTGGTGTGTGCAAAACATTTGGTCATGAAAAAAATTCTGTGCAGCATAAAGTGGCTATTATACATTATACCCTTGGTCCCTGGTACTTGGAACAAGTAAGTCAATCATAGTCAATCATAGTCAAGTTATACATGTATCCTGGTTGCTTGCAGAAAGCAGACTTCAGTTGTTTTTATTTTACACATTTATTTTGAAACTTATATCAATACAAAAGATCATTCCTGGGTAATCAGGAAAAGGAGGAACAGGCGTGAGAAAAAATGGCCACGGCCGGGTTCAAACTCTATACAGTGTTTAATGTCTTCAGGTACTACGCTCTTACCAATTAAGCTAACACACAACATGCAAATAGTGGGCTATATCATTTTTTGTCACACTGCAAATAAATTTCTAGGAATCTCATTGGTTGTTTAGCTGTAATTATGAGACTATGTTACCCGTCTGCAGCCATAAATATAGAGCTTTGTGACGTCATGGACACCTTATTGCTTCTTGACGTCCTAGCGCGCATTTCCCGTAAAAATGTGTAGACGTTTTGATATTTTCTCTCGCTTCAGATCCTTTAATCTAATTTTTCTCCTAAAATGAATTTCATTCGTTGCTAGTTTATTCATTTTGAATAAACCATTTACAGGTACGATCTATTTAATGGTGAAGAAAATTTTACAATCCACAAACAAAAAAGTTAAAAATTTTACTGTTGACGCCATTTTGAAATGTCAATTTATAAGTGATTTGCAGTAAGACAAAATTGTTATTCTGGTTCTAGACAGGTAATACAGTATGGTCTGATATACCTTGTCTGGAATTGATATTTCCCTCGCCTTCAGCTCGGGAAATATAAATTGCAGACAAGGTATATCAGACCATATTACCTGTCTGGAACCGAAATAACGTATAATATGCTTCCACTTTCAAAGAACTCTTCAGTGTGGAGGCGACAGCACTGTATAACCAAGGTCTGCCTTTAAACATATACATGTACATTGATGCACCTTTGATGAACTAAAATATCAAGATGCATCGATGAAACGGCACAGCCCTTGTTAGCTTAATCTATAACTTCTGACATACACATACATACAGCAAGAACATAACTGTGGTGCACTACCTTGCACTTCCTGATTGGTAGAGTCCGATTCCTGTGACTCCGCTATATCATCGTCAAAATCATCTACGTCCTCTCCCTGATCCTGGGCCGGGGGACTGTCAAACTCTAT
Source organism: Pinctada fucata (assembly GCA_028142955.1). Taxonomy (NCBI): domain Eukaryota; kingdom Metazoa; phylum Mollusca; class Bivalvia; order Pterioida; family Pteriidae; genus Pinctada; species Pinctada fucata. Next base: position 13,860,175 of record AP027105.1, read on the forward strand.
ATCCATGTCATCTAAATCGTCATCTATCCTCCTCCTTTTTGATCCAGACTGGCTTCCCCTCGACAAGCTAAACTCGCTGGCATCTTTCCTACTCTTTCCTTTGCCCTAAATATTACCATATTATAATTAGTAGAACAATTTTTTACAAAGTCCCTTAAGAAATTTTATTCTAATTGACCTTTTCAGTTGTGCAATTTTTTTTAAAGGAAATTCATGACATCAAACTGCATTTTTGACATTTGACCATGGTCAGTCAGGGGTCCAACTTATATGAGTAATAAGTCCTTGAAGTTAATCAACTTGCATCAGTAATAACTTATACAAGCTACATGTATGTTCATGAGTTTATAACTTGATTAAGTTATAAATAAAAGAGCAGATTTCCTCAGAATTTCTTCAATAACTTAAACAAGTTATAACAGTGTTTTTGATTTAAACATGTTTTATATTCAAAGCATTATGATTTATTGTTAATATTCACATTCAGAAGATGCATCTAGGTCTTTACTATGTTTCTGACCTAATTTTCTTGGGAGTTAGCTTGTCTGTTGCTGATAAATAGGATTAAATGACATAAATATTCCCCAGAGAACCCTAATTTTGAGAGTTTTGCGCCAGACCCACAAAGCATGCGCTGGATAGTGAGATATACCAGGAGGGTGTCCAATTTAATATCTATTAAGTTATAAATGCTCAGTTCATGAGAAAAATGCCCAGAGGAGATATTAAGGTTCAAAATTTGCAGTTATAACTTGTTTAAATTATAAATACTAAAAACCAGTTACTTGGGCAAGTTGTAACTTTTTTAAGTTGGAGACCTGACTGATGGTTCCGAGCTTGTTTGTTCTTAGTAAAAGCAATGTGACGTAAAAAATTAGCATGGAAGGGTCTATTGAGTACATGCCCTAATTGTCTATGAAACATGTTTTGATAATCCCTCTATCTTCAGGTATGCAGGTACTGTCATTTTCCTACATATACATGTACATGTATATAGACAGATAGAATACTTATACTTGATGAAAAATTTTCCTTGATGAGAGTTTTCCACGCCTCCTGATGGAATAAAAATTTTACGTTATCTTTGACCAGTAGGATATCCAGGACTTTTGCAGGGAACAGTGACCTGAGCAGTCTGCCTACTACAACCTCCCCCTGACTGTCACAATTCTCCACAAGCAAGACTCTCCTCAACCAATTCAGGCTCTTACATAATACATGTGTATATTACCTTATCTCTGACTATTCCAAGTAGGATATCCAGGACTTTGGCAGGGAACAGTGACCTGAGCAGTCTGCCTACTACAATCTCCCCCTGACTATCACACTCCCCCACATGTAAAACTCTCCTCAGCCAGCTCAGACTTTTACATAACGACAGGCTCGATTCCTTGGTAAGAACTGACTCCATGAAATTACCCATCTTCTTCATTAATGCCTTAAATATACATGATATTTAACATATGTATATATTGTACATTTGTACAGTTAAACATAATGCTTATTTCACCATATAGCAAAAAATATCTTTATTCAAAGATTGAAAAATTAATATTTCTTTTATCATACACAAAATTTTTCTCTTCATACATATCAGATTTTTTTTCTAATGTAAATTTATCAGATTTTCTTTTAACATATCAATTTTTTGTATCAGCATTAAATTGCACATGTAGTGAGGCATGGAGTAATCATACTGATGCTAATGATGATGAGGAATAAAATTATAACCTTTAACATAGTAACAAGTTCCAGGGTTTGAAGATTTTCTGTCGTGACCATGCCCCATTCCACCATATGACGTAACATCGTACCAAGTACACACACTTCCCAGCAGACTGTCTCTAGATGACAGGATTCCACCTCTATAACATCCATCAATATCATCACCTCCTCCTTAAATTTACATTCTAAATGCTTCATCATCATTGGTACAATGCTTTCACTTGAAACACTTGACGTTCCTTTCATCCAATTTTTCTCAGCATTTCTGGTTTTGAATTGAAGGCAAGTTTCACTATACAAATGTTCTAAGCTTGAAGACTCTTCTTCCAAATCTTTATAATCTTTTTGCTCTGGCAGCTGTTTCCATGGCGACTTCAGCAGCAGACTGACCAACATGCGCCCTCTCAGTTCTGGGTCAAGATTTTCAGAAATTTTCACCTGAAAGTTTTCACAAGCTTTTTCTCTATCTAGAAGCATCCAATCAAAAAGTTGCTTTCTAAGTGCATACTGGCCTTTAGAACTCTCCTTTGTGGAGGTAGAAAGAAAGTCAGCCCTATGGTTTTCTGGCAGACGACAGTTTTGTAGGAAAGTGAGGAGGAATGTAATAGAATGGTTGTTGGGAGATGCCACAGAGGGAAGGAATATGCTCCAGACATCAGTAAAAGGCTCTATCAAACGTTTCTGTATAGCAGACGACACCAAATGGAAAGCAGCAGATTCAGCATGGTGGAAATATATGGTCCTGAAGTCAAATATAATGTCTCAATTGTACATGTTTTATGTATCCTGGAATCTTTACTATTCATTCATTCATATAAAAAAGTTTAATCATTGGTCAGCATATTTTTGCAAATTGAAATGGATACTTGTTGATACTTCATATCTCTTTACACAACCTTATTGTACAATCTTGCTACAGGAAAAAGCAATAAATTTCTATTCTGAAATCAGTTTAACTTACATATTATATTTCTTTGCCAAATGTACATTGCAGAGAGATTTCTGATGGAAATCACAGAAATTCAAGAATACTAACTTGTACAATCATGTATATCAGTCGTTACATGTATACAGTAGCCATTTAATTACCTTAAGGCAGCACTCCATATCTGGTTAATTACCTTAAGGCAGCACTCCATATCTGGTTAATTACCTTAAGGCAGCACTCCATATCTGGTTAATTACCTTAAGGCAGCACTCCATATCTGGTTAATTACCTTAAAGCAGCACTCCATATCTGGTTAATTACCTTAAGGCAGCACTCCATATCTGGTTAATTACCTTAAGGCAGCACTCCATATCTGGTTAATTACCTTAAAGCAGCACTCCATATCTTGTTAATTACCTTAAAGCAGCACTCCATATCTGGTTAATTACCTTAAGGCAGCACTCCATATCTGGTTAATTACCTAAAGGCAGCACTCCATATCTGGTTAATTACCTTAAGGCAGCACTCCATATCTGGTTAATTACCTTAAGGCAGCACTCCATATCTGGTTAATTACCTTAAGGCAGCACTCCATATCTGGTTAATCAAGGGGAGACACGTCTCTGATGCAGACTGAGGAAAGCATTCCCAGTTTTCTATAAAAGCTTGAATGCACGCAAAAACATACTGCATAACATCATTCCTGAAAAAGAGATGATTGAGCAATATCATACATTTAAAAATAGTTGCCAGAGTCACCTAATGCTCGACTGCATAGCATAATATCTCTCATGACAGCCAATTTATTTAAACTCCCTTTCTCAGGCATCAACATATATCAAGTCACATAAAAAATTTAAAGTTATAAATTACAAGTCTGGTGCATGTAGCACTTATACTTTTCTCAATATTGGCTTTTAAGGGTAAAATCATTCAAGCGGAAAAAGTAGGTCAAGGTCATTTTATGAAAGTTTGATCAAAGATACATCCAATATGCAAGTTTGGTACATGTAGCACTTATACTTTGCTCAATATTGGCTTTTAAAGGTAAAATCATTCAAGCGGAAAAAAGTAGGTCAAGGTCATTTTTTGAAAGTTTGATCAAAGATACATCCAATATGCAAGTTTGGTACATGTAGCACTTATACTTTGCTCAATATTGGCTTTTAAAGGTAAAATCATTCAAGCGGAAAAAAGTAGGTCAAGGTCATTTTTTGAAAGTTTGATCAAAGATACATCAAATATGTAAGTTTGGTACATGTAGCACTTATACTTTGCTCAATATTGGCTTTTAAAGGCAAAATCATTCAAGCAGAAAAAAGTAGGTCAAGGTCATTTTTTGAAAGTTTGATCAAAGATACATCAAATATGTAAGTTTGGTACATGTAGCACTTATACTTTGCTCAATATTGGCTTTTAAAGACTTTATTGCTATCTTAACATTTACCTTATCATCTCAACATTTGCCTTATCATTTGAAATAATTTTAAAAATCCCAACCCCAGGGGCTATATCCTCATCTGGATATATTAAATGATGTATAATTAAACATTTGCAACAAAAAAAAACAACAGAATATGAATATAGGAAAGGTAAATGTGTAATCTTAACATTTACCTTATCATCTAGTTCGGACGACGCCGACGCCGACGCCGACGCGGACGCCGACGCCGACGCGGACGCCGACGCCGGGGGTATTGCAATAGCTCTTTTGCACTAAAGTGCAGTCGAGCTAAAAAGGACATTTTTATTACAACATAAGGGGTCACAGGACATTTTATTACAACATAAGGGGTCACAGAACATTTTTACTACTACAAAAGGGGTCACAGGACATTTTTATTACTACAAAAGGGGTCACAGGACATGGCAGTATTGAAATTCCTCGAGATCTAAGAACATTTTGGAAATCAACATGATCAATGACAACAATGTAAGGAATGTTTTGATTTGACAATTTTTTTCTTATAGACAATGTGTCAATTTTTTCACATGAGTAAAGGGATTCATCTCCACGTTTGTTGACAGTGAATGAGAAAAATAATGAAAATTCTAGAAAATGAGACAAATTTCATGTATGTGTTATCATCGCTAAAAGGTGGAAACAACTTACTTCTTAAATTCAGTTAACAGCTTAGCTAAGACGTCTAGGTAGCTATACAATGTATCAGCGGGGAAGTTTTGTGGATATTTCTGTACAATCTTTGTGACGAGCTGTAACCATGGAATGACGTATGGGGCGTGTCCAGCAGTGGTCAGTACGTCCAGCACAGCTGACCAGCCGGACTCCAGTCGTCTTTTCTTGACACTCCTCCCCTCCTGAGTATTGTCGGCTATCTGTGTCACTTCTATGGAGTTGGTATCACTTGAGAAAAGCTACAATGTAATGCCATTTTAACTATATTATTATCTATTAAATATTCACTCAAAAAATGTTATAAAATTTCCCTGTGTCAACTGCAGACAAGATTCCACAGAGTGACAAATAAATCTTGAAGATTGGTTGAACATGATGACTTTTTATACATGCAATTTCTTATGGTGTCAAACTTGCATGGATTTAAGAAATGAATCTTATTTTTTTCTGTTGATGACGGTATCACCTGAAAAATTGGACAGAAAACTGCATCAATGCGCGTAACACGTTGATGCAAAAGTTTTCTGTCCAATTTTTCGGGAGATACCTGCATCAACAGAAAAAATATAAGATTCATTTCTTATCATTTAATTATCATCTATTTATGGAAAACAGACTGTTTTCTTGGATCTAAAAACAATCAATCACCACACTATATTTCGTAAGTCGGAGGGTTTCGCAGTGATACGTCTGCCAAAACAAGTTATAGCAGCCGCCATGATTCAAACAGCGAACAATCATCTCTCTATATCTTTGGAATAAGGACCAGTTTGAGCAAATTCTACATGCACTGTTAATTTTTGAATTTTCGTTTCATGAAAATGACAATGGAAATTAAATGATTTCCACATGCCCCAAAATGTACATGTAGGTAAACTGACTAATTTAAACAAAGTCAGCATGTTTCCCAACTTGCAACAATGTTATAGGCGGCACAGGCTTGCAATATAACCTTGCCGTCATTGCTATTTTCTTACTCCATTTCACGCAATGATAAAACCCGAGAGGCATCGCAGGTATGGCATGTCGTCACAGTGACGTCATTCGGACTTCTGACATAAATAGTGCAAAAGATTCAAAGGCAGAGGCACATATTTGAGTGTTTATGGGCGAGTAAATGGGCAATGAAGGAAACGAGTCTTATCTTGATGTATGAAAATTTACAAGACTCATGTCTAAAGACTCTAGCTTTCGATTTATAGCTAGAATTTGTATTTTTACTGGGGACTTCTCGCTCAGCTGATCGTGTTGGCAACGTACGAATGAAGAAAGAATCCCTGATACTGCATCGTATTGCATCGAAAGAAAAGCATTGCATGTACACTGTATACCTCATAAATGTAGTCAACCCTGATGGTATATACTTGCAATACTTTATTTACAAATATGAAGCCCCAATTCCAGTCTGCAAGAATCTTGCAGACAAACAATAGGCGATGACGGCAGAGGTAGATTTCAAAGTGAAGAAATGCTGAACTGAAATCGGACGCATGCGTAGGAGATTGCATGTTTCCATTACTCTGGGTAGCTATTTAATCACAAATGTATTCAGCATTTACATTTACATGGACACTTACATTAGAATTTTATTTTCACATTTTCTAATCAATGTCAAACACTTAGGCCAAAAAAAATTAAAGTTTCGTTTGACGGGCACCGCCGCATTGCCTAAAAACCCGCCGCATTTACGATTTTTATCGCGTGTTTTACCATAATTTTAAAGTAGTCAATTGAACATCGCCGTGCTAATACAAATTGTTTGTTTACATATTCTTTACTTCACTAAATATATAAATTGTAAAGCTGTAACTCAATACTTGTTTATATAAAATAGTATTATTTACCCAAGCTATCGTATTCAATTGTTGGTTGTACGGTAATCGCGACCACGCGTATATTCCATATCATGGACGAGGTAACGTAACGTAAAATGATACTGTACTCTGTTGTGATAATATGCAAGAGCATTATACACTTCTTTATAAGTTAAATTATTTAATTTATTCGAAATTTGAAAACGTTTTTGTTTAGAACTCACAGTGTACGTCAGATTGATCAGCCGGGAACGCCGGTGACGGGATCGAGTGGAGGGGCAGAAATACTACGAGATCCTAATTTCGTTACGAATAAACTGGCCAATTAAACCCTTAGCACATCGCAGAAACTTCAAAATTTCCGTGGGATAGAAATTCAAATTTTCAGACCGACAGTGAAAAGGGATGACGTATCGATCAGGGTACCCTTGTGTAATCGTTGTTAAAATTCAAACTAAATTGTCAGACATGCAGTGATCGGGAAGGCAAACTTGCTCAATGAGACTATGGCACCTTCCACTTGGACTTCAATGGGTCATTCTCAAAAACAATGGGCCATCTTTCCTCACGAAAGGGCCATTCCAAAAATGATCAATTTTCGAAAAGCTTTGCATTTGCATGTATGAATAATACATTAGACGTTAGCACATTTTTTGTCGCGAGATTCTCAATTTTACCGTTTCCAATGAGTAATTTACAGTACATTTTTTTCTACTTAAATTTGTACCCATTGACTGACCACTTGATAATTTTACGGACGAACGCATACACAAGTACCTGAACGTAGATAAGATACGTAAGTGGACGTTGGATATTTAAATCTCAGGCGCAGAACGAGGATAAAAAAGAATGTCGGAGAAAAATCAATACTGTATCAAAATAGCAAAGAATCTTTCAATTGTCAGTGGACAGAAGAATTTTGTGCTTCTGACTGACTGGCCATGTACAAAAAGCTGCGATCTCTGTATTACTGCTCCTGGTGTAGATCTACGTTACAACGTAAATACGAGAACAGAACTTTTAGATTTAAAAACCAAAAATGGACGCCGTAGAATAATGGCACCAGGGCGCAGCGAGTTGCCGATTTTATGGGCCATTTTCTATCAGAATGGGCCTTCCCAATCCCTGGACATGTTTCTTTGTATTTTTCCTACTCTTTTGTCGACGCCAAGGGTCAAATTTTCGGTCTAAGCACTGAGCAACAATTACGATTTTCGCTCACTTAGTTGCACATAAAAGAAGTAGTTCACAAAATGTTAACGTCATTTGAAGTTTTAACCTTACACAGGGCAACAGTTAGAGATTGGTGTTCTTTTTTATGCATAATTTAGATGTACAACATACATGTATTAAGTCTATATCTTCATACTGGTCTGTCATAGGACATCGTCATATGATAATATAATAAGTGTGTATCTAGCAAACTTCAGATTTGGAAATGCAATTACTATATTACAGGAAGACGTTGGGTTATCTAGTTAATCAATGCACTAAACATCACCACTTCATACTATACCTAAGTTTTAATGTATTTTCAGCATCAAGACACTTGAATTAGAAATTTGGTTAAAAGATGAAATTTCACGTTTGCAAAAAAAAAAAAAAAAAAAAAAAAAAAAAACCTGCCTCCCTCACTTTTTTTTCTCAAAAAGTGCCCGTCAAACAAAACATTAATTTTGTATGGCCTTAAAGAATGGTAGAAAGGATCTTTTATTTTTTGTCCTTGTTGGTACTTTGATAGAAAATTTCTAATCAAACAGAAATGCTTTATCAATAGAACTTACTGACCTGATTACATAAATCGGCTACTAACTCTACATAAGTATCTGACAGTGAAGTTCCCTGAGCCCTGAAAAATATAACAGAATCTAACAAAATACTTGCTGCAGAGTATCATAGTAAAGTACATCTATTGATACATGTACATGTAGCATTGTTTGTTAATGAAAATGAAAGGTAATACATGTAAACTTAATAAATGTACAAGTTTTCACATTCAACAAATGTTCAATTTGATTTTTGTTACATGTACATTTTGGCCAAAGTTCTCTAAGGTATTTAGTATGTCATACCATCAGTCCACTTGGTCTTTCTTTTACATCCTTAAAACAACTTTTGATGTATGCATTTCACAAAGTTTCAAAGTTTACATCTTCAGTGAACCTGACCTTTGACCTTTAAAATTTAAAAGCTGATCATAGGCTTCATTCCCTCCACAAGCAGACGATTTGTGTTAAGTTGATGATGCACTGTTCACAAGGCTTTAGGTTTACATCCCTAGTGCCCATGACCTTTGACCCTTTTACCATGAAAAATCAATAAGATTAAACTTCTCCCCATGAGGAACATTTCTGTAAGGTTAACTTTGTTTTGTATGTTATCCGATGTACAATAGGGCATTTTCCCATGCCTGGTAAGGTAGTATAAACTATATATTTCCTGAAAGGTTATAATGCCCACTGCTCAGAAATTATAATTTAGGGGCCAGAAAAACAAAGGGGAAAAACTTATGAAGCATTTAAATTGTCTATTTTCTCTATATAACATATGCAAAATAACAAAGTTGTACAAGAGTTTTTCCCTTTGATTTTTAAGACCTGGGAGTCTTGTATATGAACTCAGGGCATCATTACCTTTCAGAAAATATATAGTTTGTAGTACCTTACCAGGCATAAAATTTACTATACTTTACAATGGAGATGATTAAAACGCTATGTCAAATGACTCAATTGTACAATGGATACCTTAAGTCTTTAGTGACCTTAAGCTACAGAAACATACAAAGAAACACTTGGCACATACATGTATTACAGTGATGTAACACAGTTACGAGGAGATAAAAAGAAAGGAATGATAAAAGTACATGTTAAAACAAATTCCATCAGAAAAATCCTTGGAAATAAATTGAAGACATACCCTCCAGAAAATCTACTTCTTCCTCTCATTTCTTGCATATCTGTGTATACAACTTCATACAGCTTTCTGAGAGAGCTCTGTAAACATCAAAATATATGTGTGAACAAGATGTGGCAGTGAAACACAATCATGACTCTTTTCAGCAGCATCTTGGTGTGGGTGATACTCAAGGTCACAGAGGTCAAAATATCAAATGAAAGGTCCTTTCACAGGAATGATAATTAATATGAAATCATCTAAGCTGTATTTAAAATGGTTTGGTGACTTAGATCTAAAGTTTGGACAGACAAAAATACAGACAGACAGGATATAAAAATATGTTCCCTGAACACTAAAATATGTGATAACAACATACAACACAGGAGTATCTGATAAATATTGTACAAGCACAACTTAAGAGCTGACAGTGAAAATTTCAAGAGTATAATTTATCAAAGCCGACTAAAATTTCTTTGCCTTTAATATTGACATACCATCCATGAATCCCAGTCGAAAGCATAAGCTCCGGGTTCCTCTCGTCTTGCCCCGTGTGGATGATGGGCCTGTATCTGTAACCCTAGGAACTCTATAACCTCCTCCTGATATATAGATTTACATGTATATTTACATGTGTATTATACACTAATCTTTTTTTTTAAGCATGCATACATTTATTTATATAGGAATACATGTACATTTTCAGTTTTTTTTAAAACACAGTTACTTTCCGTTAAGGACATTTCTGAGGCCACCAAATTTGTTGAAAACCAACATAAAATTCAGAAAAACATATTTCAAATACAATTTTTCAATGGGAAATTCATTACATCATAATCCATTTACTTCGGATACCGTCCTTAATGGGAAGTAACTCTGTATCACGACAAGCTGACTTACGATCATAAATGACAAACCTTCAGTGTTAAGGAGGGTCTACTATTCCATACGTAAAGCAGACTAACGAACACTTCCTCTCCCATCTTACAAATCTGGACACGTGCATTCTCCGCAATATTCTTTACAAACACGTTCATTCCCTTCAACAGATTTTCCACCACTGTGTTTGATTTCTCCTGTCTAAATACAATAAAAATTCATAGAAGGATCAATCAATTTATATACATGTAAAATTCAGGGTTGAAAATCCATTTAATTCAGTTATGTGTTTCCTAAAGTCTTTTATAATTATTCTAGGAAAGTAAAGATACAGATAAGAACAATCTGTAATTTTCATACATAATATGCTTAAAAAGCTTGATTAAGTTCTGCCAATAAAACTGGACCCTCTAGAGTATAAACAATAAAATTTGTCCTCCCTTCACCTTTATTGGCCTTGGGCAATCCACCCATTAGCCTATCGGATAAATCCCGAAAGCCATTCACAACTGAGTGATTATGAGTCCAATACCATAGACCCTTGCCTTTGAAGCTTCATTTTTGTGAAGTTGAGATGGTGCAGTGGATAGCCAGGGCTCTCCACTGGCCTGATTTTGGGCCGATACTTGGCTCCATTCCCAATGCAAATTTTCTCAATTCATTGACCAATTTTCCCAATTTGACACCTCATGGAAAATTTGAAAAAAAGAGTTAAAGATCCTACATTTCAGGCAAAAAGGCATCAAAATCTATTTATATTTTTCAAAATTAAAAAAAAAATTCTGCTATTTTTCCCAATTTCAAAAGGCCCTGACCCCAATCCAAAAATGGATGTGAGAGTCCTGATAGCATTTCTGACTCCTGATTGTCAGGCAGAAAGTGCCTTAGGTTGTGGGTTCAAATTCCAGGCAAGGAAGAATTGGTAACTATGGTACCTTGTTATGAACATGTACATGTCCTCATTTGTACTTCATGATTCTTCTCCAGTTTTGCTCGTACCATGTGAGACAGCCTATGTGAGACACATACATGTTAGTTGTCTCAAAGGCACCAATTGACCAATAATAAAAGAGAATCTTATTGAGACGTCACAGTAACGTCGTCAAAACAAATGGCGTTAGATGGCATGAAACATTGTTTGAATTCCCTTTTTTTCTTATGTTTCACAGAAGAAGAAATAGATTCTATCACTTTCTATGCTCCACTCGGTAAAAGACGAAATTTCCGTCACTCGTGTAAATTTTTATGTCTCACTCAGTAGATCGTGATAGAAACTATTAATCTTCAATATGTGAATAAAATTTGGAATATAAATATACAACATGTGATTACCTGATGTTTTTGAAGACATCTGTATAGAAGGTGAGCAATCTTTTTGGTCTGATATCACACTGCTTACTTGCACCAAGGATTAGTGACTGAATCACACGGGAAAGGAGGACTCTATCCAACATACAGTCTTCACTAGTGTACAGCTTACAGTACAGGCTAACAAACTCTGTAACACATGTAAATGTACATTTTTGTACTAGCTCAGATCAATGTAAAATGAATATATGTAATTAATTTTCTGGGATTCAGATCTAAGCATTCATAATTTCATGATGTCATAACGTAAGATACCATCTTAAATGGGAAATATTTCAGTATTCCAAAATACTCATTAGGACCAAACAGCACAAAAGCCATGCTTCAGTAAATATTATTAGCCAAGCTTAATGTTTCTTAAATCATATTTCAATTATCATTGTTTTGTTATGTAATTCAGACCTGCATACCCATTTCTTGCCAAAAGCGTAATATTTTGCTCAATTTTGGAGAGTAAAGCATAATATGAATCACTAATAGGCCACTCGCCGAAATTCATAGTGGCTGACAAAATGACGAAAAATGTCCGAGGTGGGCAATTTTTGTGCACTTTTACATTGTTACGTCACAATGGAATTGTGTATTATAACAGTGACGTCATAATGCAAAACAACGCCAAAAGATGTTGACTCGGACATCAAAATCGAAAATGGTCTATTGCAATTTTGTGGGGAAAAAAAACCTCCACTTTTCAACACTCCGACATTAGTGATGGGAAATCCATTAAGAATCATAATCGATAATCGGTTAGAATCGGTTGGTGTATCAGATGCGATTTAACCGATTATAATCGGTTTATCACATTCTACTCAAATTTACTATTTTTATCCAAACAAAACCTACATTTGTAATGCATATATATGTGATCATGGATTATTTAATCTTGAATAAACTTAATCTATGTAAAAATAACCCCCTATACCCTTTCCATTGTTTCATGAAAAAATGCATGAAAAGTTTAAAAAAAAAAAAACAATCATTTTTCAGTTGTGTTTGTTGAGAAGTGGAAAGGGGGGGGGGTCACTATAGTATTTGCAAAGTATCTGTCAATTAACATAAACAGTAACATCAAACAAGATTATTTTCAACTATTCTCAATCAAGTAATAAAATCAGTTTACCTTAAAAAAATTACTAGAATTGAAGAATTTACTGTCATCGTCGGTCCGTCGACAATCCCTTAAAGTCCGGTGTGAAAATTGTCATTAAATTAATTAATGATTTACTAGCTTTTACAATTATACTCTCTAATTTCACGCTGCTAGCTTCTGTTACTCTACAACATTATAACAACAATGATTTAGTTTAGAAATTATTGAAAATACTTTATAGCCTATTGGGCAGAATTTCCTCTGATCCCTGAGCGCCCCCCCCCCCCCCCCCCCCTCCCCTTCTGTACTTTCACGCTATCGATTATTTATTTTAAAATCGATTATCGAAATCGAATGACTTCAACACGCCGCTAATCGATTATTATCGATAATTGGCCCATCACTATCCGACATTATAAAATTTTAATTATATACAATGTGGAAAAGACTAGTACAAACACCACTCAACTAACGAAGAATTTATGTAAATGAGTCCTTTACTGTGCTATAAAATCAAAAATGTAACTTTGCTTGAAAAACGTAATCATAAAATTTTGCCTAAATAGTAAAAGTAGCCAGGTCTGTGTAATTTTTAGTTCCCATACCAAGCCATGTGTTGGTAGCGATTTCGGTCCAGTATTTACGACTACTCAGCAGGGATTTAAGTAGTATGTTACTGTAGTCCAACCCAAACGCAGTGCACATGTACTCATCCAGAAGGCTCTCTTTGATGTGGTCCAAAATAGGGCTGCATCGTAGGCGTGCACCTCCTGTGTTAATATAGTATCAAATAACTGAAGTTTAAAACATTGCAAGTAACTTGTAAGCATATCAAATGGTTGTATCAAATGAAACCACATGTATTACATTGTTTTAAATGAAAATACATGCATGTGATATTTTCATGTTTAACAGGCAGATGGACATACAAAGTGGACACTATAATAATGCAGTACATGTAAAAGCACAAAGCTTGATGACATTTCTTTCAATATCAACGTTTCACAAGTAAAAATCTTAGGAATTATTTCAATAAGATGGGGCAAGTCAGAGTTTTTATAAACTAAAATCTAATCCGTAAACAATGTGGGAATGGCAACTATAAATCAAAAGCAAAGCTGTTAATAAATAACGAATATATGTATAACGATACTTTTATCAGCCTGCTTGATGACTAGTTTCAGTGTTCCGCTAATCTCTTGCTTCTTCTTTTCTCGGTTTGCTTTGGTTGCGGCTGTATGAGCTTCTTTTCCTTTGCGTAAAGCATCAGTCTCTATACTGATGTAGCAAAATACACCCTGCAATGATAAGTTTGATACATGTAATAATGATAAATAATGTATTTGTGGCTATTAAAAGTTGGTATTCCTTTTCTTGGTGAAAAATGTTGAAATGAAAGTGCAAAAAAAAAAAAGAGAAAAAAAGAAATTTGACTGTCCTGAACAAATAGTACCAAATTTTTACAAAGAGTATGGCACAAATGCTTCTTATATATTACCTACAGCCAATTTAGTGTATATTTCAAGTCGAAGATATACAATAGAACTTCAGGACAAGATTAACTCAGATCACTTCTGTCTTTTATATGATGTTTTACCCACTCAAAACAGTGAACCTTACCATGAAAGTAAATTTTGATACTTAAAACAGGGGTCTAAAATTCTCATTTCCCGTTGCCCGGGGCAAGTGAAAAGTTAGGTCGGGAAAGTACAAAGCAGGTGCTCACTTGCCCATGGGCAAGGAAACTTGCTGAGCATTTTTTCCTCTTCATTCAGATTTCTTTCTTATCTTATTCTACAAAAAGGATTTTAATTTTGATTTTCTGAAGAATCAAGCACTCCATTTACTAAATATTCCAAGATTTCAACAAGTTTCAGTATAAGACCCATCATTGGGGCAAGTGATTTTTTGGGTCAGGCATGTTTTAAGCCTCGAGAGTCGAGTTGCCCATGGCAAGTAGATTTTGAAAAAAATTCTTGACCCCTGTAAAATATTACAATAATCTTAACAAGCAGAACTGCAGTACCTTCACAATATCGTCCCATGAAAACACCCGTTCTTTCTTCCCCGCTAACTTTTTATCACTGTTCTTGTCCAGGTTAGTTATCACTGATCCTTTCTGAATCAACTGCTTTAATTTTTCAACACTTTTCTGCAAAAACACGATAAAGTTTTGGCAAATATCAGATTATCAGCATGCATGTAAATGGTTCTTAAGTACAAACAGAATTACAACATGTACAACATACATGTATATACACATATTCTTTTTTAGTCATATTCTTTTAAACATCTGACAATATGTATGATTTGCCTGTATATATATTTAAATACTTCTGAAACACGACTCACCTTCCTGTCCGTTGCTTTTTCACTGGACAACTCACGCACACATACTGCCACATCTGATAAATAGTCCATAGTGTTAGATGTCTCTGCTCGGATACGGTATCATCTGTGATGAAATCTCTTGCTAAAAATCTGGTGAAAAAAAAATATGATAATAAATTAGATTTGTAATTTAGTGTTGTATAATCGGACAAATTTTATAATCGATTGTCGGTTTATAATCGGAGAGGATTTTAATAGATTATTTCGATTGTAATTGGAAATCTTTTTTTTTCTTGTTATTACAGAAAGTATGAAAAGTAAGGATAAGACTTCACTAAATCATCCTAATACACATGGCAAAATGTCTACATACAATCATAAACTTCTGTCTACTGGTAGTAAATGGAATATTTTGTCAAGATCACAGCTGTAATGGAGCAAATAACATTTAGAGAAGTTGCAGGGATGGGGGGGGGGGGGTCTTCCATACGACCCGAGACTTAAAATTTTTGCTTATTCAATGAGCAATCACTTTGATGTTAACGCATGATGACAAGATAGTAATGAATATATAAATTATGATTCAAACTGACATTAAAACTAAATAATTTCTGCCTTCATAAGGCCATACCAAATTAATTAAATGTTCTTTGGATTTCCCGCACCATATTTTTCAAAATTCAAAAAATAATATTAAAGAAATAAAATGCTCGCTTGCACCAATAAATTCTGGCTCAAGAATTTTTTAGGGTCGGTTCTGATTTCTGCCAATTTTAAAGCTTCTAGAAGTCTCAGATTTTACAAATTTCGAAGAGTATAATACTTTTTGTGTTTGAAAAATTTTGTTGGGAGAAAATTTGTTGTCCCAGATACATGGCACTGAAAGTCAAGAAGGGGGAATGTTCGAAAATCTTTTCCATACTGCTATGTGCCAGGCTTTAGTGTTGTACATCGGAAGACTTTTAAGAATCGATTTTCGGAAAATAATCGGAAAGAGTAAACCAATCGATTATCGATTTAAATCGGAAAACAAAAGTCCATAAAAAGTGGAACAACATAAAAGATAGAAAAATTGTATTTTTCTGCATAAAATTCAGAAAAATTTGCTGAAAACAAAATATAAATCATTCAATTTCAAAGTGTCTGCCTGTTTACATGCAAGACATCAAGTACATGTGAAAAGAGGAAAATAAATACCTTTACACAAAATACCTTTCTTTCAGCCACAATCGATTGTAAGAAAATGAAATCGATAATCGGAATCGAAAGAGTTTTAGCAATCGACAATCGATTGTCGGCGACAACTGGTTCATCACTACCAGGCTTCCTAGTCACTAGATTCCTATGGGTATTCCTTTGTGAGTACAGAAAACATCAGAAATGTATTATTTCACTCGCTCGCACCTTAAAAGCTGCAATATTTAAAAAAAAAAAATTATTACATTTTCACCCTTTTTTTCACAAGAAAATCCAAAGAACATTTAATTAATTTGGTATGGCCTAATAGTAAATTTCCCCGTCTAGATCCAATACTCCACGATAAATATATACCTAACAGGACACATATTTTTCCGGCAAGTTTTTTCCACATAATTGTAGATGTGGATTATATTAGACTAGGAGTATTTTAATGAGGGTGTGCAACACTGTACTGGTCAGGCACATATTATCGCCATTCCTTTCAACATTTTTTGCTCTAAAATTTTTATTTCCTTATAAAATTTGATGAAACTCGCACAGAAGGAAGAAAAATCCTCGATACACATTTCTTCCAATTTTAATGAAAATCTGATGATCGGATCTTGTTTACATGTACTGGAGATTTGTGTATACACACGTAAGGGTTGGGACAAGTTTGAAAGAAGGATGGGTACATATTATCGCCACCTCCTCCTGTTCTTACTGAAAATCTTAAACATTTATGACACAATTCACATTATTTGAACTTCCTTGTTTTTGTCTGTGAAAATTTCATTCAAAAATGTTCAAAAACCAAAGAGATATAGGAAGATAAAGTGACCTACTCTTTCTCCAGATACATGTAGGTGGGAAAATTACATTCAGATTTACTGACTGTCTACATTTGTACCATTAAATTCAGTATTTGCAGGTTATGGAATTTTTTGAAATTTTGTATACCGTTTCGTGTTTCAAAGATGTAATTATGGTGAAAAAAATTAAATTCCTACATCAACAATATGCAGAGATATAAATGAAGTGGTGATCCGGACCAGTATTAACTTAATACTAGTCCGGATCACCACTTCATTTATTAAGTAGCCTGGTAACACATGAAAATGCCCATGTTAAACACCCCAATCAATGGGGTGTTTAATATGGGCATTTTCATGGAAGGAATATTAGCCCTCTCAAACACAAAAATAACCAAATAGGAACAACGTGTGAGAAAGGTGATATATTGATTTTATACAAATGTAGTAAAATGGGGTTACTTGACCTTTAACACCGCGTAAGAATATGCCAATATGGGGGCATGAAGGGTCAAGCCATGTTCTAAGCCAATCAGATTGAACCGCGGCAGCGCACAAGCTGACGGACTTGTATTCCGTTCTCTTTGGATCCATCTTGACGGGTAGGCAGACGTGTTTTGAGAGAGATTGGGTAAAACGATATGGGGAAGGGCAGAATACTCGAGAAACGATAGAAAACAACAGGCAGACACCATCCTGGGACCATAAGGACGGGGCAGGTGCCAATAGATGAATAAAGACGGGAAAATGCAGGGTGAGACGCCTTACAATGTATGCTGAGCTGAGCCGGTGAGTACCACCTTTAAATATAGACAGTAGTTAAGGCATCAATTTTCTACACAAACAAACATTTACCTGAAGTTGAGCAAAAGTAATGTCAAGTCATCCACCTTCAAACCAGGACCATACAATGATAGATGAAGATTAGTCCGACTTGCAGACCTACGACGGTGTTATCTGTTTTTTCGTCTTCGGTCTGACTGCTATGCATAGGCAAAACTTGAGAATTTCTGTGCGAAAAAAATTTCGGCAGGTCGTCCTTTTTTTGACAAATTCCAGTCTCTTCAACCAAAAAATAACTCACCCAGTCCTCCTGCCCCTAAAAATCCCCTCTAAGCCTGGTTTCACCTCTTATTCTATTCCGATTTTCCTCTGATCGACGACAGTTTGTCATGCGCACAGAGGTGAAACCAGGCCTAGAGGGGATTTTTTAGGGGGAGGAGGACTGGGTAAGATATTTTTGCTTTAAAAGACTGGAATTTGTCCAAAAAAAAGGACGACTTTCCCGAATTTTTTTCGCAAAGAAATTCTCAAGTTTTGCCTATGCATAGCAGTCAGACCGAAGACGAAAAAACAGATAACACCGTCGTAGGTCTGCAAGTCGGACTAGATGAAGATCAGAAGAAATTCGTAATTAGTAAGACAGAGGGAAGATTAATTGTAACAAAATTTAACCAGCCTACCTACTTTATCTATATCAGACATAGTTTCCTATATTTATCGTGTAGAGAATGAATAAACAATGTTTAATTGCACTCCATGTGCGTTTCGAAAGTAGCGGGGAAATGTCATAGCTCTGCAGTCTGCGTCAGAAGGAAGCTTTACAATCTCGGGGTTTTCCGTCGCAAGTACCGAGCATTACCGAGGCGCACTTCAGGCGCGGATCAAGAACGATTAAAAAAAAATTAAGAAGGCGTACTTTTGCCAGCCGGAATTTTTTCAGCCATTTTAGGAGCCGGCTTATTTTTATATGCCCCCGTGAATCAAAGAGTTGTTGGTCTGTCTGTATGTTTGCTTGTCTGTCTGTCTGTTTGTCCGAAAAACTTTACAGTCATTCTCGATTTTATGACTCCATTTGACTTTAATATGAACTATGGCAAAGCCATGAAGGGGACGTAGCACTGATAGAAAAGTTAAAAGAAAGGAGGGGATCTCCAACAACACTAGGTTGCAGCACCCACAGCAAAACCCCAAAACACCCAATTCAAAAAAAAAACAACAAAAAACAACACAGAACAGACACCCACTGAAAAGACGCAAAAGCGACACCAAATCACCCCATAGAAAAATTAAATATAAAAGACCACACATAAACCAACCAGACCAATGGTCAACCGGTGCCGACTTAGGACGGCCATCTGCCACATTAGTAGCAGACGGTGTGGTTATCCTCGATTAAGTGCGCACAACCCTCCCACTATTTCGATTTCCCAGAGGTCTCGAAGAAAGCACATTTATGGTGTAAAACAACCTCCTCACTGTTACTGTGTACAATGACCACACACAAACAAGACCATAAAACGCAGGGGTCCAAGAAACACAGATGAATATGTACATGTAAATGGATATTTTTTTGTCATCATTGGAACTACTTATCAATAAATTTAACACACAGTGGCGGATTCAAGGGGGTACGGAGGGGGCTTCCCCTCCCCGGCACTGTCACAAAAATTTCCAAAAAAAAGTATATATTTTGGCCGATTTTCAGTAAATAATCGGCAAAATTTGCCCCTTGACCCATGGCAAAGGGGGCGCTAGATCCGCCACTAACACAGGTGATTTAGCCAGAGCGAAATAATATTATAATTTCTACCACATAGACAAAACAGCATGATGACATGACGCTCTTACTAGCCTCGTGAAAAGCGAAATGTAAATCTAAGTAAATAAAATGACCGACTTGAGATTTCTCATCAAATCATAGTAAGGACCCCCCCCAAAAAAAAACCCCCAAGAACAGAAACAGATTAAAGGGCTGACGAAATACTTTGCCGAATCATGCTTAAAATTAATTACCCCCCCCCCCCCCCCCCACACACACACACCTTTCATGGGAAACTGAAATAATAGTAGATCCAGCATCAAATTAAGTACGATTTTACATGTCATTCCGAAAAAATGTTTTCAATCAATATTTGTAGCTCTATAGATATATAAATAATAGACAAATAAATAAAAATGACAGATAAAAAATAAATATCCCCCCTTTTCAAGAAAAATGATAATGATAATAAATCCAGCTCGAAATAAATGACAACTTGCGTGTCATTCCAAACCAAAAAAATAAAAATAAAATGTTTGCAATCAATATTTGGAGATAAAGAGCTGTTCAACAATAAAGCAGAAACCACAGGTTGCCGATGTTTAAATATCTATTTCAAAATGAAAATCAACCCTTTCAGCCTTTGTTGTTATTATCATACGTACAGGGCCAGGGAAAAAAGATCCACAAGGAATTTAAATTGTCAATTTGATCGATGTACTATATCTTTGTCGACTAGTAGTTGCATGACATAATTATGAGTGCACGTGTACACTGTGTGAGTGACCTAAATGTCAATGTGACGTAGTCAGTGACGCGCCATGCCAGACGAAGTTCAAGGACTGGCTGTGTATGCAACGACACTGTGTACAGTGTGTACAGCACTTGTGGGTACCCATGGATTCCATTAGTTTTTAGGATGTATACTTTGCAAATTCGGGTATTAGTGGATCAGACTTATTCAAAATTTAGGTTGAATGTTTGATCTACTTTTGTCATTCATCCTCACCAGTGAAATGTTATGTCGAGGTAGGTTGTGATTATCACACGTTTCTAACTGTAGTTTCGACTGAAATCGATCTGTTACATGTTGCGCGTTATTGCGCGCGGTTCGGCACTACGATCTTACGATGAAATATTTCATTTCGTGTTTAAATCTCTGTTCAAAAGCGTCTTCCCTCTTTATTTTTAACTTGTTAATGTATACGGTACACAAAACTTCACGCGCATTTACGTTTCAAAAAACGACGTCATAATGAACATCACAAGCTGCCGATGTTTATCTATTTAAAAAATAAATAAAAAATAAAAGCTGTCCGTTTGTTGTTCTTCTTTCCCTGTATGTGCGATAAAAAACAACAAAAGGTTGGTTTTTATTTTTTGATAGATAAATATCGGCAGCCTGTGATGTGCATTTCCATTCGTAACCTTTCTGTCTTCTCTAACGTTCGCCGTTTCCGCATGTACCGTGCACACAAATTTTGAATCGAAGGTAATGGTAAGAAAAACGGGAAAATGCATGCTTTTTGCTTATTCATGTACACACGTCTATCTTGATGGCGACTTCGTCGGCGCTTCGCGCCGACTACGTCCCCTATAAAATGTTCAAAAATAAAGTCCATCCAGTTTAAAAAATATTTTCATCTTCAAAAAGTATTATGATCGAAATTTCTAAATTCATTGATTTTTTACACACCACATTTTCCTAAAATCCTGAAAGTAACATTGAAAAGAGGTACCCTACACACGGTAACGGAGGTTAATTCTTCCAGACCGTGATATTAAATGCTCTGAAAAAAAAGAAATAAAAGAGGATTTTCTTGCCTCAATATGCATTTTTATACAGTTCATAACCGTGTCAAGTGATTTAAGAGAAGCAAGAGTTTACCTTGTCTGATTGAAATCATTTTCAAAACTTACTAAAGTATACAATATTTTCTTCCTTTTATGATAAGAATATAACCTATTGGAATCTTACATATACATAAAGAATACATGTTGAAATGGTTTTAGGCCTTCTTAATAGGAATAAAAGGATACAAGAAGTAAATATTGATATCGTTTTCAGCAGAAAACATGAACTATATTT
Organism: Pinctada fucata; assembly: GCA_028142955.1. Lineage (NCBI taxonomy): Eukaryota > Metazoa > Mollusca > Bivalvia > Pterioida > Pteriidae > Pinctada > Pinctada fucata. The sequence continues at coordinate 13,881,961 of AP027105.1, forward strand.
CTTAAACAAGCATTATAGAAAGTCAGCCCAATGGTAACGGCTGTTAAAAAAGACCGAAATAACCTTCAAAGTTGTTATGAATACTAATATCCATTGCTGTAAATCACCTATTTTTTGCACAAATGTTAGAAAGATTTCAATAGGTATTCATGCATATTCGAATAATTGTGAGTACTCGGAAAAAAACGACGTATTCGGAGTCAGTCACGGATGTTAATACAAGCAAAAACTTTGATGCTCAATGAAACAATCAAAGTTATGAACAAGATCTGCTGTGTCTAGTACTTTTCTAAAGCAATTTGGATACCCTTTCGAAAATAGGAAGAATGAACATTGTATCTTCGTCTGAACTTTTGATTTCAAAGCATGAATGTAAAAAAAGAAAATCCAAAAACATTTTAACATCCGTTACTTCTTTTTTGAAGGCATATGCACTTGATAATCAACAGCTGATTTTAAAAAACACGATTTATAAGTCCACGAAATGTATGGGCATTCAATTGTAACGCTCATTCGCAAAGGAAATGTCATCAAATTATCAATATGGGAATGTTTAAGCTTCATGTGTAGACTTCACATCACTATAGGCCAAATTGAGCACTTTTCTTACATGCTAGGACAATTACTACGCCAGTATTTGTTTGAGACTACTGCTTTATATTTACATACTTAATTTATAATTTAAATTCGCACCAATAGATATCAGATTCATTTTTAAATGAATATATTGATAGTTTATCACTTATCTCGTATTATTTAACATCCGTTACTTCTTTTATCTTCAACTAAATTGTCCCAAATATGTAATAAAGTAAACCAATTATATCAACTTAAAATTAAGAGACTGAATATCTCTACCAGAAACTGAATGAAAATTATAGTTTTACTAGTTTTCTGAGTAACTGGGAAATCTATAATACATATACGTTTCGAGACGAATTTTTGCATCAAAATGGCTCTAGATTATGTGTCTTGCAAAATTGCAGACAAATATGCAGTTATTTTTAATTCTTATACTCTCGTTTTACAAAGTTAGATAAGTATAGTTCATTTTATCCATCATACCTGTAAATATCAATGTTCTTATACGTAGGATCTGTTGGTCACGCTTGTTAAGTGTAACGGATGTTAAAAATTTCTTCGAAAAGCTGTCCACAAGAAAGACAGAAATAGTAGAAAGGAAATATAATTTGTATAAATAAGTAGTTCACGACCAAGCCTTTATAAGGATAATACCACGGTCTCTGATTACTGACCAGGACATGCCCTACAGACGATCACGCTTGTTAAAACCTGAACGTATGACATCAAGAAATATGGAAAGAACGCTCTCCCATTCAATTATGAAAGCTTCAATGATAATCTGCATTTAATATCTTTGAAGAATGGTAAAAGTAGACTTGAAAAAGGAAGAACAATTCAGTGACATGGTGATGCTTGTAAATTTGTGATCATCAGAATGTACGTAACGCCTGTTAATGCCGCTTTAGCGACAACACATTAAGAGTAAATGAAAAGATATCCTTGCCAATCTGCATCTTAACGATTAAATACAACAATCTCTGACATTCATGATTGAAATTAGTAACAATGATGTGATTCAAATCAGTTAAATTTTTTAGATAAAAGGTCTTCTTTTTACGTATATGGGGCTGCGACATGCAGATTTTGCACTATTCGTCAAGTTTGATGCAATAGATCATACACATATAATGCAAAAGATAAAAAGTTTAGGTTATTTAATTTCACAATTATATGCATTGTTTCAAAATAAGTATACAGATCACACGAGAGCTTTACCATATTCCTCTACAACTGCGAGGAAGTATAGCGACAGGGATTTTTCAAAATGGGGTAGTAAAATCGAGAATGACTGTTTAACATTGGACATAACTTTTGAATGGGAGGAGATAGGGCTTTCATATTTCATATGTGTATTCCTTGTGACAACACCTTTCCATTGATACCAAATTTTTTTACATCGTGACCTTGACCTTTGACCTACTTTTCAAAAACTTAAACATTGAGCTTAATCACTAACGTAATAGGGCTTTCATATTTCACATGAGTATTTTTTGTCACAAGATTTTTCCAACGATACCAAAAAAAATTTAACCAAGTGACCCTGACCTTGACCTTAAAGGCTTTCACATACATATACTGAACAGAAAATAGTGTTTATACTAACAAAGGTGCCACCGGGATCATTCATGTTTCACAAACACAGGCTTTATTTATTTATTTTTTTCATTTCCAATGTTGAAAATTACTATTAAAGTTAAATAAATCAGCGTGATTTTTCGGACATACCAAGCGAGATCAGGTGCCAAGGTAGAGTATATATATATAGGCATTTCTTGCCAGCAGATCACTCCTTTAATATGATTTTTGGAATGGCATATGAAACCTATAATCTTTTCACTTTTATGATAATCAACGCAGACAGGCTATGGTGCCAATGACTTTTGAATTTGATTTCGTTTCTTTGAACATGTCACAAAGTAGAATAAAGTGTGTTTCATTTTATTTGTACTTAGTTTATGACACACAAAAAGTGTTCACCGGGCATGTGAAAAGGTTGAAAGACGGGGGGACAATTTCATGATCCGAAACATGATCTTTAGGGCCGGAATATTTTTTTCCCTAAAATCTCAATCCGGAAACTTTTTTTTTGGCAAAGTCCCCCCCCCAAAAAAAATAAAATGGTTGCTCCCTTATCGCCGATTTTTAAGGTGGGGTTTTTTTTTTGCTCCGTTTCCTGTAAAATTTGCACAAGAAATTTGCAAATTGGACAGCACAAATAAGAACTCTTTACTTCCTCTTCCAGCCCTCTTTAAAGATGTTTGAGAAATAAGCAATTTATTATCGCCGCGTTGGAGCATTCTTGTCCAACGTCAACCATATTTCCATTGGATTCCTCTATTCTTTTTCTAATCAGTTGTGGTAAAAATGATTAAAATAGTTTAAAATTGCTTCAATGAATAAGAAAGAATACGGCAAGGTGCATGATCACTCTCGTCCCCGAGGGGCTCGGGGAAAGACCTCCATTTTTTAATGAAAATTAGTTTGCTAAATTCTAAGCTCAAACTCAATATACTGTTTATAAATATAAGAAAAAGTACTTATGCTAAAAGAATCAAGTCTCCGTCAGATATGGACAAACGGCGATAATTACATTTTTTTTTTTTTTTGGTACTGTTCGGCGAAAACTACTTCCAGACCAGTCCCCCCCCCTCCACTTCTTTTTACCAATTATTTCATACATTATCTCATTTTCAAACGGTCCGGACAAAAACTTGTTCGGACTCTAGAGGTTTCGGACAAAATCAAGTTCGGCCTTGAGCAGAGGTTTTGACCCTCATACAGTCAATCTACAAAAGCTTATTACTAATTTAGTGCCATTTTTTGGAAAAGAAACAAAAATCGTTTTAGAACGACTTTTTTTCTCGTTTGAACGACTTATTATTTTTTTTCCCCAAAACATGGCACTAATGAGCCTTGGGACAAAAAACTTGTTGGACTGGAAAGGTTTCGGACAAAATCCGGTTTGGTCCTCTATAGTATAACCTGCATGATATCTGTTACCTATCTGTAGATTTATCATATAATATGTAGACCTTTTAGATCCATTCTAGCTCTTTGTCTCTCCTAGGTTTCTGAGTCTCTCCTCATAGGATAAATGGCAAACTTCCTTTATAACTTAGTTGCTCTACGTTGAGTGTTTTCTATGAGTTTTGCGTCCTTTTCATAAAGCGTGTACCAAACGTTAGACGCATATTCCAAATGTGGACGTAAAAGATTTGTATAGGTTTAGGAAAGAGTCCTTAATCAGATAAATCAAATTCCGTTTGATAATCCTTAGTTTTTTGTTGGCTGTCTTAACAGATCCGTTGATGTGATTTACGAAGTTTAGTCGTTTATCAATCTGGAATCCAAGATCCCTTTCGCAGCTTGTTTGTTGGATTTCGTTTCCCGACATGTAATATGTATCTGGCAACAATGATTTTCCTAGATGCATATGTTTACATTTACTCGGGTTGAATCATTGCATGGACCATCCTGTCAAACTGTCTTACTCTAGATCATTTTGTGGGGTAACGCCTTCCATTGTTGACTTCCCAAAAAGTTTAGTGTCGTCCGTAAACAATTTGATTGCGTTGTATACTACGTCTGGTAGAAGATCGTTCACATATATAAGAAATAATACCGGTCCTAGAACTGTTCCTTGCGGGATACCCGAGGTGGTTTAATCCCGATTGTTACCTCGGGTAACAACTGCCGCTTAGTACTACTCTTTGTTTTCTGTTTTTTAGGAATTCGTTACCCGGCATAAATAGAATTGAAGGCCAATATTTAACCCCCTCCCCTCCAATAAAAAAAAAGAGAGAAGACAAAAATATATAGATAACTAATGGTTTATGAAAAAATATCAATGATTGGTAATCTACATATCGATAAAAATGATTTACCCACAAAATTTTAAAAAGATGTATTTAGTTTTTCTTTAATTCAATGTTAACATTGCACTGACTGAGGATTTTTTATTTGAGAAACAGAAAAGAATAAGGGCATTTTGTAGATCAAATAGAGGTTTTACATATAAAACAGATACTTATGAACTCTAATGGTACAAATGCGATGATTGAAATATGGAAACTGAAGTACAATGTAGTTAGTAAATATAGGAATATGTAATAAAAATAAGAAATTCAAACATAAGAATTTGGAAAATATGATTTTATCTTGTAATATATATGTTACAGAGAACAAGTGTAATCTGGGATTTCATGTAATTCCTGAAATTTAGGGATTTCGTGTAATTCCTGTCTCGATTAGTTATTATATGTAATTCCTGAACTTAGCCAGGTATTTCATGTAATTCCTGAATTTTTCATGAATTTTTACACTTATTTTCTAACCTTAATTTCTCCTTGTATTGTTTTAAAATTCTTTATTTTTGAATCAGTTGATGCCGAATATCCTCTCTGTCAAGTACCCAGAAACGTTTTTGTCAAATAAGTGAAAATATTCAAACTTGAATAGGTAATTTTTGTCAAAATATTACTCAAATTTCGAAGTTCTTTTATCACAGTTTTCATTATCTATGCAAAATGGACATAAAACAGACATATTAGTATGAGCGCGCTAAGAAAAATACATTTTAACTTACCAAAACGAATTGATGGTCAAAGTACTATAAAACATAATAACCGAAGGTTTCAATATTAGTACTATTTAACCCTCATTCACGTGTCTTGATAATGTGAAAAAAAGAAAAGAAGAAATTATAAAAATGTTCTGATTTTCGACTATTTATTATGTGAGGTCTAAATAGGTTTTAAGATAAAGTAGTATTTAAAATGACTTTTTGGCTAGGCAACGGATGTCCCCGCCCGACAGCAAGTATGAAGGTCTATAAAACAAATCTGTGTAAATTATTCCTATATCCCGGTGAAAAAACTGGAAAATTCCCCTTCCTTTGTTTATGTCTAAATAGTAAGATTTTTAATTTCAACAAGTTTCAATGAAATTGAATAAATGCAACGAAAAAGTTTTCGGACGAACCTATCACCATGATAATTTGGTACAGTAATTGAATTGAGTTACATATTGACTAGTCTAATCAAGATTCCATGCATATGTATTACAGAGACTGATTGAACATATCAATGGGCCAAAATCAATCTGTGCAATCAAATTGTCTGCTAAAGTGATTTTCTAACATATCGTTAACCATATAAATTTTGAATTGACAAGGACAGCCTTAAAATCATCTCTGATTATATACATAACCATTTTTCTCTCTCGGTAATAGGATTTTATATTATGAACATGTAAAATATTTATCATATCGCAATTTGATAATTTTTATATGATTTTTGGCCGTCAGGAAATAAGTGTAAATATGCTAAAATATTTTAGGAATTACATGTAATCCCTAGAATTTTGGGGATTTCATGTAATCCCTAAAATGACCAAGAATTACACGTAATCACTGAACCTTTCAGAAATCCCTGATTACACTTATTCCCTGTAACATATACAAGACACAATATTGTTCATGATCTCCATATGTATAATCTATATGATATACCTCCTTAATGTTCACTTTTGGTTTACCTAGTCTAGTGTTGTAACGATAGTCGTCGATGTCGCCGCTATCGTCGCTGTTCTTAAAAGTCGCCGACTATCGATAATAGTTTTGAAAATCGATTGTCGTTATTGAAGTTACTTTGACGCAATTTCCGCCGTTTGGGACCACATTGGCTTTAGAAAGAAAAAGTGAGGCCTTTCTTCTCAAGCAAACTTCAAGATTTTGTTATTAAGAACAAGGAATATTCACCATTTAATTTATTTCCATGATTTTAAATAAAAATCAGATTCTTAAAATCACAAGCACTGAGTATTTTCACTCTGAAAAGATACAGAATATTGAACAATTTTAAACAAGAAAAAAGTCCGCTTATTCCGATTGTGATATCGATTGTACTCCTCCGATAGTTTCCGATAATCGCTAGTGATTTTTTTCCGATTTTACAATACTATAAATATCTACATATTATAATATAAGCATGGGCGGATCCAGGAATTTTTTTCAGGGGGTCCTAAAGTCCGAATTTTTTGAAGAGCAAAAAAAAAAAAAAAAAAAAAAAAGCAACGCAAGAAAGTAAAGTTTATGTCAATCCTGTTTCTAATTATTAATAAAACAGTGACTGGAAAGCATTGGCGAGCAAAAAAATTAAAATCTTGGATTTTCAAAATAATCATAGTACTTAATTTATGATTGTCAGTTCTAATATGTAAATACAACAAATGGCGAGAGATAGCGAGCCAGCGAACTTTTTTTCCGAGAATTGGAATAAAATCCACTATTCAAGTCTTTTTCAGTTTCTTTTCGTTTTCTTAGTGCCCTTGTTCATTGACCTAGGTGTAATGTATATGTGTTGTATATAGGAAAACGCAGCATCATTTGAAAATAACGTACATGTATGTAATAAATTCTGGCGAGCGGAAGCGAGCCAGAGAAAAAATTTCGAATGCTGACGTAAAAAAATTATCAAAATGAAAGATTTCTGATACAAATTCATTATATATTTTTCAAATACATGTATTATGACAACAAAAGGGGAATTGGGACTTAATCTAATGAATTATGTATATTAGCTACCCCCCTCTGGATCCGCGCTTGATAAGTAGCACTTATATAGAAATGTATGTAAAATTGCCCTTCATTGGGCCCAAATTGGTAAATAAATATCTTGTAATTATATAAGTATATAGTTACTTAGTATCACGAAGAAACAATATAGATAGAATGTCAGTACTTACAAAGTAAATAAGTAAAAAGATTGTTTCTCCTGGACCCGCGCATGATTTAGAATTTTTTTTAAAGAACAGCAACTCGTACCAAAAATCACGTGACAGGAGTCTGATCGCACAAGCGCTCTTTGTCGGCAACCTTTGGCTCTCCCTACACAGAGGAAACCATAGAAGACTCGAACTTTTTCTGTAATATGTCAAATGTTCAAAATCAAAATGGACAGGGTCTAGAGCAGCGAGTAAGATTGAATATTGATCTTTCTATTTTGTTCGTTTTTCATTCGAAATTTAGCGGAAAACAATGATAAAATTTCATTTTTCAGTCGGCTTCGACCTGTTCGTGTCGGCCAAGATGGCCGCACACTTTGTCACCGAATATAGGGACATCCCCGGCAATATGATTGACCTTGATTGTTCATGAACATGAATAATTTATTGATTAATCTACAAAAGAATGTGAAGTTTCATGATTATACTAGTACAAATGCTCATTTAATTTAACATTGTACATGCGATGACCATCATTCACAAACTCATATGATTACATGATTTGAATTCTCCATTTAAAAGTTTATACAAAATTGTCACATAACTTTGAAAATAAGTTCCTTGAAAACGACAACTGTCCAGAAACTGTTTTTACACCAGCACTACTTGAAGCTGTTCATGTACATGTATTTCATCCATGATTTTGTCATTTTCATTACTGTCCGCACAGCTCTCTTCGGAAACTGGATAAACCAGACATCGCGAAAGTTTTTACAACTTACCAGACATTTTTTAGTTTTTGTAGAAATTCAAACATGTTTATTAAGAAAAAGTTGAAATATATTACTAGACCGAAGCAAATTTTGCCAGGTATGTCTGGTGACTTTCGGATTGTCTGATAAACGCGACTTTAACTATTTCATCATACAAAAATCTAAATGAAATTGATACCATTCTGTAGATCTCGCTCAGTCGTAAATTTTTGTACAAGTTATATGATAGACAGTGTAGGCAGTCAAAATTTATAGACAAAACAAATTTTAAATGGGCTTTTCCCATGTTTTTTTTCCCGTGACGCTCTCCATAGGTTCACTGTTAAACTCGCTGACGTCATGCTGAAATTTAACATTGAAAACGCCCCATCTAAAAATTATATTGTCTGTATAATTTGATTGCATAAACTCTCGACTATGTAACATATACTAAAATTTACGACTAAGCAAGATCTATTTAATGATATAGATTTTATCTTAATTTTTTTGCATGACAAAGGTATCAAAATCGCTTTGATACAGGTTCTGAAGTGAGCTGCACGGACAGTAGACCTGTTTACATGATGATTGTTAAGGGTAAATGAGAAAATCAAAACAGAAAAATCCTTTATGAAGAGGAAAATTTTCCTGTTGAAATATTTGTAAAAGAATCCGAACATACAGGTAGTCCCTTAAAGTAAACTGAGCAAAGGCCACTTTATAGACAAAACAAGTTTTAGATGGGCAGTTTCCCATGCTAATTTTTCCTGTGACGTTGTGACACTGTCCATAGGCTCAATGTTCAGCTACCTACGTCACACTGAAATTAAACATTGAAACCCACAACCATATATTATACATAATTACATGTATACCAAAATTTACAACTAAGTGATAACATTTTATGATAATGATTTAAGGTATTGGATGGGTAATGAAGGAAACTATGCCAAAAACATTGAAATTAGATGCATGTATCATTCAGTCTACTTCTGTGTTATGTGATATAAAAAAAAAGAAATATTTTGAAAAGAGTCGTGTTTAAGAGTTATCTCCCCTTGATGTAAAAGAAAGAAAAAATTAATTGCAGAAAAACTAATCGGTGAACTTCAGATTTTGATGTGAAATTTGATGGCATATATTTTTTAAAAAATTTTGACCAACTGATATTTGATGCCCCATCATTATGTTGAAAAATTTTAGGAATATTAAGTTTTTCCCATAGAGTTCAATATACCGGTAAACTGAAAGGGCCCATAACTCATAAACTAACCAATTTTTTCAATATCCAAATTGGTAAAAAAAAATTAACAAACTAATTTAATAACTATGCTCTGCATTTAGGTCTTGGGATTGCATAAATGGGTGGCCCAAACTTAAATTTTTTGCATGACGAAGTAATCAAGTTGCATTTATACTTTCCGAAGTTAGCCCCTCGGACAGAAGATAAGGAGTAAAAATTTCAAATGAACATTATTTATCATTTCAGTTTGCTGGTTTAGACTTAAGTTCTGGGAAGCAGTACGGTGGAAACCGAGGAGACAACTTCAACAGTAAGTGATATATGCTTAGAAAGAATGTTCTCTACATGTATATCAGTTGTGAATTTTTTCACCGTAGTTTTGAATTTTCAGGATTAGATGAATAGAACATGTTTGTTCGCTTTCTATACATCAAAGACAGATTTTTTTATGATCATTGACAGAATTGTTGGTGTACATATATCAATATCAATGAATTATAAGTTAAGGTTGAAACATGGATTTTTTTTTCTTTTGAGAATCAGGTAACGCTTTCTACAAACGACAGATGAATGATATGTATGGCTATTAATGTTTGTTCAACTGTAAGAGAAGTTTACAGGGCTAATACTGGGTTGAAGAAAATATAGCAACACTCTGCAAACAATACATTTCTTGGTTACAGATATTCATTTGCATACACTCAACCAAGGCTTCTTAGACTTAGTCCCCCTTTTGCTAGAAAAGCAAAAGTGATCCTTTTTGCTGGAAGAGCAAGAGCAAAAGTGATATTTTTTTTTGAATTAATTTATCAGTTTATTAGAAAAAGGGCACAGGATTATTCATGGTATTCAATAGGAAGAAGGAGTGCCGGTAAGGTATCCTTCCACGAAAAAAACTTGTAAAAAGCTTCATTTACTACTTAAACTGAGAAGGGTGCCAGAACTTTGTCAAATTCATGCACATGTTATGTTAGTACATGCATGTTACTGGTACATGTAATTAGCTTGGCAAATACATGTAGTTTGGTACAATTTTTGGGGTTCAAGACTTGATCTCTCTTCCTTTGTGAATGAGGACAAAAAAAATGTTATACAGGTCCTGGTAGTATGTAATTACAAAGATGTCTTACAGTATTTTTTTTAACAAAATTTTTACACAATGTTTTGTACAAAAATGTATCAAAAAGCATCTCATGCTACATGTACAGGGATGCATATAAATTATAGAGCTATTTTTGAAGAATTAAGTTTACACAAAAGACAGCAGAGATAGGTTTTGTTTCTTTGCGTATGAATTTTTAATCTGACAGGGGTGTACAGGTGAAACCTACATTTATAAAATTGTTATTCCTTTAGAACAGTTTGGATTGATGAATTGAAGGCATTACAGCTTAGCTATAGCATCCAAATTATCAGTTAGTGGTCATTGTATTTAGCAATTTTTACCTTGAAAATAATAAAAATTCAATCTGATGTCCAAATTTTATTCCAATACTCCTGATTGTCATTTGTGTGTATGTAATGATGGAATTTTTTATAAAATGATTTAAACAAATTATGCAGTTCATTCTTAAAAATAAAAGAAATTGGAAAAAATTTCATGCAACCTGCAATGAAAGGGCTTAAAAAAGGTATTACTTTGTCCAGTCAAGTATTTGAATCAAGCTGGGCTATTAGATAATCATGACATAGATTTATACTAAGTAATCATAGATTCATACTAGGCTGTAAGTGTTCTGTAAATTTTTCATGCATTGATTTCACTTCGAACCCTCAGTCTCGGACCTCGCAGAGGCAGAAATATTTTTACAGAACATTTGGTCTTGTGAGGTACAATATTTTACCAGACTGAATTGACATGTGTCCGACCGAAAAATTTGAGGGAAATTTATAATGCTATAACATGGAAACCGAGAACAGATGTATCAAAAACTCATCTTCGAACAATGACAGACATTTGGTCCGAAAAGGTGTAGATTTTACCAAACCAATCAATTTTCTGTGGGTTTTGACCATGGGACTGACAGACTGCAGTCTTTATGAATAGCCTGTACACCCCTTCACCAATTAATCAATATAGATTTATTGGTACCATCGTAACAAATAAAGTACAGTCATAGTTTATACTGTTTAGTGTTAAGTTAAGGTAGATTTGTAAGCTGACGGGGCGGTTTGTATTTGTAGATGCTGGTAATTACCCGGCAAGCAACCAGCGCTACCCAGACCAGACCTTCATCTACCAAGGTCTTGTATCAAATATCATAGCTTCTCTCTCCTAGCCTTAGCATGACCTCTGTCAGTATCAGGGGTGGATCCAGCATTTTAGCAGCTCTTTCAACTTTACGACTGAAAAAAGTTTTCATGTCACATTCTTTCTGCACGTCAATCTCAGCCCACTCCCAGTAACAGCTCATCACTTACACAAAGTGCAGATAGGGGTAATTAGCCCCCTTCCCCACCCCTCTCCAAGTTCTATACTATATCACACTTTTTCAGATGTGATGAATTGAGATATTTCAAAAGGAATTTTAAAAATTCTAAGGGAAAAATGTAATTTCATTCATTCTTGGTCATGTTTATTAATATTATTGAAAAGTTAATGTACGCTCGTAAGTAAGAGATTACTGTATGTGTACTTCTTTTAGAGAAACAAAGTCTTTGAGGAGAAAGGTAGCCAAACTGACAGTATAGATTTATGTATACATGAATAAGCTTATTTGACTTGTGTCCATGATAAAGAAAAAGGTTTTGAAAAAGAAGCACCTATAAAAGTTATTAGAACAGCACTTCGCCAAAAATGATACACTTTAAAATATCACATATCCTGGATCCACCCCTTGTAATCTAATTGATGTAATACAGCTTGTTCAGATTTCAGTTCAGTATTTTTGTTTAGAATTTACTACTCATGATATTATGTAGTAAGTACATGTATTGTCTTTTATTCATTGTACATGTAAAAGTTATTCACATACGGTAGTTTAAGTCTGCCTGCTTTTGCAAATCCATGCATGATCATAAAGTTGTGTGATTTTGTTACAAATTATGTTTTGATTATACAAACTAGTCATTCGAAAAAAAAAAAAAAAAAAAAAAAAAACAGAAAAAAACCCCCAATAGGTTAGGAAATGAAAGTAAACATCCCTTTTACATGTTTTATGAGTCATGGTTGAGTCATGAGTCATGGTTGATACCTTAAAAATCTCTGACATAATACAGTAATATGTATTTCACAGAAGCGTAACTTTTGCCACCAAATGATATGTTCCATAGGAATCATGTGTGCCTCAGAAGTTTGGATGAGGAAAATATTGCCTGAATCTACTTCTATTAAGGTCATAGCAGGGTGATTAGGAAAAAGGGTGAACTTCTGCCAATTTTTGTGCAAAAGTGACTTTTCACATAATAAACAGTTTGGCAGTTAGTAAAATATATGAACCCATGGACATTTTTTATAGAAAATGCATGATTAAAAGAAAGATTCAATACTTTATCTTCATTTATTTATGGAGATAAAACGAGATGCCGTAAGGATTCAAACTCATGACCTTAGGGTTACGAGGAAAAACCTTTACCGACTGAGCTGTCGAAGATTTTGTGAGGACAGAGGAGTAATATATTTTATTATATTTATGTTTTAGTCACAATCAAAGTTTCACCTTGCCCACATTATATTATAATTCATTTCATGTATGTTTTAGAATAGAGCATGTGACATGCTTGAATGATACTAGTATTTTGGAATAGATCTTGGGACAAGATTGTGGTTTCCAGTGATTTTTAGCTCACCTCGACGAAATGACTTTGACCTACTTTTTCCACTTATGTTTGAGTTAAATTTTGCTGCCATGAGGTGAGCTTCGTAATCTGTGATTACCTATGTTTTAAGTTTACCAAAAATTGGTACAAATTTTAGCATCATGTTTATTAGTTATTAGTTATTGGTCACTTTTAGAGATTATATTGAGTTGGTGTTTTTGATTCATTTGTAAATGCTGTTTAAAAAATTTCCAACAACATAGTTTTTGAAATGTATAAAGAATTTTCATCATTCAGTGAGTTTGAAAAAGATAATATTTAAAAAAAAAAGGAAGAAAAAAACAACTTTGAGAGGTTGATTAAGTGAGGAACTATTAGCTTTACAATTTCAGTTTTGTTTATTTATTATTCCTCGATAAATAATGTGTTGAGAACAAAGTTTTACAGGAAGAAACGTAACATTTAATGAGATTAAAATTGACATTAATTTTAGTTTCTTGACAGCTATAAAGCATTAAGAAAAATTCGACAATAAATGGTGTACATTAGGATAATTGATATCTTGACATGATAATGCAGTTTTTATGTACTAGTACATGTATATATAAACTAAAGTTACATTTGTACCACCTTTACCTCTCAAAGAACTATAATTACCTCATTACTTTGTGGATTTTTAATTGCTATTATTACTATCTGAACAAAAATGATCATCAAACTTTTCAAATTTTCTGATAATGTAAATGACTTAAGTATATATTATTTCAACAGTTATTCATTTAGAAATTATCTATAATTGTCCAGTTATGGGGGGAAATGTGCAAGTCATATACTTATGCTAATTGTTTGAATGTAGTATTGACGCACATTGATGAATACCGTAATCAGAATTCACGAATTTAGTCTAACAATGAATTTAGTCCAACAATGAAATAGAGAAGGGAGGTAACTTTAGTTGGAAGATTAATCACATCTAGAACATAAATTACATTATGTGTACAAGTCAAATTTTGCATGCTGTTTTGGTACCTATAACTTTTTAAACCTTTAGGTATAGATAGGAAATTAGATTATAGGCTAATCTATAGTGTTTTACTAAATGTAAGCACTTATATTTTAGGTCAAGAAGGACGTTATGTGCCACCTCACATGAGGAATGCCCCTGCGCCTACTGGCCCGCCCCCACCCCTGGTACCAAACTACCCTCCCCCTCCTCTGCAACAGGCACCTAGAGGTACGGCTCTATTTGTAATTATTGTTATGTGAGATATACATTTCTGTATATTGCTGTGTTATATAAATAATGTATAACATATAAATAACAATATTATTTTTATGAACGCCAAAGATGGTCACAAAATCAATAGTAGTATTGCTGTATCTGTAGATACTATTTATAGTTACAAAATTACTTACAGTAACGTGCACATTACTTTGTCCTTGAATCAAAGGCGACATAGAAGGATGACTTCGGACAGCGTCTGTCTTGTAATTACATTTATCTAGTAGTCTAAATATTACATACAAATTGCCATAACTTACTTGATATGTATCATAGTTCCATCAAACTTGCATGGATGTAATGACTAATTCCATATACAATAAGAGTCAAGGTCACCTACAACATCAAGATCAAACTTTCAATAAGCGATATACATGTTTGCAAACGGCTAATTTGAAATCGTAAAAAGTCAGCTATAATACCTGTTCAAGGACTAACAAGTGAAGAACACAAAGTCTTATAGTAATACCTTAGTGATACTACAGATGCATGCTGATACAATCCATGATGTGAATATGATTATGAAGTCGAATATATATTGTATTGTAAAGCTTTATAATCATAATCCAAGTTATATCAACTTTACACTGCTTCTTCCTCTTTGTGTTTAGTCTCTATTTTGTAACTTTGTTCTTTATCAGTGAAAATCAGTAGATTTTGTATGTGTTAAACTGCTGAAGAGAAATCCTTAACTTAAGACGTAGGACTTGATACATTCAGTCAAAGCATGTCCTTGTATTGCACAACACATTACTAGTTGTTTGATAAACAAGAGCATAACGTCACACACACTGAAAACTTGTTGCGCTAGGTTTGTAACATCACTGCTGCATGTACAATTCATATGATTTTTCACATGGCATAAGTCATTTTACAAGAAATTTTATGTTTATTTTATATTAAAAGCATTCCCCTTAAGTTATTTATAGATGGGTTTTCCCTCTTGTTATTTATAGATGGTGGTTACAACCGAGGTGGTGGTGGTGGTGGTGGATATGGAAGAGGCGGCTACAATAACATGAATGGTGGTCCCCCATCAAGCTACAGTCAAACCAGTATGTACATTATTATACGCTTGTGTCTCAATAGTCTAGGACTCCATATTGCTCATTATAATTAGTTTAGACATTTTTATCAAGGAAATTTACTTGTTGACTGTAATATCAAACCACTCATAAAAAATTCTCTCTAATACATGTATCTTTGTGTTGTTAAAAATTGAGATGTAATTTAGCACGAGTTTATTTTGAAATTTTAATATTTTAGAAAATTGCATGTTATGGTTTGGCTGGGAAAAATCCTAATGCTCAATAATGGCTTATACATGTCCGTCTAAAACTCGATTATTCATTGGAGATGTATTTGTCCATACCACAATTATATTTTGTCTTTGTGTACTGCAGTGCTTGGCATCATCATTTAGAAAAGCAAAATAATAACAAATGATACTAGTAGGTTTGGTTTGAAAAGCTATAGTTGTACAAATTTTTGAGTATTCAATGAATTCCATCAAATCTTTGACAGATATGGGCGGAGATAGAGGATATAATAACTATAACAGCCGAGGAGGTTATAACCAGGGTGGTAACCGCGGCGGCTACCAGAACCGACGTGGTGGTGGTCCAGGAGGAAGTGGTGGTGGCTACCAGAATAGTGGACCACCTGGAAGGTATGTTTGAATAACGCAAAAATATGTCGAGATGAGATATTCTCATACGTGTATTTTAGATTCATACCTTTTCAAATACATACATGTACTTTCTTTCTTGTTACAAAAGGATTTGATGAGATTTGGTGTAAATTACTCAAGAGTTTGTAACATTTATGTTATTGATAATTTCCATAGCAGTTTGATGTAGATGTGACTGAATTTTGCTACTTTAAATTTGAAGCAGTCTCTTTTTGTGCCTAAGATGTTTCTTTATTAGGAATTCATCTAGCTTAGAGGTATAGCTCTAGCAGCAAAGCAAGATAATTCATTGTAATAAAATAAAGACATGATTGAACTTTGTTTTTGTCACTAGATACAACAGTGGGGGTGGCTATAACAACTACAACAGCGGGGGTGATAGATTCCAGAGACAGGGGAGTGCCCCGCCCTACTCTGGTGGAAGCCGCTGGGATAATCTGGACGAAGACCGACAGCAAAATTACCGAAACCAGAACCGAGATAACAGCTGGAACACCAATAACCGCTGGGATAACCGTACTGACTATAACACTGGTGGAGGGTATACACAGGAGGCCACCAAAGAAAACTGGACCATCCCCCTACCACCTAATGCTAGAATGGAAGAGTAAGAAATTCGTCTTATCTCTCACACTGTATACTGATTGACCTGTGTGGTTCTGATGTGTTTTTAATTGAAGATGACAGGGATTTTTTTAGGGTCAGTAGGGGGCTGAATTGGGGCCGAAATTCGGCCCCATTCCCAACCCTAAAAACTTTTTCCCAATTTTAGACCTAAAAATTCCCAATTCAATCTTTTCTCCAAAACGAGAAATTCATTTCCAATTTACGTAGCTGAAAGGAAAGTGAAAGTAGAACAAACATGTCGTGTTAGTTTAAATCTAAGAGGGATTCAAAATACAAATGTATAGACAATTGATTTGATAAGGGATAATTTGCATGAATATATCTTTTTGTCGTTTGAAATTTATTTGCCCATTAAGGTTGAAATGTCGCAAAATTACCAATTTCCTGACATCAGCAGCTAGAAAAAATCCTGGATGATATATTTCAAAAAAAAAAATCTGATAAATCTATATGTACACAAATGTAATTTTACAAATAAATTATGTACATATTTGTAATTCAGAGAGCTATTCGGAGGTGGTAACACTGGAATTAACTTTGACAAATATGAGGACATCCCAGTAGAAGCTACAGGAGACAGTGCTCCTAAAAACATAGAAACTGTGAGTAACTACTTTATGAGGGTTAAAGAAACTGTTAGTAAATACTTGTAATTCAGATACCGTTTGTAAGTACATGTACTTGTAAGTCATGAATATGAAAAAAGAAAAACTGTTGACATGTTTATCTATAGTGCACAGTTGAATTCAGTGAATCAGCACTTCATTCAATTTTGACACAAAAGAAATAACATGTACATGTATCTGCATATCCTTTTATACATTGTACATACATGTAATAAATGTGCCATATGCTATAAGATATCTCTTGTTACAGTTTGAGGACTGCAATCTTGGAGAGATTATTCGTAACAACATAGTGCTGAGCCGATACGCAAAACCTACACCGGTGCAGAAACACGCAATCCCGATCATACTGGGAAAGAGAGATCTGATGGCATGTGCTCAGACTGGTAGGTGCAAAATAAATTCTAATACTCTCTTTTTACATGTATAGATTTAAATGGCATCATAGATTGCTCATTGAAAGTTTAAAATAAATTTTGAAATATGGCTTTAACGAAAAATGAATAGAATATTCATCATACTAAATTCTCTTCGACAGGGTCTGGAAAGACAGCTGCATTTTTAGTGCCATTGTTGAACAGGGTGTATGAGAATGGACCATGTGATACACCCAATAGTAACCAGGTATTTAAGTTTCCTCTACTTTGTGCATATACTGTATTCAAATCAAATTTTCATAAAGGTAACAGTATAATAAGATGAAAATAATGGTAAAGATTTAAGATATACACGTATAATTCCACTGTTTGTGTGTACATGCATCTTTCTAATGTTTATTATAATGTTTCTTTGTATTTTACAGCAAAGTCAGGGCAGGCCATATGGACGTAGAAAGCAGTTCCCATTGGCTTTAGTTCTAGCACCCACAAGAGAACTGGCCTCTCAAATCTACGATGAAGCTAGAAAGGTATACATGTACTTGATGTTTATATCATTTTGCAGACATGTATGAAAAACTGAAGGAAAATAATTGAATCTTCTTAGACAGGCAGTTTTATAATACATGTGGCTTTACATGTAAGTTAATAGAGGCGACCATGAATCTATCAAGGGAATTTTAATTTAGATCGGTGTACAGTATTTCTTGTATGTCTCTATGATGTTTCAGTTTGCGTACAGATCTCGCGTGCGTCCCTGTGTTGTGTATGGAGGGGCTGACATAGGAGCTCAGATGAGGGACTTGGACAGAGGATGCCATCTTCTGGTAGCTACACCAGGCAGACTGGTCGACATGCTGGAGAGAGGAAAGATTGGACTGGAATTCTGCAAGTAAGTACAGTTGAACAAATGTGAAGGAGGTATTTATGCCTTCATGTACATGCATGAAGCACCTCTTTTGGATTGCTGGATTGTCAAATATCTGACATCACACCTGCTGGAAGCATTTTACATAAATGTTATGACATCATAATCAAAGACCCGTTCAGTCGATGGGCTTTTTGAGTAAGACTTCATCATGTATATGTATAGTTCCCCACAACAGGTTAGATGGTGGGACATTTGGCAATCCCTCTGTTGTCATCAAATATGACATTGTATAATTCCATTACAGGTTCCTGGTACTAGATGAGGCTGACAGGATGTTGGACATGGGTTTTGAGCCTCAGATCAGAAGGATCGTAGAGAAGGATAGTATGCCAACCAGAGGTATACGTCAAACTCTCATGTTCAGTGCCACCTTCCCTAAAGAAATCCAGGTAAATACATTCATCTTATTATAAAGCAGAAAATTAATGTAATTTGAAATATCAGTCTGATGCTTTATGTGTATCCACTTTCACCATGCTTTTAATTTGATCTCGTAAAAAGAGAAAGTAGAAGAAAAAAGTGACATGGAGTATTTCTCTTTCTTTGTATAGATGTTTTTATAGGTTAAAATTTCTTTTTAGCTCACCTCGACGAAGTTGAGATAAGCTTATGCTATAACCCCGACGTCCGCGTCCCCGTCCGCGTCCCCGTCCGGTTAAAGTTTTTGGGGTAACTCAGTATCTGACAAAGTACTTATGTTACAGTAACCAAACTTGCACAAGTGATTCATCTTGGGATGCTAAGGTGAACCCATGCATCGGATGCAGCATCTGACCTACATTTTCTGGTTGAATGACTTTGTCAATGTCTGGTTAAAGTTTTTGGGGTAACTCAGTATCTGACAAAGTACTGATGTTACAGTAACCAAACTTGCACAAGTGATCCATCTTGGGATGCTGAGATGAACCCATGCATCGGATGCAGCATCTGACCTACATTTTCCGGTTGAATGACTTTGTCAATGTTTTGTTAAAGTTTTTGGGTAGTTCAGTATCTGACAAAGTACTGATGCTACAGTAACCAAACTTGCACAAGTGATTCATCTTGGGATGCTGAGATGAACCAATGCATTGGATGCAGCATCTGACCTACATTCTCCAGTTGAATGACTTTGTCAATGTCTGGTTAAAGTTTTTGTGGTAGTTCAGTATCTGACAAAGTACTGATGCTACAGTAACCAAACTTGCACAAGTGATTCATCTTGGGATGCTGAGGTGAACCCATGCATCGGATGCAGCATCTGACCTACTTTTTCCGCTTGAGTGATTTTGCCTTATAAGGCCAATATTGAGCAAAGTGTAAGTGCTACATGTACCAAACTTGCATATTGGATGTATCTTTGATCAAACTTTCATAATATGACCTTGACCTACTTTTTCCACTTGAGTGATTTTGCCTTTAAAGGCTGATATTGAGCAAAGTATTAGTGCTACATGTACCAAACTTGCATATTGGAAGTATCTTTGATCAAACTTTCATAAAATGACCTTGACCTACTTTTTTCGCTTGAGTGATTTTGCCTTTAAAGGCTAATATTGAGCAAAGTATAAGTGCTACATGTACCAAACTTGCATATTGGATGTATCTTTGATCAAACTTTCATAAAATGACCTTGACCTACTTTTTCCACTTGAGTGATTTTGCCTTTAAAGGCCAATATTGAGCAAAGTACAAGTGCTACATGTACCAAACTTGCATATTGGATATGTCTTTGATCAAATTTTCATAAAATGACCTTGACCTACTTTTTCCACTTGAGTGATTTTGCCTTTAAAGGCCAATATTGAGCAAAGTATAAGTGCTATATGTACCAAACTTGCATATTGGATGTATCTTTGATCAAACTTTCATAAAATGACCTTGACCTACTTTTTCTGCTTGAGTGATTTTGCCTTTAAAGGCCAATATTGAGCAAAGTATAAGTGCTACATGTACCAAACTTGCATATTGGATGTATCTTTGATCATACTTTCATGAAATGACCTTGACCTACTTTTTTTCACTTGAGTGATTTTCTTACTATACATGTACTTAGAGATATGTTTAAATTGAACTTTGCTGCCGCGAGGTGAGCTTCGTAATCTTTGATTACACTATGTTTTTATTTGCATATTCTTGTATGACATTAAAAAGTAGTACTTATACATGTAAATCACTCGGCTCTTTAAATTATAAAAGAATTTCAAGCTTTCGAGTAACACTGCAAAATGAAAACTTCAAATTTCTTGGCAATGTGCGTATACAAGTGTAGTAAGTTCACATGGATATATTTCTTACTTAATTTGGGAATGGTTTTCTCAAAGAAGAATACAATATACATGTACATGATATGGTTTTGTAGATATTGGCTAGAGATTTCTTGGACAATTACATTTTCTTGGCCGTTGGACGAGTAGGAAGTACCAGCGAGAACATTACACAGAAGGTAGTATGGGTGGAGGAGAATGAGAAACGCTCCTTCCTATTAGATCTACTGAATGCCTCAGCTGGCCCTGAAGCTCTCACTCTAGTCTTTGTAGAGACCAAGAAAGGAGCTGATGCCCTGGAGGACTTCCTGATCAGAGAGGGTTACCCGGCAACCAGTATCCATGGTGACAGATCACAAAAAGAAAGAGAGGAGGCACTCAGACTGTTTAGAACTGGAGATCGTCCAATCATTGTAGCTACTGCTGTAAGTGTAGATGGATTTTGCTTGTGGCATCTTGTAAAGTTTGTACTTGAAAAAATTATAACTTGAAGGAAATACAATGTTCATGTATTTTCTAGATTTACATGTCTGTAGAATGTAGCAGATTTCTTATTTTCTTTCAATGACTTAACAAAGCCACATGGTCAATTTACGGTAGTCGAATGGTTCGAGAATTTTAAATTAAGTTGAATTTACAAACATACACACTTGAGCCATAGAGTTTATTAGTAACTTCCAGGACATTGAATAAAATGAATCATTCTTACAGGTTGCTGCCCGTGGGCTTGATATACCGAACGTGCGTCATGTAGTGAACTTTGACCTTCCCAGTGACATAGAGGAATACGTACATAGAATTGGTAGAACTGGTAGAGTGGGCAATCTAGGTAAGCTATCATTCATTGTGCGACTGTAAAATCAAATTGTCTTTCCATCTTTTGATATTTTCAAAGAAATTCAAAATTTTCAGATGTGTATTACACTCCATGGTGTCTGTCTAACCTCGGGAAGTTGGCTTAATATTTTGATTTTGGACTATATCTGACATAGACTAATTGTAATGTCATGGAATCCTAGAAGTGCTGAAATACATGTAGAGCTTAATCTCCAGGAAATGACAGTGTGAAATTGAAGTTCTGTCTGGCACTGTCCCAAATAGAAAATGACTGTATTCCAGAAAGACCTGATAACTCCCACTGATCGATTGCAACAAATATGAATAGATATGTGTTAATGTTGTCAGGTTTGGCCACATCCTTCTTTAATGAGAAGAATAAGAACATCACCAGGGACCTAATGGATCTACTGGTAGAGGCCCATCAAGAAGTACCGTCATGGCTCGAATCCATGGCCTACGAGGCTCGACCCCCGTCTTCATCTAGGAGGGGTGGACCAAGAAGGTATGTTTCTAACGTTTCAAACCTCTTAAATTGACTTTGTCCTCACATTTGAATATTGTTCCTTGGTATCGGAAGAATTTATCTATACATACATGTACATGTATACACTGTACATGTATATATTGAATGAGGTCGACTTTCTGCTTGTTTAAAAAAAAACTGATGGAGGTGATGATTTTAAGGGACATCTTCAACCAAGATGAATTGAGGTCGAGAAAAAATCGAATTCGAGAAGTTTGATACAAATAAGATTGAATATAAAATTATATTGTTTGCAAACATTGTGTACTCACGGTTACATCTTGTGGCCAGATACATGTATTGAGATCGGGAAAGGATGAACATGTAACATTTTGATTTTGAGATGCATATAAACTTAGTATGTTATCACAAAGAAATTACTTGTCCAAGTTGTACTCCTTATAATGTGATGTAATTTTGTATTTTCCTCAGGTTCGGTAACTCTGGCTTCGGAGCTCGGGATTACCGTCAGCAGAATAAGCCCAAGCCCCAGCAACAGAACCAGGGCTTTATGAACTACAACCCGATGGCAAATCAGTACAGTAACTATGGTGGATCCTATGGTGGGGCATACAGCTCCGGTGGTGGTGGTGGCAGCTCTACAGACTGGTGGGGAAACTAGACCACACCCACTAAACAGCAGCCACATTCACTATGACTTGTATGTACTATCCAGCGGGTAATAGTCGGGTAGAACTGGTGTCGCCCTCTGTAGGGGTTTCCTCGGAACATCAAGTGATTGTTTGCCGACAAAACACTTGGTGCAGTGATGCGCACCTTTCCCAGGATCGGTCGTGTCTCTTCAATTTCTTTAAAAAGACTCAACAAAACTTGGCAGTGTTGATTTTACTGCTATGATTTACAAATTCCATCTGCATTCTGTGTAGAGAGAGCCAAAAATTAGTTGACGGGGATGCATTGTCGTTTGTTGAGATAATGTACATGTATCTCTTGTTTTTGTGCAATACACATCACAGATGTGTCCAAATTACATGTGTTTCACCATATTGTCTAAATGTCCCTTTCAGAGTATTATAAATACTTGTTTTTTTGCTTTGGAATTTCCGTTTTGTTGAAATTCATCACAAAAATGACCGAAATTCATTTACTCAGGAAATGAGATGCATAAAAAGTAATATCTATTTTCCAATTTCTAGTTAATCCTAATGACCCTCAAAGAAATATACTTATGAATTTAAAAGCTTCAAATTTGTGATTCTCAAAAGTTGGAAGAAGGGATATGTTAATTTTTCATTTAGAGGATATTAAATGTATCTGGTACATGTACCTGTATGTACAATGGCTCAAAGCTGAAGTCCCTTACTCATAGTAAAATAGAGGTATCCAATTTTCATCCTTTGGGACTCTCTGTTAGGATATGTGTGAGTTAATCCATGATAGAGTGAAAATTGAAATAATGTGCTTATCTGTACTTTGGATGTATAGACAGTCATACCTTACTAAGGAAGGACTGTAGATATGTCTTCACGGAAACTAAGATTAATTCTACAGAATGATTGTAAGACAACTTATGCCAGCCAGGCAAAATTTCTGGTATCCCCAGGCATCAGGCTAGTGAGTTTTCGTGTAGATAAAAGAAGAATTTAAAAAAAAATCCATTAGGTATGGATCTCAAATTAATTATTGAATAATTATACATGTTCTAGCATGTTCTAAAAAAATTTTAAGGATAGAATTTGTTTGTATAAAAAGTACTTGTGAGGTACATTTTAAGTAAAGCTAAGACAGATTATTTTTATTACTTTTGTTTTACCAATATTTTAAAAGAGGTAGAATGTCAGATTGTGGAGGTCTGAAATTGGTCTAGTCCATGTTTGCGCTAGTTATAAACCAATGATTCAATCACTGCCTTTTATTTGAAATTTATTCCAGCTTCAACTTTCAGATGTAACAAGTACATGTATAGGTTCAGATTTAAGTAAGAAAGTCATCGTTGGACATCATCTGTATTTGTGATTGTATTGCACAAGTCTGTTGGTTCTTAACGAAAGAATCAAGTAAATTGTAGCTCTAAGAACTTTGGTGTATTGTAAGCTACAGTATACCAAATGCTTATATTAGAAATCTAAATTTTATGAATGTGACATAAAACTGATCATTCTAGACAGAATTGATGAATCTTCAAGTGATTGTATTCATAAATTCTGAATAGGAAAGATTTAATTTTTTCTTAAATTTTTTTTTTTACTGAAATTTATGAATTTAAAACTACATTATGAAAATGATCAGAATGAGTGAAAGTATGAATACCAGCTGGTTCTACTTGTGTTTACCCAGACTCTCGAGCCAGATGTATGTTATTTTTCATTGTATATGTACATGTATATTGTATTTTGCTTTCTTGATGCCGTCCTGTCCGTACATTTCTTGAAAATGAGAAAAATTCTTATTCTGAAACAGATCATATTGTGTTTGCTTGGACGATATTTCCATGCGATATCATGTCTTTTCTTTTTTATATGTCAGAGTTGATGTAAATGCCTTAATTTTTTTCAAAGCCAAATGTTTGATGAAAAAAGAAAATGTAATGCGATGTTTTATATTCAAATATTGCATACAGGGTATTTTCAGTATGTGTTGCTGATGGTGACGCAGTAATTTAATCAGAATATATGATATTTTTTTTAAGCTTAAATGATATTTTTGCTGCATTGAACGTAAGAGGTGAAGAAATGACCAGCGTTCAATGTTTTTACATTTCAATACATCAAAATATTATTACTCTCCTTTGACTTGATAGATGCGAGTACAAGAGTTATAGACCTTGATTATGGTTGTTCTAATTTTCTCCCATGCGTAACACAGTGTTAAACACAACCTTATAAAGGTCTCTGCTCGAATTTGTGGTGGTATTAGATGGTGTCGTATTATGGGTTTTACTGATGACAAAGTTTTTCCTCATGAGTTTTTGATTGTTGTAATATTTAAGAAATGCACTGTTCGGCCAGTACATATGTTTAATCTGCCAAGTGCTGAAAATTTTTTTTTTGGACTGCAAAGAGCTTGTGGTCTTGATTTGAAGATTTTATAAAAGTACGAAGATTTAATAATTTTATAGAACTGCATATCAGAAATCTCTATAAAGTTTTGACTGTATTTTAAGGCAGTTATTTTTATCCCACATTTTATGAAAGGCTTATGGTCGTTATCGATTGTACATATCATTTCCTCTGAAGATACTTGTATATCTTTTATCTCTCGGATTATGTGAGCCAAAGCAAAAAATTTATTTAAAACTTTAAACAGGATCACAATTGATTAAAAAAACTCATTTGACTTTTTAATCATCATGAGTACAATTCAACATTTTAAGGTTAGATTTCCTATGTAAAAAGGAATTTTTTTTTATGAAATTTGATTGCATATGATAAATATAATAAGAGAATGAACAACAAAATTATGTGAGGACATGATTTAGTACATGTATATTAGATGTTGACCATGAGCCGTAGCCACATGTCAAATCCTATCTCACATTTATAAATTTATAGTCTCTTTGTCTCGATTCAGTTTTTCTGCCAACTTTCATGTGTCAGATTGTCCAATCACACGTTATGTATTGATTTTTCTTGCTTAGTTTATAATTAAACGAAGATATTTTCCCATGTAACGTTGACAAACTAAAATAACATATTAATAATCAGACCAGAAGTCTTTCATGCAGGAATCTTTGTTTCATATAGCTATTTGTTCAGTCGTAATTGTGCTATGCATTTTTACACTGTGTGTCTGTGGAGAGAAATCTGAGATTATTTCCGACAAAAAATTCACTCATGGATTCATGATCTCATGCAAAGGGAAATTAAAAATTTTTCCCTTTTGCACAATCATTTCATTGTCCCACTTTATATGTATTTATAGTTTTGGTCCGAGTCTAGTATTTCCCGTTTTTTTGTCAGTTCATCCAAAGGAAAGAGCGGAGAAAGATTTATGTACATAAAACTAAGTCATTACTGTCGCACTCATTTGCCCTTTGGTGATACAGTATTTTCACAAAGTAATAGTCCCATGAACAAATTTGCCTCTAGTTGTATCGTTAACAAGTCTTTCATATGTGTATCATTTTGTTTTTCAAACTTGCCATCAATTCACATTTAACTAGGACACTAATGAATCTTCAGAATTTTGTAATGATAGTGCTGTTAATAATGTGTTCAGATTCCTGTATAGGGCACAAATGTTAAAGTTCAATGAAGTCTTTTTCGTCATAATCACTTCCGGTCTTTTATTCTTCTCATCTTTAAACTGCTTAGCAGTTCTTATTTGCATACTGAAGAAAAATGGAAGATTTTAAATTGTGAAGTCTTCTGCGTATTTGAACCCACCGAATTAATTTTGGTCCTTTTACCTTTGTGTCAACAATTCTTTTCCCATTGGCTCATTTTAACTTACTCTATTTCACACATTAAGTTTTGATTGAACATAATAAAATCTATTTAATTTTCATTTTCATTGTTTCATTAAAAAAAAATTGCATCTCGGAAGAAAACAAATCAAAACATATTATCCTCTTAATCATTTTCACTTTATTGACTATTTTACATTTTGTCTCTAAGTAATTGTTCAAAAGAAGCAGCTTCATGGAAATTGTCAAAATTTGATACATTATTGGAAGATTGAAGAATTGGTTATTATGAATTTAAAAGATATACAGTGCTCCAGGTTTAAATTGTGACCGTCTTTGAAATAGACGTAATATGAATTGTCAGATAGGAGACAATTACCATTTAGTAATTGTGCACACAATGTGGAGGAGCTGTTGCTTTAAGCTGTAAGCAACCATTTTATTTAGAAATTTGAAGATTTCTGTGACATTATTTTGATGACTTCTGGTCTGGAGTATATTTGTTACACGTTATCTACAGGATTGTACATCAACATTCCAGTATGTGTTCAGAGCTGACCAGTTTTGCTCCAGTTTGTATTTCAGTTTTATGTGCTTTTTTTTTTTTCTTTTTTCTTTTTTTTTTTCTTTCTTTTCATGAAGAGACAAAGTTTGTTCAAGATAAATATAATGCAGAAATAATACGCACTTGAATTCTGCAGTCAGTTATGTACTTAAGTCATTTAAAAGATGCCTGTGCACAATGTGATAGTGAAGCTATAGAAACATATAGAGTCATATGAATTTGACTTTGTACAAATATGATACCTGTTTTTTTATTGTTGAGAAAGTGTTCATATGTACGATATAAAACATGTATCCTGTATCCAATTTGGCTATCCATGTGTGCACATGTCCCTTACAGATCTGGAATCATTTGTTTTTGCTAGTCAGGTTCTAGATACTATTTACATGGTAACCATATCACTTCATCCTCTGCCTAAGTTCAAGGCTCACCATATAAACTCACAAATTTCATCGAAAAATATCGCGTTTATTGGAGTACAACAAATATCACACCCTTTTAAGCATCTATAGACTGTTAAATTGCAGTCGGCAAAACCATGTTGACTGAAAAATAACTGTTAAGATACACTGACAAATTAAAAGTACTGGTAATCTTTTAAATAGCTCTTTGGTGCTCATGAAATTATACTTATTCATTATGCAATTTTAACTTGTGCTTCCGTTGTGCTATAACTACGTATATTTTATAACATTGGAAGCACATTTTTATATATACATAAATTATGTATTTGTATGTGGTGCCAAAAAAAATCAAATAATAAAACGGAACAAATGCCCCCCAAATAGCAGCATCATATATACTGCATATCTGTGATTAATAGAGAGACAAGATCTTCAAAGTGCAATTTTATATACATATATATATATTTAATGACTTTTTTATTTTAATTTTTTTTTTTTTTGGGTAATATCCAGCCAGAGAGCTTTATTTTGACAAGTTTTTTTTAAATCTTTGTTTTTGTTATTTATTGTTGCCAATTTTTGAGCTACATATACGTTAGGGATGAGTTTGAGAGACACACGTGTGAGTTTATATGTGGGGTTATGAGGAAAGGGGAAAGGTATGGCAGGGGATGAAATCCGATTAGACTGTGTAACTGTTTGTCAGTATCTTTTTTTTTCAATGAATAGGAAAATGGCTATTAATAATTTTAAGCCAGCATGATTGTGTTGATTTTTTTTTTTGTGAAATTCTGAGCATTTTGAATGAACATTTTAATCCATGATGATACATATATACTGTTCAAATGGCAGAGGTAGGATATACAGAGGGGAATCCTTCCCCTAAGAACCAAAAATGAAAGTAAAGTTGTTACATTGATACAGTGAAGTCTCATTATCCTGAATTTTTTTTTCCTGAAAATTTTCCCTTAATGAAGTTGAATTTTAAATTAACGAACAATGGTAGTTGAAAGAGATAGTCCCTTGAATCTGAACAAGTAACCAAAATACAAAATAATTCAGTTTCATTTTAATGAGAAATAACTGTCTCAGGAAAAATGAGTATTATTTTTTTTCCAGATTTACTTATAGGTTTGGTGACCGAGTAATATTTACTACAAACATATGTTGTTCATGTACCATTAGTTCAATGCATACAACTTTGTACGGTAAAGAACGATCAGGTAATGAAATATTTTACTTTCATATGCCATATATTTTGGTCACTTGGACCTTTTTCTTTATTATTTGTATGCAACATCCTAGAACCCATGATGAGAGTGTTTGAAGTCAAATGTTGAGAGAGCAAGGTATAAGAAAAATTATAAATGATAGGACGGCATTTTTTTGTAAATTTATTCCTAGTTTGTTTGTCATGATAAATCTGGCTTTGTATTGTTATCATCACCCGGTTGCCATGGTAACATTTTTTTTTTCTAATTGTCATTTTGCATAAAAATGATGCTTTTTCACAAAGGCAGCAACAGTCAATGACAATTGGAATTTTGATTTTATACCGCAGAACTGTGTGATGTAACAGTACAATCTTTAATGAAAATTGAAATGTGGTTGTTTAAAATAAATTCTCAAAGCAAATTCTTTTGTTTGATGTGTTAGTTATGCAGTATTTTGATAAACATGCTATGATACAAAGTTCTTTTGACAAATTGTAGATGTATGTCGGTCAATCTAATTGCATCTGTCAGAACTTTGGGTCTGGCCCAGCGTCCTGCAATTTTATAAACCGAGAAATTCGTGGACAAGTTTCCATCAGAACTTGAACTGCCAATGGTTATGTCCACGAGCTCACTGTTGTTGAATACTTTAATGTTAATAAGTACACCGTCACGTATCTATTTAAAAGTGCGAAATATGCAAGGATAAGGAATATGTTGTATGTGGTTAAAAATCATACAGCTGTGTGATTTTGAACTGTAGTTGACAAAAGTTGTTCTGCTCAGCTGCTGGAATTGTCTATATTGAGCTCTTGAAGGTCAAAACAGTATGAAGTATGAAGTCTAATGTGAGTGCCTCTCTAGTTGCTTTGTCCATGTTAATGTTAAATCGGGTACAAAAAATGTATATCCGGGTGAAGACTGAATAGAAAAGTAACGTCAGTTGAGATTCAGTATTTTATTTAAGTCTCACCACTAGGCATTTGCTCAAGTATGTTGACCCTCGAGAAAAAGTCTACATATCAACAAGTTTTCTGTTTTAACAGATTAGAAATTATACAAAGTCAGTAACTTTCATTGTTTATTTGAACAATATCTTCATCTGTGTAAATTGTACATGACTTTGAATACGAGTGTAGTTAAAACTGAGCTCAATGTATAAATAATGTTATAAAATGATCACAGCGAATGAAACCTCTTCCTGACAATATCATACACTGATACATTAGTATAAAATAATAAAATAAGGTATTGATAGCACTTATTGTGACAAATAATATACACAGAGGATTTGAATGTGAATTTATAGATTCTGTTTTGATTTTGAAAATACCATTTTATGCATGCAAGTCATTTAATCCCCCTAACCTAAAGTCGGGCGAGGCTAATATATAATATAGTTTTCCCGCCATTTGTCTTTCTTCCCATTTAGGTACAAGTATGAAAGAAATACTTAGCTTTATACTTGCAATTTCATTACGTAATTGACACGCGTTTTACTTGCTATCATACAGCTGCGGTGACTGTAGATTGCACTAAAAGTGTCATAGATTAATTAGTCTTTACAAAGCTATCGTAGTACTCGAGGGGAGAAGATACCTTAATGTCAAGATAGGAAATGTCAATATTTCAACCTGTCACATCAATTGACGGAAGTGAATACCCATTAAATCTTGATCAATAAAAACAGAGAATCGCGTCCTGCATCAAGGAAAATTAGGTACTACACTAAAACTGGGCCCATCCGATAACACCATTAGAAACATGTACTTTTAAAAAGTGCCAATAGCCTATAGAGATAATGGACATCCTATCAAGTACTCTCACTCCGTCCATGGACGGTTGACAAACAAGACGGAGGTGTCCGGGTGCAGCGACCTTAATGAATTTCTGACATGAAGTTCAATGATTATCAATTTAATGTAGTGAGGGAAAAATCCTTTTGAACACATTTGTCGGAAGTTAAACTAGAAATAGAACAGTCCGGCATTTCAAATTCGAACACTTTATGCTACTGATATCAAAATGGGTGTCTGAATATTATAAAGTTAAATCTCCGAGTACTAACATGATACGAAATTTTATCCCGCCTCTGGCAAATTTCTTGCAATCTGATTGGTCGAGAAGAACCAAATATTATGTTGTATTATTTTACTAACAGGATATTATTTTAATATCCTGCTTCTACTAAGACGCTTTATGCTTTTGACGTCACCAAAATGCTTTAAAATATGTTGACGTAACATACACAAACCAAAAGCCATCAGCGGGATAAATTCGTTATACAGTGTTTTACAGGGGAGATACAAAAATATATTGGGTCGATGAAAAAAGTTGTATTGGGCTCGGCTTCGCCTCGCCCAATACAACTTTTTTCATCGACCCAATATATTTCTGTATCCCCCCTGTAAAACACTGTATAACTAATAGTATCTAGTCTGTTTAGTTACATTTTGATATGTAAATTGGATCTAAGAATCGCAACGGTTGGGATGCCTTGTCCATACTTCTTCCTAGATGTAGAGAAAATTACTCGCAGAAGAGAGAAAATAGATTTTTTTTCTTTACAAATTGAAAGGGGGCGGGTGTCCTGACCGCCATGATCATCTATGGATTCGCTCATGTTGAGCCGAATTGCATTGACCAAAAGTAGCTAAGATTTTATATCTCAACGATTAGTTTTTGAACGCAACTATCAAGGTTTGCTCAAATCTTTCTGACGCAAATTTAACGACATTGAAAGCAAACCTAATTAGAAAAGTCAGATCGACGACAAGAAAATTATATCTTATTCTGCAATACTGACGACAGATAATAGATCAAAGCTATGATGGACTACACATAAAATCCTGATAGTTCTATAGTTTTGTCCGAGTGGCTTGAGGTTGTCTCTGATGACCTTTCTGAGTTTCCGGATTTGTCTGACCTGTCCGACCGATCGGACCTATGTCGACTCACATTACTAGAAGCACTTTTCTCTGACGTCATTGACATACTTCCGGAAACTTCGAGCACGATTGTGTTTCCGTCATGGTCCGTGGTTTCCCAACGTGTGTCCGAGAGAGGTTTGCAAACATTTGGAAAAAGCGGGACAATATGCCCAACGTCTGTCACACGGAATTGGATTTTAATGCACTCCAACGGACGCGGCTTTGTGTCGCTTTGTAATCGTTTGAGTGCGAACTGAATGTCATAATGTGAATGTGTATGAACTGTGAACAAACAGAAGTCATTCCTTTGAAGTTCTGGTTCCGTACCAATAATCAATTTGTAAAAGTGAACCATATCGGACCAGTTTTCTTCACTAGCGAACACTACCAGTCGTATATGTTCTTTCCCATAATGCACTTGTCGCACAGCCCAAAGCGGAAGATCCTCCGATGTGTAATAAAAGTCCTGACTATTGTATGGGTAGGGATTTACTCTACCCCGGGACACGTGCTCTGAATGATGAAATTTCCATGGTGATTTTTCGAAGTGTCTTTTGGCAGTTTGGATTCGTTCACAACCTAGCATTCCTTCCTCATGGAGAAACACCATTACGGCTGTGCTTGGCAAGCAGGAAACGTGGCAATCGAAATCACTATTAATATTGTCACTGTAGTTTACCCGTTCTGAAACTTTGAAAATATGTAGATCCGAGTCTATCCAGTCAATCACAGGCTGGTACATGTCCATCATTGGATACACCTCGTGAGAATCCGCAAGGAAGTGCAAGGTCAACCGATACGGGTCACTGAGCATTATGGAATCAATGTCCGAATTTCCAGATAAACTTATGTTTTCGCCCTCTGTTTCTGACCTTATAGAACCAAGGGAGGAAATGCTGCTGCCTGAAACACAGAAAAACATACCAATTAAATTACATACTCGTTCCTTACATTCTAAATGCCATGGTAACTATACTATGTTCTCCTTCAAATTTGCACCAAGGATGCCAAGGTCAAACCGAAAAGCTGAATTTAAACAAATATCATCATAATGATTTCGTGAGTCCTCGAATTTCTACCTTCATCAAGATAATGTATCCGAAAGTTTTACCTGTACACAAAGAAGAAAACTATGTGGGTCAGACCATATCTTTTTTGGAGCGTTCCTATTTCAACAATACCTAAACCACGCGAATACTACGTAGAACTGAAGCAAAAAGATTGAAATTCCATTCATGCAAGAATATCAGATGTTTTGCATACATCTGCCAATCGCGATTTGGGAGAATATCCCCATGTAAACTATAGCCATGTGTTTTTGTTGCCCCTACACTTACAGAAAAACACGATACGGAGTGCCTCTATTAGAGCGTACGATACAATTCCCTGTAACATGACGGACAAAGAACATGTACAAATAGGAAAGGTACATGAGAGCAGACAGGTGAAAGCCCATTCTCATTAAGTCGCTCACTATCTTTCTACACAAATGACTTTTTTGTAATGCACTTTCTATGACATTGTTCAAAGGAAGAAAGGGGCCTGTGCATGCCGAGTGGTTATCTATGGCATTTTAAATTGTCAATACATTTAGGAAAAAAAGAAAGGATTTAGTCTATAGATTTAAACTTGACATTGTTTGTATTTTCGAACAGCCGCCGCGACGGTAAAGAGGGAAAAAGTTAAATCGGCATCGAAAGTGATAATCCATCAAAATGGAAAAGAAAAAAAAAAAACCTTGTGTATCTTTTGAATGTCAACATTGTGCGAATTGTATTACAAATGCATTTGTTCTGAAGGTACATCACACGTGATGTATGCGATAATGCGCGAATCTAGAAAAAAAATACATGTGTTTGTGAAACACGAACGCCCCCGTTGGCATCTTCGTCAGTAAAACAGCTGAAAAGTTGTTAGCATTTTGAGGTCCGCTGCTGCCTGTTTCACAAAAATTCTTACGAACAATTTTAGGAATTTTCCTAACTTTTGATTGCTTAGTACTTCTTATAAACTTAAATTCGTGTTGATTTGTTTCTGAATTTATATTTTGTATCTAGAAGTGATAATAGAAAGCATAATATAATCTAAACTAAAAAAACATTTAATGATGAAAATTACGAAAATTCCTGAACTTTTTCTTAAGAATTTTTGTGAAACTGGGCACTGGTCACAAGGTCAAATTTGGTATCCAAGGAAATGACTTGTCACAAGGAATTCATATGTGATATGTGAAAGCCCTATCACTTAGCGTTCAAAAGTCATGGCTAAAGTTTAGATTTCCGAAAGTAGGTCAAACTCCAAGGTCAAGAGGTCGATAATTTTAGTATCCATGGGAAGATCTTGTCTTCATATATGTGAAATATGAAAGCCCTATCACTTACCATTCAAAAGTTATGGCCAAGGTTAAAGTTTTTCAAAAGTATGTCAAACTCTAATTTCAAGGTCACAAGGTCAAACATTTTGGTATCAATGGAAAGGTCTTGTCACAAGGAATACACATTTGAAATATGAAAGCCCTATCACTTACCACTCATAAGTTATGGCCAAGGTTAAAGTTTTTGCGGACAAACAAACAGACCGACGGACACGCCAAAAACTATATGCCGACAACCCCGACTCCCCTTTTAGATCCGCTAATTTCATACCAGTTTTATGTAAGCGTCGAATATTTCCCTTTAATCTGATTAGAAAGTGTCAATATAAATTTTATCATATTTACATCAAACGAGGTTTGAATACAATGAACTTGTGTTAGCAAATATATATCTATCCGAAGAACCCCAAAGGCTTCAAACGACATATCGTCGTTTGTCTTTGCTAGTATGCAAGAAGTTTTACTTGGATGGTTCAATCTTAAAATGCAACACGTGCAAAACTTCGAAAATATCCACCGTGGGTAAACTATTGTGCGATTTACGTAGTTTATTGACCAAAAACAAAAAACACTCGGTTACATTGTATGTTTTCAGTTTCGGTGCCTGACGAAGACAGGTCGTTCATGGGAGGAGTATAAAACGGAGCAAAGGTGAAAAACTTTAGTATCTCCTAATTAGACCGAGAACAGCAGCCTGTTTCACAAAAATACTTAGCATAATACGAAATATTTTAGGAATTTTCGTAACTTTTTATCGCCTAGTACTTCCTATAAACTACAAAGCGTGATGTTTCGTTTCTGAATCTATAATGATATTAGAAAGGACAACATAATTTAAATTGGAAAACATGCTTAATTTTGATTTGATGAGGAAAGTTGCGAAAATTCTTGAAATTTTTCGTAAGAATTTTCGTGAAACTGGGCACAGGTCAAAATCGCAAACAAATGCACTCCTGAAAGTATTGCATCAACGTTTCACCAACATGACCAACAACAAACTAAAAGAGTTTCGCACCAAATTATGATTCAAATCCGTATGAAAGATACATTTGTATATACTGTACTGTATAAACTTACCATCATTTGAGGAATTTGATGCTGAAGTCGACAAACTCCCTCGCCGGGACCTGAAAATAAAAGACAGGTTTTTACTTCTCACCAAGAATTAATATCATACAAATATTTCAACCAAAATTAACAAAAAAGACACTCGATCGCTGCCTTACAGATAAATATAGTAGCAATTTTGCCTCATCGAAGCAGATCGGTATTTTCACACTTTGAATTGACGGTGATCATTTGTGTATCGAGAAAACTAGATTGAAGTAATTAGGATTTTTTTCTGCCTCTGATCACTCACAATGGGAGTCAATAAAGAAAATATCGACCGCTTGCGTGCTGGGGAAACTTGTCGCAACATGGACCGTTATTTAAGCGTCAAAATTAATATGCTTGCCGTTTATTTGACGATTACACGTTATTTGTCCATTCTTTATGAAGCTTTAACATAGTAATTGTGATCAACTGAATGTAGTTTAGTGTGAAAATTAACATGTTATCGAATAGCTCTGATGTTTATTACCACGATATGTATACATTCTTTAAATCTAACTTTCGTGGTTATCGAAGAAAATAACATTTCATCTGGTGCACGTGCTGTGAAGGGATTTAGGAAACGAGAAAATTTTGAAATATGATTGATGATTAATGAATGAATTGTGATTAGTATATGCCCTGCATTTGGAAAGGAGAGTCGTAGCAGGGAATACCCTGAAAGATTTTATAATCGAGCAACAGAGTTATCTTTCTTTGAAACCAATATCCATGAAATTACGAACCCGCGAAAATTTGTACCTACATTTCATACGGATACAGAACCTGGTCAAGACAAGTTTCGTGTTTCGTGAAACAAATGTAAACCTCCACAAGGGGAGGGGGGGGGGGGGCTGAGATAGAGAGATATTGGATACACGGGAAGAGTAAGTATCTCCTGCCTTCTAGTGAATTCAATCTGTTAAATTCTACGTATCATATTATAAAATATGTGATCTATTTTCATTCATTCATTCATTCATTCATTCATTCATTCATTCATTCATTCATTCATTCATTCATTCATTCAATAAATTCGTTTTGTTGTTTGTTTTGTTTTGGTTTTTTTTTTAAATATTTTTCATTTTTGAAATTCATTCCGAAAGCCTCAAACATAAATTGCGCGCGCGACACACTAATTCATTATTTCAAACTCCTTATATATCGTGATTAGGGAGGGGTTGTGGAACCTAATTGTATCTAATGATGTATAGAGACAAAGGTTTTATTATAAAACACGTGAAAGTATTTGTAATCGATACAATATACCTTTCAATTGTTATTTCATTACAAAACCATACCAAAAGAATTCAAATTTCGAGGTCGATAGATCCCAAATGTACCTGTAATTACCTGTACATCACGCACGAAACAGAGGGGAGCATTGTTAGAAAATCACAAAAATAAAAGATTCAAATAGGGTACTATCGATACAATAGTAATAATATAAAGTGGTTGCACAAGAATTCCGGTAGACAAACGAAACGAAAGCGCCGCTTTTATCAATAAAATGTTGTCAAGAAAGATGAAAGGAATTTCTCCCTTATCTGTAAATCAATTAACTTATTTGAGTAGGTATCGGAACAATTCCATATATCCGACTTTGGGAGCTGGTGTGATTTTAGATGGTACTTGAAACTTAAAGTGCACGCTCCTAAGTAATTGTATCAATACACCATAAAAGGAATTTTAAAACCCAAATCTAATATTGTGTCGGCATTTTGTTGAAAGTAAACTCCAATTCCGTAAATTAAATCACATCATAAAAAGATATTGAAAATACAGGACGTGAAATTTATAACAAAGTGAAGCAAAAATTGCAAGATTGTAACTTTTTAAAAAATTAAAATGGCTATTTACGTAGTTGTTACGTGACGTAGTTGATAAACATTTTTTTTCTTTTCTAACACCTAGAAATTTTGAAAATATGAATTCTTTTTGCAAAATCAGTAATGATTACACTTAAGCATTTATACAAAATATAATAATTTAGATGTTTTGCAACTTGAACATCAAAATAACAAACAGCCTACGATTTACCATACCTGATTAGAAACTTAAGGTACAGATACACAGAATATCCCTAACAACCAATAAACCGACCTCCCGCCGCAGGAGAGTTACAATTACCCCTGGTATAAATCCCGTGGATTAAGGGGATCAGGAAAGGTTGGTTTTTACACGAGAAAATTACAGAACTAGAGGGCTTACTCTGACAATGTATTTATCATGTTTATAAACTTGTCCTTCCATATCAACGTCTATTCATTTTTTAGCAGACATGATCTACTTTGGGAAAAGAAGGGAATACATGTATCTTCCACAAGGCTCCTTTACAAAACCACCAGAAACTAAAAAGGCAACTCGGAGGATATCCGTGACAAGTTCACAAAACACGAAAACAATATTTCATGAACGTTAACAACCAGTTTTCACACAAGTCCCATGACAAGTCGTTCAGACACGGAAACAATCAGCTTCCATTGAAGTTCCAAGACAATACTACCATACAGACACGAAATCAGCCAACTTTCATGGAAGTTCCATGACAAGTCCCATGGCAGGGAAACAACAACCTTAAGTGGCATCTCACATGAACTAACCTCTGGGGAAAGAAATTACAGACAACAATGAGTAGACATAGAGTTTCTGTACATATTTCGTTGTTCTTTTGGTAATGTTTTAGAATCGGTGATGGAGATTGCATTCTTTCCTTTCATCTGAATTAGAACTTTTAAATCCACGTGACATGGATATGTCCGGTTTTTGTCACTTTGCGGTGGTCTTCTACGGATCAATTTGACGGTGGTCAAGATGTCAAGTGACTTGACCGTTACAAAGTATCTCTACCTGCCAGAGTACAATAGCCATTATACACCCAGCAAATAGCTATACCTGCTCGACACAATGGTCATCAATAGGTCACCTCTCAGACATGGAATTTCTGCTCATTGATAAATTGGGCCGGACAATGGAAATATAAAAGTAGGAAGTCCATTTACGGCGATGAGCATTAGCCGAGCACGCGCGAGTACATTCTCGGAGCGCTGCGCCATTGTCAACGGGCGCTGTCCGTCATTAATAATGGATGACATCGGACAGTAACAGCTGAGTTCAATTAAACAAAGAATGATGAATCCACCTGTGAATATGTGTTATTACAGCGACTTACCTTTCATCTTTAATCTCTGACTGTTCGCCCAATTATCAAATTCCGGAAAGTTCAAAAGTGGGCGAAATAGCAGTCAACAAACTATAGAGAAGCGTCGTTGATGTAAGATAATTCTCCAAAAACAAAATTTTCAATACTTCAAAAAATATGAACAATGGATACCACGTACCTTTTGGACCAACTAGCCTAACAAGCAGTAACTCACAAATATGACTTAAACAAAGGCAAAACTGACGAAGAACGGAAATTGTTTGAGCGTTGTTGTCTTTTCGGCTTAAGTTTTGTGGACCAATTATTATAAATTTCAATGGAGAAAAATAACCCAAAGTGCTTATTCATCCGATATTTTGTTTAAACTCGGAGCCGGACACAATGAGAATGTGTTTATATTCAACCCACCATGTTTGTTGAAATTATTCAGGCTTTAATCGAGTTAATTTGAACCGCTAAATCTTCAAAGGTGAAAATGTACTTATGAATAGTATCCATCTACACTGAACAAAAATAGAGTGGTGTCAAACATAAATGTAAAAATATGTTTTTTTTCCAAAACCAGTGGAACAACCCCCCCCCCCCCCCCCCCACATTCATTTCTTCGATCTTCTCAACCATTCCCTCAGTTTGTGTGCTTTGACAACTTTGACCATCTCCAGCTTCCATGTAATCCCAATTATAATATAAATACAAAAAGTCCAAGAAGGTATTCCGTGATATTTCAGCCGTATACTTTGAAACTATGTGATTTGGTATCGAAGAAAAGAAATTGTCACAATAAGTTTTGTATCATGTAGCGTCTCTGGATCATTCTGACTTTAGTACCATTATCCGTAACATGACTTTTTGTGTGTCAGGGACACTGATTTTCCGTAACATGACTTTTTGTGTGTCAAGGACACTGATTTTCCGTAACATGACTTTTTGTGTGTCAGGGACACTGGTTTTCCGTAACATGACTTTTTGTGTGTCAGGGACACTGATTTTCCGTAACATGACTCGTTGTGTGTCAAGGACACTGATTTTATGTCCAGAGGGCTGCACTGTCCTGACACAGATAGTCTAAAAACTGCATTGATTCTTGCTGAGATGATTTTTAAAAGCTTTATCTGTGTGAGTTAATTGACTTGTTCTTTTACTATAAAAGTACATGTGTATGAATTTTAATCGAACCACGTTAGAAATGGATGGTGTGATATTGCTAGAAATCATAACACTGGATAAGTGGAATTCACAGCATTATATAGGAATCAGATCGTTCTTTGTATTTTTTGTACCGTAAAAGACGAGCTAGCCCTTTAAGTTCAATCCTCTCGAAAAAGCTTAAAAATCAGAGGAATATTTAAACACCTGTGTTTGTCTGTGTAAATTAGCAAATATCAGAAACGCTCTAAAGGAAATTATCCAAACCCACATTTCATTAGTGTATTCATTCTGCATAATGAATAACGAAATATTGATACGGCAAATATGAATTTTTGATATAAATAGGACTAGTGTAGACTTTTTACGTATCCATTAATTTCTCTATTTTTCTTTTGATCAAACTTGGATCATAAATTATATGGTAATCTGTTCGAATCGAGCAGGGGGAACTACCCGTTAAAAAGGGGTTCCATTGTGATATTGAAGGAAATATGATTGTTGATTTTGGCTCAGTTGTAGCAATTTTTGCAAAGTTAAAGAAATCGCTCTTGAAGGTGTTCCTAAAATACGGCCCAATATTGGGTGGCACT
This sequence comes from Pinctada fucata, assembly GCA_028142955.1. Classification (NCBI taxonomy): domain Eukaryota; kingdom Metazoa; phylum Mollusca; class Bivalvia; order Pterioida; family Pteriidae; genus Pinctada; species Pinctada fucata. The sequence goes on from AP027105.1 coordinate 13,922,012, forward strand.
GATTGAACCATCAGAAGAACGAAAAGATGTGAACCGAATGCACTTTAACACCCACATCGTCACATATAATAACAATAATTGTAACATCCAAAGTCTGAAAACATTTCATTACTAAAGAGCAATAGAACACATGAAAGACATTTCGTCAGGATGACATTTCTGTATTTAGTACTATATGAACTACACTCCCCGCCTTTTGCTTCCGTACGGCGTCGCCTTTATATCTAACGATCTTGATTTTCTATTGTTTTATCGTCATTTACAAATACTAAAATAAGTTTATGTCTAGGGGCACCAAATTTAGTCATTCAAATTGACATTAACTGATTAAAGATGGAAATGATAAGCAGAAGCGCGTAGCCACGAAGACTTTAAAAGCAGAATATCCCGAGGACCTAGCCAATATATTAACACAGTCTTTGATACAGCTGTTACGGGGTAATGTGCATGAGTGCTGAAGATAGAGACAGATACTCCCAAGAAGCAAACATGCCAACTCGCGCAAACACTGGAAAACAAAACATAAATAAAAAGAAAGCAACAACAAGCAAGTAAACACGCCCAGAAATTACCAATACACAAGGAAAAACGAAGTGTCAATTCTACTGCAACAAACAAGCAAGCAAGCACCACTAAGAATGTATCAAACAAAGAGAACAATGATGACGTAATCTTAATGGTGTTGTTATCCGGATAGCATGCGCGTTGCTCTGTATCTCTAAACCAAAAAAAAAATAAACGTCAAACTTCTAGAAGCGATCGGTTACCTATATCAGTTATAGGGTTTGTTCCTGTCATACTTCCTACTCAAAGTAGGTGTGTAAATTTGTGTGCATATTTAAACACCTACTTTGAGTAGGAAGTATGACAGGAATAAACCATATAACGAATTAATCATGCCGAGAATCATTTCGTAACGTTTTCTTTGTAATTTTTGACGTTTGAAAATTGACCTACCTCGGCGTTAAGGTAAGAAACCACGTGACCGTAATACTGCAACGTCACTGGCTGAAATTAGTACGAGGCGTGATAAAAACTCAAATTCCTCTCAGAAGTGATATCGACTAGGGAGTAAGAACAAACGTTTTAAAAGACGCGCAGCTGTTACATAAAATTAAACATTTTTTACGTTAAAACAGGGCGATTCAAAGAGACTCTAAATCATCCGGAGACACCTATATACCATTGGTATCAACATTATGTATGACATAAGAAGAGCGATCCGATTGAGCTTCCTAAAGGACTTACAGTTTTGCCTCAAAGAGAAAAAAAAAAGTTGTTCCACAACTGATGACTCTTATTTTTTAAATTGGTTTACAAACATTTTCGATGACGCCAGTCAGTTCAAAAGAACTTGACGAAAAACCACTTTCAATTTACGATATAAGAAAGTCGAGGACTCTTGAACCGTATGAGTGAAATAAAGTGAAGTCAATACTATTTCTGTCTAAAATTCAATACACAACATTATCGACATGCAAACTCCTTTTATCATGCCAAATGTGTCAAAGTATATGTTTTATGAGGGCAATGTTTGCTGACGGGTACTTATAGGTGCCGATGAAGCCGTTATGATTATTGTCAAGCAGTGCCTTGATCTATGGTTATGGCGAATAGCATTGGAAATCTATAGGCCAAATAACAATATCTGTCTGTTAAGGTACACTTTCATAGCTCATAGACATCACAAAAACCCCGGAACAAGACATTGTACACAGTAAATCAATGATCAATATATCCTCGTACAATGTAGGATTTGTTCCCCGGAATTTCGTAAGGAAGGAGAAAGTTTGTCGTTTTGATTTTTGAATTACGTGCATAATACACTTGTATATTGCTGCAGCATTGATAGAAAAGAAAATTCAGACGAGTCCAGTTAAAGAAGTTCGATCTAGTATATCCATGAATTTCCTATTTAGTTTTTAGTACAATTCAGTAAATCAAATACCAATTTTCAGGAACTTTCTGCTCCTTTTCCACCAGATCCGTGCTTGATATTCCTGAGATCTGGTTAACACCACTACATAGAAAACAATGACAGCTTAAAAGTACATTTCGCAATCAATCCTTTCGAAAATAAAATTCTGAAAACATTTATCAATAGCACATGCAAGCTCATGGCATTTTTTTCATCCCCATTTCCGACAAGTTCAAGTATTAATTTACATTTGATTTTTAGTCCTGGCTTTTTGTTCAATAATTCGCTAAATGATTGTAAAATGATTAATCCCCTGCCATTATTTGACTATAAAGTGTTGTCAGACCTCAAAGATGTGAAATTATAGATACATTAATTACTTGGTTTAATCTCTCATAAAAACAAAATAAACAACGTGTCAATGTAAATCGACTCGTTAGTGTCAAGTACGGAGAACCCTGGGATTCAGCATTCTAGTTTCGTACAGAAGTAAGAAGATCGTCACAGAGATAAGGGCTCCATTGCTGAAACGTAAATTCCATTCCCCATGTTGGATACATCCAACACAACGATATCGTGGTAACGGAAAACTGCTGCTGGTCCAGAAGTCAGACCAAACGGAATGCCCAAGGACAGGGAAAGTCCTCGCCGTATTTGGCAGGTTTTTTTTTTGGCTTTTATTTATTTATTGGAGGCTGTAGAATGAGGAAAATTAATTAAGCTGAAATGGAGATGTCCCTTCCTGAATTTAGCTAGGTCAAATACATGTATTTATATCAAAAACTTTACTTTCAGGTTTATAAAGTGTATAACAGCGTAGTTCCATAAATTAGAGAAATTTCAATACACCATTCATAAAAATTGGAAAATTAACAACTCACCCATTATTCATTTACTGCTCAGTCCTCCATTACAGTTCATGAACGATTTTTGTTTTAAAAACCACCCAACTCGAAAAATTCATCCCGGATGAATTGCCAATTGCTTCACAATAAGTAGATCTATATTCAGTGCTTTATTTGTAATGGATATTTCATACTCATGTTACAATATGTTCCAGCCAGTTAGAAAGCACCTATCTAATTAAAACAATCTCCGAGAGATATTGATACAATGTTTAGAACAATACTATACAAAAAGATCGATATTAAACGGCTGACAATGGTGTCTGTTTCCTAAAGCTAAATTAGTGCTTGCTACGGCTTGTAGTCAAACGATATCATATGCTACATGTCTCATTGCTGAGACATTCCCTGAGAATTCTTGTGAATTTTGTGAATCCCAAAAATGTTTTAGTGACATAATGGAACCTATGACTCGTTTATATATAAATGCACATTCTAGAAAATGTCTACTCGATTGTGAGAACTCTTATATAAATATCCATTTTTTAGTATGATAATGGAGAGTGTAAAAGAAATGGACACATACTAGAAATGATAACACATGAAATACAATGTATTCTCTTGTCATTAGAGGAGACATAAATGACATGAAAGCAAGATAGAAAATCCACATGCATGCACATAATAGTCCCTCGATACCAAGTTGTAACTACATGGTTTAACAATTACAGAAACAGACCTAGTTCATCAACAATGCATATCTACATTATAGGGGCGCAGTGACTTGCATTTCTCATTTCCTTAGACGTTTTTTGCCGGGGCATTCTTAGAAATGTAATGTCAGAAAGTATCGTCTGTACAAGAATGTATTTCAATTTAGATTTTATTCGTAATGAGAAATTTTCAGCAACTTCCTAGATCATAACTCAGCCAAATATAGGCAGATTTCAATGTCGTTATTTCAAATGCGAATGGAAGAGATAAGGGGTCGATCGACGTTTCCAGTACCTCTTGCATGCTAATTTGAATTGTTTCTCCAGATTATTTATAACATATTTTAATTTCAATACGTCCAGGGTCGGTCATCCCTCCCTCCTCAACTTCCACTATCGACTATGGGAGAGGTTTCTCATTATAATATGAATGTTGCCAGGTTCATTCTCGGTGCCATTCACCGCCTAGCTTCCAGTTTCCAAACTTTCCATTGCTGACATCACCCTCAAACATAGAAACAGACAGATTAGTAATTCTGCAGACGACAGAGCCAGATATGGTAAAGGACGTCAGACACTGCACGCGCTCCGTTCCTAATTCTCTTTGTGCACCCTGCCCACAATCGTATTAATTAAAATTAAGGATATGCAAGATTAACTAATTATCCATAACGATAATAAGATAATCTTCTTAATCAGGATAAGTTGATGAAAGTTTTATTAAAGACGATTTAGTTTGTATAAAAACTAGCTTGTGTCATCGAACCAAGAACGGGATTATGAAACTGACATCTGTATGAGGGTTTTTCAATCAACCTAACGTTGCAAGTAAACGAAAACAAATTAATAACGAATCCGATTCAAGACCAGCTTAAAATTATGAACCTAAATTTCCTACCTGTGGAGAGAAAAATAATAATTAAAGGAGAACTTAATGCTTACATGGCTAATATCCCTACGATCCTCTATATCTTAATGATAGATATTTCTTAATCTTCTTTCGTCACAGCATTTGCACAGTATGTGTCCATTTGTTGGACCGTGTACATGTTCTTTGTAGGCTAATTGCTTCTTATAGAATAACATCGTTGAACGGGATTATGTGAACATGGCCCAGCACGTTGACCCAAAGCACTCCTCATGTCCTGGACGTTTGATGTATCTTCCAGTTAGAATCTAAAGTGATGTTGTCAGGAAACACTCATATCCTCCGTGAAATTTGCAAAGAGCCCCATATTTTCCCGCTTCAGTATTTTAACATTTTTTGTTCAACATGATCCTCCTGAAAAAATGCCTAGTACGTTCTTCATGAATGCCTTGCTGTAAGATCGTCTATAAAGACAATTACTTTCATATCTTTTCATAGACTTGCTCAAGTCCTTATATCAAATTATTTTCAAAGTTAAATTCATTTTTTAAAATACTCTAGCGGGCAAAAGTTTTCTTCTTTGTTTCGTGATATATTTATATCTCTGCGACTGCTTACAGGGTATTTCTTTTCTATTTTGAAAATTTCATTGATAATTGCAATTCTCTTCAATTTTTTTCGTTTGATATAAGGACTTGAGCAAGTCTAATTTTTTTTAACAGAATTCATTCTGAATTGATTCATCTCTTTTAATTTCATTGCTTCAAAACTCAAATTTTTTTTCGAAGGAATCGGTTGAAAGTTTCTTTTGTCATATTTTGGATCGAACTTGAATTGTGATTGGAGTGGGCGAAATGCATATTCAAGAGTTCCGATCTTTTTGAAGAAATGGCAATAAAATATTTTCATTCGATTAATCGAAACCATAGTCTTTGTTCCTGAATTCAATACAGCATTGACAATTCCAATCGACGTCCATTAGCTCTGATCTTTCAGAAGTTCATCCGGGGACAATGCTAATTGGTCTGATGAGGAGAAATATTTGTAGGTCAAACGCGGGTCTAGGAGAAGGTTCGGGGGGGGGGGGGGTGTGCTCAGGACCTGCTCCTGGAATTTACCAAAATAGCTGGTTTTCCGGTTTAATAACAATTTTGTATTTAAACTCATAGGCTGGGATGATAGCTGAAACACACCTCTCCCTCCCCGCGAAGGGCAGTATCCCCTGGACAATTTTAAATCTTGATCCGCCAATGGTACGTGGAGGCCAAGCTTTGACTTCCCGACTTCAAAGGACATAAAAACAAACAAACTGCCTAACAAACCTGGCTCAGATGACATTTTTACAGAATTTGTCTTGTTTTACGTTTCCTCTTGTTCCTATTAACGCAAACTTTGACAAACATTTGCACTTTTGGATGAAATTACAGATTGAAGTTCTGCCGAGAGCATGGAGTAATTCTAGATACCTATCCCCCTCCAATGTAACTAGACATGATTGTTTGTCGTGTCAATAGGGGGGATGACACGGTAGTTTGTTAAAGAAGAAGTCAGTTCGCTCGTTAAGCACCGTGGGATCGGGAGAGTAGCGAGAAAACTAGCGGAATAACATTTATGATCTCTAAGTACTTGATAAGTCCTCGTCTTTTTCCATCCGCTTCATATTGGAAAAGTACGAGAAGACCCAAATGACTTCTTAAATCAAAATTGTTTAATTCGACATCGTAGTTACTTGACCTTATTTCAATAGGAGGGGTCATTTTTAAGAAAAACACAAAGATAATTTACTTCGAAATGAATTTGTTGAAGTCAATGTGTATAATTTTTCTATCATTAATTTCTAATGTTTATCTTGTTATCGTCTTGTTTTGGGAGGATCATTCCATAATCATGGGTATCAGTTTTAACTTACGCTGTAAATGTTCTGATGATATAAATTTATCAAGTAATGACTTAATTATAATGATATATGTCATTCTGCAGAACGAAATAAGTAATTACTTCTTCCTGAGATGGTAGAGAGAGACTGTCATTAGTATGTCCCCGGTGACATACGAGAGCAAAAGACTATTATTACATTAATCTAGGTCTCCCAAACTTTGAATGAGTCTCCGCGCCCAAATATCGCTTTGGCCCACTTTCTCTAGATTTTACGACTATTTAAAGTCGTATTAAGTGTATACTTCACATTTTATGAATTCCTCCGCTTTCAAAACATTAAAAGACCGGAAGTAGTTCGAGCCGCGGTTTATCTTTAAATACACCTTAAACTCAAATATAAGATAGATTTATTGACGAAAACGCTAGAAAAACCAACGTCACAGGAAAGTGATTTTCATAAGTATTTGTTGAAGCTTGTGATACTACCGAAAATAAAACATCTTTTTGAATGTAGTGAATAAATGAATATAAATAAATAAAACATTAATAGTTTCTTCTTTTGAAAAGGCGATTTTTCGAATAACCAAACATGTTCATTCGCGATTTAAACAAAAATCCATGAATTAAACCTGATACCGGTTCAATATCAGACCTGACATCAGCGGATTGTTTCTTTTGACTCCGGTGAGTCCCGGAATTGACAACCGACTATTACTCTGATCCCTTGATTAACTCCTTTTAGATATTGTATATGTAATCTGTTAAGATTTTCAGAAAGACTTCCAAGTATTAATAAATAGATGACATGTAATTCAATCTTTAAATTCAATTTTTAAAGTTCTTGAAAGTGTTTCAAAGGGCGCATTTCATAATACTTTATATTTAAAAAAAACATCTCGGATTCTGTTACAAGGGACTTCAGTCTGGTCAGGAAAGGTCCAGATATTGATTTTGACAAAAATTATACAACGATTTAGAAAAATAAGCAGTTTTGATAAATTCAAGGGGGTTACGTCGCCTAAAATCCCTTTAATTTCAACTCGGCATATGCAATATCAATTCAGCAAAAAACTACGAAACGGACTTTATTGTAGATGGCGCCACTTAAATAGAACCATAACTCCTTGCTGTTTGAAACTGAGTTTATAAAAATCATTGTTTCTGTAATCAATATTTAGAATAAAAATCAGTCGCTCAGAATGTCAACTTTTGCAACAAGTACAGTTGCTATTTTCGTTTCTTTATTTATTTGTTGTTGGTGTTTTTTTCTACAACTTTGATGAAAAAGATTGAATGGGAAAGGAGGAAAGAAATGAATTATACCGGCAGGGGTTAAAATTTTCGGTATTTCACCTTTTTCTCACGATATCTAATTCCTTTGTCATAATTTGAAATCCAAACTTATTGTACCAGATCAATTGACTTTCATCGGAGTATGTGATACGTCAAAGTCTATATGTGGGAGCATAGGGATTAAATATAATGCCCTAATAGTGAAAACTGGCCACTTGAGTAACTTAAGATCAGATAACGAGGATAAATTTTCAATTTTAATTGTTCGATTTCTCACAATCAGATGAGAGTATTATCTCGAAGTTAAATAGGAAGGATTAAATATCTCTCCTTTGTGAATTTTTCAAATACATGTACGTTATCGAGAATGTATTGAGTTTTCAAACCAAAGGAGTCAACAAGGGGTGACTATTACTGCCATTTATGTTCATTATGGTATATTTCGATTTTTACCTATTGTTGCACGTATTCTAATGTACATACTAGTAATTATAGAAAGTAGAGATAGGTTTTTTTTTCTCCAGTTTTATTGCGTAGTCATTTGAAAATAATTAATAAATAAATAGATAAATCGAGCAATAAAAATAAATAGACAAGTAAATAAATAGATAAATAAATATCATCCCTTAGCTTTCAGATTGAAAAGGCTGATGTCTTTCCTTTACAATTTTAGGAAGACAGTCTTTTGAATTTATTTTTACGGGCAGTTTGCTTATCTCCCCTCTTTTTTTTTTTTTTTTTGGAAGAGGAAGAATTCTCAGGGGAGGTATAAAATTGGACTTGGGCAATTTTACTTTGATATTTTATACGTTTATTTATAATGTATAATGTTTGTATATATATTTTTTTCAATACATTGTAAAAAAAACCTACTGTATGATTGCTTATGAAAAATTAAATATGAACAGATTTGGATTCAAACAAATTATTCTTGGACAATTCTTTCCATCGACAGATGGACTGCTTTGTAACTGTATTATCTCTTCTTGATTATTGTTTCATATTTGTGGTGGTCTTTGATCTTTTCCCTTATTGTTCTCTCTCACGATCGTAAATATGGCCTCTCATTTATAAATCATAACCACAAACTTAAATGAACAATAGGGACTAGTAGTTTCTCTATTGTATTGGGGATCCCTTTCTCAATACTGGAACACAAAACGAAATATTTACAAATTTTCTCCGTTATCGCGAATTTCTGAACAAAACCGATCTATATCCAAAGTTATTACCCTGTCCAACAGGTGCAGGGAACGCTTGGATAATTTTCAAATATCGACGTTAATTCACGCGATATGACCCGCCATAATTCCATCTAGCACGTGAGAGACCCACATGGAAGATGGAAATGAATTATAAATGGTAATATCGTCAGGTGAGCGAGCGCGTGTACCCAGTCATAAAATGAAGCTCCCTTAAATAGCAGAGAAGGTACGAAAATCCCATAGAATAAGAATTTTGTTTTTTAATCGGCTCTACATCAAATTTTTAACTCCAAAATAAAAAGGACCCGCAAAAGTTCAGGCACAAATACAAAGGATCTCAACTGATTCTTTTTATTTTCATACGGTATTTATTACAAGATATCCACGAAAATGTCGAGCCAACGTCGCTGTTTCTGTTCTGACGTCTTATTCGATCTTCAGCGTTTATTCCAACGACAATGCTCTGAGGTATTATGCATCGTGTGTCATTTATACAAGAAAATTGGAATGGCATTATGTAATCTAATATATGGGTATCATGTGATAAACTAAATTATGACATCACAATTGAGATGACACTTGCACGTTATTAGCTCGAACCAACCAAATCATTTCCGACAAGTGACGTCATTTGGCTGTTTGGTCAAGTTTTCATTACTATGTATACGTCATAGAACAAATGCAAATTTCGTGGAAGCGCCAACGTCAAAATTTACCATTTTGAGTAATATCATACTCGAGCATTGGCGTCACGACACAATGCAAAACGACAAAAAAAAAAAAAAAAAAAAAAAAAAAAAAAGGTTTCAAAAACTATCGAAAACTGCAAACTCTCTTGGTTCCTACTATCAAATTTTCAATTTATCTTAAAACCTTTTTATTTCTTATAAATGCGACGTAAAGTAAAGGTGTGGCAATAAGTTCCATGCACATAAGAATGACCGTTAGAAAGAGAATAACTTGGACTAACGTCCAATGACCTTGTAGATCAAAATCAGGACACCGGATATCGGTAATATTGAAATCGCGTTGAATTTTTTTGTTTGTTTATTCAATTGCCAAAAGAAAAAACAGGAAATTATTCCTCCACATTTCACTTTTCTTTGCAAACAGTTTACAAAACCACAATCAAATCTTAGGTTTATTGTCAAGTTTTAGTCAAACATATCTCTAAAATATCATTTCAAAAACTTTCTTTGTTCTTTTATTGAGAGAGTAAAACAAAAATCAACAGAAAGGAAGTGGTAATTGACAGAGCCATTGAAATCTTCATTATAAAACCAAGGTAAAGTAAACCAATACAGACCAGAATGAAAAAGGACTTTTTACATTGTCATTCTTTCATTTCACAATAAATAAACAAAGATGACAGCCTTTCTAAAACCCATCCATTTCCTGTTGCCATTTTCAGTTATTCTCAATAAAGAAGGTAATTTCACATCTAAAAACTCGGGTTGTCTGAACAAATAGAATCTGCAACTTTGACGGCCTAATTGTGTTCGATTTATGACACATCTATATACGTCGGTGGGTTAATTAACAATGTCTGTATATATTTGATCTTAAACAAGACTTCTTAATTGCTGTGCATTTCCGACGTTGCGGTGATATACATCATGTACCGACGGTTTGCTAATGCAATATTGATTCGGAACATCTTTGTCATTTTTATGGCTACGCCGACAAGTTCTTGTGTTATCCGGGGATCCGAGTGAATTAACATGATGACGATGAACACGTTATACATGTTATTCACGATTGTACAAATGCATTCTCGGTGCACAAGATTGCTGTCTCTGAAAGAACATTCTGACATATTTAACCTTGATGACTATCGAGAAATACCGAATATCTTTCGAAAAAAGGGAAATATCTTCTATGAAATCGTATGGCAAACCAACAACAAAACACACACCCCATACCAAACATGGTATGCCAAATATACCCATACCAAAAACATTGATAAGCCCCTTCCCCTCCCCCTACCCCCCCCCCCCCCCCCCCCAATAAAAAACCCAAATGAAAGGAAAACCTTGGCACTCAGGTCATGGACAATCAAATAACTCAAGATCAAAAACACAATGTAGAATTCTAAAAAAAAAAGAAGAAAAACAAGGGAATCGCGTGTTATAATTTGAAATAAATCATTAATTGTTTCTGTTTTGTAAGGGATTTTGATTGGTGAAACAAGAATCCAGAATCTGGTGTACAGGCTCTCTATTTTTATATGCTGCTAATTTATATCTAATATTTGATTAGAAAACATACCGATTTGATGAATCAGATCTTCATTTTTCACTCAGATGCAATATTAAAAAGGAAGAAAAAATGTCTTTCTGTGATAAAGATTTTTTTTCAAATTATGATATCATAAAAGAAGAAGAAATCCCTCCTTTCTTTTCTATTTTCATCTAGTTATCATTAACTTTTCGATTGGTTGACTTTAATAGTTCGTATGCCTTTTACCGCTGAAACCCGTCAATTATAAATATTAAACCGATAAAATCGCTAGCTTTTAAGAGAGATAAAATGTATGATCACGGTATCTTAAAACATCTTTATCTTTGGTTCCTTCCATCTTTTTTTTTTCATCAGAGCAAATCAACCTTTCACACATCCAATTTTTCGCCAGCTTTTATTTTTCAACTTTCCCGCTAAAGATTTGCTGATGTTAGATATTTAAATTTAATGAAAACTGTTTGACGCAATCTTATACATTCGATTGCACTCTTTTCCTTGAGCAACGTAATATCTGGACGGAAATTTTAATAAAATCAAGAAAGATGACATTCCATGTGGTAGCTATCTAAATTAAGAAACTAATTGATGTCTCTCTTTAAAGGTACTTGTCATTTGTTGGCGTGTTATGAAAATTGAAAACAGAAATAAATTACGTAAATTTAGAAAGAGTAAAAAGGAAGTTCTTCGTGCGTCGATCTTTCCTTTGGTGATAAATTTGAAAAGTATGAAAGCAACAGACATCGGAATCAGCTTTGGACTTTAAGGAGCGATAATTAAGTAAATCAGTCCAAAAGGCATATTTATGGAATAATCGAACAATATAAGGACATCTTCAGAGCGTGCAACGAAAGATCATAGCCCAAATTGGGCGATACGATGACGCTTCATTACAATGTATATCATATTGAGAGCAGAGCGATCCTATGACATTGTGAAGGCAAAAAACTATACAAACAACTTTATTAGTATCTGATTCAATTCATAAACAATTTCCGATCTCTGTACCTCGCTATTTAAAGGGGAATATACTTTTTCGGCAGATTTCGGGCGTTTGTGGTCCGGAGCCCCCGAGTCCATCTGTCTAATGAAGCGAACAACTACTTACCTCACGCATGATAGATAACACTCTGTGACATACACCCTCATGAATATATAATACAAGGCTATCAAAAAAAAACTTAAATCCTTATCTGTATTTACTTCAAATGTATTCTAGACGGAATAAATTGAAGTGTAAAGAAACGCGCCAAGAGAGGAAATGGGAGAGCACTCAAGTCTGTTGATTTAAAGATGGAATCTGTCGTTTGTTTATTTTGGTGATACGTATATCATAAAGAAGGACTACAGAATGAATATAAACATATTAAGATATCACAATTGTAGGCAAATGCTTCAGACTGTATAGATTTCTGATAAAAAATCAATATTTATGATTTGCGCTCCCCTGCCGGGTATGAGAGAGTCTCGATAGACCGTGAACAGATAACATTTACTGGTAATTAAACAGCAGTTGGAGATAAGTAATGTCTATTTGTAAAGAGGTAAATAAAACAGAATGATATCAAAGAAAAGATGATGACGAAAAAAGATAGGTTTACTGATGTTTTATGTTTACTATATCTGTATAGCTCAAGATGTCAAATTTGTTTTTTATCGACGTCCAAGATTTTTGTCTTTCCAATGGCGAAAAGATCTAAAAGTCCTGGGTTCGACGGTCAAGTTGCTGATTTTGTTTGTTCATTTTTTGTTGTTGAAAAATGAATATTTGACCATTTTCATACATTTTTTTCTTCTGAATGAAAGTTGACATGTTCTAGTAAAATATTTCGTTCAGTTTTTATTTTCGGAAAAAAAATTATACGTTAATTAGAGAATGGTGTTATAACTTCTGCCTGTAAATGCTGATTTTACGGTCGCAAACTGAAGTTTTTCAGGGGATGCACGCTGCGTCACATGATGGTCTCTCTGTCATGTGTGTCAGGATTGTAAATTTACGAGAAAAAAAAATGAGTAAGTCGATTTCGGTGGTCCCAGAGTACAACATTTAGTAGCAAATACGTGTGAAATGTTAAATTACTCGAATACACAATTTCACAAGGAGGTATTTTAATGAAAACCACGATAAGGTCAAGCAATGACAAGGTGATTTTATTACGGGGTCCAAACAAATTGCCCTATAGCGAAACAGGGTACATAATAAGAAAAGAGGTTTAACACATATGATAATAGAAAATATAGGGCTTAATGCAGATTTTTATTATCGCTTTTTAATTAAATACCACAGCACAGACATTGAGTTTGATTTAAAGGAAACAAACGGGCACTTAATATTAGAATTAAATCTTAAGAAGATAGAAACGATTTAGTACATTTTGAAAACATAGAAGAGTGAAGTGCTGTCGTTATCTTGCTAAAACAGCAAAATAAAACTGATGTCCTCTTTTTGAAATTCCATGTAGTGAATTTTACTAAAAAATAAAAGAAAGAATTTTTTTTTTTGAAAAGGAGAAAGGGGGTGGGAAGGGGCATGGGAATCAAATTCTAAAATCAGAAATGTCAATTTTATCTTAAACCAATAGTTTAGAATCTTCCTTTTTTAAAACTTCAACCATTTGTTTCTGTGTTACACAAAATTAAACAAACCTCACATCTGAGCGATAACGTTTTAATCATTTAAAAAAATCTCTTCAAGCAATTAGAGTTTAATTAATCTTTAGAATTGTCGATTTATTGATAATGGGGCCTACAAATATGTTTAAACATGGAAAGGCGTATTGATACACAGTTTCCTTGTGTTTAAGCATACATGCTACTACAAAAGATTGTTTCACAATTTCCGAATCTACTTTTACATAATTTACTTCTAATATGCTTATATAAAGACATTTTATTTGAATTTCATTCAGATATAAAGGCCTTCACAGCGAGGCCTGATATATTGAGCGTATTCAAAGTTTGTATGCGGCAATAGACGGTGTCTTAAAATTCAAATAAATTATGCAAATAAATCGATACGAAAGGAACATCGTAAATACAGAATACAAAAATGTATAATAGCCAAATGTAGGTACAGGTGCTAAAATATATGTCACTTTAAAGTTTGGATTTATATGTACATGTGCACCTATAAATGATAAGGAGAGGGCCCAATTCATAGACAAATATATAATGGATCTTCAAAAGAGAGAGAGAGAGAGAGAGAGAGAGAGAGAGAGAGAGAGAGAGAGAGAGAGAGAGATCCCCTAGGTCTTATTTATTTCATATTTCAATTACATATGCGAGAATGTACCACCTCTTTCTTCTTTTCAGGCACTTTTGACTTCAGTTGCTACATCAATGATGACGAAAATTAACTGATATTTATACGATCGAATTTCTCCCTTGAGGGTTGATATGTTAAATAAATGTCAGATTCATAAAGATAAGATATGAAATTTGAACGTCGTCTGGTCTGCAATATATACAATGTACATTAACATCACCTGTATGTAGATAACTCTATTTTTGTCGTATCAACCTGACAATACCGTCTGGCAGAATAATGACTAGATGAAAATCGATGAAACTTGGCCTGTCAGCAAGAGTTAATCTGCTATTTTAAAATTCAAAATACATATTTAGTGAGATAGCATAATACTGAAGTCATTCTCACCTGTAATCCCAAAACGGATACTTGTTTTGCACCATCCCCGGCTTCCTCTGGTGTCCGTACGTTCGTTTGACGTAAGCGTCCATCGTACGTCTACCAAGTGGCTCACCCGTCTTCCATTTTCATTTTTATGCTAAAAATTAAGTCCGTCCATTTTGAAGTACAATTCAAGCACTGTAATTTCAATTATTGATTCCACATCTTGTATGAAGGTACGATATCTAGGTAATACTTAAGTTCCTCCTTCCATATTTGCAAACTAAATGATCCAACGTATATGTTTTATAACACCTTTGTTTTATTGCTATTATAAATTTTAAGTTGCACACTCGAGTCAATATTCTATTGATAATGTTCTTTTCCACATTTTGCTTGCACAACACTACAAAAAACCTGTTTCATATCAACGTAGCACTGAATTGACTTCCAAATAAAAAATCGAATCCAATGACTTTGTTCGGGTGAATGAAAAATAAAAATACAGGTACTAAATACGATAAATTTTCTATCTTTTCTATATTTTCATCAACTGAGCGTTTTTATATCGAACATGTATTAGTATATATTTCCGTTAAGGTCATATCAGAGCGAGCATTTAATAGAACTGACTCAATCCACTCCGCTGATCTACCTGTTTAAAGAGCATTGTTGATAAATAACACCTTACGGGATCGGGAACCTTTTCTCGATTGATTTGTGACGTCACACCTGCTCGCGTTGGAAACGTGCCACCTGGGATTTTTAAAGAAAAGAAAAGAATCTAAGATCATGAAGAAGAGGATGGATAAAGAAATGACACGGAGGATTGTCACCTAAAGGATTATCGACATCATCAAGGGGACAGAACAACAAAAAACACCAAGTTATCTGCCCTTGATGAGCTCCTCGTGTTTTCTTTATATTTTGTCGCATGTTTTTGTAAAATAAAGGTGACACCTTAAGATAAGAGTATTCTATCAGAGCATGTCATCTTTCTATCTCTTTATCTCATTAGTAAGAGAAAAAGAATGAACTAAAGTGTTTTTAACCACGAGCTAAGGGCTAGTATTTCATTTGATACCTTGCCTCTTTTATTTTAAACTTAAAAAAATGTCCTTTCAAAAGATTTTATCTTTTCTTTCGTTCAGGGAGCGAAAAGGAGCGTAATATTAGGATTTTAAACTTTGATGAAGATGTACTTATATCTCTTTCATACTTTTGATTATGGATTTCTCAAACTTTGAAATAATTTTGTAAGTGATAAGGTATGCTAAGCTGTCTGAAAATTGGTGTTTGATTTATTGTATATAATATGCATGTATATTGGAAAGCTTAAATTGAGCATCAGATTATTCTTCTATAGATACACTAAAACAACTTTATAGATGGCACTAGCTATACTATTCGGTCTTTCAGAAAGTTACCGGCGTAAGGTACCTGCATAAGGGGGATTTTTGTCAAGTCTATGTCAATCAATAGACCCTTTCACATTATCTGCGGTATACTAAACTTGAAGGCCAGACTGGTTCCAGGGGACAAGCAATAGATTGCGCTTGCTCCAGTGACGTCATTTTGTCGTTCTAGGGTCGTGTTTGGTTTCTTCCGCACAAAAATCGGATTACGTCACTGGTGCGTGCGCAATCTATTGTTTGTCCCCCGGAACTGAGCTTCAAATATTGTGAAAGGGTCTATTATGACGTCATCAGATTCTATGGAAATAAGTGTGAAATTCACTTTTGTGTTAAGTGAATTAAATGACATTCGTAAAGTTCCGTCACAAATGGGAGAGAATTCATTTAATTGAAAGGACGGATTGTTGGATCTCCGTATGATCGACATCAATCGCGCATTTTCGGGACTTTCAGAGCGTGCGACGGAAAGGCCCGAAAATGTGCGATTGATCAGACATTCGACGGACCATTTGCCTATGTCGTCAGAATGCAAAGGTCCACCAACAGATCTAGCAATGCCTGAATAGAATCAGAGGTTCGTGCACAAGAGGTTTTCTTCGATTGTTTGAGTGTTTTATGCTTCTTCTAAAAGAAACCGTAAAGTGATATCTATGGTTTATATATTATGAAAAGAAATGTCAAGCTGTAAGGAGTCTTGAATGATGCTTTCTCTATAAGAAAAGAACGGAATCTATACATAGCATCCAACAATAACTGTCTTGTATTATTATATCCCTTTGTTAACTTTACAATTTGTTATGACGTGCATCCTGAAGCCTAATTAGCAGAGACTGACATCCCTCTAGAAATCAATAATTTCCACTTCTAGATTTTTTCCTTCGCATCCTTATAAGGATGTCCGAGCTGCTTCTCAATGCATTGCTTAACACCTGTCCTCCTTACCATGAAAACAAAAAATCCACGTGCACAATGTAATGTGATATGGAAATGGATAAAACACGCCTTACTACCACATTGTTGATGTTATGTTCAGATACAGCGGACAAATCATGCATAAAAAGGATACACAAAAAAGAAACATTGTAAAACAACCCTAAAACGATACAAAAAAGAAAATAAATTGAATAATAATCTGAATTTCAAATCAAATGTTAAACGTCTTCAAATTCAATAGCATCATTTAAAACCTATAATTTTACAGCATGGACCAGACATGCACGTTTCGGGTACTAAACCCTCGTCAGTGATCCTCAGTCTAAACAATGTAATATGGCCAAAAAGTATGAAAATTATGATGTCCAAAAATGTACCAAAAGACGTAGCAGAATGGGTGGGATATGAAGTTATCCCCCCTCTGAAGCGAGGGATTAAAGATGACGGTATGCGAAGAGTAAACATCTCCGTATTGAAGTTCGATCTGTAGAGATCATTCCAGTTCTGTAGACGTCATTGAAGCTCTGTATACATCATTGTAGTCATTTAACCGTCATTGAAGCTCTGTAGACGTCATTGTTCTGTAGATGTCATTGAAGCTCTATAGACGTCATTGTTCTGTAGACGTCATTGAAACTCTGTAGACGTAACTGAACCTCTGTAGACGTACTTGAAGTTATGTAGACATCATTGAAGTTCTGTAGACGTCATTGAAGTTCTTTAGACATCATTGAAGATCTTTAGACGTCATTGAAGTTCTGTAGACGTCATTGAAGCTCTGTAGACGTCATAGAAGTTTTGTAGACATTGAAGTTCTGTAGACGTAATTGAAGCTCTTTAGATGTCATTGAAGTTCTGTAGACGTCACTGAAGTTCTGTAGATGTCATTGAAGTTCTGTAGACGTCATTGAAGCTCTGTAGACGTCACTGAAGCTTTGTAGACATCATCGAAGTTATGTAGACGTCATTGAAGCTCTGTAGACGTAAATGAAGTTCTGTAGAGATTGACGTTCTGTAGACGTCATTGAAGCTCTTTAGATGTCATTGAAGTTCTGTAGACGTCATTGAAGCTCTGTAGACGTCGTAGAAGTTTTGTAGACGTCATTGAAGTTCTTTAAAAGACGTCATTGTAGTTCTGTAGACGTCATTGAAATTCTTTAAACGTCATTGAAGCTCTGTAGACGTTATTGAAGATCTGTAGACGTCATTGAAGCTCTGTAGACGTCATTGAAGCTCTGAAGACGTCATTGAAGTTATGTAGACGTCATTGAAGCTTTGTAGACGTCATTGAAGTTCTGTAGAAGTCAATGAATCTTTGTAGGCGTAATTGACTTGTTGACGTCATTGAAGTTCTGTTGACGTCATTGAAGCTCTGTATACGTCGTTGAAGTTATGTCGACGTTATTGAAGCTCTGTAGACGTCATTGAAGTTCTGCAGACGTCATTGAAGCTCTGTAGACGTCATTGAAGTTATATAGACGTCATTGAAGCTCTGTAGACGTCATTGAAGTTCAGTAAACGCCATTTAAGTTTTTTAGACGTCATTGAAGTTTTTTAGACGTCATTTAAGGAATCATTGTAATATTTTTTTGGTTGATCGAGGTATCAACACCAAAAATTGAGGGAAAACTGCATCGTGCGCGTAGCGCAGGATGCATAAGTTTTCCCTCAATTTTTGGTGTTGATACCTCGATCAACCAAAAAAATATTACATTGATTACTTATCATTTCATTTCGTCGCTTTTCAATGTTTATTTGCAGCTTTGAATTCGTGTTGCTAACGACGTTGCTTATGACGTTGCTAAGCGCGTACTTCCGTTTTGTGTTGATACAGGTATCAACAAAATTTCTCGACCAATCAGAATTGTCGTTTCTTAATGATAACAATGGAACTTAAATGATTGAAGTGTAGACGTCATTGAAATTTTGTAGTCATTGAAGTGTTGACGTCATTGAAGCTCTGTAGACGTCATTGAAGTTCTGTAGATGTCATTGAAGCTCTGTAGACGTCACTGCATCTCTGTAGACGTAATTGAAGTCATGTAGACGTCATTGCAGTTCCGTAGGATAGAAATGTTGACTTTCGGAAAAAATCTAAGGATCACAACACAGCTCAGATGAAGAGATGAGGACTGCATTCTGTGAAGGAAAGGAAAGACCTAAGACTCGTAATAAGAAAGCGCAAGTGGTTTCAAATGGCTACAGAAGGATTTAGGACGAATTGAAGATTTTGCACAGAGCAGAGACATGACTAAGAAGGCAAGTTTTTTCTTCATACCTTTCAGTCCATGTTCAATTTTTTGTAAACAGGATTTTATGAGTCAGATAACTTTTAAGACACTACAATAAAAATGAAAAAATACAAACTCTTTGTCTCTTTGAAATACATGTTTATTTAAGTTTATCTAGAACTTAAAAAAAAATGACAGACTTTTATACCTTCATCAGTATCGAATTTTTCTGCACGTATAAAGTGACGTGTGTTGTAAACAAGCAGGATATGCTTACTCTCCCAGGTAACGTAAATCTCATCTCAATTTAGGATTTACATTAATTTCGCTCCTTTGTAGGATATTTTAGTTGTTTTGTTCGGTTTTACATTTTCACTTGGTTTCTTATGCCTATTGGTTGTGATTTTGAAGTTCTGATTTGTGTTTTGTGTTTGGCTATCATTCACGTCAACAAGTAGACAATAGGACAAACGAGCACCCACACAACACAAAGGAAACAACAACGACAACGAAGGAAACAACAACGACAACGAAGGAAACAACAACGACAACAAAGGAAACAACAACGACAACAAAGGAAACAACAACGACATCAAAGGAAACAAAACAACAACAAAGGAAACAACAACGACAACAAAGGAAACAACAACGACATCAAAGGAAACAAAAAAACAACAAAGTAAACAACAACGACAACAAAGGAAACAACAACGACATCAAAGGAAACAACAACGACAACAAAGTAAAAAAAAAACGACAACAAAGGAAACAACAACGACAACAAAGGAAACAACAACGACAACAAAGGAAACAACAACGACAACAAAGGAAACAACAACGACAACAAAGGAAACAACAACGACATCAAAGGAAACAAAAAAACAACAAAGTAAACAACAACGACAACAAAGGAAACAACAACGACATCAAAGGAAACAACAACGACAACAAAGGAAACAACAACGACAACAAAGGAAACAACAACGACATCAAAGGAAACAACAACGACATCAAAGGAAGCAACAACGACAACAAAGGAAACAACAACGACAACAAAGGAAACAACGACAACAAAGGAAACAACAACGACATCAAAGGAAGCAACAACGACATCAAAGGAACAACAAAGGAAACAACAACGACATCAAAGAAAACAAAACAACAACAAAGTAAACAACAACGACAACAAAGGAAACAAAGACGACAACAAAGGAAACAACAACGACAACAACATATAAATACCATTGAAATATACATGACAGCACATAAAAGCAGAGGGACGTTTTTCAGACAGCATACTCCATAAAAGAAACAAAGAACGCTAAAATCAGCCCGAGAGACACCTATGTGACCATAAAAGAGCACATTTTCAGAAAGCCACACCCGTGTCCAAAATATGGTAAGACCGCCTTCTATGGTCTTCTTCACAACCAAAATAAAGAAATAACGCTCTATTCAGAGAGACAACCTACAACAAGAAAGAACATTCTGAAGGGAAACCCTTTCGTGACCAAAATAAGGTAAGAGAATCTTCATAACCGAGTAAAAGATAAAAAGAAAATCGTAATTACTGGTATAAGAAGGGCATACACGTAAGAACTTTCCATTGCCCAAATAGAGAAAGCAACCTGTTTTCAGAGCGCCAAGTGCTACTTACAAAAGTAAGTCATAAGATTGTACCATATTTGTATTTCGAAGATTCATAATTCATTATTGCCGGGAAAGGAAAGTTTGAGAGGTGGACAATATTTCATAAAAACATATAAAGGGATGGTAGATGATAGATTATGACTAAAATTCTCTAGTTTGATTAAAGGTTTGAGTCCATCGATTTGATTGTATCGAATAGTTGCAAAAATGAAAAACAAACAAACAAAACATATGACCAAAAAAAAAAAAAGAAAAATTCATAATAGCCTCTCTCCGAAAATCATACTCCAAAGAGTATACAGAACCATCCAAAATAGAAAATAAAACAAACAAAACGAACCAGTCAACTGGGTAACCAAGATGTTAAATTCCAAACTAGGAGTGACATCAGGTGCCCGGGAAGAGTAATCATCTCCTGTCCATTTGGATTTTGCATAATCAACATTTTTCTGACATTAGAATTAATTCAAACGTATTTAAGTTATTCTCAATCTGACATATGAATTTGAACCGACCCCTCCCTCCCTTACAAAAAAAAACAACAACAAACAAACAAACAAACAAAAAACCAATGTCGTATCGATAGAGTCTGTAGTATGGGGTCCAAGGTCGCTTTAAGCTTGGTCTTACATTGTATCTTGACATTGTGAGGTCTTTCCTCCACCTTTATCATCGTGCATATGTATGGCTGCTTATTTCTTTCATACTTGTACTTTAAGAGACTCCGTTTGTTCGCTTGCGTTCAGCTTTCATGTTGTCTTTGTCTTGTCTTTGTTATTGTGCAGCAGATCTATATGTATATATGTTTGTTTCATGCTTATAGACCTGTGGGTCTTTTGTTAATAAACTATACTAAACTATACTAAACATTATGGTTTCGAAGTTTGATTTTCCTTTTCTGACATTCATTGTGACCTCCGAGGAATTACACGTAACTTGAAAAATAATATCAAAATCAGTTTAACAATCAATGTACTGGCATTTGATTTCATATAATGTAGACTTTATTTCTGTCAATAGAAATAGGCATTAAATATCTTAATTCGTTACCTCGGTGTGAATCGGCGATGGCTTTTGTTATCAGATTAATTAACGCGTGAAGAAAAGTCAGTTTAATTTTCCTTTGATCAAAAGTTTTACTTTTGAAAATAGATTTGTCGTTTCATTAACTTTTCACTTCTAATAAAGCGATTATATCGATAACATTATAATCAATCAAGCATTTGAAAAATAACCTTAACATGTCCTTTTCTTGTGGTACACGTCGCAAAATGTCAGATTTGTATCTACAATGCTAAATCTAGAATTTGCTCAACAATGGTTATTTGGGCTTAATCGGTTCGATAGATAACATATATTTACTTTCAGACTTGAGAGAGAGAGAGAGAGAGAGAGAGAGAGAGGGTGAT
Organism: Pinctada fucata; assembly: GCA_028142955.1. Lineage (NCBI taxonomy): Eukaryota > Metazoa > Mollusca > Bivalvia > Pterioida > Pteriidae > Pinctada > Pinctada fucata. The sequence continues at coordinate 13,944,236 of AP027105.1, forward strand.
TAGAATCTAGAGCAAGTGACCATATTTCGCCGCATTTTTCGTATATTTCCGAGAAATTTTCCATACTTGGAGGCGAATTCAATGATTGGTATCATATAAAATATAATTTAACTCCATTCTCGATCGAAATACTTCAAAAATAATTTATTTTACCCAGTTTACTGTTTCCTTAATATAAAACGACGAAATATTTCGTTCCATGTTTTCGGGGGTGACCATATTTCGCCGTTTTTGTTGATAAGTATCCTATTTGCATACAAAACGGACAAAACTATGATTTTGTTTTTTTTGAAATCTTTTGGCACTACTACTTCTAGGAAATTATCCCGTAAAATGTTTTCTTTGTTTGGTTTTCATAAAAAAAAATTCGGATGTTTACGTCTGAAATTTGGTGTTTTTATCAATTTTTCCTCATTTTATGGTATTTTTTTTTTCACAGTTGAGCGCAGAAGAAGTCACAGTATATAAAAACATGACTGCTACGGTCATATTTGATAGGATATAGAAAAAATAAACTTTACAAACAATACCGATAACAAAGGAGAAGCAATTTTAAACTATGAAACGGCGAAATATGGTCACCGGCGAAATATGGTTCTTTTCTCCATATTGAATAACAGATGAAGAAGTAATATTCGGTTAATTTCAGAAGTTTATTTTGTCATGTTTGCGTGTAATCTATATCATGCACCCCATAACTCTAGCGACCTCTCTGCACTTGGTACATTACCAAAGAAAGATAACTCTATTTCATAACATACTTTGAGCACATATCAATATTCTGACATCTAGGTATTACTATTACAAACGACATAAGGCTATAAAAAGTGGTGAAGAGGAAAGCATTGACAGGAAAGGCATTAAAAGAGAGAGAGAGAGATAAACCAAGATAAGACAGACGGACAAGAGCTACTTTTCAGGTAAATAGCGTATCATATCTATAGTGCTGTTATAAAAGAAGCGGATCCAGTTTGTGTAAGGGATCAAGCCTCTCTAGGCTACCATTAGAAATAGGTATACGTAAAAATCGCAAAAACACCTTTTTGGCCGGATTGCGAAGCAAAATCCGGTCTATGAAATGGCGAAGTCCGTCTGTCCGTTCGTCCGTCCGTCAGTGCGTCAACATTTTGGTTGAAGTGTTGCGTTTAAGTCCGTTGAGAGAAAACTGTTTGGAGGAGCAACTTGAAACGTGACATGGTGAAAGACCATGATGAGACGAATCAAACACAGCAACAAAATTTGACCTAGTGACCTTGACCTTGGAGTTTGACCTATTTTTGAAAAACTTAAACCTTGACCATAGCTTTTGAATGGTAAGTGATAGGGCTTTCATATTTCACTTGTGTACTTCTTGTGACAAGACCTTTCCATGGATACCAAAATTGCTGACCTTGTGACCTTGACCTTGGAGTTTGACCTGCTTTTGAAAAAGCTTAAACCTTAGCCATAACGTTTGAATGGTGAGTGATAGGGCTTTTATATTTCACATACGCATTCCTTGTCATGGATACCAAAAGTTTTGACCTTGTGACCTTGACCCTGAAAATCGACCTACTTTTAGAAATAATAAAATCTGGGCTATATCTCATGAACTATAGAGGCTATAGCTTTGAAATTTCACATGCAGAATCTTTATGGCCAGACCTTTCATTTGATATCATGAGTTTTGACCTAGTGACCTTGACATTGACCTTTGACCTACTTTTGAACTATAAGAGGTAGGGTTTTAATGTCACACGTATAGATTCCTCATGCCCAGAACTTTCATTTGATGTCATGACTTTTGACCTAGTGACCTTGACATTGACCTTTGACCTACTTTTGAATTATAAGAGGTACGGTTTTGATATTTCACATATAGATTCCTCATGACCAGAACTTTAATTTGATATCATAAATTTTGACCTAGTGACCTTGACATGACCTTTGACCTACTTTTAAGCTATAAGAGGTAGTGTTTTGATATTTCACATCTAGATTCCTCATGACCAGGCCTTTCATTCGATATCATGACTTTTGATAAAATGACCTTGACATTGACCTTTGACCTACTTTTAAACTATAAGAGTTAGGGTTTTGATATTTCACACTTATGACGAGATCTTTCATTTGATATCATGACTTTTGACCGAGTGACATTGACCTTTGACCTACTTTTTATTATAGGAGGTAGTATTTCAGTTGTAGAATCTTAATGACCAGACCTTTCATTTCATTCATGACTTCTGATCAAATGACTTTGACATTGACCTTTGACCTATTTTTGAACTATAAGGGATAGGGCTTTGATATTTCACATTTAGATTCCTTATGACCATACCTTTTTTTCATTGCGTAATAGTATTAATGACCTTTAACTTTTCTGTCTGCGCAAAAATGTATATGTCATCTAATACAGACACTTCGCAATCCGGCCTTACCGCCTCTAGCGGTTTATGGTTTATTGACAAATGGCATGTGTGTCCTGACACCCCTCCCCGCATCCGCCTTTGGATTTATGCATGGGTATTTTGACTACCGGTCAAGCAAACCAAATGGGCCTATATCGTCCATATTGATATTTGTGAATTATAGCTGATGTGATATGTCTTGGAAATATTTTTTATTACTTAAAGTACATTTGGATTGCGTATCACAACATTCAGCAAGCAGAAGAAGTGTGCTCATCCAGGGTACCTTCTTATTTTCTCTCACATACCTGCCTCACTCGTTCCGTCTATAGACGAATTAGGCATCCCCTCACACGAGATGTGAAATATTGATTTTGCCTTTTCTTTGTCATAAATCCTGTTCGGGCTATAAATCTGAAACCCGATATTTATCAAATTTGATATTCTAGAACGTTGTTGGTATAACCCAAATATTTCATACCACTTTGACTTTGTTGTTTTACCATTCATTCTATCACTTTCAAATTTTTGCATTTTGTTGGATACATATACGATGATAATCTTGAACTAACGGCTCTAAATCTGACACCATTTTTGGGTGGATTTATGAAGGAGAGACATTTTAAAATGGGCCTACATGTATGATATATATTCTAGAATCTAGATTGCCATATTCTTTGTTTTCGACTATTGATGCCGCTGTTCTGTAAGCCGTTTTTTTATATAAATTTTGATATTTGTCTACCATTCACGTCCCAACAAAAACGGACCGAAATTTTCATTTGATCGAATTCGGACATGCGTACCAAAACAAATTCAAATAAAAAAAAAACATGGAAAATGACATCTTTAAAATACGAAAACTTCCATTTCTCGTTCTGGCAAAGTGAGTTTTACCTTGAATACATGTACTTGCGTATTTTTTTTATTTATACATATATATATATTTTTAAATATTTTTATGACCTGATGATTTCTATAAATTCTTTTTCCTTTGTTTTTAGAGAGATAAAGCCCAGTAAATTACAGTAAAATGGTAAGTGCCAAACATAATCTCATCTTGAAAAATTGAAATGAAATACATCAGTAAAGGCAACAGAAAAAAAATCTTACTCAATTTTGTTTTTTTTTAGAAGTTTTGCTATATGAAGTAACATAATTTAAGTGACCACGTTACTTTTCCAGCATTACCCTCCACCACCGTATCATGCCCCTCAGTACCACGCCCCTCCCCCTGTCATGCCGGTCTACACTGCCCCAGCGGCCCCCACAGTCTGTAACAACACCGTGGTGGTAGGTGGTGCCCCCACAACTGTAGTGCAGCAGGTGCGCAAAGAAAGGTAATCTAATCTTATCTTATCACTACCCTCCCCATCAGTATCACCCCCTTAGTATCACGAATTGCAGATAATTCTTGTCAATTTCATGTTGTCTTTTGTGTCTGTCCGTCACACAGTTAGTGTTCCTTATGACGTGCTGCTATACGCACTGAACATTGAATGCTTTTTTATGTACGGTCTCGAAAATATTGAGTATATATTAACGAAAGCCTATTGAGCTCAATTTAATGCTGAGAAAATTATTTTTTTTCGCGTTATATTTCGAAGCTTTCGAGTTATTCCGCGAAACTTATTGTGCAAAAGTATCGCGGTAGAACGCGAAACTTATGTGTTATAACGCGAAAGTTTCGCGATATAACGCGATAAAAAATTTTTTTTCAGCTACCACTTGAGGTCAATAGGCTTTCGTATAATTATATTAACCGAAGACTTAATGAAAGAAAAATGTAGTGCCTATTATAAACGAAATCCCCCCTCCCGATAAAAGAATTCTTATAATGACTTTCGATTCTAAAATTAAAATAAAGTATCAATAAACAATCTTTCCTTCCACTATGTGTGTAACCCACCCCGTGGTTACGTGAGGTACGATCTACCCCGGGGGTTCACACGATGACTTTTCATTAACATATATAGTTAAAATTCATGTAAGAAGAGTTCTAGTGCCTCCGGATACTAGTAACCCTTTTCCAAGCCAAAAAGTAAATACATGATACTTCTTGACACAGGTTTGCAGACAAGATTCTCGTGAACCTACTCTTGTCCTTCATTTTTCCATTCTGGATTATTGTGTGGTGCTGCATGGTAAGTAAAAAAACATTTATTTCTTCTTCATTTACAAGTTGTTGCCTTTGATGAATGTTTACAGAAGAATTATCATATACAGCAACAGTATAAAGTATAGGATATATTTGCAAAAAAAAAAAAAAAGAAAAGAAAAAAGAAAAAAAAAATGAAAAAAAAAAAAAATGAAAAAAAAAAAGAAAAGAAAATTACAATGATAGTAAATATATGAATATTAAACAAATAGATCGATAAATAAAAATGAAAAAAAATGAAAAATTAGATATAATAAATGAATAAAAAAGATATGTAAGTATTTTAAAATAAAAAAAACCCAAAGAGACACAGAAAATAGTGTCCATTGTGCAATCATTCAATATATTTGCTGTTTATTTTATTCATTTATTTTTGTATTTTTTTCAGTGTATATGTGAAACCCGGTATTGAGGAAAATTACCAGAAATCCTTGATGTGAGAAAATTTTCATGTTGATAAAGTTTCCATGTTGATAAACTTTCCATTTTGATATTGTTTACATAAAGGATTAATAATTGTTGAAATGTGATATATCTTTTCCTCTATGAACACGGTATTTATCAAGTGCATGTATTATAGAAATATTTATATTTATATTATAACATTTTGTAAATGAAATGTGTAAATATTAATTGATGTGCCCGAGACTCTATACAGCTAATGTTTTTGTTGGTTTTCATTGTTTAATTATTGGTAATTCACTCTTACCATGAGAGAAGTTTGATATATTTACACTTTTGAAAAAAATAAATAAAAAAAAAAAAGATAAAAAGATGAAAAAGTAGAAAAGAGGAATAAAAATATTGTATAAAGGTGTATTTTTATTTTATTTCAAGTTGTATTGATTTATAAAACTTCCGAAATCAGATTTGGTGTAATTTGTTTGTTCACAATAGTCTTTACCTTTGATACTAGCTCGTGTCCGCCCTCCTTAATTTCTCAGATGTGAAACATTTTTGCGAGTGATGCATATTTCTATGCCCCCACAATCAAAGATTCGGGGGCATATAGTTTTTGGTTTGTCCTTCTCTTTGTCTGTCTGTCTGTCTGTCTGTTTGTCCTTGGCAGAAACTTTAAAATGGGGCCAAACTTTTGTTTCACATGTGTATTCCTTGTGACAAGACCTTTCCATTTACACAAATATTTTTTTCACCTCGTGACATTCACCTTGACCTTTGAACTACTTTTCAAAAACTTTAATATTGGGCATCACTTTTGAATGGTAGGCGAAAGGACGAGACCTTTCCATTGATGCCAACACTTTTGACGCCATGACCTTGACTTTTCACTTACTTTTCAAAAACTTTAACATTGGGTATAACTTTTAAATGGATAGTGATAGGGCTTTGATATTTCACATGTGTATTCCTTGTGACAAGACATTTCCATTTTTGACCTCGTGACCTTGACCGTTCACCTACTGAACAGAAAATGGTGTTAATACTTACGAAGATGCCGACATGGGCATTCCGTTTCGTGTTTCACAAACACAGGTTTTATGTCGCAATTACTACTGTAATAAGCAAAGTGGCTACCGGGTATATTGTAGTTTAAAAGTATCTTTATGTGAGGTGTTTATTATAATTTAAAGTGTTTTCTATCTCATTCAAATCTGATCTATCAAGCAAGCGATCTGATGTATGAATTTTCTCCAAATCTCATTGGAAGAGAGTACCGGTTATGAAACAGGATGGCTATTTACAAAAAATCAGTTCTAATTATTCGCGATATAAACGCATTTGCCTTTGAAAGAATGCAGCGGGATTATTTTCGCGTGGGGGAAATTTTCGCGAAGTCTCTTGATTATTGAAATACGTGATAACCCCCCACCTCCCACGCGAAAATGTCCACGTTTGCTGTATATGAAGATTAGTATTAATAATGGGATGGAATGAGACAGCTTACCAGGGAGACTGAGCTTGTGCATCTTGCATGCATTATTCATTTACAATCAAAATGAATTCTGCAAGAGGACAGGTTTAGTTTGTGTAAGATCGACAAGGAGGAGATCCCTAACAAGATGACATGACAGCGGAACACACGCACATGAGGCGAGAAAATGGAAGGGGGGGGGGGGGTAACTCTCTTGAAATAAATTTGTACATTTTCTGATACTTCGATGAATTATTTTAAAACTAAGGGGTATCTCCCTAAAGTTGAAGCTCTGTTCTTAGCTGGGTAATTGGCATATAGAATTTCGCTTTTCATATATTATTCACTATTTTGATTTCTTCTTTTTCGGTTCTAGCATCACTGATGATTCATTATTTGATGAAATGCGCATATGGTGCCAGAACATTTATACATGTACAATATGATAACGTAAACAAACAGACGGAGACAACGAGAGGGAAACCACTACATGTATTTCCACAGAGTCCAATAGTAAAACGATGTCTCTGTAGGTAGCGACACTGAAATGATTCAGTGCGACACAGCTGTTGTGATGAGACTGCAACATGTAAGAAAGATATGTAATGGGGATGTTTTGGCTTCCGCACGAAATCATGCAATTCATAGAGAAAAGTTAAGTACGGAGAGCCCGAATCCATATTCTAAAAATCACAATCGAAAGGCATATTATATAAGCTCTTGAAAAAAAAATATATAAAACAGATCTAGAACTTTCTCACAAGAAAAGAAAACTCGGACAAACAGACGGAGACAATGACAGAGCTCCAGAGAAACACAAAGGAAACATCTAAAGAACATTATCCAGAGTCCTGTGCAAGTGTGGAATGTTTTGTAGATGAAGAGAATAAAACGCGCCGTCCTAATTTGCAATTCTAATATGACTTGATTCTTTTTCCCTATTAAGACAACAGACGCGAGCCGGGCTCTATTCTCCAATATAGGCCCTACAGCGATAAGCCACGCCTACCCATTTTCTGAAAGCAGATAAACCGGCAGGAACTGGTTTTTACCAAGAATCGAAAGGTCTTAGTTTGGTCATCATTAGAATAGAAATAAAAAATGACAAGCCGGGCTCTATTGTCTCATAATGCCCTCGCGTCCTCATCCAATCACATTTATCACCTCGCCGCTGACGCGGCTCGGTAATAAATGCGATTGGCTGAGGACGCTCGGGCATTATGAGACAATAAAGCCCGGCTTGTCATTTTTTATTTCTTAAATTGAAAACATATTCAGATAACACGTCGACGACGGATGTGGCTAGCCAACAGGTGATGCTTACTCCTCCCGGGTACCTGATCCCACCTCTAGCTTGCTAGGGGTCTGTCTATGCTTAATTTTGTGCTCTATTGTGAGTGCTGTTAAGATTATCGTCAGGATCTTCTTTAACTCACATATCTAATGCAAGTAATCCAAGTAAGTAGGACCAAAAAAGGAAGTCAAAAGCTTTTTCCAATTCTTGTCTTCATATTGCCCCAAAACGAGAAGGTCGAGTTTTGCTTATTGACCACAGTATGAGAACCTTGAACAAGAAAATTACCACATAAATTCGATAATGAAAGTAGATGTACACTATTATAGAAAAATGCAATTCCATTGATCCCAGAGTTTGCTCGGGTTTTAAAATTATCACCGTCAGAACATCTGAATTTATTATCATGGTATTTTAGTCTGAAGTCGTTCTAAATCTTCCTCATACCTATCTGTTCCATTTCAGTGTCACCCCCTTTATTGATTATGATCACCGACTTTTTTTCTTGTTGGTTGTTTATGCGAAAAGTTGTCGCGGTTTGAGAGTTCGAAAAAAGCCAAAACTGATGTCATTAATGTCATGATCGTAGCACGAACGCAGTAAAGGCCCTATCACACCTTCACTTTTTTTGGCCAACGCACGAGTAACGACCAAGTAAATTTTCCAACACGTCGAAGAACGTTGAGGTCGCTGACTAGTCGTTATGTGGTCGCTGAAGGTCGTTATGTTGTCGCTGGGTGAACGCTGGAGGACGTTGGCGTCGAAAAATTTTGTGCATGCACAAAACCGCCGACGACTGCCCACCGTCCAATCGTTAGTTATGGAGTCGTTAGGAGGTCGCCCGGCACACGCTGGGCATGCGTTCCCGTGCGTTGTGCAGTCGTTACTCAGTAGTTGCTAAAAGTTGCTGAGAGGTCGCCGATAAATTCCAACTACCATGTAACGACAGCGGAGCTCATGTCTATGGTCTAACGTCCTCAACAGTATAACGACAGCCTAACGTCATTGGCGTGTGCATAACGTATTGACAACGACCTTAACGATTTGTTCATTTTAAATGTATTTTGATCATAGAATTAACGAAATGTTTTCTGAAAATTAAGTTTTGCTGATACAAATATTTTTTAAAACTGGATTTGAGAATGGTTGGCGATGACTTATAATATAGATACTTACAGCTAGCTCTTCTAAATCATCGGAACAACATTATGGAATTATTGTTATTCGTGAAGAGAAAAAAATGTAGTAAACGTAATCATAATCAAGGAGGTATTGAACACTTGGACGCCAAATTCAAAATTTCTGAAAAAATATATTACTTGTATGTCCTTGATTATACAAACTGACATTTGATTCTATCCATAGGAAAATTTTCTATGAGACTTTGAAATATGCATTTTTCAATGTTTCGATGAATTTCTTGATGACGTCATGATTCCAGTTCTCGTAAAGCTATTGGAAATTAATTTTAATTGCACTACCAAAAATCTTCATATGTATTGCACTTTCATACGGAAAAGATGAGATGAATTGTGTTTTAAACAAAGGTAGGATACTGGAATAAAATATGATACTATCACCCAAAAAATTGCAATTCCAAGCAAATTGATTGTAGTTGATAGCTAATAATTAGGAATCCTGTGGATGAATCTTTGTCAAAAACTTACAAATTTGTCAACAATGTCCAGAGATGATTTCATGATTAAATGAGAAAAATTGATGATTTTATTGCATTTTGAATGCGAAGGTTTTTGACGCCATTTTCCCCGATAACGTCGAAATGACGCCGTGGTTTGCTCATGGCTAAAACTCCCAAAGTCCACAATTTCGAAAATCGCCATAATTTCTGCAAATGACACCGGAAATTATTCAAACTTCATCAGGATACTCAAATATTTATATCAATCATCGTATCAATTGTAACTTTTCATAGGAAGTGAGAAAACAAATAACGTTGCCGCCATCTTGGTGTTCAAACCCTCCTTAAATCGGAATGGGGTGGGAGAGTGTTGATGCATTGTGATTTGTCCGCGTTCTCTCCCCCTCTTTTATCTCTTCGTAGTGGCATCATTTCTCCTCGAAGTCTGTTTTAAAATGGCTGAAGAAATAGAAGACAAACTATTTTTTTTAATCGTTTGATTCGATATCGATCAGATACTTGCAGTTTGCAAGTCATAAGAATGGTCACTGACAGGTCGTTGGCAAGTCGTTAGACGAACGTTGCGAGGTCGTTGGGCAAGCGTTATAGAACTTTAACAGGGAAATCGTAAACTAGTTTCATGCGTTGGGAATACGCCGTGATCGTTGGGAGAACGCTCCCCGTGCGCTACAAGGTCGCTACAAGCGCGATGAGAACGTTGCACTCTCTTTCACATTGAGATTCATACTTCTTGTCATCAAGGAACGTAACTCTGCATGGGAGATTGAGAACGTTGCATCTTGAGGAAATTTCGAACAAAACCTCGACGTTCGCCAGCGAATTGAAGGTCGTTACTCGTACGTTGGCCAAAAAAGTGAAGGTGTGACTTCAAGAACGGTGCATAAATGCAGACATCTTCGTCGTAGTGTATCTTGGGGCTAATCGTTATGAGGCGCCGTTTTACTTTTTTGACATCACAAATTTATTTTTTGATATCACAAATTTAGTTTTTTGATGTCACAAATATTTGTTTTGATATCGCAAATTTATTTTTTGATATAAAAAATAGAATTTGTGATATCAAAAAATCGATTTTTCAAGGTCGTAGTATGAACGCCTTGAGAGAACGTGTAGGTGTGACAGAGACTTTAACAGCTGCTGTGAGAAGGAAAATGTTTACAAAGATGTATGTTGTCGCATTTTTTACAAACGATTTTCTCAAAATCAAACCCTTTTAAGGCTGGACCCCCTCTCTTTCCCCCGGAAAAATACTACACTACGACTTTCGAGTCTATATACTTACGTTTTGTCGGTAAAATTGATTCATGTATAACAAATCGCATATTTTTTGGTCTGGACATTTCAGCTTAAAAGAAACGTTATTGTTTTTTTTATCTCCGATTGGCCACTTTTTCATATACTTCTTGCTGTGAGCGACCTTATCGATGCGGCTTTAGCAGTTTTCGAAGAGAACAATGAACATATTTATGCTTGTAATCATTTTATTTGGAAAAACCTCAATTATCAATCGCTGTAATTTAGAGATGCATTCAAAAGTTTCAAAATCCCTCCTCATTACTACCTTTACCCCACCGTCACTTCCGGTTTAACTTTGATATCTTATCGAGTCTCCGCTCGTGACATTTTATCTTGTGTTGAGATTTCTGCACACAGAAGGTAGGCCATTATCTTATTTTCTAATAAAAATACTATTTCAGCAACAAAATTATAAATTTGTATGAAAAATTTATACTTATAAATTAGAACTTATCTATTTACAAGTGCTTTAAACAAAGACGAAAATGATACCAGCAAATCACTTGCTTGACTTTCCCCATTGTAAAGAAGGCGAAGATACGGAAGTATAAAGGTAGAATACGACTAGATAACAAAATACAGGGTAACAATTTTAGATAAACATCTTTGTAGATAAATAGGGGCGTTATTCGAAAGTTTTTATTTATCATATTTAATGAAATACTGAATAGAAATACCTTTTGCTAATCGTTTGGTTTTATATTGAACATAGTAAAGCTAGCCATGTACTAGAAACAAATTGAAAATATTTGAAGCTCGTAATAAAAATTCTAACAAAAGGATCCCGGACCTTAAGGAAAGGCTATAAAAATCAGTTTTCAAAATTTTCACAATTTATTGAACTGACCTTATAAATTGTTTGAACTATGTATAAACAACAAGTTTCTGACCCCTTTCTGTTAAGATATTGCTTGAAACACTGGCAAAGTCAGCTAAAACCTACCCACCCTTCGCCAGCTTTGGTTGAACTATGCACAAAAAACCCAGGTAGTCTGATAAATTTTTTTCAAAATTAGGCACGGACGCATGTAAGAATGGCTAATTCAGAAAAATGACAGACAGATACTTATTTTAAAAATTCTCCCGAAGAAGGAATTAGCCATCCTAATTTGCCTTCATATTCAAATCAAAGAAAACCCACGAAAAAAGTAACATCAAAAGTATACAGATTAACATAAAGCCACACCTCTAATATCACGCAACCGACAGTATCGATTCATTAGCATATATTGATTTTTACACCATTGGTTGTGTTCACAAAATATGTGATCATGTGACAATTTGTTTGATCCCTCTCATGCATATGTATTGACAAAACAATATTCAAGGCTGGAATCGATGGCGATTGATCCGGATTCGCCAAATACCCATGTCACAAAACAGACATCACACATAGTAACATCTTTGAATACAAGCGAAACTTTAGTAGTTATTATCACACGAATGGTCAATTTTTCATTATATGTAAAAATTCATATAAATGACATTAAATTCTTCGATTTATTAGTGTTAAAAAAAGGGGCCTTAAGGTCCGGGATCCTTTCAGACAAGTGTTTGAGTGAGTGAAGGTCTAGCAAAAAACCCAAACCATAATTTAAAAGATTACAATCAATAAGCATAACGAATTAGAAAACAAGCAAAACTAAACAAATCAACGGTAACATTATGCAAAGGAGCCAAAGTGAATCCCAAATGGAGATGATACCAGGTACCTGGGGAAAGTAAGCATCTCCTGTTTGCTAGCACCACTCGTCACTATAGCCTTGTAGAGAAGGATAAATATACCAAAATACAGTATTTTATATCGACGGCTGTTGCGTACAGTTAGGCAATGTTGTGGGCACCTTTTCTCATTACATGTAAATTGTGGTTTCGCATCAGATCGAACAGTCAGCTTTGTTTGCTTACTTTCAGACTAGTAATGATCGCCCTTCGGATAATTTTTGGATTGGATGTAGAAATATTGTAATCACATAGCGTTATCTACATTTTGTAATTTCACTTGGTTTCATATGCTCTTCAGTTTAGATCCTTTTGAGGTTTCTTACTTTGTAGACATGTTGTTTGTCAATTTTTAGTCATTGTAAGAACATAATGCCTTCAGCATAGTGAAACTAAACAGCAACGCCTAAATTACCAGCGTATAAACTTTCGCATAATATTGCCTATGTGCTTTCTTCAATTTTCTCTCTTTGCTTAAAACTTGTCTTCCTTGCATTCTGATCTGAAATATATACTGTATGTCAAAACATAACTGATCTGCCAGTTTCCTGACTATCTGCTATAGTCTCTTGTCATTGAGAGTATTTTACGCCCCTTGAGATGTCAGATACAAAACAGCTTTCCTATTGTCAACAACTTATATTTCTCTCAATTGTATTACCACAAGTTTGACCGATTGAAGTTCATTCTTTCTTTTGTTCTTGTGCAGAAACTTCTTTACTGGTCAAGCCTCTTTGTATCTTTACAAACATGGTCAGCTTAAAGTTTCAAGTCTTTTATCATATGTACAGTAAAATGTATCGTTTCGGGGAAATCATATGCATGCATTTTTTCTTGCGATCGAGCAGACAACATTTAAAAAATTTCAAGGAAATAAAAAGGAAAAAAAAAGGAAGTTAGATATACATGTACAATCTACGTCTATAAAAAGATGTTGTGTTAGCTGTAAATTATCACTGAAATTTAATTCTTTTACAGATAAAAAGTCCATAAAATACACAAAATCACAAAATGGTAAGTATTCTATTAGCGAATGAAAACTTACCATTTTAATCTAAGTAATAATGTCGCTCTAATATACTACACACAACTATGAACTTACCGGTATTTTCTTGAAAAGACACAAAATAATGTGCGTGTCTGTCGCTGTTGTCTTGTAACGTTGTCTTGTTTGATTATTTTGGGTTTGTTTTTTTTCAGTATCTGGTATAGAAATGGACATGAAAGTACAAAGTTTTGTAGATCACCTCTCTGAAAAAAATTGGACATATGCATAGCTCCTTCATTCAAGCATAATTCAATTGATTCAGCATCCGGCTTGAAATATTCTTCGTCGCAAAATATTATGATTTTTATTAAAAACAAAGGATGATCTCACTGAAGGCATAGCTTAGCAGGTTTTGAGGTCAAGGAAAGTTCTGTTTTATATTTTTTTTGAAGATTGTGAATTTTTGGAATCTGAATCTGATTTTGGGTTATGTGTTTTTTGTGATTTTTTTTGGTTGTGATTTTGGGTTTTGTGTTTTTTTGTGATTTTTTTTTGTGATTTTGGGTTTTGTGTTTTTTGTGCTTTTTTTTTGTGATTTTGGGTTTTGTGTTTTATGTGATTTTTTTTTGTGATTTTGGGTTTTATGTTTGACTTTCATTCACTAAATTCGACTTTTTGCTCCTCATGAATTAATTTTGTATGGATTTCCTCTATTTTGGTCTCGAGCATCACTGATGAGACATTACTAGTTCAAACGTGCACGTGATGTACTGAAATTTTATAAAAGAACACATATTTCATTATCAGCAATTGTTATAATATTAGGCAGATCAACCTCCCCCATATGGAGTCGCTCCCCCTCAGCCAGGATTCGACAAGCAAGGCTATCCACCACCTCAGCAGGGATATGCTCCACCTCAACAAGGATATGCTCCACCTCAACAAGGGTACGCTCCGCCTCCTCAGGGCTACGCCCAACCCCAGCCGGGTTATGCTCCGCCCCCTCAAGGATACGCACCGCCGCCCCAAATGACACATAGCGCAAGTAACACTAATACCACAGTTGTTGTTGCCGGTGGTGCTCCGGCACAACAGACATTAGTTGTGCAACAACATGAAAGGTAACTTTCGCTAAAGATGATATACATTGAAACATGCAAATGATCATGGAGTTGCTGAATGCTTTAATCATCCAACATTTTTAGTTGGCTTTCACATATGACATGAATATCTGAAGAAATGCGTGTGTCGCCGCAACATTAATTATGTATGCTGGTAAATGATGGCTCTTCTTTTCTTTTTCTTGACCAGTTAAAAAGACCTAATGAAAAGCCCAAATTGACCTTTATTTGTTTATTTACAATTTTGTTACAAGAGGCTAATCTCTAGTAAACTTCACTTGTCAATCGGTTTCTTTGACTTCTATGCTGTCGAATTTTTTAATCTTTCTGATCTTGGAACATCATAATTCTTAATCTTTTAATAAGAGGTCATTTTTTGTAATAATTTAAAATCTCGATTAGTTTGCGGTTATGACGAAAACGATTATTAGGAAATGATAGACAAATCTTCTTATATTAGTATAATAAAATTATTTGACAAAAACCCTTAAAATGCACTCATTCCTTGTGACTACATGTTGATCTTCATTCTTTTACAGGTTTGCTGACAGAATTTGTCTCAATTTAATAATCACCTTGTTCTTCTGGCCTTGGGTCATCGTCTGGATTATAATGGTAACAGATATCTTCATAATTTGTTGTTTCAATTCAAATTACTTATATAATTTGGTTGATAGGGCGAAATCTAGGTTTCTGTATACCGTACTTTTTTTCGTCTTATTCTTGGACGTGAGACTCAATAATTATTGTTTAAGAAATATTTTTTTCGCAAATGATTTTCAACTATGAGTCTTTTTTGAAGACATGCTTCGTGCAGGAATCTAACATAAAACTTATGACGTCATAAAAAATTGAATTGAACAACATTTCAAACCAAGTTAAAATTCAGCAGACGCGTTTCGGATAGCGAAGGAAAGGAGGGGATCTCCAACAAGACTGCGTTGCAGCACCATCAGCAAAACACCGAAACACCCCAACTGAAAACCACAGAGTAGACACACCAGGGGTTTTTTTTCCTTGTTTTGGGGCCGAATTTCGGCCCCTTCCCAATGCCAAATTTCCTCTATTTTTCCCAAAAAATCACCCTGAAACTCCCAAAGAGGAATTATGAAAAAATCACCTGAGAAAATTAGACCCAAAACCTGGAAGTCAGCACAAACTGTCCTATTTCTAAGTGCATTTTTAAAAGTATTTTATTCATCCCATGTTCAGTTCAAGCAAATTAATGGATTATCAGTATTAATAAATGATTCTTTAAGGTTATACTTTGGTGAGAATTTGTACAAAATTTTTCCCAATTTCAGCAAAATGTCGCAAATTTTCCCAAATGGGACAGGTACAGGCACCTTCCCCCCCCCCCCCCCCCCCAAAAAAAAAACCCTGCACACACAATAAGAGACTCAAAAGGGAACACAATGATATCAAAATACCTAACACCAAAGACTACACATAGATCGACAATACCGATGGGCAATCGGTGTTGACTTCGAACGGCCATGGTAAGTAGCAAATGGTGTTGGTATCCGGATTACGTGCGCATAACCCTTCCACTTTCCGGTTACCCAGAGGTTTTGAAGAGCTAAATCCCCATCAGGGGTACTTCATGCCAAAGTGATTATCAGACACGACCATTTCACTTTAAAAGAAGCATCCTCAAGTTTGATTTGTTTTTAATTTTGAGTTTCTACTTTGTAAAGAGTGTGCGGCATCAACTTTCCTGTAGGGTCAATTCAGTAGCAAAATTAAATAAAATCTATCACGGAAAGATCATTGATATCGTTTTGATTGTAAGGTCTATTCATTAGCATACTTAAATAAAATCTAAATAATAATTGGAGGGATTGGGCTAGGATGATAACCTCCTTTACTTCAATTATTATAATGATATTTTACGATGGAGTGACAAGTTTCCGATGTAGCAAACCAATATATGATGAAAAGTACCAAAGCTCCTCTCAAAGCTAGCTTTCAGAACTAGAAGAAAGTAATTAATACACGTGAAACATTCTGTTGCAGGGAACGTGTTTTAAAACTGTTCCATATTGCGGGTAACCTAACCATTTGTTATATGAGTGGCAGATGTCCATCCCAAGTCGACACCAATTACCCATCGGTCTCGTTGGTTTATGTGTAGTCGGTTCTTCTACGTCGTATGTGTTTACTCGTATCAGGTGTTTTGGTGCTTTGCTGTGTGTACAGCAATCGAGTCTGGTTGGAGATTCCCTCCTTTCTTTTAATGCCAAAGTGATGGGATATGATGCTACAGGACTCAGGTTTTAGAAATTTGAGATAATTTTGTAAACAGAAATTTTCAAATGCTTTTGAAGAAATATATAATTTGATTATCCAGATTATGTACGAATGACCTCTTTACCCATGATAAAAGGATCTCAAATAAGACTGGGTGACATACCAGAGCATTTAGTTGTTGATGATATGAACAAGACATTCAAAGATGCAAAAGGAACAAATGCAAAGATGCAAATGTTCCGGGAATTTGCTTTTTTATTTAAGAATATAAAGTAAACGGGTATATGTCACAATAGAAGTGATATCTTTGACAAAACAAAGTTGATATCTATTGGAATACAGATTTAGGTTTAAGTGTGGAAGTATGAATTTCATTTCTCGTCCAGTACACGGCCAATTGTGCCTCACATGAAATTCATATGAAATGAGCATCATGTAAAATTAACATGAAAGTTATAAATTTCACATAACATTTATGTGAAAAATATTTCACATGAATTTCACATGAATTTCACATGAATTTTTCTAAATGACCTTCACTGGAAACCGAATTCTCATAACATCCATGTAAAAATCTTCACATGAATTTCATGTGAAAATCTTAAGGTAAATTTCATGTTCGTGCTCGTTTCACATAATTTTCATGTGAACTTTCATGTAAAGTTCATGTAAATTTCACATGAATTTCATATGAGGCACTATTGGCTGTGTATATTATCTATTATGCCCTACTTGATTGTTGTTAGATAAGATAACTAACCCGATACGTAATTTATAGTATGTTCAATCGCTATCTCGAAAATGATAATTTTATTGAAGTATCATCACAATGAATAAATCACTGTCATAATAAAACTTTATCTTTTTCTGTAGTGCATTGTGGAGAAATAGAAATCGGATACAACTGAAAGCTGATGCCACAGAAGATTCACAGAAGATGAATGATATAAAGAACAATCGCATAATGACACACATTACGGTTTTATGAACTCATGACAAGCGGGTTACCTTTAATGGTTTTTACCGCTCTTTTTAATATTGTAAAATTTCACTAAAACAATAGCAATTATGTTACAACTTAGATCGTTATACAAAACCTTTTCCTGCACTTTTGAAAAAAAAAAAAAAAAAAAAATTTTCCAATGATACAAATAGGGTTTTATGATATTTATTATATAATGTTTGCTATTTAGTTTGTTAATAAGAAACCGTCATTTTGTCAAAAGTCCTCACGATTTTTTGTCATATAGCAAATTCATGTATTACTTAGACTCTTCGATTTTAAACAATAGTACAATTCTAAGTTACAAGATACAAATACTCAAATTGTTTTAGAGAAATTTCCTTCATATCAAAAGGAGTTTATGAAAGGCTCTGAAAATTGTACATTTTCTTTTAATAGAATGAACATTTATATAATACTTTAAGGCGTTCTTGTCACATGCAATGCAAAGTAAGACTTATTAAATTATTATCTCTCTCTTTATCTATATATATATATTATTAATTGCTTTGCTATCATTGAAATATGCAAAGTGCAAAACTATTCTGAAATAAACTGAGCATACGAAGTGAGTATGATTCAAACAGAAAAAACCCGCAGTGAATGGGTATACAAAACCATCAAAATATGCAACAACTCCCCCCCCCCCCCCAAAAAAAAACCCCAACCAACCAACGAGACCATTCTGCTAAGGAGCAAAAGTGACATCCTAGTGGAGATGAGATCAAGTGTCCGTGGAGGAATAAGCATTTCCTGATTGAAACTAACACCAGTCTAATCAGCAATGAATGATAGATAAAAATTGATAAATGGATTAAATTCTGTATTTTGGATGGCTCTAACCTAAAATATATTTCATTCTTCGGACGATGGGATATTACATTGTTTTATATTTTCCTACTTTCGTTCATTCAATTATGTAGTGACAAACTCTGTCGTTCACAAAATACCCCATGTTTTTAAGTTGTTTCTCAATAAGTCGTCTACTGTTCAGATCGAAGCGTATAAATAGCTGAATCTCTGCGATAAAAAATCCTTGAGCATCCAAACTTCATTTTCAATGGGCAAATGAAACCTTGAATACATAAGAAAGATAAAGAAGAGATCCTAAACAGTGACAGAAAGCGAATGATACTAGGAAACTAGAAGGCGCTACTACAGTAAATTTGGCATTAAGGTATTAGGGATATAATAAAACGTACTTCCATACCTAACTTATTTTCAAATATTTGATTTTTTTGACGTTTTATTCAACTCGAATTGAAAATGTATTTTTTAAATGTTTCTTTCTACTCACCTTGAAAATGTATGCCGAAGTCGTGCGTCTTCGGCCAACTTCGTGGTATTTACTTTTTCTGTTATAATACAACACGTGTCTGGTAAATTAGAATTAGTTTGAAATATTCTTCAATAGGTTAAGAGTTGGAACACTTCCATCTTGTTAGCACTGATACTTATTTTCTTGTTCTGTGTTAAGCATGTTAATTAGTTCCCCGCGATTGGATGTTAAAAGTGTAATAATAAATTCTTTCAGCTCTATAGCCTAAAACAAGCTTTGTTTTGACCCTTTATCACTTTGACATCTTGTATTATTTTGCAATATCGAAAGTTTGTCGTTTCATCCAAACATATCATCGACATTAAATGAGTTTATTACCATCGTAGCACCATCCCCTAATGCTATTTTGGCCGTAAATTTTTATATCTGATTATGCTACTTAATTGACCCTACAGGAAATTTGGAGTTGCGCACTCTTTGCTAAGAAGATAACAAAAAAAAAATATCAAACTAGATGGCGCTATTAAAGTAAATAAATAACTTTGGCATTAAGTACCACTGATGAGGTATTTCTAACCGAAACACGTGTCTAGTGCATTAAAATTGGTTTGAAATTTTCGTCAAGCAGGTAACGAGTTAGAGGAATATCCTATTATCATACGTACATGATTGAATGTGAAAATCGTATATTCAAAATGATTATATCCCTCTGTAATACTACCTTAATCACATCGTCATTTCCGTTTTAACTCTGGTATCTTATCGCGCTGCCACTCGTGATATTTTATCTTTTGTTGTGGTTTCTGCACGTTGGAGGTAGGCCGTACTTATTTCATCTCGATTTTCAAAAATACTAATTCAGCGTTATCATAAATTTATTATTAGTTATAATAGATTCATTTAAAAATAACATTATATTGTATTGTGAATGGAAAAACATGTCTTTACGTTAAGAACGGATTTAGTTACATGTACGGAAATAATTTCATGAATTATATCCTTGAGTTTTCACAGTGTAAAGAAGGTGAAGATACGGAAATATTAAGGTGACATACGTGTAGATAACAAAATACAGAAAACGACAAATAAGTACCTATCTGTTGGTCAGTCTCAAAGTCGAGAAGGCAAGGCTAAATCACTAGAAATTTTATTAGAACGATTGCGAACCTCGAAATGAATAACATTACGAAGTGAGACCAGGTGCCCCGGGAGAGTCAGCGTCTCCTGATTGCATTTAACACATACAAAAATAATGCTTTTGATTAAACGTTTTTCATGAAATACAAATTTTGATTGAATATACCTAGAATACGTATAGAATATAATACGTATAGAATAGAATACGTAGAAACATCCGATGTATATATAATAGAGCAAAATTTTTAAAAAATAATTTCATCAATACCCATAACACAGGGCTAAATTTGATATCAAACGAAAGAAAATTACATGGATCATCTGATTTGACCTGCCGTAAAAAATCGTACGGTCAGATTTTCTGTAATTTCAGAAAAAACCTGGAAAATTAGTATAATTCAAGAATATGGACAAATATGGACAATGACCATATCACAAAACACAGTACAAAATCGATAACTCAGGAAATCACAAACCAGGTGCCCAGGAAGAGTCAGCATCTCCTGCTTGCATGCAACACCCGTCGCTTTATTTCGACAGAAATATCACATCCGGTAATTTCCATTTCGGA
The DNA here is from genome assembly GCA_028142955.1 of Pinctada fucata. Lineage (NCBI taxonomy): Eukaryota > Metazoa > Mollusca > Bivalvia > Pterioida > Pteriidae > Pinctada > Pinctada fucata. Next base: position 13,964,978 of record AP027105.1, read on the forward strand.
AGATATAAGTATAGTTTGTGGTAGGATTATTCAAACGGTCTAAGACAGAATATCATTCACCATTCTGGACAATCCCCATATCGACCGTAGAACTTCCTCAGTGGCGATGTTATTCGATCACAAACGAATCCCTGACTGAGAAACTTATCTGAAAGATGCCTACCTCTCTGAACAAACTCTGTATATTTGCTACTTGCTCTGGCATAACGTATTGGAATATGAACAAATATTTTTTAAAAAGAAAAACTTCTTTTTTGATACTCATGGATAGCCGAGGTGACAGAAATAAATGTCATTATGCATATCGAAGTTGAAAATTTGTGGATCAAATTGATTTTTCTTATTACAACTTCATAGATGGATGAGCACAAATTATTAGATAAGTAGGTAATTTCATAATTCATTTCTTTTACTTGAAGGAGCAGTAACAATAAGGGCTTGGTTTAGCCTTGTAATAAATTTAATTATTTCTCGTGCGATATCCTTCCTTTGAATGGTAAGGTCTGTTATGTTAAAATATAATGTATAAAATGAAGTAGATTCCTTATAGGTTTTCTTTAATTGAAAAAAAGAAATTGTTGTAAGATTTTATAATTACGGTTTTAATATATTCGGTGAATTTCTCAATCCGGAAACTGGAAACTGTCTTATTTTACACTATGCAGTCACCTTGTTAGCTTCCAAGCACGAAATTCACAATGTGAAGAAATATACAACTTTATATCCTTTATTTCGTTCGTTACTGTTGTTTATTTAATCGAATTACACTCATAATAGTTATTTCATTAGATAAATAGAAAAAAGAAGCAAATTGAATCCATTTAACCGCGTTATAGACCAATTGTTCAAACATTACTCATCCTCCCTTTTTCGCTTTTTGCCCGTGGGACATTGTTCCACTCGGATATACAGAACCCCACTTGGTCAGTATAATTTGTTTTAATGATATACACGTTTGGTAAAAGTGGCATTCTGTAAATCGGGATGAAACAATGTTTAACGTTTTCAAATTCATTAGCATCATTTTAAAGCAGATAGATTTACAGCATGAACCAAACATGTATGTTTCGGGTATTTAACCCTCGTTAATGTTGTACAAAATTATTTTTGTTTTTCACTGATTTCTACGGAAGAAAACCTCGTTTAACCCAAATATCATCCTTATTATGATTCATGTACCCAAAATGACAATATATATTCAGACGTAACCCTAATTTGTTAGGATCGTATAGACTGTATTGTATAGGATTGTATAGTTAGGATTTTATAGACATAGATTATACTCTATGTCTTCCGGGGTGGAAGTGACCGGATGTGACAGTTCTACCGAATTGGAGCAGCGGGTGTTGCATGCAGGCAGGAGATGCAAACTCTTCCTGGGCACCTGGTCTTACTCCCATATCGGGAGTTCGCTTCTTTTCATGCTTTTATTTGTTTGCTTTGGTTCCTGTTTTATCCTGATTTTGTATGCCTTCGATTTCTGATTTTCTGAATTATCGATTTTGTGCTGTATACAGGGATATGGTCATTATCCATATTTGTCATTGTTGACATTCTAAAAGCTCCTTTTAAAAATGAAAATTCAACATAGGAATTAACGAAATGAAACGTTCGTTTGATATGTGAATGTTTCTTTTGGAAAGTTTGATAGAGATCGATTTAAAATCGTTGGAGTTACAGGCAACAAAACAGCCCTCCTCTCCTCCGAACTTTGTTTTTAGCGTTTCATTGAAATATATACTAAGTAAAGTTTCCTAGACACTGCGGAGTTTAACACGATAAAAATACAGCTAGGTTGAATTTGGATATTCGAAAAATTTCTTGAAATTTCTCAAACGTTTGTCCTGTGGCATCATATCCAAACCATCCTGCTTCGTCTTTCGGTACATAGTTGAAAATAACAAATTTCTGCAAACTTATCTGTTCTTAAATGATGCTATTGAATTTGAAAACGTTTAACATACGTGTATATGACTATGTTGTTTTATTTTGAAGAAGTTGACAAACTTATATCGTTTTTTTTTTAAATGTTATCTTTTTTCTGTTCAAACTCTGTTCTGATTATATCAAAACATGCGAGATAAAAGTATTTTGTCCTCCCTAATTAAGGAAATAATGATGCCAAACAAAGATGTGATCAACAAAACAAGGAAATATGCATCCACTTTCACAATCTTCAAGTTAGATCGAAAGCGTAGCTAGCTATACGGCTCCATTACATCTACATTATGACCTCAAAAACTCTTCCTCCGTTTGACGGTTTCACAACACTTGTAGCTTAAACGTAACTTAAAGAGTTGTACTACATACTAATTGTAGTTATTTAGTTTTTTCGTCGGGAAGGAATAGAGTTGGAATACCTCCTTATTATTATAGATATCTAGTTTCTGATTAGCTGATCGTTGATGGTCATTATCCGATGTTGATCGCTTACGATGAATGTTACCTCGTATATCTTAATTAAGAGATTTCGATATCTTTATATCACTATACAGGCTTCAATCTAGTCTTAAGGACATATCTAATTTTTTTTTAATATTCCTGCAAATTGCTTAAATATTACACGTCTTCAAATTCACACAAGATATCATTGATATATATAAATGAATAAAAAAAGCACAAACAAACTATGAACATCAAACAACCACCCTTACAGCAATCAAAGACTCTCATATAAATAAGAATTAATACTTCAAATTAATTCATTTTAGTGCGTGTGAAATCCTACCCAAGTTTAGAGTTATTCCGCTTTTGCTACAAAACGATTTAATTTCCCTGAAAACGTGTATGCCTCGTTTTCACTAGTTTATTTGGAACCAACCAATCAAATGTTTTTAAGGTTAAGTGACGTCATTGGGTCCTTCGTCCATTCACTTTTTCGACGCTTACCAACGCGCGAACAGCTAAAACATTTTTATTTAATTTATTCAAGATATTTTATTCCGGAAAAGTGAATTTTGTACGTCAGTAATTGGACTTATCGAGAAACAATATATATATATATATATTCTATTTGGGAACTGTCATAGTAGAAACAGTGAATTTTTTGGATAAGAACATGGGAAAATCTAAAGCGACACCACGTGGAACCCCTGCCCGTGCTCCAGGGCGCCGAGTCCGTAGGCAGCAGGCTCATCCGTACCCGGTTCAATCTACCCCGCCTTCATCAAGACGTCAGTGGCGTGTGACGGGAACATCACAGACAGCACCACCACAAGTTGACTTCGGAGTTCCAGAAATTCCAGGGGCTGAACATTCAGTAAACAATCAGGCATCCGGCCAACCTATCTTGAGTACGGAACCTGTGCAGGGACTGGGACCATCTCCTGGCGTTGCTCCGCAGCCTTTCATCCCCGACGCAGCTCCGAGTTCAGGTAATGAACATTCGTCATTGTCTGATAATTCAGTATCAGCAATGTCTAGTATTTTTGATAATGTAGGTGAACATGTCCCTCTCAAATTAAAAGAAAAAATTTGGAATGGCCAGTTTATTGATTTATCTTTATTGTTAAAATCTGCACGCGACATGACGTCTGAATTAGAGTCCGGCGGGGAGGTTATCCTTAAGGACGGGAAATTAGTGGTACAAAAACACAAGTCCACTAAACCGCTATTTAATATTCATGCATGGACATCGGCCTTTCTTGTTTACATGAGTCTATATTTAGAAAAACACCCTTCTCGCGTTCAAGAAATGCTCAAATATATGCGAGATGTAAGGCTTGCTGCAAGCTGAGCCCCAAATCAAACGGCTTGGGTGAGATATGATGAACAATTTAGATTAAAACGCGCTAATAATCCTCAATCATCATGGGGCATAATAGACAATGAACTTTGGCTTGTTTGTATGTCTAATTTTCGAGGAGAAAACTTTTTTCGAGGCGAAAAACCAAATTCAAACTTTCAGCCCCATTCCCAACCTACCCTCGACACCGACCAAAAGTCAGTTGTTAGCTCGACCGCAAAGCAAATTTGCTGGCGATTTAATAAAGGAAATTGCCGATTCAACAGGAACTGCAATTTTCAGCATAGGATCAAATCACCCAGTCTTTAAATGTACCGCATCAAAACCTAAATTTCCCACCAACTAAGCATGGTATTTATGGCAATATTTTCATGAAAGGATATTCCCCTATTAACATTGACAATTTGACAAAAATGCTTAACATATATCCAAACAAAAAGATGGCAGAATTTCTTGAAGATGGTTTTAAAAATGGCTTTTCACTCCAGTATACGGGACCGCGTTTTCATTATTTCTCTAAGAACTTAAAAAGTGCAGAACAAGCACAAGATATCGTTTTGCAAAAAATCAATAAAGAAATTCACGCAGGCAGAGTTGCCGGGCCATTTGGTTATCTCCCCATTTCTAATCTAAGAATTTCACCGTTAGGTTTAGTACCGAAAAAGGGTGGCGATTTTAGACTTATACATCACCTGTCTTATCCAAAGCATGGGTCAGTAAATGATTTTACTCCAGACGAGTACTGCACAGTGCATTATGCAAGTATCGATGATGCAGTTGACCTTATACGAAAACTCGGTCAAAAGGCTTTGTTGGCAAAATCTGATATCAAGTCCGCATTCCGCTTACTACCAGTTTGGCCTGGTGATTTTGAATTACTTGGCTTTTCATTCAAGGAACAATTTTATTTTGACAAATGTTTACCATTCGGTTCGTCAATTAGCTGTTCTTTGTTTGAAAAATTTTCAACATTCATACACTGGGCTGTAGATAGGTCAATGTCACTCCCGTCGTCTCAAATAATACATTATTTGGATGATTTTCTTTTTTGTGCAAAACACGGAACGACTCAGTGCCACGAGCTTATGAGAAAATTCAACGAGATATGTCAAGAGTTAGGAGTGCCTATAGCCGAAGATAAAACAGAGGGCCCTACGACTAGATTAACTTTCTTAGGGATTGAATTTGACACAATAAACATGACAATGAAACTTCCCGCAGAAAAATTACGTGAGATAACAGAAAAAATTCAGTCCATGTTGCTTAAAAAGAAAACCACATTGAATGATCTTCAGTCGCTAATAGGTTCGCTGAACTTTGCATGTCGTGTAGTAAACCCAGGGCGTGCCTTTTTGCGCAGACTCATCGATGCAACTATATCTGTTCATAAAGCACATCACAGAATTCGAGTATCCGAGTCAATGAAAGATGACCTTAAAGCATGGCTTGAATTTATCACTAATTATCATGGAATTACGGTCATGCCAGATCAATTATGGATCAGTACTGAACAACTTGAATTCTTTACTGATAGCGCTGGGGGGAAATACCGAGGTTTCGGCATATATTTTCAGGGACATTGGGCTTATGCTACTTGGCCGAGCTCTTGGGTCGATTCCGGATTGATGCGAAATATTACTTTCCTTGAGTTACTGCCTGTTGTTACAGCAGGAATTATCAGGGGTCAATATCTTGAAAATAAGAAAGTCGTGTTTCATATTGATAATTTATCAGTTGTGCAAATAATTAATAAGAAGTCTTCAAAGGACCCCTGCGTTATGCGTTTAATCAGAAAACTTGTTATATGTACCTTGCATAGAAATATATTAATACGTGCCGAGCATATTCCAGGAATTTTTAACGATATAGCTGATGCTATTTCTCGTTGCCAGTGGGACAAGTTTCGCAGGTTGGCTCCCCAAGCGGATCCTCGCTCTACCCCGGTACCCCAGGAAATATGGACGATATAAATACCAGGGCATCAATTTTACTGCAAAACTCGATGGCTTTTAAGACCCAAAATACTTATCAGACTGCGGTCTCATTGTTACAAAAATTTCAAAACCAGTATAATCTTGCAACTGTGTGGCCTGTAAGTATCGAGCAAATTGTGCAATTTCTCGCCTTTCTATCCTTAAAGAACCTTTCATCGTCAACTATTATTACATATCTTAGCGGCTTGAGCTATCACCATAAAATAAGAGGGTTAAAAGACAACACAAAATCAATCATTGTAAATAAAGTATTGGAAGGTATAAAGAGATGTGGTAGCAGGAAGAAAGATATTCGATCCCCTATTACACTTCCTTTACTAGACAAACTAATAAGTGCGCTCCCATCAGTTACAAGCTCAAAGTATGAATCGTTATTATTTTCAGCTTCATTCTCGCTAGCATTCTATGCTTTCCTAAGAATCAGTGAGTTTACAGCACCTAATGGAAATAATTATCCGAATCGTGCAATAAACATTTCAGATGTAGAAACTGATCAAAGTTCAAAGTCCCTTTATCTGCGTATACGTCAATCAAAAACCGACCAGTACGGAAATTCGGTAACGCTCCTAATCAAAGCCGCACCACATCGCTCTTCATGTCCGCTTGCTAATGTTTTGAATTGGTTCCCTTTAAACTATGGTCTGGTCCCTGATTCTTGGTCCATTTGCCCTTTTGCCTATTTGCCTTTTGGTCTCTTCGTAGAAATTGGTCTGGTCTATTTCAGGTCACTTTATGCTGTTTTTGTTTACATTTTGAGGACATCGAGGTGCTTCACCTCAATCACCCTGGTCAGTGCCAGTTTAATGTGTCTGTACAATTCGATATACATTCTATTTAAGACCTTTCATCTTCTCGCTATTAGTCCGCTGGGAATACAGTTCCACAAAGTTTTCTAAACAGCTGCCAAGAGAGAGAGAGAGAGAGAGAGAGAGAGAGAGAGAGAGAGAGAGAGAGAGAGAGAGAGAGAGAGAGGATATTCCATATTTATATTTCGTACCTTGGTGGGTACTTAGCAGAGGTTTGAAATTTTTTAGTGGTTTGAAATTTTCTTCATGAAGGTAAAGAGTTGGAACACTTCCGTATTATTAGCAGCAACGCAAGGACTTATTTACGGGTAGGTAATTAATGATCCGATTAAAGTGCATTCATGGATTCGATTGAAATGTTCTGATAAAATATAGGATCTCAAATGATTTTCTATTTCATACCGTATTGAAACGAGTTGTGTGAATTTTACATCCCCAAGCCTTGGCGAGCGGATTGAAATCACACAACATAAACACTGATTGGGATAGAAACATTATTTGAGAATCTTTTCATCACATTAGATCTGACGTTATTAATCGAAATAACGTCAAAATATTATAATTCCTACTTCATTTCTTGCAAATAACGTGCCAGCGTCACCGTTTCTATTGTGACGTCACAAAGAATTGAAGCGCTTCATCCAATGACCACGCTCCCAAAGTGATAATTATGTAACGTGTTATTATAAAATTTATTTATGAAATGGCTTTATGTAATCGAATAAATGGTATGTCATGTGATAAATATAGGATCTCAAATGAATTTTCATTTCATACGATGTATTATGAAACGAGTTTTGAGTTTCATATCCCCGAACCTTGGCGAGGGGATATAAAACGCACGAAGTTCATAATACATCGTATGAAATAGAAACATCATTTGTTAACGTCAAAATAATAATCCCGACTTCATTTCTTGCAAATAACGCGCCAGCTTGGCCAAAACTTTGTGGAATTGTGCGTATTCCCAGCGGACTAATAGCGAGAAGACGAAAGGCTTAATTAGAATGCATATCGAATTGTACAGACACATTAAACTGGCACTGACCAGGGTGATTGAGGTGAAGCACCTCGATGTCCTCAAAATGTAAACAAAAACAGCATAAAGTGACCTGAAATAGACCAGACCAATTTCTACGAAGAGACCAAAAGGCAAATAGGCAAAATGGCAAATGGACCAAGAATCAGGGACCAGACCATAGTTTAAAGGGAACCGTTTTGAATTATATTAAGTCGCGACCAAATGTTGAGAATCAGCAATTATTCATTCACTTTAATGGGAAACCGCTGACATCTTATCAGTTTAACGCAGTTCTAAAGAGAGCAATTTCTTTCTGTGATCTTGACAATGAATGTTTCAAATCTCATAGTTTTCGTATCGGAGCCGCAACTGAAGCATCTAGAAGGGGATTCCCTGACGATACAATTAAACAATGGGGTAGATGGTCTTCACAGGCATATATGACATATATACGAATTCCTCTATCCGAATTCTAATATAAAAGTATCTATTATTTATATATATAGGTAGCAAGTCTGTTTGGATTGTTGGGTCATCAATTGTACGCTGGGCGTATCAACATAATCGTACCAGACCATCATTAGGCATCAATAATGCACGCATTCTTTGGTTTGGCTATCCAGGAATGAAATGGGGCGATTTAGATGATCGAATAGATAGCCTTCTCCGCACTAGACCTCCCCCAGATATATTGGTAATTCAATTAGGATCCAATGACCTCACAACTAAGAAATCTCTCGATCTAATCCATGATATGGAGTGTAGTTTTCATAAGTTTAATAACATACTCCCCCGAACTACATTAGTTTGGTCTATGATGCTGCCTCGGTGTTATTGGCATACAGCACTGAAACCAGCAAAAATTGAAAAAGCTAGGAAAATTGTCAACTCTAGAATTAAGTCAACTGTGACGGAAATAAATGGAAGAGTAATTCGCCACCCAAAAAATTATTGCAAGACTTAAAGATCTTTATCGCCATGACGGCACTCATTTATCAATTGAAGGCAATAACATATATAGTCAAGATATCAAGCTTGCTTTGGAATGCTTTATGAACTCAACAAGCACTATATTTCCAGAAATGGATTAAAAAAAAACAAAAAAAAAAAAAAACAAAAAACAAAACAAAACAAAACAAAACAAAAAACAAAAACAAAACCAAAAAACCAAAAAACCAAAACAGAAAACAAAAACCACATTAAATTAAATGCACGATGGGGTGAGTGTGTAGAGACGTACTCATGTGGCGCGATTCTGGGAGACCACAGATCCATATATCTAGTCCAGCCACCATGTTAGGGTAGATCTACCTGCTGTGCAGTAGGAGGTCCAAGTAAATAAAAGCCTGGTATGGGCAACATATGAAAATCACTGCCATGTCATCTCTTTAGTACAAGGAGGGACGACTCTTCAGTCTGTGCAGACTGGGAGGGCTACTTCCGTCGGGTACAGGCGGGGTTCGATTATGTAATATTGCAGCAGGCCGCAGTCTGCAGGAGGCACCTTGGACTGGCTATGTGTATCTTACCTTTTCATAGTACATGATTGGTTAATTCTGGATAGGTCTCATTCTTATGCAGAATGGACCGCCCGGTCTCCCGGAATCGTTTCATCGTGCTTTGGCCTTATCTTCCAACAAAATACTTAGTTGTACATTATAGGAGGTTAATTTCTAAATGTCATGATTTTGATGTAATAAATTTTGAAATTTTATTTCATATTTTCATTATTATTAATGATTTGGTCTCGCATTAAATAAGAATTAATACTTCAAATTAATTCATTTTAGTGCGTGCGAAATCCTACCCAAGTTTAGAGTTATTCCGCTTTTGCTACAAAACGATTTAATTTCCCTGAAAACGTGTATGCCTCGTTTTCACTAGTTTATTTGGAACCAACCAATCAAATGTTTTTAAGGTTAAGTGACGTCATTGGGTCCTTCGTCCATTCACTTTTTCGACGCTTACCAACGCGCGAACAGCTAAAACATTTTTATTCCCACCCACCCACCCATTTAGATCCTGATTCTGCCGCGAGTTTTTTATATATTTTCAGCTGTCCTGGTATCGTGCTCCATATGGAAAAACGTTCTACAGGGCCAAAGGACCAAGTACATCCTGGCTATTGCAAGGGAAATGTGGACTGAACATTGTACTAAGTATATAGTATCTCACCAGACACTTAGACTCAACAGGAACTTAACAAAGACTACCGGAAGTGAATATACGTGTGCGCAGTGATTCAGTTATGTTGTATATTAATACTATGTTACATTGTATGTTGGATTCGTTTCTAAAATTTTATGTACAATCAAGAAAACTAGTACTCTTTATAATTTGTGTAATTGAACAATGATTATATAATTTAATCTACTTAAAATTGTCATTGAACTTTTAATGGTAAAGGAATGTGGAAAAATTTTTTAGTATAAGTACCCAAGTAATGAAAATAATATGTCACTGCAGATGTGCGCGATTCTGGGAGACCACAGATCCATATATCTAGTCCAGCCACCATGTTAGGGTAGATCTACCTGCTGTGCAGTAGGAGGTCCAAGTAAATAAAAGCCTGGTATGGGCAACATATGAAAATCACTGCCATGTCATCTCTTTAGTACAAGGAGGGACGACTCTTCAGTCTGTGCAGACTGGGAGGGCTACTTCCGTCGGGTACAGGCGGGGTTCGATTATGTAATATTGCAGCAGGCCGCAGTCTGCAGGAGGCACCTTGGACTGGCTATGTGTATCTTACCTTTTCATAGTACATGATTGGTTAATTCTGGATAGGTCTCATTCTTATGCAGAATGGACCGCCCGGTCTCCCGGAATCGTTTCATCGTGCTTTGGCCTTATCTTCCAACAAAATAATTAGTTGTACATTATAGGAGGTTAATTTCTAAATGTCATGATTTTGATGTAATAAATTTTGAAATTTTATTTCATATTTTCATTATTATTAATGATTTGGTCTCGCATTAAAAGATATTAACAGGGAAGCAAATCAAATGATTTAAAGACAATATTGAAATAGAAAAGACCACACATAAAAGGATGTGTCGTCCTAAACGGTCATCCTTCTATACACATAGTTAATAGTTTACCTATCCCAATTACAGCCCTGATGTATTCAAAGATAACGCCCGACTATTATTTTTGATTTGAAGAATTGAATAGTTTGCCCCTCAAAAAAAAAAGACCCGAACAGAACAGAAGGGATGATGCAGGGATATCACAAGCTTCCGTTCAATTTCATATTAAAATTATATATGAATGTAACCAGGTACCCCCAACAATATCTCGGGTCCATGTATTACAGTCGGGAATAGGAAATTCAAATATTGTTATATGTCCCTAAAGTTGCGGTAATATATAAAACTGGTATTGTAGATATGTAGGATCTCAAATGATTTTCTATTTCATACGGTATTTATGAAACGAGTTACGTGAATTTTACATCCCCGAGTCTTGGCGAGGGGATTAAAATCACACAACGAGTTTCGTAAATACTGTATGGAATAGAAACATTACTAGTATTTGAGATTCTTTTTATCACATGAAATGTGACATAATTGATCAAAATAAGGTCAAAATGTTATAATTCCGACTTCATTTCTTGCAAATATACGCGCCAACGTCGCCGATTCTATTGTGACTTCACAAAGGATCTGGAGTGCTTCATTCAGTGACCTCGCTCCCAAAGTGATATGTAACGTGTTATCATAACATTTATTTATGACATGACTTTATGTAACTGAATAAAGGGTGTATCATGTGATAAATATATATATGTAGTCCCATGTACGTACGATAATACGCGCTTTTATGCTACAGAATCGTGAAACCTCCTTCCCATTCTGCAACCCTCTCCTTTGCATACCTTGGAGGTCTCAAAGGGGTTCTCTGATAAAATGCATCATTAAAAGCATCCAGTTGATTTTGTAACAGCTACTTATCTTAAAGGAGAGTATGTGCAGATGATAGTGGGAAAATATACAAAGTAGGTCAAAGGTATCTCAATGTTCAATACAAAGAAAACGAAAAGTCCTAACTCTGACCCACCTCTGATGTACTGAAATAACGTCAAAAGATACTTTTTATTATTTTGTAGAAATTTCATGCACAGTTATTCAATACACGTATTTTTATTTTAACTTGTCACAATCGAATCTCCATACAAGGTATTCATCGATACATTAAAATGACTTATAATTTCTTATGAATTTGTCAACAGGATGATGTTGTTTACTTTTATCAAACATATGTATATACCGACAAAAAGGTACGGTTTGATAGAAAATGTAACACATGGTCGACCAAATCTTCATCTACGGAATCTTCTTTGGGAAGTGACACTTAACGGAAAAGAATATACGCATTGGTTTGTTATATTTCTGTATAACTTCGTTATCGATAAAACATCTTAAAATTAAAACACATATATTTGTAGATATGTTTCTAGAAAAAAAAGTTTCAGGGCTTTAACAAGGATTCATTGTATTTCATAGAAATTTACATAAGAGTACATTATTTCGATAGAGGAAAAAATATTCTACCTCTAAAACAATTCTGTATCATATTTTCACATCTGATGCATGAATTGAACCTACATGCAAGCAGGAGATGCTTACTCTTCCTGGGCACCTGGTCTCACTTCCATATTGAGAGTTCGCTTCTTTTCATATGGTGGAGGTTTTTGTTTGTTTACTTTGGTTCCTGTTTTATCCTGATTTTGTATGCCTTCGGTTTCTGATTTTGTGAATTATCGATTTTGTGCTGTATACAGGGATATGGTCATTATCCATATTTGTCACTTCTATATAAAAAGAACAAAATATAAGAAAACAGAGGACATAAACGATAAATATTTCGTTTTCAATTTTCACGATTTTACCACTTTTTATCTAGTTTAAACAAAATTTGGCAATGATATATTTTTTACGACAGCTGGTTTTGAAAGAAAGGCTATTAAGCTAACATTTTAGACCAAATTCAGGCCTATGTTAGATTCTTTTTGCTGCAAAATAAGTTCTCAAATTAAGCTATGAATTTGAAGACGTGTAACATTAAAACGAACGCTCCACTAATAAACCTTCGCTACTTTCATGGTCGGCCTCTTACCGTTAATGTTTGTCTCAGTGAATGCAAAAACCAAAAGGAAACAAAAACATAAAGGAACCTGAGATAAATCTGCGAATCATTGTACATGCGAAAATGCGGTCATAAAACCGCTAAAGAAAATGCCAGCGAATGATTCTACCTACTTATACGGCTACACCGAATCTATTTTATTTCTTTGCTAATAACATACATTTATAATTTACTCAGTTTATTTTGAAATAAACACAACACAGCTAGCCATGTAGTTGATGTGAAAATATTTGAAGCTCGTGATGAAAATTTTTAGTAGGAAAATTCAAGCAACAAGTGTATGAGTGAGTGATATTCATAGAAAAGTCCTGATCAGAATTTAAAAAACACTGTCAATATGCATAAAGAACTGCGAAACATGCAAAATCAAACGAATCAACCAAAACATTTTGCAACGAAGCACGAGTGAATTCCCATAGTGGAGATGTGATCAGGTGCCCTTGGAGAGTAAGTATCTCTTACTTGCTAACAACACTTAACACGTAGAACGTGTAAAAAAGCGGTCAATGTACCAAATTAAATGTTTGATAAATGGCGGTTACTGTAAACGAGGTTTTTTTCGCAGGGGAAAATTTCGCGATTATAACATCAAGACTTTTAGCTTGGGGGAAATACTCGCAATAAAAATGTCGTTCCCACTGTAAGAATGGCAACGAGAATATTTTCGCTTTGGGGAATTTTTCGCGAAATCCCTCTTTTCGCAAAACACGCGAAAATTATACCCACGCGAAAATTTCCACGTTTACAGTATTGGATTCAGGTGAAAAATGCTGTGGGTACCTTGTCTCATTATCCATCTGTGGGTTCGCGTCAGATCGAACAGTTTGTTACTATATCTTTTTCGTTTCCGACTGGTAATGCTTGCTCTTCGAATAACTGTTGGAAAATTATAATCGTATAGCGTTATCTACATTCTGTACTTTCAACTTGTTTCTTATGCTTTTTTATTTAAGTTTGAGTCTTTCAAAAATCTTTGCTAAAAAGATATCTTCTTTGTACTCGATCTGAAATATATATGTCAAAACATAGCTCATATTAAATGCAGATCTTCATTTTAGTTTACCTGACTGTCTAGTCTCTTGTCTCTTATCCTTGAGAAATTTCACTTTATGCCCTTTATTTTTGACAGACTCGGTCAGATTCAAAACAATTTTCCTACCGTCCATAGGTTATATTCTATCTGTTTTACAACAGCTTTAGAGTTTCTTCTTGGAAATAACCTTACTCATTTTTGATCTAACACATAAACTTTCATTGGTCAATCATCTCTATTCTTCTATTTCAAATATGGCCAGCTTTCAACTTTTTTTTCATCATGAGAAATGTATTGTTCCAAGTATATCATTTGCGTCCTCTTTTTTTTACCTCTTTTTTGTGATCGAACAGACAAATCATATCATATTACATGTGTTTAAATGTAAAAAATAAAGGAAATAGAATAAAATATGTATAAAAAAGGATAAATTCATCACAGAAATTTAATTGTTTTACAGATAAAATTTCGTAAAAGACACATATTCACAAAATGGTAAGTATGCTATAACGATAAATTTCGTCTTTATCATTCTAATACAATGTTATAATGGTATATATAATCTACAGAACTATTGACCTATTTTCTTGAAAAGACATAATATTGTGCATGTGTTTGCCGCTGTGGTCCTGTTGAAGATATTTTCTTTAATCTTTTTTGTTTTTAAAAGTACCATGAGTTGAATATAACATCAAAGTACAATGTTATGTAGACGACCTCTGAAAAACTATCATATGTAAAGTTCTCAAATTCAAGCATTTTTTTCATTAGGCAGAACAACCTCTCACATATGGAGCCACTCTCCCTCAGCCAGGATTCGACAAACAAAGCTATCCTACCCCACAGCAGGGATATGCTCCGCCTCAACAAGGATATGCTCCATATCAGCAAGGCTACGCTCCGCCTCCCCAGGGCTACGCCCCACCCCAGCAGGGATATGCTCCGCCCCCTCAAGGATACGCACCGCAACCCCAAATGACACAAAGCACAAGTAACACTAATACAACAGTTGTGGTGGCTGGTGGTGCTCCGACACAACAAACAATAGTTGTACACGAACATGAAAGGTCTGAAATGATTGTTTATTTAACTCATTTCGTACTTCAAAATTGAAGCTGAATTGCCGCTTGTTCATACATTCAAGCTCCAACAAGCTTGTGAGTTTTCATATTGTGACTTTAAAATTCCAAATGCTTGTGTCAATGCAGGATTTTTTTTACCGAATTTAACAGAACCTGAAAAGAAGCAATACGAATTTCAAAAGAAAGCAAAATGAAATGACTTGTAATCGTTATTTCACCTCGCAGGAGTAGAAGAGGGCTTATGCTAAAAACCAAGTGTAGATCTCGACTCCACCGAGGTTCATGAAAACGCATTACTTCCTTCCCAGCTTCCTATACTAGACCAACCAAACTTGCTCAGAATGCTTAGTACAATGCTTGGTATGGATGCTGCATATGACCCATATTTACGCTTGAACGACCTACTTGGATAAAAAGGGAAGGTCCATTTCCAAGCTATCATAAGTCCATGATCAACCAACCTGGTGTGGATGGTGCATTTGAGGGTGTTTACTGTAAAGCATTTGCACGGTTTCTGCATTAGTCCGCTTCGTCTCTTCGAACTCGAGCGCCATGTTGTAAGTTTACACTTATGCGTCAGGTCAAACATGTGACTCCATGAGGTTGTTTCCATAACAACCTCAATATGTATGGATCGAGGTGTTACATATTTGACCTGACGCTTGAGTGTAAACTTACAACATGGCGTTCGAGTTCGAAGAGACGAAGTGGAATTCCGGTCGTATCATTGATATTAAAGCTTAACAAGGTAAAATATCATTGTCGATCGTTTAGTTCTGCTTTATTAGAGTCAAACATAGTCAGCAATCCCCTGGAAAACTTGCCGATTCGTGCCGGCTATATCCTGAATTTGGGTCCCGGATTTGTTATATAAAAGGGACTGCGGCCAACACACCCAACCAACCAAACAACTAAGTGTCGATGGTCATTTCTGCGGCTTTTTTCTACATCTGACCCACACTCTATGCTTGATAACCAGGTAGGGTAAAATGGAACATAACTTTTTGCCAGCTTACTTCAAGTTTTTCATCAACTAACAACACTGACGAGGTTTAAGTACCCGAAACGTGCATGTCAGGTCCATGCTGAAAATTTATCTGTTCTTAAATGATGCTATTGAAATTGAAGATATTCCATATCGGGAGTTCGCTTCTTTTCATATGGTGGAGGTTTTTGTTTGTTTGCTTTGGTTCCTGTTTTATCCTGATTTTGTATGCCTTCGGTTTCTGATTTTCTGAATTATCGATTTTGTGCTGTAAACAGGGATATGGTCATTATCCATATTTGTAAATTCAACATTTGTACCACTTGGTGAGTGTCACTGCTGGTGGACCAGGAGTACCCGATGGCACATGTAGCCAAGTTCGATCAACTTCGATTGACGGTTTCTTCAACGCATTCAAAATATTTATGTATCAAAATTTCTTGAAATTCCTAAAATACATGTATGGGGTCCTGTAGCATCATATCCCACCAATCCTGTCACGTCTCTACCTACATATTTTGACAAAATATCTTTCATAATAATTTTTGAACATAATAATAACTTCCACAATATTTGGCAATATTACATTGTTTAGATTGAGGATCACTGACGAGGGTTAAGTACCCGAAACATGCATGTCTGGTCAATGCTGAAAAATTATACGTTCTTAAATGATGCTATTGAATTTGAAGACGTTCAATATTGTGTTGGTGATGCATATGCATTGGGATACTTTGTACGATGCATGATGAAGATGCTGGTAATTAAGACAATATGGAAATGATGTGAGTTCTGTCATCTTCGATTAGGCTATGTATTTATTAGTTTATGTTACAAGTGACCTAGCTCTAGGCCCGTTTCGTCTGTCCATTGATATGTTTGGTTTACGTTCACGCGAATTTGTTTAATTTTTCTGAACTCATTTTTATCTTTTTATGTGAATACTATTGAATGTCAAACGTCATCTAATTCTCTAAAATCTCAAATAGTTTTCGGTCATTACTAGAGAGATTATCGTGAAATGATGCCTTAACGCTTTCTTATGAAGTCATTTGACAAAAATCCATCAAAAGGAATTCTTGTGACTACATGGTGAATTTATCATAAATTTTATTTTTTCTTTTACAGGTTCGCTGACAAAATTTGTCTCAATATAATAATCAGCTTGTTTTTCTTTCCTTGGATCATCGTTTGGATTATAATGGTAACAACAACATTATAAATATATTTACATCCCAACTTCGTTTCTCTTAAAAGAAGGTACAGAACCAACTGCATTTCAATGCTCGATAGACGTAATTGGGTATCAAGTGATATTTGAAAGTACGCGGATTAATTCCTCATAAAATGTCCATTGTACATTCTTTTCAAACATGTCTTATCGAAACGACGCCGTCTGCTCTCAGTGATAAAATGTGTACAAAGTTTAGGTAATTTATTTTTACATTTTCAAGAATTTGCGATGGTAAGTCGATGACGCGTTACATAAGAAAAGATATCTAACACAATACAATATGTAAAATCAAATTCAAGGAATTGTGGTTCACCGCTTTTGGGTGTTTGTCTTTAAAGAAATGCTTACAGACATCCCCCCATTCTTAAGTTTTAATAATATATCTCATATATTATCAACATTCTAAATATGAAAGATTAACTCCAAGAAAAGGTCAAAAGGTACAAACTTTTGTTTTGTTTCCAAGGGACAGGGCTTATAAAAAGGTATGCACATGTGAAATATAAAAGACCTATGATTTAAATTAAAATCAAAAACTTATGGTCGAGGTTGAAGTTTTTAAATGTGGGTCAACCTCCATGGACAAGGTCACAAGGTCAGGTTGTTGTTACCAACAGAAAGGTCTCATCACAAGGAATACACATGTGAAATGTGAAAGCCCTATCATTTTCCATTAAAAAGTTATGGACAAGGTTATAGTTTTTTGAAAAGTAGGTCGAACTCAAAGGTCAAGGTCACAAGGTAAAAAATTTTGGTATCCATGGAAAGGTCTTGTCACAAGGAATACACATGTGAAATATCAAAGCCCTATCACTTTCCATTCAAAACTTATGGTCAAGGTTAAAGTTTTTAATAAGTAGGTCAAAGTCCAAGGTCAAGGTCACAAGGTAAAAAATGTTGGTATCCATGGAAAGGTCTTGTCACAAGGAATACACATGTGAAATATCAAAGCCCTATCACTTTCCATTCAAAAGTTATGGTCAAGGTTATATTTTTTTGAAAAGTAGGTCAAAGTCCAAGGTCAAGGTCACAAGGTCAAAAATTTTGGTATCCATGGAAAGGTCTTGTCACAAGGAATACACATGTGAAATATCAAAGCCCTATCACTTTCCATTCAAAAGTTATGGTCAAGGTTATATTTTTTTGAAAAGTAGGTCAAAGTCCAAGGTCAAGGTCACAAGGTAAAAAATTTTGGTATCCATGGAAAGGTCTTGTCACAAGGAATACACATGTGAAATATCAAAGCCCTATCACTTTCCATTCAAAAGTTATGGTCAAGGTTATAGTTCTTTGAAAAGTAGGTCAAAGTCCAAGGTCAAGGTCACAAGGTCAAAAATTTTGGTATCCATGGAAAGATCTTGTCACAAGGAATACACATGTGAAATATCAAAGCCCTATCACTTTCCATTCAAAAGTTATGCACAAGGTTAAAGTTTTTGTGACTGACGGACAGACAGACGGACAGACGGACGAACCGGTTTTAATGTCCCCGCGCTTTCGCGAAAGCGGGGGACAAATATCGATATCGCGAAGACTATTTAGTAATATCAAAATAGATAACCCACAATCATGAATAAACTTTATCTTTTTCTGTAGTGCATTGTGGAGAAATAGAAATCAGATCCAAATGAGAGCAGATACCAGAAGCCCTGACGATTTCTAGAGGACGAAACAGAACCATCGCATAATAAAACATTTTACGATTTTATGAATTCATGACCTCCTCGTCACATGTTGGTTTTAATAAGCTTTTTATGTTTGTAAAAATTCACTCATTTGAGATCTTCATAAACACGATAAAGTATGTTACAGTTTTTTCTGCAAATCCAATTTTTACAAAAAATGTCTTTTTGATGATAATGTAATGTTTGTTATTAATTCAATACTCATCGACGAAAAAATTACAAATACTTAAATAGTTTCTGACAGATTTTCTTCAGATGAAATTATTTTAGAAAAAACTCTGGTAAAATTCACTGCTCATTTTAATTTTGAAAAATAGAGCGTTGATATTATGCTTTAATGCGTTCTTGTCACAATCAATGATAAATCAAAATTACTATCTGTCTGTGCATAAATTATATGTAATTGTACATTGTTATGATCTTTCTTAGGTAGGAAACATGATTTCATTGAAAAGTACAAATTGAAAAATATTCTGAAATAAACTGAATTGTCATATATCTCTGAGTTTGGATCAACACAAAAAAAGAATGAAAATTATCATGATCAGTGGTCATACAATGGAATCAAACGCAACCAGTCTGCAAAGGAGAAAATGCCCGTGGTGAAGAAGCCTTTCCTTATTGAAACTAACACCAGTCTCTTCATCAATGCATGATAGGTAAAAACTGATAATGTATCAAATTTTGTCTTCTGGATGGCTTTAACCTAAAATATATTTCATTATTTGGACATTGAGATATTACAGTAGGATGAAATATGTCTTCCAGAGGGAAAGGATGATAACAATTAAAAAAACACAAACACTCAAATACACACATTTTCGGCCACTTGGCCTTTATCAAGTTTAAAAAAAACTTAGAATTGTTACAGATCGTCGTTCGATAAACTTCGATTGATCGTCTCTTCAACGCATTCGAAGATTTCTGTTTTCAAAATTTCTTGAAATTTCTAAACAGTGGGACCTGAAGCATGTTAAACGTTTTCAAATTCGATAGCATCCTATATAAAAATTTAACATTTGTACCACTTGGTGAGTGACACTGCTGGTGGACCAGGAGTCCCCGAGGGCACATGTAGCCAAGTTCGATCAACTTCGGTTAAACGCATACGAAAATTTCTGTTATCAAAACTTCTTGAAATTTCTAAAGCATCATATCTCACCCATCCTGCAACGTCCTTCGGTACATTTTGGGATATTTTTGGACATTTATGGACATAATAATTTTCACAATCTTTGGCCATATTTCATTGTTTAGAATGTTTAGATTGAGGATCTAAGTACCCGAAACGTGCATATCTGGTCGATGCTGCAGATCTATCTGTTCTTAAATGGTGCTATTGAATTTGAAACTCTTTAACATTACTGTTAACGTGGTTATTTTCGCCGCTGGGGAAAATTTATCAAAACGTTTCGTGTTGGGGAATTATTCGCGATAAATGTTTTCCCCACCGGGAATATTTTTCAATTGGGCGAAATTTTCGCGAAATCCCTCGATTCGAGAAACAAGCGAAAATTACCTCCAAGCAAAATTTTCCAAGTTTACAGTAGTCGTCTGCCGTTTAGAACGAAGTCGTTGTAGATTGATCTTGCATATGAATAGCTGAATCACTGCGATAAAAGACCTTATAAATCTAGAATCCAAAATTCGTTTTCAATGGGCAAATTGAAACCTTGAAAAACATAAAGATAAGGAGGAGATCCTTAACAGTGACAGAAAGCAAAACATACTTGAAATCCCGAGGGCCCATATATAAATAACATCAATCTCTACTAGGACGCACAAACAGGACCTGACACGTAAATCGCATTTACTGTCAACTGAAATGACACCCGGACAAAGTCGTCGTTCAAAATCTAAAAACTTATGATAATAAAATAAACATTGAAGAAGTACTCTTTGCCGTGTGGAGCTCGTAAAAAAGTTCCCCGCGAGGGGTTTGACAGTAAGTGTTTTGAATATTTTTCCCTGACATTGTCGCCATAGCACTTTCTATATAGATGTGGCCTCAGACAGCGCATGCATTTTATATATTTTTATTTTCGTGCATGAACATCGACGGCGGGTGCGGCTAGCCAACAGGGGGTGCTTACTCCTCCCGGGCACCTGATCCCACCACTAGCTTGCTAGGGGTCCGTCGATGCTCAATTTGGTGCTCTATTGTGAGTGCTGTTGAGATTATCGTCAGGATCTTCTTTAACTCATAAAGCAAGGATAAAGCAAAATAATTACAATCTCCATTTGAACATTTGCGAATCCCGGAATAAACAATATTCCGGAATGAGGTGTCTATGTTTAGACTCAATTTCTTGCTGATGGAGTCCAATTTCAGAAAATTTTCGCTGGCTCTTGCTACCTAACATTATTAATAGATTAATTAGCATATAGTTTTTTAAATTAATAAAACTCCATAGCTAGGTATGGTATGGCATGCTAAATAGCCGGTATTAAAACTAATAACCTCTTCCACACATCAACGTACCATTAATTTTCTTAGTATATATTGAGCTTACAGCAAAGGGGATGGGTTTGTGAAGTGTAACCCCCCATACGCTTAGCTCGCTAGATTCCTTCTCTATCATGTAGCTTCTATAAAACGATATGCCGTCGCGGGGGGACTTCGCATTGGACACATGGAGTGATGGGGTCAGGCGGTCCTCAAACCCCTTGCCTTTATGAAATTCACCACGCCTCCCCCTCTCCAAACTCAAATTCTGTATCCATCCCTGCTCTCATTGCCTATCAGTTGTACCATCGTCCTGTCTGCATCCGATATATCTTATTGTTTGTCCTTGAATTTCCCGTTCATTTACTATGTCTATTTTATTAGGGAAACGTTGCGTTACGTGAATCCTCTTTCCTTCTTTTTATTCCCCGCCCCCTTTGAACTATTTTCGGTGTGTATTTCTTTTAGTCCACTCTTCCAGTTTTTACATCTTTATATTTTACTACATAAATTCAAGGTAAGTTATTCGAATAATAAAATTGCAGTACTTATTCCATTGATTATTTCCCTAAATGTTCGGCTCTGTTCTTGACTGCTTATTTAGCATTAAAATTCTTAGTATGTTGCTCTTTACACATTCCCCTATGTCGGCCTCGAACATCTCTTATGAGATTTTTATGCTGAAATGCGCACATATGCTTTGAAATTTTACCTGGAAATTAATTTCAATATTGGCAATTCTGAAAAAAGGAGTCTAGTGCAACTCTCTGAACTCATTTCAGAACAAACTATCAGAAGTATTATTTAAAGCTAATTGTTAAACGTAGCATCATTAAAGAACAGACAAATTTACAGCATGGACCAGACATACACGTTGCGGGTACTTAACTTATTATTATGTTAAAAAATGTACCGAAAGAGGTAGCAGGATGGGTGGGATATGATGCTACAGGACCAACATTTTAGATATCTTAAGACATTTTGATAACGGAAATTTTCGAATGCGTTGAAGAAAGGATCAACCGAAGTTGATCGAACTTGGTTTCATGTGCCCTCGTGGACTCCTGGTCCAACAGCAGTGTCACTCACCAAGTGGTAAAAATGTTAAACGTCTTCAAATTCAATGGCGTCATTTAAGAACAGATAAGTTTACAGCATGGACCAGACATTCACGTTTCAGGTACTTAACCCTCATCAGTGATCATCAATCTAAACAATGGCCGAAGAGTGTGAAATGTTAAACGTCTTCAAATTCAATATCATCATTTTAGACCTGATAATTTTACAGCATGGACCAGACATGCACATTTCGGGTACTAAACCCTCGTCAGTGATCCTCAGTCTGAACAATGTAAAATGACCAAAAAGTATGAAAATTATTATGTCCAAAAAATGTACCAAAAGACGTAGCAGAATGGGTGGGATATGATACTACAGGACCCACATTTGAGAAATTTCAAGAAATTTTGTAACAGAAAATTTCAAATGCGTTAAAAAGACAGACGATCAACCGAAATTGATCGAACTTGGCTACATGTGCCCTCGGGACTCTTGGTCCACCAGCAGTAGTTCAAATGTTAAACGTCTTCAAATTCAATAGCATCATTTTAGACCTGATAAATTTACAGCATGGACCAGACATGCACGTTTCGGGTACTAATTATGTCCAAAAATGTACCGAAAGACGTAGCAGGATGGGTGGGATATAAACAATGTAATATGGCCTAAGAGTGTGACAGTTATAATTATGTCCAAAATGTACCGAAAGACGTAGCAGGATGGGTGAGATATAAACTATGTAATATGGCCAAAGATTGTGAAAGTTATTATTATGTCCAAAAATGTACCGAAAGACGTAGCAGGATGGAGGGGGATATGACGCCACAGGACCCACAATGCTGTTCTCATGAGTATTGAAGAGATCTCCAGCAAGTTTTCTCTGCACTGACCACAGCTGAACACAACCGCACGAAGCAAGGAACATCAGACATAACAAATTCATCAAACCACAGTGTCAGGGACATGAAATAATTATCTTGGATTTATTCAACCTGTTTGACGTTAAGTACTACTGACGAGGATTCAATATCTGAAACACGTGTCTAGTAACATAGAATTGGTACTATAGAACATATATTTCAATATTGACAATTTGGAATGAGGAACTAAAGCGATCAAAACAAATGGAGAACCGAAAGTGATTAAGACCGACCAATGGGTTTTTTTTAAAGAAAAAAGGAGATCTGCAACAACACTAGTATGGTGTAAGAAGACCATACAAACAAGACAGCATGACGCAGGAGCCCGAGCAACACACAAGGATTATATATAGAGGTCGTACGAAATACAGTCCATGCTCTTAAAAAAAAACTGAAGTGTAAATAGGGTCCATTAGTTACGTCTCAGCAATGACGCTTGAAGTCGAGATTGAGGAAATCCTAATAATGGATACTTATATATGTTTAGTGCAAAAGTCTAAACATGACTTAAACTATTTCGGAATATTGTCATTTCATTCATAAATATCATCGAAATTAAAGGAGGTTAACATCTTAGCACCATCCTTTCACTGCTATTTTGAACATAGATTTTATTTGGATAGGAAAATTTGGAGCAGCATACTCTCTGTAAAGTAGATGCATAAATTTAGATTAAAAAGATAAAACCAGAGGGTGCTACTGAAATGAATTTTGGCAGCTTATGAAAAGCACTTTGGCTGGAAGCAACACTGATGAGGATTTAATATCCGAAACGCGTGTCTGGTGCATAATAATTTGTTTGAAAATTTCTTCAAGAAGGTATAGAATTGAAACACTTCCGTATTATTAAAATTCATACAAATTGCCAGCTGAGGATTTTAATATTCAAAATTATGATTGTTACATTGTTCCAACCATGACGATTAAACGTTGATACTGAATACATTCGGTTCTTCTTCTTCTTGCAGTTGATGTTTTCCGCTCATACAGATTTCAAATTCTTGATTTTAGTGACTAGGAAATTATGGAAAGGCGACTTCAATTTATGAAATTTCTTTTGTATATTTCTTGTATAGTTAAATTCATTCTACTTATCAAACTTTCACAGTAAACAATCGGAGTATAGTAAGACAATATCCTTCATCTCAACATAAATGTATGTATGGCAAACGGATGTTCTTTCTTTTGTTCATCTGCTGTTGTAACATATACTTCCGTTACTTTGAAGAGCTTTTGTGTTAGAAGGAAAACCTATTGTTTTCCATGTTTTCATAGCAACAGCATGAACAAACATCCGATCAAAAGAATTTTAAGTCTATAGTTTCGAGTCATGTATTTATCATAACTCAAATCCTAAAGGGTAAAGTATCATTCCGACTTTTAAGAACTGAAGGTGGATTAATTTCAGAACATATTTTGGCCGTTTTCGTATCCTTATTTCTGATCCCGTGATCCTAGAACGACCATTCTTTCTTAATCAATACAGAGCTTGAATTAGCAGTATACCACCTATAACAAGAGAAGGGAGGGGATCTACAACAAGACCCTGTTCCAGCACCAACAGCAAAACACAAAAGACGAGCATAGTATGAGACGAAAAAGAGACATACGGCATGTAAACATCAAATACAAAAGACTACACATAAACCGACGAGACCAATGGGCAACCGGTGCCGACTTTGGACGTAGCAGGTTCCGTTCTTATAAGTTCCGTTCTTACACTTGACTCTGGATATTGTTCGTCAGATAGTGTTGTCCTTTGGGATTATATTGTGATGCGTTATTGTTTCCGTCCATTGTTGCGTTTTTCTACTCTCGTGAAAATGCGTTCCGCACGTTCTGCTGTTTTTTTCTTTTTCGAGGATCTTCTTCCATCTTTGGTTCTTGTTAATGTTAACGTCTTCAAATTGAATAGCATCATTTAAGAACAGATAAATTGGCCACGTGGACCAGACATGCACGTTTCGGGTACTTAACCCTCATCAGTGATCCTAAATCTAAACAATGTAATATGCCAAAAAAGTATAAAAGTAACTATGTCGAAAAAGTGTTCCGAAATACGTAGCAGGATGGGTGGGATATGATGCTACAGGACCCACTTTTTAGAAATTTCAAGAAAATTTTGATAACAGAAATTTAGAATGTGTTGAAGAAACGATCAACCGAAATTGATCGAACTTGGCTACATGTGCCCTCGGGGACTCCTTGTCCACCAGCAGTGACACTCACCAAGTGGTATAAATGTAAACGTCTTCAAATTGAATAGCATCATTTAAGAACAGATAAATTGGCAACGTGGACCAGACATGCACGTTTCGGGTACTTAACCCTCATCAGTGATCCTAAATCTAAACAATGTAATATGCCAAAAAAGTATAAAAGTAACTATGTCGAAAAAGTGTTCCGAAATACGTAGCAGGATGGGTGGGATATGATGCTACAGGACCCACTTTTTAGAAATTTCAAGAAAATTTTGATAACAGAAATTTAGAATGCGTTGAAGAAACGATCAACCGAAATTGATCGAACTTGGCTACATGTGCCCTCGGGGACTCCTTGTCCACCAGCAGTGACACTCACCAAGTGGTATAAATGTAAACGTCTTCAAATTGAATAGCATCATTTAAGAACAGATAAATTGGCCACGTGGACCAGACATGCACGTTTCGGGTACTTAACCCTCATCAGTGATCCTAAATCTAAACAATGTAATATGCCAAAAAAGTATAAAAGTGACTATGTCGAAAAAGTGTTCCGAAATACGTAGCAGGATGGGTGGGATATGATGCTACAGGACCCACTTTTTAGAAATTTCAAGAAAATTTTGATAACAGAAATTTAGAATGCGTTGAAGAAACGATCAACCGAAATTGATCGAACTTGGCTACATGTGCCCTCGGGGACTCCTTGTCCACCAGCAGTGACACTCACCAAGTGGTATAAATGTAAACGTCTTCAAATTGAATAGCATCATTTAAGAACAGATAAATTGGCAACGTTGACCAGACATGC
Source organism: Pinctada fucata (assembly GCA_028142955.1). Classification (NCBI taxonomy): domain Eukaryota; kingdom Metazoa; phylum Mollusca; class Bivalvia; order Pterioida; family Pteriidae; genus Pinctada; species Pinctada fucata. Next base: position 13,991,148 of record AP027105.1, read on the forward strand.
ACGTTTCGGGTACTTAACCCTCATCAGTGATCCTAAATCTAAACAATGTAATATGCCAAAAAAGTATAAAAGTAACTATGTCGAAAAAGTGTTCCGAAATACGTAGCAGGATGGGTGGGATATGATGCTACAGGACCAACTTTTTAGAAATTTCAAGAAAATTTTGATATTAGAAATTTAGAATGCGTTGAAGAAACGATCAACCGAAATTGATCGAACTTGGCTACATGTGCCCTCGGGGACTCCTTGTCCACCAGCAGTGACACTCACCAAGTGGTATAAATGTAAACGTCTTCAAATTGAATAGCATCATTTAAGAACAGATAAATTGGCAACGTGGACCAGACATGCACGTTTCGGGTACTTAACCCTCATCAGTGATCCTAAATCTAAACAATGTAATATGCCAAAAAAGTATAAAAGTAACTATGTCGAAAAAGTGTTCCGAAATACGTAGCAGGATGGGTGGGATATGATGCTACAGGACCCACTTTTTAGAAATTTCAAGAAAATTTTGATAACAGAAATTTAGAATGCGTTGAAGAAACGATCAACCGAAATTGATCGAACTTGGCTACATGTGCCCTCGGGGACTCCTTGTCCACCAGCAGTGACACTCACCAAGTGGTATAAATGTAAACGTCTTCAAATTGTTGAAAAAATTAAAATTAATGTTTCTCAAGAACGTGTATGCCTATTGTCCTTTGGCATATTTGAATGGTTTAAATTGTTACATGGTATATGCTTAAATATTTTAACATTTCAAATATACTATAATTGTGGTTTTTGGATTCTGATTTTTATTTTATGTTTAGCTTTTCATTCACTAATATAATGGTTCTACGAGTACATGTACATAAATGATTGAAGAAAAAGGAAGTACCCGACTCTGATGCCGGAAAACTGTCTTTTGTACAAAAATTTCTGTATGTGGTGAACTTGACATACAGTAAATCAGTGAAAGAAAGTCCAACAGAAAACCTGGATTTAGAATTTAAAAAAAAATCTATGTCGATGGGCATACAAAACTTTGAGAGAAAAAACCCAAAGCAAAGAAAAGGAGGAGATCTGCAACACTGAAAAAAGTGAGGATAGTCTTACAAGAAGAGAACGAACAAAATTTGACATCACAGGACACTACACCATAGACACGTGGAGGACAACATCATTTTAATTATCAATCTCGAATGTTTTGCATATTGAATCATCATCAGAGGTACTTGAAGCCGAATTGATTCTAAGTTGAAACAATAATCTAGTGTGAAACCCTCTCTTTCATTTTTATATTTTTATTTTCATTTATTTATTTTGTTAGGGGTAAGCGAGTAAAAATTTCCTTATGTTTAAATAACGTCTTCAAATTCATTAGCATCATTTTAGAGCAGATAAATTTACAGCATGAATCAGACATGCACGTTTCGGGTAATAAACCCTCGTCAGTGATCCTCAATCTAAACAGTGTAACATGACCAAAATCTGTGTATTTATTCAGAAGCCCTGTCTTCTGTAAAGAGGTTTGGACAGCGCCCTTCATGGAGTCTTTTCGTCACAGTCATTCAGAGTGTAACGTTGAATACCAGAAAGACTGACCAACATAAGAGATAACAATAATAATAAACTATTTCAATTTTGAAAGTTCAGTTGTTCAACAAAATGATCCTGTTCTCGATTTCTCAATTTATAACCGCGCAAATCCTGAAATTTGAAAATAATTGTAATCTCATAATATTTTTTTCTATTCGACAGTAAATTCCTACGAACAGAGAACTTAATCATCGAATAATGGTAAGCTTCTCCTTTTACGACGTTACAGAATAACTGTTGATGCTCTAATTAATTCTCTGCTCTTTGGTAATAAGTTTCATTTCACACACACTGAATCTACATTTTGAAGTGATAGCTCTTTGACTTTCAATAACGTAGTATAAAAGTATGAAATTATTCAAAGTAAGAAATGATTATAAGGTTAGATCCAAGATTGCTCCTACGATTTAAATTAGGCAGAACAACCTCCTCCCTATGGTGCTCAACCTGGAGACGAAAAACAAGGATATCCTCCACCCCAACAAGCAAATATTCCGCCCCCTCAAGGCTATGCTCCGCCCGCTCAGGGCTATGCCCCGCCTCCACAAGGATACGCCCCTCCGGCAACAAATACAACAGTAGTGGTTGGTGGTGCGGCTCCTGCACAAACAATTATTGTGAACAAAAGAGAAAGGTAAAACCTTTTTGTTTTCAAAACATCTGTAGCAACTTTGTTCTTTTATGAAATAAGTTATAAAAACGAAGAATTGTTAGAACACCTTCGATAGAATAGTTAGCTTAATACATGTACATCATTTTTCAGACATAAAGGAATAAATAAAGGTGTTCATTTTCACGATGAAATATAAATTGGCATTTATAAACATGTTGTGAATGTCTTAATAAATGCATGTTATAACGTTTTATTGTAGATTCGCTGACAAGATTTGCTTGAATATATTTCTAACTCTGGTGTTTTGGCCCTGGGCAATTATCTGGATTATACTGGTGAGTTGATACTTATTTAGTCATCTCAATTTTTAAAATTTAAATCTCTCAAGTTATTGTACATCAAAATTACAATTTTAAATTCAAGATGTTTATTTCTTATTGGATGATAATTTTCTAGATATCAAAGGTAACAGAAAGGGGTTTGTTTTCAAGACAACTTGTAGATATGTGCGAGAAAGTATTTGATTCTCTGTTGCTTCCTTGTTTTCCGCTTCAATATCCTTTCCAAATAAAGTTACCTTCATTCATTATGTGAAGTTTTATATAATGGAAATTTAAGTTAAGGTCACCAGAAAAGAAGGAGGGCAGTGCGCACGTAATCCGGATAACCACAACATTTGCTTCAAAGATAGCAGAAGGGCGTCCAAAGTCGGCACCGGTTGAGATTTGTCTCGTTGGTTCATGTGTTGTCTTTTGTGTTTGGTGTTTTGATGTCGTGTTTGGTATTTCCTGTCCCTTTTACGTCCCTTACAGTGCTTGTCTACTCTGTGTTTTGATGTCGTGTTTTGTATTTCCTGTCCCTTTTACGTCCCTTACAGTGCTTGTCTACTCTGTGTTTTGATGTCGTGTTTCGTATTTCCTGTCCCTTTTACGTCCCTTACAGTGCTTGTCTACTCTGTGTTTTGATGTTGTGTTTGGTATTTCCTGTTCCTTTTACGTCCCTTACAGTACTTGTCTACTGTGTGTTTTGATGTCGTGTTTGGTATTTCCTGTCCCTTTTACGTCCCTTACAGTGCTTGTCTTCTTTATGTTTTGATGTTGTGTTTGGTATTTCCTGTTCCTTTTACGTCCCTTACAGTGCTTGTCTACTGTGTGTTTTGATGTCGTGTTTGGTATTTCCTGTTCCTTTTACGTCCCTTACAGTACTTGTCTACTGTGTGTTTTGATGTCGTGTTTGGTATTTCCTGTCCCTTTTACGTCCCTTACAGTGCTTGTCTCCTTTGTGTTTTGATGTCGTTTTTGGTATTTCCTGTCCTTTAAAGTCCCTTACAGTGCTTGTCTACTCTGTGTTTTGATGTCGTGTTTCGTATTTCCTGTCCCTTTTACGTCCCTTACAGTGCTTGTCTACTCTGTGTTTTGATGTCGTGTTTTGTATTTCCTGTCCCTTTTACGTCCCTTACAGTGCTTGTCTACTCTGTGTTTTGATGTCGTGTTTGGTATTTCCTGTCCCTTTTACGTCCCTTAAAAAGCTTGTCTACTCTGTGTTTTGATGTCGTGTTTTGTATTTCCTGTCCCTTTTACGTCCCTTACAGTGCTTGTCTACTCTGTGTTTTGATGTCGTGTTTCGTATTTCCTGTCCCTTTTACGTCACTTACAGTGCTTGTCTACTCTGTGTTTTGATGTCGTGTTTTGTATTTCCTGTCCCTTTTACGTCCCTTACAGTGCTTGTCTACTCTGTGTTTTGATGTCGTGTTTGGTATTTCCTGTCCCTTTTACGTCCCTTAAAAAGCTTGTCTACTCTGTGTTTTGATGTCGTGTTTTGTATTTCCTGTCCCTTTTACGTCCCTTACAGTGCTTGTCTACTCTGTGTTTTGATGTCGTGTTTCGTATTTCCTGTCCCTTTTACGTCCCTTACAGTGCTTGTCTACTCTGTGTTTTGATGTCGTGTTTTGTATTTCCTGTCCCTTTTACGTCCCTTACAGTACTTGTCTACTGTGTGTTTTGATGTTGTGTTTTGTATTTCCTGTCCCTTTTACGTCCCTTACAGTGCTTGTCTACTCTGTGTTTTGATGTTGTGTTTTGTATTTCCTGTCCCTTTTACGTCCCTTACAGTGCTTGTCTACTCTGTGTTTTGATGTCGTGTTTGGTATTTCCTGTCCCTTTTACGTCCCTTAAAAAGCTTGTCTACTCTGTGTTTTGATGTCGTGTTTTGTATTTCCTGTCCCTTTTACGTCCCTTACAGTGCTTGTCTACTCTGTGTTTTGATGTCGTGTTTGGTATTTCCTGTCCCTTTTACGTCCCTTAAAAAGCTTGTCTACTCTGTGTTTTGATGTCGTGTTTTGTATTTCCTGTCCCTTTTACGTCCCTTACAGTGCTTGTCTACTCTGTGTTTTGATGTCGTGTTTCGTATTTCCTGTCCCTTTTACGTCCCTTACAGTGCTTGTCTACTCTGTGTTTTGATGTCGTGTTTTGTATTTCCTGTCCCTTTTACGTCCCTTACAGTACTTGTCTACTGTGTGTTTTGATGTTGTGTTTTGTATTTCCTGTCCCTTTTACGTCCCTTACAGTGCTTGTCTACTCTGTGTTTTGATGTTGTGTTTTGTATTTCCTGTCCCTTTTACGTCCCTTACAGTGCTTGTCTACTCTGTGTTTTGATGTCGTGTTTGGTATTTCCTGTCCCTTTTACGTCCCTTAAAAAGCTTGTCTACTCTGTGTTTTGATGTCGTGTTTTGTATTTCCTGTCCCTTTTACGTCCCTTACAGTGCTTGTCTACTCTGTGTTTTGATGTCGTGTTTGGTATTTCCTGTCCCTTTTACGTCCCTTAAAAAGCTTGTCTACTCTGTGTTTTGATGTCGTGTTTTGTATTTCCTGTCCCTTTTACGTCCCTTACAGTGCTTGTCTACTCTGTGTTTTGATGTCGTGTTTGGTATTTCCTGTCCCTTTTACGTCCCTTAAAAAGCTTGTCTACTCTGTGTTTTGATGTCGTGTTTTGTATTTCCTGTCCCTTTTACGTCCCTTACAGTGCTTGTCTACTGTGTGTTTTGATGTCGTGTTTTGTATTTCCTGTCCCTTTTACGTCCCTTACAGTGCTTGTCTACTGTGTGTTTTGATGTCGTGTTTGGTATTTCCTGTCCCTTTTACGTCCCTAACATTGCCGTGTTTGGTATTTCCTGTCCCATTTACGTCCCTTAAAGTGCTTGTCTACTTTATGTTTTGATGTTGTGTTTGGTATTTCCTGTCCCTTTTACGTCCCTTACAGTGTTTGTCTACTCTGTGTTTTGATGTCGTGTTTGGTATTTCCCGTCCCTTTTACGTCACTTACAGTGCTTGTCTTCTTTATGTTTTGATGTTGTGTTTGGTATTTCCTGTTCCTTTTACGTCCCTTACAGTGCTTGTCTCCTCTGTGTTTTGATGTCGTGTTTGGTATTTCCCGTCCCTTTTACGTCACTTACAGTGCTTGTCTTCTTTATGTTTTGATGTTGTGTTTGGTATTTCCTGTTCCTTTTACGTCCCTTACAGTGTTTGTCTACTCTGTGTTTTGATGTCGTGTTTGGTATTTCCCGTCCCTTTTACGTCACTTACAGTGCTTGTCTTCTTTATGTTTTGATGTTGTGTTTGGTATTTCCTGTTCCTTTTACGTCCCTTACAGTGCTTGTCTCCTCTGTGTTTTGATGTTGTGTTTGGTATTTCCTGTTCCTTTTACGTCCCTTACAGTGTTTGTCTACTCTGTGTTTTGATGTCGTGTTTGGTATTTCCCGTCCCTTTTACGTCACTTACAGTACTTGTCTACTGTGTGTTTTGATGTCGTGTTTCGTATTTCCTGTCCCTTTTACGTCCCTTACAGTGCTTGTCTACTCTGTGTTTTGATGTCGTGTTTCGTATTTCCTGTCCCTTTTACGTCCCTTACAGTGCTTGTCTACTCTGTGTTTTGATGTCGTGTTTGGTATTTCCCGTCCCTTTTACGTCACTTACAGTGCTTGTCTTCTTTATGTTTTGATGTTGTGTTTGGTATTTCCTGTTCCTTTTATGTCCCTTACAGTGCTTGTCTACTCTGTGTTTTGATGTCGTGTTTGGTATTTCCTTTCCCCTTTACGTCCCTTACAGATCTTGTCTACTCTATGTTTTGATGTCATGTTTGGTATTTCCTGTCCCATTTACGTCCCTTACAGTGCTTATCTACTCTGTGTTTTGATGTCGTTTTTGGTATTTCCTGTCCTTTTAAGTCTCTTACAGTGCTTGTCTACTCTGTGTTTTGATGTCGTGTTTGGTGTCTCCTGTCCCTTTTACGTCCCTTAAAGTGCTTTTCTACTTTGTGTTTTGATGTCGTGTTTGGTATTTCCTGTCCCTTTTACGTCCCTTACAGTGCTTGTCTACTCTGTGTTTTGATGTCGTTTTTGGTATTTCCTGTCCTTTTAAGTCTCTTACAGTGCTTGTCTTCTCTGTGTTTTGATGTCGTGTTTGGTGTCTCCTGTCCCTTTTACGTCCCTTAAAGTGCTTGTCTACTTTGTGTTTTGATGTCGTGTTTGGTATTTCCTGTCCCTTTTACGTCCCTTAAAGTGCTTATCTACTCTGTGTTTTGATGTCGTGTTTGGTTTTTCCTGTCCCTTTTACGTCCCTTACAGTGCTTATCTACTCTGTGTTTTGATTTCGTGTTTGGTATTTCCTGTCCCTTTTACGTCCCTTACAGTGCTTGTCTCCTCTGTGTTTTGATGTCGTGTTTCGTATTTCCTGTCCCTTTTACGTCCCTTACAGTGCTTGTCTCCTCTGTGTTTTGATGTCGTGTTTGGTATTTCCTGTCCCTTTTACGTCCCTTAAAGTGCTTATCTACTCTGTGTTTTGATGTCGTGTTTGGTTTTTCCTGTCCCTTTTACGTCCCTTACAGTGCTTATCTACTCTGTGTTTTGATTTCGTGTTTGGTATTTCCTGTCCCTTTTACGTCCCTTACAGTGCTTGTCTCCTCTGTGTTTTGATGTCGTGTTTCGTATTTCCTGTCCCTTTTACGTCCCTTACAGTGCTTGTCTCCTCTGTGTTTTGATGTCGTGTTTTGTATTTCCTGTCCCTTTTACGTCCCTTACAGTACTTGTCTACTCTGTGTTTTGATGTCGTGTTTCGTATTTCCTGTCCCTTTTACGTCCCTTACAGTACTTGTCTACTCTGTGTTTTGATGTCGTGTTTGATATTTCCTGTCCCTTTTACGTTCCTTACAGTGCTTGTCTACTCTGTGTTTCCACATATGGGATGCTCTTGTGCTTTGCTATGTGCACTGCATTCGATTCTTTTTGGCAATTCCCTTCTTAATTATGCATATATGACTTTTATGTATAATTATTATGTAGTTAAATATAACTAAGAACTTAAAACTTCGTGTTTATTATTTTCATTTCGTGAATTTCTGTTTAGTATGTGATTCATTTAATTGCAGTGCTTTGTGGAGAAAGAGAATTAAAACATGGACTAAAACAGCTAGTCATTGGAGAGAAAAAAAACCTACAAAACATGTTCAGTTTAAGTCATTATTTTGTAATTTATATTTACATGTATTTTGGCACAAAGGACCTAGAAGGATGCCAATAGTTTAAACCAAGAATTGACTGAGATATAGAGTTCGTGTTCCTTTATCGATAACGTTTCAATTTAGCTTACTCAACCCTCAGTACTTTCAGTTAAAATCATTTTTGATTTCATAAGAATTTTGAGGATCATGCTCGCTTCTGCCTTATTATTTTCACAAGGATAGATTTTCATTAGGAAACATTTATTAAATTTGTGTAAATCCGTTAGCAACGAAAGCAGTGCTCATTTATTGATATGAAATTTGCCTGCTGTTTTGAAAAAAGTGTTCACTCTTTGCAGGTGTCGACTGGTCTTTTATTTGTACGATAACCACCATATTCGAGTACATATCGTTATGACGTAATTTTTTAGTTCCATAAAGTTTTATGTTCTGTAAATATGTTGCGGAATTTCCTTGGTTTGCTTGTTTATGAAGCTTGACTATATTTTCGGAATGTACCTAATTCTAATTCTAATAATAAGACTTTATCTTCGAATTTTTGACATTTTTTTTCACAGTGTCATAACATATGTAAAATATTTGCGTGGTGAAAAAACAAGGGTAATTTTTGCAGTTGGCGGACAGGAAATCTTTTTCTAATGTTTTGGTGGAAAGGAATCTCGTTTGCAGATAAGAATTCTATTGAAATTAATTAAGAAAAGTTAATGGCACTGCGAATCATTTAATTGTTCGCTGTTACTGAGCTTCATGCAGTCCTGGCAATTTATGTTACCTTTCTCACCCAATGTTTTATATGCATAGACACCAGACATCACTTCTGAATTTTATTCATTCCGAGGTTCGCAACCGTTCGTATGGAAAGTGAGACTGAATAACTGATCGGTACTTCTTTAATGTTTATCAAGTTATTTGTCAATTTTTTTAACTGTGACTAAATATTTGATTGCACCCTCTGAATGCTTTGCAAATTCGCAAATTTTGTCAAGTCTAGTATTTGACTGTTTTACAAAATTAACTTAAGATAGGCTTATGTACGCCTAAGATTATGATAAATGATTTACTTTGCTTACTTGAACGAAGTCTCGTTTTAAAAGCCTTACTTTGCAGTCTCATCGCAAATTTGAAGTGAAATGTTTTTCAAATGTTCTGAGAGGTTGTGGACTTTGTGTGTACTTCAAGTTGTTTTCTGTCGTCTATTGTTGTGCTTGTATTCTTCTGTTCCTTGACCAGTTTGTTTTCATTGATATTATTTTCTTCTCCTAATTTAAATAGTGATTTTGATTCATGTTATTTTATTTCTCTTGTTTGCATGTGTCAATTTGTTTCTTGGCCTGCTTGTCTCAGTAATTTGTATACATCGCTTTTTTGTACCATGGATCGGTGCTTAATTTTTCATTGTTTCATTTTCTGCTTTTAACATCGAAGTTTTAGGGAATATACTATTTTCTGCTCTAAATGTATACACAGAATGCATATTGTTAACTATGTAGTTTTATTAAAAATTTGAATTATTAATCGTTTTACTTGTTTTCTTATGGCATTATGCGTTTCATCTTTGAAATAATGAAAACTTTTTTGATTTTGAACTCAACATAGCGAAGATTACTTGCTACAATTTTGAATTCCATGACTTGCTGAATAAAAGAAAACGACAGGACTTCTATCAGAATGTCAAACACAAGACCCGAAATCAAATTCCAAAAATCACAATCAAAAGGCCGACTAATTTTTGAAAAAAAACCCTCACAAAACAGAACCTCCTCACAAAAAAAAAAAAAGATAATCGGACAAACAGACGGACACACAGCTCCATAGAAACAAGATGTACAATCTCGACCAACGAACAACCCAGGGGCCATGTTCTGGACGCTCTTGATAAGAATAGACGACAAAAAGAAAAAAAAAGGAAACCTTTTAGATAAAGGATGTCGATATCTATCTGTTAAGGCATGTCATTTCTGAACTAAGGAATTTCAACGATTTTATGAAAATTATATTTAATCATAGAATTCATGCCAATTAATCATTTTATGAGGAAAAATTTAAAATAAGTCAGTGATGAAAATCAAGACTTTTGCTTATTTGGAAAACAGGGTAAAAATGCTGGTCCCAGGAAATGTGTTGCTAAAAATAGCACATTTGTAACTAAAAATACAAAAAGTGCTAAAATGCACTCATTCGATTTTCATTTTAGTTATCTTTGTTTACATGTAATAAAACCGGTTAGAAACTTTGTATAAAACTTGATTTTGATAAAGTTTCACCGTAGGTACCAAATTCAGAGATCATTTAAAATTTTCTCGATTTTACTTAGAAATAACGAAAACCATCTAAGTTTGGGTCAAAATATCAGAGATGCTGAAGATACTGAATATCAACGATTTTTTCAACACACAGTAAAAGATATTCCTGAGAAAGGTTTTTCAAAATATTGAAGAAAAAGTATATGTCCGTGTTGAAATAAGAGATAACAAATGTCTGGAGTGCCATTTTGTGGTTTTCTTGAAAAAAGTGTCAGCGCGGTAAAATTTGCCTTAATGTGGATGGAATTTAAACAATTCATAATTTTTCGATATCCATCAGCTCTTCCTTATAATACAGCTTAAGTCAATAATATTCCATACGTAAAACGAAATTCATGGGTTATGACTTACGTACGAGAAATCCGGACTGTTCAAAAGAGTACCTCTAGCTCAATTTTTATAGAAATTGCCGCGAAGCATTTTCTTACGGATACTTAATTCAGTTTAGATCAAAGTTTAAAACTTTTCCGCTTTTAAGTATGCATACGAATTTAAGTCTTAAATAAAGTCAGAAATGATACATTGGCCATAATAAATTGAAATATCTATGTAATTCAACCTCATTGAGTGCAAGAACAGGACATGCGCAAGAATGCCTTCTCCTGAAAATGGGAGAATTCCAGTATGAGAGTAAGTATGTATCAATTTGTGCTTATTTCACTGTGAATTGATCAACAAAATTAGATTGAACTTAATTGAATCGAAAGAATGAAGAAACACAACCAATAGCTTTCATTTCTGAGGGTAAGATCCTGAAGTCACTAAAACAGATAAAAAAAACCCATTAAGCTCGGTACTGGAATATACAGTTCTGAACTGATTTCTTTCTCAATATACACTGACCAAGGTAATCTTGGCGACGGGACTTCATGATGGGGACTCCATTAAAGAAGATCCTGACGATAATCTCAACAGCACTCACAATAGAGTACCAAACTGAGCATCGACGGACCCCTAGCAAGCTAGAGGTGGGATCAGGTGCCCGGGAGGAGTAAGCATCCCCTGTTGGCTAGCCGCAACCGCCGTCGATGTTCATGCACGAAAATGAAAACAATATATGAAATATATGCACTGCACTGTCTGATGTGCTGTCAAAATTTCGATAAAGAGGATTTAGCCCTAGTGCATTGTCCTATTTCAAAGTTGGTCGGACTTCTCGGATGATTGATCATGAGGTCGCTTCAGCCAGCAGAGCCCATTTCTTTTGATATCGATTAACATTGTTTTGGTGTTACCTAAGGTCCCTACGTTTTAATATGCCGTGATTTAAATGTCACCCTGTGATGAGGAGGTTTTGTGTTTATTCAGCAGTTGTACTTATCCCAATACATCTGTGTATCCGAATATAAATTTTAAAAAACGTGCATTGTAAATCCGATAACTTCTTCATTTGCTTTCGTATAGCAGATGACCATCCAAAGTCGACACAGCTTACACATTGGTCTTTCACTTTATGTATTGCCATTTATGTTTCGTTATCGATTTGCCTGTTATGATTGCATTTTAGTTTATTTTGGCGTTGGTTCTGTTAGGGGACGACCATTTAATCCTAAGGGGGACCTGGCAGTTTTTTGGAAATAAATATTGTGACCCAGAAAATGTTGAAAATAAATAATGATCCTCTTTGTTGCAGATATGAATATTCTGGCCGACATATGTGTTCAAAATCCAAAAATTTTCGGCTCGCTTCGCCAGCAAAAAAACCCAAAATTTAGAGGCTCGCTTCGCTCGCCTTACACTAAACAATTTCCGGACTCGCTCCGCTCGCACTTCCACAAAATTTTAGATCAAGTGCTATTTAGACATTTACACAGAATTACAAATGCAAGTATGAAAAAATGAATATTTATTGTTACAAATATGATAAGCTTCAAGTCTTATAGGAATGCCTACAGTACATTACACATCAACTACCTACATTTGTACTCTAGCAAAGACTTTCTTGCCAGTCTTGACATACCCCTCTCTCAATGTGTTGTAAAAACTCAATTTAGATTATTATGCAGGTGATACAATTGTACCTTCATATGTATATATCAGTGATGAGAAAGTCTTGCACATTGTAAATAACCATGGTGTCACATGTGTGTGTGCTTATATTCTTTGTTTTTTGTTTTTTTTGCTTGTCAGGATTTTTACAAGTTGAAAATAAATATTCTGACCTTCAGTTACTGGAAAATAAATAATCCGGCCGGCCCCGCGTTGTAAATAAATAATCCGACCCGAAAAAAATTGCCAGCCCCCCCCCCCCCCTCCCTCAGGATCAAATGGTCGTCCTTATGTGTCTCGCTCCTGATGTATGCCGAAATCGCAAGGCTATGACATCCAAGCAAGGACGCTTTGAGTGTTTAAAGAATAATTTCAATAGCTTTCCGTTGCTTGAGACAAGCTCTTCTTTAGTTACAAATTTATTTAACGTTACCTTGAAAAGCTGTCTATCCAAATCTAAAATTTATTCTAGATTATCACAAAATAAAGGTCGTTAACATAGATGCGCCATCCCGCCAATGGTTTTGCCACAGTTTTCATTTAGGTGTGGACCCTAGAGAAAATTCAGAGTCATTAATTTTTTACAGTATAGATATCAGAAAAAAAGGAGGCCAATCTACCTTTGACTCCGTTTGGTTTGAGGTCAACGTACGAGGATTCGATCAGTATCCCAAAGCTTGCATGTCTAGTGTAAAGAATTCCTAAATGTTGCACTAGGAAGACCTTAGAGTTTTTGTGTAACGTAAGACCCCTGCAATTCAATTCATTGTTTTGTTTGTGAAAAGGCTTGTTTAAACAGCCATGCATGTCTTATAAGGGACCTCTTCATATCCGGAAAATGAAATGTGCGGACATTAGTCGGTTAAATGTACAAGTTTCTAATATTTGAGTAAATCGCCTAATCGTCTAAAATAAACTCCCGGTGTAAAGTAACATCCTTCCTTTTATTCGTTGTCGTTGTCTGTTAGTATTATTATAGTATGAGTTCTATTTCAACATCTAGCCATATTTGAGGGTTGTGACTTGTGGCAACTCAAGTGGTTCTTCTGCATGTGTTTTCATGTGCGTTTCGATCTCGACGGCGGGTGTGGCTAGCCAACAGGGGATGCTTACTCCTCCCGGGCACCTGGTCCCACCTCTAGCTTGCTAGGGGTCCGTCGATGCTCAATTTGATGCTCTATTGTGAGTGCTGTTGAGATATTCGTCAGGATCTTTTAATTCATTTGACTTCGTTCCACTGTGATGGCATCAAAATTGTCTTTTGGAGGATGATCTTGTTATTCCCAATAGAGTAGATCTAATAAGGCGTGACAAGTCGGATTATCTCTCTCGGGGAATAAGAAGACGCATGTAAATTTCACTACTGGTTTAACTGATTTCACATTGCTTGTTATTTGTGAAATTATATCTGGTTTCGGTTTTACTTATGAGACAAGACACTTTGGGAATTTAAAAAATCATGATCTCAAATCATAAACGAGTTCAAAGATCAAGAGGAGATCCCTAGCATGGCGACTATGCAATTAAAGGTGGTGCCAATCAAATGAGTTATGCTGCATCGCACAAATTCAAAATCAAATGAATTAATGCTACACTGCACAAATTCAAAATCAACTTGAAAAAAAAATTATTACTTTTGACAACTATGGCCTTGGTGCATTTCTGAAAGTAAGTGAGGCACAAATCGGTTTCTAATTATCGGTTAGTTCATACCATGAGGATGGTAATACTTATATATATATACGTGATTTTCTGTAACTTCCTTGTCTTCTATTAAGGTGGCTCCCTACTCGAACCGTTATAGGTTTTTCCTTATATGCAGCAGTCTGCATATAACGTTTTACAATGGCTGGTGAGGGACGAGCCAACGCATTGAAAAACACAGACAGAAGATCTTAAATGCCAAAAGAAGCTAAAAATGGTGCAATCTATCAATGTCCACACCAATCATATAATATAATTTCTTAGTTGAAAATGTGATGAAATTATAAGGGGATACCCTTATGTTTGTAGCCATATCTTGATCATTTATAAAATTGTATACCCGTATGCAATTTTTTCACCATCTATATACATTATCGTATAACATGATCCAATTTGAAGAAATTCCATCTGTTATTTTTTGCACAAAAATGTGATATACTATATATTATTTGTCGAAAATATGATAACATTATAAAGGGGTACCCCTATGTTTGGAGCCATACCTTGATCATTTTAAAAACTGTGTACCTGTATGTGATTTTTTCGTCATCTACATACATAATTTTATGAAATATTACAAAGTGAAAAAAATTCATCTGTTTTTTTATGCAAAAAGTTGGATTTAGTACATATTCTTGGTAAAAAATGTTATGATATTATAAGGGGGTACCCTAATGTTTGGAGATATATCATACATAGATTTATGTTACAATATCATTTTATGTGTTGCATTTCTTCTATATGACTTGTTATCATAAAATAAAACAAAACAAATAAACATATTCGTATCATCATTGAATTTGGAGGGTTCAAAAGCACATGACTGATATTTGATATTTCTCAATTTTTAAGTGTTAGGGTACCTTTCTTTAATGTACTATATCTTTCATGAAAACAAAATTAACTATCTATGTCTGTGTTCATTATGTCATTTTGACTATTATGTATAGAAAATAACCTTAAAATACAAAATTCATCTGTTAAATTCACGAGTAGGGACCCACCTTAAATATATTTGCAATAGATTTGTGTACTATGACTCTCGCAGTGGTATCAACCAGATGTGGATTTTAAAGAATTCGATGGAACTTTTAGAACATCTGGAATCCACTCATTTTAGTAGAGTCCATTCGATCAAAGCCTTTGATTTTTCGACACTTTGCACTACAATCCCACATTCTAAGTTGAAAGAAAGAATCGCAAAAATTGTAAGTAATGCGTTTACAAGTAAGAACGGCAATCGCAAATACAAATTCATTGTTGTTCACTATGACAATACCTACTTTATTAAAGAAAAGTCCGATTCTGAAAATAGGTACACTGAAACAGATATAATTTATAAACTTTCTGATAGACAACATTTTTGTGGTGTTTGGAGGAAAGGTCTTCCAGCAAATTGTCGGAATTCAAATAGGGACCAATTGTGCCCCACTCCTTGCCGACATTTTCCTTTACTCGTACGAAGCTGAATTCATTCAATGACAAATATGGATAATGACCATATCCCTGTATACAGCACAAAATCGATAATTCAGAAAATCAGAAACAGAAGGCATACAAAATCAGGATAAAACAGGAACAGAAGCAAACAAACAAAAACGAAAAGAAGTGAACTCCCGATATGGGAGTGAGACCAGGTGCCCAGGAAGAGTAAGCATCTCCTGCTTGCATGCAACACCCGCCGCTTCAATTCGGTAGAACTGTCACATCAGATTGCTTCCATTTCGGAAGACATAGAGTACAATCTTTGGTTGGATGGTTCAAGTGGTCTATGACAGAATATCAACCACCATTCTGGAGAGTGGGACATCATAGTGTATGACGAGTTCCCCACATCGACCGTAGAACTTCCTCAGTGACGATGTTAGTCGGTCATATACATATTCCTGACTGAGAAGCTTATCTGAAAGACGCCTAGCTCTAGAAGAAAATCCGTATATTTGGTACTTGTCTGGCATAGCGTATCAACTGAGATATGAACACGCCATAGGCAGGCGAAGAAGGAATGATGCTACTCAGAAAAGGAAAGTTTGTAATGCTGAAATTGAAGTCGTCATGTTTGTCATAGAGTGAGGTGTTCATGTGACCATCAGTGTCGTAGGTCACATTATGTCCAAATAGGATGCTGAATTATTTGTCTCTGTAGTTTCTTTGACTTCAAGCTCCGAAGGATAGATACTGCTTAGGTTATCCGCGAATTTTGGATTATTAATGGACAACACTTCGTCTATGTATCTGTAAGTGAAATTGGAGTCAGAAGCTAAGTATCTTCTCCGTTCAGAGACCAACGTTGTTAATCTTTGATACGAGGTTGGGATTTCCCTGTCCATGTACAAAGGGGTGATTGATTATTTTTCTCTCACCCATATATTTTCACATAATTCATGAATAAACATTGCTTGTTTTGCATTAAATGTTGCTCCATGTGACGTCAAATACTGCTAAACCTACGTAAACTTCTATGACGTAACAATATGGGGTTCGAGCCAAACTTCCGGGGGTGCGAGAATAATAGAATCTAGTACCACTTTGAGTTCCGGATAGAAAAATATTAGTCGAGGGTGGGACTGATCAAGTCCAAACCGAGGCGTTAGCCGAGGTTGGGACATTGATCATCCCACCCAAGACTGATATCTTTCTATCCGGAACTCAAATGTGGTGCTTGATTATTTTTCTCGCACATTTGAAACCTTCAAAGTCCTCTTGTTAACGCAGCAGAATGACTGAACGCCATGCCAAATGTATGTGCACGTGAAATAACGTATGCCAGTTTGTCTTTGATGTCATAAAGGAACAATCAACAGTGCCGGATCAGGGGTGCCGGATCGAATTCTCTAGCACCACTGAAAAGGGGAATCAGCCTATCCAATGTGCGAGAAAATTCGATCCGGCACCCCTGATCCGGCACTGTTGATTGTTCCTTTATGACATCAAAGACAAACTGGCATACGTTATTTCACGTGCACATACATTTGGCATGGCGTTCAGTCATTCTGCTGCGTTAACAAGAGGACTTTGAAGGTTTCAAATGTGCGAGAAAAATAATCAAGCACCACATTTGAGTTCCGGATAGAAAGATATCAGTCTCGGGTGGGATGATCAATGTCCCAACCTCGGCTAACGCCTCGGTTTGGACTTGATCAGTCCCACCCTCGACTAATATTTTTCTATCCGGAACTCAAAGTGGTACTAGATTTTATTATTCTCGCACATTGGATAGGCTGATTCCCCTTTTCAGTGGTGCTAGAGAATTCGATCCGGCACCCCTGATCCGGCACTGTTGATTGTTCCTTTATGACGTCACAGTCAAATTGACGTGCATTATTTCACGTGACAGTACATTTAGCATGACGTTCAGTCATTTTGATGCGTAAACAAGAGGAGTTTGCAAGTTTCAATGTGCGAGAAAAATAATCAAGCACCACATTTTGAGTTCCGGATAGAAAAATATCAGTCTTGGGTGGGATGATCAATGTCCCAACCTCGGCTAACGCCTCGGTTTGGACTTGATCAATCCCACCCTCGACTGATATTTTTCTATCCGGAACTCAAAGTGGTGCTAGATTCTATTACTCCAGCACCGCTGAAAAGGGGAATCAGCCTATCCAATGTGCGAGAAAGAGTTGTCTCAGAACGGGTAAATCTGTAGATATCTCTGTCCGGGGTGAGAGAAAAGTTAATTCCTCCAAATTACCCAGAACGGTCTATAAATGCACAGGAAAGTCCATAAGTTTGCCTTTGAAGGACTTCTCTGTTGAACTGCTTACTTTGTCTTGACCTATATTTTATCTAATGTATTCTCTATCGGTGTTTATGGACTTGTAAATTGTATATTGATTAAAATGAGTTCAACAGAGAAGTTTTAAATTCATTTTACCATTTGCGTCTCATTCTGTGAGTATCTGCTTTGTGTTTTTGCAGAGGGTGTTTTGGGTTTTGCTATTGGTACTGCAACTGAGTGTTGATGGAGATCCCCTCCTTTCTTAAATGGACAATTTTACGGAAATCGTTCAATATCCTTCACGACTCTATAGATCAAGAGTCGAGCATTATTTTAAGAAACACTGGGAGGAAAGAAAATTCCGTTTGATAACGGAAGATAAATTTTATCTAGAGGAATATATTTACACCCATTTTTAAAATAGATTCACTGAGCGTGAGAAAGGCTATCAAAATATGTGTTTGTTTCCACATTTTGAATTTTGTTATGACTATATACGATTCATTGGATTTATTAGAAGGAGTGCCAACCGGGAGGAGTAAGCGTCCTCTGACTGCATGCAACGACCGCCGAGAATGTCCAATAGAAAAGTTTCAAATCCAGTAATGTCCAAATTGGTAAAAGACGGTCAATTGGAAAGGTCGTACTCAAGAAAGTCCTTTGTCATCCTTGATAGGCAAATGTCGAAAAAGATCTTTGTAACGACCACAGATCCTCCTTAGTGACATCTTTTAAAAGTCGTTCCCCTAAATAATCCTGAGCTAGCAGCTTACTGGCGAGCTTCTTTGTCCTAAACAAGAAGTTTTCTTACTTAGAACATGTTCTTGCATAGCGTATCGGTTGTCAAATAAATACGCCATAGGCAGACGAAGAAGGGATGTTGCCTTTCAAGAAAAAAAAAAAGGTAAAAAAGAAAATAAGAACAGGATAACTTGTCGACCAAAAGGTAAAAAGATGCAACTACTTCTGAAAACACCACAAAATGTAGGAGGGTTGTACCTTAATATTCCGAATAGCCATACTATTCACGAATTGTTGTCCAAAGTCTATGTCTGAAACACATTAATCTCCCGATGATAAAGTTTTTGAAAAGTAGGTCCAAGGTCAAGGTCACGAGGTTAAAAATGTTGGTTAACAATGGAAAGGTCTTGTCACAAGGAATACACATGTGAAATATGAAAGCCCTATCACTCACCATTAAAAAGTTATGCCCAATGTTAAAGTGTTTTTGAAAAGTAAGTCAAAGGTCAAGGTCAAGGTCACGAGATAAAAAAAATTGGTATCAATGGAAAGGTCTTGTCACTAGAAATACACATGTGAAATATGAAAGCTCTATCACTTACCATTCAAAAGTTCTGCAAAATGTTTAAGTTTTTTAAAAGTAGGTCAAAGGTCAAGGTCAAGGTCACAAGGTCAAAAAGTTTGGTGTCAATGGAAATGTCTTGTCACAAGGAATACTCATGTGAAATATGAAAGCCCTACCACTTCCCATTCAAAAGTTATGTCCAATGTTAAAGTTTTTCGGACAGACAGACAAACAGACGGACAGGCCAAAAAAATTGGCATGCCGGCCCGTCGAATAATTTTTTAGAATGAAGTTACTGTTTTGTGTAGAATAAGTAGCTCCATACTTTTAGGATCTACCCGGTATTGCGAAGCTCATTTGCAGATAAGGAGAAGGTCCACCAAAAACAATACATTTTACAATGTATCTTTTTCTTTATAGATCTTTTATTGAACTGCATGCGCAGTGTCTCTCCTCGATGCAAATTATTTCAACTTACTGTCGAAGAAAGAAATTGTGAATGAAGGCAACAAATATGAAACAGATTATTGTATACATGTGCCCTTTTTATTTGCCTGAGGTTTGCCTTTTCAGTTAAGTATCACTGAAATGATTTGTTTCCTTCTTTGCATTCAAGTGCTAAGCCAGATTGATGCACGAAGTTTTATGCAAAAGGTAAGCAATAGAACGTTACAGATAACAGTATAAGCTGAAAGTGAATGAATTAATCTTCGGATACTTTAATATTGTTAAGATGTAGCGACCATATTACAATTTGATTGATATATTTATAATTAGATTATTTCTCTTCAGTAATCACTTAAGCGAGAAAGGAGAAGCAATATGGTAAGTGACGCTTTAGATATGAAATAAATCAAATATCAATCGATCATTGACTTATTCATTTTTTAAACGTTTTCTGTATATTTATGATCATAAAAAGAAATGGTGAAATTACATAAAAGAGAATAAAGATCATTCAATCTTGAAGATCATTCAAATGTGAATTTCATATATATAATTTTTTTTTCAAATAAATGTACTTAGCAAAAAAAAAAAAAAAAAAAAAAAAAAAAAAAAAAAAAAAAAAAAAAGGGGGGGGGGATTAGAATTGAAATAAATAACAAAGACATAATCATCGATGAATGCTGATCAAAGAAAAAAAATTCATTCCTCATTTATCCAGCAAAGCGCTAATACGACCGTCGTCATGGCTCAAAACACTGCAGTGGCAAAAGAGCGGTAAGATTCTTAAAGACATAATAAATTATAGTAAAATACATGTATTGCCATAGCACAACGTATGTTACATGACCGAAAACTGAATAAGTAAATGAAAGTTAAACGTAAAACTCAAAACCAAAATCCAAAATCCATAAACAAACATACAAACTTTTGAAATATACATGAAGCTAATTGAAATAGACAGGTGATCCCCAATAGTGAAAACAGCGGAATATACCTTTCCAGAACCACTGAGCAGATTTTAATAGAAAGTTGTACAACCTCAGACTAGTAATCTCGAACAAGTATTAAAGCATGATTCTATTAACAGGTGAGACCACATACTAGTAGAAAAACATTGTCTCGTTGTACCCCTTATTTACCAACCGTTTCATACCAAAATCAAGTATCGACACCTGAAATTATCGGGATGATCTAGAGGATTCTATTCCAAGTTAAACATCGGACAGATGTTATTTTACACCATAGTAATCAGGAAAATGGGAGGGTTCTGTGCACATAATCCGGATAACCACATGGTCTGCTACTTGCGTGACAGATGGCCGTCCTAAGTCGGCACCGGTTGCCCATTGGTCTCGTTGGTTTATGTGTAGTCTTTTGTGTTTCATGTTTCTATGGCGTGAGTTGGTGTTCCTTGTCCTTTATGCGTCCATTTCTGTGCGTGTCTACTCTGTTTTTTTTTTTGCATTGGGTGTTTTGGTGTTTTGCTGTGGGTGTATGCTTTGTGTTTTTGCAGTGGGTGTTTTGGTGTTTTGCTGTGGGTGTTGCGACCGAGTGTTGTTGGAAATTCCCTCCTTTCTTTCAGAATTGATCAGGATGATCAATTACAGGGTCACAAGAAAAGATGTAAATATAAATGAACTTCTTAGTCTGAAACAATGATACATGATGATCTGTATTTTGGATATTAATCAATATTTTAGATTTTTGCTCTTTATACATTTAGTTAATAATTTTTTGGATTTCCTCTTTTTCATGGCCTTAAGCAATGCAGATGTGACATAATTTGTTGAAATTTTTATCATAGAGCATATATTTCAATATTGACATATTGAGTTTGAATTCTTTATATATATCTACAAATGTGAATTTAATTCATATTTTTTCTTTCTTACAGATGTGCTGATAAGACATGTTTGAACATTTGTCTATCCATATTTTTCCCACCCTGGCTTATCATTTGGATATGTCTGGTAATGGATAACACTTTTAAAAAAAAAATTCAATTTCATTGGACCGAGGCCATGCCATATTTTTGTCTTAATTATTTTCAATGATCATCTATTAATAAGAATTGACTGAAGTTTAAATTTCAATTTTCTTTTGTCTCACTATAATATAAGTGATGACTTGAAATGATTCGCAGAATTTGTATATTTTCAGTGTAGAATAGAATGGATGGACTCAATATTTCAAATTTTCACTGATTTGCTAAATATCGTAGTTTGAGAATTTGACTTCAGTCAATTTTTCGTCTATGATCCTCTCCTTCCCCTTGTTCCTAAACTCTCTCAATGCGATGTCGTTAGATATCTTGTTTTTCTTTTATGTTTCAAACTAGTTTCAATTTCCAACTTGTTATTTCTATTGGATATACGTATTTGAAAAAAAATGAAACCGGAAGTACTGACCAAGATAAGTTTGTATTGACAAGAGTTTTCCCACTTTTTCTGTATCCGTTTCTTTCGCAAAGACATCGTTATCCAAAGTTACCTTATATCAAACAAAAGTCAAAATGAGTGTCAGACAGCACACATGTATGTTCGATTACTTCCTGGTTTATATCTTTCTTTTAGATACGCTTCGTAAACAAAATCATTCACATTTTGTTGAATAGATTATTTATTTATTTTCCATTGCAGTCAGCGCAGATAAATTTATGTCCAAAATGCGCATGTTCGTCTTTAAAGGAGACTTTAAATATTTCGCTTTTTCTTTAAGAAGTGACTTTTTGCATTTAAGAAGAAGTGACTTTTTCATGACATCAGTGTGGAATATCTCTTCTTTTTCAGTGTATCTGCGAAAGCAAATAAGACATGATCTCACATCGAAGGAAGGCAGATAGCAATGTTTCTGTAAAGCGTTATTTATTGTTCTTTTCTCCAGCAGACTCTGTGAAAATATGACTATATAATATTTGTTTTTTGAATACTTTATTGTCCCCTATAAATGTATCTTATAGTAGACGTTTCATACAATAAAACAATTTAGAAATCCTCTAGTTTTTATTTAATATTACATGTCATGGAATCCAATCGTTATAGTCTGTCAGTATGACATGTTGGAAACAGTATTAGTACAAAACAAGCATTATGTTGTATTGATGACTTCGGGATCATATACTTGGTATCAATACAATTTTGATATAGAGAAATAGAAAAAGGACTAACTCTACCTAAAAGTTTGACTCTTCAAATTCTGTTGATCATGGCAAAACAAAAAAAAACAAAACAAAAAAAAAAACAAAAAAAAAAAAAAAAACAAAAACAAAAACAAAAACAAAAACAAAAAAACAAAAAAACAAAAACAAAAGAAAAAAAAAAAAAAATCCAAATCTTCCATTCTTTGATACTGGGATTGTCCTAAGTTTGAAAATGAATTCATAGTTGTTTTTTTCAACAAGAACGGCACAATGTCACATATGAATCCGACAGTTGGTTGCTTTTGAGATTTTCCCGAAATTGATACATTCATATAATTCTATCAAATCTTGAATTATTCATGCATAATTGATTTCCAGCCAGATCACTTAGACTGGTCACAGTGGAACACACACGCATTTAAGAAGGAACAACATTATGCATGGCTTTGGACCCATTGTAACATCTTTTCCAACATTACACACTCATCAATCTTAACAACGCATACTGTCCAAATCTGGGATCCAAAAGATCAGGGATCTATATCTTATTAGATTCCTTACCTTTTGTCAGGTATCTTTAAGTTGGGCGGGCTTCTCGGATGCAAGCTCGCCGCCGACAGTAGAGCACAGACTTTCCTTAGTACGACATGTTCTTTGTATTCGTTCAGTGCCTGCGTGAGTTTCATATGGCCCAGCCATTGGTCTTATAGTCTTGATTGTGGTGTTACCATTAGTCTCTTTGGTTTATGTGTAGTCTTTTGTCTTTGATGTTTCTATGTCGTATTTTGTGTCCATGTCCCGTTTGCGTGTTTTGCTGTGCTTGTCCTCTCCGTATTTTCACATAGGGTGTTTTGCTGTGGGTGCTGCAACCAGTGACAGAAAAGGGTTTTTGTTTAATTGTCAGTATTGTAACTGATGTTCTATGTAAAATGTCAGTGCACCATATGCGCATTTTAACAAGTTATGTCTCATCAGTGATGCTCTAGTCCGAAAAAGAGGAAAGCCAAATAATATGAAATTATGAAGAGCAGAACTGAACTTAACCTGAAATTTCTGCCAAAGAACCTGCTTAGGACAGAGATATGACATAAGGTATATACCCTTTATATCTCTGTAACAACTAGCCGGATAAAGCGAACAGACGAGTAACGAATAACAAAAGTGTCTAATATACGTTGGTCTCCGTTTGCATCCGCTACTCAACCGTTTGTCGTCCGTTGAATCCGATACTCGTTCGGCGATGTCTGTTGGTATCCATTCTTTCCGTTGCAAAGTTTTGAATATATTTTATGAAGTAAATTCTATAATTTTGATATAAAGTTACCTTGACTTCTGATTAAGTGACCTTTGACCCAAAGTGGCGTTATGCAAATGAACAAACTTCTGAAAAAAGCAAATTCTGATGTATATATATATTATATAAGGATGTACATGTATGAGCTCAGATGGACAGATAGAGAGGTGGAAACTATCAATATTTTTCGTAAATCACCACATATGACTTAATGTCCGCGCAGCTCGGAAAATTGAATTATTGTCTGATTTATCGGAATATTTTCCGATTGAAATTCATATTGGATGATTGATAGTTATATATCCGTGCGACCAATGCTATGCTTACAGTGAAAAAAAATACTTTAGATCCTATGTTGATTTTAGCGTGACGTTTAATGTAAAGCGTCCGCGAGGTCAATAGAAAACGTCCCATCTACATCTATTTTCTGTAATAATGAGCGAAATATTGGTTGCAAAAACATATGATTACAGCGTTAATTACGTTAGTTCGATATCTATCCCACTACATTTTGTATATATATTTCAATCGGTAAATTTGCCGACAAAATAGACAAAACATCAATTTTTTGAAGTGAGCTGCGCGGACAGTAACATACATTACGAACATGTATAGCTGAAGCCACATTTAAATAATGCAGTTTTCTCATATAATCTGAAGAATCAATCGATCACTTGATGACACCTCTAAGAAATTGCTCACTATACCGTCATATTCCCCTATAAAATGAAAATATACGATATGTTGTAAATTAACCTAAGGTGCTTGATGATTAGAAATATTGAAATTTTGCTACAGGCGACAGAGAGCGGATAGAAAAAGAACGAGTGATGTGTAAATATCATAGTAGGTTCTAAGTTGAAATATTTGTATAGCATAAACACATCCCATGATCACCCATATATCATATAAACCAAGAAGTACGTGACCAATTTCTAGATAGCAAATACTCCAAAGATCAAAAGAAAGGAGGGGATCTTCAAAAAGACTCGGTTGCGCGTAACTAATAAAGGCCCCTTCACATAACGACGAATCCATAGAACGAAGCCTTGCGAATGAGTCAAGTCTGTCAAACTTGGCGAATTTTGAACGAAAACGGTGTTCAAAAATATGATCATAACGAAATGCGAACGCAATGGAACTGCTTATTGCGAATAAGAAACGGAGCACTGCGAATAGACCATTTTCGAGTTACCGATCACGTTCGGATATTATACTCCGCTTCGACGTTTTGTCAAGATGCCCTACTTCCGGTTTACATTGGAGTCTAAAAATAACGTGATCACGATTAAGAAATAAACTATTTACGCAACCAAATGGCATTGTAGCGTCATAAATATGCACCATTTACATGATTTGGGGTTGGAAAAATTTAAGCAAAAGGTATCAGTCAAAGGGGATGCTCTATGTAGAAGTTGAATGGGCAGGAAAGGGGGGTGGGGGTTTACTGACGAGGAGACATTTATAACAAGAGACTCTGGACACGTGTCCAGGTGTATGTGACTGAATTTATTGGTTGTGACAGTTAGATAGGGATAGGCATTTGACACGACAGGTGTTTAAATGTTTGATTTTGACCTGTACATCTACCCAGTACCCCTGCAACCGGCCAACGACGTGATGCCGGGTAAAGCTTATGAAGGTGAGGGGTTGGACAGGATGAAAGGGAGGGGAGGAAGGAGAAGGGAGAGAGGAGGAGGGAGAAAGGAGGGGGAGGTAAGGGAAGGTTGAAAAGGAGGGGGAGGGGGAGGTAAGGGAAGGTTGAAAAGGAGGGGGAGAGAGGTACCCCCTCCCCCGAAGGTGTACCCTGCTGACAGTGACGATCAAATATCATGATAGTATTGATTTACACAGTGACATTGTATCTGTGACTCTGTAATCGGAAAAAGATCATGCAGAATCTAAAAGAATGAAGAATGAAAAAAAAATGTCTGAAATAATTATCTTCTCGGACTCAGGACTGATATATTTTCCAGTTACCTGCCTGACCCCCCCCCCCCCCCTTTCCTCCTATCGGCTTTCCCTTCCTCGTTTGTAAAATATTGATCAGGCCATGGGCGTGACTGGGGTGAACTCCGTCTCCCAGAGATTCATGAGAACAATTTTCATTTTAAAGTTTGCAGGCCAGATGTATGTATTGAAATGTATGTTCAAGGATCATGACTAAATAGATACAAGAAAGTCTATCTATGAATACGGCAAGTAAAACGTGTACTTGAACTGTGAGTCTCATAGGATGTACATTTTATTTTGCGTGAAGTTTGCACTCGCGCGGATGTTGCGGCTCTGAATTCCCCTCCCCCTCAAGATGTCATTATTCTATTTCTACGCTCCCAATTTCTCAACTTCAGAGCCAGAATGAACCCCATCCTTTGAAAAATGTTTTAGATCCACGCCTTATTTTTTATCTATATACAATTGTTTTTTTCATTATTCCAAGGTACCGTTTTTCAGATTTTTTTTTCAATTTTGAACATTTTTTAATGCCTTCGTCAGGTGTACAGGGACATATCTTTCTTATTTTCTCAAGTTACCAATTTTATCAAAATAGTTTTAACCCCCCCCCCCCCGCCCCCCCAAAAAAACCCTGTTTAATAGTACCGATTTTATACTGAATTGATGCATTCAGAGAGAAAGCGGCTTATATTACTTCAGAAATACTTAGTGTCATTAAAATCTTAGAACTTTTTATTTACTGACAATATCTTAGGGATATATTTGGACAAAAAGGCAATGGCGTTAAGGGGGAGGGGGGTAAATTACAATTATTGTTATGTTTTAAAAAAAGAAATTCAGTTGGGTTACCTTTTTCTATTTTTTTTATGTAAGACATTTAAATTTTCCGTTCAAAGAATTTCCTGTTTTTCACTTTTTCAATATTCATTAGAATAATTTATCTCTATATGATATTACTGAAAAAAAAGTAAAATCCGATGACTTATAATTTACATTGTCATTGATGACGTAAACAAATTAATGGTCAATAATAACAAAAGCAGCGATTATAATAATTTCCATATTCAAAGAAAAGTAGTTTTTCAATTTTGAGTAGATTAGATCGATTTTACACCGTTGATGTCACAATATGTGACGTTGCTAAGGTAGACCGGAAGTAACCCTACTTGACGTAACTAAGCAGGTGCGTCATAGCAGTGACTAAACTGAAGGTTTATAACGGTCATTAGTTGTAACTCGAAAATGGTCTATTGTTACGACTTCGCGCTATGATACGTTAGAATGAGCATTGTGTATTTGTTTTTTCACTTGCGATTACCTTCTCCCCGGGCACCTGGTCTCACTTCGGAGTGTTGTTCATTCCGGGGTTCGCAACCGTTCCGATGGGAATTCTCACGATTTGGCCTTGCCTTCTCGACTTTGAGACTGAATAACTGTTAGGTACTTCTTTGATGTTTATTCTTATTCATTCTGTTTCTTTCAAGCATTCTGAATGGTCCACAGCATTTCCACAAGCATGTATAACGACGACATATGACGTACGTGCTGCATACCGATTCATTTGAGATACTTTAAAATAATTCAATTTTGCATGTTACAAGGATTTTCATCGGCTTAAAAGTTGAGGTTATTTTCCATAACCTGAAAAAAATTAGGACACGCCCCCTTTTCTGGAACTACTTCCAAAATTAAGCAAAATGGCGGATCCCGTAAACTTGGTACACTGAATTTTACCTCGAGAACGAAGACTAGATACAAGATACACGTCATTTATACTATTTTCATCTTTAGATAGACAAACATAATCGATTGTAGCAACAGGTAAACGATTAAATGAAGTACTTATGCTAGGTTTACACTTAGCCACGATGCCCTACGATGTCCATGATTGAGCAAAATCGTGGAGCTCCACGATTCTGTAAATAAAATTGGTCTTCACACGCTCTCCGACGCTCCATCACGCTCTGATACGTGCTGTAGCGATTTGTTACGATTGTAGATAAGATCTGTAACGATTTGCATCCCGTTCTCTCAAGCTTCGTTACGTTCCCGCACGATTACCAAGATGAGCTATTACGCTTTGCCACGCTCTATCACGGTTCCCTACGCTTATCAAGTTTTGTTGCGATCTGTTACGATGCAGGACTACGATTTGTCGCGATTTAACACGATTTGATATGAAATAGACAACCAGTTTCAATACCACTTGCAATATCCGAACAAGATTAAGCTTAATATCCAGGAGATGAATATTTTATACCGCAAAACGCTAGAAATGGCATTGATAACCCTTATTTGATCTTTCTCTTTTTCGATTATTAAAGGTTACATTTTTTCTTGAGCAATTCAAATTTTTGATTGCGTGTATATATTTAACTCGCTCGAAGACAATAAATGCAGCACCTCACTGATTATCAAGACTTCTTTTCTTAGTCTTCTTCATATGTTAGAAGTTGTTGCGGATGTTAAAAACACTTGTAATCCATCAAAAACGTGTTGTTTTATTAATGAAACAGGAACACATTATGATTGACTATGATTTTATATGGAAATATTCCCCTCGTAGTTATTTACCTGTATTCTTCACCTGGGATGATATTTAACATAGCTTATCGTGTATATCTCTCGATAGAAGTTTAAATGCCTTCACGGTACTAAATTTAGATATATCACGTGGTTATTTTTGGTAATAAAAAGGCGTGTTCGATCTCGCCAGGTTGTCCAATTTGTAGTTGAACACTGCACGGACCATTCTCCTCTCCCTTCCTACTATGGGTCATTTCTCGACTCGCTACTTTACTTTTCGATATTAGGGGAACGTTTGGCAGTCTAAGTATGTGCTGGGGGTGGGATTCCATCTGTTTTATATGTCGTAATTGTTTGTATTGTAATAAAGTATGTAAACTGTAGTAATCTTCATCGTTTCATTTCATCTGTTTTGTCGTCACGTGACTGAAGAAGTAGAAATCCTACGAACCTGAAGACAGGCGCTCAGAGTCAAGCTGAGTCCTGTTACAAAATTGGCGAGCTTGCCAGGATTTCTATCATATTTTTCAGTCACCGATTGAAAATTACAGATGAAATTGAAATATTTACGTGTAGAAAATTTAAAGACATTTAATTTGTATCTCCGTAGTTTGATTACAGATACAATGTACGATACCGAGGTATGTTTACCTGTAAACAAAAGTCGGTCAGTATAGTGAGCGATAGTTCACCTGTGTATAGTATAGCGTAGTAATCAGTGATTCGTAGAGCGTGACAATTGTCAATGATTACATATTTGAGAATTTCGAACACTCGATATATGAAACGTTATGTAGCTTTCAGATAAATTCTTTTATGATATTATTGATGAATTCTGCGTATTTATACGAATTTAGGAACTTTTTTTTTCTTCTGGATTTCACACTTTCTGACTTTGTTTTCTATTTTGCCTTTAGTCTGTAGTTTGTGATGTCTCTTTCATTTCTTGGTGATTACTGCAGTGGTGTAGAGCCTCGTTGAATTTCTTAACTGAATTTTCGATTTCGTATCTCTGGATAGATGTTTTGGAGAATGGACTCAGAAGATTTTCAGTATTTAATTTTTCATCGATAAAGTTGACTGCCTAGTTCTTAGTTTACGTGTGAATTCTGAATCTTCATTGATTATTTTAGATCAGCGTTTTCTTGTCAATTATTGGTGGCATGTAAGACTTCAGTGGGATGACGCATTGTCAAATAATGATGAGAGTATATTCGTATGTCGGTTATTCTATTTGTGTATGGGCATGATACCGTGATAAGGAGTATCATGGGAGTGTTTGACTGTTTATGTATACGTGTTTGTGTTTGAGTACATGTATGTGTTGTTCATATTCGTGTTGGTACCATGATAAGTAGGATCATGGATGTGTTTTGTCTATTGTATATTTGTGGAAGATTTTGATAAACGTAAGGTGACGTCGCGCAAAATCTTCGTGTATGAATGTTCAATGTGATGTAGATGTTCATGGGTATGAATGGCCGAGTCTACAATGATTTTGAAGAGACTTTATTTCACATTAAATTGTTTATTGAAAACGAATCTTTCAACTTTACGCATGTTGTAGTCATAGACAGTGAATGTTACATCAAGGTTGATTGGAAATCTTTTTGTGTATTATTTCTGTATTTTTCACGTCTTTTGTGTAGATGATTTCAAGTTTTATGTAGTTTTGTGTGAATGTGTCTGTCATAGTGTTTCATTGGATAATTAGAATGATGTATATTTGAGGGCGTTGTTCCTCAACCTCATGTTTGATGTTCATTCCTGTTACCATGGTGATCCTTGAGATGAGAGATGATGCCATGATGTTATAACTAGATGACATACCTACAGATGGATGAATGTTATACAGACCCATGGGATGACAGAACATTATAAAATATAAGTATTTTTGTTTTGTAAATTGTTTTTTATGTATCATGAACTTCAACTTTGGACTTTGAAATTTTTCAAATTTTGATTTGAAATTTTGTTATGAATTAATGGTCAGTGATGTATACGATAATTACATTTTCTATGCTTTGATCTATCACCCCTGTTTCGTAACAATTCATAAGAAGGAAAAAAAAGAGGTTGGATGACGATATACATACACACAAGAAGCGATTTTTGATGACAACTCTACATATTGAATGACTTTGCCCACAGAAGAGATTAAATCTGATGTGAAGTCTGATGTCATAAAGCAGCTATCCTGTTGAAGTATAATTTGGAGAACTGTCTTCTGCATGTTAGCCGTTGGCTGACTAGTAAGATAGTCAATCAGCTGCTTGTTTCGTATGTTGCTGTATCAATACCGATACCAGGTATTACCGTCATACTGTCAGCATTGCCGTTAGTCAAGATGAGATGATGTCTGACGTTGACATTTGATTTTGGACTCATGGAAAGAAGTCCTGGTGGATTTGTGTAATCCGTTCGCTATATGTCGCGTAGAAGCGAAGGATGATCTCTTTTTCGAACATAACATTTGCGTATCTGCTTGAACGATTGAAACGTCATTGGACGATAGGAAGCTGACAATTGATACAGGATCATGGACTATAAACATTGGAAACGGACTGATGAACTCTTTCGAATACAGATCTATACGAACTCTTCTTTTTCAGATTTTTGGAACAAACTATTGTGCGATAGTTTACATGTTCTCTATTTTCAGGAAAAGTGTTGTGCTTTTTTAATTCTGGGAACATTGAACTTTGTTTGATCAATTGAATTTTGAACTTGATGAATATCTGATTTGCTTTAAATTGATTTTGAACTTATGATATTTGATAATCATAATGTGTCCATGTTAAGGTTGGGCACGATTTAAAAAATATTTTCATATTTTTGTTTTTAAGGAGGGAGGAATGAAACAGGAACACATTATGATTGACTATGATTTTATATGGAAATATTCCCCTCGTAGTTATTTACCTGTATTCTTCACCTGGGATGATATTTAACATAGCTTATCGTGTATATCTCTCGATAGAAGTTTAAATGCCTTCACGGTACTAAATTTAGATATATCACGTGGTTATTTTTGGTAATAAAAAGGCGTGTTCGATCTCGCCAGGTTGTCCAATTTGTAGTTGAACACTGCACGGACCATTCTCCTCTCCCTTCCTACTATGGGTCATTTCTCGACTCGCTACTTTACTTTTCGATATTAGGGGAACGTTTGGCAGTCTAAGTATGTGCTGGGGGTGGGATTCCATCTGTTTTATATGTCGTAATTGTTTGTATTGTAATAAAGTATGTAAACTGTAGTAATCTTCATCGTTTCATTTCATCTGTTTTGTCGTCACGTGACTGAAGAAGTAGAAATCCTACGAACCTGAAGACAGGCGCTCAGAGTCAAGCTGAGTCCTGTTACATTATAATTTTTATTATAGAAATATTGGAATCGCAACGAATCTTGTAGATCGTGGACTGAATCGTGGAAACCGTAACAAATCGTCAAAGAGCGTGAGTGAAATCGTAGTGGATCGTAGGAGAACGTGTTTCACCAAGATTTCCTACGATCGAATATTACGATCTGTTGCGCTTTGTCAAGATCTGTTACGCTCTACTACGCTCCATCACGTTCACTACGCTCTCCTACGCTCTCTCACGATGTAAGGATCAATCGGGACAATCGTAGCAAATTTTTTGAGAATCAAAAATTTTGCCACGATCTCTGCGATCTCCTACGATCATCACGATTCCACCACGCTCTCTTACGATCGTCACGATTCAACCTCACGCTCTCTTACGATCTCTACGATTCACCTCAATCGGGGCAATCGGGGCGATCGTGGCTAAGTGTAAACCTAGCATTACCACGAGATTTGTAGGTAATAATTGTCAAATATTGACAGCGTGTTTAAACCATAAAGAAGAAGAAGAAGAAGAAACATGTCGCGTCGGTGCGATGATAGGTCACGCTGATGAAAGATTGCATTTTAATCAAAATCTACCACTATCAAACATGTACCTGATTGTCAGATGCTTTGCCATCCCATCCAGAGTCATTCTATTCTCATCGTTTAAAATATATCAAATGACTCGGGCTGAAATGTATGAAAAGAAACGCCGGCGCCGTTCAACTACCAGCCTCCATTCTTGTACTGTCGGTTGTTGTTATTAGCAACGAGGGAGATAATCCCTATGCAGGAACTTTGCATTGAGCATTTTCACGATTTTTTCCAAGATCTACTAAGATGCACATAATGTATTATATAACTTAGAATTAAATTATAAGGAATGTTTCTAAAAATGTTTTTTGGTTAATGGGAAATAACCTCAAAAAGCCGATGCACAAACGTGGTATAATTCTCTACGCGAATTATACTGTTTGTACATCGGCTTTTTGAGGTTATTCCCCATAACCAAAAAGAATTTTGGAAACATTCCTTAAATGTATTCCTACATTTTGCAAGTTAAAAGCTTTCGTGCAATTTGTTTATCCCCTAAACATGTCAAGTGAATCGGTTTGCGGCATGTATACCGTCGTTATACCAAGTTCGCAAAGTGAAAATAGACTGATGCGGCAAGTTCTGCCAATTAGAATTCATGATTTATACATACGAATCAGAGAAAGAAAGCCATGAACACAAAAATAAGAAGTTCATTCCTTATATTTACATTCCAAGACATTTAGATGTGAAATATCTTTGAAAATAAACTCGAGTTTTCTTTGATGTAGAGAAATAATTTGTATTTGAATATTTTGTGTATGTCAATTCTCCCTACCAGAAAGGACAAGAAATAGTCCATTGCAAAACATGGAATTTACTGAATAATTTTTTTTAAAAAGTTATCTTTTCAAAATGAAAATTTACGTTTTATAATGTTTAAAAGCGATTTGAAGTACGTGTAAATAATTTATTTTAAATACGAGTTCTCAGCGCTGCGTTTAAAATCATTTCAGAGGCGCCCAAGACAATGAACCCGAATTATCAAATGGTATATATTTTCAGTTTTTCTATGGATTCTATGGAAAAAAAGATTTTGTAAAACATTATAGCAATATTCTGCAAATCAGATCTAGGTTTACTGCAGATTCTGAGGCCCGGTAAACTTTAAGTTTCTCGATATTTTAATTTTCAAAATTTGTTTTATCTTTTTTTCAGTGCAGATTTAATGCCTTATCTTATCAGCTTCCGGGGCGACTTCAACTCATTTCCATATACCTAGCAAACAAATATTATATAACATCGGGAGTCATTATATAGTTACATTTTGTATTCTTATTTCTTCTTAGTTTTATGAACCCTCAAAAATTAACAATAATGAATAAAAAATGCAAAGGTTTTGAAAGATTGTTATGATTTGGGATAACTTCATTTGAAAAATAGCAATATCTATAATTTTTGTCACATCTTTTGTATTTTTTCTTTTTTATTTGCTCATCAATATCAAACAAGAAAAGCTATGTATAACATTAATGTTGTAGCTGGAGTGCGGACTGCCTTTTCACATCTATCATGTAACTATGAAAGTGTCATGCAACCATAAATAAAACTACACGCACACACACACACAAAGAAAAAAAAAAAGAAAAGAGAAATAGTCTGATTTAATAAATGATAAAAAGACATCGATTTTCTCATGGAGTTGGGTTTCCTTGACCTCAGTTGAACACGTTAAATTTAAATAAGCACGGACTTCCTTTCACTCTAACCATGTAACTATGAGATTTCGAAAAAATCAAATGAATATTTTGATTTATAAAAGCAAAGCCATTTTAAAAAAAATACATAAGAAAGATTCGAACCTGGCCGCGACCTCGGGCACTAGAAGCGAGCACGTTCACCACTCTGCCACGCCTTACTTGACAATAGAAATGAAAATAAAGGAAATGAACCTTGACCAACGAAAATTCCACAGCAAAATTTGATTTTCTACACAGAATGGGGTCTACTTGAATTGAGTTGAATATATTGCATGATTTTCGTGCAGTACGCGTTATAGTATGCTTAAGCGATGCATTAGAAGCTGTAAAATGAACTAAAAGTAAAGCTACAAATGTAACTCCGCCTTTATTTGTCGATTTAGAGACAAAAGAGAGAGACTCGGCGCATTCCTCGTGCTGGAAGGTTTTTAGCCCAAAGTCATAAAACAAAACAAAATTAGAATAATAAATTCTTTTGAAAATTAAAAGTGTTTTCTTCAAAAATTAAAATAAAATTGTTTGATTTTTTTTTGCAGTTTTTGAAAGAAGAAGAGTACTGCAAAGATTTAAGACATTGCCTTACCTACCATTCTTTTGTTGACTAAAATATGTTAATAATAAAATGAAACAAGTTTCTATCAGAATTCACATAATCACATTATATGAAATGGCAACTTTGTTTAATATGCTTGTTTGTTTTCAACAATAAATGGCCGCTGAAAACTACGAAAGCTTATTAGTGCCATTTTTGGGAAAGAAATAAAAGTTAAAAGTCGTTCTAACAAGATAAAAAGTTGTTCAAACGAGTTAAAAAGTCGTTCAAACAAGATAAAAACTCGTTCAAACAAGATAAAAACTCGTTCAAAAGACTTTTTAACTTGTTTAAACGACTTAAGAAACTCGTTTAAACGACGTTTTAGCTTGTTTAAACGACTAAAAAAAATCGTTCAAACAAGATAAAAAGTCGATCGTTCAAACAACTTTTGAAATTACCATTTATACAAGATAAAACTAGTTCTGATC
The DNA here is from genome assembly GCA_028142955.1 of Pinctada fucata. Lineage (NCBI taxonomy): Eukaryota > Metazoa > Mollusca > Bivalvia > Pterioida > Pteriidae > Pinctada > Pinctada fucata. The sequence continues at coordinate 14,025,911 of AP027105.1, forward strand.
GATGTCTAGATATACTTTGTATTCGATCTAGATTTATGATAGGGTCTCAACTTTACTTTTTGACCGATTGACCTATGTTTTCCTGATATACCTTTACTAAATTAGTATACCCTTACAGCTAAGGGAATGGGTGTATAACCCCCGCCCCTAAAATCAGTTGAAAGAAAAAATATTCTCTACCACATAACTTGATGTAGTTTTTTTAATTACATTTCAATATTGGTTAAAACTACATATCCGTGCTGTCTTCATTGCCGTCATTATAATTCGGTCTCTCTTATCGCTTTTTAAAAAAATTGCCGTACATGTATAAGGAAAGGTTTTTGTCCCCAGAACCTCCATCAGTACTTCACTTTAATATTAGGCGGCGTCCAGACCCCTTGCATTTTTGATAAGCATAACCCCCCCCCCCCCCCCAACTAAAATCCTGAATTATCCCTCTCCTATGAATCATGGGTACCAGTAATAGATTTGCACTCTTGTACATTTATGTAGGGCCACATTGCTTGAAAACATAAAAAATGCGTGGACCAATAGTTAAATTTGTAACATTTTAGATGTTTGACTGAGACCGTCTAGCAATGAAGAAAATGATAAGATATCCCCAGTACTAAAAATCGATCCTAAAAAAAGGAGGGGGTCCAGCTAGACTCGGTTGTAGCAGCCATCGAAAAACAGAAAGAAAACCCAGTCTCAAAACAAAGAGTAACAAGGAAGTAAAGAGACACAATAGGGACAAGGAACACCAAATTTGACATCAGAACACCAAACGCAAAAGACTAGACATAAACAATACAATGGGCAATCGGTGCCGATTAGACGGCCATCTCCTATGTCTGAAATTAAGGAAATGATGTGGTTATCCGGATAACGTGTGCACAATCCTTCCGTTTTTTTTTCTGGAAACCCAGATATATAGTGCACTCCCCTTCGGGTCGTGCACTATGTGCCAGAATCCTGACTACTATTTCGGCATAGTGAACACTAAACCTAACACTATTATATAATTAATTTTGATTTAACTTCCAAAATATCCATAAATATATTGCACTTACATATGGAAAAGATAAAATGAATTGTATTTTAAACACAGGCAGGATACTTGAATAAATGATGACACTGTCGCTAAAAAATTGCAATTTCGAGCCAATTTACTGTAGTTGCTAGTTAATTATTAGGATCCTGTGGATGAATCTTTCTCAAAAACTATCAAAATTAAAAAAAAAATGTTCAGAGATGATTTCATGATTAAATGGGGAAAATTGAATTTAGGATTAAAAAATTACAAGGTTTTATATTTTTCATTTTTTTCTTCCAAAATCATCCATTTTCAATGAAGTGACACCCGCTTTCCTCTTACGTAAATTTGTCAACGAATACACTGTGGTGAAGATTTAATTTTCCATTTTATACATGCTAAGTTTCAATGCGATACGTTTAGTAATAATGTTTTTATTGCATTTTGAATGCGAAGGTTTGCGACGCCCTTTTTCCCGATAACGTCGAAATGACGTCGTGGTTTGCTCATGGATAAAACTCCCAAAGTCCTAAATTTCGAAAATCGCCATAATTTCTTCAAATGACGCCGGAAATTATTCAAACTTCATCAGGATACTCAAATGCGTATATCAATCAGAGTATCAAATGTTTTAAGGGATTTAAGACTGTACTTTTCCTTTGAAGCGTGAAAACAAATAATGCCGCCGCCATCTTGGTGTTCAAACCCTCCTTAAAACATTCGCGTCTGAATTCTTATTCGCCTCCATTCGCAGCGCGTTCTCCTCACATTCGCGTACATTCTTGTTCCCAAGGTGGAGGAGAATGAGCCCCGATAGAGCCCCGACAGAGCCCCGACAAGGAAGAATCTGACACGAATGTGATACGAATGCGCCGAGAATGTGACGCGAATGAAAAAATCAACGCGAATCAGCCACGATCTTGACACGATGGTGCCACGATATTGCCACGATAGTACAGTATATTTTGTGAAAACCGGATCTTCTGTATTCCGGAATCTTGTCTACATCGGCTCTATATTACGGTCCCGAGCGATTCTTCGTAACGTTTAATAGTAAAATCTTTTGTGTATTCCGTATCTTGTCTATTCCGTACTCCGGCCGTCAATTAGGGTACCGATCACACTAATTAGGGTTAATTGATCACCTGTATACCGGCCTTGTATAAACATCTACTCAGGAGTGATTTAGTCAACGGTAATTATACCTTCGGCAACGTATTTTTATAACAAAGAATTTAAAGCTATTCAGTGTACAAAGGTTTGTCATGGCGAGTACGCAGAGAAAACGAAATAATGTTGATAATGCATATCATCTCATAAAAGACAAAGAAAAAAATTAAACTGGAAGAAAAAATATCTTTGATTGACGATCCGTAAAAAGTAAAAAAAAGTCACAGAAGTATGGCATCGGAGCAACTACTGTTAGTGACATAATATAAACTTGCAGTGATTGGGAATGCCACGCGCCCTTTGCCATAGTCCCATTCTGATAAAAATTGACAACTCACTACGTCCTGGTGCGCATGCATTATTCTTCGTGTCCCATTTTTGTTTTTAAATCTAAAAGTTCTGTATTCCTATTTACGTTCTTACGTAGATCTACACCAGTAGAAGTAACGTGTGGATCACAGCTTACTGTACATTGCCAGTCAGAAGCACAATATTCTTCTGTTGACCGACAGTTAATACATTATACAGTATTGATTTTTCTCTGACATTCTTTTTTTCCTCCTTCTGCGCCTGAGATTTAAATCTCCAACGTCCACTTACGTATCTTATCTATGTAACGGTACTTGTGTATGCGTTCGTCCGTAAAAATGACCGAATGTTACCTTATTTGCAGACTTTACTTTTAAAAGAGAATGAAAATGTACTACATACACACACGACATTGACAATAATAATTATCTCAGAGTTGATATAAAAGTGTGCGGATCAATATATTGAAAACTTTGACAATGCCTTTCAAGAGAAAATAACCTGGAAAGAGGTCAAAGTCAACAAAGAGTATTGATGCTCCTGGATATGTCAAATGATTTTGATTTTGCTCATGTCACATTCTTGTCATGATCGCAGCGCTATCGGGTTAAAGTCGTGTCTCAATCTCCTGCATCGCAGCGCTATCGGGTTAAAGTCGTGTCTCAATCTCCTGCATTCGCCTCTCATTCGCCTCATTGTCTTTTCATCGTGGCGCATTCGTGTCGCATTCTTCTCTATTCTTATCACAATCGCCTCACTATCGTAGCGGACGCGCAGTATATTCTTGTTGCATTCGCGGCGCTATCGTGTGCCTATGAGAAAAGACAAGAATGTGACACGATCGTTCATTCGCATCTGATCGTAGCTCATTCTCCTCTACATTCGCGACAGTGGAAGCCCGGCTTTACTAGCATGTATCGATCCAATACTTATGTTATGCACTGTATAGAAAGCTTTGATAAAAAGTCGTTTGAACGACTTTTTATCTTGTTTGAACGACTTTTTTCTCGTTTGGACGAGTTATAATCTTGCTAGAACGAGTTTTATAAATCGTTTAAACGAGTTAAAAAGTCGTTTGAACGATTTTTTATCTTGTTTGAACGACTTTTTTTCTAGTTTGGACGAGTTTTTATCTTGTTTGAACGAGTTTTATAAGTCGTTTTAACGAGTTTTTATCTTGTTTGAACGAGTTATTAACTTGTTTAAACGACTTTCTTTCTCGTTTGGACGAGTTATTATCTTGTTAGAACGAGTTTCATAAGTCGTTTAAACGAGTTATTTACTTGTTTAAACGAGTTATTAATTTGTTTGAATGAGTTTTTATCTTGTTTGAACGACTTTTTATTTTGTTTGAACGAGTTACATAAGTCGTTTGAACGAGTTACGTAAGTCGTTTAAAACAGATAAACAGGAGAATAAATATTTTCCGCGTTACAAAGCATAGCGGAAAATAATTTGGTATGAACTTAATGGCTTATCGAACACTCAAGTTTCGTGACTGAGTGGTCACGCGTGTTTTATTAATGTGGTTAGTCAGTTCTAGCCCGTCTCTATACCTGTATACATCGAATTTAACAATTTACAAAATAAAAAAAAAATGCTGTGAATAAATTTTTTTCTAATTGTGGTATTTTAAGCTAAAGAGATTTTGTTTTGAATGAGAAAAAGTCAAAACGATTATTTGTTTTTATTCTAGCTTCATGTTTAGATTTTTCACGCTTCTTCTTTTTTTTTTTTTTTTAATTTTGTCAGTTTCCATATAGATGTGTGTCCCAACATCTATGCACCTCAGGCAGCGAACTATTTTTTGACATTGGTGTGGGATACAGGTTTCTGGTTTTTCCTGGCCGGTCACGTTGCTATTGAGGGGCTTTATAACAGATACTTATATGGTTTATTCTAAGCGTCGTCATATTCATAATGGCTTTATTGTATGCCATTAAATTTTATTTTAAACATGAATCATGTACCAATGCCTGACATGTTGTTGATTTGTGTGAATAAACGTCGGTTTCCCCTCTAAGCTTCTCGGGCTAGTCGGCAAATGTTATTTGCTTGCTGTTTTGTTTCTATCGGTCAAAATAGAAAGGACTAGATATTCCATGAATGTTTATCCTTTACTGTCTTTCCTTACGAGAAAAAAAAAATAATAATAAGAAAGCCCCCCCCCCCCCACATATCAAATGATGCGTAACTAAGCATAGATGACATGGCGACGTCATTCCCAAACAATCATGACAAAAGCAGTCTGAATGGAACAAAAATATGACAATTTTGCCTCAAATACTCACTATGTATTACATGTATATAGCGGCATACATGTATTCAGATGCATATTCAATAAACTCCTTTTCTATACCAAGTCTTTTTTCGGTTATTTAAAAAAAATTAAGGAGTAAAGTAGTACCCATAATTTATAAAGGGTCGAAACCATCAATTTTATTTGAACATCATGAGTAACATGTTTAGATAAAATTACTCCCCCTATCTTGCTCTGTAAAATTTACCTGTGCATTCATTTACTACAAAGCCCCGTTTTCGGAAAATAAGCAATTCAGACCAAATACGGTAAAATCAATTTTGAGTTTCTGTTGCCTGTACGCCTTGTCAACTTTCTTTGTGGGCATTGGTTATTACGAGTCGCTAACAAAATAATCATATTTTGAAAAAAAGAAGAAAAGACCAAATTCGTCAGCAAGGTAAGCAAAACTGTTCTCTTTTGATTTATAAAGTGCATTTTTGAAGTGGATGAGAAACTAAAATCCCTTTGTTGGCCTTAGGTTGCCATGATAACCCTGACTACACCTGGATATTAAAATCTTACCAAACTTCCTACTGAATCGTACCTGGTAAGTAGTTTTTAATATAGAACAACAGGATAATTCATTTTTAGTAATTTCTTTGGAGTCGAATGATTTCATCTTGACAGATAAGTAAACTGAATTTTCAGCAACGAATTCTGGTATTTTGATGATAAATATAAGAATAAGGAAAGGTAAATGAAATGAGACATTTTTTAAAGAACGCATTTTGTGTCTTCAAACAATACTGGTTGTGCTTGAAAACAACTTTCCCTTTTACAATTATAATGAAAACAAGAACGAAACAAAAGTTTTCTGCGAATTACACGGTCTGTATAACAAAAATCCGTTTGAAGTAAGTTCTTTCTTTCTTTCTGATTTATTTATTTATTTATTTATTTATTTATTTATTTTTTATTTATTTATTTATTCACTAATTGATTGATTGGTTGATTTATCTATCTATTAAGTTATTTATAAAGGTTAAATTAACGAAATTTTAATCATCTCATTTTAACAAGTCATCTTTCTTTCTTTTTATTTACTTATTTTTTTTTATTTTTAAAATTCATTCATTTATAAAGGTTAGATTATCGTAATTTCAATCATCTCATTTAAACAAGTCATCTTCCTTTCTTTTTATTTACTTATTTTTTTTTTAATTTTTAAAATTCATTTATTTATAAAGGTTAAATTAACTAAATTTCAATCATCTCATTTAAACAAGTCATCTTTCTTTCTATTCATTATTTTTCTTAAATTCATTCATTTATAAAGGTTAAATTAACAAAATTTTAATAATATCATTTAAACAAGTTTGATCATATCAAAAGAAAAGAAAACTCGGAAACGTTGCATAATAAGTAACCCCAGAAAAGCCTCTCCGTGGACTGCAAATCTTTGATAGTCGGATGGGATTTCCCTGTCCCTGTACAAAGGGGTGATAGATTCTATTAGTCTCCTTCTGTTTTCCTTTTTTAAATCTCGTCTCTCGTTTTTATTTCCCACTGCTGTCATTGTTTGGGATCACTGTCTCAAATGTTTCTTTTCATTTTTCAAAGTTTTGTATACATCAGTGAAAGAAAGCACAAAGTTTTGTATACATCAGTGAAAGAAAGCACAAAAGCCGAAATCAGATTCCATAAAGCACAATTAAAATTCTGTAAAAAATACAAAACAGGAAAATCGGACAAACAGACGGAGACAATGACACAGCTCCATAGAAACAGGAGGGACAGCTTTATTTCATGAACAATCTCCATAGTCCAGTGCTATAATATAGCCTCAGCCTACTTACTGATAGTGATACTTGGCTTCTAATTTAGGCTTACTCAGTGGTGAATTTTATTAAAATTCTTTGGCAAAATTAGGAATTTCTGGCAAGGTCGTGCGTATTAGTCTTTGTAGAAGGGGATAATACTCAATCAGGATCTGCAGTGACCTATTCATGAATCTTTTATTTTATCTAGAGAAATTTCAGAACAATAATTATTTGTTAAATCTGCCGCAAAGAAAAGTTTTTACCAACAGTACGGGTTATAAGAAAAGGTGAAAAAAAAAGTGAATCAATTGATGGTACCGGTATTGATTTAATTGAGTATCTCTATAGTATTAAATATGCAGCAAGACTTTTTACAATAGATGCTTTTATTTAAGGAGAACATGTCATGCGCGGATTCAGCATTTTTGGTCAGAGGGGGTCCAAAATTTTAGGAAGTAGGTATATATATATATATATATCGGTGCACATGATGGGGAGGGGGGGGGGGGGGCAATTCTGAGGGGGGTATTGTTAGCTTTCCTTTACGTTTACTTTCATGAAGAATTTTTTTATAACATTGAATATTTTACTCCTTATATCGGCGAGCGGAGCTAGCCGCATTTTTTTTTTTATTAATTCACATTTTGTCTATATTTCATGAGAATAAATAGATAAGAGATGTGTCATTTTCCCAAATAATCAGACATCTTAAAATGACAAAACCTTGAAGGAGGTTACATCCTATGAAGTAAGGGACTCTTGAAAATATTAGTTCCTGAGACCCAAGACAATTATATGAATTACTTAGTATGAACAATTGAACATAATTAAGGAATTTTGCAGAAAAACTATTTTTGAATTTGTAAATGGCGAGCGAAGGGAGCCGAAATTTTAGGTTTCAAAGCACTTTCATGCATTCTTAGACCCATTTCAATTTGAAATGGGTCAAAGCTGGACCCCACCTCCGAAAATCTCAGGGGGTCCAGACCCCCGGTCCCCCCTCTGGATCCGCGCATGCATGTATCGCTTCACTCCTTAACAAATAGTAGAAGGGGTTATGACGAACCCCAACGGTAAGGCCAAACGCTCTGTAACGGATGGTTGGTTAATAATGAAAAACAAACTGATATGCATGTAATAGAAACTGTACCGGGTTGCCTAAATGTCAGTGCATGTAAGGAAAAATGTTTAATTTCATGTACATTTCTGTTTTGCTAGCCAGCGTTCACCTTGGTGCACTTAAAAACATTTTAATCTTCCCAAATGTTATCTTATACGGTTTCAGTAGTTATTTATAAGTTTTTTAAACGATGGGCAATTCGGGACTCATTATATTGCTTACGGAAATTCGAAATAATGACTAACTACGTTTTGACAATGGATTGAAAACTTTTCACAATCGGATGTCTCAAAAAAATCTTGAAAGTATAAAATTCTTACTGAGTATAGATTATAATAATTGTATGTTACCTTGAATGCAGCGCAGGCATTTTGAATAGCCACCTACATTAAATTCCTTCCTTACACAGAATTCTGTGGAGTGTCTGTTTCTGTTTCAAAACATGGTGTTGTCGTATTTCTATGGTGCTGTGATATTGTATCCATCCGTTTGTCCTTCGTATTTCTATGGTGCTGTGTTATTGTCTCCGTCTGTTTGTCCTTCGTATTTCTATGGTGCTGTGATATTGTATCCATCTGTTTGTCCTTCGTATTTCTATGGTGCTGTGTTATTGTATCCATCTGTTTGTCCTTCGTGTTTCTATGGTGCTGTGTTATTGTATCCATCTGTTGTCCTCCGTATTTCTATGGTGCTGGATTATTGTGTCCATCTGTTTGTCCTTCGTATTTCTATGGTGCTGTGTTATTGTGTATCCATCTGTTTGTCCTTCGTATTTCTATGGTGCTGTGTTATTGTGTATCCATCTGTTTGTCTTTCGTAATTCTATGGTGCTGTGTTATTGTGTATCCATCTGTTTGCCCTTCGTATTTCTATGGTGCTGTGTTTAGTCTCCGTCTGTTTGTCCTTCGTGTTTCTATGGTGCTGTGTTATTGTATCCATATGTTTGTCCTTCGTATTTCTATGGTGCTGAGTTATTGTCTCCTGTTTGTCCGTCGTATTTCTATGGTGTTGTGTTATTGTCTCCGTCTGTTTGTCCGTCGTATTTCTATGGTGTTGTTTTATTGTATCCATCTGTTAGTCCTTCGTATTTCTATGGTGCTGTGTTATTGTATCCATATGTTTGTCCTTCGTATTTCTATGGTGCTGTGTTATTGTATCCATATGTTTGTCCTTCGTATTTCTATGGTGCTAAGTTATTGTCTCCTGTTTGTCCTTCGTATTTCTATGGTGCTGTCTTATTGTCTCCTGTTTGTCCTTCGTATTTCTATGTTGCTGTGTTATTGTATCCATCTGTTAGTCCTTCGTATTTCTATGGTGCTGTGTTATTGTATCCATCTGTTAGTCCTTCGTATTTCTATGGTGCTGTGTTATTGTATCCATCTGTTTGTGCTTCGTATTTCTATGGTGCTGTGTTATTGTCTCCTGTTTGTCCTTCGTGTTTCTATGGTGTTGTGTTATTGTATCCATATGTTAGTCCTTCGTATTTCTATGGTGCTGAGTTAGTCTCCTGTTTGTCCTTCGTATTTCTATGGTGCTGTGTTATTGTATCCATCTGTTTGTCCTTCGTGTATCTATGGTGCTGTGTTATTGTCTCCTGTTTGTCCTTCGTATTTCTATGGTGCTGTGTTATTGTATCCATTTGTTTGTCCTTCGTATTTCTATGGTGCTGTGTTATTGTATCCATATTTTTGTCCTTCGTATTTCTATGGTGCTGTGTTATTGTATCCACGTGTTTGTCCTTCGTGTTTCTATGGTGCTGTGTTATTGTATCCATATGTTTGTCCTTCGTCAGTCTATGGTGCTGCGTTATTGTCTCCTGTTTGTCCTTCATATTTCTATGGTGCTGTGTTATTGTATCCATATGTTTGTCCTTCGTATTTCTATGGTGCTGTGTTATTGTATCCATATGTTAGTCCTTCGTGTTTCTATGGTGCTGTGTTATTGTCTCCTGTTTGTCCTTCGTATTTCTATGGTGCTGTGTTATTGTATCCATTTGTTTGTCCTTCGTATTTCTATGGTGCTGTGTTATTGTATCCATATTTTTGTCCTTCGTATTTCTATGGTGCTGTGTTATTGTATCCACGTGTTTGTCCTTCGTGTTTCTATGGTGCTGTGTTATTGTATCCATATGTTTGTCCTTCGTAAGTCTATGGTGCTGCGTTATTGTCTCCTGTTTGTCCTTCATATTTCTATGGTGCTGTGTTATTGTATCCATATGTTTGTCCTTCGTATTTCTTTGGTGCTGTGTTATTGTATCCATCTGTTATTCCTTCGTATTTCTATGGTGCTGTGTTATTGAATCCATATGTTTGTCCTTCGTATTTCTATGGTGCAGTGTTAATGTCTCCGTCTATTTGTCCCCGTGTTTCTATGGTGCTGTGTTATTGTATCCATATGTTTGTCCTTCGTATTTCTATGGTGCTGTGTTATTGTATCCATCTGTTTGTCCTTCGTATTTATATGGTGCTGTGTCATTGTCTCCTTATGTTTGTCCTTCGTGTTTCTATTGTGCTTTCTTATTGTCTCCGTCTGTTTGTCCTTCGTATTTCTATGGTGCTGTGTTATTATATCCATCTGTTAGTCCTTCGTATTTCTTTGGTGCTGTGTTATTGTATCCATCTGTTTGTCCTTCGTATTTCTATGGTGCTGTGTTATTGTCTCCGTCTGTTTGTCCTTCGTATTTCTATGGTGCTGTGTTATTGTATCCGTCTGTTTGTCCTTCGTATTTCTATGGTGCTGTGTTATTGTATCCATCTGTTTGTCCTTCGTATTTCTATGGTGCTGTGTTATTATATCCATCTGTTAGTCCTTCGTATTTCTATGGTGCTGTGTTATTGTATCCATATGTTTGTCCTTCGTATTTCTAAGATGCGGTGTTATTGTCTCCGTCTGTTTGTCATTTGTATTTCTATGGTGCTGTGTTATTGTATCCATATGTTCGTCCTTCGTATTTCTATGGTGCTGTGTTATTGTATCCATCTGTTTGTCTACTCGCGATAATACGTTCCGCTGTGTTCCTCTTTCATATGTAATAATTTATTCTAATTTATATTTTACAAGAAGTTGAGTGCCTATTAATTGTATCTGTCATTCACTGATATGTGATAGAAGCTGATGCTTTATTTATTTATTAATTTATCAATTAATTCATTTTAGCATAAAGCTAAATAATGTCTCTTTGATTTTCAGGGGCGCTTCGCAGCAGGTAACTAGAAACAATCATGGTAAGTTAAAAAAATAAAACATGATGTTCTTGAATCTGAAGACTTTTAACATTTGTACCACTTGGTGATCGAGTGTCACTGCTGGTGGGTCAGGAGTCCCCGAGGGCACATGTAGCCAAGTTCGATCTTCGGTTGATCGTCTCTTCAACGCAGTCAAAAATTTCTGTAATAAAAATTTCTTGAATTTTCTAAAACGTGGGTCCTGTAGCATCATATCCCACCCATCCTACTACGTCTTTTGGTCAATGTTTGGACATAATAATTTTCACACTCTTTGGTAATATTACATCGTTTAGTTTGAGGATCACTGTAGGGGGCTAAGTACAGGAAACGTGCATGTCTGGTCCATACTGAAAATTTATCTGTTCTTAAATGATGCACTTCAATTTGAAGACGTTTAACATGTTATAACTGAAAAACAATTTATTATTAAACCTTCAGTCATAACAGAATTAATTTTTTTCAAATTTCCTATATGGTTGTGGGAACGAAATAATATTTCGTGGGAACTAAATAATATTTCAAGGAACCGAAATAATATTTCATTGGAACGAAATAATATTTCGAGGGAACGAAATATCATTTTGAGGGAACGACATATTATCTCGTGGGAACGAAATAATTCTCATTTTTGCGCATGTGCAGACTTCTGAATAAATGTGCCATACCTTCGTGTATATGAGAATTTTCAATTACAGATATGATTTGTACATACGATCATATCAGATTCAATGACAAATATGAATAGTGACCATATCCCAATATACAGCACAAAATCGATAATTCAGAAAATCACCAACCGAAGTCATAAAAAATCAGGATAAAACAGGAACCAAAGTAAACAAACAAAAACCTCCACCACATGAAAAGAAGCGAACTCCCGAAATGGAAGTGAGACCAGGTGCCCAGGAAGAGTCAGTATCTCCTGCTTGCATGTAACACCCGTCGCTTCAATTCGGTAGAATTGTCAAATCCAGTTACTTTCATTTTGGAAGATAGAAAGTATAATCTTTGGTTGGACGGTACAAATGGTCTATGACAGAATACCATCCACCATTCTGGAGAGTGGGACATCATAGTGTATGACGAGTTCCCCATATCGACAGTAGAACTTCCTCAGTGACGATGTTAGTCGGTCACAAACGTATCCCTGACGGAGAAGTTTATCTGAAAGGCGCATAGCTCTCAGAATAAAATCTGTATATTTGGTACCTGCTCTGGCATGGCGTATCAACTGAGATATGAACACCCAATAAGCAGTTGATATAGGGATGTTGCTACTCAGGAAAGGAAAGTTTGTAATGCTGAAATTGAAGTCGTCAAGTGTCATAGAGTGAGATATTCATGTGACCATCAGTGTCGTAGGACAACATTTTGTCCAAATAGGATGCTGAATTATTTGATTCTGTTGTTTCTTTGATTTCAAGCTCCGAAGGATAGATTCTGCTGAGGTAATCCGCGAATTTCGGATATTGATGGACAACACATCATCTTTGTATCTGTAAGTAAAGTTGAAGTCAGAAGCTAAGTATCTTTTCCCTTCAGAGACCAAAGATTGAATGAATTCAGCTTCGTACGAGTAAAGAAAAATATCGGCAAAGAGTGGGGCACAATTGGTCCCCATTGGAATCCCAACAATTTGCTGGACGACCTTTCCTCCGAACACAACAAAAATGTTGTCGATCAGGAAGTTTAACATCTGAATAATATCTGTTTCAGTGTACTTATTTTCAGAATCGAACTTTTCTTTTAAAAAGTAGGTTTTGTCATAGTTAACAACAATAAATTTGTATTTGCTATTGCCGTTCTTGCTAGTAAACGCATTACTTAAAATTTTTGCGAGTCTTTACCCGAAGCGTGCATGTCTGGTCCATGCTGTTAATTTATCTGGTCTTAAATGATGCTATTGAATTTGAAGACGTTTAACAATTTCTTTCAATTTAGAATGTGGAATTGTAGTGTAAAGTGTTGAAAAATCAAAACCTTTGATCGAATGGACTCTACTAAATTGAGTGGATTTCAGATGTTCTAAAAGTTCCTTAGAATTCTTTAAAATTCACATCTGGTTGATACCTCTACGGGAATATACTGTCGAACAATATTTTTGAAGTCCAGATTAGATTTCAGATAAAACTTTGGTGAGTAAGATCGATACAGATTTGGTAGAACATTTTGAGGAACCAGCGATGAAACGTTGTTTGTACGGATTCTTGTGCATTTTAGTTATGCGGTATAATTATGGTAAATCTAAATCTTAATTGTTAGTTTGGAAGCCAAAGGAAGCGAGAGCTGATTTGTGGTTATCTATCATTTCAGAGGCAGAAAGGTTTATTGGGATGTAATTGGGATTTCCAGGTGTCGAATTTAAACCCATCTCTTTAACAAGACTGTCGAAATAGTACTTTTTGCAAGTAAATGTGTAATTATTTGAGGCTTTGTCTCTGGTGTGATGACATAATGTTCTTTGAGGTATGTAAGTTCTGTGATATCCTCAGGGTTTTTGAAGATAGACTCGAATCTGGTGTTCACAGTTGATTTTAATCAGTAAATTCTAGATAAAAGTAACCCTCTGATGGATTTTATCCATTCGGAAAGGAAGTCGATCTGTACATCCTGTTTCTTTGCCCAACGTCTTGCATATTCCTCACAAGAGTCCATGATAATTTTGAAATTTTGGTTTCATGTAAAGGATCTACTTTCTCTGTATTTGGGACCCTTTTTTAACAATTTTCTCAACTTGTCGTTCTTGACTATACTAAGGTCACCATTAACAACGTGTCCACAAAGAGAGCAGTTGAAATCCGATGAGGAACATTCGCAAGGAAGTGGATGTAGTGAGGGATTACTTAAATCAATACACTGCAGGAATCGTTTGTAATTGTAAATTTAGATACAACTGTTGGTGTGTAGCTATAGGAAATACAAGGAGTTTCTTTTCTTTTGAAGTATGGTTGGATTTTTTCCGTGACAGTTTTGTGAGACCAAGATTCAATTTATCAATACCTTCAATTGTAAATCTTACGTTAATGAAAGGGCGGTTTGTTTCCTCTTCTGATTTATCTGATCTAACTACTTGAAATAAACGAAAAGTAGAAATGTCCATGATGACTCCTTGTAGTCTGAATTCTGGAGAATGCATATCGGTAAATGTGAGGTCCATGGTATATTCGTAGATTTCGTGTAACTTCCGTAAAGGAACAGAGTATGATGATGCAGGCATATAGGCTCATTCAAAAATGGAACCAAGTCATCGAAGGAGAAACTATGTATCTCAGGCCTATTATGCTTACGAGTGCCATGACTTCGAGGTCTTATTTGTGGTCTGTCGAATAAGCTGGTCACATTTACCGATTGACAGCCGGGCTTGTTAAGTTTCCTATGCTGCTAATGTTGTCGTTGCACCCATAGGGAGCTGCAGTGTTAAGATTTTCTATCCAGAACTCTTCTCTTTTCCGACGGAAGGGTGTGCTCAAATTGGGATTGTTTGTGGTTTGATATATTTTCTTCAGGATTCTAAACTCTCGTAGATAAAAACAGAATGATCAGTTTGGTCAAAATGCCTATAAAGAAGTTGGTTTCCTTTATTATTGATTTTTGATCGATGTCCTGAAATCCTGGTTCGGAGCTTACCTTTGGTTTTACCCACATAAATCAATCCGCAAAGTAAGCACTCTATTCCGTAGACAACAATAGATGTCTTACAGTTTAGGTTTTCCAAACCATGCGTGTTAAATGTGTGTTTTGTTAGATTACTTGAGAATGACGTGTCTGTTACATTGTATGAGGATGTTACACGTTTTGCAGTTCTTCGTGCAGCACTTAGGAATTAAGCAATCGCTTGGTGAAAATTGATGCTCTTTTAGTATATCGACGACTTCAATCTTGAAACTCTTGATTATAACCTACCCATCTGCATGTTTATACCAAAACTCATGGTTGCTACTTACCACGAATGTTTCGTCTCTATTATCATGTAAATTAATTCTAGGGACACCTAGATTACATGTTGCGTATGTGTCTGTAGACGCAACAGGTTGGGGCCTTTTGATAGTGGGCGACGCCCCATCTACTTTGAAGGTCTCCTGAGTACTATCCATCTATGCAAAAGACTGCCCGACAAGTGCCCTCGGGGACAATTTGTCCACCAGCAGTGACACATGAACAGTGGTAAAAATGACAAATATGGATAATGACCATATCCCCATATACAGCACAAAATCGATAATTCAGAAAATCAGAAATCGAAGGCATACAAAATCAGGATAAAACAGGAACCAAAATATACAAATAAAAACCTCCACCACATGAAAGAAGCGAACTCTCAAAATGGAAGTGAGACCAGGTGCCCAGGAAGAGTCAGAATCTCCTGCTTACATACAACACCCGTCGCTTCAATTCGGTAGAATTGTCACATCTGGTTACGTCCATTTGGAAGATAGAAAATATCATCTTTGGTTAGACGGTACAAATGGTATATGACAGAATACATTCACCATTCTGGAAAGTGGGACATCATAGCGTATGACTAGTTCCCCATATCGACCGTAGAACAAGGCCCAAAATCAAGGTCAAAGTCACTACTGGTAGATAAAAATTCATGGTTAAAAAAATATACCTTTTTTCTGGAATTTGTGAATACTGTAAAATGAGAATATTTAGCGCAAACATATTTTAGCGCAATGAGGGATGAGAACCTTTTGGCGCAAACTTAATTTAGCGCATTGACACCATCTGGTCAATAATTAGCGCACAGTGACTTTAGGACTTTGTTTCTCAGACATCGCCGCCGATGAATCGTAATTTTTTGTAACGTCAGACAAAAAAATATCCGTCATGTCTCATGTTCGGACGATCGTTTGTAATACGAACTAATCATCAATTCAATTTAAAGTGATAAAAGAAAATAACGCTGTTCTGTATGTAACATGGATGAATATAGATCGTCCCAATTTTTCAACTTTGCGTAACGAATCATTTTACGGCAACGGCGCTAACATCCCGATTTTATTCACGTTGTGTAAATAAATCCTTTTAAAGACTGCATGCCCATCTAATGTACATGTTCACAGCGATATACATCAGGTATTGACTACATGCCGGCACGTGTCTTGGACAATCGAATTGCCTATTCGTATACTTGTATTTTTCTTTATAAAGATCTCCTTTTTTACCGTTTATGTACCTTGTGTTATAAAGTACTGTGTTTTCACACAAATGTTACGCCACCTTAATATAAGCGAGAGAGAAGTCTTCTCGTTAGAAATGATACATACGAACGTCTATTCCTGCATTTAGGTACGACTACAATTTTTTTCATCTGATTGGGTTACCCGGTTGGAATGAAAATTTGTTCCGATTAAAGACAACTTCAGTTTTTTGTTTTTTGTTTTTTTTTTTTTTTTGTTAAAGATATTTCATGATTGGTTATTACGACACGTAGACAATCATGATCTACTCAGTACAATTGTACATGTTAATCACGGCCCGTGTACTATCATTATCTACCCAAGCGCTAGCGTTAATCCAGTTATCTAATTAACTATAAAAACAACAAGCGTTGCCGGATAGACCATGCCGTGGACACGGTGTAATGCACTCTGAATAATTCTTCTTGAAATTTGATGTTGCATCTGAAAATTTTAGCGCACTACTTAATTTAGCGCAACCATGCCTTTGCGCTAATGGCGCTAAAATAAATCGAACGCTAAATATTCTCGTTTTACAGTAAGATACGAAGAGTATGAGAGAAATATGTTTTCAGTTTCCATCTAAATGCAATATATGAAGTCAAAACAGAAAGGTAAATTGGTCAACAGTCATGCTAACAAAGTGTAGTACACCTTATTGTGAATCTATGATAGGTCAATCTTTGATATTATTCAAATCTTAACCTGACAGACGGACAGGATGATTCCTATATCACCCCTAAACTTCGATTTCGAGATCTTTTAAAACAGCACCTATTTCAAATAATTTCTTTGTTGCAGAATTTCTAATTTCGACGTCTTCCATTTTGATATATTCAAATTTGACCGGTGTACACATGCGTACAGACATATATTATTTCGTTCCCTCGATATATTATTTTGTTCCCTCGAAATATTATTTCGTTCTCACGAAATAAATTTGTGTTGAACACGGCCCTTTACGGCCACCGTCTGTTTCATTACGTGTATGCAAAATAAAACAAGTGCATACATTGTACATGGAAGGCGCGTCAGTGCATTGTCTATGACAAATGTACATTTTTTTGTGCTGCATACCCCAATAGATATCAAATTGGGGCATATATTCTGTATTTGAAATTTAATTTTGATTTGTTTCCTTAGGGATTCATATGTTTCTTTTCCCCAGGAAGACAATAATTCTGAGTGACTGTGACTAGCTGAATTTTAGTTTTTAAAACTTTGCGAATATCTAAACTTGAAAATGCATTACATTCAATTTCAGAGTTTTATCTATGCAAATAACATAAGTTGTGCAAACCAGTATTAGATTATTCAATTTCAAATATTTTTGTTATGTAGATTATCAGTGATTATTTCATTTTGACAGCAAACCCAGCCACCACCTCAATATGGACAACCGCCGCCGGGCCAATATGGGCAACCACCACCTGGTCAATATGGACAACCACCACCGGGTCAGTATGGGCAACCACAACCACAATTTGCATCCCAGAGCACAAACAACACCACAGTAGTCATGGCCGGAGGGGGCGGACCTAGCGCTGTTGTGGTCAATCATAAAGAAAGGTAAAGAAAAAGGGAGAGAGAGAGAGCGAAGGCTTAGCTTTACATTCACCAATCATAAAGAAAGTTAAAAAGGTCTAGAGTACCGGTAATAGCTGCAAATCATAAAAAAGATAAAAAGGTCCCAACGAAGAAAGCGAGTATAAAGTGAAAAACAACGAGATCGAGTTCTAACGCGTTATCGCTCGAGTGGTCAATCACACTTTAACATGCTTAGGTAACTGTAAATAAACAAGGTGCGGTTACTTTCTCTTTAAATTACGCGAAAATGAAAATCAATGTGCAGAGTTTAAAGAAACGTAAAGAGCTCCATTGCTGGTGGCGTACTATGTTCCACACAAAGGACTCAGATATTATCAAATATATAGATTGTCACTAGATACACAGAATTACTGAACGAGTTGGCATTTAGTGTAGAACGAGGTTAATAAGATAAATGCATGTAAAAGATAAAATCAATAGTGAATTGAATAGGTGTATTTATGGTCTCAGAAAACATGCAGCAGCATTATAGATTACAGTAATTATGTTTGCGTCAGAGCGTCTCACCGTCCGAGTCCTTCCACACCTTTGTGTTGAAGTTTCTGCTTTAGAAAGAATATGTCCTTTATTTATTTATTTATTTATTCTTAATGTCGTTTACCCAACCAAGCCTGCTTGATAGTCATAAACAACGGAAGTATTTTACATTGAAAATCATCAAGATTTATTTGATTTTGCTGCATTCAGTTGATGCAACACTTTTTATTTGATTCCTCACAAACTAGATGACAAGGGCAAAGTGTATCATTTCTTTGTCGTTCATGATTTTCTTTCATGTACTTAGGGGATAAACGTACTGTGTTTTGTGGTTCCGACAGGTATATGTTGGATATACTGTTGGAAACGCAGTTATACCGTCGGGGCTTGTCTCCGACGGTATAACGTATGTTTCCAACAGTATATCCAACATATACCTGTCGGAACCACAAAACACAGTACGTTTATCCCTATTCTAATTCATGTGACATATTTTAACCTCAGAGGGTCTCTCATATCGCATTAGAGGTGTCGTTGCTACGGAGGACTAACAACAACCAACAGAAATTATTGCGCTGCAAAATACGAAATACAACTGCTTCGTATTTATTACAATGACGAAAAATCACAGTGTAATTAATAATATACTTACTTGCTCTGTTGTTTACATGTGGAGAACGCCATTTACAAGCTCATACCTTGTAGTTTTACGTCACGGTATGACGTCACATGAGCGAAGAACAAAGGGAAGCATGACGTCATACGCAAAAAGTGCGCTAAAGCTTGTAACGTGCAAATTTACGTAGGAATACATTTTAAAGTATGTCAAGTGAGTCGGTCTGCGGCATGTATATCGTCGTTATACATGCTTGTAGAAATCCTGTGAACCAGTCAG
The DNA here is from genome assembly GCA_028142955.1 of Pinctada fucata. Classification (NCBI taxonomy): domain Eukaryota; kingdom Metazoa; phylum Mollusca; class Bivalvia; order Pterioida; family Pteriidae; genus Pinctada; species Pinctada fucata. Next base: position 14,044,980 of record AP027105.1, read on the forward strand.
AATGCGTGAAACGAACAGAATGAATTAGAATAAGTGTTTTTTGAAAAATGTTTTCATTTATCTGTTGCAAGAGGAAGCTTTTCTATGGCCATCAATTAATTCACCATTTCATATGAACATCCGTCTCTTATAAACAAGCAATTTAAATCTGGATTATCAAAATATAGGAAGAAAATGCCCTTCCATCTTCTATCGTGATACTACTATGTGTGCAAGAAAGGAGGTCATCTTCAACAAGACTGGGTTCCATTGAATTTGAAGACGTTTAACATCCGTTCCACTTGGTGAGTGTCACTGCTGGCACAACTTCGGTTGATCGTTTCTGAAACGCATTCGAAAATGTCTGTTATCAAATTTTCTTGAAATTTCTAAAACGTGGGTCCTGCAGCATCATATCCCACCCATCCTGCTACGTCTTTCGGTACATTTTTGGACATAATAACTTTCACACTATTTTGCCATATTACATTGTTAAGATTGAGAATCACTGACGAGGGTTAAGGGCTAAGTACCCGAAACGTGCATGTCTGTTCCACGCTGCAAATGTATCTGTTCTTACATGATGTTATTGAATTTGACGTTTAACATTTGTACTACTTCATGAGTGTCACTGCTGGTGTACAAGGAGTCCTCGATGACATATGTAGCCTAGTTTGATCAACTTCGATTGTTCGTTTCTTTAACGCATTCGAAAAAGTCTTTCTTGAAATTTCGATAGCATCATATCCCACCTATCCTGATATCGTCTTTCGGTGCATTTTTTGGACGTAATAACTTTCACACTCTTTCCGTATCACATTGTTTAGATTGAGGATCACTGACGAGGGTTAAGTACACGAAACGTACATGTCTGTTCCACGCTGCCAATTTATCTATTCTTAACGAGGCCCTGGACAAAACGAGTGCGCATCGTTTCGCGCATTCCCGTAACCGGTTCAATCTTTTATCTCTGCATCGCACCTAATGCACTGTCATACTATGACGTCACAATCAAATGACGCGACAAAGCATTTAACGCCGCGCTAAAAATCAATAGGCTAGTAATCTGTGTATGTTCGTAATAAACGAAGATTAATGCAAAGCATGGTTAGATGATGAGATAGTCAGACTAGGATGGACTCAAGGTTTTTGATATTATCATTATTTGGTGCACCTCCTCTCACTAAATAGTTATTCTATTCTATAACGGGGGCCTTTAGAAAAAATGAGAAACAAATAGAAAAATGAATAGAACTTCATCGATCAAAACAATTTTTAATTCATTAATTTTTAAAAAAAAAAAAAAAAAAAAAAACAAAAACAAAACAAAACAAAAAAAAAAAAAAAAAAAAAAAAAAAAAAACCAACAACAACAACAACAACAACATGTACTTTCCTGACACTACGTACACATATTTTTTTTGCATCATAAATCATCGTATCATAATCCCAATGCTTTGGGGGAGGGGGGGTTGCTAGCTAGTCATATGCAAGGCACGGAAGCACATGTTTTCTCATCATTATTTTTTTTTGTTCAGAAATGGCTTGATCTTCCTTTTCGTCTCATCGGGAGAGTTATCAGCCAAATTGCAGCAAGTAAATCGTCTCACCTTGCTCGCAAATTTCATAATCAACAACGCTGACGATTCTTCATTATACTTTAATTTCTTTTTTTTTTTTCCCTTTTTATTTTTATTTTTATTTCATTTTTTTTTTTGCTCTCATGAGGTCGGATGGCATTGTTAAACTAGAAAATTTTGCGAGGGACCTGCATACCTCTTATGATCGAGTAGAACATATTCAATTATTAAAGTTTTATATTGAATTATTTAAAGTATATCTTAAATATATCCTCGTAATACGTATGAAGGTAAGCAAATGTATTTAACATAGATTTATGTCATTTTCTTTTTTTTCAGGGGAAAAAAGGGGGAAGTACTCAGATTAAAGTCGCTACATGATTTTTTTTTCTCAAGGTTTCACGAGCAATTTATAAATATAACATATCAAATAAAGTACATTAATTCATTGAAACGAGGCGCTCCGGTCCTGCAATCAGAAAAAGTATCTGTATAAATATATAGTATGCATTTTATTTTCAGGGTTTCATTCTCTGAAATTGAGCCGGAGCGAAAATTCACATTTACTTATAAGTTTAAGAAGTTTCCGAGATATATACATTTTCCGATTCTTCATTTTTGGGGGTTAATTTCAGTATAGATACATGAGCAAATTTTGAAGGGGCGCAAAGGGCGCACCCCCCCCCCCCCCCCTCTGAAATCGTCGAAGTAAGGTATTTTGGGGGCTTAACCTTTATGTGTATACTCATTTTCAGGCTGTTTTGAGTCGAATGTCGGAAAATTTTCGCTGGTTCGCTGCCGCTCGCCACCTAACTCAATTTAGATTAACTTCACACCATTTGCTAAGCATGACCATTTCATGCTAAAATAGCCAGAATTATAAAGTGATACTACGCCCTCCATACCTTTACTTTACTGTGACTATTTGGACGGTCTTTTTCTGACATATGTACTAAGATATTAGTCAACAAACATGTACTCTTGCAGCAAAGGGGATGCCATTCGGGTTGTGTACCCCAACCCTCTCTAAAACAATTTTAGAAAGTTCGCTGGTTCGCTTCGCTCGCCAGATATATTCAGTAATACATAGTTTCAACGTTTTTGTATGAATTATACATTTTCCATTCTGGTGGTCAAAGGAACCCAAAACATGACTTCGTCCTGGACCCACTGGGGGAGGGAGGAAGCGGTCCCCAGACCCCTTGCCTTTTTTATATTCATGACGCCCCCCTAAACCCAAATCTTGTATCCGCCCCTGAGATAACTCTTACCAATATATAGTGCGGTTCAACCAGAGAATACTTTGTCCTACAGCATACTCCATTCCATAAATGATTATTACAACGATGATGGACGTATCATTGTCTTCAACGTACATTTTAGCTCAGCGGTCGGATAAAATCGCATGGAATAGAAATATATCAGAGAGGGGGAGAGGTGGTCCAGCTCGGTCATTTCAACTCATTTGGTCCATTTTATGAATTTAAAAATATTATGCGCAATAATCGGGAAAAGGGGAAATAGGAGTCGCTCATAAACAACTCGACCCAATCTATTCCCGCGCATGGGGGGTAGCCCCTTTCCACTTTCCTTATTCTTTTGAATTTTACTTTACATTTGGTACATGTATCCATCCATGATCTTTTATCGTATTCGAATTATTTTTGCAATTTCGCGTGAGCATGCAATACTATACTTAATCTTGACAGTGGCGTAGCTAGGGTGATTTCTTTGTGGACGTCTAGAGGAGGATGAATTAAGTACATCAACTCCTCCCTCGGAAGGGGGAGGGTCACTGATACTAGGGAGGGGGGTCGTTTACGGGAGAGTATGGTTTTGGGTTCGGCCGCCTTTATAGTATAGTTAAAACGCCTATAGAAACGCTTATATAGATCCGAGACCTGTCGAGTACGCGACTCTGCAAGGGGAGTATGCAAAGTTTAAAGATTAATGTGTGATATGTGAGTAATCCATGTAACTTTTCAGACGTTTCCCCCAAAATACGATGTATTAAAGTTTTAGAATAGTGATATAGATAGCGATATTGCTGAATCAAATTGGACAAAAGATAAGGCAATATGAGAAAAACGCTTTGCTCATTTTATCTTCGAGACTTGCAAGTACAAGTTATATGTTTTAAAATTACACAAATTTGATTTGAGATTGTCCCTTACATACATTTTGTAAATTCTGGCGATAGCATTTGGCTGTCTTTCCCGAGAGGGATATGATACGTCGTATTATCACGCCTCAAACTAATTTCAGCCAATGACGTCGCAGTATTATGGTCACATTGTGTCCTACCTTGACGCCGAGTTAGGTCACTAAATTTTCAAACGTTAGAATTACACAGAGTATGTTACGAAATGGTTCTCGGTATGATAAATTCGTTATAGGGTTTGTTCCTGTCACACTTCCTACTCAAAGTACCTTGAGTAGGAAGTATGACAGGAACAAACCCTATAACTATATGAGCACATTCGTTCTTTATTCAAAATTAAGGGAAGATATGTTAAAAAAAAATGATTTTGAGATGTTCCCCGAAGCTTACACAAAACGGCTGGATATCAAACTTGAAAAAACTTGATATATTCTGTCTTAGGTTTCTCAGTCTTTATAATATATAAGAATATGCCATCAAATTCTCTGTTTCAGCTTTTTTTTTTTAAATTTCACTTTATATCTGCGAGTACAAGTTATGTGTAAAATTGCAAAAACATGCTTTTAAATGGTCCCTTACATATTTGGCAATATCATATGGCTGTCTTTTTCTGGATAGATATATGCTTACGAATATGATATGCCATAAACAAAATATACGAGCACGTTCATACTTTATGAGGCCTTCTTTCATAATAAAGGGCAAATATGCTAAAAATATGATTTTGAGATGTTCCCTGAAGCTCAACCAAGCGGTCAAAGTTGCACAGTACTTGATATATTCTGGCTTATGTTTCACTTTTTAATGTATGAACATGTCATCATATTCTCTATTTCAGTTTTTTTTTATAATTTCAATTGTACTGATAAAGACAGAGTACAAGTTATGTGTAAAATTGCAAAATATGCTTTGAGATCACCCCTGATATATTTTCAGGATTGAATTTTGTTGTCTTTTTCTAGAGAAATATATACTAACAAACATTATATGCCGTAAACAAGAACTATAAGGACATATTCATCCTTTATGATGTCTTTATTAAAAAAAAAGGGCAAATATGCTAAAAATATGATTTTGAGATGTTCCCTGAAGCTCAACCAAACGGTCAAAGTTGCACAGAACTTGATATATTCTGGCTTATGTTTCACTTTTCAATGTATGAACATGTCATCAAATTCTCTATTTCAGTTTTTTTATAATTTCAATTGTACTGATAAAGACAGAGTACAAGTTATGTGAAAAATTGCAAAATATGCTTTGAGATCACCCCTGATATATTTTCAGGATTGAATTTTGTTGTCTTTTTCTTGAGAAATATATACTAACAAATATTATATGCCGTAAACAAGAACTTTAAGGACATATTCATCCTTTATGATGTCTTTATTTCAAAATATATGGCAAATATGTAAAAATATGATTTTGAGATGTTCCCTGAAGCTCACACAGGCGGTCAAACTTCCACAGAACCTGATATATTTTGTCTTATGTTTCTCTTTTCAACATATGATAATCCTATCAAATTCTCTATTTCAGTTTTTTTATAAATTGCAATTATAATGCAAAAAATCTTGTTTTTCTATGAAATCATATGGAGAAAACAAGGAAATTTTTGAGATGGTCCCCCCGAAAAACTAAGCGGTGAAATTGATTCATTTTTCACCAAACTCTTGTATATAAGTAAATGACATTATGATATGAATTTAATCAAAATCTCTATTTCTGTTTTTGAGTTATCTTATTGTCCAGGGCCTCGTTAAATGATGCTATTGAATCTGAAGACGTTCAACACCTGTACCACTTGGTAAGTGTTACTGCTGCTGGACAATGAGTCCTCGAGGGCAATTTGTAGCCAAGTTCGATCAACTTCGGTTGTTTCTTAAACGCATTCGAAAAAGTCTGCTGTAAAAATTTCTTGAAATTTCGAAAACGTGGGTCCTGTAGCATCATATCCCACCCATCCTGCTACGTCTTTCGGTACATTTTTGAAGATAATAACTTTCACACTCTTTGGCCATATTACATTGTTTAGATTGAGGATCACTGACGAGGGCAAGAACCCTAAACGTACATGTCTTGTCAACGCTGCAAATTTATCCCTTCTTAAAAGATGTTATTGAATTTGAAGACGTTTTACATCCAACAACCACAGTAAAACACCGAATGCGAAAACACGGAGTAGACGAGCACAGCAAGAGACGTAAAAATGGACACCAAATACGATATAGAAATAATTTAATAGCACAAAAGACTAGCTCAGCTGCTACCAGAGGGTAGTATTTTATTTTAGACCTTTGGGATACCCGATAAGGAGATTGGTATACGCATGTATTACAAATAAGCAACCTTTGCGAGAACTATTACAAATGGCCGTAACGGTACTAGATCGAAGAGTTCATTGTTTCCGTCTATTTATGAGTAGTGTTTGATTTTGTTTGTATGGATTCGTATATGTTTGTGTGTTGAAGTCTTTGTGTTTTTATCTTTGGGTCTTTTGGAGTGATGATGCAGGAAGAGTCCTGTTGGGGAAGAAATCGCCTTCGTCCTTTTAAGGAGAATGGCGAAATGAATCTCTCACTAAAGATCAATTCCTTTGGAAAACTTATAAAACATAAGGATTTTTGTTTTTGCTTTTCATAGGGAATAAGTATTAATCTTTCTGCTTCTGAAATTAAGTACGGCCGTTTTGTGAATATTCCTGAATGCATCATTTAATTTCTCCCATCGATCGGCTACCTGAATTCCTTTCAGAAAGGAGCTTAGCCTGGAAGTTTGCTATTCTCCCTTTTAGTGACGTCTATAGAAGGCAATTTGTAGTCTATGCTTTTGAATAATGCTATTGAATTTGAAGACGTTTAACATTAAAACACTCAACACACATTATATAATCAACTTACAAAAGGTATACACATGAAGAATGAGACATTTTTTTTAATTCGAAATGCTAATAAGAATATCTCCTCTCTGTTATAGGTGTGCCGACAAGACCTGTTTAAACATTTGCCTCACTTTGATTTTCCCGCCCTGGCTAATTTTCTGGATATGTTTGGTAAGCACGATTGGTTACATTATAATTCAATATATAGACGACAATTTAATCATCCCGTTCTTATAAGATACTATGAAACGTAGAGAAAAGATCTCCAATAAGACTGCGTTGCAACCATCAAAACCACAATCATTAGAACATCACTTAAAGTTACAACGTGTATAAACATCCGGGACAACAAATTGAACAATCCACAAGGCAAGGTGACATAGAAACATGAAATCCAATACACAGAAGAAGGAGGACAGATGTCTAATAATATACGGACTGGTTAAAAGAAGGGATGGGATCTCCAACCAGACCCTGTTGCATTATGCTGGCGTCACACTGTCCCGATTTAAGCAGCCGATGGCCACACGATAAAGGATTTTTCAAATTCGGATGTGATCGTAATATCATCGGGCTATTCGTAAGGCCATCTTGAACCATCGTATGACAGACGGCTTGATTTGTCAAACTTCGGGAACAACTTCGGGAGTGCTGTCAAAATCTTTGGCATGCCAAAAAATTCCCGATGGCACTCCCGAAGGACCATCTTCGAAACAGGTTCGTGTAATCATCTTGCCCTTCGTAAGACCATCGAGAAGGCATCTTGCGTATTCGTAACATCTTCGTTTCCCCTTCGAATTACCATCGGAACCATCGGGGAAATTTTGCCATACCAAGGCATTACGAACGTATCAAGAACCTCCCGATGGAGTTACATGTAGGAAGGCTATACGACTTCGTGACAACCTCGCAATTCCATCGAAATGACATCGTAGTGTCATCGTAATCTAGTACGATGACGTTAAGATGGGATCCCGAAACAAAAGACGACAGACACAAATATTAGATAAAACTTTCAAAAAATTTCAATTTTTAAAATATTTTTCTAAGTTAATATAAATAATTAAAATAAAAACTTTTCTGACTTCTTCAAATTTGCAAGTTCAATTTGTAAGTTCACAATCAATGCAGTATAAAGTAAAATGACGTGCCTTGATAATGTTAAATGCAGAAGTATTGCTTCTGTAAATGCGAAAACGTAAAGACAAGCACAGCAAGATTCGAGAAAGAGACACATGACATAGAAATATCAAACACAAAAGACTACGAATATACCAAAGAGACCAATGGGTAGCCGGTGCCGACTTAGTACGACCATTAGCTACACAAGCAGCAAATGGTGTAGTTATCCGGATTACGTTCGCACAACCCTCAAACTTAACAAATGAGACCAATAGGCAATCGGTGCCAACGTACGACGGCCATCTGCCACGCAAGTAGCAAATGGTGTGGTTATCCGGATTACGTGCGCACGACCCACTTTCCGGTTACCCAAAGGTCTCGAAGAACGCATGATTATAGTGTACAATTACGTCCTCACTGTAAGATGACCACACAAACAGAATAGAAAACACAGGGGCACAAGCAACACAGGTGAGTATGTAGATGGATGTAAAACGGAGGGTGCGTACGAAATACAGTCCATGCTCTGCCGGCTGTATCGAGCTTAGGCATGTTATGATCTGAGATGTTCGAACGGCATTCAGAGAGGACAAGTGATCGGGGTCCTGTCTTCTCTAAAGAGGTTTGGATAGGGCCCGTCATGGAGTCCCGTCGTCGTAGTCAGTCAGTGTACAAAGCTTAAGAATGCGCTGGTAGTAGTCTGTAGATTGGTCCAGTACCATGCCAAGTGTCCGTATAGAGACATTAGGGTCATATCCACGGCGTTTATCAAGATGCAACGAAGCAAACGAAATCAAAGTTTTGATACACAATTTCCGTTTATAATAGTATTCCTCTCATACAGTATGTACAATGTCATGACGGCGCGAACCTCTTCTATGTGTTGTACCCAGTCGATGAGACTCAACTAGCTATGCATCTAAAAAGAAAGTTGAGGATATACGACTATCAGTTCACAAACTCTAAGGTTGTTCGACTTGGCACGCCTTTTTATTTAGTCTTGCGATAGACCATCGAGATAGACCCACCATACCATCCATTAACAGCACAGTCTCAGGCAAAATCACAATCATGGGACCAACATGTTTGATTTTTTGACAATAAGTCTAGAAGTCTATTTATTATACATTGACTTTTCTATCAATTTTAAGTCAGGTTATTATGATAGTAATTCACACGAATGCATACTGCGTATGTTTGTTTCGCTGGGTGAATGCAGGGTGGTCATGCTGGAGATCCTTCCTTTTTCTCTTTTCTTCACTTAGTTTAAACATGTTTTATTACAATAAAACGAAAAGGGATATGGCAACAAGTTTTACCAACATTATGTTAAGCCTTCTCCCTCTTTTCTTCACTCTTTAATCAATAAAGTTGAAATGATCGTAAAATTTATCAAATTTCTCCAAAACGACAAAACCACATTTCTATGGTACATCACTTCATTTCATTCAGTATGTCCGATAGAGACACGCAATTAATTTAGTGCAATTGTTTCTCAAAAGAAGTGCAACATCTGTGACATTTTGTGCGAGCTAAAGCAAGATATTGACAAATAAGGATACAACAAACAAAAGCCATCGAAAAGAGCAGATTTGCGTCTGTCGCGGACAACAAAAATTATGCATTGGCAGTTGAAGTCATACAAATCTCTTCTGTTCTAAATTGAAAAATCACTTTGAATCTAAACTAAGAATTTCACCTACAAATTACACTTATGTTGATTACAATGTATATTTAATATTGATTTATTAATATTAATTAACTCTTTTTATCTTGAAATTCTGATGTTTAAATAACTAATCCTTTGACTAGAATACAACTTTCTTAAATATATCATCATAAGGAGAAGATAAACAAGATCACATTATGGTGACTACAACGGAACATACACCCACATTAGGCTTAATCAAAGAACCAAGCAATCAATTCACATCAAGAAAGGAGGAGATCTCCAACAAGACTCGGTTGCAGCACCAACAGCAACACACCAAACACCCCAAGTGAAACACAGAAAAGACACACACAGCAAGAGACAAGGAACAGCAAACGAGACATCGAACACAAAAGACAACACATAGACCAACGAGACCCATGGGCAATCGGTGTCGACTTAGGACAGCCATCAGCCACGTTAGTAACAGATGCTGTGGTTATCCTGGATTACGCGCGCACAAGAAAACAACAAGACACTGTCGAAACAACGAGATAAATGATGACATTCACACAAGAGACAAAAAAAAAATCTCAAAAGTAGAAATACATGCACTATTGAAACTTAATGTTTATGTGTAGCTTTTAGTGTTTGATGTTGTTTATTTTTTTTAAACACCACAGACATGTATACAATACATAGACAAGGACATTTTTTGTATATAAACACAGAACACTGAAGAGTATATGTCGGCCGACCCGTGGTCCTAGCAAGGCTCGAACCAGCAATCTTATGATTACAAGTCCGACGCCCTATCCGCTAGACCATGGCGCCGACAAACTTTTAGTGTTTGATGTTAATATGACGTATGTCTTTTTTCGTCTCATAGTATGCTTGTCTTTGTGTTTTTGCATCGGATGTTTTGGTGTTTTGCTGTTGGTGTTGCAACAGGGTCTGGTTGGAGATATCATCCCTTCTTTGAGAAGAAAAACACTCAAAAGGAGGGAAACCATTGTTGCACAAGGTTACTCCACAGCAAATGGCGCGGTATTCCGGATTAATGCACATAATCTCAAATTATTCGGGTAGATGTTTGGCAATATGCACAGGTCTGCATAGCTAGAAACAATGAGACAAAAGTGAACACACGTACCAGGAAGACAAATAAAACAAACCAAGAAAAGACGTCATTATGACACGAGGAACAATATGTAACAGGAGGTTAACTAAAACAAATAAATTCAAATATTTTCGGAAATGGTTCAGAAAATTTGAAAAAAAGATGAAGTCACAGGAATGATTTAGCTTGCATCCAAGGGGTATATGTAACCTGCAACTGTACATTTATATACATCTTCGGCTCATGAAATTTTTTTTTAAATGCTTTAGTTTTTGGAATACGTATCTTGTATTCTTCTTTTAGGCTTTGCAATATCCTTTTTTCTTTTCCAGTGCATCTGTGAGAAATAGATTTCATCACTGACATATCATCAGACTATATGTATTAACAAAGTGTGTGGTGGCAATTATAACTTTTCTCATTTTCTTTAAACTTAAAACTTACTTGTATATGTACATATATCTGCAAAGTATGTAAAGCATTTTTTCATTAATTTTCATAACTGTTACGAATGTATTACTTGGATCAATTTTGAATCTCAAGGAACATTTCAGTTTCATTCCTTTTCTGTCTACCAGTTTTACAGTTTTTTTTAATGTTTTGTATATTGAACGTTTAATTATCTTTATATGATTCCTGTGATTCTATTAAATAATCCATATATCAATATGACTTATTTGTCTCACAGAAAGGGGATCATTCTTAATATTGTATGTTTGTAATGATGGTCAAATATCATTAACATGACATGAATAAGTGAAAGTAAAACGCAAAGCCCAAATTATAATTATATTTCCTTTTGCAGTGTGGAGCAATTTAACTTGTTACCCGTGACTAGAGGTTTGAAGTGTAGTAATAACTTCTTTCTAGGTCCGTCGCCTGAACGAAGCTTTGTTTTGGTCCTTTATCAATATGACATCATATAATATTATATTGCTATTTCGGAAATGTAATTTCATCCAAAAATATCATAGAAATAAAAGGTCATCATCTTAGCACAATCCTTCCGATGTTATTTTGGTCGTAGATTTCCTACACAAAATTTGGAGCTGCGCAATCTCTGCAAAATAAATACATTAATTTAAATTCAAAGAATGAAACAAGAGGGTGCTACTGAAATACATACACAGCAAGAGACAAACACGACATAAAACAGCATACATCAAAGACTACACATAAACCATCGAGACCAATGGGCAATCGTGACCAATGGGCAATCGTGACCAATGGGCAACCATGCTGACCACGTTAGTTGTCCGGATTACGTGCACACAACCCTGCTTCTTTTCCGGTTACCCAAACGTCTCGAAGAACGCATAATTGTAGTCAGTACGACTTGTCTTACCCAAATATAGAAAAACGATACACAAGAGTAACCAACAATCGTTTTGGGTCAAATTACCAAACTTTATTTTGGTGTGAAATAAACAAACTTATCTCAGGACATGTCAAAAAGTTTGGTATCAATGGCTAGGTCTTGTCACAAGAAATCAAGTAATGTCTAATTTCAAATTTTTTGAAAAGTAGGTCAAAGGTCAAAGTCAAGGTCACGAGGTCAAAAATTTTGGTATCAATGGAAAGGTCTTGTCACAAGGAATACACATGTGAAATATGAAAGCCCTATCACTTCCCATTCAAAAGTTATGTCCAATGTTAAAGTTTTTCGGACAAACAGACAGACAGACAAACAGACAAACAGACAAACAGACGGACAGGCCAAAAACTATATGCCCCCGAATCTTTGATTCCGGGGGCATAAAAAACCATGTAAATACAAACTAAAACCAAAATAAACGACGAACTCATTCTACAAAGTAGCAAAATTTCATCCCCAATTAAGATAAGATCAGGTGCCCGGAGAGAGTAAGCATCTTCTGCTTGCTATTGTAGTACATCAGTGAATGGAGAAAAAAAAAACCCGCAATAAGATTACGAAAATCATAATAGAAAGGCTTACAAATTCTTAAGATAGAAAAAAAAAACCAGACGGAGACTACAGCACAGCTTCGTAAAGAAACGAAGGACAATTATTATTTAATAAACAATCTCCAGAGGCCAGTGCAAGTACGGGATGCATTATAGTAGGTGTTGTAAAAGGTGGCACCGTACTAATTAGTACAGTTTATTCAAATATCATATGAATCATATTACATATAAGATGCATGGTATTATGCACGGTATAATATCTGAGTAACTAGGACCAAAAAGGAAGCTCAAAGCTTATCTAATTTCTCTGGTAAATTATTTAAAAATAAGGAGGGGTCGCTCATTGGCCCGATAACAGAATTTAATTTAAGAAATTACAAAATATTTAGAAACAGAGCGTCATCAAAGATGACAAAGCTCACCTCGACGGCAACATTATCACATGACCAGCATCTGTACCTACATTGAAAAAAGTATTTAAAATAATTTAGAGAAGGCTGGGAATGAAGATGTCTAACTTCACCTTAACTGGTATGAAATATGGGTCATATGCAGCATCTATACCATGCATTGCAGTAAGCATCCTCAGATGCATCATCATTGCAAGTTTGCCTGATGTAGGACTTATAGTAAGGTGGGAATTGACCTGTCCAATTTTACATAACCTGATCACTCAAGCGTGAAATGTAGGTCAGATGCAGCCTCTCTACCATGCAATGTGGTCAGCATCCTCAGATGCATCATCCAGGCAAGTTTGGTTGATGTAGGACTTATAGTAAGGCAGGAATAAATCAAGGGCGTACGAATTCGGTAAAGAAACAGTACCGAGCAAAAGTTGGAAGTTATGGACCACTGAAAGAAACTGCAAGACTTTCAATTCGAGTTAGTTTATTCAAAATCATTGTTAGTATATAATGAACTGAAATGAAGAACTCTACATATATCTTACTCATGAATACTAGACAAATCTACGTGTATCAATATAATGCACATAACATACGTATATTCTAGATACTAACTACACATATTTTTAATAAACCATCTGCAATGAGAGTAATGATGTACTCCGTCACTATCTATAAAAGACAAAAAACAAAAACAAATAAAAAAACACAAAATTCGACATATCTATACAGAATAATGTGACTATTCCTTATATATGCAGATTACTCTTAATTTGTCTAACCATTTTGAAAACACTATCACTGTCACTGTCACTGTCAATGTTGGTCCGTATCGACATATCGAAGATTTTATCTCTCTGAACTATATTTCTATTCCATCTATACATATGAAAACAATATTATCCATTTCACAAAAAGAAAAGGAGATTTTCTCTCTTAATAAGAGATACATGTATATACACACACTTCGAATCACTGCGTTAGTTCTCGTACTTTTAGAGAAAATGTCACATTGTTCGTAAAATCAATATCATTGGTGAAATTCGAAGCTGGCAAATGTATATTAATGCAAGAAGCAAGAAATAATTTGTCACCTAAAGAAAACCTTGTTATAGATGGATAGAATACACAACTTGGTCTTTGTTTTTAATATCTATTGGTTGTTTCTTGTGATTAGCGTTGTAATTCTTGCGGTCTGGAATATGATGCTTCCGAATTTCCTCTTCCTGATGTTGAGCTTCCGCTGTCGCTTGCCTTTCTTTCAAATTAGCCAGGACGAGGGCGTGGTGGAGCTTACAACCTATGATTGACATGATGAGAGCGCTAACCAGTGACGTGGCTGCTCCCGCGCCGACCAGAATTAAGGAATATGGAACCTCAGTCCGAATTTCCTCATACCCTCCATGATCAAAAAGAGTCTCAATTCCTCCAAATAAATCCATGGCTAGAAACGCCAGCGTAATTGATAGAGCACCTGAAACAGAAATTTCCATGTTGGAATAATTGATAATTATTCTAATTATTGGAATTACTAAAAATAATTAAAAAAAAAAAAAAAACACATGAAGAAGATATGAATTACTTATACCATGGTAGGAATGTACTTTGCAGTAATCGGAAAGGTTAAACAAAGTCAATAAAACATTGATTGAATTAAGGAGTTGGTCCCAATAGTTCATTCTGACTATGACCTTTAACACTATCCCCGATTACACCCCCCTATTTTCTTGAATCTGTTAGTGAGATACAGGTTTGTACATTTAACATAAACATCACAAAATATGTCGAAAAAGCTAGTGAGAGCCAAGACCTGACAAAGGATTTTCACTTACTACGTACATAGCAAATTATGTGTTCATCCGGATTGCATGAGCACAACAATCCTCTTTCAGTCAGCATGGAGATAACAATGCCGTATGAATATAGATTTTGTACAAATGCAATTCAGTTGTCAACGAAGGCAATGCATAGTCAGAAACACATCGGGCAGAATTTTGAATGTCCTGGATTTTTTTAAGAGTTGACGATGCGTGAAATCTGAATTTAATCACCTGTGAAAAGCATTAATATGGAGATGAAGATTCCCCAGCAATTTGTTGGTTCTGTAGTGTAAGTTTTCAACAACGGTCTGAAAGCCAAGATGGCCGCCACAACAAAGGTTATCCCCAGTACAGAACAGGCCTGTAGCTCATCCGGTAAACCTGAGAAAAATAAAGAAAAATTGTGTTATGTAAATTTTGCTGGTTCAACCCTCTTGTGCGAAATGTACCAGTAGTTTGATCAATGCCAAAAACACTTCAATGAAATTTGCCCTTTCTCTATCCTTTCTCTCTATTTCTCAATAAAGGGGATGTAAAGGAAGAAGCCATAGTGGCTCCCTGACGTCGAGCTTCCATGCTAGAATTGTATTTTAAAATATTCTCTTATTTAAATTTTAGAAATCAATTTATATGATTTTCAAGATTTTTTCATTTTTTCTTCTGTCAATATTTGATATTCATTGTAAAGAAGCAGTCAGATATGAAGATGAATTGCTCATAAATAAATCAAGGATGAGGGACTTTTCTCGAAAGGTTTCCGTGTCAGTTGTCACAACTGCAAGATGTATTGCTTTAAAAGAATATTATGATGCATCTGTACGACTCCCAAACAACGGGAAAACCTTTTCATACGAAATTTTAAAATTAATATGACATTGTTAAACGAGTTTAATATTCCGATACTTTTAATTTTGCCATTTCTATTGATATTTTAAAATAAATCAGTAGAAGACTTTCTAGAAAACACACAATTATGTAAATTAATGATGAAGTTAAAAGTGTCGAGTGTCTGAAGTAATATAAACCTTCAAAATATCTGACGTTGCGACCGGGCGTGGTCCGATAGTCGTATATTTTCTCGCATTTCCCAGACAAACAGAAAGTCAGATACCAAAGCCCAGCTTCTATGCGCCCAGATGTTCCTGAATTATTCTGTAAGAAAAGGAAATTGTTCATGAATTATATTGTCTTCTTTGTTTATCTAGTTCTTTGTTTTTATTTTCTCACAATGAAGACACATGATGAGTGTAAACGAATAACAACCCTCTGTACAATGACC
Organism: Pinctada fucata; assembly: GCA_028142955.1. Classification (NCBI taxonomy): domain Eukaryota; kingdom Metazoa; phylum Mollusca; class Bivalvia; order Pterioida; family Pteriidae; genus Pinctada; species Pinctada fucata. The sequence continues at coordinate 14,060,900 of AP027105.1, forward strand.
TAGCCATTGAAAAAGTAAAACAGATTTTTTTTATAAATCTACAACGACGTATCCACAATAAATCACGACAAAAACGTTATGATCGTAAGTACTTTGTTTACCGAAGCAAACTCATTATTCAAAATATGGAATGCGGTCAGTTTCTGTCGTGCAGGAGAAGTCCGAACATCCATTCTCCATTTAAAAATAACCATGTGGTCTCTATTTCGTAAGCTATTTGTTACCTTTATAACTGTATGATTTTAAGGTATCAACTTAAAGCAATATCCATTTTGAATATACACATAAGCCAATCTAAATTTGACTGACTAAGTAGGTCAAAAGACACATCATTTGTAGATGAGTTTTTAAAATACGTGTTCTATAATGAAGCTTCAATGTGGTTCTTGTCAGTGGCGTAGCTAGGGCAAAATCTCGTGGATGCTTTAATGTTGAAAGGGGGGGGGGGGGGGCATTTAGGCCTCCAGCATAAGATCTATAGCCGTGCTCTGATGTGTTAAAGGGGGCTCCACATACATATCCACTGGAGATATTATGACACCTTTGAATCTAGTGCTGTTTCATAAATTTTCGGACAAAATGTTGATGCTTTAGTATAAAAACATACATAGTACATGTAGCTACGCCATTGCTTTTGAATGGTAGAAAAATCATCTTGACAATGATCTTGATCATTTAAGCTGTTATAGAGATAGTTTGTGGAAATCTCGAATCATCATTTCAATATGGTCAGCATACTTGCTTCATTTCATTCGAACCTTTCGCTGATGGTCCAAACTTTGGATAAAGCCAAATTGTACAATCTAATTAAAGAAACTAAAAATGAATAAATTTCTAAAATGCTGGGCCCACAGAAGGCACAGAATCGCTAGATAAATGAGAAGCCTGCTTGACACTACATACTTTTTGGTGATTGTTATTTTCTCCATACGGGTTCTCCGTAGTTGCAGGCTCCCGGATGCTCCACCACGGGTTGTCGTCTGCGAATCTTGGTCCTTCGATGATCAGCCAGCCGTTTGTCAGGGTCGATGCTAGCTGTAGCCCCAGGGTCACCAAACACAGAAACAGACAACCATATATGGCTGCCTTCAAGCCCATTCTAAGGATATGGTAAGATCTATGGAAAAAATTTTCAAGCTGTGTTGAAAAGCATTAATTTTGTAAAGTTCGAAATGAGAGTGATGGCTTACTGTCTTTGCATGAAAGGCGTGTCGGGATGCACTCATGTATCCACAGATTGGAAAAGAATACTGTAATATGCATATACTTTTTTATTTTTTGTTTTTCGTCTATTGCAAATGAAAGGCGTGGTACATTTTCGTACAAGTTTGTATACGCTTTGAATAATATTTTTAAGTATATGCCAAGAATACAGAGAGAGGTAAATTGAATCTAATTATCTTTCAAGACCTTGACGAAAGGTCAAATTTAGAGTAAGAAGAAGATGCAAAATAAAAAGTGTGTCATAAATTGATTTAATATGTCATAAGTTCTGCTTAATGACATCTATTTACTTCTCTAAAATTAGAATGAAGTAAAAAAGTTTAGCACTTCAATACACTTCGATCGAACGAGCAGGCGGAGCGCTATTTCAATAGATAATTAATGAGGAGCAACGTAAACCTGACCCTAATCTAAATTGCATAAATAAATCTTCCTTAAAAGTCAGTAAAACAACTTGCAAATTTTAGTCAGCCACAGGTAAAATTGAAATGCAAAAGTTTGTACAATTCAGACCTAATACAGATAAATTTCGAACATTTATGTTTTCATATTTTGAAAAATTTGTCAATTTAAGTCGACGGATTTCAAGACACTTGACAGGACTTAATGAAGGCGTTTGTTAATTTGGCCTAGCAAAGCGTTTCATCTCTCATAAATTTCTCTTGATTACGTAATCCAAACAAAGTAGATGATGTTATTTGAGTTGGATTAAAAATGAAAATTATGCAGTGAGCATCGTCAAAGTTGTGATTTGCCATTGATATCACACCGTTTTCTTGTTTTGTGGTTTTTCTTTCTTTTGGCAATAAGATGTTTCATTTTCAAACATGAGAAGTTTATTAGAAATGATCCTTGTAACTCTTATTTGGATGCTTGTGTCTAGTATTCAACAATTCATTATCCAGTTAGGTTAGAAAGGAGACGCCCACACTTTAACATTCAAACAAAAGCTGCATTAAATTGTCTTTTGAAATATATGGATACGAGGATTCGGCGAAGTTATCATTCATTCATGAGCGTACCGGTATACGGAATGACGGAAGAAGGTCAAAAAGCCTAAAGTTTGCATAAACCGCATCTCAGGTGAAGTGGAGGAGAGAAGGTTCTAGGTATGACCTAGTGTAATGTCCTTTTAATACTATCTTCACTTTCAAATGATTCATGAGAAGTAATTAGCAACTTACAAAAACTATAATCTGTAGAAAAGTGCCGTAGATCATTCTTATTTACCTATAGGAGATGTCTTGACAGAATCAACAAGCGTAAACAAAATGAAACGTATGAACAAAATGAAAAACTAAAGATTCGTATAAAAAATTAGAGAGCTTAGAATTATTAGAAACAAGTTTCACTTTTTGTACGAAATAAGTTTATTTTAGACATCTGTAACACACTCACTCACTTATTCTTGAACCCGAATCGTCTCCCCAGAATTTTGTTTCGACCTCGACACACTCTCCTTATTTCCCGTTTCATATATTTTGGACACAAAACGACTTTTAAGACGTCTTAATTTAAGAAAACCAAAAATTTGATGTTCAAGATGAAAATATTTGAGCCTGAAATCGAATTTTCAATTCTTCGAATTTAACAAATCTGATATTGTTTACCGAACTAAAGCTATAGACTCGGAAGATCTATGCATACTGTCACAATGCTCTCACTAGCATTAATGAATTAAGTTTTTTTTTAATTTGGTCTTCTGTGAGTTTTTCACCTCTTGTGCTCTCGTTTGCCTGGTAATTTGTATATTTTCCAGATCCGGATTATCGGGATTTGATATTTTGAATATACTTAATGAATGGTTTTATCCATGATTTATCAATTCTTATTCTATTGTAAGTTATTTATCTTGATGTTCCCGATTTATCAATTGCGATAAAGATTAATGACTAATTATGAATCAATACATTAAAATGTACAACTAAAGCTTGATGTTCAATTTATGATTTATGAAGATTTATAACAACATCTGAACTCTATGAAATTGACATCTCGGTAAAATCCGTTACTAACAGACAACAGAATTTAATGGAAACCATGATGGGATTTCAATTCTTGAAATTTCATACATAATCCTCAAAACTAAAATTTCCAACATGCTAAGAATTTGAAAAATAGAAGACTGACCTTGAAATTTGGGACTATAACTATCAGAGACTGCCCTTTTTAACGACTTTAATCCAGCTGCCCTCTGGCTCCCAAATGCATGGTCCATACGCCGGCAATGATAATGTATGCAGTACGCCTCCGGCAAAATCTGCGCTTTAACGTTATATATCCACGTGAAACCACGTTTTCAGAGTATTGAAATATATACAGCTGGGACTGGGCGTTTAACTTCGCATCACTTCTTCTTTACCATAAATAGTAACTTAGTTTTAAACGATGTATAGACCTTCACTATAACAAGGTCAAAGATGCCCAGATTTACATATCATAATGACTTTGTCAAGATTTCTGATATGTTTACTCCAAAACAACACCTTCGCACTGGTCAAGGAAATAGGTAACCTTTTCCATTATTCATATGTTACAAAAACAATAAAAGCAGAGAAAAAAACCATATGGACAATTCAAGGTGATATTGACATTGAAATCGGCAACATAATAATGGGAATTTGATTCACAAAATGAAATTTTGTTGTAATATCACCTGAAGTTATCTTTCAATCTGTACTTTCCTTTAAATCGAAGGAAACTGCATAGGGTCGAAATGTATGGTGTTGTGATTCCTTAGAGAATTTTCGGGTTTTTTTTTTCATTTTCTAAATTAAATTTTACAAAAATGATAAGCCTTTGCAGTAGGGCAATGTCTAATAAGTGAATCTATATCGTCTAAATATATGAAATGTTCATAGTTCTTGCAAACACTTCTATAGTTTGTCGACAACAGAAACGTTCTTGACATAACATTGTCTTTGAAGAACTCTTGAAGTGTTTGCAAAACTATAGACTATTCAGATATATAAACGATTAGGCATTGTCCTACTCTACTGCAATGTCTCATCAATTTTGTGCAGTATCACTCAAATACTAGGTTAGGTACTTCTTTGATGTTCATACCAAATAATGAGAAAACAATAATAAAAAAAAAAGCCTCCGTAAGGAATCACAACATCATACGTTTCGATCCCACGCGGTGACATTGAATAAAGTCAGAATTCCTAGGACGAACGGTTGAAGGAAGCACTTTGGTCTGCTGTGTATCACTGCAACAATCTCGGTGTCTGTGTACAGGTAACTTAGTAAGTTTGCATACTTTGGATTGCCCTCCTAACGATTAAAGAGACTGAGATACAGACATTGAATATGGTTATTAAGATATTTCAATTATTGAAGAAGAAAAGATCGAGGATACCCTAACGTACGCTGCTTGTGAATCAAATAAGTTACTGTCCTATGACACATTAAAATTTGAATATGCAGCAATGTTTAAATTTTAATTTTAACGTGTCATATGACAGTAGATTAAAGAGATACAATAGACGGCATTCAATTCGAAGCAAAGACTGATGAGTCTCTGTATTGAGAAGAATGTTAAACGTCTTCAAATCCATAGCATCATTTAAGAAAAGATAAATTAGCAGCATGGACCAGACATGCACGTTTCGGGTACTTAACCCTCGTCTGTGATCCTCAAGTCTCTTGAAAACGATCGACCTTGAGGTCATCAAAACAGCACTATGCATAGTTCTGCATAAACTTTTCAACGAGCATCTCTTTGCAAGCACTGGACATGATGCACGGATTCAAATTCATAGCATCATTTAAGGTCAGGGGTGCAACTTTTAATAGAAATGAGGTAGAAGAAAGATGGATAGGTTCATATGTAAAGGAACATCTCCTCGAACTATTCAGACCAATAAATCAAAATTTGCCCGTCTCGTTTTTTGGCTACAAACGTCCATTTTTGGCCTATTTTAACATTTTTGTCATTTTAGAGATATACCACATCATAACTTTACATACCTAGATGCATGAAATTTCAAAAATTCATATATATCCTTATTTTTCAAGATTCTTTTAGCTTGTGGATGAATTAAAGGCTATTTTAAGAAATTCTGATAAAATAATCAGTTCTAAGGAGAGTATATTCTTATAAAAACTATGTTGCTGGTTGCCATGGCAACAACTCATTATTTTTATTAATAGCTAGAAGGTCGCCAGCTACACAATTTTCTATCTACATATGTATCTATGGTATTGCTTTATTCTAAAGCAGTCAAATCAATATGTACCCGAATTCGTTTTTGAGCAAAATTACTGTTTCTATAAATAGCACAATAATTTCTGCAAAAATCAACATTTTGACCCAAAAACATAGAGTTTAACTTGAAGTTCGAATTTCTTATTATCTCACTTTTTAAGAGTATAATGAATAGTAAATATTCTGATGTTTGAATCTTCGGTAGCAGAACTCATGCGAAAACGACAATTTTTTTTTCCTATTTTCGGCGATTTTTCATTGAAAAATATCCATTTTCCCCAAAAATATCCATTCAGCAATGAAAGTTTCAAGGAGTATTATTTTTTACGTAAATAATGTAACAATCTGAGCTTATACCATGTATAGTTTATGTCGGTTTCAAATATTATGTGATATGAAAATAGAGTAATCTCCCTGTAGTCGCAACCCTAACCTTAAGAACAGATATACTTGCAGCATGGACCAGGCATGCAAGTTTCGGGTACTTATCAATGAAATATGGCCAAAGACTGTGAAAGTTATGTAAAAAAAAACCGAAAGACGTAGCAGAATGTGTGGGATATGATGCTACAGGACCTATATTTTAGAATTTTCGAGAAGATTTTGTGAACAGAAATTTTTGAATGCGTTCGGAGAAACGAACCGAAGTTGATCGGACTTGGCTACATATACCCTCGGGACATCTACGACAGGCACTGTCCAAATCGCATCAGAAAATACAAGGTTAATATTTGAAGGTCAGTTTAAATTTTCGTATTATTGAACATGACCTCGCTTCAGAGTGTGTATGTGTACATAGTACATTAAAAACATTTTTTCAGTGCACCATTTGCACACTTTAATGAATAAATTTTCATCAGTAAAGATCGAGACCAAAATCCAAGAAATAAATTTATAAAGTTCGCAATTCCTACAATGACAGGAACTGAAGAACTTAAGATATCAAGGATATACATGTAGCTATGCATGAGACAGAAGATTCTTAAAATTAGTTGAAATATGATATATCAAATTTAGATCAACAATTCAGAATTAAAGGTTAATATAAATCAGGTGGTACAGAAACACTGTGACATTAGGAGAACGATATCCTCACGGACTAACAGTCCACAAACTGCTTTCTAGAACTGCTTTGCTAATATGAATTATGGCAAAGCCCTTGAAGCGAAGCGAAGACGGTGCATGAAAATTCCTGCAAAAATCGCATGGGCCGTCGCACGTTACAGTGTTTATATAGGATACGAAACTAAGTATTAAAAAAAAATTCCATATAACATACGAAACTAAGGATTAAAAAAAATTTCAGTGTCCTGTTGCAGACATACAACCAAACACTTTTCAACCATTTCACTACTTTCCATCCTAGCTTTATATTACACACTGTAAAACCGAATCTACACCATATAGCTACAAAAATAGGGATTCATCTAGAAATATTTTCTCGTATAAATACTGGCTAGAATGGCGGCGCACGTTAACGGTCATATTGGTTGAAGAAAATTGAATTGGTCAGTATCTATCTTTTCTTCCTTATTTTCGTTCATTTTTCCACTTGTTTTGTATATGACAAATATGGATAATGACAATATCCCTTAATACAGCACAAAATCGATAATTCAGAAAATCAGAAACCGAATGCATACAAAATCAGGATTAAACAGGAACCAGAGCTAACAAACAAAACCCTCCACCACATGAAAAGAAGCGTTCCCGATATGGGAGTAAGACCAGGTACCCAGGAAGAGTAAGCATCTCCTGCTTACATGCAACATCCGCCGCTTCAATGCGGTAGAACTGTCACATCCGGTTACTTCCGTTTCGGAAGACATAGAGTACAAAAGGAAAGTTGGATGGTTCAAATGGTCTATGACAGAATATCATCCACCATTCTGGAGAGTGGGACATCAAAGTGTATGACGAGTTCCCCATATCGACCGTAGATTTTCCTCAGTGACGATGTTAGTCGGCCACAAACATATCCCTGACTGAGAAGCTTATCTGAAAGACACCTAGCTCTCAGAACAAAATTCGTTTATTTGGTACTTGCTCTGGCATAGCGTATCAACTGAGATATGAACACGCCATAAGCTGGCGATGAAGGGATGTTGCTACTCAGAAAAGGAAAGTTTGTAATGTTGAAATTGAAGTCGTCACGCTTGTCATAGAGTGAGGTGTTCATGTGGCCATCAGTGTCGTAGGACAACATTATGTCCAAATAGGATGCTGAATTATTTGTCTCTGTAGTTTCTTTGACTTCAAGCTCTGAAGGATAGATACTGCTTAGGTAATCCGCGAATTTTGGATCATTTATGGACAACACATCATCTATGTATCTGTTAGTGAAGTTGAAGTCAGAAGTATCTTTTCCCTTCAGAGACCAAAGATTGAATGAATTCTCGTACGAGTAAAGGAAAATGTCGGCAAGGAGTGGGACACAATCGGTCCCCATATATGTGTTATCATTAAAGCTTGCTAAGAGCAAACGGGCCCTTCGCTATTAATGTACCTGCATCCATTTGTCTCGCTTACAAATGTACTTGTTTGAAGGAGATGTTTATTCATTCCAGACAATTTATCCCGATCCCCTTGCAGGGGTTCACATTTGCTCGATACGGGGATGGAAGCTGATTTCTTTTGTGAGTAGTTTCAACTCTCCTGCCCGAGAGAAGCATTTCTTCGAATCCAGCATTCAACACCCAATTCAATCTTATTCAGGTTTATATGGCATTTGCATAATATGATTTGGAAAATAAATACCATTTTAAATGTTTAACGTCTTCAAATTCATTAGCATCATTTTAGAGCAGATAAAGTTACAGCATGGACCAGACATGCACGTTTCGGGTATTTAACCCTCGTCAATACCCAAGACATGCGTGATTCCAACATGCCATACCAATCATTAAATAAACGTATCATCATTATTGTATTATTATTAATATCGACCTCCCGATGGACCACAGGTAGGTTTTGTATCCGTCACGTTACACGGTAAATCATTTTGATAATTTCTGACGAGGTTGTCACGTATAAACTTACGACGGGAACCACAATATTTTGCGGCGTATAGTTCTTGTCACAAGGGAATTAATAAAAAAAAAAACCCCAGTAATTATTAAAATGTGCACGTGCAAACCAATGCTTTCAAATGTCAAACTGAATACATCAGGATGAACATAATAAGACAAGTTTTGATTGTTTGTACATTTTATGTGGTTTAAACCACAAAAAGTAGGTCTTTATCATGTTGATATCAAGTCTCCAGTAACATGTTAACGATCGTGATATGAGGTAAACAATAACTTTATTAATTGACGGAAAAATATACATTGTACATGTATTACATGTAATAAAAGTATTCGTATTTACACCCTACCCTCTAACCTTAACAAATCCGATTTCTAAATTCAACTAATATTGACGTTTTCTTAATCAACTCATACTTAATGATTTCTGTGTAGCATTGATTTAACTTAGTGTGAGAAGATTCACTCTTACTTTTTTTCAAATTGTTCCAATCTATCCCACCAGGGAATATGTGACTTGCATATGTACCAGTACGGATACTGAACGTCTTATTAATCTATCAATTCTGACCTATTAACTGTTCCTCGTGTTGTTTTCCAAGCACAAGAAAAAAGAAATGAGACTATGAGGCATCTGACCGACATATTCCTCACTCATAAAAACGATTTTATTTAATCTTTGATCGAGATCCCAAACATGACAATGTTGCAATGATTACAGCGGGAACACAAGAAAATGGGAACAAACAGACGGTGACAACGAATATTCTCCCATTTGCCCCCATGTGAGATAGAGTTTGCCCATAGCGACGCGTAGCTACGCGTCGTGAAGGATCACTGTTTCTCGCACATTGGATAGGCTGATTTCCTTTTTCTGCAGTACTGGAGTTATAGGTTCTATCACGATCTACTGAGTGAGACATAAAAATTTACACGAGTGACGTAAATTTCCGTCACGAGTGTAAATTTTTATGTCTCACTCAGTAGAAAGTGATGGAATCTATTTCTTCTTCCATGAAATATAAGAAAAAAGGAATTAAAACAACGTTCCATGCCATCTAACGGGCGTGTTCTCTGACGACGTTACTGTGACGTCACAATAAGATTTTTTTTTCATTGGTCAATTGGAGTCTTTGAGACAACTTATGTGTCTCATATAGACTGTCTTATATATAGGGTACGAGCAAAACTGAAGAAGAATATAACTATCAACCATATGTTGTCATGCTTGATCGTTTTTTCCCATTTCTAGGGGCATTTCTTGAAATTCCATGAAATCATGAAATCGTCAACTTTATCGAATTCGAAAAATAAAGGAATATTTGTTTTCAGCGCCCTCAAAAATGGTTTATTCTAAAAGAATAAACCGTATTCCCTAGCCTTCATCGGTTTAATAAGAATTATAATGTAAAAAAAGGAGTTTTAAAACGACGTTTTTGTTGAGAGGTCGTCACTTTAGGTGCGAATATCATGACGTCACAATGGATAATAACGACTTCACAATATGGATACGACCTATCCGGCCGACGTCAAAAGTCAAGCGAGGTGCATGTGGGACACAGTGACCCTACATGACGCGTCGCTATGGGCAAACTCTATCCCACATGGATGCAAATGGGAGAAAATTCGATCCGGCACCCCTGATCCGACACCCCTGATCCGGCACTGTTGATTGTTCCTTTATGACGGCACAGACAAACTGACGCACGTTATTTCACGTGCACATACATTTAGCTTGACGTTCGGTCATTCTGATGCGTAAACAAGAGGACTTTGAAAGTTTCAATGTGCGAGAAAAATAATCAAGCACCGGGTGGGATGATCGACGTCCCAACCGAGGCGTTAGTCGAGCTTGATCAATCCCATCCTCGACTGATATTTTTTCGATCTTGAACTCAAAGAGGTGCTAGATTCTATCAATCCCACATGCCCTCGCGTGACATTTGACGTCGGCCGTATAGGGCGTATCCATATTGTGACGTTATGATTTTGGCAACTAAAGCGGCGACGTCTCATTGAAAACGTTGCTTTAAAACTCCTTTTTCTACATTCTTATTGAACCAACTTAGACTAAGGACTACGGTTTATTCTTATTCCTTTTTTTGGGGGGGGGGGGCGATGAAAACGAATATCCTGAAGGATTTCCTCGAATTTTAAGAAAGGTCCCTAGAAATGGGAGAAAAAGATCAACCATATGTTTGCCATGTGGGAACCTCGGGGTCTGGTTTCTGGTCGGGTGAACGAGGCTTGACCAGAAACAAGACCCCTCGAGTGGGATTTTATCATCCTACATGGCAATATATGGTTGATAGTTATAATATCACATTACTGAAACATAAAGGACAACACTATATTCGATAATATCTGTAATAAATATTTCTTGAAATTTCTAAAACGTGTGTCCTGTACTAGATCTATCATATCACACCCATCCTGCTACGTCTTTCTGTACATTTTTGGACATAATAACTATCACAGTCTTTGGCCATATTACATTGTTTAGATCGAGGATCACTGATGAGGGTTAAGTACCCGAAACGTGCATGTCTGGGTCTATGCTGCAAATCTATCTGTTCTTAAACGATTCTATTGAGTTTGAAGACATTTAACATGTGAATAATATCCATAGAGTCAAAGTGTAAGAGCGTGACTCATTATAGGTGGCGCCACTCATGATCAGCACACAAATTCAAAATGGTTCAAATAAATACAAATATACATACACATGCTGTCGTAGCATGGTCGAATTTAGGATAATAGAACTTCCAACATATATTTAGAACAGGTTGAACATAAAAATATTACTTAGCTCCCGAGACTTATACATTTGTACTAGTACCTAGATGGCAAATAATATTTGTTTGCCATTTATAATAGCTCCTGGTGGTTTGAAGTTTTCGGATCTTGGATGAAAGAAACACTCTTTCTGAATGAGTCAAGCCAGTGTATTTTTTTATCATAATTGAAAGAAATTCTGTATCACACTTAGAACACCTGATTTGTGTCAACAGAATTTATCTTTCTCTAGAGTAGCTTGTCAGGATTCCAGCAATATAGTTCTTGTTCACTCTGTGGTTTGCATTTGGATGTTTCGTGTTTTCCTAAGGGTGCAGCAACAGAGCACTGTGTGAAATCCCCTACTTTTGACACATCCTCAAATCTATAACGATCTTCAGTAAATTATTGGATTTTTGGTTAAAAGTCGATGATATACTTTTGTAAAGACAAGCCGCTGTTGGGTAGTGGGATTGAAATAATTCGAATTTCTTTACTCCAAAATAGTCTATATGAAATCAATTATGATAAAAAGATACTTTGAAACAATGGACACTAGCTAGAGGCAATATAAATCAGACATGAGAAGTAAACTGAACGTGTTTTTATTCTTTCCTCCTCCTTTCTTTAAGACCGCCATTCCAAAAATATTCAATGTTGAAATACAGACTTTCCTTGCATAACAAACCTTTCTCAATTTATGTTTTGTTACTTTAGTAAGTTTCATGTTTTGATATGTCTGCTCTGATTTCTTGTTCGTCATTTTATGTGTGGGTTTTGAAGTGTATCTCGTTGTCGACTTATGTTTGTGAAGATCCTGCCTCATCTTCGTTGTATCCTGCGGGTGCGTTCCGCTGTAATCAGTGTAGAGATGTCTTGCTGGAGATCTCTTCCACATTTTCACAACAGTTTTTCTACTTAGAGGTCTCATTCAATTGACATTTATCTACGGTTTGAACAATGTTTTCTCGGGCTGACAAAATGACATCATTCCGTAAAAATATATAATCACATGATACGCCCGTTATGCAGTTTATATTCAAATGTTATGATACCACGTGTATTACATATCGCTCTGCTTGAATGCGAGTGGTCAAATTTGGGGCCTCATCACCTACACTGTGACAATTGTGATCTTTCAAATATCGGTCATATGTTAAATTCAGACGCAAATTCAATATCAATGATTAAAATTGTTGTTGTTGAAATAGTTATTGCATTATAGTAATAACCAAAATTGAAGTATTTTTCTCTAGGACACGGCGGAGAAACGTTGATTTTACGTTGGAAATACGATTTTTTTTTGGCAGAATCATGTGATAAAAAGAATTGATGTTTTAAAACCGGTTATTAGAAAAGAAAGGAGGTAATTTCGAACAACACTCGGTTGCAGCACCCACAGCAAAACCCCAAAACACTCTATGCAAAAACACAGAGCAGATACGCACAGAAAGAGATGCAAAAGGGACAAGGACACCCAAATCACATCATAGAAACGTCAAACACAAATGATTACACATGTATAAACAATCGAGATCTATGGGTAATCGGTGCCGACTTAGGACGGCCATCTGCCACACCAGTAGCAGACGGTGTGCTAGTTCGGATTACATGCGCACAACCCTCCCACTTTTCCGTTTACCTAGTGGTCTCGAATAACGCACAATTGTGGTGTAAAATATAATTTTAATTTGTATTGTATATGAGTTCTTTATGTGATTACATGTACCATTGTTTTGAAGTCGCGCTTGATAAATTCTGTCTCTTGCTTATATACATATATCCTTTATTTTTTGTTCAAGTCTTCAAATTTTCATGATTATTTTAAACTAGATTTTAAGATAATGTATAAAGGATACGTAGAATTCGATACCGACTCTGGTATTCTTTGATATCTAAAGTTGTAAATAGTACAAGAGGAGATCCGTGCTCATTAGCTACGTCCTTTTTCAGTAAGAATATTGCGGCCTCTAGTGGCAAAATACATGTTGATCAGACATGAATCGTGAAATACTTGGAAGAACGAGTTTTACTCTTTATACCACCATTCCAGCATTCACAACTGAAAGACAGACTTTTCAAAAAGTTTTTTTCTTTTCTTTGCCTCCCGTTTACTGCTACTATCAACCAGCAAGCAAAAACAAAAGACAATAAGAAGATCTTTTAATAGAGATATATTCGGGTAAACAAAATGATTGATGTTCAAATGGCAAAAGTACATACTTGAAAGACAAAAATGGGTCAGAGCGCTTTAAGCAAGACCAACTATGAATAAATACAAAATTATAGGAAATCAGTTTGAATTTCCAATATCTTATCGTAAAAAGAGATATTTCCTTTACCGATACACGAACATGTTCTTGTAGTGACATCTAGCTGACCACTCCAATACTAAACATCACAAAATAATCTTTAATGTAGCACTAGATAAGATCAAAGTTATGATATTTTACCCATAGGACTTCACATAGGTTAAAGCCTACAATTGACGACAGCCATTGATTCGGTCTCTCTTTGACCTTTTTTCAAAGTCTAGATACTTCTTGAAGAAAAACTTCATTTTCTTGGCAGATAAATTCAGATTACCAACTCTCTCATACATCTTCCTGTAATAGAAATGTATTCTTTTAAAACCGATATGTAATCGTGAGAATGTTATTTTTATTTATTCCTTCCTCTTCCACATTTCCCCTGATAGGTAAATGTTTAAGTTGATTCTGATACCATTTAGCGTTTGCTGTATTTTTATTTTGTAATGACAGATACAACAAGAAATTATCATCTTTCACAGGGTTTGGGATCAATGGAATGCATTTATCAATATTGTACTTTTATCGAATTTATTCAGGGTGGCGCTATGTGCAATTATGTTTGGTCAGTCAGTGGTCAATCAGCGAAACTTTGGGTAAAACTTAGACAGAAATTGGGATGGGCCATGGGCTAAATCTTGTTATGTCAATGTTACATTGTTTAGACTGAGGATCACTGACGAGGGTTAAGTAACCGAAACGTGCATGTCTGGTCCATGCTGAAAATGTATCTGTTCTTAAATGATGCTATGGAATTTGAAGACGTTTACCTGCATTAGATATGTAACATGATTCATGTGATATATCAAATATCAGTACGGCGCATTTTGACTGCGCCACCTACAATGCATTCTACAATGCCGTCCGTACTTGCAGTGAATATAGTTCGTTCTATAGATAGTTCTATAGATAAATTGTCCTTCGTGTTTCTGTACAGCCGTATCATCGTCTCCGTCTGTTTGTCCATTTTTCTCTTGAGAAAGAGACAAATATGCACAAGAACCATATCCCGTATAGAGAGCAAGATGGAAAATTCGAAAATCATTAACCTAAGGGCACACAAAATCATGATAAAACTGGAACCAAAGCAAACAAACAATTTGAGCAGAAGCGAACTCCCAATAAGGGAGTGAGACCAGTTGCCCAGAAAGAGTCAGCATCCCTTGCTTGCAAAAATTCTTTTTTGTATTTTTTTCCAAAAGCCTTTTCACCGTGGTATTTGGAATCTTACTTTTTTTTTAGTTTGATTCATTCATAATACTATATTAAATAGAAGAAAGGACAGAGGCCGCTTGCACTTGTCACATTAAGACAATATAATTTTCTACCATAATTTTTCAAAATTTATAGAATTCTTGCTGGTTGTTGGGAGGAGTTGGTACCACTCGGTACAATCTCTTTTTATCCTTTTTCCGGTACTTAAAACTACTTAAAGGACACATAAATATATCACAAATTACACGCCTGAGATTTTTAAGAAGGTCACTGAGCAACGGATTTCTTAGTGTTCATCTTCGGAAAGAGAGATTACTCGCTAGTTATTAAATTCACACAGAAGCACATGTCTACGTTTGTTTGAAAAACCTCCGTTTTGTTCATTGAAATTAATCATGTTTTGAAAATGAGTTCACATGAATATTAAGAGCATAAAATACTTTTAAGGAAAATTTCTTTGAATTAGAAATTTAGTTGACAGGGTAGACAGTGATTCCCTCATCATCTCATCACAAAATATAAAGAAGTTGTGCAATTGGTTTCTGATTAATTATATTCATTCGCTGCCGTATATCAATACTTTGTAAGATAAGCAACAATAGAAAGTCAATTGGAAGCTTCTTAATTTGTGAGTTTTATTAATTGCCGTGATAGGTGCCATATCATACTAAAAATACGGCCGACATTTTTAAGTGTAAATATCTATTTTAAACATTCTGTCAAAATGATGAAAAGATTAAATGACGGTGTTTTAACTGAATTCTATGACACTCACCTTGCATTTTCTATCTCGCCCAATTTGGTAACCAGATCTATGTACAATGACCATACTCTTGAACGCTTCGGCTTTTTGCGTAGTAGATTCTCAAACATAGTTTTCCCTTTTTCGGGTTCTCCGTATTCGAATTCCATCTGAGCAAACTTAGATATTGTACCAGCATCTGTTCAGGATGTATTGAAATATGCCTCATCGACGTTTTTGACAATTATTACTTAAGCGTTGAACTTTACTACTTCAGTGTTTAATCAACTATCGGTCAAGTACACAAGAATTCCCACAAAAATACGTATCGTAATAATTCTACTTATTTGAAATTGCGTTTTTTGGTGAGTACAAAAATTTATTATTATGTATTCAATAATACTAGTACTCAAAATGTATTTTTTCCGTTCTTTCTGTGCTATAATTTTCGAAAAGCTTTGATTCCTGTTTCCTTGTTGCTTATTTCAAAAATAAATCTAGTAAATCTACATGTCTTTTGTTGAAAAATAATGAACACAAAAATAAAATGTACAGTCTTGTGGTTTTAAATAAGACAATAGAATCATAACAAAACGCTACTGATGTTCTAAAATGACCTTAAGCACAGAAATTATATTTTGACATGCACATATGGTTCACTGAATTCAAGTACTTAGAATGGGTTTAAATTACTGGCTTAATTGAATTTGCTTTAATTTTGAGAGTTCAATGTATGAGTAAAATTGTCTCTTGGCTTTTAATCCTCTTTATTGAAAATGTATTTTTCCTTTTATTTTTATATATACAAATAACCATTAAAGAAGTACCAATTCAGTCGCAAAGTCGTGAGAGCAAAGCAAAAAATTAACTCATTGTTTAGATCACTTGTAGTTTTATGGATTTCGATATAGAAATGAAAACTTGAAATGTGTAGATGGATTTCAGAAAGGTAAATCAATATCAAGACCTTTACATTTTTATTAACTGAAAGTAACTTACGATATTTTTTATCCAGGGATTTCAAGCTACTTTGGAGTATTTTCCTGGCAGACTCCGGTCTATGATTCTTGTAGTGGAATTCTCCAAATTCTTTCCATACTTTTCTCTTTTGCCTCAACTTGTTGGTCATTGTAGTGTAGAGCTGTTCAGCCTCCTGTATACATACAAAACAGAGAATCTTCATTTTGATGAAATTACCATTACATCTGCAAATTATGATCATATTCATTGCATAGTATTGCAAGATTGCCTGCAAAACGTAAAATATTGTTGCAATCAAAGTGTTGATTAAAGAGGGCGCTATTGAAATTATTTTTGGTGGCTCCGCTGAAAGCAACACTGATGAGAATTTAATATTCGAAACACGTGTCTGGTGCATGGAAATTGGTTTGAAATTGTCTTTATTTTAAGAAGGTATAGAGTTGGAACCCTTCGACAGTTTTAACAGCTATTGACATGTATATTAATAATGTCACATAAACTTACCCTATCCCGGCAATCGATTCGTATTTTGTAGCTGAGCCAGAAATATATTTGCAAATTCTTATTCACATTAAAATTAATTTCACCAAAAAATGATGGGTATTTCATTTAAGTCATACATGTAGCTCTGTCTTACGTTGATTCTTCGGTCATATTAAAAAATTTGCTCTTTATATATTCATTATTACGACTTCTTCCATTTTGGTCCCGAGCATTACTGATAAGACGTGACTTGTTGATATACGCAAACGATGTATTTAATAATTTAATGAAAATTCCTAATTATACTACTGTCTGACTGTATTCATATATTAAACGTCTTCAAATTCAATGTTTAATGTCATCATTTAAGAACATATAAATTTGCAGCATGGGCCAGACATGCACGTTTCGGGTACTTATCTCTCGCCAGTGATCCTCAATCGAAACAATGCAATATGGCCAAAAAGTGTGAAAGTTATAATGTCCAAAAATGTACACGTAGTGGATTGCAACACTACGATCAATAATGTTAAATTGACACCAAAGTGCATTGTAAGTGAGACATCAAATACCTTTTTATATAGTATAGTTTTATTTTAAAAGAACCAGGATTCAATAAAACAAATATGTGAATAAACCTTCAAAATCGTTCGGTTACTGCTTTGACGCCAGTAATTGTTGAAATAACCGACGAAGGTTTTATATGACCAAAACATGCATGTCTGGTCCATGCTGTAAAATTTATCTTCTTTTACATGATGCCAATGAATTAAAAGACGTTTAGCATGTTTCAGAGAATGTTGCAACGCAAGTCCGATGCATAAGTTCTTCTTGTTATCATAACCTTACCTCCATTTTTCCAGACTGAATATACACCTTAATCATGTGCCAATACACTTTCTTGGGTTTATTCTCCTTCAGTGCCCTATCTATGACCTTTTTAAGAAGTTCAGGTGTTCCATACATATTCTCTAAATTTAAGTATCCAACCCACACATTGAAGTTTTCTTGTTTCTCACTGCAAAATGCAAATGACTCACAACTGTTATACAAAGAAAGCATATTGAAATAAAATCACAAGCAACGCAGAGTGTAGTATCCCCTCGCGTGGTAACAAAATTTCTAATATGTATTTCATTCAATAAGTTTAATATCGCCCACTGTGACATTGACATTGACCTTGAAAATCTGTAGATGTCGCCCTCCTTCTATGACAATTTACATGTTAAACATCTTTAAATTCAATAGCATCATTTAAAACCTGATAAATTTACAGCATGGACCAGACATGCACGTTTCGGGCACTAAACCCTCGTCAGTGATCCTCAGTCTAAACAATGTAATATGGCCCAAAAGTATGAAAATTATTATGTCCAAAAATGTACCAAAAAGACGTAGCAGAATGGTTGGGATATGATGCTACAGGACCCACGTTTTAGAAATTTCAATAAATTTTGTAACAGAAAATTTTAAATGCGTTGAAGAGACAGACGATCAACCGAAGTTGATCGAACTTGGCTACATGTACCCTCGGGGACTCTTGGTCCACCAGCAGTGACACTCACCAAGTAGTTCAAATGTTAAACGTCTTTAAATTCAATAGCATCATTTAAAACTGTTAAGTTTGGTGAAAATGTCACATAATTGATTCACGGAAAATAAATGTATGAGAGATTTGTATAATGAACATTTCGTGATGACCCAGAAACCATTTTTTGCTGAAATTTTATCTGATCCTTAATGATGTTATTGAATTTGAAGACTTTTAACATTTGAACCACTTGGTGAGTGTCACTGCTGTTGGACCAGGAGTCACCGAAGGCGCATGTAGCCACGTTCGATCAGCTTCGGTTGATCGTCTGTCTCTTCACCGCTTCAAAATTTTTGTTATAAAAAAATCTTGAAATTTCTAAAACGTGGGTCCTGTAGCATCATATCCCGCCCATCCTAATACGTTTTTCGGTACATTTTTGGATATATAATTTTTTTGCACTATTTGGCCATATTTCATTGTTTAGATTGTGGATTACTAACGAGGGTAAGTACCCGAAAGAAACGTGTATGTCTGGTCCATGCTGAAATTTTATCAGATCTTAAATGATGCTTTTGAATTTGAAGACGTTTTACATTCAATTACCATTGTTTTATCGCCTACATTTTTAACTTTTGATCCCAGGGTACATATTTGTATCATGGGGAGTAATCTCCAAAGGTATAGGGAAGCAATAATTGATAACCGACTGCTAAACCGCCAGACCACCAACCGGACACCTATTCCAAGCGCTACGAGGCTATGTGGAGGTTATAACAGCAAAACTACATACAGCTTGAATCATTGAGCAACGCCTAACCGTACAAGTAGGAGGGTTGTGCGCATGTAATCCAGAAAACCAAACCATTTGCTACTGATGTAGGAAATTGACATTTAAGTCGTCTTTGATGTTTTGTGTTTAATTTTTCCTGTTACTTTGGTGTCTCTGTTGAGTTTATCCCCTGTGTTTTCGCATTTGGGTGTTTCGTTGTCCTATTTTCGGTGCCGCATAATTTTCCTATTGGAGATCCCAGTCTTTCTTGTACCGATCTACCTTCTAGTTTATTATAATATACAAACCTAGATGACATCGTTGTCAGAGCCCTTTCTGCTACAGCTCTAGCTTTGTCTACCTCTGTAGCTTCAAGGTGATAAGACATATACCGTAACCAAACCATAGAACTGTTAGGTGACTGGAGGACAAGATTCTCAAAGTCATCTACTTCTTGGTGTATTTTCTTTCCCTCTAACTGCAGTCTCTGATACTGAAGAGATTAAAGTGAATGTCAGTTAGAATTTCTCTTAAATAAGCTCAGGTTAGCTACTTTAGTCTAATCTGTCCTGAATTTTGTTTCACATCCTTTTATTTTCTATTCCATGAGAATTTATATTCAGCATATTTAGTAATATAATATGTTGATTTCTAGATGAAGTTATGTCTTAAGAGACAACGAATCTTAGCCGTCTAATTGCGTTCTCTTATACCATGTATTATACTGAAAATATCCAATTGAATGCAAGTCTGAATTTCTCTTAAAGGCCGGGTTTTTCAACCGAGTGCTAATTTATTCACACCTGAGTGAGCTTAATTAGCTTGGTAGGCGTGATAAAAGCGGCGTCTACTGACCAGTGGTATTCCTGGAGACGCGAGCGATGTGTGACATCAAAGACATATCGACAGGTATACTTGATTATGCTGATAAGATATACCACAATTTTATCTATTTGAAGCTGTCAGTCAAAAATTGAGAGGGTTATAAGGGTACACGGCACCAATCAGATTGCGATTAGAGATGTTAACCCTAAAGCGGTAAGTGAGGTTTACCTGTCTACTTTTATAGTCCCCACACGGCCTTTAAATTATCTCGAGTAAGTTGTTTCTTATTTTCTTAAATAGATTGAATATTTATATGAAAATTCATTTTAAGCATTTTTCACAGCAGTTTTAGATTTCTAAATGAAGTATTTAATATGAAACGTCTTTCATGAGAGAACATTTGAATGTCTCTATAGACAAACGCTAATATATGTGATGGTTATAAGATAGTATTATTGAGATGAATAAAATGACAAACTACAAGTACCTTCTCCGAATTTGTATTTGAGTCTACATCAGCCAGTAGTTCCGCTTCCTCTGTACGAAAAGCGAACTCAGAATCCCATGCGATTTCTGACTTCACAACAACTGTAGGTAAGCATATTTCTTTCTTTTCATCACCATATCCTTCCCATGAGAGTTCGGACTTAATAGCCAATATTGGTAAAGCTTTACTACCTTCTACACGATCAACCCCACTTTCTCCCTGATAGGAGCCACTCGTTATCATTTTCTGCTTCTCCTTTACTTTTTTCTTTCCATTGTCACACTGGTTTGATCTGGGTGGACTCTTCCTCTTCACAATTCTCTTTTCATTTCCAGATACATTAGCAGTTTCACACGATATATTTTTACTATCCACAGATTTGCTGTTTCTACTTTTACTTTGAGATGATTTTTCACCAGGCATATCACCCTTTTCAGATACTTTAGATCTCCTTTTCCTATTACGTTTAGATTTGAATGAGGCAGAGTCCGGTAAAGGTGCCCGTGTTAGTTTAAGTGCTTCTGGTATTTTTTCTTCCACACCAGTTTCTGACCCTCTCATCGACAAGATGATTAATTTCAAACTTGGTTCAATCCTAGAAAAATGTCACAAAAGTAATAAATTTACATCCTTTAAACAATTTAAAACTGTAAGTTTCATTCATACGTTTACTAAGGAGTGCACATATTCATGACAAATATGGATAATGACCATATCCCTGCATACAGCACAAAATCGATAATTCAGAAAATCAGAAACCAAAGGCATACAAAATCAGGATTAAACAGGAACCAAAGCAAACAAACAAAAACCTCCATCATATGAAAAGAAGCGAACTCCCGATATGGGAGCGAGACCCATTCATCATGCTTTTTCATCAATATATTGCATGTACCCATACTTTGTTTCTTAATTGTTGTCAGAAGACTGACATAGTCAGTCGAAACACGTGTATGAAATATCAAATAAAATGTGAAAATAAGATATCGTTACTTTGGTGCTTTAGCATTTTTTTCTATACTATTTTCCTTTGAGTCATTTTTTGGATATCTATTCCTTACCAGAGAACTTTGACGGTTACTAGTTTCCCCGGCTCGAAAACTGACGGTGGGTCTTCAATAACAAAGTCAGACAAATGGTCCTTAAATACACACCCATTTAAACCAGGGGATAGGCTGAAATCGAAAAAGTCATAAATTTAGAAACATTTCAATATTTATCATGTAACTCACGTAAAAAGTAATACCAATAATATAAATTTTAAACCTTTAGAGCGTAAACATTTTCGCTTGGGGATTTTGTTTTTCGCGAAAAGAACATTATGTACAAAAGTACGCGTTGTGGTATTTTTGGCGAAATCGGGAGTATTACCCAACCCAAAATTTCCATGATTACAGTATCATCATGTCTGGAATTTCGCTAATCATATATTATCAAATATTTTTATTTCATCTATTGCGACCTCGAGCATGAATGATGAGACATAACTAGTTCAAATGTGCATATGGTGTACTGATATTAAAATGATAGAACTTGTATTTCGATATTGATAATTTCAACTTATATTTTACCCTATAAACCCTCGTTTTACTTTTCTATGTCAGCATTTGCTTAATGATTATTTAATTTGTTCTTGTTTATTTCTTGTTTTTGGTAATTCTATGACAAATATGGATAATGACCATATCCCTGTCCACAGCACAAAACCGATAATTCAGAAAATCAGAAAACGAGGCATACGAAATTAGGATAAAACAGGAACAAAAGCAAACAAACAAAAACCTCCACCATATGAAATGAAGCGAACTCCCGATATGAGAGTGAGACCAGGTGCCCAGGAAGAGTAAGCATCTCCTGCTTGCATGCAACACCCGCCGCTTCAATTCGGTAGAACTGTCACATTCGGTAACTTCCATTTCGGAAGACAAAGAGTACAATCTTGGGTTGGATGGTTCAAATGTTCTACGACAGAATATCACCCCTCATTCTGGAGAGTGGGACATCATAGTGTATGACGAGTTCCCCATATCGACCGTAGAACTTCCTCAGTGACGATGTTAGTCGGTCACAAGCATATCCCTGACTGAGAAGCATATCTGAAAGACGCCTAGCTCTCAGAACAAAATACATGTAATTGTTTCAAATCTTACACAAATGAATACCTAGGAACCAGAAATTTCCGCAAAATCTATTTTTTGCTTAATATTCACGAACGGTTTTAAAACTGAATTTTATATTTGAAACATTGAATTTGACCACATATAGCAAATACTTGCCTTCCATAGGTTTTTTAAGCGTGATATAATGTGTCCTTGGTAACTTTTTTTTCTTATTAAACATAAAAAGATATTAATTGCATTGTTCAAGTAAATTATGCAAACTATGAAAAAAAGTAGTATTATGTAGGTGCAAACGAAAAGTTTTTAACCCAAAATCGCGAAATTTGATACTTTTAAAAATTGCAAAATTACTGGTAATATGGTATTGATATATTCTTTAAGTAAATCATCACGTAGATAATTTAAAGAACCAACCTGACAGTAAGTTGATCACGCATGTAGTTTGCGACAAATCCTCGTAAAACTTGACCTGCTGATATAGTCTCCATAGTAATTTGAGGATCCTTCACATTGGAGGTATTTTTTCTCAATCTGTTGTAAATGAGTCAAAGAATACCCTGACGATAATCTCAACAGCACTCACAAAAGAGCACAAAATTGAGCATCGACGGAACCCTAGCAAGCTAGAGGTGGGACCAGATGCCCGGGAGGAGTAAGCATCCCCTATTTGGTTAGCCGCACCCGTCAAGTGACATTCATATGCTAACATGAATGATAATATCAAGGTCACTATAAACAACCACTAACTGCACACATAGAATCAAGAAAGAACAAGACCGCTGTTTTGCTCTCTACTTAAGACATCATAAAAGAAACAGGATATAAATGAAAATCTACCCTTAAAATATAAGTCTTAGAATTATCGTTTTTAGACTAATTACCAATGACCTCGATGCAAGTATATGTAAAAGGTCATTAACCCTTAAATGATCTCTTTCAGAACTGTTTTAAATTGTCTTTCGAAAGTCAAAATTTGTAAAGCAGAAATGGTAAACTAATCCCCTTTCTTTTTGCGACTGACTATAAATGGAATTAAAATCTTATTGTACTGGTCGGGTATATATTATCGCCGGGCACATATTATCGCCACTTCATTTATATCTCCGCATATTGAATCTTTGCGGAATACAGAGTTTTTTCCACTTACAGACGTTACCTGACGTAAAACCGTTGTGACGTCATGAAAATGGTATGGTAACGTTGATATTTACCATACCAGACTTTTAGGACCGTTCCATAGAAGTTGATGACGTCATAATCAGTCTACGTCAGATACCGTCTGAAATGGGAAGTAAATCTGGTTTTCGAAATGGCGAATTGTTGATGAAGGATTTCAATTTTTCGACCGTGATTACAGCTTTTAAACCATAAAAAAACAGTATACAAAATTTCAAATAATTCCATATTCTGCAAATACTGAATTTTATGATAGAAAGTCGGTAAATCTGAAAGCATATCTGCCGCCTATCAGGGGAAAGGGTAGGTCACTTCATCTTTCTATGTCATGAAAGTAATAAATTTACATTCTTTAAACAATTTAAAACTGTAAGTTTCATTCATATGTTTACTAAGGAGTGCACAGTATTCATGACAAATATGGATAATGACCATATCCCTGCATACAGGACTTGTTTAGTTTTAAAATTTGATTTGATTTTTTGACAGACGAAAAGAAGAAAGTTCAACGATTCAAATAATATGAATTTTGTTTCAGATTAAGATTTTCAATAAGAACAGGTGGAGGTGGCGATAATATGTACCCTCCCTTCTTTCAAACTTGGCCCAACACTTATGTTCATGAATAACCGATCATCAGATTTACATGAAAATTACAATTGACATGAAAATTAATGAAGAGATCCATACAAGTGTGTATGACAAAAGAGATGATTTTGGATTTAACAGTAAATTTCCCCTGGCTTGACGGTGATGTTCCTAGATTTCCGTCCTATGGTATGTATATTTTACAGCTCATCCGGTATGCTGGAGCATGTACTGATGTTTTGGATTTTCATAGAAATTAACAAATTACCAAGAAACTTTTGGGACAAGGTTTTCGCTTTCATTAACTAAAATTGTTGTCAACTTTTTCTGACTTTGGGACCAATACAGACAACAGAGTATATTACTTTGAGTATTTCACAACCTGCATTTTATGGTGACATTATTAGCAAGATAAGAAAATCAAATGTAAACGTCTTCAAGTTGAATAGCATCATTTAAGAACAGATAAATTGGCAACATGGACCAGACATGCACGTTTCGGGTACTGAACCCTCGTCAGTGATCCTCAAATCTAAACAATGTAATCTGCCAAAAAGTATGAAAGTTACTATGTCGAAAAAGCGAACCGAAAGACGTAGCAGGATGGGTGGGATATGATGCTACAGGACCCACGTAGATAGACAACATCACTATCGAAAATGCGTCAGAATCATCAAACGCCTTTTATACCGTGGATATGATCCTAATGTCACCAGATGGACACTAGGCTTGGTACTTGACCAATCTACAGTCTTGAACCAGCGCATTCTTATAACTTGCACTCTGACTGACTGTGACGACGGGACTCCATTACGGGCCCTGTCCAAACCTCTTTTGAGAAGACAGGGCCCCGACCACCTGTCCTCTCTGAATGTCAGTCGGACTCCTCTGGTGATAACTCGCTACAGCTCGCTACAGCCGGCAGAGCACGGACTGTATTACGTACGCCCTCTTTTGATATCCATTAACATATTCATCTGTGTTGCTTGCCCCCTGCGTTTTGCGGTCTTGTTTGTGTGTGGTCATCTGACAGTGAGGAGGTTGTTTTACACCACGATTGTACGTTCTTTGAGACCTCTGGGTAATCGGAAAAGTGGGAGGGTTGTGCGCACGTAATCCAGGATAACCACACCTTCTGCTTTTTCCGTGGCAGATGGCCGTCCTAAGTCGTCACCGGTTGCCCATTGGTCTCGTTGGTTTATGTGTAGTCCTTTGTGTTTGATGTTTCTGTGTTGTGCGTTGACGTTCCTTGTCAGTCCTGGAAAACTCAAAATTCGGCAACGTTGTCAAAGTCAACCACTCATTGCTGAATGCGGCAACTTTCGGTTGCCGAATTCAGCAACTTTTCACTGAAAAATAAAACAGCATTAAACTAGAAAAATCGGCATATATTTGCTGCCAGTTTCTTGAATAATTTACCATTCTACATTTTTTGATCAGTTTAGAAAAAAATCTGTAGAGCAATTAAAAAGTTGCCCATTACACCCAATGTTAAATCAGACACTAAATATGTATTTTCAGTCTTGATTTTTGCTAAAAGGTTGCTGAATTCGCCAATATGTTGCCAAATTGGACAACGTTGCCGAATTTTGAGTTTTCCCGAACTGTTGTCCCTTATGTGTCTCTTTCTGTGCTTGTCTGCTTTGTGTTTTTGCATTGGGTGTTTTAGGTTTTTGCTGTGAGTGCTGCAACCTGGTGTTGTTGGAGATCCCCTCCTTTGTTTTACCAGAAATGTGTATCTAGAATTCTTCTTCCTTATGTGCAAATATTATCAAATTTTATGGAGAAATAAATATTTTAGAGCAAAAAATGTTGAAAAAAGTGGCGATAATATGTGCCCGACCAGTATCGTATTTTCTTATTCGTGATCATTGTTAGATTTCGGAAGAAAAAATCTTATTTTTGCATAATTATCAAAAGACTAACCTCGACCTTCTGAGTGACAGTTCACACATCTCTTTATCTACAGTCGATATTACATAGCACTCTATATAAAATCCCCTCTTGAAATCTGCTAACTGATTTTCAGTATATTCATCTGCAATCTCTGTAAGGTGCACTGTTCCCTTGTAGCCCTCTGCTAGTCTTAAACGCAATCCCTCAGACTCATCTTTGTCCGTTATCAATGCTAATGCACAATTCCCTTCTTTAACTTGTTTAACCCTGTCTTTGAAAGTAGGAAATATTTTTAAAGCAATATAGTCTAACAAAATTAAAACATATACACTAACAACATTAAAACATAAACAGAATTCTGAAATAAAATTATATACATTAAATGGAAAAAATCGTCATCCACCTTTATGCTGCACCTAAACTACACCATATTTCAGATTAAAAAGGGACAATTTTTATATTTCTTTATTGAGATAAAGAAAAATTAATGTTTGTAATCTGTCCGCTAGGTTGTGCTTATGTATATTTTCACCCGATGAGTCCGATCGAAATTCAGAGAGGACAGGTCGAGACCCTGTCTTCTTTAAAATAAGAAGGGGATCTCCAACAACACCCAAATGCAGCACCAACAGCAAAACCCAAAAACACCTAATGCAAAACACAGAGCAAACACGCACAAATGTCATATCACACAGAAACATCAAACACAAATGACTACACATAAACCAACGAGACCAATGGGCAATCGTTGCCGAATTAGGACGACCATCTGCCATGCAAGTAGCAGACGATTACGTGCGCACAACCCTACCACTTTTCCACAGAGGTCTCTACAGGGTCCGACTTGGAGTCCCGTCGTCACAAACCGTTATAGTGCAATTCTTAAGAATGCGGTGGTACATTTACAAGGCTGAAGATTTTTGAATATGTATGAGAAGGTGAAGGTACAAAATATTGATTAGATAGGTATAAGAAGGAGAAGGTACAAATTAAAAGAAAGTATTAGACTATAAGGTACAAACAACAAAATGATAAACTATAAATAATATATACATGTACCAAGCTTCTCAGCGAGAAATATATATTACTATTAAAAATTGTCAAAATATATATTTATACAGAATTTCAGATAAGCATCCATGGATCATTATCAAAGAAACTTAAAAGGTATATACAGTATGCCATCTAGCTAAATAAAAATATCACACAAGTATGTATGATTTCTAAATTTGAAAAAAAAAACGACATGTACCAATCAAAGATAGTTCCAATAGGTCGTCTCTTTCAATGTTTAAGACTCTGGCATTATAACCACAGCCTTTACGAAAGTACTTCTCTGGGCATATTACTACCTGGAAAATAGAACAGAAAAAAAGATGAGCAGAAATACACTCTCTTCATAAATACATTATTCGGACTTCCTCTATTTCGTCATCAAGTAGCGCTGATGAGACTTTACATAGCCTATAGTGCAGTGAAATTATTACAAAAGCAGATATATTTCAAAAGAAAGGAGGGGATCTCCAACGAGACCGGGGCCGGGGCCGGTTGCAGCATCAACAGCAAAACGTAAAAAAATAAGTGAAAACACACAGAAGACATACACAACAAGAGACACAAAAAGGAAAAGGAACAGCAAACACTACATCAAAGAAAGGATGGGATCTCCAACAACACTCGGTTGCAGCACCAAAAGCAAAACCCCAAAACACCCAATGTAAAACACACAGAATGAGACTGAAATGGCACAATGAACGCCAAGTCACATAGAAACATCAAACATAAATGACTACAAATAAACCAAAGAGACCAAATGGCAATCGGTGCCGACTTATGACGGCCATCTGCCACGTCAGTAGCAGACGGTGTGGTTATCCTGGACTTCGTGCGCACAGCCCTTCCACTTTTCCGATTACCCAAAGGTCTCGAAGAACGTACAATTGTGGTGTAAAACAACCTCCCCACTGTTAGATGATCACACAAAAACAAGACCGCAAAACGCGGGGACCCAAGCAACACAGATGAATATGTAAATGGATATAAGAAGAGGGCGTGCTCTGCCGGCTGTAGCGAGCTCATGTATGTTTACATCCGAGGATTCCGACTGACATTCAGAGAGGACAGGTGGTCGGGACCCCATCTTCTCTAAAGGGGTTTGGACAGGGCCCGTCATGGAGTCCCGTTGTCACAGTCAGGTAGAGACTGCAAGTCTTAAAATGCGCTGGTACAAGACTGTAGAATGGGCAAGTACCAGGATCATATCCACGGTATTAAAGGTGTTTGATGATTCTGACGCATTTTCGATGGTTATGCTGTCTACCTTTAATCCTTCTTATTTTGATAATTATGTCACTATAAAATGCATGTTGTGAAATACACAAAGTAATATACTCTGTAGCTTGTATGGGTTCGAATTTCAAAAGAATTTGACAATATTTTTTTGTAAAATTTCCAGAAAGTATTTACTACTTTGTGAAAGCGGAAACCTTGACCTTAAAGTTTCCTCGTAATTTGTAAAAGTCTACTGTGAAAATCGGAAACATTAGTACGTGCTCTAGCATACTGGATGAGCTGTGAAATGTAGATACCGAATGACGGTAACCTAGGAACATCACCATCAAGCCAGGGGAAATTTACTATGTTGAATCCAAAATCAACTCTTTTGTCAGAATTAGGTTCCACACTTGATACTAGTATTTTTTCATCTGTGTATTAAAAGATGAAAAAGAATTTTCCTACACGTACAAAGCAATTCAATGTTGTTATTAACATATATTCATTGACTTTGCTTTTATTCTATTTGCTGCCGAATAAATCTTAAACAGTTTGATTTTTTCCCTTTTATTTGTGGCAAAATAGTATAGACAGACACAAATTTATCACATGATACACCTGTTATGCAGTTTCATAAACCCATTTCATAAACATATGATAACACGTTACATATTGCTCTGCTTGAATGCGATTGGTCAAGCTTGGAACCTAATCACATATCGGTCAACTGTTAAAGGAGCTGTTAAGATAAGGGCATGATTTAGCCCTGAAATCACTCGATTATTTCTCGTGCGCTGTCCTTCTATTTCAGATAAAAAGTGGTCGGGATTAAAATATAAAGTATTAGAAGATTCTTAGTAGGTATTTTATTTAAATAGATTTGGTGAAAGATGTTATAAATACGGGTTGAAGAGATAGGGGTACGGATGAGAGAAAACGTCAAATATCGAGCGAAAATTCACAAAAAATGCACTAGTTTACATAAATTTGATGTTTAATATACTTCTCTACCTTTTAATGTCAAACTTGGATAAGAAAAATTAACCTTGATGTTATTAAATCAATATAATCGGCAAAATTCGCAGTCCGGAAACTGAAAAACGGTTACATTTCGTATTTATCAGCCACAAATGTAGCTTTCAGGCGCGAAATACGCACAGCGTAGAAATAGACAACTTTCTCGTTCATTTCCTTCCTAACGGTTAATCATTTGATCGGAACACACTCTGAATAGATTGTTACATGATATTAAAAGAAAAAATGGCAATTTTAATTTATTTTACCGTTCTAAATACTGATTCTAAAATAGTCATCCATCCCCCCTTTTTTTCGTTTTTCGCCTGTGGGACATTGTTCCCCCCCCTCGGTTCAGAACCCCACTTGGCCAGAAAATTTGTTTTATTGATATACACCTTTGGTAAAAGTGGCATTCTGAACCGAGGGGGGGAACAATGTTGTACAAAAACTTTTCCGTTTTCCATTGATTTCTATAGGAAAAACGCTTACTTTGACCCAAAAATCGGTCTTATTTTAAATAATTTATCCAACCTGACAGAAGATTCATATCTGGACAAAGTAACTTCATATTTTCACCGAAAAATTTTCTCAATTTTTGCATTTTGAAATTTCAACTTTTCAGGGCAGATTTTACGCCTTATCTTAACAGCTCCTTCAGACCCGGAGTCAATATCAATGATTAAAATTGTTGTTATTGAATTAATTCTTGCATTAAAATACTATTCAAAATTGAAATACTTTTCTCTTACGCACAGAATATCTAATAAATATATACGATGGGGACAATACTTCTCATGGCGTAGCAGACGACTTATAGATCACGGCGTGATTCGCCTCTATAGTTCTCGGAAACGTTGATTTCAGGTTATAAATACACATTCTTAGGCAATATTATGTGTTAAAAAGAATCTAAAATGAATTTTCATTTCATACGATTGCTCGGGGAAAAAAACATCGTATGAAATGAAAATTCATTTGAGATTCTTTTTCAAAGTTTGCGGAATTCATATATACAGTTACTCGGAATTTAGCACATGATTCGACATAGTTGTGCTCGGTATATTAGACAAGATTTTTGTCTGGTATGCAAAGAATTAACAAACCGGTACGCCTTTGACTTATCAGACATTGTCAAAATTGAAATATATATGTTCTATGAAAAATATCAGAAAGGAGGGGATCTACAATTAGAATCGGTTGCTGCAGCAATCACAGCAAAACCCCCAAAACACCCAATGCGAAAACATAGCGCAGACACCCACAGAAAGAGACACAAAAGGGATAAGGAAGACCAACTCGCACCATAGAAACACAGAAGACCATACATAAACAAACGAGACCAATGGGCAACCGGTGCAGAGTAGACACGCAAAATAGACATATTAAACACAAAACACTACACGCAAACAAACAAGAACAATTGGCAATCGGTGCCGACTTAGGCTGGCCATCTGCCACACCAGTAGCTTATGATGTGGTTATCCGGATTACCTTTCCACTCTTCCTGATCCTCTTCTTTTTTCAGTACACCATATGCGCATTTCAATAAGTTGTGTCTCATCAGTGATGCTCAAGGCCGAAATAGAGGAAATCCAAATAATATTATGAAAAGCAAAAGTCTAAACTTGACGTAAAATTTCTGAACCAGCTAAGGACAGAGCTTTGCAGTCAGTGAGATACCTCTTAGTTTTAGAAAAATTTCATTAGATTTTGAATCAGAGAATATAGAAACACATTTCAAGTCAAATGCCGAAACACTGTGAAACTTTACTTATGTTGTGTTCTTATCTGCCATTTTTTCATATGTTCGATTGTTGCTTGATGTTTGGCTATCGATAATAATTATCAATTTTGCTTTTTATGGTGACATAATAAACAAAATTAGAAGGATCAAAGGCATAACGATTGTTCAATATTCGAGACTTCCGGGTAACCGGGAAAAATAGGAAATTGTGCGCACGTGATTCGAATAACCACATCATTTGCTAATATGTCGGCACCGATTGCCCATTGGCCTGGTTGGTTTATGTGTAAGTCTTTTGAGTTTCGTGTTTCTATGTTGTGTTTGGTGTTGCTTGTCCCTTTTGCGTCTATTGCTGTGCTAGTCTACTCTATGTTTTCGCAAGGGATGTTTTGATGTGGGTGCTGCAAGAGTGTCTGGTTTTCTTTTAAAACTAGCCTACCCCGAGTGAGTTGGAAACATTCAACACGTAAGCCCTTCCTTTGGTCCAACTGTCTACTGTAAACCAAATACAGCGGTTGGAAATCTGAAACAAACAAAGAAAGATGGCAAAATAATATTCTAATATTTTAATATTTTTATAACATTTTTGAAAAAATGAGTATACACATTGGAGTTAGATTTAGAGAAAGGTAGAACAATTGTGTGACTTACACTTCTTATATATGCGATCACTTGGTCTCCTACATTGTATATGTGCTTGCTGTTGTCCTCCAACTCATTTTCCGCTACCGAAAATTTGCTTTTAGATAAAAAGAGAAATCATCTTAATGTTTACAAGACTAACAGTTATATGAATTCAAAAGAGTATACATAATTTTGAAGAAAATTCATATAAATGCTTCTTAAAACATAGGGTAATCAAAGATTACATAGCTCGCCTATAAAGGTTTTTGTCAGAAACCAGGTTAAAGTTTTTGAAAAGTAGGTCAGAGTCCAAGGTCAAGGTCACTAGGTCAAAGGTCATGGTCTCAAATGAAAGGTCTCGTCACAAGGTATCTACATGTGAAATATCAAAGCCCTACCCCTTACAGTTCAAGAGATATAGCCAAAGTTAAAGTTTTGTCTACGGACGACGACAACGACGCCGAGGGTATGGCATTAGCTCTCCGGACTTTTTCGAGCTAAAAATGTAATCAAGAATTTTTGATTTGGAATATGAGTATAATAATTAAAGCGATTTACCTTGGTTTCATAGTACATTCTAGGTAGGAATATCTACAAAATAAAACGAAGAGAAAAGATGTATTTGTTAAACACTTATGCCCCAGACAGGATATAGATGAGATACAGTTAAAATTTACAAAAATATTAATTTTGAAGAACTGTTCCTAAAGCTAATCACAAACAATAATTATATAAATGTGAAACTGAAAGCTTTAATTATTACATGTACTAGCAGTCAAAGGTGAAGCTAAATGAAATGGGTTTTCAACATGAATAAAACTCTAAGGTAATAAAACAATGTTTACTGCGATATTTTACTCGAATTAAACGTAAAATGTTCGTTTAAGGAAATATCGAGCAAAGTCTTGAACAATATTTTCATTTTTACAATGGATATGTACTGACACATTTGTATGCAGTACTTAAAGTTACTTGTCCAAAGCTGTTCTCGATGTTACATTGCAAGAGGTGATAAATGTATATACGTCAACTTGCCAAATTGATCAATGAGCAAAACGATACCCGTATAATTTAGCTAGCATTAGATACTTTTATTCATTTTCTGAAAATCGGATTTTAGGGGCCAGAAAAGGACCTTTTCACACAATACCCATTATTAAATGATCAGGAATTCTTGCCGATTTTGCTTATTTCTGATTGGTGGAGACTCTGTTTGATAGAGCGTACCTCAGAGTGAGTTGAAGGTAACGCGGTCTATTCGGGATTAGCGCGTGCGTGACCACCACGTGCGTTGATTCTTGTAGTGTTATATCTTTGTCTTCACGTATCATTTCAATGCAAATATTAAAAAAATCCTGATGATTTAATAAAGCAGTTATTGAATTCGGCGTCGGCCAACCAATACCTGACCAGGTCTGTATAGTAACGAGTAGACCTCATCAAAAGTCAATAATTGTATATTGTCTTATCGTAGATTACAATTCAACCTACCTGGAAGACCTGTTCTTTTTATGGACTACTCTGCATTTGATTCCTATGCATCTTACATCGATCTGTTGTGATATTCTGAATTCAGATAGAGGGTTAGAGCCCTACGAAAAGAATAAGAGTGTGCAAGTGTTTAGAGGTATACGCGGTGTTTGAAGAGCCTGTCTTGTGTGGTTAAAAAATAAGGACATGTTGGTACTATTCACTTTTCTTCTCTTCGAACATTATAATAATATTATATAAGCAGGAAGGATACTAATGGTGTACACAGCCAATTGTGCCTCACATGAAATTCATATGAAATGAGCATCATGTCATTTTCACATGAAAGTTCATGTAAAATTCATATAAATTTCACATAAGATTTATGTGAAAAATATTTCACATGAATTTCACATAAATTTCCTTCACATGAATTTCACATGATTTTTCTAAGTAACCTTCACCGGAAACTGAATTCACATAACATCCATGTTAAAATCTTCACATGTCAATTTCATGTTCGTGCTCGTTTCACATAAATTTCATGTGAACTTTCATGTAAATTTCACATGAATTTCATATGAGGCACAATTGGCTGTGTAATGAAAAGGCATGGAATTCCCCACTTCAACGGTGACCATGACCCTCATTGTTGTCGAGTCTCATTATTCTTGACTTGACCCCCCCCCCCCCCTTGCAAGTATGATGTGAGTAACTTGGAAATCGAAAAGTGGGGGGGTTGTACGCAAGTACATGTATAACCACACAATTTGCTACTATACTAACAAGGCAGCTGGCCTTCCTAAGTCGATCGGCATCGATTGCCGTTGGTATCGTAAGGTTGTTGGTGTGTAGTCTTTTATGTTTAGTGTATCGGTGTCGTCTTTGGTATTTCTCCCTTTTGCGTCTGTTGTGCTTGTCTACTCTGTGTTTTCACAGGGGGGAGGGGACGGGGTGGGGGATGTGCTGTGGGTGCTGCAACCAAGTTCTGTTTGAGATTCCATATATTTTTTAAAGTAAGTTCTAGTCATTCATATTATAGTGAGAAGACCAGGGTCGTACGCCTTTCAGTGATCCGTATTTGTTGCCCTCGCGTTGAAGGCGGCATAAAATGATGGTCGACTTAAACATTGGTCCGTTGCAGCCGGAACGCCAATCCCTATTTTGACGGTTGGAAGCATTGTTTCTAAAAGGGGCAGATAACTCTTGACACAAAAAGTAGCAGAATAAGAATAAATTGGGCTAAACGACCTTAATTGTCGACCTTTATTATTTATCTGAAATTTTAAATATTATTATACAACAAACAATACTCAGATGTAAGTTTCTTAGATTTTGCTTAAACCAGAAATTTTAACCAAAATCTGTAACTAGGTCAAAGTCCAAGGTCAAGGTCGCTAGGTCAAATGCTATGGCATAAATTTAAAAGTCTTATCACGGGCATGCTACATGTATAATATAAAGTTTTTAATGCAAACAGTTCCTGAGATTTTGCTTCAACCAGAAACTTTGACCAAAATCTTTAACTAGGTCAAAGTCCAAGGTCAGGGTCACTAGGTCAAATGTTAAGGCATAAATTGAAAGGTCTTGTCATGGGCAACCTTCATGTATAATATAAAGTTTCTACTGCATACAGTTCCTCAGATTTTGCCTCAACCAGAAACTTTAACCAAAATCTTTAACTAAGTCAACGTCCAAGGTCAAGGTCACTAGGTAAAATGTTACGGCATAAATTGAAACGTCTTGTCATGGGCAACCTTCATGTATAATATAAAGTTTCTACTGCATATGGTTCCTCAGATTTTGCCTCAACCAGAAACTTTAAGCAAAATGTTGACGACAGACGGACCGACAGACATACGGACATCGTCAATCTACAGACCGGAATTGCTTTGCAATCCGGTCAAAAATATATATAGAAATTATCTTACATCTTGTATTGAATCCACAATCTCTGTTATATGAACATGTCCGATTGTGTTGCCAATAGTAAGATCCATGCTGCATATGTTGATCCTCTTTATACTGAAAAATATACGACAAAGTAATCATAGCTCACAATCTTTTACACAAAAACAGGTTGAATATACTTATGCTCAGAGCTTTAACAGAAAGATGCGCTAAGATGTATGTTCAGAAAAATAGGTCAGATACAGCATCTGGGGGATAATGCCGTCGACAAAACAGATTGAACTGAATTTTCTTTCATAAAGCATCTATTTCTGAAAAATATATTACTATAAAAGGAAACGGAAAATGTAGGTCAGATGCATCATCACGTTATCTTACCTCATCTTACCTTACGACAATTTCTAAACATTGTTTTTATCAGCAAAGCCGAAATGTGAGTCAGATGCAGCATCCGAAACATTATATCTCGTAATTTCATTCTTGTAGCAATTTTATGGTAATTTTTTTACCAGAAAACTGACCTAATGAAAATACTGTAATTAAACCAATTAACGCTGACGCCAACGTCGACGACATACAATGTATCATAACAACTCCCGACGACTTCACCTTCAATGTTGGTGCTACTAGTATCAGAACAAAAGGATTAATACAGGACATATACATTTTAAATACTACAGTAGCCTTTTCGCTTCTGACCCAAAAGTATATTTAGAAAAAATGATGTTTTTAAAAAGTACAGATGTATAAATCACCAAGGTCGCGATCATACATTGTAGTATTGATAGCAAGCTTTTGATCGCCGATCGATATACATGTAAATGTATGTCCTCTATCTGCATACATCTAAATCCTGCGACTCTGCCAGTGCATTGTGACCTTGACCTTTGTTTAATGCAATGAGATACCATTTGGTCCATGACTGTGAATTATCAAAATCAATCATTTCCTCATGACAAATAGTTTCAATTTAAATGTATTGTTACCTTGACCTTGTCATTTGACCCATGACCTTGGATCAAGGTAATAACACATTCTTGGGTACTGGGCAACAATTCTGTGATTTACCGGTATAATTCAGATCAATTAAGGCAGTAAAAAATAAAGGTCCGGGCGAGATATTTCAGCATACATATGACCTTTGACCTTGGATCAAGGCCATGACACATCCCTGAGCCCTGAACACTGTGAAATATTATTCAGGCCCATAAAGGTAGTGAAACAGACCTGCCTTCCTGTTTCTTACGAAAAGTGTAAAATGTTGCTAAAGAAAGTGTAATTAAGGGATGTTCAGCGTACTATAAATAATAATGAATTGATTGTAAATTTGAGAAAAAAGCATCGTATTTTCCCTACATTTTGACATTTGTACAAATCTTACATAATCATTTACACAGCTAATAATATATCAAGCCCTGAACTTACAATGAATTTATATTGTCAAGTCTATCCCTTTGTTTTTAATATATTAAAAGGTAATTCTGATTGAAAATATGTTTTATGTGTAAAAACGAGAAGCAAAAGCGTAGAGCGTATTTGAAGTTCAAAAATCGTAAAAATTAAGCCAAACTACATGGGCGGATCCAGAAAATTTTTTCAGGGGGGGGGGGGGGGGTCCTAAAGTCCGAATTTTTGGAAGAGCAAAAAAAAAAAAAAAAAAAAGAAAAGAAAAAAGAAACCGCAAACGCAATTTAATGAAGATATTAATCGATGATTTTCTGTCAGTTCTGTCTTTAATTAATAATAAAACAGTAGACTGGAGAGCAATGGCGAGCTAACAGCTTTTAAATAGCCATTCTCTGTAAGGACCAAAATCGTTCGGCACGGCATGTCATGGATTTTGATGATTTTCGGTATAATGGGTAAATATTAAGTACTGACCATGAAAATAACACTTTTCGGCCAATGTGACCTCTGGTTGCCATGGTAACGAGGTCATTCTATTTATAGCACTTTTGGGACCATGAAATAAGCCAGCTCCGGAGACTTCGTTGCCATGGATACCACTGTAACAGCTTGTTCATCTTTATATAATCTATTCTTCCTTACTTCCATTCTTACTTAATACACTTAGATATGTGATATTAATTACAGGAAGCTTATTGTATTAAGCCAAAATAAGTCAAAATGAAGCGAAAAATAGAGGTGAAAATAAGGGCCAATTTAGTGTGTTTTTGACCATTTTCAATCTTAAATATCACAAAAGGCACCAATAGGAGACTAGTGATTTTCATCAATGGAAATGCATGTTTATTGACAAATAAAATGAAGGAAAAATTGGAGTGGGTATTTAAGAGTTTTACCTAAATTCTGTCGTCAAAGACCGTTGCCATGGCAACATTAGACCTTTTTGCTTCTTTCATACTATCTTTGAAATTGATTTTATTCCTCTTTAGAGTTACATAAGATTGTCAAAATGTATGCATGTAAAGATATGACTTATATCTTTTACATAAGAACAATTAAAATGTTCAAGGTCATTGGCTTGATGTTCAAGGTCATTTATAATTTGAGACTCAAATTTTGCATAAAATATTGATTTTTTAATTTTTTTTGTTACCGATTTTAGTGATTTTTTTATTCAAATATTTTCATAGGTTATATATATTATGAAAGCACATGAATATAAGAAAGACAAATCTTAGAATTTATTGAATTGTAGCAATTCAATAGGAAAATATTTTTCCGTCAAAAAGCAAGAAAAATACAGATTTCGTCCCTATTTTATCAAAATATTCACCAAAAATTTAGATATTCGATGATGTGAAGAAACGTAATCAATAGTTCTAAGAAATAAGTGATACATTTATCATTTTATGGCAAATAACTGTTAAGTTCAATATTTCAAGGTTTCTAAAATATTGACACCTTCATTTTATGAAAAATCAGGATTTTTCGTCAAAACTGGTCACTTAAAGTTTAATGACCTTGAAAATTCAGTGGGTGACCTTGAAATATTTTCAAGGTCATTTTTATATCAAAACGCCTCTGATAGATGTATACATGAACTTCTTCGATGGATTTACGTCACAAGATGGCCGAGTAGTACGAACTTTTTTTAGGGTGATTGATAGAGTGCGTTTGTGGTAATTTAGCTTGTGTGCTGACTTAATGTGACTACTTATGCCGATTGTTGCCATAGCAACTAAATTTGATGCTGCTTTGCAATAAAAGATCAAATTAGCCCAATTATTTTTTTGTATTTATGTACAGTTCAAAGATGATACTAATTGGATAACTAGAATTTGGACTTCAAAAATTGGTGCTTTTATGAAATTTTCAACCTTGCAAAACAGTAAAAACATGCAAAAAAGGGCCTTTATGTGCCCAAAACAGAGCCATTTGATACCCTGTTTTGGCCCAATTTTTCATCTTGTATACACAAAGCATCCGAGATGAATGTAAAAAACTTTACACATATGCATAATAATAAGGATTAAAAGAAAATAATCAAAGCAATTTCAGATTAAAAAAGTACCTGTTTCCATGGTAACGAAGCCTACAAATATGCCTGGTCCTATAGATTTTCCCGATTTTTGCAACTTCTGACACGGTTAACATGGCAACGACAACCTTTTTGAAAAAACTGGGGTTGATTTACATACTAGTGCTTCATATTGAACTTCCATACCAAAAATCTCAAAAATCCATGACATGCCGTGCCAACATGTCTTGAAATTCTTTGGTTCTTACAGAGAATTGCTGTTAAACTTTTGAATTTGCGCATCATATTATGATTAAATTGATTGTCATTTCTAATATGTAAATTCAACAAATA
Organism: Pinctada fucata; assembly: GCA_028142955.1. Lineage (NCBI taxonomy): Eukaryota > Metazoa > Mollusca > Bivalvia > Pterioida > Pteriidae > Pinctada > Pinctada fucata. The sequence continues at coordinate 14,100,078 of AP027105.1, forward strand.
GCGAGCAAAAGCGAGCCAGCGAATTTTTTTTTCCAAGAATTGGAATAAAATCCACTAGCAATTCGTGTCTTTTGTCTTTTTCAGATTCCGTTCGTTTCCTTAGTGCCCTTGTTTATTGACCTAGGTGTAATGTATATGTGTTGTATATAGGAAAGCGCAGCATCATTGAATATAACGTATACATGTATGTAATAAATTCTGGCGAGCGGAAGCGAGCTAGAAATTTTTTGAAATACTGACGGCAAAATATTATCAAAATGAAAAATTTCTAATACAAAGTCATGATATATATTTCAAATATTATGACGACAAAAGGGGAAGTGGGACTTAATCTTATGAAATATTAATAACAAAAATTTAGCAATGTTTCGAAAATTCTAGGGGGGGGGGGGGGGGTTCCGGACCCCCGACCCCCCCCCCCCCCTCTGGATCCGCGCTTGAACTAGTAAAAGTAGGCAGGTCTGGTGAAAAATAAGGTCCGGTCAAGATGTTGTACTCTGACAAGGTCGGTCCTGGGCAACATTTCTGTGAAATATTATTCAGATCCATGAAGGCGGTGAAAAACTACGACCCGTACAAGCTTATTCGGACAGACGGACCGGTAGACAGATGGCAAGGAAAATTATAGCCCCCCTCACTTAAAAGGTCACATCAAATGAATAATCAAACATTTTCACATCAAAAGAATAATCATACATTTTAAGGGTAGTCAGTTGTGAAATTCATCGAAGGAAGCGTCCTGTATAATATTACTATTTATCCGTCAATTTCAAAAGTTAATCCCCCCCCCGGGTAGACATGCATGAATCACAAGGTGTACTTACGTTGCTTTTAGAATGTCTCCAGCAGTGAAATTTTCTTCTTGTTTGTCGTTTGACATTTTGATTGGAGTGATTCCTGAGCCCTCTTTTCAATTTCTCCGATTTCTCCTTTCCTCGTGTTCTATTGAGCGTATAGCGGAATGGGAACATTGATCAGTTAACTTACAATTCACAAACGGCATTTGATCAGACAGCTCTGACAAGTATTCATACAACCCAAATCACAATTATATTATGATCTCGTTGATTGTTTCATTGAGCCATGGTAGACATGCACGAAGTGAAAAAGAGAGGAATTCATTACATTATGCCCCGTCTAAATAAGCCAGGCGCATCTAGAAATTTTTCCAAAGGGGGGGGGGGGGGGGGTTAAGCCGTCAGTGGGGAAGGGGTCAAGAGTATGGTTTTGATGAAACATAGTGAAATCAAAGATTACGAAGCTCACCTCGCGGCAGCAAAAGTCAATTAAAACATATCTCTAAGTACATGTATAATAAGAAAATCACTAAAGTGGGAAAAAGTAGGTCAAGGTCATTTTATGAAAGTTTGATCAAAGATACATCCAATATGCAAGTTTGGTACATGTAGCACTTATACTTTGCTCAATATTGGCCTTTAAAGGCAAAATCACTCAAGTGAAAAAAGTAGGTCAAGGTCATTTTATGAAAGTTTGATCAAAGATACATCCAATATGTACATGTAGCACTTATACTTTGCTCAATATTGGCCTTTAAAGGCAGAATCGCTCAAGCGGAAAAAGTAGGTCAAAGTCATTTTATGAAAGTTTGATCAAAGATACATCCAATATGCAAGTTTGGTACATGTAGCACTTATACTTTGCTCAATATTGGCCTTTCAAGGCAAAATCACTCAAGTGGAAAAAGTAGGTCAAGGTCATTTTATGAAAGTTTGATCAAAGATACATCCAATATGCAAGTTTGGTAAATGTAGCACTTAAACTTTGCTCAATATTGGCCTTTCAAGGCAAAATCACTCAAGTGGAAAAAGTAGGTCAAGGTCATTTTATGAAAGTTTGATCAAAGATACATCCAATATGCAAGTTTGGTACATGTAGCACTTATACTTTGCTCAATATTGGCTTTTAAAGGGAAAATCACTCAAGTGGAATAAGTAGGTCAAGGTCATTTTTTTAAAGTTTGATCAAAGATGCATCCAATAAACAAGTTCGGTACATGTAGCACTTATACTTTGCTTAATATTGGCTTTTAAAAGCAAAATCACTTAAGTTTGGTACATGTAGCACTTATACTTTGCTCAATATTGGCTTTCAAGGCAAAATCACTCAAGTGGAAAAAGTAGGTCAAGGTCATTTTATGAAAGTTTGATCAAAGATACATCCAATATGCAAGTTTGGTACATGTAGCACTTATACTTTGCTCAATATTGGCCTTTCAAGGCAAAATTACTCAAGTGGAAAAAGTAGGTCAAGGTCATTTTATGAAAGTTTGATCAAAGATACATCCAATATGCAAGTTTGGTACATGTAGCACTTATACTTTGCTCAATATTGGCCTTATAAGGCAAAATCACTCAAGCGGAAAAAGTAGGTCAGATGCTGCATCCGATGCATGGGTTCACCTCAGCATCTAAAGATGAATCACTTGTGCAAGTTTGGTTACTGTAGCATCAGTACTTTGTCAGATACTGAAATACCCCAAAAACTTTAACCAGACATTGACAAAGTCATTCAACCGGAAAATGTAGGTCAGATGCTGCATCCGATGCATGGGTTCACCTCAGCATCCCAAGATGAATCACTTCTGCAAGTTTGGTTACTGTAGCATCAGTACTTTGTCAGATACTGAGTTGCCCAAAAACTTTAACCGGACGGGGACGCGGACGGGGACGCCGGGGTTATAGCATAAGCTCATCTCAACTTCGTCGAGGTGAGCTAAAAATCCTAGATCCGCGCTTGACCTACCCTACTTCTCCCCACCAAAGGATTTGAAAGTTGGAAGGGGGGGGGGGGGGGGGGTTGCAATTTTTTTTATTCATAAGGTCTCCAGATCAATCAAGGGTGACATCACTTGTTAGGAGATATAATACATGTATTTCATTTCAAGAAGGAGCGTCAGGATAGAGAAAAGCAGTATTTGAAAGTTTTTTAGTGAGTAGTTCATCAGAGAAACATGTCCTATCCATTCTCCTTGGATGGAAGACATAGTTTGCAGGTGAACAATCCTGTTTCTCACCATTCTTTGATTTTTTGTATCAAAACTTATTAATCGTGGGTAAGTGGAAGGATAATCTACATCAAATCTGACTGACCACACAATTTTCTATCAGGGTAAACCATTATCATCCTTTGATGGTCCATTTGGTTATAACATGATTATACTATATAAAAAGAATGTGATGTCGATTCTGATTGGCTGTTGCGCGAGTCATTATTTTCCGATAATGACCGCTGACGGAAGATGACTCGGTGTTATATACATATTTTTCCCGATTTCAGTACTTACGATGAAAATCAAGATTGTTGTTTTGTTAAATCTTAGAAGTTTTTATGCACTTTTTACAAAAAAAGCGCATTCGATTGTTGTATTCTTTATCAAAAATAGAATATTCCTATTGCTTTGAATCATTATTTTAATGATGTAGAGTGCAACGTGTCGCTATATAATATAACAAATAAGGACTTGGTCTCGGTCATTATAATGACCCAATGAGATTTGTAATATCAACCTTAGACTTTGGCCTCGGTCGATATTACAAATTTCATCGGGTCATTATAATGACATAATGACCTCGATCAAGTCCATATTTGTATGATAATAAAACAGTGGATCAACATGTACAATGTTGGATATTTTGCTATAGGGTAAATTGTGATATACAGTATGTTTCAAGGAGGGATCTAAATGCATGCTCTTAGCTTGTGCTTTTGGAGTGTGCTTTTTCTTTTGTGGTTTGTGCTTTTTCTAAGGGAGACAAGAGTGTGCATGTCTTGTTTTAGGCCATTCAAAACAGTACAGTTTCTTTGAAAAGGTGAGGGAGGACTGATAGAAGGATGTACCTATATGTTAATCTCTCCAGTTGAGACTTGAACAGAATAAACTTAACATTTTGTTTCTTTAAGAAATGACTGTCTTATTTTTGGTGTTCATGGTAGTATAATTCTGGTTTGTCACGTGCAAATTCCATGAATTGCGCAGCGTTTCTCGGAAAATTTGCACGTGTCCAACCAGAGCACCCAAAGTAAGACCATCATTACTTTTATTCCATTTTAACTAAATATCAGACAACCCCAATAAAGAGTATTGAATACGACTTCAGAGGTATCGGAACGTTGATAAATTCTCCCTACGTTCAGACCTGAAACGTATCGTCATAATAGGTAACCAGAATTAAAGGATATAAATCCCTTTGCCTAACGGGCGCTTAACATTGGGATTCTTCTGCAATGGAAATATTCCATAATGACTTTAATGTTCGCTAAAGGGATGACTGTCCAAAGTAAGGTACAGGTACAGGTATTAATTGGTCTTTTATGTGTTGTCTTTCATATAAAATTGTGACATTTAAACGCCGTGGTATGGGTTTTACAAATGGTCTTTCCTTTTATATAAGATATGTGCCCCCCTCCCCCCCCAAAAAAAAATCTACACATGCAATTATTACATTTTTTAATGTAACATACTTGTATAGATCAGAACATGATTTTTTAATTCATCTCACATGTTTGAAATATATTACAAGAATGATCATCTAACCTCAAGTTTTTTTTCTCGAAAGGTACATGTTTATTTCATTTACCTTTACAATTACATGCAACTTGAAAATAAAATCCTATAATGACATATCATAATCATAGCACCAGCTTCCTGATTTAAACGACACATTTCGATATTGTAATCTAATCCAGCTGCCTGATTTTAACGACTCATTCTGACATTGTCATCTAATCTTCTACATATCCCTTGGATTCCACATAAGTCAGTGCTTTGTTTTTAACTTCCTCTATAGATACAGAGTCACCATGAGCTTTCTCAAAGTCTAAATATTTCTTGAAGAAAAACTTCATCTTCTTGGCTGACAAATTCAAGTTGATCACTCTTTCAAATATTTGCCTGAAATGAAAAAATCAAAATTGCAAGGTACATGTATAACCTATTTTATTTCAGGAGTAAATACATGTATAAAGATTTGATGAATGTGCATTTTTAGGTGGAGCATGTGACCTTGACCTTATGACCTTCACTAGCTGGCATTTGTTATCAAAGCTATCTCTCTATATAATTTTTTAAAAAATTGAATAAAAGATTACAGAAATTTATACTTCAAAGGAAATGCAATAAGTATGATAGCACTTACCTTGTGTTTTCTATCTCCCCCTGTTTGGTTACCATATCTATATACACCGACCACAGGTCTGTACGTTTAGGGTAATTACTCAGGATATTTTCAAACATTGTCTTCCCTCTTTCCGGTTCTCCGTGCTTAAACTCCATCTGAGCAAACTTGGATATCGTCTCTACATCTGTGAAGGAAGGAGATATTTCTGAATAATTTTGACAATTTTAACTCAAGTTTTAGTCTTTGTAGTTGTTTGTCCACAAATCCAAATTAAATTTTTTTTCACTTCCCTCCATTTCACTTGAAAGTTGCTAGGCATACGTAATATGTACTTATTTGGTAAGTCAGTGGAAACAGAATTGTTTCCAACAAACAATTTAGAGTAAGACACTTTCTTCATATTTGCAACAACAACAAAAAAATTAATTACGCATTACCAAATCAAAATGGCAGTTTTACCAAAGTTATAGAAATTTGATCAGAATTTAATAGCATTTAATCATCATATTTAAAAAGAGTTGTCGAATCCTTTCACACCTGACATCAAATTTCCAAGCCTTAACAATAATTGAATCTTACGATATTTTTGTTCCAGAGATTTGAGGCTCCTTTGTAGTAATTTTCTGGCAGACTCTGCTCTCTGATTCCTAAAGTAAAAGTCTCCGAATCCTCTCCATACGTCTTTATTCTGACCAAGTTTCTTCGTCATGACATTGTAGAGTTGTTCTGCCTCCTGAAAATAAACAATCTTATATTTGAAAATGTTTCAATCTTTATATGTATTAAGACAGCTGACAAAAGAAATATGTTTAATAAATTAGATCTATTCATTGATGAAGAAATTTTCATTTCGGGGGGGGGGGGGGGGGGGGGAGGTATTCAGGTCTTTCTCTCAAAGTAATAATTAAACTTTTAAATATGATTTTTCAGATAGGTAGTTATGGATATCAAAAAAATATGCTTTTGTTATCTTGGCAAAAATGGGAAAGGGTTTAAAATCTTAATCATGTACATACTAAGATCCATTCCCTGCGTCCTGTTTATTGATCGGATCGGAGAATCATACATGTATGTCATAATCTATCGTTAAATGAAATTCAAATATGCTACATCACATCTCAAAGACGTTGACCTTACCTCCATTTTCCCTGACTTGACATAGATATTGACCATTTGTTGATACACGTTCAGAGGCTCATTCTCCTTCAGTGCCCTATCCAGGACCTTTTTAAGAAGTTCGGGTGTTCCGTACATGTTCTCTAGATTTAAGTATCCTACCCACACGTTGAACTTTTCTTGTTCCTCTCTAAAAAAATAAAAATCTTGATTAATCTATAATTCACATTCAAAAATTCTTTTCAACTTCCAAATACATGTATTCATATTGCACTAAAAACATGCTCCCTTCAAAAAGTTGACGCTGAAATTCAATATTTTTGTAAAATACATGTAAATATATCTATTATAATAGTGAAAATTCAACAAGAGCTTACAGAAAAATACACAGTGAAAACTTGCTCCCTTTAAAAATTTAAATCAGAAATTTTAATTTTCTTTTAAAACACCATATTAATTTATTAGGAATAGTGAAAAATTCAACAAGAACTCATAAAGGAAAAGTAAATGAATATTTCACAGTATAACGTTTACTATTCATTGATACCGTACAAACCTAAATGAGATGATTTTAAGCGCCCGTTCAGCTACAGCTCTAGCTTTCTCTATCTCTGTAGTTTCCAGGTGATGCGCCATGTACCGTAACCAAACCATAGAACTGTTTGGTGACTGGAGGACGAGCTTATCAAAGTCCTCCGCGACCTGAGGAGTTACCTCCCCATCCAACTGCTGTCTCTCAAACTGTGCACAATAATAAAATTTTTTATTATTATAATTATATATAGTACAAGTAAATGTATTATGAAATGTACTGTTTCTAGTGTACTATGAACTTCTACTTGCATTAATCTACATTAACATGTTATTGTACATTATCTTGTTACATGCACAAAATATTTCAAAATATTCGGACTTATTCAAATTTGGAATGCATATTGGTATTTTCTGATTTGAATTTTTCTACTGGATATACGTTTTTAAAGTATTTGAGATTATGCCCTGTCTTTGATTGTTGAGTTATATTTTGTACCTCAAACAGTCTTTTCTCTTCTTCCATTTTCTCCATTCTAATTTGTGCTTTAGTTTTCTTCTTCTTTGCTTTCTTTTCAAGGAAAAAAATAAATATAAACTCTCTGAACTTTCAAGTAATTAAAAAAGTCATGTTAGAAGATACTTATGTACTACGAGTATTAGTCATTATCATTACGTATGCATAAAACACTTTTAAAGAAAACATCTTTTACAAAACTTACATGTAAATTCAATACATTCTTACAACATACATTAATATTATGATCAGGATGTGTCTTTCAGTGTGCAATTCAAAAAAGTATTGAACTCAACAAAACAAACTCACTGTTTCTGAGTCTGACTCGGATTCTTCATCAGACTCCACTTTGCCTTCCTCCGTAGGTAGAGTAAACTCAGTATCCCATGAGAATTCTGACATAACAGCCAATCTAGGTAAATCTTTGTCTTTGACTACGCCATCCACTCCACTTATCCCACTATCAGAGTCACTGTCCGTCGTTTTCTTCAGCTCCTTCACTTTTTTATTGACACTATCACTGAGTTCTGATTCAACGCCTTTCTTTTTCCTCTTTTCTGCTTTAGTTTGCTTTTCACTTAGAGGTTCAGAGTCAATGTCTCCTTTACTATCACTATTCTCAGATTCACTCCTTTTTCTTCTTTTCCTTTTTGAAGCCTTGTCACTTTTTATATCACCATTTTCAGATTCTGACGATCTCCTTTTCCTATCATGTTTCTGTTTGAATTTTTCTGGTGGAGGGGCTCGTGTTGATTTTAGTTCCTCTGGAATCTTTTCCTCTATAGCAGTTTCTGATTCTCGCATTGACAAGGTTATGAGCTTTGAACTTGTATCAATTCTAAGAAAAAAAAAAGTCCAAAAAATTAATGAATCCCATTTACACTAGGATAAATCTTCTGAAAAAATTACGTTTGAGTAAAACATATGCTGAATAATATACATGTACAATGTACTTACTTGAGAACTTTGACTGTAACCAATTTACCCGGCACAAACACAGACTGTGGATCATCGATAACAAAATCTGAGAAGTGGTTACGGAATACACATCCACATAGATCACAGGCTAAGCTGAAATACAGTGTAAATCTATGAAATAAACATTCAAATTCATGTACATGTTTCAAGCTAAATTAGAAAAAACAAAATTCTACTTTTTTAATTGACCCTTCCGAACACAGGAAAAATTTGAGAAATTCCATGACGTCACAATGCCATTTCCATGTTTGACCGAGGTTCGAAGCTTGTTTGTTCAAGGTAAAAGCATTGTGATGTTATGATATTTTGCATTTTTTTCCTGCAACCGGAAGGGAACGTCAATTCTAATAATGCACTGTAGATTAGCAGTAGTACAAGAAAGTCAGCTATCAGACGATATGTAGATCAGAAGATGAAAAATACAGACCTAATGAGAATTTTTTTGTCTTGGTACTTTGTGACAAATCCCTGTAGGACTTGACCTGCTGACAAGGTTTCCATGGTTACCTCAGGGTCTTCCACATCAGTGGTATCCGACGTCAATCTGTTGAAAAGTACATTATACATGTACATGTTGTCAATAAGATAGGAGTATTCCTTATGTTTTTTAAAACCATAAAGCTTTAACTTGTTTAAGTAAAGACACATCTTCATGACTGTGTAAGTGTTTTGCATATATTCTTGTCATTTTATCATATCAGCAAATAGCTGTTTGACCCTATTTTTGCACAAGTAACATAAACTTGCTGCAAAAGGTGTTGATAAATTAACTTATACAATCATGTAATTAGAGTTAATTTTAAGTTTTTCAAGAAATTGTGCATGTTGTGTTGATACCTGCATCAACAAAAACCTATAGTACACGCATAGCAATGTCATAAGCAAAATTGTTAGCAACACAATTTCAGAGCGGCAAATAAATGTTGAAAAGCAACGAAATAAAATGATAAGTAATTGATGTAATGTTTTTTTGGTTGATCGAGGTATCAACACTAAAAATTGAGGGAGAACTTATGCATCTTGCGCTACACGCATGATGCAGTCTTCTCTCAATTTTTGGTGTTGATACCTCGATCAACCAAAAAAATATTACAATAATTACTTCAAGAACATTTTTTAGGGTAATCATCAATATTTTTATTTCTTGTGAGAGGCTAATTGCCGCAAGCCAAGGCCAGACAAACCCTTTGTCGTGAACTGGGGAAGTCATAGCCCATCGTCAAGTACTTATTCAGAATTTTTATACCCCCGTCAAAGCAGTATAGCTCATACATAATTCATACATCAATAAACAGATTTCAATTGTTTGTGTAATACCTTACCTTGAACTCCTGAGTGAGAGATGACAGTTCTCTTTATCCTTGGCTGACTTGATAAAACACTCTAAATACTGTCCTCTCTTGTAATCCGCCAACAGATTGTCTGTGTATTCATCCGCAATATCTGTGAGCCTAATCACTCCTTTGTATCCCTCCGCTAGTTTCACAATAAGTCCCACAGACTTCTCTATTTTTGCTACCCATGCTATTGCACATTTCCCCTCTTTGACTGGTTCCACTTGACCTATGTTATAAGAATGAGTTTATATCAGTACTTTCTTATTACTAGTTGATATAGAATATGAATTGTGCTATGAAAGCAACATAAATTTGTAATACTTTTATTGTACAAAATAAAAGAATCTCAGAAAAATCAATCTATGATCATGATCTTTTGGTTAAAGCATCCTACTATTGAAAATAGTTAATCTATGGACAAATCTGGAAAGATGTGAAGATCTGTTTTTACAATTAGATAGCTTAAGAATATTCTTACATGTAGCTACTGGCATATGACTTGGGTTAAATTAAAAATATGTGAAATACCTAATAGAGAAAGTTCCAGTAGGTCATCTGCCTCTATATTAAGGATCCTTGCATTGTAGCCAGATCCTATATCAAAGTGATTCTCTGGATCTTTTACTACCTGAAATGTGAAGGGTCATAAACTTCTACTACTTTTACACGTTTAGTTGAGGAAGCACAGAGGCAGATCCAGGGTAGGGACTGGAGGCTGAACCCCAAACCCTTAAGTTTGCAAAAATTACATCTATTCTATTTCATATACAATAGTTTTTTACAAAAGGTCAATACCTTACTGATTATCAAGATTTCATAAGAGACTGAACAAAATGATTGGATTGTTCTTCCTTATGTAAAATGACCTTAATTAGTATAGCATTGGTTTAGAGCTAACAGAGAGAGTACTAGACAATTAATTATCTTTCCCAGATTACTTCACACCATAGAAAATACAGTTAAGCAATTTGCTTGCCAAAAGTTTCAATACGCTGTCATTGTGTCATCTGTAACTACTGTATAGAATCAAAAGATTCAACTTAATATTAAATCATACATATAAGTATTTTACCTCGAGTGAGTTTGATAAGTTCAGTTTGAAAGCTCTGCCTCTTGTGGAAGGATTGATGGTAAACCATACACAGTGATCAGAATGCTGAAAATAAAACAGTAAAATAAAAAAAAAAGGGCATATACATGTACAAAAGGTTTTAAAAATCTAACATGCATGTGTTTTTTTTTTGATACACATGTTCATTCACTGGTAGATATTCAAAACCAGAAAGTACATACATGTATAGACCCAAATAGATGTAGAGAAAGACAGTAAATGTTTTCTGTAAACCCAGATAGATGTAGAGAAAGCCAGTAAATGTTTTCTGTAAACCCAGATAGATGTAGAGAAAGCCAGTAAATGTTTTCTGTAAACCCAGATAGATGTAGAGAAAGCCAGTAAATGTTTTCTGTAAACCCAGATAGATGTAGAGAAAGCCAGTAAATGTTTTCTGTAAACCCAGATAGATGTAGAGAAAGCCAGTAAATGTTTTCTGTAAACCCAGATAGATGTAGAGAAAGCCAGTAAATGTTTTCTGTAAACCCAGATAGATGTAGAGGAAGCCAGTAAATATTTTCTGTAAACCCAGATAGATGTAGAGAAAGCCAGTAAATGTTTTCTGTTAACCCAGATAGATGTAGAGAAAGCCAGTAAATGTTTTCTGTTAACCCAGATAGATGTAGAGAAAGCCAGTTAATGTTTTCTGTAAACCCAGATAGATGTAGAGAAAGCCAGTTAATGTTTTCTGTAAACCCAGATAGATGTAGAGAAAGCCAGTTAATGTTTTCTTTAAAACCAGATAGATGTAGAGAAAGCCAGTAAATGTTTTCTGTAAACCCAGATAGATGTAGAGAAAGCCAGTAAATGTTTTCTGTAAACCCAGATAGATGTAGAGAAAGCCAGTAAATGTTTTCTTTGAGATTCTTGCTTGATTTAAAACAAAACAGAGTACTCAATGCCTTAGAGATGAAAAATCTTCTCTTTGGAAATCTACAACTTACATTTTGGACGTATACTATCACTTTGTCTCCAACTCGATACTTGTGCTCTGTAGGATTCAGTAGCTTCTTTTTCTCCAAGGACAACTTACTAAACAAAAAACAAATGATGTGATATTTGAGAATATGTGATTGAAATTTATATGTTTGTACACATTATATCAGAAGAAAAAAATTGTAATTTGAAAAATATAGCATTTTAATCAAGCATCAAAAATGAAATAGAGGACTAACTACATGTATATAAACATTGTCAATCTTAAAACAATAAAATAAAATAAAATAAAACAATAAAAGCTCATATACAATTATTTTTTAAATCTAACATGCATGTGTTTTTTGAGACACATGTTCATTTTGAGACACATGTTCATTCTGAGACACATGTCTAACACAGGCATGTTAGATTTTTAGATTTTTAATAAAAATCAATTTACCTTGGCTTCATTGTACAATCTAGGAAGTCTTTTCCATGGTTTTTATGGGAATATGTCAAAAATCTACAACAAAAGATAGTAAACTTTTTAAAATCATTTTCAATCGAATTCAGTAAAATTGCCATCTACTTGTTAGAAAACAAACTAAAATCTTGTTATGTATTTCAGGGTGCACCAATTTTGAAAAACACAATCACTTCTATATACATGTACACGTAGTACATTTTAAGAAAATCTACATAAAGAAATTATAAGGCGAATGAAAAACTGGATTATTTCAATCAGCTGTGATCAATAGAAAAGAATTCAGATCCTTTTTCATCAAAATTAGTTTTGTCATACATGTACATTTAGTCAGTATTCAGACTCACTTTTTTGTTTTATCTCTGTATCCAAGCAGCCTTACATCAACGTGTTGAGATATTTTGTACCTAGATAATGGGTTAGTGCCCTGGAAAGAGAAAATATTTTCTAAGTATTTGATTAAAAGTAGATATTTATAGTGCTCTAGCTGCAAATCAATGAAATGTTAATGTGCTTATCTCAAATTTGGTTTAAAGTGGATAATGATGAAATTGCCAATAGAAACCGGATACATGTTACAAAGGAGTACTATCTGAAAAATATATGCAATTCTAATTTTTTCCTGCCAATCCAGAGACAATATTAAAGCCGGTTGGAAAAAAGCCTTATCATATACATGTACATGTACATATTAGTCATTCGGGTTTTACATAAAAAAAATATTTGAACTTGTGAATATGATGATTAAATAATCATCATGGTATGAATAGGGAGAAGAAGATATGTCCAAGTGCATGCAAGTCTCACAAAACATAAAATATAAAATATTAATTTTCAACACTAGTACAATTGATCACATTCTTACATCTTTGATTGTATCCACAACCTCCGTTATATGTACACGTCCACGAGTATCACCAATAATTACGTCTATATTCAGAGGACAAACCTTTCTTATTCTGAAAAATAAACGACAAAATAGAGTGGTCTACCTAAGAGATGGCATTACATAATTATCAGAAAGACAATTGACATTTAAAGCATTAGGGGTATAATACTCTACATGTACTTCGGGTTGTTTTGATTACAGAAAAATTAAATACCACGAAGTTGGCCGAAGACGCACGACTTTGGCAATGTTCGGGACCATACATTTTCATGATGAGTTGAATGAAACATTTAAAAAATATCAAATGCCTAAAAAAGGAAGATATGGAAGTATATAATTTCTAGCACAATATTGTTATTATACTTATAATACACATACGGCAAAGCGTTTTTTTACTGAGCCCACCTATCGCGGCTGGCTTATTTAAGGTGGAATTCCACCTCAGCATCGCCGCTGACCCCCGCAAATCACTTCATCGCGGTGCCAAGTTCGCCGGGAGTTGCGGTGGCGTTGCGGTTGATTGCCGCGCTGACAATTACCTGTCCAGGTGTTACCTGACCAGGTGCTATTTCTTACGGATGAATAGAAACTTGTTTTTAAGCATGACATGTATAAATAAAATGATGATTTAAACATTAGGACATGAAACATAAGTACATTTTGTAAATTGAGCCTAAAAATGTTTCTGATAACCTGACTCGATGCCAACGATCCACAAGAATATCCGCCTCTTCTTTCCTTATATATATTGACTATAGAGAGACATGAAGGGGCGGGTGTCATTGAGGGTTGTTGGCATCGAGCTCCAGTGGATCTACCTTATTTTCATCCCGACTCTTTTTTTATATCGGATAAGCAGGTCAAAATAATGAAAATTTACATCTTCTGGCGTCAAGTCCAGATGAAGCGGAATCTATTCACATTAAAATTGAAGCATGATCAAATTATGTCTGTAGGCTCTTTACACGGGTACTTATAATAGGCATGTGAAAGATGCAGTGAATCGTCGGTCCTTGATCACTTATTATTAAAAACATATTAAACTAGCGTTGATAAAATAAATGCTATATGAAAGATTACTCCAGCTGAAATGCAAAATCCCCAGTTGTGTATCACGTTAAGCATTACGCCGTCTGTAGTGACCAGACAATCAAATTTCCAAACAAAGTACCTTAAATTCCTTTCCATGTGATCTACATGTACATGTACTTTGTAAATTAGAATAAAGCTTCACTAAATTGTACTTACGTTGCATTTTCAGTGTCTCCAGGCATTAACTTTTCTACTTTTTCACCGTCTGACATTTTGAGCGGACTGATTTTTGATGCCCTCTCTTTTTCTGATTTTCTCCTTTCCTCATGGACTACTAAGCTACACAGGATTCTATTGTTGATCCTGAAATGAATATAATATGTTACCCTCCAAAGTTTGTGCATTTCTACCACAAATTCAATTGATTCTTGTTTGTAAAATTGATTAGAAATGTACAATGTATATGAAGAAATTCAATATCCTTTCATCAAATTTAATACATTTAAATGTGTAGAAAGTATAAAAAAAATCAAAGACATTGTCTCTGTGAAATTATTTTCGGTGATAAACCAAGGTCAAAAGCAGGTAATTCTAGTGACTTATGACAAAGAATACATGTGTAAAATATGAAACTAAGCTTTATCACTCACTCTTAAAAAAATATGCAAATGGATAGAGTTTTTCAAAAGTAGGTCAAGTCATCAAATCTTTTGTCATAATTGTCTGTCAGAACCTTTAACTTTGAGCATATCTTTTGATTGGTAAGTGATACGGCTTTCATATTTCACTTCTACATTACTATCATACCATTTCTATAGTACCAGATAGTCAGAGAAGCAAACATGATAATGAATAAAAAAAACTAACAATAATAAGCCCACTGTAATACTAGGTACAAAGACATGAAGAGATTAACATACCTTTTCACTACGACTTGATGTGATTGGCCTACAGCAAACTGGTGTACTTCTAATACGTCATTCAGATGCTACATGTAGATAAATAAAAAGATATGATACGTGTACATGTATATTATACACTGTATGCCTGAAAAATACTTCTAGATTTTTTTTTATTTTATACATGTATATGCATTTTCAAAGGAAAGTAGGCAGCAATTTTTCTCAATTGAAAGAAGGTGAAGACAAATTACTGGGTGCCGGAGAAAAATGAAACCCTGTGAGATAGAAATAGAGCACTGCAAGTAAGTTACCCTTTTTGATGGTAGGTAGGCTAGTTGACCAATGGCATGACCTCTCAAGGTCACAAGAATGAAATCTGGTTTGACCAGCACCACATCTGCCTTTATATATTGTCCCTTTCTGGTCTACAACAAATAATAATATGATTATAACTTTTTTACAATAACAAGCTGCAATGAAGCATTTACTTTTCTTGATATACGTACTAGTTAAATGTACATGTACAATGTATCTACAAAATACTCAAGATCCAGTAAAGCTACAAATAATTTAATCTACAGTAAACTTCACCTATAACGAATAGGTTTATAGCGAAACTCTGCTTGTAACGAAGTGAAATGAAAGTCCCTGCAGATGTCCCATTACTCTCCATTGATTTTGAACGCCTGTAACGAATTTGTATATAACGAATAATCGGCTCTTACGAAGCCATCTCCTGGTCCCTTGGTTATAGTTCCTTAACTATTTTCACTTGATGTAACGAAATGCCCTTCAGGTATTCCCAATTAACACACCTGGCGGACAGATAATTACTAATTATCACATAATTGTTCTCCCCGTCTGTAGTCCCCACGCAAATTACCTATAAGGAGACGTGTTGTATACACATGAGGAAATGATTGCTGATTATTTAATACTCTATCGACATGTAAATAATGTTAACTGGTCTTAATTTTTCACTCATTGAATTCAAAACGTCACTACCATAGAGACGTATTTTACATTTAAATGCATGTAACGAAATATGGCTATAACGAATTTGGACCTATGGTCCCCTGGGCTTCGTTATATACGAAGTTTACTGTACATGTATGCTTAAATACGATGATGAGTATAAAGTTTCACAAGAGATTTTGTGGTTTTTGACGCTATGTACTAGTTCTATATTAGTACATTCAGAAAGAATTTTTAAGACTTGTTCATGATAAGTATAGACTTTTCACCTTTGTTGTCTTCGTGGGTTTGTAGTTTTTAATACTATTGACTAATTCTGGATCCAGAGAGAATTCTAACGACTTGTTCGTGACATCAGCATAAATGACTACAGCCTCTACTTTATCTCCTGCCTTGATGCTGACATCTGAAATATTTATCCATGAATTATAATTTACCCGTATACCTCATGTAATGTACATACATGTAAATTGTCTTTCTGGGAAAATGACATCTTATTCTGCTCTATCATATCTTTGTTCTAACCTACATTAACTCAATATTCATTGAATCAAATAACATTTCTTCAACTAAAATTCTTTCCACTACTACATGTACATCTTTCAGTCAATACTCTGATAGAATTTTTGTCAAAGTTTATCAGCAGGGTTATGGTGCTTTACCTTTATTGCCATATTATAGAATATTGTTTGCTGATAAATGGAAAGTTTAAGTTATTCTCAGTATGAGTAATTTTCATATGAAAATTGTTGAATCAATAAATAGTTTTACAAAAATGTTCAATTTTTACATACTGTACATGTATACACTTGAGCATTTATAACCTAATCTACAAATTAAATGAGTTGTTTATACATGTACCTTTCATGTGATCCTCCGTTGCAAACCCCCTGACCTTGGTTTTCATGTCGTGACCTATGACCCCTACCTCGGTAACTTCCTCTATCACCATGGTGCACAAGTCACCAACACCAATACTCAAAAACCCAGAATGGTCCTCATCTAGTCAAAAATAAGATAAATAGATAAATTCCTGTAACTTAACTGAGAAAGTATTTTCTTTTTTTTTTTTTTTTTTTTTTTTTTATATTTTTTCACATATTATTTATAAAAACACATAACATACATCACATACACATTCCACATATATGTACTAGAACAAAATCATATGCCACATACACATTCAACACATTGAAACTTGTACATGTACATATCACTTGACATATTAGTTACTAAGTTTACAAACACAAAACAAACATCACTAACACATAAGTTGTACAGTAGTATGAACGACACAGAAATGACACAATTACACATTCAACACTGAATTGAATTTACCCCATATTTTATCAAATTCAGCTACATTTAAGTTCTTCTTGAATATATATTTTTGTAATTTCAAATAATTTAAGAAATAGTTCTTTGCATTATCAAAACGTGGAATCTTTTTGTTCATTTTTTCCTTGTATATGTAATATTTAAAGTTGCATATAATAATATTTAAACTATAATATTTCTTTTCTGTAAAGCCCAATAAAATTGAAGCATTATCTATATTTATGTCAAATTCATAGAAATCTTTAATCCAATTTTCGAATCTTTGCCATAATTGAGAAGAATATTCGCAATAGTATAACAGATGTGAAATTGTTTCTACAGAATTATCACAAAAGGTACATAAATTAGTATTACTATAACCAATTTTATTCAAAAAAGCATTTGTGCCTAAAATCCTATGAATTATTCTGAATTGAAACCATTTCAGTTTACAATCTTTGTAATTCTTATGAATTGTTAAATTAATTTTTTCCCACCATATAATATTGTTTGCAGTGTTTACAGAAAGTTCAAAATCCCACTTCACTTCACTATTAGGTTTTACATAGAGTTCATTTATAAAAACATCATAAAAGTCTCTACATCCTTTTGAACTTTTCAACAATATACTAAGATGTTTTGGAAAAAAAGGATTTAATTTAGTGAATGTTTCTATATTAAAGTGCCAATTATTTTTTCTGATACTTTTCAAAATTCCATAATAGGATGTGAATGGTGGATAAAACTGAAATTTCCTACAAAAAGCTGCATAGTCTAAGAAGTGACCATTTTCATCCAATAAATCATATACATACAATATTTTCTTGTCAACCCATTCATTATAACAAATAGATTTTTTATTCACTTTAATTAATTTATTATGCCATAATGGTTGAAAAAACGAAAGTTCTTGTTCACATAATTCCCTTAGATTGTAGTATGATCTGAATACATCTTTCCAAAAAGAGTTATCTATCTTTGATTCTAAATTCTTCAAAAATTCATTTCCAAAAATTAAAAAATTCATAAGATTTTCACACAGGTTGTCGTTTAAAAGGTTTATCCAGGCAATATCGTTACTAATTGGGTTATTAAAAATTCTTCTTAACCAGGTCACTTTTAAACTATTCATGAATGATCTGATTGAAATCATTTGAAGGCCACCTTTCCTGAAGTCTTGAATTATGTTTTTTCTGGCAATTTTTTCATTTTTATTATTCCAAATATATGAAAAAAAGATTTTTTCTATTTCTCTTATTAAGTTTTCATTTGGGTTTGGTAATGCCATGATAATGTGAGTAAATAATGGAAGAACAATAGACTTAATCACTGTGATTCTGCCTAATGTACTTATTTGACGTCGAGACCAGGATTTAACAAGATTTTTAGCTTTACAAATTACTTTTGAATAATTAATTTCAATCATATCTGACAGATCAACTGAAAAGTGTATACCTAAAAATTTAAAATGTTCTTGACTCCAATGTAAGCCATATTCTTCACAGAAAGTAATGCTACTAAACCTTAATGGACCAATTTTTATGCATACTGTTTTATTGTAATTTGGCTTGAGGCCAGAAAATTTCGAAAATTGTCCTATCAATGATAATGCATTTTTAAGAGAATGTTGTGTTCCATCTAAAAGCAGCGCCGTGTCATCTGCATATTGAAGAACTTTATAATCATGTTTTAATATAGTAATACCTTTAATGTTTTTGTCATTTCTTATCATTATTCCCATAATTTCTACACATAAAAGAAATATATATGAAGAAACCGGGTCCCCCTGCCTGCATCCCCTGCCAATTTTGAAAAATTTTGAGAAAAAACCATTTTGTATAACACATAATTGAAAATTAGTACAAAATATAGTTATCCATTTTATCAGATTATCGCCAAAATTAAAAAATCTGAGAACTTTGTTTACATATTTCCAGGAGATTGAATCAAAAGCCTTTTCGAAATCTAATAAAAGAATGAATCCAGGAATGTTTTTATTATTACAATTATTAATGACATCATATAAAAGCCTTGTGTTTTCCCCTATATATCGTCCTGATAAAAAGCCTTTTTGATTCTCGTGTATTATTTTTGGGAGAACTGATTTTATTCTTTTTGCTATTACACTAGATAAAATTTTATATGATACATTGAGTAATGTTATTGGACGCCAATTTTTTAAGAAATGTCGAGGTTTGTCACCTTTTGGTAGAATAGAAATGATTCCGGACCTTTGAGTAATGGATAGTTCTCCTTTTTCAAAAACACAATTATATGATCTTAATAGAAAATCTCCTAAATCTTTCCAAAAGAATTTAAAAAATTCAGCCGAAAAGCCCGATGTACCAGGCGATTTATTATTTTTGCATGCCTTTAAAGAATCTAATATCTCTAACTTGGTTAATGGTTTTTCTAATATTACTTTGTCTTTATATGAGAGTTTAGGTATATCATATTCATGAAGGATATTATCAAGATCTATGTCCTCTAAGTTTTCATCCTTATTTTCATATAGATTCATATAGAATTTTGTTATTTCATGGAGTATATCCTTTTGATCTGTTATGTCTGTTCCATCTTCAGTTATAATATTAGAAACAGTTTTATTAATATAATTTCTTTTTTCTAGATTACAAAAATATTTTGTTGGTCGTTCTCCTTCTTCAATCCATCTAGCATTAGTTCTTATCATCAAACCTTCTATTTCATATTTTCTTATTTGCTCTAATTGTGTATTTAGTTCATCTAATTTTTTAGCTAGATCATCACTATGATTCATGTCAAATAGTAACTTAGACTCATGGATTTCCTTTTCTATTTTGTCTTTTTCTTTATTTCTATTTTCCTTTAGTTTTGAACAATAAGGTAGAGTTTTTTGTCTGATGTCCATTAGTAACATTTCTAAGAACAGATCATCATCAATAATTAATGGTAGAATTTCATTAGATATATCATTAATTTTTTCTCTCAAAATAGGTATCGGGGTATATAGCATTTTGGTTTCAAATATAGATTTTTTTACAATACTAACATACTCAGGATCTTTAAGGAGGGAATTGTTAAAGCGCCAGAATCCTGAACCTTTATCTATATGATCAACTTTAATTTCCAGTTCTATAAGGGAGTGATCCGTTCTGTATCCGGGTAGAATATTAACTTTGTTTACAATAGACATCAATTCTGAAGAAATAAGAAAGAAATCAATGCGACCTTGTTTAACCGGATTAGTTCTATGCCATGTAAATACCTTTTTTTGAGGATTTAAAATTCTCCAAGGATCAATGAGATTGAAATCATTTTTTATTTTTTCTACGATAGATCTACTTCTGGGATAATTATGAGCTATGTAATTATAACAGTCCAGGTTATAATCTTGTAAAAGGTTCCAGTCCCCACATAAGACTATAAATTCATTGTCAAAATCATCAAGTATATTATATATATTTTCAAAAAAGGAGGGATCATCTTTACTAGGACCATATAAATTAATAAGGGTAATCGTCAACTTACCAAATATAACAATTTCTGAAACGAGTATGTTACCATTATTATCTTTTTTTGTCTTTTTAATTGTATAATCAAAATTATTGTTCAAAAGATTCATAACACCTCTAGAGTCATTTCTACCTGGGTTTAATAAATGCTCATATCCCCATTGAGCATGAACTATTTTCTCATCTACTTCAAGTAAGTGAGTGTCTTGTAGACAATATATTGACGATTTTTTTTCCCGTAGAAATTTGAATACATCTTTCCTTTTCTGATTATCTCTAAGACCTCGACAATTCATTGATGATATTTTAACGATAGGCATGATTTACTTAAGTACACAAAAGATTTTAATTTATATTTTGATAATTACATTATGATATTGTTTTGGGAAATAGCAATAACATTTCTAAAAGATTTAGATTGTGTATAGTGATTATTTGACTGATCAGTGAATAGCACACATTCATACAAAGCATACACACACAAACATACAAATAGACATACAGAAACATAAGACTAAAGACGGTATCTGTTCACAAGTATGGGAAAAACAAAATATTTACCCTGAGTAGCTAGCTATCTTGTGCGACGCCAACTTGATAAAATTGGACTAAGCTACAGTCCCACCTGTGTTAACGGACACCTTTATATACCGGACAACTGTACATTACGGACAATTTCAGTTCCCCCCAACGTTTTTTGTGTTATAAATGTCTTTTGTATAGCGGACACCTCCGTTCTCCGGACAACGGACACCCTTCTGGTACCCCAATCGGTGTTAATAACTTCCTATAACGGACATAATTATCTCGGTTCCGCCTCTGATAACGTACAATGCGTTTGTAAAATCCTTCGATCCGCGTCCTTTTCTATCGTGGCTTCACAAATTAATGGTAATTAGGGGACGGGTAATTAGTGGCCAATTTATGTTTACCTGTGTATACATTAATTAAAACAAGAACGTATAAACAGAGGCTTTGACGCTTGATGAAGGGTGTAATAATGGAAAATCGCAAGAGTACAAGAGCCTTGTATTCACAATAGAAAGCCTTCGTTTCACAATAGAAAGTTTATATCCCGACTTCATTTATTGTATAGCTACTGACCACACGCCGGCACGCGTCGCGGACAATTTAAAAAAACGATCGATATTTTTTCAATGAGTTCGACGTACTCTTTTCTCTCTCGGTCTTTTTATAAATGTAAACAGCATATGTCTGTTTAATCCTTACATCAACGTTATCGATTTAAACTTACGTTCTATCAACGTTTTATGTACCCGAGTACATACATGTAATTCGATCAACTAGCGGTTTAATGTCAATCAATCTAGCCTTGGCTTCCGTATACACGCTGTACGCTGTCCTACTCACGGGCCCTCCTGAAGAAGTGAGAGGTCTTTAAACATGTAAATCGCGGGGATTTCAATAGGCAAGATGAGAAACGTACCGTAATACATTCCGAGCCTTGTACGTGACATGGCGCTCGCGTGATATTTATCATGAATTACGTCTCCCCTTTCTCATAAACTGAATGGGGAGGAAAGTGGCATTTTAAAACTTTTATTTCCCAGTTTACTTAAGGAAATACTCTCTTACGTAAAAAAAAAGTTTGCAAAACTTAATGCTTTACTTATATTGCAAGAGTACTCTTGATAAAAAAAATATACTACCTTCCTTAATTTCCTTTTTTTTTTGTAGTCTTAATAATCTGAGAAACATGTTTTTAATTCTTCATGACCCAATTACATGTATTAGTACATGTATTCTGTTTTATTATTAATTTACCTTGTAAAATTACTTATCAAAAATTGACTGAAATTATTGCAAACTGTATATCAAACTGAACCTCTGCATAAAGGACACCTCTCTATAAAGGACAATATTTGATTTTCCCCGAGCCGTCCGTTATAGACAGGTTAGACTGTATTTCTAAAAGTCTTTAATGATCTTACGTGTAAAGTTTGCGTACTTCATCCACTTAAACACTTAAACTCAAACACCTGAATTCATGTACAATTTGAAAACAGAAGTGTACAGCAATAGAATATCAATAAACATGACACCGCCCGCTGTGATACGTATGACCGGATATTGTCTACTCAATACAAAATACCATAAAAAACCGATAACGACATCGGAATGGTTTGGACATGCGGAATTAGCTGTAGAAGCGAAGTGCTTCATAATAATTAATACATGTACTAGTGGTGAATAATAAAAATCAATTACACCATTTAATGATCCCATATAGATAGTCAATTTTCACATTTCCATGAATAATGTCATATCATGATTAACTAATATAAATAAGATGATATAAATTGCTAAGGGAGAGTTCTAGTTGGATTAAATAAATACGAAAACAAAATATATTACAAGTCTGTATTAATATGAATCGTAGTCTTACTTATTTCTTGCCGACTTCTTTATCCTCTGTGTAATGTTTTCCGGGTCGTCGGTATCACAAATGTCAAACTTAACTTTACGCCCCGAGCCATGAACTTTGCCATACACACTCCCGTTATAATACCAGGCGGATTCAATATGCTCGTGACTGTTCAAACTTTCGATCAGTTTCGTGTTCTCGCGTGTAACATCGTCGGCCAATCGTACACCGATACTTTTCTTCTTGATTTCGGACCTCAGTCTTATAATACGGCCTTTCACGTCGGTGTTCCGTAGCTTAACTAGGATCGGACGCGGTTGATCATTCCTTGACCCCGGGATTCTATGGACGGCTATGATGTCTTCGGACTTCAGATCTGTTTTCGTCTCGCGGCTCAGGAAATCTCTCACTTCTGACTCTGTATTTTCATTCTGCTTTTCTGCGATTCCGAAAAATTTCACATTGTTCTTACGCGAATACTGCTCGTTGTAATTCGCCCAACATCTTGCGTCATCTGCCTTATATAATGCCATCTCTGCTGTTTCTTTTGCTTCATTCAATTCGGCTCTTTTCTGCGCAATCAATTCCCTCAGTTGATTGTTCTCTACCCTTAAACTATCTATTTCTCCTCTAAGTTTGCTCCTCTCCGTTTGATTTTTTTCATCCGCTTTTTTCAGCTCTATTTGAAACTCTTCCTTTTGCTGTTTTAACAATTCTTTCACCATTGAAGAAACAATATTTTTCAGATCTTCTGTTTTAACTGTTTTTGCAATCTCCGTTTTTATTTCTTCTAACTCCTCCATTATGGAGCTACTTTTGTCTGCAATCGCACTTTCATTTGTACTCGTGTTAGCTTTCGTATTTTCCGTTGATTTTGAAGTTTCATTCGTAGATTGTCTTGTTACTACACCCGATGATTTGGATCCACCACTGATACTTTTCCGATCCAAAATTTTAGTCTTACTCGAGTTGTAATTACTGAACGACATATTGGTGTACGCAGGTAATCTACCTGGTCAACTGGTCAATTCTGAGATCTAATCACTCAACACAAAGGAAAAACGAAAAATGCAAAAAAACTCCAAAATTCCAAAAGTTTGTTTCACATAAATTGGCTCAATATAATCACTGGTAAAGACTCCAACCGTTTCTCCAGTTTTTAGGATCTATTATCGACAAAATACATCGAAAAAATCCAATTTTATCGGAGCGACTATTAATACGTGTTGTCACCTGTCGCCATCTTGAGAACTCGAGAAAGTATTTTCTATCATACATGTAAATCTTGCAGCTCTGTCAGGATCTGTTCTCAAAAACTGACAAACACTAATACTATGTACTGCATATACTTACTAAGCATTTGCATGTATGAAATTCATGAATTGACCCTTCTGATTGCGGGAAAAAAATGCAAAATTCCGTGACATCACAATGCTTTTACCTTGGACAAACAAGCTTCAAACCTCGGTCAAACATCGAAATTGCATTGTGCCGTCATGGAATTTCTCAAATTTTTCTGGTGTTCGGAGGGTCAATTATGTGGTTACTATTTTGTTTTGTAAGCAGGGACTTATCAGAAATTATAATAGAAAATTATCATAAAATTAAGGGCATATACACGTACAGGTAAATGAACTAAAAAGTTTCATGTGTTATTCTTTATGCAAGAATATTCATTCACAGGTCAATTTAGAATTCTTAAGTGTCCTAACTTTACAACACTAGAAGTGGAACTCCCATATAAAGAGGTTTATTGTAAAAATCATACCTTTATCTCTGCCCAAATGTTGACATATTTTGTCATTGTCATTCCAGTAATTCTCCATGAGGTCAAGGCCAATATCTGTGTCTCCGTTGTAGCAATCAGACATTAGAAAGCTTCCCAGGAAACGACCTTTGACACTGTCTATTGTGGTGACCTTGACCTGCACAGGTTGACCTGGATAGTACACTGTCGATAGGTTATCAAGTCTCCTGTCCACTGCAAACTATGGCAATAATAACAAAAGTTACAAATTCTATAGTTTTTACTGTTTTTAAAACTTTATTCTTACTCCTTCTGCAATATTACACTGGAAGCATAACATTTACCAGTAGATCATTTTGATAGCTTATTTACAATAACATACAGGCTAATATTGCAATGTCACATAAATCTGGATGTGTATATGCAACAATTCTTCTATAACAAAATGGAAATTGTTAAAATATGATTAATTAAATCATAGTACAATATATCTTTTAAAACAATTAAAGATTCTGTATGTACATAAAAATTCATCTGATTACCTTGTTTGGTATCAAACCATCCAAGTTTCCTGGTAGTTTTACAAATATACCAAAATCCATTAACTTCTTTACCGATGCAGGAACAATCATCCCTTCCTACAATCAGATATTAAATCACTCCAAGTATGTAGTGTTGCTAATGACAAAAATATAGGCGTTTATTTGAAGGCAGAAAGGTTATGATTTTATAACCGCACAATGAACAATGTCAGCCAATAGAATTGCATGTTTCATACCATGTGAATCAGAATGAATTGTACAAGTTACACTGTACTATAAATAGATACAGTTGAAAGAAGCTTTGAGAATTGTGAATTTGTTGAATAATAATGAGAGTAAATTGTATGGAACTTATACATTTACGTGAATAAGAAGGAAATCTAACAACACATTAGATTAAACAATACGTACCTGTAACTGGCTGATATCGTATTTGATATGACCTTCCTTGGATGAAGTTACCATGGAGGGACATATAGAAAGCATCTGATTGGTTAAGGAATTGTAATACATGTAATAAATTTAAGAATTAGAGAGCTATAATGAATAACATGTAGACAAAGTTGAAGTTAAAAATAATGCTAACACAGTATGAAATTCAAGGAATGCACATGTAAATCTACATGTAAGTATACATACATGAAGTTTCAGATTTCAAAATGTTTTTGTACAGAAAACTTGAAATATACAAAATATTTGCTCTGTCAATACTCCCATGGACCACTAATAATAATCTCTACAAGTTAATTATGACTTCAATTCTGCCAAACACAATCATGTGATTTTCTATTCATTCTTGAAAAGGATACAATGACATTAGTTCTACTCAAGTAAACTGCGTCTCTTATCAAATCTCCTGGTTTATAGGTGTCGAGTAACATATGATGAGTCGTTTTAGAATCTGAGAGATGCATTATGGGAATGAAAGCTGGAAGTTTGGACGGTAGGAGCTCAACATCAAGTCCTTTGTCTGATTTGGCCTTCACTCTGCAGTCTGTCAGCTTTGAATGCAAAACTTTCAATTAATCATACAATGAATCTTGAATCACAATATTCTTTAAAATTCGAGTTTCATTTCAAAAGATTTGAGCTTAAAGCTAATACTGTATTTACCTTGCCAATTTCAAAGTTGTCTGGAGCTGATGCTAATTTGGTCCCAAAATTTGGCTTTCCCTCCAACTGAAAGAAATACAATGTAAATGTAAATATTAAAACTTCAAAACTTTAAAAAAAGCAAAATTACAAAACACAGAAAACAAAGTACTGATATACATGTAGTTGTACATCACGTTGTCACATTAAATTCTATGATTTTTTTTCAAAGGTAGAACTATACATGAAAATCATTTTAGGTTAAGTTGAAATGAATGATGATAATCTTGTTTATGCATGTACATTTAAGCAAATGTCAAGCTATTTCTGGGCATAAATGTATGTTTTGACATTTTTTATCGTCAGTGTAAGATCTAGATTTTGACCTTGACTTTCTCTAGGTGTTGTCTCTCTTTGTGATTGACCTTTGGACAACCAGGTGGACGGTCAGAAGTACTGACAGACATCAGACAACTTGATCCCTTTGCTTTACCTTAGAGGTTAAATAATAAATAGAAGATCAAGGTTATCAAAATAGTCAGGGCTATTTTAAAAATATTGTAACTTGAAGGTCAAGGTTATTCAAATATTATGTCTTGTAGGTCAAGGTGAAGTAAATATCCTACCTTGAAGGTCAAGGTTATTTTCTTGTCTTCATCGGACCATGACTTTACACGGCATCTGACCACCTGACCTTTGTAGAACACTTTCTGTGGTAATGGTATATACTCTGTACTGAGCTCCTTAAGGGGGACCCAACCCTGCAAAATCAATGTGTAAATAACGCCATTAACATGTTTAAAATCTATACACTTTCAATATTGAAATGGAATATAAATTGATTTTCTTTTTAAAATAATCAAAAATTTAGTTACAAAATATTTCATAGCATGAAACAGGAAGAAAGCGTACCTTTGTAAATGAAGGGGGCGCTAACATACATGTACATGTACATTGTACATACATGTACATGTATGATGTATTTGAAATTGTATCCTCAAAATTTTGTATCCTTCTACCGCATGCTCATCTAGTTACATTGATATGTTTTTATGACAGTTTTAAAAGGGACATTTCTTATTTGGAAAACAAGTCTTGCTTTTTAATTACATAAAATCATTCATAACTTGTGTTGATTGTCAATTACTCCAAAATGTATATGTATATTACTTAATGAATTTGGATGATCAATATCCAACGTATTTCATAATTAATATAAAACACAATTTCTGATCACAATACCCCATCACCTACCTTCATGTCATTGTAGAAAACTACCAGACATCCCTTATCTTTAACATCCGCTATGAAGCCCTCTGCCTCTAACCCTACTTCCAGCTGTGACATTGACGTCAGAGGGGCGTATTTGGAATTTACGAGGGACTTTTTGTGCGTTAGCTTCACTTTTTGTTTAGCCTTGTCCACAGTCAATACCTGTAGAAAATAAGATGTACATGTACATGTATAATACATTGTATATGGTATATAAAATATTATCTTTCCAGGAACTCAGAATTTGAAATATTCTTGACTGAATCCTTCTCCTATAAAAAGTTACATGATTGTACATGAGAGTTACGGGGATACATGTACATGTACATGTATGTGCATTGGCAGCCTATGCTCCATGTAATAAATTGAATCTTACTCTACATTTCAGCTTTTTTTCCTTCTCAAACTTACAATGTACATGTACGAGTATAAACTCCAATCACTTCAGGAAGTCAGAATTTGAAAATATTCTTAAGTAAAAATTTGTCATAATAAAGAGTTACAGGTACATGATTGTACACGAGAGTTAATGTTATCTGTGCAACGGCAGCCAGTGTTAGTACATTGACTTACCCTACATTTCAGCTTCTTTCCTTTCTCAAACTTTTTCTCTGGATGTTTAAGGGGAACGTCAGCCAGGTGAAGGGTAGGAATGAGACCTTGAATATGGGAGGTAACTCTTACTGTAACACCTCTTTCTCCTACATTCTCCACAGTACACTATAATACATTTAAGAGATTAAAGTAAGAGAAATTTGAGTTCAAAAGACTTACTGTTCTTTCATTTAACTAAACAAAATTTGACTACTTACAACTTTTGTTAAAAAAATATCTCAAATCTCCTCTATATTCTCTCAACGTAAAATACTTTTTAATATACAATTAATCAGAATTTTAGTAAATATTTCGATATAAACAACTCATGTAAACCAATTAAAGTAAGATATATAATGCAATGTGCAAAAAGTTATGTACATGTTTACTTACCTTCACAACAGATCCTGGTTCTATGTCTTTAATGCTGATAAACTGCTGATCTATTATTTCTCTGAAAAACAAATAATTATACAGACAGCACCTAAAGAAAGCGTGAAACTCATAAAATAAAGACATTTTACAATCAATCAATACAAATATTGCTTCTTTACACTTTCAATCAGAACAGTGCTACATGAACTTGCAAATTACAATCTGATTTTTACATTTATATTTCCCAATTGGACAATAATTACAGTTACGCACATGTATACATAATGTCAAAACTTTTACAACATTTTATTGATATTCAAGATGAGCTTACCCTCATTCTATGGACATCTATCACTAAAATTTATTCACTTAGATTGATAAGCAAGAAAAAGACTTTGAACATTATACATGTGTTTAGTAGACATATACATGTATCATCATAAAATTCTTACTTTTTCAAGGTAACAATTACTCTGTCATCCACAAGATCAAAGCCCAGGACTCTGCATCTGATGGTTATCAACAATTCTTTTTTCAAATTCATGTGATAAAGAGTTACATGTAAACATAAAATAAATTATTTTGGACTAAAAATTCACTATTTCATCTGTAGAGTCTTTTATAATCAACACAATTTATTTTTCTAATAACTACACAAATATATCAAATATATACAAATGTATCACAAACTCATTGTTCAAGGCTAAGATAAAGTTATATATACTGTATAAACAAGTTAAAAGTCATGTTTGTAAAACATTAATGCCCCCCTACCCCTTCTGTGATTAAAGTCCGTCACAAATTTATACTTGCATTGATACAACCTATGGGGGTATAAAGTAACAGTTTCATTTCAATATGTAACTCCACTCAAGAGATATTGAACGGAAACCCAGAAATTTTGGTATTTTTCTAAGTGCAAGGGGCATTACTCTGTCAAAATTTTGTTGATTGGACCCAAATAAGAACTTGACCTAGATTGTCATTTGATGTATCCGTATACAAAATTTCATTTCAATATGTACTCCACTCAAGAGATATTGAACCGAAACCCCGAAATTTTGGTTTTTTTCCAAGTGCAAGGGGCATTACTCTGTCAAAATTTTGTTGATCGGACCAAAATATACACTTGACCTAGATTTTCATTTGATGTGTCTGTGTACAAAATTTCATTTCAATATGTAACTCCACTCAAGAGATATTGAACAGAAACCCTGAAATTTTGGTATTTTTCGAAGTGCAAGGGGCATAACTCTGTCAAAATTTTTTCGATCGGACCTTAATAGGAACTTGACCTGGATTTTTATTTGATGTGTCTGTATACAAAATTTCATTTCTATATGTAACTCCACTCAAGAGATATTGAACGGAAACCCTGAAATTTTGGTATTTTTCGAAGTGCAAGGGGCATTACTCTGTCACAATTTTGTTGATTGGACCCAAATAAGAACTTGACCTAGATTGTCATTTGATGTATCCATATACAAAATTTCATTTCAATATGTAACTCCACTCAAGAGATATTGAACCGAAACCCTGAAATTTTGGTTTTTTTCCAAGTGCAAGGGGCATAACTCTGTCAAAATTTTGTTGATTGGACCCAAATATACACTTGACCTAGATTTTCATTTGATGTGTCTGTATACAAAATTTCATTTCAATATGTAACTCCACTCAAGAGATATTGAACAGAAACCCTGAAATTTTGGTTTTTTTCCAAGTGCAAGGGGCATAACTCTGTCAAAATTTTTTCGATCGGACCTTTATAAGAACTTGACCTGGATTTTCATTTGATGTGTCTGTATACAAAATTTCATTTCAATATGTAACTCCATTGAAGAGATATTGAACGGAAACCCTGAAATTTTGGTATTTTTCGAAATGCAAGGGGCATAACTCTGTCAAAATGTTTTTGATCGGACCCAAATTTGAACTTGACCTAGATTTTTGTTTGATGTGTCTGTATACAAAATTTCATTTGAATATGTGAATCCATTCCAGATAAATTGAACAGAAACTGATGTCGCGGACCGACCGACCGACCGACAGCGGCAAACCAATATGTCCCCTCTTCTTCGAAGGGGGGGCATAACAAATAAATCAATATGTACTGTACGTCATACCTATGGGTTGTTCCTTTCTTATAAACTTTTTCCATACCCTCTCCTGCATCATTACTCAAGTTTTTTGGCTGAAACACCAAAGAACATAAAAGTGTATGTATAATTCAAAAGGGTTTTGCTAAGAAAGTTAGGACAGTTTTTCACGAAGAAAATAAGCGTATTAACAATGCTATAACTCACCGATGCAAATCCTCTTATCTTATCACCAAGTTTGAGATAGATGCCGTTTTTCTCTATCCTTAATATCTTAGCCTCTTCAATGACTGTCCCCATCTCTAGATTACCAAACCGATCAGAACTCGGAACACCGTCATAATTAATGATGTGATCAAGGCAGGTCAAAACGATCAGCTTGGAGGTTGGGTGGATATACAGAATGGTAGCTACGATCTGAAAACCATATACATGTATACTATTGTTAATTCCGTCTCTTTCACAAAAGTGTAAAGATTACACAAACATAAACTTTCTGAATGAATACTCGACAACCTTCAATTAAACCTTTGATTGTCAGTAAAAGCAGAATATGCATTTTCAATTTCATACATAACTAGAGTGAGCTGAACATCGTGAATGTCAGATTCATTTTCAGAAATACATGTATGTGTACATAGACAAAAAACAAGCACACAAACAAACAAAATTGACTTTTCTCCAAAATCTCAATGTACATATACTCTTAAATACATGTAGATATGATATCTAAACACACGAATACATGTATGCTCATACTTCAATGTTCAATGTCAAATGGACCTTTGAAACTGACCTTTTGTTCACTGTTGTAGCTACTGGTAGCTTGTTGTAGGTGAGATCTGTTGATGTATGCCTGACAAGATGCTAACTCAACTGTCATATCACCCTCTGAAATCTGTAACAAGGTAAGAAGTTTACAAATTACCATTTTGAAACAGGCTTTTGAAAATTTAAATGAATCATAATCAGCCTTACGATAATCAAATTGAACATACACATTTCCTAACTTGTAAAGAGGCTGTGGGTAGATCATTATCATTAAATGACTAAAAGTGGGGCTTGACTTAATTTAGGCACAATTTCTTTTTTTTAAATTCATATTTTGCATGGAAAAACTTCGAAGGCACAATTTCAGTAAACAGTAACATATGTATTGTATGAATTACATGAGGCTTTCATGATTAGTGTACATTGGTAAAACTAAAGCTAATGTGAGTGTCTACAGTAACTGCTATCTGTTACTGTCTGTACCTTTTTGACTTTGGCAGGGACCTTCATTCCAGCTATCAACCAGTTCAGATTTTTGGTTTCTTTTGTCTGAAATAAAAAAAATGAACTTTTTCTTTGAATAAAATTGATACCACAGGGATCGATCTGGATCATGCCATGGGTATTTTTGCCCATTGTATTTCAAAATGGCGCACTGTAAAATTTCTATAGGGTCAATTTGACACATAAAAATTAAATTTGGAGCAGTTGATCTCCATCACATAGTCGTACAATTATTATATTGACAGTTAACATGAGTTTCGTGTGCAATATTTGTTTACATGTATGTCTTTAAGGAGTCTCGTGAGCGCTTGAAATCCCATAATTTGTATTATTACAAGCATGCCTATACCAGCAATGTAGATCATATTTGTAGTCACAAAATAAGTACAGGGCAAATGTTACATAAAGTAGAGAACTGGATAGGCACTTTCACTTTCCATATCCTTAACATGGAAATTTTAGAAAGAAAGTTTGTCGAGGTATCGTTTCATTTTCCTTTTTATGTAACAATGAATGTGTGACAAAAATACAATGGCTGCAAAAAGATGATTTTTTGTTCTAATTTTCATCTGTTAATGAATATTTTTAAAAATGCATCCAGAATATGCCAAAAATGCCTTAGAAAATGCCTTAAACTAACATTTTCTTGGAGGTTTAAAAAGCCCCCTGAATACCCCACTAGGGCATTGCACTGGACCCGATGTGGGCCTAGGCAGCCCCCATACCTCCAGCCAATGGGTTTTGTATACTGTATAACCAGAATTTTTCGCGAGTTACTAATCTTCGCTTTATTTGAAAGTTATTTTGAATCGCGAAAATAAATTCCCGCCAAAAATTGTCTTTGATAGGGTATATTATAAATTTATATATAAAGCCCCTATCACACTTTTTCATATCAGCTACGTAGGAGGAGCATTTTTGCCAAAATTCTTTACGCAAGAGAAACGAAAAGGTCTGCCACGCATTTCGTCCTTCTCAGAAGTCAAATGCGTAAGTGCGACGTTTATACGGCGTAAGAGGTGTTTCTATCACGTATGAGCGACGTACCAATGCGTCCTATGAACACGTACATGTGGAGTTCGGCATGTACGTGTGGCGTTCAACGCGTTTCTACTGCGTAGGTACGACGTTGGTGCTACGTAGTCTTCTTATTTGCAATGTTTCTGCTGCGTTGCCGTGGCGCTCATTTTCGTATGAAAAAAGTTCTTTGGTTTCCAAATTTTATTTCTCTCAATTTTCTACTTAAAATAAAATGAACACAAGAAGGGTAATTTAGGGTACTGTCAAAGTGCCCTTAGAAACTAGCGTATACTTTTAGACTCAGTTCACCATGAAATAAATCTGCTTGGTTGATCTAGTGGAAGCTTGTAAATATACGGTATAATTAATCTTAATTCATTCTAAATAGGTTCAAAACTTCATTTTTCCTTTAGATTTTCATCATGTGTTCATAAAAACATATCAAATACACCCTTTACGCCGAGATGGAATGAACGATACTCCTTTAACGTAGCAGATACTCATACAACGTAACACCAACGTAGCTCTTATGTAGCAGGTACGCAAAGAGCGTAGTTCCTACGCCATACATACGCAGGAGTAAATCGAAGAAACAAAAAATAAGAAATTGAAACGTGTATCATACGTGGTAGATAAGAAAAGAACGACGCGGGTACGAATCAGTAACACCTTGTACGTAGCACGTACGTCATAGGGATATCGCTTGCGTTTGTGATTTGTTCGTACTGCGTTGTAAGAGTATTAGCGACGTTTCTGCTACGTTGCTACCGCACTTCTTTCGTTTGCACTGCGTTCGTGCTACGTACACACGGCGTATGGAAGCTGCTACGTATGTGCTACGTAATTTTAGGTGCGAACTTAAAAAAATGCTGCACTCTTTTGTATCAAGAGATCATGCTACGTTTCAAAGAGTACTCGCTACCTAAGCTGGCGTTGCTACTGCAGTGCTGCGGCGTTCCTTTTTTACTGCCACGTATCCTGATACGCCGTAGATACGTGGGCCGATACGTAAAAGTGTGATAGGGGTTTAAGTTACAAATTGTTCCTATTGTGCATTTGGAATTCTTCACTTTTTCCTGAATAAACGTTCAGAGAAGTAAATTTTGTATATTCTCATAGAGAAGAATCTAAAAAGTCAACAATGAAAGGTACAAAACAGTAGCAACATGTGTTGATATTTGTTTGTAACTAAGGAATCGCGAAAAATTGTGCTTGCGAAAATAAAGACACCATATTTTACCATAAAATTGCGAAATTTGATACTAGCGAAAATTTCAGGTTATACGGTAAATCCCTATACCATATCTCAGATTCAGTGTTACTCAAAACTAATTTAACTTTTAATCGCGTAAGAAACCAACTCTTTTAAATCAATTTCTTAAAACTGATTAAAAACCTTACATCAAGTAAGATACTTACATGTATATTTCAATCTTTTATTTCATTAGTTTAGTTCATTTGATATTATGATATACATGTACATGTACATGTATGTACAGAACTCATTTTTTTATTGAATTAAAATGATATTGGACGAAAACTTTTATAAAAATCTATTGAGCAGACATAATTAATTTCTGATTAGCAGTTTATTTCCACCTGTTTATCACTATAAATCTAAAATTACTCACCTGTGCTTCTTTGACTTTTTTGGGGTCAATAGTGACGTTTATCGCCCTCGTTTCTCCAGTTGACTGTTCTGTATGATCTATGTCTGTTTCTATCCGACAAAGGACTGGTCTGCCAACACTAAGGGGATCTCCTAACAATTTTAAATGTTTTAAACTGTTACATTAAAATAGCATAAAGCTAGGCAAGTTAAAAAGTGACAAACAAACTTACCAATCAAAACAAAACAAAAGAGGCTGAAACAGTCTGTGGGTTTTGAAGACTTGATCATGTTGTAAACAACAGGAGATTTCTATTTGGCCTTTCATATTATAGACTCAATTCTCTCTTTAAATAGCATACAGGAATTTTAATAAGTGGCAGCTTCTGGCATCTGTTCAGAATCAATGTCACCAATCAAGGGGATGTGCCCCAAAACTGAGATAATGCAGATAATTTTATCGTAAAAAGGGTCTTCGTCAAGCAATCTTTAAGCAAAGATGAGTTGTCATAACAAATTCTAAAATCGTTCACTTCAAGTGAATCTAAAATCAAAAACTTCCACGAAATGCAAAATTCAAATTACCCATAAAAATAAATAATAAATTAAATATATTTGGATATAAAGTAAAAACAATTGATTATTTCAGTATAATAAAGCATAAGTACCCTTATTATGATCTTGTATGTATTGCTCGGCATCTTTATTTTTCAGGAATGCTTTGATGTTTTTCACTCCGAGGTCAATGATGTACCCATGATCCTCTCTGCTTGACACATTTCCGTACATCGCCTGTAGCAAATAATACAGTTATTAAATCACTATATACCCCCACCATTATATGGCGGGGGTATAAATATGTTAACATAATCAGCTCATCAGCTATTATCAATATTGGTACATCAGATTTTTCCTATTTTAGTAACTTTGGATTACTTTTTATAGTTATTTTGACCGCTGTAACGTCAATTTCACATAACGAAGCATAGCTAAGTTTATAAAAGGAATGTGTAAAGTAGCCCAATTTCTTATTTCAGACTTTTCACAGTCAAAAACTAACATTGAATATTGCATCTGATTAGAAAACTAATTCTTTTACGAACATTTAATCAAAAACTAACATTGAATCTTTCATCTGATTAGAAAACTAATTCTTTTACGAACATTTTATCAAAAACTAACATTGAATCTTGCATCTGATTAGAAAACTAATTCTTTTATGAACATTTAATCAACCAGAAGTCTCTGACGAGACTGTAGCTCTCCTGGTTGTTTTTTTCTAAAACATCAATTTCCTTTCTTTTTTTTTTAACCAAGACCATAGGGGGCAGGCGCTCTAACAAATTATAAGTAGCATGACAAAACTACATATCCATTAGACTGCAACTATAATAGCACTCATATAATTCATAATATCCGAGATGAAGTATTTCAAAAAAGAATGCCACACCCATTTTCCAAGATCCAAGGGCCAAGGGCTGCTAGCTCAAATGAACTATCAATGACACATCAAGACTACAGATCCATAATATTGGATAAAGAATTAACTCCCCATCATTAATAGCTTTAAACGAGAAGAGAGCACACCTATATAGGAAAAAATTACCACACCCATTTTCAAAGACCCTGGGGGTATAGGGCTAAAACAAAATATCAGGTGCACAACTAGACCACAGACCAATCATTGCACAAAGAATTAATTCTATATCATTTATAGTGTCAGAGGAGTTGCAAGCACAAGATTATATTGACCTATATAGGAGAACATAGGGTAATCAAAGAGTACATAGCTTGCCTATACAGGTTTTTGTCAGAAACCAGTTTAAAGTTTTTGAAAAGTAGGTCAAAGTCCAAGGTCAAGGTCACTAGGTCAAAGGAAATCAAATGAAAGGTCTCGTCACAAGGTACCTACGTGTGAAATATCAAAGCCCTACCCCTTATAGTTCAAGAGATATAGCCCAGGTTAAAGTTTTGTCTACGGATGACGACAACGATGACAAGGGTATGGCATTAGCTCTCCAGACTTTTTCGTCCCGGCGAACTAAAAATGACCACACCCATTTCTGAGACCCTAAGGGTCAGGGGCTAAAACATAATATCAGGTGCACAACTAGACCAGAGAACCATCATATTGCAATAAGAATCTAGTCTCCATCATTTATAGTGTCAGAGGAGTTGTGAGCACAAGATTACATAAAGTTATATAGGAGAAAATGACCACACCCATTTCTAAGACCCATGGGGTCAGGGGCTCAAACAAAATATCAGGTGGACAACTACATGTAGACTAGAGACCCATCATATTGCAAAAAGAATTAAGTCTCCATCATTTATAGTGTCAGAGGAGTTGCAAACACAAGATTACATAGAATTATATAGGAGAAAATGACCACACCCATTTCTAAGACCCTGGGGGTCAGGGGCTCAAAAAAAATATCAGGTGCGCAGCTAGACTAGAGACCCATCATATTGCAAAAGAATTAAGTCTCCATCATTTATAGTGTCAGAGGAGTTGCAAACAAGATTACATAGAGTTATATAGAAGAAAATGACCACACCCATTTCTAAGAC
Source organism: Pinctada fucata (assembly GCA_028142955.1). NCBI lineage: Eukaryota > Metazoa > Mollusca > Bivalvia > Pterioida > Pteriidae > Pinctada > Pinctada fucata. The sequence continues at coordinate 14,137,396 of AP027105.1, forward strand.
CCTGGGGATCAAGGCCTCAGGGGCTCAAACAAAATATCAGGTGCACAACCAGACCACAGACCCATCACATTGCAAAAAGAATTAAGTCTCTATCATTTATAGTGGCAGAGGAGTTGCGAGCACAAGATTACATAGAGTTATATAGGAGAAAATGACCACACCCATTTCTAAGACCCATGTGGTCAGGGGCTCAAACAAAATATCAGGTGAACAATTAGACCACAAACCTATCAAATTGTATAAAGAATTAAGTCTCCATGATTGATTTAAAGTGTCAGAGGAGTTGAGAGCACAAGATTACATAGCGTTATATAGGAGAAAATGACCACACCCATTTCTAAGACCCTGGGGGTCAGGGGCTCAAACAAAATATCAGGTGAACAACAAGACTAGAGACCCATCATATTGCAATAAGAATTAAGTCTCCATCATTTATAGTGTCAGAGGAGTTGCGAACACAAGATTACATAGAGTTATATTGGAGAAAATGACCACACCCATTTCTAAGACCCTGGGGGTCAGGGGCTCAAACAAAATATCAAGTGCACAACAAGACCACAGACCCATCATATTGAAAGAAGATTTAGGTCTCCATGATGTATAGTGTCAGAGGAGTTGCGAACACAAGATTACATACATTGTAGAGTTATATAGGAGAAAATGACCACACCCATTTCTAAAACCCTGGGGTCAGGGGCTCAAACAAAATATCAGGTGCACAACAACACCACAGACCCATCATATTGCAAAAAGAATTAAGTCTCCATCATTTATAGTGTCAGAAGAGTTGCAAGCACAAGATTATATAGAGTTATATAGGAGAAAATGACCACACCCATTTCTAAGACCCTGGGGGTCAGGGGCTCAAACAAAATATCAGGTGCACAACAAGACCACAGACCCATCATATTGCAAAAAGAATTATGTCTCTATCATTTATAGTGTCAGAAGAGTTGTCCGGACAAGATTACATAGAATTTAATGACCACGCCCATTTTCTAAGACCCTCGGGTCAGGGACTGAAACTAAATGTCAGGTGCACAACTAGACCATGGACCAAGTAAAATGCAAAAAGAATTAACTTTCTATCTCTAACAGTTTCAGAGGAGTTGTCCGGACATGAATTGTTTACAGACAGACAGACGGACGGACGCCGGACGAAGGGTGATCGCATAAGCTCGACTGGTCTGAGACCAGTAGAGCTAAAAACTAACATTGAATCTTGCATCTAATTAGAAAACAAATTCTTTTAATTTAAGTACATTCAAGTTGATTTTAGAATAAATAAAGTGTACCATTCCACTCCTGATAAAGGCTGTCGTTAGCTGCTGATAGACATCCTTTGGGTTGATTGACAGCTGGATATTTAGTTTGGCCCAGCCAACTTTTTTCACAGACATCACTTTACAAGGAAGGAACATTCCGGGCTTGAAAAGCTCATTCAAGTCTGCTACATCCTTGAAAATGGAAAATATATTTGACAGCATCCATTCATTGGATTAAGAGATTTTTCATGATTTTATAGCATTTGTGATTTCAAAATAAATCATGACTAACTTACAGTTACATCCGTACCACAAAGCACTTTTAAATGATGTAAAGCAATAGAATAAAGCAAGGTCTAAATAATGTGGCATTTAATCTATTAGTACACAAATCCCCATTAAACTGAAGCGAAAAATTACAGGTATGCACTTAAAAATTCATAGGCAATCACACAAGTGGAAAATCCATATGGAATACAATTAAGCGATTTAAAGTAATCCCTTTCACATTTTATGTGTATTTCTGACAGTTTCTTCTAAGTTCAAACTGATAACTTCTGCTCCATATCCATAGTGTTGCATCAAGGCATAAAGGGTACTGTAGTGCTGGTAGCGTAGTGGTTAGCGCGGTGGACTACGAATCCATGAGTCGTGGGTTCAAATCTCACCGTCGCCGGACATTGCAAACCATTGTAACCTTGGGCAAGTTACTTTACACTATGTTACACAGGAAGGGGATTAATATAAGACTTTATTCTTGTTTCCCTATCCTTGCAATTTATACATTTACCATTGTCATCATATATATGTGAAATTGAAATAAATACAGTTTAAACTATGTTGCACTCTCTCTACCCAGGAGTAAACCGGGTACCTGGCACATGAGACGAGCTGGCAATGTGAATGAAAAGCATTAGCGCCTGAACGGCAGCTCTGCTTGTATACTCCCAGGGAGTTGAGAATGCACTGGATTGTACAGGTCTCGCCAGGGAGGTAATTGTGGAAGTCGCGTGAGGCTAAAGCGAACGAGACTATAAACCCCTACCTTTACCTTTACCTTTTTTTACTCACCTCAGATGGTACATCCCCAGCCTGAGTCAGTGTTTGTAACTGAGCCTTGTACGCGTCTGATATATAAGTTATAGGTACGCTGCCACTCAGGTTGTTAGGTAACCCCATCATCACCTCATACTCACGTACTTCCTTCACACAGCCCAAAACCACCATACCTACACCTAAAACCTGGAAAAGAAAATTTCGTGTTTTACACATGAAAAAAAGCATCAGCTTAAACATCATGCCGAGAAATTTTGAGAACATTGTATCTAATTGTACATGTACGTTAAAATTTCTTAAAAGTTGCAAAACTCTAAAAATAGAACTGTTCAAAAATGGGCATGTCACCTGTCACATATTTGACCCTAAGTACATGACCTTGACCTTTGAAAGTGACCTTGAACTTTGAAAGTGACCTTGACCTACATTAGTTACTGAGTCTAATTAGGGAATAACTAGTTTCTGACGTTATGTTTGCGGAAGGTAAATGCTGATTTTTCGGTCGCAAACTGAGTTTTTCTGTGAGCCAGAAAAACAGATGTTTGCACTGTAAAATCAGCATTTACTGTCCGCAAACATAACATCAGTACCTAGTTATTCCCATTCTAATGCAATCTATATTTTTGTGAATATAAAATGAAATGTGACGTTAGCAACGTAAAAGCCTAGTGTGTTCTCGTTTAACTGCTGTAACCAAGGAACAAACAACCAATGAAATTCGACGTTATAGTGACATTGCATTAGAATCATGCTTTACCATCCCTACAAGTTTGAAAGATGTCTGATGTATAACAAGAAAGTTATAGCCAAATATATGAAAGTGTGACTACCAGACAGACAGACATGTATGTCAGACAAAGTGATCCCTATATGTTGTTCTTGTGTTTCAGGCTACATAAAAATAGGGATTTGAAGATACTGTAAACCTTCTTTTATTCCTGGCGTCTAAAGCTCGTGAACACGAGTGAAGTGACTGGTTCGCAGCGTTTTATTTTTGGGAAATCACATGTATGTACCTTACTACACATGTGTGAGGACATATTCACAGCATTTTACATTCGTGAATCGAAGGATGTCGTGGATGTCACGAAAATGAAACGCTCGCAAATAACAGACAGTTTACATTACACCATCATGATAATACAAGTATGTCAAATCAAATCAAATAATTTAAAATCATAAAGTGTCGACTCAGAATCATGTGAAAGATACTGGTATATTGCCTCAAGAAACATTATGCAACATCTACATCGGTTGAGCTGGTTTCATCATCAGCATATCTATAACATAGAAGACCTAATACTGCTTTCTATATCTACGGTATTACGAGTTACTTGACTATCATATGTACTATTTACCTTGCTTGTGAGTCTATCAACACCTTCCTTTTTCTCTCCTTTCTTCTCCTTCACCTTTGCCTTCTTAGTGGTTTCATGCACTGTCACCTTTTGTTTTCTCTTTTGGGCTTTCCTCTTCTTCTCTTCATTTTTCTGTGAAATAAAGGGAGCAACAAAATATACATTGTAGATTTTTACATTGGCACTGCACATGTTAGGCTATTTGTCAACAGTTAATTACAACGGAAAATAAACCAATCATGTTCTATAACCGGTGTGCAGTAAATGTGTGATTCTTCAAGGGCTGTTGCTGGTTATTTTGGGACAGGGGCCCGGGCCTTTCAGATTGGGGAAAGTGGCTATATTTTTACCAAATTGGGAATTTTCTGGCTAACATGAAAAATTTACAAAGTCAAAGAGTTTTAGATAAAATTATTTTTTTAAGGCACATTAATTGCTCTCTTATAAGTTATATGGTCCCTCTAATCACACAACTTCTACGGGTTAGCTCTGCCTGGAGCTCTGTAAGACTGTTACATGTTTGCTTCAGGACCACTGTGAATTGGGAATTTTTATGAACTTGGGGAAAAAAAAAACTATTTTGCATTGGGAATGGGGCCGAATATTGGTCCCAAATTAGGCCTAGCGACAACCCTGTCTTCACTATGTACCAGTATGTAGATTTGTATGATCAGACAGAATAATGAACTTCATCTAATGATTCACATTTTCTGAGCGATCTAATGATTCACATTTTCTGAGTGATCTAATGATTTACATTTTCTGAGTGATTAGAATCCATTATTTGATCTTATATGAATAATCTACAGATCCATAATATTACAATTTACATACTTCTTGGAACAAGTTCTCCTCTGTAAGGGTCTTCTCAGACTTTGATGATTTTTCTTGCCTTGGTTTTGCTCCTCCACGAGGGAAATTAGCATCTGACATGGCTACACTTCAAATTTCTGTAAATACAAGTGAGGTGATGAGCAAAATGTTCAATCAACATGTTATATTTGTATGAAACATTACAAAGTATCAAATATCAAGTAATCCCATACTGTGATACAATACAAGCATGATTCACCCAAAACAATTGTCAATATTATACAACCAGGATGTAACATCGATTCTGATTGGCTGACGCACGAGTCATTATTTTCCCATTAAATAATATTTATGAAGATAATGACTCGGTGTGGTATTTGTCCTGATTTCAGTATTTACGATAAAAATCAAGATAGTTATTTTGTTCAATTTTTAAAAGTATTTCACAAAAAGAATAATTAATTGTTGAATTCTTGAATAACCAGAAGTCTCTGACGAGACTGTAGCTCTCCTGGTTGTTTTGTTTTATTCACTCATTGACAAGTGAATAAGATACATATACATAAATTTCAATTTCCATTTTATTCTAAACCAAAGACCATAGCGAGCAGGCGCTCTAACAAATTATAAGTAGCACAACGAAATAATAAATCCATTAGACTGCAAAAAGAATATCACTCATATAATTTTTAATATTCGAGATAAAAAATAATGCCATACCCATTTTCCAAGATACTAGGGGTCAGGGGCTGCTAGCTCAAATGAACTATCAATGACACAATAAGACTACAGATCCATTATATTGCATAAACAATTATTATACCTCTACTGATTTTTTCCTATATAAAAAGAGACTCATTAAATTTAACTAAATCCCTGAAAATCGCCTGATAAGACTATTTCCCTGCAAAGGGGTGCGTTAGTTGAGAAGACTATTTCCCTAGGGAGTTAGTTTCAAAATGGGGCGGAGCTTCTTTGGGGTGTGTCAGTATCAGCCAATCAGCGCCGTTGCAGGTTGATCGGATGATATGAAGGTTGATCGGATGACGCTTTCAATACGTGAGCAGAGTAATCCGCCTCCTATCCACTTAGCACATAAATTAATCCGCAACAAAATAAAACAATCAAAAATTAAACATGTATGAGTATGATAAATGATGTTTCTGTTTATCTTATCATCAAAAATTAATATTTTCCGTTACTCAGTCATTCAGTCGAGAAGGCAAGGCAAAATTATTAGAATTTTCATTTGAACCCTGTGAACCTAAGAGTTATGTTCGTTTCAGTATAATGTTTGTTTCGGTATACCTAAGAGATATGTTTGTTTCAGTATAATGTTTGTTTCGGTATAATAAAACAGTTAAAGTATACCATTGAGGGAGTAAGCACGATTCTGGTTCCCCTCGACCAGACCTATTTCCCTCGGCTTCGCCTCGGGAAATAGGTCTGATCTCGGGGAACCAGAATCGTGCTAACTCCCTCAATGGTATACTTTAACTGTATACTAAGTTTCCATCATTAATAGCTTTAGAAGAGTTGAGAGCACAATTCTATACTGGAAAATGACCACACCCATTTTCTAAGACCCTAGGGGTCAAGGGCTCAAACAAAATAGTGCACAACTAGACCACAGAACCATCATATTGCAAAAAGAATTAAGTCTCCATCATTTATAGTGTCAGAGGAGTTGCGAGCACAAAATGACATAGAGTTATACATGTATAGGCGAAAATGACCACACCCATTTTCTAAGACCCTGGGGGTCAGGGGCTCAAACAAAATATCAGGTGCACAACTAGACCAAAGACCAATCATATTGCATAAATGATTAAGTCTCCATCATTTATAGTGTCAGAGGAGTTGCAAGCACAAGATTACATAGATGATAGAGTTATATAGGAGAAAATGACAACACCCTTTTTCTAAGACCCTGAGGGTCAAGGACTGAAACAAAATATCAGGTGCACAACTAGACCACACATCCATCATATTGCAAAAAGAATTAAGTCTCCATCATTTATAGTGTCAGAGGAGTTGCGAGCACAAGATTACATAGAGTTACATAGGAGAAAATGACCACGCCCATTTTCTAGGACCCTGGGGGTCAGGGGATCAAACAAAATGTCAGGTGCACAACTAGACTACAGACCAAGTGTAATGCAAAAAGAGTTACATTTCTATCTCTAATAGTTTCAGAAGTTACAAAAATGTAAGAAACATCAACACATTTACAATACACCTCTCTAATAGTTTCAGAGGAGTTGCGAGCACAAGAACTGTTTACCAACGGACGGACAGACGCCGGACGACGGGGTATCGCATAAGCTCGACTAGTCTATGACCAGTAGAGCTACATTGTAAAAATGATAATTTCATATTGTTTTGAATAATTATTTTATCATATGCATTCTTAAGATTAAATAAGCAAAAATAAGGTCATTTTTTAATTCCCTGTGAAAAAGTAGGTTAATAACTTTTCTTATTAACTGGAAATGATACCATTTTCCCGACAAACTCGTAGACTTTCTGCAATCGACTCTGAAAGAAATGGCTGACGTTGCTAACTTAATTAGTGTGTCACGTGACGATTTAGACAGTTTTGATTGGCATGACGTCGAATGCAGTTGTAAACAAAAGTCAGCTGTGCAGCATGTATGCCAGGCTTAAGACCGGATTTGATCCAAGTGTTCCAGTTACATGAATGGGAATAAAACAAAATAACAAATATGGATCATAGTCTTTAATCAGAACTAGGTATGAGAGTCAAATTCATATAGCAAAACGATTTCAAACGGTGGAAATAAGCACAGCAGAACACAGATAACATCGGAAAAGTAAGAAAGCAGATGATTTCTGAATTAAGAAGATTACGGTGAGATCGCGATCAATTTAAATGCTTTTATGGGGGCTGCCGCCCCCACACCCACGCTGCTAGGCTTTCTGAAATGGAGCACAAGTGAATCAAAATGGCGGCCTATTTGCTATGTACACGTTGCTAAGTTGAAGTTGAGCTGGTGAGAATCCAAGATGGCAGATGCGTACTAGTAAAGAGCATTCTAGCCGCAACATGTAAAAGGGCAATTGTAATTTATAAAACTATTATAACAAACACACTGTGACATCCAACTTGCACGATGTAGTTGATCGCATAACGACTATCCTGCATTTTGACCAAAAAGTTTACCAAATTCATCCCAATTTCTCCGTTAAAATTTAGCCTGCAACGCCTCTGACTCTCTCTGTGTCAAAGTTTTTAAGCTTTCCAGTATTATTGCTTAAAGAGACAAGATACAAACCTTTGATTTTAAAACCAAGTGCTTGAACTATTTATTCCAATAAACGTGGTTTTCACGTAGTTCTTGCTATTGCAATGTGTGATCTATGGAAGTCGCCATATTGGAACTTGAGTGTAAATTCCGATCCCAAGTTGTAAATGAAAAAAGATCCACCTCTTTTCCACACAAAATGCTCACATTGAGTGTCCTATCTCCATTAAAAAAATGAAATGCATATCTTTGAATACTTCTTACCTTCTTGTATCAATAAGTCTGAGAGAAGATAATGTCATATGAGTAGGTACATGTAGAATTGTTGATTATCCGGTTTTCTTTGAAACTCACCGGCAATATATTTGAAAATCCGTCTGTAAAAATTAAATATAATCTGCCATTTTATTATTCAATGATTTTTGGATATATTTAGGATATAACCTACAGAAAAGCTGGATCCGCTAACTCTTTACAGAATAGATGGCAGAAAAATCGAGAGGAGGGGGAACGTTATAAGTAAACCACAGTGGGGGGGGGGGGGGGGGGGGGGGGGACTTGGAGTTTTTTGTCGGAGCTAGATTATTTTTTCGCCCGGACCGGGACAAAATTATTTTTCTTGCGAAGTTGGAGCAATGTTGATTTTTTTCTAACATGTGATGCGCATATTAAGGAAGGATGGTTGTGTTTTATCAGTAGAAATTCTTCTACTCAAAAATCTATAAATACTACCGTTTATTTTTATGTGATGAAAATTTAAGTCACTTCACTTCTTACCAGAGAGATAAAAAAGATTTTTACAATATAATTCTCAGTACACAAAATTTACATTTGGTACATGTAAGATGGTCTGAGGGGTACGAAAGCTTATAAGTGTCATTTTGGGGAAATTAAGAAAAAATCGGTCAAACAAGTTAAGAAGTCGTTCAAACAAGATTAAAAAGTCGTTCAAACGAGAATATTTACATTACTAGTAAATTCCCCATGTTGAACGCCCATTAGACAACTAGAATTATATTCCAATATTATATAACCAGGATGTAACGTCGATTCTGATTGGCTGAAGCGCGAGTCATTATTTTCCGATAATGACCGCTGACGGAAGATAATGACTCGGTGTGGAATTTGTCCTGATTTCAGTATTTACGATAAAAATTAAGATAGTTATTTTGTTTGATTTTAAAAGTCTAGATACACTTTTCACAAAAAACTTTCAATTATTTATTTAGATCTTAATTTTAAAATATGTATTCATATTCATTAGAATCATTATTTTAATCATATGTAGTTTTACAATTCGTTATATAATATAACAAATAAGGACTTGGTCTCGGTCATTATGTCATTATAATGACCCGATGAGATTTGTTATATTGACCTCGGACTTCGGCCTCGGTTAATATTACAAATCTCATCGGGTCATTATTATGACATAATGACCTCGACCAAGTCCATATTTGTATAATATCTTGGGTTGCTATCATGACGCCTCGTGCAAGTTTTGCATGTAGGGAGAATTTACCAAAGCGACGATACATTTGTCGCTGTAACAGGCAAAATATGCGATGTTCATGCAAATAAAAAATGACCAATAATTAGGATAAATGTAAATATAAGTAATGACTGTCTTACTTTTGGTGTTCATGGGTGTATAATTCTGGTTGGACACGTGCAAATTTTCCGAGAATCGCTTGGCGATTCACGGAATTTGCACGTGACCAACCAGAATTATACACCCATGAACACCAAAAGTAAGACAGTCATTTCTTAATAAATACTCGTTCTAACAAGATAAAAACTCGTTCATACAGGATAAAATTCGTTCAAACTTTTTTGACCGAGTATTTTTTTTTATCTTGTTTTAACTTTATTAGGTGGCAACTACATGTACCCCAGTACGTGCTTGTAGCGCGCCCGGTTAGCAATTAAACAATTACAATTAAAGAACAGTAGTTACAATTAAAGATCAACTTTGGATTTGAACATTATCTTCAAATAATGGATAATGTTAGTTATAGGAAGGCAATACCACAGCTAAGTTTATCATGTCATATAGAAATTGAACATTGAATATGGCAATATACCTCAGTGGCGGATTCAGGGGGGGGGGGGGGGTGCGGAAGGGGCGTCCTCCCCCGGCAATGGCTCCAAACTGGACCGGCAAAAACAGGTATATTTTGGCCCATTTTCAGTAAAAATCGGCAAAATTCGCCCCTTGACCCCCGGCAAAGGGGGAGTGGATCCGCCACTGTACCTAAAGAATTAAGATCTTGTAAAAATGTAAGTAAAATCAAATTGAGGATGAATGCCACTTTTTAATTAATTGTGATAAACACCTTGATGCAAGGCTTTATCTATTTTCCATTATACAGAAAGAAGTTCCGTTATTCACAAATTTAAATGATAAAGATAAGATATTATATTTGCTAAATTCTGAATCAAAGTACCTTCTGGATAGTGTTGGAAAACTTGTGTATGATAATACAATGTATGAGAGTAACTTGAACGCCATTTGTGCATGTACAAATTACAGATTAGTTCTCTGTTCTGATCTACTCATACATAAGACTCATTTTATCCTATGAAATAGTTCTTATTTCAAATGAAATTTTCATTTTTGGAAACTTTCATACATGTAATGCATGTGTATGCCTTTAACTGGGCCCGAATTGGTAATAAAAATCTTGTATCTTGTAGCATGCCAGATAGCATGCTGTTCAAGGTCTCGAGCTCGATTCGCGCTCATTCCACATATTTTTCAAGTACTAGTATATGCTTTTGTAGGATGCAGGATCCATGAAGACGATTTTTCAAAGATTCTTCACAAAAAAGACGTCGAGCAATTTCAGAGCCTGTGATCGGCTTAGCTCAAATGTTGCCATCTAAATTTCTCATTGAACATATTTGCTGTGTGCAGAGTTTGAAAAGTAGTCTTATTTGTGTAGGATTTGAAAAACCTTCATTCGCCATTTATTAGGCGCCATTTACCGAGGCTGTACATTTTCAGAACAAAAAACCAATTAGTATATCTCTAGAATATAGATCTATGTTTGTGGTCTCGACTTATATAATTTTTGCAGTATCTCCGTTTGTGACTGAACGTGTGCCTAACTTTTTACATCAATGACTAATCCTTTGCAGAATACAGTACTGCAACCCACTTGTTTGACAATTCTATCATATCCTATCCACCATCCTACATCCTACATCCACTTCCTATCCACTGTATCCTATACTATACTATCCTATCCTATCCCATCATATCCTATCCTATCCTATCCACTTCATTCCAATCCAATTCTATCCCACATCCTATCCTATCCACCTTACTACTTCTCATCACATTTAGCGAGATTATGATTAAAACTGAATGACTTGATACAAATTCATGCATAAGTAGTAAATTATTTGTAATTATCACTGTTTTGGATTTTATTAAAATAAAATTATTTAGATGATTAACGTAGTGAACGAAACAAAATATCGCAACAAACCTCCAAGTTTGTTTTTAATTGAATTAAAATTTATATCACCCATTATGTCAAGTAAGAAATTTCAATGGATCAACTTTAATCAAATGAGTATGTTTGTTTGCTAAAAACTTAATTAAAAAAAAGAAAGATTGGATTGAAGTGGATAGGATGTAGGATGTAGGATAGGATAGGATGTAGGATAGGATAGGATGTAGGATATGATGTAGGATAGGATAGGATGTAGGATAGAAATGGTTAGGATTGAGGTGGATAGGATATGATAAGATTCTATCCACTTTCTATCCAACATCCTGCATCCTACATCCTATCCTATCCATTTTTTTGGTCAAACAAGTGGGTTGCAGGACTGTACCTATATAGGTACTTGGCACCACAGACATTATAAGTCAGACTATAAAACAAAGAAGACATTGTATATAACTGTGAAGAGATCAACGTGCACAGTTTCATGTTGTATTTCGCTTTTGTCATTGCAACATAGTTTCTCCTGTTGGAAATCTAATTCCATTGGTGTTTGTTGTCATCAGTTATCTGCTGACTCTCATTTTCTGTAAAATTCTGTAAAATGTTGTGATGTTACGTTAAATGGTATGAAATAGAAGAAAACATCTCTTTTTTTTCTAAAATTTAAAAAGCTATCCCAGTTTATGGACATGCATGCATGCATATTTTTCCATCTAAACTTCAATTTTCGACCGGAATTCTTGGAATATCGTTGAAAGGTACAAGAAGAATTAATATTGTGATGGTATGATTTTTTATACTTTCTGAATTCACAGTGAGAAATTGTGTCCCGTTGAAACCAAACTTATTTCCTTAGGTTTAAGTGTGCAAATAAGTCACGTAACATTGAAGAAAGAGTGTCTTAAGAGCGTATATATACTGATGATCCTACTTTATAACCTTCTGACATCTTTCGCAACCTCGCAATTCTATGTCAAAATGGTGTTTTGCCTTATCTACTGACCGACATTTTTATTGATTATAAAAGGCCATTACCTCCTTATCATCACGTCTGTATACAGATTTGATAGTTAAGGATTCCGACTTCCGTCGGAATCCTTTCTGTTATTGTATTGTCTTTTCTTTATTCTTATTAAGGATTCCGACTTCCGTCGGAATCCTTTCTGTTATTGTATTGTCTTTTCTTTATTCTTATTATTCTTATTATTATTATTATTCTTACCCCCTAACCAATCCAGAGACTTTACAACAAAGTACCGCATCATATGATAAAATGGAAAGTATCATGTGAAAGAGCAAATAAAGATCTTAATTTAAATTTTTTTTCTTGTCGAAAAGTTCACATATGCCCCCGCTAGAGGTCATCAAAGGTCAAATCTTTAAAACCTTATAACTCCTAAACTAACCGTGCGATTTGAATGAAATTTGTTTTATATTGTTCTTTGGGAAATTTGCAAACTTTTATACGCTTACATGCTCGATAAAATATTTACGGTTTTCGCGCTATTCCGAGTTGAAAATGGAACTTTAAATTGGCACAGTGCCAATTTCTACAGTTTTTGAGATTTTGAGTTGAAACTTGGATGGTAGGTTACTTATAGGTAGTCATTGATGATGACTTAGTTTCAAGGTCAAATTATGATTCTCAAGGTCACAACAAACTTTTGCCTATAGAACAAAGACTATTTGACCTTGACACTTCAAACTTCATAAATACAATCATTGAGCCAAGCCCTTTCACCTTGACCTTGGCCCAAGGTCAAATTTTGATTCTCAAGGTCACAACAAACTTTTTCCTATAGAACAAAGACCATTTGACTTTGAGAGTTCAAACTTGGCTCAAATATTCCTTGCATCAAGTCCTTTCACCTTGACCTTGACCCAAGGTCATTTGTTCGATTTCAAGGTCCAGACAGACTTTTGTCGATAAAATATTGAGCTTTGATTAGATTAAGAGGACTCTTGATGAGAATAAATTGAAATGCTTATCTTTTATCCATGACCTTGGTTAAAGGTCAAATTAAATTTTTCAAGGTCATAACAAACATTTACTCTTGTAGAATTCGCAGGATTTTGTCCTTAACTATTTATTCTTCACACAAGTAGTACTTCTTATTTGAACTTTACATAGTAAGATAGATAACTCTCTTCTTCTTGTTCTCTGTTTCTTTCTTTTTTATTCTTAGTAGCATTACATATCAGTAGTTTCATGTTGTTGTCATTTTCTATTAATAGAAATTATCTCATTGCAAAATCATTGTGCAATTCGGTTTTGAGAAAGTCATTGTAAAGGATTAGATATTGATTGAGCATGGAGTTTAAAGCTTTCGTAAACATGAAAGGTATTTATTATTTTTTTCTTCTATTTTGTTGATAAATAAATAAGAGTCCCAAATTAGACATAAGCTCTTTTGACTCATTTGCTGAAGTTTATATTGTACTAAAGCAACTATTCTTTTTTCCATCTTCTTTATTCGAATTTTAGCACTTCAGTTCCGAGAAAGGTCTAATAAAGGAGGAATCCGTCTGTTGCTTGCAACAGTAGCCATCTAGTTATTAAGGATTCCGACTTCCGTCGGAATCCTTTCTGTTATTGTATTGTCTTTTCTTTATTCTTATTATTCTTATTATTATTATTATTCTTACCCACAAACCGTTCCGGTCACTTTACAAAAAAGTACAGCATCATATGAAAAGACGGAAAGTACCATGTGAAAGAGCATATGAAGATCTAAATTTAAAATTTTTTTCTTGTCGAAAAGTTCACATATGCCCCTGCTAGAGGTCATCTAAGGTAAAATCTTTAGAACCTTATAACTCCTAAACTAACCGTGCGATTTTAACGAAATTTGTTTTAAACTTTTCTTTGGGAAATTTGCAAACTTTTATACGCTTATATGCTCGATAAAATATTTACGGTTTTCGCGCTATTTTGAGTTGAAAATGGAACTTTAAATTGGCACAGTGCCAATTTCTACAGTTTTTGAGATTTTGAGTTGAAACTTGGATGGTAGGTTACTTATAGGTAGTCATTGATGATGACCTAGTTTCAAGGTCAAATTATGATTCTCAAGGTCAAAACAAACTTTTGCCTATAGAACAAAGACTATTTGACCTTGACAGTTCAAACTTCACAAATACAATCATTGATCCAAGCCCTTTCACCTTGACCTTGACCCAAGGTCAAATTCTCATTCTCAAGGTCACAACAAAATTTTTCCTATAGAACAAAGACCATTTGACAGTGAGAGTTAACACTTGACGCAAATATTCCTTGCATCAAGTCCTTTCACCTTGACCTTGACCCAAGGTCATTTGTTCGATTTCAAGGTCACAACAGACTTTTGTTGATAAAATATTGAGCTTTGAATAGATAAAAAGAAATCTTGATGAGAATTAACTAAAATGCTTATCTTTCATCCATGACCTTGGTTCAAGGTCAAATAAACTTTTTCAAGGTCATAACAAACATTTACTCTTGTAGGATTGATAGGATTTTGTTCTTAAATATTTATTCTTCACAGAAGTAGTACTTCTTATTTGAACTTTACATAGTAAGATAGATAACTCTTTTATTCTTGTTCTCTGTTTCCTTTTTTATCTTAGTAATATTACTTGTCTGTACTTTCATGCTGTTGTCATTCTCTATTTATAGAAATTTTCTCATTGCTATTTCATTGTGCAATTCTTTTTGGGATAGTAATTTAAAAGGATTCAAAATGGATAGAATAGATATAGGAGTTTAAAGCCTTCCTAAACTTGAAAGGTATTTATCGTCTTTTTCTTCTTTTTTGTCGATAAATAGATAAGAGTCCCAAGTTAGACATAATCTCTTTTGACTCATTTGCTGAAGTGAATAAGGTACTAAAGCAACTATTCTTTTTTCATCATCTTTATTCGGATTTTAACACTTCAGTTCCGAGGAAGGTCTAATAAAGGAGGAATCCGTCTGTTGCTTGCAACAGTAGCCATCTAGTTCTTATTATTATTATTATTATTATTCTTACCCCCAAGCCAATCCAGAGACTTTACAACAAAGTACCGCATCATATGATAAAATGGAAAGTATCATGTGAAAGAGCAAATAAAGATCTTCATATATATTTTTTTTCTTGTCGAAAAGTTTACATATGCCCCCGCTAGAGGTCATCAAAGGTAAAATCTTTAAAACCTTATAACTCCTAAACTGACCGTGCGATTTGAATGAAATTTGTTTTATATTGTTCTTTGGGAAATTTGCAAACTTTTATACGCTTATATGCTCGATAAAATATTTACGGTTTTCGCGCTATTTTGAGTTGAAATTGGAACTTTAAATTGGCACAGTGCCAATTTCTACAGTTTTTGAGATTTTGAGTTGAAACTTGGATGGTAGGCTACTTATAGGTAGTCATTGATGTTGACCTAGTTTCAAGGTCAAATTTTGATTCTCAAGGTCACAACAAACTTTTGCCTATAGAACAAAGACTATTTGACCTTGACAGTTCAAACTTCATAAATACAATCATTGATCCAAGCCCCATCACCTTGACCTTGACCCAAGGTCAAATTCTCATTCTCAAGGTCACAACAAAAATTTTCCCATAGAACAAAGACCATTTGACCTTGAGAGTTCAAACTTTGCGCAAATGTTCCTTACATCAAGTCCTTTCACCTTGACCTTGACCCAAGGTCATTTGTTCGATTTCAAGGTCAAAACAGACTTTTGTTGATAAAATATTGAGCTTTGAATAGATGAAAAGGAATTTTGATGAGAATAAACTAAAATGCTTATCTTTCATCCATGACCTTGGTTCAAGGTCAAATAAACTTTTTCAAGGTCATAACAAACATTTACTCTTGTAGGATTGAGAGAATTTTGTTCTTAAATATTTATTCTTCACACAAGTAGTACTTCTTATTTGAACTTTACATAGTAAGATAGATAACTCTTTTATTCTTGTTCTATGTTTCCTTTTTTTATCTTAGTAGCATTACTTGTCTGTACTTTCATGCTGTTGTCATTCTCTATTTATAGAAATTTTCTCATTGCTAATTCATTGTGCAATTCTTTTTGGGATAGTAATTTCAAAGGAATCAAAATGGATAGAATAGCTCTAGGAGTTTAAAGCCTTCCTAAACTTGAAAGGTATTTATCATCTTTTTCTTCTATTTTGTCGATAAATAAATAAGAGTCCCAAATTAGACATAAGCTCCTTTGCCCCATTTGCTGAAGTGAATTAGGTACAAAAGCAACTATTCTTTTTTCCATCTTATTTATTCGGATTTTAACACTTCAGTTCCGAGGAAGGTCTAATAAAGGAGGAATCCGTCTGTTGCTTGCAACAGTAGCCATCTAGTTCTAATCTACATTTAGATACAGGAAATGAGATCATTCCGTAGTTAAAGTGAAATCATTTCTGATCAGCAAACAAAATGGAGGACAATGCTGTCAAAAACACTGGCCAAAACAACAGTGCGACACAGTGTTAACGCCACAACTATCACCAAAAGTCAGTGGCGGATATACAAAGGGTGGAGCAGAGGGTTGGGACGATACTCCGATTCATCGATGCATTGCGATATTTTATTTCGCGATCCAAGTATCGATTCACCCCGACGATACCTAGGTTACAATTTACATAAAAATATGTGTTTGAATTTTCCGGACGTTCAAGTACTCAAGTTTAAATCGAACTTTCTTCAGTTTACATATAGATATAAACATGACAAAATGATAAGAATCATTGACTTGTAATATGATTTTCCATAACTTCTTATTGTTATTTTAAATTATTTTGTTTTTCAATTCTTCTAGTCAAATAAAAAACTCTTTACTAGTATTTGTTTTATTCTAGACAGAAACATATATCATGTTGGATGAAAAAAGGCTACTTATATATGACGAATATAAATACTATCAAAAAACTTTTTGAGATGGTTAACTTCAGGGTTTTATGAATAAACTTTAGTATCGCGATGCATATCGTATCGGATAACAGGTATCGTGATACATATCGGATCGGCTGGGTGCAGTATCGTCCAAGCCCTAGCGGAGCAGGGGGCCCGAACCTAATTTTTCGCAAAATTTATGGTTGCACTATACAGTATTGGCCATTGGAAATTGAGTCTTTGTAATAGTTGACGTTATATTAATAGTTTTATATTACTCATATCATATAAAGCTACATATGAATAAAAAGTACCCTTATTGCTGATTACGTCTAAATTCTTGATTTCATCTGGACAAATCCTACCAGTCAGATATGCTGTTCAAAGTTATAGCAGTACATTAGAAGATGGCATGGAAATGGGACATAACCCCCAAAGTGACCCAAAGTTGACATCCTTCTCAAATGATTTGCTTAATAAACTGTATGTCTATTTGTTGTGTATTTCTCATTCTAGTATAACCTGTGCAAATTATTTGATTTTTCACCCGATACAATTCCAGAAATATGACTTCAAAGTTTTCTTACCCA
Organism: Pinctada fucata; assembly: GCA_028142955.1. Lineage (NCBI taxonomy): Eukaryota > Metazoa > Mollusca > Bivalvia > Pterioida > Pteriidae > Pinctada > Pinctada fucata. Next base: position 14,155,073 of record AP027105.1, read on the forward strand.
AATACAGCACTCTTTTCTTTGCCCATAGCTAGTCACATGATCTCTTACTTTCACATCCGGCCATGCTAAACATATGAGATATGCAATGGAAATAATGGGCTTTTCTCAAGGCGACAAGCTAATTATTTCTTCCAAGTATAAAAATCATAGTTATTTTAATTATAAAGCTCACATAATGAAGCTGGACCCCATGTCCATCTGTCCTGTCCCCTATTTAAAAAGCCATCCCTGGCCAAATTCCAAAATGAGACACTGCGGATACTATGTAGTGTAACCTATCCGAATAAAAAAGAGACAATGATGTTCGTACAGCACTATTATTTCATATCGAACCGTGCTGCTTTAAGGACCCTCGAACTTGACATTAATCAACTTTTCTAAAATTTTGACGCCCTAAGCCCATAGTAATAAAAACACAAGCAACGCAATGCACAGCATCCACTCCCGTGACAACAAAATTTCTAATTACTAATATTTATTTTATCCAGTTAGCTCATCCTTCCGCCATTTACAACATACATGCAAAGTTTGATGAAGATTGAAAGTAAATTGTGGCCTCTAGAGTGTTTTTATTTTATCATCGTCAATTGTGACCTTGACCTTTGACCTCTGATCTTGAGAATCAATGGCTGTCTCACCATAGACAACTTCCATACAAAGTTTGATAAGGACTGGAAGTAAACATTGACCCTAAGAGTCTCAGCAAGGTTTTTATTCTATTATTGTCAATTGTTACCTTGACCTTTAACCTATGACATTGAAATTCAATAGATAGGAATTAAATTGTTACCCCTATCTACTAGAGTGTCCACAAGATTTTTCTTGGTCCATTGGGACCTTGAAATTTGACCTCTGACCTTGAAAATCAATAAGTATCGTCTTTTTACCACGTGCAACTTACACGCAAAGTTTGACGAAGGCTGAAATATGAGCGGAGTGTCTACAAGGTTTTTCTATTATGTCCCATTGGAAATTGACCTTTGACCTTGAGAATAAATAGATAGGAATTAAACTTACCCTTGACCTTGAAAATCAATAGGTGTTGATAAGTGTTCCAACTCGTAACCTTTTTGAATCATATTTCAAACCAACTTTAATACTCCAGAAACGTCAGTTCGTTAAGCCAGAGTGATTTTGGTAGCACCCTCTAGCATTATTTTTTTTTTTAATTTTAAATTCGGCTTAAAATTACTTTGCAAAGAGTACGGGGCGTAGAGGCGATTCAGTGGCCAATGTTAAACGTCTTTAAATTCGACAGCATCATTTAAATTTCGGACTGTTCGAACAAAGGCATGACGTCACATCAATGTTTTAAGATCAGATAAATTTGCAGTATGGACCAGACATGCACGTTTCGGCACTTAACTATATCACCGCGTGAGATCGAAACGTATGATGTTGTGATTCTTTACTGAGAATTTTGATGTTTTCTCATCATTTAAGTGATACTGCACAAAACTAATGAGACTTTGCAGTAGAGCAATGTCTAATAAGTAAGTCCATATCGATTATATATCTGAAAAGTTTATAGTTTTTGCAAACACTTCAAGAGTTCGTCAGAAGGAATTATTTTCTGTCGTCGACATACTATTGAAGTGTTTGCGAAAACTATGAACTTTTCATATACCTGGACGATATGGATTGATTTATTAGGTGTTGCCATACTGCAACCGCTGTTCAGTTTTGTAAAGTTTACTTCAGAAAATGAGAAAAAACAAAAAAAAAAAAAACTATTTAAGGAATCACAACACCGTACATTTCGATCCCACGCGGTGTATACATATGTAATATGGCCAAAGACTTAAAGTTATTCTGTCAAAAATGTACCGAAAGACGAAGCAGGATGGGTGGGATATGATGCTACAGGACCCGCGTTTGAGAAATTTCAAGAAATTTTGATAAAAGAAATTTTCGAATGCGTTGAAGAAAGGATCAAGGTATATATGAATCGATGGAACGCTAGTACCTAGACGTTAAACCAGCATTGGAGGGACGGTGTTAGGATGTTAACCTCCTTGAATTTCAATGTTTTATTTTACAATAGGATGAAAAATTTTCAGCAAAGTAACGTATGGTGTCAATTAAATTGAATGTCAAACTCTCACACTCAATCAAAACAACTGCAGCAAAAAGGAGCTAATAAGATAAGGGCTGTATTTAGCCCTGAATCTCATCAAGTATTTCTTCTACACTATGATCTGTACGCAAGAAAAACTTGATAATTACTTAAATGTAATGTATTTGGAGACTCCTCATGCAATTTTTATTTTGGTAAGCTTATTTCTAGATACTTGAATTACAGTCTAAAGAGTAGGGGGTAGCCATGTTGAAAAGAAGCTAATATCGATAAAAAACGTTTAAAATTAAGAACAATCTGGCTAATATGGATAACTATAAACTTTAAAACATAGTTATAGTCTAAACAAGATACTAGAAATTAAACTCAAAAGACTGGTCTCAATTTTTTCCATAAATTTTTAAATCTTGAATCTGAAATATGGTTGTATTTTGTATTCATAGACTACAAAGTAGGCATTTTACTGCGAAATACACATTGTGTAGAAATAAACTGCATACTACTGTTTATTTCATTCCAAAATCTTGTGCGTTTCATGTCAACATGTTTAGAATAAATAAATGAATGACTTTAAAAGGGGAAAAAATAAATTTTGCTTATATTATGGCCTAAAACACAGATTTGTAAAAAGCCCCCCACCCTCCCTTTTTCAGTTTTTCGTCTCCGGGGCATCTTTCCCCCCTTAGCTACAGAACCCCACTTTGTCAAAAGATGTGTATTAGTGATATACACCTCCTGTTAAAGTGGCGTTCTGTAGCTGAGGGGGGAACAATGTTTTAAAAAACTTTTCTATTTTCCATTGGTTTCTATAGAAAAAAGACATATTTTGCCCCAAAATTTATGAAAACTATGCATGATAAATCTTATGCAACTGCTGATTATGATGAAACCAAGAACTGGCATCAATTTTGTGAAAGAATTTTTTTGAAGTTCCCATTTTGAAAATTCCACTTTTTCAGGGCAGATTTTACGCCTTATCTTATCAGCTCCTTAGACCAAAAAAAAAACCAACTAGAAAACAACAAACAAATACAATAAATAAATAGATAAATAAATAAATAGATTAAAATAAATAAATAGTACAAAAAGAATGAGGTTTTCGTAAAAGTAGAATCATATTATACTAAAACATTCGGTACCTAAAATTCCAATTCATTGGGTAACATTCTTAACGGTATATAAGACTCTAGAGGACGCTAGTACCTAAAAGTTCAAAAGGTGAATGAGTCAGATTTTAAGGGTCATGAGTTATTTTTCATAATTCATTGTTCACGTGTGCTAAATTTCTTACAACCACGTGGACAAAATTCCATTGAACATACATTATCGGTAGGCGATCTGAAACTTAATGAACATCCGGTTTGCCATTTGACCAATCAAAGACAAGAGAACATTCTGACGTAACAGTTTGCTCATTGGCAATGCTCTAAAGTTGTATATATCATCCAATTCTATCAAAAGTCGAGTATTTAACAATTGTCATAAAAGCTGAGAAACTTTACATGTAAGTATAAATGATAGATTTATGATACACTTTGCCAAGCTTTCATTTGTACAAATTGTTCTATTGTAGTGAAGTTTTTTTAGTCGCTCAAACATTAAAATAAATTTAATATAAAGCAAAACCCATACGATTTTTTTTCTTTTTTCTTCTTACTTTTTAAAATATTTTGTTTATAAGTGACCTTGATGCATTAGAATTTTAATGCTATCTCCATTTACCAATCTATAGTAATTATTTTATCATGAATTACATTATTATCCAATAATTTCGATCAACTATCTTTTTATGTATTGTTTTTCTTCTAAATCAAGTGGATCAAAGGCCGTGTTTTTACTATGATAAAATAATGTTTAAATTATTTATTATTATGGATTTAGCTCTTCTTTAGACTTTCGCCCTTAAACTATTCATTACATTCTTCTATTTTTGACTGGATAATCACTGATGAGAGACTACTATTATTAAAAAAACACGCGTATCTGGTGCATAAATTGTTGTTCAAGAAGATAGCGAGTTGGATACATTGCACTGAAAATGTTACAGTTATGGTGGCTGATTTGTGCAATGTCGCGTTGTCTCACAGCGCTTTGTCGCATTGTCGCGCCGCGCTTTGTCGCGTTGTTACATTGTCGCGTTGTCGCATTGTCGCGTTGATGAAGATAAGGTATTTCCAAAATCAGAACTTAGGAGCTCTTAAAAAAGTTCCCCGCGAGGGGTTTGACAGTAAGTGTTTTGAATGTTTTCCCTGACATGGTCGCCATAGCACTTTCTATATAGATATAACCTCAGACAGTGCGATGCATTGTGAGTGCTGTTGAGATTATCGTCAGGATCTTCTTTAACTCATTTGTGTCACACTTATGCCCTTTGCCGTGTGGAGCTCGTAAAAAAGTTCCCCGCGAGGGGTTTGACAGTAAGTGTTTTGAATATTTTCCCTGACATGGTCACCATAGCACTTTCTATATAGATATAAACTCAGACAGTACGATGCATGTATTTTACATATTGTTTTTATTTTCGTGCATGAACATCGACGGCGGGTGCGGCTAGCCAACAGGGGTACTTACTCCTCCCGGGCACCTGGTCCCACCTCTAGCTTGCTAGGGGTCCGTTGATGCTCAATTTGGTATTCTATTGTGAGTGCTGTTGAGATTTCTTTAACCCATTAGGGTTAACTAACCCTATGTCGGAACCCTAGGGTTAGGATTTAGGGTTAACTAGAAGACTAGGATTAGGCCTTAGGGTAAACTTACAATGAGTGCAATCCCTTTTTTCGACTTAGTTAGGGGTACGGTAAGCTTACCCCAAGATGGAACGGTTAGGGTTAGGGTTAACCCTAACCCCTAACCCCTAAATCCAACCCTAACCCTTTCTCTAACCCTAACCGTTCTATCTTGGGGTAAGCTTTCCGTACCCCTAACTAAGTCGAAAAAGGGATTGCACTCAGGGTAAGTTTACCCTAAGGCCTAACCCTAGTCTTCTAGTTAACCCTAAGCCCTAACCCTAGGGTTCAACATAGGGTTAGTTAACCCTTAGTTATGATTTTGGAAATACTTGATCTTTATCAACGCGACAATGCGACAACGCTACAATGCGACAATGCGACAAAGCGCGGCACGACTACGCGACATCGCGACATGGCACAAATCAGCCACCATATGCAGTAGAACATCTATTTCAATATATAAGGTTGGTATAAAATTTTCAAGTATGTGTCCGGGTGGACTGTTACTTCCTTAGGATATCGTTTGCCTAGTTTTGCAGTGCATCGGGACGTAACTTGAAATATATTTGTAAATTCCCCATCACAAAATGTTATTGATTACCGGTATTCTAAAACTAAAGGGTACACCCCCTGATGTCATACATTTTTGTAGCTCCTCATAGCTGGAGTCGTTGACATAATTATAGGTCTTCTTCAGAATTTCAGTCTTCATACATTCAGCATTTGGATTCCCTCTATTTCGGCCTCAACCATCACTGATGAGACATTATTTGTGAAAATGCGCATATGCTTCACTGAAATCATTACAATACAACATATATATTTTTCAATATTGAAAATATTTTTGAATTTGCGTGTATATCTCCAATCAATAGAAGTCCGTCATCCGACTGTGGAGGACTATAATTAATGATACATTCACCATAGGACTTCTTTGGACGACTCAGTAGCGTAACGGCTTTTTTAAAGGAAAATATTCTCTTTTTGTTCATGCATTACATGAAAATGATATACTTTTCCTCGTGAGAAAACGGTCTGCCGTTTTCACTGTTGGATTTCCCCCTATCTTTGTTTTGTTTCATGTATTTTTCAGGAATTTGTATGTCTACTAATTGTGATTTTGGATTCCGATTTTATGTTTTGTACATGACTTTAATTCACTAAACTAAATGTATCAATTCAAATGCAAGATTCGGATTTCTTTTATACAGGTTTGAAAAAGATTTTATGCAAAATCTGTTTCACCAGCATTGGCATTCTTCAAAATCTTCTTCACCAGCATTGAAAAATACCGAGTACTTGCGACTATCATAAAAACATTCTATACACTCAATCACAAGGATCTGTTTCTCCCTAGTTCTAGAGGAAAAATAAATACCAAAACGTCAGGCCAAAATCGGACTCTACTTGATAAAACAATTGAACATTTCGAGCTAAAATGACCCAAAGCGTGTTTTTTTTTATAATCATACTTTCATCATACAGATTCCCTTTATCTCGTTTCGTTGCATTTCAGTTAGATTTATTATTGACAGTTACGGACGGAGAAATCTTAATTTTTTATCTGTAATTTTAACAAATGGATTTTACAGCTATTTTTTGTTTCTTTTCAGGTCAAATTGAATATGTAAATGTCAGTCGAAGATGGCCGATTTAAAAAGATGGTATGAAGATTTTCTGAAATTCATTAAAATTATTCTGTCACGAAAAAGTAAAGAAGAAATGCAGTTGGAGGCAATTAGGTATTTGACCTCACATAATGGGATTCTACATGATTTTCTTCGTAGTATGTCCGTCAGTTTCAATAAAAGCTCCGATGAAGTGGATGATGTCGCAGATACGACTTTGACCTTCTGCAGTAGCTTGTACGACAAGGACAGTAACGAAGGAAACACATACAAGGGTAAAGAAAACAGCAAGATCAAGCCTGATACTGAAGCAAAGTTGAACGAGATACCTCAACAAGCTATTGAAAATAAGAAGAAAAATGTAGATACAAGTTCTGACACGTCGAATGGCAATCGCTTGACGAAGAAGCGACGGAAGTCCAAGTATGATGATATTCAGGGTGATTTGAGTCATATTTGCAGAGAGCCCAAACGACGCAAGTATATGCACAGGGATAACTCCAAGAAAGATCTAAGCCATCAGAAGAATCATCAAAGCCATAGTAAAAAAAATTCGGAAAGGAAAAACAACCAAGAATCCAGTCAGATGAAGAAGACGAAAGAAAACAATAAGCAGGCGACGGTGTTTAACATGGTGAATACACTTCTGTATTCAAAGTCAAACGCACAACGCGAAGAGGTTCTAAGCTCTCTGCGAGCAGATCCTGATTTGAGAGATCTATTCATGAAAGAAAAAGCTCGTTTGGGGAAAATGAAGATCCCTGTATTTAAAGATTCAAATGTTCAGATGACGAGTGACCCCGACGATCTTGATGTTCCAAAGTCCGGTTCAAGTAGCAGACAACTGATAGGGGACTCCTCCTTCAGAGCTAATGAAGACTCTCAATTTGAAGATAATGGCACGCATTATCTGATTCAACTCCTTCAGTCAGTCCTCTCATCCAAACGTTTAAACACTTATCATGACAACATAGATATGGACATAGACAACTTCCAGCTCATAAAGAGCGATGCGGCTTTAGAAGGGCAACATATAGGTGCAGATAAGACAGATATAACTGCGGATGATACATGTACTCCATTTCAAGACACATCCAGCCTTCCATCCACAATTGCGAGTAACTCTCTACCATTTCTCCACATACAAGTCATGGATAGATCTAGTGAGGAAATAGTAGAAAATTTTCGTTCTGACTCCAACAGAGAAGTGTTTGACGATGTTCTTCATGAGCACTTCCAGGAATTAGCATGCGAGCAATATGAGGAAAATAACTCCTTTATCGTTGGAGACAACGGATCCTTCTGAATGCAGTATCTGCTTTTAAGGACAAACCAATGTCATAAAGTGTTTGTATGATTGATAACATCTTTAGATAATTATCTTACTGAAAAATTCATCTGTAAATAAAGAAATTTAAAACTAACTTTTCTCAATCAGTCTTTCCCAAAAACCTTCAGCTCACATCTATCTGTCTATAGGTTATTCGGACCGATGTGTTAAATGAGTTAAAGAAGATCCTGACGATAATCTTAACAGCACTCACAATAGAGCACAAGATTGAGCATCGACAGACCCCTAGCAAGCTAGAGGTGGGACCAGATGAACGAGAGGAGAAGCATCCCCTGTTGGTTAGCCGCACCCGCCGTCGATGTTCATGCACGAAAATGAAACAATATATAAAAGCATGCACTGCCTGAGGTTATGTCTGTATAGAAATTGTTCAAAACACTTACCGTCAAACCCCACATATATAGGTCCGAAACAAAAACTGTCTGTCCGAAAAAAAAAGCAAAAAAAAAAAAAAAAGAAAAACAAACAAAACCAGGAACTCCAACCCGAACAACCTCTGACTACTTGTCAATCACGTTCTCGTAAACACTTAAAACAAAGCTAAAAAGGAAAATTACTATCATGAAACGTTGATAAGAGCACGATCGTTATATATTCTCACGAGGGACCGAGAATTATGAGAACTTGCACTGGAACATTTGATTACATTATGAATAGACTCGCCAAAAGGCATCGGTCATTCGGACCGGCTATCGAGAGGAAAGCACCGGTCCGAACGTAATTTTGCCTGTCAGAACCGGCGGACCGATAATATTGGGACAGACTGCGGCTGAGTCAATAGATATTTTAATCCTACCTTTTATTTTCATTTTTAAGAGTGATATAAATTTACCAAATAACATAGATATTCTTTTACATTACCTTCCAAGCGTTTTTATAAGTGAATGAAAGTCAAGCACAAAAACAAAAATCAGAATTCAAAATATTCAATTGGCATACAAAATTATGAATATTCTGCAAATAAAGAAAATTGAATCGCAAATTGAAGTGAGATCAGGTGCCCGGGAAGAATAAGAGTCTCCTACTTCCTAGCAACACCCGTCAATTTTGCCGAGCAAGAAAGGTAAAAACCGCTGAATGTGTCAAATCGGTGTTTTGGCTGGCTCTATTCTATTTTCCATCATTGTAGTGTTTTATGTTCAGAATGTTGTTTTTGATCCCCTCCTCTCTTCACCTCTCATTCTCTTTAGAGGGCGGTACTGAAATGAATTTTGATGTGTCCAAAAATCACTTTGGCTGGAATCATCGCTGATGATGGTTTCTGGTGCATTAAAATTGGTTTGGAATTTTCTTCAAGAAGGTAAAGAGTTGGAACACTTAACTTCCGTATTATTCAACCAATTATCCAAGTTGGTTTCGCGAATAATCGTATTCGAATCAGGCATTATCGCCACTGTTCTTATTCTTATAATTACCTTGGCCTCAATATATATTAGCTCGCGTTTGTTTGATTTTTAAATTTTACATATAAAACAAAAATAGCTCTTTCCAACAAAAGTGTTAGAATACTAGTAAGCTATGTATATATGTGAATTGGGTTTGAAACTTTAGAGTGAAAGGGAATAAGACGATTAAAGAAAGTTCGATTCAAAAAGTAGGCAAACAACATAATAACTATTTAAAGATCTTTAGTAAGACTATTTTACGCTCACCAAAGAAACAAAAAGTTTTCTATATCCATTGTGTCAAAATAATTTCCCGCGAGGCGGATTTGAACCACCGACCTAAGGATTTCTAATGTATTACACCACTACAGTCCTCCGCTCCACCAACTGAGCTATCACGGGATGAAAACTTCTGTAAATAACCTGTATTTAATTTCATCTAACTCATTTGAAAGACTGCCATTTGAATACATATTGCCTAAAGGCAATGTAATATACGTATTGATATAATGGGTCGATGTCCCGTATTCTTTACCGTTGACTTACGACACCATATTCAATTTTTCTAAAAATTTCTGAAATTACTTATTTCTTATCTGTCATTGATTCTACAAACTTATATATAAAATTCTATCCACAGATAAATTATCTATTAGATTTGATAATGTTGAAAGTATCATTCTGGTTTTGGTAAAGCTATTGAAAATTAATCTCAATTTAACTTCCAAAATCTTCATAGATACATTGCACTTCCATATTGAAAAGATGACTGAGAGAATAATTGTGACTCAAACAAAGGCAGGGTACCGGAATGAAATATTACACTGTCACTCACAAAGTGCTATTTCTGAGTCAGTTGACCAAGGATTATTTGTTAATCATTAAAAATCCTATGGATAAATCTTAACCAAATACTAACAAAAAGATCAACAATGTCCGGAGATGACTTTATGATCGATTGATGAAAATTGAATTTAGAATAAAAGAAGGGAGGAGATCTCCAACAATTAAGACCCCGTTGCATCATCAACAGCAAAACACCAAAACACCCGATGCAAAAACACAAAAGACGATACAGCACGAGACGGAAAAGAGACACACGACATGCAAATATCAAACACAAAAGACTACACATAAACCGACAAGACCAATGGGCAACCGGTGCCGACTTTGGACGGCCATTTGTCACGCAAGTAGCAAATGGTGTGGTTATCATGGATTACGTGCGCACAACCCATTCACTTCTCCAATTACCCAGAGGTCTCGAAGAACGTACAATTGTGGTGTAAAACAACCTCCTGACTGTAAGATGACATCACACAAACAAGACCGCGAAACGTAGAGGCCCCAGAAACACAGATGAATATGTAAATGAATATAAAAAGAGGGCATGCGTAATACAGTCCGTACTCTGTCGGCTGTAGCGAGCTCATGTATGTAATCACCAGAGGAGTCCGACTGACATTTAGAGAGGACAGGTGGTCGGGGCCCTGTCTTCTCTAAAGAGGTTTGGACAGGGCCCGTCATGGAGTCCCGTCGTCACAGTCAGCCAGAGTGCAAGTCTCAAGGATGCGCTTGTACAAGACTGTAGATTGGTCAAGTACCAAGCCTAGTGTCCGTCTGGTGACATTAGGATCATATCCACGGTATAAAAGGCGTTTAATGATTCTGACACATTTTCGATGGTTATGCTGCCTACTTAAAATATTACAAGACTTTACGTTCCTGATTTCAATCTTTTAAAATCGTCCATTTTCAACAAAATGGCATCCGCTTTTCTGTGATGTAGATTTGTCAATTAATACACTTTGAATAAGGCCAAGATTTCAATTTTATTCATGCGAAGTTTCAATACGATATATTTTATATTAATGCTTTTATGACATTTTGAATGAGGGGGTTTGGGACATCATTTTTTTCAACATGACGTCCTTTTTGCATATGAATAAAACGCCAAAGTCCAAATATTCCAAACGTGGCATAGTTTCTTTAAATGTCCTCGGAAATTTTTCAAATTTCATCAGTAAGTCCATTTTATCAATCAATCAGTGTAATTTAATGTTTTAAGGAAGTTTTGACTCTAATTTTCCTACGTAGTGAGAAAACAAATAATGCCGCCGCCATCTTGGTGTTCAATTTCTCCTTAAAGGTAATTTTTTAAAACAAGTTTCTCTTTTATGTATTTAGCATATATTGAAATCGTTATGCATATAATAAAGACGTTTAGCATCAACGCATTCGAAAATTTCTGTTATTAAACTTTCTTGAAATTTCTAAAACGTGGGTCCTGTAGCATCATATCCCATCCATCCTGCTACGTCTTTTGGTACATTTTGGACATAATATTTTTCACACTCTTTGGCCACATTTCATTGTTAGATTGAGGATCACTGACGAGGGTTAAGTAACCGAAACGTGTATGTCTGGTCCATGTGCAAATTCATATGCTCTTAAATGATGCTATTGAATTTGAAGACGTTTAACATCCATACAAAGTTTAAATCTACAGATTCTAAATTACAAATCGTAGAAGATACAAAAACGAAAACATAAAATGACAAATATGGATAATGACCATATCCCTGTATACAGCACAAAATCGATAATTCAGAAAATCAGAAACCGAAGGCATACAAAATCAGGATAAAACAGGAACCAAAGCAAACCAACAAAAACCTCCACCATATGAAAAGAAGCGAACTCCCGATATGGGAGTGAGACCAGGTGCCCAGGAAGAGTAAGCATCTCCTGCTTGCATGCGACACCCGCCGGTTTAATTCGGTAGAACTGTCACATCCGGTTACTTCCATTTCGGAAGACATAGAGTACAATCTTCGGTTGAATGGTTCAAAACGTCTATGACAGAATATCATTCACCATTCTGGAGAGTGGGACATCAGAGTGTATGCCGAGTTCCCCATATCGACCGTGGAACTTCCATAGAAATAGAAAATATATATTTTATATAAGTGCAATGTAAAAATCAATTAAATTTTTTTTGACCAATTTAAATATTGAGAAAATTGATTACTTTAAGAGTTATGGGCCCTTACAGTTAATATTGAACTCTGGGAAAAAATGAATTTTTCTTAAAACATTCAATAGAATGATGGGGAATCAAATATCGATTGGTCAAAAATTTCTAAAAAATGTATCTAATCTAATTTCGATAAAAAATCAAAAGTTCACCACATAGAAACACGAAGGACAATTTGAATATGCTTTAAAAAGTATATATACCAATTAGCACGATACCACCTTTTAAGCGCCACCTACAATGCATTTCATACTCACATTAAGTTGTCCTTCGTGTTTCTATGAGGCTGTACGTATTATTGTCTTCGTCTGTTTATCCGTTATTCTTTTCTGTTTTATATAAATTTTTAAGAATTTTTAATTAATTTTATTTAATTGTGGACTTTGATTTCGGGTTTTGATTTACTTTTATTCATTGATTCTACATTTCATATGTCTACCTTTCAAATACACTCACAACCTTCAGCACCTTCCTCAAGTAAAATAAACGATATAAGCGAAAGATGCAACACTCTCTTCGGACGCATTTTTCTCACTCTCCTACGTCGTGAGACAAACGAAAAAACCTAGACGAAGCAGTTTGAGATTTCTTTGTCTCACACTCCACGTGACTCCTATTATGACGTCATAGAACGTAACGTCACGCAATCGGTAGATTTGTGTAGGTTTTGGTATCGATGCTAGTTTAAAAAATCATAGTGATGATAAAATTAGGTGAGTGAGAAAAATAATCACGGCGTTATGACTGAGACAGGGGAATCTCATCCTCATGCAAAAGATTTGCTAAATCCACGACTCGGCAAGCCTCGTCGTGGATTGCAAATCTTCTACACTCGGATGGGATTCCCTTGTCTCAGTCATAACGTCGTGATAGATTCTATTAGTCCAATATACCACGCACGACAAACGCGGCTATTTTAATTTCAGCTTCCCTTACATTTGATATATAATGTTGAATAATTTTCGCCGTGAATTTCTTTATTATTTTTTTTCACAATATATTTCATATATACATGTATATGTATTCAGCTCGAAAAACTAGTATAACATGTGGAGCTCGTAAAAAAGTTCCCCGCGAGGGGTTTGACAGTAAGTGTTTTGAATATTTTACCTGACATGGTCGCCATAGCACTTTCTATATAGACATAACCTCAGACAATGCAGTGCATGTTTTTTATATATTGTTTTTATTTTCGTGCATGAACATTGACGGCGGGTGCGGCTAGTCAACAGGGGATGCTTAATCCTCCCGGGCACCTGGTCCCACCTCTAGCTTGCTGGGGATCCGTCGATGCTCAAGTTGGTGCTCTATTGTGAGTGCTGTTGAGATTATCGTCAGGATCTTCTTTAACTCATACAAATAGAAAGGAGAAGATCTCCAACCAGACTCGGTTGAGATACCCACTGCAAAGCACCAAAACACCCAATGTGAAAACATAGAATAAACAAACACTGCAAGTGACGTAAAAGAGAAATACGACATAGAAGCATGAAACACAAATCACTACACATAAACCAACTAGATCAATAGGCAATCGTTGCCGACTAAGGACGGCAATCTGCCACGCAGGTACCAAATGTCTTATGAATAAGCACCATGCCGAGTGTCCGTCATATGACATTAGGGTCACATCAACGGTATAAAAGCGTTTGATGATTGTGACGCATTTTCGATGGTTATGCTGTCAACCTTTTATCCTTCTCATTTTGTTTATTATGTCACCAAAAAAGACAAGTTGTGAAATGCCCAAAGTAATAAAGTATGTTGTTTGTATAGGTCAGAATTTTAAAAGCAGCTTACAGAAATTTTTGTAAAATTTCCAGAAAGTCTGAACTACTTTATGAAAGCGGAACCTTGTTCACCTAAAATTTTTCTTTGTAATTTGTAAATTTCTGCTATATAAATCCAAAACGTCTGTAAGGATGAGCTGTGACATGTTAATGCCGTATGACATCATCGACAAGCCAGGGGAAATGTACAATTTTGAATCCAAATCATCTCTTTTATCATATACACTTATATGAATATTTCCGTTAACAATTTCAATGTTTAGGTCCAAAAATGGTGTTTCTGTGTTTGTCTTGTTGAGTATCAATACTTGTTGATTAATTTCATTCTAATATGTTTCCAAAACTGGATTGATTGTCAATAGTCAGAATATCATCATAATGGAAACATTTCAGATAGTAAATTTACTATAGGCACACCTGTAAAAACAACATTTCAAATTGTACATAAACTATAGGAAAATCTTATATTAAAAAGGTGACCTCAGTAACAATTGCAAAAATGCCTGTTACAATAGGTTTGATTTTTACATTATTTGAACCGAATAAACATATGTACGTAAATAAATGCATTTAAACATCGGCGAAATATCTATCTTAACCAGTACATATATATCGGCGTACAAGATTTAAATCTATAGGTACACCTGTAATTAAACACCTGACGTACATTGGCCATAGGCAATAGGTATTTAGATACCAACACCACTTGAGATTTAGATAAGAATTAAAGTGCGTCTTTATATCCCGTGATAGCTCAGTTGGTAGAGCGGAGGACTGTAGTGGTACAGAGCATTAGAAATCCTTAGGTCGGTGGTTCAAATCCGCCTCGCGGGAAGGACATTTTTACTGGATGTTTTCTATGACGCCCCCTCCATTTCGATTCAGTTATTTACCTTTTTTGATAAAACGTCTTCGAGATACTTTTTTATCTAGAGAAAACAAATGAAATTGATGAAAAAGTGATATGTGGAGGAAAACTAGCCTAAGGAAAAATTAACATATTTTTTTACACTTATCCGGACATTTAGCAAAAATTAAAATTGTTCGAGGAATGTGTGGATCGGTCAAAATTGCATTTGTCTTTTTTTGGGTATGTACGTAGGCCTACTTATTTTATGATATATATTTTAGCGGAGTACACGAAAGAGCAAGAATCGAAGAACTACTAGCATCTACATGTATATGTTTTCTCATAAAAGTAAAGCAAGTCTGTGGAAAGCACTGCATTTCAAAAACTTAACAATTTTAGATGGTTCTTTGTTATACATTTTATGTGATGTTTAAAACTCACCCTTCAAATATTCACTTTTTGGACATCCTCCCTTTCGGCATCGGACATCATTGATTGTTTTTCTAAATGTGCATATGGTAAACTAAATCATTTCGATAGATTACGTATTTCAATGTGATGAGTTCGGATCACTGGAATGACATTTTTGAATAAAGTGTACATCTCTATTTCTTAAGTATATTCATTAAAAGAATAATAAGGAAGTGTGAAAGTTGCAATGTTTAACCAAGGACTTATAAACAGATTAAGTCCTTGATTTAACCTTCTTGAAGAAGTTTCCCAGCAATAGATATTTGGATAAGCTGATTTTCGAGTGTTCAAGCATATTACTTTAAAAAAAATTCCCAGAGGGCGCTACTAAAATGCATTTGGCTGTGTCTGAAATCACTTCGGGGCCCGGCACCATAAACTAAGAATTGACTTAAGGCCATTTCTTGTTTTTATTCTGTTTTGCGTCCTTTTGAAATTGAGAAACCTACCAGCTAGCCAGGGAGAAAAACAAACAAGAATATAAAACAAAGATGTAAATTCATATGCGACTTTATGGAATATGACAGAAATTTATTTCATTTGGTTATTAACAGAGTTTAGTCAACAAAAGAATGATGGATAATGTAATGTCTTTCATCATTGCAGTACTTTTACATTTTTAACATGTAATTTAAAACATTAAAAAATATCTCTTTAATTTTTGTAAAAAACACATTTAATTTGCAAAAGATTCTATTATTTTATTTTTGTTTTTTTTTTTCGTGACTTTGGGCTTAAAACCTACCAGCACGAGGACGCAAAACTGAAAATAACAAAGAAATGGCCTAAGTCAAATTCTCAAAATACGATATATAGCAAATCAGTGAAAATTTGAAATATTGAGTTCATCCACTCTGTTCTACTCTGAAAATAGACAAATTCTGTGAATCATTTCAAGTCATCACTGATATTATAATGATACAAAAGAAAATTGAAATTTAGACTTAAGTCAATTCTAAGTTTATGGTGCCGAGCCCGGAATAAGTGCCTAGTCACTCTGGTAAATCTAAATTGGTTTGAAATTTTATTCAACAAGATTAAGAGTTGGAACACTTCAATTTTGCATTGTTCATATTGTATTTTGAAACATACATCAGTGAATGAAAGTTTTACACCAAAAATCAGATTCCAAAATTCACAATCGAGAGGCTTACAAATTCTTGAAAACATATTAAAAAGGACTTTTTCGCCAGAAAGGGAAAATCGGACAAACATATGAAGACAATATTAACACAGCTCCATGGGAATACGCAAGAAAACTTTATCTAATCTAATGAATCTCCAAAGTCAAGTACAAGTACGGAATGCAGTGTAGGTAGCGCTGTGAAAAGCGCACCTGGCTAATTTGCAAAGTTTTAACATAATTATTCAAATATAACATGAATCATCTTACAAAAGTAAGTAAATTATCTAAGTAAGTGCCACCGAAAATCATGAAAATAACAATTACCAAAGTCGCCATGGCACTTTCTATATAGACATATCCTCAGACAGTGCATGTATTTTAGATGTTGATTTCATTTTCGTGCATGAACATCGACAGCGGGTGCGGCTAGCCAAACAGGGGATGCTTACTCCTTCCGGGCACCCGGTCCCACCTCTAGTGTGCTAGGGTTCCGTCGATGCTCAATTTGCTGCTCTCTTGTGAGTGCTGTGGAGATTATCGCCAAGATCTTCTTTAATATAAACATTGCAGAAGTACCTATCAGTTATACAGTCTCATAGTCGAGAAGGCAAGGCAAAATCATTAGATTTTCCACAGGAACGGTTGCGAATCTCGGAATGAACAAATTCCGAAGTGAGATCAGGTGCCCGGGGAGAGTCAGAGTCTCATGATTGCATGCAACACCCGTCGCATTACGTCAGAGCAAGTTGAGTAATACGTAAAGAGCGGCGTACAGGCTTAACCACTTTGGTTTTAATCAATTTGTACACCTGTCAACACTTGTACATTTGCTAAAATAGATATTTTTAAAATACCAACACCACGTGGAATTTAGATGAATTTTCATGATGCAACCTACATCCCGTGATATCTCAGTTGGTAGAGCGGAGGACTGTAGTTGTATTAACATTAGAAATCCTTAGGTCGATGGTTCAAATCCGTATCGCGGGAAGCTTTTAGTGTAATACACATTTCAATAAATCATTTTCTTTGAAGTATTCCTCGAATTTCGTTACCATCTTCGTCTGTTTGTCCTAATTTCTTTCTTCTGGAAAAAAGTTCTGAATGGTGTTTTTTTTAAGCCTTTTGATTGTAATTTGCAGAATCTGATTTCGGATTTGATGTTTGACTTTCATTCACTGATTTACGGTTGCACTCCACCATTATTTTGACATTTCGCATTATCGCAGACCCCCACCACTTATATTACTCATTATGGACTACATAATGTAAAGTCATACTATGTAATTGGTATCAATAGATTCAGAAAATTAAAAAAAATTGTAATTGATAGACAATTTAACAATAAAATTTAATATAAGAACCACATTACCTGTGCTGAAATGACATGAAAATGGGGTGAAATTTCATGCAAAAAGTACCATATTGGCCCATGCTTTGGGCAATTTTTCACCAAGTTGCTTGATTTTTTCCAGAAATTTCAATTAATAGTCTGAAAGATATATTCTTACTCTAAATTATATGGAAAAATCAGGAGGTCCTTACGGCTAGTTTGGCGGAAACCTCTGTCGAACCAACTTCTATGATTTTTGGCGCGGTGAAATTCCGGCAAAATTCACATGGCCCATCGCACGTTGCAGTGTTTATATATGAAACGAAACTAAGGATTCAAAAATTTTCAGTGCCTTGTTACAGACATATTACCTAACACTTTTCAACCAATTCACTACTTTTCACACTTGCTTTATATAAGCTGTCTTATTAAGAGGTATATGTCATGATAGCCTTTTTCATTAATATTCAGTACCCCTAATTTTATACGAAATGGTAGAGTGCAACCCACACAAAACCAAATTTCGATGACGTAATGGTAGAATATGGTTTAAGGACCTAAGAATTTCTAATGTTTGTACCACTACAGTCCTCCGTTATCATGGGATAAATCCCACGTGCTTATGATATCTATGTATATGAGTTATTGTCAAGTGTCAATCAAGTAACAGGTGTAGATATCGATTTTGACTGGCCAGTGAAAATAAAAGTACATGAAATAGCAAAAGCAGAAAAACATTAACCAAAACAAACCTCTTATCTCTATTCAAGAGGATGTGAAGGTGTCAAGGAAAAGTAATCAATTTCTACTAACATTCCTAACCTATAAAAAAGCTCGTTGGATTTTTTTCAATGAAGCATTCCGAGTTATGGTCCATGTCTGCTCCATGCTGTAAATTTATCAGGTCTTAAATGATGCTATTGAATTTGAAGACAGACGTTTAACATTTGAACTACTTGGTGACGAGTTATGGTCCATGTCTGGTCCATGCTGTAAATTTATCAGGTCTTAAATGATGCTATTGAATTTGAAGACAGACGTTTAACATTTGAACTACTTGGTGAGTGTCACTGCTGGTGGCCCAAGAGTCCCCGAGGGCACATGTAGCCAAGTTCGATCAACTTCGACTGATCGTCTGTCTCTTCAACGCATTTGAAATTTTCTGCTACAAAATTTCTTGAAATTTCTAAAACGTGGGTCCTGTAGCATCATATCCCACCCATTCTGCTACGTCTTTTGGTACATTTTTGGACATAATAATTTTCATACTTTTTGGTCGTTTTACATTATTTAGACTGAGGATCACTGACGAGGGTTAAGTATCCGAAACGTGCATGTCTGGTCCATGCTGTAAATTTATCAGGTCTTAAATGATGCTATTGAATTTGAAGACGTTTAACATTTTATCATCCACTTCGTAAATTTGTCTTTAATAAGAAACAATGTGTCTTTTTAGGAAGTACAAATTTTCGCAATCGGAATAAAAGATACGATGTCTCTTTTGTGTCTCTTGCTATGCTTGTCCACTCTGTGTTTTCGCATCAGGTGTTATGGTACTTTGCTGTTGGTAGTGCAACCTAGTCTAGTTGCAGATCCCCTCATTTCTTAGGTAAGCTACTAAAATACCCTAGATGGAATTTTTGAAGTTCAAATTTTCACGAAAATTTTTCTCTTTTTCAGGTTTACCTCAAATTGATGTATTAGAAATTTTCCTCATACTTGATTCGACTATCTCAAATGTTGATCCCTCCCTCTGTATTAGTGAAATTCAAACACAAATTCCAAATTTAGAATCCAAAACTTATTTGTAATGGGCATACAGAACCTTATTGATAAGGAGGAGATACCCAATGGTGAAAACAGTGAAGTACACTCTCAGGAGACGAGAAAAAGGACAAAATGTTTCACCGAAATTATTACAGGTGTGTCCCCTTCCCTTAATAGAACACGGTGCCGTATAAAGATCTTGATACAAAATATCTTCAAATAAACAATGACATTGTTATGGAACAAAACAAACATATACTCTGACAGCGTAGAACTAATCCAGATGATTTTTTTCCGTTTTAAATATAATCTTGCATCTCTGTGTGATGACGTATGAATAGCTTGCCAAAATTCAAAAAAAAATAAATAAATAAAAATAAAAAAATAAATAAATGTAAAAAAAAAAAATAATAATAAAATAAAGAAGAAGGCTCAAGCAGAAGCTGGAAAAAATATAGATTAATAAAACTTAAAACATCTGTCAAATTTTACGACATAATATTCAATAATAATGGCAAATACATAAAATTTAATTATCAATCTTCATATATCTCTTTAAAAAAGCTCAAAATTTCCTATTCAAACAGCATCAACTCCCCTCCGATCCATCAGAGGTGTAAAGCAATAATTGAGTTTTGAATTTAGAAAAATAAACTCTCTTGAATAATTTTATAGAAATGATAAGCATAAAGAGCAACAATTTGGATGCAATCTAAGAAATCGAAGGGAAAAAATGGGAAATACTATCAAATAGAAATTGTGTAAAAAGTAGCTTCCCGCGAGGCGGATTTGAACCACCGACCTAAGGATTTCTTTAGTACTTATACCACTACAGTCCTCCGCTCTACCAACTGAGCTATCACGGGATATTTACCTGTGCAATTTACCTGGAATTAGATTCATCTAAATAGCATATAAAGCTGATTAATATAATTTGAATAAATATTGCCTTAGGGTAATGTATGGTGTATCGATTTTTACAGGCTAATGTAAGAGTATTACGTACACTTAAACATTTAGACTTGTTATTTTTCATGTTTCTGATATAAAAGATAAATAGATTGATAAAATATCTGCAAGATGTAAAATTGCAAATCATATCAATAGTCGAGGCTCAACAAAACCAAGAATAATCTGAAAATTGATGATAATTGAATTGACTGGTACCAAGTGAGCGGAAGAAAGCTCGAAAATCAATTTAGTCCAAGTAGTGCCTCTTATAGGCACCTAGCGTTGCAACCGAGTGTCATCTTTTCTCATAGAGTCCTCATTTCTTGTTTGCAACAAACACAGTGGCGGATTTAGAGGGGGGGGCCCAGGGGGCCCGGGCCCCCCCCCCCCTTTTTCACCCAAAGTTATTGATTCAGAATACTCTTTTTATGCTTAATCTCTTTACTTTTGGGGAAATTTTCGGCTCGCTTCGCTCGCCACACTTAATTTTTTATTCGCTGTCTATTTTTTCGTCTTCACTTTGTCTTGAACTTTCTATGTCATCGTGTTTGAACGGATTCATATGCCATAAACATATACAAAATTCAAAATTAAATTAACACATGAATAATTACCAAATGCTTCATTTTCCTTGGCCGATCTAACCAGTTTAGACAGGTGGATAGTGGGGTTGCAACGCCCTAATCTTCCCAACCTTCCCCAATTGGTAAAACAAAAATAGAGGATGGAAAATGAGAGAGATATTGTAATCTTATGACAAAATGTAACCATATATTCCAAAATTTCTTGGCTCGCTCCGCTCGCCAATTTAGAATAATATATATACATGTATGTATATATACATGTATGGATGACTGAACCAAAACAAAAAAAAAAAGAAAACTTCAAATCTTAAAATTTTCCGGCTCGCTACGCTCGCCGGTATACCTATAAACTTAAGTAAACGTATCAAGAAACTCTATCTTCCAAATGCAACATGCAGTTGGAATGACCCCCCCCCACCTTATTAATTAAAATCACCAGTCTTGAGCTTCAGGTTTTGGAGGTCTTTTTGGAGGTCTTTTTTTTTTCGTCTTCGACCTTTTTTTTTTTTTTTTTTTTTTTTTGCTTGTCAGTTTTTCTTTGAACAATTTTCTTCGAGCTCAAACTTTGGGCCCCCCCTTTTCTGAAATCCTAGATCCGCCACTGAAACAGCTGCCTTTACAATTTTTCAGAAATAGTAGAATCTGTCCATTGCTATAACGGATGTCTTAAGTCGGTGATTCATTGCACCAAATGTCTTAGACTGATTTAAGATAGTTCTATCTTCTTAATAACTGGAAACCATTTTTAAAATATTATGTTTTGTGTTAAAACTACAGAGGGGATGGAGAGATACTGACTATCCTTCTTTGGTACACAATTTCAGGTACAAAGTCCGATATTTATAACTGTTAATTGTTAAAAACATTTTTGTTTGTTCGCTGTTAGTTCCTGTTAGTTCCTGTTTTATCATGATTTTGTACGCTCTCTTTGGTTAATGGTTTTCGAAGTTTCCATTTTGTTCTCTATATTTGGAAGTGTTTCTTGTCCATATTTGTCATGATTTCGAAAAGTAAATTATGTACATATACATTTGAATTCGGGAAAAATCGTGTATTAAGTACGTCGTATAAAACTGCTTTCAACAAAAAAGGAAAGATATTCAAAAGAATTGCAGGAGGTTCATTATGACTGACCACCCACTGCGGAATTCGCTTCTTTGTTTATCACAGATATCAACAGAAACAAAGAAAATGAAACAAACATTACTATTCATGTAATGGAGAAGGACAAGATTTGTTGCCATATAGATATAATACAAAAAATAAAATTTCAAATTCCCATAACACCTACTCCGTACTCGTCAATAAAGCGCGTTAGAAAATTGATCAACCTCATACTTAAATTTCATTTCAGCTTAGTTCTCTGCATTATTTTTCAAACCAAAATTTTTCGTGAAATTTGTGACTTTTCCGCGAGCACAGGCATTTTTTTCACGATTTGAATAAGCAGAACAAATTCTTTCGTTTTATAATATTTACAATAGGCCACTTGCCGAAATTTATAATGGCTGACAACATGACGAAAAATGTCCGAGGTAGGCAATTTAAGCGCACTTTTTCATTGTTACGTCACTAATGAATTGCGTCTTCTTACAGTGACGTCATAATGAAAAAAAACGCCAAAAGATGTTGACTCGGACATTTTGTGCTTTCTAACAAGATAGGCAAATGTGCTGTACGTGAAATCATGTATCATATATCATGTATCATATATATATATGAAATCATATCTGAAATATCTAAAATATTCGATAATTTTTTTCTCTTATATCGTTGCTTATACTTTTCTTCTTTGGACTGGTCATTCAAGTATATGGTTCTTCGAGTGTATCAATTACTTCTTTCAACTCTGTCGCCTGAATGAATGTAAACGTCTTCAAATTGAATAGCATCATTTAAGAACAGAGAAATTGGCAACGTGGACCAGACATGCACGTTTCGGATGCTTAACCCTCATCAGTGATCCTAAATCTAAACAATGTAATATGCCAAAAAAGTATGAAAGTTACTATGTCGAAAAAGTGTACCGAAAGACGTAGCAGGATGGGTGGGATATGATGCATCTTTGTTTCGGCCCTTTGTCACTTTGAAATCATATGTATTATTTTGCTATTTCGGAAACTTGTCATGTCTGGTCCATGCTGCATATTTATCTGTTCTTAAATGATGCTATTGAATTTGAAGCCGTTAACATTCAAAAATATAATCGAAATTAAAGGAGGTTAAAAACTTAGCACCATCAGCACTATTTTGAACATGGATTTTATTTGGATATGCTACTGAACCGACCCTATATGAAATTTGGAACCGCACACTCTTTGTAAAGTAAACGCATAAATCTAAATTCAAAAAAAAAAAAATTAGAGGGCGCTACTAAAATGAATTTTGGCGGTTCCTGAAAATCACTTTGGCTTGAAGCGTCACTGATTAGGATTAAATATCCGAAACACGTGTCTGGCGCATAATAGATTGGTTTTAAATTTTCTTCAAGAAGGTATAGAGTTTGGACACTTCCGTATTTTCAATATATAGTATGTAAAATCACCGTGCATTCAACAGGAGAAACAGTCGATCTACAGCTTACTTTATTTCCAAAAGATAGTCTTACTCTCAAATTCCATTAATGTAAATACCATTAAATTGTCAATATTGAAATGTACTCGTATGTTCTATTATACAATTTCAGTGCACAAAATGTGCATCTCAACAAATTATGTCTACTTAAAATATAACAATAGGCTGATGAGATCCACATCCACTTCACTTTTCTGAGGATGTTTTTGAGAAAAACCATAATAAGAAGAAGATTGCAGCACCAGTATTGACACTCAAAGTCCAGAGACACAGCGGTACAGTTTGAGGATACATTCCAGTAGAAGGTGGGTGGGAAAATAAAATAAACAGCTTCTTAAATCTTCTAAAAAAGTTAAGAATTATTGTTAATTGTTTTTGTTGAAAGAGATATTATGGTCGCAGTCCACGAAGCATGCATAATTAGAGTTTATCAACTTTTTCTTGAGGTTTGTATAATTCTATTTCAAAGATCTTAATTTAGAGTATCAATAAAAGAAATATCACGCTTAGATGAGGTAATAAGGAGTAGTCCAAACCCATCTTATAATCTCCATTTTTTTCAGAGGAAATCGACTCCATAATATTTCCATGTACCGGTAAAAGATGGAAGGTGGATGAAATAAGGAAACACTGATTTTCGTGCGTGAACATCGACGGCGGGTGCGGTTAGCCAAACAGGGAATGCTCTCTCCTCCAGGGCACCTGGTCCCATCTCTAGTTTGCTAGGGATCCATGAATCCTCATTTTTGTGCTCTATTGTGAGTGCTGTAAGGATTAACTTTAACAGGATCTTCTTTAACTCATTACAATGCGGAAGGGCTCCAGCTCTATACCTTCTTGAAGAAAATTTCAAACCAATTTTCATACACCAAACACATGTTTCGAACATAAAATTCTCATTAGTGATGCTTCCAGCAAAAGTGTTTTTCATAAGCAGTCCAAATTAATTTCACTAGCGCCCTCTTGTGTTATATTTTTAGAATTTAAATTTCTGCATTCACTTTACAGAGAGTGCGCGGCTCCAAAATTCCTGTAGGGTCGATTCAGTGGCATATCCAAATAAAATCTATGTTCAAAATACCATTCGAGGAAACAAGCCTCTTTATAAAGCTCATTTTTATGCCCCTGCCATGTAATGGTGCATGCATTAAGAGTTTATGATCCCTGATATTTTAAATTCATTGTCTACCTTTATCAAAGCTCCAAATCTTTAATCTGTATATAGAATACCAGAAGCTTGTTGGACAGCTTAGAAGCTCTAATGATTGATGCCCTGTTGGGAAGACAGTCACCATGACCAAGTTAAGTTCCACGAATGCAGGATATGTTTAGCATGAGGTAGAAAGCATATCCAGATTGGGACCTTTGTTCTATATATGGCAAATATGTGCATCTTTGCTTACTCTTCCTGGGCACCTGGTCTCACTCTCATATCGGAGTTCGCTTCTTTTCATATGGTGGAGGTTTTTGTTTTTGTTTGCTTTGGTTCCTGTTTTGTCCTGATTTTGTATGCCTTCGGTTTCTGATTTTCTGAATTATCGATTTTGTACTGTAGACAGAGATATGGTCATTATCCATATTTGTCATTTCTATAATTTAGAATACCCATATACATAATCGGCAATTAAATGGCATTTGTATTAAAAGAACAATTTGTCCCTATGAATCTTTTCATAAATATAAAACTTTATTGACATTTTGTTGTTAAGTTAAGAAGGCCAGGACCTAATTTAGACAAAAAGGCAATTCGAGAAAATGAATTAAAAAGAAGGGAGGAGATCTCCAACAAGACCCCGTTGCAGCATCAACAGTAAAACACCAAAACACCCGATGCAAAAACACAAAAGACGAGTACAGCACGAGACGGAAAAGAGACACACTACATGTAAACATCAAACACAAAAGACTACACATAAACCGACGAGACCAATGGGTAACCGGTGCCGACTTTGGACGGCCATCTGTCACGCAAGTAGCAAATGGTGTGGTTATCCTGGATTACGTGCGCACAACCCTCTCACTTCTCCAATTACCCAGAGGTCTCGAAGAACGTACAATTGTGGTGTAAAACAACCTCCTCACTGTAAGATGACATCACACAAACAAGACCGCGAAACGCAGAGGCCCCATAGACAGAGATGAATATGTAAATGGATATAAAAAGGGGGCATGCGTAATACAGTCCGTGATCTGCCGGCTGTAGCGAGCTCATGTATGTAATCATCCGAGGAGTCCGACTGACATTCAGAGAGGACAGGTGGTCGGGGCCCTGTCTTCTCTAAAGAGGTTTGGACAGGGCCCGTCATGGAGTCCCGTCGTCACAGTCAGTCAGAGTGCAAGTCTCAAGGATGCGCTTGTACATGTGAACATATTTGAGACAAATTTTATGTCAGCTTTATATATTCAAATTTATACTGAGATTGAACTAGGAAAATGTTAAATTTTGAGAAAACTCTGTTTTGACAGTGTTTAAACCGTATCGTAAGTGCTGAAATACGTGCAGGTACCCTTATAGTAAATTCAGTAAAACAAAAACCTCAGTCGGAGTCAAAATCAAACATCCTACGCTCCTCAAATGCTTAACTCACCAAAATATGCCATGATTTTCTTTTCTAAAAGACCATGCTAATGAAGAAATATCAACATTATTTTGAGAAAACATTGTGTAATTTTTCATGTGTGGAAATTACTATTGATCACACATATATCAAAATAACAACAAAATCTGGCCTGACCTTTCGGTTTCAGCTAGTTTTCCATAAACCAATGCATTTTATATTTTTCATTATTAGAAGAAGCTGCCTCCTCCAAACTCGTGTACTGACACATTATTTGTATCCAGATCAAACATGATGTCCTTTCTCACTAAATGAAATGTTCCACTTTTAGTTGTAAATCTATAATGTCTTTTTATATCGGCTGCAGCGCATTAAAAAGAGAGAATAAAACATAAAAAAAAACATCAAAACATAATACAATGATATGCAGTATTGCTTCTTATACAATGCTATTCCAACATACGTACCGGAAAAGTAATACAAAGGAATAGATAAGACTCAGAATGTGAATAAAGAAAAAAAAATAAGAAATATGAATAATTCATGAAACATTGTGCAAAAATTACCTTCCCGCGAGGCGGATTTGAACCACCGACCTAAGGATTTCTAATGCTTTACACCACTACAGTCCTCCGCTCTACCAACTGAGCTATCACGGGATAAGAGACTGTATTTTAAATCTTATCTAAATCTCAAGTGGTGTTCACATTTAAATACCTATTGCCTAAGGCCAATGTCTGAATGGGTGTACCTATCGATTTTAAACACGGTGGATAAGCTTGTACGCCGATATTTAAGTACTTCTGGTTAAGAAAGATATTTCGTCTATTTACGTATATAAGTTTCCTCGGTTCAAATATTGTAAAAATCTACCGTAACACACAATTTGTTTTATTTTACTGCACTCGCCTTTTTAATATAAGGTGTGTCTTAAGTTAATGTACTATTTAAAATGTAATTTTTATGTAAGGTTTGCCTAAAGTTGATGTACTCTTTGAAATGTTTCCATTATAACGATATTCTGCCTATTGAAAATCCTGTTTTGGATATCCACAAGAATTGACACTCAATAAGAGAAACGTAAAAAAAAAAACAGAAACACCATTTTTGGACCTAAACATCAAAATTGTAAACGGAAATATTCATATACGTGTGTATGACAAAAAAGATGAGCGGGACAGATTGCCATAAATAGGTTGACATATTTAAATGCGTTTTGTATGACTTTAGTACAATAAAATTGGTACTATAGAACATATATTTCAATATTGACAATTTCAACAACTAGGCTGGTATCGCTGCTGGTGGACTGTTAGTCCACAAGGTTTTCGCTCACCTAGTTTTAGTGTTTACGCACTGTATTGAAATATATTCTAAATTTCCTGTCAGCAAATTAGACCTAAATTTCTAAAACTAAGGGGTATCTCCCTCATTGCATAGCTCTGTCCTTAGCTTAGTTTTCGGCATATTTTTTCGGTCATGCTTAGATGTAAGCTCCTTGTGCCTATCCTCCAACGATTTTGGCCATATTTTTCTCTTAATTACGCTCATGAATAAACCCTACACAAAATTTGGAGCTGCTCATTTTGGCAAGAGGAAATTAAAAATCTACAGTGTGGATGGCTCCTGGAAACTTCACTTTGATTTCATTTAAACAGATTGACATTAAGTACTACTGACGAGGATTCAGTATCCGAAACACGTGTCTAGTACAATAGAATTGGTACTATAGAACATATATTTCAATATTTACAATCTAATTGAATCTAAAGACGCTTAACATTTGAACTACTTGGTGATTGTCACTGCTGGTGGACCAAGAGTCCCCGAGGGCACAATTAGCCAAGTTCGATCAACTTCGAGTGATCGTCTGTCTCTTCAACGCATTTGAAATTTTCTGTTTCAAAATGTCTTGAAATTTCTAAAACGTGGGTCCTGTTCCATCATATCCCACCCATTCTGCTACGTCTTTTGGTACATTTTTGGACATAATGATTTTCATACTTTTTGGCCTTATTACATTGTTTAGACTGAGGATCACTGACGAGGGTTTAGTACCCGAACCGTGCATGTGTGATCCATGCTGTTAATTTATCAGGTTTTAAATGATGCAATTGAATTTGAAGACGCTTAACATGCAATACATGTACATTTGTACTTACATGTATGTTTTCAAATATTAAGAATGCAAAATTGAAGTGCTCCAAGTCGTTATTATCTTGTCTTAAATAATGTGACAAGACACGTGTTTTGGATAGTAAATATTCATCAGTGGTACTTTAATTAACACTTAACAATGCAAACGTTACAAATACAGAAAAACCATTTTTGGACCTGATTGTAAACGGAAAGTGTCATATAAGCGTATATGACAAAAGTAACGATTTTGGATTCAGCATAGTAAATTTCCCCTGGCTTGACGGTGATTTTCCAAGACTACCGGCATACGGCATTTACATATCACAGCTCATCCGATACGCTAGAGCATGTACTGGTATTTTGAATTTTCACAGTAGAAATTTACAAATTACCAATTGCAAGAAACTTTAATTTTAGGTAAAGGTTTCCGCCTCCATAAAATAGGTAAGGTTTCCTGGAAATTTTACAAAAATTATCCTCAACTACTTTTAAAATTCGAATCTATACACGCAACAGAGTACATTACTTTGGGTATTACACAACCTGTTTTTTTATGGTAATATGATAAACAAAATAAGAATGATCAAAGGTAGACAGCATAACCATTGAAAAGGCGTCAGAATCATCAACAAACGCCTTTTATACCGTGGATATGATCCTAATATCACCAGACGGACACTAGGCTTGGTACTTGACACAACTTGTCTTGTACCAGCGCATTCTTGAGGCTTGCACTCTGACTGACTGTGACGACGGGACTCCATGACGGGCCCTTCCAAACCTCTTTAGAGAAGACATGGCCCCGACAACCTGTCCTCTCTGAATGTCAGTCGGACTCCTCGGGTGATTTTATACATGAGCTCGCAACAGCCGGCAGAGCACTGACTGTATTACGCATGCCCTCTTTTTATATCAATTTAAATATTCATCTGTGTTGTTGGGCCCCTTCGTTTTGTGGTCTTGTTTGTGTGTGGTCATCTAACAGTGAGGAGGTTGTTTTATACTACACTTGTACGTTCTTCGAGACATCTAGGTAATTGGAGAAGCGAGAGGGTTGTGCGCAAGTAATCCAGGATAACTACACAATTTGCTACTTGCGTGGCAGATGGCCGTCCAAAGTCGGCTCCGGTTACCCATGGGTTTCGTTGGTTTATGTATAGTCTTTTGTGTTTCATGTTTATATGTCGTGTGTCTCTTTCCGTCTCTTGGTATGCTCGTCTTTAGTGTTTTCGCATCGGGTGTTTTCGTCCTTTGCTATTGTAGTACTATAGTCCCTTAATCAGAATTAAGAAAACCAAAACTGTTCGAAACACGTGTGTAATGCATTAGAGTTTGTTTAAAACTTCTTCAAGAAATTAAAAAATTGCAACACATTCATATTATATTTTAAATGAATTTACTGAAGAAATAGAGATGTATACTTTATTCAAAAATTGAAAAATGTAATTCCAGTTTTCCGAAATTACAACATTGAAATATGTAATTTATCGAAATAATTTAGTTCGCCATATGCGCATTTAAAGAGGACAATGTATCATCAATGATGTCCGATGCCGAAAGAGAGGAAGTCCAAAAAGTGAATATTTGAAGAGCGAATTTTAAACATGACCAAAAAATGTATGACAAAGAGCCATCGTTAATTGTAAAGTTTTTGAAATGCATTGCTTTCAATGGACTTGCTTTACTTTTATGAGAAAAACATTTAGATGCATATGTAGTTCTTCGATTCTTGCTCTTCCGTGTACTCCGCTAAAATATATACCATAAAATAAGTAGGCCTACGTACATATACGAAAACAGACAAATGACATTATAACCGGTCCCCATATTCCTCGGCCTCTTTGTTGACAAAACCTTTAACAATTTCATGTTTTGCTATATCGTCCGGATAAGTTTAAAAAGTATAAAGTTTTCCTTAGACTAGAGTTTTCTTATTCGCGATTTCGTTTTCTTCCATATATAGCGTTTTCATTAATTTCATTTATTTATTTTCTCTAGATGAAAAGTACAGTTCTCGAAAACTTGGTATCAAAAGAAGGTAAGTTACTGAATCGAATGTGAAGGGTACGTCACAGAAAACATCTAGTAAAAAGTATTTCCCGCGAGGCGGATTTGAACCACCGACCTAAGGATTTCTAATGTTCTTTACCACTACAGTCCTCCGCTCTACCAACTGAGCTATCACGGGATAACATGCAATAAGCACACTCTTTTTTAAATCCCATGTGGTTATGATTATAAGACTCTTTCATGGTCTTCTATGAAAGATACATCGGTTCCACCCGAGGGGTCTCAAAATCATGTAAAACCCGAGGCTTGCCGAGGGTTTTGCAAAATTTTGAGACCCCGAGGGTGGAAACGATGTATCTTTCATAGAAGAACATGAAAGAGTATTTTTCTCTCATATCTAAGGGTAAAAAACCAAACTGAAAGAAAATGGACGAAATTTTTAAAATGTCAAGTTGATCTATTCGCGAAAATTTTGCGATATTCGAATTCAGCGCCCTCGAAAATGGTTTATTCTATAAGAATAAACTACGAATATTAAGCTCTTCAAAATAAAACACAAGAGTACATTGAAAAACGATCTTAAAATCGATGTTTTATTGCGACGTCGCCGCTAGCTTGTTTGTTTTGCGGACCGAAATCATGACGTCACAATAGCGTAAACAATCGAAACAATAGCGTCACGTGATATGTGATACAGCTGTCACGTGATATGTGATACAGATTCTGAAGTAGCTCATTTAGCTGTCTTTCATGGGCCTACTCAGTAACACATACGCGGGTATGAGAGAAATTTATATTATAAATGAGGTTTTGCCAAGTGTCAATCAAGTTACACATTCACAATATTTGAAACACAGCAACTCGCACCCAGTCCATCAATAAATTCCGTTATCAAAATTCCTGACACTCTGAGCTTCAGTTGAAAATGCAATTGTATAACAGTAGGGTAGATTTATACATGTATATTATATAAATACATATAAATATATTTCATAAATATATATTTCATTATCTATGCCTTTTATCAATTAATGTTGCTCGACACTATAATAATTATGCCATCACTTATATATGTATTAGTAATATTAGGCATGCCTGTGAAAATCTTGCTTAATTTGAAATCGTGAATTGTGAGTTGTGAATTGTGAAAATCTTGCTTAATTTCACATTGCTTAATTTGAAATGACAATAACTTGTGCAGTTAATTAATGTCCAATAGTATAATTTTCCCTTATCATTTCTTATATCCTACACTCAGAACACATATTGTTTTAGGTCTGTCTGAAGTTACCTGCTGTCTTACAAAGTATATTTTATGAATACCTTGTCAAAAAATAACTGCAATGGTATTACCTATTTGGAAATTGAGAGATAATTTTGAAAATAGTTTCAGACAACCCATGAGAAGTTTTTAAGTAAATTATGTTTATATGTCGGCTAAAACTCTTATATACAAGAACATGTACGTCCCTGATATCGAGCTGAGGGAGCTGAGTTTTATTTATTATTATTTTTTTTAATACCGTATACATCCTGTGATGACACCCAACTGCTTCTCCCTCTTCCCGCTTCTGAAGTGGGAAG
This sequence comes from Pinctada fucata, assembly GCA_028142955.1. Taxonomy (NCBI): domain Eukaryota; kingdom Metazoa; phylum Mollusca; class Bivalvia; order Pterioida; family Pteriidae; genus Pinctada; species Pinctada fucata. The sequence continues at coordinate 14,187,017 of AP027105.1, forward strand.
AAAAGGATAACATGGATAAGTTAGAATTAAAGGGAAAATGCAGATTCATTGAGTCAAAACACAGGTAAAGTGAACCTCTTACTAGTATTAGTTGATTGGTTAATTATGTGATTCCATAGTTGAGGTAATTATTTCTATTCTTCCCACCTCAATTCCAACCTTTAATATACATATATATCTTTTTTAAAAGTGGGAAAACAGAAAGACACCCTCATAATTTGTTATCATTTCAAATGATCTAACATTTCATTGAATTAAGAGACATTTAACATTTTTACCACTTGATGAGCGTCACTGCTGGTGGACCAGAAGTCCCCGAGGGCACATGTAGAAGTTCGATCAACTTCGGCTGATGTTTCTGCAACGCTTTCGAAAATTTCTGTTATCAAAATTTCTTGAAATTTTTAAAACATTTGTTCTGAAGAATCAGATCCCATCCATCCTGCTACGTCTTTCTGTACATTTTTGGACATAATAATTTTCACACTCTTTGGCCACATTACATTGTCTAGATTGATGATCACTGACGAGGGTTAAGTACCCGAAACGTGCATGTCTGGTCCATCCTGCAAATTTATCGGTTCTTAAATGATGCTATTGAATTTGAAGACGTTGAACATTTGACATGATTCAACAATATACATAAATTTCGTGTTAAATTATTAATGTTTATTGAGCATGAATGTTCTTTCACGTGAAATTCACATAAACTGATCGTCATGTTATTTTCACGTTTAAAAAAATATGTGAAATTCACATTATCCCTTTCACGTGAAATTCACATAAACTGATCGTCATGTTATTTTCATGTCAAAAAAATATGTGAAATTCACATTATCCCTTTCATGTGAAATTCACGTATAAAACATTTCCCGTAAATTTCACGTGCGGCACATTTTGTTGTGTATTGTGTTTCCCTCCAATGAAGGTATCAAGCCAACTGTTACTTCAAAACAATTAATTATGCACCAGACTCGTGTTTCGGATATCTAATCCTCATCAGTGATGCTTCCAGCCAAAGGGTTTTTCATAAGCCGCCAAAATTCATTTTAGTAGCGCCCTCTGGCTTTTTTTTTAATCTAAATTTGTCCATTTACTTTACAGGGAGTGCACGGCCCCAAATTTCCTGTAGGGTCGATTCAGTAGCATATCCAAATGAAATCTATGTTCAAAATAGCATTGGAGGTATGGTGCTAAAATGTTAGCCTCCTTTAATTTCGATAATATTTTTGGATCAAATCACTAGATTCCGAAATATTTTTGGATCAAATCACTAGATTCCGAAATAGCTAAGTAATATTAATGATGTCAAATTGATAAAGTGCCAAAACAAAGCTTCCTTTAGTAATTAGTAATTATTAAGTTTAAAAAACAAACATCCATGTCACGGGGAACTTGTTTAACTTCTCCGCATTGCAACAGGCTATTATTGATTTAAAAAGTTAAAAGAACGGAAGGCGGCGAGTGTTTACAATAATACGGAGAGTATTTATATCTTGAAAAATACGTTCTTTTTTACTTTTTAAATCAATAATATATTATATATAATATAAACTCTTATTTCCTGTTGCAATGCGGAGCAGTTAAACTCGTTCCCCGTGACATGGATATTTGTTAAGTTAATAATTACTTATTACTAAAGGAAGCTTTGTTTTGGCACTTATCAATTTGATAAATATACCATATATATCTTGAAAAATACGTTCTTTTAACTTTTTAAATCAATAATAATTTATATATATAAAAAAATATATATTCTTGAAAAATTCTATACAATAAGCTAAAAGTTCAGTAAAAATTATTTCCCGCGAGGCGGATTTGAACCACCGACCTAAGGATTTCTAATGTTTTATACCACTACAGTCCTCCGCTCTACCAACTGAGCTATCACGGGATATTTACCTGTGAAATTTACCTGCACTTATTTTCATCCAAATCCCATGAAAAGCTGACATTTCCACGAATATTGCCTGAGGGCAAAGAACAGGTAGTGTCAAGTGTACGTATTGATTTTGACATACCAATGTCATTGCGTGTGATCAAAACGCGTATGATGTTTTGATTCTTCACGGAGGTTTTTTGTTGTTTTCTCATCATTAAGTGATACTGCACAAAATTGAAGAGACGTTGCAGTAGAGCAAACCTAATAAGTAAGTCCATATCGTTTATAAATGTATCTGAAAAGTCTAAAGTTTTTGCAAACACTTCGAGAGTTCTGCTAGGTCAAGAACGTTTCTGTCGTCGACGAACTATAAAAGTGTTTGCAAAAACTATGAACTTTTCATAAAGCTAGACGATATGGAATAATGTATTAGGCATTGACCTACTGCAACGGCTAATCAGTTTAGCAAAGTTTAACTTAGAAAATGAAAAAAAAAAAAAAATACCCAAAAGTGTCTATTAGAAGGAATCACAACACCATGCGTTTCGATCCCACGCGGTGAATGTTATCGTTTGCGTATATGGTTCTCTTATTTCTAGAATGCATCGGTATAACTGAAAATATTATGTGAAACTTGAAAATAATCATAAAGTAAAAAAAAAATATCTATCTAGATTTCAAAATGTGCAGAAATCTAGATTTCAAAATGTGCAGAAATCTAGATTTCAAAATGTGCAGAAATCTAGATTTCAAAATGAGCAGAAAGCATTCCTAGAGCTGTAAAACACACCAAGTGCCTTAGGAGTATACACCTCCTACTCCAAACACAACTATGTCTTCACTTGGACAAAAATGGTCAGATCCTATTCATTTCTAACCATTCAAAATCACCATAATTGACACATTCACGTGGTTTGAATTTTTCTGAACATCCTAAGTGACGGTTATTTCTAGCAAACAGGAAATGCTTACTCACCCCAGGCACCTGATATCATCTCCATTGGGGCTTCACTTTTGTTTCGTTGTAGAAGATTTTGTTGTTTGTAAATTAATTCTATTATTTGTTGTGGTATTATTTTCAATGTTTCTTCCTGTTTCTTGATGTGTTGGCCATTTGTGCATTGTTTGTTGCTTTGTTTAAGAAGATGATAGTCATATAAAGTACTCAGTATTCACTGTGTCCAGTTTCTATTCTGAACAGAAGGTCATATAAGGAACTGCCGGTATTAGAGTTTGAAATCTCTGGAATTGCATTTTTATCTATAGTGTACGTCCTTATCTATTCATTTATTTCAGTCGCTCTGTCTACAACGAAATTTGATTTTACAAGAGAGATTATTGGGTGTTTCTTTATACAGATGTATTCCTAACCGGAATACATGCTCTGGATAAATTCAAGACGGTCAGAATTTATTTTGGCAGTTTATTTATCCTATAGCTTTAATGTCAAGTACGATGACATTTCAATATATATGCACAACCAATGTAATTCCCTGAGATGTTACTATTGAAAGGAACGTGCTGCAATTCGTGTATTAACACTCGTGACGTCACAATGCATAAGATCTAAAGAAACATGCCACAACGGCTGTTCTAACCTGCAAACTGAAACCGCGGTGATATGAATTTTGACGTCACTCTTTTACCTAGAAAAGGCAATTTCAGAAAACAAGAATGAAATAGACAACTATAGTGCATATATATAGAATAAATGTCATAATTTGTGTTTTTTTACGGGTATACAACACACAGCAAGTGCATTTATCGCATGAAATGCGCTAACGCGCATTACATGTACGATAAATGCACTTGCTGTGTGTTGTATACCCGTAACAAAATACAAATTAAGACACTTATTCTCTATTTCTCACACAATATCTCACACCTGTATTTTTTTAATATATGGAACATTACCTTCTTTGTGTTCCGTTCTTTATTTTTTGGCACAGGGGTGAGGTATCATCGCTTGGTCACAAACCTTTTCCTCAATACAAACCCTTTCTTCCCTTTCTTCATTCTGTTCACTTTAAGTTATAAACGACCCCCATAAACCTCTCCTCGGCGACGTTACCATTTATCACAGAAGTATACTCCATGAAGGTCAGTACCACAAAAGACTGCAACAAACATTGTCATGCCGCCAATGATATGCTACTGAATTGAGAACGTTTAACATGGAAACCAAATAATTACATCGGGAAACTTTCCGAGACAACGAGAACACTGCAACAAATGGATCGACAAGCAAAGCAAAGATGAAGTTAAAAATGACAGGTCCCTGTAAAGTGTGGAACGAAACAAAAACGAAACGAAACGAAACAAATCGAAACGCAACGAAACAGATCGAAACGAAACGAAACAAATCGAAACGAAACGAAACGAAACAGATCGAAACGAAACGAAACAAACCATAAATCTTAAAGAACTTAATTGAGAAAAATGTATGTAAATGCAGAGAACTAGCACGGATGTCAATATCTGCATATATTATTGCCTTCAACCATAAGTTCTTGTGGCTGGAGTGTTTTTTAAAGGGTCAAAGTTGACGATCAAAACATATAATATATACGGTCTATAACACAATTGCATGTTAAAAGAATTAAAGGAGAGTGAACGGGATGAATAACCTGGTCACGGGAGGAGTTTAGTACAGAGGAAACGGAACTGTTCCGTTGTGTGTATTTGAAAACTTTATCAGAAAAATGAGAACAAATACTTTGGGGCACATTTCGTTTGAAAAAGGATAAGATTTTTTTCCTGAAATGCCCCCCCCCGTTTTATGATCTCATTACGGTGTCGTAGCGTGGTTTTCTATCCCCCCCCCTCCTTTATTCCCCTTATATAAATGAATGGCATTTGACATTTACTTTTTTTAATTGTCAACTTTGACTCTTGGCACTAGTTACAAATGTAGAACTCTTGGATTAAGGCAATGTACGTTATATTCGTTCTCGGCGATTTTTCCTCTTTTTCTCATATTCTTTAAGTTTTATGTTTTGTTTCGTTTCGTTTCGATCTGTTTCGTTTCGTTTCGTTTAGATTTGTTTCGTTTCGTTTTCGTTTCGTTTCGCACTAATCAGGGACCCAAAAATGACTTGTAACACATAGAATGTCCAACCAGCGCCGACTTTGAACAGCCGCCTGTTATATTCAAAGCAAATTGTGAGTTGATCATAATAATTTGAGTAGACAGAACAAATTTCATGCATAACATTGCAACAATGTGATTATGTGCAGCGCAAGGAAAACGGTTGTTTCTGACTTCGTTGCAGCCGATTCGTGCATTTTTTTCTGTCTCAAATGGACCGATTTTCAGGCGATTTTCCTTCGGGTGTTTAGACATGAATTCCACGCGAATCGTTGAAATCGATCTGCCTTGATCTTTTCTCGGTCGACCGCTTCTTTCTTTTTATCCGACATGCTAAATGATCGAAGTTATCGCCATTTGAAATCGGCCCATTTCAGACAGACAAAAAATATGCACGAATCGGCAGCTATGAAGACAGAAAAGCGTCTTCGTTGCGCTGTAACTACAGTATGAAAAAAATTGAAACAAACTACAGACACCTGCTGGTGGACAAAAAGTGAAGACCCACACCAAGAAAAGCTCTGCTAATCAAAGGTGAATATAAAAAGTTTCAAAGGAATTTTCACATCGAAATAAGTCAGTCATTTCTCTAGGAATTCTGTTGAAGAGAATTTTAGAGAAAACACACACATATCAACTTTTAACAGAAAACACGCTTGTTCATATTTCAGAAAATCCAAAATCTCAAGTACATGTTTACCATAGTACATGTAAGACGAGATGCATTGTAGATGGCGACATTGAAATTTTAAAAAATATTATATTGCAAAGCAAAGATGAAGTGATCGATCAGCAGCCTGCAATTCAAGTTTATCGCAAAAACAATTCAAACAAATCAAAGAGGTTATACAATCTTCTATAATAAAAAAAAAAAGCTGACCTCCGATCAGCTCTAATATTTGTAACTTTCTTTTGAATGTGAATCATATACATGACTTCCAATCAGCTCTAATATTTGTAACTTTCTTTTGACTGTGAATCATATACATGTAGATCTACTAGATCATTGTGTTAGGGAGATGGCCTCACATAAGACGATCGTCTAACTCTTCTTGCCAGATTCTATGGTATTTCTCAGCAAATCACCTTGTTTTCACAATAAATTAATATTCATATCGAAAACAATGTGGCGCCACCTACGATGAATTCCATTTTGTTCGATAGGCTTGGTTAGATCATGACGCTGAGCGCCGAAAGTTTTACAACTAGTACGACAGAGGTAAAAGGGCTGATAACCAAGCCATACTTACTAGCCTCGAGGAGCTTAAAACTAGTCTTGTCATAGACAACGACATTAATCAGTCTTGGCTAGAATTCAAAACCCATATCATCAATACTCTTGAGAGGCATGTACCGTCGAAGTTTAGTAGACGTCGACAATCTCAGCCATGGATTAACACCTCAGTCAAGAGAATGATAAGACGGAAGCATAAAGCTTATACCAAAGCTAGGTCATCAAACAGTCAAAAAGATTGGGCAAGGTACAGACACCTTAAAGCGTCATCTCAGAGGGAGGCTAGGCGAGCACATGACACATATGTTGATGAAATCTTCTGTGGTGATATAAATACCAAACCTAAGAGGTTCTGGTCCTATCTAAAAGGCAAGCATCAGGACTCATCTGGAGTAGCTCCACCCAAAAAATCTGATGGTCCCCTATATAGCGATACCAAAACCAAAGCAGAGATCCTAAATACCCGATTTCACTCTGTATACACACGTGAAGATACCAACAACATGCCAAACAAGGGAACAAGCCCATATCCTGACATGCCAAGCATCCGCGTCAGTGTAAAAGGAGTGCTTACCCTCTTGAAAAACATCAACATCAACAAAGCTACAGGTCCAGACGCATTACCAGCAAGGCTATTGCATGATTACGCAGAACATCTAGCACCAATCTTGACCTCTATATTTCAGTCATCTCTAGATAAAGGACAGATCCCAGAGGACTGGCGTCAAGCGAGCATAGTGCCTATCTTCAAGAAAGGAGACAAACATCTAGCATCTAACTATCGACCAGTCTCCCTAACATCCATAACATGTAAGCTATTGGAGCATATAGTGCATAGCCAGGTAATGGATTTCCTAGACCAACAATCCATTCTTCATGACAATCAACACGGGTTCCGATCTAAGAGGTCCTGTGAATCACAATTGGTCTACACTATTAATGAGATAGCACGAAACCTAGGGGAGAGAGGTCAAGTAGATATCATCCTGCTTGACTTCTCAAAAGCTTTTGATAAAGTTCCCCATCATCGTCTTGCACACAAACTTGGATACTATGGCATCAGAGGTAGCACTCTCCAATGGATTAGGGACTTCCTCACAAACAGAACCCAACAAGTTCTTCTGGAAGGACACAAGTCATCCACCGCACCTGTGCTATCCGGGGTTCCGCAGGGAACGGTGTTAGGACCTCTGCTATTTCTCCTCTACATCAACGATTTGCCAGAAAGGACAACATCAGATGCACGTTTGTTTGCGGACGACTGTCTTCTTTATACTCCAGTTAAGAGCAGATCAGACACCGAAACGCTGCAGAAAGACTTGGATTCACTCGTCAAGTGGGAGGAGGAATGGCAGATGGCTTTTCATCCAGAAAAGTGTGTTGTCATCCAGGTTACCAACAAAAGGATGCCCACCAATGGGAACTATAACATCCATGGCTATTTGTTAGATGTGGTGGACTCCAGCAAATACCTAGGAGTTAACATCAGTAAAGATCTGCGATGGGATAACCACATCAACAGCATAACATCCAAGGCAAATAGGACCCTAGGATTCATTAGGAGGAATATGAGGGGATGTAGGAAGCAGGCAAGGGTAGCAGCCTATCAAGGTCTTGTACGCCCGACACTTGAATATGCATGCGCAGCATGGGACCCGTGGAGCTCCAAGCATATACACCAGCTGGAGAAAGTACAGAGAAGGGCAGCGCGTTTTGTCACCCGGAACTACCATGATCGTTACCCAGGTAGTGTTACCCAGATGCTAAAAGACCTTCACTGGGAACCCTTACAGATCAGAAGGCTTAAAATCAGATTAATCCTCCTATACAAGATCCAACATGCCTTGGTCGCAATACCAGCAGATGCGTACCTCATATGCAGTGATGCTAGAACTCGTGGTAGCCACACCTTTCGCCTCCCACATACTGGTAAAGAAGCGTACAGACACTCCTTCTTTCCCAGAACAATAGCGGACTGGAATAGGTTACCATCTGAAGTCGCCTGTACATCATCCCTGGAGGCCTTCAAATGTCAGCTGGATGACTATACCAGAGCCCAGCTGACCACCACTGCATACTAGCCTACCAAGCCTGTTTTTATCCATTTTAATTGTAAATACTTTGAGTTTTAACCTTGTCCGCAGCGCACACCGAGTATATCGCTCAGCAGTTTTGAGTTTACTCGTAATTGGAAGAAGGGGAGAAGAAGAGAGGTAGACCTGTGAAACAATTTTTATACGCCCGTCATTTGACGTCGGGTCGTATTATGGTATGGCGAAGTCCGTCCGTCTGTCCGTCCGTCCGTCCGTCCGTCTGTCCGTCTGTCCGTCCGCCTATGGAACGCAATAACTTGATTATACGTCAAAGGATTTTCACGAAATTTATACATTATGATTGGACTGTGGAGAGGAAGCCGCCTTTCGATTTTCAGGTTCATACGATTTGTCGTTACAGAGTTATGGGACTTAGATTTTTAAAATACAGTGAAAATATACTAAAATAGTTAAAAATTATTTAAAAATCTATTTTTGGTCGAAATGTTTTGAAATTTGGTATACTTCAAGTAGAAAGGATGTTCTTTGACATATGTAACGGGTTTTTAATTTTTTTGTCGCATAATCGAGATATTGTGTGTAATGGGAAGGGGGGGGGGGTTAAATGCACATACATGTTAAGCTAAGGGCAAAATATAGGCGCATGGAACGCAATAACTTGAATATGCGTCAACAGATTTTCATGATATTCATACATCATGTTTGGACTGTGGAGAGGAAGCCGCCTTTCGATTTTCAGGTTCATTCGATATGTCGTTACAGAGTTATGGGACTTAGATATTCTAAAATACAGTGAAAATATACTAAAATAGTTAAAAATTATTTAAAAATCTATTTCTGGTCGAAATGTTTTGAAATTTGGTATACTTCAAGTAGAAAGGATGTTCTTTGACATATGTAACGGGTTTTTAATTTTTTTGTCGCAAAACCGAGATATTTGTAATGCGAAGGGGGGTGGGGTATATGCACATACATGTTAAGCTAAGGGCAAAATATAGGCGCATGGAACGCAATAACTTGAATATGCGTCAACAGATTTTCATGATATTCATACATTATGTTTGGATTGTGGAGAGGAAGCCGCCTTTCGATTTTCAGGTTCATTTGATTTGTTGTTACAGAGTTATGGGACTTAGATATTTTAAAATACATTGAAAATATACTAAAATAGTTAAAAATTATTTAAAAATCTATTTTTGATCGAAATGTTTTGAAATTTTGTATACTTAAGGTAGAAAGGATGCTCTTTGACATATGTAACGGGTTTTTAATTTTTTGGTCGCATAACTGAGATATTTGTAATGGGAGGGGGGGTTATATACACAAACATGTTAAGCTAAGGGCAAAACATAGGCGCATGGAACGCAATAACTTGAATATGCGTCAACGGATTTACATGATATTTCTACATTGTGATCAGACTTTGAAGAAGAAGCCGCCTTTCGATTTTCAGGTTCATCGGATTTCTCGTTACGGAGTTATGGGACTTAGATATTTTAGATACAATGTAAAATTTACTAAAATAGTTAAAAATTCTTTAAAAATGTATTTCTGGTCAAAATGTTTTGAAATTTTGTATACTTCAAGTAGAAAGAATGTTCTTTCACATATATAACAGATTCTTAATTTTTTTGTCACATTATCCAGAAATTATGTGTAATTGGGGGGGGGGGGGGGGGGGTTATATGCACATACATGTTAAGCTTAGGGCAAAATATAGGTGCATGGAACGCAATAACTTGAATATGCGTCAACGGATTTACATGATATCTGTACATTGTGATCAGACTTTGAAGAGGAAGCCGCCTTTCGATTTTCAGGTTCATCCGATTTGTCCTTATAGAGTTATGGGACTTAGATATTTTGGTGTTGTGAAAAAAATCCCAACGGGCGTATCTTGCTGCGTGAGCGTAGGCTTTATTTCTCATTGTACAGCAGTATAAAATGGCATTCTGAGAATGAGAAGATCTGAATGCACTGTAGATGGCGCCACTATTAAAACAAAGTAATTTGACATATAATTTAGTTACTAGTTGAATCAAACAACTATCTGAAAGAATAAAAAGTTCCTTAATTAGATAAATATTAATCGAGTTTCGTTCAGGAAAAGTAACTCTATTTTTAGACAAAGTTCACACTTTCTAACGATAGAGTTATCTCGCTTTACCACTCGGCGATCCGAATCACTGCTTCCTGAACGTCCAGAACATGGGTGTGCCGAAAAACACACTTATCAGGTAAACAATGTCGGCAAAGATGGGAGAGTGAAAATAAAAATCAGGGAATCATGGCACTGCAAGTGGTGGTGATAGGTGCCACAAACGTGCCCAATGTGGAAAAGTTTGGAGAAAGTGATCCGTATGCCTCCGTGGAATTTCAAGGTAAAATTTTTATTTTCGTTGCTCATTCAAGTAAATACAATCGTAACCGGTATCTTCGTGTGTAAGTTATTTTCCATTAACTGCCTTTGTAGTTGATAGTATATCTAGTTTGCATTTCAATCCGTAGTTTTCTTTTTCTTTAATGCCAATTTTGTGAAATGTGAAGAACGAAATGTTTTAATGAAGTGCTAAGAAAGAGGGAGGGGGGGGGGGGTCATTTATCATCAATCCAATGATCTTCAGTTTTGTGTGTATGTATGTACATGTACTTCTTTGATCAAAGAGACTAAAGTGTAAGATTTTATAATAAGAAAACCAATGGAGAAGGATTTTCTTGAAGTTATTCTTTAAAGTATGAAAATTGTGAGTTTTAAAGTAGATATTCTCTGTTTGATGAATGACTTTAGAAATACCACAAAATTATGTAATTTTTCAGGAGTGAAAAAGAAGACAGAGTACATAAAATCAGAACTGAATCCTGTCTGGAATGAGGTATGTTTTGCATATTGTGTGGTTTGTATTTGGGTGGAAGTGGTTGAATAGGGCAAGGGGGGGGGGGGGGGTGGAGGTTTGAAGGTGGTCATTTTTTACCTCTTGACCACATAGTTGGTCTAGACACCCTTAATCACTTTTAGGGTAATTAGTTTTGGATGACTCACTGCATCATTTGTGCAAATAACAACAATGACCTAACCCCCCCCTCCCCCCCCCCAAAAAAAATTATATACCCTTTCAAACTTACTTGCCCTTTTCTGACTATCACCCCCTATCCCCCCCCCCCCCCCCCCCACACACACACACCCTAACACCCATTTGAATGTATCATGGCATATACATATAGATTAATATGAACCTGTACTAAAGTATTTACTAGTGATCGCATATTTCTGGAGGATATTGGGTCAATGATGAGGTCAGTTGGTCACCTGTGTTGTATATATTATTTACATGTCCAGTGTGCATGCCAGCTTAGTGATACATTACACGCTATATTACAAGTTTGGTGTAATCAGGTAATACAGTATTGTGCCTGTGGCAAGGTTCTTGATTGATTACTGCATTTATTACATGTTTAAATGATTATTAATAATTACTTGCATGATAGACTGGAACAATTTGAATCACATATAAATGTGTGTTATTATTTGTATGTGTGTAAGATAGAGTGGGTTGGTTTGGGGGGGGGGGAGCATAAGGTAAAGTTGGAGATCCAGAAAGCAAGAGGATTATAGGCTTTTCTCTACTCTGACAACTATATTTTACATTTTCACTCCTTCTCTTTACTTATTCATGTTTCAAACAGAAAAGTTCATCATTGATTTTTGACTCATGAATATTACATTACAAAAGTACAATTATGACATACACGGATCAGCCTAGCTACATGTAGGCCATTGTCTCATTTCATGGATTTACATACTATATTAACCAACCAAGTTATAAACGATTTAGACACATGGACAAATCGGTAATGAAATGTGCAAAACACTGTATTGTGTATATTTTTCGGATGTTTTCATTCAATGTTAACAATCACATCCAATAAAGTATGGCCTGTCAATTTGTAAAATCATCGACGTACATTTTATTCTTTCAATTTAACAACCGGGTCCTTTAAATTATGACCTGTAACATCGACAGATTCTTTCATATCTCTCATTATATGTATTAAAATCGTCCTGGGTGATCGTGTGCATTTGAGGTATTTTCCTTCCTAGCCCTCTTCCCTTGACCTTCACGCATTCTCTGTATTATTTCCAATTTGATATCAAATGAATGTATCAAATACATTTGTATAAGCAGGATTTTAAATACTTTTACAAACAGACATGCATCATTGCCTGCTGAATAAGTTGGATTCATTTTATTTGTGCTAGTTTAAGGTTGTGACCTACAATGTAAGCACAAAACAGCTTGTCTTGTTGTCTTGACCGAATCGGCTCACAGCAAACTGGCGAATTTTATGCTGGTTCCCTAATTATAAGAGCGGGGGGGGGGTGCGTAGAAGCCCCGATGATGCGCTGGTACCGAATATCCGAGTCGTGAAAAGACGACATGTAAACAATTTTGATTTATCCACGAGCTAGAAATGATAAGTAAAATTCAGAATTGAAGTGAAAATATTTGTAGCGTGTATAATACGGGAGACATAACAGATATAATGAATCACACACTCCCACGGACGTGTTGACGTTTGTATTTTTATGTAAATCGCTGACACAGGTGAAATGAAAGGTAATATGAGGGATTCTACAAATATAATCTTCTATAGACTACTTCATTATAGGGTTTTAAGAGATAATTATTTTACGTATAATGAAATTATTATGTTCGAAACAACTTCCTTGATTTGATCAGGCAATCTCCATGAAAAGTTACCGGTAAATTTGAAAAGTAATAAAAACAGCTGAACAATTCGCCAAACGTGAGATATTTTCAACATGTTTATTTTGTTTAAAAAACAAAACAAAGCAGAACAGAACGACCCCCCTATAAAGAGAGAGAGAGGGGAAAACAATGTTAGAAATGGTAACGAAAATTCTCATCTAATATTTCATAAGTCGACACTGTTCTCGGAACTATGTACCGGTAAATAATGCACTGATATTTTTAATTCCGAAATTGACGCTTGCGAACATGATACCATGATACATTTACAAATAAATGTGTTAAATGGTACAAAAGATATCGGTGACCCATCCCATGGTATTACGTAAGCAGTGTTAAATGCGTTTTGTCCATGTACTGATGATAGCACACAATGACGAGGGAGATAAGCGTATACGTCGTGTTTTGTTCTCAGCTTACATTTAAAACAATGTAACTATAGAAAAGGTCATTACGAGTAAAAAAAAAGGAAAAGAAAGGCATTGTAAGCATATAAAATCCAGGGATCCACTCTGGATTGAGGAAACTTTGGATAAAATAATATTCAAGCATACTCATTCATAAATATTAAAACTATCCTTAGAAAATTCAAAATCAGGTCCACTGCCTTATTTTAGAATTTGAAATAAAAAATCACCCTCCCCTCCCTAGAAGTTATGGATCACCTTTCAGCCAATTATGAATCAATAGTCAAGCTTCATCCGTAACCTTCAGGATCTGTGTCACACTTATGCCCTTTGCCGTGTGGAGCTCGTAAAAACAGTAAGTGTTTTGAATATTTTTCCCTGACTTTGTCGCCATAGCACCTTCTATATAGACAGAACCACAGACAGTGCATGTTTTTAATATACTTTCATTTTCGTGCGTGAACATCGACGGCGGATGCGGCTAGCCAACAGGGGATGAGTACTCCTCCCGGGCACCTGCTCCCACCTCTAGCTTGCTAGGGGTCCGTCGATGCTCAATTTGGTGTTCTATTGTGAGTGCTGTTGAGATTATCGTCAGGATCTTCTTTAACTCATTTGAAAGTGTTGGAGATTAGTAACCGAAAAGTCCTGGTCACAACCCGCCGTGCGTGCTTTTTAAACGTGCGTGTTTGTGGAGGCTACGTGCGCTACGTTTTTCTGAAGACGCAAGGAAAGAAGTGGCAAGAGCACGGAAGGAGTGCGTCATCGCACGTCGCACGCACGGTTATATGGGTGGTTATATACATCATATACTGCGCAAAAAAGTAAGTGCGTTGCACGTACTTACGACTTGCGTGCAACTTGCTTACAACGTACTTTCTCCGAACGTCTTCTACGTTATTGTAAGGATGTCGAATTTACACGCACTGCTAACGCACGGAGTCCTCACTTCCTTGCGTCGAATATGCGTTGCACGTATTTGCAACGTACTTACAACGTGCGTATTGTACTTCTTGTTGAATTCGTAGACAGCACGCAGACAGGACGCAGCGAAAGTTCTGTATGCACTAAAACTTCTACGTCCTGTCTGCGTGTTCCCAAATCCGTACGGAGGCCATACGGGACACGTATTGACAACATACAGACACCGTACGAGTACCCAAGATTTGCCTACGTTTTTGCACGAAGACAGTACGTACGTGCAAATACGGCGGGTTGTGACCACCGCTTAAGTCAATTTTAGTTATTCTAAACCTGTTAACGTGTGTGCAAAAAAAAAAAAAATGAGATGCGGATTTCACGAAAATGTCCATTCAAAAATAGACAATCGATTGTCGATCGCTAAGAGCCTCTCGAATACAATAATCGATTTAATGATGTAATGATGTAGAACTGAAAATCGCCAATCAACAGCGATTTCGTTCCCCCGAAATTCTGTCAAAACTTTTTTCAATAGTGGTTTAATTGGGGAGGGGATGAAGAGGGAGGAGTGTGTGCTATGAAAAAGATCTATAGATCTTCTTTACATTAAATGTATACCCGGTAATTGATTTAACAATAGTTCCTTGTCATAAGTATGTATGTAATTTACTTCCACATTGTGCATCCGGATGGAGTTAAGTTTAATCATCGTATTGTTTTATTACAAGCTAGTACTAGATCGTACATTGAAGTAATATACTTAGTAATAAGCATATATAATACACACTAGTACTTCTTGTACAGGCGCAGAACCGGGTGGAGGAGGAGGGTCAGGGGTGTTTTTTTTTTTTGGATTTCATGAAAAAAAAGTTTACTGGCTGTCTGGCTGAAGGTTATGGCCTTGGCACCTCCCTTTTTTACCATCGCGATTCGTAGAGGGACATATAATGCGTTGTTTGCATAATCCCAATTCCCGTCCCTATCAGTTTGAGTGTCCCGCTCTCTAACCTCTCAAATCGTAGAGGGGGACTTGTAAAGCGCCCCTTGTATACCCCCTTTTTCCTTCATGATCAGATAATGTTGGCTAACTAATTTAGTAAAGGTTTACATGCATCAACCACCACCTTACTTAGGTATGCGTTTTTATCGGATATATAATATTTGTGGGCGTTGTGACCACAGAATGAATACGAGATCCAATAAACCGATGTCCGCCTTGTAAATAAAACTGAATGCACACACACCCTCGCTATTTCAGAATTATTTGAGATCCAACGTCTTTGTCAGTCTTTAAAAAAATGAATAGATAAACGTACGCCATAGGAATGAAACGAAAGTACTATATTTCTGAAAACTGTCAGTGCTTCTTTAGACCCCCATATGAGTTTCCCCTCGTGGTGCACACCATAGGGGTTACTTACCATAGTACATGAAGCAAGTGGGATAAATCCCTGTGGTGCACACCTAGAAATACTAGTAGTAGGTAGTTATGGCTAAGCGAAATGGAAACCATAGTGAAGACAGAGTACCTCAACCTGATGTCTTACCGGTTCATTGACCTATTCAGCTATTGACAAGTGCTTTTGATTGTTATCATATAACTTTTGACTTTGACCTTGCACTTTGACCTTTTTTTTTTTGGTAAGTTTGAATATGGGTTGGTCTTCTGTATTTTACATTCATATACATTTCTCATGATTGGCGGATTTGGGGAGAGATTGGGGGGGGGTCCATCCCATCAGGGGCAGGGCTGTCAAGCTTATGAATTTGAAAACAAATGTGTAAAAATCAGTCAAATCAGCGTCTTCTAGGGAATTGATGGTTGACCCCTAGCATCCCCTTCTAGATCTGCTATACAGCTGCTTTTGGTGTTGTGACATATGACCTTCTCATTAATTATATTGGACTTGGGTTTGAGCTTTTTTTTTTATAAGACAGGATATGTAATCATTTTGAAACAGTGAAGGAACAGTTGTCCACATTCATGACCAGTGTTTGTACATGATGTACTTGGTACCCTGACTTTTAACCTTGTGTTTGGAAGGGGACAAAGAATAGAAAGGAAGAAAGTGGAAGAGGGGTGGGTTGCAGTGGGGGGGGGATGGAGGAAGGCCCCGAAGGGTAAGAAGAAAGCAGCCAGGAATCAAGTGTCCATCCAATTAGTGCTAAGGTAGTTCTTGTTTTAAAACACTTCTGCAATTTTTTTTTGGTGTAAAATAAGTCTTGGACTCTGTATTTCTAGTATCATAATCCCATAATAGGTAATCAAGCCATTTGATTTGCAATTTTGATACATTATCATAATCTTGAAAGTACAGAATGTAGTGCTGATCTTTGATATATTATTTAATTTTTCAGACGTTTGAATTTGATCTATGTGGTAAAGCATTAACAGCTTCTGATGAGCTGGTGATTGAAGTCAAAGACTATGAGAGAGTGGGGAGAAATAGGTGAGATTATTTAACATATGTTAGCACTGCAAGGGTAGCCTACAGGGATGACTGTCTGGAATGTCTCTGTCCATCTGTCTGGTATAAAACAAAGGAGGTGATCTCCAATAACACCAGGTTGTAGCACCTACAGCAAAACCCCAAAACACTCAATGCAAAAACACAAAGCAGACAAGCACGGAAAGAGACGCATAAGGGACAAGGAACGTCAATGCACAACACAGAAACATCAAACACAAAGGACTACACGTAAACCAACGAGACCAATGGGCAACCGGTGCCGACTTAGGACGGCCATCTGCCATGGAAATAACAGAAGGTGTGGTTATCCTGGATAACGTGCGCACAACAAGTATAGTCACACTTTCGTACTGTCACACTTTAATATGAATGGCTAGAACTTAACTGATATGATTGCAGTCTTGCAGGGATGGTAAATCCTGATGAGACTCAACAACCTGATGAAGGTCAAGGAAAACTGCAAGGTCAAGGTCATATATTTAGGGTCAAACATATGACAGGTCACATACATGTTTACCAGTATTTAGGGTCAAACATATGACAGGTCACATACATGTTTGCCTGTATTTAGGGTCAAACATACAACAGGTCACATACATGTTTACCTATATTTAGGGTCAAACATATGACAGGTCACATACGTGTACCAGCTTTTGAACAGTTTCTATTTATTATACATTTATATACATGTATATATAGCTTTCATCAAACCAAACGAACGATACTAGTACATGTAGTATCCTAGTATCTTGTTCACATATCATGATATATGTAGTAGCAGACTTTCAGTGTTATATGTTAGACTCACTACTGTAATTTTCCTGCTCTCAAAATGTCAAAACATAGAGCCCAATTCTCTTCCACATTGCATTGTTTGATTACTTAATTTGTCATAAATGGGTTTTTATTATTACATGCTTTATAACAGGCTTCTCCCATAGAAATAAGCCCCCTAATTTCATTACTTAGTTCTATTGTTCAAATACAAAGTAGTATTACCCAGCTAATAGTGGTTAATTGGTGACAGCTACTGTTCAGGTCAATTTGACTATTTTGTTTTTGCATGTTTCATTCTGATTGGACTGAACTACCATTGCAAGTAGATAGAATTATGCAAAAGTAGAAATAATATAGACTCCAGGTCAAAGGTTATTCTAAGGTCAAGGACAAGCAAGCTTTGGAGATACATGCACAAAAAGTATGCATGATGGATTTTTGTACTGCTGTAGAACATGTAGAATAACATATGATATCTGTGCTTTGATTTTGTACAACAAAAAACTTTGAATTTACTATATCACGCTAGTCCCTTGCATAAAATACATATTGAACCAAAATTTGATTATCTATCTACAAAACATTTGCGTGCAGTCTGCATCATGATGCAAATTGATAAATTTCTGAATCAGACTAATTGTTCAAATAATAAAAAAGAGGTGGCTATTATACAAAACTTGACAACAGGCTGTTGTGCCCATAGCTGAGAGGATGTGACATATGGTTAACTCAAATCTATAACGTACATTAAAACAAATGACGGTATTGTCAATTCGGAAAAAGACGGACACGGTAAGCACGGTGATGTACATTTTTCTGATAAATGTAGGTATGAGTAATGTCTTATGCTATTTTTTTCGGCGTTTTGATCTGGCCGTAGCATTTCTTTTGTTTAAGTATTGGGAAAATTTATTCGGACAGATGTTCAATTGATTTTTCTCCTATTGTTCACTTTATCAGATGTAGAAAGTTTTACAATGTATATTTCATTGACATATATGAAACGTAATGATGAAGATCATGTTATAGATAGGAAATGTCAACAGGTTGAAGATGAAAATAATTACATGTATATGAAAGAAGAAAAAAAAAGATCATATACAGTGCAATCTTTATAGTCCAGTTTTGTGCATGCATTGTATTTGCATTGTTTTTGCTACCAGGTAATTCTGCATAATTTTGTCATTGAATTATCTTAATCCTAAACATGCTAAACATAATTACATGATTATGATCTTTTGTGCAACACTAGGGCAAAATGTATTTCAAAGTGTCAAGGTCATCTTCAAAATCAAAGTCCAGTTCACCTTCAAGGTCAAGGTTGAATATTTAGGCTTAAAGATGTAAATGACATACCTGATCTTGAACAGTGTTATTAATTACCTTGATTTTTTTTATCTTTAAGAAATTCTTAATGAAAGACTTTCCTACTGTCAATTTTGACAGCAATGAGTTAAAGAAGATCTGACGATAATCTCAACCAAGTTACACTGTCCGTACTAAAGTATTGATACAATGTCTTGATGGTTTTATGGACTCGAACATAAGCACAGCCTAAAGGCCTTTTACCATTTGTTTACTATGTATTTAGTACTATATGTATTCATATTTTTGTCAAAGTGGTTGATGATATCTGAAAGAATATCATTTATGAATTCCATTAGCTATGTCTAACATCTAGATAGTTCACCTATTTTGATCGGCATACATTAACAAAATGGGGACTCTATACCTAAAAGAAATCTGTGTGTTTCTCTGGTTCCATATTATTACAGTGGTCCCTCTATATGTGACCACTCCCACCAAAGACCACTCCCCTTATGTGACCATAATTCTTTAGCATCATGATCAGCATTTTTCAATGTTAAAATACCTCCTATAAGAGACCACCTCCCTTACCCGACCAAAGACTGCTTTTTTCTACTCCAAATCTATCAAAATATAAGAAAATTCCCTCCCACCAGCAACCATGCATGTATATTTACATAATTTAATTAATATCTTGTTAATCCTCCAACTTTAATTACACCAGGTAAATTGACTAATTAGCAGTTAGTGGTAATTAAGAATGTAAATGGCCTTGGCAAATAAGTCAATAACAGGCACTTAATTAGTATTTAAGTTTATATGACTCCAAGCTGTAATTTGTTCTCTCTTCAGTAGTAAACAGAACTTTAAATTTTTTAGTAGTAAGAATTCTAAGTTTTTTAATCATGTAATTGGATGAATGTCACAGATTAAATATTTTACATTCATCTTTAAAATTTCTTTATTCTAAATGAGCAGGTAGTCAATCAGTAGACTCAACTATCAGTAAATGCAAGATAGTGGTAGATACCATATTTATTCTTGTACATAATAAAAAGAATAAATAGATGTAAACAAATTGTACTCGTCAGATAGACTGCTCAAATTCAAAATCTCCCCAAGAAAGACCACCTCCCTTATAAGACCACAAATCAACTGCACTTGGGGTGGTCTTATAAAGGAGGGACCACTGTATTGAATTTTAGCTCACCTTTCCATTTATTGAAGTATTATATTTAATTTTAATTTTTTCTACAGATGAATTTGTGATTATTAATTTTTGGTGCTATTAAACATTGAGGCATGCAGAATCCTCATGATGTCTGACTTTTTAATTTTTAATAAAAGAATTTACGGAGACAATTATTATTGGAAGTTTGTCTCAAAGATAGACGCAAATTACATTAATTCTTTTCCTTTCAGGCATGATAATTAAATTTTGATGATTTTATACTTAAGAGTATAATAAAGAAAGACGAGTAATAAGTACTATGAAACCTGTGATATATCTCACTTCTAAGGTCCCGGGTTCAAATCCCAGATTCGGCAAAGGGTCTTATGTGGGAGGGTAGGTGGTCCCCCACCCAGGCCTCTGCAGGGGGTTTTTCTCCTGGTACTCCGGTTTCCTCCTGCTCCTTGGACCCCCTCATGCCAACATCTGAGCCAACGTGAGATATTAATATAAGTTGTGTAACTTGTTTGATAAACGTAAAATAAATAAAGTTTAAATTTCTAATATTTCTTTCTCTTACAGATTACTGGGTACTGCCAGAGTTCCGTTACGGAATCTTTTACGCGGAGGTACTCAGCAGGAACAGATGAGCATTACCTTAAACGACAGTAATGGCAGACCCCTACAAGTAAGCACAAAGGGGATCTATTATCATAAAGTTACATGTACATCTCTGATCATCCCCAAGCACAGTTTCAAATTTCCTCTTGTCTGTAATTATGATAAACGTTAAGGTGCATGTACAGTAAAAGCAAAAACTGTCAATCAAGCCTGGTGAATTCGTAACTTTAAAGAGAGTACATGAGCAGAACTGTTATATTCAGTGCTATTGTAAAGTTTCCTCTTGACTTGACGGTCAAAACATGATGTACAATAGATATGTCTTTCTTCCTCCAGGCAAAGTTGAATATGAAGGTGTCGTATCGTCCACCGGCCGGTGCTCAGCAGGCTGCCAGTGCTGCTGGTGCAGCAGGCGCTGGTGCTCAACAAGCTCAAGGTATTAATAAACCTGTTGTATATTATGAGTATGACTTTCTTTTGTACCATGAATGATGATAACTTTCAAGTCCTTTCTTTTTTTACTAATTTCCCTAGTTTCATTGATACCACAGATATTGAACTAAATTTTTCCAGTGAAATCTTAATGCAATGTGAAATTTTTTCACAAGCATGAACATGTAATTTGGTTAGAAAGTGAATATTCCTACTTGCTCGTTCGTCGTTGATGTGATTATATGTACATGTATTTTATCATTATTCCCTTATCGCAGACCAAGTTTTAGGTGATACCCTGACTGATGCTCTTGATGGAGATTTGGGGGAAGAGGAAGAAGAAGAAGAGGGACCTCCAGAAATCGACCCTTCCACAGGACAACCAATCATCAAACCTAAAAAGAAAAAGAAAGCCAGAAGACTTGGTCGGAGAAAACTTCTCGAGAATCTTTCCACCAAAAGCACTGATTTCCAGGTTAGCTGTAGATATACATGTAACTTATTTCCTCTTTTTAGGTTCTTTGTGAAGAATTGCCTTTAAATTCCTCTGTAGAGTACTGTAGGCCATTTAACCTTGATCTTTGGCCCATTCCAAATGTATCTTTAAAGAGTGATTAAGGATTAAACTTGCTTTATAGATTTATCATCTAGGTACTGCTACCATTTATACAAGTTATTGTCAATTTATGCAAAAAAAAGTCATTTGATTCAGGTGTCAGATATAGATAAGAAGAAATAACAAAAGATGAAAAAAAAAATTAATATTTTCAGGTGCGTGTAAAAATTATAGAGGCTCGTCAGCTTCAGGGAGGCAACATTCAGCCAGTTACCAAGGTAACACTAAACAATCAGACCAAACAGACGAGAGTCAAGAAGTCGACTACCAGCCCATACTGGAATGAGTCATTCTTCTTCAATTTCCACATATCACCAGCAGAACTTATGGATGAAATTATTGAATTCAAGGTATAGTTATTGTCAAATGATTGTATTGACGTACCCACTGTCATATTGTGCATTAATTACATCAAGTAATCAATAATGTATTATACATTTATTTAAGTCTGACTTCATGCTCAGTCTGATGTCAGGTGTACGGTACAGTAAAGTGCCTGTATTTCCTATTTCATCTGTCTTGAGGGGAATATATTATTGAAAAAAAAACGCAGGTAAAAAAAGGGGCAATTTTTGACAAAAATGCTGATTAATTATATGTATAATTCTTTTCAAAAACATAGACTTGAACATATTTGTCGCACATCAACAAGAAGAAATAAGTGATAGCAAAATCAATATATACCTCATTCACCATGTAAAACAATGAAACAATACATTAAATTTGATGTGCCACTTTCTGACTGTCTCAGCAAATTGATATCTTGGCCAATACCAATTCATGCCAAACTTATAAATTTTTTGGAGTGCCACGTTTAACCTGGAAACCTTAGATAAGACTCTTTCATCTCTATTCACATGTCTTATATAATTCATGATTGACAATTAAGGAAAGAAAAAAAAAACATTGGCAGATTAGAAATCACACCTGAGAGCTTTTTAAATTCTTCTAGCTTTGGATGACACAATCTGAGAATCCTTCTTGCAACCCAATAAAAACATTATGATCTTTCAATAGACGATTTTCACATTAACGCAGCAAACTTGAATTTTAGACACTCTAAGACCCAACATCACAACATTTGATGTTATTTCTTACTGTTACGTCAAAACATATTTGTGATGTCATAGTAAAAAACAACGTCAAAACTTGTGATGTCAGGTCTTGAAGTATCTTAAATGAAAGTCTAGCGGTAATTATGAAAATGGTCTATAACTCTTTTTTTTAGTAGTGCTGGTAGCGTAGTGGTTAGTGCGATGGATTACGAACTCATAGGTCGTGGGTTCGAATCTCACCGTAGCCGAACATTGCAAAACCATTGTAACCTTGGGCAAGTTACTTTACACTGCGTTGCACTCTCTCTACCCAGGAGTAAACTGGGTACCTGGCACATGAGACGAGTTGGCAATGAGAATGAAAAGCATTAGTGCCTGAACAGCAGCTCTGCTTGTATACTCCCAAGGGGGTTGAGAATGCACTGGATTGTACAGGTCTCGCCAGGGAGGTAATTGTGGAAGTTGTGTGAGGCTAAAGAGATCAAGACTATAGACCCCTTCCTTTACCTTTTTTTTGGGGTTCAATTTGTCAGTCAGATCACCATTATTTCCTCCTATTTCAGGTGTTTAATGCCAAGAAGCTGAGATCAGATGCATTAATAGGATCTTTCAAGGTAAGTTTTAATCTTCTCATTTAGTACAAATGTACCTGTAAATCTTCATGTTGTCTGTTAGTTCTATATGCTCATGTCAGATCCTTTCAACTTTGACTCTTAATATGACCAAATGAACATGATGAAAGAGAAATAAGACCTTGATATTTTAAGGAATATACATGTATAATGAGTGCTTAATTTTAGAAGTGTACTTTAAAAAAAACTTTCTATTTCTTGGGAAAGAAAAGCTTGGCTATACTAAAATGAAAAATTCTTCAATTTTATCTGATCTAAAAAGATTCATTTAGATAATCATTTAAAAAAAAATTGTCACTTTTTTGTATTAGTGTGATATAGGGATTGTATACCTGGAGCAGAGACATGCCTACATCAACAAATGGCTGTTGCTAAGCGACCCGGAAGATCAGATGGCAGGGGCCAAGGGTTACCTTAAAATCAGCGTGTGTGTTGTCGGCCCCGGAGATGAAGCACCTGTACGTTTTCATTGATGATATATAATCTTATTTCAGTAGAATGTTTAAAAATGTTATAAATTCTCAGAGTGAAAATTTGAAATTGATATTACATACTAAAAATATTGAAACTGACTATATCATTTTCAGAGTGTATCAATTGCATGGGCTTATTTCTTGCAATCCAATTTCATAGAAATTTCTCCTCAATGTTAAGACACTGTGTTACTCCTCGGAAATGATATTTGAGTTGTTTATTTTGTTACTATGTACTGATAGAGAATTTGATGGATATTTCAGAGTATGAAGACAGCTGGGGATGAAGGAGATGATGATATTGAGAGGTAAGATACAAAATGTAGATCTCACATTCGTGAAAATTTTAAACTCCATGTATATTAAACCATGAATGCAACGTATAGATCAGAAATAATAAAAATTAATGATTGCTTTTACAACAACGGAATTATTGTACAAACACATGTTAAATCATAGGAACCATCAAGTGAAGGAGAAGTAATACCAAAAGAAGGCAAATTCAAACCATGATGAAACTATATAGAAATGTCCTGTTCAATATAAGGTATATTTTGTAATTTTCAGTAATTTGCTGCGTCCTTCCGGAGTACAATTACGTCCTGCAACCTTCCAGCTCAGGTTATTTAGAGCCGAAGACATCCCTCGCAGTAAGTCTTGACTTAGTTTACCATAACACTTCAGAGATTAGTAAATACTACAAACTTGGAAATGTTCGTGTGGGGGTTATTTCACACTTTTTCGCGATTGTATAATTATCACGAAAATAACCCCCTGCATGAAAATTAGAACCAGTAAAAAAGGCTAAAGAAAATACTCCAGATTACGCCAAAATTACCCCCATGCGTACTGTTACAATGTTAATAAGCCGTTTTCACGTAACTGCGTTGCTAGCATTTTGTGGACGGCAAGTACCAACTCTCGTTACGTCACAGTTAAAAATTGATTGTCCTTGACGTCATATTACGGGAAAAGTACTTATTTTGCCGTCCAAAACAACTGGACCGCAGTTATGTGAAAAAGGCTAATTTCGCGAAATCCCCCCCCCCCCCCCCCCCCCCCCCCAGCGAAAGGAAACATGTTTACAGTACATATTCATTTACATACATTGTATATATACATGTACCTAATTGTACACATGCAGATGTAAAGACAAATGATTCTTATCATTCACAGTGGATTCTGCCTTCATGCAAGGAATTAAGAAAGTGTTCGGTGTCGGTGAACCTCAGAAGGAACTTGTGGACCCGTACTTTGTCTTCTCCTTTGCCGGGAAAGAGGTAAATGATGCGGCAGTCATGATCTCTTTTTGTGTAGACTTTTGGCGTCATTTCAGATGATTAATGTTTACAAAATTTACATGTTGCTTGCTTAAAGAAAGAAGATATAGGGTGATTTAGTTTTCAGATTTGAAGAGAAATTTTAAACTGCATTATACATGTACATGTACTGGTATATTCAGTCTTAATTGTAACTATATATAGTCACATGACATGTCGGTCTGAATGACTGAACAGTGTTCGTTTCAGCTATAAGATCATTGCAATTTGCGAAACAAGCTTGAATATTTTTGCTACAATCTAAACTCTTGTGATGTAAAACTTGTTAGGTACAATCAAAAATCATGTATAACAACGATCATCCGGAATGGAACCAGATGTTAAGTATCGGACTGCAGTTTCCTTCAATGTGTGAGAGAATCAAATTCATGATCAAAGACTGGTATGTAACTCTACATATTAAATCTAAATTTTTGTTGTCGTTATTAATATTCTAAGAAATTATTGTTTGATGTTGTAATTTGATTTGATTTGAGGAATTCTCGTAATTCATCAATGTAAATTTGAAATGAAAGTGTTGGTAAATCTTTAATCCGTATACCTTGGTAAAAAGCATTGTTATGTGATATTTGTCTGTCAGTACATATGTATGTCAGTTTGATAATCTGTCTGAAAATATGCAAATAACAAGACAACCTTAATCTTGATTTTTAAACAAGACTCAGTGAGTTGTTTACCTCCTTTAGTAAAATTTATATTTAAATGAGTGTCAATGCTGCAAAATTTATTCTCATGAATATGAGTTTTCTATCTACATGTTAGTAAATTTTCATTGCATCATAATTTTATTCATTACATGTAGGCAAGTTTGCTTGAGATATAAAAATTAATGCAGATTTCATCCCTCATTAATCTTAATTTTGGAATAATTTCTGCTGAAGACGAATTGCTTTGAAATGCTTCAATATGAATGCTACATGTAGGTTGGCTTTATTCTGCATAGTTGTCCAATTTTCATCAATCAAGCAGGGATTTGCAGGGATCAGTCTGTCTGTCCGTCAGTAAATCTATCTGTCTGCCTTTGTCTCACAAGATAAAACTCACAGTACAGAAATACACCATGATACATTTTCATTTCATCATTACACTGGTAGTTTGAATTTTTTTTTCAATTAGTAAGCAGACTCCAAATTCCAAATCCTGCAATCCTGTTTCATTTGCATTAAAATTTTAGGTTTTGAAGGGAAAATTTTATCAAACTTATGGTGTTTTTGTGGAAGTTTACCATTGGGTGGCCTGCAGTAAGCACTTAACCAAATGTATATACATGTATATTTTGTGTTGTTATTATAATTGAGGTTTGGCGTCCATTTTATTTTCTGATCCCATATTGGCATTTGGAGAGGGATATCATATGTATTAATATTGGGCTATTGGTTGAAGATTTTTCGATGTTTGAAAAAAAATATTTTAATGGTTAAACTAATTTATGCATGATATATGCAAATTATGCCTGAAGGAGGTTTACTAATTTATGCATGAAATATGCAGAATACATGTAAATTGGTTTTGCAAATAATATGTAAATCTTTCACTCAGGGACAGACTTAATGAGGATGACACAATAAGCTCAGCAGGTCTTAATTTAAGACAAATAGCATCTTCTGGCGAGATAGAAACGGGTTCGTTGTCGTACAATCTATAGACCAAAGACCTGTAATCACTGTACATACGACACATTTACCCACGCCCTAATTATCAATAAAAACATTGCTATTGCCATATCAACAGTTGCCCAATGAGAAATTGATACATAAATCTATTGGAATCATTTTGAGGTATTTTCCTTTGGGAAGGTCTTTGATGTAAAGTTATCAGTAAAGAAGCATTTAGTAGTCCTGTAATCAAAAAATATTTTTGTCAAATTGTCTATTCAAAACAACTATTTTTTATGATAAAGTTTTATGCTAATTGTATTAGAAGTTAGTCTGTACAAGGCAGCAGGTTTGCTTAATGTTTAGAAATTTGAATGAGAAATTCAAAAAGTCATTTGAATTAAGTACTTAAAATTTATAAAATGAATATATACTAATATGGTTCCTTTCACTGGGGGAAAATTTTGAGATAATTATTATAACCGTGATATGGCAATACACAGAGGGAGATACTAGATGATATATTATTTGCTTCATGTATGCTTTATGTGTTGGTCATTCTGCTTTACTTGTTTGACTGTGCGGGTGCTTTGTCTTACCGATAGTGCTAGCTTAATTAGATACACATATACACAGTGGAGTGTAACATACATGTAGATATGTATCAACAAAAAACTTACTAGAACATGTAATTGATCATTCTTTTTCAGCTATACACTTAAGGTGAAACTACAAGTATATATTACACATACATTCTACACGAGTTTATGATGAACGTACAATTATACCAAATCAGAAGCATGAACCAATCTGCCGTTACCTTGTTTTGAAGGAAAATACAGGAAATGCAGACTTAGTGTATTTTCCCGGCGCGTGAAGAAAGTTTTTGTCTTAGTCCTAGTTAAAAACTAGCAACTGTCATTATCAATAATTTTTCGTTGCATGATTTGTTGCCTACAGGGATCGATTATCGGAGGATGACTATGTGGGGACGCATTATCTCCCCATTTCCCTCATCTCGTCTGCAGGAGGAGAGGGTGATTTATTTTTTGTTAAAAGTTAAAATTTCTACGACACCTTTCGTAGTGTCTGTCTGTCTGCCTGTCCTCTTTATGAGACTTTTGTGCACAACTAAGAATATTGAAAGAGCTTGGATTTTTTCTAACTTTTTTTCAATAAATCACAAAGTAATGGGAAAATAGGCTTTTACATTTTTTCTAAGAAGCTTTGCCAGAATTTTGATCTTACAGGATGTTTTCTGTCTATTTTGGTCTTAACTTGCTTGTAATCAGCCTTTTCTTATAAGTGTACACAAGTATATTGAGTTTTTACTTATGACGAAGATCTGTTGACCTTGAATTCTACCTATTTAGATTTAGCAGCTTGTTTAGATGTAGAATTTTGAGTTCTTGAGATGCAGCTAAAAAGGATTGATGCCTTTTATCACTAAGGAGCGGTTTGCTAAAACATAATCATTATGGCAGTGTGGAGATTTCAGGCTGTGGACTGATGCATCTTGTCGTTTTGTTGCTTGGAATTCTATTTTATTTTGTTATTATTTTTTCTTCCGTGCAGGGACAGAATTAATGAGGACGACACCATTGGAACTAGCTCTCTCGCCATTCCACTTATCTCGTCCTCTGGCGAAAGCGGTATAAAATTTGTTCTTCTCTATGAGAAGGAGGCCATACCAGGAGTTCAATGATTGCTTGATATAATTTGATGTGATAGATTTATTAGCTACAGATTTGTTTTGGCTTTTGCTTTTATGCTTGCATCTATTTTATTTATGGCTTTGCATGGCAATCAATATTCTGAATAGTCTATAGTTATATGTAACCCTTATACTCTATGATAATTAGGAAAAATCTAAAGCAGTTTATTTTATCATAATTTTAGCTCGCCAGGACGAATGTCCGGAGAGCTATTGTCATACCCCCAGTGTCGGCGTCTGCGTTGGCGTCTGCGTCGGCATGCGCGTGCACAAAAACTTTAACCTTGCTTATAACTTTTAAACCAATACAGATTGGGCTTTCATATTTCACATGTGCATTCCTTGTGACAAGACCTTTCCATGGATACCAAAATTTTTGACCTTGTGACCTTGACCTTGGAGATTGACCTACTTTTGAAAAACTTTAACCTTGGCCATATTTTTTGAATGGTAAGTGATAGAGCTTTGATATTTCACATGTGTATTCCTTGTGACAAGACCTTTCCATGGATACCAAAATGTTTGACCTTGTGACCTTGACCTTGGAGATTGACCTACTTTTGAAAAACTTTAACCTTGGCCATATTTTTTGAATGGTAAGTGATAGAGCTTTGATATTTCACATGTGTATTCCTTGTGACAAGACCTTTCCATGGATACCAAAATGTTTGACCTTGTGACCTTGACCTTGGAGATTGACCTACTTTTGAAAAACTTTAACCTTGGCCATATTTTTTGAATGGTAAGTGATAGAGCTTTGATATTTCACATGTGTATTCCTTGTGACAAGACCTTTCCATGGATACCAAAATTTTTGACCATATGACCTTGACCTTGGAGATTGACCTACTTTTGAAAAACTTTAACCTTGGCCATATTTTTTGAATGGTAAGTGATAAGGCTTTGATATTTCACATGTGTATTCCTTGTGACAAGACTTTTCCATGGATACCAAAATTTTTGACCTTGTGACCTTGACCTTGGAGATGATTGACCTACTTTTGAAAAACTTTAACCTTGGCCATATTTTTTGATTGGTAAGTGATAGGGCTTTGATATTTCACATGTGCATTCCTTGTGATAAGACCTTTCATGCCGTACCATAAATTTTGACCTAGTGACCTTGACCTTGAAATTTTACCTACTTTTCAAAAACTTTAACTTGGGCCATATTTTTTGAATGGTAAGTGATAGGGCTTTGATATTTCACATGTGCATTCCTTGTGATAAGACTATAATTTGATAATTTGATTACAGGGCTAATTTATGGAATAAGTTTACTGATTTAAGTAAACTTTATTGGCACTGGGACTTTTTAATCAGAGGAGTTATTTATTGTTGTTGTTGCAATTTACATATGGTTGCCACCGGCGAGCTATGTTGTCATTCTGACAAGTCTGGTTAAGTAAAGGTTTTCAGTAAGATGTATTTGAGATAGTGATTTATAGATTAGAGAGATCTTCTTGGATCGTTGAAAACTCCGAACGGTGATTTCTGTCTTTTGAGGTGGTGATATTTTGCCGAGTTCAACATCTTTATGAATCTAAAACTGTCTCTTAATTTGTAAGACTGGTTTAATATGATTTAGAGCCAAAAAAGAAAAAGGAAAAAAAAAGAAACGACACTTTGTATACTTGTTGGGAAGAATATCCTATTTTTATGTTTCCTTATTTTTATCTTGATTCCTTTGAAAAAAGCCAAGCAATCTGTACTAATATGGTAAGGGTATGGGAATATAAGCCATCCTGATTCACAATTTTTGGCCGGATTGCAAAGCAATTCCGGTCTATAGATTAATGATGTCCGTCTGCCATCAACATTTTGGTTAAAGTTTCTGGTTGAGGCAAAATCTAAGGAACTATATGCAGTAGAAACTTTATATTATACATGAAGCTTGCCCATCACAAGACCTTTCAATTTATGCTGTAACATTTGACCTAGTGACCTTGATCTTGGACTTTGACCTAGTTAAAGATTTTGGTTAAAGTTCCTGGTTTAAGCAAAATTTATGGAACTGTATGCAGTAGAAACTTTATATTATACATGTAGGTTGCCTCTGACAAAATCTTTCAATTTATGCCGTATTAGTTGACCTATTGACCTTGACCCAGTTAGTGACAAAACTTACTTTGCAATCCGGCCATACCGTCTTTAACAGTGTTTTATTATTTTTTTGTCTTGCCAAAGTCATGTTGTAGGAAAACTTTGAAGCATGGTGTTATCTTTTAAAGAAACTAAAAACTGATGTACCTTATTATTCCATCAGCCAAAATTAACATTTTTTACTGAACGTAATAGGCATGCAAGTGCACTAGCTGAAAAGTTGCATGATAAAAATGCACTACTACACTACATGTGTTATAGACATGTGTTTAGTCTCTAAAAGTTCTTCACATTGAACTCCTGGTTGGTAGCACGCTAGTATGTTTTAGGTTCCCAGACTAACATGTAAATACTAGGGAAAAGGGAAGGGCAAACAATATGGTACCTTCAAATTTATCTATCCAAATTTCTTGAATTTACAGTATCGTAAACATGATTAAACTTTCTATCAGGTGGAATATGCAGAGTAACATTGTAAAGAAATCTCTTTTTAAAAAAATGTTAAAAAAGAGTTATTCTCATCATGCTGTATTATATATTTCTGACATATTCTTTTATTCTTTACTTTTATACATGCACTTTCCATTTATTCATTAAAGGATATATTTCAACAAATGTAAATTGAAAGTAAAATATATATAAAGTACAAGATGTATTCAGAATTATATGCTTTATAAATTAAATATTAACACTTTGGACATGAGTTAGTATTGAATACCTATATGCATGCCGAATTCAATATATATGTGAATCACATGTCACTCATAAATGAAGTTGTTATCAAATTTGCATATTTATATTTTGTTACAAGGAGAGCAATTAACTGATGCAGGTATTGAGCACAGGTGTTTGATGACAAATATTTGTCAGCCATTGGTTTAAAGTCTTTTCAATATTTTCAATTATTTCTTATTCGTATTGTCTATTGCAGAACCAAATAGAAAAACTAAAAAACGGCAAATCTTCAGAGATGGTTATCTAAATTTAGCTTTATTTTTTTTTCTCACGTTTTGATGAATGCTTGAAATTCTAAGTCATCAGGAATGTTGAGCATAAGATTTTGCATTCTCGGTACCAGGTCATGGTATTTGCACTTGGGATTTATCAATAAAAATACCATGGGGTACCGAGGATCAGGCTTTTCTGCTTGTAAGCAAATTTTTTTATTTGAATGGCAGCTAGCAGTAAGTCAAGTTATTAAGCCTTGACAGTGCGAATCCATTTTGTCGTAAGGTCATATCTTTGTTTTAAAACGAAGGCTCTGAATGTTTCAGATATTACAATTTTTATCTGGTAGTTGGTCTATCTACACTCTTTGTAATATATATATTTATATCCTCCTTGTCCAAGAAAATTAGGTCATGTCAGGTCAAGGTCACTTTATTCTTTTCTTGATAAACTTTCAATTTGAATCTCGACAACTTGATAAACTTTCAAATTCATCTGTATTATTATGCATGTTTAATTCATGATGCACGTAAAGAAAAAAAAATTGGATTCAATTTTAGGTTTAACATTGAATTTCATCTTGTATATTCACAAATTTCATGTATCTTGATGTTAAATCACTATTTTTTTTGTACATTATTAAAACAAAAATCAAGTTCATGCATTTTATTAAGAAGGAGAAGAAAAAAAAAGCAATCTGATGAATTTCAAATATGCTGTATATATACTGATGTATAAAAAGTTTCTTTAATTTGAATAATTTCATAAAGTTCTGTAAGAAGTGAAAAATTCTCCTCAAAGTTCACAAATGAACTGCATACAATCATAAATGCATTTATTATTAATATTTTGAATATTTTCATTGATTTATCTATATTTATCATTTTATGTAGATACTGTACAAGACATTTCTTTAAAGCTGTAATTCATTTTTGACAGGTTTCTTGCCTACATATGGACCATGCTTTGTCAATTTTTATGGATCCACCAGAGAATATTCCGATCTGCCTGATGAATATGATGATCTGAATCATGGAAAGGTAAACAAAAACAAAATTTAAAAAAAAAAGGAAAAAAGAAAGAAAAATTCCCACAAAACATTTTGGAAACGATAAAAGATCTCCATATATTTGTATGAAAGGTTACAGTTTTCCTACAGATATTGAAAACAATACTGATTGATCCAGACAAATCTAGTACTATAGATTGGTAAGAAATTTCTGTAGTTAAGAGATCTTTATGGGCAAGCTTTGTATTTGTTTCAGGGAGAAGGGGTAGCCTACAGGGGTCGTGCCCTGTTAGAACTTGCCACGACGCTCGGGGAATATCCATCAATCACTACCGAGGAAATTAACAACGACGATATACTCAGAGTCCAGGTAAAAGATTATTATTGAAAGAATGATCATATTCTTGTAATTAAATTGTTACATTGTTTACATAATGGTTTTCTTTCAGGCACAATTATACTTTGTTTGAAAGCTTAAAAAATGTCTGTGTTCATTTTCATAGCCATCATGTAGATCTCATATTTCAATATTAAATTTTCATCTTTTCACTTATGATTTTCATTGTACAGCATAGAAATGAGATGAAAAGATGTTTTCTACATTTATATACTCAATAAACCATTTTCCGATCTTGTCAGAAAGCTAAAAATGTCCGAGTCAAAATCTTTTGGCGTTGTTTTGTATTATAACGTCACTGTTAAAAGACGCAATTCAATTGTGACTTAACAATGAAAAAGTGCGCTAAAATTGCCTACCTCGGACATTTTTCATCACTTTGTCAGCCATTATGAATTTCGGCAAGTGGCCTATTGCCTTATAGAGTGCCCTTAAATAATACAACAAGTTCCCTGTTTATTATAGAAATTTATGAGGAGGAGAAAGTACAAACTACATGCAGCATTTATGAATGCCACAATGGTCAGTGCTATAGATGCTCCTGTAGAATTTGAAGTCAGCATTGGTAAGATTCAAATTTATTTGAATGCTGTAGGTAAAGGTTTCAAAAAGCATTCATCTGCACATTTTAAAGAATCCAAGATGGTTTCATGGCACAATGCCCTGTGAATATGTAAAAAAATACATTAAATTCACCAGTTACACCAGGAAAAGTTCATAGGCTATTAATGATTCTATGCATGTACTCAGAATTATAATTTATCACTTTCATTTCTAATGGAAATGTGATCAATTTCCTTTATATACCTGTCTGATACGAACCAAATTTCAAACTACATGTACCATGAATGCAATCTCAGTCTCTACCAAATTGTTTTATTTTCTCTAGGTAACTATGGCAACAAATTGGATGAGAACACGCCCCCATGCCCCTCGACGACCCAACCCACCAATGCCGTATTTGACGGCTGCCATTACTACTTCCTGCCGTGGGGTGGCACAAAACCATGCGTTGTCGTTGAGTCCTCATGGGAAGATATCAGCTTCAGACTGGAGGCCCTCAACAGTCTGCTCAAGACCATTGATACATTGGTATGAATCAAAGATAACTGTTCTCAAAATTAGTTATGTCCCGGCCTGTACATAATGTATATTACATATATACATGTAGATGAACATTGGTACGAATTAAAGATAACTGTTATTAAAATTACTTATGACCCAGCCTGTACCTATACTGTATTATAGATGAACTCATTAACAGAAAAGGTATATTTTATAGAAATTCTAAGAATCAGATAGACTTAGATGAACTATTCCAATGTAGCATATTCACTTTTTCCGATAACCAGAGTCACTTATTTGGCACTATATCTGATGTTGTAAACTAATTGTGATATCATAAATTCCATGGAATTCCAAGCTTTCTGAAATTCTGAGAAATGATGGTACTACAGTATATTGATGTTACAGTTCACATTTTATGCTGTGACTTGTCAAAATGGTTTTATGGCAGGTATCACTTAAACTGAAAATAACTCTATATAAAGAGACGATTTCTCGCCAAGTTGACATTTTTTTTTGCAAAATATTACTACAGAGTTAATGAACTCCTGATAATTTTTCTATTCATTCATAATGATATAGATGATTGTTATGTACAGGAAACCAACATAGAGCAAGTAAAGATAGGTCTGCAAGCAAAGTTACCCACACCAGAACTAGCTCAGCTCCTAATATCACTAATAGATCAACTTGTACAGGACTGTAGGTAAGTCAAGGCCTATACTCATAGTGTTGTTTGTGGACAAATCTTGTTTCACCTTCTGTGAGAGTTCATGCAGTGTTTGAATCCCCTCTCAAGATTTTGTGCAACGTAGAATAAAGAATTACATCTGAAGTAGCAAAAGATAATGGGTATAATTTCTTGAAGTATCATTTAGAAGAAGTGTAAATTCAATGCTTAAATTGAAATATTCTTCTATCATGAATAATCTTACTTGTTTTTGATATAGGAAGCCCCTCCCCCAGCCTGTTACTGGCCGTCATGTGACCAATGAGCTTGACAGAATGACTAGACAGTACAGGGAGGCAGAGTTACAGCACATAATAGAGAGTGCCACAAACCTCAAAAACAACGCTACAGATATCAACGAAACATTGTCAGACATCGAAGGATATCTACAGATACTGAAAAATGTAGCTCAGGAGGTACAGCACCTATATTAGAAATTCCTGATATTAATACAATATATTTTTCACTAACCTTCATTGTCAAGCGCTGTATAGATAAAAAAATGTACATATCCCCATGTGTCATTTTCATGTACTTTATTTACTATGTTTTATGTAGCCCCAGAACAGTATGCCCGACGTGGTGGTGTGGATGATCAGTGGAGAGAAACGTCTAGCTTATCACAGAATACCGGCAAATGAACTGCTGTACTCACAAAATCCCGATCACATGGGAAGACTGTGTGGAAAACTTCAAAGCTTACAGCTTAAGGTTAGTGATCTTAAGTCAATGACATCTGCATTTTCATTGAAGAACCATATTTTTAAAATTAATTCTTCATGAGGTGATAAGTTGTATTACTCATATTTTAAAGTACAATGCTGTAAACATGGTTATTTTCATTAGGGAAAATTTCACAATTATAATATCAAGATGTTACGAATTTGGGGAAATATGATATATGATATAAGATATCAATGTCTCTGCCTTTGTAAGAATGCAGCAGGCTATTTTAATGTGGGTCCCTCGATTCTTGAAATATGCGAAAATTACCCCACGCAAAATTTTCGTATTTTCAGTAATCAGAATTCTACCGGTTAAGTTGAAGGAACATACAATTTACATCTTAGCTAGTCCCACTGTACAGTGTATAGCACAGTTTCGAGTTTGATTTATTTTTTATCAAAATAATACCTAAATTTATGCTAATGATAGAACTGAATTATTTTTGCTACGGTAACCCTGTTTTAGAATGTTGTTCTAAAGTTCTACCAAATGACAATTCTACGTGTATGACAATTCTATTAGGTACATGTATTTGTAATTAACAGTACCCAGGGTGTAAGAATGAGAAGGACAAGATAAGCACTGTACCTGGATTACTCCGGATGAAGCTATGGCTTGGATTAAGTACGGAGGACGATGCTTGGCATCACATGCAGTCAGAGGGAGAAATGGCTGTCTTTGCTGAAACGGTAGCAAGGCTTTTGTCAATCTTTGCCTAATAATTTAAACAGGACTTAATGGAACTTTTGTTGTAAATAGTGAATTTAAACTGATTAGAAGTTAACTTATATGTACTTAGGGGCTACCATGAGTGTGTTTTACAAAAACTGACAGGGTATCGGCGAATCCCCTGTCAGAAATTGAGTAAAACGGATGTTTCTGACGGGATTGGCTGATACCCTGTCAGTTTTTGTGAAACATCAGTATGGTAACCCTATTGCAGTTTTTTCATTGCTCAACTAATCATAATGCACGTTGCAAACAAAGTGCATTAGAATTATGTTTAGTTGAAATTTTAGATGTTTATAATTAAAGGAAAGTGGAAAACTCCAAGAGTAGGAATGCGTATACATTGTAAAATCTTTGATACACAATACACTGCATGTAGTCTGTTAAGTGTGATGTGAATATATTAAGAAAAGTTTTCGTTTCATTTTCAGTATGAGAATGAGTGTAACATTCCTGTGGTTGGATGGACCAAGAAGGGACCACTAGGTAGACCTAAATGGTCAGACAGTCAGGGAAAGGTAACCTTACACATATTTGTACTTCAACATTTCAAATGTAAATGTACAAAATCTCAAATTGTGCAGAATTTCTAATCACCCTTTATTCCAATACACTATATTCCAATATTCCAAAAATTTGGTGATATACAAAATGTTTGAGACTATTCAGTGTTTTATTCATAATTTCTTCCTAATAAAATTGCATCTGGTATTGTGACACTACAGCGATAAGATTTCAGCTCCGACGTTCCCAGATTTATTTTCATAAATGAAATACATGTACATGAACTTTCATTTACAAAAATGGAAAATTCCAAATTTGTCCCCAACAAAACATGTTTATGAAGGATTATACTCGTATTGATTTTGAAGTACATGTACATGTCTATGTAACTTCTAATGATTTGCTGGATATACACATAAATGCAAGCGTGAATTCAAATTCTAAAATGACTTGAAATTTTCTCCCTATATGCACCATAGAACTCGCCTGGTGTAAAATCTCCAACAAACTTCCAGTGCGCTTAGCTCCGCCCATTCACATGCTATATTAGAGTAGAAATAACACTTAGCTAGCCGTGGTTCATTGTCCAGTAATTCCACGCAGCTTGGTGATAATTTGATTGGTTCATGCGACTCGTGGAATTACTGGACAATAAACCACGGCTAGCTTGTTGTTATTTCTTAATTATACGTGTATGTGTACTTACTGTTCAAAGTACGTGTGTTAGCACTTTGATTAAATGCATGCATAATACCCAAAAATATTTCTAAAAACATCTTGGATTTTTATTGCAGTGTAAACTACCAAAGGAATCATTTGAGCCTCCACCTGGTTGGAGATGGGAGGGAGATTGGTACATAAGTCCTGAACTCAGGTATGCTGTTTTTGATTTTGATTTATACAAAGTTTTAGGGTTTTCCTAGACGTGGTGCATGTGTATATTATAAAGAAAGTTGATGACAAGAGATAGTCATTTCTATGTTACATGGAGATATAATTTCCAAAATAAACTTTCAATCATTTGTTTTTGTGTCGCCTGCGAAGCACAGCGACACTTTTGGATCACTTTGTCTGTTGTCCGTCTGTCTGTCACACCCCATAACTTTTGATTGGTAAGTGATAGGGCTTTGATATTTTGCATGTGTATTCGTTGTGACAAGACCTTTCTACAGATACCATAATTTTTGACCTCATGACCTTGACCTAGATATTTGACCTACTTTTCAAAAAATCTTATACATGTATTTGCTATATCTTTTGATTGGTAAGTGATAGGCTTTGATATTTCGCATGGGTATTCCATGTGACAAGACCTTTCTAAACATACCATAATTTTTGACCTCGTGACCTTGCCCACTTTCCAAAAAAAACTAAGATTGGCTATATCTTTTGATTGGTAAGTGATAAGGCTTTGATATTTCACATTTGTATTCTTTATGACAAGACATTTCTAAACATTCCATAATCTTTTACCTAGTGACCTTGCCCTTGATATTTGACATACTTTCAATAAAAAAATATCCGCTTCGCAGGCGACACAAGCATTCCTCAGATTGCTATTTTTAATTGTATGATTCACTTCCTACTGTATGTGTACTTATTTTTTGCGGGATTCATATTTTAGCGGAGTTAGCGGTGCTGAGACTGCACTTATTCAAGATTACGCTAAATCATGAATCTCTTATATATTAATGTGGAAAACAAGTCATAGCGCTAATTCATGATTACACTAATATGTCAATTTACCCAATTCTGCTCTGTTTCCGCTAAAATTTGGTTGCGCTAAAACAAGTACACATACAGTATGTACTAGTTTCATCATCACATTGTATTTTTCAATCAGTGAAAAAACACATATTATACACAAGTACATGTACATACATGTATGTATATGTGTATATGCAATTTTGCTTTGTAAAATTTATGTATTATCAGGGTTTTCATTAAGAGATCTTTGAGGCGGCAATTCAGAAATTTAAGGTGGATCTTCTGAGCACTTAAATGTGAGCAAAGAAGTGATCAGAGGAAATCCGAATTGCTAGTTTTTGTTATCTGAGTCACCATTATTTCGCTTTTTGTTGTCCCTTATTGAAATCCCTGTATTATTCATTATGAGGCATATGAAGCAGTAAATGTCTGTACCTGTTTATATTGAAGGCACATGTACACGTACAAATTGTCTTTAAAAAAAAGCTCAAGGTTGTCCATGCATGAGTTGTCTCATTTATCATATCATTACGTATCCCTTTTTACAGTATGTTATTTGACAAGGACGCAGGTCACACTGTGTATATGGAGGATGTGTACGAGTGTCAGTCACGTTTACCGGCAGCCACGTGGATGCCAGCTTCTGTAGCATGGACTGATGTGGTAAGCTATCCATAACGTAATTTCTAAAGTGTAGATGCACCTTAAAAAATAACTTTACACCTGAGTAAATACACATGCAGATTGCTTATCATCTACATGTAGGTTTAAATGAAATATTTTCTGTGCATGCAGGTAATTAAACAAAACAGGTGGTTTTCTAATCATTTACCTCAATTTTCATGATAATCTAAGATTTTATATATATATTTGTTGAAATATCACCAATTTCTACTTTAAACATTTTAAAAAGTGCAATGGTTGTCAAAGTTCAGTTTATAGGAGGTTTTCTTAAAAACGATTTTACAATCCCAAACATGTTATGTAAGGAAACTATTATATTTTGAAGGGCAACTTGTTCTGGTGAAAAGGGTAGATACATCTGTATATAACGATACAAATTTTCATAATAATCAGGTTTACATTTGCATGTACGTAAAATGTGATTTTTCGTTGTTTGGATCTTAATAATAACTAACAATGATGACCAGATTTGTTAGTGATTTGTTACTGAAATACTGACCGCATGTTGTACACGTAAAGGCAAATTTTTATAACATATACATGTACGTAATATATTTGTTTGAACAGAAACAACTTACATATTGATATGTAATAGATTAAGCTGTAAAGAAATTTGAGCACTTACCTGTATGTCTTCATACCATATGGAGACTGAAACTCTGCTCAAACACATTGGCCATCACACCAATCTATGAACGAAGTCATGTGAACCATATCGTTTGGAACAAAGTGATTCACAAAGAATTCCTAATCATTTCTGAACACACCATGTGCCAAATAGCAGAAAAATTCCCATGGCTTGATTGATGATAATGAACTTGTAGATTGATAATTATCATTATCATGCAAACACAGAGTCTAAAGGTTGATTATGAATCAGTAATACACATATTTCTGAACTCAAAAACACCAAAACACAATTTTTTATTCATCATGTGCAGTAAGATAAGAAATTTTGAAACTTACCCATTCAAAGATAATCGAGTTTCATGTATGAATGCACTTTTTACCTAGGAACAACGGTCAACATAAAATAATTACGTTTTCGAATCAGTACTTGTGAGCCTTATCAGTTGGAACAGTGAGGTTCTGAAGAAACTTGTTCACATTTCTGAACACACGCTGTGCCAAATGACAAAATCACCATTATAAAACATTTCCTTTCTGGTGACATACTTTCTGATGTCTGCTTATACACTGTAAGTTCACAGTAAGTCTGTCTTATCCAATGGAACAATGAGGTTCAGAAAGAGTTTGTGTACATTTCTGAACACACACTGTGCCAAATGACAAAATCACTGTTATAAAACATTTTCTCTCTGTTGAAATACATGTACATGTACTTTCTGATGTCTGCTTATACATGTAAGTTCATAGTAAGTCAGTCTTATCCAATGGAACAATGAGGTTCAGAAAGAGTTTGTGTACATTTCTGAACACACACTGTGCCAAATGACAAAATCACTATTATAAAACATTTTCTCTTTGTTGACATACTTTCTGATGTCTGCTTATACATGTAAGTTCATAGTAAGTCAGTCTTATCCAATGAAACAATGAGGTTCAGAAAGAGTTTAATGTGCATTTCTGAACACACACTGTGCCAAAAGACAAAAATTTCTAAGCATAATACTTTACCTACATGTAAGTTTTAATCTTTAAAAAAAAATCATCTCTAGAGAAGTGTTTATCCTTTGAAACAATATGGTTCAGAATGAGTTTGTTTGCATTTCTGACCACATATTGTGCCAAAAGACAAAATTACTTCAGAATTTCTATTGATAAGTATAAATAATGGGAATCTATTAGGGGAGACAAATAGATTCAGAATATACAGTGTGTCAAAAGACAAAATCATCCGTTAGAACAGCGGGAACAAGAAGGAGTTACTTAATATTTCTAATCATCTTACCTTAAAAGTTCATAAATTTGTTCTCATGATATTAGTCTTATCATTTAAAACAATGAAAACTCATAAGTGCACTCTAAACACTAACTTGACATGAAAAGTAGAAATCATAATAACCTTGTCCTTTGGAACATTTAGGACCAGAAAGAATAAATGAACATTTCTG
Organism: Pinctada fucata; assembly: GCA_028142955.1. Classification (NCBI taxonomy): domain Eukaryota; kingdom Metazoa; phylum Mollusca; class Bivalvia; order Pterioida; family Pteriidae; genus Pinctada; species Pinctada fucata. Next base: position 14,228,254 of record AP027105.1, read on the forward strand.
ATCACACACTGTGCCAAAAGACAAAATCATTTTACCCTTGATGTTCTTAGATCAGTTCTCGTTATTTTAAACTTTGCATTCAGAGCATTTAGAAATTGGTTTGACTTCAATATTGCTCCTAAATATAAAAACACAAGAACCTTGTCCTTTGGAACATCGAGGACCAGAAACAATTGATAAACATTTCTGATCACACACTGTGCCAAAAGACAAAATCATTTTACCCTTGATGTTCATTTATCAGATCTCATAATAGCCACCATAACATGAGGACGGTGAGAACTTGGTTTGACTTAAACATTTTTCCTAAAATTAAAATCACAAGAACCTTGTCCTTTGGAACATTGAGGACCAGAAACAATTGATAAACATTTCTGATCACACACTGTGCCAAAAGACAAAATTCTCTCACATATGATTAACAACAGATTTTTTTATATACATGTATTGGGTTTTAGCCGTATCATTTAGAACATTGAGGCTTAGGTAAAATCCTTCTACATCCTGAACTAACACTGTGCCAATTGACCAGACTATGTAGAATCTAAACTTGATGCATAGAAATGAGTCTAAAGCTTATGAACTCTATGGTTTGGAACAGTAAACTTCAGGAGATTATAATCACTTCTGAACAAATGCTGTGCCAAAAGACAAAGTTATTTGGTCTATTCCTTCCTTTCCCAGCTGGGACGGTATCCGAGGTAATGAAATTTTTACGTCATCAAATTCTATGGGAACAAGCAGAGAATTAAGGGAAAACATGCTTCAAATATGACGAAACTATTGAAATTTTTCATGACGTCATAATGTGTTTACGTCATATACCATCCAAAGAGGGAAGTAACTCTGTGTATCTAACAGACAGAATTTATACCTAAGTGTTCATGAGTGAAAGTGCCGCAGTGGTAATCTTATCTTTTGGAACAATGAGGTTCAGAAAGAATTTCTTATTACTTCTGAACACACACTGTGCCAAAAAACACAATTACATATGCTTCATGGTAGATGAAATTCTTAATGCATGCTGTAATTGTTGTTAATTTATAGACCTTATCGATTGGAACAATATGGTTCAGAAACGGTCTGATCTTATTTCTGAACACACTTTGTGCCAAATGATAAAGTTTCTCCCATTTTTTTAGCTATACATTATATGACCATCAACTTCGCTTATACAAATGAGTCATAGTAATCAATGTAAACCTTGTTTTTTGAAACAATGTGGTTCAGAAACTATCATTTTCATTTCTGAACACACACTGTGCCAAATAACAAAATCTACAGTAACAGGTTCTGAGGTTTGTTAAACATTTTCTATTCAATGGTTAGAAATCTACATTCACTAAAATTATGATATGTTGATAGTGAGATGTTTTAGATAAATGTTACCATTTGATACAATGTAGCTCAGAATATCGTACTTTCATTTCTGAACACACACTGTGCCAAACAACAAAATTCTACTTAGTAATAACTGAAATCAGGAGTGTATCATTCAGTTACATTTATAACAAATTGTAGCAGTCATATACACTTTAACTATATGTATTTGGTAGGAGAGAGATGTCATGGATAAACTTTATCATTTGATACAACGTGGTTCAGAACATTTCAACCTCCTTTCTGAACACACACTGTGCCAAAGGATGAAAGTCTATACTAACTTTCTAATCAATGAATGGAACACTTTATCATTCATGAGCTATGATAACAATGTACACTTGAAATTTGGGTGGAATGAGATATATCTTATTATTTGATACATTGTGGTTCAGAACATTGTCCTTTCATTTCTAAACACACATTGTGCCAAACAGCAAGAGTATATACAAAGTCAGTAAACTGAAGTACATGAACTGATTTCTTTCTTGCTTCACTTTCGTATAACAATGAAATGAAAGTAAACCTTATTGTTTGATACAATGTGGCTTAGAACGACATTGCTACTTCATTTCTAAACACACATTGTGCCAAACAGCAATAGTCTACACAAACTTTTCAATAAATAAAAATTGCCCCTTTCCCTTGCTATGAATTAAATATCACTTCAAATCTGTCAAGGATGTACATGTAGCAGTAATGAACTTTATAGTTTGATACATAGTGGTCTAGAATATGTATATCACTTAATAAATTCTAAACACACACTGTGCCAAACAACAAAGGTCAAATTTCATACAACAGACAACTATGAGGAATACCAGTATATCAATCAAACATGATTATTTTAAAAGCATTTTGAAGACAGAAAGTATTTAACCCTCCAGTTATAATAAGATGTTGTAAATTAGGAGACAAGTTTTGTGCTTGATACCAGAAAAAATTAGATAAAAAATGAAATTATTGATATTAAAACAGTTATTTTAGAAATGAGATATTGAATAAATGAATGAAATATGTTAGATTTTAATTAAAACTTACAGAACATAAAGCAGACAGTTTAAGTTAGCAATTATGTGAAGATGACAGTATCACTTACCATTCCGTATATCATTGATCATTCCTTCCTTCTGAATTAGTAACTGTTCTTTCTCTAGTACAAATCAGGAATTGATGTAGATTTCAAAATGTTTTCAGTATTTATATACTTAAATAATGATGTTGGAGTAATTTTTCTCACTATTTTATTGAAAATTAGTAAGTACATTATTGTTAATTAATTACCTTAGTAATTATGTGCTATCAGCAATTATGCGTTGTATACTCAGGTAATTGTGCACACCTGTGCAATGATCTGTGCTTATCATAATCACTCCTTAAATGATCCTAATATGTTGTTTTCATAATTAATGAAGATTTAATTAGTTGACTTAAATTAGAAAATTGCAAATGGAGATGATGTTGAAAAAAAGTTGTGAAATTTTGCAATAGTCTTAAGAGAAAATATCAAATTTTCTTTCTTTCTTTCTTTCTTTCTTTCTTTCAAAATGTTGTTAAGAAAAATAGAATAAAAGAAAGAGGTTATTAAGTGAATGAGTGAAGGACATTTTTTAAAAAGGTCAATAATTAAATTGAGAATTTGATGTCCTGATGGACTTTGATGAAGGACCTTATCTATATGAAGCAAAAAAAAAATGTAAAGAATTATAACTTTGCATTATTTTTCTCATAGAAAGGAGATACCTTACCGTCCAAGGAGGAGACAGACTTGCCGCCAGGTTGGGTGTGGGAGGATGAATGGCAGATAGACTTGTCCAGAGCTGTTGATGAAGAAGGTAGGTGCCTACAATGGTTGATGCTTATAAAGGTCTTAGTTTAGGGCCACATTTTTATACCCAACAATTTCATGAAGGGGCATTTACAAGGTTTGAGTGATTCTTTTGAAAATTGCATTATAGTTGTAACATAGGAAGGTGCTTGTCATGAATGAGAAGTTATGCCTATGTACATGAAATTAAGTACATACTGGTATATAAATGTATTCAAAAATTTCCACTGGCAGCATTTGTATTGGGCTGCCACATCATGTCTAGTTCTTTATATATTTTGTTTCCTTTTTTTCTTCATGAAAAATAAGCAGTTTAAGCAAAAGAAAAAAAAAAAAAAACAAACCAAAAAACAGGTCAGTCCGACCTTAATTACTTTTCTATATTAGGGATAAAGGCTCTTCTATATTGATCACTGACTGGTGTTGTTAGTATTACTTTGATAGGAAGAAATGTATAGTGATGATGAATGCATGCAGGTACAGTCTACAGTCCAGCTGAGATTCCTCAAAATTTCTGATTTGGTTGATTAACTTTTAATATTACAGGATGGGAGTACTGTGTTGAAGCCATGATGGGTGGCTACGGTCCAGTGGAGAAGAGGTACCACGTGTCATTGTTTCTGATTGGTTGATCTTCTTTTAATTTTACAGGATGGGAGTACTGTGTTGAAGCCACGATGGGTGGTTACGGTCCAGTGGAGAAAAGGTACCATATGTGTCGTAGACGAAGATGGGTCAGAACGAGGAAACTAGTGGAAGATGCTAAAAGGGAAAAACAAAAGGTATTCAAAATAATGATATTTAGACTGTTTAAATATGGAATTGTTAATCTTTACTTAAATTCAGACTTTACATAAATAGGTACTTACTCATATCTATTTAAGGTCAATTTTAATCTGGATCTTACCCGAATTGATAGATTGTAGAGCTAAACTATACAATCTGTGTGGCCTTTGGTACAAATTTGTGATTCAGAACTTAGGATCATTAATTTTACTTATTTCTATAGAAATGTACTGACTACCTGTACATGTACATGTACATAAAAGAAGTATTGATACTATCATGTGATTTCTGATAGTGAACATTTATACATGTTACTTTATATATATAGTAAGAGAAATTTGAATTCTTTAATTGCAATCTTATGTTTCATTTGTAATTTACAATTTTCAGAGAAAGAAGGTACCTGTATGACCTTTACAGTGAAATATCTTTATTTGTATTAATGTGACCTCTGATCCTTCCTGCCATGTAAATGTCCGCAAAATAGAATTTTAATGTTTTGTGCTGCATGAAAATTTACTTCAATGAATATTAATATTCCTGTAAGCAAAATGAGTTATTTTGGCAATTGAAGCATTGCTGAAAAGGGATAATTTCTCTCATGTCAGTCAGTCTGTCTGTCTAACTTGCAAGAAATGTCAGTTCCTCGTACCTGCATGTTAACCATTGAGAGGTCAAGGTCATGCGCTAATGGTAAAAAATTAAAGCAAATTATATTTTTGTTCTTCAACAATCTACATGTAGTTCTTGTATGACTGCCTGAGATTTTCTAAATTAACTTTATTTAAAGTTTTTCAACTGTTCTTTTTATACCTGATTAAATGTTGTATTTTAGAATGAATGGGTTTACACATGAATAACATACCTTGTTGTGCATTACAAGTTTTCTCATTCCTTCCTAGATCCGGGGGGGGGGGGGAAAGACTACTTTATCAAAAAAGCAAATCATAGCATGAATGACGAGTAATCTGTCTTTACTCTTTTCTACTGACCTTTGTTTTCAAATGTGAGAAAAATTATTGTAGATTTTAATTTCATTTTCTTTCATATTTTAGTCAAAGTTGTCATAACTTTTATTTGAAAATACTAAAATCAAGAAAAGTTGAAACATTTTTGTATAGTGAAACATCTTTGATGATCCTTCTGATATAGGAAGCTACACATGCATACATATATATCAAGTAAAAAAGAAAAAAACTTTTAAGAAATAAATGAAAATTGTTGATTTATTTCTCTAATACACATATTTTAAAGTACATTCACATTTATTGGATGTTTATAGGCCAAGAAGATCGAGGCTGCAGCTGAGGGGTGGGAGTATGCACCGTTGTTCAACATGAAGTTCCATGCCCAAGAACACACGATGGATCTTGTACGACGAAGACGATGGCATCGTAAAATGGTCTGTGAAAAGAAGGGAGCCGACTGTTACTTTGTCATGAAGTTTGAGGTAGGTGATACTGGTGTTAGTGATACATGGTAGATGAAATCAGGATATGATTTTAAGTCATGCAAATAAACACAAGAAAAAAATATTAATCCAAATTTGAAATTTCCTGTAATTACAAAGTTTGTCATAGAACGTATTGCAGCAACTTTTTAGCTCGCCGGGACGAATGTCCGGAGAGCTATTGTCATACCCCCGGTGTCGGCGTCTGCATTGGCGTTGGCGTTGGCGTCGGCGTCGGCGTGCGCGTGCACAAAAACTTTAACCTTGCTTATAACTTTTAAACCAATACAGATTGGGCTTTCATATTTCACATGTGCATTCCTTGTGACAAGACCTTTCCATGGATACCAAAATTTTTGACCTTGTGACCTTGACCTTGGAGATTGACCTACTTTTGAAAAACTTTAACCTTGGCCATATTTTTTGAATGGTAAGTGATAGGGCTTTGATATTTCACATGTGTATTCCTTGTGACAAGACCTTTCCATGGATACCAAAATTTTTGACCTTGTGACCTTGACCTTGGAGATTGACCTATTTTTGAAAAACTTTAACCTTGGCCATATTTTTTGAATGGTAAGTGATAGGGCTTTGATATTTCACATGTGTATTCCTTGTGACAAGACGTTTCCATGGATACCAAAATTTTTGACCTTGTGACCTTGACCTTGGAGATGATTGACCTACTTTTGAAAAACTTTAACCTTGGCCATATTTTTTGATTGGTAAGTGATAGGGCTTTGATATTTCACATGTGCATTCCTTGTGATAAGACCTTTCATGCCGTACCATAAATTTTGACCTAGTGACCTTGACCTTGAAATTTTACCTACTTTTCAAAAACTTTAACTTGGGCCATATTTTTTGAATGGTAAGTGATAGGGTGTATAAATAACTTGACATATTCATGCTCATTGAAGCATGAATTTATATACAAAGCCTTAGTAATAATAATTTGATTACAGGGCTAATTTATGGAATAAGTTTACTGATTTAAGTAAACTTTATTGGCACTGGGACTTTTTAATCAGAGGAGTTATTTATTGTTGTTGTTGCAATTTACATATGGTTGCCACCGGCGAGCTATGTTGTCATTCTGACAAGTCTGGTTTATTTATAGACTACATGCACATCATATAAGAACGTTATAGACAACAGAGAGAGAAAATGTAATCCGCTTAATTTGAATTTTCATCAGACGTTAAATTTGTCATAATTATGATGTCTTTTGGCAGTTCCTTTGTTTACAGAATACACATGCACATCCTGTTAAAATGTTAATTTTGTATAAACAACAATGTATACTTGTATGTGTACGTCCACCTAGGCCATTTATTTTTGATTAAGGATGTTTTAATCAATCATACAACATTTTAGGATGACTCTGAGGTAATTGATCGGCCTGGTCGGAAGCCAATCTCACTTTTACATACACCTGTATGATCTATATCTGTGCAAACAAATACAAAACATAATCAGGAAATGATTCTAAGATTTATAGACAGTATTATTTGTAAGGTACCATATAAATGTATTTCCTCCGATAGATCCAAGAAGAGTTTACAAACCTTTCTTGCTTTTATATCATATCATCTAGGGAGTCAACTAATTTCAAAGACCGAGATCAAAAGGAGTGCATGTACATGTATATGTAGGTCAAAGTACTTGATACATCTTTACTTCTTTGGAAAAGTTTCTTCAGTATTGATGTGATTTTAATTTTAAGGTCAGATTTTCTATTTGTCATAAGGTCTTCATTTATAGTAATTTATAGGTAACAATAATGTTAATTGATATCATAAGATCTTGTTACAGCTGTGTGTAAAAGTGGGCTTGGCAATCCTGTTCCCCTCCAATACAAATTGCCCTTGCTTTTCCAACATCAATACCGTTTTGTTCCATACATGTGTGTGCAAATTTTTGTTTACACAGCCAGAGCATTATTTGTTTGCAAAAGTTCTCCAAAACATGTATCATAAAAAGATTCACACATTCATCATACATGCATGATTCACACATTCACACTTGTTGCTAAGGTTTATTCTTACCGCAATATTGAGGGTCAAGTTTTGAAATGTTCAAGTAGAATTTTCATTGTTTAAGATTATATGTTGCTTTTACCCAGAAAAAAGGGAAGGAAAAGAAGGTAAACCTTGATATGCATCCACAGTATGTCTGATCTATGTAAAAAAATGCTTGATCTGAAATATTAACCAATCGAAAGTCTGCATCACCCACATCAACCAATCAAAACTCTGTCTCACTTTCTACAATGTGAAAATGAATGACTTTATGCCAATGAAGGATTTTTCAGCTAGAAAATGACATTATAAGATATACTGAGTCAGCTGTCTACAGGCTGTGGTCCCATATAATATAGTCTTATCATAATACATGTCTAGGGAAATGCTTTCTGAAGCTGATATGAACTAATATGTATATGTTGCAGAAATTATCATTATTTTCTGCAATTGATTATCATTCTTTGTTTCAAGTCTTGACTATGCATTTTATTTCTTTTGTTTCCTCGATATCTATAGACTCTTTCACGATAAGATTCACTTGGATCACTTTTGTCTTTTTGTGTGTCGTTTTTACCACTCAAGAGTTTGCATTGACATCATGGCGCAGCAGTGCATGCCGCTATTGAGAGTGGTATGATGTCATTCCGTTGTCTTGAGTGGAAAAACGTCGCACGTAAAGACAAAAGTGATCCAATTGAACCTTATTGTGAAAGGGTCTACTATGTTGAGTTGTTTTTATTCCAATACTGGTGCTATATTTTTTTTGTTTTGTTTATCAGTGTAAGAGCATGAAATAATATCAACTAACCTTTAGCTTCTTGGACATTTGATTGGGTCATCAACATTTTGTTGACAGAGACTTCACTATACTTCATTATCTGTCTTCATAAGCTTGTTCTGAAATATATCTCTGTTGTATAGAGGTATCTTAAAGAAGTTTATTCTTAGAATTGAATACATTTTTCATGACATTTAAAAATTCTCCAGAATTTATATACATGTAGTTTATTGTCAAATTGCAACCTCCTATTTAAAAAGCAATTTAAGAGGGGTTAGATTTATATAGTCTGTTTATTTCTATTTGTTTTTCAAATCCCAAATTTTTTAATTCTTCATCAAACTCAAAATCATCTTATCTGTATTCAAAATGATTTACATATGCTTTTCAATATCATAATTTCACTTGTATTTCAATTTTCACTTCACTTTTATCATCCTAGTACATAAAAAAAGTCATAAGCTCCTACCTAGGACATGTGATTTTGTATTTTGTAGGACGAGGATGACAAGGAGGATTTTAATTCGGCTTACGCAGCTCCGAGGATGTTCCTCACCTTTGACAGTCAGTGCATACATGTACCTTATTTTTCTGATTAAACTTTTCGTGTATTTTCATTGGCTAAGAGCCATTAAAGTGTCAGTTTAGTTATTTGATTCATTGTCAGTTATTCTGAAAATGTCTATATTATCTTGTAAACAGTTGTCAATACGTGTATGATAGGAAAGAGGGAAACATGACGTAATTAGTATATAAAACTAATCATGTTTAATTCTTTGTGATGTTTGATAGATAGGTAATTCATGAACAGCAATATTTTTCATTTTATCACCAATTCTTTACTACACGTATGTGTACAAAAATATTCATCTATAGTTTTATCAACTTTCCAATGTAATGTTGATTTTTTTACGCTTAATAACAGAGGCCTATAAGTACCAGTTGAGAGCTTATATCTACCAAGCTAGAGATCTACTGGCTGGAGATGAAACAGGTTTATCAGGTAACCTGAAAAATATCTCAATAAGAGAGCAGATTATTTTTAATCTTTGTAAAAATGATTGGCATACAGTCTCAAAGGACTCATTACTTTTACAATTAGAACAAATTCTAAATTTGCACATCTAAAACACTTATCATTTGGCTTTGACTTCGATATAAATAGTTTCATCATTTGGCTTTGACTTAGATATAAATAGTTTCATGGTAAACTTTATGTGTGTACATTTCTCTTTCGACCAGACCCATATGCCCGCCTGTCCTTCCTAACACAGAGCGCCTCCACAGAGAAAATCCACAAATCACTATGCCCCACCTGGGACCAAACGCTGATATTTGAAGAAATGGAAATCTATGGAGACCCGAGAGTACTAGAAGAAACCCCACCAGAAATCTTTGTAGAGATTTTTGATTTTGACAAATTTGTAAGTACATGTATATGAAGCTGCTACCTTTGTGCATTGTGTTTGTTCATGTCATGTATGATTGCGGCACAAATTCCTTTTTATGGTGTATTTTCAAATGAAACCTACGTGTAATACTCTTTTGCAAATAAAGAACAAATTTTATATCTTTGAATCAATTTAATATCATGAATGAATAGGTCTTTAAAAGCTTTTCATGGATTGCAAACATTCCGTTTTTCATCAGATGTCAGATAAAGTTCTTCAAAATGGTCATTCTCACTTAATTTCTTCTTTGTAATATACATGTACATGTACATGTAATTAACTACAAACCATGCTTAAAGTGTGAGCTGAATGTTATGTTTACAGGGATCCAATGAATTTCTTGGAAGAGCCAAGGCTCAGCCAATGGTGAAGCTCGATCCATCTGATGCTAGGATGCCAGTCCTACAATGGTATCCAATCAAGAGAGGCAATGAAGATGGTGGAGAGCTATTAGCTGCATTTGAATTATTCTTGGTATGTTGTCATGGGGATTGCATGATTTGAATAAAGCTGATTTTTTTCCTGTTAAATCTACTTTCAAATTCAATGAATGTCATAAAAGGAATATTGGATTTCTACTGAATTTGAAATTTATGTTTTTGTATTTTTTGTGATTTTGGTGTTTTGAGGTATTTAGTTTAATTATTTTAAAATACATGTATGTGTACAACAGGTTCCAGATAAGAATGAGTCTATGGAAAGTCTGGTCAGTAAATGATAGAATTAACCCACAATATTACACAAATACTGTGTGGTATAGAAACTTTGCTAGCCCTCGACTTTGATAGAGTGTAGAAGACAGCTAAAATGTGCATTGTTTACTGATCAATACACAAATAAATGTACATGTACATATGGAATACACAAATAAATGTACATATGGAAAACACATAGAAACATTTTTTTTTTTCAATTTTATAGTCCTTTGATATCTAATCATGTTTTTTTCTATGTAAACGTTCCCATTGCAAAAAGGATAATTTTTTATTCATACTCAAGAGAAGTTTGCATAGAATGTGTATTTCCTTTTCAAAGAATAAGTTTGATATACATTACAAAACCACAGATTTGGCTTCAAAGAAAATACAGATCTTTGAGCATTTAAGAGCCAATCCGGCATAAAACCATGCAAAATCGTAAAAATCGTCCAAAAGGGTGGTCAAAGTTTTACATTTTTATGTATATTTCTGTATTCTATGATGAAAAACATTCGAGAAAAAAAATTATTTTAAAATTCATATATGTCCCGTTTTATAGTAATGGGCCAATTTTGTTTGTATGGCATAACGCCATTAACAGGGCTCAAAAACAACACTAAAATAGCCCTATTTTCATCGTTGAATAAGATTTGATTTTGATATGCAGTAATTCTTTTCATGATAAAATCAGACTCTTACTCAATTCATCTTCATTATAGTACTCGCAAAGTTAAGATATACGAATTGACTTGCCACCAGGGGGCGCTCTAATACGACTTATATTGGGATTTGACAAAAGCGTCCCTATTTCGAACATGAATAACATCTATAAGAGAGAAAATTTTCCCACAAAATTTCAGTATAATAAAGTAAACGTATCATACTTTAATATATAAAAAAACTGTCGCTGCCAAATGTATCTAAGATATGCAAATTTTATCAAGAATATTCATTATTTTGCGGAATATGATTAAAAGATTTAATGGAAAAATGTTCAAAAGATAAGCATCTTTGATCAAAATCTAGAAAAAAAATAAGATATTAACAAAATATGTTCTAAAAATGATGGAAATCGTTTCAGATCTTTTTCAATTTCCCTTATATAAGCCCCATCATTAATCTAGACGATTTTCGAGATAGCCCGGAACGACGCCACCGAGTCAGACTTTTAGTGATGACGTCACGTGGTTAGGTTCCCTGGTAGCATGTAAACAATGACGATAAAATAAGAACTTGACACGGATAAACTATCGCATTAGATTATAACATTGATAGAGTTTAGCTCAAGATTGCATAGCAAATCTCGTTCCCTCGTTTCTAGATGTGATTAGATGTACCCATCCCAAATCTTTTGAAATAATCTAATACGACTTATATTGGGATTTGACAAAAGCGTCCCTATTTCGAACATGAATAACATCTATAAGAGAGAAAATTTTCCCACAAAATTTCAGTATAATAAAGTAAACGTATCATACTTTAATATATAAAAAAACTGTCGCTGCCAAATGTATCTAAGATATGCAAATTTTATCAAGAATATTCATTATTTTGCGGAATATGATTAAAAGATTTAATGGAAAAATGTTCAAAAGATAAGCATCTTTGATCATAATCTAGAAAAAAAAATAAGATATTAACAAAATATGTTCTAAAAATGATGGAAATCGTTTCAGATCTTTTTCAATTTCCCTTATATAAGCCCCATCATTAATCTAGACGATTTTCGAGATAGCCCGGAACGACGCCACCGAGTCAGACTTTTAGTGATGACGTCACGTGGTTAGGTTCCCTGGTAGCATGTAAACAATGACGATAAAATAAGAACTTGACACGGATAAACTATCGCATTAGATTATAACATTGATAGAGTTTAGCTCAAGATTGCATAGCAAATCTCGTTCCCTCGTTTCTAGATGTGATTAGATGTACCCATCCCAAATCTTTTGAAATAATCTTCACAGATGTAAAAGAACGAGTCTCTAAAATAGTCGGTGCTACTACCAGTAAGTACTGGTTAGAGCGTCGAACCAATTACGGAAAGGTTCCTGGTTCGAGTCTCCCTGGAGCAGGGGCACTTAATCTCACTTCTATTGAATTTGAAGACGTTTAACTTCTGAAAGCTCATCATAAAAGGATCACTATGCCACTGCTAGTTTCGTGTCATCAGATTTGTTACATGTAGATCTATATAATATTGTCCTGTAGACAACGGGTCGTTCGATGTACTCTTCTATGATCTCTCATTCTCTGTTATATGAACAAATTGTCCTGTCTGTGTATTGTTGACATGACTGTGGTATTTTCTTTAAAAAATGTTGAAAATCGGAAAGAAAAGTTTTCTTTACAGTCTACTCGCTGCTCTTTTCATCGATTTTCCAAATTCATTGTTTCATAGGAAATTGTGTTTAAAAAGTTCTTTCCTTTTGAAAACGATCTGTTGAATTGATAAAATAAACGTGTTTTTTTTTCTTAAAATGTTAGGTTGATCTTTCCTATAAACATAACAATTTATTCGTATTTCAGAGAAAAAATAGACAGGTTGCACGAATTATCCTCACTTAAAGTAAATCAATGAATTAACTATATATCCAGTCCTTATTTTTTTTCGAGAAAACCTCGATCATTCTGTTATTTTCGTGCATAAAACAAGGAAAAAAAATTGTTTGATATGACTGTCTCTTTCTTGATTTCAACTCAACGTCAAATAGCGCTTTCAACCAAATCGGTCATCTATGGTTATGATGAGAAAAGTCTTTGTTTATTCAAGGTCAAAATAATTTGGGGCAAATTTCAGGGGCCCTGACAACCTCTCCGTCATATTTCTTAACCTCCACCTGCCCCCGGCCCCCCTCCCGCGTTAAAAAAGAAAATCGTACTAGAAAAAGCACTCTTTTCCCCGGAACCCCCCCCCCCCCCCCCCCATCGCTCTAAATCCTTGTGTTTGTATAAGCTGTTTTGCTCCGTATTCATCCGCTCCGGTCCGTATGCGCGTAAATTATGAGAGTAATCACTTTCTTTTATAAAATCTCAATTCTTTCATAAAAGTTTATCTCCTTCATATCCTTAATTCAAGGTATTTCTCCTTCGAAGTATTGATATTATCTTGTACTACGGTCTTCGTTCTATAAAAAAGTACTTTTATTGGAAAGAAAAAAAAAAGAGTTCATGGTACTCCATCTTTCAAAAAAAAAAAAACAATATTGAAAAACAAAACAAAACACGAAACGAAACGAAAAAAAAAAAAAACCGACACCCTCCCCTCTGAAAAAAAAACAAAACAAAACAAAAACAAAATTAGAAAAGAAAGAGAAAAACTCCTGGGCTAACCTAAGGGCGTAGATCTACATGTATACATTATACGCCTTTCAAACATCAGAGAGATATATAATTTCATTTTATATATAACTTCTTTTCTGCAAAAGCGTAATTCTGACATTGTTAGTTCGTGTACTGAATATGAAAAGAAACGAAGAAATGATGTGAAGAAACAAAATACGGAACGATACGGAGAAGCGAAAAAGAGATAATTTCTTCGCTTCTTCGCATCATTTCCTCACTTCAATTTTAACGTAGCTCGCGGGGAAGCTTTCATCACAATCAAATGTGTACGCAGGTTTCACCCTCGAATTTTTTTATGTGCACACCTACGCTATGACGTCATAAACCTTACTTGATCGTAACGTCACGCTTCATTGTGCGACATTTGTCGATAGGGCGCAAATGGCGTAATTTTGTTCAATACTTATATCACAAGGTACAATGAACATACACGTGTAATTCCAAATTTCTATAGGATCTGATGAAGGCTTTACTTTTGATCGGACTCTTTCTCTCGCTCTCCTTGTTGTTTGTTTCTGTCCACAATTGGCGTGTTCGACAGAAAAGGAGGACGGGCTGAGAATCTAAAGGTGAAATATTGAAGCTGTATCAATTAAAGTTTAAAGCTTTTGATAAGGTCAAACTTCAAGGTCTGTGAGACTAGGTCAGAGGTCCAGGTTTTCATTGAAAGATCCTGTCAAAGGAATTCCGGTGAGAAATGTATAACTCATTATGTATCCCTTCAACAAATTAAATGAAGATGTAAGTTTTGAAAGAACGCCAAGGTCAAGGTCACTAGTTCAAAGATGGGACAAAAAATATTAGCACGCAGGGTCCATTCCGTCTTTGTTTATCTTCATGTACGGTTACTTCTCAATGCTCCTTATATTTTTTTCTCCCGCTGTTGACTAAATCACATATGTATGTTCTATCACAAGGTCATATCGATGCGTTAGATTTGTCTCAGTATGGTCTGTTTTATAAGCTGATCCAATCAGTTTTCATTCAGCAGAATATAAAGGGGGGGGGGGGGGGGGCGGACAGGGGGTACCTCCCTCCCTGCTCCCACCCCCTTACATCCCACTCTCGCTCCCTCCCCCTCCTTTTCACCCTTCCCTTACCTCCACCCCCGGCCCCCTCCTCCCGCACCCTTCTCCCTCTCTCCCTCCCTCCTCCTCTCTCCCTTCCCTGTCCACCCCTCATATAATGTAACAGCTTCCCTAAAAATGTTGAAGGACAAAAAATGGACGGAGGGCTGTCGGACGGACAGAAAGACGCGGACTATGCCATTTCATAGACCGGAGTTTGCTTCGCACCCTGATAAAAATATATGGAAAACCAAAGATTTTTACAAGTAGATTATACTCCGGAGTCAAGGCTACAGTGTTAAAGATTTGGGATCCACGCAAGGTCTTTGCTAAAGAGACTACATATGTGCAAGTTTTTTGTTTGTTTGGATTTTTTTTGTCATCAGAAAAAAAGATACCGTACTGCCTTCTTGAGGAATTCCTGAACTCGGAGATTGAAATGGAAATTTCATTTTGATAATGTATATAACGACAATCGAGGCGACTGAACGTAATGATTTTAAAAACGAGCATGAAATGAAAATCACAATGTATATTTTACATGGCCCGCCCCTCCCCAACCCTTTTCCGATATTACAAAGTACATGTACATATAAACAAGAGGGTATTTTTATTGTATACCCCGCCAAAATATATCGGATTAAATACCGGTAGTAATGAGCATGTCCGTCCGTCTGTTCCGTATGATGTTTTCAAATATTTGAAGAAAAAATGTCATGTACGGAGAATGAATTTAAGATAAATTAAGATAAAAATAAATTAAGAAATAAGGTCTCGTTCGAATACGGCCCATGTTATTGTTGCTTAAGTATCTAAAAAGAAAATTTGGTTTCTGGATGTTTTAAAGAAGATCGTTGCAGAGAAACAAATATTCCGCATACTCCTTGACGTCATGTTGACACATGCGATCTGAACACGCTGTGACTTTGACGTTGCGAGTAAAATTGACGCCGGAGACACGCAAAACAAATTTTCAATCTTAAATTGCAAAAAATCTGCCGAGAAGACCTATCGATATTTTTATATATTCGAATTCAGCTCATTCTCTACTTTTACGCGAAAAAAGGACTTTAAGGGTTTCCACAACTTAATGGATAAAGTGGAAATGAAGCAAGCCGTGTTTTGCCTTTTGAATGAGTGTGCATTTTTGAATAATAAGTTGCAAAATGGCGATAAAATTTGCAAATTTTCCCCAAGATGCACAATAATCAGTAGAAATACAATACTCAACATGGCAACAATATTTTCGATCTCTCTTTTCACCCTCCTTCGTAAATTTTCTAGATTAAAATTATTTTAGTTCAGAAAACGCACATTTCCGAATTAGAACGTCAATGCCGTCTTTGAGGCTTAAAATCTCGAAAACTTCGTGGAATGATTACATGAAAATTATATCAAAGATTGATCAAATCTTAAATTTCATGTAGACAAATTTTCAGGCTATGTCTTCTCGCAAAGTTTTTCGTGCCGTAACGCCGCAATGTACCTTAAAGGGACGGTGTCCCTGAAAATTAATTAATTTTACAATATTTTGGAATGCAAAATTTTTCTTTTCAAATGAAAATATACAGTCTCATTTGTATAAATTCAAATTTTCAGGCGAATCTAACGCATACATTCGCAGTTATAAACCTTTAAAAACGTGATTTTGAATTTGGGGTGCGCAGCTCTAGTAAATTTCACTGGCGCCACCTACAATGTATTGAGTTTTTACAATAGAAGTATACGGAGATTTATTAATTAAAGAATCGACAATATTAGGGTCGTTACTGCATATTTTCAAACAAAACTTTTTATGGCTCCCTTTTTCCTCTTTCTAGACCCTTTGGAATATATTTTACGTTTTCGATAAAATTTATTTTTATTCCCAACTATCGATTGCACAATTTTGAACAAAGAGTTTGACCTTGACCTGCGTGTGAAATGACATGATCAAATCAGCTGTGGTCACAACTCGCCGCACATGTATGCGTATTTCTACGTGTGCAATGATTGAATCTTTGGGATTCCGTATTTTTCGCATTTTTACACCGCAAAAATTCACTTTGATGCAAATTTTAACTGTCTATATCTCAATACGTAATTATTTGGCATTGGTGGATTTTTGAGTTATTTATAAGATCAAAGCAAAGAGTTAAAAGATGAAATTTGAAAAAAAATCAAATTTCTCTTACAAAAGATATTGGTGCGTGAAAAACGTATAAAACGTTATTTTCTCGTTAAGCTGATTTTTAATGCATATTTTAACTGTCTATATCTCGATACGTAATTATTTGGCATCGGTAGATTTTTGATATATTCAAAAGATTAAAGTAAAGAGTTGAAAGATGAAATTTGAAAAAAAATCTAATTTCTCTTGCAGAAGATATTGTTGCTTGAAAAACGTCTAAAACGTCGTTTTTTCGTTAAGCTGATCTTTAATGCATATTTTAACTGTCTACATCTCGATACGTAATTATTTGGCATCGATGGATTTTTGATATATTTATAAGATTAAAGCAAAGAGTTAAAAGATGAAATTTGATAAAAATCAAACTTCTCTTTCAGAAGATATTGGTGCGTGAAAAACGTCTAAAACGTCGTTTTTTCGTTAAGCTGATCTTTTATACATATTTTAACTGTCTACATCTCAATACGTAATCATTTGGCAGCGGTGGATTTTTGATATATTTATAAGATTAAAGCAAAGAGTTAAAAGATGAAATTTGATAAAAATCAAACTTCTCTTACAGAAGATATTGGTGCGTGAAAAACGTCTAAAACGTCGTTTTTTCGTTAAGCTGATCTTGTATACATATTTTAACTGTCTACATCTCAATACGTAATCATTTGGCAGCGGTGGATTTTTGATATATTTATAAGATTAAAGCAAAGAGTTAAAAGATGAAATTTGATAAAAATCAAACTTCTCTTACAGAAGATATTGGTGCGTGAAAAACGTATAAAACGTCGTTTTTTCACTTAGCCGATTTTTGCCTCTTTTCAAGTTACGTTGTGGCTGTCTTTGGAAAAAAAATTTTCATACATAATAATATCCTAAGATAGAATAAAATGTTATATTTCAATATATCAATAACAATATTTACTCCAATTCAATTTATACTTAAAATTTTAGAGAAGTACATCAGCGAAATTAGGGATATTTCTACGTCCTTTTTGTAAATTTGGCGGGAAAAATGATGGGGTGGTATATCTCTGTAACCATGGATATTTGAACAAAAATATTTGACAGAATTATTCCTTGTCATGTATCTATTAAAATAACTTAAAATCATTAAATTTGGTTACTAGGTCATTTGGACCAATTTGCATGGTTTTATGCCGGATTGGCTCTTAAATTACATTAATGCAGATGCAACCATGTTCAGCAAGACTTTGATAAGGGATTGCTTCATTGACCTTTAGAAGATGCAAACTAGAAAAAAAAAAAGTTGATATTGTAAACGGTTGAACATATTGAATGGTAGCAAAGTTTCTGTATGCACATTATAGGTCAGATGATTGATATCTTGTCATGTAGATCTTAGTGGTCATATACTAATATTCTAACCCCGGTATCTAGCATGGTGCCACATTTGTCACATGTGATGTTGCATTTTGTTTGGTCTTTGATTTACAGCAGTTCACATTAATACATATTAAAACGTAACCCATAAGGGTCTCACCAAAAGATGACTGCCCTAGATGTCTGTCTGTCTGTCTGTCTGTCAGAAAAAAATTATAACATTGGCTATAACTTCTTCACTGTAAGAGATACATGTAGGTCTTGTGTCTTTTGCATATGTGTTTTGTATTATTCTATTTGGGTACTAAAATTTTAGTCTTGTGATCCTGACCAAGACCTTTGACCTAAATTTTGAAAAAATTCTAACATTGGTCATTAATATTTCACTTGAAGAGGCATGATGATCAAAGTTTGCACTGATATTTCCTCTGACAAGACTGACATACATGTATAAGTACATGCAACACTTCATGAACAAATATGTATTAAATCATGTAAATGGAGGAAAGGTGTCAAGATTCATGAAACATTGTTCTGTACATAAAACTTGTGAGTTCTTATGAATAATGTCAAAGGGTTCCAACTCTATACCTTCTTGAAGAAAATTCCAAACCAATTTCCATGCACCAGACACATGTTTCGAATATTAAATTCCAATCAGTGATGCTTTCAGCGGAGCCACCAAAAATAATTTCAGTAGCGCCCTCTTTAATTTTTTGAAGTTAGATTTTTACATTTACATTACAGAGAGTGGGCCGCTCCAAATAATTGAATTGAATAGAAGTAAATTTTATCAAGATTTTCAAAAGTAAACAGAATACTGTAAATTGGTTTCTATTCATCAGATACCAATTTTCGTCATTTTCGTCAGTGCCTTCCTTGACGAAATTACGTACTGACGAATATAAATACTCCTTTCAAAAATAAATTGTAGCAAGGAAAAATTGAATCAGTCTCTTGGTAATCTTAAATATAAACTGGGAGCACTGCAGAGGAGGGAGGAAGAAGCTGAAAGTTCCGAGTTTTAAGACATTGTTAAATAGTGTTATTACGACACGCAAATGGCAAATAGATGAAAACTGAATGAGAACACAAAAACGCATATATTTTACTTCTAATTATTAAATGATATGTTTTCACAGCAAGGTAGGTGATATATGTGTCTCTCATTGTTTGTTTACCGATGATTGTTAAACAAACAATGAAAACAAACACATATAGCGGATTTGAAGACTTGACGGCGGATCTAAATGTTAAGTTGGCATTTGAACAGACGAATTTACATTTTAGGGATTCTTGGATGACGAATTTACGTACTGACAAAATGGTCATTTTAAATGAATTGACGAAAATTGGTACTGACGAAAATAAAGCAATTTACAGTATTAAATGGTTGAAAGGTGTCGAAATTCATAAAACATTGTTTTGTATATAAAACTTGTGAATTCATTTGAAGTAAATTTTATCAAGATTTTCAAAAGTAAACAGAATATTTGAATTCTTGCCTTTTAAGAAAGTGGGAATCTGAATTTCCTATTTGCACATATAGGGAAAAGATGCATGTTTTTCCCCAACATTTTGTTTTAGAATATCTTAGTAATAATATATAGGGTACATTTAGATTTGTCCAAGGAAGACAGTATAGGGCAAATAGATAAATGATCAGCTAGGTTAGTTTGTGTTATAGAATTGTAGGAGGAGATTTGGCATATCGGTTTTCTTGGCAGATTTAATGTATTTGAATGACCAGATATCCAATCAACTTTTAAATTATCATGTCTGTCTTCTTATCTATGATTGTATAGTGATTGTTGCATTATGTTGCTTTAAAGCTCAACTTTTTCGTAAGAGCTACATGTCTGCTGTTGAGCTTCTCAATATTTCCTATCTTTCTTCTGGATCTGATTGGAGTATCTGTAGGCAAGAGTAGAAAGACCACTCAAAGTTGACACATCTTGCTTCTCTCTGCTTTTACTCTCCAAAGTTCTGGTCCTTCAAATGTGTTTGACATAGTACATAGATGTTAACAATGCAATTTAATCCTTCAACACTGTCTTTATAAGGTTTGATTTCAATAAGAGAATTTCTGAATGAATTATTTGATTATTGTCTCAGATGACTAATGAGAGAGGGGTATGTAAAGTAATTCCTATTCTATATTGTTCGTGTTGTATTTGCGTAAATTTCATAAATATGCAGTATTCAGATCTTTTCTTTTCTTACTTTAAAGCGTGAATTATTTTCTTGTGTTGTATGTTTATTTTTCTAAGCTTTATTTCATGATCAACTCAGAAGCTAGTCTTTTGTTTCAAAGTATGTTAAAAACTCTTCTTTTCTAAATTTGAGATCTTTCACATACAAAACTCTTCAGTGTGGTCTCTCACGCAAGTTCTTGAGTAAAACTTGCAAAATGTATATTAGGTAAAAGAATATCAGAAAATAACCTGAGTTCTTTAAAATATTCATATCATAATTGACAATTTTTCTATACATTCTCAGTGCCCTTCATTTGTACATTTCATGAATATGTCTTTGTAATACTGTAACAGTGTATATGCATGTACAAGTTATAATTTGCATCAAACATCATTATGTATATATACATGTACGTAACAACACCATTATGCATGTATGACCTTCGTATTGATTTTACATAGACTCGTCACCATTTTTTGTTTGGTTTCTAATAAAAAAAATTTCAGAAATTACTTTTCTGTTGCACATTTCTGTGGCATTTGATCAAACACTTTGTTACATGTCAAGGACATTAATATTTCAAATAAAAAAAAACTTTGGTTAAAAAATGGCTTTCAATGATTAATCCTTCTGTAATATTCTTCAGTTTCTTTTGACAATGTATATAATTTTATGCATAATTACTGGTATGCAGAGCTTTTAAATAATTTGGGATTATATACATGTAATTTCAGCTGAGCGGTGCAGACCTACCTTTCTTACCTCCAAAGAGAGGTGACTTATATCTTGTCCCTAACGGTATTCGTCCTGTGATGCAGAGAACTGCTATAGAGGTATAGCTATGTGTCTTTTATACTATTTGAAATATACATGTAGTGCAGATTTACCGACTTACAATTTTCATGTAGTTCAGATTTACCGAATTACAATTTTCATGTAGTGC
Source organism: Pinctada fucata (assembly GCA_028142955.1). Classification (NCBI taxonomy): domain Eukaryota; kingdom Metazoa; phylum Mollusca; class Bivalvia; order Pterioida; family Pteriidae; genus Pinctada; species Pinctada fucata. Next base: position 14,249,702 of record AP027105.1, read on the forward strand.
AGATTTACCGACATACAATTTTCATGAAGTGCAGATTTACCGACTTACAATTTTCATGTAGTGCAGATTTACTGACTTACAATTTTCATGAAACCAGTGCAGCTAAATGCTAAGTCTTCTAAAGATTTTCATCAAGTTGATAAAAAAATTAATTAAGAACAGTCTTCATAAATAGGTAATAGCCTTAACACCCATGGCTAGTAGAAATTTTGTTTTTGGCTAGTAGAAATTGCTGCTCAAACTATTTGGTATTTTCGAAAACCAGAAATACTTTCTGTTTGGGATGGTATCTGACGTAGACTTGTTGTGACGTCGTCAAAATCTTTGGAAACGGTCCTTAAACTCTGGGAAATACTATAAAATTGACGTTACCATGACATCCTCGTGACAGCATAATGGTTTAAGTCACGTACCGTCTCAAATGGGAAATAACTCTGTATTCCGCAAAGACTCTATACAAATATCTGGTTAAGTACATGTATGTCTATGGACTAGTGATTCAAGTTTTTATGAAAAAAAAAACTAAAAAAGGGGGACAAATCCGATGAATCGTTTTGTAAATAAACCATATTGATAGCCTTGCTTGATTCTTCATTCTCTGTAGGTGTTATGTTGGGGAGTCAGGAACATGAAGAAGTTTCAGCTTGCAGCGTGCACGTCACCGAGTATTGAGTTTGAATGTGGAGGTCAAATCTTGGAGTCCAAGGTCATCAAGAATACGAAGAAAAATCCTAATTTTGATGAGCCTGTCCTCTTCTTTGATATTGTAAGTACTGTTTAATAAGGTAACACATGCAGAAATCCTCTTCGTTTTGCATTCATTATGCTTAGAAGATAAAATGTACTTTGACCTGACCAAGCATTGAGTTTCCTGGTATAAGCCCCATCTCTTGTATACATGTATGTGTCTTATTCTCAAAACAACATAAGAGTTTAAAAAATTGCAAAAGAATTAATGTCGAATTATCTTTGACAGATGCTGCCGAAAGAGGAGCTGTACATGCCGCCTATGAATATCCGAGTCAGGGACCATCGGCAGTTCGGACGCAAGCCAACTGTGGGCATATGTGTGCTGAAATCACTTGAGACTTTCAGGTGTAACCCAGCACTACCTAGGCCAGAAGAAGAAGAAGATGGAGTACAAGGTGGGTTAAGTGTGTAATTCCCTGTAGCTTCTCTCTTAACTCTCTCTGATGTAGTTATTTACTACTAGCATGTTCTCATACATGTATGTATTATATGTCTTAACTATAGTTTTAGGCATATTTTAATCAGTTTGAGTGTTGCCTTTTGATTGGCAATTTGGCACAGAAGTAGATTATTGAATAAATGTTAGAATATCGGAGTGCTAAACTAAGTGTTGTTCACTTTTTACTTACATGTATACAAAAATTTCAACTTAACTTTAGTGAGCAATTACTATCAGAAATAAGGAAAAGAGATCTGCTTTTGCATGGTGTATTCTGAGTCTCTTATAATGTCTGTACATAATAACATTCTGAAATCCAGACCTGTGCTTTAAAGCAGCCTTTTGCACACATTGTTCAGAATTCTAATTAGTTTAGTCTCTGACTGTATGTAAATTCAGGTTAATTAGAAAATTAGCATCCTTTAAGAAGAGTATGCTTAATCCTGCTTAAGTACAATCATGTTGCTTATTATGTAAATTTGCTTATTTATGCAATAATTTTTATGAAAATTTAACTTAAGGTAAATTATTCTTATCATGGATAAGAAATGGGCAGAAATAACATTTTAATGCCCCTGGAATCAAAGATTTGAGGGCATATAGTTTTTGCCCTGTCCGTCTCTTTGTTTGTCTGTCTGGCTGTTTTTGTGTTTGTCTGTTTTTCTGTTTGTCCTACTTTTCAAAAACTTTAACATTGGGCATAACTTTTGAATGGTAAGTGATATGGCTTTGATATTTCACATGTGTATTCCTTGTCACACAACCTTTTCATTGATATCAATATCTTTGACCTATTGACCTTAACCTTGACCTTTTACTTACTTTACAAAAACTTTAACATTTGCCATAACCTTTGTTTGGTAAGTTACAGAGCTATTATATTTCCCATGTGTATTCCTTGTGACAAGCCCTTTCCATTGATACCAACATTTTTTACCTCGTGACCTTGACCTTTCACTTACTGAACAGAAAATGGTGTTAATACTTACAAAGATGCCAATGGGGGCATTCGTGTTTCACAAACACAGGTTTTATTTCCTTAATGTTGAATAGAAAAGTTCCTGTATTTAATAAATATAAGATAAACTAGATGTGTGCATGGGCTACTTTAAAAAATACTTACAAAGTCATAAAGATCCAATATTGGCCTACAAACTTTTCCAGCTGATGGTGACAGTGTGGATATAAATGATCTAGAGCTTCAGGGATTGGTCAATACTGCAGTAGATAGATATAAAACTATCCAATCAACTGTCAGTAATCTTGACCAATCTCTTGCCAGCTACAACACGGGTCTGTATTTTTCATGTGTAGTCACAAGTTTCCTCCTAGTCTCTAACACTCGGCAAACTCATAGACGACTTTTTAGATGATGATGTAGGCACATTAGACTTAAGGCTGCAATTTACCCACACTGCAGGCTGATGGTGATTGGGGCATGAATATATTTGAAAATGTTAATACTGAATCACATACACCTAGAATAAAGCATGCTGTGTAGAATTTAAAAAGTTTAAAAAGAAACAAGCTGTGCATAAGATTGTAGACTTGAAATAAAATCAAAACAATTGTTAGGCATAACTTTATTCATAAAAATGATACAAGATTACAAAATATACAAAATATAAGGATAAAGTGCTGAAGATGGTATGGCTGGATTGTGAAGCATTATTTTTTCATGTATCTAAGGTATTATTAAAGAGAATTGAAACCCTATTCCTAAATGTTAAAGAGACAAGGCCAATTTCATATTTTGCAGAATGTAGATCAAAGGTCAAGGTCATTGTCTCAAATGAAAAGTTTTGCCTTAAGAGCTTTGTGTGAAATAAGGCCATACCACCTACAGGTCAGGAGATATAGTTTCTACAAGGCTCACTTCGGAAACTGGATAAATGCTTATTTGTCTACTTTAGATAACATTGATACCATTCAATAGATCTCGCTTCATTGTAAATTTCAGCGCAAGTTATACAATAGGAAATGCATACAAACAATTGTTATAGACAAAACAAGATTTAGATGTTGTGACGCTGTCCATAGGCTCCATTACAAAGTCGACGACATCTTGCTTAAATTTAATATTAAACATGTTCCATCTTAAAGTATTTTGTTTGTATAATATGATTACATAAATCACAACCATATAAGAAATACCAAAATTTACGACTAAAGGAACACTATTCAATGATATCAATTTTATTTAAATTCTTGCATGACAAAGTAATCAAAATCGTGTTTATCCAGTTTCAAAGAGAGCCCCGTGGACAGTAGTTTAAAGTTTTAGAAAAGTTTACCAAACTTCAAGGTCAAGGTCAGAATTCAATGTTTCATATGAAAAGTCTTAATGATGAAAGCTTTACTTATGAAAATGGTTCAAAAGATACAGCCTATCTTAATGTTTTTGAAAAGTAGCTCAATCTTCAAGGTTAATTTCATAATTGAAAGTAAAATCACTGTAATCAAATCAATAAATGAAAATTCACCTGGCAGAAAACTTTACACAAAATCAAACCAAAATGAAGATCTTTAAGGGCTTGGTTTGGATGCTTATTATTTCAAACTATTTACCCTTCTGTTTTAAGAAACAAGAAATTTTTGTAAGTTTAGTAAAGAATTGTTTCCTCTAAAGTGTATGCAGTTCACCAGAATAAGTACGGAACCGACAAATCCCGATGGGTCAAAACAAATTCCCAGGGAGATATGCTTAACGGACCATGGCTTGAATTTCTATACAATCAAAATTTCCACTTTTTTGGCCAAAATGTAATAAAAAAAAGTAAAATAAAAGCTTAGGCTTCAAAGCTTTTAACAATATTTTATTCAGTGCCCTTATTCTGAAGACTTTGCAGCTCATTAAAGTGGTATGGTGCGCCCTTTTGATACCTGGTCATAGTGCTATTACAGAAAAATGAATATTTAGTAAAACAAAAAAAAATTGATAATAATAAAAATAACACCAATTGTCAGGGATCTGAATAACTGTACTTATCTATACATATACTAACTTCTCTACTTTATGTATTATTGTGTGAACTATACCCATTAATATACATTACCCATATCCCTATATAGACATTTATACACATAATTATTGCTTCAAATACTTGGCTCGCAAAGTAAACATAATTTCTGACTAGAACATACATGTAAGACATGTAGCATATTCCAGCTATGCATCGCTATTGAAATTGTGTGATACATTCCATAAACCCAAGCTAACTGTCTTACTTAAGATCTAGTATTAAATTGGATAGATAAGAATATCTTAAGTGTATATTATTTCTACTATAAGTAATGGAGAAAAAAGCTTGTGACTATACATGGAAAATACACTAATCATTGCAGTATATCATATTTATGTACTCAAAAATTTTGTTTAAATTTGTACTTGTCGTAATGAATTTGATAATCATACTGTTTAAGAAACCAAATAGATATTGTTTTGTCATTAGAGGATAATTTATGAGAGAACGGGGGATTAGACTGGAGGGAAAAGGGGTTGCAATCATCACAAGAAGGAAATGTAGCTTGTAAAAAGCTTTATAGACTGCATGCAGGGGTGAATGCTCCATTAAGATAAATCTTTTCCTTGTTTTTTCCGTAGAATTTCATGACTGCATGATGATTATTTCTTGTTAGATTTGAATATCATGTTGTGCTCGGATGGACAAAATTAGTAGAGTCTTAAGGGGCCATTTGTAATGTCGTCAAGAGTGAGCTTATAACAGCAAATTGTCTCTTCTTCAAGTCTTTCATGCAGTGCCTCCAAGTATTTACTATTTTGTCATGTCCTTAAAGATGTACCAATAGAGACTTTTCAACTTTTAGTACTTAAATGAATTTCAACATCTGCTTTTAGTTGGCTTAAATGGTTGAAAATCTGTCAGATATTGTGTAAGGCCTCCCTGTAGATATTTTTGAAAGGATATAAAGGAGTTTGATGAAAAATCTATGCTAGTCTTGTTCTTGTTGGAAAAGGAGGGAAAGATCAGAGGAAGAATAAAGGGTACATAATAGTTTCTTCCATAAGAAGAACATGAAGAAGGCTAACCCATTTCATGAAGATTATAGGAATGTTGTACTTTTAAAAAATATACATTACTGACCATCATTCTGAAAATGAATATGAAAGCATTATATTTTTTTCTTATTTTTAAAGTCTGCCATTGTATGTCCCAATTTGTCACGTCTATGCAAAATTTTGTCAAATTTGATATGTGACCTAATATTTATACCTTGTATTATTTTAGGAGGTTTGGTGAATGGTCCAAGTGGAGACCACATCGTAGAGATGCCGGGAGACGAGACAAAGGAGGTAAAATCACCATCTTCTATATATAAACCAGTAGTACCAATAGTCCTATAGTGTCATATTACTAACATTACCCTTTGTGTATAGATATAAGCTTATTATACATGTAAATCATATTAAGTCATACTAGATGTTTTCACCTCTATAATAGCTAGTGTATCATTGTTAGATTGTAAGTTCTTATTTCATATTACCCAATAACACTCAATCAGATTGTAATAAGATTTGTTTTTTCAGGCTCTATACCTTGGTCTCATTTGTATCAAATTTCTCAATGGAGTTTTTCCCTCAAACCCAAATCTGCTGGTTAATTTAAATTACTTGTCATTGTTAAAAAATGTATATAATCTGTTTCCTTATTCTTGGGACAGATTTCCTAAGGATAATTATGAAAATAAGACCATATCATGTGAATTAGTCAAAATGAGATTGTTGCTTGTTCAGTCATCATATAGTAGAAAAAAATGTAAAATGTTTTTTACCACAAACCGTATGACTTGTACTCAATATGCGTACTGAACACTCACTGTTCCCTCTACTAACACTAATCACCTGCACCCTCACCATATTGCCATCTTATAACACTATATACATGTATAACAACAGACTTTATTAAATGATCAGGAATTATTGCCGATTTTGCTTATTTCTGATTTGCGGAGACGCTGTTTGATAGGGTGTACCTCAAAGTGAGTTGACCGCTAATGCTCCAAAGCGGCCTATTCGGGATTAGCATGTGCGTTGAATTTTGTAGTGTAAGATCTTTGAATTTGCGTATCATTACTATGCAAATGTTAATAAAATCCTGATAATTTAATAAGGCAATTATTGACTTTTGATTTCGGTCAACCAATACCTGACCAGGTCTGTATAGTCAGGAGTAGACCTCATCAAAAGTCAATAATTGTATATTAATGATAACCTCTCCCTGTATAAAGAATCTTTTCCCACTAACTACGTTATTCACTTAATATTTTTTTCATTCCTTCATTCATTTGACCTTAAAGGAGGGAACATCAAGAGGATTGAAGGATAAATTAAAAAGTATCCTTCCTTCCAAATCAACCAAGGTGATTTTTAACACAGTCATTATTTTATTTACTTCTTTTTAACATGCATGGCATCATAATGTCTAATACAAGTAGATCTGAGCTTGTTACTTTAAAGAAAAGCTGAAAAAATAGAATAACTGGACAAATGAATGTAAATTTAAAGTCTTTTCTTTTAAATGATAGCATTTAGACATTAACGGGTAGTTTCTTCCTATGTTATGCTGCCTGAAAATTAACAAATGCTAACTTCGGATTCTACCTAGAACTAATTTGTCAAAATATTAAAGATTTATTTCTTTTATTTAGAAAAACTGAAAAAAAAAGAGAATTGAAAAAAAGCCTTACATAACTATCTGTATATTTAGATGAATTATTTCAAAGTACACAGCAATATTTTCTAAGCTAAAATTAAGAAATAAAAAAAAACATCTTAGAAAAATTTCTAATTTTGCTGAATGAATTTGATAAACAATTAGTGATTGGATTCCCAATATGCCTTCAGAAAGAGCATGTGTTTGGCATAGAAAACCCATCGTTTCCTCAGTTAGAATTACCTGCATTGTTTAAGGGAAAGTCCAAGACAGAGGAGGTTTGTCTGTTCCCATACCACAACACAACTTCTTGTTCTATCTGCATTCCTCCAAGGTTTAAAGCTGACCTACACAATATTAAGTAACTTCTAATCACTAATCATGTTGAATACATTCAATGAATATGCAATTAGAATGAATTATATACATGGATAAAATGTATTTCTGTCACTTTGAAGTAGGATAAGGATTTGTTTTGTAAAACTTGCTGACATTCTGATTGAATTAAGTCTATAAAGCATTGACAAATAGTTACTAATAATTATTCATTAACATGGTTATTTTGAAATTTTCCTCATGAAAGTCACTTAAAAGGAAACGAAACATATAGGTTAGTCTAACAGATATTTAGTTTCCTATTGATTATAGATCTGTTGGAGAAAACTTTAATTTTCAAAGCATAATTTGACAGGTCAGCTTTAAATCCTTGTAGCTTATTTTGCACATTGCATTTAAGGTAGAAATCCAGGATATTTTCTGGTGGCACATTACAGTACGGTACTTTTTTCCACAAGTTTTCTCTTTACAGTGGTTGCATTCAAGGAGTTGTTGACTGTTGTAGTGATGAGTTTTTCATGCGTAGTAATGAATATTTCTCTATTGTTACTTTGACTGTAGTCACTTTCCTGTCTTGTGTAGATATGACTGTATTTAAATAGAGGATATTTGAAGGGCTTGAGAAAAAGTGCATTGATACTAAGAAACTTATAATTCAAGACAGAATCGATGACATTGTGTGTTCCATTACATTACTCTTATTACTATTTGTTTAGGGAGTCCATTGTGTAAATATACCTTTACACTAAAAATTTCCATAATATTAACGTATGTCCCTGGAAATTAAAGATAATGATTTTTGAAAAACAATTTCAAAGGCCAGTTTCAATGGTAAGTACTTTCAACAGGGATTATTGGTAGAAAATATATTTCTCTGAAATAGGACAGAAAATTTGAAAGTAGAAAAAGAGTCTGAAATTTGATATGTACAGGGGTTAATCAGGGCTGGCCAGCATTTTCAGACACACTTTTGTTTATTGTCAGCATGATGCCAAAACCAAAAACAGACAGACGCATCTGTGACTCCAAACATACTGTAAAAGTTTGTCACAATGTTTTCAGACAGTAAAAGAAAAATTAAGTCCATCAAAAGTCCAATCCTCTTATCTGGTATTTGCTAATAATCTTTATAAGACTGCAAGCATTATTGTAGTACTTAAAGACATCGTAGTTGGATTTTCTTGTCTTTTTATCTTGGAGATATAGCTTACATCAATTGCTAGATCCTCAAATGTCAGTTTTTACAGGGGACATCAAATACAGTCTTGCTCTAAATTTGACTATACATTCAGAACTGCCTTTTAGATTATGTATTTGTTGAATATCTGTCTGACTGTCTGTCTGTCTTTTCTTTTGTTTTCTAAATGTTTGAATCTTTGCATTTGTCAAGCACTTTTGACAACTGAATTTTAATTATTAGAATTCAAAATGCATGAGGTTATGTTTGCATTCATGAAATTGATGGAAAAAAGGTTGATATCATATGCATAAATGAAAAATTTAAATTGCAAGAGCCTAGCATATTTCAAGAGCCTCACAAAAATGTAGACAGGAGGTATTATTTATAACTAATAACGTCATATTTCCCTTACTCTTTGTAATTACAGGGAAAACAAGAAAGGTTATTTTAACTTTCAAACCGAAAAATAGTCTTTGGTTTATCTCTCTACCTAAGACAGCCTCTGTATAGGTTGTTCTAATGTGTTTGATTTCATTTCAGGTTGATCAATCTTTAGATGATGAGATAGATTGGTGGTCAAAGTACTACGCCTCAACTGGACAAAATCATAAATGTCGCAAATATGTAGAGCTAGGACTGGACAGAATACAGGTCGGTTAAGTATTTATGTTTACTCATTTTATACAGTCAAACCTTTTCTCAGAGACCACTTGTATATAAAGACTTTGTCTTGATCATGAGTTACCATATTTTCCCCAAGATTCTAACCATTGACCATTTTCATATTACGGCTTGACTTGCATTATAGGCAGGCCAAGTCTTGACAAATATCACGTTTGACGTTATTTCTTTCCATGACATCATAGATCTGTTTCGATGTCACAATAAAAAGTTCCATCAAATGCCGTAATGTCTGGTCTTGGCCTGTGTAAATAGCAAGTCTATCTGCAGTACATTTAATATGAAAATCGCCTATTGAACCCGTGTATAGTGACCACCTCTCCTATGTGATCTTTTTTCCGCTGTCCCTTGAAAAGTCACACAAGGCATATCTAACTGTACATTTTACATGTTTTAAGCATCTAAATTTTTACTTGTGCAAAACAATGTATCTTTTCAAAGATCTGTCTTAATACATGCATGATACTGAATACGGTAATTCATATTTTGAGATTCCCTGTATTTATAGGTTCATCCATCAGAATTAGAGAAGGCGGGATCAAACAAGGACTTTGATGATTTCTGTAGTACATTCAGACTGAACAGAGGAAAAGACGAGGAAGATGAGGAATCTGACATTGTAGGAGAATTCAAGGTCAGCAATTGTCCAATCAGATTCTTTTGTTGAAATTTGAGATTTGAATCAACCAATCAGATCTGTATTAAAAGAAATTTAAAATATTTGAGATTTGTAATGTTGATTCTAGGTTACAATGAAATTACAGATTTACATGTGTGTAACATGACATAAAGTAATTGTTGAAAATATTGATCTGAAAAATTATGATCAAAGTGTCTGTCTTGTACATTTGAAACTTCATTGTAAAGATTGCCAAGTTCCCTATTTGAAAGTACAATGAATACCAGTATATTTCATTGGGATTTCAATATGACTCTTGTCATCACAGGGAGGATTTAAGGTGTATCCCTTACCCCCAGACCCCAGTGAGCCCCTCCCAAATCGTATGTTTGCCAACTTACCTCCCAGCAAGCCGGAGGAGTGTATAGTCAGAGTCTACGTAGTCTGTGGTATAGACTTCCAGCCCAACGATTCAAGTGGACTTGTAAGTACTTTATTGCTTAGAGAGTGAGATAAGTTTTACTTGTGATTGGTCAGTTTGTAATGTATTGGTAGTTAAGATTCCTCAAAACAATCAGCTATATTTTACATTTGAATATTTTGTTGTAAGAATTATTTAGATAGGTATTATACATGTACATGTTTATATTGGTAATTAATGACATGATTTGTTTTCATGGAGTGAAAGATTTAAGCTTTTAAATGAGTTTCTCACAAAATAAGTCATTCTTTATACATGTATCTGTCATAATGAAAGTCACTGATCTTTACCAAAAATCCTAATATCTTGTCATCTTACCGTATGAAATTATTCATTTGTAGGCTGACCCTTACATTGAGATTGTGCTTGGCAAGAAGAAAATCAACGATCGTGACGACTATGTACCTAACACCATAGACCCTGTGTTTGGTAGGATGTATGAGTTGACGTGTACGTTACCGGTTGAAAAAGACTTAACTGTTAGAGTGAAGGACTATGACATCATAAGTGCCGATGATGTCATCGGAGAAACAAAAATAGATCTGGAGAACAGGATGTTGTCAAAGGCCCGAGCTACGTGCGGTCTGCAGAAAACATACTGCATGTGAGTAATGAACATTCATTGGTAGTATAAATGAGATAAAGAAGATCCTGATGACAATCTCAACAGCATTTGCAATAGAGCACCAATTGAGCATCAACAGACCCCTAGCAAGCTAGAGGTGGGACCAGGAGGAGTAAGCATCCCCTGTTTGGCTAGCTGCACCCGCCGTCGTTGTTCATGCACGAAAATGAAAACAATTTCTACAAAACATGCACTGTCTGAGTTTATGTCTATATAGAAAGTGCTATGGCAACCATGTCAGGGAGAATGTTTTTAAAAAACAATTGCTATGTGAATATGTTTACCTTCATATTTTAATGTTTGATTGTTCTGAAAAGAAAGAACAAGATTGATGAAATATTGGATAATCCATGTCCTTGACCTTTCATCTTTAATCTTGATTATCAGTTTGGTCTATCCTCTTTCCATTGCAGTTATTTAGAGAAAATTTGATGATTCTACACTGTTAGCCTTGTCTTCTATTATGTTCACTGAATAAATTTCTTGGATTGTCCCAGCTTCCACAAATATATGCCATCTTTGAATAATTATGTGTATGAATGTACAAAAAAATACAAGATGACAGGCCTGAATGTCAATTAGGATCTAGATATACAGTGAATAAGAATAATAATTCCAGAATTTAAAAACCATACATGTAATTTTCAAGTTGAATTTTTAAAATTTGATAATTTTGTAAACAGAGCTGGTGTGAACCAATGGCGAGACTGTGAGAAACCCAAGCAGATTCTGGAGGGATGGTGCAAGGTGGCACATCTCTCTGGTCCTCTGTACTACGGCAATAATAGTGTTAAAGTGGGAAAGAAGATATACAACCTGGCTGACTTTGGTAAGTACTACGGCAATAATAGTGTTAAAGTGGGGAAGAAAATATACAACCTGGCCGACTTTGGTAAGTACTACGGCAATAATAGTGTTAAAGTCGGGAAGAAAATATACAACCTGGCCGACTTTGGTAAGTACTACGGCAATAATAGTGTTAAAGTCGGGAAGAAAATATACAACCTGGCCGACTTTGGTAAGTACTACGGCAATAATAGTGTTAAAGTCGGGAAGAGGATATACAACCTGGCTGACTTTGGTAAGTACTACGCCAATAACAGTGTTAAAGTTGGAAAGAAAGTGTACAACCTGGCTGATTTTGGTAAGATATAACATTGTCAATTTCAGGGAACATAACAAAATGTGAAATGATTAAAACATTATGTTAACATATTCTCTAACAATTAAATTCTAATTCTTTACCCCTTTAAAGCATCAACACCATTCATTATCCATCGGTAATCTTAAATATGATAAAATCCCTACAATGTTGATTGATTTTGTTTGCCTTATCAGAACCAAACAAACCTAGTGATCCTAACCTTGGACCGGCGGAGGAGAGACTTGCCCTACATGTGTTACACACGTTCCCGTTAGTAAAGGAACATGTGGAGACCAGACCCCTGTACAACCCTATACAACCTGGTATTGAACAGGTATTGGTCCCTTTCTGTTTTTACATTTCAAAAAATTTCTTTGTATTTTACACATGGGTTCAAAAATTTTCTTGATTTCACATCAAGTTTTTCTCATGTTAGGATTTGGATAAATGGAACATAAGTTACATATGATTTTGATATCTGTCCTAGTATCTGTTAGCTGCATCTACAGTATTACCCAAATAAAAATATATTTTGTTGTCTTGATAAAGGTTATTTCGACAAATCAGTGGAAAATATTCAGCCTCAATACATATAATTCATTGAAGGTCAACTTCCCTCATCGCTTTGATTTGTGTTTTCTTCTTCTATAGTATCATTTGATAAATCATTTTCCAGGGTAAACTGCAGATGTGGGTGGATATTTTCCCTAAGTCGTTAGGACCTCCAGGTCCTCCATTCAAGGTAGAGCCCCGCAGAGCCAAAGAGTAAGTAATGACTTCAAAGTTTTAAAAAAAAAATGATTTTCCGCAAAACGTATTCATTTTTTTAGGCATCATAAGGATTAAAGAATTCCAATTTGTTTTGCCAAAAGGGTCAGAATATAAATAATCATCTCAAAATCTATATTTGTTTCGTTAATTTGTCAGATATGTGTTGCGTTGTATAATCTGGAACACTGTTGATGTCATATTGGATGAAGAGTCCATCACTGGAGAACAAATGAGTGACATCTATGTAAAAGGCTGGATATCAGGAATTGACGAGAAGCAGAAAACGGATGTTCACTACAGGTAAATACGGTGTATTCTGGTGTGACCTTTTGCTGCTTTGCATGAATTTTTCTATTAAAATATAATGTATAACAGTCATTTTGCCATATTTCTCATTTTGTAAAAAAAAATCCTTCATAGATATCAGCCTCAGTGAAAAAAAAAAAATGACTAGAACATTTTTCTATGGGCAATATACATGTATGAACATGTAGTTGTTGTGAATCTTTGTTAATTAATGATTAATTATTAACAGATCATTAGATGGAGAGGGTAATTTTAATTGGAGGATGGTGTTCCCCTTCAATTACATGGCAGCGGAACAGACCATGGTTGTCAAGAAAAAGGTACATACATGTATCATCTATATAATATAATGCCTCTGCTATCTTGTAAAACATGTTTTTAAAACGTGTACATGTACCTCTCTGAAAATGTAATGACGGTATAAAGAAAACAGATATCACAATCAATAGTAATCTCTAAAAGATAGAATTGCAAATATTTCTGTGTTTTCAACATGGGCTTGGTTACGGTAAAACAGACAGAACAAAACTTGAGAGACTAATACATGCATGTCTATATCATGTATATATTAGGCCTTGAAGTGCCTGTACTGTAACTGATTTTTGGAAGTACATGTAAATGATCTTGACTTAGTTTCACAGCATCCAAAATTTAAAAATTGTAAGAATTTCTAATAATACGGAAACTTTTAATTTCAGGAGCATTTCTGGAGTTTGGACGAGACAGAGCAACATTTACAGCCGATCATGATGGTCCAAGTCTGGGACAATGATAAATTCTCCATGGATGATTTCCTAGGTTTGTTTTAATCAGATGTAAAGACTTGATGAATCAAATTGGCTCTATGTGTGGTTAAAATTAAGTTTAATGTAAATGAATTTGAAATTATAGATAAGAATTTATCAGTTGAAGTTGACAACATAAATGTAAGATATTGATGAAAGTGTATGCAGGCATAGTGTTAAAAAATTTAAATGTCTGCCCCTTGTAAAAATGAGAAAGTAACTCATTAATTGTTTTCATACATGTAATCATTCTGGAATGACAGATTTTCAACTTAGTCTCATTCTTAGTAAAGCAAATATCTTACTCAAATGTATATACTTGTAGTATGCAAAAATAAGCCATTTACATGAGTAGGAACTATGCTCACAATGAAGTATTCATATTTTACAGGTACCTTGCCTTTAAATCTGAATGCTATGCCAAAGCCTGCCAAGAAAGCCTCGGGATGTAATCTCAGTATGATACCTGATATCACGTCTGGAAATGAGGTCAAGCTAGTCTCGCTGTTTGAACAAAAACGACTGAAAGGTTTCTGGCCTGTGTACAATGATACAGATGGCACCAGGGTTCTCACTGTAAGTAAAAGGGGCAATTAAAGTTCGCTTGCTGAGTTTGAAAAGTAAATTTTCAGGTCTGAGTCGTAGACGAATATTCATGCAAGTTTTAACATTCATTTTCTTAGCAGATTACAGGAGGGAGGGGGATGATTTTTTCAAATCTTTGACATCTTTTCTTGATTCCATCGGTACGCTGATTTTGATGAGAATTGAAAGTAATGAAACACTCAATGTTCCCTTCAGAGTATAATTGATTTTCTAAATGAATGTCTTCTGGTTTAAAATTACACATAATTCTATGTTTTGTAAAATTTCTCTCAATAATAACTCCGTTTAAAGATGGTTTTATGTACTTGTTCATTACTTCATAGATGCAAACTAGATAAATCTCATATATATGCACAACCAATGTAATTCCCTGAGATGTTACTATTGAAAGGAACGTGCTGCAATTCGTGTATTAACACTCGTGACGTCACAATGCATCAGATCTAAAGAAACATGCCGCGACGGCTGTTCTAACCTGCAAACCGAACCCGCTGTGAGATGAATTTTGACGTCACTCTTTTACCTAGAAAAGGCAATTTCAGAAAACAAGAATGAAATAGACAACTATAGTGCATATATAAAGAATAAATGTCATAATTTGTGTTTTGTTACGGGTATACAACACACAGCAAGTGCATTTATTGCATGAAATGCGCTAACGCGCATTACATGTACGATAAATGCACTTGCTGTGTGTTGTATACCCGTAACAAAACACAAATTAAGACACTTATTCTCTATTTATTATAAGATATCCTGATTTCTCAAGTGAGCTATGTGGCTTTTGGGTCTCTTGTTTATGAAGAAGAGATCTCTCTGCACTGGGCTGTATTAAATTTATTTTAAGGTGTACTCCTCAGACATAGTCTATGCTATAAGAGGAAAATTATATCCGATGGGCATAAAATGATCATTATTCAAGGAAAATCGGACAATCTTTATCATGAAAATTTAATTTTCTAGTATACTGTAGGCTTTCATTAATGACCAGACTACTTTAATATCTCAAACCCTGCAGTTATCAGAATTGTTTATACAGTCTTAAGTTTATTACATGTTCTACAGCTTCTTCCTCATTAATTAGTATAATTTTATCAGTGAAGAAAAATTTTATCCAAAATCAATGCTTTAATTATCAGAGGAGAAGGTGAATAAAGGTTCACAAACATTATTTTTGTCATTAAGTTGATTTTTTAACCTAGAAAAATACCCAGACAGCATTTCGAGGAAATGCAAATTGAATCTTCTGAATAAAATAACTTAAACTAATATGGTCTGCCGTCTGAATTTTATATTACGAGCTAAATAAGCAATGTTTTATATGTTATTCTAGGAAATGTTTTTAAGGTGCGTCATTGGTCACGATTTTGGACTTTTCTTGCGCATCTCCTATTTTAGCACTCATTGAGCTTGACTTTTATAGATATTTCAATTTATTATGGCCAGTGTATCATTTCTTACTCTTTTTAAGACTTTAATTCATTAGACACACTACAGCGGCCAAGTTTGAAAATTTGATCTAAAATGAATGAAGTATGCGTAAGAAAATGCTTCGCGGTAATTTCTGTAAAAATTGACGTGGAGGTACATTTTTTAACTGTTTGGATTTCTTTTACGTTAATTATTACCCAAGAATTTGTTTTACGAATGGAATATTATTGAATTAAGCTTTTTATAAGGTATGGCTGATGAATACCGAAAAATTATAAACTGTTTAGATTTCACCCAAAATAAGGCAAATATTCAGCTCTGACACCACTAAAACCACTAAATGACAGTATTTATGAGCGTCTGTTCTCTCTTATTTGAACACGGACATATACTTTTTCTTCAATATTTTGAAAAGTCTTCCCTAGGAGCACTTATTACTGTGTGTTTGGAAAAATCGTTGAAATTTGGTATCTCTGAAATTTTGACCTTAACTTGGATGATTTTCGTAATTTTTGTGTAGAATCTAGAAAATTTTAAATTATCGGTGAAGTTGGTACCTAAGGTAGCACTTTATCAAATTCTACTTTAATACAAAGTTTCTAACCTGTTTTATTGTATAATAACAAAGAAAAGTAAAATAAAAATCTGATGAGTGCATTTAAACACTTTTTGTATTTTCTTTACAAATGTGCTATTTTTAGCAACAAATTTCCGGCATTTTTAGCCAGTTTTCAAATAAGCATAAATCTTGATTTTCATCACGGACCTATTAATTTTCCTTCATAAAATGACTAAGAGACATGAATACTATATTTTCATATGGTTATCATAAAATCGTTGAAATTCCTTCATTCAGAAATGACATGCCTTAAAAGGCTTTATGACATAATTTTTGTTTAGTTGTTTTGGCTGGACTCATATTCTAGTGGATTAAATGCTGTTATGAGAGCACTGATTCAAAACTGTGCTTAAACCTGTACATCTGTATGAAAATTGAAAATAAAATTATAGGTGTACTAATTTACATGTATGTTTAAGCTGGCTGTAATGTCAATGTCATTTTGCCTCAATTTTGCCTGGTTCTACTATAATATGGTTGCCCTAAAATAAGTACATTTACAGTAACACGAAGGACAAGGAGCAACAGTAAAGGTAGAGAATGAGAATTAAAAACTAAGAGTCCCCTTCGCCATTGCTGGTAGGGGACTTAATAATTTGACACTTTGTATTTTAATTTGAGTGTCTTATGTTGCTATGATAAGGCTTTACATGTATGTGTATGAAGTCCAAATCCTCTTGGACATACATAGAAAAATACAAAGTAGATCCAACACTGTAATAAAAATTGTATATTTTATGTAATTGCAGGGTAAAGTAGAGATGGAACTTGAGTTGGTGAGTACAGAGGAAGCGGAGGAGAGACCTGCAGGTGTCGGACAGGAAGAACCAAATATGAACCCACACCTGGATCCACCTAAGTAAGTACATACGGTTGTCATGGATACCAAAGTCAGGAAAATTTAGCAGTATTTTCTTTTAAAAAAAGAGTTAGAGCTCCATAAACGCAAGCCATTAAGAATGCTGCCTGGTCACAAGATTTTCCTATCTTCTTGCAATAAAGAGTTCCAGCAACATGTATATTATTACAGTAATTCTACAGTAAATGTTACGGTAATTTTACAGTAAATGTTACAGTAATTCTACATTAAATGTTATGGTAATTCTACAGTAAATGTTACAGTAATTCTGCAGTAAATGTTACAATAATTCTACAGTAAATGTTACAGTAATCCTACAGTAAATGTTACAGTAATTCTACAGTAAATGTCTCAGTAATTCTACATTAAACGTTACGGTAATTCTACAGTAAATGTTACAGTAATTCTACAGTAAATGTTACAGTAATTCTACAGTAAATGTTACAGTAATTCTACAGTAAATGTTACAGTAATCCTACAATAAATGTTACAGTAATTCTACATAAAATGTTACAGTAATCCTACAGTAAATGTTACAGTAATTCTACAGTAAATGTTACAGTAATTCTACAGTAATAATTCTACAGTAAATGTTACAGTAATTCTACAGTAAATGTTACAGTAATTCTACAGTAAATGTTACAGTAATCTTAGAGAAAATGTTACAGTAATTCTACAATAAATGTCACAGTTATTCTACATAAAATGTTACAGTAATCCTACAGTAAATGTTACAGTAATTCTACAGTAAATGTTACAGTTATTCTAAAGTAAATATTATTCTACAGTAAATGTTACAGTAATTCTACAGTTAATGTTACAGTAATTCTACAGTAAATGTTACAGTTATTCTACAGTAAATGTTACAGTAATTCTACAGTAAATGTTACAGTTATTCTAAAGTAAATATTATTCTACAGTAAATGTTACAGTAATTCTACAGTAAATGTTACAGTAATTCTACAGTAAATGTTACAGTTATTCTAAAGTAAATATTATTCTACAGTAAATGTTGAGTAATTCTACAGTAAATGTTACAGTAATTCTACAGTAAATGTTACAGTAATTCTACAGTAAATGTTACAGTAATTCTACAGTAAATAAAGGGAGATTATTCAAACAAGATATATTAGAATTACAGAGCATGTAGGAATTGACCTTAAAGAGAAATGTGTTTCTTTTTGTACTGACTTTTCTTTCAGTAGCAGAATTTGTTTATAACAGTGAACAAAGGAAAAATAGATCCACAAAGATCCCGAAATGAGACATCATAATGATTAATTTTGGAGTCGCAGACTTTTTAGCCATTTTTTGCTTGAAATATACATTTATTTCATTTTGACTTTTACATGTGTTTATTACAGACGACCAGAGACATCATTCCTGTGGTTTACCTCCCCTTGGAAGACTTTCCGTTACATTATTTGGCGTAACTACAAGTGGTACTTCATAATCGGACTGCTGCTGTTACTCCTCATATTACTCATCTTCCTCTTCATCTATTCCTTCCCTGTAAGTCATTAAGAATTATTCAATAAAATTCAATTATTCAATTTTAATTGTAACAATTCTGATTGGTTAAAGAATTATATAAAAAATTTCTCCAGTAAAGTAACCGGGGACATGTTTTTGAAGTAATGCAGGGTTCACTGATTGATGTCGGAAAATCAAAAGCTTGTTGGAAGGAAATTTAATGATAAGGAATGTAATTAGTTTTTTGTTGAATGGACGTATACACTGTGGGGTATCACATAATACACAAATGATATGTTCCATGGGAATCCCCTTTGATTGAACCAAGTAATTACTGTCTAAATCTACTTTGTATGAATTTATTTTAAGCCTATCATATGGTCATTTTTATAAATTATATGATGGTAATTTATTCTGGTCAAGAATAGACGTATATTTTTAGAACGCTTAAACAGAAAATTTTGTATCTTTCCGTGAAACAGAAAATTTTGTATCTTTCCGTGCACCATATCATAACACGTGGCGAGCATTGAAAAATTTCTGTTTAAGTGTTCTCCGAATACACGTCTATTCTTGACCAGAATAAATTACCATCATATTATTGATAATAATGACCATATGATAAGCCTAAAATAAATTCATATAAAGTAGATTTAGACAGTATTAACTTAGTTCAATCAAAGGGGATTCCCGTGGAACATATCATTTGTGTATCACGTGATACCCCACGGTGGTATACCAATACACAAAAGGAAGGGAAACTTGTGTACCATGTACTACACACAATGATACGGAAGTTTTCTGTCCTTTCCAAAAAAAAAAAAAAAAATCTGAGTCCTCCCTTAAATAATTTTGCAGAGATGTAAGTATATCTACAGTGATGATTTCTAAGAACTTAAGAAGGAAATGGTTGTGAGGATCTAATTTTTGTGTCGCCTGCGAAGCAAAGCGACACTTAGGGATCACTTTGTCCGTTGTCCGTCTGTCCGTCCGTCCGTCAGTCAGTCCGTCTGTCTGTCTGTCACACTTTGGGTGTCACAGCCCATAACTTTTGATTGGTAAGTGATAGGGCTTTGATATTTCACATGTGTATTCCTTGTGACAAGACCTTCTTACACATACCATAATTTTTGACCTAGTGACCTTGACCTACATATTTGACCTACTTTTCAAAAAAATTAAAAATGGATACATTTTTTGATTGGTAAGTGTTAGGACTTTGATATTTCACATGTGCAATCCTTGTGGCAAGACCTTTCTACACATACCATAATTTTTGACCTTGTGACCTTGACCTCGATATTTGACCTACTTTTGAAAAAAAGATAAGATTCACTGTATCTTTTGATTGGTTAGTGATAGGGCTTTGATATTTCACATGTGTATTCCTTGTGACAAGACCTTCCTACACATACCATAATATTTTACCTATTGACCTTGACCTACATATTTGACCTACTTTTCAAAAAAATTAAGAACGGATATATCTTTTGATTGGTAAGTGATAGGGCTTTGGTATTTCACATGTGTATTCCTTGTGACAAGACCTTTTTACACATACCATAATTTTTTACCTATTGACCTTGACCTACATATTTGACCTTCTTTTCAAAAACATTAAGAACGGATATATTTTCTGATTGGTAAGTTATAAGGCTTTGGTATTTCACATGTGCATTCCTTGTGACAAGACCTTTCTACACAGACCATAATATTTGACCTTGTGACCTTGATCTAGATATTTGATCTACTTTTCAAGAAAAGTAATATTGGCTATATCTTTTGATTGGTAGGTAATAGGGCTTTGATATTTCACATGTATTTTCCTTGTAACAATGTCATTCTACACATACTATAATTTTTTACCTTTTGACCTTGACCTAGCTATTTGACCTTTTTAATTGGTAGGTGATAGGTCTTTAATATTTCTTATGATGAGACCTTTTTGTTATCAATTTTTACATAGTGACCTTGACCTGGATGATGACACTCTTTTCTTTTAATTTGTAATTAAGAGGTCTGATATTTCAAATGAATTTCATTTGACAAGACTTTTCTACTGATACCAATAATTTTGATCGACTTTCTAGAATAATAATCAAACCGCTTCGCAGGCGACACAAGCATTCCTTGGATTGCTATTTTTTGTCAGAGTGATCATTAGGCATTTTAATTTTTAAAATCAAGTTCTGTGTTTGATTTTGGATAGTAATTGAGATTTCAATTCCAAGAAATTTCTAAAAATCAAAGAACTGGATCCAATTTGTCATTTATTTCAGGGAAGTGTATCAGATTGGATCGTTGGTGGCAAGTAATAGAGTGTTCAATGTACTTTTATGGAGCTGAAAAAAATGAACTCACAATTCTTGGAAGGAAAGAGGTCAACAAAGTGAAATAGATGGTGCAGTTTGATGGAAATGAATAAAAGATTCTGACTATTTATATGTAATGTAAATGATAACTTAACTTTATATATGTACTAGATATTAGATCAATCAATTATAATAAAATTTATTTTAATACTATAGTTCTCTGTAACTCCAATTTATATAAAATATATTTGTTATAATTACATGTAATATTGCTGTTCCTTATTATTTTTTGATGATTGAAAATAAGAAAAAAAATTAGTTATACTTTTGACATACATGTACTTATAGAAGTGCCTTTTGAGAAATCTTTGGAATTCAAAAAGTGAATAGGTAGTTCTCAACTCTATAGAAAAAATATTTTAAGACAGTAAGTGATGTTTTGTTTTGTTTTGTTTCAGAAAATTTGACATTAGTATGATCAAATATGCATGTCATGGATATTATAGAATTTGACTCTAAGATATCTTTTGACGAGTGTTTTAGCATCAGTCAACTCGCACATCTTCTGTTTTGTCCTTTCTGTTGCGGCATTAGTGATCAAAATATTTTTTACGTTCTTTGTACTTATTTGTAGAATCAAAATTGTACTTCATATCTTTCTTTTCTATAGATTTACAGCCACTTTTATCTTTTGGAAATTGAATTTTACATATTTTTTTTACAACCATGTTTTTCGTTTTTCATCTTCGTCTCTCATTTTTCCATTGAGAGAAAAAAATTAAACATATAAATTTACTCAATTCTACCTTTCTCAAATTGACTGTTACCCGACTTCACACCATCAAGATATAAAGCCAATTTGTCACAGATTTCGGAACTCAGGGATTGAAGGGGTCAGAAACAAGGATATTTCTAGAACTTTTTTTTACCTTGCTTACCAATACATGGGGTTGATGTTGTCAGCATTTTGTGATTTTTTGTATTTTGTTTTGAGCATCCAACACCAAAAATCCTTTTTTCTCTTTTCTTCAATCTTTATGAATTTTGAGATATTTTTTTTGTTGAATTGGTGCTTTTGGGTCTTGTCAATTTTGTCATAATGTTCCGTCATAGTGCTCCTAAATAGTGTTCAAAATACAGGTAGTTCATCAAATTGTTTTTAAACTCTTGCTTCCCCTAATTGAATGTTGAGATTGATAGTACAATTAGCTTAGTTTCACATTATTTCTGATTTTCAGTACAATTGTCGTAGACTTCACTTGATCATATCAACAATAAAACCACCTAGAATGTCAACAGCATTTCCCTCTATATTGAGCTTATCCATGTTCATAAACATGTATTCACAGCTTGCTTTTGATACATAAAAATGTATTGAGCAATTTTATGTATTACATACAATACCCCTAATGTTTGGCATTTTGTCAGACAAGTTTCAACAGTTTTTGAAGACTTTATGCCCAATGTTCTTAATTCTGCTTTTGTACTTAAGATATTTTTGATAGATCATGTAATTATGAAGGATAAGAGCTGCCACTTTTGCATCTTGGGGAAAATTTTGTCCATTGTGGTGTAAAACTTTCAAAAATGTCATTGATTTTTGTTAAGTCTGTTTTAAAATTTCACAAAGGAAAAAAATGTAAGGGGGTA
This sequence comes from Pinctada fucata, assembly GCA_028142955.1. Taxonomy (NCBI): domain Eukaryota; kingdom Metazoa; phylum Mollusca; class Bivalvia; order Pterioida; family Pteriidae; genus Pinctada; species Pinctada fucata. Next base: position 14,272,444 of record AP027105.1, read on the forward strand.
GGAGTATTTCTTGTTAAGACATAAGCCTTATAAAAGAAAAAGAAAAAAACCAGACACACAAAATCATATAAGAAGCTTAAGTACTTGTACATGACATCGTGGTAGTATTCTATAGAATATCTATGGCTTGATAAATTCTATTTTTACTTGTATTGAATTGACAAATGATTATTGAAGCCTGAATTAAGGTAAAAAAAATCTTCCATACAATGTATGTAAAAGAGTGAATTTGGAGAAATTCTATATATACCATACCCTGTGTCTTTACACTAAACATATCTTCCATGTTTCTATGTGCAATTCCTATTAACTCTAAACATTGCAATTTGGCTGGGGAATGTTAGAACAGTCTAAGTACATTGTACATGTATTGTTATTATATATACATAATATATTATATAACTTTTCACTGTATGACAACAAATCTGTTCTTAATAAATAATAGTGACTTGCTATGGTTTGATCTTTTATTGATTATGTCCCTTTGTTGAAGGTTGTAGGAATAATTCTTTCTATTTGTCTGTCCATTGTCAATAATTTGACTGAAACCTAATAACTTGAACAGTTTTGAACATTTAAAGGTAGAGTTTCCTACATGGGTTCACAATTGTGCAAGGATAATACTGTACTTATACCAGAAGTCTCTGACCAGACTGTAGCTCTCCTGGTTGATTTGTTTTATTCACTCATTGACAAGTGAATAATATACATACACATAAATAACAATTTCCATTTTATTTTAAACCAAAGACCATAGGGAGCAGGCACTCCAACAAATTATAAGTAGCACAACAAAACAACATATCCATTAGACTGCAACTAGAATATCACTCATATAATTCATTTTATCCGAGATAAAGGATTTCAAAAAATAATGCCACACCAATTTTTAGCTCGACTGCACTTTAGTGCAAAAGAGCTATTGCAATACCGTCGGCGTCCGCGTCGTCCGAACTAGATGATAAGGTAAATGTTAAGATTACACATTTACCTTTCCTATATTCATATTCTGTTGGGTTTTTTTGTTGCAAATGTTTAATTATACATCATTTAATATATCCCGATGAGGATATAGCCCCTGGGGTTGGGATTTTCAAAATTATTTCAAATGATAAGGCAAATGTTGAGATGATAAGGTAAATGTTAAGATAGCAATAAAGTCTTTAAAAGCCAATATTGAGCAAAGTATAAGTGCTACATGTACCAAACTTACATATTTGATGTATCTTTGATCAAACTTTCAAAAAATGACCTTGACCTACTTTTTTCCGCTTGAATGATTTTGCCTTTAAAAGCCAATATTGGGCAAAGTATAAGTGCTACATGTACCAAACTTACATATTTGATGTATCTTTGATCAAACTTTCAAAAAATGAACTTGACCTACTTTTTTCCGCTTGAATGATTTTGCCTTTAAAAGCCAATATTGAGCAAAGTATAAGTGCTACATGTACCAAACTTGCATATTGGATGTATCTTTGATCAAACTTTCATAAAATGACCTTGACCTACTTTTTTCCGCTTGAATGATTTTACCTTTAAAAGCCAATATTGAGCAAAGTATAAGTGCTACATGTACCAAACTTGCATATTGGATGTTTCTTTGATCAAACTTTCATAAAATGACCTTGACCTACTTTTTTCCACTTGAATGATTTTACCTTTAAAAGCCAATATTGAGCAAAGTATAAGTGCTACATGTACCAAACTTGCATATTGGATGTTTCTTTGATCAAACTTTCATAAAATGACCTTGACCTACTTTTTTCGCTTGATTTATTTTACCTTTAAAAGCCAATATTGAGAAAAGTATAAGTGCTACATGCACCAGACTTGCATATTGGATGCATCTTGGGTTAGACTATTGAAATATGACCTTGACCTACTGTCATGCATTCTTAGATCAGTCCAGTAACTGCCATATTACCAAGATAAAAACATGCAACTATTTCAACATAAAAGGTATGTATTTAGAACTTGATAGCATAATTTTCCATGTCTGATGATTCATGGTTTCGTTTAGGATTTTCCTATATATATGCAGTGTTCTGCATCTCAAAGAGTGTGGGCTTTTTTCAGCTCATATGAGCAAAGCGTAAGTGACCTTTTGTCATAGTGTATCCTCTGTCATTGGTTCACCATGAACTAATTTTAATTTTTAACTTTAAATTTTTTATGTGACTTGATATATGTTGTTGCCTGAGAAAGGGAGTTAAAATAAATTGGCTGTCATGAGAGATATTATGCTAAGCAGTCGAGCATTAGGTGACTCTGGCAACTATTTTTCAAGATCCTAGGGGTCAGGGGCTGCTATCTCAAATGACCTATCAATAAAACAATAAGACTACAGATCCATTATATTGCATAAAGAACATAGTTTTCATCATTAATAGCTTTAGAAGAGTTGAGAGCACATTTATATAAGAGAAAATGACCACACCAATTTTCTAAGACCATGGGGTCAAGTGCTCAAACAAAATATCAGGTGCACAACTAGACCACAGACCCATCATATTATAAAAAGAATTAAGTCTCCATCATTTATAATGTCAGAGGAGTTGTGTGCACAAGATTACATAGATAAATAGGTGAAAATGACCACACCCTGGGGGTCAGGGGCTCAAACAAAATATCAGGTGCACAACTAGACAACAGAACCATCATATTATAAAACGAATTAAGTCTCCATCATTTATAGAGTTAGAGGAGTTGTGAGCACAAGATTACATAGAGTTATACACATGTATAGGAGAAAATGACCACACCCATTTTCTAAGACCCTGGGGGTCAGGGGCTCAAACAAAATATTAGGTGTACAACTAGACCACATAAAGAATCATTTATAGTGTCAGAGGAGTTGCAAGCACAAGACTACATAAAGTTATATAGGTGAAAATGACCACACCCATTTTCTAAGACCCTGGGGGTCAGGGGCTCAAACAAAATATCAGGTGCACAGACCTATCATATTGCAAAAAGAATTAAGTCTCCATCATTCATAGTGTCAGAGGACATGCGAGTACAAGATTACAAAGAGTTCTATTAGGTGAAAAAACCACACCCATTTTCTAAGACCCTGGGTCAGGGGCTCAAACAAAATATCAGGTGCACAACTAGACCACAGACCCATCATATAGCAAAAAGATTTTAGTCTCTATCATTTATAGTGTCGGAGGAGTTGCGACACAAGATTATATAGAGTTATATTGGAAAAAATGACCACACCCATTTTCTAAGACCCCTGGGGGTCAGTGGTCTCAAACAAAATATCAGATGCACAACTAGACCATAGACCCATCATATTGCAAAAAGAATTAAGTCTCCATCATTTATAGTGTCAGAGGAGTTGCGAGCACAAGATTACATAGAATTTCATAACCACGCCCATTTTCTAAGACCCTGGGGGTCAGTGGCTGAAACAAAATGTCAGGTGCACAACTAGACCACATACCAAGTAGGATGCAAAAAGAATTAACTTTCTATCACCAATGGTTTCAGAGGAGTTGCGAGCACAAGAATTGTTTACGGACGGACAGACGGACGACGGGATATCGCATAAGCTCGACTGGTCTGAGACCAGTAGAGCTAAAAATCAGGTCAAGGTCATACATTTGACCTAAAGTTTATCAATCGACGCTTTGGACATAAAACGGGAAGCTTAATTTTGCTGGAAGAATCTTCAGGCATGCATCATAGGAGTTATGACGGAACGAAAATTGTTTGGTAAAATGGATTACATAGTGTCATTTCCTAGACTTACAGGACCGTTTCCATTGAATTTTTGACATCACAATTAGTCAAGCCAGATACCTTCCCAATGATGAAGTATCTATGGTTTCTGAAAATACCGAATTTTTTCGGAGCTATCAAAAAATAGAAAATAAGAATACAACTCATTTAAAAAAAATAATATGTAAATGTATATGTCGTACTCGTTATTGCAACTTGAAATTGAAAATTGAATCAAAATTAATGGAAAGAAATTTCACCGGAGACATCATTTCCCATCTAGTGCTTTGCCTCGTTCTTTGTCCTGTGTTTTTGCGCTGTATTGATGTATTATTTGCATGAGACAATTAATCGAGGTTAGACTTTAGACAAATAGTGGTAACTTGATAAATATGGACATTCTGTGACCATATGATACTTCCTTCGAAGTCATTCATTATCTTCCTCCTAATTAGGCGTGAATAAGTTTTTGTCTCATTTCCCTCTGGACCGACAATATATTGTAAGTTCGCCACACTACAGACATTAACCCTTTATGTCTAAATGAATTGATACCAAACTGATTTCAACGAATTGATAAAGAAAGAAAAAACCCATAAAATAACTATTTCATATGTATGCCTTCATATAAGGATTATCAGCTCTTTTAATCCCAGCCCCTTTTGAGATGAGAAGTAGATGCAAAGTTTTAAAATTGCTCAAAGGTCAAATTCATATTCTGGTATAATCGAATTCTTGTGTTGCTTTCCCTTTTTTAGCTCGCCGGGACGAAAAAGTCCGGAGAGCTAATGCCATACCCTCGGCATCGTCGTCGGTAGACAAAACTTTAACTTAGGCTATATCTCTTGAACTATAAGGGGTAGGGCTTTGATATTTCACATGTAGATACCTTGTGACGAAACCTTTCATTTGAGACCATGACCTTTGACCTCTTGACCTTGGACTTTGACCTACTTTTCAAAAACTTTAACCTGGTTTCTGACAAAAACCTGTATAGGCGAGCTATGTAATCTTTGATTACCCTATGTTTCTAATTTGCAAGAGTTTTAGTTTGATAAAACAACTTTGCTTTGAGAGATGTTCCCTCAATTTAATCAAACCTAGTAAAAGTCCGATTAATGACTTTTTTTTCTGAGCTATACTAGTGTCTTTGCAAAAACCTTAATGCAAGTATTAGATTATCAATAAATGTGAAATGTTTCTTTCGACGCGAAGGGCCATTTGAACACCTCACTGTATGACAAGCGTGATTTCAGCTTCCACATAACCAACTTCCCTCTCAAGAATAGCAACATTCCGTCTTCTGCTTATGGTGTTTCTCAGCTAATACGGTACGCCAGGGCATGTTCCAAATATGAAGACGGCTTGCAAGTAAGCTTCTTGTTTAGGGTTATATTATTTATAGGCTTAAATCATCGTTGAGGAAGTTCCTCGGTCGCTATGGGGATATTATAAAAGCGCATCAGACCCCTCTAAATAACATTCGATTGAATCTTTATCTGATATGTACATCGAGACAATGACTGAATTTGACAGGTTTTTATGGAGCTGCGACGGGTGTTGCATGTAAACGGGAGACGCTGACTCTCCCCGGACACCTGTTCTCACTTCGAGAATGCTCTGCATTCCGAGGTGTCTAATTGTTCCAATGGAACTTCTAATGAATTTGCTTCACCTGCTAGACTTTAGACTGAATAACTGATAGGTTAATACATAAGTCAGGAGTCTGCAGAGGGTCCTATTGTATAAATGTTGGTGAGATGTATTCCTCTTATGATGGGTAAAAATTGAATAATTGAACTCCCATTCTATATTATTGCAGTAAATGCAGATTTTGGTTGATCAAGTTCTTTCAAATTTTTCAAGAAAAACAAAATTGAACGTACATTGTATAAATTGTTATGTAGGGAACAATATGTAAAAATGTTCTGGTCATTGTAGAAGAAGTGCGATACCTAATATTTTCTAACTTCTTTTAAATCTGAAGGGAAAGGGATGCTATTTTCCTATTAATCTGATTGTAACAAGGCTATTAATAGGATAAGCCGAATTTTCTTCCCATTAAAAAGATGCTAACGTTTGAAATTTGTGAATCATTTATTCTGGACAGATTTCTTCTCTCTGAATGAATTCAATACTTTTTTGGAAAAATAATGGCAAATGTCGCAACCACGATTATTTCTGCCGAAATGATTTTTACCTAAGAGGATCACTTTCGTCGAATCGGCCGTGACTAAGAAAGAGCAAAATCGCAGCCTGATAGATGTGTACAATCTGACGATTTGAGCGATGATGATACAAAGTAGATTTTCACATGAAGTGGATTACAAGAGATCAATGACTGAGGCTAATTTGAATTATGAATTGCAATTCTGGTGAGTTAAGTGAACGATCGAGAAGATTTCTAAGGATAATCTCGGAGACCGAAATATTTCCAAATCTAGTGATGAAATTTCTTAAGGAGAAGGTTACGTTATCTGGAAAATTGGCCCAATTTTTCAAGTGGTTTAGATTTCGATTATATTCAATATCAAAGATTTCAAATGAAGGGCTATTTGAAATATCAAATATTAAACATTGCACGGAAATAGACGGCTACAAAACACCCATAATTCGTAAAAGGATGAAAAATGTCAAGAAGTATATTGTAAGTCAAAATTCGGTACAAATAAATTAGAATAAGTAGGGCGCGAAACCTAAATCAAAATAATTTGAAAGATTCGCGCCCATGTTAATTCAAAAGATTCTGGCCTAGCATACGGTGGTTTTCATTCATTTTCCGCTATCCAGAGCAAATGACGTCACAACGTGATGTCATATGTTACGCACGCGACCTTGCAACTATATACTTGAAATATGAACCTATATATCCGCACATATTCTAATGAAATATAAAAGATAGAAAATCATAATTTTCATGAAATTATTTTTCACGAAAAATATAGAAGAAAGGGGGGGGGGATCTCCAACAACACTCACACCCACATGCAGCACCAACAGCAAAACACCGAATGCAAAAACACAGAGCAGACTCCAACAGAAAGAGACACAAAAGGGACAAGGAACACCAACTCACACCAAAGAAACATGAAACACAAAAGACAACACATAAACCAACGATACCAGCTCACACCATTGAAACATGAAACACAAAAGACCACACATAAACAAACTAGACAAAGGAGCAACCTGTGCCGACTTAGGACGACCATATAACCTTAACAGAATCTATCCTTCAGAGCTTGAGGTCAAAGAAACTGCAGAGACAAATAATTCAGCATCCTATCTGGACGTAATGTTGTCCTACGACACTGATTTTCACATGAATACCTCACTCTATTACAAACATGACGACATCAGTTTCTATGCTATGCCAGAGCAAATACCAAATATACAGACTTTGTTCTGAGAGCTAGGCGTCTTTCAGATAAGCTTCTCAGCCAGGGATACGTTTGTGACCGACTAACCTCGTCACTGAGGAAGTTCTACGGTCGATATGGGGAACTCGTCATACATATGATGTCCCACTCTCCAGAATGGTGGGTGATATTCTATCTTAGACCATTTGAACCATCCAACCACCGAAAATACTTGTATCTTCCGAAATGAAAGTAACCGGATGTGACAATTCTACCGAATTGAAGTGACGGGTGTTGCATGCAAGCAGGAGATGCTTACTCTTCCTGGACACCTGGTCTCACTCCCATTTTGAGAGTTCGCTTCTTTTCATACGGTGGAAGTTTTTCTTTGTTTGCTTTGGTTCTTGTTTTCGATATTCTGAATTATCGATTTTGTACTGTGTATTGGGATATGGTCATTATCCATGTTTGTCACGCAAATGGTGTGGTTATTCTGGATTACGTGCGCACAACTCTCCCACATTTTTGATTACCCAGAGGTGTCGAAGAACGCACAAGTGTGGTTTAAAAAATACCTCCTCACTGTAAGATGAACATATAAACAGACAGCACGACGCAGGGACCCAAGAATCACACAGATGGATATGTAAACTGATATAAAAAAGCAGCAGAAGGCATACGAAATACAGTCCGTGCTCTGCCGGCTTTAGAGAGCCCATGCATTTGAGCACCCGAGGAGTCCGACTGAGATTCAGAGAGGACAGGTTGTCGGGGCTCTCTCTTCTCTAAAGAGGTTTGGAAAGGGCCCGTCATGGAGTCCTGTCGTCACAGTCAGTCAGAGTGCAATTCTTAAGAATGCGCTTGTAGAAGGGTGTACGAAATTGGTCCAGTACCAAGCCAAGTGTTCGTCTGATGACAGAAGGATCATAGCCACGGTGTAAAAGGCGTTTGATGATTCTAACACAATTTCGATCGTAATTAAATACCTTTGATCCTTTTTATTTTGTTAATTATGTCCCCATAAAATGCAGGTTGTGAAATACTCAAAGTAATATACTCTGTTGCTTGTATGGATCCCAGTTTCAAAACAAGTTGATGATCATTTTTGTAAAGTTTCCAGAAATTCTTTACTAGTTTGTAACAGCGAAGACCTTGACCTAAAAGTTCTCTGGTAATTTGTAAATTTCTATTCTGAAAATTTAAAACATCAGTACATGCTCTAGCATACCGGATGAGCTGCGAAATGTAGATACCGTATGACGGTAATCTAGGAACATCACCGTAAAGCCAGGAAAAAATATAATGTTGAATCCAAAATCATCTTTTTGTCATACACACTTGTATGACAAATCTCAATTGTATGACAAATCAAAGCAAATTCGTAATCTCTGCATTAACAATTTTGATATTTAGGTCCGAAAATGATGTTTCTTCGTTTGTAATATTTGCCGTTTTTGGAGTCAATTCTTGTGTATAAAAAAGCATTTTCATACTTTTCAAAAGCTAGGTACCTAGAAGTACCAATGAAACATTTCAAATCATCATGTTTTCTTTACTTTTGAAGATTTTAGATATATTCTTCTTCATACGTGTATAAAATTAAATCTGCAACAAGAGGCGCACAATTAGTACCCACTGTGATCCCTACAACCAGTTCGTAGATATTCTTACCAAATCTTACATAAATGTTGTCCAAGAGGAAGGGCAAGGCAATACACAGGTCACTACATGTCCGTGATTTGTATGATTTGGTTTAAACAGTATTTATTCTGAAAATTTCATAAATGATATAATTATTATTTTGTATGATTTGTATTCTGTGGCGGAAAAGAAACCATTAGATTCAGATGTACAAATAAAATATTTCCCCTCTCGATCAAAACACCATTTTATGAGTTTAAACAACCGATCATTAATTTTGTTGTGAGGAAGCTTGGTGTGCATATTAGGAAAGTCGTATGAAGAAATCGTACGAGCTTGAAAATTTCTAGATTTCATTTTGTCAATCACATCTCCTAAATTTTTATTAGACCGAAAGGTGTTTACCTCATTCCTGTTAAGAACAGTTTCACAATATTTTGCCACGTGCTCCTTTATTGCTGTGAGTGCTGACCTGATATTTCTAGACAAAATTGTAGTTGAGCAGCTACTAGAATAAGCAATTAATGTATCGAAATTTGTAATGAGACTTGTGCAGTTTGGTATGCAATATATTGTAGGAAGATCCAATATAGAAATACGAATGTTGAATAAAGAAATTTCACCGTTACGTTTCCTCAAATGTTAGGGACACTTTCATTGCTTTTGATATAAGTTTTTGTAGACGAAGGTTCCGAAACTAAAGTTGATCTGTAGTAACGTTCTCAAATGATTATGGTGTCGTTGGCTTCTTTATCTGTAGGCGCGAAGACATTTTTTCATGTAATTACGTAACTTGAATTTGAAATATCCTTCAGTTTTAGAAATTGGATTTTCAAAAAGGTGAAGATTTTTGTGGAAGTTATCTATTCGAATGACAAATATGGATAATGACCATATCCCTGTCTACAGTACAAAATCGATAATTCAGAAAATCAGAAACCGAAGGCATACAAAATCAGGATAAAACAGGAACCAAAGCAAACAAAAACAAAAACCTCCACCATATGAAAAGAAGCGAACTCCCGATATGAGAGTGAGACCAGGTGCCCACGAAGAGTAAGCATCTCCTGCTTGCATGCAACACCCGTCGCTTCAATTCGGTAGAACTGTCACATCCGGTTACTTCCATTTTTGTGTCGCCTGCGAAGCACAGCGACACTTAGGGATCACTTTGTCCGTTGTCCGTCTGTCCGTCCGTCTGTCAGTCCGTCCGTCTGTCTGTCTGTCACACTTTGGGTGTCACAGCCCATAACTTTTGATTGGTAAGTGATAGGGCTTTGATATTTCACATGTGTATTCCTTGTGACAAGACCTTCTTACACATACCATAATTTTTGACCTAGTGACCTTGACCTACATATTTGACCTACTTTTCAAAAAAATTAAGAATGGATATATCTTTTGATTGGTAAGTGTTAGGACTTTGATATTTCACATGTACAATTCTTGTGGCAAGACCTTTCTACACATACCATAATTTTTGACCTTGTGACCTTGACCTAGATATTTGACCTACTTTTGAAAAAAAGATAAGATTCGCTATATCTTTTGATTGGTAAGTGATAGGGCTTTGATATTTCACATGTGTATTCCTTGTGACAAGACCTTCCTACACATACCATAATTTTTTACCTATTGACCTTGACCTACATATTTGACCTACTTTTCCAAAAAATTAAGAATGGATATATCTTTTGATTGGTAAGTGATAGGGCTTTGGTATTTCACATGTGTATTGCTTGTGACAAGACCTTCCTACACAGACCTTAATATTTGACCTTTTGACCTTGATCTAGATATTTGACCTACTTTTCAAGAAAAGTAATATTGGCTATATCTTTTGATTGGTAGGTGATAGGGCTTTGATATTTCACATGTATTTTTCTTGTAACAATGCCATTCAACACAAACCATAATTTTTTTACCTTTTGACCTTTACCTAGCTATTTGACCTTCTTTTTTAAGGTTGTATATATCTTTTAACTGGTAGGTGATAGGTCTTAAATATTTCTTATGATGACACCTTTTTGTTACCAATTTTTACGTAGTGACCTTGACCTAGATGATTGACACTCATTTCTGAAAATTTGAGAATGACCATGATAAAATGAGATAAGATGAAATGATAATTTGTAATTAAGAGGTCTGATATTTCAAATGAATTTCATTTGACAAGACTTTTCTACTGATACCAATAATTTTGTTCCACTTTCTAGAATAATAATCAAACCGCTTCGCAGGCGACACAAGCATTCCTTGGATTGCTATTTTGGAAGATATAGAGTACAATCTTTGGTTGGATGGTTCAAATGGTCTATGACAGAATATCATCCACCATTCTGGATAGTGGGACATCATAGTGTATGACGAGTTCCCCGTATCGACCGTAGAACTTCCTCAGTGACGATGTTAGTCGGTCACAAACATATCCCTGATTGAGAAGCTTATCTGAAAGACGCCTAGCTCTCAGAACAAAATCCGTATATTTGGTACTTGCTCTGGCATAGCGTATCATCTGAGATATGAACACGCCATAAGCAGGCGATGAAGGGATGTTGCTACTCAGAAAAGGAAAGTTCGTAATGCTGAAATTGAAGTCGTCACGTTTGTCATAGAGTGAGGTGTTCATGTGACCATCAGTGTCGTAGGACAACATTATGTCCAAATAGGATGCTGAATTATTTGTCTCTGTAGTTTCTTTGACTTCAAGCTCCGAAGGATAGATACTGCTCATCCGCGAATTTTGGATTATTGATGGACAACACATCGTCTATGTATCTGTAAGTGAAGTTGAAGTCAGAAGCTAAGTATCTTTTCCCTTCAGAGACCAAAGATTGAATGAATTCAGCTTCGTACGAGTAAAGGAAAATGTCGGCAAGGAGTGGGTCACAATTGGTCCCCATTGGAATTCCGACAATTTGCTGGAAGACCTTTCCTCCAAACACCACAAAAATGTTGTCAATCAGAAAGTTTAACATCTGAATAATGTCTGTTTCAGTGTACTTATTTTCAGAATCTGACTTTTCTTTTACAAAGTAGGCTTTGTCATAGTTAACAACAATAAATTTGTATTTGCGATTACTGTTCTTACTTGTAAACGCATTACTTATAATTTTTGCGAGTCTTTCTTTCAATTTAGAATGTGGAATTGTAGTGTAAAGTGTCGAAAAATCAAAGGCTTTGATCGAATGGACTCTACTAAAATGAGTGGATTTCAGATGTTCTAAAAGTTCCTTCGAATTCTTTAAAATCCACATCTGGTTGATACCACTGCGAGAATATACTGTCGAATAATATTTTTGTAGCCCAGATTTTGATTTCAGATAAAACTTTGGTGAGTAAGATCGATACAGATTTGGTAGAACATTTTGAGGAACCAGCGATGAAACGTTGTTTGTACGGATTCTTATGCATTTTAGGTATGCAGTATAAGTATGGTGAATCTAAATCTAAATTGGTAGTGTCGAAGCCAAAGGAAGCAAGAGCTGATTTGTGGTTATCTATTATCTCAGAGGCAGAAAGGTTTGTTGGGGTGTAAGTGGGATTTCCAGGTGTCGAATTTAAACCCAACTCTTTAACTAGACTGTCGAAATAGTACTTTTTGCAAGTAAATGTGTAATTATTTGAGGCTTTGTCCGCTGGTGTGATGACATAATGTTCTTGGAGGTAGGTAAGTTCAGGAATATCCAGAATGAGGTGTTCCAGTTATTCAGAGCATGTGATTCGACTCTTTTCGATTTACACCAGCGTTTGGTATAGTTATGTTAAGACTTCCTCTAGCACTTCGCGACATTTAATAAAATCGATCTTGGATGGGATTCTATACGTATGTCCAATTTTAGAAGACCACTTGCCTGTTTTGAATAATTGAAAAATCACCTGTAACAATATGATTAGCTGGTTTATATAAATATTCAGACGCATTCTCAAGTAGTAGGTTTTAGGATCTGATGTAACTTTCTTGTAGTTAAAAACGAAATTTCGAATAGGTTTCTCATACTTGTAACGAACAAGAGAAAGTGATATATTCTCAAAATATTGAGGAATGGTACTTCGTCCGCGATGGCCCCAAAAATATTACAGATGTTTAAAAGATCAAAACCTTTGTCAATAAATGAGTTTCTATGAGTGGTCTTTTAGGGGAGGGGATTTTATTAAAGAAAGGAGGGGATCTCCAACGACACCCAGTTGCAACACCAACAGCAACCTCCAAAAACACCCAATGTAAAACACAAAGAAGACACGCACAGAAAGAGACGCAGTGGTACAAGGAACGTCAAATCACAGAAAAACATGAAATACAAATGACTGCACATAAACCAACGAGACAAATGGGCAAACGGTGCTGATTTAGGACGGCCATCTGCCACGTCAGTAGCAGACGGTGTGGTTATCCTGGATTACTTGTACACAACCCTCCCACTTTTCCGATTACCCAGAGGTCTCGAAGAACGTACAATTGTACAAAAAAATTGTACAAAAGGATAAAGTTAATTCTCTGCGAATGCGACAAGGATATTTAGTCTTAATCAATCAATCAGGGTTTTCAAGAATGCAACCTCTGCTTCATCCAATATAGATTTCAAATGAACTGCTGGGTCTGATGAGAGAGCATGTAGCAGTTCGTTTCCCTATTTCTAAATTGGATCTTCCTACAATATACTGCATACCAAAACTGCACAAATCTCTTTACAAATTTAGATACATTGCTAATTCTAGCAACTGCTCAACTACAAGTTTGTCTAGACATCTGACGTCAGCCCTCACGGCGGTAAAGGAACACGTTGCAAAATATTGTGAAACTGTTCTTAACAGGAATGATGTAAATTTATTTTGGTCTATAAAAAATTCCGGGGATGTGATTGACAAGATAAAATCTAGAAATTTTCAAGCCAATACGATTGCTTCATACGATTTTTCAAATATGTACACCACGCTTCCTCACGACAAGATCAATGATCAAATGTCCAAACTCATTAAATGGTTCTATAATCGAGAGGGGAAAACTTATATTTGTACATCTGAATCAAAGGGTTTCTTCTCCGCTACAGAATACAAATCATACAAATCATGGACATGTAGCGACCTGTGTAGTGCCTTGTCCTTCCTCTTGGACAACATGTATGTAAGATTTGGTGAGAATCTCTACAAGCAGGTTGTAGGGATTCCTATGGGTACAAATTGTGCACCTCTTGTTGCAGATTTATTTTTATACACATATGAAAAAGAATTTATTCAAAATCTTCAAAAGCAAAGAAAACATGATGATGTGAAATGCTTCATTGGTACTTCTAGGTACCTGGATGATATTCTGACTATCGATAATCCTGTTTTTGAAAAGTATAAAGATGTTATTTATCCACAAGAATTGACTCTAAACAAGGCAAACTTTACAGACACTGAAACACCATTTTTGGACCTAAATATCAAAATTGTCAATGGACAAATTCATACAAGTGTATATGACAAACGAGATGATTTTGGATTCAACATAGTAAATTTCCCCTGGCTTGACGGTGATGTCCCTAGATTACCGTCATACGGTATCTACATTTCACAGCTCATCCGGTATGCTAGAGCATGTACTGATGTTTTGGATTTTCATAATAGAAATCTACAAATTACAAAGAAACTTTTAGGTCAAGGTTTTCGCTTTCACAAACTAGTAAAGACTTTCTGGAAATTTTACAAAAATTATGATCAACTTCTTTTGAAATTCGGACCCATACAAGCAACGGAGTATATTACTTCAGGTATTTCACAACCTGCATTCTATGGTGACATAATTAAAAAAATAAGAAGGATCAAAGGTAGACAGCATATGTATCGAAAATGCGTCAGAGTCATCAAACGCCTTTTATACCGTGGATATGATCCTAATGTCACCAGACGGACACTAAGCTTGGTACTTGACCAATATACAGTCTTGTACGGGCGCATTCTTAAGACTTGCACTCTGACTGACTGTGACGACGGGACTCCATGACGGGCCCTGTCCAAACCTCCTTAGAGAAGACAGGGCCCCGACCACCTGTCCTCTCTGAATGTCAGTCGGACTCCTCGGGTGATAACATATATGAGCTCGCTTCAGCCGGCAGAGCACGGACTATATTACGCACGTCCTCTTTTTATATCCATTTACATATTCATCTGTGTTGCTTGGATCCCTGTGTTTTACGGTCTTGTTTGTGTGTGGTTATCTAACAGTGAGGAGGTTGTTTTACACCATAATTGTGCGTTCTTCGAGACCTCTGGGAAATTGGAATAGTGGGAGGGTTGTGCGCACGTAATCCAGGATAACCACACCGTCTGCTATTTGCGTGGCAGATGGCCGTCCTAAGTCGGCACCGGTTGCCCATTGGTCTCGTTGTTTTATGTATAGCCTTTATGTTTCATGTTTCTATGTTGTGAGTTGGTGTTCCTTGTCCCTTTTGTGTCTCTTTCTGTGGGTGTCTGTTCTGTGTTTTTTTGCATGGGTGTTTTGGGATTTTGCTGTGGGTGCTGCAACCTGGTGTTGTTGGAGATCCCCTCCTTTCTTTCGTATCTGTGTGCTATTATCAGAAGACCATTGAGGTACGGTGTACTCTAGCTCTTTTTCTGAGTTTTTGGTTACGTCTTTTTCCATGAGATCTATGCTTCCGTTTAGTTTAGCGCGGATTGAAAAGACATTAATATTAGTGGCAAATTAGGGCCAATATTATGGACTGGAGGATCTTCTTCTTTAACACATTGATATCACTTTCATAATATTTTACTCAATGCGTACTGAGCATATAATGAAAGTTCGAATGATGTGGACATAATTCGTCCTTTTTTGGAGGGGTGAGGGTATTTTGGCTTTAGTTTGTTTTGTGTTTGTTTTTTTACCTCCTTATATCTCTAGATCCTTTTCTCTATACATTTCCTAATTTGTACTTTAGATCTTGTAGCTCTTTTTGTAATATGGTAATACGAATACCTCACTCTATGACAAACGTGACGACTTCAATTTCAATATCACAAATTTTTGTTTTCACGATCATATGACGTTTTCATTTCTCAATTAATACGTTATGCTCGGGCAAGCTCCATGTACTCAGATTTTAAAATTTGTTTTAAGAGCTAGACGGCTTTTAGTTAAGCTTCTCAGTCAAGGATACATTTGTTACATTCATGACCGACTAACATCGTCACTGAGAAAGTTTCTCAATTAATACGTTATGCTCGGGCAAGCTCCATGTACTCAGATTTTAAAATTTGTTTTAAGAGCTAGACGGCTTTTAGTTAAGCTTCTCAGTCAAGGAGACGTTTGTTACATTCATGACCGACTAACATTGTCACTGAGGAAGTTTCATAGTCGATACGGTGAAATTAATAAGGGTATGGTCTTGTCCATATTTGTCATTTCTTAGAAGGTGAATTCGTTGCTTCAAAACATTTTCTTAAACCTAGTCAGTGAACGGTTTTGGTGTTAATCACCTTCGTGAGTATTGTTAATCAAAGACGTACCGTTTCTTTTATCATTATATACAGCTTTAAGCTTCTTCCTTTTATAACCCCATCAACAAACGATTTCGTATTATTTGCAATTTAATCTGGTTAATTATTTCTAAATAACAAAATATCTTTTCTGATTATCAGGAAAGGAGTTAACTTTGATCTAAGAAACGGCGCCTCATCATGCGGTTCAAGTAGAGTGTACTGACATTAGGGAGGGCGATCCCAGAGTTAAACATTTGTTTGGTGTGTTCCCATTTTGCTTTAACTGAGAATTTTAGGTAGAAAAAATATTCCCATTTCGCCTTAGTGGATTTTGAGATAGGGCGAAATGGGAACTTGTAAAACACTTTAATCATCAATGTTTAGTATTCTTGCAAAGTTTTGAAGGAGATTTATTTCAATATCTGTTCGTTTCATTCCTTTTTTTTGTGTTTAATTATGTATTATTTTGTTTTATATAGTATGTTGTGCCTAGAATTCTTTACTCGAAACGAAAAGTTGTGCATACTACAAAGGGCTACTTTGTGTTAGAAAAGTACATGTGGGGTGTGACAGACCGACATACGGACTGGTACATGGACGGAGAGGAAACTGTAATATCCTATTCTGTCAGAAGGGGAACAATTAAAAACCCAGGACACTCGATCGTCAAAAACGGGACCGATATTCAGCTGCATTCTAAGTAATATGATCTTCCATGGAATATAATAAAAGAAAAATCATCAATTATACTCTGTTACTTACACTCTTACTGCATCTGACGACGGGACTCCAGGACAGGCCCTGTCCAAACAAGGGCCCCGACCACTTGTCCTCTCTGAATGTCGGTCGGACTCCTCGGGTGATAACATGAGCTCGCTACAGCCGGCAGAATACGGACTACATTTCGTACGTCCATCCTCCTTTTTAGTATACATTTACATATCCATCTGTGTTGCTTGGGCCCCTGCGTTTTTCTGTCTTGTTTGTATGGTCATCTTACAGTGAGGGTTATTTGACACTACAATTGTGCGTTATTCAAAACCTTTGGGTATCTGGAAAAGTGGGAGGGTTATTAGCAACTATTCCACATAACTAGAGCATCTGCTACTAACGTACACGCTTGCCTGGCGATCTTGGCGTGTTCGAAACGATGAGCAACAACCAAATAACTTCCATCGCAAATATTTAATTGTTTAACGTCTTCAAATTCGATAGAATCAGTTAAGAACAGATAAATTTGCAGCATGGTCCAGACATGCACGTTTCGGGTACTTAACCCTCGTCAGTGATCCTCAATCAAAACAATGTAATATGACTAAAGAGTGTAACATTATTATGTCCAAGACCTTTACAAAAAGAACAAATTTAAACAGGTTTATCATGATGAGCTAGAAGTGGTTGTAACATCATGATAATCAAAATGAATTGACATCATATATATATATACTTAAAAAAATAAAACAGGCGAAGAAGGGAGAGAAAAGTATTATAATAAACATCAAAGAAGTATCTAACCGTTATTCAGTCTCAAAGTCGAGAAGGCAAGGCAAAATCGTAAGAGTTTCCATCGAAACGGTTGCGAACCCCGGAATGAACAACATTCAGAAGTGAGACCAGGTGTCCGGGGAGAGTCAGCGTCTCCTGATTGCATGCAACACCTGTCGCAACAGCTCGATGGAAACCTGTCAAATTCGGTGATTCTTGAAATTTCTTGAAATTTCTAAAAAGTGGGTCCTATAGCATCATATCCCACCCATCCTGCTACGTCTTTCGGTACCCTTTTTCGACATAGTAACTTTCATACTTTTTGGCATATTACATTGTTTAGATTTAGGATTAAGGATCACTGATGAGGGTTAAGTACCCGAAACGTGCATGTCTGGTCCACGTTGCCAATTTATTTGTTCTTAAATGATGCTATTCAATTTGAAGACGTTTACATTTATACCACTTGGTGAGTGTCACTGCTGGTGGACCAGGAGTCCCCGAGGGCACATGTGGCCAAGTTCGATCAATTTCGGTTGATCGTTTCTTCAACGCAATCTAAATTTCTGTTATCAAAATTTCTTGAAATTTCTAAAAAGTGGGTCCTATAGCATCATATCCCACCCATCCTGCTACGTCTTTCGGTACCCTTTTTCGACATAGTAACTTTCATACTTTTTGGCATATTACATTGTTTAGATTTAGGATTAAGGATCACTGATGAGGGTTAAGTACCCGAAACGTGCATGTCTGGTCCACGTTGCCAATTTATTTGTTCTTAAATGATGCTATTCAATTTGAAGACGTTTACATTTATACCACTTGGTGAGTGTCACTGCTGGTGGACCAGGAGTCCCCGAGGGCACATGTGGCCAAGTTCGATCAATTTCGGTTGATCGTTTCTTCAACGCAATCTAAATTTCTGTTATCAAAATTTCTTGAAATTTCTAAAAAGTGGGTCCTATAGCATCATATCCCACCCATCCTGCTACGTCTTTCGGTACCCTTTTTCGACATAGTAACTTTCATACTTTTTGGCATATTACATTGTTTAGATTTAGGATTAAGGATCACTGATGAGGGTTAAGTACCCGAAACGTGCATGTCTGGTCCACGTTGCCAATTTATTTGTTCTTAAATGATGCTATTCAATTTGAAGACGTTTACATTGTCTCGATGTACATTTTGATGTACATATCAGGTTAGTATGTCTTGTTTGATGATGATGACAGCCATTCAATCACAATGTAGAATGTCACTGTTCATTCTAGAAAGGGGGATCTCATATGCTTTTATAACATCCCCATAGCGACCGAAGAGCTTCCTCAATGATGATTTCAGTCGTTGTGAAACATAACCCTGAACAAGTTGCTTACTTGCAAGCCGTCTGGCTCTAATGATGAAATCTTCATATTTGGAACATGCCCTGGCGTACCGTATCAGTTTAGAAACAAAAACTCCATAAGCAGGAGAATACGGAATGTTGCTACCCATGAAAGGGAAGTTAGTTATGTGGAAGCTGAAACAAGGCCATGGATTAGACATCTAATGATCTTCTTTTTGTTCTTCCCGTATTGAATTCAATCGAATACTTGAATATTAACCACTCCAGCACAAAGAATTAGCTAGAATTTTTGTATAGAACTCTCCGACACGTCATCAAAACGTTATAAATACGAACGTTGTATGATCGTTGGGCACACTATCTTCTTACGCCGAGAACGCTAGAAATGCGCTGGATACACTTACGCTGTCATAGGTTATAAACACGTTAAATACACGCTTACCAAACATTTGGATGTCGTTGTGTACGTTAGTTGTGCATTAGGCAACCGTACAGAAAGCGGATGTATTATGCACCAGACACGTGTTTTGGATTTTAAACCATCATCAGTGATGCTTCCAGCCAGAGTGATTCGTTTTACAAATGTAGTCGCGCCCTCTCGTTATATTTCCTAAGTTTTAGTCTCATTTTCCTCCCCTCTGGACCGACAATTTATTGTAAGTCTTGTATGGATAAAACTCTTCATATCTGAAAGTATTGATTCCAAACCGATTTCTAAGACTTGATAAAGAAAGAAAAAAAAAAACCCTTTTCAATAACACTTTTATATTATATGCGACTACATCTCTAAGCAACTTGTCCCCTTTGCGATGAGGAAGAAGGGCAAATTGATTTGCTATTGTTTGTTGGTCCGCCAGTCTGACGGTCTGTAACCAAAGGTCTTTCTCTCGTTACTTCTACAACAGGCGAAAATGAAATTTTGTATCCAGATATATCTCAGTCTGACGGTCTGTAACCAAAGGGCTTTCTCTCGTTACTTCTACGACAGGCGAAAATGAAATTTTGTATTCAGATATATCACAAGAAAATCTGGAGAGAGTTCATACTTCAGTCAAGTCGAATATTATGACAGATTTGTAAATGTCCCTTAAATTCTAATTATGCACACACATTTTCAAATTAAATGGAACAATACATCACAATCTATATCAAATAGATGAAGAAAATTTTGATAATCTCAATAGCAATCAAGATCACCAAATTGAGCATCGACTGACCCCTAGCAAGCTAGAGGTGGGACCAGGTGCCAAGGAGGAGTATTTGGCTAGCCGCACCCGCCGTCGATGTTCATGCACGAAAATGAAAACAATATCTTTAAAACATGCACTGTCTGACGATATGTCTATAAAGAAGGTGCTATGTTGAAGATATCAGGGAGAAAAATTGAAACACTTACTGTCAAACCCATCGCAGAAAACTTTTTTCAGGAATTTTTTTATAAGATAACCTGGGTTTGGTCGATTAAATTTTGTCACTTATTGTTATTTAAGTGTGACATAAGTGTGTCATGAGTGGGCATAAGTGAGACACTCATTTGTGTCACATTTATGCCCTTTGCCGTGTGGAGCTCGTAAAAAAGTTCCCCGCGAGGGGTTTGACAGTAAGTGTTTTGAATATATTTCCCTGACATTGTCGCCATAGCACATTCTATATAGACATAACGTCAGACAGTGCATGAAGTTTATATATTGTTTTCATTTTCGTGCTTAAACATCGACGGCGGGTGCGGCTAGCCAACAGGGGATGCTTACTCCTCCCGGGCACCTGGTCCCACTTCTAGCTTTAGTCAGGGATATGTTTGTGACCGACTAACATCGTCACTGAGGAAGTTACTTACTCCGGGAGGAGTGCTTTCTCCTCCCGGGCACCTGGTCCCACCTCTAGTCAGGGATATGTTTGTGACCGACTAACATCGTCACTGAGGAAGTTCTACGGTCGATATGGGGAACTCGTCATACACTATGACTTTCCAGAATGGTGGATGATATTCTGTCATAGACCGTTTGAACTATCCAACCAAAGATTGTACTCTATATCTTTCAAAATGGAAGTAACCGGATGTGACAGTTCTACCGAATTGAAGCGACGGAAGTCTTCCTGGGCACCTGGTCTCACTCTCATATCGGGAGTTCGCTTCTTTTCATATGGTGGATGTTTTTGTTTGTTTGCTTTGGTTTCTGTTTTATCCTGATTTTGTATGCCTTCGGTTTCTGATTTTCTGGGTTATCGATTTTGTGCTGTAAACAGGGATATGGTTATTATCCATATTTGTCATTGCTAGGGATCCGTCGATGCTTAATTTTGTACTCTATTGTGAGTGTTGTTGAGATTATCGTCAGGATCTTCTTTAACTAATTAACTAAGAAAAAACAGTTTCCGTCTATTATCTTTGTAATGAGTTAAAATATTCAGGAGAAATTTTGTATACTGTCTGATCTAAGAAATGTAGGTCAAATTCATATTCTGGTTTTCTTTTCTTACTTTCTATTTTGCAAGAATTTGAAATTTAAGCCTAATAGAATTATGGTAAATTACTTTGTTTCAGCTCATCTCTGCAATTACCTAAATGCAAGCATTTATTTGAAAATTCCAGTATTGAAAGAAAATCGCAGTGCACCATATGCACATTTCAACAAATTATGCATCATCAGTGATTCTCGGGGCCGAAATAGAGGAAATCCAAAATAATATGAAATGATGCACTGCAGAATTCTAAATTTGACCTAAAGTTTCTGACAAAGAACTTGCTGAGGACAGAGCTATTCAATTAGTAGATACCCTAAGTTTCAGAAAATTTTAATCAGATATTTTGACGGAGAATTTTCAAATATATTTCAAGTCATGTTCCGAAACACTGTGAAACAAGGCGAACGATATCCTCGGGGGCTAAACAACCCACAAGCAGAGATACCAACCCAGTGGCTGAAGTTGTCAATATCGAAATATATGTTCTATTATATAATTTTAGTGCATGATATACGCATTTCAACAATTTATGTCTCACGAGGTATATCTGTAAGAACAAAAATCTGAAATGGCTTCTATTGTATAAACTTTGGTGAGAGTCATTCCCCTGGTAATGAGGAAAAATTTGAATTATTGAATTTCCATACTCTATTATTGCAGGTAATGCAGATAATGTAATTCAATTCAATTCATTTATTGGTCGATTAAGTTCTTTGGAAGTTTTCAAGAAGAACAGAATTGAAATCCAGAGAAGAAATAGGAAAACAGTTTCTTGTTATTACCGATTTACACGTACTTTTGTAGAAGATATGTGATATTTAATATTTACGGAAATTCGAAAGTGGATGGCGGGACTCGTTTTATTGATAGGAAATGCTGAATTTCTTTCCATTTAGAAGATGTTAACGTTTAAATTTTATTGATAGGAAATGCTGAATTTCTTTCCATTTAGAAGATGTTAACGTTTAAAACATAAAAATCAGATTTTCTTCTCTCTGATCAAAATCAATACAATTTAGGAGAAATAATGGTATATGTCGCAAATACATTCATTTCTGCTAACAGATTTTTATCTAAGAGGATCAGTTTCGCCGAATTATCTCTGAATAAGAAAGAGTCCAAATCAGCCTGATAAATGTATACAATCTGGCAATTTGATGCAAATTTAGTTTTCACGTAAATTGGATTACAAGAGATGATTTAATGAAGCTAATTTTAATCATGAATTGCATTTCTTCTTGTTTGTCCAAGCAGACAAGCTAGTGCGTTATATTAAGGACCGAGACGAGTCCTAAGAGTAATCCGCGGAGAGGAAATATACCCGTCATAAGAAGAAACGCAATACTTAATCTTCATTCTATAAAATGTATGATGTAATGAATAGGTATTCTATTCTTTTCCATCATAAATCGTAGGTATACGAGCGACTTATTCTGTCAAACGCCAAACGAATCCGTCTTCATGGTCAGACACAGCAACAAGATAAAGACACTTGGTTCAAAACGCAATGTCACTAAATGGTTTTTAAGAATTCTGTTCACATTTAAGAAATGATTTGAGCTGTTAAACCTATCCAGATTGATATATCAGGCGTTGCGATTCGTTTTTTCAATGATGATTAACAATTTTCCCTGAATAAAATAACATCAAACAGAAAATCTAAATTTGTTAAAAACATCCAAAACATCAACTCTTTTTAGAATATAGTCCGGGGTTTGAACAATTTCGCCCTTAAATGTGTCGTAAAGCATAATATTACCTACTACGGTTTGTATCTGACCTTTTTTTCGCAAGCATAGTTTTCCGAAAAAAAATCGATTTTGACAGGTCACTTTTTACGTGCATTTTCAATGGTTTTGGACGTGAGTTTTAAGCTAATCCATTATTTCAATGCAATGTTGAACGAATATCTGCAACAGATAAACACTAATGGCTGAAGACAAAATTAGTGTTTCTGTGGGATCAGAATTGCAGAATAATGATATCCTTTATTGTACAACATACCCAAATATACGGAAATGTCCACTAAGATAATTTTCAGATTTCTTTTCATATATTGACTATATTTGAATGGAGAAACCAGTTATCATCTAAATTTTTGCCGGAAATTTGCTTAAAGTGGTCAATCATCAAAACTTCAGGAGGATACCAAACTTGCGGCCATGTAATATGAGCTAGAAACAACACGCTTTATTCAGCATTATCATCGTGGTATGTTGTGAAAAAAATGATCTTCGGTAATTCGAGTGCTTGAAAAAGATGTCTAACTAAATATTTATGATCAATTGAAAAAAGAAATCACTATGATGTGCGTTTCTCTTTTTGTCGGGTATATTTTCCAATCTAGTAACGAAATTTTCTCATTAGACATACGATTTTAAAATTACTTCGTAAAATTTGTACCCAATCAGTAATGAATGTACAGTATAACGAAAGTTCGAACGAAACACGTTATGTGTCGTGGCCGCTTGTACCTTTTTGTGCTATGTATTTCTTTTCTTTCCAAGCGACGTGCATTTGCCGTTCATTAGATGTATCCGAAATTGTCTGAATAGTGAACGTGGTTGTTTCCACCCCTTTTGTGCTTTCTATATATATATATATAGTATATGCAAATCTCACTCTTGGATATTTAGAACGGTCCCTTTACCAAATTGTAGAAACTAAATTTCCAAAAATGGATGCTAATGTTTTTCGAAATTCTTGGAAAAGATATATTGATGACTGCATCATTTTATGGGACCCTAATTGTGGAGAATGTAAATGATTTATATCAAATTTTACAAAATATCCACCCCAACATAAAATATACGATGGAATGTAGCGAAAAACAAATTCCTTTTCTTGACATTCTTATCAAAATAAATAACCAAACAGTATCAACAGATATATATAGAAAACCAACGGACACACAACAGTACCTCCACTTTAAAAGTCAACACCTCAAAACTTGTCTTAGATCTATACCGTTTAATTTTGCAAGAAGAATTTGTACGATTGTCAGTGATACTGAAATTAAAAGAATACATTTATATGACCTTCGAAAAGCACTTTTACAACGCGCATTTCCAATTTCCCTTATAAATAAAGGAATTGATTTGGCTAAAAGGATTCCTTTAGCAGAATTAAGAAAAACTAAAGAAAATCCATCAGTAGACATATTGCCATTTGTCACAACATTTAATAAATGTAATCCTGAAATTTTTCATGAAGCATACAAAAATCTAAACCAATTAAAAATGAGTGAAAACTAGAAAATTTATTAAATGAAACAAAACTGATTAAAAGCAAAAGACAACCAAATATCTAAAACAGTTACTCACAAGTGCAAAATTTGAAGAAGAAAACAATGTAATTACTCTTGTGTTTCTAAGTGTAAAAACAAAAGGTGTAAGATATGTGATATCTTAATTGAAGGAAAGTATTTTAAGTTTAAGAATGCAGGTACCTATTTTGAAATTAAGAGAAATTTAACATGCACATCAAAAAATGTTGGTTATGTTTTACAGTGTGATAAATGCAAGGAAGAATACATAGGTTCCACCAAACAGTTAAATCAACGTATTTCCCTTCATAAAAGTAACATTAAACTCCCTCTAAATAGGATTCTTTTTGTTTGAATGTAGTAAAGGGAATTTTATTATGCCAATTTATCAAACAGATGATTATTCTATGATTACTATTAAAGAACAGAGTTTTATTGATAGATTTAAACCTATGTTAAACAAAACTTAATAATTCCCCCATTCACCCACATTCCTTAAAACATGTTCACTTGACCATTTTATCTGATTCAGTACTTCCTTAAGCCCCTATCACACTTTTTCGTATCAGCTACGTAAGAGGAGTATTTTTGCCAAAACTCTTTACGCAAGAGAAACGAAAAGGTCTGTCACGTATTTCGTCCTTCTCAGAAGTCCAAGGCGTAAGTGCGACGTTTATACGGCGTTCTATCACGTATGAGCAGCGTACCAATGGTCCTACCATCACGTACGTGCCGCGTTCGGCACGTACGTGTGACGTTCAATGCGTATCTACTGCGTAAGTACGACGTTGATGCTACGTAGTCTTCTTATTGGCGATGTTTCTGCTGCGTTGCCGTGGCGTTCACGTTTGTATGAAAAAAATCTTTGGTTGCCAAATATTATTTCTCTCGATTTACCACTCAGAATAATATGAACACAAAAAGGGTAAAGGTTACTGTCAAAGTGCCCTTTGAAATTAGCGCATACTTTATTTAGACTCAGTTCGCTATATGACATAAAGCTGCTTGGTTGATCTAGTGGAAGTTTGTAATTATACGGTATAATTAATCTTCATTAATTCTTTTAAAAATAGGTTCAAAACTTTATTTTCCCTCTAGATTTTTATCATGTGTTTATAAAAACATAGCAAATACACCTTTTACGCCGAGGTGGAATGAGCGATACTCCTTTAAAGTAGCAGATGCTCATACAACGCAACACCAACTTAGCTCTTACGTAGCAGGAACGAAAAGAACGTAGTTCATACGCCATGCATACGCAGGAGTATATCGAAGAAACAAAAAATAAGAAATTGAAACGTGTACCATACGTAGTAGATAAGAAAAGAACGCCGCGGGTACGAATTAGCAACACCTTGTACGTAGCACGTACACCATAGGGATATCGCTTGCGTTTGTGATTCGTTCGTACTGCGTAGTAGGAGTATTAGCGACGTTCCTGCTACGTTGCTACTGCGCTTCTTTCGTTTGCACTGCGTTCGTGCTACGTACACACGGCGTATGGAAGCTGCTACGTATGTGCTACGTAATTTTAGGTGCGAACTTAAAAAAAAACGCGGCACTCTTTCGTATCAAGAGATCATGCTACGTTTCAAAGAGTACTTGCTACGTAAGCTGGCGTTGCTACTGCGTTGCTGCTGCGTTCCTTTCTTACTGCCACGTATCCTGATACGCCGTAGATACGTGGGCCGATACGTAAAAGTGTGATAGGGGTTTAAGGTAGAACTGATATTATCATTAATTTACTTTTCCCTTGAAGTAAGCATACGTGACCAAGGCGTGCTTAGTACTTAATCTTATTTACTTACGCTTTTTCATCAATATATTGCATGTACCAATTCATACATTTGTACATTATTGTCTGAAGAGGCCTTTGATACGGCCGAAACACGTGTAACAATATAATATGTGAAAATAATACATCGTTTCTGTGGTGCTTTAACATTTTTTTCTATATATATACATGTATATATAGCCAGTTATATCAATAAACAGCAAATAAGTCTCTCCACAAGTTTCAATATATTGAAATAATAACAAACGCCGAATCAAAACTCAACCAATTTCAATGGTATCTCCTTAAGATACCAATGAAACCGGTTGAGTTTTAATTCGGCGTTTGTTACTTTTTCAATATAGCAAAATATATATATATAATTTAGGGATTGGGAACCATTTTGGGTTTGGTTCGTTTTTGTTTTATTTATCTTTAGATCCTTTTCTCTATACATGTCCTATTTTGTACAGTCTAGCTCTTTTCAAGTAACCGCGAGGTTAAGTTATTTCCCTTTCATTGATACCAAAATAAAGTAAGCTTTCTTGGAAAGTGGATTGGTTGTTTCAAAACCTGGACACTGACATCAGTGAACGTTTTTGGTGTTATTCACCTTCGTGATAATGATTTATCCATTAAGTCCCGTTTTCTTGATCATTATATACACATCAAGCCCCTTCTTTTCTATCGCCCCATCAACAAATTAATTTGCATTATCTACAATTTTATGTTGCTAATCATTTCTGAATAATACAAGATCTGTTTTGATAATCACAATGTTCATCAATTCATCATCTTTTTATGAATTCCACAAATGAAAATCCAACACCGCCTTCAGATCTCGTATTCTTTGAAAATATATTACAGAAGAATAAGAATATAATGTTACGGGAAACTAGTTAACTTTGATCTCGGAAAAGACGCTCTGTCATGCGCTTCCAGCAGAGAGAATGTATTGAGGCTGATTCAAGACTTCAAACAGGACCTCTGGTTCACACGATGTAACAACTGGAAAATATATGTTGTCCGCGCGGTTAGCTTCAGAAACTGGATAAACGTGATTTTGTCTACTTAATCTTAAAGTTACAAATGGTTTCGCATGGTAATACATTTATTTTAAAAAAACCTATTTACGGTAAAACTTATGTACTGACTTTAACTTCAATCCAACAACACTTTACGTACCCAATATGCATTTCCAAAAACCGTACGTGTACTTCTTAATCGAACTCAACAGAGTATATTACTTTGGGTATTTCACAACCTGCATTTTATGGTGACATTATTAACAAGATAAGAAGGATCAAAGATAGACAACATCACTATCGAAAATGCGTCAGAATCATCAAACGCCTTTTATACCGTGGATATGATCCTAATGTCACCAGACGGACACTAGGCTTGGTACTTGACCAATCTACAGTCTTGTACAAGCGCATTCTTAAAACTTGCACTCTGACTGACTGTGACGACGGGACTCCATGACGGGCCCTGTCCAAACCTCTTTAGAGAAGACAGGGCCCCGACCACCTGTCCTCTCTGAATGTCAGTCGGACTCCTCGGGTGATAACATACATGAGCTCGCGGCGGCAGAGCACGGATTGTATTACGTACGCCCTCTTTTTATATCCATTTACATATTCATCTGTGTTGCTTGGGCCCCTGCGTTTTGCGGTCTTGTTTGTGTGTGGTCATCTGACAGTGAGGAGGTTGTTTTACACCACAATTGTACGTTCTTCGAGACCTCTGGGTAATCGGAAAAGTGGGAGGGTTGCGCGCACGTAATCTAGGATAACCACACTTTCTGCTATTTCCGTGGCAGATTGCCGTCCTAAGTCGGCACCGGTTGCCCATTGGCCTCGTTGGTTTATGTGTAGTCCTTTGTGTTTGATGTTTCTGTGTTGTGCGTTGACGTTCCTTGTCCCTTATGCGTTTCTTTCCGTGCTTGTCTGCTTTGTGTTTTTGCATTTGGTGTTTTGGGGTTTTGCTGTGGGTGCTGCAACCGGGTGTTGTTGGAGATCCCCTCCTTTGTTTCATTCAAATATTTAGAAAGAAAAACAATAATATAAATTTGCCGAAGCCTGTCGCTGATGATAGAAATTTGAAGTTGGTCCTAACGTGTAGAGCGACGGCTAGATAATGAAAACCCTTTACTTCGTCATGATAGCATGCGCACTAAAAGGCGCCAAAATGAAATGATTTCATTGGCTGACATAAAACATCATATCGAACACTCAAATACAATTGAAAACGTAACCGTAAATACAATATTTTTCCGCTATTACTAACGAAACGCGGAAAAAAATTTAGTACTGACTTTAACTTCAATCCAACAACACTTTATGTGCCCAATATTCATTTCCAAAAACCGTACGTGTACTTCTTAATCGAACTCATTCAAATATTTAGAAAGAAAAACAATAATATAAATTTGCCGAAGCCTGTCGCTGATGATGGACGCCGGCATTTATTCTCAAATATTATTGTATACATGTACAATGGATGACAAGTTGTGTGAAACATGACAACAGACAATATACATTATGGCAAATAAATTCATTCAATATATTGTCAGACCATACATAGATTGTTAACATAAAATAGGTATAATATTCTGTCATCTCACAGGAAAGCATTATATCTCATATACCTATCAGCCCAGAGGCAAAACAGGGATAAAAAACACATATGAAAAAATTCTCTGAAAACTGGGCAAATATTGAAAAATTTTGTCAATGTCAGAAATTAGAATACATACAAATTTTGTAACAAAAATTTGAAGTTGGTCCTAACGTGAAGAGCGACGGCTAGATAATGAAAACCCTTTACTTCGTCATGATAGCATGCGCACTAAAAGGCGCCAAAATGAAATGATTTCATTGGCTGACATAAAACATCATATCGAACACTCAAATACAATTGAAAACGTAACCGTAAATACAATATTTTTCCGCTATTACTAACGAAACGCGGAAAAATTTTATTATCGACAAATCCCTTTGGACATCTATATATTACTTGTATAAATCATCTCTCAAAGTTTTGTTTTATAGACGTTTTTATTCTCGGGTACACATGATTTCGGTAATTTTCGGAAATCATTACTTGCATATTATACAGTATGTAGAAATATGTGAAATATTCAGGTCAGAGTGAGCATGTTACACCGATCAGCCAATCGCATGAATGAACTTTACATCGTGGGATTACTCAAACTTTCGCTTATTCACTATCTCTTTAAAATTCTCACGATAAGTTACTTACTTGATGTCGTACTAATATTTTATTGAATTATAGATAAAAGGTTGATCTCTTCAAATAACCATGTTCAACGTGGAATATCGAACACTTAAAAATGACTTACAACGTTTATCACTCCTCGTACTAATTTCAGCCAATGACGTCGCAGTATTACGGTCACGTGGTGTCCTACCTTGACGCCGAGGTAGGTAACTAAATTTTCAAACGTCAAAGATTACACAGAAAACGTAACGAAATGGTTCTCGGCATGATAAATTCGTTATAGGGTTTATTCCTGTCATACTTCCCACTCAAAGTAGGTGTGTAAATATGATGGGGGTTCGGCCTTCGGCTTCACCCCCACAAATTTACACACCTAGTTTGAGTAGGAAGTATGACAGGAACAAACCCTTTGACTAATAGTATGACGCTTGAATCATGAATGGATGGTAGATGTCGTTTGCAACACATGTGTGTTTGTTTACCAAATCCTGAATGAAGATATTCCTTTATTTAGTCATGATTTTCAGCTTTAATTTTATTAATTAAGTACTTGATATAAACTGTGAATATTTAAGGAATGAGTGTCTAATTTTTTGCGTTCATGGCTTTTACACTCTGGTTCGACAGGCGCAAATCTCGTGAACCGCGAAGCGGTTCTTTAACGATTTGCGCCTGTCGAACCAGAGTGTAAAAGCCATGAACGCAAAAAATAAGATACTCATTCCTTATATTTACATTCAGAAACATTCAGATGTAAAACATCTTTGAAAACATCCTCGAAATTTTATACATATTAAGTGAAAATTAAGATGTAAATGTTTCTTGTGTGTCAATTCTCCCTACCAGGAAGGGCAAGAAATACTCCATTGCAAAGGACCAAAATATACGGTTTGATATTAAAAATTACCGAATAATTTTTATTCTTAAAATGTATTCACGATGAGTCTTTTTTTTTTTAATAATATGAAGAGAATAATGCCTTATTTATGATTAGAAAAGTCAGTGCTGCAGAAATTCAATTCAGTAGCGCCATCTACATTCAAGTACACATGAACTCTATGGAAGTTCACATTTAAAAATGGACTGTTACAACGTTTTCACAATGTTGTAAATATCTGCTAAAACGTTTTCATGATGAATTTAAACTTTTTATAAACAATTTAAAGAGAAGAAAGCCTTATTCATAATATCAGAGTAGTCAGCGCCGCATAAATTTATTTCGGTAGCGCCATCTACATTAAAGTACACATGAACTCTGTGGAAACTACATATACACGTACATAGAGTTGTTATATATATTTCAATGGTTTAAAGGATTTTTTTGGGTTGACCCCATCTGTTTCTTCTCTTTTATATCGTCTCATTCCCCGTGCACATGTTGGGAATCTCCTCCTGATCGCAGCATCAGTATCACTGTGTATAGCCGTACACCGGATATTGGTACTATTTGTCGGCGTATTGGTACTACCGAGGCGGTAAACAAGTATGACATAGGCATTACCTTTAGCATTTGACAATGATTTGTGAAAAAAATATGATCTTATATGGAGTGAACTTCAAGCAAATAATTCTGTGATGGTAAACTCAACATCGAAACCCTCAAAACAAAGGATTTGATCGGACGATAATAGTAAAATAACACAAAATGGGGTACCTAGTACACATAAAATTGCACATGTATGAAGTTTATATTCTTTTTAACGAAAGAAAGTACTATTGCAGATCATGATGATGTGCACAGTCTATGTAGAAGTTCATAACTATTAAATATTAATCAAGGGTAATGTAGAAATTGCATCTATATTTTACATACGAGCTCAACAAAGAAATTGTTTGTGTACGGCATGTTATTAGCTAACTGTACGGCGTGTTGAAAAACAGGTACTAGGATTCCTTACAGATAAAATCCTCAAGCTAAAGACTCATGCAGATAAACTTATAGTTTTAAATTTCTTTAAAGATGTATAGACATATGCGTATGAATGCTATATGCAAAGCCCCAAAACCACGTGAGCCTCGATTACTCGTAAGATATTACGTACACTTGTCTCGAGAAATTGCCATCTGAATAATTTGCATGGTCATCTTCATGTTGAACCAATATGTTGTCGGAAGATATTTCATCGACCATTTTTTATTGGGAGGGGGGGGGGGAATCGAACATAGTTTCGGATTTTGTGTTTGTCAAATTGACTTTCATTTCCTGATTCGAAGCAGACTCGACAAGTTTCAACAAAAAGCCATGATTGCCTATATTTCGCGTCGACGAGGTGATTTATCGACGAAGCGCGATGCCTTGTTAGTTTTGAACCTGACTTTCATTTACTGATTCGAAGCAGACTCGCCAAGTTTCAACAAAAGCCATCATTTGATTTTTTTTCCAAAAAAATGACCACCCCCCCAAAGAAAAACTGAAAAAAATGCATTGAAACATTGAATTTTTATAAGTACCCCAAATTTTTTCGACATCCTCTACTGGGCAGATGGACAACATGGACAAGTTACATTATACTTAAAATTGACAAAAGGAACAAAAAGTATCCTCGTCCGGGATTCGAACCCACTCGGAAAGGTGTAAAATAAAATTCAGATGCAAATGTGATAACCACTACACCACAGAGATTCTTTACATACATGTGTATTTTACAGTCAAATTTAAAACAAAATGGAAGTAACCGGATGTGACAGTTCTACCGAATTGAAGCGACGGGTGTTTCATGCAAGCAGGAGATGCTTACTCTTCCTGGGCATCTGGTCTCACTCTCATATCGGGAGTTCGCTTCTTTTCATATGGTGGAGGTTTTTGTTTTTGTTTGCTTTGGTTCCTGTTTTATCCTGATTTTGTATGCCTTCGGTTTCTGATTTTCTGAATTATCGATTTTGTACTGTAGACAGGGATATGGTCATTATCCATATTTGTCATTACAAAAATCTGATGCATACAAAATAAAATATTTACTAATTACTTCTTAATATTTTTCAAATATTTATACAGCCAATCTACTTCTGTCCTCTCGTGCGATAATATAATTACTTTTCGAACGATACTGTAATAGAATTTAAAAGAAATTTCTAACGACAGGGGATGTTTCAAAGTTCATTTCAAGGAACGGGCACATGCGGTCGCGCGAAGCGCCATCTTGTATCAAAATTGAGGTTAGCATTGACGAAGCAATAATAGCATTAAGACGAAAGGATAATGGCAGAAAGAAGGATGTCATAACGCATGGTATAATGACAGTTATGCATTGACGAAGGACAAATGTAAAATGCAGGGAAGCAAAATCACACAATGAAGAAAGATAAAGTCAATTTGAAATGAAAGCAAGACAAATGAACATGGAATAATCAAACATTGAATGAAGCAACATATCATGAAGCATGTAAGCTTGTGACCCCAATCCCCCTCCATAAAAAATGAGCATTTCTGACAAAGTCCGAAAAGATGTCATAAACACGTCAAATATTTAACTTCGGGCAGAAACCAAAACAACAACACTTGTTAAGACATCCTTCTAGATCATCAAGATGCTTTCGATTTGTCGAT
Source organism: Pinctada fucata (assembly GCA_028142955.1). NCBI lineage: Eukaryota > Metazoa > Mollusca > Bivalvia > Pterioida > Pteriidae > Pinctada > Pinctada fucata. The sequence goes on from AP027105.1 coordinate 14,305,759, forward strand.
ATGTGCTTCTGTTCTGAAGAAGAAGTTTGTCAAAGGAGGGTACCCCCGTGACCTACTTTTGTTCGTGGTGGCGCCACCTAATGACGGAACCGGACGAAAAAAAAAAAATAAAACAAAACAAAACAAAGCTTGTAGGGGACCATGAGTACTTCATTTCTACCAAGCTTCATTAAAATCCCTTCCGTCCAGTTTGTATGAAAATAACCCCCCTCCCTCTCTTTCTTCACATAAGAAAAAAAATCATGAAAAATCGTGAAAATAAAAATTTCAACCAAAATCAATATGAAATCACTGATTGCCTTAAATATGGCAAACATACAGTTATTGAGATCATGAAACCACATGTTTTGGGGGTTATTCAAAGAAACAGTTCTCTCTAGATCATCCTGATGCTTTCGGTTTGTCGATATGTGCTTTGGTGTGCCAAAGGAGGGTACCCCCTGCCCTGCTTTTGCTTGTGGTGGCGCCACCTATTGACGGAACCGGACGAAAAACAACACCACTTGTATGGAGCCATGAGTACTTCATTCCTACCAAGTTTCATCAAAATCCCTTCGGTGGGTCTTGAGAAGTCGAAAATGTGAAAAGTTTACGACGAACGGACGGACGACGCCATACTATGACAATACCTCACTTGAGCTTCGCTCAGGTGAGCTAAAACCACTTATTGACATACAGGTGCTGCTTTCCACATGCAGTGGCGGATTCAAGGGGGTGACGTAGGGGGCGAACGCCCAACCCCCCCCCCCCTAAAATTTGCAAATCATAGGTAAAACGATCATTTTCCATATAAAAAAGAGTAAATATTAGTAAAGTAGATATTTACTACCTGTCAGATAATATAATTGTCTTCATCAATTTCAATTCTTTAATCAATTTCAGTCACGAGAATGGGTTCGAAAAGTCTGAAATGCGTTAGCTTCCGGGAGGCTTCGCCATCCTACCTCGCCGTTTTACGCCCCCTCTACATGTAACTCAAAGCTAGATCGGTCACCGACATGTGTCATAACGCCGCTATCATACATTTATGTATGTGCACCACAGGGCTGTCCTTCTCTTTTATTATAAATATTTTTAAAAAATGCATGTATAACACGAAAATTACGCCTTATGACCTTCAGGAGTGTTATTCAATACACCAGAGAAGTGAGTGGAGAAGAAACAATGGAAATTTGTCTTAATTTCTAGAGAGTAGAAGCCATGCGCGCATCAAGCTTTTTTCACCGGGGGGGGGGTCTAAAAGGCTGGGGGCCGCCTTTAGGCCCCCTGTGGGTCAAGGACGAAGCCCTGGTGGGGGACCATGGGCGAAGCCCCCTGAAGCTCATGGATTTCCACATTTTAATCGCCTGTAAACAATGCGAACTGAATACCTAAAACTGAATATGCATGCTTATGGAAAGTATGGTAATTAACACAACTGATAAAAGTCATTTTAATATCAATTCAATATAAGTTTGTCTTAGTTGATGTATCCTTTCATACAAGAGTTTTATGTATTTGGCGAGCGAAAGCGAGTCGGAAAAATCCATATATGTCGTATTTGGACAACCCCTCCCCCCTCCGAGATCTGTCAGAGGTGGGGACCATGGCCCGTGGACCCCACCTCTGGCAAATCTCCTGGGGGGGGGGGGGGGGGTCCGGACCTCCGGTCCCCCCTTCTGGATCCGCGCATGTTAGAAACAATAAAATGAGCATATTGGGGTTCTTGTCCTGATGTGAGTACCAATGTTTTATGAATACATTCACACCCTTGAACTCTTTCGTAACAAAAATGTGTAAAGACAGATGATGGATCAAGTGACGGACAGGTACACATAGTAGGTGGATTGTCATCTTCGTTCCATAAGCCCCGAAATTGCTTTGCAACTCCGACCCCAAAAGCAAGTCGCCGTACACTACCTATTTCAACATGCCGTACAGTAAATTCTTTTTCGTCACGCAATATGCCGTACACCTGGCGTGTATCTTATTGGGAAAAATACACGTTGTTCTTAGTAAGATCTTTACAAATCCATGAAATCATGATACAGTTATCAAATCGTAAAGCATAGATATATTGCAAGTCTAGAAAAAAGTGCAATATGCGAATTTAAATCCAAATAAAGTTCTCAGTATGGGAAATTTTACGGTACTAGGTGATGCATTTTGCTTTTAAAAGTTAAAAGGTCTTCTACTTAGACATATATTACTCATATAACTTCAAGGATGACTTTCTGTAGTAATGCATTATACAGTTGCTTTTGAAAGGAGCTGCCAGATTCAAATAAAAAACGATGTCAGAAAGGGACACTCACACCTCATTTGTTAAAATTTCTCGCCTCAGTAGTACCAATACGCCGACAAATAGTACCAATATCCGGTGTCGGCTATACACAGTGAGTATGCCCCGCCCACTGTTTGAACTTCTTGCGCGCACGTTATGTGATTGGGGCCAACCTGTGTTCATCGTGAAATGAACGTCAAAATTGAATATTAGGCGTTTAACATAGGAAATCAACTTGCTATGTAAATATATATTTATATATACTTATGAAAATACTGTGAATATTTATACTCATCAAAATGTTATCTATACAACATTGTATAAATTTAACAACAAGAACATGTACACTGTAGATCCCTTTCCCTAATTTCTCGTCCGACTTCAGTTTCAATGTCACGGTCATCCTCTAAAGTCTCCATCTGCTCAATGCCCAGCTTATACTAATTCTTTCTTTTTATTGTTTATTTCATTTCTCGATTGTCGATTCCTTTTCTTTCCACGTGTTTTCCATCCGCCATGTTATTTTGTTTTGCTTCAGTACTTTTCTTATACAAATTAGTTATTACTTACACGTATTCGCATTCATTCTTCTTCGGAGAAAACTAGGTTATATTAGGGTAACCATTTCATAAGCATTTATTCATCATATTTTGGTAGCGAGGGCATATTTGACTGATGTAACCAGCTAGTTTTCAATTTTTAAGTAAGCTCGCTTCCATTAAAAATTGTACAAAACATTTTATTCGTGGTTTGATCTTGACAAAATCAACTTTAAATGAAATTACTACCATTCAATAGATCTCGCTCAGTCGTAAAGGTGTAGGGCCACAAAACTCCTAAATCGGCCATGTTTCTTACCATTTCATTAAATTGAACATCTTTGTGATTTGATACTTTGCAAGTTCTTTACTAATTAAATTATGTGTTGAGATTTTGAAAATAATGCATTTATAATCGAGAGGGGAAAACTTATATTTGTACATCTGAATCAAAGGGTTTCTTTTCCGCTACAGAATACAAATCATACAAATCATGGACATGTAGCGACCTGTGTAGTGCCTTGTCCTTCCTCTTGGACAACATTTATGTAAGATTTGGTGAGAATCTCTTCAAGAAGGTTGTAGGGATTCCTATTGGGTACAAATTGTACGCCTCTTGTTGCAGATTTATTTTTAAACACATATGAATAAGAATTTATTCAAAATCTTCAAAAGCAAAGAAAACATGATGATGTGAAATGCTTCATTGGTACTTCTAGGTACCTGGATGATATTCTTACTATCGATAATCCTGTTTTTGAAAAGTATAAAGATGTTATTTATCCACAAGAATTGACTCTAAACAAGGCAAACGTTACAGACACAGAAACACCATTTTTGGACCTAAATATCAAAATTGTCAATGGAGAATTTCATACAAGTGTATATGATAAACGAGATGATTTTGGATTCAACATAGTAAATTTCCCCTGGCTTGACGGTGATGTCCCTAGATTACCGTCATACGGTATCTACGGTTACAATAGCATAAACCTTTGACCTCAAAAACTAGTGTTCTACACCCAAAAGCTGACGTCATTTACTGACTAAATAGAAATGGCTTATATAGAAAGTGATATATCAAAAGAAAGATCATTTCCTGTAGATTTCATTGGTACTAAATGATACATACCTTTCCGATACTATTGTCACTCTGAAAACGAAAGTGAAAGTGAAAATAGGGAAATTTTGACATGTCATTCAGATGGACTTTGGTCCCATTTTGACCATTGTTCCAAATTTTTTCTTGAAATAAAAATTATGCTGATTTGAAGGTAATATCTGTCTAAATAATATATGAAATTTATTTAGGGATTTACCGCTCCGTTTTTGAGAAATTCCCAATACACCACGAAGAACTGAATTTCACACGTCCCCATTCTGAGCCCCTCGCCGGAAATCACCTCTACGTTGTGACTCCTTCCAGTTTTATTTATATATGCATATCCAAAAATAGAACCCATGAAAATCTTACAAAAATCTTTCAGAATCTAATGATACCTTAAAACTTGCCTTCAATTTAATTATCATACACACTTTAGCGATATCAGACTCTGACTCTTTATTTAAAGAAAATTGACCGGGGCCAAATCAGCTTCGAGGCTATAGGGTTTACGCTATTAAAACCTAAACCATATTTTGATTTTACCGATTGAAATTTTTCTTGACATAATTTGAAAATATAGGAATTTTCGAAGAGTTTGGTGTATTGCAAAGTCCTGTAACTTGTATATCTTTCAATCAGCAAGCCGTATAAACATGCCCGCAACCTCCGTCAAAATGCCCATTTTGGCCGTATTTTCATCAAAGAACCTCTAGGTACCCTACTTTAAACCCTCACAGTTCTTTGAACATAAGACTGACACCCAATATTTCATTTTCAATGTCTTGTTCATGCTTTATAGTGAATTTTGATGTATGGTATCCAAGGACTTTGTTTATGAATAAGCATACCAATTGTACGTGTACATGTTGTGTATCATCATTCATATGTCCTAAAGGTTACAATAGCATAAACCTTTGACCTCAAAAACTAGTGTTCTACACCCAAAAGCTGACGTCATTTACTGACTAAATAGAAATGGCTTATATAGAAAGTGATATATCAAAAGAAAAATCATTTCCTGTAGATTTCATTGGTACTAAATGATATATACCTTTCCGATACTATTGTCACTCTGAAAACGAAAGTGAAAGTGAAAATAGGGAAATTTTGACATGTCATTCAGATGGACTTTGGTCCCATTTTGACCATTGTTCCAAATTTTTTCTTGAAATAAAAATTATGCTGATTTGAAGGTAATATCTGTCTAAATAATATATGAAATTTATTTAGGGATTTACCGCTCCGTTTTTGAGAAATTCCCAATACACCACGAAGAACTGAATTTCACACGTCCCCATTCTGAGCCCCTCGCCGGAAATCACCTCTACGTTGTGACTCCTTCCAGTTTTATTTATATATGCATATCCAAAAATAGAACCCATGAAAATCTTACAAAAATCTTTCAGAATCTAATGATACCTTAAAACTTGCCTTCAATTTAATTATCATACACACTTTAGCGATATCAGACTCTGACTCTTTATTTAAAGAAAATTGACCGGGGCCAAATCAGCTTCGAGGCTATAGGGTTTACGCTATTAAAACCTAAACCATATTTTGATTTTACCGATTGAAATTTTTCTTGACATAATTTGAAAATATAGGAATTTTCGAAGAGTTTGGTGTATTGCAAAGTCCTGTAACTTGTATATCTTTCAATCAGCAAGCCGTATAAACATGCCCGCAACCTCCGTCAAAATGCCCATTTTGGCCGTATTTTCATCAAAGAACCTCTAGGTACCCTACTTTAAACCCTCACAGTTCTTTGAACATAAGACTGACACCCAATATTTCATTTTCAATGTCTTGTTCATGCTTTATAGTGAATTTTGATGTATGGTATCCAAGGACTTTGTTTATGAATAAGCATACCAATTGTACGTGTACATGTTGTGTATCATCATTCATATGTCCTAAAGGTTACAATAGCATAAACCTTTGACCTCAAAAACTAGTGTTCTACACCCAAAAGCTGACGTCATTTACTGACTAAATAGAAATGGCTTATATAGAAAGTGATATATCAAAAGAAAAATCATTTCCTGTAGATTTCATTGGTACTAAATGATATATACCTTTCCGATACTATTGTCACTCTGAAAACGAAAGTGAAAGTGAAAATAGGGAAATTTTGACATGTCATTCAGATGGACTTTGGTCCCATTTTGACCATTGTTCCAAATTTTTTCTTGAAATAAAAATTATGCTGATTTGAAGGTAATATCTGTCTAAATAATATATGAAATTTATTTAGGGATTTACCGCTCCGTTTTTGAGAAATTCCCAATACACCACGAAGAACTGAATTTCACACGTCCCCATTCTGAGCCCCTCGCCGGAAATCACCTCTACGTTGTGACTCCTTCCAGTTTTATTTATATATGCATATCCAAAAATAGAACCCATGAAAATCTTACAAAAATCTTTCAGAATCTAATGATACCTTAAAACTTGCCTTCAATTTAATTATCATACACACTTTAGCGATATCAGACTCTGACTCTTTATTTAAAGAAAATTGACCGGGGCCAAATCAGCTTCGAGGCTATAGGGTTTACGCTATTAAAACCTAAACCATATTTTGATTTTACCGATTGAAATTTTTCTTGACATAATTTGAAAATATAGGAATTTTCGAAGAGTTTGGTGTATTGCAAAGTCCTGTAACTTGTATATCTTTCAATCAGCAAGCCGTATAAACATGCCCGCAACCTCCGTCAAAATGCCCATTTTGGCCGTATTTTCATCAAAGAACCTCTAGGTACCCTACTTTAAACCCTCACAGTTCTTTGAACATAAGACTGACACCCAATATTTCATTTTCAATGTCTTGTTCATGCTTTATAGTGAATTTTGATGTATGGTATCCAAGGACTTTGTTTATGAATAAGCATACCAATTGTACGTGTACATGTTGTGTATCATCATTCATATGTCCTAAAGGTTACAATAGCATAAACCTTTGACCTCAAAAACTAGTGTTCTACACCCAAAAGCTGACGTCATTTACTGACTAAATAGAAATGGCTTATATAGAAAGTGATATATCAAAAGAAAAATCATTTCCTGTAGATTTCATTGGTACTAAATGATATATACCTTTCCGATACTATTGTCACTCTGAAAACGAAAGTGAAAGTGAAAATAGGGAAATTTTGACATGTCATTCAGATGGACTTTGGTCCCATTTTGACCATTGTTCCAAATTTTTTCTTGAAATAAAAATTATGCTGATTTGAAGGTAATATCTGTCTAAATAATATATGAAATTTATTTAGGGATTTACCGCTCCGTTTTTGAGAAATTCCCAATACACCACGAAGAACTGAATTTCACACGTCCCCATTCTGAGCCCCTCGCCGGAAATCACCTCTACGTTGTGACTCCTTCCAGTTTTATTTATATATGCATATCCAAAAATAGAACCCATGAAAATCTTACAAAAATCTTTCAGAATCTAATGATACCTTAAAACTTGCCTTCAATTTAATTATCATACACACTTTAGCGATATCAGACTCTGACTCTTTATTTAAAGAAAATTGACCGGGGCCAAATCAGCTTCGAGGCTATAGGGTTTACGCTATTAAAACCTAAACCATATTTTAATTTTACCGATTGAAATTTTTCTTGACATAATTTGAAAATATAGGAATTTTCGAAGAGTTTGGTGTATTGCAAAGTCCTGTAACTTGTATATCTTTCAATCAGCAAGCCGTATAAACATGCCCGCAACCTCCGTCAAAATGCCCATTTTGGCCGTATTTTCATCAAAGAACCTCTAGGTACTCTACTTTAAACCCTCACAGTTCTTTGAACATAAGACTGACACCCAATATTTCATTTTCAATGTCTTGTTCATGCTTTATAGTGAATTTTGATGTATGGTATCCAAGGACTTTGTTTATGAATAAGCATACCAATTGTACGTGTACATGTTGTGTATCATCATTCATATGTCCTAAAGGTTACAATAGCATAAACCTTTGACCTCAAAAACTAGTGTTCTACACCCAAAAGCTGACGTCATTTACTGACTAAATAGAAATGGCTTATATAGAAAGTGATATATCAAAAGAAAAATCATTTCCTGTAGATTTCATTGGTACTAAATGATATATACCTTTCCGATACTATTGTCACTCTGAAAACGAAAGTGAAAGTGAAAATAGGGAAATTTTGACATGTCATTCAGATGGACTTTGGTCCCATTTTGACCATTGTTCCAAATTTTTTCTTGAAATAAAAATTATGCTGATTTGAAGGTAATATCTGTCTAAATAATATATGAAATTTATTTAGGGATTTACCGCTCCGTTTTTGAGAAATTCCCAATACACCACGAAGAACTGAATTTCACACGTCCCCATTCTGAGCCCCTCGCCGGAAATCACCTCTACGTTGTGACTCCTTCCAGTTTTATTTATATATGCATATCCAAAAATAGAACCCATGAAAATCTTACAAAAATCTTTCAGAATCTAATGATACCTTAAAACTTGCCTTCAATTTAATTATCATACACACTTTAGCGATATCAGACTCTGACTCTTTATTTAAAGAAAATTGACCGGGGCCAAATCAGCTTCGAGGCTATAGGGTTTACGCTATTAAAACCTAAACCATATTTTGATTTTACCGATTGAAATTTTTCTTGACATAATTTGAAAATATAGGAATTTTCGAAGAGTTTGGTGTATTGCAAAGTCCTGTAACTTGTATATCTTTCAATCAGCAAGCCGTATAAACATGCCCGCAACCTCCGTCAAAATGCCCATTTTGGCCGTATTTTCATCAAAGAACCTCTAGGTACCCTACTTTAAACCCTCACAGTTCTTTGAACATAAGACTGACACCCAATATTTCATTTTCAATGTCTTGTTCATGCTTTATAGTGAATTTTGATGTATGGTATCCAAGGACTTTGTTTATGAATAAGCATACCAATTGTACGTGTACATGTTGTGTATCATCATTCATATGTCCTAAAGGTTACAATAGCATAAACCTTTGACCTCAAAAACTAGTGTTCTACACCCAAAAGCTGACGTCATTTACTGACTAAATAGAAATGGCTTATATAGAAAGTGATATATCAAAAGAAAAATCATTTCCTGTAGATTTCATTGGTACTAAATGATATATACCTTTCCGATACTATTGTCACTCTGAAAACGAAAGTGAAAGTGAAAATAGGGAAATTTTGACATGTCATTCAGATGGACTTTGGTCCCATTTTGACCATTGTTCCAAATTTTTTCTTGAAATAAAAATTATGCTGATTTGAAGGTAATATCTGTCTAAATAATATATGAAATTTATTTAGGGATTTACCGCTCCGTTTTTGAGAAATTCCCAATACACCACGAAGAACTGAATTTCACACGTCCCCATTCTGAGCCCCTCGCCGGAAATCACCTCTACGTTGTGACTCCTTCCAGTTTTATTTATATATGCATATCCAAAAATAGAACCCATGAAAATCTTACAAAAATCTTTCAGAATCTAATGATACCTTAAAACTTGCCTTCAATTTAATTATCATACACACTTTAGCGATATCAGACTCTGACTCTTTATTTAAAGAAAATTGACCGGGGCCAAATCAGCTTCGAGGCTATAGGGTTTACGCTATTAAAACCTAAACCATATTTTGATTTTACCGATTGAAATTTTTCTTGACATAATTTGAAAATATAGGAATTTTCGAAGAGTTTGGTGTATTGCAAAGTCCTGTAACTTGTATATCTTTCAATCAGCAAGCCGTATAAACATGCCCGCAACCTCCGTCAAAATGCCCATTTTGGCCGTATTTTCATCAAAGAACCTCTAGGTACCCTACTTTAAACCCTCACAGTTCTTTGAACATAAGACTGACACCCAATATTTCATTTTCAATGTCTTGTTCATGCTTTATAGTGAATTTTGATGTATGGTATCCAAGGACTTTGTTTATGAATAAGCATACCAATTGTACGTGTACATGTTGTGTATCATCATTCATATGTCCTAAAGGTTACAATAGCATAAACCTTTGACCTCAAAAACTAGTGTTCTACACCCAAAAGCTGACGTCATTTACTGACTAAATAGAAATGGCTTATATAGAAAGTGATATATCAAAAGAAAAATCATTTCCTGTAGATTTCATTGGTACTAAATGATATATACCTTTCCGATACTATTGTCACTCTGAAAACGAAAGTGAAAGTGAAAATAGGGAAATTTTGACATGTCATTCAGATGGACTTTGGTCCCATTTTGACCATTGTTCCAAATTTTTTCTTGAAATAAAAATTATGCTGATTTGAAGGTAATATCTGTCTAAATAATATATGAAATTTATTTAGGGATTTACCGCTCCGTTTTTGAGAAATTCCCAATACACCACGAAGAACTGAATTTCACACGTCCCCATTCTGAGCCCCTCGCCGGAAATCACCTCTACGTTGTGACTCCTTCCAGTTTTATTTATATATGCATATCCAAAAATAGAACCCATGAAAATCTTACAAAAATCTTTCAGAATCTAATGATACCTTAAAACTTGCCTTCAATTTAATTATCATACACACTTTAGCGATATCAGACTCTGACTCTTTATTTAAAGAAAATTGACCGGGGCCAAATCAGCTTCGAGGCTATAGGGTTTACGCTATTAAAACCTAAACCATATTTTGATTTTACCGATTGAAATTTTTCTTGACATAATTTGAAAATATAGGAATTTTCGAAGAGTTTGGTGTATTGCAAAGTCCTGTAACTTGTATATCTTTCAATCAGCAAGCCGTATAAACATGCCCGCAACCTCCGTCAAAATGCCCATTTTGGCCGTATTTTCATCAAAGAACCTCTAGGTACCCTACTTTAAACCCTCACAGTTCTTTGAACATAAGACTGACACCCAATATTTCATTTTCAATGTCTTGTTCATGCTTTATAGTGAATTTTGATGTATGGTATCCAAGGACTTTGTTTATGAATAAGCATACCAATTGTACGTGTACATGTTGTGTATCATCATTCATATGTCCTAAAGGTTACAATAGCATAAACCTTTGACCTCAAAAACTAGTGTTCTACACCCAAAAGCTGACGTCATTTACTGACTAAATAGAAATGGCTTATATAGAAAGTGATATATCAAAAGAAAAATCATTTCCTGTAGATTTCATTGGTACTAAATGATATATACCTTTCCGATACTATTGTCACTCTGAAAACGAAAGTGAAAGTGAAAATAGGGAAATTTTGACATGTCATTCAGATGGACTTTGGTCCCATTTTGACCATTGTTCCAAATTTTTTCTTGAAATAAAAATTATGCTGATTTGAAGGTAATATCTGTCTAAATAATATATGAAATTTATTTAGGGATTTACCGCTCCGTTTTTGAGAAATTCCCAATACACCACGAAGAACTGAATTTCACACGTCCCCATTCTGAGCCCCTCGCCGGAAATCACCTCTACGTTGTGACTCCTTCCAGTTTTATTTATATATGCATATCCAAAAATAGAACCCATGAAAATCTTACAAAAATCTTTCAGAATCTAATGATACCTTAAAACTTGCCTTCAATTTAATTATCATACACACTTTAGCGATATCAGACTCTGACTCTTTATTTAAAGAAAATTGACCGGGGCCAAATCAGCTTCGAGGCTATAGGGTTTACGCTATTAAAACCTAAACCATATTTTAATTTTACCGATTGAAATTTTTCTTGACATAATTTGAAAATATAGGAATTTTCGAAGAGTTTGGTGTATTGCAAAGTCCTGTAACTTGTATATCTTTCAATCAGCAAGCCGTATAAACATGCCCGCAACCTCCGTCAAAATGCCCATTTTGGCCGTATTTTCATCAAAGAACCTCTAGGTACCCTACTTTAAACCCTCACAGTTCTTTGAACATAAGACTGACACCCAATATTTCATTTTCAATGTCTTGTTCATGCTTTATAGTGAATTTTGATGTATGGTATCCAAGGACTTTGTTTATGAATAAGCATACCAATTGTACGTGTACATGTTGTGTATCATCATTCATATGTCCTAAAGGTTACAATAGCATAAACCTTTGACCTCAAAAACTAGTGTTCTACACCCAAAAGCTGACGTCATTTACTGACTAAATAGAAATGGCTTATATAGAAAGTGATATATCAAAAGAAAAATCATTTCCTGTAGATTTCATTGGTACTAAATGATATATACCTTTCCGATACTATTGTCACTCTGAAAACGAAAGTGAAAGTGAAAATAGGGAAATTTTGACATGTCATTCAGATGGACTTTGGTCCCATTTTGACCATTGTTCCAAATTTTTTCTTGAAATAAAAATTATGCTGATTTGAAGGTAATATCTGTCTAAATAATATATGAAATTTATTTAGGGATTTACCGCTCCGTTTTTGAGAAATTCCCAATACACCACGAAGAACTGAATTTCACACGTCCCCATTCTGAGCCCCTCGCCGGAAATCACCTCTACGTTGTGACTCCTTCCAGTTTTATTTATATATGCATATCCAAAAATAGAACCCATGAAAATCTTACAAAAATCTTTCAGAATCTAATGATACCTTAAAACTTGCCTTCAATTTAATTATCATACACACTTTAGCGATATCAGACTCTGACTCTTTATTTAAAGAAAATTGACCGGGGCCAAATCAGCTTCGAGGCTATAGGGTTTACGCTATTAAAACCTAAACCATATTTTGATTTTACCGATTGAAATTTTTCTTGACATAATTTGAAAATATAGGAATTTTCGAAGAGTTTGGTGTATTGCAAAGTCCTGTAACTTGTATATCTTTCAATCAGCAAGCCGTATAAACATGCCCGCAACCTCCGTCAAAATGCCCATTTTGGCCGTATTTTCATCAAAGAACCTCTAGGTACCCTACTTTAAACCCTCACAGTTCTTTGAACATAAGACTGACACCCAATATTTCATTTTCAATGTCTTGTTCATGCTTTATAGTGAATTTTGATGTATGGTATCCAAGGACTTTGTTTATGAATAAGCATACCAATTGTACGTGTACATGTTGTGTATCATCATTCATATGTCCTAAAGGTTACAATAGCATAAACCTTTGACCTCAAAAACTAGTGTTCTACACCCAAAAGCTGACGTCATTTACTGACTAAATAGAAATGGCTTATATAGAAAGTGATATATCAAAAGAAAAATCATTTCCTGTAGATTTCATTGGTACTAAATGATATATACCTTTCCGATACTATTGTCACTCTGAAAACGAAAGTGAAAGTGAAAATAGGGAAATTTTGACATGTCATTCAGATGGACTTTGGTCCCATTTTGACCATTGTTCCAAATTTTTTCTTGAAATAAAAATTATGCTGATTTGAAGGTAATATCTGTCTAAATAATATATGAAATTTATTTAGGGATTTACCGCTCCGTTTTTGAGAAATTCCCAATACACCACGAAGAACTGAATTTCACACGTCCCCATTCTGAGCCCCTCGCCGGAAATCACCTCTACGTTGTGACTCCTTCCAGTTTTATTTATATATGCATATCCAAAAATAGAACCCATGAAAATCTTACAAAAATCTTTCAGAATCTAATGATACCTTAAAACTTGCCTTCAATTTAATTATCATACACACTTTAGCGATATCAGACTCTGACTCTTTATTTAAAGAAAATTGACCGGGGCCAAATCAGCTTCGAGGCTATAGGGTTTACGCTATTAAAACCTAAACCATATTTTGATTTTACCGATTGAAATTTTTCTTGACATAATTTGAAAATATAGGAATTTTCGAAGAGTTTGGTGTATTGCAAAGTCCTGTAACTTGTATATCTTTCAATCAGCAAGCCGTATAAACATGCCCGCAACCTCCGTCAAAATGCCCATTTTGGCCGTATTTTCATCAAAGAACCTCTAGGTACCCTACTTTAAACCCTCACAGTTCTTTGAACATAAGACTGACACCCAATATTTCATTTTCAATGTCTTGTTCATGCTTTATAGTGAATTTTGATGTATGGTATCCAAGGACTTTGTTTATGAATAAGCATACCAATTGTACGTGTACATGTTGTGTATCATCATTCATATGTCCTAAAGGTTACAATAGCATAAACCTTTGACCTCAAAAACTAGTGTTCTACACCCAAAAGCTGACGTCATTTACTGACTAAATAGAAATGGCTTATATAGAAAGTGATATATCAAAAGAAAAATCATTTCCTGTAGATTTCATTGGTACTAAATGATATATACCTTTCCGATACTATTGTCACTCTGAAAACGAAAGTGAAAGTGAAAATAGGGAAATTTTGACATGTCATTCAGATGGACTTTGGTCCCATTTTGACCATTGTTCCAAATTTTTTCTTGAAATAAAAATTATGCTGATTTGAAGGTAATATCTGTCTAAATAATATATGAAATTTATTTAGGGATTTACCGCTCCGTTTTTGAGAAATTCCCAATACACCACGAAGAACTGAATTTCACACGTCCCCATTCTGAGCCCCTCGCCGGAAATCACCTCTACGTTGTGACTCCTTCCAGTTTTATTTATATATGCATATCCAAAAATAGAACCCATGAAAATCTTACAAAAATCTTTCAGAATCTAATGATACCTTAAAACTTGCCTTCAATTTAATTATCATACACACTTTAGCGATATCAGACTCTGACTCTTTATTTAAAGAAAATTGACCGGGGCCAAATCAGCTTCGAGGCTATAGGGTTTACGCTATTAAAACCTAAACCATATTTTGATTTTACCGATTGAAATTTTTCTTGACATAATTTGAAAATATAGGAATTTTCGAAGAGTTTGGTGTATTGCAAAGTCCTGTAACTTGTATATCTTTCAATCAGCAAGCCGTATAAACATGCCCGCAACCTCCGTCAAAATGCCCATTTTGGCCGTATTTTCATCAAAGAACCTCTAGGTACCCTACTTTAAACCCTCACAGTTCTTTGAACATAAGACTGACACCCAATATTTCATTTTCAATGTCTTGTTCATGCTTTATAGTGAATTTTGATGTATGGTATCCAAGGACTTTGTTTATGAATAAGCATACCAATTGTACGTGTACATGTTGTGTATCATCATTCATATGTCCTAAAGGTTACAATAGCATAAACCTTTGACCTCAAAAACTAGTGTTCTACACCCAAAAGCTGACGTCATTTACTGACTAAATAGAAATGGCTTATATAGAAAGTGATATATCAAAAGAAAAATCATTTCCTGTAGATTTCATTGGTACTAAATGATATATACCTTTCCGATACTATTGTCACTCTGAAAACGAAAGTGAAAGTGAAAATAGGGAAATTTTGACATGTCATTCAGATGGACTTTGGTCCCATTTTGACCATTGTTCCAAATTTTTTCTTGAAATAAAAATTATGCTGATTTGAAGGTAATATCTGTCTAAATAATATATGAAATTTATTTAGGGATTTACCGCTCCGTTTTTGAGAAATTCCCAATACACCACGAAGAACTGAATTTCACACGTCCCCATTCTGAGCCCCTCGCCGGAAATCACCTCTACGTTGTGACTCCTTCCAGTTTTATTTATATATGCATATCCAAAAATAGAACCCATGAAAATCTTACAAAAATCTTTCAGAATCTAATGATACCTTAAAACTTGCCTTCAATTTAATTATCATACACACTTTAGCGATATCAGACTCTGACTCTTTATTTAAAGAAAATTGACCGGGGCCAAATCAGCTTCGAGGCTATAGGGTTTACGCTATTAAAACCTAAACCATATTTTGATTTTACCGATTGAAATTTTTCTTGACATAATTTGAAAATATAGGAATTTTCGAAGAGTTTGGTGTATTGCAAAGTCCTGTAACTTGTATATCTTTCAATCAGCAAGCCGTATAAACATGCCCGCAACCTCCGTCAAAATGCCCATTTTGGCCGTATTTTCATCAAAGAACCTCTAGGTACCCTACTTTAAACCCTCACAGTTCTTTGAACATAAGACTGACACCCAATATTTCATTTTCAATGTCTTGTTCATGCTTTATAGTGAATTTTGATGTATGGTATCCAAGGACTTTGTTTATGAATAAGCATACCAATTGTACGTGTACATGTTGTGTATCATCATTCATATGTCCTAAAGGTTACAATAGCATAAACCTTTGACCTCAAAAACTAGTGTTCTACACCCAAAAGCTGACGTCATTTACTGACTAAATAGAAATGGCTTATATAGAAAGTGATATATCAAAAGAAAAATCATTTCCTGTAGATTTCATTGGTACTAAATGATATATACCTTTCCGATACTATTGTCACTCTGAAAACGAAAGTGAAAGTGAAAATAGGGAAATTTTGACATGTCATTCAGATGGACTTTGGTCCCATTTTGACCATTGTTCCAAATTTTTTCTTGAAATAAAAATTATGCTGATTTGAAGGTAATATCTGTCTAAATAATATATGAAATTTATTTAGGGATTTACCGCTCCGTTTTTGAGAAATTCCCAATACACCACGAAGAACTGAATTTCACACGTCCCCATTCTGAGCCCCTCGCCGGAAATCACCTCTACGTTGTGACTCCTTCCAGTTTTATTTATATATGCATATCCAAAAATAGAACCCATGAAAATCTTACAAAAATCTTTCAGAATCTAATGATACCTTAAAACTTGCCTTCAATTTAATTATCATACACACTTTAGCGATATCAGACTCTGACTCTTTATTTAAAGAAAATTGACCGGGGCCAAATCAGCTTCGAGGCTATAGGGTTTACGCTATTAAAACCTAAACCATATTTTGATTTTACCGATTGAAATTTTTCTTGACATAATTTGAAAATATAGGAATTTTCGAAGAGTTTGGTGTATTGCAAAGTCCTGTAACTTGTATATCTTTCAATCAGCAAGCCGTATAAACATGCCCGCAACCTCCGTCAAAATGCCCATTTTGGCCGTATTTTCATCAAAGAACCTCTAGGTACCCTACTTTAAACCCTCACAGTTCTTTGAACATAAGACTGACACCCAATATTTCATTTTCAATGTCTTGTTCATGCTTTATAGTGAATTTTGATGTATGGTATCCAAGGACTTTGTTTATGAATAAGCATACCAATTGTACGTGTACATGTTGTGTATCATCATTCATATGTCCTAAAGGTTACAATAGCATAAACCTTTGACCTCAAAAACTAGTGTTCTACACCCAAAAGCTGACGTCATTTACTGACTAAATAGAAATGGCTTATATAGAAAGTGATATATCAAAAGAAAAATCATTTCCTGTAGATTTCATTGGTACTAAATGATATATACCTTTCCGATACTATTGTCACTCTGAAAACGAAAGTGAAAGTGAAAATAGGGAAATTTTGACATGTCATTCAGATGGACTTTGGTCCCATTTTGACCATTGTTCCAAATTTTTTCTTGAAATAAAAATTATGCTGATTTGAAGGTAATATCTGTCTAAATAATATATGAAATTTATTTAGGGATTTACCGCTCCGTTTTTGAGAAATTCCCAATACACCACGAAGAACTGAATTTCACACGTCCCCATTCTGAGCCCCTCGCCGGAAATCACCTCTACGTTGTGACTCCTTCCAGTTTTATTTATATATGCATATCCAAAAATAGAACCCATGAAAATCTTACAAAAATCTTTCAGAATCTAATGATACCTTAAAACTTGCCTTCAATTTAATTATCATACACACTTTAGCGATATCAGACTCTGACTCTTTATTTAAAGAAAATTGACCGGGGCCAAATCAGCTTCGAGGCTATAGGGTTTACGCTATTAAAACCTAAACCATATTTTGATTTTACCGATTGAAATTTTTCTTGACATAATTTGAAAATATAGGAATTTTCGAAGAGTTTGGTGTATTGCAAAGTCCTGTAACTTGTATATCTTTCAATCAGCAAGCCGTATAAACATGCCCGCAACCTCCGTCAAAATGCCCATTTTGGCCGTATTTTCATCAAAGAACCTCTAGGTACCCTACTTTAAACCCTCACAGTTCTTTGAACATAAGACTGACACCCAATATTTCATTTTCAATGTCTTGTTCATGCTTTATAGTGAATTTTGATGTATGGTATCCAAGGACTTTGTTTATGAATAAGCATACCAATTGTACGTGTACATGTTGTGTATCATCATTCATATGTCCTAAAGGTTACAATAGCATAAACCTTTGACCTCAAAAACTAGTGTTCTACACCCAAAAGCTGACGTCATTTACTGACTAAATAGAAATGGCTTATATAGAAAGTGATATATCAAAAGAAAAATCATTTCCTGTAGATTTCATTGGTACTAAATGATATATACCTTTCCGATACTATTGTCACTCTGAAAACGAAAGTGAAAGTGAAAATAGGGAAATTTTGACATGTCATTCAGATGGACTTTGGTCCCATTTTGACCATTGTTCCAAATTTTTTCTTGAAATAAAAATTATGCTGATTTGAAGGTAATATCTGTCTAAATAATATATGAAATTTATTTAGGGATTTACCGCTCCGTTTTTGAGAAATTCCCAATACACCACGAAGAACTGAATTTCACACGTCCCCATTCTGAGCCCCTCGCCGGAAATCACCTCTACGTTGTGACTCCTTCCAGTTTTATTTATATATGCATATCCAAAAATAGAACCCATGAAAATCTTACAAAAATCTTTCAGAATCTAATGATACCTTAAAACTTGCCTTCAATTTAATTATCATACACACTTTAGCGATATCAGACTCTGACTCTTTATTTAAAGAAAATTGACCGGGGCCAAATCAGCTTCGAGGCTATAGGGTTTACGCTATTAAAACCTAAACCATATTTTGATTTTACCGATTGAAATTTTTCTTGACATAATTTGAAAATATAGGAATTTTCGAAGAGTTTGGTGTATTGCAAAGTCCTGTAACTTGTATATCTTTCAATCAGCAAGCCGTATAAACATGCCCGCAACCTCCGTCAAAATGCCCATTTTGGCCGTATTTTCATCAAAGAACCTCTAGGTACCCTACTTTAAACCCTCACAGTTCTTTGAACATAAGACTGACACCCAATATTTCATTTTCAATGTCTTGTTCATGCTTTATAGTGAATTTTGATGTATGGTATCCAAGGACTTTGTTTATGAATAAGCATACCAATTGTACGTGTACATGTTGTGTATCATCATTCATATGTCCTAAAGGTTACAATAGCATAAACCTTTGACCTCAAAAACTAGTGTTCTACACCCAAAAGCTGACGTCATTTACTGACTAAATAGAAATGGCTTATATAGAAAGTGATATATCAAAAGAAAAATCATTTCCTGTAGATTTCATTGGTACTAAATGATATATACCTTTCCGATACTATTGTCACTCTGAAAACGAAAGTGAAAGTGAAAATAGGGAAATTTTGACATGTCATTCAGATGGACTTTGGTCCCATTTTGACCATTGTTCCAAATTTTTTCTTGAAATAAAAATTATGCTGATTTGAAGGTAATATCTGTCTAAATAATATATGAAATTTATTTAGGGATTTACCGCTCCGTTTTTGAGAAATTCCCAATACACCACGAAGAACTGAATTTCACACGTCCCCATTCTGAGCCCCTCGCCGGAAATCACCTCTACGTTGTGACTCCTTCCAGTTTTATTTATATATGCATATCCAAAAATAGAACCCATGAAAATCTTACAAAAATCTTTCAGAATCTAATGATACCTTAAAACTTGCCTTCAATTTAATTATCATACACACTTTAGCGATATCAGACTCTGACTCTTTATTTAAAGAAAATTGACCGGGGCCAAATCAGCTTCGAGGCTATAGGGTTTACGCTATTAAAACCTAAACCATATTTTGATTTTACCGATTGAAATTTTTCTTGACATAATTTGAAAATATAGGAATTTTCGAAGAGTTTGGTGTATTGCAAAGTCCTGTAACTTGTATATCTTTCAATCAGCAAGCCGTATAAACATGCCCGCAACCTCCGTCAAAATGCCCATTTTGGCCGTATTTTCATCAAAGAACCTCTAGGTACCCTACTTTAAACCCTCACAGTTCTTTGAACATAAGACTGACACCCAATATTTCATTTTCAATGTCTTGTTCATGCTTTATAGTGAATTTTGATGTATGGTATCCAAGGACTTTGTTTATGAATAAGCATACCAATTGTACGTGTACATGTTGTGTATCATCATTCATATGTCCTAAAGGTTACAATAGCATAAACCTTTGACCTCAAAAACTAGTGTTCTACACCCAAAAGCTGACGTCATTTACTGACTAAATAGAAATGGCTTATATAGAAAGTGATATATCAAAAGAAAAATCATTTCCTGTAGATTTCATTGGTACTAAATGATATATACCTTTCCGATACTATTGTCACTCTGAAAACGAAAGTGAAAGTGAAAATAGGGAAATTTTGACATGTCATTCAGATGGACTTTGGTCCCATTTTGACCATTGTTCCAAATTTTTTCTTGAAATAAAAATTATGCTGATTTGAAGGTAATATCTGTCTAAATAATATATGAAATTTATTTAGGGATTTACCGCTCCGTTTTTGAGAAATTCCCAATACACCACGAAGAACTGAATTTCACACGTCCCCATTCTGAGCCCCTCGCCGGAAATCACCTCTACGTTGTGACTCCTTCCAGTTTTATTTATATATGCATATCCAAAAATAGAACCCATGAAAATCTTACAAAAATCTTTCAGAATCTAATGATACCTTAAAACTTGCCTTCAATTTAATTATCATACACACTTTAGCGATATCAGACTCTGACTCTTTATTTAAAGAAAATTGACCGGGGCCAAATCAGCTTCGAGGCTATAGGGTTTACGCTATTAAAACCTAAACCATATTTTGATTTTACCGATTGAAATTTTTCTTGACATAATTTGAAAATATAGGAATTTTCGAAGAGTTTGGTGTATTGCAAAGTCCTGTAACTTGTATATCTTTCAATCAGCAAGCCGTATAAACATGCCCGCAACCTCCGTCAAAATGCCCATTTTGGCCGTATTTTCATCAAAGAACCTCTAGGTACCCTACTTTAAACCCTCACAGTTCTTTGAACATAAGACTGACACCCAATATTTCATTTTCAATGTCTTGTTCATGCTTTATAGTGAATTTTGATGTATGGTATCCAAGGACTTTGTTTATGAATAAGCATACCAATTGTACGTGTACATGTTGTGTATCATCATTCATATGTCCTAAAGGTTACAATAGCATAAACCTTTGACCTCAAAAACTAGTGTTCTACACCCAAAAGCTGACGTCATTTACTGACTAAATAGAAATGGCTTATATAGAAAGTGATATATCAAAAGAAAAATCATTTCCTGTAGATTTCATTGGTACTAAATGATATATACCTTTCCGATACTATTGTCACTCTGAAAACGAAAGTGAAAGTGAAAATAGGGAAATTTTGACATGTCATTCAGATGGACTTTGGTCCCATTTTGACCATTGTTCCAAATTTTTTCTTGAAATAAAAATTATGCTGATTTGAAGGTAATATCTGTCTAAATAATATATGAAATTTATTTAGGGATTTACCGCTCCGTTTTTGAGAAATTCCCAATACACCACGAAGAACTGAATTTCACACGTCCCCATTCTGAGCCCCTCGCCGGAAATCACCTCTACGTTGTGACTCCTTCCAGTTTTATTTATATATGCATATCCAAAAATAGAACCCATGAAAATCTTACAAAAATCTTTCAGAATCTAATGATACCTTAAAACTTGCCTTCAATTTAATTATCATACACACTTTAGCGATATCAGACTCTGACTCTTTATTTAAAGAAAATTGACCGGGGCCAAATCAGCTTCGAGGCTATAGGGTTTACGCTATTAAAACCTAAACCATATTTTGATTTTACCGATTGAAATTTTTCTTGACATAATTTGAAAATATAGGAATTTTCGAAGAGTTTGGTGTATTGCAAAGTCCTGTAACTTGTATATCTTTCAATCAGCAAGCCGTATAAACATGCCCGCAACCTCCGTCAAAATGCCCATTTTGGCCGTATTTTCATCAAAGAACCTCTAGGTACCCTACTTTAAACCCTCACAGTTCTTTGAACATAAGACTGACACCCAATATTTCATTTTCAATGTCTTGTTCATGCTTTATAGTGAATTTTGATGTATGGTATCCAAGGACTTTGTTTATGAATAAGCATACCAATTGTACGTGTACATGTTGTGTATCATCATTCATATGTCCTAAAGGTTACAATAGCATAAACCTTTGACCTCAAAAACTAGTGTTCTACACCCAAAAGCTGACGTCATTTACTGACTAAATAGAAATGGCTTATATAGAAAGTGATATATCAAAAGAAAAATCATTTCCTGTAGATTTCATTGGTACTAAATGATATATACCTTTCCGATACTATTGTCACTCTGAAAACGAAAGTGAAAGTGAAAATAGGGAAATTTTGACATGTCATTCAGATGGACTTTGGTCCCATTTTGACCATTGTTCCAAATTTTTTCTTGAAATAAAAATTATGCTGATTTGAAGGTAATATCTGTCTAAATAATATATGAAATTTATTTAGGGATTTACCGCTCCGTTTTTGAGAAATTCCCAATACACCACGAAGAACTGAATTTCACACGTCCCCATTCTGAGCCCCTCGCCGGAAATCACCTCTACGTTGTGACTCCTTCCAGTTTTATTTATATATGCATATCCAAAAATAGAACCCATGAAAATCTTACAAAAATCTTTCAGAATCTAATGATACCTTAAAACTTGCCTTCAATTTAATTATCATACACACTTTAGCGATATCAGACTCTGACTCTTTATTTAAAGAAAATTGACCGGGGCCAAATCAGCTTCGAGGCTATAGGGTTTACGCTATTAAAACCTAAACCATATTTTGATTTTACCGATTGAAATTTTTCTTGACATAATTTGAAAATATAGGAATTTTCGAAGAGTTTGGTGTATTGCAAAGTCCTGTAACTTGTATATCTTTCAATCAGCAAGCCGTATAAACATGCCCGCAACCTCCGTCAAAATGCCCATTTTGGCCGTATTTTCATCAAAGAACCTCTAGGTACCCTACTTTAAACCCTCACAGTTCTTTGAACATAAGACTGACACCCAATATTTCATTTTCAATGTCTTGTTCATGCTTTATAGTGAATTTTGATGTATGGTATCCAAGGACTTTGTTTATGAATAAGCATACCAATTGTACGTGTACATGTTGTGTATCATCATTCATATGTCCTAAAGGTTACAATAGCATAAACCTTTGACCTCAAAAACTAGTGTTCTACACCCAAAAGCTGACGTCATTTACTGACTAAATAGAAATGGCTTATATAGAAAGTGATATATCAAAAGAAAAATCATTTCCTGTAGATTTCATTGGTACTAAATGATATATACCTTTCCGATACTATTGTCACTCTGAAAACGAAAGTGAAAGTGAAAATAGGGAAATTTTGACATGTCATTCAGATGGACTTTGGTCCCATTTTGACCATTGTTCCAAATTTTTTCTTGAAATAAAAATTATGCTGATTTGAAGGTAATATCTGTCTAAATAATATATGAAATTTATTTAGGGATTTACCGCTCCGTTTTTGAGAAATTCCCAATACACCACGAAGAACTGAATTTCACACGTCCCCATTCTGAGCCCCTCGCCGGAAATCACCTCTACGTTGTGACTCCTTCCAGTTTTATTTATATATGCATATCCAAAAATAGAACCCATGAAAATCTTACAAAAATCTTTCAGAATCTAATGATACCTTAAAACTTGCCTTCAATTTAATTATCATACACACTTTAGCGATATCAGACTCTGACTCTTTATTTAAAGAAAATTGACCGGGGCCAAATCAGCTTCGAGGCTATAGGGTTTACGCTATTAAAACCTAAACCATATTTTGATTTTACCGATTGAAATTTTTCTTGACATAATTTGAAAATATAGGAATTTTCGAAGAGTTTGGTGTATTGCAAAGTCCTGTAACTTGTATATCTTTCAATCAGCAAGCCGTATAAACATGCCCGCAACCTCCGTCAAAATGCCCATTTTGGCCGTATTTTCATCAAAGAACCTCTAGGTACCCTACTTTAAACCCTCACAGTTCTTTGAACATAAGACTGACACCCAATATTTCATTTTCAATGTCTTGTTCATGCTTTATAGTGAATTTTGATGTATGGTATCCAAGGACTTTGTTTATGAATAAGCATACCAATTGTACGTGTACATGTTGTGTATCATCATTCATATGTCCTAAAGGTTACAATAGCATAAACCTTTGACCTCAAAAACTAGTGTTCTACACCCAAAAGCTGACGTCATTTACTGACTAAATAGAAATGGCTTATATAGAAAGTGATATATCAAAAGAAAAATCATTTCCTGTAGATTTCATTGGTACTAAATGATATATACCTTTCCGATACTATTGTCACTCTGAAAACGAAAGTGAAAGTGAAAATAGGGAAATTTTGACATGTCATTCAGATGGACTTTGGTCCCATTTTGACCATTGTTCCAAATTTTTTCTTGAAATAAAAATTATGCTGATTTGAAGGTAATATCTGTCTAAATAATATATGAAATTTATTTAGGGATTTACCGCTCCGTTTTTGAGAAATTCCCAATACACCACGAAGAACTGAATTTCACACGTCCCCATTCTGAGCCCCTCGCCGGAAATCACCTCTACGTTGTGACTCCTTCCAGTTTTATTTATATATGCATATCCAAAAATAGAACCCATGAAAATCTTACAAAAATCTTTCAGAATCTAATGATACCTTAAAACTTGCCTTCAATTTAATTATCATACACACTTTAGCGATATCAGACTCTGACTCTTTATTTAAAGAAAATTGACCGGGGCCAAATCAGCTTCGAGGCTATAGGGTTTACGCTATTAAAACCTAAACCATATTTTGATTTTACCGATTGAAATTTTTCTTGACATAATTTGAAAATATAGGAATTTTCGAAGAGTTTGGTGTATTGCAAAGTCCTGTAACTTGTATATCTTTCAATCAGCAAGCCGTATAAACATGCCCGCAACCTCCGTCAAAATGCCCATTTTGGCCGTATTTTCATCAAAGAACCTCTAGGTACCCTACTTTAAACCCTCACAGTTCTTTGAACATAAGACTGACACCCAATATTTCATTTTCAATGTCTTGTTCATGCTTTATAGTGAATTTTGATGTATGGTATCCAAGGACTTTGTTTATGAATAAGCATACCAATTGTACGTGTACATGTTGTGTATCATCATTCATATGTCCTAAACCATATTTTGATTTTACCGATTGAAATTTTTCTTGACATAATTTGAAAATATAGGAATTTTCGAAGAGTTTGGTGTATTGCAAAGTCCTGTAACTTGTATATCTTTCAATCAGCAAGCCGTATAAACATGCCCGCAACCTCCGTCAAAATGCCCATTTTGGCCGTATTTTCATCAAAGAACCTCTAGGTACCCTACTTTAAACCCTCACAGTTCTTTGAACATAAGACTGACACCCAATATTTCATTTTCAATGTCTTGTTCATGCTTTATAGTGAATTTTGATGTATGGTATCCAAGGACTTTGTTTATGAATAAGCATACCAATTGTACGTGTACATGTTGTGTATCATCATTCATATGTCCTAAAGGTTACAATAGCATAAACCTTTGACCTCAAAAACTAGTGTTCTACACCCAAAAGCTGACGTCATTTACTGACTAAATAGAAATGGCTTATATAGAAAGTGATATATCAAAAGAAAAATCATTTCCTGTAGATTTCATTGGTACTAAATGATATATACCTTTCCGATACTATTGTCACTCTGAAAACGAAAGTGAAAGTGAAAATAGGGAAATTTTGACATGTCATTCAGATGGACTTTGGTCCCATTTTGACCATTGTTCCAAATTTTTTCTTGAAATAAAAATTATGCTGATTTGAAGGTAATATCTGTCTAAATAATATATGAAATTTATTTAGGGATTTACCGCTCCGTTTTTGAGAAATTCCCAATACACCACGAAGAACTGAATTTCACACGTCCCCATTCTGAGCCCCTCGCCGGAAATCACCTCTACGTTGTGACTCCTTCCAGTTTTATTTATATATGCATATCCAAAAATAGAACCCATGAAAATCTTACAAAAATCTTTCAGAATCTAATGATACCTTAAAACTTGCCTTCAATTTAATTATCATACACACTTTAGCGATATCAGACTCTGACTCTTTATTTAAAGAAAATTGACCGGGGCCAAATCAGCTTCGAGGCTATAGGGTTTACGCTATTAAAACCTAAACCATATTTTGATTTTACCGATTGAAATTTTTCTTGACATAATTTGAAAATATAGGAATTTTCGAAGAGTTTGGTGTATTGCAAAGTCCTGTAACTTGTATATCTTTCAATCAGCAAGCCGTATAAACATGCCCGCAACCTCCGTCAAAATGCCCATTTTGGCCGTATTTTCATCAAAGAACCTCTAGGTACCCTACTTTAAACCCTCACAGTTCTTTGAACATAAGACTGACACCCAATATTTCATTTTCAATGTCTTGTTCATGCTTTATAGTGAATTTTGATGTATGGTATCCAAGGACTTTGTTTATGAATAAGCATACCAATTGTACGTGTACATGTTGTGTATCATCATTCATATGTCCTAAAGGTTACAATAGCATAAACCTTTGACCTCAAAAACTAGTGTTCTACACCCAAAAGCTGACGTCATTTACTGACTAAATAGAAATGGCTTATATAGAAAGTGATATATCAAAAGAAAAATCATTTCCTGTAGATTTCATTGGTACTAAATGATATATACCTTTCCGATACTATTGTCACTCTGAAAACGAAAGTGAAAGTGAAAATAGGGAAATTTTGACATGTCATTCAGATGGACTTTGGTCCCATTTTGACCATTGTTCCAAATTTTTTCTTGAAATAAAAATTATGCTGATTTGAAGGTAATATCTGTCTAAATAATATATGAAATTTATTTAGGGATTTACCGCTCCGTTTTTGAGAAATTCCCAATACACCACGAAGAACTGAATTTCACACGTCCCCATTCTGAGCCCCTCGCCGGAAATCACCTCTACGTTGTGACTCCTTCCAGTTTTATTTATATATGCATATCCAAAAATAGAACCCATGAAAATCTTACAAAAATCTTTCAGAATCTAATGATACCTTAAAACTTGCCTTCAATTTAATTATCATACACACTTTAGCGATATCAGACTCTGACTCTTTATTTAAAGAAAATTGACCGGGGCCAAATCAGCTTCGAGGCTATAGGGTTTACGCTATTAAAACCTAAACCATATTTTGATTTTACCGATTGAAATTTTTCTTGACATAATTTGAAAATATAGGAATTTTCGAAGAGTTTGGTGTATTGCAAAGTCCTGTAACTTGTATATCTTTCAATCAGCAAGCCGTATAAACATGCCCGCAACCTCCGTCAAAATGCCCATTTTGGCCGTATTTTCATCAAAGAACCTCTAGGTACCCTACTTTAAACCCTCACAGTTCTTTGAACATAAGACTGACACCCAATATTTCATTTTCAATGTCTTGTTCATGCTTTATAGTGAATTTTGATGTATGGTATCCAAGGACTTTGTTTATGAATAAGCATACCAATTGTACGTGTACATGTTGTGTATCATCATTCATATGTCCTAAACCATATTTTGATTTTACCGATTGAAATTTTTCTTGACATAATTTGAAAATATAGGAATTTTCGAAGAGTTTGGTGTATTGCAAAGTCCTGTAACTTGTATATCTTTCAATCAGCAAGCCGTATAAACATGCCCGCAACCTCCGTCAAAATGCCCATTTTGGCCGTATTTTCATCAAAGAACCTCTAGGTACCCTACTTTAAACCCTCACAGTTCTTTGAACATAAGACTGACACCCAATATTTCATTTTCAATGTCTTGTTCATGCTTTATAGTGAATTTTGATGTATGGTATCCAAGGACTTTGTTTATGAATAAGCATACCAATTGTACGTGTACATGTTGTGTATCATCATTCATATGTCCTAAACCATATTTTGATTTTACCGATTGAAATTTTTCTTGACATAATTTGAAAATATAGGAATTTTCGAAGAGTTTGGTGTATTGCAAAGTCCTGTAACTTGTATATCTTTCAATCAGCAAGCCGTATAAACATGCCCGCAACCTCCGTCAAAATGCCCATTTTGGCCGTATTTTCATCAAAGAACCTCTAGGTACCCTACTTTAAACCCTCACAGTTCTTTGAACATAAGACTGACACCCAATATTTCATTTTCAATGTCTTGTTCATGCTTTATAGTGAATTTTGATGTATGGTATCCAAGGACTTTGTTTATGAATAAGCATACCAATTGTACGTGTACATGTTGTGTATCATCATTCATATGTCCTAAAGGTTACAATAGCATAAACCTTTGACCTCAAAAACTAGTGTTCTACACCCAAAAGCTGACGTCATTTACTGACTAAATAGAAATGGCTTATATAGAAAGTGATATATCAAAAGAAAAATCATTTCCTGTAGATTTCATTGGTACTAAATGATATATACCTTTCCGATACTATTGTCACTCTGAAAACGAAAGTGAAAGTGAAAATAGGGAAATTTTGACATGTCATTCAGATGGACTTTGGTCCCATTTTGACCATTGTTCCAAATTTTTTCTTGAAATAAAAATTATGCTGATTTGAAGGTAATATCTGTCTAAATAATATATGAAATTTATTTAGGGATTTACCGCTCCGTTTTTGAGAAATTCCCAATACACCACGAAGAACTGAATTTCACACGTCCCCATTCTGAGCCCCTCGCCGGAAATCACCTCTACGTTGTGACTCCTTCCAGTTTTATTTATATATGCATATCCAAAAATAGAACCCATGAAAATCTTACAAAAATCTTTCAGAATCTAATGATACCTTAAAACTTGCCTTCAATTTAATTATCATACACACTTTAGCGATATCAGACTCTGACTCTTTATTTAAAGAAAATTGACCGGGGCCAAATCAGCTTCGAGGCTATAGGGTTTACGCTATTAAAACCTAAACCATATTTTGATTTTACCGATTGAAATTTTTCTTGACATAATTTGAAAATATAGGAATTTTCGAAGAGTTTGGTGTATTGCAAAGTCCTGTAACTTGTATATCTTTCAATCAGCAAGCCGTATAAACATGCCCGCAACCTCCGTCAAAATGCCCATTTTGGCCGTATTTTCATCAAAGAACCTCTAGGTACCCTACTTTAAACCCTCACAGTTCTTTGAACATAAGACTGACACCCAATATTTCATTTTCAATGTCTTGTTCATGCTTTATAGTGAATTTTGATGTATGGTATCCAAGGACTTTGTTTATGAATAAGCATACCAATTGTACGTGTACATGTTGTGTATCATCATTCATATGTCCTAAAGGTTACAATAGCATAAACCTTTGACCTCAAAAACTAGTGTTCTACACCCAAAAGCTGACGTCATTTACTGACTAAATAGAAATGGCTTATATAGAAAGTGATATATCAAAAGAAAAATCATTTCCTGTAGATTTCATTGGTACTAAATGATATATACCTTTCCGATACTATTGTCACTCTGAAAACGAAAGTGAAAGTGAAAATAGGGAAATTTTGACATGTCATTCAGATGGACTTTGGTCCCATTTTGACCATTGTTCCAAATTTTTTCTTGAAATAAAAATTATGCTGATTTGAAGGTAATATCTGTCTAAATAATATATGAAATTTATTTAGGGATTTACCGCTCCGTTTTTGAGAAATTCCCAATACACCACGAAGAACTGAATTTCACACGTCCCCATTCTGAGCCCCTCGCCGGAAATCACCTCTACGTTGTGACTCCTTCCAGTTTTATTTATATATGCATATCCAAAAATAGAACCCATGAAAATCTTACAAAAATCTTTCAGAATCTAATGATACCTTAAAACTTGCCTTCAATTTAATTATCATACACACTTTAGCGATATCAGACTCTGACTCTTTATTTAAAGAAAATTGACCGGGGCCAAATCAGCTTCGAGGCTATAGGGTTTACGCTATTAAAACCTAAACCATATTTTGATTTTACCGATTGAAATTTTTCTTGACATAATTTGAAAATATAGGAATTTTCGAAGAGTTTGGTGTATTGCAAAGTCCTGTAACTTGTATATCTTTCAATCAGCAAGCCGTATAAACATGCCCGCAACCTCCGTCAAAATGCCCATTTTGGCCGTATTTTCATCAAAGAACCTCTAGGTACCCTACTTTAAACCCTCACAGTTCTTTGAACATAAGACTGACACCCAATATTTCATTTTCAATGTCTTGTTCATGCTTTATAGTGAATTTTGATGTATGGTATCCAAGGACTTTGTTTATGAATAAGCATACCAATTGTACGTGTACATGTTGTGTATCATCATTCATATGTCCTAAAGGTTACAATAGCATAAACCTTTGACCTCAAAAACTAGTGTTCTACACCCAAAAGCTGACGTCATTTACTGACTAAATAGAAATGGCTTATATAGAAAGTGATATATCAAAAGAAAAATCATTTCCTGTAGATTTCATTGGTACTAAATGATATATACCTTTCCGATACTATTGTCACTCTGAAAACGAAAGTGAAAGTGAAAATAGGGAAATTTTGACATGTCATTCAGATGGACTTTGGTCCCATTTTGACCATTGTTCCAAATTTTTTCTTGAAATAAAAATTATGCTGATTTGAAGGTAATATCTGTCTAAATAATATATGAAATTTATTTAGGGATTTACCGCTCCGTTTTTGAGAAATTCCCAATACACCACGAAGAACTGAATTTCACACGTCCCCATTCTGAGCCCCTCGCCGGAAATCACCTCTACGTTGTGACTCCTTCCAGTTTTATTTATATATGCATATCCAAAAATAGAACCCATGAAAATCTTACAAAAATCTTTCAGAATCTAATGATACCTTAAAACTTGCCTTCAATTTAATTATCATACACACTTTAGCGATATCAGACTCTGACTCTTTATTTAAAGAAAATTGACCGGGGCCAAATCAGCTTCGAGGCTATAGGGTTTACGCTATTAAAACCTAAACCATATTTTGATTTTACCGATTGAAATTTTTCTTGACATAATTTGAAAATATAGGAATTTTCGAAGAGTTTGGTGTATTGCAAAGTCCTGTAACTTGTATATCTTTCAATCAGCAAGCCGTATAAACATGCCCGCAACCTCCGTCAAAATGCCCATTTTGGCCGTATTTTCATCAAAGAACCTCTAGGTACCCTACTTTAAACCCTCACAGTTCTTTGAACATAAGACTGACACCCAATATTTCATTTTCAATGTCTTGTTCATGCTTTATAGTGAATTTTGATGTATGGTATCCAAGGACTTTGTTTATGAATAAGCATACCAATTGTACGTGTACATGTTGTGTATCATCATTCATATGTCCTAAAGGTTACAATAGCATAAACCTTTGACCTCAAAAACTAGTGTTCTACACCCAAAAGCTGACGTCATTTACTGACTAAATAGAAATGGCTTATATAGAAAGTGATATATCAAAAGAAAAATCATTTCCTGTAGATTTCATTGGTACTAAATGATATATACCTTTCCGATACTATTGTCACTCTGAAAACGAAAGTGAAAGTGAAAATAGGGAAATTTTGACATGTCATTCAGATGGACTTTGGTCCCATTTTGACCATTGTTCCAAATTTTTTCTTGAAATAAAAATTATGCTGATTTGAAGGTAATATCTGTCTAAATAATATATGAAATTTATTTAGGGATTTACCGCTCCGTTTTTGAGAAATTCCCAATACACCACGAAGAACTGAATTTCACACGTCCCCATTCTGAGCCCCTCGCCGGAAATCACCTCTACGTTGTGACTCCTTCCAGTTTTATTTATATATGCATATCCAAAAATAGAACCCATGAAAATCTTACAAAAATCTTTCAGAATCTAATGATACCTTAAAACTTGCCTTCAATTTAATTATCATACACACTTTAGCGATATCAGACTCTGACTCTTTATTTAAAGAAAATTGACCGGGGCCAAATCAGCTTCGAGGCTATAGGGTTTACGCTATTAAAACCTAAACCATATTTTGATTTTACCGATTGAAATTTTTCTTGACATAATTTGAAAATATAGGAATTTTCGAAGAGTTTGGTGTATTGCAAAGTCCTGTAACTTGTATATCTTTCAATCAGCAAGCCGTATAAACATGCCCGCAACCTCCGTCAAAATGCCCATTTTGGCCGTATTTTCATCAAAGAACCTCTAGGTACCCTACTTTAAACCCTCACAGTTCTTTGAACATAAGACTGACACCCAATATTTCATTTTCAATGTCTTGTTCATGCTTTATAGTGAATTTTGATGTATGGTATCCAAGGACTTTGTTTATGAATAAGCATACCAATTGTACGTGTACATGTTGTGTATCATCATTCATATGTCCTAAACCATATTTTGATTTTACCGATTGAAATTTTTCTTGACATAATTTGAAAATATAGGAATTTTCGAAGAGTTTGGTGTATTGCAAAGTCCTGTAACTTGTATATCTTTCAATCAGCAAGCCGTATAAACATGCCCGCAACCTCCGTCAAAATGCCCATTTTGGCCGTATTTTCATCAAAGAACCTCTAGGTACCCTACTTTAAACCCTCACAGTTCTTTGAACATAAGACTGACACCCAATATTTCATTTTCAATGTCTTGTTCATGCTTTATAGTGAATTTTGATGTATGGTATCCAAGGACTTTGTTTATGAATAAGCATACCAATTGTACGTGTACATGTTGTGTATCATCATTCATATGTCCTAAAGGTTACAATAGCATAAACCTTTGACCTCAAAAACTAGTGTTCTACACCCAAAAGCTGACGTCATTTACTGACTAAATAGAAATGGCTTATATAGAAAGTGATATATCAAAAGAAAAATCATTTCCTGTAGATTTCATTGGTACTAAATGATATATACCTTTCCGATACTATTGTCACTCTGAAAACGAAAGTGAAAGTGAAAATAGGGAAATTTTGACATGTCATTCAGATGGACTTTGGTCCCATTTTGACCATTGTTCCAAATTTTTTCTTGAAATAAAAATTATGCTGATTTGAAGGTAATATCTGTCTAAATAATATATGAAATTTATTTAGGGATTTACCGCTCCGTTTTTGAGAAATTCCCAATACACCACGAAGAACTGAATTTCACACGTCCCCATTCTGAGCCCCTCGCCGGAAATCACCTCTACGTTGTGACTCCTTCCAGTTTTATTTATATATGCATATCCAAAAATAGAACCCATGAAAATCTTACAAAAATCTTTCAGAATCTAATGATACCTTAAAACTTGCCTTCAATTTAATTATCATACACACTTTAGCGATATCAGACTCTGACTCTTTATTTAAAGAAAATTGACCGGGGCCAAATCAGCTTCGAGGCTATAGGGTTTACGCTATTAAAACCTAAACCATATTTTGATTTTACCGATTGAAATTTTTCTTGACATAATTTGAAAATATAGGAATTTTCGAAGAGTTTGGTGTATTGCAAAGTCCTGTAACTTGTATATCTTTCAATCAGCAAGCCGTATAAACATGCCCGCAACCTCCGTCAAAATGCCCATTTTGGCCGTATTTTCATCAAAGAACCTCTAGGTACCCTACTTTAAACCCTCACAGTTCTTTGAACATAAGACTGACACCCAATATTTCATTTTCAATGTCTTGTTCATGCTTTATAGTGAATTTTGATGTATGGTATCCAAGGACTTTGTTTATGAATAAGCATACCAATTGTACGTGTACATGTTGTGTATCATCATTCATATGTCCTAAAGGTTACAATAGCATAAACCTTTGACCTCAAAAACTAGTGTTCTACACCCAAAAGCTGACGTCATTTACTGACTAAATAGAAATGGCTTATATAGAAAGTGATATATCAAAAGAAAAATCATTTCCTGTAGATTTCATTGGTACTAAATGATATATACCTTTCCGATACTATTGTCACTCTGAAAACGAAAGTGAAAGTGAAAATAGGGAAATTTTGACATGTCATTCAGATGGACTTTGGTCCCATTTTGACCATTGTTCCAAATTTTTTCTTGAAATAAAAATTATGCTGATTTGAAGGTAATATCTGTCTAAATAATATATGAAATTTATTTAGGGATTTACCGCTCCGTTTTTGAGAAATTCCCAATACACCACGAAGAACTGAATTTCACACGTCCCCATTCTGAGCCCCTCGCCGGAAATCACCTCTACGTTGTGACTCCTTCCAGTTTTATTTATATATGCATATCCAAAAATAGAACCCATGAAAATCTTACAAAAATCTTTCAGAATCTAATGATACCTTAAAACTTGCCTTCAATTTAATTATCATACACACTTTAGCGATATCAGACTCTGACTCTTTATTTAAAGAAAATTGACCGGGGCCAAATCAGCTTCGAGGCTATAGGGTTTACGCTATTAAAACCTAAACCATATTTTGATTTTACCGATTGAAATTTTTCTTGACATAATTTGAAAATATAGGAATTTTCGAAGAGTTTGGTGTATTGCAAAGTCCTGTAACTTGTATATCTTTCAATCAGCAAGCCGTATAAACATGCCCGCAACCTCCGTCAAAATGCCCATTTTGGCCGTATTTTCATCAAAGAACCTCTAGGTACCCTACTTTAAACCCTCACAGTTCTTTGAACATAAGACTGACACCCAATATTTCATTTTCAATGTCTTGTTCATGCTTTATAGTGAATTTTGATGTATGGTATCCAAGGACTTTGTTTATGAATAAGCATACCAATTGTACGTGTACATGTTGTGTATCATCATTCATATGTCCTAAACCATATTTTGATTTTACCGATTGAAATTTTTCTTGACATAATTTGAAAATATAGGAATTTTCGAAGAGTTTGGTGTATTGCAAAGTCCTGTAACTTGTATATCTTTCAATCAGCAAGCCGTATAAACATGCCCGCAACCTCCGTCAAAATGCCCATTTTGGCCGTATTTTCATCAAAGAACCTCTAGGTACCCTACTTTAAACCCTCACAGTTCTTTGAACATAAGACTGACACCCAATATTTCATTTTCAATGTCTTGTTCATGCTTTATTGTGAATTTTGATGTATGGTATCCAAGGACTTTGTTTATGAATAAGCATACCAATTGTACGTGTACATGTTGTGTATCATCATTCATATGTCCTAAAGGTTACAATAGCATAAACCTTTGACCTCAAAAACTAGTGTTCTACACCCAAAAGCTGACGTCATTTACTGACTAAATAGAAATGGCTTATATAGAAAGTGATATATCAAAAGAAAAATCATTTCCTGTAGATTTCATTGGTACTAAATGATATATACCTTTCCGATACTATTGTCACTCTGAAAACGAAAGTGAAAGTGAAAATAGGGAAATTTTGACATGTCATTCAGATGGACTTTGGTCCCATTTTGACCATTGTTCCAAATTTTTTCTTGAAATAAAAATTATGCTGATTTGAAGGTAATATCTGTCTAAATAATATATGAAATTTATTTAGGGATTTACCGCTCCGTTTTTGAGAAATTCCCAATACACCACGAAGAACTGAATTTCACACGTCCCCATTCTGAGCCCCTCGCCGGAAATCACCTCTACGTTGTGACTCCTTCCAGTTTTATTTATATATGCATATCCAAAAATAGAACCCATGAAAATCTTACAAAAATCTTTCAGAATCTAATGATACCTTAAAACTTGCCTTCAATTTAATTATCATACACACTTTAGCGATATCAGACTCTGACTCTTTATTTAAAGAAAATTGACCGGGGCCAAATCAGCTTCGAGGCTATAGGGTTTACGCTATTAAAACCTAAACCATATTTTGATTTTACCGATTGAAATTTTTCTTGACATAATTTGAAAATATAGGAATTTTCGAAGAGTTTGGTGTATTGCAAAGTCCTGTAACTTGTATATCTTTCAATCAGCAAGCCGTATAAACATGCCCGCAACCTCCGTCAAAATGCCCATTTTGGCCGTATTTTCATCAAAGAACCTCTAGGTACCCTACTTTAAACCCTCACAGTTCTTTGAACATAAGACTGACACCCAATATTTCATTTTCAATGTCTTGTTCATGCTTTATAGTGAATTTTGATGTATGGTATCCAAGGACTTTGTTTATGAATAAGCATACCAATTGTACGTGTACATGTTGTGTATCATCATTCATATGTCCTAAAGGTTACAATAGCATAAACCTTTGACCTCAAAAACTAGTGTTCTACACCCAAAAGCTGACGTCATTTACTGACTAAATAGAAATGGCTTATATAGAAAGTGATATATCAAAAGAAAAATCATTTCCTGTAGATTTCATTGGTACTAAATGATATATACCTTTCCGATACTATTGTCACTCTGAAAACGAAAGTGAAAGTGAAAATAGGGAAATTTTGACATGTCATTCAGATGGACTTTGGTCCCATTTTGACCATTGTTCCAAATTTTTTCTTGAAATAAAAATTATGCTGATTTGAAGGTAATATCTGTCTAAATAATATATGAAATTTATTTAGGGATTTACCGCTCCGTTTTTGAGAAATTCCCAATACACCACGAAGAACTGAATTTCACACGTCCCCATTCTGAGCCCCTCGCCGGAAATCACCTCTACGTTGTGACTCCTTCCAGTTTTATTTATATATGCATATCCAAAAATAGAACCCATGAAAATCTTACAAAAATCTTTCAGAATCTAATGATACCTTAAAACTTGCCTTCAATATAATTATCATACACACTTTAGCGATATCAGACTCTGACTCTTTATTTAAAGAAAATTGACCGGGGCCAAATCAGCTTCGAGGCTATAGGGTTTACGCTATTAAAACCTAAACCATATTTTGATTTTACCGATTGAAATTTTTCTTGACATAATTTGAAAATATAGGAATTTTCGAAGAGTTTGGTGTATTGCAAAGTCCTGTAACTTGTATATCTTTCAATCAGCAAGCCGTATAAACATGCCCGCAACCTCCGTCAAAATGCCCATTTTGGCCGTATTTTCATCAAAGAACCTCTAGGTACCCTACTTTAAACCCTCACAGTTCTTTGAACATAAGACTGACACCCAATATTTCATTTTCAATGTCTTGTTCATGCTTTATAGTGAATTTTGATGTATGGTATCCAAGGACTTTGTTTATGAATAAGCATACCAATTGTACGTGTACATGTTGTGTATCATCATTCATATGTCCTAAAGGTTACAATAGCATAAACCTTTGACCTCAAAAACTAGTGTTCTACACCCAAAAGCTGACGTCATTTACTGACTAAATAGAAATGGCTTATATAGAAAGTGATATATCAAAAGAAAAATCATTTCCTGTAGATTTCATTGGTACTAAATGATATATACCTTTCCGATACTATTGTCACTCTGAAAACGAAAGTGAAAGTGAAAATAGGGAAATTTTGACATGTCATTCAGATGGACTTTGGTCCCATTTTGACCATTGTTCCAAATTTTTTCTTGAAATAAAAATTATGCTGATTTGAAGGTAATATCTGTCTAAATAATATATGAAATTTATTTAGGGATTTACCGCTCCGTTTTTGAGAAATTCCCAATACACCACGAAGAACTGAATTTCACACGTCCCCATTCTGAGCCCCTCGCCGGAAATCACCTCTACGTTGTGACTCCTTCCAGTTTTATTTATATATGCATATCCAAAAATAGAACCCATGAAAATCTTACAAAAATCTTTCAGAATCTAATGATACCTTAAAACTTGCCTTCAATTTAATTATCATACACACTTTAGCGATATCAGACTCTGACTCTTTATTTAAAGAAAATTGACCGGGGCCAAATCAGCTTCGAGGCTATAGGGTTTACGCTATTAAAACCTAAACCATATTTTGATTTTACCGATTGAAATTTTTCTTGACATAATTTGAAAATATAGGAATTTTCGAAGAGTTTGGTGTATTGCAAAGTCCTG
The DNA here is from genome assembly GCA_028142955.1 of Pinctada fucata. NCBI lineage: Eukaryota > Metazoa > Mollusca > Bivalvia > Pterioida > Pteriidae > Pinctada > Pinctada fucata. The sequence continues at coordinate 14,343,866 of AP027105.1, forward strand.
TAACTTGTATATCTTTCAATCAGCAAGCCGTATAAACATGCCCGCAACCTCCGTCAAAATGCCCATTTTGGCCGTATTTTCATCAAAGAACCTCTAGGTACCCTACTTTAAACCCTCACAGTTCTTTGAACATAAGACTGACACCCAATATTTCATTTTCAATGTCTTGTTCATGCTTTATAGTGAATTTTGATGTATGGTATCCAAGGACTTTGTTTATGAATAAGCATACCAATTGTACGTGTACATGTTGTGTATCATCATTCATATGTCCTAAAGGTTACAATAGCATAAACCTTTGACCTCAAAAACTAGTGTTCTACACCCAAAAGCTGACGTCATTTACTGACTAAATAGAAATGGCTTATATAGAAAGTGATATATCAAAAGAAAAATCATTTCCTGTAGATTTCATTGGTACTAAATGATATATACCTTTCCGATACTATTGTCACTCTGAAAACGAAAGTGAAAGTGAAAATAGGGAAATTTTGACATGTCATTCAGATGGACTTTGGTCCCATTTTGACCATTGTTCCAAATTTTTTCTTGAAATAAAAATTATGCTGATTTGAAGGTAATATCTGTCTAAATAATATATGAAATTTATTTAGGGATTTACCGCTCCGTTTTTGAGAAATTCCCAATACACCACGAAGAACTGAATTTCACACGTCCCCATTCTGAGCCCCTCGCCGGAAATCACCTCTACGTTGTGACTCCTTCCAGTTTTATTTATATATGCATATCCAAAAATAGAACCCATGAAAATCTTACAAAAATCTTTCAGAATCTAATGATACCTTAAAACTTGCCTTCAATTTAATTATCATACACACTTTAGCGATATCAGACTCTGACTCTTTATTTAAAGAAAATTGACCGGGGCCAAATCAGCTTCGAGGCTATAGGGTTTACGCTATTAAAACCTAAACCATATTTTGATTTTACCGATTGAAATTTTTCTTGACATAATTTGAAAATATAGGAATTTTCGAAGAGTTTGGTGTATTGCAAAGTCCTGTAACTTGTATATCTTTCAATCAGCAAGCCGTATAAACATGCCCGCAACCTCCGTCAAAATGCCCATTTTGGCCGTATTTTCATCAAAGAACCTCTAGGTACCCTACTTTAAACCCTCACAGTTCTTTGAACATAAGACTGACACCCAATATTTCATTTTCAATGTCTTGTTCATGCTTTATAGTGAATTTTGATGTATGGTATCCAAGGACTTTGTTTATGAATAAGCATACCAATTGTACGTGTACATGTTGTGTATCATCATTCATATGTCCTAAAGGTTACAATAGCATAAACCTTTGACCTCAAAAACTAGTGTTCTACACCCAAAAGCTGACGTCATTTACTGACTAAATAGAAATGGCTTATATAGAAAGTGATATATCAAAAGAAAAATCATTTCCTGTAGATTTCATTGGTACTAAATGATATATACCTTTCCGATACTATTGTCACTCTGAAAACGAAAGTGAAAGTGAAAATAGGGAAATTTTGACATGTCATTCAGATGGACTTTGGTCCCATTTTGACCATTGTTCCAAATTTTTTCTTGAAATAAAAATTATGCTGATTTGAAGGTAATATCTGTCTAAATAATATATGAAATTTATTTAGGGATTTACCGCTCCGTTTTTGAGAAATTCCCAATACACCACGAAGAACTGAATTTCACACGTCCCCATTCTGAGCCCCTCGCCGGAAATCACCTCTACGTTGTGACTCCTTCCAGTTTTATTTATATATGCATATCCAAAAATAGAACCCATGAAAATCTTACAAAAATCTTTCAGAATCTAATGATACCTTAAAACTTGCCTTCAATTTAATTATCATACACACTTTAGCGATATCAGACTCTGACTCTTTATTTAAAGAAAATTGACCGGGGCCAAATCAGCTTCGAGGCTATAGGGTTTACGCTATTAAAACCTAAACCATATTTTGATTTTACCGATTGAAATTTTTCTTGACATAATTTGAAAATATAGGAATTTTCGAAGAGTTTGGTGTATTGCAAAGTCCTGTAACTTGTATATCTTTCAATCAGCAAGCCGTATAAACATGCCCGCAACCTCCGTCAAAATGCCCATTTTGGCCGTATTTTCATCAAAGAACCTCTAGGTACCCTACTTTAAACCCTCACAGTTCTTTGAACATAAGACTGACACCCAATATTTCATTTTCAATGTCTTGTTCATGCTTTATAGTGAATTTTGATGTATGGTATCCAAGGACTTTGTTTATGAATAAGCATACCAATTGTACGTGTACATGTTGTGTATCATCATTCATATGTCCTAAAGGTTACAATAGCATAAACCTTTGACCTCAAAAACTAGTGTTCTACACCCAAAAGCTGACGTCATTTACTGACTAAATAGAAATGGCTTATATAGAAAGTGATATATCAAAAGAAAAATCATTTCCTGTAGATTTCATTGGTACTAAATGATATATACCTTTCCGATACTATTGTCACTCTGAAAACGAAAGTGAAAGTGAAAATAGGGAAATTTTGACATGTCATTCAGATGGACTTTGGTCCCATTTTGACCATTGTTCCAAATTTTTTCTTGAAATAAAAATTATGCTGATTTGAAGGTAATATCTGTCTAAATAATATATGAAATTTATTTAGGGATTTACCGCTCCGTTTTTGAGAAATTCCCAATACACCACGAAGAACTGAATTTCACACGTCCCCATTCTGAGCCCCTCGCCGGAAATCACCTCTACGTTGTGACTCCTTCCAGTTTTATTTATATATGCATATCCAAAAATAGAACCCATGAAAATCTTACAAAAATCTTTCAGAATCTAATGATACCTTAAAACTTGCCTTCAATTTAATTATCATACACACTTTAGCGATATCAGACTCTGACTCTTTATTTAAAGAAAATTGACCGGGGCCAAATCAGCTTCGAGGCTATAGGGTTTACGCTATTAAAACCTAAACCATATTTTGATTTTACCGATTGAAATTTTTCTTGACATAATTTGAAAATATAGGAATTTTCGAAGAGTTTGGTGTATTGCAAAGTCCTGTAACTTGTATATCTTTCAATCAGCAAGCCGTATAAACATGCCCGCAACCTCCGTCAAAATGCCCATTTTGGCCGTATTTTCATCAAAGAACCTCTAGGTACCCTACTTTAAACCCTCACAGTTCTTTGAACATAAGACTGACACCCAATATTTCATTTTCAATGTCTTGTTCATGCTTTATAGTGAATTTTGATGTATGGTATCCAAGGACTTTGTTTATGAATAAGCATACCAATTGTACGTGTACATGTTGTGTATCATCATTCATATGTCCTAAAGGTTACAATAGCATAAACCTTTGACCTCAAAAACTAGTGTTCTACACCCAAAAGCTGACGTCATTTACTGACTAAATAGAAATGGCTTATATAGAAAGTGATATATCAAAAGAAAAATCATTTCCTGTAGATTTCATTGGTACTAAATGATATATACCTTTCCGATACTATTGTCACTCTGAAAACGAAAGTGAAAGTGAAAATAGGGAAATTTTGACATGTCATTCAGATGGACTTTGGTCCCATTTTGACCATTGTTCCAAATTTTTTCTTGAAATAAAAATTATGCTGATTTGAAGGTAATATCTGTCTAAATAATATATGAAATTTATTTAGGGATTTACCGCTCCGTTTTTGAGAAATTCCCAATACACCACGAAGAACTGAATTTCACACGTCCCCATTCTGAGCCCCTCGCCGGAAATCACCTCTACGTTGTGACTCCTTCCAGTTTTATTTATATATGCATATCCAAAAATAGAACCCATGAAAATCTTACAAAAATCTTTCAGAATCTAATGATACCTTAAAACTTGCCTTCAATTTAATTATCATACACACTTTAGCGATATCAGACTCTGACTCTTTATTTAAAGAAAATTGACCGGGGCCAAATCAGCTTCGAGGCTATAGGGTTTACGCTATTAAAACCTAAACCATATTTTGATTTTACCGATTGAAATTTTTCTTGACATAATTTGAAAATATAGGAATTTTCGAAGAGTTTGGTGTATTGCAAAGTCCTGTAACTTGTATATCTTTCAATCAGCAAGCCGTATAAACATGCCCGCAACCTCCGTCAAAATGCCCATTTTGGCCGTATTTTCATCAAAGAACCTCTAGGTACCCTACTTTAAACCCTCACAGTTCTTTGAACATAAGACTGACACCCAATATTTCATTTTCAATGTCTTGTTCATGCTTTATAGTGAATTTTGATGTATGGTATCCAAGGACTTTGTTTATGAATAAGCATACCAATTGTACGTGTACATGTTGTGTATCATCATTCATATGTCCTAAAGGTTACAATAGCATAAACCTTTGACCTCAAAAACTAGTGTTCTACACCCAAAAGCTGACGTCATTTACTGACTAAATAGAAATGGCTTATATAGAAAGTGATATATCAAAAGAAAAATCATTTCCTGTAGATTTCATTGGTACTAAATGATATATACCTTTCCGATACTATTGTCACTCTGAAAACGAAAGTGAAAGTGAAAATAGGGAAATTTTGACATGTCATTCAGATGGACTTTGGTCCCATTTTGACCATTGTTCCAAATTTTTTCTTGAAATAAAAATTATGCTGATTTGAAGGTAATATCTGTCTAAATAATATATGAAATTTATTTAGGGATTTACCGCTCCGTTTTTGAGAAATTCCCAATACACCACGAAGAACTGAATTTCACACGTCCCCATTCTGAGCCCCTCGCCGGAAATCACCTCTACGTTGTGACTCCTTCCAGTTTTATTTATATATGCATATCCAAAAATAGAACCCATGAAAATCTTACAAAAATCTTTCAGAATCTAATGATACCTTAAAACTTGCCTTCAATTTAATTATCATACACACTTTAGCGATATCAGACTCTGACTCTTTATTTAAAGAAAATTGACCGGGGCCAAATCAGCTTCGAGGCTATAGGGTTTACGCTATTAAAACCTAAACCATATTTTGATTTTACCGATTGAAATTTTTCTTGACATAATTTGAAAATATAGGAATTTTCGAAGAGTTTGGTGTATTGCAAAGTCCTGTAACTTGTATATCTTTCAATCAGCAAGCCGTATAAACATGCCCGCAACCTCCGTCAAAATGCCCATTTTGGCCGTATTTTCATCAAAGAACCTCTAGGTACCCTACTTTAAACCCTCACAGTTCTTTGAACATAAGACTGACACCCAATATTTCATTTTCAATGTCTTGTTCATGCTTTATAGTGAATTTTGATGTATGGTATCCAAGGACTTTGTTTATGAATAAGCATACCAATTGTACGTGTACATGTTGTGTATCATCATTCATATGTCCTAAAGGTTACAATAGCATAAACCTTTGACCTCAAAAACTAGTGTTCTACACCCAAAAGCTGACGTCATTTACTGACTAAATAGAAATGGCTTATATAGAAAGTGATATATCAAAAGAAAAATCATTTCCTGTAGATTTCATTGGTACTAAATGATATATACCTTTCCGATACTATTGTCACTCTGAAAACGAAAGTGAAAGTGAAAATAGGGAAATTTTGACATGTCATTCAGATGGACTTTGGTCCCATTTTGACCATTGTTCCAAATTTTTTCTTGAAATAAAAATTATGCTGATTTGAAGGTAATATCTGTCTAAATAATATATGAAATTTATTTAGGGATTTACCGCTCCGTTTTTGAGAAATTCCCAATACACCACGAAGAACTGAATTTCACACGTCCCCATTCTGAGCCCCTCGCCGGAAATCACCTCTACGTTGTGACTCCTTCCAGTTTTATTTATATATGCATATCCAAAAATAGAACCCATGAAAATCTTACAAAAATCTTTCAGAATCTAATGATACCTTAAAACTTGCCTTCAATTTAATTATCATACACACTTTAGCGATATCAGACTCTGACTCTTTATTTAAAGAAAATTGACCGGGGCCAAATCAGCTTCGAGGCTATAGGGTTTACGCTATTAAAACCTAAACCATATTTTGATTTTACCGATTGAAATTTTTCTTGACATAATTTGAAAATATAGGAATTTTCGAAGAGTTTGGTGTATTGCAAAGTCCTGTAACTTGTATATCTTTCAATCAGCAAGCCGTATAAACATGCCCGCAACCTCCGTCAAAATGCCCATTTTGGCCGTATTTTCATCAAAGAACCTCTAGGTACCCTACTTTAAACCCTCACAGTTCTTTGAACATAAGACTGACACCCAATATTTCATTTTCAATGTCTTGTTCATGCTTTATAGTGAATTTTGATGTATGGTATCCAAGGACTTTGTTTATGAATAAGCATACCAATTGTACGTGTACATGTTGTGTATCATCATTCATATGTCCTAAAGGTTACAATAGCATAAACCTTTGACCTCAAAAACTAGTGTTCTACACCCAAAAGCTGACGTCATTTACTGACTAAATAGAAATGGCTTATATAGAAAGTGATATATCAAAAGAAAAATCATTTCCTGTAGATTTCATTGGTACTAAATGATATATACCTTTCCGATACTATTGTCACTCTGAAAACGAAAGTGAAAGTGAAAATAGGGAAATTTTGACATGTCATTCAGATGGACTTTGGTCCCATTTTGACCATTGTTCCAAATTTTTTCTTGAAATAAAAATTATGCTGATTTGAAGGTAATATCTGTCTAAATAATATATGAAATTTATTTAGGGATTTACCGCTCCGTTTTTGAGAAATTCCCAATACACCACGAAGAACTGAATTTCACACGTCCCCATTCTGAGCCCCTCGCCGGAAATCACCTCTACGTTGTGACTCCTTCCAGTTTTATTTATATATGCATATCCAAAAATAGAACCCATGAAAATCTTACAAAAATCTTTCAGAATCTAATGATACCTTAAAACTTGCCTTCAATTTAATTATCATACACACTTTAGCGATATCAGACTCTGACTCTTTATTTAAAGAAAATTGACCGGGGCCAAATCAGCTTCGAGGCTATAGGGTTTACGCTATTAAAACCTAAACCATATTTTGATTTTACCGATTGAAATTTTTCTTGACATAATTTGAAAATATAGGAATTTTCGAAGAGTTTGGTGTATTGCAAAGTCCTGTAACTTGTATATCTTTCAATCAGCAAGCCGTATAAACATGCCCGCAACCTCCGTCAAAATGCCCATTTTGGCCGTATTTTCATCAAAGAACCTCTAGGTACCCTACTTTAAACCCTCACAGTTCTTTGAACATAAGACTGACACCCAATATTTCATTTTCAATGTCTTGTTCATGCTTTATAGTGAATTTTGATGTATGGTATCCAAGGACTTTGTTTATGAATAAGCATACCAATTGTACGTGTACATGTTGTGTATCATCATTCATATGTCCTAAAGGTTACAATAGCATAAACCTTTGACCTCAAAAACTAGTGTTCTACACCCAAAAGCTGACGTCATTTACTGACTAAATAGAAATGGCTTATATAGAAAGTGATATATCAAAAGAAAAATCATTTCCTGTAGATTTCATTGGTACTAAATGATATATACCTTTCCGATACTATTGTCACTCTGAAAACGAAAGTGAAAGTGAAAATAGGGAAATTTTGACATGTCATTCAGATGGACTTTGGTCCCATTTTGACCATTGTTCCAAATTTTTTCTTGAAATAAAAATTATGCTGATTTGAAGGTAATATCTGTCTAAATAATATATGAAATTTATTTAGGGATTTACCGCTCCGTTTTTGAGAAATTCCCAATACACCACGAAGAACTGAATTTCACACGTCCCCATTCTGAGCCCCTCGCCGGAAATCACCTCTACGTTGTGACTCCTTCCAGTTTTATTTATATATGCATATCCAAAAATAGAACCCATGAAAATCTTACAAAAATCTTTCAGAATCTAATGATACCTTAAAACTTGCCTTCAATTTAATTATCATACACACTTTAGCGATATCAGACTCTGACTCTTTATTTAAAGAAAATTGACCGGGGCCAAATCAGCTTCGAGGCTATAGGGTTTACGCTATTAAAACCTAAACCATATTTTGATTTTACCGATTGAAATTTTTCTTGACATAATTTGAAAATATAGGAATTTTCGAAGAGTTTGGTGTATTGCAAAGTCCTGTAACTTGTATATCTTTCAATCAGCAAGCCGTATAAACATGCCCGCAACCTCCGTCAAAATGCCCATTTTGGCCGTATTTTCATCAAAGAACCTCTAGGTACCCTACTTTAAACCCTCACAGTTCTTTGAACATAAGACTGACACCCAATATTTCATTTTCAATGTCTTGTTCATGCTTTATAGTGAATTTTGATGTATGGTATCCAAGGACTTTGTTTATGAATAAGCATACCAATTGTACGTGTACATGTTGTGTATCATCATTCATATGTCCTAAAGGTTACAATAGCATAAACCTTTGACCTCAAAAACTAGTGTTCTACACCCAAAAGCTGACGTCATTTACTGACTAAATAGAAATGGCTTATATAGAAAGTGATATATCAAAAGAAAAATCATTTCCTGTAGATTTCATTGGTACTAAATGATATATACCTTTCCGATACTATTGTCACTCTGAAAACGAAAGTGAAAGTGAAAATAGGGAAATTTTGACATGTCATTCAGATGGACTTTGGTCCCATTTTGACCATTGTTCCAAATTTTTTCTTGAAATAAAAATTATGCTGATTTGAAGGTAATATCTGTCTAAATAATATATGAAATTTATTTAGGGATTTACCGCTCCGTTTTTGAGAAATTCCCAATACACCACGAAGAACTGAATTTCACACGTCCCCATTCTGAGCCCCTCGCCGGAAATCACCTCTACGTTGTGACTCCTTCCAGTTTTATTTATATATGCATATCCAAAAATAGAACCCATGAAAATCTTACAAAAATCTTTCAGAATCTAATGATACCTTAAAACTTGCCTTCAATTTAATTATCATACACACTTTAGCGATATCAGACTCTGACTCTTTATTTAAAGAAAATTGACCGGGGCCAAATCAGCTTCGAGGCTATAGGGTTTACGCTATTAAAACCTAAACCATATTTTGATTTTACCGATTGAAATTTTTCTTGACATAATTTGAAAATATAGGAATTTTCGAAGAGTTTGGTGTATTGCAAAGTCCTGTAACTTGTATATCTTTCAATCAGCAAGCCGTATAAACATGCCCGCAACCTCCGTCAAAATGCCCATTTTGGCCGTATTTTCATCAAAGAACCTCTAGGTACCCTACTTTAAACCCTCACAGTTCTTTGAACATAAGACTGACACCCAATATTTCATTTTCAATGTCTTGTTCATGCTTTATAGTGAATTTTGATGTATGGTATCCAAGGACTTTGTTTATGAATAAGCATACCAATTGTACGTGTACATGTTGTGTATCATCATTCATATGTCCTAAAGGTTACAATAGCATAAACCTTTGACCTCAAAAACTAGTGTTCTACACCCAAAAGCTGACGTCATTTACTGACTAAATAGAAATGGCTTATATAGAAAGTGATATATCAAAAGAAAAATCATTTCCTGTAGATTTCATTGGTACTAAATGATATATACCTTTCCGATACTATTGTCACTCTGAAAACGAAAGTGAAAGTGAAAATAGGGAAATTTTGACATGTCATTCAGATGGACTTTGGTCCCATTTTGACCATTGTTCCAAATTTTTTCTTGAAATAAAAATTATGCTGATTTGAAGGTAATATCTGTCTAAATAATATATGAAATTTATTTAGGGATTTACCGCTCCGTTTTTGAGAAATTCCCAATACACCACGAAGAACTGAATTTCACACGTCCCCATTCTGAGCCCCTCGCCGGAAATCACCTCTACGTTGTGACTCCTTCCAGTTTTATTTATATATGCATATCCAAAAATAGAACCCATGAAAATCTTACAAAAATCTTTCAGAATCTAATGATACCTTAAAACTTGCCTTCAATTTAATTATCATACACACTTTAGCGATATCAGACTCTGACTCTTTATTTAAAGAAAATTGACCGGGGCCAAATCAGCTTCGAGGCTATAGGGTTTACGCTATTAAAACCTAAACCATATTTTGATTTTACCGATTGAAATTTTTCTTGACATAATTTGAAAATATAGGAATTTTCGAAGAGTTTGGTGTATTGCAAAGTCCTGTAACTTGTATATCTTTCAATCAGCAAGCCGTATAAACATGCCCGCAACCTCCGTCAAAATGCCCATTTTGGCCGTATTTTCATCAAAGAACCTCTAGGTACCCTACTTTAAACCCTCACAGTTCTTTGAACATAAGACTGACACCCAATATTTCATTTTCAATGTCTTGTTCATGCTTTATAGTGAATTTTGATGTATGGTATCCAAGGACTTTGTTTATGAATAAGCATACCAATTGTACGTGTACATGTTGTGTATCATCATTCATATGTCCTAAAGGTTACAATAGCATAAACCTTTGACCTCAAAAACTAGTGTTCTACACCCAAAAGCTGACGTCATTTACTGACTAAATAGAAATGGCTTATATAGAAAGTGATATATCAAAAGAAAAATCATTTCCTGTAGATTTCATTGGTACTAAATGATATATACCTTTCCGATACTATTGTCACTCTGAAAACGAAAGTGAAAGTGAAAATAGGGAAATTTTGACATGTCATTCAGATGGACTTTGGTCCCATTTTGACCATTGTTCCAAATTTTTTCTTGAAATAAAAATTATGCTGATTTGAAGGTAATATCTGTCTAAATAATATATGAAATTTATTTAGGGATTTACCGCTCCGTTTTTGAGAAATTCCCAATACACCACGAAGAACTGAATTTCACACGTCCCCATTCTGAGCCCCTCGCCGGAAATCACCTCTACGTTGTGACTCCTTCCAGTTTTATTTATATATGCATATCCAAAAATAGAACCCATGAAAATCTTACAAAAATCTTTCAGAATCTAATGATACCTTAAAACTTGCCTTCAATTTAATTATCATACACACTTTAGCGATATCAGACTCTGACTCTTTATTTAAAGAAAATTGACCGGGGCCAAATCAGCTTCGAGGCTATAGGGTTTACGCTATTAAAACCTACATTTCACAGCTCATCCGGTATTCTAGAACATGTACTGATGTTTTGGATTTTCATAATAGAAATCTACAAATTACCAAAAAACTTTTAGGTCAAGGTTTCCGCTTTCACAAACTAGTAAAGACTTTCTGGAAATTTTACAAAAAATATGATAAACTTCTTTTGAAATTCGGACTCATACAAGCAACAGAGTATATTACTTTAGGTATTTCACAACTTGCATTTTATGGTGACATAATTAACAAAATAAGAAGGATCAAAGGTAGACAGCATATTTATCGAATATGCGTCAGAGTCATCAAACGCCTCTTATACCGCGGGTATGATCCTAATGTCACCAGACGGACACTAGGCTTGGAACTTGACCAATCTACAGTCTTGTAAGAGCGCATTCTTAAGAATTGCACTCTGACTGACTGTGACGACGGGACTCCATGACGGGCCCTGTCCAAACCTCTTTAGAGAAGACAGGGCCCCGACCACCTGTCCTCTCTGAATGTCAGTCGGACTCCTCGGGTGATAACATATATGAGCTCGCTACAGCCGGCAGAGCACGGACTGTATTACGCACGTCCTCTTTTTATATCCATTTACATATTCATCTGTATTGCTTGGACCCCTGTGTTTTACGGTCTTGTTTGTGCGTGGTCATCTAACAGTGAGGAGGTTGTTTTACATCATAATGTGCGTTCTTCGAGACCTCTGGGAAATCGGAATAGTAGGAGGGTTGTGCGCACGTAATCCAGGATTACCACACCGTCTACTATTTACGTGGCAGATGGCCGTCCTAAGTCGGCATCGGTTGCCCATTGGTATCGTTGGTTTATATGTAGTCTTTTATGTTTCATGTTTCTATGGTGTGAGTTGGTGTTCCTAGTCCCTTTTGCGTCTCTTTCTGTGGGTGTCTGTTCTGTGTTTTTACATGGATGTTTTGGGATTTTGCTGTGAGTGCTGCAATCTAGTGTTGTTGGAGACCCCCTCCTTTCTTTTATCACTAGCTTTAAGCCCTTTAAAAATACTAAAATCGGCAATTTTCCATGTAATTGCTGCAAAACCTAGACGTTTCTTTAAAATTAGCATTAGCGTGAAAAATTTACAAATCAAAGATAATCATTATATCTTCTAGTTATAAAAGTTTTATGTTTCTCGACGCATGTGGCCACTTCAACATTCTCCACTAAAGACACATTTTCGAGCTTTTTGACCATGTTTTATCAATAACTTCAAAATGCGGTCACTTGATGACGTCATAAGATTTCTTATGATGCTGCGGTTGGTAATGTGTTCCTTTCATTAAAAGCAGGAAACATTAATTATATTTTATGTAATGTTTCAAGTATTTTTCATTAAGTTTGATTTTAAGGAAAATTGCAGGGCCGTTTAGGGGAGTCGTGGCCCTACCTCTTATGGTATAAATTATACAATAGTAAGAGCATGCAATCCAACTTTATTGTCATAACTCGGAATGTTCAAACCGAAAAGCCGAAATTTAACATAAAAAACCCCATTTAAAAGGTATTTTGTCTGTATTATAATTATGATTGAGTAAATCAACAACGATATAAGATTTACCAAAATTTACGACTAAGTGAGAACTATTCATTGATATCAATCTTATTTAAATTTTCTTGTTCTTGACAAAGTAATAGAAATATCGTTATTCATTTTCCATCGTGAGCCATGCGGACAGTAGTTTATCAGCAGCATGCAGTCTTATAAAAAAGACGCTCTAGACTGTACTAAGTAATCTAGCTATTGTAAAATATGGATAAACACATACTATAGTATCACCTAAACACGCTGTTCCTAAAATCTTAAACTGAAAAGGATAATTAGAAAATAAAGCCATTAAAATTATACAGCCAATCAAGTGAACAGAAATTAACTTTCAGACTGGAAGCGAGATCATGTGCACGACGTTGAGGCTGAGACAGTGGAATCTCATCCTAGTGTAAAAGATTTGCAATCAACGACGAGGCTTGCCGAGTCGTGAGTGTAGCAAATCTTTTGCACGAGGATGAGATTCCCCTGTCTCAGTCGTAAAGTCGTGATTGATTATTTTTCTCATTCACCTCATTTTATCATCACTATAATGATTTTTAAAACTATAAAGATCAATACCAATACCTACACAAATTTAACGGTGGCGTGACGTTACTTTCTATGACGTCATAATAGAAGTCACGTGGAGTGTGAGACAAGGAAATCTCAAACTGCTACGTCTACGTTTTTTCTTTTGTCTCACGACGTAGGTGAGTGAGAATAATCATATCCTGCTCATACTTCATTCGTGTTTCCTGTTTTGTGGGCGAAATTTTATATGCATTCGTAAATCTATAGGCGTCATTGACGATTAAAAGGTTACACGTCAGATATAGATATATTTTATGACATTCAAAGTGATTTTCCCCCAAATAAAGCCAGTTTGGTTTTCATCCACTCCGATTCATTTTTGTTAAATGTCTAAAAGATTTGTTTCCTTGAAGAATTCTAAAATCTTAGTTTGTTTGAAAATAGTATACGAGAAATCAAATTAAGGTCTTTCTGTATTGAAAAATAAATTGAAAATACATACATGAATGAATATTGAAATCAAACCAATATACCATGAAGGCATGGTGACCAGGTCAATGACTACATTACATGGTCATATTACACATTGACATTCTCCAAAGCGTTATACCAGATGTAAATTTAAAGTTTCGAATATTTATTTTCATCAATGATGCTTGTTGGAGATCTCCTCCCTTCTTTTCAAGCCAACGTGATTTTCATAAGCTGCCCAAATTAATTTCACTAGCGCCCTCAATTTCCTCGAGGCTCTTCAATTCAGCTAAAATTGTGGTAATTATCACAAATTTGATCATTATCGTACAGACCATATGTTGCTTCTTCTTATTTCACTCATTAATTTCAGATCATGTGACTTTGTGAGAAAACACTCGGTATTTGGAATGTTGTTACCTCCGGCCAGGATTCTTATAGCTTGGCTTTAAGTACATCAGACTTAATTTAGTACGTTACTACTGGAGACATATTTTGGGAGAATTTGATAAACGTTAGTGTCTTTCTGGTTTAACATAAAAAGCAAAAAACTGCTGCACAGAATTTATTCCATGACCACCTGCCTGTATTCATTAATGCAGAGAAAAAACTGAAAAAAATCCTTAAGTAAAAGAAGTATAATACTTTTTCTCGAGGTTACCTAGGAAATTTGGAGCCGCGTACTCTCTGTAATGTAAATATACAAATCTTAATTCAAAAAATTAAAGAGGGCGCTACTGAAATGACTTTTGGTGGCTCCCCTGGAAGAATTTAAGAATTTAATATTCGAAACACGTGTCTGGTGCATGGCAATTGGTTTGGAATTTTCTACAAGAAGGCATAGAGTTGGAACCCTTCGACATTATTAGAGAGACCTTATTGTATATGTCTTTGTGTCTGGATAAATGGGAGGGTTATGTGCACGTAGCTCGTTTAACCACTCCGTCTTTTATAAATCTATATACACTGGATACATATTGGTATTTGTTGTCTTTCTTGTTTCATTGAAAAGTCTTTGCACTGTAACTACATTTTGGTGCGGCATTTGTATGTTCATTATTTATCGCTATATTCATGAATTGATAGTGTGCACACGTTTTCAACGATGACTAAGTCCAGCTTCTATTGTAATTTTGAAAGGTCAGGCAAAACTGTATGGCACGCCAAAGTCACAAAAATTCGATAAACTAGGTTTCACAGGTGTAAACCCTAGTTTACACTTGGAAAACCTACTTTTTCGAGTGTAAACTAGGGTTTACGGATGGTAATGATAATGTCACAAAAATGATAAAATTTGCATTTACAAACGTAAACCTATTTTTACGTACGTGAAACTAGGTTTTACGCATGGAAATGTATGTTTTCATATCATTATTTAGAACTATTGTTAATATAAATTAATTCCGATAATGATAATTAAAATTAATGTTAAAGAATATTTAGGTAAATATTAATGATAATTTCTGTTAACAAAACTCACTTTTTTCACATGGAGTTACACATCTGTATTTCATCGACATAATCCTTTTTGAAAAATATAAATTGGTTTCATACAGCCAAAACCTATTGGAATTCAAGTCGATTATGCCAGATTCGATACCATCACCATTCTACGAAAGCATTTGCTTGCTAAATTTTATTTATCTTAACCATGTTGAATTTGTGAGACGCCGAATCAATTTATCTCGTTTTAACACTGTAACACTGTTGGGATTAGTATATAGTCGTACAATTTGCTATTGACCGTCTACGGTGATTTGTCGGGTTGATCAATAGAAAGCGAAAATTTGCAGTTCATTGTAATTCTTGGTTCTAAAAATTCTTGGTTCTGAAATTCTAAAATGCAAGATTTATGTAAAATTTTCATATTTATTCCGGAGAATGGGAATTCCGAAATTTTCCCCGATTGAAATAGGATTACTAAATTTAAAAGTAAGATTTAAAGATTGTACTTAGAAATTAAAATTATCATAAACATGTGAATCTAAAGTATGTTTAAATCAGAATTAAATATTTGCAAGTCTATCTGCATGAGAATCTTCCATTTTTAGCCGTTTCTCACTTCAAATTTATTAACATAATAGTGAAATATCTGTAAACACAGTGTTTTGGTACTATTAGCATCACCATGTGTTCTAATTATATATTTCTTTCACGAAATCACTTAGTGAAGAAGAAAGAAACACGTTCAGATTTCTGACAGATTGAAATCAGAAGACCCTACGTTATGTCAATGCAAATGAAGTTTCAAATAGTAGACATTTGAAAAGAATCTATTGTTTTTATCCTTATTTTATCTTAAAAGGAAATGCTTGTCCATGTTTAATGACTTATGCTGTTTTGCTATCATTCTAGCATCAAGGATCGACAAGATTCTAGGAAAACATAGCCTCTTTCCAACTTTCCTCTGATGTCGGAGATGATCTCTACCTTAAGTAATTAAAATTACAGAAAGATTAAAGGATCCGACTTGAGAGAGCTCGTGACTGTGTATAAAATACAGGTAATGTCAGGTCTCAGGTGAATTAAGAATCGTGTACGTTTCCAACCCTTATTATTCCGTAAAGGAAATAAACCTTTGATTACGAGGGAAACAACAATTTGTTCTACCCCAGCGGCATTTTCAGTAAAGATTATCTTCTGTAAATAATCCGCATATATGCATGGAAACTATATGACCTGGCAGTAACATAACAAAGACTTGCATGGTCTATTCTCGTTAAAAATAATGGTTTAAACAATATCCAGTTTCCGTTAGGTCATTCAGGGTCAAGACCTTTTCAATCTACCATGTTCATACTACCGTTAGACATGCATTTTAGAGACTCCAAGACCCGACAACACAACTTTTGACTTTATTTTTTATTATGAAGTCATATATATACATGTATGTTTGGGTTAGGGTTACGTCAAATGTTGTTATGTCGGGTCTTGGCCTGTATAAAATGAAGACTACTTCGGTAATGTGAAAATCGTCTATTTCAATGCAAGTAAAATAGAATAACCGATCGTTGACATCATTTCAACTCATTAGGTATTATGACACCTTGTCATATGGTAATTTGGCAAAAGCTGACAAAAGACGACATTTTAGTCGCGATTCCAGAAAATTCGTTTTCCTACTTGTCTTTCATTTCACCATAATCAAATCTATATGATATCAATTTCATAACTCAGATGTCAATGAATAAACATAAAAGAAGTTCCCATCATTTATTTAGTCTGAAAAGTCAAAAGGCAAAGCAAGGTCATTAGAACTTCCACTGAAACAGTTGTGAACGCCTGAACAAATAATATTCCGAAGTGAGGCCAGGTGCCCGGGAGGTCAGCGTCTCAAGGGTTCCAACTCTATACCTTCTGGAAGATTTCCAACCAATATATGCACCAGATACGAATATCCTAATCAGTGATGCTTCCAGCCAAAGTGCTTTTCATAAGCCGCCAAAATTTATTTCAGTAGCGCCCTCTGGTTTTATTTTTAGAATTTAAGTTTGTGTATTTACTTTACAGAGAGTACGCGGTTCCAAATTTCCCGTAGAATCGATTCAGAAGCATATCCAAATAAAATCTATGTTCAAAATAACATTAGAGGGATGGTGTTAAGATATTAACCTCCTTTGATTTCAATAATATTTTTGGATGAAAAGACGAGTTTCCGAAATAGCCAAATAGTATGTATGATGTCAAATTGATAAAGTGCCAAAAACAAAGCTTCTTTAAGGTAATTCTACGGAGTCTCTTCTTTCGCGACATCGTTTCTCAGCCATGGAGATAGAGACCCTACGATGAGAAAAAAAAACTCAACTTTAACGTGTATGTCTGGTCCATTCTGCAAATATATCTGTTCTTAAACGATGCTGTGAATTTGAAGACGTTAAACATTTGTACCACTTAGTGAGTGTCACAGCTGGTGGACTAGGAGTTCCCGAGGGCACATGTAGCCAAGTTCGGTTGATCGTTTCTTCAAAGTATTCGAAAATTTCTGTCATCAAAATTTCTTGAAATTTCTAAAACGTGGGTCCTGTAGCATCATATCGAACCCATCCTGCTACGTCTTTCGGTACATTTTTTGACATAATTACTTTCACATTCTTTGGCCTTATTACCTTGGTTAGATTGACGAGGATCAAGTACACGAGACGTGCATGTCTGGTCCATGCTGCGAATATATCTGTTCTTAAATGGTGCTATGAATTTGAAGACGTTTAACGTTTGCTACAAGAGAACAGCCTTCTGGTCATAAAAACTTCAAATCCGATGTTATAGCCATGCTTATACTGTCAAAGTTTTTCGTCAAAAGGAAAGAAACGGAGAACCTCGCCTTTTGTATTATCAAAAGTTCTTGACACTGTCTTAGCACAGTAATCTTACTTTTTTACTTCTTTGTAACTAAGCTTCTTCGTATAGTTTGTTTCTTCTCTTCTTCGAAGCTCGAATCTTCGCATAGTATCGGTAGGTATTTTCTAAACGCTATGTCTCAATAACATCACACATTCCAATTGACTGAATAAGCTGTAACATGGGTTTGGCCATTTTGCTGGAAATCCGATGCACCAGCAATGCATTACTTTCAAAGCTTTTCGTCAAAAGTGAAGAAACGGAGAACCTCGCCTTTTGTATGATCAACACCTCTTGACACTGTCTAATCTTACATCTTTACTCCTTTGCTACCTCGCTTTACGTTTAGTAGATTGGCTTCTTAGCACAGCAATTTGTTTCCTTTACTTTTTCGCAAATTCGATTCTTCGCATCGTATCGGTACTTCACCTTTTCGTACGTACGTATTTTCTTAACTCTATGTCTCAATAACATCACACATTTCAATTGACCGAATAAGCTGTATTATAGGTTTGGCCATTTTGCTGGTCCGGAACACATCGCCCTCGCTGATCAATTTAATTTACGTTCCTAATCATTGTTATTTGGTTGCTTATTAAAAGGAGTCTTTATGGATACCAAGTACTCTTACACTATTTGATAATACTTGTTGACATAGGACTCAACATTTTTTGGGAATGAAATGTTTCATGGACGGATCTGGATTTTTTTCGGGTGGACATGGTGTCAAGAAGATATTTAAGATAAAATAGAAAAAAAAAACCCTGGAGAATTCTGCGGAATTTTACGGAGCATTGAATGAATGTAATATACAAAAGCCGAAATCAGATTCCAAGAATCAAAAATCAACTCAAATAAATAAATGAATAAATAAAAATTAAACTTACTGTCTGTGCAGCTCAGTTCTGAGGTTTTATCTGCTTTATCGATTCGAAAAAGAGGTCAAGCGTGACGAAAGTTGAACTTGCTCTGTAACTATCCAAGACTAAGCTGAGTATCAAATTTTACCTGAACATCGCTATTTGTTGCAGAAAAAAGTCTGAAAACTGACAAAAACTGAATTGTGCAAGTCATCAAGGGACATAATTCCTCGAAAAATAGGTAAAGGGTGACGAAAGTCAAACTTGTTTTGTAACTATCCAAGACCAAGCTGTGTATCAAATTTCATCTTAATATTTCCATCTGTTGCAGAAAAAAGTCCGGAAAACTGACAAAATCAGAATTTTCCAAGTCATCAAGGGGCATACTCCTCGAAAAAGAGGTTAAGGGTGACGAAAGTCAAACTTGTTCTGTAACTATCCAAGACCAAGCTGTGTATCAAATTTCATCTTAATATCTCCATCTGTTGCAGAAAAAAGTCCGGAAAACTGACCAAAACAGAATTTTCCAAGTCATCAAGGGGCATACTCCTCGAAAAAGAGGTCAAGCGTGACGAAAGTCAAACTTGCTCTGTAACTATCCAAGACCAAGCTGTGTATCAAATTTCATCTTAATATCTCCATCCGTTGCAGAAATAAGTCCGGAAAACTGACCAAAACAGAATTTTCCAAGTCATCAAGGGGCATACTCCTCGAAAAAGAGGTCAAGCGTGACGAAAGTCAAACTTGCTCTGTAACTATCCAAAACCAAGCTGTGTATCAAATTTCATCTGAATATCTCCATCCGTTGCAGTAAAAAGTCCGGAAAACTGGCAAAAACTGAATTTTCAAAGTCATCAAGGGGCATAACTCCTCGAAAAATAGGTCAAGTGTGACGAAAGTTGAATTTGCTCTGTAACTATCCAAGACCAAGCTGTGTATCAAATTCCATCTCAATATCTCCATCCGTTGCAGAAAAAAGTCCGGAAAACTGATATTCGGACAGACGGACAGACGGACGGACAGACGGACGGACGGACGGACGGACAGACAGACCGAGAGGAAACTAAGAGTCCCTTCGGCGTTGCCGGTAGGGCACTAAATATATGATTGGAAAGAAGGCTTTGGAACTTATTAAAATTCTTTTCCATAAATTAAATTCCTCTCCATTAACAAGGCAATCGCGAAAAGTCTTTAATTTTGCCCCCTCCCCCAGAAAGGGAAAGGGAAAGAAACACGGAAATAAAAGAACAAAAGAAACTAATAAAAATTATTCTCCATGCCGCTTTAATTTGTTCCTTTGCAAACTATTTTTAACGTCATTTGATTTTGATTGGGGGGGGGTTAAATTGTGCGGACTAGACAGACTATAAATTCTACGGTGTTTATAAAGTAGAAACCGAGCGAAACCTCCTGGAATTAGCATGGAATACCGAATTTTCCTGTTTTTACACATAATTCTTTCGGAATCATTAGTTGGACCCCAACATCTCTCGTAACACCCTGAAAGACTAGGCTCTCTGGTAAAGTTTTCTAGATCCATCCGTGGTATTCTGTGTGGTCTTTTTTATCATGTAATTGTATAAGAATTATACTGAACACATTAAATTGAATTCCCTCTGTCTCTTATGTGTGGAAATGATTAGGAAATAAAAGGAATTTGAATATATCAGGCAGGATTTCGATAAAAAAAGCTTCGAATCCTTTACTTTACCAGATATAGATCATACCAGTATTTTTGTACAAAATCTATTCATTTCTCTTATTCTGTCGCAAACCTTACTGCTCACCAGCTGAGCCCCAGGAAATTATTTTTATTAAGAGATAATTTGTTCCAAAACAATAACAAGCCAGACGAATGTACTTTAAGGTCTTAGTATCACTCGGCTATTATAACTGACCCGAAAATAAAATGAAAAAAAAAACCTGTTTCCTTATAATCTACATCTTCAATCGCCTTAATACCTGCATCTACTCCTCTCCTTAAATAAAACAAGATTTTCAATGTTTTCTTAGGCTTCGGATCCATCTAGTTTGATTTTAAAGTACATGATGTAGAAGATAAAATTCTACGAACTTTAAGGTACATAATGTAATTATGAACTTCTGAAGAAAATTTGTCATTTGAAGTTAAGATCTTTTGTAAAAACGTACTTTTACTTGAAAATTGAGTTTTCTGCTGGATTGTGAACTTATCGATGATCAACCAAACGTCCTTAAAATAAAATAATCGATTCCATGGATTCGTTCTGTACTTTTAAAATGACCTGTGAATAAGATATATTAGATTTTAAAATTACAAGCTTCTCACTCTCTTATTGGGAGTTCGCGTATGTTCATATGGTGGTATTTTTTGTTTGTATACTTTGGTTCCTGTTTAATCATGATTTTGTATGCGGTTAATGATTTCGAGTTTTCCATTCTGTTCTCTATATTAGGATACGGTTCTTGTCCATATTTGTCATTAGTAGAACGCAGATATTGACATTTTGTTGACAATTTTCGTCATATTAAGGTTAGGGTTGCGACGACAGGGAGATAACTCTATTTTCATATCACGTAATATTTGAAACCGACATAAATGATAAATGGTAAAGCTCAGTTTGTTACATCATTTCAGAAAAAAAAAATAATACTCCTTTAAACTTTCATTTTTGAATGGGTATTTTTGGGAAATATGCATATTATTCAATGAAAAATCATCGAAAATAGGAAAAATATTGTCATTTTTTCGTGAGTTCTGCGTCTAAAGATTCAAACATCAGAATATATACTATTCATTATAGTCTCTCAAGAAGTGAGATTATCAGAAATTCGAACTTCGAATTAAACTCTATATTTTTGGGTCAAAATGTTTATTTTTTGCATAAATTATTGTGCTATTTATAGAAACAGTAATTTTGCTCAAAAACTAATTAGGGTACATATTGGTTTGACTGCTTTAGGATAAAGCAATACCATAGCTCTATTCGTAGTAAAATAAATCGTGCAACTGTCGACCATCTAGCTATTAATAGCTATAAATAAAGATTACGAGGTGTTGCCATTGCAGCCAGCAAAATCGTACTTTGACAGTAAGTGTTTTGAATATTTTCCCCTGACATGGTCGCCATAGCACTTTCTATATAGTCATCCCCTCAGACAGCGCATGTATTTTAGATATTGCTTTCATTTTCGACGACGGGTGCGGCCAGCCAAACAGGGGACGTTTACTCCTCCCGGGCACATGGTCCGACCTCTAGCTTGCTAGGGGTCCGTCGATGCTCAATTTTGTGTTCTATTGTGAGTGCTGTTGAGATTATCATAAGGATCTTCTTTCACTTATTATAAGAAAATACTCTCCTTAGAACTGTTTATTATATCAGAATTTCTCGAAATAGGCTTCAGTTCGTACACAAGCTATAGGAATCCTGAAAAATAAGAGGGTTTATATGAATTTTTGAAATTTGAAATTGCAGAGGTATGTTAAGTTATGGTGTCGTTAAATAGGCCAAAAATGGACGTTTATGGCAATAAAAAACAAGATGGGCAAATTTTGATATTTTGGTCTGAATAGTTCGAGATGTTCCTCTACATGTGGACATAACCATGTGATCACAGCGGAATACACATGAGAGAAAGATACAAATAGATGGATGATCATTTACCTAAAAGAAAGAAGGGGATCCCCGACCATATTCGATTGCCGTACCAACAGCAAAGCACCAAAACACCTGATGCGAAAACGCAATAGTAGACAAGCATAGAAATACACGTAAAAGAGACGTAAGAAACACTGTGATGCAAATAAGAAAGGAGGGGATCTCCAACAAGACCTGGTTGCAGCACCAACAGCAAAACATCAAATCACCCAAGTGAAAAAAAGAGAAGACATACACAGCAAGAGATACAAAAGTGTCAAGGAACAGCAAACATGACATCAAACATCAACACGAAAGTCCACATATGAACCAACGAGACCAATGTGAAATTTTTGCCGACTTCGGATGGCCATCTGCTACGTCAGTAACAAATGGTGTATGGATCTGATACACTGCCTGTTGTTGGTAATTCTGTTGGTCATGTTGTCGCCATCCGGATGTCGGAGGTCGCTCTTTCTTCTACTACGCTTTTACTTCGTCTTTATAGTTCTTGAAGGTTTTGCTCGTAAAGAAACATCTATGGAGTAGGAGTACCTATTTTTATTGTATTATCCAAAGGTTCTGTACATGACGGCAGAAGAATCGGATTACTCAGAGTCCGAATCCAATCAAGTTGAAACTTTTTATCAATTAATCTTAAATTGATATAAAAACTCAGTGACTCAATTCTAAATAGGCTGAATTGAAGCTTCATCTCTTTAGGCGTGAATGAAGTAAAATGCGGGGACTCTGATCTCTTATCTGAAAAAAAAAACAGTTCTATTAAAGTGTACTATTTCGATGACGAAAACACGAGTAGGAAAAGAATCAATTATCCCACAAGCTTGCAATTTTTTCACTCCATAATAAATACGAATATGAACGCTCGTTGGTTCTCGAGTTATGGTCCTCTTAATTTTCGCAATAGTATAAGAGATAGGAAGGGATCTCCAACAACACCCGTTTACAGTACAAACAGCCCCCCCCCCAAAAAAAAACCACCCACTGCAAAAACACAAAGCAGACACACACAGAAAGAGACGCAAATGGTACAAGGAACGCAAAATCACACAGAAACATCAAACACAAATGTCTGCACATTAACCAACTAGACCAATGGGCAATCGGTGCCGACTTACTACGGCCAAGTGCATCAGTGAATGAAAGTCAAACATAAAATTCAAAATCAGAATACAAAAATCACAATCAACAGACATATATTTTGTTTTTTTGACAAATTTAAAGCAAAACAATGATAGGGAGGAGATCCCAACAGCGGAAAGAACGGAAAGCAACAGCAGAAAGAACGGAAAGCAACAGCAGAAAGAACGGGAAGTAACAGCGGAAAGAACGGAAAGCATTCTTACGAGACAGGAAAACGAAAACCCCGGACGAACAGACAGACACAAAAACACAACACTAAGGACAACAATATCTTAATCTTAGAACCGAGTAAAGTATAAAAAGAATTATTTACAATATACCGTATAAGCAGACATTTTCACGAGATACTAATTTACGCTATATTTGCGAATGATCTGGTTTCTCGAAAAATTATTCTCGCGAGAAATTGTGTTTGATAAGGTTTATCATAAATTGGTATATCCGTTACATTTGTTCATATTGTACATGTGTCATTGCTAATTTTTCTTGATTAGGCGTATGTTTAGAGAGAAGTAAATTGAGTGTGTTTTCATGATAGTAGTAAATAAAACTTTTAAAATAATATAAGGTACAAAACAGTGTCATCACATTGTTTGTAATTTAGGATACGCGAAAAATTGAACTCTCGAAAATAAAGACACCCTTTTTTACCATAAAATCACGAAATGTGATACTCGCGAAAAATTCTGGTTATACGGTTATATATGTACTGTACACATATTTTTTTCTGATTTGTCATCATATATCCATTCTACATTATGTTTCAATAATTTTCTATTTCTGAAAAAATGCATTCATTCAAAAGAAGGTAGGGCGCACGTTGACAACTTTCTCTTTATGTAACACGTAGGAAGTTCCAACCTTTCTAATGAAAAAGTACCACTTCATGTAATGTATGACAGATAAAGTGGTAAATATAGAGGATTTCTGGATGTAGTGTTTGAACTTCTTTTTCTTAAGAAACGACACTGCGTTGTACTTTCTACATTGATCAGAGAGCTTTTTCTATCAGGGCGTTTGCACTCTATGTAGGATTCGAGTTTCCATGAATGAAATACGATCTAGGAAGAAACCAAATTATTGCTTTTAAAAGCCAATCCGTCCCAATCACCGCAAAAAGTGCAATAAACTGCAGTTCTAATCATGAAGTTTTTCTATAACTTAATTTGTGAGAGAACTTAAACCCTATAACGACATTTGGCAGTATTTCTACATATAATTCAATCTATAACTTTTTAATGATTGGCATAGTTAGGGCCCTGGATTCTAGCTAAGTTCGGACACTGAAAGCAATGGTATGTGTATATTGTTTGTCTAAGAGTGATTCAAAGAAATGCCATGGTCCAGTAAAATGCACATTCACTGTTTTTACACTTATAACTCTAGGATTATTCCCTTTATTAATTAGAAGGACGCTGACTTATATACTTCGAATATTAAAATTGCGTTTTATTCTTTTCCTTGCTCCATGTTAAACCGACATGAAATAAGGCAAATTTTTATCAGTATAAATGCTACTCTTTGATGGACAGAAATGCGAGGATTAGTAAAGTTTTATTTAAGTTTGTGATTTTGGTTGCATGCCTAAATGTAAACTATCTGTCAATTTTTAATGTGAATATGTTTGAAACAATGATAAAAACTCTAGTGTAATTTTTTAAAATGTCTTAAAATGGTCGACATAGCACTTTCTATATAGACACAACCCAAGACAGTGCATGCTTTGTGGATATTGTTTAATTTTCCGCATGAACATCGACAGTCCAAACAGGGGATGTTTACTCCTTCCACCTTTAGCTTTAGGGGTCCACCGATGTTCAATTTGGCGCTCTATTGTATTGTCGTCAGGATCTTCTTTATCTCATTATAAGTGCTATTCATTTGTTACAAACACATTACGATGACTGATTAGGCAAGCACAATCAAACACGTGGTAGTCTACGATATCCAGTATTAACCGCTTACCTCCCTTATCGTGAACTGTTTTTTTTTTTCTGAATCTTAATCTTGTTTAAACGAATTTTTATCTTGTTTGAACGAGTTTGTATCTTGTTTGAACGAGTTTTTATCTTGTTTGAACGACTTAATAACTCGTTAGAACGACTTTTTAATTTTTTTCTTTCCAAAAAATGGCACTAATAAGCTTTCGTACTTATCTCCCTTATCGTGAACTGTTTTTTTTTTCTGAATCTCCCGAATTTGAATTTTGATATTTCGGTCAATATCATGATTCTGAGGGTTAATATATGAAATGTAGGATTGCCCTCACATATAATCAGCGTAGGACGTTAATTTTTTGTGAGTGGTCATCTAACAGTGAGGAGATTGTTTTAAACCACCATTGTAGGTTCTTCAAGACCTCTGAGTAATCGAAAAGTTAGAGAGTTGCGCGCATGTAAT
Source organism: Pinctada fucata (assembly GCA_028142955.1). NCBI lineage: Eukaryota > Metazoa > Mollusca > Bivalvia > Pterioida > Pteriidae > Pinctada > Pinctada fucata. The sequence continues at coordinate 14,369,959 of AP027105.1, forward strand.
TTAGGATAACCACACCATTTGCTACTTGTGTGGCAAATGGCCGTCCAAAGTTGGCACCGGTTACCCATTGGTCTCGTTGGTTTATGTGTAGTCTTTTATGTCTGATGTTTATATGTCGTATGTCTCTTTTTCGTCTCTTAGTGTGCCCGTCTTTGTGTATTCGCAATGGGTGTTTTGCTGTTGGTGCTGCAACAGGGTCTGAATGGAGATCCCCTCCCTTATTAAAAATGGCAAAATGTGTAATCAAGAGAACCAATCAGTGATTGAAAGTCAATTATATTTTTTTTTTAGATTTTGTGGTGTTGATATGCCTTGGAATGTAATTCTTATTGTTCCTCCTTATTTTAAATCGTCTTTTCTTTGCTCATTTTTCGAATTAGTTTATCCATAATTCCTTTTTCGATTTTTTCCCTTTTAGGTAATGCTATCAACAATATCATATTTAGTAACTTTAGATTTAATTTAAATTCAGCTTCTAAACAAAATCATCTTAACATTTGAATATTTAATATGTTTATTCTGTGAATCTTTCAAGATCACATTAAGACAGAATGAATTATCAATATGTGATGCATTTCTTTCCTTTAAACAAAAACATGTTATTTATATTCAAATCTGCATCATTACTGTCAAAATCAGTTAGTAGAGCAGAAACACTGTGCGGAGGAATCCTCTTATCTATCTTTAATTAGAAACTCAATTAAGCCGTCAGTTCAATCATAAAATGCAGTGACTCGTATCTCTTATTTGAAAGAAAAAATATATTAAAGAGTACCATTACGATTACGAAAACATGAGTAGGAAAAGAATAATTCCTCAAGCTTGCATTTTTTTCATACCGTCACACATACGAATATAAGGCTCTTTGATTCAAGAGGTACGTTCTTCATTTAAAGCAAAGCAACAGGAGGAGATCCCAACAGCGGAAAGCAAGAGCGCAAAGAACGGAAAGCAACAGCGGAATTAACGGAAAGTATTCAAAGGCGGACAAGCAAACACACAATCTCTTCTGAGTACAGTGAGAAAATAAATATCTACAATTTCCAACTATACACTTTTTATGTTTTTATATACATTTTTAGTGTGTATATTTTGGCATCATATATCAATTTTACACAATGCTTCAACAGTTTTCAACACTACTCCAGAAAAAAAAAATAATAAAAGAGAAGAGGACACACGTTGACGACTTTCTTTTTAATGAAAAGTACAACTACATATAATCTATGACTGATAACATTCTAAATATAGAGGCTTTCTTAGTGTAGATGTAAACGTCTTCAAATTGAATAGCATCATTTAAGAACAAATAAATTGGCAACGTGGACTTTCTACATTTTCGATCAGGTCCTTTGCACTCAATGTATCATTCGAGTTTCCATGAAAATTCCACGAGATACAATCCAAGACGTATAAGGTGGGAAGAAGCCTGATTATCGCTTATAAAAGCCGATCCGTACCAATCATCACAAAATTGCAATAAACTACAGTTCTAATCATGGAGTTTTTGTGAGAAAACTAAATTCCATATTCTTACGAAGACATTTGATAGTATTTCAGTATTTCTCAATATTATTTAATCCATAACTCGTGAATGAATGGCATGGTAAGGGCCTCTTATTTTTAGCTGAATTTGTACGCACTAAGTAATGGTATCATATCTTCATTTATCATCTTCGAGTCGTTCAACGAAATATCATGGTCTAGTAAAAACACAGCTCTAGGGTTTAACCCTCTATGAATCAGACGGTCGCTGACATTGAAATAAGAACTTCCATTCTTTCATTGTTCCATGTTAAAACGAGACGGAATAAGGACAATAGTTATCAATGCAAACGTTACTGAAAAATTGTAGTCTTTTCGTTAGGTTGATGTTTTCGATATTCCTAAACATTTGGAGTTTCGGTCTGTGTTAAATCTGTAAATTTTTAATATAAACATATACAAAACAATGGCACATATTCTACAGTAAGAAGATGGAGGTGTCCCAACTGGATACTTTCCTGAAGAAAATTACTCACCAAACACATGTTTAATATAGTAAATCCTTATCTGTGGTCCTTAAAGCCAAAGTGATTTGTAGACAAAGAAATATTTATTCTAGAAGTACCCTTTTGATAAATGTTATGAACTTAGTGTATATGTTTAGCAGAGAGTGCGCAGCTCTAAATAACCAACTCTAAATTACCTGTAAGATCGATTTAGAGGCATACTCAGAAATTACGATGTTGACCGACTAAGGCTAGCATTACAAAGCCTGGTGTAATTTACGAAATTGAGTATTAACTTTCTCCCTTATCGCGAACCATTTCATCCGAACCACTCTAATTTGAATTTTGATATTGAGGTCAAGATCTGATTCTGATGGTAATTTAGAAATGTTAGATTGGCCTCATTCGATATTGTTATTTATGGAAAAAGACCGATATAGGTACATGTACATGTAAGCGGAGTCAGCGTAGGACGGCTATTTCTTATAAAAAGGATGTTATCAAGATGACCAATTATTTTGTGGGGTTCATATAGAGAATAAGTGTCTTAGTTTGTGTTTTGTTACGGGTATGCAACACACAGCAAGTACGTTTATCGTACATGTAATGCGCGTTAGCGCATTTCATCCAATAAATGTACTTGTTGTGTGTTGCATACCCGTAACAAAACACAAATTATGACATTTATTCTATATATATATATGCACCAAAGTTGTCTGTTTCGTTCTTGTTTTCTGAAATTGCCTTTTCTCGGTAAAAGGGTGACGTCAAAATTCATCTCACCGCGGGTTCAGTTTGCAGGTTAGAACAGCAGTCGCGGCATGTTTCTTTAAATCTTATGTATTGTGACGTCACGAGTGTTTATACACGAACTGCAGCATGTTCCTTTCATCTCAGAGAATTAAATTCGTTGTGCATATATATGCCTTTGCATGTAATTCTTGATATTTCTCCCAATTATTTTAAATTCGATTTTTCTTTCCAAATTTGTCGGAGCGTATCTTGATTAAAGTCTATCGATACATCCTTTTGCGAATTTTCCCCCTTTTCGATAATAAAAACAAATATTCTATTTAGGAATCTTTAATTCAAATTCATCTTTCAAAACAAACTCATCTTTACATTTAATTTTTTTTAAAATCTGTTCGTTCTGTGAATCTATCAGGATCATATTAAAATAATACCAGATGCATTCCTAATTTCCTTTTAACAAAAACATGATATTTATATTCAAATCTGCATCATTACTGTCAAAATCAGTCAGTATAGTAGAATCACTGTGAGCAGAAATCATCTCATCTATCTTTAGCATGAAATTCAATGAGGCCTTAAGTTCAATTATATTCTAAAATACTTAAGATCCCCAGGGAAACACTCCTGGGACATAATTATTTTAGAAATCTGAGTTCATCATGACATCTAATCTTCAGTGGTAGAGGGACATGGAAATTGTATGCTGAGTGTGTCAAATGATAGAGTACGAAAACGCATCGTGTGTTTGACGTTTCATTTGGGCACGATACTCTTTCAACCCGCATATTTAAGTTCTTCATTAAGCGATAGTTTCATTAGCAGAGCAGGAAGTGTATCAAAGTGCAGCTTCGGAGCAAAACAGTTCAAATTTTGCTGGTGTTCTAAATTGTGGTGACTATCAATTCAGAATCTTTAAGATAAATGGGAGTTGTCATTCAAAGAAAGGAGGAGATCTCCAACAAGACCCCGTTGCAGCATCAACAGCAAAACACCCGATGTAAAAAACACAAAAGACGAGTACAGAACGAGACGGAAAAGAGACACACGACATCTAAACATCAAACACAAAAGACTACACATAAACCGACGAGACCAAAGGGCAACCTGTGCCGACTTTGGACGGTCATTTGTCACGCAAGTAGCAAATGGTGTGCTAATCCTGGATTACGTGCGCACAACCCTCTCACTTCTCCAATTAACCAGAGGTCTCGAAGAACGTACAATTGTGGTGTTAAACAACCTCCTCACTGTAAGATGACCTCAAACAAACAAGACCGCGAAACGTAGAGGCCCCAATAACACAGATGAATATGTAAATGGATATAAAAAGAGAGCATGCGTAATACAGTCCGTGCTCTGCTGGCTGTAGCGAGCTCATGTATGTAATCACCCGAGGAGTCCGACTGACATTCAGAGAGGATAGGTGGTCGGGGCCCTGTCTTCTCTAAAGAGGTTTCGACAGGGCCCGTCATGGAGTCCCGTCGTCACAGTCAGTCAGAGTGCAAGTCTCAAGTATGCGCTTGTACATGTTGTACAAGACTGCCGATTGGTCAAGTACCAAGCCTAGTGTCCGTCTGGTGACATTAGGATCATATCCACGGTATAAAAGGCGTTGGATGATTCTGAAGCATTTTCGATGGTTATGCTGCCTACCTTTGATCCTTCTAATTTTGTTTATCATATCACCATAAAAGACAGGTTGTGTAATACCCAAAGTAATGTACTGTGTTGCGTGTATAAATCCGAATTTTAAAAGAAGTTGACTGTAATTTTTGTAAAATTTCCAGAAAGTCTTAACTAGTTAATGAAAGCGGAAACCTTGACCTAAAAGGTTTTTGGTAATTTGTAAATTTCTACTGTGAACATGCTCTAGCGTACCGGATGAGCTGTGATATGTAAATGCCTTATGACGGTAGTCTTGGAACATCACCGTCAAGCCAGAGGAAATTTACCATGTTGAATCCAAAATTATCCCTTTTGTCATTTGCACTTGTATGAATCTTTCTGTTAACAATTTTGATATTTAGGTCCAAAAACGATGTTTCTGTATTTGTAACGTTTGCCTTGTTAAGTGTTAATTCTTGTGGATAAAGTTCATTCTTATATAATTCAAAAGCAGGATTGTCAATGGTCAGAATATCATCCAGACACCTAGAAGTATTATTGAAACATTTCAGATCATAAAATTTTCTTTGCTTTTGACGATTTTGGATAAATTCGTTTTCATACGTGTATAAAAATAAATCTGCAACAAGAGGCGCACAGTTAGTACCCATAGGTATTCCTACAACCTGCTTGTGTAGATCCTCACCAAATCTAAGATAAATATTGTCCAAGAGGAAGGACAAGGCATTACACAGGTCACTTCATGTCCATGATTTTTATGATTTGTAGTCTGTATAGGAAAAGAAACCCTTCGATTCAGATGTGCAAATGTCAGTTTTCCGCTCTCGATCAAAACATTATTTAACGAGATTAGATAATCGATCATTAATTTTGTCATGAGGAAGTGTGGTGTACATATTAGAGAAGTCGTATGAAGAAATCGTATTGGCTTGGAAATTTCCAGATTTCATTTTGTCAATCACATCCCCTGAATTCTTAATAGACCAAAATAAATTTACATCGTTCCTGTTAAGAACCGTTTCACAATATCTAGTTATGTGTTCTTTATTAGCAGTGAGTGCTGACGTCAGATTTCTAGACAAAATTGTAGTGGAGCAGTTACTAGAATGAGCAATAGATCGAAATTTGTAAGGAGACTTGTGCAGTTTCGGTATGCAATATAGTGTTGGGAGATCCAATTTAGAAATAGAGATATTGAATGAAGACAGTTCACTGTTATGCTTGCTTAAAATGTTAGACGCACTTTCATTGCTTTTGATATATGTATTAGTAGACGAAAAATCCGAAACCAAAGTTGATATGTAGTAACGTTTTCAAATGATAATGGTGTTGTTGGCTGCTTTATCAGCTGGTGCAAAGACATATTTTTCATGTAATTTACTTAGTTTGGATTTGAAATATCTTTCTGATTTGGAACGTGGATTTTGAAAAAGATCAGGGTTTTTATGGAAGTTATCTATTCGAATATCCGTTATATCTAAAATGAGGTTTTTCCAGTCATTCAGAGCATGCGGTCCGACTCCTTCTGATTTACACCTTCTTTTCGTATAATTATCGAAGGCTTCCGTAAGCACCTCACGCCATTTTTTGTGACAAAATTTCTTGAATTTGTTAAAACGTGGGTCCTGTAGCATCATATCCCACCCATCCTGCTGCGTCTTTCGGTACGCTTTTCGACAAAGTAACTTTCATACTTTTTTTGGCATATTACATTGTTTAGATTTGAGGATCACTGACGAGGGCTTAGTACCCGAAAGGTGCATGTCTGGTCCATGCTGCCAATTTATCTGTTCTTAAATGATGTTCTTGAATTTGAAGACGTTTAACATCCCTTCTTGCATGCAACACCCGTCACTTAAATTCGGCACTTATCACATCCGGTTACTTCCACTAAGGAAGATACAAATCTGTTTTTGGTTTGATGGTTCCATTGGTCTAAGACAGAATATCATTTACCATTTTAGACAATGGGAATATGACGAGTTCCCGTATCGACAGTAGAATTTCTTCAGTGACGTTGTAAGTTGGTCACACAAACGTATCCCTGACTGAGAAGCTTATCCGAGAGACTGTATTTGTTACTTGCTCTGGCATTACGTATCAATTAAGATGTTTCCAGAATGATCAGTCACATTCTGGATTGCGATTGAATGGCTGTCATCATCATCAAACAAGAAATATTCATCTGATATGTACATCAATATGTATATGGATACAATCACCGAATATGACAAGTTTTCATGGAGCTGTTGCGACGGGCGTTGTATGCAATCAGGAGACGCTGACTCTCCCCGGGCACCTGGTCTCTATTCGGAATGTTTTTTATTCCGAGGTTTGCAACCGTTCCAATGGAAATTCTAATGATTTTTTCCTCGCCTTCTTGACTTTGAGACTGAATAACTGATAGGTACTTTTTGATGTTTATATAAACACTCCATATGCAAGCGATGAAGGGATATTGCTTCTAAAGAAAGGAAAGTTTGTGATGCTAAATTAAGTAGTCACGTTTGTTTCAGGTGTTCATGTGACCATCAGTGTCGTAGGAGAGCATTATGTCCAAATACAAGTAGAATGCTGAATTATTTGTCTCTGTGGCTTCTTTGACTTCAAGCTCCGATGAATAGATTCTGCTGAGGTAATCTGCGAATTGGATTATTGATGAATACATGAAAATGAATTTTAAGATAAAGGGGAGCTTATCTCAAACAAAATCCTTTTGCAGCACCCATAACACAATGATACCCTCTTGCTACAAACAAGGCAATGGTCTCCAACGGTACCATGACAAATATGGATAATGGCTATATCCCCATACACAATTCAAAATCACAGGGTTTTATCACGCTGATATCGTTTTCTCTTTTTACTTTATATGTTTAAGGGGTCTACATTTTGTAACTTGGCGTTTAACGAGAAATCGACAAGTCATCGTTAAGTCTTCAGAAATAGACTAATCAATGTCAAAACCTAGTTTCTGTGGTATATTTTGATAGCTTAATATATACTGAATCTTCACACGAAACTTGAAATCAGTAACTCACTAACAAGCCAAGATCTGTCCAATATCGCTCTTTTATAAGCGCCGCATTTCTAGGTCGGACAATTTGCTGAAAGACCTTTCCCCCGAACACCACAAAAATGTTGTCGATCAGGAAGTTAAACATCTGAATAATATCTGTTTCACTTTACTTATTTTTTGAATCCGCCTTATCTTTTACAAAGTAGGTTTTGTCCTAGTTAACAACCATAGATTTATAAATATTTGTGATTGCCATTCTTGCTCGTAAACGCATTGCTTATAATGTTTGCGAGTCTTTCTTTCAATTAAGAATGTGGTACTGTTGTGTAAAGTGTCGAAAAATAAAAGGCTTTGATCGAATGGACTTTATTGAAATGAGTGGATTTCATATTCTGTAAACGTTTATTTGAATTCTTTAAAATCCACAGTTGGTTAATACCGTTTCGAGAGTATACTGTCGAACAATATTTATGAAGTCCAAATTTGATTACAGATACAACTTTGGTGAGTAAGATCAATACAGTTTAGGTTGAACATTTTGAGGAAACAGCGATAAAACTGTGATCGCAAAGTAAAGCACACGCACGATGACACCAATTAATACATATGAAACAATAACAGCACGTGCAACCGAAAAAAAAAATAAAACAGATAACACATAAAAAGTAGGGGACCTCCATCAACATTCGGTAGCAGCACTGACAGCAAACCACCAAAGCAACCCATGTAAAAACACAGAATAGGGAAGCACAGAAAGAGAGGCAAAATGAACAAGGAACACCAGCATACAACATAGAAAAATCTAACACAAAAATTATACATAAACACACAAGACGAATGGACAACCGGTGCCGACTTAGGACGGCCATCCGAAACGCCAGTAGCAGATGGTTATCCGGATAACGTGAGCACGACCTACCTTCTTTTCCAGTTTCACAGATGCCTCAAAGAACGCAAAATAGTTGTGTAAATTAACCTCCTCACTGCAATGACCGTACAAACAGACAGCATAACGCGGAGGGGGGAGCAAAACACATATGATATGTAAATGGATCTTAAAATATAGTTCCTACGAAATACAGTCCGTGCTCTGTCGGCTGTAGCGAGTTCATCAATGTTATCACCCGAGGAGTGTGATCGACATTCAAAGAGGACATGTGGCTGAGTCCTTATCTTCAGATACGGTACGCCAGGGCATGTTTAAAATCTGAATATATGATCGAAGGCACATGTAGCCAAGTTCGATCAACTTCGGTTGATCGTTTCTTCAATGCATTCGATTTCTGTAATCAAAATTTCTTGAAATTTCTAAAACGTGGGTCCTGTACCATCTTATTTCACCCATCCTAAGTCTTTTGGTACATTTTTGGACATAACTCTCACACTCTTTGACCATATTACATTGTTAAGATTGAGAATCACTGACGAGGGTTAAGTACCCGAAACGTGCATGTCTAGTCCATGCTGCAAATTTATCTATTCTTAGATGATGTTATCGAATCATAAGACGTTTAACAGTCATCGTTAGAGCCAGACGGCTTGCAAGTAAGCTACTTGTTCATGGTTTAATTACACGCCTAAAATCATCTTTCAGGAAGTTCTTCTGTCGCTACGGGGATATAATAAAAACATATCAAATCCCCCTTTTCCAGAATGATCAGTGACAATCTGGATTGCGATTGAATGACTGTCACCATTACAAAACAAGAAATATCTACCTGAAATATACATCAATATGTATATTGAGACAATCATCGCATTTGACAGGTTTTCGTGGAGCTGATGCGACGGGTGTTGCATGTAATCAGGAGACGCTCCACCTCAAACAATGCCTGTTTTGTAGATATTGTTTTCATTTTCTTGCGTGAACATCGATGGCGGGTGCGGCTAGCCAAATAGGGGATGCTTACTCTTCCCGGGCACCTTGTCCCACCTCCAACTTCCTAGGGACCCGTCGATGCTCTACTTGGTGCTCTATTGTGAGTGCTGTTGAGATTGTTGTCAGGATCTTCCTATCTCATTCGGATGTTATTCATTCGGAGGTTCGCTACCGTTCGAATGAATATCTAATGATTTTGCCTTGCCTTCCCGACTTTGAGACTGAATACCTGATAGGTATGTCTTTGTAGTTTACTCCTCTAAAGAGGTGAGGACAGGGCCCGACTTGGAGTCATGTCATCACAGTCAGTCAGAGAGCAATTCTTAAGAGTACGCTGGTACAAGACTGTCAATTGGTCAAGTATCAAGCCAAGTGTCCGTCTGGCGACCGCAGAATCATATCCATGGTATAAAAGGCGTTTGATGATTTTGATGAAATTTCGACGGTAATTCTGTCTACCTTTGACCCTTCTTATTTTGTTTATAATGACACATAAAAGGCAGGTTGTGAAATACCCCTAGTTATAGATTTTGTTGAATTTCAAAAGAAGCTGACAATAATTTTTGTAAAATTTTCCAGAGAGTCTTAACTTGTTTATGAAAACGAAACCCTTGACCTAACAGTTTCTTGGTAATTTAAAAAACTACTATCCTAAACTTTAGTTCATACTCGAGCGTACCGGATAATGGCTATCTAGAAACATCAACGTCAAGCCAGGGGCAATTTATTATGATGTTTCTATGTATGGTCATCTTTTTTATTTTAAACCACAATTGTCAATTTTGCGATCTGTTAGACCTCTTGGTAATCGGAAATGTGGGAGGGTTGTGCGCGCGTAATCCGGATAACTACACCGTCTGCCACTAGCTGTAACTAGTTAGTTTAGATTTAGTCATTTGTGTTTGATGTTTCTATGGTGTGAGTTGGTGTTCCTTGTACCCTTTGCGTCTCTTTCTGTCGGTGTTTGCTCTGTGTTTTGCAATGGGTGTTTTAGGGGGGTTTCTTTGCATGCTGCAACCGAGTGTTGTTGGAGATCCCCTCCTTTCTCTCTAAGCCAAATTGTTATAAACACCTGAAAAATTTCGACTGAAGAATTGGAAAAAATAGTCGTATAACTCATATACATAAACGATGCAAACACGAATAACAACACTTAAGTAGAGGAAGACAAACAAGCACATTATGTCTTAATAACTGGCATCCAATGATTATAATGCACAAATTCGGATGATATGCGTACAACCCTCGAACTTATACGGATACTCAGATAACAGATACACAGAGACATTACAAGACACCGATGGAAAACTTAGCGAATAAAATGAACGTTAAAGAATTATTACATTTGCATGCCCGGTCCATTTTGTAAACGTAGCTGTTTTTATTAATGATGCTACCATTCTGAAGACTTGCCACATTTGCATCATTTGGTGAGTGTCACTGCAGGTGGACCCAAAGTCCCTGAGGGCACATGTAGCTAAGTACCTATCAATATATTTGATCGTGTTCTTCATGAGCATTCAAAATTCACTGATCATTAAATTTAATGAAATTTGAAAAAAAGAGTCCTTATGTATCATGTCCCATCCTTCCTTCTACCATTTTAACTGGTGTAAAACAGATGCATGTATAATCGGGTACCTACATCCCATCATAGCGAAAAAAATATTAAAGAGAACATACTTACGAGAAAAGCAAACTCGGACGGACAAACAGACGGAGACAACGATAAAATGGCAATTAACTTAAGATCCCGAAACGTGCATCTGGTTCATGCTGCAAATTTATCTGTTCTTGAATGAATTTGAAGATTTATCTCATGAACAACCTCCAGGGTTAAGTGCAAGAACGGAATGCACTGTTGGGGGCGCTATTAAAATGTACCAATAAGCAGAGTTTTAACATATTCAGTTATCCCGTGAATCGTGTAGCTTATGTAATACGAGCATATAATTCGGTGTTTTCGAAATACAGAGTTACTTCCCATTTGTGCAGGTATCTGACGTCAACGCATTGTGACGTCATCAAATTCTATGGAAACCAGCATGAAATTCAGGGAAACAGGGTTACATATATGACGTTTTCAAAGGAATTTGATGACGTCACAATGCTTTTACGTCAGATACCTGCACAAATCGAACGTGGAACTGTAAAATCGAAAAGACGGAATATGTTCGTTTTATTTTCTTAGGCTTTTCTCGTTAGGGGGTTCTGATCAATGTTTTTAAGGGTTTGTAAGCCTTTTGATTGTGATGTTTGGAATCTGATTTCAGGCTTTATGTTTGACTGTCATTCACAGATCTAAGAAAGCAGGATATCAAATATTTTAATTGCTCTTCCTGTATTATTTACCAAAAATCCGGGGGGAGGGGGAGAGTTTCGCCCATTGCCCCCGGTATCAGAATTTATAATACATGTACAATCACAATAGTGAGCAGCGCATCCTTGAATGAATTAAATGAAAATGCAATTGCATTGATCCCAAAGCCTGCCATACATAAAACTTACTGCTATTACAAAATACAAACACATAGAAACAACAAAGAAATGTGAATATACAAAAACAAACAATAAGATAAAGAATTATGCGTAGGATAATTTTACGAACGAGAGAGTAAGTCGCCCAATGGTCATGAAGGCTGCAAAAAAAAAAACAATCTGTTAATGTTTATCAGATGGAAAGATTCAACCTTTGCCGACTGACACATGCTCATGATCCGCCTGACCCTGTCTCCATTCGGGGGTTCGTGATTGCCTTGTTAATAAAGAAATACACATATATGCCATGTTCCTTTGACTCATGAACTCGGTACTTCCTCTATGGCAAGCCCATTTCCTGATGAAGCTGACAAAATTTCAGAAGGTCGAGAGACTATTTAAGAAATAACAACTAGCTAGCCGTGATTTATTGTCCAGTAATTCCACGAGTCGCATGAACCAATCAAATTAACACAGAGCCGCGAATTACTGAACAATGAATCACGACTAGCTAGTCTAATATAGCACGTGAATGGGCGGAGCTTAGCACTCTGGAAAGTTGTTGGAGATTTTACACCAGGCGAGTTCTATATTACATATAGGGAGAAAATCTCAAGTCATATTAGAATGTACATTATCTTCCTTCGAGGATGTATATCGCAATATATGTATCAAAATGCCCCTTAAACTAAACTGTTTCTGGTAATTATATTATAGAAATTTATTTCCTAAACACGTTACAAAAATTAATTTTCATTTATAGGGTCGATACAAAGTTTTAGATGTTTGTATTAAATCATACAAAATTTTTCTTATATATTGATTTTTCCTTCATAAATTTCCTTGGAAATCTCATTTACAGCCCAGATAAATAATAGTCATAACCCCGCGATCAGCGGGCACCTATCAAAAGCAATGTCTATAAATCAAACAAATTATAACTCAGAAAGGACGAATGTTGTCAAGTCAGCATAAAACTGCGTAAAAACAACAGAAATAGTATCTATATCCATAAATTCTACCTGAAATAACGCTAACACGACTAAAATAGTTTAGTTTATAGATAAACATAAATCAATAATATTAAACATCCAATGAAAATATAGGCAATAGAAAAAGAATGAGGTACATAACATCAAGGAATGAGACAGAAAATCTGTGAAGACACTATCTGCATTAAAGATACAAAAACTGTTTGGTAGGGAAATCGAAATCCAAAAAGAAAAACAAAATCCCTTTCATTCGGTAATGCATTAGGGCTTTGGGTATGCTCTGAATAATTAAAGTGATTTTTAGAAGATATTTCAAGGGTGTAACTTCAAATCAATGTGTTTTTTCTGCAGAAAAAAGACCTCTGGGAATTGAAAACATCGGTTTGTAATTGAATTTAGATATTGGATATGTAATGGTGTTTACCTATATAATCCCCATGGATTTGCTGGGAAATGTTAACACTGAGATTTACGTCGATAAGCCGGGTTTGTGATACAGGGGAAATGAAAACATCAAGAGAACACCGTAATCGGTGATGTTATCACTAAGATCACAAAATTTGATTTTGCATATAGGGAGGGATCAAGAGAAATAAGAACATTAGATTAGTGACCCATTAATTGTAGTACATTTCATCAAGGACAAGTCTACTTATGGATCCGTTAAGTTGAGTGCCTTTTTTAAAATTGCTCTTTTTTTCCATTCGAAATGTATGAAGATTAACCCTAATATGTTCTCAAGTCGTTTTTTATAATTGGAAGGTATAAAGAAATAATGAGATCACATGCAGCCAAGCTCGATCAACTTCAACGTATTCGAAAATTTCTGTTATCAAAATTTCTTAAAATTTCTAAAACGAGGGTCCTGTAGCATCATGCCCCACCCATCATGCTACGTCTTTCGGTACAAGTTTGGACGTAATAACTTTCACACTTATGGGCCATATTACATTATTTAGATTGAGGATCACTGGCGAGGGTGGTTAAGTACCCGAAACGTGCATGTCAGGTCCATGCTGCATATTTATCTGTTCTTAATTACTGCTGTTGAATTTGAAGACGTTTTACAATTGAATTCGGTTCATATAATCATTGTTTCTTTCTATTTGTACCACGCATACAAATCAAAACAGACAATAGAGTTCCACAAAAATATTTGATTGATTATTCCAGTTCGGGTCTTTCGCGGACTTTATCTTAAGGTTAGGGTTGCGACTACAGGGAGATAACTCTATTTTCATATCACATAATATTTGAATCAGACATAAACGATACATGGTATAAGCTCAGATTGTTACATTATTTTAGAAAAAATAATAATCCTTGAAACTTTCATTGCTGAATGGATATTTTTGGGGAAAATGCATATTTTTCAATGAAAAATCGCCGAAAATAGGAAAAAAAAATGTCATTTTCGCATGAGTTTTGCTACCAAAGATTCAAACATCAGAATATTTACTATCCATTATACTCTTTAAAAGTGAGATTATTAGAAATTCGAACTTCAAGTTAAACTCTATGTTTTGGGGTCAAAATGTTGATTTTTGCATAAATTATTGTGCTATTTATAGAAACAGTCATTTTGCTCAAAAACTAATTCGGGTACATATTGGTTTGACTGCTGCAGGATAAAGCAATACCATAGAAAAAAAATTGTGTAGCTGGCGACCTTCTAGCTATTAATTAAAATAATGAGTTGTTGCCATGGAACCAGCAACATGGTTTTTATAAGAAAATATTCTCCTTAGAACTGATTATTTTATCAGAATTCCTTTAATTCATCCACAAGCTATAAGAATCTTGAAAAATAAGGATATATATAAATTTTTGAAATTTCATGCATTTCAGAGGTATGTAAAGTTATGATGTGGTATTCTCTAAAATGACAAAAATGTTAAAATAGGCCAAAAATGGACGTTTCTAGCCAAAAAACGAGACGGGCAAATTTTGATTTTTTTGGTCTGAATAGTTTGAGGAGATGTTCCTCTACATATGAACCTATCCATCTTTCTTCTCATTCTCATTTCTATCAAAAGTCGCCACCCTGACCTTAATATGGAGGGAAACTGCGATGGCAAGATTGTTCATCGACGATAAGATCAGAAGCAAGTCGTGCATACCCAGATAGACAAAAAACTAGAATAAAAAAAGCTCTAAATATAAGAAGGTATATGGTCAAAGCATGTATTTATTTGCATTTGATATTCAAATATATAGAAATTTTAACCATCCTTTGCTTGGAAACTGAATAAATGGCCACCGCAAATATTGCCTACAGACTGTAGAACTAGTTGGTCTGATTTTGTAAACTTATATCAACGATCTGGTTTCTGGTATATGGCAAAAGTAGACGAATACTGTACAAAAGCAATATAAGAAATGAATATGGGAAAAGAAGCCTACATTAGACAAGCATATAGAAAGGAAATGCTTATTCAGCCGGACGAGTAAGGTTATCTAAAAAAAAAAGACCTAGCTAAATTAATATATACAAACACAAAAATGTTCCAGCTTACAGCATGGGTAATCCCTATTAATTGCAATACCATTAATTAGCGACAAAATGCAATTAATAATTGCATAAATCTATAGCCAGAAAATATTAGACAATTTTGAACGTTAAACGTCTTCAAATTCAATAGCATCATATAAGAACAGATAGACTTTTTTTTCTGAGCATGCGCGGGTGGAAGAAGACGCTTATCCCTGTCCGGAAGAAAATATGTGAATAAAGAACCCTTTCATCGTTGTTCATAAATATGTATATATGTTTATTTTGTTTTGTTTTCTTCTTTATCTTGCATCCTACTATAATTTGTAAAAGGATGCACATCTTCTTTCTTTTTCCTTCCTTCTGTCCTATGTTAAAATAACACTTTTCTTACATTATTATTACTATCTTAAATTACTTCATCATTATCAATTAACTCTCACTCCCTTTTCCATTTTTAATATTTATTATCACCTTGCACTCCAATCAAATCTACCCGTGCATGATACACATACATTGCAATTTGAACTCATAGGAGATGGATTTATATAAGTATAACTACTTGTCTCCAAATCCTAGATATATTATACAGATTACTGATGTATTGTAATTTCCTTTTGAATAAAACAGTTTAAACTAAGAACAGATAAATTTGCAGCATGGACCAGACATGCACGTTTCGGGTACTTACATGTAACCGTCGTCAGTGATCCTCAATCAAAACGATGTAATGTGGCCAAAAAGTTTTTAAATTGTTATGTCCAAAAATATACCGAAAGGCGTAGCAGAATGGGTGGGATATGATGCCACAGGACCAACGTTTTAGAAATTTCAAGAAATTTTGATAACAGAAATTTTCGAATGCTTTGAAGAGAAATATGTTCAACCGAAGTTGATCGAACTTGGCTACATGAGTTAAAGAAGGTCCTGACGATAATCTCAACAGCACTCACAACAGAGCACCAAATGGAACATCATCGGACCCCCAGCAAGCTAGAGGTGGGACCAGGTGCCCTCGGGGACTCCTGGTCCACCAGCAGTGACACTCACAAAGTGGTACAAATGTTAAACGTCTTCTGAATACTTACATTGAGATTAGGACTAATCAGACAAAGATACCACTTAAACAGGGAAAAATGAAAGTGGGGATTTAAACAAAAGTGAACCCAAGCCGACTTAAGACTTAATTGTTCTACTACATTAATATCAAATTGTGTCGTTATCAGTGTAGGAATGTTCATTTACTAGTATCTTGAAACTACATAATGTTTTACTTAAATCGTTTTAACTCTCATAATAAAACAGACAGACCCAAAAGTCCTGCTGAACGATTAGCGGATGAAAGCCAATCTCAAAACAAGGATAATACTAAGACCTAATCAACGGGCATCTAACAAAAAAATGAAAAGATAGAGATGAAATCGCCAACAATGAAAAAACGCGAGAAGAGAACAAACAGACACAATAACACAGCACCATAGCAACACGGAGAACGACACTTTATAGTCTCTCAAGCGTCCGGTACAAGAAAATAATTCATCGTTGGTGGCGCTGTTAAATACATGCAATTTAGTTTTTGGACAGTCGGAATGATTCACTTCAATGTATGAAAGTTTAAGGCAATTTTGGTATCTATATATTGTTTAGGTTTTGTCGTTCTTTGATACGTTCATGAACTGCGTGTAACCATAGCTAAAGCCCTGGTTACAACCCGTCGTGCGTGCTCTTTGGACTTGCGTGTTTGTGGAGGCTATGTGCGCTACGTTTTTCTGAGGACGCAAGGAAGGAAGGAAGTGGAAAGAGTACCAAAGGAGTGCGTTAACGCACGTCGCACACATGGTTATATGGGTGGTTAGATGCATCAGCACAATGGACAAAGAGAAATAAATGAATCTGATCATAAAAATGATCTGTTTGTTTGAAACTTCCTCGTTACTGGTTTTGCCTACTCCATTTACATCTCAATTTTAGTTAATTGAAAATAAAGTAAAATCACACGAAAAAAAGGTTTTTGCAAAGTTTTCAAAAAGTTAAAATACGAAATATTCTTATACGAATTTCAAATGATGCATGTATAGTTTTTTTAAGTTTGGAAATTATGAAATTTGAGGTAGGGTTGTGTCACAGGCAGATTTTCAGATCCCATAGCATAAACGTTCAATGCCTTGACGTCAATTTGTTACATTATTTAAAAAGAAAATAAGTAATACGCCTTGAAATTTTAATTGCTAAAATGGTATTTTGGGGGATAAATACACTAATGAAAATCAGAGAAAATAGGGATTTTTTTCATTTTCGTATTTATTCTGCTATCCATGAATTAGAATATATGCTATTTATTATACGTTTTTAGACAGAGATAATTAAAAATTTAAACTTCGAAGTTTGAACTTTGGAGGCATTGTTTTACTATTTATAGAAACAGTCATTTTGCTAAAAAATCTAACTCAGGTACCTATTGATTTGATTGCTTTAGGGTAAAGCAATACCATAGCTCTATAAATATGGAAAAATTATGTAACTTTAGCTTCCTCTCTAGCTTTTAATAAAAATTACAAGTTGTTGTCATAGCAATTAGGAAAAATATTCTAAAGAATTTTTTAGACTTTTTCGACATACGAAAATAAATGAATTCTTGAAATGTCATGCATTGAAAAGGTGTGTAAAGTTAATATGTAGAAGACCAAAATGTTAAATAAGCTAGAAATGAAGGTTTGTATCTAAAATCGAGTCGGGCAAATTTTTATTTTTTTGGTCCGAGTAGTTTGCTACATGGAGAAATATACATCTTTCTTCTATAAAAGTCCAAATCCTTACCCAAACTTATTACATGTATTGTCAATTATTAGGGATGTTCTTTAATGACATTTTAAAGGCGCATGAACCTTTTTTTATAAGTTGTAAGCTCTCTTATGACATTTATCATATTATTGTCAATAGATTGGAATGTTATTTAACGACATTTTACCAATTGCTTCAGAAGAATGGTGCTTGTCAATTTACATCTAATTTAACCTCAATTCATTTGTGTGACCTATCATCTAAAAAATGTCTCCTGTATTCAAAAGCATAAAGCGTCATTTACGACCTTTTACAATTCTAATATAAATGAAAAAGGTAAAAGAAATTGACACTTTAAATGTGAAATATTGACATTTTAGATGTATTTTTTTCACAATCTTTCAAGCTTGTAAATTAGTAGTTGTGGATGATACATACCATAGAGATTTGTATAATACATAACAACAATTCAAATAGATAAACTGTCGACCTAATCCCTGAATGAATTGAACCTGGCTTTGATATATTTTCAATCTCAACAGAATACATTGAAAGTTATCATATTTGTACATTAATCTACCCTTTGCTGATATATATGCAAAATCACCAATTTTGTTAATTTCTTTATTGCAATTTTGCAGTGACTGACAAGGTAGATTCTAATTGCAAATTACTTCACTTTTTGTCTCGTTATTGAGTAATTTCGAATGTCAAGAACCTTATCCCTTTAAAAGTTGCAAAAAGTAATACCAAAGTTAGAAATAATTCAATGAAGCTTTGTATTTTTTTCAAAAGCTATCTGATAGGAAAATTCTATGTTTATCTTTATAGATAAAAGTCTAATTTGTATTTACTAATATATGCAGATGTATTTGCTATACCAACATAATTTATTTAATTTTGAAAATCAAACTGAATATAATGAGTTAAAGAAGATCCTGACGATAGTCTCTACAGCACTCACAATAGAGCACAAAGCTGAACATCGACAGACCCCAGCATGCCAGAGGTGGGACCAGGTGACCGGGAGGAGTTAGCATCCCCTGTTGGATAGCCACAGCCGACGTCGATGTTCACGCACAAAAATGAAAACAATATATGAAATACATGCACTGTCTGAGGAAAGTGCTATGGGACAATCTCAATGAAAAATATTCAAAACACATACTGTCAAACCCCTCGCGGGGAACTTTTTACGAGCTTCACACGGCAAAGGGCATAAATGTGACACAAATGAGTAAGCATCCCCAAAGACATATGTCATTTTTCTTTTAGAATAGGGGGACCCAAAGCTACTAGATGTAAAACCAAAACGTTTTTGATGTTTGCAAAGCATAAACTAAATATAATGGGAAGCATTTCAATGATATTGTATCTATTATTCAGGAGTTTGATACATGTATGCATGTCATTGATATTTTCTAATTACCACGATATCTCCATTTAAACTTTTAGAGCTAATAAATAAAATATTTATTGAATCTATATAATGTCATTTGAATGAATCACTTTTAATTATTTGTACATATGGTTCAACGCTAAGGTAAGACACCATGGAGACTTTCATACCACCTGGAACGATATGAACTACTTCAATACATAATTTAAAAAACTGAAAAAATATAATGGAACTGTAATTATATTTTTGCCCTGCTTTTGGTCGGTTCTACAAGCAAACAAGAGATACTTACTCTCACACTACACATGGTTGCACTTTGCTTCGCTTTTGTTTCTTTGCTAAATGTTTCATTTTCAAATTCAATAGCATCATTTCCGAACTTATGAATTTGCAGCATCCACCGGATATGCACGTTTCGGGTACTTAATCTTCGTCAGTGATACTCAATCAAAACAATAAATATGACCAAAGACTGTTAAAATTATATCCCCCCCAAAAAAAAACCGAAAAACGTAGTGGGATGTGTGAGATACGAAGCTACAGATATTGCAAGAAAATTTCTGTGAACAGAACTTTTCGGTTGCTCTTGAAGAAACGATCAACTGAAGTTGATTGAACTTGGCAAAATGAGCCCTCGAAAACTCGTGGTCCACCAGTAGTGACACTCACCATGTGAATGCTTTGCGTGTTTCATGGCTTCTTATGTTCATTAATTGTACTCCGCAAATTGTGATTATGACTTTTTTTATTTGACCATCACTCAATGCTTCATTCACTTCACGTCTGATCATCTTTTGATTTTTTTTTTTACGCATTCTGGTTCCTCATTGGAAAAAAAAGAAATCAATTGATGAGATGGGTAGATCAAATCAATTGTTAAAGATTTTCATTTTGAAATATATTTCGTGTTAACATGGATTTGGCGAATCATCATCTCAATTTACCTTTGTGTTTTTGCTATAGTGTTCCTCTGTTCGCTGTCATTGTGTTTGAAAGGCTTTCTGATCAATGAAATTGCATTTTTGAGAAAAACGTGTGTATTACCTCATTGATAAATCCGTCCCGGACTCTGGGGATTTGTTCATTAGATAATGGAGTCATTCGCGTTCGAATGGTGCTGTGTCATTATATCCGTCTGTTTGTCCGCTGTTTTTTTTTTCTCGTGAACAAACATCAAAGAAGTACCCAACCATTATTCAGTCTCAAAATCGAGAAGGCAAGGCAAAACCGTCAGAACTCCCATAGAAACGGTTGCAAACCCCGGAATGGCCAACGTTACGAAGTGAGAACAGGTGCCCGGGGAGAGTCAACGTCGCCTGATTGCATGCAACACTCGTCACAACAGCTCCATGGAAAAAATGTCAGCTTATATTTTTTAAGGGTTTGTAAGCCTGTTGATTGTGATATTTGGATTCTGATTTTGGGTTTTGTGTTTGACTTTGATTAACTGATACCAGAATGTTAAACGTCTTCCTATTCAATAGCATCATTTAAGGTATCAAGGGTATAATAACAACATCGTATAAAGGCTTAAAAATATGTACTTCCATACCTTACGAGTTCTAGATTTTTGATATTTTCTGATGTTTCATTCAACTCTCCATGAAAATGTATGGTCCCGAACATTGCCGAATAGAAGTCGTGCAACTTCGTGGTGTTTAATTTTTCTGTTATCAAGAGTATGCCTTAAGAAGAGATAAATTTGCAGCATGGAACAGCATGCACGTTTCGGGTACTTAATCCTCGTCAGTGATCCTCAATCTAAACAATGTAATTTGACCAAAGAGTGTGAAAGTTATTATGTCCTAAAATGTAGCGAAAGACGTAGCAGGATGGGTGGGAATTTAGGAATTAGTTTGATGAAATAATTAGCCGAAGTTGATCGAACTCGGCTGAACATGATAGTAAGTACACTTTATTATAAGATAAAAGTGTCTGGTGCGATAGATTTTCTTGTATTTTCAAATTTATGAAAACGACAGAAAAAATAATACAAAGTAAAATTTAGTGAAAAACCCGAAAGCGTTAACTGTATAACCAGAATTTTCTTTTGAGAGTATCAAATTTTGCGATTTTTGGGTAGAACGGAATGCTTTTAATTCGCGGATTCATCTTTTCTCGATTCTATAATTTGAATATCGTTGTAGAGCATGTTTCTTCTATATTCCTGGAAGATGTTACTTCTACCACATCATTTGCTACTTATTTGGCAAATGGCCGTCCAAAGTCGGCACCGGTTCCCCATTGGTCTCGTTGGTTTATGTGTAGTCGTTTGTGTTTGATGTTTATATGTCGTATGTCTCCTTTTTGTCTCTTAGTATGGTCGTCTTTGTGTTTTCGCATCGGGTGTTTTGCTGCTTGTGCTGCAACAGGTTCTGGTTGGAGATCCCCTCCCTTCTTTTGTATGTAGGAGACACGGATACGGATTTTGTCCGTTTTTTTTTTTACGGATTTTGTTCTGAGAGTTAGGCGTCTTTCAGATAAGCTTCTCAGTAAGGGATATGTATGTGACCGACTAACATCGTCACTGAGGAAGTTCTTCGGTCGATATGGGGTACTCGTCATACACCATCATGTCCCACTCTCCAGAATGGTGGATGATATTCTGTCATAGACTATTTGAACCATCCAACCAAAGATTGTACTCTATGTCTTCCGAAATGGAAGTAACCGGATGTGACAGTTCTACCGAATTGAAGCGGCGGGTGTTGCATGCAAGCAGGAGATGTTGACTCTTCCTAGGCACCTGGTCTCACTCCCATATCGGGAGTTCGCTTCTTTTCATATGGTGGATGTTTTTGTTTGTTTGCTTTGGTTCCTGATTTATCCTGATTTTGTATGCCTTCGATTTCTGATTTTCTGAATTATCGATTTTTGCTGTATACAGGGATATGGCTATTATCCATATTTTTCAATGTTACTTCTGTATTGACAGTAGTAATACAAAAGTTTTACAGTAAGTATGGTCTCACTCCCATATCGGGAGTTCGCTTCTTTTCATGTGGTGGAGGTTTTTGTTTATTTGCTTTGGTTCCTGTTTTATCCTGATTTTGTATGCCTTCGGTTTCTGATTTTCTGAATAATCGATTTTGTGCTGTAAACAGGGATATGGTCATTATCCATATTTGTCATTCTATTCTACCACCCTTTATATAGATATAAACGCAGACAGTGCATATTTTGATGATTTTGTTTTTATTTTCGCGCGTGATCATCGGCGTTGGGTTCGGCTAGCCAAACAGGGGATGCTTAAATACCCCCACAGAGCACCTGGTCCTACCTCTTGTTAGGGGTCCGTCTGTGCATAGTTTGGTGCTTAATTGTGAGTGCTGTTGAGATTGTAGTCAGGATCTTCTATATCTCTTTTGTATTCCATTCAGTTCCTGAATTAATTTTTGTGTCGGCTGCGAAGCATGATGACACTTTAAGATAACTTGTTTTTCAATTACCAATTCAGTGAAATCAATCTCTTCGGAAACAACATGTTTATCCTTCATGCTTGTTACTGCATTAAACGGATTTAGCGATTTCAAAACGGAATTCACGTTCTTGAACAAAATATTCTTGAAAACAAGAAATCAAATTGTCAGGCGTTATCAATAAACATCGAAGTACCTATCAATTATTCAGTTGAGAAGGCAAGGCAAAATCATTAGAATTTCCATTTGAACATTTGCGAACCTTGGAATAAATAACATTCCGAAGTGAGTCCAAGTGCCCGAGGACAGTTAGCGTCTCCTGTTTGCATGCAACACTTGTCGCAACAGCTTTCATAGTCTTTGGCTATATTTCATTGTTTAGATTGAGGATCACTGACGAGTGTTAAGCACCGGAAATGTGCATGTCTGGTCCATGCTGCAAATCAATCTATTCCTGAAGGGGTCCAGAACAATATCCGAAAGAACCCATCGGAATGCTCTAGATCAATTACGACGTCATACTAGAAACGGCGAGATCGGTGCGTTTTCCGCAAAAATGACATCAATAGATAACATAAAAACAAGGGGGATGCGGTAACAAAATCACTACAACATAGAAACCGACAGTCAAATTTTAATAGGAACTTTGTGTTTCACTTGACATATGAAGAAGATAATACGTTTTTTTAACGAAAAATAAATGATAGGGTCTCAGATAAACGGACTTAATCATTAGAAATTAACAACTCAAAAATGCAACTGAAAATAGACATAAATTTATCTCTTTTCGACATTTTCATTTAAAAGTCTTAGTGATCATTTATAATTCTACACATATCCGATTGTCCAAATCATATATAAATGAAAAATACAGAATTTGTTAATATTCTGCCTATACAGAACAAAGGAGGGGGTCTCCAACAACACCAGGTTTTGCAGCACCCACAGCAGAACCCCAAAACACCCTATGAAAAAACACAAAGCAGACAAGCACAGAAAGAGACAGACTCAAAAGAAGATTTCTAACTGTTTTTCATTACCTAAAGTGTGTTCATTTAAACGTCACATTTACGGCCCATTTTGAGGCTTTCAATTGTATATGTACGTTCGTAGCTTCAAAACTAACGGCAAAAACTTTATGAAACTTTACATGTAGAAAAAGTATGTTTCAATTATAACATTTATAATCTTTAGGAAAATTTGAATGATACAATCTTTATTTAAGTCTGACTGTCATTGACCGCCTTAAATGATGCTATGTATTTGAAGACGTGTAATATTTGTAGCTGTGTTCCGATATTGAAATAATCTATATAAAGGATACATAATATATCATTTAGAGATTAATTTAACATATATTTATGACTTCCAGCCATTTTTATGTTTTGCGAAGGCAGAGGGATGTAAAAACAAACACTAGGTTAAATGAAACACCGAATAAAAGGAGGAAACTCATTTGAGATCTATTTATCTGCTTTGAAACGGAAAATTAAAAAAAAAAAACATCGAGAGAAATCTGTAGAGCATTATTTTCAGCCAACTAATTTCTTTACTCAACTACATTTGTTCGAAGAATGGAATTAATTACAAAACAGATTGCGGGGTGAAATTAGAGCAATTGAAACTTTCTAAAAGCAATTACATGAAGTCGAAGCCTAATTGTGCATGCACAAGTTTCTTTGACAGATGATCCAATGCATTAATTCCTCAGGGAGCTTCGGATAAAAACAAGGTTGATATTCCTTGAATTGTCACAAGGCACGATTACGCATCATTATATCAAATCCTTGTGTGCTGAAATGTGACAGCTTCCATTTGTAAAATGCCAAGTTTAATTCCTCTAAATCTATGAGTTTTTGGTGAGATGAAGAAACAATAAAACTACAATTCATAGTGCTTGTTTGATTGAATAACAAATTATGGTGCAACACAGGTCTCGCTTTCCCCATATTTCTTTGTCACATTCTGTAATCAATAGGACACTTTATCTAACTGAAATATTATACAGAGAGTAAGACTTCAAAGTTGCTTAGTTTCGTATTTTTCTTTTTCTTTTGTGAAGCCCATTAAATTCAATATTTGGATTATGATTCTTGGTTGTGTGTTTGACATAATGGCTGATTTATGACGCGAAGAGATTTCATCACAACAACCGCTCATTTTCTCATCGCATGTCTAACAGACATAGGAAATTCGAAATAAAGCGAAATACTAGTAATTCATCGTTAATGTTCAAGCTTACAATTTCTGTTTAGGCAATCTTCTGCAAATTGTCGCTAATATGTTATATGCGTGAATAGGTATATTTTCAACTTTAGTCATGGATGCTTTCAAAACTAAAGAAGATAAATGACGATTGACATGCATATAAATAATATCTAATGCTAAACGCATGTTTTTCTTCCTTTTCGGTCATCAAAAAGGAAGTATGACAAAGATCCCTGGAAATTGAAGGACACATGACGACAACAGGGAACAAGTGAATTCTATGAAAAAAAACACTGGAGTTTTTTTCATTATATGATGTCCTTATTTATAAGAAAAAATACAATTATTCTACAAAGAAGGAATTGCATTTTTATTTGCACTTGTTGTTTTAAGTCCGGCTTTATCGAAATTAATATCAAAATGCTTGTAAATAACACATTTTCTGTTACAAAATTTCTTGAAATTTCTAAAACGTGGGTCCTGTAGCATCATATCCCACTCATTCTGCTACGTCTTTTGGTACATTTTCGGACAATCATAATAATTTTCATACTTTTTGGCTATATTACATTGTTTAGACTGAGGATCACTGACAAGGGTTTAGTACCCGAAACGTGCATGTCTGGTCCATGCTGTAAATTTATCAGGTTTTAAATGATGCTATTGAATTTAAAGACGTTTAACATTCATTAGAAAATTTGTACGACATAAATACCTTTACAAATCGAATGATGGAAATAATATTAAGATAAAATCGTGACGAAGTTGCAGAGAAGAAAATTAGAAAAATGAAAATGAGACCAAATTTCAATATCGATATTATCTTAAAAGGCATCATAGTTGATATAAGACAACCAATATCATTGATTCTTTATATATTAGTATTAAAACGTGCATCATTCCCAAACTTGTTTCAATATCTATGATTTATAGTAGATTGGATCCAATTTATATGAAAACATTTCGCAAACTCAATTTATTAGCCTGTGCTCATCCATTTTCTGACCAAAATATGACTATTTTGTGCTAATATGTTTGATTTGAAAAGCTATAAATCTAGGTTGTAGTGTAATATAGCTATCGTTTAATGTCTTAATATAGATTATAACGATGGCTGGTGGACCAAGAGTCCCCGAGGGCACATGTAGCCAAGTTCGATCAACTTCGGTTGATCGTCTTTCTCTTCAACGCATTTGAAATTTTCTGTTACAAAATTTCTTGAAATTTCTAAAACGTGGGTCCTGTAGCATCATATCCCACCCATTCTGCTACGTCTTTTGGTACATTTTTGGACATAATTTTCATACGTTTTGGCCATATTACATTGTTTAGACTTAGGATCACTGACGAGGGTTTAGTACCCGAAACGTGCATGTCTGGTCCATGCTGTAAATTTATCAGGTCTTAAATGATGCTATTGAATTTGAAGACGTTTAACATTTGAACTACTTGGTGAGTGTCACTGCTGGTGGACCAAGAGTCCCCGAGGGCACATGTAGCCAAGTTCGATCAACTTCGGTTGATCGTCTTTCTCTTCAACGCATTTGAAATTTTCTGTTACAAAATTTCTTGAAATTTCTAAAACGTGGGTCCTGTAGCATCATATCCCACCCATTCTGCTACGTCTTTTGGTACATTTTTGGACATAATTTTCATACGTTTTGGCCATATTACATTGTTTAGACTTAGGATCACTGACGAGGGTTTAGTACCCGAAACGTGCATGTCTGGTCCATGCTGTAAATTTATCAGGTCTTAAATGATGCTATTGAATTTGAAGACGTTTAACATTGATGGATATGAATTTTATCAGACATTTTGCATTATTTTTCTACATAATCCCCTTCAGTATCGACACTTTTGCCACCGGTGTTTAAGGACCTCAGTACCACTTGATCAAGAACTCCTTATCTTGACTGGTCAGATATCCATCAACTGCAAGTGTGACGTCATCATCGGACTGAACGTGGGTGCCGGAAATAGCTGCTTTCAATTTTGGGAATATAGATAAAAGTCTGGTGGAGAAAGATCAGGTGAATAAGGCGGATGCTCAATCCAATTTAAGCCACAATCATAAATTGCACCCTTGGCAGTGGCAGACTTGTGAACAGGAGCATTGTCCTAATGGGACAACATACCTTTAACTAGTGAGATTTCCGTGGCTCTTTAGTTTCATATTTTCCCGAAACTGTGTCAGAGGTGAAGCATAGTATATGCCATTAATTTTTTGTCCTTTTTGGAGAAGATCTATCAGCAGAATACCCTCTGCATCCCAGAAAGCCGAGGCTAACAACATATCAACCAGCCCTCGTAACATGATACATCAAAACATATATTATAGTCTTCCCTACACAATTGTCGATATTAAGATAATGAAAAGTTATAAAAACATCATAGTTGACAAATCATCATGTCTTCTCTCCTCTTAAAAACATTCAGAATTTCTAATTCGGATCTACGAGTTAGAGCACATCGCAATGGCCGCAGCGAAATCCACTTTTATAGAATGATAATGAGAATAGAAAATTGTTATCATGTTAAGCATCTCACTATTAGTAAGGTCAGAATTACGTAACACTTGTTTAAGTCCGCGGGAGACCTTATAAAAATGCTAACAAACATGCATTTTCAAACTGAAAAGTAAGGTGGAAATCATTTCTTAATCAAGCCGCACCTTCATAAATATCATAGTCATCAAAGAAGTACCTATCACTTATTCAGTATCAAAGTCGAGATGGCAAGGCAAATGACAAATATGGATAATGACCATATCTCTGTATACAGCACAAAATCGATAATTCAGAAAATCAGAAGCCGAAGGCATACAAAATCAGGATAAAAAACGAACTAAAGCAAGCAATCAAAAACGTCCACCATAAGAATGTAAACGTCTTCAAATTGAATAGCATCATTTAAGAACATTGGAACGGTTACGAATTCCGGAATGAATAACACTCCGAAGTGAGACCAGGTGTCCGGTGAGAATAAGCGTCTCCTGATTGCATGCGCCACCCATAAAATGCCTATGGAACCCTTCCGCATTATGAATATCAGACGACAAAAGTGATTTTTGAAAATAAAGTCAGTATTATGCACCTGACTGGAAGAATTAATTCATTCGTTATTTACGTTCTTCCTTTTTACAGTGTAGTCATGTTGTTCCAGTGATTACATGCAATGTAGATGTATGTGTTAGTATTTCTAACTTGCCTGACGAAAAAGCAACATTCAGAAAAAGTTGCGGACGTAAAACAAAATCGTTATCATGGCATAATAGGAGATTACGTTACACTTTATAATTGGTTAACGGTAGCTATTCTATCGTTGATTGCACCATTGAAACGGAGTAGAGGGGAAATGATACAGACATGATTGCAAACAAGGAAAAAAATATTTGTATACGACATATGCCTAAATAAAGACAATTAAGATGAGACTAAAATACTAATCTTGAAAAAACTATTTACAAAACATAAATTAGAGATATACAAGAAAAGCAAAAATAAATCCCCTAAAACCTGAAATCATAAAAAAATCGCCAAAATTAAAGACAATATTTCCGCATTAAAAGCCATACTAATAAATAGTTCATTGATTGTGATAAATTGGATTTAATTATTCAAAATTACAGAGTTAGAAATACCGGTATAGCAAAATAATTCAGTCGGTTCATGCTTTAAGTCTAAAGAATAGCTTACATACTCTAAATAAGTAATGTGATGAAAATTGTCGCTAATATGTTGAATGCGTGTTCGTATTAACTGTCAACTAGAGTCATAAACGTGGTCAGAAAAGGAAGAAGAGTAACGGATGTGGTCATGTGGTCGTGTGGTCATCATTAATTCTGCATGCACGATTTTTACATCAAAAAGGAAGAAACTAATAGAAAGGCACAAAGAGACAGCATTTAACTCATCATATAAAACAGTATTTGAAAAGAATTTGAATACTTCTCCTAAACTCTTTATACTGTGATGATGATGAGAGAATAATTGCATTTGTATTGGAATAAAATTACCTTTCAGTATTCCATCATCTTGTGCAGAATATTGTATGATAATGTGACAATATCAAAACGTCACCATTGACTTTGATTCAGGCCTCGCGCGAATCACATTATTTCGCTATGAAACACTCCATTCTCTCTCTCTCTCTCTCTCTCTCTCTCTCTCTCCATATTCTTGGTGTGTGTGTTGTTAAACAAGTAAGTAACCCGTTCAGGGTTATATTATACAGCGACTGAAATCATCATTGAAAAAGTTCTTCGATCACTATGGGGATCTTTAAAAAGCATATAAGATCCCTCTTTCCAGAATGTTTAGTTGCATTCTCGATTACAATGGAATGGCTGTCAACATTATCAAACAAGACATCTTCACCTGATATATACATCGAGACAATCACCGAATTTGACAAGTTTCGATGGAGATATCAGACGGGCGATGCATGCAAACAGTTGACACAGACTGTCTACGCCCCCGGGTGTGTTCAGGAACGTACCGACTACATAGCGCTACGAAGTTCTACGTAGCTAAACGCTCTGCCAAGCGAGCCGCTACGTAGCCTTAAATTCTATGCTAACTCTCGCTACGTGTCATGTCGTCTGCTATAGCATCGACGTCAATTGGTTGACAAATGTATTACTCCTATATTTTTGATACTACTAGACAATTACCCGTGAAAGCTCCCCCCCCCCCTGTCTTACTTCAAAATACTGTTTATTTCGGGGAGTTCTTGTCTTGCCTTCTCAACTTTGAGACTGAATAACTTATGGGTATTTCGTCGATGTATATTGGTTGGTGGAAGTATTGTACATTTACTCTCTTGCAACAACCTTTTGTCGCTTTATGTTTACTAAAGTCAAAAGTAAACTATTTCATTAAGCACGTTTTGACTTCCTTAATGTCTCTATAAATCTTAAATATCATGCAGAAATTAACAGCCATTATATTCTCTGGTTAGCTATGTGCCTATGCTGTAGTGAAATGTACATGTGAATTGTTTTTGTTCGAAACTTCTTTAAAATACAGAGATTAATTTATCATTCCTTAAGATAAATCATCTGTGAAACTTTAAGTCTAAATATGCTAACAATGGGTAAGCTGACCTTAACTGCTTTTTATTTTAAACGTCTAATCAATAGATAAACGACGGTTTTGCATTTCATCAGTGTTTCCTCTTTATGAGTAGTCACAGGTAACTCAAGAGAAAAGCAAAACCGGTGCTTCTTTGCATCGGTTTTAGGTAAAACGCAAAGTCGGCTTTCCCTTTTTAAGTAAGCATGTTAAGACCTAAAGTATCAGAAATAAAGGGTTCAGAGACTTAATCTCTGTATTTTGTTTGGAAGTTTGGAACAAACAAGGTTTTTAACAAAAGATTTCCCTTTTTCATTTCATTGTTGTGTTACCATGTTTGCAAATCGTTACCCATAGACATTGAGAATTTTATTTAATTTCCCTTTTTGTATTGAATATAATACAGAAGATAATAAACATCTGTATCATATTCAATACAAAATGGGAAAATAAAGGAATTAAAATTGTAATTAAAATACATGTATTTTACTTTTGACTTAAGTTAACCCTTGAATTATAATTTTATGTATCATTTTATCTCCAGTTTGTCGTTTCCCTACCATTCAATTTCAAGTCTTATAAGCTTTGTCAAGCTTAACATGTATGCTGGTACATGTGTTTGGATCTGAAAAAAAATCAACGTCCAAGACTCCAACACACAAAGAAAGTACCTACGATATCAGTGAGTATTTAAAACGAACAGTGGAAACAAAATAGTATTTTTGAATTTGACGTAGTTGAAAAGGTTAGAAAACCAATATCATCGTTCCACTAGGTAGTATTAACACGTATATTTAAAGGCCGACGTTGGCAACCATCGGGTCATTAATATGCATACTTGAGTGACATAGGCTTGGTAGGCGTGACATACTCTCTTTGAAGATATAGCCGTCTGCGAGCGGCGTATTACATCAAAGATACACCGACAGGTAATCCTTTATTATGCTAATGAGATACCCAAGCCTCCGCTGCTTTAAGATGTCAATAAAAATTGATAGGGGTAAAAGAATTCAATGAAACCAATCAGATGCCAATTAGAGATGTTAACCCTATAGCGGATAGTGAGGAAATGACAGAAAATTTACCTGTCCCCTTATATAGTCCCCCGTAGGCCTTTTACAATTTTGATTCAGAAGCTGACTGTAATATTTGTTTTGACCTTGATAATTTCGGAGGTAAAAGCTTTGTTGACTTTTCTAGATCAATGAAGACACATTTCCGATGAAAGCGCAGATGTTACCTCATGGTCCCTTTATATAAGTGCATCGACACAATCACCAAATATGACAAGTTTTCATAGAACTATTGCGACAGTTGTTGCATGCAAACAGGAGACGCTGACTCTCCCCTGGAGTGGTGTTCATTCCGGGGTTCGCAACCGTTCCTATTGGAATTCTCACAATTTGATCTTTGAGACTGAATAATTGTTGGGTACTTCTTTTATGTTTATTCGGAATATTGTCTATTTCAGGGTTCTCATCTGTTCAAATGGAGATTCTAACGATTTTGCATAACTGATGGGTACTTGTTCGATGCTTTTAGGGATATTGGCTAGCATTTATTAAAAATAGTATATTTGAAGTTGTATGGCATGACAAATACAAAATAAGAGTTCAAAAAGAAAACCATAAGGACGTTTTCCTACGGGCGCAGTAATAAGCGATTAAGAGTAGATTGGATCCAATTTGTCTGAAACCATTTCGCACTTTTATTTTATAAGGTTCTTCCATTTCTATGTCTGGAGGAACATTGTCAAGCACTACAAAACTAACATATAATATCGTATTCCCTACACAATTGACGATATTATGATCGTAAGAATGATTAAAGACCACAATGGCAGACAAACCAGTGTAGGATAAACATTACAGAAGTACCCATCAGTTATTCAGTCTCAAAGTCGAGAAGGCAAAGCAAAATCATTAGAATTTCTAAAAGGAACAGTTGCGAATATAGAAATGAAGGGAGGAGATCTCCAACAAAACCCCGTTGCAGCATCAACAGCAAAACACCAAAACACCCGATGCACGAGACGGAAAAGAGACACACGACATGTAAACATCAAACAAAAAAGACTACACATAAACCGACGAGACCAATGGGCAACCGGTGGAAGAAAAGAATAACATTCTGAAGTAAGACCAGGTGCCCGGGGAGAGAGTCAGCATCTCCTGATTGCATGCAACACCCGTCGCAACAGCTTCATGGAAACTTGTCATGGAAAATTGTCTTCTTCGAGACCTCTGGGTAATCGGAAAAGAGGGAGGGTTGTGCACACGTAATCCAGGATAACCACACCTTCTGCTATTTCAATGGCAGATGGCCGTCCTAAGTCGGCACCGGTTGCCCATTGGTCTCGTTGGTTTATGTGTAGTCCTTTGTGTTTGTCGTTTCTGTGTTGTGCATTTACGTTCCTTGTCCCTTATGCGTCTCTTTCTGTGCTTGTCTGCTTTGTATTTTTGTATTGGGTGTTTTGGGGTTTTGCTGTGGGTGCTGCAACCTGGTGTTGTTGGAGATCCCCTCCTTTGTTTTGTCAGATTCGGTGATTGTCTCGATCTACATACTGATGTACACATTAGGTAAGTATTCTTGTTTTGTGATGAAGACAGCCATTCAATCACAATCCAGAGTTATTTCAAGTCTTCTCTCATGAAATGTTAAGAATATCACACCAATATCTAAATAAAAGAAAGGGGAAATAAACCAACAAAATCAATGGGCGACCGGTTCCGACTTAGGACGGCCATCTGTAACGCCAGTAAAATACAGTGTTCTTACCCGGATTACATGCGCAAAACCTTTCCACTTTTCCGATTTCCCAGAGTTTTCGAGGAACGCACAATTGTGGTGTACATCAACCTTCTCGCTGAAAGTTGAATCATTGGGTTCATCTTTGAGTTTTGTTGTTGGTGCTGCAAGACCCCGTTGTTGGAGATTCCCTCCTTTTTCTTACACATACAGCATGACAAAGGGACCAAAGAAACACACAGATGGATATGTAAATGGATATAAAAAACCGTAGGTATATGAAATACAGTCTGTGCTCTGCCGACTGTAGCGAGCTTGTGCATATGATCACCCGAGGTGTCCGACTGACATTCAGAGAGCACAGGTGGTCATCATGGAGTCCTGTCGTCACAGTCAGTCAGAGTGCAATTCTTAAGAATGCGCTGATACAAGGCTGTACATTGGTCCAGTACCATGCCAAGTGTCCGTCTGGTGACAGAGGGACCATATCCACTGTATAAAAGGCGTTCGATGATTCTAACACAATTGTAATTCTGTCTACATTTGATCCTTCTTATTTTGTCAATTATGTCACCGTAAAATGCAGGTTGTGAAATACACATAATGCACGATAATTCATAAATACGTAAGAACCACAGTTATTTATTTGACTTCTGAGGGCAGGCACCCCTTAGGCAAACTGGACTAATAAAAACAAAACGAATCACGCATTTTTCGACTCAGAAGCATCCGAAGTGTTAACATTGAGTTATTTATTTTTCTAATGTTAAACGTCTTCAAATTCATTAGCATCAATTTAAAAGCAGATACATGGACCAGACATGCACGTTTCGGGTATTTAACCCTCGTTAGTGATCCTCAATCATGGCTTAAATTTGTGAAAATTATATTCAAAATAAACCAAAAGACATAGCAAGATGGGAAACGAAACTTAGCTTCTGACTTCAACTTCACTTACAGATACATAAACGATGTGTTGTCCATCAATAATCCAAAATTCGCGAATTACCTCAGCAGAATCTATCATTCGGAGCTTGAAATCAAAGAAACTACAGAGACAAATAATTCAGCATCCTGTTTGGACATAATGCTGTCCTACGACACTGATGGTCACATGAAAACCTCACTCTATGACAAACGTGACGACTTCAATTTCAACATCACAAACTTTCCTTTTCTGAGTAGCATCATCCCTTCATCGCCTGCTCTTGGCGTGTTCAGTTGATACGCTATGCCAGAGCAAGTACCAAATATACAGATTTTATTCTGAGAGCTAGGCGTCTTTCAGATAAGCTTCTCAGTCAGGGATACGTTTGTGACCGACTAACATCGTCACTGAGGAAGTTCTACGGTCGATATGGGGAACTCGTCATACACTATGATGTCCCACACTCCAGAATGGTGGATGATATTCTGTCGTAGACCATTTGTACCGTCCAACCAAAGATTATACTTTATATCTTCTTAAATGGAAGTAACCGGATGTGACAATTCTACCGACTTGAAGCGACGGATGTTGCATGCAAACAGGAAAAGCTAACTCTTCCTGCGCACCTGGTCTCAGTCCCATTTTGGGAGTTCGCTTCTTTTCATATGGTGGAGGTTTTTCTTTGTTTGCTTTCTTGCACTATCCTGATTTTGTATGCCTTCGGTTTATGATTTTCTGAATTATCGATTTTGTACTTTGTATTGGGATATGGTCATTATCCATATTAGTCAAGCTACAGGACCAAGGTTTCAGTAATTTAAGAAAATTTTGTTAACAGTAATTTTTGACTGCGTTTGAAGAAACGATCAACCGAAATTGATCGAACTTGGCTACATGTGTCCTCTGGAACTCCTGGTCCACCAGCAGTGACACTCACCAAGTGGTACAAATGTTAAAAGTCTTCAAATTCATTAGCATCATTTAAAAGCAGTTAAATTTACAGCATGGACCAGACATGCACGTTTCGGGTATTTAACCCTCGTCAGTGATCCTCAATCTAAACAATGAAATATGGCTAACATTTGTGAAAATTATGTTCAAAATATACCGAAAGAAATAGCAAGATGGCTGGGATATTATGCTACAGGACCAAACTATACTCTTTTTTTCTGAGTTTTCTCACTTGATGAAATTTTTCTTCCTTTTGTTCTCATTCTCTCTTTCCAATTAGGTCATATCATGTTTGTTTCTCTGTTGTTGATTGAACTGATTGTGTATTTTCATGCCTTACTGGAGACTACCTGACAGAAAGAAGTGAAACAAAATAATTACTATGATTCAAGAATACATAACGAGACAACTGATAATTGGGTAACGGAAGCTACTGCAGATGTCACCATTCAAACGGAGTTGAAGGGAAATGATATAGACATTTTAAAAGGATGGCCAAAATCGATGAATTACATCAGAAATAGATATAAGTTAGACAACAATTTGATACCAATACTGAAAAAAAATTATGTAATACTTAATCATATGGTAGAATAAAAAGATATATGCGCAAACAAATAACAAAATATTGATATAAGCATGCATATTACATGCTACTATGTACATGTATATGTATGATTTCATATACTCGCTCATGAGAATCATTGGGATTTTGCTTCTTTTCATGTGGTTTTTGTTTGTTTGCTTTGGTTTCTGTTTTATCCTGATTTTGTATACCTTTCTGATTTATCGATTTTTTTTACTATGTATTGGTACATATATATGGTCATGTCCAATATTATTATTAATCAAACAACAACAAATTATAAACAAAGTAAAACACACAAACGGAATGTGAAAGGAAATGTTGAACGTCTTCAAATTCAGTAGCATCATCTAAGAACAGATAAATGTGCATCTCAAACAATCCGTTTTAAAATGGCTCATTAGTATCCGAAATGTACAAAAGCAAGTAAACTAAAGCAAAAACTGTTATTTCATCTATATTATCTACTTTGACTTCTTTGGTTCAATTTGGATTTTGATCTCTTTAGGGAGAAGTTGCTTTATCAAATTAGGATTTTACTTTCTTTTGTCGATTGTGTGTTGTCGATTGTGTTTCCTGATATTATGACGGTTAAGAGTCTCAGTTGTCTTTATTGTAGATGGCGCCTGGAAAATTCACTTTGGCTTTACTCAATCTGTTTGACAAGAAGTACTACTGACGAGGATTCAATATATCCGAAACACGTGTCTAGAACAATAAAATTAATAATATAGAACATATATTTCAATATTGACAATTTAAGATGACTTGATACGGAAAAGTTGGACCACTTCCGTGTTATTGATAAGCTAGGTAGACTGAAATAATTAGATTATGAAGAAATACCTCGACATGTTTTGAGTTATACGACTAACAGATTCCACGTAGAATAATAAACATCTGCCTTATAAGACCAATTTGAAAAGACAAATTGAAATAGAGTTATACTAGCTCCCCCCCTTTTTTTCTATAATGGTCAGCATACGCCACTAAGATGAGAATCAAGCCAAAATATCATTTGATGCAAAGTGCGTCGTTTATTCAGTTAAGGCGATACTAAAGGTAAAGTTAGGGCCGGAAGAGAAGTTCCGGGTAATACAACATAACACAATAAAACATTATGGCGCAATGTCTTTCCTTTCTTTAAAGTCTTTGAAAAAATGTGATCTCAACTTTAACAAATTCTTGAGTAAAATATGTATTTAAAAAAAATAGTAACAAGATGATGAGTAAAAAGGTGTAAACATTATATAATGCTTTGCTGTTGCTATTGTGCAACAAATGAAACACAAGAGGGGATTATTATGCCCCTACCACATGAACACACTGGCGTTGTTTGTTGAACGATGAACGAACACTCATATATATGGTAAGAATGAACAGCAAAGGAACACAAACTTAATCACTAGTAGCTTTCTGCTACAAATAGAATGGGGATTATTATGCCCCAGACACAAATACACTTCTGCTACAAGTAGAATGGGGATTATTATGCCCCAGACGCAAATACACTCAATATAGCACATAATCATTGAAACGGGTTGGTTTTGAGGTATTCCGTTTAGGACGTGCGGAGCAGTCGGACGGTGAGTCTTCTGTGAAAACTTGTTCATGACGTGGGTGTTCCATAGGGACGGTTGAGTTTTGAGGCACATCTGGCGGAGAACTAATTGCAACCGGAATGTTGGGAGGTTCAGGCAATTGAGGATTCAAAGGCGGTGTATCTGTGTGTGTGCCTGACGCAACGTCGGATAAAACTTCCTCCTCATCAGATGAATCATTATCACGATGATGTTGATTGAACGGTATATCGGGTACTTTGTAGCACTGTCTTTTTGACTCTATATGAGGAATTGCGTAATTGATCGCCTTTGAATTTGTGAACATTGCACCAATTCTGATCAGCAGAGGTAACAAGGTAACGATCGCGCGCTTGAGATTTGTTTCGGTCGCTATACAAATACACAAGATCGCCAACGTCAATGCAGGAAGAATCGGTGATCACAGGGTTCGGTACTTTAGAGCGTTCGCTATACGGATGGTTTGTTGTGCG
The DNA here is from genome assembly GCA_028142955.1 of Pinctada fucata. Lineage (NCBI taxonomy): Eukaryota > Metazoa > Mollusca > Bivalvia > Pterioida > Pteriidae > Pinctada > Pinctada fucata. The sequence continues at coordinate 14,407,336 of AP027105.1, forward strand.
GTTTTGGTGTTGTTGTTCAATAAGTATGCGATCCGATATCGGAAGTTGTTCGTTTGTGAATTGATCCCTATGAGTCAGCATTTCCCTAGCTGAAAGACCTCGGTTCCTAATCTTTGAATTTAATGCAGACACCGCAAGGCTCAAAGTAACAGGAGTTACATGTTTTGACAGCGGATCCATGCGGATTAGTTGGTCCTCGAGCTCTTGGATGGCCCTTTCAGCGACAGGATTTTTGTTCTTATTCTTAATGCGACCAACTTCTACTGCGATACGGTGCTTTTTCAAAAGCTCATCATTCACGAGAGACTGGAACCCGGGTGCCGGGTCTGTGCGGATAACGGCAGGTGGGCCGTCTAAAGGGCGAATTTCAATGCACGACATGAGGAGCGCATCCCGAAGGGTATCTCTCTTTTCGTCATTAATGATTGTAGCTACGGTGTATGAAGTAGAGCATTCTCTAAGAACAAATATCATTTGTCTTTCCCTACGAAGGACATCAGCCGCAAACGTTATACCAACTGCTTCTGGAGCATCGGAAGTAGACTGGGACACAACAGTTTTTGGGGTATTACGCAGAGCGGCACACTGAAAACAGGACGCTGAGACAGACTTAACGGCATGCTCTAAGTCGAGTGCGTAGAAGTATCTGCTGACAACTGTGTGAAGTTGGAGTGAAGACGGATGATTCAGACGTATGTGCAGGGACATCAATATACCGTGTAAGACATGCCGCGGAATAATAGTGCATTGGCGGGACGGTGAAAATGGTACGTCTCTTTTCACGACCAGGAGTCCATCTGGTGCTAATGATGCGACTTGTAAGTAGCGCTTTACATCCCGAATGTCTGTCATCTTTTTAGATGGCCTTGTACCCTGTCGTAGGTGAGCACAAGTTCGCCTCAGGTCTGGACACTCTGATTGTATTGTACGCCATGCGGATCGAGTCGTGAAAGGAAGCTTTGAGGTACCATCTAAAATGTCGTCAACAGAGATAGAGGTACTACGAACGACACATTCTTCGGTTTGGCGTACAAAGGAGCAAATCTGACATGATTCATCCTTACATTCGTTCGCATTGCGACTTGAAAAGTCAGAGGGAAGGATGGCGCTGCCTTTGACGTGTCGAACAGACATTTGGTAGCGGCTTACTACAGATAAAAATGTAGAGACCCGGGGGCTGACTGAGAATTCTCCTCTGCAGAGTTTCTCAAAGGCCAGGACGCACGGTCTACTGTCAGTGAGTATGCATGCAGGTTCAGTTGCCTGTTCTATGTATGGGCTGAAGTGTTTAACAGATAGAGCAATAGCTAGTGCCTCGATTTCACATGGGATCCATGATGCTTGTCGTCCTCTTAGCTTTGCACTGAAAAAGCCGCCTAACAAAAGTTTATCTCCTCTACCAAGGTAAAGGGTTGCACCAATGCCATGATTTTTCACTGCGCCATCTGTGACAATCCATAAAGTATCACTTGGTCTCGGTAAGTGAATTGTGCTCGGGGATGCAATGGCACTTTGAATGCGTTTGAATGCTGAAAGTAGGTCATCGGACCAAGAGAGTTGCGTATTTGACTCCTTTCCAGCAATTGCGTTGTCTAACGGCGAAGTAAGAGGTGCACAACCAGGAATGACTCGGCTGAGAACCTTTGTAGCCCCGATGAAAGAGCGTAGGCCAGAGACTTTTTCAGGAGGTGAACACGTAGAGAGAGTAGCTACCCGGTGGGGACTTGCGGTAAGAGATCCTGAGCGCCAGATCCATCCAAGAATATTAGTTTGTGTAGGAGCAATTGTTGTTTTAGATGCGGATAAACGCAGGCCACATTCCTTTAGAGCTGCTAATACGCGCTTAAAATTGTTTCGGAGTTCTTCTGGAGAGTTTCCACCGCAATATAGGTCATCGGCGAGCTTTACAACGACCCCTTCCTCCAATAAATCACCTAGAACACGGCACATCAATTCCTCTAGTGCTGTTTCGGAGCCTGGCATTCCCATAGCTGAGCGTGTGTATACACGAACTCCACGAAAGGGGGTGACTACACCACAGTACTTCAGAGATTCTCGAGATAAGGGGATTTGATAAAAGGACTTTGTGAGGTCAGTAACAGCAATGTATTTCCATTGTCCAATCTGCCTTAAGATGCCATCCACATTTGGCATGAGCGAGGGTTGGGGCTTTGTATAACGCCCAACATCAGCAAACGCAGTAACAAGTCGAAATCCACCATCTCCCTTTTTTACTAGAAAGGAGGGATTTAAGTATTCGACGGTTATGCCAAGGTCTTCTGGGCGTTTGAACACACCTTTGGCTTCAAGTTCATTAAACTTATTCTGTAGTTCGACGAGTTGATTTTTCGAATATTGTGGTACGCGTCCTTTACGTTGTGGTGGTTGTACTGGGCCCATATTTACGACTGCCTTGAACGGACCAGCTTTCCCATTATAACCAGGGAAGTCAGGATCGAAAACAATATCATACTCGGATAGAACAGCTTGGAACGATTGTTTCTCGTGTGCGGAGAGCGTGTTATTCGGGTCAAGTGCAACTTGCGCTGAAAAGGGTGCCCTTGACGAGATAATAGGAGCCTTAGTAAGTGTTGACAGACCATCATTGATGCTGTTTGCTTGTAGCTCATCCTTATCAAGCACTGTACGAATCTGACAAAATTGTGTGTGTCTTTTTACAACAAGTGGCTCATTTGTAAGATTCGGAATCCGTATCTTATGTGCTACGCTATGTACGATGTCCGGTGATGGCCATATGCAATCAGAGTTTAAGAGAGGTTCTTTCAGAACACGTGGTTCAACTGAAAAGCAGTGATCTTCGGGGAAATCGGAAGGTAAGTCTACTTCGATAAACTCACCAGGCCATAAAGTTGTAGTACGAGGTAGGCTTATCGCATGAGCACGGCGAATGGAGTGGCTCTTGTTTGATGAAACTGGAGATCCATAGATATATTGGTCTTCGTCTTCTATGAATATCTGACGATTTTTCGGACGTACTGATATATCATTGGCTTCCATAAATGGAATACCGGCAAGTATGTCAACATCTAGGTCATCTACGACGAGACCCTCGAAATATAGGCTATGGTGGTCCCTTGTGAAGTGTAGCCTGGTTTCTCCAACTACCTTTAGAGGTGAGTGACCATCAGCTTGATTTGCGGACTGTGAAGAGCTTGATATTTGTTGCATTGAGTTTTATTGCTAAGGAAGTGCGAATCATATTTCCAGTGGCTCCTGAGTCTATAGTCAAGCGCACATGGTGATGTTTATGAAATGTGTCAAGGTAAGGAGACTGACGAATGCTTACACGATTAGCATGGAAGCTAGGTGGTGATTGTGCATCATTTGCTGACAACGTGTCATCATCCGATTCATCGGTATCTTCCGAACCTGCGATTTGGCGGGCTGTGGCAAGGTACTGTCTATCTGGCTCGGGTAAGAATTTACAGCGACTAAGGAAATGTTGGTCATTTCGGCCTGCCTCTTTGCATAAAGGACACTGGCGCGTAGTACCGGTACTAGTGCGTGAAGAACTTTTAGCTGCTTTGTGATGTTTAAATTTCATATTAGAAGCAGCAGAGCGTAAGACCTTTGCATCATCCAAGGTTTGTATTTCTTCAAGAAGGTAGCGCTTGACTTATCTCCGGTTTTATCGATGCTAAGGTGCGTGAGCGCAATTCTGTACCATAGCGCTACTTAACAAGCTTTGGGAGTGCAGGGTTAAGCAACCGAAGCCAAGTGAGTACAACTAGATTTTGAATTGTAGGTGAGAGTTCTTCATCCTCCCCTATCATCTCTCCATCATGAGTGATGCCCCCATCCTGTTTGAGTAAGTTGTCTTCTATGAAGGCCATTAGGCGCTGATAGAGGTCCTCAGGCTTTTCGTCGGATAAGAGCTTAATGTCATTGAAGTCTAAAAAGTGGCCACCTGATGACTGAAAACCGTAGTGTAGTCTGATAACTTGCCATATTTGATCAAGCGATGTTGAATTCTTCACAATTGTGTTACGCGAGATTATAGGACAGAAGTTTGCTACTTGACCGAGCATCAGATCCAAGATTGTCGACTTTTGCTCTTTAGTTTTACGTTGCGCAGCTGGAACGTCCTCACCGTCGTCCTGAAAATTACGGGACGGTGATGCTTTGGTCTTCTTTGGCCAGGTAGATGTTAAGTATGGAGCAAAATTGTTATCAAGTGACAGGGTGTATAGCATATTCTGCCGCCAATTCTCAAATGAGTTTATAGTCTCATTCTTTGTGAGTAACCATTGTTTGGGGGCCCTTGCATTCATATTTGCCATTCTAGTGGACTACAAACTTAACGACTGTACAACGACGTTTTACGACTGTGCAAATTCGAGCTGACGGTATTGTTGGCTGTAAAGAATGCACCTTTCTGCACCCCGATCCTCCAGACTATGTTCTGATTGATAGAAACGTGAGTAGGTCCTGCTGCCACCACGCCACTAAGATGAGAATCAAGCCAAAATATCATTTGATGCAAAGTGCGTCGTTTATTCAGTTAAGGCGATACTAAAGGTAAAGTTAGGGCCGGAAGAGAAGTTCCGGGTAATACAACATAACACAATAAAACATTATGGCGATAGTTTATAGCGAGCGGAGCTCGCCCTTATGGTAACGCGTATACACATATCTTATTGAGAAAATATGCTGAATCAAAGAATGAGAATGTACTTTCAAAAATTTTCGTCCCCTCGCAGACAGAGTTACTGCGGAGATGCTGAATATTGCCATTTAAATTTTTTTTTGACTCCAAGTAGACGTATATGTTATACTCGATTTTTGTTTATAAGTTAAATTTATTGAAAATATTTTTCGTAAATCAGGCAACGATAAAGCATCAACAAGGTGGCGTAACAACGGGAAATCCGACATTTCCGGTTTTAAACGAGACGTTTCGCTCTGATTGCTTTTCTCGTCTCGGGTGGTTTCGTACTGTCAGAAGTCGGAATATGTTTGTTTTTTCTTTTGTTCTTAAGTAATTTATTTTCATCTAGCCTAAACATTATTCTTACAAAATAAAAAAGAATTATAAAGAACCATATTTTTAAATAACCATATTTATGTCCCCTCCAAGCCTAGTTTCGCCTCTTCTTCTCTTCCGATTTTTCTCTGATCGACTACATTTTGTCAAGCGCAGAGGTGAAACCAGGCCTAGAGGGAAATTTTTAGGGGCAGGAGGACTGGGTGACTTATTTTTTGGTTAAAGAGACTGGAATTTGTCAAAAAAGGACGACTTGCCAAAATTATTTTCGCACCGAAATTCTCAAGTTTTGCCTATGCATAGCAGTCAGACCGAAGACGAAAAAACAGATAACACCGTCGTAGGTCTGCAAGTCGGACTAAGTAACAATGCAATCGCGAACCACCGCAAGACATATGACAGATTTTCAGGTTTATAGTTTACATGTACTATGATCCGAAACATCCTTAGGTCGATAACGTAGATAGACAAAAATATGAACCCGGAACCCCAAAGGAAACTTAGATCATCAAAGAGAAAGCTTGCAAAAAAGCACCAAAGGCATATCAATTACTCAGTCAATAATGATGAAAAATCGGATTGAATTATCCAAAATAAAGGCACAACGAACCTCTGATTCTTACAATGCCAATTATGTCTGTTCAACGAACGTCAGCAGGAAGAAATGAGGTCATAATTCGCATTAATTCCAACAACGGTAACAAGAAGTTAAGATCGACAGCATAGTATTTTGTTTATACATATTTCTACATATTCTCGTTATCTTTTTAGATATAATAGCTTTTTAAAGAAAGCTCGATTATTCACTTAAAAATCGAGCTCCGTGAGTGTTTGAACTAGTTAAAGAGTTTAGATTTGCATTATTCATCATGCTTTTAGATTATTCATGCTTTTAGATTATTCATGCCTTTAGATTATTCATGCTTCATCATGCTTTTAGATTATTTTTTCTTTAAGAAACTGAGGCAACATTTTCCTGTCCTTACTGCCTATAAAAGTAGTACAGTTGAAAACTACAGCCATTCAAGCTGTCAAAGATGGAAGAAAAGTTATGACAGTGGATATGCATATCAATGTTAAACGTCTCCAAATTATCAAACGTCTTAGAATTTATCATGTATGTTTGTTTTGATGCCTGACTGGTCTTACATTGTACTAGCTCTTTTTATTTTTATTCTGCTATGACCAGGTAAGGGAAGATGGAGAAAGGTTGTTGGGAAAACTTCCCCGTGAAGGGTTTGACAGTGTTTTGAATATTTTTCCCTGACATGGTCGCCACAACCCTTTCTACTTAGACATTACCTCAGACAGTGCATGTATTTTATGTATTTTCATTTTCGTGCCTGAACATCAACGGCGGATGCGGCTAGCCAACAAGGGATGCTTACTCCTCCCAGGCACCTGGTCCCACCTCTAGCTTGCTAGGGGTCCGTCGATGCTTAATTTTGTGCTCTATTGTGAGTGTTGTTGAAATTGTCGTCAGGATCATCTTTAACTCATTTGGTTACCGGTTGACGATACAGGTTGTAATGATGCCCCCCCCCCCCCAAAAAAATACGAGTAAAAAAAATGGGTTGGCATATTAATGGAGTGAAATTGAATGAAATTATACAAAACGTAGGAGCGTCGAGGTACCGAACTTTTCAGTACCTACAATGTGTGTTGAAGAAATCGTCAGCAGTGATAAATGATCAATTTTTTTTTCAAAAGTAGCATGAAGTACTTACTTTGCACATATTCATGTAAGTTGGACGTCGAGCTACATGTTTGCAATATTTAGGTTTATGCATATTTTGAATTTTTAATCTAGGATAGATTTTCACGTCCGAATTGCCGTGATGAAAATTGGGAGAACACATAAAAAAAGAAAATCGACACAATAGGCAATATTGAAACGGAAGAGCAAGGTAAGTAATTTCATCATGATGACTTCTTTGCAGAATCATGTAATTATAAAGCGTTATTTTTGGAAATTTCGAATTGTCTCGACTAATATCGATATTACGATTGCGTGCGAATTTTGATGGGAAGTTCTGTCCGATTGTACAACCGTAGTGAAAACAAGTATTAGCTTTCCAAAAAAAAATCTTCCAAAGTGGTCGATATCAACATAATCTCGTATTATTATTTTTCCATCGAAAATAGCTGAAAATGTTAAAATAAAGAGTAAAGCTATGCATGAAATTGACCCGTGGGAAAATTCCATCATTAAGACAAATTATCTTGACCAATCGAAAACCTTCCTGTATATTCGCGGGAAAATAAACGCAATGAATGCTGAGAGTTCCGATTATAAGAATTTGGGGGAAATTACGGGAAACTTCTAAAAGGTTCCCATTAAATTTTGTGACAACATGTACGCACGGTCTTATCGGGTTTTTGTGTTTTTTTTTTTTTTTTTTTTTTTTTTGCTTTTCGTTTATTTTATCGCTCATTAATTTCTTTGTTGCATTTATCCATTTGATTTTTGTTAGAAACATACAATCAACATCGTATATACCCTCAACGAGACCGTTACGGCACAGTCGGATGAACGGTGAGAATCTATAAGAAGCCAAAGTGTTGTCATGACGACATGTCTACACTTTAGCGCGACGACATCAGAATGTTTGTGTTTTCCACTGGTCATGAAAATGTTTATTTCTTGTTCATATTACAGAATTGAAACATATAAAAATCAATTTGGAACAGACAGCATATGAAAATCTAGTAAGGTCGATATCATGAAATTAAGTTAAGATTGTGGTTAAAACAAAAAAATTAAATGTTTAAAAAAATTAATACCCATAAGACAGATATTGCATCTCATGGTTGAATTTATGGAGTTTAATTTAACTTCAGTCTCTTTGCGTATTAATATTTGTTTCGACTCTGGGAGGTAATTGATCTGTTAACTGAAGTTCAAGTTCCCATGGACAACAAGATAAAATCAACACTTTATACATGTAAATTATGGGATTGGTTCTCATACTTTTGTATACTTTATACAATGTAGATAATAGCGTCGACGTCCAACATTAACTACATGGAAAACCGTAAGATAAAACATAACAAAATAAAAAAGGAAAGTCAATAGTTCATCAAAACAATACGAGTTTCAACGAAAATGACGTGTATTTAGACATATTTATTGAATTCATAAATCAACAGAAGTTGCTAATGATTCAATGATTCGTGTCACCAGAACAGTGCGTCAGTGATCAGTGTTTGCTATCATCTGTAAAGAAAGTGAGGATACTATGTTACAAGTCATTATCAGTTATTTTCACCATCAGATAGTACAAGTTTGATGTTGATGTATGGCATGGGTTCAAAACAGAAAGCGATCTCAATAACAATCAACAATACAAACAATCTGGAATACAACAAATAAGGATATAGTAAACATACATAGAAACGACATACCCAACCTTAGAATATTCAATTTGAAGACGTTTACATTTATACCACTTGGTGAGTGTCACTGCTGGCGGACCAGGAGTCCCCGAGGGCACATGTAGCCAAGTTCGATCAATTTCGGTTGATCGTTTCTTCAACGCATTCTAAAATTCTGTTATCAAAATTTCATGAAATTTCTAAAAAGTGGGTCCTGTAGCATCATATCCCACACATCCTGCTACGTTATTCGGTACACTTTTTGGACATAGTAACTTTCATACTTTTTTGGCATATTACATTGTTTAGATTTAGGATCACTGATGAGGGTTATGAACCCGAAACGTGCATGTCTGGTCCACGTTGCCAATTTATCTGTTCTTAAATGATGCTATTCAATTTGAAGACGTTTACATGTATCAGATTTACGATTTATTAAAAGAATGAAGGGGATCTCCAACAAGACCCTGTTGCAGCACCAACAGCAAAACACCAAAACAACCGATGCAAAAACACAAAAGACGAGCATTTGTATCTATTTCCCTGCTTTCTAGCAACACAGCCAACGGTCGTTGTTATATCATGTGGTTGTGTCCCGATGTTGTAAGTGTGGGGGAATCCTGATGGAGATATCTTGCATATCATAGAGCCATGCAGGCTATTTACAAAATTATTTTGGTGAGCCGTGAAAAATGTTCTTTTTCGCATCGAGATGTACGTCTGTAATCCATAAAAAAAGCGCGCTATCTCTAAATTAGTTATAAGTTGTTATAATGTACTTTTCAAATTTTAGTATACTAGATTCGATATTCTACCCAACCTTTGACAACATTTGTCTGTTTTGAACAGTTTTAGATTATGCGGCGTCACATGATAACATCTGAGTATCTATTTGTCTATAGGTTGATTCTGGGTATCATTCATATATCGTGAAGTCTTTCATATTTCAATAATATGATATAAATATCCTCGATGTGTCAGTATTTTTATTGGAGTTTTTTTTTCTTTGCGCGTGTTGTGTTTGGGATCTTTTCCTTCTCTCAAAATTTGAATTAATCTCCCCATAATTTTTCCCACAGGTTCTAGAGTTTATATTGTACCAGTCTTACAGGTATCTTCAAAGCATCGATCGATCATATTTTCCATCGCAGAAAGTTCAGGACATCATGCGCAAATAAATAACGATAATCTTTGTACGGTTTTAGATCTTAACGCAACAATTAAATAACTATACTAATTAATTATGAAAGAAGAGAATCAGCAGCACATCTGATTACCTAAAGTTACGCGGACCAACTATTTCATCGGAACAATTGTATTTCATTTTATGTGCAAACTTTCGTATTGAATAAATGTCGGCAAACTCTAAGCTTATTTACGTTTCAGTCTTAAAAGGCTGACAAATAGTGCATGTTTAAGAGTAAGAAACCTTCATTTTCTAAAGGATTGACAAATGATAGACACTCTTGGTTGACAAATAGCGCGACATTGTCTTTGAATCTGTACTACCTACTTAGTAGTAAAATGTTTTAGAAGAAATGACAAAGAAAGTAAGGGGTATCTAGCAGAACTCTATTACAACCCAATAACACAACATCCAAACACAAAAAAGTTATAAAACACAGAAGGGGCAATTACAAGAGACACAAAAAGGACAACTGTTACTAAATATTAAAGATAAAAATCTACATCAATACATTAAACACACGAACATCGAGATTGAAATGTTTCGTCCTGTTCAGAATTTGATTACAAACGTTACTGTTTACTCGAAACAAAACCTTTCTAATTTCAGTCGGCGCTAACTATTATTCTCCACTAAAGTGTTTTTTATTCTTTGTCCTCTTGTTGAATTCTTTAATATGCACCCTGCCTCACTTTCTCTTGTCCGTGAATCCTTTGTTTCTTATTGTTATTGCGTAAGATGAGTTCTTGTTGTTAAGCTTGTTGACCTATCAAAGAAAATTCCTTTTAGTTCAAGGTCCTGTTTTTCATCTACCAAAACATGTTTTGTATCAAATATCCTCTCTGAGAGCAAATGGAATTTATGCAATTGATAGACTCTTTTCAATGTGTCGATGAGGTACTAACAAGAATACTTATACAGTAAAAACTTCCGTTTTCACTTTATATCTCTTACATGTACATGTATACTACTTTTGAACGGTCTTTCGGTACATGTTTGGTTATAAGTTTCACATTTTTTGACCATATTACATTGCTTAGATAGAGGATCACTAATGAGGGTTAAGTACCCGAAACGTGCATGTCTGGTCCATGCTGCAAATTTATCTTTTCTTAAATGATGTTATTGATATACATGTAAACCAAATAAAATATCAGTTGTTAAACAATTTGAAGACGCTTAACAACTGATATTTTATTTGGTTTACATGTATATCAAATATTTATGATAGATAGACGGTTTGTTCTACTAGTGACATAAATTTCTTTGATTTTTGTGTAAGAATTCAGTATGGACAAAGCCAAACCCCCCCCCCCCCCCCCACCAAATGCAATCACACAGAGTGGACAAGAACGGTGTGCCTTTTTCTTTGGTCATTAAGTGCGTTTAGTCCCGGGTATTTATGCCTGTTTGTTGGCCTACTTCCTTTTTGTGTGTTGTTCTTTGTGTTGAAAGGCGTTTGCGTTGAGTGTTGATTGTTGATTTTATTTATTAGTTTAAAATGTATATACCATAGTCGTGTTTGTTATCAAATGATTAAGAATTAAGTGCTGGAAATGAATATATTCAGAAAATGCAATAACATTTTGGAATAAAGATCTAAAAATGTTAAAGTGGGACCCTACTCGAACCGTTTTTTTTCCTTATATGCAGCATCCTGCGTATAACGTTTTATTGTGGCTTGTGGCGGACGAGCTAGTGTATTGAAAAACACAGACAAAAGATCTTAAATGTCGAAAGAAACAAAAAATGGTGCAATCTATCAATGTCCACACCCATCGTATAGTATAATTTCTTAGTTGAAAATGTGATGAAATTATAGGGGGACCCTTATATTTGGAGCTATATATTGATCATTTATAAAATTGTATACCTGTATGTGATTTTTTTCACCATCTGTATACATTATCTTATGAAATGATCCAATATGAAGAAATTCCATCTGTTGTTCTTTGCAAAAAATGGGATATACTATATATTTTTTGTCGAAAATATGAGAACATTATAAGGGGGTACCCTTATGTTTGGAGCCATACCTTAATCTTTTCAAAAACTGTGTACCTGTGTTTGATTTTTTTCTTCATATACATACATAATTTTATAAAATATTACAAAACGAAAAAAAAATCATCTGTTTTTTTATGCAAAAAGTTGGATTTATTATATATTATTGGTCAAAAATGTTATGAAAGTATAAGGGGGTACCCTAATGTTTGGAGACATATCATACTAAGATTAATGTCAGAATAACATTTTATGTGTTGTATTTCTTCTATATAATTTGTTATCATGAAATAAAACAAAACAAATAAACATATTCTTATCATTACTGAATTTGAAAGTACACCACTTGCATATATTACAACAATTAAATTTGCAGCAAAAACCAGACATGCACGTTTCGGGTACTTAACCTTTATTCTAATATTTCGCTTTATGGGTTTTAGTAGTTACGTCGGAAATATTTTATGTAATGGGTAGGTTTTCTTTCTCCCATTGGTGATTATGATGACTGTTATGGCCCTTTCACTTCCCCTCCTTTCCACTTGAAGGCTGAATAAAGGGCTTTTAGCTTTCAGACATACCATATTATATAGGTTCATAATCCTTAGCTTCAATTACGACTGATGAAATATAAAAACGTCAGTAAGAAGCGACGAATATATATTCAAACAAATCTTTTGATCTCTATTAATGAGATTCTTCCTTCGATTGGCAATGAACGGTTGTCGTGATAGGATAGAAAAATGACACCAATCCTGTAACCATTGGAAGAAGAAAGTTTAGAGCATATAAAGTTCGTTAAGTCATGATTAAAAGCCCAAGCATCTACAAAGTTAGTTTTAAAAAGGACTTTTTAAAAGCTTAACGTGTCCAGACATTTCAGAAGTAACATTATTAGCTAGAATTGGTATCCCTAGGTGCTTTCAATTTCGAGGGCAACTAGTCAGCCAAGCCTTTTCCCTAATCAACAATACAAATAATACGGAGGTGTTCCTTCTAACTCTTGAAGAAAATTTCAAACCAATTTTCACTTTTCAGTGAACGAAAGTGTTTGCATGTGATACTGTGGGCATTCCCATTGAAACCATGTTTGAATTTATTTTTTTATTTATAAATGGATATTCCCTTTTTTTATTATTTTTTATTCCCTTCACAAAATTAGAATCTCAAATTCTGAATTTTGAAAATCTAGCTCAGTGATTGCACTTTATTGGCTTGATATTTTTATATCAGCTTTGACAGGAATCTGCTCTTAATTAGTAAAGTAAGGATCCTTGTTTTTATCTACATTTTAACCTTCCGTCCCTTTACATTTACTTCATTACTGTCAATTTACTAGAAAAGGCAGTAAAAATGAAACTAATCCCACTACCACAAGAAGAAAGCTAAGAGGTATATGAATTGATAAGCTTCAGGCTTCTGCTGACAATGAAACGAAGCAAGGCATTCGAAGTAAAATGAAATGAATGAATCCTTGCACTTTAATCCTTGGTTATTAATTGACTATAGTTCCAGCCAACAGATGTGTATACTTGTCATTAGAATGCTCTTCTTCGTTTTCTGTTTTGCGTCCTCGTGATGGTAGGTGTTGAGCCAAAGTCATAAAACAAAACTATTTAATAATTTTCATTATATATATTAAATAAGATCGTTTGCTTATTAGATGTGTTTTCTACATTTAAGAGAATTTTTTTTTCATTTCTTTATATTTCATGTAAAAATACTTAAATGATTGAAGACATTGCATTATCTGTCATTCTTTTCTTGATTAAATTATGTTAATAATCAAATGAAACCAGTTTCTGTGAGATTCCACATAGTCACATGATATGAAACCGCAACTTTGTTTTATATGGTTGTTTGTATTTTTCCATAGTTGGTTGATAGCTGCCTCAATTTCAAATGACGCAAAACAGAATAAAAACCAGAAATGACATAAATAACCTATCCAACTTAAAGGTGTAAAAAGTTTTTAGTCAATGAATGTTTTAGCGAATATCAAAGATGTAAAAATAATTGCATCGGAAACTTTCTTTCTTACCCTCTCATTGCACAACTTCCTAATTATTCTGTCAACAATTTTCTGTTTTTGATTATTGATAAAGAAAAACAAAGTGTTAAATTAAGATTCTTAGCAACTAATGTACAACAAAAAAAAAAAAACAGTTCTAACATGGTATATTTAACGTTGCCATGTCTATAGTGAAACATATGCACAAAAATATAAAATTATATAGTAGATAAAAGATGGAGAATTGCCAATATTGAAATGTATGTTCTATTATCAAATTCTAGTGTATAGTACGTACATTTCAACAAGTCATATAAGAAGGGAGAAGATCTCCAACAAGACCCCGTTGCAGCACCTACAGCAGAACACCAAAACACCCGATGCAAAACACAAAAGACGAGTATATATAATATGAGACGGAAAAGAGACATACGACATGTAAACATCAAACACAAAAGACTACACATAAACCGACGAGACCAAAGGGCAACCGGTGCCGACTTTGGACGGCCATTTGTCACGCAAGTAGCAAATGGTGTGGTTATATATCATTACTAATGCTCGAAGCCAAAAGAGGAAATCCAAATACTAGACATTTTTCATCGTGACGAACTTCGAACTTCGTACTTCGCACATTGAAGAAAACGTGGCGTTGCTGCCGTTCGTGTATAAACTCAAAAGCGGAGCCATCTACATTTTGCTTAGTATACTCAATGGAATGGTATATCGGACTTCCTGTACAACTGGGGCGCTTTTTACGGCAACCAACTTATGAAATTAAAGTGCGAAGTGCGAAGTGCGAAGTTCGTCACGGTGAAAAAAGTCTAATATGAAATCATGGAGAGGGATAGTGTAATCTATCATTTTTCTAAATGAAGCTATTGAATTTTAAGACGTTTCACATCTATTGTGAGTGCTGTTGAGATTATCGTCAGGATCTTCTTTAACTCATTTGTACCACTTGGTGAGTGTCACTGCTGGTGGACATGTAGTCCCCGAGGCCACATGTAGCCAAGTTCTATTAACATCGTATGATCGTTTCTTCAACGCATTTGAAAATTTCTGTCATCAAAATATCTTGAAATTTCTAAAACGTGGTTCCTGTAGCATCATATCCCACCTATCCTGCTACGTCTTTCGTTACCTTTTTTGACATATAAACTGTCACACTTTTCGGCCATATTACAATGTTTAAACTGAGGATCACTGACGACGGTTACATACCCTAAAGGTACATGTCTGGTCTTTGCTGAAAAATTATATGTATTATAAATGATGCTATTAAAGAAGACGTTCAACACTTGACCTAACATTTCTGTCAAAAACCTGCAAAGGACAGGGCCCTGCTATCAGGGATATGCAAAATGTATTCCTTACTTTTAGAAAATTTCCAAATTTTGTACCGGAAAAATTAAAAACATTCTTCAAGTCAAGTGCAGAAACACTGTGAAACTAGGGAACGATATCATCGGATAATAAACAATCCACAAGCAGAGACAAGCAGAGATACCAACCTGGTGGCTGTGAATATTGAAATATATGCGCGCTATTATAAAATTTTAGTGCATTTCAACACGTTTCGTGTTATAAGTGATGGCTGGGGCCGAAAAAGAGGAAATACAAATAATGTGAAATCACGAAGAGCGAAAAGTTTAGACGATGTTATATCTAACACAGCGAAATACGCCCATAATGAGATAAAGAAGATCCTGACGACAATCTCGCCAACACTCACAATAGATTATCAAATTCAGCATCGACGGACCCCTAGCAAGCTAGAGGTGGAACCAGGTGCCCGGGATGAGTAAGCATCCCCTGTTTGGCTAACCGCACCCGTTGATGTTCACGCATGAAAATGAAAATAATATCTACAAAACATGCACTGTCTGAGGTAATGTTTATATAGAAAGTGCTATGGCGACGATGTCAGGGGAAATTAAAACACTAACGGTCGAACTCCTCGCATTTGAATTAAGATGAAGTTCAAAAAGGGAGAAAGCAACATATTTTGCTCTTGATTAGCGCATCGGTTGCAATAGGAGTATATCAAAATCATGTGACAAAGGTATGTAACTTCTCATGAATTGGGAAATAATCATCTTTAGATTGATGTCAAGTTCGTCAAATATTGAAGAATTCTGGTGGTCATCGTCGTTTAAAGATCCTATTCTAAACTACAATTTATATGAAAAGAAACCGGTTTTCCCCCAGACAAAGGACATTCGGTACGGGCACATGAAAGCACAAATTGGAAATAATGTACAACACATCAGTTCTGTCAGATAGTGAACATTACTAAGTGACATCTAAGTTCTAGAATGGATAAAAATATGATCCCATTTCTGCCAGAAACGTTTGTGCCCATTAACCTCATCGGAACGTCTTCCTTTGATGATTTCTTCAGATGTTAAGACTGAGGCTTTCCAAGCCCTATGTTCACGGTTGATATTGACGTTTGATATAAATCTTCAAGACAGCTACGCAAATAAGTTTGATGAAATGTTTTTATGGCCTTACAAAGGCGATAAATTGCGTAAAAATTTTTACAAAAAGAATGTGAAAAGTAAATCCATCCTTATTTATCCTACGGAACTTAGGCATCTTTCTCACGACATCAGTATATCTTGCTTTTGGAGCGGTTTCGTTTCTGCAAATGCATTATTTTGTTTTTCCCTTAAGAGTCTTTGTGTAGAATAATAGAAGAGGACCATTGGGAATACGGTTCGATTTATTTTCAGTATATGGTTATGCTCACCCCTAAACGAGTTCGAAAAAAATTGTTTTGTCATTGCGTCGGCTGAAAAGACATGTGAAACAAGTACATTTACTCCTGTCTCTACAAAACATACCCAGATACTTCACAGATACAAATGCACCAAAGACACTTATCAAAAATTGCCAAATAATGATGATAAGGATGATTCGGTAGCAGCACGCAAAGTAAAACACAGAGTAGAGACTTAAAAGAGACAATTGACTTGGAAGCATTAAACACAAAATACTAAAAATAATCCAAGGAGACCAATGGACAATTGGTGCTGACTTAAGACGGCAAATCTACCTCGTGCACAAGTAGCTAATTAGAAATTTAGCCTAAGAAATAAAACGATGGTCGTAAATGTTAAACGTCTTTAAATTCAATTGCATCATTTAAAACCTGATAAATTAACAGCATGGACCAGACATGCACGTTTCGGGTACTAAACCCTCGTCAGTGATCCTTAGTCTAAACAAATGGACATCGATGCATAAAGGCATAATGAAAATAACACTGACTACAGCTGAAAACTTCCACAGGATACAACTAACATCATACAATACTACTATAAAATAACGTGACATACAAATTATAAAAAGAAAAATATATCTTATTCGCGAAAACGTTTAATGAAAAAGTCTCGAGTACGGGTGTGCTAGCTTTTTCAAACTTGCCCAAAATACCGTTATATCGTTCACCATTTGCTGACCAGAAGGGTGAGAATAGTCGTTTACATATTGCTTAAATAAGTCAGTAGTTTATACCATAAGGGATGATGCAGTGTACTAGATTAATTGTCATTTAAGAGAAGACTTACATTACTGCTTGATGAGATCACCACGATATGCTTCAACTAGATATTGTTGGAAATCCCCTCCTTTCTTTTACGCAAATGAATTGAGGTCAATCATATGCAAAAGAAAGGAGGGAACCAGCAGCAGCACCCACAGAGAAATATGAACACACCCTAAAGCCCTGGTCACAACCCGCCGTGCGTTCTTTTTGGACGTGTGTGTGTGTTTATGGAGGCTACGTGCGCGTTTCTGAAGAAGGAAGTGGCAAGAACACGGAAGGAGTGCGTCAACGCACGTCGCACGTACGGTTATATGGGTGGTTATATACATCATAAAATGCGCAAAAAGTAAGGGCGCTTTACGTACTGACGACTTGCTTGCAAACTTACTTACACCGTACTTTCTCCCTAAGTCTTTTACGTTTTTGTTAGGATGTCGAATTTACACGTACTGCTAATGCACGGAGTCCAAACTTCCTTGCGTCGACGGTGCCTTGTACGTACTTTCAACGTTCTTACAACGTGCTTGTTGAACTTCCTGTTGAATCAGTAGACAGCACGCAGACAGAACGTAGCGAAAGTTCTGTATGCACTAAAACTGCTACGTCCTGTCTGCGTGCTCCAAAATCCGCAAGGAGGCCGAACGGGACACGTACTGATAACACAAGCACACCGTACGGATACCCAAGGTTTGCCTACGGTTTTACCTATTACAACGCACGGCGGGTTGTGGCAAATATAACAATGTTTAGATTGAGGATAACTGATGAGAGTTAAGTACGCGAAAAGAACATGTCCGGTCAATGCTGTAAATTTATCTGCTCTTAAATGAAGCTATTTGAAGACGTTTAATATTGTACCACTATGTGAGTGTCACTGCTGGTGGACCAGGAGTCCCCGAGGGCACATGTAGCCAAGTTTGTTCAACTTCGGTTGATTGTTACTGCAACGCATTCGAAAAATTTTGTCATCAAGATATCTTGAAATTTCTAAAACGTGGGTCCTGTAGCATTATATCCAACCCATCCTGGTTCGTCTTTCGGTACAGTTTTAGACTTTTAGTTATCTAGTCATTTGGTGACCTGGTAGGGAATGATATCATTCACTAGGTTTATACCGGGCGAGGCGAAGGCGAGTTCGGTATCAAACCTAGTTACCTGGTATCATCCCGTACCAGGTCACCAGATGACTAGGTATCGAATATACCCCACTGATGACCTATTTTGATAATTTTCATGGAGGGTTTAGACGTCATTGTCTGTACGTTACGGCGTCAACATGAAGGGTAACATTGTGACGTTACAAGGGGTCTGGTATTAAAGGCAAGGCATCCGGTATCAGATATACCACGTCTGACCGCTATCCCGGATTGCCATGCAAACTTGTCAGAGGTGGGGTAAATAACATTTTCACACTCTTTAGTCGTATTACATTCTTTAGATTGAGGATCACTGACGAAGGTTAAGTACCCGAAACGTGCATGTCTTGTCCATGCTGTAATTTATCAGTTCATAAATGATGTTATTGAATTTGAAGACGTTTAACATACAGAGAGGAGAGTCACAACAAGAGACACAAAAGGGACCAAATATAATAGGCATAAGAGGCACTTCTTCCTTAATTTTTAGTTTTGATACTTCTACAATAATCATTTTATGGACATGCAAGTCGGGTACATTTTCATTTGTATTATCATCCTTTTTGTTAAGTAAGGGACTCTGTTGCAGTGCAGCAAAGCACCAAAAATACCTGAAAGGAAAACAAAAAGTACGCCAGCACACAGCAAGAGAGTAAAAGAAACCTACGACACAGAAATATTAAACACAAATGACTACACATAAATCATGCTTTCAACATGTATTATTTTGTGTGTGTGTGTGTGAGAGAGAGAGAGAGAGAGAGAGAGAGAGAGAGAGAGAGAGAGAGAGAGAGAGAGAGAGAGAGAGAGAGAGAGAGAGAGAGCAATATTGAGCTCAATTAAGTAAGGACAAATTGTTAGTCTTGGTTGTGCAGAAATGAAGAAATGAGTAAAATTCTCTAATTATTTAGATTAGGCTCAGTGAAAAAAATTACTTAGACTTAAAGGGACAAAATAATCATAAAGTGACGGTAAAGCATCATACAAAGAAATGAAATCTGTGAAGACTTGCTGTATTTATTGGCAAAAGTCACGAAAAACGAGGAAAATATCGTCTTGATTAGAAACGAAATTCCGGTCGCTATAATAAGATAACCTTCAGTTTAGGCAAAATTACAAAAACATTTTCCTTATTGACGGCAGAGATGAAACAAATATGAAAGAAAAGAAAAGCATTTTTCAGTGCTATCATCTTAGATGACAGAATAAATAAACAAAATTCGGAAATGTTCCAACTCTCTACCTTCTTGAAGAAATTTTCAAACAAAATTACAAGTATAAGACACGTGCTTTGGATATTTAATCCTTATCGTTAATGCTTCCAGCCAAAGAGGTTTTCATAAGAGGCCTAAATTTATTTCACTAGCGCCCTCTGGTTTTATTTTAGGAATTTGAATTTGTGCATTTATTTTACAGAGAGTGCGCGTTTCAAAATTTCCTGTAGGGTCGATTCAGTAGCATATCCAAATAAAATCTATGTTATATGTAACATTGGAGCGATGGTGCTAAACTCCCTTAATTTCGATCATAGTTTTCGATTAAATGGCAAGTTTCCGAAATAGCAAAAAATATATATGATGTCAAATTGATAAAGGGCTAAAAAAAGCGACACAGCTGGAAAGAAGTAATTAATACACTTAACAAATATCAAGTCACGGGGAACAATTTTAACTACTGTGTTTATATAAATAATAGACAGTTACGATGGGTAGTTACATGTATCATGATGACAAATGTGGATAATGACTATATCCCGGTATACAGCACAAAATCGATAATTCAGAAAATCAGAAACCGAAGGCATACAAAATCAGGATAAAACAGGAACCAAAGCAAAAAAAAAAAACCAAAAAAAAAACAAAAAAAAACGAAAACCTCCACCATATGAAAAGAAGCGAACTCCCGATATGGGAGTAAGACCAGGTGCCCAGGAAGAGTAGGCATCTCCTGCTTGCATGCAACACCTACTGCTTCAATTCGGTAGAATTGTCACATCCGGTTACTTCCATTTCGGAAGACATAGAGTAAAATCTTTGATTGGATGATTCAATGGTCTATGATAGAATATCATCCACTGTTCTGGAGAGTGGGACATCATAGTGTATGACGAGTTCCCCATATCGACCGTAGAACTTCCTCAGTGAAAGTTACATGTATCATAGAGTTACATGTATCATAAAGTATATGTATCATAAAGTAACATATATCATTAAGATCTCTAATATCCTTATATTTATAAAAGCCGAAAAACTCATTATCATGTATGGAATATAAATTAAGTATTAGTATATTTCGGAACTCGTCAATGCCATGTCATCATGTCCTTTCTAAAGAGATAAAATGAGAAATAACAAGATTGATCGACAAACGATAATATTTGAAGCGATAATCTAGTGAATGAGTGTCAAACCAAAACCCCAAATTCAGAATTCGAAACTTGCAATCAATATTCATACATATTCTCGAAAAATTAAAAAGGGGTAGGGGAGGGGGGGGGGGGGACTGTGAACGCAATGGACTGATTCTTACGACTAAAAAAGCAGACGAGCAGGGACATGAAGGCAAACTCTATATAATGGACAACATTCAGAGTTAAGTGCAAGGCTAGTCATTACCCTATCTGAAAACGGGTTAATTAGTGTTGAAATTAACGACATTTCTTAATTCGAAATTATCTAGGATGGATCTGTGATCAAAAACTAAATCATTTCAAATAAAATAATTAGATGATTTATATCTATAACTTGCATGTTGTATTTGTCTACATTCCTTAAGGTCTTATAACGTTTATTGACATAAGGGTTTTTTTTTTTTGCTGAAGAAATGGTCGAACCCGAAGCTTCTTCTGTGTTCATTTAAAAAGAAAATATATTTAAATCGAATACACTGACGTAAATGCACTTTCACCCAACCTTCATACAGAAGAAATATCATTTTTTTTTTTTGGAAAAATACAAGAGAAAGAAAGGAAGAAAGGTTAGAATTTTCTACGCGCGTCGGTAGGGTAATAAATCTTTAAAAGAAAACTGGTTTCTCGTTTCTTGGAATTTTACCTTTTTGATGAAATATTTTGAGAAATGATCAATAAACATGAAAACGGAAAGTACAAAAAAAAATTAAATTGCAAAGTCAAAGCATTTACGGTACGAATTTGAAAGTTATTGCTTTTAATACAAAAATCAGTGTAATAATCATTATAAAAATAAACACACGTCTTTGATACTAAGAGTTCACAAAAATATCATTCTTTAGATATACAAATTGCAAAATTTCAATCGGGCCATTTCTTTTGTCTTTGTTAATATAATGAATTGGGAATAAGTTGAATTTTGAATATTGAATGATAATTCATTTTGAAAACAGTAATGTACAAGCCTTAGAGTTTTGTCTTCGTGATTAAGTCCTATAAACCTTAATGACCTGAAGTTCCCTATAATTTTGAAAAGTAAATAGACACCCAAATTGTATAAATAGTGCGTATATCTAAACAGATCCTAACGATAATCGTAACAGCACTCACAACAGAGCACAAAATTGAGCATCGACGGACCACCAGCAAGCAAGAGGTGGGATCAAATGCCCGGGAGGAGTAAGCATCCTCTGTTTGGCTAGCCGCACCCGCCGTCGATGTTCATGAACGAGAACAATATCTAAAATACATACACTGTCTGACGTTATGTCTATATAGAAAGTGCTATGGCGATCATGTCAGGGAAAATATTCAAAATACTTACTGTCAAACCCGTCGGGGGGAACTTTTTTACGAGCTCCAAACGGCAAAGGGCATATGTGTGACATAAATGAGTTAAAGAGATCCTGAAACTCACAACAGAGCACAAAATTGAGCATCGACGGATCCCAAGCAAGAAAGAGGTGGGACCAGGTTCCCGGGAGGAGTAAGCATCCCCAGTTTGGCTAGCCACACCCGATGTCGAATTTCATGCACGAAAACAATATCTAAAATACATACACTGTCTGACGTTATGTCTATATAGAAAGAGCTATGGCGATCATGTCCGGGAAAATATTCAAAACACTTACTGTCAAACCAATCGTGGGGAAATTTTTTACGAGCCCCACACGGCAAAGGACATAAGTGTGACACAAATGAGCTAAAGAGATCCTGACGACAATCTCAACAGCACTCACAACAGATTCGAAAACACGTGTATATGCAATTGTATGTTATACAGTAAGTGTTTTGAATGTTTTCCCCTGAAATATTCGCCAAAGCACTTTCTATATAGACAAAACATCAGACAGTCCATGTTTTGAAGATATACTGTTTTCATTTTCGTGCATGAACATCGCCGGTGGATGCGTCTAGCTAAACAGGGGATGCTTACTTCTCCCGAACACCTTGTCACACATCTAGCTTGCTAGGGGTCCGTCGTTTATCAATTTGGTGCTCTGTTGAAGAGAAAAATAACTGATAAATGATTTTAATGTAAAGTTAGTCAGATAATTTGTGGCAATACCGAAATTGGAAGAGTTTACGCACATGTAACAGACGTCCCGTTGACATATGAGATAAAAACAGAATAACAATAGATCAATACAAATACATTTATTAAAATAAGGTTTGCATTTCGATATAGTTCAATTTTTATCGCATCATGAAAGACACAATCTTCCTAATGCATATGCATATCTTGTAAATATCATATCAATATGATTATCTAAATGAATGCGGAAAAGTTTATGATGCAATCGAAGCTCATTCGGAGAGTGAGTTCGTCTGTAATGACAAATATGGATAATGACCATATCCCAATTCATAGTACAAAATCGATAATTCAGAAATCATAAACCGAAGGCTTACAAAATCATGATAAAACGGGAACCAAAGCAAACAAAGAAAACCCTCCATCATATGAAAAGAAGCGAAATCCCAATATGGGAGTGAGACCAGGTGCCTAGGTAGAGTCAGCATCTCCTGCTTGCATGCAACACCCGCCACTTCAATTCGGTAGAATTGTCACTTCCGGTTACTTTCATTTAAGCTGTGTGAGTGTGTTTCAGTTTGAAATTGAAGGAAGGAGGGAGATCCCCCACCAGACTCAACTACAGGAATTTTCAAACAATAATCTACCTCTGAAAAGTCGGGGGGGGGGATTACATTCCCGACAAGCTTTGCATTTAAACATCACTTACATGTAAACAAGCATGAATCGAGTTCTGGTGTATAATAATTCGCATTCAAAACATTCTTGAATCGGGAATGGGGAAGAAATGACTTTTCTCTTTCTTAGAATAGATCAAATTCGTCTGCTTATGTTTCATTTGCAGATTCAGCGTTGTCACAAGGTTCCCAACGTTATGTTGGAGTTAGGGGAATACATATTCAAATGAGAATGACATAACAATCCCATTTATACACTAATCATGGTCGATTTTAGAAAACTAAAACAGTGACAGGTGACAAGATTAATTCTCTCGATACTCCGAGATAAGAAATTATTTTAATTCCTTTTTTTCCCAAATGATGAATATTAAATCAACACGTGTATATGGGTCCGCTCACCGCTTTTTAGAGTAAACCCAAAATGTCCAGGGTGGAAAAGCTGAAATAGGGGAAATTGAGTGGTTTTGAAAGGTGGGTTGAGAAGACCATTATGAAGATAGTCTATAATGGTAAGATGCATATTGTAGAGTATGCCTGCCTTGTGTAAGAGCAATAAAAAGTTTAGGTCACATGACTTATTTAGTCTAAATATAGATATTTTAAAAGGCGTACCGGATTTTCCCTGTTTGACAAGACTTCATAAGGGAAAATATGAAGTTTTGGGGTTTTTACACATTTTTTGAGTTACATGTGTTCGAAATTTTTAAAATTCGGCTAGAATGGGGTATAAGATAATAGCTTTAAGGAAATATTAGCATTATTTCTGAAATTTTTCCAGGAGACCAGAAACAATACACAGAAAAATGGCAAAAACCATGAATTTTAGGCCAATTTTCTGAACCTTTTTCAGCAAAATTGTATGATATTTATTATATATAGCAATCTTAACATGACCTTGAGACTAGTATCATATAAAAGCTGTAGATATAACGAACAGATTGATATGTAGTATAAAAATGTGAAATATATAGAAATAAAATGAGATGACGTCAAATTATGTATGATTGCGCAATATTTCTGTGCCGCATGACCGGGTAAGAGAAACTGGTGAGCGGACCCTAATAGAGTCGAAGACAGTGTCGCGACAAGAAATTTTGTTTAAAAAGTTCTTGGAAACCATATATCACAAAATACTACAAGGCATACAGATTAAAAAGATACCAATATCTTATATGTAAATCTTCTGGTAATTATCCTTTGAATGTTATAAAAGAGCAGTAACGGTTTACGCAATGTCGAAAATGAAGGGAAAAAGGGTCCATTCTGTGATGTCGAAGGGACCTTTGCGCGGCATATTTCTGGGAAGGTATATGCGTTACGACACTATGTAGTATATCAATTTGTGCAAAAAGTCAAATTCTATCATTTTATCAGAAAACAAAATTGAACGCTAACATAGGAAAAATTATTAGGGTCCGCTCACCGCTTTTTAGAGTAAACCCAAAATGTCCAGGGTGGAAAAGCTGAAATAGGGGAAATTGAGTGGTTTTGAAAGGTGGGTTGAGAAGACCATTATGAAGATAGTCTATAATGGTAAGATGCATATTGTAGAGTATGCCTGCCTTGTGTAAGAGCAATAGAAATTTTAGGTCACATGACTTATTTAGTCTAAATATAGATATTTTAAAAGGCGTACCGGATTTTCCCTGTTTGACAAGACTTCGTAAGGGAAAATATGAAGTTTTGGGGTTTTTACACATTTTTTGAGTTACATGTGTTGGAAATTTTTAAAATTTGGCTAGAATGGGGTATAAGATAATAGCTTTAAGGAAATATAAGCATTATTTCTGAAATTTTTCCAGGAGACCAGAAACAATACACAGAAAAATTAGCAAAAACCATGAATTTTAGACCAATTTTCTGAACCTTTTTCAGCAAAATTGTATGATATTTATTATGTATAGCAATCTTAACATGACCTTGAGACTAGTATCATATAAAAGCTGTAGATATAACGAACAGATTGATATGTAGTATAAAAATGTGAAATATATAGAAATAAAATGAGATGACGTCAAATTATGTATGGTTGCGCAATATTTCTGTGCCGCATGACCGGGTAAGAGAAACTGGTGAACGGACCCTATGCAATTGTATGTTATACAGTAAGTGTTTTGAATGTTTTCCCCTGAAATATTCGCCAAAGCACTTTCTATATAGACAAAACATCAGACAGTACATGTTTTGAAGATATATTGCTTTCATTTTCGTGCATGAACATCGCCGGTGGATGCGTCTAGCTAAACAGGGGATGCTTACTTCTCCCGAACACCTTGTCACAAATCTAGCTTGCTAGGGGTCCGTCGTTTCTCAATTTGGTGCTCTATTGAAGAGAAAAATAACTGATTAATGATTTTAATGTAAAGTTAGTCAGATAATTTGTGGCAATACCGAAATTGGAAGAGTTTACGCACATGTAACAGACGTCCCGTTGACATATGAGATAAAAACAGAATAACAATAGATCAATACAAATACATTTATTAAAATAAGGTTTGCATTTCGATATAGTTCAATTTTTATCGCATCATGAAAGACACAATCTTCCTAATGCATATGAATATCTTGTAAATATCATATCAATATGATTATCTAAATGAATGCGGAAAATGTTTATGATGCAATCGAAGCTCATTCGGAGAGTGAGTTCGTCTGTAATGACAAATATGGACAATGACCATATCCCAATTCATAGTACAAAATCGATAATTCAGAAATCATAAACCGAAGGCTTACAAAATCAGGATAAAACAGGAACCAAAGCAAACAAAGAAAACCCTCCATCATATGAAAAGAAGCGAAATCCCAATATGGGAGTGAGACCAGGTGTCTAGGTAGAGTCAGCATCTCCTGCTTGCATGCAACACCCGCCACTTCAATTCGGTAGAATTGTCACATCCGGTTACTTTTATTTAAGCTGTGTGAGTGTGTTTCAGTTTGAAATTGAAGAAAGGAGGGAGATCTCCCACCAGACTCAGTTACAGGAATTTTCATACCTCGGAAGATTCGGGAGGGGAGGGGGTATTACATTCCCGACAAGCTTTGCATTTAAACGTCACTTACATGTAACCAAGTATGTATCGAGTTCTGGTATATAATAATTCGCATTCAAAACATTCTTGAATCGGGAATGGGGAACAAATGACATTTTTCTTTCTTAGAATAGATCAAATTCGTCTGCTTATGTTTCATTTGCATATTCAGCGTTGTCACAAGGTTCCCAACGTTATGTTGGAGTTAGGGGAATACATATTCAAATGAGAATGACATAACAATCCCATTTATACACTAATCATGGTCGATTTTAGAAAACAAAAACATTGACAGGTGACAAGATTAATCCTCTCGATACTCGGAGATAAGAAATTATTTTAATTCCCTTTTTTCCCAAATGATGGAGATTAAATCAAGGATCTTTGTTAAAACAGATGGGGCTTCCCAGTTTATTATAGCGTGGATAGTCACATCAGTGTGGTGTTTTAAACCAAAACGATATGAGTTAAAACAGAAAGTTTAGTGTGACGCCCTAGCTTAATTTCGAAATTCCAGATAGTGAGCTGATCAACATTTCCTATAGGGACTATTCAGAGGCGTAATTAAATGGACAGTGTGGTATTTGGATGACTTTATACATGTTTAGTTTCTTAGACAGAAAGAAGCAGAGTAAGGTTTGACTGGAGTATTTGCATTTCGAAATATTGTCAATGTTTCGACCGAAGCCATTTTCAAGGCGACAAACCACATAACCACTCAAGCTACATTTTTGCATAAAGATTCGTATTATTATTAATAAGAGATAGGTCATCAACACATATCGAATCTTCTTACTTTAGAAGAATCAGAGTCTAGTCAATGGTGCTGTCGAGGGCGGGATCAATAAAAGGAAATAGGTTAATCAAATTTATATCGTGGTAACTAAACATCCTATGGTCAAAATCTAATTATTGAATTCTTATAATGACTTAACTAGAAATGATCCCCAGATTAATCTTAATGTAAAAGAATGAAAATGTCTCAAGTAATCATTACCTATGGCATCAGAATAAACACCACATGGCAAGGCTTAGCGATCCTGGAACGAAACAAAAAAAAATTCAAGAAATCTTTCCCTTGATTAGGTATTTTCTCGAGATCACATTGATAAGGCGTATAAATATCTGATTAACAATTTAAACATTTGCCCCCTTTGAATGTTGAAGGAGAACGATAACATAGATACGAATTACAGCTGACACTCGTTATCTCAAACTCGGTTATCTCGAACTTCCGTTTATCTCGAAGTCGAGCGGCGGTCCCATGTTTTTTCCTTCATATTCTAACCAATTTGACTTCGGATAACTCGAAATCGGTTATCTCGAAATTTCGCTTATCTCGAAGTAATTTCGAAGTCCCAAGTAATTTTCTTCGTGTATTTCATACTCGTTAAGTCGAAGTCCTAATGTTTGTATAAACAAACCAATTAACATACCAAACAATAGTGAAATCGCATGGTAAACAAACAATTATAGGTACCGTTAAGGCAGGTTGACCGATTCGCCGTTGTTTGATCGACCATGACATCAAAATTAATTAAGGGGGATAACGGTTAATTAAATAATATCATTGCGGAAACAATGATATGTGCATGTTTCATTCATTAAAACTGCATTGTTTGTTATGTTGAAATTCTTATGAGAAGCGACGACTAAAAATAAAATAAACAAACCAGTACAACCCCCCCCCCCCCCGAGCACAGAAAAAAAAATTCGCAAGATTTCTCGTAACTGAAATAAAGCAATTTGAGCAAGAATGATTATACTGAAGATCTACAAAATAATCCATGCATAAGATTTCATACACTAAGAGGAAGATGATTAAACTTGATTGCATGCGAGTAAATTTAAGTGAAGAATGAAGACATGTATACGACTTTGAAATCTAGCAGACGAAAAACTTAAATAGCGTACGAACAAATGTTTTCATTGTACTTTGATGACACATTGATATAAAACTCTTGAAGGTAAACGGCTTATGACAGATTGATAAGACAACCAAACTTGTATTATATCAGGGCCGATGCGATGGGCGCGGAAAGGGGGGGGGGGTCACACAACGAATAAAAATACCTGACGTTCTCAATGCACCTCTTCGTAAAATTTCAGTATTAGGAATACGTTTATGGCACTTCTAGAATATATTCTACGTTGTGAAGTAAACATTACATTGTCAGCACGAGTAGCCTTTTAAGCTCCGATATCTATTATATAAAATACAATAGCAAAACGATTCTTTTAGCCTTATATGTAGTACAATACATTCGAAAATATACCGTAAATTTGACTGACGTTTATCTCGAACTCCGCTTATGTCGAAGTATTTTCAGTGGGCCCATCGACTTCGAGATAACGAGTGTCAGCTGTATTACAAATTGACAGTGATTGAAAACTATAATAAACATCAGAGTTACTATCAGGTTCAGACTCAAAGTCGAGAAGGTAAGGATAGGGATGAACAACATCCTGAAGTGGTACAAGGTAACCGAGGAGAGTAAGCGTCTCCTGTTTGTATACAACATATAAGAAGAAGGTCTCCACGCAGATGACACTGCTCAGTGACCTCAGTGGAACATACACGCATGAGACCGAAAACAGGGGGAGAGGTTGTGCTTGGAAACATTAAATGAATGGCAAAATTAAGTAAAGAGCTAAACATATTCAATATGTGGGCTGAAGTACAATCAGCAGACAAAGCAACACGTGATGTAAGCACACCTTCGTATGAAAGGAAATTGCATAATTCAGATATAAATTCAATAATACGGAAGTGTTCAAGCTCTATACCTTCATGAAGAAAATTCGAAACCAATGTTCCTGCATCAGACACGTGTTTCGAATATTAAATTCTCATCAGTGATGCTTCCAGTGGAGCCACCAAATTCATTTCAGTAGCGCCCTCTTTAATGTTTTGAATTTAGATTTGTATTTATACTTTACAGAGAGTGCGCGGCTCCAAATTTCATGTAGGATCGATTCAGTAGCATATCCAAATAAAATATATGTTAAAAATAGCATAAGAGGGATGGTGCTAACCTCCTTTAATTTCGGTGATAGTTTTGAATGGAATGACAAGTTTTCGAAATATTTAGCAAAATATAACTATGATGTGAAATCGATAAACGGCAAAAAGCACACATTGCATAAATATAAGTACAGAAGCACCGATTACTTACAGAATACATCTACATGTAGGAAATTCAACCGTGTCTTTTGATGTCGATTTTAGTGTTCCGTGTCCATTTTGCTTCTGTTGCTGTGTATGTCTACTGTGTTTTCATATGGGGATATGTCGGTGTTTTGGGGAGCACTGCAACATACTTGTAGTCTTGTTGGAGATCGCCTCCCTTTTTCAATCTGACAAAGTTTCCCGAACTCAATCACAGATTGATACCAATTAAGCTTATGATACCATGATAAGATCTCCACAAAAATGAAAATGTGTCGTGATCAGAGCGGAACATGCGCTCATAGATGAAAAGCAGAAATGCGCAAAATTTACAAATCTAAATCAGTATAAACTAAAGGGCATGGTATAAAACTATCTACACTAAAAGAATAGGTTAGCCGGAACCACGCAGCAATGGCAAGGAATATTTTTTTGTTCTTTATCTGATAAATATGTGGACAATATATACGTTGGCGAGCTAATAGTATCTTTCTCATTTATGAACTATTTGATTAATTATCAATTGTAAAGGGGTATGGACAAATGTTTGTCGGCCATATTGGATTTGACGTGAAGCATTCTTGAAAATCTGCAACTCTGAAGAATTAAGACTCCAATTTGAACCATTTTAATACTAAGTTTTCTGTACCTGAACATCTTCATTTTCCCATTTTTCAGAGCAAAGACTGCATCAATATTTTTTACGACGGCCATTTCAAGTTTGTGCACCGAACTGCACAGCTACAGCTCTGCAGAATTCATGATTAGTACTAAAACTTTCTCAAATTTTTCATAAATGAATATAAAACAGTCGAAATTCTAGTGAATTACCCAAGGATGTTTATAATCTTTTATTTTTTTCTACCCATGTTGGGGCGGATCGGCACGTGAAAATGTCTACCTGTAAAAAGTCGTGTTAGAAAGGACCCCGTATTGTGTAAACATGGGATTTATAAGATTTTGAGATCGTGTACTCAAAATTGAAGGACAAATGGTTGTAGACATAGAATCAATGTAATATTTAATGTGTAAGTTACATTATTTGTACACCGGTAGCCAATTAGTCTCGTTGGTTTATGTGTAGTCCTTTGTGTTTGATGTTTCTGTGTTGTGCGTTGACGTTCCTTGTCCCTTTTGCTTCTCTTTCTGTGCTTGTCTGCTCTGTGTTTTTGCAATGGGTGTTTTGGGGTTTTACTGTGGGTGCTGCAAGCTGGTGTTGTTGGAGATCCCCTCCTTTGTTTTACATTTATATTATATTGATGAATTCTTCTGAGATGCAGCTGTGCAGTTCGTTGCATCAATTTAAAAGTGTTCTGGTGTTAAATATTGAGTGTAATTTTTCGTAGATAAATGGGAAAATGTAGCTATTGAGGTGGAGAATACTTCAGGTGAAAATAGTGAAAGTTTGAGTTTATACACAGTCTAAGGAAAGATTTTCAATAATACACTACATAAAATCCAATATGGCGAATGACTTTTTTTTCCATACCCCTTAATTCCTTAATGGATTCCAGTTTTGATTGAGTATGGTTTGAGTTTTATATTCGAATTCTGATAGCTATTAGGTAAGAGCGTTGTGCTATCAAGCCGACGGTGCGTAGCCAAACAGGGGATGCTTACTCCTCCCGGGCACCTTGTCCCACCTCTAGCTTGCTAGGGATCCGTCGATGCTCAATTTTGTGCTCTATTGTGATTGCTGTCGAGATTGTCGTCAGGAACATCCTTAACTCTTTTGGTTCGACTCCTGGTTTGGTCCTCTTAGGTTTTTACCATCCCGCACCCTCTTGTTTTCCATTCGACATTTACATTTAACGTTGTGTCAATTCCTACAAATCAAAGTTTAATACGATGCGAACAATGAAAAATAAAACACTTTAAATCTGTGCATCTACAGTTTTGTAGAATTCATGATTAGTGTTGTTACCTTCCCTAAACGTTACTAAGATTATATGTCCTCCAAACTCCATCATAATTTTCCATAATGCCGGATGTATTCGTTTTACACGCGGGGGCTAGTAGCCATTCAACATAGGGAGAAATCCAGAGGCGGATCCTGGAATGTTGCACATTTGTAATTTGTCACCAATAATTCTCAAGACTGCCACTCTTTACTAACATACATGTACGAGGGCTGTTCCAAAAGTTCGTGGACACGTGCCCTAAAGATCACATTTGAAGTGTTATGTGAATGAAATTTTCTAGGAATGAAGGGATACATTCAGAATGAAGAAACAAAAAATATCAGGTTAAAATAATTTATAACAATGACGTAATTGTCATCTTTATAAATGAGGGGTAGAGGTTACGGAGCAGGGAAATTTGAATTGTTGAAATGAACCCATCCCTACGATACGTTGCTTAGGCACGGTCCGTTTGATATTCTGGGGGGGGGGGGCCTTGGTTTTTTTGTCGGAGCAAGATTATTTTTTTCGCCCAGGACCGGGGCAAAAATTTTTTTTTCGTGCAAAGTTGGAGCAAGGAAATTTTTTTTAACAATTGATGTGAATATTAACAATGTTTGTGTTTTTTCAATAGAAATTCTTTTTTTTAATTAAATTACTCTAAACATTACTTTATTTTATGTAAAACTTGTATTCACTTCTAAACTGAGAGAGATAAAAGATTTTTACAATATGCGATACATAATTTTCAGTAAACAAAATGTATATAAGGTCATGTAACATGTAAGAGGGCCTGATGCAAGTTTTTACATGTAGAAATGTAAACTAGTGAAAAACTTATTTAAATTCTCCTTCCAAGCATGTACATAAAATTATACACTATGGTGATACATGCATCTATTAATAGTAATGTATTATATTGATAATGTATTTAAGCATTTTTATTGTTTCAGTCACATGCATACTTTTGATATTTTCAAATATGAGCTTACCATTATAGAAGAATACTATGGCGAGCGAAGCGAGCCAAAAATTGATTAAAGATAGTAAAATGTATGGCGAGCGAAGCGAGCCGAAAAATTTTCAGGAATTTTAAGCGAATTTTATGGTTATTCTTCAGATCTGAATTCAGATTACTTGTAAGAGCAAGAATATTTTTTTCTGTCACACCATAAGCAAATTTATTTTTTTCATCAAAATTCAGAGCAAAATTATTTTTTTCGAAAAAACCCAAGCCCCCCCAGAATATCAAATGGACCGTGCCTTAATAAAATAATGAAAAATGCTTGGCGATCAATGAAACTTTCTATATCATGAAAATTATCATTTGCCATGATCCCTGCGAAGTTTTATCGAAATCGAACAAATTTTTTTGATTTTATAAGGATTTATGCATGATATTGTTAATTAAACAAACCAAAAACTGATCACGTCAGACTTCTTTACGGAGCACCGGATAGTAATTCAGTTTTGAATCTCGGTTGAATAAAACAGACGCAGACTTAACAGCTTATGGATGCATCTTGATATGGGCCAAATGTATCAAAACCAATGTTGTGAAAACAGAAGAAAGTGTTTTCATCATGAAAAGATTTATAGATACGCGATTTTGGATGGAGTGGAACAAAAAAGTAAACGAAAATAATAAAAGTGATGCCTTTCCAACGCTTAATGCTGATCTGCATTTGATCCATTCAAAGATGATAGTACATCATGATATAGAGGTAGAAATGCACATGAAAATAGGAGATGTCTGTCTCATAAAAAATGCTCGAAATGATGTCTAAATTTTGTACAGATGAGAGGCGTTATATCCCTCTTTTAAAATGTCAAATTTATGTAAGCCATCTTATTACGTCATTACTTTTTGTTAGCTGCTCCGTGACCTATGACCTTACGTTGTTCAATAGGGGTTTTGAAAGATTGTTATTGACCGATCGTAATGAAAATTCGCATATGTATTCAAAATTATTTATAGAATAAAGAAATCAACTTGGTTTTTATCAAATGTTCTAGATCTTTCCTTAAATTGCTTTGTCCATGAACTTTCGGAACAGCCCTCGTATATCATGTAAATTATTGATAAATGATTCGCAATCAGTCGAAATTCTAGTTAATTACCCAAGGAACTTCAGAGTTTTTTATTTTTTCTACTTATGTTGAGGCGGATCGGCACTTGAAAATGGCTACATGTGGTAAAAACTAGTGTTCGAAAGGATCCCGTATTTGTATAAAAACGAGATCTATAAGATGATGAGACGCTGTACTCAAAATCAAAGGATAAATGTTTGTAAAAATAGAATCATTTTTGGTCAAAAGATGGGAAAATGAAGCAATTGAGGTAGAGAATAATTGGGGTTTGAATAGTCAAAGTTAGAGTCTTGATTCAGTATAAGGAAAGATTTTCAATATTGCACTACATAAAATCCAATATGGCGAATAACATGTCCATACGCCTTAAGTGGGTTCGCTACAAAAAGTGCCGATGATTGTGTGGGTGAAGGACATCAAAGTTGTTCTAATTGTAGCAGGTTCAGCCAGATAAAGATTTTCAAACTCAATCACTATTTGATATCAACCAAGCCTATCTACTATATCAAATTTCTCATCAATATGTCAACCCATGTCTTTATTTCCTCAAGCATCATATACCTCCAATAGAAACAAGTCGGTTAGGACTTATCTCGTACTTAATACGCATACAAATATATAAAGGAAAATCACCATATATCAAATGTCAGTTCTTTACTTCAATATTTTGCAGATTAAAACCAGGATAATTAATTTCCAAATGCATACTAATCCAAAGACAAATAAATAAGTTCAAACTCAAATGAAACTTGAAATCGAAGACAACAGTTTCGTCTGGATTTCAGTTTAATATCATAGAAAAGTCATACACAAATTTCTGTGAATTATGTACTAACGTTTTTCTCCTGAAAATAGGTCACCGAGTACAAGATATAATGACAAACATGGATAATGACCATATCCCTGTTTACAGCACAAATTCGATAATTGAGAAAATCAGAAACCGAAGGCATACAAAATCAGGATAACACAGGAACCAAAGCAAACAAACAAAAACCTCCACCACATGAAAAGAAGCGAACTCCCGATATGGGAGTGAGACCAGGTGCCCAGGAAGATAAGCATCTCCTGCTTGCATGCAACACCCGCCGCTTCAATTCGGTAGAACTGTCACATCCGGTTACTTCCATTTCGGAAGACATAGAGTACAATCTTTGGTTGGATTGTTCAAATGGTCTATGACAGAATATCATCCACCATTCTGGATAGTGGGACATCATAGTGTATGACGAGTTCCCCATATCGACCGTAATATAGAAAAAAAAATATTTAAAAGTATTAATAATATCATAACAAAATTGAAAAGGTAAATGTTTCATTCAATACGTTCAATAACATATGAACCATTCCACAGAATTTTTGTTATGTAATATTTATTCCCGTAAGCTAATAATATTACACGAAATCTACGATTATACGAAGGACCTCGCATATACCGATACACGTTCCCCAGAATACAGACTACAAGGAGTCATCTTGGACATTTCTACTTTTCGTTTATTTCAAGCAGTTAGATCAGATAAATCAGAGGAGAAAACAAACCGCCCTTTCATTAAAGTAAGATTTGCAAACAAAGGTATTGATAACTTGAATCTTGGTCAAATTATGAATCACAAAACTGTCACAGAAAAAATCCCACCATATTTCAAAAGAAAAGAAACTCCTTGTATTTCCTATAGCTACACACCAACAGTTGCATCTAAAATTTACAATTACAAACGATTCCTGCAGTGTATTGATTTAAGTAATCCCTCACTACATCCACTTCCCTGCGAATGTTCTTCATCGGATTTCAACTACTCTCCTTGTGGACACGTTATTACTGGTGACCTTAGTATAGTCAAGAACGACAAGTTGAGAGAATTGTTAAAAAAGGGTCCAAAATACAGAGAAAGTATGTCCTTTACATGGAACCAAAATGTCAAAATTATCATGGACTCTTGTGAGGAATATGCAAGACGTTGGGCAAAGAAAGAGGATGTACAGCTCGACACCCTTTCCGAATGGATAAAATCAATCAGAGGGTTACTTTTATCTAGAATTAACCGATTAAAATCAACTGTGAACACCAGATTCGTGTCTATATTTAAAGACCCTGATGTTATCACAGAACTTACCTACCTCCAAGAACATTATGTCATCACACCAGCGGACAAAGCCTCAAATAATTACACATTTACTTGCAAAAAGTACTATTTCGACAGTCTACTTAAAGAGTTGGGTTTAAATTCGACACCTGGAAATCCCACTTACACCCCAACAAACCTTTCTGCCTCTGAAATAATAGATCACCACAAATCAGCTCTTGCTTCCTTTGGCTTCGACACTACCAATTTAGATTTAGATTTACCATACTTATACTGCATACCTAAAATGCATAAGAATCCGTACAAACAACGTTTCATCGCTGGTTCCTCAAAATGTTCTACCAAATCTGTATCGATCTTACTCACCAAAGTTTTATCTGAAATCAAATCTGGGCTACAAAAATATTGTTCGACAGTATATTCTCGCAGTGGTATCAACCAGATGTGGATTTTAAAGAATTCGAAGGAACTTTTAGAACATCTGAAATCCACTCATTTTAGTAGAGTCCATTCGATCAAAGCCTTTGATTTTTCGACACTTTACACTACAATTCCACATTCTAAATTGAAAGAAAGACTCGCAAAAATTATAAGTAATGCGTTTACAAGTAAGAACGGTAATCGAAAATACAAATTTATTGTTGTTAACTATGACAAAACCTACTTTGTAAAAGAAAAGTCAGATTCTGAAAATAAGTACACTGAAACAGACATTATTCAGATGTTAAACTTTCTGATCGACAACATTTTTGTGGTGTTTGGAGGAAAGGTCTTCCAGCAAATTGTCGGAATTCCAATGGGGACCAATTGTGCCCCACTCCTTGTCGACATTTTCCTTTACTCGTACGAAGCTGAATTCATTCAATCTTTGGTCTCTGAAGGGAAAAGATACTTAGCTTCTGACTTCAACTTCACTTACAGATACATAGACGATGTGTTGTCCATCAATAATCCAAAATTCGCGGATTACCTGAGCAGTATCTATCCTTCGGAGCTTGAAGTCAAAGAAACTACGGAGACAAATAATTCAGCATCCTATTTGGACATAATGTTGTCCTACGACACTGATGGTCACATGAACACCTCACTCTATGACAAACGTGACGACTTCAATTTCAGCATTACGAACTTTCCTTTTCTGAGTAGCAACATCCCTTCATCGCCTGCTTATGGCGTGTTCATATCTCAGTTGATACGCTATGCCAGAGCAAGTACCAAATATACGGATTTTGTTCTGAGAGCTAGGCGTCTTTCAGATAAGCTTCTCAGTCAGGGATATGTTCGTGTCCGACTAACATCGTCACTGAGGAAGTTCTACGGTCGATATGGGGAACTCGTCATACACTATGATGTCCCACTATCCAGAATGGTGGATGATATTCTGTCATAGACCATTTGAACCATCCAACCAAAGATTGTACTCTATACCTTCCAAAATGGAAGTAACCGGATGTGACAGTTCTACCGAATTGAAGCGACGGGTGTTGCATGCAAGCAGGAGATGCTTACTCTTCCTGGGCACCTGGTCTCACTCTCATATCGGGAGTTCGCTTCTTTTCATATGGTGGAGGTTTTTGTTTTTGTTTGCTTTGGTTCCTGTTTTATCCTGATTTTGTATGCCTTCGGTTTCTGATTTTCTGAATTGTCGATTTTGTACTGTAGACAGGGATATGGTCATTATCCATATTTGTCACTGTAATCATTGAAATGTTTGAATCATGAGAATATATCCCTAAATCAGCGCTATTTATGCGTTTGAAGCATAGATGGAAAAAAAAATATTATACACGATACTCATATATAATATTTCTTCTGTTTTAAAGAAAATTATTCCTTTGGGTAAGTGTAAAAAGAGTTAAACATCGACAATGTTCATAATATGTTTTCGTCTATATAGACGGAAACATTATTATGAAAATTGTTGATGTTTTACTCTTTTTCACGTACCGAAAGGACAGTGGAAAAAGTATTATGGACAAGGAAAAAATATTCTGTAACAAAAAATCCTGGGAATTTTTATAATAATAATAAACCTTCCAGGAGGAAGAAATATTATCGGAAGAAAAGTTTGTTCACAGCGTATCAACTGAGATATGTACACGCCATAAGCAGGCGATGAAGGGATGTTGCTACTCAGGAAAGGAAAGTTTGTAATGCTGAAATTGAAGTCGCCACGTTTGTCATAGAGTGAGGTGTTCATGTGACCATCAGTGTCGTAGGACAACATAATGTCCAAATAGGATGCTGAATTATTTGTCTCTGTAGTTTCTTTGACTTCAAGCTCCGAAGGATAGATACTGCTCAGGTAATCCGCGAATTTTGGATTATAGATGGACAACACATCATCTATGTATCTGTAAGTGAAGTTGAAGTCAGAAGCTAAGTATCTTTTCCCCTCAGAGACCAAAGATTGAATGAATTCAGCTTCGTACGAGTAAAGGAAAATGTCGACAAGGAGTGGGGCACAATTGGTCCCCATTGGAATTCCGACAATTTGCTGGAAGACCTTTCCTCCAAACACCACAAAAATGTTGTCGATCAGAAAGTTTAACATTTGAATAATATCTGTTTCAGTGTACTTATTTTCAGAATCGGACTTTTTTTTTACAAAGTAGGTTTTGTCATAGTTAACAAAAATAAATTTGTATTTGCGATTACCGTTCTTACTTGTAAACTCTCCATGAAAAAGTTATATATCCATGGTATCATCCATAGCTGTATACATATATTCAATCTTCACTATAGCTTAAACATGCTTTTTAAGACATACATGGTCTTGTAACAAGGCTTTCAAGGATGTTTCTATGTGATTTGACGTTCCTTGTACCATTTGAATCTCTTTTTGTGCGAATCTGCTTTGTGTTTTTTATAATGGGTGTTTTCTTGTTTTGCTGTTGGTGCTGCAGCCGAATGTTGTTGGAGATCCCCCTCCTTTCTCTAACTTACTATGGGAACAGAATCCTAAGACGGTTCTATTTATCAGAAATTGAAATTCACCTTTACATTAAAATTACGAGATTATTGATAAGTTCATCGTATCTTGCAATTGTTTCTAAAATAGAAACATATCTAGACTTTCGCTCTTTGTATATTGTTTATTTAGCTTTTTATATCTTGTTTATTTCGCTCTTTTATTTAATATATTATCTATTTCGCTATTTATATATTGTTTATTTCACTCTTCATATGTTCTTTATTTCGCTCTTTATATATATTGTTTATTTCGCTCTTCTGATATTGTTTATTTGGCACCTGATATGTTTAACGTCTTCAAATTCATTAGCATCATTTTAGAGCAGATGAATTTACAGCATGGACCAGACATGCATGTTTCGGGTAATAAACCCTCGTCAGTGATCCTCAATCTAAACAATGTAATATGACCAAAATCTGTGAAAATTATGTCCTAAATATACCGAAAGACGTAGCATAATGACTAGGATATGATGCTACAGGACCAAGGTTTATTGTTTATTTCGCATGTTTCAAATATTGTTTATTTCGCTCTATATATATTGCTTTTTTTCGCTCTTTATATATTGTTTTTTCGCTCTTTATACATGTATATTGTTTATTTCGCTCTTTATATATTGTTTATTTCGCACTTTATATATTGTTTATTTCGCTCTTTATATATTGTTTATTTCGCTCTTTATATATAAATTTGTAGTTTATTTCCCTCTTTATATATTGTTTATTTCGCTCTTTATATATTGTTTATTTTACTCTTTATATATTGTTTATTTCGCTCTTTATATATTGTTCATTTCGCTCTTTATATATAGATTTGTAGTTTATTTCCCTCTTTATATATTGTTTATTTCGCTCTTTATATATTGTTTATTTTACTCTTCATATATTGTTTATTTCGCTCTTTATATGTTATTTATTTCGCACCTTTTATATTGTTTACTTGGACTTCCTCTATGCCGACCTCGAACTTCACTGATGAGACAGCATTTGCTAATATGCACATACATGGTACATTAAACTTTTTACGATTAATCATACAGTAACCTTGTTAATACACGGCTCCGAACCTTATTATGCAAATCATATGCATAAAATCGGAAGAATCTCGAGTCAAGATTTTACCTTACACACGACGGAAAAGAAAGTCCGTTCCTATTCTAATTTTATAGTAGTCTCGTCTAAAACATTCTCTCGTGGACTTCCGTTCGAAATTTGAACACGTAGAAATGCTTCTTTCATGCAAGTAAACCAACTGTTCAAGAGTACAGACACATGGCTCATCTTAAGGTATGTTTTTAAATTGATTTATGTATCACGTGGAACACATATGATGGGATTTTAAATTCTTCTTCTTATCAGAAATACTCGACCAGGGAGTGCTCCATGTTTTCGAGTGTATGAGTTTCATGATTAATTATCGCTGTAATCGAATATCTCACAAATATTTGTTCTTTAAAGCCATTTCTGTCTTTCATTACATCTTCATGAACTTCTAAATTTAAGTGCACACCATGAATTTGAATAAATTTGATGTCAGTGTTAGTTATAATCAGTATCAAATATCAGTTCTGTAGCCTAGCTAGTGTTGTAGTGTTGGTGAAAAAGTATTTGAATGGGTTTAAAATTATTCAAAGGGGATGAATTTCAAATCAATTGAATATTTTATTTATTCTTTACAGTAACATAACCTTAACTGCCAGACAGAAGAAGGAATATACTCTGAGAAAGTCTTCATGCGCATGTGTGCATCAGATCCAATGAAAGAAAGTGCATCAGAATAGTGGAATGCTTATAGTGCTACTAGTACTGACTTGTAAAGTTGAAGAAATACTGTGGAATATGATATTGCAATTGTACTACCATATATGATGTTGGCCACCATGGTGTGAAAATAATTCACTTGTGAAAGGAGAATGAAGAAAATTGTTCAAGTGCATATTTCTACATGTACATGAAAAACATATTCAATGTGTACATCGACCACATATTCCTTGTGAAACTGTGATCCAGTATGAAATGAGAATTTGTGTTATAATGTAGAGGAATTCATCATCAATAGAAGAATTGTGAGATCGACAGATGGAACTGTATTACAGCCTCTTGCAGTAAACATGCTGATATAGCACTGAAGGGTAAGTTGTACATATACATGTATACTAATATACATGTTATGATAATTATAATTTTGTGAATCTGATAATACAAGTACAAATGACATTGTATTTATTTCATATTTTACATGTGTATCCCTTGTGATTCACCTTAAATGGATAATACTTTTTAATGGTAAGTTACATGCTTTCATATTTCATGTGTACATGTATTGTTTGAAACAAGACCTTCTCATGCATATCAAAATTTGTGTCCTGGTGACCTTGACCTTGGAAAAATGACCTACTTTTTAAAATCTTACACCATGGCCATAACTTTTGAATGTTGAGTGAAATATAGACCTGTGCTTTCCTCGTGACAATTTCCAATGATGCCAAATTGTTGTCTTTGTGACCTTGAACTTGGAGATTGACCTACTTCACTATTATTTTTCTAAAGTAATATTATGCTTTTAAGTGATAGGGCTTTGTATTCCTTTTGATAAGGTCTTCCTATTAATACCAAAATTTTGACCTTGTGACCTTGACCTTGGATACTGATCAATTTTTGAATAGCTATAACCATGTTAACCTTGCCCTTGGTCATAACATAAATTGCAAGTGATAGGGCTATCATATTTTACATGTGTATCCCTTGTGGTAAGGCCTTCACATCAATACCTGAATTTTTACCTTGAGTCCGTGACCTTGGAGTATGAAATACTTTTCTACATTATATCTGACAATAAGGGGATTCTTGTTCCACAAAAAAACATGGGTTTAATTTTTCTTAGTCCTAAGCCTTGACATAAAGTAGGGCTCTTACACGTGAAACACATTTTTAGCTGGAGATACTGGTCATAGTCGAGCTTATGCGGTACCCCCTTGTCCGGCATCTGTCCGTAAACAATTCTTGTGCTTGCAACTCCTCTGAAATTATAAGAGACAGAAATGTAACTCTTTTTGCATGAGACTTGGTCAGTGGTCTAGTTGTGCAGTGTGCACCTGACATTTTGTTTGAGCCCCTGACCCCCAGGGTCCTAGAAAATGGATGTGGTCATTTTCTCCTGTATGATCCTATGTAATCTTGTATTCGCAACTTCTCTGACACTATAAATGATGGAGACTTGATTCTTTTTGCAATACGATGAGTCTGTGTTCAAGTAGTGCACCTGATATTTTGTTTGAGTTCCTG
Organism: Pinctada fucata; assembly: GCA_028142955.1. Classification (NCBI taxonomy): domain Eukaryota; kingdom Metazoa; phylum Mollusca; class Bivalvia; order Pterioida; family Pteriidae; genus Pinctada; species Pinctada fucata. Next base: position 14,449,269 of record AP027105.1, read on the forward strand.
GCCCCCAGTGACTAAGAAAATGGATGTGGCCATATTAGAATTCACTTGTCATTAAGTGAATTAAAAAACAACCAGGAGAGCTACAGTCTCGTCAGAGACTTCTGGTTTGGATTGGATTAGACCTTTCATTTTGGGAAAATTGGCAATATTTTCTTCAAAATTGAATATGATAGATTTGGATGCCTTTTCATTTTAAATTTAGCATTTTTTACTTTCTTTTTTTTTAAAGAATATTCTATGAGGTAAAATTGGTCAATAAATAGGGAAAATTATACTGTTTTGCATAATTTGAGAATGACTGATTGAAAGCCCTGTAATTATATTTGTATGTTAGTACTATTACAGAAACTTTACATGTCATGCAATTTTATATACATGTACATCATAATGATAAATGTATGCAAAATTCATTCATTTTAGAGCTTATTTAATATCAAAATGAAGATATTAATTCATTACATCTTTTACTTTCAGAGTGAGACTGACAGCATCTTCTGTACATACATGATGGCTCATTTCTCATTCCTCATTCCTCATTTCTTGGTATCAGATTGAACATCTACCTCGTCCTTAAGTTTTACTATAGACACTAGAGAAATCACTGTTTGATGTCTAGAACATTTGAATTTTGAACATGTTTTGTGTTTACTTTCATGTGCTTACCGGTACATGTACATGTATGTACTAGGTTATAAATGCATTGAAAACTTTTTACTTGAGAATAGACCTGCACCTGTTGAATGGGGAAATTTTTTTTTATTTATTTCATTATTTTCATAGCAACAATTTATGACTTTAAATTCTAGGTACATACCAGTATAGACAGGGATGTACATTGTATATAAAGTTATATACTTCCCTGATATAGACTAGACATGTAATCTCATATAAAATATTAATTTCGAAAAGAAATACTATGATAAATTATAGAGAAAGAAAAATGTCCTTTCACAAGTACAAAAACATTATGTTGTAAATTGATGATACCGGTACTATTACATTTATATATATATTGCAGTTATAATGATTCTTCTTTCAGAGTTTGAATAAAATTTACATTTAAACTTAATAAATCTTATAACTGATACTTATATTCTTCTTGAGACTAGAACACAAATATTCTTAGAACACTGTGATGAAGAAATCTAGTGAGAACATTGTCATATATGAAATAATGAATTTTCTCTTGTTAAGCATAGCAAACTTGGTTGATCATCCTTTCATCAATACTGTTTAGAGTGTCTTACCCCATACTGGTAATCATGAATAAAAACATTGATACTTTAAGTTCATTACTCTGCTACACAATATACATTTGTGTAAGAATATCTAGTAGCCTTGACCTACATGTTCATGTATACAATTGACCTACTTTCCTAATACTTTGGATTTGCTACAACACTGGTCTGGCAAATGATAGATAGATGATATGGTATATACATGTATGTGCATTGTCAGATTGTGTCAAGAAATTACTCAAGATAGATTTTGATTCAATATGTGACCTTGAACTACACGTTTGACCTTCTTTTCGTTGAATTAAAGAATCTGAACTTGGAGAGTGATGTATATATATATTGAAGAATTTGAAACATGAAGTATCAGAGAATCCTGACAAAACTGAATCATTGGCAGTTGTGAAATGTCTGAGATAGTCTATTTTCACGTCTAATGCTTAAGGTGCTGGAGAAAGACGTTTTTCCTTTCATTCCTCAGAAAATGCTAGATTTTTCTGCCAGTCATGCTGAAGAATATTGTTGCAAAATATTCCGAGCTGGATTTACAAAAACCCCCTCCCTAAAAACCAAATGGTTGCACATGTTTACAAGAATGGACAAGAGAGAGAAAACCATGCGCATAACCAGGCGTACCGTTAGAACGCAGTTGCTTCCACGTCGTTTTGCAAAAAAAAAAAGAATGAAAGAAACATTGACGTAGAAAACTGCCCTGTAAATGAGCAAAATTCATTAGATTCTGATACTTTGCCCCTTGAATATCCACAAGGGCTTCTACCTAGACCCACTTGAGGCTGCTTACACTTGAAAAGTACTCTAGCTAAGCGCCTGAAGATGAATGCATATACATAAAATGTATACACTTCGTATGAGTGAGAGGGAAAAAATTTCCGTTATTATACATGCATGTATTTGTTAAAACGGTCAGAATCTAATGAAATTACATTTATTTATATAAAGTATCGTGATTCTATGAGATGAAAAAAATATGATAGTTTGCTGTGGTTGGGGGATTCATTTAATATATTGAAATTCATCAAAATTTTGGAAAAATTCAGAATATCATTCCTTTTGGTCGAGACAATTTTGTAGATTACAGGATTTGAGTTTAGAGGGGGCGTGGCCGGAATACCTCAAAGTCCTGTAGCAGGTTCTTTGGGGAACCCCACTCCCCAGCGGAAAATTATCTCACATGATATGTAATGTATATAGTGAGCCAGCGAATTTTTTTCAATTATCAATTACTTAAATATATATCAGAAACAGACCGGTAAAAAAAATAAAAATAAAGGTTGAGTCGTGGTGTTTGAGCCCAAGTAATTCCTTATCTTGACGACTTTAGTGGAGAGGGGAGGGGGGGGGGGGGGGCATGCCAGAGGATTGGTAGGCAAAAATCAGGATAGAAACAGTAAACTTGTTAGAGAATTTTAGATGTAGGTGCCGCCGTGTGCACCCCCCCTCCCCGCGCTATTGAATCGGATGGGGGCTAATGTATTAGAAATTATCAGTGTTTTCCTGCTGTTATCGAGAAATATAAAATTAAAATCTTATGGGTACAAATGTATGCAAAATTGATAATGTATAGAATCGCTCAGTATTCAATCGAAGCGGGGTAAACGAACCGCAACGATAAACTTTGAAACGAACTATAAAAAGTGAAATTCGTGATTCTTCAGTGCAGTAACGAATTATCCATGGCTTGAATATTTAAATAGCAAAGTTCAAAAAAATTTAAATGACAATAACATTGGGAGCCGTGTAATACATTTAATGAAAATGTATCGGCAAATCAAGTCCGGGTAAAGGATTTTTTTTTAAATGTAAAAATCAGTGAATGAAGGTCGAACACAAAATCCAAAATTCAATTTCAATATGTTTACAAATTCTTGAAAATATATCCCAAAATATATACAAATTCTTGAAAATATATCCCAAAATATTTACAAATTCTTGAAAATATATCCCAAAATATTTACAAATTCTTGAAAATATATCCCAAAATATTTACATTTCTTGAAAATATATCCCCAAATATTTACAAATTCTTGAAAATATATCCCAAAACTTCCCAACAAGAAAAGAAAAAAAAGGGGGGGGGGACAAACAGATGGAAGCAACAACACAACACCATAATAGAAACACGATGGACTTTAAAATCTAATGAACAATCTCTTTGACAACCACTGCTTTATCTACGAACTTTAATATTCATATTTCAGTCACGGTTACAATGTAATGCGAGAAGTAAGGAATAAAACGCTAGTTGTTTCCAACATGAACGGAATTCAATTTTGCTCCTTGCACCCTAGGACCTGTTAATGACTTTTATCAGCTACTAATACTTGAATACTTGTATAGTAACGATGGTTACTTAAAGTAATTTAACTTGTTCCTCTGGTAGTGAGAGCTGTTTGATGTTTCTGTGCGTCTGTTTCCATTATTTTGTATCATGTTCTAGCGTCCTTATGCGGTTTGTAGTTTTGTCTGATGTCAATCTGTGTCAGTTTCTTGTGGATTTGTTTCGCTAGGTGTCTGCAGGGTTGTCATGCTGGAGATCCTTCCCTTTTCCTTATATTCTCCCTATCATAACTTTTTTTTATATTCGTGCTTATCATTTTTGAACCTTTATAAAAACTTCTCAAATAGACCCTAGATTGTAGGGATATCTTTATCGTCTATAAATTCGAATGACCCCAACTTTAACATTACACCCCATGGCAAAAATCCAAATATTCACATTGTTTACATTGTAGAAACACTTTTTAACCAAAAATATATTTGAAACTTGTATAAGCTTTACCAAATGTGCAATAAAATGAAAAGAAGACATAGGGTATCCATGCATAATTTCCCCCGATTTTGGGCCAGAGGTACAATCTACCTTAAATGAAGTATTAGGAATAAATAATGTATATGTAAGTACGACGAGGCAACATCTTGTTGCTTTAACACCTCCATACCCCGACAGTATCTCCTGCATCCATAAAGGGTGCATTGAACAACCCATTGCATTTCGTTCACAGACAGCTTTATTACGATTAACAGTATAAGTGCCAAAGTTGCCCGAAAATGTATAATTATACTTAAAAGAGCAGCCTATGAGTAGGTCAATAAATCAAAAATCAAATTCAAATGTAAGAACATATATACACATAAGATTATTTTATCAGATAGCAAATTTTAACTTTCAACGGCCTCACCTTCCTTCACTTACTATGTTACATGCATATAAGGCTAATTAAGATAAATTGGGTTTGCTTCTGAGGGCTAGGCGACTTGAAGATATGCTTTTCAGACACGTTGTCGTGAGTGATCGGTATAAAACATCGCTAAGGAAGGTATCAAGTCCTTACAGGGAATATACATGTATCACGAACAGTGACATGTTATGATCCAAAACCTTGGCTCATGCGTCTGACCTAGACATAAAATAATAATGGAATCACCAAAAGTGACACATTCTTCAAATGAAATTCCCTTATTTGTCGATAAATTGTTTTTTTTTTCTAGCAAGCAATGAATTTTCTTACTATTCCGGCATTTTTATCTCACTCTCCTCTTGTTGGTGTTCATTGATATTGATATGAACGTTCTTTCATCGCTGCATGTTAAGTTGTAGACCACAAATAACGAGACCTCTTTTCTGACCATGAAAAATCGATTCGGAAGAGCGTTCACATCCCGTCAAAACTGGAAAACAAAGATAACGAAACAATATACCCTATGTACAGCAGTCTAAAACTTGGAGTAAGACCAGGTGCCCAGTACGGATAGGCACCTTCTGTCGGCATTCAACATTCGTTATCTTACCTAGGTTGAAAAGGATAAGATGCAAATTCAATTTTGCTAGCATAGGTTCCGTGTATCTGCATCTACAGCATCAAATATTACAGACAACGAGATGCAATTTTTGTTTTACATTTCTTCATCTTATCATTGAATGTCTTCCATTGTGTGTACTTGAGTATTGGTTTTTACAATTCGTATTTCTTCCTAAATTATATATTATCTTACCACAGTTTCTAAAACTGTTTAAAGCAAACATCGGAAAACAGATCATTTTCTAATTGTCACACTGAAGGTCGATTACCTACGTACTACTGTCTTGGGTGTTTTTTTTTCACATAAGAGTTTGAAGCTTTTACGCCAGCTTGACTCTTCAGGGGACATCTGTGTATCCAGGAAAGACGCGTACGCAATCGGGATAACAATACCATTTGTGTGTATGCAGCGGTTGGCCGTCGAAAGATGGCGCCAGATGCTAACGTGTCATTCCTATTTTAATTTTTTTTGCATATGCTATGTTTTTTGTTGAGGTTTGCATTGTTCTTTATGTTTGTCTTGTTGTGTGGTTAAATATCGATAAGCAGGATATGTACCTCGAGGAAGGTCGTACTGGATATTAATGACATTTCAAGGAGTGAATCTCCCTATTAGACATCTTTAAAAGGTAAAGGTAGGGTTTATAGTCTCGTTCGCCTGAGCCTCACGCGACTTTTACAATCACCCCCCATGCTGAGACCTGTACAATCTAGTGCATTCTCAACTCCCTTGGGAGTATACAAGCAGAGCTGCCGTTTAGGCGCTAATGCTTTTCATTCACATTACAAGCTCGTCTCATGTTCCAGGTATCCGGTTTACTCCTGGTTGGAGAGAGTGCAACGTAGTGTAAAGTAACTTGCCCAAGGTTACAATGGTTTGCAATTATGGGCGACGGTGAAATTCGAACCCACGACCTATGGATTCGCAGTCCACCGCGCTAACCACTACGCTACTAGCACTACTTTTAAAAGACTTCAATCTGAAATACTCAAAATATGACGATATGACTTCTAAAATACTCAAAATATGACGTTAAGACTTCTAAACTACTCAAAATATGACGTTAAACGAATCAAGTTCAATCGACAACATTTCTGTGGTGTTTGGAGGAAAGGTCTTCCAGCAAATTGTCGGAATTCCAATGGGGACTAATTGTGCCCCGCTCCTTGCCGACATTTTCCTTTACTCGTACGAAGCTGAATTCATTCAATTTTTGGTCTGTGAAGGGAAAAGATACTTAGCTTCTGACTTCAACTTCACTTACAGATACATAAACGATGTGTTGTCCATCAATAATCCAAAATTCGCGGATTACCTGAGCAGTATCTATCCTTCGGAGCTTGAAGTCAAAGAAACTACAGAGACAAATAATTCTGCATCCTATTTGGACATAATGTTGTCCTACGACACTGATGGTCATAATGAACACCTCACTCTATGACAAACGTGACGACTTCAATTTCAGCATTACAAACTTTCCTTTTCTGAGTAGCAACATCCCTTCATCGCCTGCTTATGGCGTGTTCATATCTCAGTTGATACGCTATGCCAGAGCAAGTACCAAATATACGGATTTTGTTCTGAGAGCTAGGCGTCTTTCAGATAAGCTTCTCAGTCAGGGATATGTTTGTGACCGACTAACATCGTCACTGAGGAAGTTCTACGGTCGATATCGGGAACTCGTCATACACAATGATGTCCCACTTTCCAGAATTGTGGATGATATTCTGTCATAGACCGTTTGAACCATCCAACCAAAGTTCGTACTCTATATCTTCCAAAATGGAAGTAACCGGATGTGACAGTTCTACCGAATTGAAGCGACGGGTGTTGCATGCAAGCAGGAGATGCTTACTCTTCCTGGGCACCTGGTCTCACTCTCATATCGGGAGTTCGCTTCTTTTCATATGGTTGAGGTTTTTGTTTGTTTGCTTTGGTTTCTGTTTTATCCTGATTTTGTATGCCTTCGGTTTCTGATTTTCTGGATTATCGATTTTGTGCTGTAAACAGGGATATGGTCATTATCCATATTTGTCATCAATCATATCATAAAGGACTCTCTCCTATTGTAACAGATACATGACATGCTTTCACAACACAAAATATCACTACAGGTTTATCAAGTTTGTGAGGGAATTTGCCTCTTGTACTACGTAAAAGAATCCGAATATCTTATCTTTAAGGTTAGTACCTTCGGGCCTCGTGAACTTATTGATCCGTAAAGAAGTTCAAATTATGAATTAATTGAACCTTGCTCAGTATTATAGTTTGTATTAAACGTATTGCCCCAAGTGCAATGCGTAATGTATCAATTTTCAATCAAAAATCTAAATTTCTTGCTTGATACCGCGCGGAGCAATATGCGGAGTAATAATGTACTGTTAAATGAGCCTTTAGCTCTTAAAATGAATTTGCAATTACATTTGCCGTACTCTAGCATTTGGACTATAAATTATCATTTTCTGAATTTAGCGTGAATAACATGAATGCGATTTACTCTAGGAGCTTTTAAAAATGTCAATTAAAGAACATTGTGTATACAAACCATTTCAATATATATACGTGTTTTACATGCATGCTCTTCCGCCGAAGTTTTTGAAGATGGAAAAGAAACCGTGAAAGGAAAAAAAGGTTACAAAATGACAAGGTTGCAATGACCACGACATAACAGTCTAGCAGGACAAGCACATGAAACTGAAAACACGAACACATCCCATCAGACAAACGAATATGCAACTGAAAGGAACAGAATACATGCATCAGTAATGCAAGTTTGATGAATAATTCTTCTCTAAATTGTTATTGATTTAAGATAGAATGAAGATAAATTGTATTCATCATATACAAGAAAACGATGTAAAAAATATTTACGGTGTTCAAATTGTTGGCATTCAAATACGCATTAATTTTGCGCCACATTGCTTGACTTATATGAAAGAAGGGAGGGAATTTTAACAAACTCGGTTGCAGCAACCAAAGCATAGCACCAAAAACATCTCTATGTGAAAACAAAGGGTAGATAAGCACAGCAAGAGACGCAAAAGGAACAAAGAACACCAAATACCCTGTTACTGAATAACTTTTATTCTAAATACCTCCGGAGTAAATCGTTTAGCCTTTAGCTCCAGTATCAGTACGGAGAATATCCCTAAACAAGACCACTTTGTGGTGATCACAGTGATACACACAAACACATGATACTAGAAAGGGGGAACCCCCTCCCTCAGATTACAATTGAGTTAAAGAAGGACACTTTACAGAGAAATGCGTCTTTGTGAGAAGCATTGCTGTGAAGGGTATGCATGCGACTAGGTCAGTGAATGAAAACTTACCAAACCAAAAAATCCAAAATTTAAAATAAAACAAATCATATAAATTGACATGCAAAGCAAAGCAAACAAAAAGAAGAAAAGAAAAACATCATTCTACAAAGAAACAAAAGTGAAAATCCCAATTGGAGATGAGATTAGGTACCAAGGGTGATTAAGTATCACCTGCTTGCTAGAGGCATCCGTCACTTTGGTCTTGCCGAAAATATCAAAACCAGTAAAATTTGGTCGATTACCCAACAAATAGGTTTGGTACCCGAAACTTGCAAATTTATCTGTTCTTCAGATGATGATATTGAATTTGAAGACGTTTAACATTGGACAACCTCAGGATCAAATTCAAAAGAGCATAAATGTCTTTTATTTATATTTTATTCTTCTTATGTTATACACCGTGCAGAAAATTCAGATTTTATTGTCATGAAAAAGATTATATCTTATACATGTACATGTACATAAAATCTTTTATTTTGTTTTTTGAAAAGCTAAGCAAATGTTTATACGTAGTGTGTCCTATGACAAACATGTGTTTAAAGATTAAAATTTTAGAAATGCAGTATTCATTACTGAATGTTTAAAACTTTAATTTTTATATGTCATAGAGCAGTAGCCTCTGTGAGTTTAAATAATGTCAAGGTTTCAGAATATAAATAATGAAAAATGATGATATGAATCTTCTAAACTTTCTATATATTCTAAATTTTATGACATCAAATTAGATCAAATTCTTACGATTCTGCCTTGCCTTCTCGACTTTGAGACTGAATGGCGGTTAGGTACTTCTTTGATGTTTATCTAAATTTCTAAAACTAAGGGGTATCTCCCTCATTGCATAGCTCTGTCCTTAGCTGGGTTTCGGTCATGTTTAGAATTAAGCTCCTTGCGCCTACCCTCCAACGACTTTTTGGCCATATTTTTCACAAAAATACGCTTCTGAATACACCCTACATAAATTTGGAGCCACTAATTTTTGGCAAGAGGAAATTAAATGTTTTATATTGTAGATGGCGTAAGGACAATTTACTTTGGCTTTATTCAAATTGTTTGACGTTAAGTACTACTGATGAGGATTCAATATCCGAAACACGTGCCTAGTACAATAAAATTGGTACTATAGAACATACATTTCAATATTGACAATTCCATGCGCATTGATTAATAGAAATTGGCTTTGAAAATTTTTTAAATCATTTTGCCTTCGCATTGAGAAGAAAGTTCATTTTGAATACCTTTATGAAACATCATTTAAGAACTATTTTATCCTAAAGAATGTCTCGCTTGCATGAAAGTCTATCTTCCCTTGTTCTTTTCTTCATTCGTCTCAGAAAAGCGTATGAAATAGATCAAATGTGTAATGTTTTATTGTACAGTTTTCTTGTCACTATCGACTTGATAAACTACTGTAGAAGATATATTGCTCTGTCTTCTCTTAAAATCACCACATTGTGAGCAACAACGGTTGATCTTCAATTTAAGCTAGTCTGATTTATGATACAATCGCCATAATCATAGTGCCCTCTTTGTACGTTGGACTTCTATTTTATGATAGAAGAATCCAACGTATTCAAACGTTTCTTTGCCTGTTCTCTCAACCATAAGTTACGTTATTGTTTATGCTTAGTTTGCATCAAATATCTAATTTGATTGATCGGTTGACATTCTGACCATTGGTTTCTGAAGCTGTTGAATTATTCCGTTGCCTCCTGTCAATGAAAATGAGTCCATGAAAACTCTCTACCATCACTCTTGGGTAATAATCTCTTACAAAGAAAGGCGAGGTCCGTTATTCCTATGGAGAGATAGATTGAGCTGCTGTTATTTTGTGGGAAATCAATCATGCTGGATGACAGGGAAAAAAAAGAAATTATTTAGTGAAATTCTTCGAAAAATCAGGGAACTGGTATATGTCATATAACTTGATGAAGACTGAATGGAAAAAATTAAATCGGACTTTCCGCTTTTTTAATGAATTTTGATTCATCTTTCAATTTGAAGACGTTTACATTTATACCACTTGGTGAGTGTCACTGCTGGTGGACCAGGAGTCCCCGAGGGCACATGTAGCCAAGTTCGATCAATTTCGGTTGATCATTTCTTCAACGCAATCTAAATTTCTGTTATCAAAATTTCTTGAAATTTCTAAAAAGTGGGTCCTGTAGCATCATATCCCACCCATCCTGCTACGTCTTTCGGTACCCTTTTTCGACATAATAACTTTCATACTTTTTGGCATATTACATTGTTTAGATTTAGGATTAAGGATCACTGATGAGGGTTAAGTACCCGAAACGTGCATGTCTGGTCCACGTTGCCAATTTATTTGTTCTTAAATGATGCTATTCAATTTGAAGACGTTTACATTTCAACCCATTTTTGTATATTTGTCGATAGGAATTGAATACATGAATGAAGAATCGGCATCCAAGTGCTTAACACGATTTTATAAGAATCTAAAATTAAGAATGTATTGTATTGTGTACTACATGGTTTGGTTTATATGTCCACCGTATTGGTTTTGTAAATCGTATCATTAGTATATATTGGGACTACAGTGATGTGTATGGATTTTGGTCAGTACCTTGATTATAATGTATACGTCAACGATGTTGTTTATTTCTATGACACTAGAAAAGAACTCACGCAAGCGCGGAAAAGATTGCCTGCAAATATGCTCGTTTTCCTCCCCCTCCTCTTTTTTGACTTCACGGCTATTTTCAGACAGTCATGATTTGGAGAAAGAAAAGGGGGTAAGCATATTTTCACACAGAAGCTCGATGTCAAGGATCTACCTCTCTTACTTTTATCTTTAAAGGAAAGTGAAAGTACTACAGAGAAGGGGTGTATATTTAATTCATTACTGTTGGCGCCAAGCACCTGTGATTTCAGGCACCTGTGGACATATTAATTACCTAGTTTCTACAAACTCTTTCCTTCATATTAAGTTTTGAAGTCTGATCTCGATTCTTTAAATTATTAGCAACAAAAAGTATACCTTGTCACGCCTTGCGTTTCATTACACATGATGTGCATTATCCTTTTACATAAATACGTGCATGACTACCTGCTATAAAACCACCCCCCCCCCCACACACACACACATGCTCAGAATCTTTTACTTTACATATAATATTTATTTTACATGTATCTATGAATTATTTTCTTAAATGTCTTTGTCGATCCTCAAAGATTATAATGATATCAAATACACACATTTATAATGCTTGCCATTGTTTACATTTCATGGTAAACACGTGGCAGCTTTGACTTCATTTTCAGTTACCTGATATTGTTACAAATTTGATTGGCTTATACAGACATGTGACCTTTCAATGGCTTTTCTCAAATGTTTTATATGCAAGATAAAATTATAAAATTGTACGTCGTATATTTCAGAAAACGAATATGGAACTGGAGCGAAATATAGCCTCCTACTAACATTAGAAACGTCTTGCAAAGATCGTCTTACTTATTTAATGATACTAAAGAAGTCGGGGATTAGAATGGGAGCATAAATCAGTAGAAAATATGAAGTTAATGGTTAGTGTCCGTCTCCGTTTTGAACTTCAGATTTTCTAAGATTTGTTTTAGGAAAACGGTGAGACATAACCAATGATTACACGTTAATCAGAAATAATTGCTTCTCAAAAATTATCAAATTTACATTGTCATATCATATGCTATATCTTCATATCGCACCATTTATCTCTGTCCTCTTCGTTTCGATGGAGAATCGGCCGATTTGTTCCTTTAGTAGTATAGATGGGACGGAGATAGTTAGAGTGTGTATCTAACAATATCCGTCCTAGTTGAAGATGTAGAATCTTTATTATAGCTTTAATGTACGTCCGGTATGCTACATGTCAATATTTAATTTTTTGTTGTTGTATTGTGTCTTGACATTGTGGTAACAAAGACATGTCTATAAATATTTTCAATCATAACACAGTGATGTCACTGAAAAGTTGGTGTGTCGTTCTACACTGGATGATATTTGATTTCTTCGATCTCAGTGCTGTGCGTATTTCTATTCTACTATTGTAGTAATTCGGAAGGGTTCCAACTCAATACCTTCGTGAAGAAAATATCCAACCAATTTTCATGCACCAGCCACGTGTTTCAAATATTAAATTCTCATCAGTGATGCTTCCAACCAAAGTACTTTATAATAAGCAGCCCAAATTAAGTTCACTAGCGCCCTCTTGTGTTATTTTTAGAATTTAGATTTCTGCATTTATTTTACAGAGAGTGCGCGGCTCCAAATTTCCCATAGGGTCGATTCAGTTGCACATCCAAATAAAATCTATGTTCAAAATAGCGTTGGAGGGATGGTGCTTAGATGTTAATCTCCTATAATTTCGATGATATTTTTTCGGTGAAATGGAAAGTTTCCAAAATAGCAAAAGTGTTAACGTTCTTTTATGACAAATATGGATAATGACCATATCCCTGTTTACAGCACAAAATCGATAACCCAGAAAATCAGAAACCGAAGGCATACAAAATCTGGATAAAACAGAAACCAAAGCAAACAAACAAAAACCTCCACCATATGAAAAGAAGCGAACTCCCGATATGAGAGTGAGACCAGGTGCCCAGGAAGAGTAAGCATCTCCTGCTTGCATGCAACGCCCGTCGCTTCAATTCGGTAGAACTGTCACATCCGGTTACTTCCATTTTGGAAGATATAGAGTACAATCTTTGGTTGGATGGTTCAAACGGTCTATGACAGAATATCATCCACCATTCTGGAAAGTGGGACATCATAGTGTATGACAAGTTCCCAATATCGACCGTAGAACTTCCTCAGTGGCGATGTTAGTCGGTCACAAACATATCCCTGACTGAGAAGCTTACCTGAAAGACGCCTAGCTCTCAGAACAAAATTCGTATATTTGGTACTTGCCCTGGCATAGCGTATCAACTGAGATATGAACACGCCATAAGCAGGCGATGAAGGGATGTTGCTACTCAGAAAAGGAAAGTTTGTAATGCTGAAATTGAAGTCGTCACGTTTGTCATAGAGTGAGGTGTTCATGTGACCATCAGTGTCATAGGACAACATTATGTCCAAATAGGATGCTGAATTATTTGTCTCTCTAGTTTCTTTGACTTCAAGCTCCGAAGGATAGATACTGCTCAGGTAATCCGCAAATTTTGGACTATTGATGGACAACACATATATTGATAATTCAGAAGGGTCCCAACTCCATACCTTCTTGAAGAAAAGTTCCAACCAATTTTCATGCACCAGACATATGCCATCGGGGAAACAATAATAGATTCAACAATAATTTTATTACATCTGTTCCTGTCATTTGAATGATCAGTGGATTATGAGTGGCTTTGTGGTTTCAATAAAACATGTAATGCTGAATACATGTTTTCATATCTTGAACATCATTAATGATCTTAAAAGGACATTTTAAAAAATGTATTAAATTCTGATGTAATGCTGAATATTCATGTTTTGAAAATCATTTAGGATGTTAAAAGGACTTGTTTAAAAAATCGTATTAAAATACCGATTATGACGATTTAGGAAATGAATTAAAGATTAATTTTTTTCTTCGATTCTTCCCTCTGGCATCAGAGCTGACGCTCCGAATACTCGCCATTTTTTGCTTCTAGGTTAATTATTGTCGATAAGTAATTAGTATTTCCCCGATGGCATAACTCTGACCTGAACTGGTTCGTTGACATAATGTATGGTTCTGTTCAGAATTGGTTCTTTGACACAATGTATGGTTCTGTTCAGAATTGGTTCTTTGACATAATGTATGGTTCTGTTCAGAATTGGTTCTTTGACATAATGTATGGTTCTGTTCAGAATTGGTTCTTTGACACAATGTATGGTTCTGTTCAGAATCGGTTCTTTGACATAATGTATGGTTCTGTTCAGAATTGGTTCTTTGACATAATGTTTGGTTCTGTTCAGAATTGGTTCTTTGACACAATGTATTGTTCTGTTCAGAATTGGTTCTTTGACATAATGTATGGTTCTGTTCAGAATTGGTTCTTTGACACAATGTATTGTTCTGTTCAGAATTGGTTCTTTGACATAATGTATGGTTCTGTTCAGAATTGGTTCTTTGACACAATGTATGGTTCTGTTCAGAATCGGTTCTTTGACATAATGTATGGTTCTGTTCAGAATCGGTTCTTTGACATAATGTTTGGTTCTGTTCAGAATTGGTTCTTTGACACAATGTATGGTTCTGTTCAGAATCGGTTCTTTGACACAATGTATGGTTCTGTTCAGAATCGGTTCTTTGACATAATGTTTGGTTCTGTTCAGAATTGGTTCTTTGACACAATGTATGGTTCTGTTCAGAATCGGTTCTTTGACACAATGTATGGTTCTGTTCAGAATTGGTTCTTTGACACAATGTATGGTTCTGTTCAGAATCGGTTCTTTGACACAATGTATGGTTCTGTTCAGAATTGGTTCTTTGACACAATGTATGGTTCTGTTCAGAATCGGTTCTTTGACATAATGTATGGTTCTGTTCAGAATCGGTTCTTTGACATAATGTTTGGTTCTGTTCAGAATTGGTTCTTTGACACAATGTATGGTTCTGTTCAGAATTGGTTCTATGACATAATGTATGGTTCTGTTCAGAATTGGTTCTTTGACACAATGTATGGTTCTGTTCAGAATCGGTTCTTTGACATAATGTATGGTTCTGTTCAGAATCGGTTCTTTGACATAATGTTTGGTTCTGTTCAAAATTATGATCTTCATACAATCAATATTTCGATTTCCTCTATTTGGGCATCAAATGTCGCTTGCTGAAACATATCCATTCGAAATGCGCATATGGTTTACGGAAAGTTTGACTATAGAGCATATATTTCAGTGTAATTCACCCATTTCAAACTAAAGAATAGATAGTGCGCAAGTACCATTCCATCACATTACAATTTGTGACATCGATGTAACAAAAGTTGACATCGATGCACTAAAAGTCGACATCGATGTAACAAAAGTTGACAGTGCTCAGCGGGATCAGGTGATTCTCACAAAAAGTGGCTTTGAAATTTTATTAGTTCAATTTTTGAGATAACCTGACAAATGCATTTATTTTTAAAGATGTCTTTTCGAGTAGGTCATTTTGAAATTTATTTCAATGAAATCGGACTTGAAAAAAAGTTATCGGCAAAAAGAACTTTGATGACCATCCTTTTTTTATGTTTAAATTTATTTCTTAGAGCCCAAGTGGAGTATTGTTTAGTATCATATTAATAAGAATGAAGTCATATGATGAAAAAAAGGGATATGCTAAATAGTGTTTGAATGAATTTTATATATATTATATAAAAAACCACAAGCATATTATTAGTTTTCAGCAAAAAAAAAAAAAAGGAATTTTTAGCGAAAGTAGACAGTTATTGGTTAAATACCATATAGCTTAAAATTTGACATGGCAACTTTATGGTTTGGTTTAAAAATGGAAAAGAATTCTAGGAAAGGGCGCTAATTGTATTTTCTATTACAAAATGTTTTTATTGAAGTAAGCCTTGAAAGAAGTATTAACATAACAACAATAATATCAGTATATACCAAGGGATGATTACGGATAATTACTCCAGAAATTATCTGTGAACGTATTATCTCACGCCAAGTTTTAAGGAAGGAATGTCATTTCATATCCTGTCTGCTGATATATTGGTCAATAATCCTATTATATCCAGCGATGCATAGCTCAAAGCTTTCCTTCACACAATGTGAAGAAAAATATTTTTTGCCAATATGACAGCAAATTTTATCTTTCTACACAAATTGACAACCCTAATATTTTTCACATTAAAACAAGATAAATCTAATTCGCATTGAAAAAGAGCAAACAAAAACCAACATTTTCTCAAGCATAGTAGCAATAAGGGAGAACATATGACGGAAATGAATGCTCCCGGGAAGTGGAGGATGTTTTACCATAAGAAACTATCATATCATCTAAAGCCGGACTTCACTTATCACGAATGTAGAGGTGATAGAGATACGTTCAGGTGATTTTGTTTAATCGATGCGGATTAGCCTCTCACTTGCGGGCATTATTGTCTCATCGTGTCACAATCGTGTCGTGACACCGAAGCGAATGTTTCAAACTGTTTAAAACATTAGCTTTTGCCTATTTATTTGCCCGTACACTCGCGGAACATGCGCAGCACATTCGCTTTGCAATTTCCTCGATTTGCAGCGCGTTCAATCGTGTGCATTCTTGTTCCCAAGGCGATAGAGAATGAGCCCGATAAAGCCCCGATAAGAAAAAATCTGACTGACACCAATGTGATGCAAATGCACAAAGAATGTGCCGCGAATGAAAAAAAAAAACCAACGCGAATCTGCCACGATCTTGTCACGATACTCACACGATATTACCCCTATAGTACTACATACACATGACAGTGACAAGAATAATTATGTCGGAGTTGATGTAAAAGTGTGTTGATCAATATTTTGAAAACGTTTCAAGAGAAAACAGCCTGGAAAGAGGTCAAGTCAACAAAGGGTATTGATGCTCCTGGGTATGTAAAATGATTTTGGTTTTGTTTTTGTCGCATTCTTGCAGCGCTATCGGGTTACAGTCGTGTCACAATCTTCTGCATCGCAGCGTTATCACCTCAATGTCTTTTTATCGTGGCACATTCGTGTCTCATTCTTCTCTATTCTTATCACACTTGCATCACTGTCGTAGCGGACTCGTAGCATATTCTTGTTGCATTCGCGGCGTTATCGTCTGCCTATCGCGCCAAGAAATACTTTATCAAAACAGACAAGAATGTGACACGATTTAAGAGATGAATCTTATATTTTTCTGTTGATGCAGGTATCACCCGAAAAATTGGACAGAAAACTGCATCAATGCGCATCAACAGAAAAAAATATAAGATTCATTTCTTATCATTTACTGATCAAATATTTATGGAAAACAGTCTGTTTTCTTGTATCTAAAAACAATCAATCACCGCACTATGTTTCGTAAGTCCGAAGGTTTCTCAGTGATACGTCTGCCGAAACTAGTTATGGCAGCCGCCATGATTCAAACAGCAAATGTTCGTCTCTCTATATCTTTGGAATGAGGACCAGTTTGAGCAAATTCTACATGCACTGTTAATTTTTGAGTAATTAGAAAAGAAATGGTACCATTGAAATGATAAGCAAACACGAAATAAATTGTATTTTCAGCAACAAGTTCTTTCGTGTTTGAGGGAACCCCCTGTTCTAAAAATAGTGCTATAAATAGACTTACTTGAAAAATTGTGTTGATCGATGCATCAACAAAATTTCTCAGCCAATCAGAATCTTCGTTTCTTGAAAATGACAATGGAGATTAAATGATTGTTCATTCGCCTCTGACCGTAGCAAATTTTCCTCTACATTCGCGGCAGTGGAAGCCCGGCTTAAGACGACATTTTAATCTTTTGAATTAATACAGCGCATGCAATAGATGACACCATCTTTAAAAATATCAATTCCCCTCTTACACCAGACACTCTAGAGAATATCTATAACTATAGTATTGTTCATCGTGTTTCTATGGTGCTGGTGTTACTGTCTGTTTGTCTGCTTTTTCTTCTCATGAGAAGGCGTTCCGGGAATCTCCTCCCTGCCTTCATTTTGATTCATATTTTTCAAGAGTTTGTATGACTTAACTTGTGATTTTTAAATTCTGTTAAGGGTTTGATGTTTCACTTTCATTCACTGATTACATTACCTTAACCTCGTGTTGTTGGAGATCCCCTCCTTTGTCTTATAAAACCCGTCTTCAGTCGGTCTTAATGACTCACTGCCATCATTATTGTCTCAAGTGTTTGTAGTACAAGGAACCACCTCATTTCTCAATATTTCGATCTTGAAATATGTTCTTTATTTTCATTTTGAATACATCATGTGAATATCTGCAATCCTCACACATACCTCCTTCCTAATTTTGATTCATATCATCATTATCATTGTGAAATATATGTTCTAAAGTAATTAATAGACAATTTTTCATGTTCGCGGACTTCGCACTTCGGACATCGCACTTGGAAGGGGCAATGTCGCAAAAGTAAAATTTTGATGTTATCCCGATGAACCAAGAATATTTTACGTGAGAATTTATTTATTTTTATCTATGAATATACATATTTAAAACTCTCAAACATAATTTCGTCTATTGTGAGAACTTGTTTTACTTTTTAAATTGCAAAATTTGATGAGTCCGGAGTGCGAAGTCCGAATACGTCAATTTGAAAAATTTCCAATAAGTACACCATATGCGCATTTAAACTAACTATGTATCATCAGTGATGCTCGAGGCCGAAATAGATGAACTCAAAAAGTAAATAAATGAAGAGCGAAGTTCTTAACTTAAATGTATGCCGAAGAACCAGGTACATGTAAGTAAAGAGTTATGTCACCAGGGAGACACTTTTCATATTCAGATAAACAGCAAAGAAGTATCTAACAATTGTTCAGTCTCAAAGTTGAGAAGGCAAGGCAAAATCGTTAGAATTTCCATCGGAACGGTTGCGAACCCCGGAATGAACAACATTCCGAAGTGAGACCAAGTGCCCGGGGAGAGCCAGCGTCTCCTGATTTATTCATCAAGTTTGGTATCAGAAAATTTACAAAAATATTTCAAGTCAGTGTAGAAGCACAATCAAACTATTCGAACAATATCCTAAAGGCCTTACAGTCCACCAGCAGACATACCAACATGGTGGTTGAAATTATCATTTTGGAATATATGCTTTATCGTAATAATTAGTGCACCGTATGTACATTTAAACAACTCCGTGATCATTGATGCTCGAGACAGAAAGAAAGAACATTCAACTTTGAAAGAAAGGAGGGGATCTCCAACCAGACTCGGATTCAGCACCCACAGCCAAGCACCAAAACCTGATTCGAAAACACAAGTAGACGAGCACAGCAAGTGCCGTAAAAAGACATACGACATGTAAATATGTAACACAAAAGACTAGACACAAAGCAACGAGACCAATGGGCATCTACCACACAGAATGCAAATTGTGAGGTTATCCATATTGCGTGTGCACAACCTTCCCATTTTCCCTGTTTCCCAAAGGTCTCGAAGAACGCACAGTTGCAGTGTTAAATAACCTCCTAACCGTAAGATGTCCACACAAACAAGACAGCAAAATGCAGGGGATCAACTAACACAGATGAATGTGTAAATTGATATAAAAAGGGGGCATACAAAATAAAGTATTTGCTCTGATGGTTGTAGCGAGGTCAGGCATGTTATCACCCGAGCAGTCAGCAGTGGCCGAAGCCCTGTCTTCTCTAAAGAAGTTGGAGGTTTAAATCACACTTTTATATATCTATATGCCCCTTGTTCTTCATCGTGGAAATCTAGCTATAAATGCTCCCTAATTACATTGAAAACACTGTTTCTGGTATGGAAACTTGGTAGAAACTACATGGAAACCCGGATTTCATATGTTTCACAGAGTCTGACGTAGAAATCTTGCCTTTTCCTGCTCTGATGCCTATTAAATTATCAATAAAGCAAATATATCTACTACATGGTATATATCGCAGTGCATCATATGCCCATTTCAAGGCCGAACAAGAGAAAAAGCAAATGGTGAAATTATGAATAGAGAATCTTTAATAATTTATGTATTCTAGGGAGCCAGTTGATGACACAAAACACTCAAACCCCTCTGCTGTCAACGAACAGCCATCATGGCCTTAATTTGCAAATACTATGCCTAGACCTGCACATTTCAGATCGTTATTAGTGGAACTTCGAAACGACATTATTTAGAAAATTAACTATATTAGAAAAAAATCATTTCAACTGCGCTCTAGTTCTTTCTGATATTTTTCTATAATCACATGAAGACGAGTTTGGTCAGTCCATTCTCTCACATGAAAAGAAGCACATCCCATCAAACATGAATATCTGGGTCCTATGTGGGAAGAATCGGGGCAAAATGTCCATTTTAAACCAATTTGGGTCCCTTATGGGATTTTAAGCCCATTTAGGACCCACATAAGATATATTGTATGTAACATTTTGGTCTTACAGACTTTTTTTGTTAAATTAAAAGTACATTGTATATATCAGAAATTACATTTCTTGATTCCCCCAGAGATAAACAAATATTTCGTATTGAAATAAAATATTTACTTGTTTGAAGTCATGTCAATATATTGCCCAAATGGGACCTGAATACACTGGATCTAGGACGCATATGTTACCCATGATATATAAGCATGAAATTTATCCATAAGAATTAACACTTAACAAGGCAAACGTTACAAATACAGAAACACCATTTTTTGACCTAAATATCAAAATTGTAAACGGAAAGATTCATACAAGTGTATATGACAAAAGGGATGATTTTGGATTCAACTTAGTAAATTTCCCCTGGCTTGACGGTGATGTTCCAAGATTACCGTCATACGGCATTTACATATCACAGCTCGTCCGGTACGCTAGAGCATGTACTGATATTTTGGATTTTCACAGTAGAAATTTACAAATTACCAAAAAACTTTTAGGTCAAGGTTTCCGTTTTCATAAATTAGTTAAGACTTTCTGGAAATTTTACAAAAATGACAGTCAACTTCTTTTAAAATTCGGATCTATACACGCAACAGAGAACATTACTTTGGGTATTACACAACCTGTCATTTATGGTGATATGATAAACAAAAAAATAGTTGCCAGAGTCACCTAATGCTCGACTGCATAGCATAACATCTCTTATGACAGCCAATTTATCTAAACTCCCTTTCTCAGGCAACAACATATATCACATCATAAATCACTGAAGCAGAAAAAGTTGGTCAAGGTCAGATTTCAATAGTCAAACCCAAGATGAATCCAATATGCAAGTCTGGTGCATGTAGCACTTATAGTTAGCTCAATA
Organism: Pinctada fucata; assembly: GCA_028142955.1. Classification (NCBI taxonomy): domain Eukaryota; kingdom Metazoa; phylum Mollusca; class Bivalvia; order Pterioida; family Pteriidae; genus Pinctada; species Pinctada fucata. The sequence continues at coordinate 14,470,549 of AP027105.1, forward strand.
TTGCCAATTTAAAGCAAAATCACTGAAGCGGAAAAAGTAGGTCAAGGTCATATTTCAATAGTCTAACCCAAGATGCATCCAATATGCAAGTCTCGTGCATGTAGCACTTATACTTTTCTCAATATTGGCCTTTAAAGGTAAAATAATTCAAGCGGAAAAAGTAGGTCAAGGTCATTTTATGAAAGTTTGATCAAAGATACATCCAATATGCAAGTTTGGTACATGTAGCACTTATACTCTGCTCAATATTGGCTTTTAAAGGTAAAATCATTCAAGCGGAAAAAAGTAGGTCAAGGTCATTTTATGAAAGTGTGATCAAAGATACATCCAATATGCAAGTTTGGTACATGTAGCACTTATACATGCTCAATATTGGCTTTTAAAGGCAAAATCATTCAAGCGGAAAAAAGTAGGTCAAGGTCATTTTTTGAAAGTTTGATCAAAGATACATCAAATATGTAAGTTTGGTACATGTAACACTTATAGTTAGCTCAATATTGCCAATTTAAAGCAAAATAACTGAAGCGGAAAAAGTAGGTCAAGGTCATATTTCAATAGTCTAACCCAAGATGCATCAAATATGCAAGTCTTGTGCATGTAGCACTTATACTTTTCTCAATATTGGCTTTTAAAGGTAAAATAATTCAAGCGGAAAAGTAGGTCAAGGTCATTTTATGAAAGTTTGATTAAAGAAACATCCAATATGCAAGTTTGGTACATGTAGCACTTATACTTTGCTCAATATTGGCTTTAAAAGGTAAAATCATTCAAGCGGAAAAAAGTAGGTCAAGGTAATTTTATGAAAGTTTGATCAAAGATACATCCAATATGCAAGTTTGGTACATGTAGCACTTATACTTTGCTAAATATTGGCTTTTAAAGGCAAAATCATTCAAGCGGAAAAAAGTAGGTCAATGTCATTTTTTGAAAGTTTGATCAAAGATACATCAAATATGTAAGTTTGGTACATGTAGCACTTATACTTTGCTCAATATTGGCTTTTAAAGGCAAAATCATTCAAGCGGAAAAAAGTAGGTCAAGGTCATTTTTTGAAAGTTTGATCAAAGATACATCAAATATGTAAGTATGGTACATGTAGCACTTATACTTTTCTCAATATTGGCTTTTAAAGACTTTATTGCTATCTTAACATTTACCTTATCATCTCAACATTTGCCTTATCATTTGAAATAATTTTTAAATCCCAACCCCAGGGGCTATATCCTCATCTGGATATATTAAATGATGTATAATTAAACATTTGCAACAAAAAAACCAACAGAATATGAATATAGGAAAGGTAAATGTGTAATCTTAACATTTACCTTATCATCTAGTTCGGACGCCGCCGACGCCGACGCCGGGGGTATTGCAATAGCTCTTTTGCACTAAAGTGCAGTCGAGCTAATAAGAAGGATCAAAGGTAGGCAGCATAACCATCGAAAATGCATCAGAGTCATCAAACGCCTTTTATACCGTGGATATGATCCTAATGTCACCAGACGTACACTAGGCTTGGTACTTGACCAATCTACAGTCTTGTAACAGCGCATCCTTGAGACTTGCACTCTGACTGACGGTGACGACGGGACTCCATGACGGGTCCTGTCCAAACCTCTTTAGAGAAGGCAGGGCCCCGACCACCTGTCCTCTCTGAATGTCAGTCGGACTCCTTGTGTGACTACATACATGAACTCGCTACAGTCGGCAGAGCACGGGCTGTATTACACACACCCTCTTTATATCCATTTACAAATTCATCTGTGTTACTGAGGCCTCTACGATTTGCAGTCCTGATTGTGTGATGTCATCTTACAGTGAGGAGGTTGTTTTGCACCACAATTGTACGTTCTTCGAGACCTCTGGGTAATTGGAGAAGTGAGATGGTTGTGCGCACATAATCCAGGATAACCACACCATTTGCTACTTGCATGGGAAATGGCCGTCCAATGTCGGCATCGGTTGCCCATTGGTCTCGTCGGTTTGTGTGTAGTCTTTTTTGTTTGATGTTTACATGTCGTATGTCTCTTTTTCGTCTCATACTATTCTCGTCTTTTGTGTTTTTGCATCAGGTGTTTTGGTTTTTTGCTGTTGGTGCTACAACAGGGTCTTGTTGGAGATCCCCTCCCTTCCATAAAAACCAACATATGACCCATATGGGTACACCTACATGCGACCCTTATAGTTCGATGTTACAAATCCAAGCTCAGTCCCATATGGGCTGCCCCATATTGGACCTATATGTAATCCCATTTTGGGCCCATATGGGTCCGTTATATTTTGCTTGCTGGGTTACAAGAAGCCCTTCCCTAGTCCCACACTGCTTTGACACGTGACTTGAAATATATATGTAAATTTGCCTTCATTAATTGAAAATTTGATAGATTATTCGAAATTATTTGTGTCATTCGAAACCTCAATCATAGGCTAAACACCTTTTCCCTCTGACTGGCCGGAACATGCCCTTTTCCTTGGAAAATAATTTGAGATCAACACATGTATTCTATTGTGATCTTTGAAATTGGAGTCGATGAGACAGTACGTCAGGATGATCTCTGGGGTATGTAAAATAAATACAAAGAAAAGATTTTGATCGATTTGGTTTGATGCAACATTGTCAATAAGATCCCCATATAACAGAAGGCTTTGTTATGTTAAGACATGACTTAATCCCGGAAGCCTTGTTCATTCCAGTATATATTTTAGAAGCAATTTCAAGTAATAATAAAAGGTTATCAAGGAGCGATTCTTACGCTTCATTAGCTTTAAAAGCGTTGAAATGTTTCTTTTCTTTTCTATACTGATTTTATAAAATATAACTAGAGGAAGCAATCTTTGTTTAGTATCGATTTTTGGAGAAAAAAATATACAATATACGTTCTATTCTGGTATGAGTCACTAATTATTAAAATTAAATCCAGACGAATTAGAAACTTTATACCAAAATGATTTATGGATGAAAAGAGTATTTAATGGGTTTTACTAAGCGACTCTACAATACATCGATAACAAGTCTAAAATGCTTATTGAAAATATGAATTAAAATAAGAAATAAGCTGGTCTGCAATGGTAACAAAAGGTATAAGGGTAATCATCTGGGCAAATAAAGATAGCATCTTTCAGTATGTTTGACATTTTTTTATCTTTCTAAACTACCATAATTATCGCAGCATAATTATCGCCCTCCATAAGTACATTTCTAAAAAGTTGGAAGCCTAAACAAACTTTGGAAAAACGCAGTCAGTATGAAGTAAGAAATTGAACTTATTAGCGTAATTTTAAGACAGAGTATGAATCTTTTTAACCTTTATTCTGGTCATCAATGTAGAGGATATGTCACTCATGTGTGTGATAAGGTATTTTTTCCATTTATGATAGTATGATGACGTAATTCATGTGAAAGAAACATGACATATTGAATATATAGGATCATGGACATCATGAGCCTCTATGATACTGAATATTAATTAAAGTTTAACGTCTTCAACTTCATTATCATCATTTTTAACAAAATTAAACAAATTTACAACATGCACGTTTCGGATATTTAACCCCTGTCAGTGATCCTCAAATTAGAGAGCTTTTCACACATACAATTTTTCCGATCTCAAAACAATTACTTAAATTAAATAAAACCTTCTATTGATCATATCATTGTAACGATAAAATTACATTCTTGAGTCTCTATAGGTTGATTTTAATGTAATTTTTGAACCAATCGATGAGTTTCTGATCGGTCTTTTAATTTGAAAAAAAGATATTGTGGGCGAGACCTGGAGCGTAGATGAATTTTGAAGATTTGTGTGTAAAATATGAAAATTTTCTTTCGTTTTGTGTCATACAGGGCAAATGATGTCAGAACATGACGTCATACATCACGCGCGTGACGTTACGAAGGCTCAAAATTATGACGCCATATTTTCTCAAACTTTCAACATTGCAAAAAGGAATAATTAATGATTAATGATGTCGAAATTAAAGGGCCGATTGGAGGGTTTAACGCACCTGGTCCTTTACTATAGGTGTTATGACCTCTCTGTACCCGGAATACAGCATGATCATGTCGCTATAATCCGATAACTAAAGCATTATATAAGATTGTACAATTGTTCATAAGGATGCCTATAATTCATAATCGGTTCATGGCAGTTATTCGCCCACAAATCTTACATCTTTCATCTTTGCCAAAAATCTTACATCTTTACTTCTTTCCAGCTCTGCCGCCTGAATGAAGCTTCGTTTTGGCTTTTTATCGATTTGACATCATATATATCATTTAGCTTTTTCGGAAACTTGTCATTCCATTCAAAAGTATCATTGAAATTAAAGGAGGTTAACATCTTAGTACCATCTCTCTTATGCTATTTTGAACATACATTTTATTTGGATATACTACTGAATCGACCCTACAGGAAATTCGAAGCCGTGTACTCTCTGTAAAGTAAATCCCAAAAACAAAACAAGAGGGCGCTACTGAAATGAATTTTGGCGGCTCCACTGGAAGCATCACTGATGAGAATTTAACATTCGGAACACGTGTCTGGTGCAGAAAAAATGGTTGGAAATTTTCTTCATGAGGGTATAGAGTTGGAACACTTCCGTTTTATTACATATCATGATCTGCATCCCATCTCAAGTGTATTACATTTAAATGACTGTCGCCTGAAAGAAGCTTTGTTTTCGCTTTAAAGGATGCTTTATTTTAGGATTCAAACAGGCATTTCCCATGTTAAATGCATATAAGGGCTAATTAAGATAAATACGGTTTTGCTATGAGGGCTAGGAGACTTGAAGATATGCTTTTCAGACAGGTTGTCGTAAGTGATCGGCTTAAACATCGCTAAGTCCTTACAGGGTACATATATCGTACAGTGACATGATCCAAAACCTTGACTCGTATGTCTGGCCTTATTATGAAAAAATCATTGAATACACCAGATCTGACACATTCTTCAAATGAAATTCCCTAGTTTATCGATCATAATATACATAATATACATAATATTTACGAGTTTGCTCCTCCTAGCAATCAAGGAATATTCATGCAAAATTGAATAACAAAATACACGACTTCAGTATAACATACGCGCATTTCAAGCCGTGTCATCATATAAGATTATATCATAAGGGAGCTGATAATTCATAATCGAAACATGATAGTTGTCTGCCTACAAATCTTACATATTATGCTCTGTATTTCGTGTGTATTAAATGACTGTCGCATGAGAGAAGATTTATGTTCGCACTTTATCAATTTAACATTCTGCATTATCATATTTGGAATCTCTTTCTTGTCGGTTTCGCCCGACTCATTATACCTGACCGTTTGTGGGGTATTGGACATGGCATTCAAACAACTGTTTCAATTGTTGCACAACGTGTTTTGATATCTATGTTTTGTCCGATAACATGTATGTTTTTTTTAGTTTAAACATATCTTATTTCCATAATACGAAATTGGATCAAGCTAAAAGTTAACAACGTTATAAACGCCTTCTTTCTTGCTTTTTTTTGACGAGGTTTGTCTCATTTCGCATTTTTTTTTTTGTCTTATTACCTCCTTCGCTAATTCAGTAGATACATATGATACCAATAACTCATATTTTCATATTTGGCGTAAATTATTGCTCAAACTACTGATAGGAAATAAATCATGTATTGCATGATGAAGGTAAAGAGAGTTCAAGTGGTCAAAAATTTAATGAATTACTAGACCTTATTATCTTCTATGAAAAACAGGAAAGAAATCGTAGTCTTCATTGTAATTATGAGAAAGTATAAAGGATGGAGGAAACGTAAATTTTGATTCCAGAAATAATGATTATTGAAACTGGTTATTAGCCACGACATCAAACAGATAAAATATACACAGAAGCAATAATTGCAGTTTATATTTAGTAAAATACGTATATTATATCTTCTATGGCCGTTCTAATGAGGGGTCAAAATCAAAAATAAAAATAACTTAATGTGTTTTTTTCCTGAAAAAGTATACTTACATATTTTTGATCTGATAAGATCAGTTTTAATTCTGAATTACCACTCTAAATACAGATCCTTTTAACTTGGATTTTTCCTCCATATTATTGGATAATTTATCTTCGCCCTTCTATAACAATTACTCTAATTTTCAGGTTTATGTTTGACTTTTACTAACAGAATAGGTGTCTTGATTTGTGTTTTGTTACGGCGTATGCAACACATTGCAAGTGCATTTACCGTGCATGTTATGCGCAAATATTGACATCTATTCGATCAATTTCGGTTGATCTTTTCTTCAACGTATTCTAAAATTTCTGTTTTCAAAATTTCTTGAAATTTCTAAAACGTGGGTCCTATAGCATCATATCCCATCCATCCTGCTACGTCTTTCGGTACGTTTTTGGACATAGTAACTTTCACACTTTTTGGGCATATTACATTGTTTGGATTGAGGATCACTGACGAGGGTTAAGTACCCCAAACGTGCATGTCTGGTCCATGCTGCCAATTTATCTGTTCTTAAATGATGCTATTCAATTTGAAGACGTTTAACACCTACATATACACATAAACTACAGTTGTCTGTTTCATTCTTGTTTTCCGAAATCCGAGCATTCATAAGAATGCTTCCCTTCTAGTTTTTCATATTTCTATTGCTTTTTGGACCGATTCCTATTTGTTGTGTTCAATAAGCGCTTGCTTCAGATGGTCTTTTCGACATTTGCCTATAAAATATTTCCAATAGTCGATCTTCCAATTATTTCTAAGACCCGACATGACATATTTTGGCAAACATTTTAACTATGACGCCATCCTTGGAAATCAAGAAAACAATGTCGGAGCACCTGTTATCATTTGTGAGGTCACAACTCAAAAGTCCGCAAAGTGATGTCATCTCCGGTCTTTTACGTTATAAAATCTAGGTTCGGAACGGTAACTCTGATAATTGGGGAAAGGTCTATTGACCGTCTCTTACCTATCAGGACATTAGGGGTTTTAACACATTTCTATTTTAAGCGGCGGATGTTGCATGCAGTCAGAGGACGCTCACTCCTCCCGGGGACCTGGTCCTGTCTCTATTCGGAGTGTCGCAATTGCCTTTGCATGGATATTTACACAATTGTGCCATGTTCCCATGGATCTTTGACACCTGAACTGCGTTTGGTACTTCGTTTCTTGTGTACTTATCTATAGCTCGAAAAGCAATCGTCATTTCATCCTATACCATCAGATAGTAAGTGGAGAAAAAGCACCACATATAATACGTTTACTGATTACAAATGTCCATCATTTATAAGGCGGGAAAACCAGAAGCTTACAAAATTGGGCAAATAAACATTACAGAGGTACCCATCAGTTATTCAGTCTCATAGTCGAGAAGGCAAGGCAAAATCATTAGATTTTCCACAAGAACGGTTTCGAACCTTGGAATGAACAACACCCGTCGCAACAGCTCCATGGAAACCTGTCAAACAAGCAAAATTGCACAGAGCAGAAAAAAAAATCTACAACAAGACAATGTTTAACTGACAATAGTGGAAAACACCTACAGATGTGTAGCAAACACCAATCATAAAACAAAAACATCTTCAATAAACAAGAGGACAAAGAGATGCACAACATCCGCACGAGACGGCCCGACAAACCATTAAAACAAGAACAGCATGTAATAAACGTTCTAATAAGAAACAAGAATGTTTTAAACGTAAGAAATAAATGTACTTTTTCAACATACGAAGGTATGTATTGTAAGTCTTGTCTCGTTTTAAACGTTCATTTGGCGAATGGTAATACATACATATAAACTGAGGAAAAAACCAACGTGCACTCTGTGTAGACTTTGAATAAAAAATTATCTTGAATGATGTAAAGTGAAATCACAAGCAGAAAGTGAAATTTTGGGGCAATAGGTAGCATAAAAACAATATTAATGAATATCAAAAGCAATGTACATGTAAGCCAATAAATTAGAAATGAAGCCTAAAATATATAGCGCCCATCTTCATGTATTTAAAGGGACAAACGTATTCATTCCATATCATCACCATTGTTGAAGAAATGGCAAAATGATTCCAGCGCAAATGATATTTGTCGCTACGGGGATATTATAAAAGCATATCAGATCCCCCTTTCTAGAATGATCAGTCACATTCTACATTGTGATTGAATGACTGTCGTCATTACCAAACAAGACATACTTACCTGATCTGTAATCAAAATATATATCGAGAATATCTCCAAATTTGACAGGTTTCCATGAAGCTATCGCGACGGGTGTTGCATGCAATCAGGATACACTGACTCTCCCCGGGCATCTGGTCTCACTTCGGAATGTTGTTCATTCTGGGGTTCGCAACGGTTTCGATGGGAATTCTCAAGATTTTGCCTTGCCTTCTCGACTTTGAGACAGAATAACTGTTAGGTACGTCTTTGATGTTTATTGATACTGTTTGGGTTTTATTTTCACGTAAGAAAAAAGATCAAAGTTCGGTCATGTTTAGAATTTAGCTCCTTGCGCCTACCGTCCAACGATTTTTGACCATATATTTCACTTAAATACGCTTCTAAATAAACCCTACACAAAATTTGGAGCCGTTCATTTTGGCGAGAGGAAATTAAAGCTCTGTATTGTAGATGGCGCCAGGAAAACTCACTCAGGCTTTATTTAAACTATTTGGCATGAAGTACTGCTCACGAGGATTAAAATATCCGAAACACGTGTCTAGTATAAGAAAATTGGTACTAAAGAACATATATTTCAATATTGACAATTAAAAATCTTCTTCATCGGCTATATTATTTTTAATAAAGAGTTTCTTAAACGACATTTACACGGAAGGTGTGTAGTGCCTTTTTATGTGCTTGCCTTGATTGTACAAGGCTTTTTTATACTAAGAATAGGACTTTTCAATTCTTAGGTTCAAAAATTTAAGGGAGTGACTTCTATTTATCATTTCAATTAATTCTTATGAATTATGAAAATATTTGTATTGAAGTATTTAAAGTTAATCTTTTGATTTCATTAACCAAGGAAGGATCTCCAGCATGACCTCCCTGCACTGACCCAGCGGAACAAACCCACAAGAAAGCGACACATAAAGGACAGTGCTCAGACAAAACTACAGCCCGCCAAAAGACACAACAATACTTGACTTTCTCTTAAAGCAATAGATAAAGACATAATGAATAGAATGTAATAAACAAAATCTATCATATTTCATTTCAAGTAATAGCCACACCTCCTCATTTGTGAAAAGGAAATATCATAGTATTTATATGGATGAGCTGATACATTTTCTCACAGTATTCTCTGGCATCGTCTCATAAGGAAAAGGTAAGTTCTATAAAGTACGTGTATTGTAGCTGTATACTTTAACAGAATTGTCACTGTTTCATATTTAAGCATTTAGTAATATTTCAATAATTGTTTTCAAAAATTGTTTTGTATTTACAGAGAAAGACTGTCATTCAGAACGATTTTGATCAAAGAAAAAACCTTCTTAGTGCAGCAGACGAGCAGGTAAGGTTTCATTTGAAGTTTTTGTCAGAAAACTAGAAATTCTAAGAAATGATAGAAACGATTAAAATTTTTTTTTTTACATTTTACGATTTTAAAACAAATATTATGATAATCTTTGACAGAAATTTCTTTCTGCAGAAATCTTACAATTGTTAAAAACAAAATGATCAATAAATGGATTTTTTCAGTTATACTGTAATATTTTCCAAAAAAAATCAAGTTTGTACGTAAATTATTGGTATTGTAATTACGTTTTACATATTCTTGTTCGGCTTTTCAGTAATGCAGTCCTGATAAACTTTATTCATGTCATTTTGTCTGACATTTATAAGAACTTTTAATGGAGGTTAATAGCCCTGCGACGTGCGTCCATAACTATTGCTAATTTATTTCATAGCGCTTCTGAATAGAACAAAAAAGTGAAGTGCTCCAACTCGTTACCTTCTTGAATAAAACTTCAAACCACTTTAAATGCACCAGACGCGTGTTTCGGATTGTAAATCATCATCAGTGGTAAGCCATAAAGCCAAAAAGCAAAATAGTAGACCTAGTTTTATTAATTGAATTCAACTTTGCTAGCAGTGCGCGGCTCGAAATTTTGTGCACGGTCGATTCAGTAACACAGTTGAATGACCAAAATAACATTGGAGGGATGCATGGTCTACTAAGATGTTAATCTCCTTTTATGTTGCTTATATATTGGGATGAAATGACACGTTTCCGAAATAGTAAAGTAATATTTGATAAAAGGTACAAAAAATTTCTTTCAGGCGACAGAGGTTGAAAGAAAGTAATTTGATACATTTGAAACATTCAATCACGGGGAACATAAAAAAATCATTGTTAAATAAAAACGGCGTACGCCACTATATCATTATGACTTCTCTTATCATTTTGGCTTTAACTACCGCTAATGAAATTTCATCATTGGAACCTATCTTGTAGGAAATCTCTGTTCATGAGATGAGATGAGGCTTGTCTATGGGTTCATTGTCTTGGTCATTATCTTCCTTGCTGTAACAAAGTTAGATAAGATACCGTTCTGTCTCGGGATATAACATTGACATGTATATATAAGACAAATACCTTGGAAGGAAAATATCTTATGTGTCATCCTACGGATGCAATTTGTGATTTTATTGGTAAATGATACCCTGTGGCAGAGCAGCAGCTGGTATCATGCCGGTAAACATATATTTTACATTCACTTTATCCTGATTTCAATCCCTTTTGGGCCAAAGATTATAAGAAAAACACCGTAAAGTATATATTGTAGAGATATTCTAGAATGGTAATGCAAAAAACCCGAGGGCATGATAACCATTTCGTAAATCCCCAAGTAAGGTAATGATATAAGGGATTCAATTTTCAATAGATGTAATATGTAGAAAACGACTATCTAGAGAGTCCAAAAAAGGAACAAATTTTCTCAAATTAAAACCTACTAGGCGAGTCACTGATTTTTTTCTATTTGGACTGAAAGTACCCCAGTGTTGAGGATTATCCAAAACTTAAATGTCAGCTGGTGAATAGTTTTCGGCTATTTTGTCTAGAATGCAGCCCTTCAACGCACAATTGGATCAATTAGTTTCTCTTAAATACGAATTTGAAATGCCCATATACGTAAGTCAAAATGGTTGTCTTCTTACTCTTTCTAGACTTATATCAATGAATCTGTTGATACTGTACTATAAGTAGCCAAAGGTAATCAATGGGTAATGAGAAATAATTGGACCACCCATTGATGGAATTCTGAGCCCTAAAATCACTGCATAGTTATAATGTAAAAATTAATTTAAAAATTTTGACCAATGCAGATATTAAAACAATCTATTACTTTAAGAGTTATGGGCCCTTACAGTTAACATTGACCTCTATGGGAAAAAAGAATTTTTCACAAAATTCTTAATTGAATGGTATAGCATCTAATATCGATGGGTCAAAAATTTCTTTAAAAAATATATATATTTAATCAATATTTCACTAAAAAATCAAAAGTTCATCAATTAGTTTTTCTGCAATTATTTTTTTTCTATATTTTTTATCAAGAGGAGATAACTCCTAAACCTGACCCTTTTCAAAATCTTTCTTATTTCGATATCTACGAGCTTGGTACAAAAAAATCTTAAATATCCTTTGAAAAAGAATTTATTAAATAATGAATACACCTACATGTAATTTCAATGTTTTTTGGCATAATTTCCATCATTACCCATTGAATACCTTAAAATAGATATGTAATCACAATACTTTTGAAGTTAATTTTTACAAACATTCGAAGAAAAAGCAGTAGTTTGACCACCATATAACAGGAAAGGTTTTAGAGTTGTGTGCACGTTATCATGATAATCATACAACTTTCTAATAACGTAGCAGGTGGCCGTCCTTAGTCGACAACGGTTGCGCATTAGTCTCGATGGTCTATGTGCAGGATTTTGAGGGTTTTTTTTTCTTTTGAGGTTTTGTCGTCGGTATTTGGTCTTTCTTGTCCCTATGGTTTTTTTTACTTGTCTGTCTTCTTTCTCAATGTTGAATCTGTAGGCAATAGCATGGTTGAAGATAATTACATGTATAAGATATTGAAGACTCTTTCGTCCGTCGTCGACAATACAGTTCTACTCAGGAAACAGGTGTCTGGTGCATTAATTTTCTTCATGAAGGTCAAGAGTTGGAACACTTATTATCATAATATTTTGAAATATGAAATCAGCTGCTCATTCAAATGAACAGCGAATATGGTTATCTTGGTTTGTATTCATTGAAATGAAATATCAATAAAAGAAAAATAGATGAATATATTTCGTATACTGATAACACTGCGGGACCCATCATCTGGACAAGTTTATCAATAAATCAAATACCGCAACTGGAAGAAGCAGTTGCGTGTAGTAAGTGAAGAGATATATGTCCTAATAAGGGAAAGATTTAGTACTTATAATGTGCATATCCCAGAAATGTTGGGGAGGGAGGGGATGTTTTGGCATTAATAGTGGTTGACATGTATGCACGTTTGCTAAATAAGTCATACTTTCCCAATTTTTTACCCTGCATAACCAGTATGAAATTCATTATATATCAGTTATAAATAACATGTCACTTCCTGAATCGATTACTATGTGACATCTATTTTTGTTTAAGTCTAAGCCCAGATTAAGCAGGTAATGCGATGCGAGGGAAATATTTCCGTCATTTCTAGCTTTCTATTTCATGATAGGACTTAAGATCATGAGTAATCATTTTTTATCAACCTATATGTAGATTTTAGACAAACCTAGATTTTAGACAACATAGATTTTTGACAACAAGGTATCAACAATCACTTCTTTTTTTCATTGAGTACAACCTTAAATACGTATTGTTAATACTAAGTCTCTGTAAGGACCAAAACATTACAATAGGACCGCGGCACGGCATGTCACCGATTTTAAAGATTTTTGCTAAAGGACATAGGTATGAATAATGTCGAAGGGTTCCAACTCAATACCTTCTTGACGAAAATTCCAAACCAATTTCCATGCACCAGACACGTGTTCGAATATTAAATTCCAATCAGTGATGCTTCAAGCGGAGCCACCAAAGATAATTTCAGTAGCGCCCTCTTTAATTTTTTGAAGTTAGATTTGTACATTTACATTACAGAGAGTGCGAGGCTGAAAAGTTCCAGCAGTTCAACTGAAATCTATCTTGGATGAAGCACTGGTTGCATTCTTAAGAAATACGGATTGATTCAGACTTAATATCATTGTTGCATTCGCACAGAATAAACTTTATCCAGTTGTTAAAAACATCCCACCAAAAAAACGATTCTTAAAAATTCCATTTATTAACAAAGGATTCGATCTTCTTAACATCTCAAATATTTTTCGGGATCATCGTGTACAAAGTGCTATTCCTCAATATTTTGAAAATTTAGAACCTCCTCTTATTTGTTACAAATATAAAAGACCTATTCGAAATTTCGTTTTTAACTACAACAAAGTTACATCAGATCCTAAAATACTTGAATCATGTCCTGCTTCTTGAGAATGTGCAACATCTGAATATCTATATAAACCAGCTGGTCATATTATTACAGGTGACTTTTCAATTATCCAAGACAGGCAGCTCCGTGGTCTTCTCAAAAAAGGACCTAAGTATAGAATCCCGTCCAAGATAGATTTTATTAAATGTCGCGAAGTACTAAAGGAAGCCTTAGATAACTATACCAAACGATGGTGTAAATCGGAAGGAGTCGAATCGCATTCTCTGAATGACTGGAAAAACCTCATTTTGGACATTACTGACATTCGAATAGACAACTTCCACAGAAATCCTCATCTTTTTGAAAATCCAAGTTCTAGATCTGAAAGATATTTTAAATCCAAATTACGTAATATACATGAAAAAATTTGTCTTCGCTCCTGCAGATAAAGCAGCCAACAACACCATAATCATATGAAAACTTTACTATATATCAACTTTAGTTTCGGAACTTTCGTCTACAAATACTTATATCAAAAGCAATGAAAGTGTCCCTAACATTTTGAGCAAACATAGCAGTGAAATTTCTTCATTCAACATCCCTATTTCTAAATTGGATCTTCCTACAATATACTGCGTACCAAAACTGCACAAATCTCCTTACAAATTTAGATACATTGCTAATTCTAGCAACTGCTCAACTACAAGTTTGTCTAGACATCTGACGTCAGCCCTCACGGCGGTAAAGGAACACGTTGCAAAATATTGTGAAACTGTTCTTAACAGGAATGATGTAAATTTATTTTGGTCTATAAAAAATTCCGGGGATGTGATTGACAAGATAAAATCTAGAAATTTTCAAGCCAATACGATTGCTTCATACGATTTTTCAAATATGTACACCACGCTTCCTCACGACAAGATCAATGATCAATTGTCCAAACTCATTAAATGGTGCTATAATCGAGAGGGGAAAATTTATATTTGTACATCTGAATCAAAGGGTTTCTTTTCTACTACAGAATACAAATCATACAAATCATGGACATGTAGCGACCTGTGTAGTGCCTTGTCCTTCCTCTTAGACAACATTTATGTAAGATTTGGTGAGAATCTCTACAAGCAGGTTGTAGGGATTCCTATGGGTACAAATTGTGCGCCTCTTGTTGCAGATTTATTTTTATACACATATGAAAAGGAATTTATTCAAAATCTTCAAAAGCAAAGAAAACATGATGATGTGAAATGCTTCATTAGTACTTCTAGGTACCTGGATGATATTCTTACTATCGATAATCCTGTTTTTGAAAAGTATAAAGATGTTATTTATCCACAAGAATTGACTCTAAACAAGGCAAACTTTACAGACACTGAAACACCATTTTTGGACCTAAATATCAAAATTGTCAATGGAGAAATTCATACAAGTGTATATGACAAACGAGATGATTTTGGCTTCAACATAGTAAATTTCCCCTGGCTTGACGGTGATGTCCCTAGATTACCGTCATACGGTATCTACATTTCACAGCTCATCCGGTATGCTAGAGCATGTACTGATGTTTTGGATTTTCATAATAGAAATCTACAAATTACAAAGAAACTTTTAGGTCAAGGTTTTCGCTTTCACAAACTAGTAAAGACTTTCTGGAAATTTTACAAAAATTATGATCAACTTCTTTTGAAATTCGGACCCATAAAAGCAACGGAGTATATTACTTTAGGTATTTCACAACCTGCATTTTATGGTGACATAATTAACAAAATAAGAAGGATCAAAGGTAGACAGCATATGTATCGAAAATGCGTCAGAGTCATCAAACGCCTTTTATACCGTGGATATGATCCTAATGTCACCAGACGGACACTAAGCTTGGTACTTGACCAATATACAGTCTTGTACGAGCGCATTCTTAAGACTTGCACTCTGACTGACTGTGACGACGGGACTCCATGACGGGCCCTGTCCAAACCTCTTTAGAGAAGACAGAGCCCCGACCACCTGTCCTCTCTGAATGTCAGTCGGACTCCTCGGGTGATTACATACATGAGCTCGCTACAGCCGGCAGAGCACGGACTGTATTACGCATGCCCTCTTTTTATATCCATTTACATATTCATCTGTGTCTCTGGGGCCTCTGTGTTTCGCGGTCTTGTTTGTGTGACGTCATCTTACAGTGAGGAGGTTGTTTTACACCACATTTGTACGTTCCTCGAGACCTCTAGGTAACTGGAGAAGTGAGAGGGTTGTGCGCACGTAATCCAGGATAACCACACCGTCTGCTATTTACTTGGCAGATGACCGTCCTAAGTCGGCACCGGTTGCCCATTGGTCTCGTTGGTTTATGTGTAGTCTTTTATGTTTCTATGTTGTGAGTTGGTGTTCCTTGTCCCTTTTGCGTCTCTTTCTGTGGGTATCTGTTCTGTGTTTTTTGCATGGGTGTTTTGGGATTTTGCTGTGGGTGCTGCAACCTAGTGTTGTTGGAGATCCCCTCCTTTCTTTTAAGTTTTCGTTACCATGGTAACCATGCCAGAATTTTGATACCAACGCATTTTCAAAAGACTCGTTTCCATGGAAATATCTTTAAAATGAATCGATTTTCTTAGAAAAGAAGTTTTAAAGAGTGACATATGTCTAGGTTGATAAGCTATTAGAGTGGTTTCCATGGCAATTCATTGTCCAAATATAGCTTTCTCCACAGTCTTGAAAGGGCTAAAAATAGACTGACCTCGTTTCCATAGCAACATGGTAACCGTCAATTCATTGTCTGAAAAGGTCATTTTCCTTGTTAATGTACCAAAGGTACCTTTGTAGAAAAATCAGCAAAATCCATGACATGCCGTGGCCAGCCAATTTTGGTCCTTACAGAGAATTCGGTCTTTTCGAAATAAAGAGTTACTTCCCATTTGTGCAGGTATCTGACGTCAACGCATTGTGACGTCATCAAATTCTATGGAAACCAGCACGAAACTCAGGGTAACAGGATTACATATATGACGTTTTCAAAGGTATTTAATGACGTCACAATACTTTTACGTCATATACCTGCACAAATAGAACGCAGGAATGTAAAATCGAAAAGACGGAATTGTTATTAAGATGTTCTGTCAGCATTCTTTTGGAATGGAATAAAGTATTCTGTGCATTCATCAAGCCCTAGAAGCACAAGGGTGCTCATTCATGCCCTCGAACTCCATGTATAAAATTTAGCACTGTTCAAGAACAAGACTGTCGCATGTTACATGTTTGACCCTTAATACATTCATAAAAGTGACCTTGACCTATATTTGGTGCCGAGTACCGTCATGCTTTGCCATCCCTGCAAAATGTATAGCCAAATATGTGAAAGTGTGAATAGCAGACGGACAGACAGACGGACGCCGGACAAAGCGATGTCTATATGTGGCTCTTGCGTTGCAGACGACATAAAAAGTGTCCATTTAATTTTGTCTAAGCAACGCCACGGCCGGTACTCTTTTACTACTAGTATGCCGGGATAACGTAAATAGAATTTTCAAAGGCACCGGGTACAAATGGGTCTTCCTTAGTTTATTTGCTGTCATTCATGTTTCTCTACTTTGGTTGTTCGTTTGGTCTGACCGTTCAGTGTGGATTTTGTTGTATCTCTCTCGTTGTTCGCTGTAGTTTGTTGATCTCGTTTTATCTTATGTTTCTTGTGTAATCATCGCAAGGTAAGCTCACTCGAGATCTTTTCATATTATTTTAAATATGACAAAATGGTAAGCGGTTCAAGATAAAAAATTTTTTTTAGTCCGAAGAGAAGTGTGATTGCAATTTTGTAGCCAAATCATATTATTGGATATCAAAAGATATATCATTTGAAAAAAAAGGTTATTACATAGCTTCCCTTCATTCTCGAGCATTATCAGTCTGATTAAAACCAGCCCTCTTCTCTTTCGTCGTCAGAGTCTGGAGTACACCCGTTAAGGCCCGAGTTCAATGATATTTTGACCGGAATATTCATGAGATTTTATTAACCAATCAGAACGAATATTCGAGGGCTTAAATATGTTGTATACACGTTCCCGTGTTAATTTTAACTTCAAAATTGAAACATATTTTTGTGTTATAACCTGACCAACATCGGAAACCACATTAGAAACAAACATTGTCTGTAAAATACAATCTTGTTGGCGTGTACTCTGTGGTAATTGGCGCCGCCATTATTCGATTTGACACGATCCCGATTATAAGATAGTTTTGGTAATTAAGATATTACATACATGTAAGTCGCGATTTGATTGGCTAAACGAAAGGTGAACAGAACACGACCCTTAACGGGTGTACTCCAGACCCTGACGATGAAGGAGAAGGGGGGGGGACTGGTTTCAAACAGGCTGGAGTATTATAGTTCTACATTTTGTACATGGAAAACATAGAAAAGCTTTTACAGTTGGTATCTTGTTATCGTATTCTACACATTGACGGTTTCCTTGGCAAGGTGTTTACTAGGTACTGACAGTATAATGACCTTTTTGCTGTGACCAATTATTTGATTCTTTCATATCGTTATCACGTAGGCTGTAAGCAAATTATCATCTTTACACATCTTATGTATGGCTTTGTAATTGTGAAGAAAAGGTCAAAATACCGATTTATATCCAGTTATGTACTGTGTGTACACGAATCATGCATGGCATTTGAAATAAAAAACCCAATATAGATACATCAAGTGAGGTGTTTTATTGTTGTAAATTATAGCTAACAGAAACAAGAAAATATTGTCATCTCTTTTTTTTTTCCTGGATCTGCATTATCCTTAGTACAGAGATACTGCCTGTCTGTATAATAATATGGAAGTTATCCAATTCTATACCTTCATGAAGAAAATTTCAAACCAAATTTTCTGCACCAGACACGCGTTTCGAATATTAAATTTTCATCAGTGATGCTTACGGCGGAGCCGCCAAAACAAAGTTCAGTAGCGCCCTCTTGTTTTGATTTTAGAATTTAAATTTGTACATTTACTTTAAAGAGAGTGCGCGGCTCCGAATTTCCTGTAGGATCATGGTTAAATATTGATATCTGAAAGGTCAATCTGTTACAAGAAACTCTTTTAAGGTATCCGTTGTACAAATAGATATCAAGTATATTATATGGTAAGAATTACGGCATATCTTTAATTGGATATACCATAATTCAACATAAAAGTCGGGTTTCAACACCAAAGGTCAACATGCCAACCCATATCTAAGCCACAGAAACTATCGAGACACTGCCGAATATTACCGAGATCATTTTAACACTGTTTAAATGGACGAGACGTCAGCGAGATCTCCATTTGTACATTGGATACGTTAACATCACTTTGGAATATCAAATGAGACTCGGTTGCAGCATCCAGAGCAAATCATGAAAAAAATCACTCTTAGTGAAAACACAAAGCAAATCATAAAAATATCATTAGTAAAAACACGCCACAAATCATAAAACATCCTTAGTGAAAGCACAGAGAAGACATACACAGCAAATCATAAAAACACCCTTAGTGAAAACACAGAGCAAATTATGAAAACATCCTCAGTGAATACACAGATAAGACATAAACAGCAAATCATAAATCACCCTAGGTGAAAACACAGAGCAAAATAATAAAAACATCCTTCGTGAAAACACATAGAAGACATACACAGCAAATCATAAAAACACCCTTAGTGAAAACACAGAGAGGACATACACAGCAAGAGACGCAAAAGGGGCCAGGAACACCAAATCGATTTCACTTAAACCAACGCGACCAATAAACAATCGGTTTCAACTTAGGACGACCATCTGCCACGTTATTAGGAAATGGTATATCTTTGCAAAGTTAGGGGTATATTAGGCAAGGGGGGGGGATCTTAAAAATGTTTGTTTCGATCATTTACATTGTAATGTATTGATGCTTAAGAATGTTTGCTGTACCAACCTTTATTTTACTTTTGACCTTCATCATGCAAGTTGAATTAAAGTGAACAGTAAAGGAATGAAGCTTCTGTAATCATAGCCTTGAACTCAGTTTTTACATGTATGTGCAAGGTCAAAGTCACCATGTAAAGGAACACGACGTCTCTCGGTGAGATTTCTCCCCTTTTTGAAAGGTTTGTTATTTGATTTACGGTTACTAAATGGTCATAAAGAATTGCTACAGCTCTGTATAATCAATTAGCTAAAGAATAATTATTAAAAATGATTTTTTTTTTGTTCTTGTAACGATTCCGCGACTTGGACGTAGTTTAGGGGGAGGGGTGACTCAAATACATTTTGTTTTGTATTTTGATTAGAAAACACTTTTTTTTAAAAAAGTTTAAATTGCTTCAATTTACTATTTACTAAAATATCATACATTCTGAAAGTAACATCTAATAAATCTGATATATTAATTAAGGATTAACTTTAACAATTTTGGAATTTATTGAGATATAATATGGTTTGAGGTGGTGCACACTTTATAATCCGCGAACGGTTGCGAACCTCGGAATGAACAAAATTCCGAAGTGAGACCAGGTATGAAGTAGATTATATCAAGTTTTCATGGAAATAAATGATAGGGTTTCAGATAAACGGACTATATTATAAAAAATTAACAACTCAAAGATGTTCTGAAAATAGATATACAGGTTACATGTAATTCATCTCCTTTCGACAATTTCTTTTAAAAGTCTTAGTGATCATTTATAATTCTACGTATACATATCTGATTGCCCACATCATATATGTGAAAAGTACAGAACTTGTTAATATTCTTCCTCTACAGAGCAAGTGACCATATTTCGCCGTATTTTTCGTACCTTTCTTAGAAAATTTCAATACCTGGAGGCCAAATCAATAACTGCTTTTGCCATAATTTAATTTAACACCATTCTTGATTGAATGCCACAAAATTTATTTATTTTACTCATTTAATCGTTTCCTTATAAAACGTCAAAATATTTCGTTTCCATGTTTTCGGGGGTGACGCCGTTTTTGTTGGTAAGTATCCTAGTTGCACACCAAACGGAAAAAAAATCACCACTACTTTTAAGAAATGATGAGAACTAAAATGTTCTGTTTTAGGTTTTTGTAAAAATTTTGGATGTTTACGTCTAAAATTTGGTGTTTTCAGTAAATTTTCCACATTTTATCATAGTATTTTTTGTAGAAATTTAGTGCAGGAGGTGTCACAATTTATCAAAACATGACGGCTACGGGAATGTTTGATAGGATAAAGAAAAATAAACTTTACAAATATTTCCGATAACCAATGAGAAGCGATTAACTATGAAACGGCGAAATATGGTCACCAGCGAAATATGGTTCCTCACTCTAACTGTTTTTCATTACCTAAAGTGTGTTAATTTTAACGTCACATTTATGGCCCATGTTGGGGCTTTCAATGGGTATATATGTACATTCGTAACTTAAAACGAACGATAAAAAATTGATAAAAGTTTGCAAGTAGAAAAGGTATGTTTCAATTATTAACATTTAAAATTTATAGGAAAATCAAATGACCTGGACCTCCTTAAAATATACTTTGCTTTTGTATATACCTGTAAAAAGCGTATTGTCTTTAAACGCCACTTCAAGTTATAAAGACATAGTGATTTTAATTTTTATCCGTCGTTAACTTGAATAATCTTCTAAATATGTGTTGCCAATGACCTCTGAATTTGTGAAGACCCTTAGAGAACGTCCTTCCTAATTCAGAGTTAACTGTGCCTGCCTGAGGCATGTAAAATATAATCAAGGTATTAAGTTTATATATCCTGATTGCATATTGAAACTTACTATAAAACATGATCTTCATTTTAAGCCTTTTTCGAATCAGCAATGCAAGATCAATGTCTGAGCTCAACATTTTCAAAACTTTGTATTGATTTCATCTTTAATTCATGGAAATGCAGATTTGAAATAATGAATATGTCATGACCTTGACCTGAAGTCACATCTGCATTTTCACAGTGTCTGTGAGGTAAGTTCGGGCAATAACCTCGCAAGTAGGTTTACTGATTTGCCAAGTACATGTACCTAAAAGACTCTCATATTTTGGGACCAACGGATCACTCACAATAGCTCTTAACTCAGACTTCCGCTCGTTTTATAGAAGAAAATTCTTGCTTTGGCAATCATTCATGCATTGATACGGTGAAGGTAAGAGTTTTATTTGATCTTGAGTCAAGGTCAATAAATGATACTACATTCAAATGAAAGTGTTTCAGTACAAGAGAAAAGAACTTACGTTCGGAATACAAAAATCTTCATATAGTAATTATGATTACTATAGAATCGACTCTTTATAACACTTTTGTTGGGTTTTTTTTTTCCTGACAAGCTGAAGTTTCTGGCAAAGGTCGAAAAGTATGCTTAATTCTCCTTAATTGATTTAATTATCAAAGAGCCATGAATATATAAGAAAACAAAAAGCCATTGTATCTGAATTTCGCCCACGTCCACAGGTATTCAAATTGTTATCATATTATGACATAACCATATTGTGTAGCCTTTCAGTTGCCAGTCCGTTAATTTGACGGTTCGTCATTATGTGAGACTGCTGCGTTAGATTTCTACATACAAGTATAACATAGCTGCTACTGTAGCAAGAAGAGAATTATGCTAGTTTATCCCCGATACGGCTTACTATTGGCTGAGAGCTTGAATTCCTCTTTTCTGATTTGTATATTATAGTATTGGACAGCGTCACCGATAGAATTCTCTCATTCATACGCCGCGTTACCATCATGAATGACACACTGAGCTCACTATTAATATGTTTATAAGCATAGAAATACTATAAATGGAAATAAAAACATGATATGTAAGTAGACGTTTTATTAGTTTAATGGGCTTTGAAACAGTTTTCAATGAAAGTATCTAGATATTAGTCTAGTATAGTTTAGTTCTTTATCAGAAAGATTATTGTGATACCATCCTATCGAATAAAAATTATTCAGATTAGATATGAAATAAAACAAAATTTTAACTTTTCATTTTTGAAGTAACAAATAAAATCTTGTACACTCGGTTTCACAAATTCTCGGTCCCGTGGACTTTTAATTATCACATGTAAAAAAACGATAAGCTGTCATATACATTGTTGTAAAGGCCAGGGACCGAGAGCTCGTGTCATCGAGTGGTTTGGTTTTATTCATATCATTCTTTCACTCTTCAAGAAAAATATTTCATTCTGTTGTATTAGTTTTATATCTTCGCTTACAATTTCGTTGATATTTATCATGATTATGATTCCAATTTTATGTACTAGATGAGATCTTACTTGCTATACCTTGATACGCGATTGCTGTATAGCAGAAAATTTCTCACCTACAAACAATACATTCAAGATATTGCGATCGAACTAGGTGTTTGAGGACTCAAGGTCAAGAAAAAAGCAAAAGTCCGACAACGAGCTGACGTGAAAATGGTTTCAGGCAGTGACCCATTATCAAAAGAACGGACACTGTCCAGTATCTATTTTGCACGTGATATTTCTTCTCGCGTCTGTAACGTCTTTGTCTTAAAAGGCCAACAAATTCATGGTCAAATAATTATATTGATGACTTACTATACATCGTCATTTTATGATTCGCCCACATGCCTCCGTTTAAAATCTTATCTACCGAGGAATTTACTTACCTGATCTATGCCCTTTACGTTTAAATCTGCCGATATTTTTACGTCAATTTATTTGTGAGACCTAGGGGTTTTTTTTTCCAGTGACGAATCTAGCGCTCCCTTTGCTGGGGGTCAAGGAGCGAATTGTGCCGATTTTTATTTTTTACTGAAAGTGGGTCAAAATATACTTGTTCTTGGAAAATTCTGGGTCCGTGCCGGAGGGGGGGACGCCCGACGGCCCTGCCTTTCCTCTTGAATCCGCCAACAATTGCATTTTTTTTTATCATTATTGAAAACACGGGTCCTATTATTCGCAAAATACTTAGATACTACCTTTAAAGCATCTATTGAATGGCTCTCAGCGTTTATAAAGCGTAATAAAATCGTATTCGGTACCACCAGGGATGTATATCCCTGGTACCACGAGGGCTGAAAGGGGTGCACGATGATGGCAATGATGTCATTCAAGACTGAATTGAAAAATTCTCTTGTGAATGGAAGACAGACAGACATCAGGAACTTTTTAATATCATACGTACATTTTGCATTTGACCGTTTTTTATTCATCATTTTATGATGACACTTCATACATTTATTTCATGTGCCAACAATATCAAAAGACTAAAGATTTTCATTACTAAATGCACGTCAGCAATGATAAAAAAATGAAATGACATTATTCACGTACTAATGCATGTATCTGTTCAATACAATACATGAAACAGAAAATTCCCATTTGTATTATGAACAAGTGTACTTTAGCATGGTTATTTAAGAACCTTTATTAAAAGGTCACCTCTGTTAAGAGGTCACTTTCATGGTATCCCTTGGGTGACTGCTTAATACAGGTTAGACTGTAATTTATAATTAAAGGATACTTCACTATCAACATTTACAAACTAGTACAATTACAATACATCTGCAGAGCTAAACATTTAGTCCAAAAATATAAAATGAAATGAACTAAAAGTAAAATATGAAATTAAAAGTAAATTAGGATAAAACACTGTAAAAATACAGCAGTTGTGATTGACAGCTTTCGGCAGTACAGGTATAGCTCTATTTCGTGATTGTGGGTAAATTACTTAAATCACCGTAGCGTATCACGTGATATGAAAATAATCTCTTGCATGGGAATCCCCTTCGGTTAACAAGGTAAATGCTGTCTAAATCTACAGTAAATGAATTTATTTTAGGCCTATCAAACGATCATCGTTATAAATTATATGATGGTTATCTATTCTGGTCAAGAATAGAGGTATGCCCAGAGAACACTTGAACGGAAAGTTTTGTTTATTTACGTGCACCATATCATAACATGTAAACAAAATAGAAAATTTTCTGTGTAAGTGTTCTCTAAATATTCCTCTATTCTTGACCAGAAAAAAATACAATCATATTTATAATAATGATGCTCATATGATAGGCGTAAACTAGTTTCATTTAAGGAGGCTCAATAATCGTTTGACGTCATCATATTCCCGGCGACAATACTGGTTCGAATAGTACCGTGTTCGGTTTCGGTCTTCAAACTCCTCTAATTCGCTTGTTTCCCAGCGGATTTCAACATATTTGGTATCGATGGAACCAGAAAATTATCATCTACAATCTGATTGTAATTAAAATATAGAGTCAAATGTATCGTTAAACCTATTTATACAAAAATATCCCGTAAGTGAGACATCCTGGCTACCGCCGTAAACGTATTGTATTTTATAACGTCATCATCGGAAATTCAACCGCTTGTTGCTTGGGAACAAAATGAGGTAGGTAAATTTAAGTCGATGATCAAACAGGATATTTTTCGGAGATTTTAGTGATATCATAGATACGATATTTTAAGTTTAGTTTCTCTAAAAAAAAAATTGTTAAAAGATTTTTCCTTCAACTTTGTCACTATCGTACTTTGCATCGAGATGTTATCGAATAAAGTTTCTCTATTTAAAATCTTTGAGCGAGTGAATTTTAGTTTTAACCCTGCTTTGTTCAAAGATATATCCATTTTACAAATAAGTGCACGCATTATCGAGAACGAGGGAGGTGAATGAAGTCCACTTATTGACCTTGAACGTCAAAATGTTTTAAAACGCTTCCGTTTACTTTTTTCTATTTCTCTTATCCATATTTCCGTATCTCCGGCAACCGGCGATTTGTTACACCATCGTTGTACTACGACAAAACAGCATATTTTACAGTAATAACTATATGTAGAAATTTCATTGTCCGTGTTACTTATTTCAGAATCGCCCCCTTCTTTAAACATTATTGAGAACAATCCCCCCCCCCCTTTTTTTTTAATCGTTACTATGATAACCAAGTATTTTGAATCAGGATGAACGAAAACATGTACTTTTTTATAATTTTTTTTGAAGAACAGAGTTTGTCGTTGAGAAATATGTAAAAGAAAATAACTTCTGACAAAGGCTTTTTGTCTTTTTGATGACGAATAAGGGTACTGGGTACTTTTTTTTCAGATTTTCATTTTGGGTGGGGGGTGCACAAAATGTACTTTTCGGGAACAGTTTTAGCTATTTCACTCTTTGAAAGCATTATCTATAAAGAAATAGACATATTTGTTATATCAAGGTGAAAATAATCATAAGAATGGTTTCAATGTGGAATTATTACCCCTATATCATGTATTTATCTATCAAAATTCCTTGTTTGCAACAGATCTCGGAATTGGTTTACACATGTATATTCAAAGGACCAGTAGTCAATCAAATGAACGATGATATGTAATCTTAATTACAAATAAAAATCATCAGATATCAATGTCAAATAAACAGAATAAATTGTTTTTGCTCTGACAAAGGATTCTTGGATTATTGAGCCACCTTAAAGTAGATTTAGACAGTATTTACCTTATTTAATCGAAGAGGATCCCTTGTAAGAGATTATATGCACATCACGTGATACGCCACGGTGTAAATGAGTTAAAGAAGATCCTGACGATAAAGTACCACGTGGTACACCAAAATTACATTAAGACTGAAAGTGGAATTTAAATCAGACCTGGGGTACACATATTCCGAATGAGCCGCTAGGTATTCAAAGTTTGATCGCTGTATTATTTAGCAACAACTTATGAGATGAATCTACCTACATATACGACAGAAAACAACTCACCGGTACAACTTTTGCCGTTCACACTCTCTTCTTGTAATGATAATTCATTTAGTTTCTAATCAGACAATTTTACATCTCGACTTGTTGATCTGTGTAAGGCCGAATGATACAATCGATCACTCATGTTCAGAAGAGGTACAAAATAGCGTCAAGTACAAATACAAAAAAAAAGTGTTGCAAGTGAGGAAACAAAATTCAGTCTACTTCCCGGAATTCAAAGGAGACAATTTGCGTTTGTCTGAAACGGATGCTAAGAATGGAAAGTGACATGAACATTAGTTTCTTCTTGTAACTTATCAAAGACTTATCTAATCAACTCAAAGAAATGAGGAGCCCCCAGACTGGAATTTCCTGCTTTCTTCCTGTTCTAAAATGTAAAATAGGATAAGAGTGATGTATCAACTGACATTATCATTGTTCAATCAAGGAATGAGAATAAGATAAATTGCAAATTCCTAAAATAAAAAAGATCATTTAATGGTTTTACAAGGTAGAAGATGATCATAAACTAAGATCTCTTTCGAGGGGCTTTCAACTGTTGTTTTTGGGAAGGTTGGCTGTCAAAATAAGTAAACCTCTTCAAGTTTCTCTACAAACTATCAGAAAAAGCACCAGATATATGTTGCCTTATTTCAGTCTCACTTGAAGCGGGAAAATGACGACAGCTTCAATTTTCATATGCATATTTAATCGTTGTAATTTAGAAAATAAAGATGGGTAAAACAAATGAATTTATAGCTTCGACTACAAAATGGATGTATACATGTCAATCACATCGGCTTCTGTCGCACATTTTTGTAACGTTGTCATACACTGCCATCCATAAATTAGTATACACTATTTTTGCATGTTGCTGTTAGAAAATAAACAGATTGGAATCGATTGCTGTATAATTCAGAATATCAACCTTAGTATAGAAATCATTTGTAATAAACTTGACACAAATAATAGTATTTATCATATTTTCGATTTTTATATATATATAAATTACTACTGTATTCTTGAAAAAAAATGTGCTTACCAAGTTTCTATTTACAATTTTATTATGACAATTCATAATTTTGAATTATGATGAGCGACAAATGTAATTATTAATGGATATTTTTCATGTTCGCGGACTTCGCACTTCGGACACCGCACTTGGAGGGGACTATCTCACAAAAGTAAATTGTTGATGTTATCCCAATGAACATGGAATATTTTGTGTGAGAATTTATTCATTTACATGTGTTAATACACATATTTAAAGCTCTCAAGTGTCATTTCGTCTATTCTGCGTTCAGATTTTACTTTTCTTATTGCACCTGATTACTTTAATATGACCCCTAAAATGCGAAGTCCGGAGTGCGAAGTCCGAAGTACGTCAACTTGAAAATGTCCTATTATGAATCTTTCGAGTTCAGGACTGAAAATTGTGATAAACTTATAAAGAATCAAGAATAATTTCTTTGCTTGTACATGTATATTTATCCATGGATGGCAGGGTATATGACAAACATTCTTTCCACCGTTCATCGTTTTGATTTTTAGGGAATGTATAATGCTTTACTTCGTAACTTCTGTGTCTAAAGACATCTTGATATATGTTTAACGTCTTCAAATTCATTAGCATCATTTTAGAGCAGATAAATTTACAGGATGGACTAAACATGCCCGTTTCGGTTATTTAACCCTCGTCAGTGATCCTCAATCTAAACAATGTAATATGACCAAAATCTGTGAAAATTATGTCCTAAATACACCGAAAGACGTAGCAAAATGGCTGGGATATGATGCTACAGGACCAAGGTTTTAGAAATTTGAGAAAATTTTGTAAACAGAAATTTTCAAATGCGTTTGAAAAAACGACCAACGGAAATTGATCGAACTTAGCTACATGTGCCCTCGGGAACTCTTGGTCCACCAGCAGTGACACTCACCAAGTGGTACAAATGTTATAAAACGTCTTCAAATTCATCAGCATCATTTTAGAGCAGATAAATTTACAGCATGGACCAGGTATGCACGTTTCGGGTATTTAACCCTCGTCAGTGATCCTCAATCTAAACAACGTAATATGACCAAAATCTGTGAAAATTATGTCCTAAATATACCGAAAGACGTAGAAAAATGGCTGGGATATGATGCTACAGGACCCAGCTTTTAGAAATTTGAGAAAATTTTGTAAACAGAAATTTTCAAATTCGTTTGAAGAAACGACCGACCGAAATTTATTGAACTTGGCTACATGTGCCCTCTTCCCCGATTACATGTATGCTTCATTTCATACAAGACAAGTAGCAGTGAACAATTTTTTTTTCAAATAAGGGAAAAAACGACTTCCCACACATACTCTTAGGACCAATAATGGCTTAGATTAATTAATTGATAAGACGTCGAACCATTTTCTTTTCAGTTGTAGACAAAATAAACTTGGTATTATGAGAAGCAAAGTAAGAGAAATTGATATGTACAATGTAACAATAGGAAATAAAACCAATTTTTTCTTGGCATGTTCAACATTAATTCAGTTTAAAGAGTATCAACAGAGAGCGCCAAAGCTAAAACATGCCAAAAGAAATTGATTTTTTACATTGTCTATCAAATAGTCGCATCTTTTGGCTGTCAAATTTGTGATAAACTGAAAGTTAATACATCTTTTGCATTTGAAACTTCTCTTATTATTAGACTAGTTCTTTCAGATCAAAAAACCGGAAACGCTTTAAGAAACATACAAAAAAGAATAGCGCTGGAAATATCGGAAAAATCAGTCTAGCAGTAAGATGAACACGATTCCCCTAAAGGCTAATTACGGAAAATCTTGAAATCTCGTCAGATGGAAAATAAAAGAGCTTACAGAAGGAGGTTTTTGTGCCTTTTCGCCACGCTTATTGTTCTAGTGTTAGTAACCTACAAAATTAATTATCTTTGAACGAGCATAAAATGAAGAAAATAATATTATCTTCCAAAACGCACCACGGTCTTTGATTAAGAAGTGTTGCATTATATGAAGCTTATGTTACTTATCTATCTAATTCAATCCCTCTTTTTAATTCCGATAATAAAAGTACATTTTTTGGGATGCACATTGTCAAAATTTGTAATTTTGCTAGTATTGTGCACCAGATAGACGTCCATTATTCTTGGACGCAAGCATACATCAAAATTATTTACATAATAGTGGTAAAGTACATGTATCAAGCGTCTTTTCACTTACAAAATAATGTCTCATATATTTCAGAGGCGCCATCTGTTAAACATTTACACAAATATATACACTTATATGAATAAGTCTTATAATCCCGGTCCATGTAGCTGCTGACGCCGATTTTTTTCTCCTTCTGTTGATGGATGTAATCGGAAGGAAAAAAATCAGCTTATATGACGGTTTTTGTTACTATACTTATCCATTATATATGACTTTTTGTCTAAGATTTTAACTTTCTGTTAAAATCATTATTTTTGCTCATTATCTCATCATCAGCACTATATATCCAGTGGCGTAGCTAGCATGTGTGCCTGTTTGCTATAATATCCACATTTTTTTCTTAAAGGTTTAATTCTGAATAAAATTACTAAATGTGTCTCTAAATAAAGTTTTCAGAGATATTTCATTGGCCAATGTCTGCAGAGCTTCCATGATTTCATCTTCTGTGCGTCCTACAGGACATTGCATGTGACCACTAGAGGTCTCAGAACCCGGCCTTTATCATAAAAAGCATCCAGGCACTTAATTTTGCCCGAGTCTCGCCACTGAAATCAAATCGACAAGGGTTATTTTACTTCTTAATCTTTTGTATGACATGCGCGGATCCAGAGGGGGGACCGGGGTCTGGACCTCCCTGAGCTTTTCGGAGTTGGGGTCCAGCTATGGCCCATTTCTAATTGAAATGGGTCTAAAAATGCATGAAAGGACTTTGAACCTAAATTTTCGGCTCGCTTCGCTCGCCATTTACAAATACAAAACGATTTTTTCTTTAAAATTCCTTAATTCGGTCTCAGGAACTTATATTTTCAACAGTCCCTTACTTCATAGGATGTAACCTCCTTCATCTTTTTCAAGGTTTTGTCATTTTAAGATGTCTGATTATTTGGGAAAATTACACATCTCTTATCTATTTATTCTCATGAAATATAGACAAGATGTGAATTAATGAAAAAAAAAAAAAATGCGGCTTGCGCCGCTCGCCGATATAAGGAGTAAAACATTCAATGTTATAAATAATCATCTCGATCGAATCAAGACAGATTAAAATTTCATATCTAAAAAACATCCAGGCTCGCTACGATCGCCAATTCTTCATAAAAACAAAACGTGAAAGGAAAGCTAACAATACCCCTCAGAATTGCCCCCCTTCCCCATCATGTGCACCGATATATATGTACCTACATGATAGGTAGACTTCCTAAAATTTTGGAACCCCCCCCCCCCCCCCACCCTGACCAAAAATGCTGGATCAGCGCATGAATGCATAATTTCATATCTGTTTTTCATCGTCCCTAGGACAAACACGTTTATATAACATTCAGCACGAGTTGTACTTGTATGCAGATATCAACAAAACGATAGAAAGCAATATTATTCAAATTACGTTTAGGTACAACATCTTCTTCGAAGTGCAATTTCCTTGATAATTGATCCTTAAGAACTTTTGTCAGGTTCCTAACCTACACAGAAAAGGAGAGCAAAGCGAGACTAGAATAGTGAATAATGTACAGTACATTTTTCCTATCATACTTTTATCTATTTCTGGAGTGTAACTATTTTATTATTTCAGCAGGGATTTGATTATCTGTGAGAAGCCATTAACCATGGAGGAGAATTTTTCATTCTACAATGAGACGTCGAATGGGTCCTATAATAACATTAGTGCCTTCCAACAATACTACTACGCTAGCTCGGGGAACAAGGCGGTGGGATTGTTCTTTCAGAAGTATGTACTGCCTATAATTGTCTTTATAGGACTGGTAGGTAATAGTCTGTCTTCTTCAACATTTCTGGGAAAGGAGCTGCGCAAGATTTCTTCCAGTGTCTACGTCATTTCCGTTTTGTTTGCCGACACTGGGGTTCTGAGCTCTCTGGTTTTTGTATGGCTAGAAGTCCTGAGAATCCGGATAAACAGCGAGGACGGGATTTGTCAGTTTTTAGTTTACTGGAGCTACGTCTGTTCCTTCCTGTCCGTTTGGTTTGTCGTCTGCATCACGGTGGAAAATTACATCACGATCTGTCATCCGACCAAAATCAAAACCATGTGCACACTACGGCGCGCCAACATCGTCACCGCCTCCCTTACAGTATTTGCTTTTACTGCATATCTACCATCGATATTCAGCGTTGAAGTTGTCAGTGTATCAGTGAATGGAAAGCACTACAGAATGTGCGTGCCTTCCCCATCAAACAAAAACATAGTTCACTTTGTAGCCTACGCTGATTCCGTTGTCACGCTCATTATACCCTTAGTATTAATATTCTTTATGCTTCTTGCCATATCCCTAGCTATTCTGAGATCCATGCAGCAGAAAAGACGCCGAAGTGTCGCTACAAATCTCAACGAGAAACAACGATTCAAAAACATTCCCCAACTTCGAGTTGCGAAAATGTTGTATGTCTTGTCCGTAACTTTCTTTATACTCAACGTACCGAGCCATGCTACCCGTATTTATATTCTGTTTGGCCTTTCCTCCAGCACGTGGACCGGAAGTGAGGAGCAGGCGATCATACAGCTGCTTCTCCAGTTCATTTACTACACAAACTTTGCCATTAAATTCTTTCTTTTCGTCAGTTGCAGTAAAAACTTTCGAAAAATACTTGTTAAACAATTCTGTAGAAAGAGGCAACAATACAAGTCTGTGAACCGAAGCGACACGGAAACAAAGACAACATCGCTGTAGGCCACCTATCGGATAAGCCTGATCACAAATAACAGAAATTAAAGCTTGAAAACAAATAAAAAAAAGTATTGTGAGTGAAATAGCAGAACTTTTTAATCATCGTGATAACTGTTTTCTTTCTTTCGTGTTTGACTAATAGTGCTGAAATGCCAAGAATTTATGGAACATTAAACTAAACGTAAAATACGATTAGCCTTATAATACGATTAATTCTTTTCACTTACTTTGCTTTCTTTGATAACTCAAAACTTTGTTCAGCTAAATTGAACAATTGTCATAGATGAACAGCCATCTTCAAACTTCTCATATTTTTTAACCAAACAGTACAGAAATCATGCATGCAAGCATATAAAATGACCGTGTGGTGGTTGCATAGTTGGCCTACACATACTTCGTAGGCCACAACAAGTCTAATTCTCTTTCGGGCTATATGATGGTCCGTTTGCATTGGGGAAGGTGAGGGGGGCTTAAAAA
Source organism: Pinctada fucata (assembly GCA_028142955.1). Taxonomy (NCBI): domain Eukaryota; kingdom Metazoa; phylum Mollusca; class Bivalvia; order Pterioida; family Pteriidae; genus Pinctada; species Pinctada fucata. Next base: position 14,503,080 of record AP027105.1, read on the forward strand.
AAAACAAGAAAGCTATTTTGGAGAAGATATATATTCATTGTCTTTTCTCAAATCTTACAAAATGTGTTTATTCATTATCGCACGACATTATCGATAGGGCTCATATTCTATTTTTTGTTTCTAGTGTAAAATTTCAGTGCACCATATGCGCATTTCAACAGTGAGACCGAAAAAGGAAAATTAAGAAAGGACTGTCTTTCTTTGGAGTTCATGGTAGTATAATTCCGGTTGGTCACGTGCAAATTCCATGAATCGCGAAGTGATTCTCGGAAAATTTGCACGCGTCCAACCAGAATTATACTACCATGAAGACACACAGAAAGACAGTCATTACTTATATTTCTATGTGTACTAAATATCAGACACCCCGTTTAGCATAAATAATGAGCGTATTTTAAATGTTATTACGTTAAAATATCTGAACGTTGGTAAATACTCCGTACTTTCAAAACTAAAGCGTGACGTAATAGTAGGTAACCAAAATCATCCCTTGCCTAACGGACGCTAAGCTGAAATATTCCAAATAATATGAAATTTTGAAGAGCAATTCAAGTATAAACTTGACCTAGAATTTCTGCCACAGAAGTTGCTAGAGACAGAGCGGTACCCCATAGATTTACGGAATTTTCATTAAATTTTGTGTCGGAGAATTTTCATTGTCAAATATATTTCAAGTCAAGTTCCGAAACACTGTTAAATGATGCCGACGATATCCTCGGGGACAAAACAATCCACCAGCAGCGATACCAACTTAGTGGTTGAAATTGTCAATATTGAAATGTTAATGATATTGTCAAATTTCACTTGACCATTATTATGCGCAATTCTACAAGTGATGCTCGAGTCCAAAAAAAAGGGGGGAAATCCAAATGATATGAAATTATTAAGTGCAGAAGTCTAAGCTTGGCCAAATTAAAAGATGTTAACAGAAATTGTATTTTAATACATTCTTTCATTCTTAATCACCATTAGAGAGAACATTTCTATTTCTTTTTGCACTTGGAGACTAGGGGTAAGCTTTCATTGTTGACAGAAAACCCAAGTGAGCGATATAGGCCTTTATTATGTGTCTCTTGCTTACTTTTCCATTCAATGTTTGCTATTTTTCAAGTTCAAGAATTGGTCGGTGCTGCAAAAAAAAAAAAAAAAAAAAAAAAATATGTTCCTTACTTCCAAAATACTGTTGTTAAATTGTGATACCCTTTCAATGATTACATGTATGTACAATATAATATGGTTTCATCGTGTCTGTTTGTCTGTCCAATGTAGAAAATTTGTTTTTCAGCCATAATTTATTTACTTCTTATCCAAATTAATCGCACTGAAAATACGTTATGAGGGGGGGGGGGGTTCCATTGATTTGGGGCCAAAAGGTCAAGGCCAAGCGTTACAGAAACTATTAATGTACGTGTTAAAGTTAATTCTATATTCACTATGATTCATACCTTGATTGCTCTTGGAGTCTTGGTTAAATTATTATTCTTCTGCCACAGAGTTCTTATATATGTTTTATTATTATTTTTTTTTTTTTCGATTAAAAGATGAAGGTCAAATGAAAGTTTCTGTTTACTCATTTCCAGAACCTCTTTTATATTATTTAACACGTGTCTGCAAAACCCTGTAGTTAAAGACAATCCCTATCGATTTTGGTGTCAAAGTCAAAATTCATCCCTGCAGCTAGAGCATGTATCGAATTTCATTGCTGATACATTAAACGTGGGCTGTAAACGTCAAACTGGTCCACTTTAATATTTGTGCATTGGTTTATTATCATCATTAATGATAAAGGCATGAATAGTATACTTGATAAATTTTGGGCAAACGTAAAATAAATATAAAACTTATTTAAACAAATGAAAGTCCAACACCTCTATCTTACTCGGATTCCACGGTCTACGATTACGACAAAGCTGTCGCATGGGGTATTCGTCCCTGAGGGACATTTTTTATGTTTATGTTGTTTGGTTGTTGCATTTGAAAAATAAAATCAAATATCAAAAAAGAGACTTTGTTTAAAATTCATATAGATTATATCATTTTTTTTCCCATTAATTCTTAGACAAAGTTCGTCAGATAGACAAAGTTCGTCAGATAGACAAAGTTCGTCAGATATATACTCCTTAGAAGTATTGCGAAAGGTTAAGAAAAAAAAACATCTCCAACAAAACGATGTTTCAGTGACACAGTGCACCACACACGCATATACGATGGACATTTCGCAAAAAAAAAAAAAAAAAAAAAAAAACAGGCACACACAGACAGCCGGAAACAAAACGAATTGTCAATATTGAATATATGTTTAATTGTAAAATATGTGTTTGGACTAATATTTGGATTTGTTCGACCTGAAGCATCGCTGATGGGACAAAAAACAATGTGACATGTTAAAAAAAGTTGAACACTGAAAGATAAAAAGCTATACAAACATAAACAATGAAAAACTCTCAAGAGAAAAACTTTCCTTTGACGATATATTGATTCAACATCGAATCATTTTAGGTTATCCGAAACTTGCAAAGATTAGAAATTTTGCCAGAAGAATGCTCTGTAATGGCTAGGTTTGGACACATAGTGTGATAACTCCAGGACTAGATGAATGTGTATGAAGGAAAATATATCTTCTTGACTTACAAGTTCCATCACAAGTCATAACTGCTTTCATGTGATAGTAAACAAATAATGCATGAAAAACGTGTCAGCTTGGTCTCGGTCAATACCAAAATATGCACTTCAAGAAAATAAAGTACCTGCCTGCATGTCGTTCTAGTAGATTAACAACACACTGGACCTCTAGGCAATGGAATAAGGTATAAAAAGCAACATGCATGCATTATGAGCTGGGATCTTAATATATGAAGTCAAATTAAACATAGCTCCTGAATTAAATTAATTGCGTTAAATCAATAATACAAAAACCTTCTCACAGAGCCTTGGTAGGTTGATGTCGTCTTCCCGTAGTACAAACCCAAATCCCAAATCAGAATTCCAAATCACTATCAAAAGGCGAACAAAAAATAATGAATAAAAACAGAACTTTATGACGAGAAGAGAAAAATCGGACAAACAATAAAGCAGCTTTACAGAAACACGCAGGACAATTTTAAATCCTGAACAATTTCCAAAGTCCGGTGTAAGTACAAAATGCACTGTGTAGTTGGCGCTGTAAATTTAATATACCGTGCTAATTAGCAAAGTTTTGACACATTCACATAATCTACGTAAGTTCGAAATCATAATGATAAAGTAGACCTGTGCACATAATAATACGGAAATGTTCCAACTCTATACCTTCATGACAAAATTTTTTAACCAATTTTAATGCACCAGACACGTGTTTCGGATAGTAAAACCTCATCATTGATACTTCCAGCCAATGTGATTTTCAGACACAGCCAGAATTCATCTCAGTAGCCCCCTTTGCTTTATATTTTTTTTTCTTTTTAAATAAATTTGAGCAACTTCTTTGCAGAGAGTGCGCGGCTCCAATTTCCTGTAGGGTCGATTCAGTATCAAAGTTCAATAAAATCGAGTTTTCCTGATAAGACCAAATATCTGATAGTTCATTCCCCTCTTCTGTGCATAAAAGGTGGTCAGACATATGACGGGAAGGCAAATTAGATAGACCGACAACATACAGATACAAAAGACGTAAAATAAAATGAATGAACAAACGTTTTGATTAGATAAATGATAAAACATACAAACTAACTACAGGAGATATGGTCATATATACAAATAAAGACGAAAAGATAAAAAATCGAAATGTCCCGACTCTGCCTTCTTGACGTAATTAGCCATAATACACCAGACATACACATTTCCGATGTGAATTCGTCATCAGTGATTTTACTTTTTATTTGGACGGTGCGAGATCAAAACTTTATATTCTAGTGAATCAAAATCAAACACAAAAGCCGGAATCAGATTCCAAAAATCACAATAAAAAGGCTTTCTACGGAAGCCCGTTAGTGCCAAATATGAAAAAATAAAACAGGAGGAAATGCGAAATATATTTAGGAAAATGAGAAATAAATTTAGAAAAACGAGAAATAAATTTAGGAAAATGAGAAATATATTTAGGAAAATGAAAAATAAATTTAGGAAAATGAGAAATATATTTCATTTCCTTCTTTTTTATTTTTCATATTTGGCACTAACGGGCTTCCGTAGCTTACAAATTATTGATAAAAAATATAACACAGAACTTTCTTACGAGAAAAGAAAAATAGGACGAAAAGACGGAGACAATAATATGGCTACATGTACAGCTAGAAACATGAAGGGCAACTTTATCTATTGAACAATCTCCAGAGTAAAGTGCAAGTACGGATTGCAATGTAGGTGGCGCTGTTAAACGTGCCGTCCTAAGTTGAACACTTTACACATCATAGTTTTATTCAAATATCACATGATTCATGTTATGCAAGTATAGTTTCTTAGTAAGAATGCCCAAAAGGGAAGCTTAAGCTTAATTTTATAAAAGCTTATTTTAGTTTCTCTGACTGTATTATTTAAAACCAAGGTGTGGGGTTGATTTACTTCTCCCAGAGTGCATTTCAAAATATAAACGACCCAAACAGTGTGTTGGGACTCTTCAGAATCGCATGTAATTAAAAGGAATGGCCGAAACTCGTTTCGCATAAAAATGTGAAGGAAATGACACGTCTTCAATATATGAAAGCTAAGGTGCAATAACTGTTAGGCATACTGTCAATATAAAAAAAACTCTTATGCGTGTATCTAGGAAAGGGGGGTATCCAACGATAAGATTCCGTTTCAGAACCAATAACAATGACATAAACAATCTCAACAGCACTCACAATAGCGCCCCAAGACCCCTAGCAAGCTAGAGTTTGGGTCATGTGCCCGGAAGGAGTAAGCATCCCCGTTTGGCTAGCCGCACTTGCCGTTGATGTTCATAAACGAAAAATGAAAACAATATGTACAGAACATGCACAGTCCGAGGTCATATCAAAATAAAAAGTGCTATGGCGACCATGTCAGGGGAAAATCATAACACTTACTATCAAACACCTCGCAGGGAACTTTTTTTACGATCTCCACACGGCAAAGGGCAAACGTGTGACACAAGTGAGATAAAGAAGATCCTGGCACCGATACACCGCTGTGTGAAAACAGAGTAAGTTCATACATAAAAACACTAAACATAAAAGAATACACATTATACAACGATACCAATTGGCAATCTGTACCGACTAAGGACGGCCACCTCCCACGTTAAACGCAAATTGAGTGGTTATCCTGATTAGGTGTGCACGATCTTCCCGTTTGACCGCCTACTCAGAGGTTCTGAAGAACGCACAATTGGTGTATATAATAACGATCTCTCTCCTCTTGAGAAGATGTTTTTACGCTATTGCAAAAGAATGTCACAAAGCAAACACAAATAGAAACAAGAAAACTATTGATGCAAAACATCAATTTGCCGGAAGAATTCAGATAAAAAAAATACCTGTTATTACTCATGAGTATATAGAATCTAAATCTGGAATGTGTTTACGAAAAGATTTCGTATGCACGTGACATTATTGTTAACAAGCTAAGTCATATTGTATTGCCTTCCAGCGACCTTGGTGCCAACGAAAATGTTTGAGCTTGAGTTGTCATTTTTCGATTTGACTTCCCAGATCATTTACGGAAGTTCAAAACTATTAGTAACAATCAATGGCTGCTGCGCCGATTAACAACTTTGCGTAGGTGAAGCCAAGGAATATAGTTTGTATGACTGTGTGTCTTTTTTAATATCACAATATTGACTACAGCAAAACATAACAGGACTCTTGAGCATTTAGATGAGAACTTCAAAAGAACATTGAAAGAAATGTCAGAGTAGAATGTCAGTACATTCTATTCATTTAATATACTTTTTATGGTTGTGGGATCAATGTGTGTGCAATATAAGCATCTTAACAGGGTTGACATTCACTTTGAACGAGAGAATGGGGACTTCATATCCCAATACAAACATATGCTCATGTGTAACAGTTACGTCTTCAAATTCATAGCAGATAATTTTGCAGCATGGACCATACATGCGCGTTTTGGGTACTTTACGGAATCATATTTGTGTGACATTCATTTGAATTTAAATCAATCGGAAATACCTCGAAATTTCAAAATGCCAATAGAACTAACATGGCGCACTAAGTAAAAACTATCTTTTCAATATAACATATATATATCAATATTGGTAACTATTTACTTTCTTAAATTATTTCAACATTAATTTTTTTTTTTAATTATGAGCAGCAGAAGTTTCGAAAAACACCATTACACATGAAAGAAAGGAGGGGATCTCCAACAACACCCGGTTGCAGCACCCACAGCAAAACACCCAATGCCAGACAAAGAGCAGACACGCACAGAAAGAGACGCAAAAGGTACAAGAAGCACCAAATCACATAGAAACATCAAACACAAATGACTACATGTACAAATAAACATACGAGACCAATGGGAAATCGGTACCGACTTAGGACGGCCGTCTGTCACGCCAGTAGCAGACGGTGTTGTTATCCGGATAACGTGCGCACAACTCTCCCACTTCTCCGATTACCCAGATGTCTCGAAGAACGCACAATTGTGGTGTAAAATTACCTCCTCACTGTAAGATGACCATACAAATAGAGAGCATGACACAGGGGCACATGAAACACATATTGATATGTAAATGAATATAAAAACAGAAGTCGTACGAAATACAGTCCGTGCTCTGTCTTCTCTAAAGGGTTTTGGACAGAGCGCGTCATGGATTCCTGTGGTCACAGTCAGTCCGAGTGCAATTCTGAAGAATGCGCTGGTATGTAGAATGGTCCAGTACCAAGCCAAATGTCAAATTGATGTCAGAAGGATTATATTAATGATAAAAAAGGCGTTTGATAATTCTAACACAATTTCGATGGTAATTCTATCTACCTTGTATCCTTCCTATTTTGTTAATTATGTCACCATAATATGCAGGTCGTGAAATACCCAAATACTCTGTTGCTTGTATGGATCCGAATTTCAAAAGAAGTTAACAATGTTTTATTGTAAATTTTCCAGAGACTCTTTACTAGTTTGTAAAAGCGAAAACCTTGACCAAAAAGTTTCTTCGTGACTTGTATGAAAATCCAAAACAGCAGTACATGATCTAGCATACCGGATGAGCTGTGAAATGTAAATACCGTATGACATCATTGTCAAACCAGGGTTAATTTACTTTGTTGAATCCAAAATCATCTCTTTGTCATACACACTTGTATGAATCTCCCCAATAACTATTTTGATATTTAGGCCCAAAATGGTGTTCCTATATCCGTAACCTTAATAAGAGTCAATTTTTGTGGTTTTATACTTTTCAAAAACATGATTGTTTATAGTAAGAATATTATCTAGGTACCTAGAAGTACAAATCCAATGAATCAGTTTCCTTAAATCTTACATAAGTGTTGTTTAAGAGGAAGGACAAGGCAATCCACAGGTCACTACATGTCCATAATTTGTAGTCTATAGCGGAAAAGAAACCCTTCGATTCAGATGTACAAATATACGTTTTTTCCTCCCCCATTTAATGAGTTTGGACAATCGATCATTAATTTTGTCGTGAGAAAGTGTGGTGTACATGTATATTTTTTTAAAGTCGTATGAAGAAATAGTAGTGGCTTGAAAATTGCTAGAATTCATTTTGTCAATCACATCTTCTGAATCTTAAATAGACCAAAATAAGTTAACATCATTCCTGTAGAGAACAGTTTCACAATATTTCGTTCCTGTATTGCCGTGAGTGCTGACGTCAGATTTCTAGACAAAATTGTAGTTGAGCAGTTGCTAGAATAAGCAGTGCATCGAAATTTGTAAAGAGACTTGTGCAGTTTTGGTATGCAGTAGGAAAATCCAATTTTGAAATAGGGGTGTTGAATGAAGAAATTTCACTGTTATGTTTGTTCAAAATTTTAGGGACATTTTCAGTGCTTTTGATATAAGTATTTGTAGACGAAAGTTTCGAAACTAAAGTTGATATTTATATGTAATAACGTTTTCAAATTATTATAGTGTTGTTGACTGCTTTATCTGCGTGGGCGAAGACATTTTTCATATTACGTAATTTGAAATTATCTTTCAGATTTGGAACGTGGATTTTCAAAAAGATGAGGATTTTTTGTTGAAGTTATCTATTCAAATATCAGTAATACCGTATAAGCAGAATTTTTCGCGAGATACTAATTTTCGCTATATTCGCGAGTGATTTGGAATCGCGAAAATTTATTCCCGCGAAAAATTGTGTATGATAATGTATCTCATAAATTTGTATATCAGTATTGTACATATGTCATTGTTCACTTTTTTCTGATTAAACGTCTAAGAAGTTTTTTGAAAGGATTCTAATGAAAGGAACAAAACAGTAACATTATGTGTGCATATTTGTTTTAATTAAGGAATCGCGAAAAATTATACTCGCGAAAATAAAGACATCCCATTTTACCATAAAATCGCAAAATTTGATACTCGCGAAAAATTCTGGTTATACGGTATCCAAAATGAGGTTTTTTTTTCAGTCATCCAGAGAATGCGATTCGAATCCTTCCGATGGTATATACATGTAGTTACATAAGGCTTCCTTTATTATTTCGCAACATTTAATAATTGGGGGTTTGCTGTAGGTGCTACAGCCTGGTGATTTTGGAGATCCCCTCCTTTGTTTTAATAAAATCTATCTTTGAGGTCCTTTTTTTAGACTGCGGAGCTGTTTGTCCTGGATAATTGAGAAGTCGCCTGTAACAATATGACCAGCTAAGCTGGTTTATATAGATATTCAGACGTTGCATATTCTCAAAAAGCAGGACATGATTCAAGTATTTTAGGATATGATGTTACTTTATCGTAGTTAAAAACGAAATTTCGAATAGGTTTCTTGTTCTTGTAACAAATAAGAGGAGGTTCTAAATTCTCAAAATATTGAGGAATAGTACTTTGTATGCGATGATCCCAGAAGTATTAAAGATGTTTAGAAGATCAAAACCTTTGTTAATGAATGGAATTTTTATGAATCGTCTTTTAGGAGATATGTTTTAGTAAAAGGATAAAGTTCGCGAATGCGACAATAATATTTAATCTGAATCAATCAGTATTTCTTAAGAATGCAACCTCTGCTTCGTCCAAGAAAGATTTAAATTGAACTGCTGGAAATGATGAGAAAGCCGCCGTTGCTTCTTTTATTAGTAGATCTCTGAGGGTTCGATGTATTCTAGCTCTATTTCTAAGTTTTTTGTTGCGTCTTTTTCCGTGTGACCTAAATATTCGTTTAGCGTTAGGGCGGATTGAAAAGACATTGATTGAGTCCGAGGAAATGTTTCCTTCTCCATAAGTTTGATCGTTTAAACCAAAGAGGTACGCAGTTTGTAGTCTTGTGATAAACATGTAATACTACTGTTTATCACAAAATTGAAATCCTATTTTCGAGGAAATAATCACACATTAATGACCCTGATGACCCTGACTGGCTTCATGACGGTATGCTCGACACATCATTGCATCACACTTTTACTTCTAAGATAGTGTTTTGAAAACACGAGGAAGAAAAACATTCTGCTCATATGAGCATATAAAAGATAGAACATCCGTCATAACGACGTAAGGTGAATATAAATAAACATCAAAGAAGTACCTAACCGTCATTCAGTCTCAAAGTCGAGAAGGCAAAGCAAAATCGTGAGAATTCCCATCGAAACGGTTGCGAACCCCAGAATGAACAATATTCCGAAGTGAGACCAGGTGCCCGGGGAGAGTCAGCGTCTCCTGATTGCATGCAACACCCGTCACAACAGCTCCATGGAAACCTGTCAAATTCGGTGATTGTCTTGATGTACATTTTGATGTACATATCAGGCAAGAATGTCTTGTTTGGTGATGACGACAGTCATTCAATCACAATGTAGAATGTCACTGATCATTCTGGAAAGGGGGATCTCATATGCTTTCATTACATCCCCGTAGCGACCGAAGAACTCCCTCAATGATGATTTCAGCCGTTGTGTAACATAACCCTGAACAATTAGCTTACTTGCAAGCCGTCTGGCTCTAATGATGAAATCTTCATATTTGGAACATGCCCTGGCGTACCGTATCAGCTGAGAAAGAAAAACGCCATAAGCAGGAGAAGACGGAATATTGCTACCCATGAAAGGGAAGTTGGTTATGTAGAAGCTGAAATCGTCACGCTTGTCATACAGTGAAGTGTTCAAATGACCATTTGCGTCAAAAGATAGAAGTATATCCAAGTACGAAACGGATCTGTCGCTCTCTGTTGCTTCCTTGATCTCTAGTTCATGAGGTTAGATTTCATGTAGATGGTCCTTAAATTTCGGGTTATTGATGGACAACACGTCATCTATGTATCTGAAGGTAAAATTGAACTGAGATGCGAGGTTCTTTCGCCCAGTCGAGTGCAAGGTCTGGATGAAGTCAGCTTCGTATAAATATAAAAATAAGTCCGCAAGCAGTGGGGCGCAATCGGTACCCATGGGGATTCCGACTGTCTGCTGTAATACAGTTCCTCCAAACACCACAAAATGTTGTCAGTCAAAACCACTAGCATCCGGGAGATATCGTCTTCGGTATACTTCGGTATACTTTATGTTCTAAAGACGATCTATCCTCTTAAATAAGACCCTTCGCCGAATCTAGTATTCGAACCCGGGACCTTAGAGGTGAGAAGCGGTTTATATAAATGGTGATGATGAATTCAGGATCTGGAAACCAGTTTGGTAAAACTTATGCTTTGATACTTATCATAAACAAACAAGCAATATGTACAGATATAAAAATAAAAAGCGTTCCATGGTCTTCGCTGAAAGTCTCTATTAATATTCAGTCTGCTTGATACCTCCAGTATTTGTAGTAGGCGCTTACCAAATTGATTCCTTTCAATCAATCTGTAGACAGAGGTCCGCCTGATTACATAGTTTGCAATGAAAAATGTGTCTTGTTGTCAATTCAATCATTCTAAATAAAGTATTACATCAAGGTTTTCTTATTACAAGTGCCAAGATTTCTGTTCAATGTCCCATCAAGCTATAGGTTTATGTTTTTACTTTCCTGTATTTATAGGATTTTTTTATTTCTAAAGATCCACTTTCTTCTTTATGTTTTATATCGGTTCTTCAGTGTGATTCCCTGTTGTCAGGAAAATATCTTAAACAGGATTCTATATTGATCGAAGCGGATCACCTGTTAAATGACAGCAATAAGCTGCCAGAAACAACTTAAATAAAATTGCATTTACAGAAAGCGAAAAAACCACAGTAAATACACAATAGACCAATGACGTCATCATAGAAATTGATAGACCTATATGCACCCGGTGTGGACCTTGGGTGAACATCTCCTATTTTAGTAAGTACAGAACGTGTCTTTTCGTTGACAACTAAAATTATATATTGAAAACCTGGCACCGCTCTTTCTTATCATCAAATTGATAGGAATTTATCATAAATGCTTGTTCGTAATTCATTTCATTCGATTACGCTTCAGAATAGACTGTTCATAAAGTGTCAAACAAAGGAGGGGATCTCCAACAACACCTGGTTGTAGCACCCACAGCAAAACCCGAAAACACCCAATGTAAAAACACAAAGCAGACAAGCACGGAAAGAGACGCATAAGGGACAAGGAACGTCAATTAACAGACATTCGATAAAATATGTATTTGAAATCTAGAATGTAAAGTTATTACTGAAATATTGTGAACTGTCTGAATCATTTTATCCCGCTGATGAGCCTTGTGTACTTTAGACTTCATCTAACAGTATTCTTTTCGGAAACAGAGTTGACTTGATAAATTCAAAGTGCAGGGTTATGTGTTATATATAATTATGCACTTCGAGTTAAATATTAGTAGTGTTGCTTTCAACAATATGAACATATTACATTATCTACCTCTGATAATTATGCTGAGTCAGTCAAAATTAAAGTAGAAAACAATATCGTCGAAAAACCGAAAAATATTAAAAATCCTTAAAGATTCATTCGTCATATTGTAACAAATGTTTTCTGAAGATAGCTGAATCATGTCATGAAAATTGGTGATATCGACAGATTCAGACCATGGATAGAGGTTTAATGTCCTGTCTGCGTCCCAGGAAATGCTGGACACACGGAATTTATTTTCCATTCGCGTTTTTGTCAGGTTGACGTATTGGACATTAATTCTTCCGGGTTATTTCGCGTGAAAGATGCGATCATCATCTGAATCAGCGTAAGGATTATTGAAACCATATTTAGCATTCCTTAAGATCGTATTTCATAGATTTTATATAATATCTAAATGTCGACAAAAATGTTTTATATTAAGACAAAAAAGAACGCCATAATAACCTTAAAAATATCAATAAAGACTGCAAATAGACATTAAGAATGCAATATGTAGGTAAGTGTTACACCGTACAAGAGTCAAAAATCAATCAAACGAACGCAACAGTAAAACTTAAGATTAGAACTACAAATTCCGAGACATGATGGAACCCATGTCAAACCATTTCCTACGAAAATATAGAAATCATCGAGAGAGGATAGTCGAGCAAAACATGTTGATAGTTCAAAAGGAATTTGAATGACACTAAAAATTAAATAGAATTACGGATATAAATAGCCAAGTCAACCTAGTATTCAATTAGAATACTCTATCCCCTATATGACAAGTCGCATTAGAATATCATAATATCATACTTTCTTATCATTTGGATTTTCTCCTTTTCGGCTTCGAACATCACTGATGAGACATGACATGTTGAAATTCGCATATGGTGCACAATAATTTTACAATAGAACATATCTTTCAAAATTAAAAGTGATATGAATATAATGGACTTATTAAGTTATACTACAAACCCCAAGTTTAGTGCAGAAAAGTTATAAGTTATAATGCAAAAATTCATAATTATTTTGTATACAAGACAAAGAACAATTTAAAAATCAAAACTAATCAACAACAGTATTCTGCAAAAGAGTCGAAATAAATAGCGAATGAAGATGAATACGGTGTCGGAGGAGAGTGAGCATTACATTTGTAATGGAATTCTCAGTAAACGCGGAAAACAAATCACAGAATTTTCAACACAGTACACATGTCATGTTTACGTTTGTCAGATCAATGGGTAACACAGGAGATGTAGGACGATTGTGCGCATTTAGATGGCAATATTTGGGCTAAGCCAATCACAGGCTCTGAAATGGCTCGTCTTATTTGTGGAGAATCTGTGAAGGAACCGTCTTCATGGTCGTCCTACAAAAGCCGAACAGAAAAATATGTGGGCAAGCGCAGCTCGAACCCAGACTTTCAGCATGCTATCTAGCATGTTATCCAGGCTCGCTAACCATTACACTAACGGGGTAGTTGCCATCTAAGCCGGTTAGAAGGTAATTTGAAGTATCTTTATGAATAAGAAGGGGCTTTGCTGACGCTCCGCCCACTTCTTATTCATGTAGAAACTTCAAATTACCTTCTAACCAATACTTAATCCGGATAACGACACCGTTTGCTAAATTCTTTGGTTTTGGATCGGTGTTATGCATATCGTAATTTTGCTTACAACACTAGATCAAGTAGTGCACATTGCAAAAAGTTCAAAGTGTAACGTCTACTTTTGAATATCTCTTGGATATGTCTCTATCTATTGTGGTCTTTAAAAGCCTCGAATTAGACACAATACCTGTTCAAATTAGGGAATAACTAGCTTCTGAAGTTATGTTTGCGGACGGTAAATTTTACAGTCGCAAACTGAGTTTTTCTGGCGACGCGTCTGCAAACATAACGTCAGTATCTAGTTATTCCCATTCTAATGCAATCTATATTTTTTTAATATAAGGCGAAATGTGACGCCTAGTGTGTTCTTGTTTTACTGCCGTAACCAAGGAGCAAACAACCAATGAAATTCGACGTTATAGCGACATTGCATTAGAATAAAGAACTAATGGAATTGTTATGGCTAACCATCAGAGGAAGTCTACTTTACACCCACAAAAGCTAACATAAGGGATTGACATATTCCTTTCGTTCTTAGATAGAGTCATATTAATATACCGTCTAATCTTCTGTTGATTTCAAGTCATTTTCAATTCATTAATTTTCCATCAATGAGCTAGTAAAATAAATGAAAAAGACGAGTAAATCGAAGGAATAAAAATGTTCATTTCTTGTCTCTTTATAGAAATTTATCTTGGATGTAATGTGGCGAACAAAGCCAACAATAAGCAATTTCCCTCATAACAAGATGATCGAAAACGTTTCGAATTTTATGCTCATTTGAGATTTTGTCTTTCTGTGTAAATCTTATACTTCTCTCAGATAAAATATATTACATTTCTAATATTGAAAAAGCCTCAATCATAAATCTGCATTGTGTTTATGGTCTCTTGTACTCCCGAAGACCGAAACAAAGTGTGATTGGTGCTCTATCAAAGCTGCTTCCAATATTACGATCCTTACGTGATGATGGATCAAGTGTCCTGTCTAGGATATACTGGTTATGAGAATCTCACATTAATTATTGGAATGTCAATCATATAGATTGCTCGTAATTAACGCTTATATCAGCAATACGCGACGGCATAATGGGTTCTATCATCATCAAAACTCAGATATATCGCCGTTTTTGCAGGCTGTCAATTTCTTCAACAAAAAAGTCATGGATAAGAAAGATAAGTACATCTAATCCGTAGAATGCCAACAGGTTGATTTTGTTTTTCAACAGAGACGTTCATATAAAACGGACCAGTAAATACCTATGTTTCATAGAATGAACTTTAAACAAAAAGCCTAAACTCATATTCCAAAAATCAAACAAAGTAGGCCTACACATCATGACATGTATATAATCCTAACATAACGACAAAACTATTCTAAAATGGAGCAATACAAAAGAAAGGAGGGGATCACAAACATCTAAACATCAAAATAACCCTAGTGAAACAAAAGAGGGGATTTCCAACAACACCAGGTTGCAGCACCCACAGCAAAACCCCTAAACACCCAATGCAAAAGCACAGGGCAGACAAGCACAGGATGTTATGATACATTGTATATCCACAATGTATACATATGAGTTAAAGAAAATCCTGGCGATAATCTCAACAGCACTCACAATAGAGCACAGAATTAAGCATCGACGGACCCCTAGCAAGCTAGAGGTTAACCAGGTGCCCGGAAGGAGTAAGCATCCCCTGTTGGCCAGCCGCACCCGCCGTCGATGGTTAAGCACGAAAATGAAAACAATATATAAACTTTATGCACTGTCTGACGTTATGTTATCACAATGTATACATGTACTAGATGTATATACGGTAACGCAAAAATGAACGTCAACGCACAACACAGAAACATCAAACACAAAGGACTACACATAAACCAACGAGACCAATGGGCAACCGGTGTCGACTTAGGACGGCAATATGCCAAGGAAATAACAGAAGGTGTGGTTATCCTGGATTACGTGCGCACAGCCCTTCCACTTCTCCGATTACCAAGAGGTCTCAAAGAACGTACAATTGTGATGTAAAACAACTTCACTGTCAGATGACCACACACAAACAAGACCGCAAAACGCAGGGGCCAAAGCAATACAGATGAATATGTTAGGGTTATCAAAAGAGGGCGTACGTAATACAATCCGTGCTCTGGCGCCGCGGGCTCATGTATGTTATTACCCAAGGAGTCCGACTGACATTCAGAGAGGACAGGTGGTCTGGGCCCTGTCTTCTCCAAAGAGGTTTGGAAGGGCCCGTCGTCACAGTCAGTCAGAGTGAAAATTTCAAGAATGCGCTGGTACTAAACTGCATATTGGTCAAGTACCAATCATAGTGTCCGTTTGGTGACATTAATATCATATCCACGGTATAAAAGGCGTTTGATGATTCTGACGCATTTTCGATAGTTATGATGTCTATCTCGAATCCTTCTTATCTTGTTCGTTATGTCACCATAGAACACAGGTTTTGAAATACCCAAAGTAATATACTCTGTCGCCTGTATTAATCCGAATTTCAAAAGAAGTTGACAATAATTTTTGTAAAAATTCCAGAAAGTCTTTACTCGTTTGTGAAAGCGAAAACCTTGTCCTAAAAAGTTTATGGGTAATTTGTAAATTTCTACTTTGAAAATCCAAAACATCAGTACATGCTCTAGCAAACCGGATGAGCTGTGAAATGTAGATACAATAGGAGCATCGCCGTCAATGTAGATACAATAGGAGCATCACAGTCAAGTTTGTTGAATCCAAAATCATCTCTTTGGTCATACACACTTGTATGAATGTTTCCATTAACAATTTTGATATTTAGGTCCAATTGTGTTTCTGTGTTTGTAGCAAATCCTTATTTAGAATCGTTTATTGCAGATAAATAACATTTAAAAAATAATTTTCAAAAACAGGATTGTCGATAGTAAGAATATCATCCAGGTACCTAGAAGTACCAATGAAACATTTCACATCATCATTTTCTTTTGGTTTTGAAAATTTTGGATAAATTCCTTTTCATGCGTGTATAAAAATAAATCTGTCTGCAACAAGAGGCGCACAATTAGTAACCATAGGAATCCCTACGACCAGCTTGTAGAGTTTCTCTCCAAATCTTACATAAATGTTGTCCAAAAGGAAGGACAAGGTAATACTCAGGTCACCACATGTCTATGATTTGTTTGATTTGTAATCTGTGGCGGAAAAGAAATCCTTCGATTCAGATGTACAAATATAAGTTTTCCCCTCTCGATCAAAACACCTTTTAATGAGTTTGGACAATCGATCATTTGTTTTGTCGTAAGAAAGCGTAGTGTACATATTAGGAAAGTCGAATGAAGAAATCGTATTTGCTTGAAAATTTCTTTATTTCATTTTGTCAATGACATCCCTGAATTTTTGATAGACCAAAGAAGTTTACACTATTCCTGTTCATGACTGTTTCACAGTATTTTTTTAAACACCACAGACATGTAAACAATACACAGACAAGAACATTTTTGTATATATATAATACAGAACATAGAAGAATATATATCGGCCGACCCGTGGTCCTAGTGAGGCTCGAACCAGCGACCTCTTGCTCACTGGCCCGACGCCCTATCCACTAGACCACGGCGCTGCTGACAGTCGTATGAAGAAATCGTATTTGCTTGAAAATTTCTTTATTTCATTTTGTCAATGACATCCCCTGAATTTTTGATAGACCAAAGAAGTTTACACCATTCATGTTCATGACTGTTTCACAGTATTTGGCCACGTGTTCCTTTACAGCCGTGAGTGCTGACTTCAGATTTCTAGTCAAAAGTGTAGTTGAGCAGTTGCTAGAAATAGCAATGTATCGAAATTTGTAAGGAGACTTGTGAAGTTTTGGTATGTAGTATATTGCAGGGAGATCCAATTTAGAAATAGGGATGTTAAATGAAGAAATTTCACTGTTATGTTTCCTCAAAATGTTGGGAACACTTTCATTGCTTTCGATATAAGTATCAGTAGAGGGAAGTCCCGAAACTAAAGTTGATATGTAATAGCGTTTTCAAATGATTATGATGTTGTTGGCTGTTTTGTCTGCAGGCGCAAAGACATATTTTTCATGTTAATTACGTAACTTGGATGTGAAATATCTTTCAGATTTAGAACTTTGATTTTCAAAAAGATGAGGATTTTTGTGGTAGTTATCTATTTGAATATCGGTAATATTCAAAATCAGGTTTTTCCAGTCATTCAGAGAATGCGATTCGACTCCTTCCGATTTACACCATCGTTTGGTATAGTTACATAAAGCTTCCTTTAGCACATCGCGGGTCAGAGTGGCGACTTTAAATAGAAATAAGGCAGAAGAAAGATGGATATATCCACAGACCACGGAGCTGCCTGTCTTGGATAATTGAAAAGCCACCTGAAATAATATGACCAATTGGTTTATATAGATATTCAGAAAAAGAAGGGAGGAGATCTCCAACAAGACCCCGTTGCAGCATCAACAGTAAAACACCAAAACACCCGATGCAAAAACACAAAAGACGAGTACAGCACGAGACGGAAAAGAGACACACTACATGTAAACATCAAACACAAAAGACTACACATAAACCGACGAGACCAATGGGTAACCGGTGCCGACTTTGGACGGCCATCTGTCACGCAAGTAGCAAATGGTGTGGTTATCCTGGATTACGTGCGCACAACCCTCTCACTTCTCCAATTACCCAGAGGTCTCGAAGAACGTACAATTGTGGTGTAAAACAACCTCCTCACTGTAAGATGACATCACACAAACAAGACCGCGAAACGCAGAGGCCCCATAGACACAGATGAATATGTAAATGGATATAAAAAGGGGGCATGCGTAATACAGTCCGTGCTCTGCCGGCTGTAGCGAGCTCATGTATGTAATCACCCGAGGAGTCCGACTGACATTCAGAGAGGACAGGTGGTCGGGGCCCTGTCTTCTCTAAAGAGGTTTGGACAGGGCCCGTCATGGAGTCCCGTCGTCACAGTCAGTCAGAGTGCAAGTCTCAAGGATGCGCTTGTACAAGACTGTAGATTGGTCAAGTACCAAGCCTAGTGTCCGTCTGGTGACATTAGGATCATACCCACGGTATAAAAGGCGTTTGATGATTCTGACGCATTTTCGATGGTTATGCTGCCTACCTTTGATCCTTTTTATTTTGTTTATCATATCACCATAAAAGACAGGTTGTGTAATACCCATAGTAATGTACTCTGTTGCGTGTATAGATCCGAATTTTAAAAGAAGTTGACTGTAATTTTTGTAAAATTTCCAGAAAGTCTTAACTAGTTTATGAAAGCGGAAACCTTGACCTAAAAGTTTTTTGGTAATTTGTAAATTTCTAATGTGAAAATCCAAAATATCAGTACATGCTCTAGCGTACCGGATGAGCTGTGATATGTAAATGCCGTATGACGGTAATCTTGGAACATCACCGTCAAGCCAAGGGAAATTTACTATGTTGAATCCAAAATCATCCCTTTTGTCATATACACTTGTATGAATCTTTCCGTTTACAATTTTGATATTAAGGTCCAAAAAGGGTGTTTCTGTATTTGAAAGGTTTGCCTTGTTAAGGGTTAATTCTTGTGGATAAATTTCATTCTTATATAATTCAAAAGCAGGATTGTCAATGGTTAGACCTAGAAGTATTATTGAAACATTTCAGCTCATCAAATTTTCTTTGCTTTTGAAGATTTTGGATAAATTCTTTTTCATAAGTGTATAAAAAAAAATCTGCAACAAGAGGCGCACAGTTAGTACCCATAGAAATTCCTACAACCTGCTTGTTGCACACAGAAGTTGCACATTCTCAAGAAGCAGGACATGATTCAAGTATTTTAGGATCTGATGGAACTTTGTTGTTGTTAATACGAAATTTGGAATAGGTCTCTTATATTTGTACATTGTAACAAATAAGAGGAGGTTCTAAATTCTCAAAATATTGAGGAATGGCACTTTGTACGCGATGATCCCGAAAAATATTAGAAATGTTCAAAAGATCAAAACCGTTGATTATAAGTGGATTTTTATGAATCGTCTTATAGGGGAGGTGTTTTTAACCAGAGGATATAGTTTAATGATGTTTAGCTTGAATCAATCAGTGTTTCTTAAGAATGCAACCAGTGCTTCATCCATGATAGATTTCAATTGAACTACTGGAACTGAATAGAGAGCATGTCTGCCTCCGTTGCGTCCGATTATCAGTAGATCTTTGAGGGTACGATGTACTCTAGCTCTTTGAAAACACAGAGAAGACATACACAGCAAGGGACAAACGGGACGAGGAACATCAAACACGACATAAGACATCAAATATTGAAGACTTTGAGTTAAGAAAAATAATTATATAGCTTAGCGGGAGTGAAGTAAGTTAATATTAGTTTTACCTGTGTATAAAAACAACTTATTTTTATTTTACCATTACCTAAGTAAATATAATTTTAACTCCCCTCAAGAAGCCATTTTCACATCGACATTCTTGTTTGGCGACAAAAATGTATTACGCAGGAGCTAAATTATAGTGTTTATCTCGGTCAAAGTAAAACTACATTATACATTAGTCATTCAGTTAGACTTGCTCAAGTCCTGATATCAAATTAAATCCTGTGAAGATAATTTCAATTTTTAAGTTGAAAACAAATGCCCCTTTAAAACTATAGACAAAGAGCAATTGGTTCTAGAAATACATTACGCGAAACAGTGAAGCTAGTAAATGGAATTTACCGAATAAAAAGTTATTCAAATGCATTAACTTTACAATTTTATTTGATATAAGGACTTGAGCAAGTCTATAATTCAGAGTCTACAGTAAGATAGCTTCATATATAATTTTAAAGGGTATGCCACTGTTATAGCATTCTAGTTCTTTTTACTCCATTTGCTATGAATATATGAGATGGTTTTACTTAGTCATCACTTGCTGCAATTGTTGTTTTCGTTGTATCCGTCTGTTAGTACCCTTTCACATGTACTTGAAATTATCGCCGTAGCACTTTCTATAAAGACATAACCTCAGACAGTGAATTTTTTGTAGATATTGCTTCATTTTCGTGCGTAGACATCGACGGCAGGTGAGACTAACCAAACAGGAAATGCTTACTCCTCTCGGTCACCTGGTCTCATCTCTATCTTGGTAGGGGTCTGTCGATGCTCAATTTGGTGCTCTCTTGTGAGTGCTGATTATCGTCAGGATCTTCTGTCTTTAATTTGAGCGTGTTATTTTGTTATCACAGCGCGTTACCATGTTGGGGTCTCCTCTTTATCTTGGTATGTGTGTGTTGTTTATATGTTGTAATGACACGTGTTATGTTGTGATCACAGCGGTGTCACCAAGCTGGGATCTCCTGTTCATCTTGGTATGTGTGTGTTGTTTATATGTTGTAATTACACGACGTGTTCTGTTGGGATCACAGCGGCGTCACCATGTTGGGGTCTCCTATTATCTAGGTATGTTTGTATTGTTTATATGTCGTATCTTTCCTTTTCTGAGTAGCAACATCCCTTCATCGCCTGCCTATGGCGTGTTCATATCTCAGTTGATACGCTATGCCATAGCAAATACCATATATACGAATTTTGTTCTGAGAGCTGGGCTCGGTCAGGGATATGTTAGTGAGCGACTAACATCGTCACTGAGGAAGTTCTACGGTCGATATGGGGAACTCGTCATACACTATGATGTCCCACTCTCCAGAATGATGGATAATATTTTGTCGTAGACCTTTTGAACCATCCAACCAAATATTGTACTCTATGTCTTCCGAAATGGAAGTAATCGGATGTGACAGTTCTACCGAATTGAAGCGGCGGGTGTTGCATGCAAACAGGAGATGCTTACTCTTCTTGGGCACCTGGTCTCACTCCAATATCGTAAGTTCGCTTCTTTTTATATGGTGGAGAATTTTGTTTGTTTGCTTTGGTTCCTGTTTTGTCCTGATTTTGTATGCCGTCGGTTTCTAGTTTTCTGAATTATCGATTTTGTGCTGTATACAGGGATATGGTCATTATCCATATTTGTCATTGTAATTACGCGTGTTCTGTTGAGATCACAGTTGCGTCACCATGATGGGATCTGCTCTTTATCTTGGTATGTTTGTGTTGTTTATATGTTGTACACTTGTAATGAAGCGTGTTATTTTGTTGCTGAATTCTATAAATAAACATCGAAGAAGTATCCATGAGTTATTCTTTTTTCTTTTTTTTTTGTGCTCAGTCAACTCAAGGCTGTCGTATTGTTTGTCCCTAAATATCATTTAGTGCTTTTGTGCAAGTGATTTGTGCAAATTATGAGTTATATGTATGTTAGTACATGTACATGTATATTTCATTTGGCAAAACCTATCATTTTACGAGCCTTGAGAATCATCATTGCACTTTTCTTTTTTCTCCTCATATTGCTTTATTAAATCAATACATATGGAACAATTAAATGGACATAGATACAATATTACTATAATTGTTGATCTTTTGTTAATCTTTGGAGTGCATGTTAATGATCCCTTTGGAAATTAGTAAGTTACATATCTACCATCGTTAATACCGTATATCGGGTAATTTTCGCGTCGGGTAAATTTCAGGAAAATGACCTTAAAAAGATGTGTCTTATTTTCGCTGAGTCTAAATTTCGCTAATCTATTAACAAGACCAAGGGTAAAGATTTGTTTTTCGCTATGTCCATTTTTCGCGACTTGATGATGCTCGCGAACTTAGCGAAAATTAGACACACGCCAAAAATTTCCGATATACGGTATACACTTTTAAGAAATTTTCTTGTATTTTCATTTTTCGTTGTAATTGTATTCGTTTGTATTTCCTTAGAAATAAAAGAATTTATTCTATTTACGAAAGGTTCTGAGTAGGGAGATTTATCATTGAATTTAATTTCGTTTCTTTATTTCCAGATCAACCATTTTAATGTAAATATGCAAAAATTTAAGAATTCTTTTTAAAATTCTCGTTCTTATTTCGTTTGTGAAACCAAAAAGTATTATTTTTCGGTTAAATGGATCTTGCTCTGATGTTCTAATACTAAAGATTTAAATTTTCTCTCCAAAACTATTATCGTGTTTTTTATTTTATTGCATTGAAAAAATAAGTGAGTCATTGTTTCAACTTCTATCTTGCAAAAATGGCATAGGCCGTCAGAGAGACTGAATTTTCGTATAACTGCTTTCAGATAATGAGCATTATGTACGCATTTCCATTGAAATTGTTGAATATTATTAGCCAAAAGGGGATTGTGAACGTTACCATATTTACTTCCAATTTAGTTCAATATTGAGAATTCTTTCCCAAGATGATTGGGCCTTTATTGCATTTAGTCGAATTTTAGCTAAATGCGACATAATATCGAATAATTTGAGCTTTTTCGGTATCAAAATATTTCCTTCTATATTTCTCATAAATAAATATCCATCAATCCTTAAATCGTATGTACTATTTATGTCAGTATCGGATCTTAACTTTTCCAAATATTCTTGTGGAATACCTTTTTTATTCTCTGTAGTTCTGAGATACAGTTTCTTTTATCGTGTAATTTTCTTTAGTATCCATGAATAATTAAGGAGGGAATAAGAGAAAGGAGGAGATCTCCAACAAGACCCCGTTGCAGCTTCAACAGCAAAACACCAAAACACCCGATGCAAAAACACAAAAGACGAGTACAGCACGAGACGGAAAAGAGACACACGACATGTAAACATCAAACATAAAAGACTACACATAAACCGACGAGACCAATGGGCAACGGTGCCGACTTTGGACGGCCATTTGTCACGCAAGTAGCAAATGGTGTGGTTATCCTGGATTACGTGCGCACAACACTCTCACTTCTCCGATTACCCAGAGGTCTTGAAGAACGTACAATGGTGGTGTAAAACAACCTTCTCACTGTAAGATGACATCCCACAAACAAGACCGCGAAATGTAGAGGCCCCAGAAACACAGATGAATATGTAAATGGATATAAAAAGAGGGCATGCGTAATAAAGTCCGTGTTCTGCCGGCTGTAGCGAGCTCATGTATGTATTCCCCCGAGGAGTCCGACTGACATTCAGAGAGGACAGGTGGTCGGGGCCCTGTCTTCTCTAAAGAGGTTTGGACGGGGCCCGTCATGGAGTCATAAACACCAAGATGGCGGCGGCATTATTTGTTTTCTCACTTCCTAAAAAAGTACAGTATTCAGTTTCTTAAAACATTTCATACACTGATTGTTATATAAAATTGACTCTTCTAATGAAGTTTTCGAAACTGTAGACTTTGGGAATTTTATCTCTGAACATACAACGACGTCATTACAACGTTATCGGAGGGAAAGGCATCACAGACCTTCTCATTCAAAATGCAAAAATAAAAACATAAATACCAAAACGTATAGTATTGAAACTTTGCATGTATGAAATGACAAATTGATATGATTATGACCATATCCCTGTATACAACACAACATCGATAATTCAGAAAATCAGAAACCGAAGGCAATCAAAATCAGGATAAAACAGGAACCAAAGCAAACAAACAAAAACCTCCACCATTTGAAAAGAAGCAAACTCCCGATATGGGAGTGAGACAAGGTGCTTAGGAAGAATAAGCATCTCCTGCTTGCATGCAACACCCGCCTCTTCAATTCGGTAGAACTGTCACATCCGGTAATTTCCATTCCGGAAGACAGAGTACAATCTTTGGTTGGATGGTTCAAATGGTCTATGACAGAATATCATCAACCATTCTGGAGAGTGGGACATGATAGTGTATGACGAGTTCCCCATATCGACCGTAGAACTTCCTCAGTGACGATGGTAGTCGGTCACAAACATATCCCTGACTGAGAAGCTTATCTGAAAGACGCCTAGCTCTCAGATCAAAATCCGTATATTTCGTACTTGCTCTGGCATAGCGTGTCAACTGAGATAAGAACATCCATAAGCAGGCGTTGAAGGGATGTTGCTACCCAGAAAAGGAAAATTTGTAATGCTGAAATTGAAGTCGTCACGTTTGTTATAGAGTGAGGTGTTCATGTGACCATCAGTGTCGTAGGACAACATTATGTCCAAATAGGATGCTGAATTATTTGTCTCTCTAGTTTCTTTGACTTCAAGCTCTGAAGGGTAGATACTGCTCAGGTAATCCGCGAATTTTCGATTATTGATGGACAACACATCGTCTATATATCTGTAAGTAAAGTTGAAGTTAGAAGCTAAGTATCTTTTCCCTTCAGAGACCAGAGATTGAATGAATTCAGCTTCGTACGAGTAAAGAAAAATGTCGGCAAGTAGTGGGGCACAATTGGTCCCCATTGGAATTCCGACAATTTGCTGGAAGACCTTTCCTCCAAACACCACAAAAATGTTGTCGATCAGAAAGTTCAACATCTGAATAATATCAGTTTCAGTGTACTTATTTTCAGAATCGGACTTTTCTTTTACAAAGTAGGTTTTGTCATAGTTAACAACAATATAAATTTGTATTTGCGATTACCGTTCTTACATGTAAACGCATTACTTATGATTTTGCGAGTCTTTCTTTCAATTTAGAACGTGGAATTGTAGTGTAAAGTGTCGAAAAATCAAAGGCTTTGATCGAATGGACTCTACTAAAATGAGTAGATTTCAGATGTTATAAAAGTTCCTTCGAATTCTTTCAAATCCACATCTGGTTGATACCACTGCGATAATATACTGTCGAACGATATTTTTGAATCCCAGATTTGATTTCAGATAAAACTTTGGTGAGTAACATCAATACAGATTTGGTAAAACATTTTGAGGAACCAACGATGAAACGTTGTTTGTACGGATTCTTATGCATTTTAGGTATGCAGTATAAGTATGACAAAAGCCAAAGGAAGCAAGAGCTGATTTGTGGTTATCTATTATTTCAGAGGCAGAAAGGTATGCTGGGATGTAAGTGGGATTTCCAGGTGTCGAATTTAAACCCAACTCTTTAACTAGACTGTCGAAATAGTACTTTTTGAAAGTAAATGTGTAAAAGATTTTGGAGAAGAAAATTAGAAAATACAAAGCTTTGTAATATTATAATTCTAAATTCATTTTTTGTCATTTAATCATGAAGTTATCTCTGGACATTGTTGATCATTTTGAAAGTTTATGATAAAGATTCATCTACAGGATTCCTAATAATTAACTATCAACTACAGTCAAATGACTCAAAATTGACATTTTATGAGCGATAGTGTCATCTTTAATTCCAATATCTTGCCTTTGTTTAAAACACAAATCATGCATCTCATCTTTTCCATATGTAAATTCAATACATTTATGAAGATTTCGGAAAATAAATTCAGATTAATTTCCAATAGCTTTATGAGAACCGAAAGGACATTTTCAATTATACATGTATGAGGTCATCAAGAAATTCACGGATACGTTGAACATGCATATTTCAAAGTCTCATAGAAAATGTTCCTGTAAATAGAATCAAATATTAGTTTGTATAATAAAGGACAGACAAGAAATAGCTAATTTCAGAAATTCTAAGAACCTTAAATTTAATTTGGCGTCCAAGTGTACAATAGCTCCTTCAGTCTCAAAGTCGAGATGGTAAGGCAAAATCATTAGAATTTAAAATCTTATTTTTCATTCGTGTTCAGTGGATTCTACCTTTGATCATAATGATCTTTTGTAATAAGTATTTTGTTCCAAGCGTTTACCATGTAGATTTATCGGAATTAACGAATCGAATTGTAGCCAAGGTCTTTCATTCTATGAGAATTCTTAAGTTAATTGATGCTACTACTAGAGAAAAACTTATTCACATGGCTTTTGGAGACTAATTTGATTTCTGATAAGATACTTGTTACCACCATTGACATGGCGTCTTTATGATTCTTTTCATTGAATTTTGCCTTCCTTTCATGATTTCATAGTTTTGAACTTGTCATACAATAGATTTGCTGTGAGGCTTGGCGCTGCTCGATTTCGATCGTTCATTTACATTTGACCTTGTCGGCGTCAGGTTTGACTTACTTGATTTTTCACCGCTTATCACAAATACTTTTTTATACTTATACTTGAAAATAGCAACTATATAATCATAATCACCTATAAGTTCTGTTCTTCTACTGGACTTTTCAGAGATAGTAAGTACAGATAAAGATGTACATTTCCTTCGTGGAGATATGTTATTGTATCCGTCTGTTTGTCCACCATTTTTATTTTCGTGATTACAGATTCCGCACTTTTAACTCTTTCGGATCTCCTTACTACATCATTTTGTATATATGCTTGCTTTGTTAAATTTTTTTCTTCAGAATTTGTAAGCCTATTGGTTGTGATTTTTGGATTCTGTTTTTTGGCATTGTGGTTAACTTTCATGCAGTGGTATATATTTGATCATAGCTAGTATAAGCTGCTTGTCGTATGTCGTTTATGTATTATTTTACTTCTTCTTATGGAATACCCAATATAGGCCTCTAATGTGACAAATCTCGACCTCTTTAAGGATTGTTTTTTTTCAGCTTTTGCGCTATATCGGTGTGTATTTGCAGTAGGGAATGGAAACAAAATATGTTAAGCACGAAGTGCTTTTCATGAATTTTGAACATTTCTTTCAAAACTGAATAAAAAATGAATCGTACAAAATCTCGATTTCATCCAACATAATAAAGACCAACCGGATGGTTAGTCTGGAGAAATGTCACGGATATTGGAATGAAAACAATTGAAAATTGACTGGAACACACTGTTAAACTGTTTATAAACCTATGCCATTATTCAAACTTCTGTAAAATTACTCTGTTTCTTCTGGAAGTAATTAGGATAATGCAAAAGTCGAGTACAGCCGTGCAAACGATACAAGTACAAGAAATTTTCATGACCTACCTCAACATGGCACAAGTGGAGCAAATCCTCATCATAAATATTGAATATTTGATCCACGAAAAAATTTCGCTCATCCAAATTTACATGTCATTTTTCCGTGGACGACAGTGCAGGTCGTCCATGAACTTCGTCTGGTGTGATGCGTGATCGACTTGGAAGTGTACATGTGAGTGACCTAGATTTTGACACATTCAACACTGGGAGTAGACGGCGTCGAATGATAATGGAATTTGAATCTTGAAGCAGTGAATAGAATTGACATTTTATGGGGACTTAATCCGCGTATGTTCAAATGTCACGTGATAGGCTCTTGTGTTTATCGAAAAATGCAGTGCAGTTGGTTTAGTACCTTCATATAAGGGAAACGCAGTAGGAATGTAAATATTATCTGATAAGGCAATCTTATACGAATACCGAGCGCAACGTAGTAATAGTGTCTCATATGATATCAAAAGGAACAGAACAATGAAAGCTAATTTTGTGTTAGCAGTAATACTCATCGTTGGAGCTGAAGGTGGGTTGAAGTTTTTATCAAGAATTTTTTTTTTAATCTATGATATGACTTTTTAGATCTATTAAATAGATTAAATACTAACAAATAATTAAGGGAGTTAGCACGATTGTTGTCCCCCTCGACCAGACCTATTTCCCCCGGCTTCGCCTCGGGAAAAAGGTCTGGTCTTGGAGACCAAGAATCGTGCTAGCTCAATGACATACTTCAACTGTATAGTATCTTTATGTTATCGATAAATATTTGCTCTAATCCAAAATAGAATAGAAAGTGTCAAATAAATGGGTATCAAGCAAGTAATTTCATTCAAATAAAATAGTAAGAGACAAAAGCATGAAAACTCCTAATAAATTATCTCTATTGGATTTCATCATGAATGTCCGGTTTCGCACTAGCCCTATTGTTCTAGATCTTACCACATTTCAAAATAAATGACATTATACATAAAGCTACCATAGAAAGGAATAATACATCAAGGCGACCTCGACAAAGTCTTCAGAACGGTGTCACAGTAAGATTAACCAACAATGGATTTTTTGTGATTTCGTTACAGCTTCCAGACTGAGTTCACTACTCACTTGTAAGTATTAAATCTATCTGGAACACAAAACGACCTTCAAAGAATATAAAATTGGACGCAAAATAGGAAAATGTCGTGACTTGCATGTTTTATTCATTTCAAAGTGATAACTAATTTGTGACCTGTGAAATAGAGGTTTGGTACGAGGTTAATGCCATCTCTAGTGCTTAAAGATCATATATATGTTAAAGAAAACAAAAATCATCTAAACCTCTAATTTTCAGTCTTATTTTAAGTCATGTAAACATAATTATCGGACCTTCGTTAACAAAAGAGTCATTATTTTAATTTTGCTTGTAATTTGACATCAGTAATACAATGTAAAATCTCGAGACATTATAGCTGGTAGTTAAGTTTACTCGTTATTTAGATTTCCCCTATATCTGCCACAATCACTTATGAGCTGTTACTTATTGAAATGCGCAAATGCACCGTGGGGTAACACGTGACACACAAATGATATGTTCCACGGGAATCCCCTTTGATTGAACCAAGTAAATACTGTCTAAATCTACTTTATATGAATTTATATTAAGCCTATCATATGGTCATTTTTATAAATTATATGATGGTAATTTATTCTGGTCAAGAATAGACGTATATTTGGAGAACACTTAAACAGGCAATTTTGTATCTGTCCGTGCACCATATCATAACATATGGCGAGCATTGAACAATTTCT
The DNA here is from genome assembly GCA_028142955.1 of Pinctada fucata. Taxonomy (NCBI): domain Eukaryota; kingdom Metazoa; phylum Mollusca; class Bivalvia; order Pterioida; family Pteriidae; genus Pinctada; species Pinctada fucata. The sequence goes on from AP027105.1 coordinate 14,532,218, forward strand.
GTCTAAGTGTTCTCCGAATACACGTCTATTCTTGACCAGAATAAACTACCATCATATAATTGATAATAATGACCATATGATAGGCCTAAAATAAATTCATATAAAGTAGATTTAGACAGTATTAACTTAGTTCAATCAAAGGGGATTCCCGTTGAACATATCATGTGTGTATCACGTGATGCCCCACGGTGAAATGGTGAGGCCAGAGGAGCATGTACTACATGTATTTCTTTAATATATCCATTTACATTTTCATCTGTGTGTTGTTTTGGTCCTGCTTAGCTGGCTTTTTACAGTGAGGAGGGTATTATACACACTAAATGTGCGTTCTTCGAGACCTCTGAGTAACCGGAAAAGTGGGAGGGTTGTGCGCATTAAATCTTTATAACAACGCCATTTGCAACTACATGTAAAATAACAAGTGACTGTCTCCTATGTCGGAGCATTATATCCATTAGTCTCGTTGATTTATGTGTAGTCTTTTGAGTTTGGTGTTTTGGTGTTGTATTTTGTCGTTCCTTGTCCCTTTTGTGTCTCGTGCTGTGAATGTCCGCTCTGTGTTTTCGCTTGTTGTATTTTTGTGTTTTGCTTTTTGTGCTGCCATCGAGTTTTGTTGGAGACCCCTTCCTTTCTGAAATAATAATTATCATTATTCTAATAATAATTCTAGTAGATTGAAATATTTCTTTAAGAAGGAAGGGATGATACAAATCAAAACACAAACACTCGTTTACACAAATTTTCGCCCCCTTTGCAATGAACGCCGGAGGAGCATGGATGGATTTCACATAGTCTTATCGTATACTTTATCGTTTTTACACTTGATAAAGGCCAAGTGCCCGAAATTTTTTGTAAACGAGTGTTTGTGTTTTTAATTATATTTATTCAATATTTATAATTTCGAGACTTGACTAAGATTTGATAGGCATTTAACAAAACATATGCTAATAAATAACAAAATACGTGTTTGGAGTTCTGCATACGTTAAATAGTTCGCTGTGTATCACATTCGCTTCTTTTGAGTCTCAGTGAATTTACTTAAAATACATTAAGTCATTTTGTAATTATATACAAATGAAAATATTTCTTTTGTTTCAGCTTCTACTGCCAAACATGCAGGTTTTTGTCCACCATCACTTGATTTGAATGGATATTGTGTTTGGGATGCAAACGTGAATTGTCTGTCCGACAGTGAATGTGACCAAAGTATGTTCATTTTCTTGTCCTTCCATTGCATTCCTTTTCAGTACTCATGTAGATCCTAAAATATAATATTTCTTCAATGTGTACAATTTTAAAATATCTATGAAGTCAGAAACACACTAAAGATAAAATTCAGAGAGAGAAACAAGGAACACACTTAATTCTACTAGGTTTTACATACATACATGTAAATCGATAATTGATTCTTCAGTTACTGTAGTGAAATGATGGTGTTTTATTTTTTCCGTTGTAAAATCAATGTTTGGCTTAAGAGAGCAAAAAAAATCGCAAAATTATTAGATAATTGCTCTGAAATAACGATCTGAAAAAGAAAATCAGGAATCCAAGAATTCAGGAAAAAAAGAAAAGGAACAACAAAATCAACACGAAACTAGAATTCCTTCATGTCAAGGGTATATCTCACTGTTTCTTTTGTAAAATTCCTTGATGTCTCGGGTACATCTCATGTTTATCTTGTTTTTCATATTGTTATATTTTTTAGGCGAGAGATGCTGTCCAAAAGGATGTAATAGAGTATGCATGGCTGCAGTGAAAACTCCGGATTTGTTTGTTGTCAGCAAATAAAAGATACGATAACCTTATAGTCTTCTTGCACTATTTTTTTTTCAGCCGAACTGTTAAGCTTTCATGACGTATAAAAAGTTTTGGCACCTGGTTTTAAGAAAGCAAAAGAAGAAGAATTTTTCAAAAAATGAATCGATTTGTAGTGAAAGAAATGAAGGGATTTCCAACAGGATCTGGCAGAAGCAAAGTAAGACACAAAAACACTCTCTTGTCAAAATACAAAGAAGACAAACATAACAATTAAGCCACACGAGTAGAACAAGAAAGATTTTAAACATAACATCAAACATACCGGGGCCAATGAGCGAAACTCCCCTTTGTTTTTAATAATACAGAAGGAAAAATTGAAATAAGTTTTTTTAAAAGCTTTCTTTGAGGTCCTACTTGCTTTTATACTTGAATTAGATATGTAACATTATTTAATTCATGTGATACATGTATTTCAAATATTTCAATTTTCGAAATTAGTTCGGCGCGTTTTAACAGTGCTACCTACATTGCATTCCGCATATGCGCTGAATTCTGGAGATTGTTATTAAGATAAAGTTGTCCTATGTGTTGATGACTATACAAACAAGAAAGTAAAACGGAGGGACCCAAGCATCACACAGCTGGATATGTTAATGGATATAAAAACAGATGGCGTACTAAATTCAGTCCGTCCTCTGTCGGCTGTGGCGAGCTCATGCACGTCACCCGAGGAGTCAGACGAACAACCAATGAGGACAGGTGGTCAAGGCCGTGTCGCCTCTAACGAGGTTTGGGCAAGGCCTGTCATGGAGTCATGTCGTTAGAGTTCTGGTACAAGACTGTAGATTTATCAAGTACCATGCCAAGTTTTCTTTTACATTTTTCAAGAATTTGAAAGCCTTTCGATTGTGATTTTCGAAAACTGATTTCGGCTTTCGTGTTTTACTTTCATTCACTGCACAAAGACAACATAAAAACACTTATTTTAAGATATTACTGATAAGCTAGCGAGACCAATGAGTAACTGTTACATTCCTAGGAACTTCATCCGCTCAGTTATTAACAAAAAGCCATCCGAATTAACTGCACACTATTCTCCAACTTCCTAGGTTACCAAGCAGTATCGAAGAACTCACAACAGTTCTATGCAATCGCCTTCTTTGAGATGACGAACAAAAAACAAGGCAGACAAAAAACACAGGGGCCAAAGTAAATATGCAAACAGAAATGAAAAATGCTAATAAGTGTAATAAACACAAGAATTCCATCAACTTTCATAGAGAACAGCTGGTCAAGCCCCAGTCTTCTCTACAGTGGTTTAGACAGGACAGCCGTAAACTATTAACCTTTTGGAAAACATTGACACTTACAGATGATATAAAGTAAGGAATTTTTTATTAAAGTTTATTTGGTCGTAAACCTATCATTTTTAAGTTAAGTATATAAAGAAATTTTTTCTAGGTGTCCTATGCATTTTTTAATCAGTTAGGATCGATTTTCAACATGCATTTACTATTTAGGTTGCTTTTAGTCTGTGAAAACTTGTCATTCTATTTCAGAAATATCATAGAAATTAAAGGAGGTTAACATCTTAGCACCATCCCTCCAATGGTATTTTTAACATAGACTTTATTTGCATCTGCTACTGAATCGACCCTACAGGACATTCGGAGCCGCGCACTCTCTGCAAAGCAAATGTAGAAATATAAATTTAAAAATATGACAGAAGAGGGCGTTACTAAATCACTGATGAGAATTTAATATTCGAAACATGTGTCTGGTGCGAATACACCCATGTCTTTTATAATCATTTGAAGTAATTGACGCTATTTCTAAATACCATTCCATTGTGCTTTTGGAGAGTTAATTGGATTGCTGATAGAATACGTGTGAGTAATATAGAAGCGGCGTCTTCAATGATTCCTTCCATTTCATTCACCCATCCTTTCATAAAACCTTTGTTTTGACCTTGTCATGCGACGGATTTGATATGGAAACACTCAGTTGTGTAGTGTCGATCGTTCATTAGCATCGGTATTTGCTTATCCTCTTGGGGTTTTTTGGTCTGTGTTTAGTTTATTCTTCTCTTTATGTTGTTTAAGCCGGGCTTCCACTGTCGCGAATGTAGAGGAGAATGAGCTACGATCAGAGGCGAATTAACAATCGTGTCACTTTCGTGTCTGTTCTAATGAAGTATTTCTTGGCGCGATAGGCACACGATAGCGCCGCGAATGCAACAAGAATATGCTACGAGTCTGCTACGATAGTAAGGCGAGAGTGATAAGAATAGAGAAGAATGCGACACGAATGTGCCACGATAAAAAGACACTGAGGCGAATGAGAGGCGAATGTAGGAGATTTAGACACAACTTCGCTTCTTTTCATGTGGTGGAGGTTTTTGTTTGTTTGCTTTGGTTCCTGTTTTGTTCTGATTTTGTATGCCTTCGGTTTCTGATTTTCTGAATTATCGCTTTTGTGCTGTATACAGGGATATGGTCATTATCCATATTTGTCATTTAACCCGATAGCGCTGCGATGCAGGAGATTGAGACACGACATAAACCCGATAGCATAGCGATCATGACAAGAATGTGACAAGAGCAAGCTCAAAATCATTTGACAGATCCAGGAGCATCAATACCTTTTCTTGACTTTGACCACTTTCCATGTTGTTTTCTCTTGAAAGGCATTGTCAAAGTTTTCAAAATATTGATCCGCACACTTTTACATCAACTTTGAGATCATTCCTCGTGTCACTGTCGTGTGTGTATGTAGTACTATCGTGGCAATATCTTGTCAAGATCGTGGCTGTTTCGCGTTGATTTTTTTCATTCGCGTCACATTCTCGGCGCATTCGCATCACATTCGTGTCAGAATCTTTCTTGTCGGGGCTCTATCTTGACTCATTCTCCTCCACCTTGGGAACAAGAATGCGCGCGAATGTGAGGAGAACGCGCCGCGAATGGAGGAGAATGCAAGGCGAATGCGCTGCGCATGTGCCGCGAGTGTGAGGCGAATAAGAATTCAGACGCGAATGTTTTAAACAGTTTGAAGCATTTGCGTCGGTGTCGCGAATAGAGGAGAATGCAGGAGAACATGACACGATGAGACGAGAATGCCCGCGATTGAGAGGAGATTACGATTACGATGAAACGAAATCACCTAATCGTAGCTCTATCGCCTCTGCATTCGCGACAGTGGAAGCCCGGCTTTATGCAAGGTCTTCTTATCTATGTGTGGTTTATGTCTAGCTTTTTTGTGTTTGGTGTTTTTTGGCGGCCGTACTTGGTGTTTCTTGTCCCTTTTATGTCTCTTTTGCGATTGTTTACGCTGTGTTTTTGCCATCTGAAGATCCCCTCCTTTGTTTTGTCTTGAAGGTTTAGGAGATGATCCCCATTATGATGACGTTACAATGGTCATAGTGGGTTTTCTTCACCACATTTCCTTAAGAATTTGTTGATTATGATGATCAAACTTTGATAATTAAAGAAGACTGACCGTTACCATGCACGTTATATGAATACAGTATAGAAATTTCTTGATGACTTTTTCTATGTCTTCGAAATAATGCTCAAACTATCAATAGTAAGATATTTGTTCTATTGAATGTACCAATTTCAGAGAAATGTCAAAGAAAGAATCATATTTTCATAAGAAATACCAATAAAGCCCCTTTCTACAACGTTCCCTTAATTTGATAATGTCATAGGACTGTCTGATAACCTCGACCTCTAATTCGATAAGACAATTCTATACAAAAGTCTGACTGCCACGTTAGAGTGTCGCAAACGATTTCTAGATTACCAAAAGAATGAAAACATTTATTGTGCTAGCCGTTGTAGTAGCCGTCGTCGGAGCTGAAGGTAATTAACTTTTTTATTTAACAATAATACATAAAATTAGTTCCTTTAATATCAATTAACGAAATTAAATTAACCAGCGAAGTTAAAACTATCGCAATCATTTCCCCGTTTACAGTATCTGGTTTAAAGCACATACAATCTAAAGACGCCAACATAAGAAATGTCGGTGTTATCGCAGGATAAAAATCCGCTTCTTCATCTTAGAATTATTCAATAGATGAGAGAAAGCAAGTTATAAGCAATATAGCATCTGAGAAAACGTCTGTTTCACATTTTCTGTATTGAACATGTCCATTGTTTCTTAAAAAAAAGAGGAAATGTGCATATGAAAGTCATTAACGTAGAATATCAGACCTTTTTGGTCGGACGTCACATTAATTTTCTACGCGTGAAAAGCAAATGACAAATAAATAGACAAGTATGAACGTTATGGCGTTACATAGCTACAGTATTCCTGCGTATATACAGGAATGTCTGTATTCACATGTATCTGCTATGTTATTTTTCTTTTAACTTATGACTTATTTAGTAATTATACAACAGTTACGAGTTATTATCATATTCTTAGCTGTCGTCTGCTTGCTGTGTACCTATTACGTTATATGCTTCACTATCGTCTGCTTGTCGAGTACCGATTACGTTTATATTCTTTGCTTTTGTCTGCTTGTCGAGTACCGATTACGTTTATATTCTTCGCTTTTGTCTGCTTGTCGTGTACCTATTACGTTTTATTCTTCACTATCGTCTGCTTAAATGAGGAAAAGAATTTCTAGATGTTTAACGTCTTCAAATTATCAAATTTGTTTGAAGGACAAATGGACAATGTACAAAATTAAACGGTTTCGTGTACAAGTCATTCCTCGAAAAACAGAGAAATGGAGAGTGTCAAAAATACATATGATACAAATATTAACGCAAGTGACTTTGAATTTAAAGACGTTTAACATAATATCGTTAATGTGATTGATTCTGTGAATTGAAAGATAGTTGGCATATCGTGATATTTCTAAAACGTGGGTCCTGTAGCATCATATCTCATCCATCCTGCTACGTCTTTCGGTACACTTTTGGAGATACCTTTCATGTTCTTCGGTCATATTACATTGTTTAGATTGAGCATTACTGACGAGGATCAAGTACCCAAAACGTGCATGTCTGGTCCATGCTGTAATTTTTTTTGTTCTTCAATGATGCTATTGAATATTAAGACGTTTAACAAACTTCTTAATCAAAGGAAAACAACACCAGGTTGCAGCACCCACAGTAAAAGACCCAATTCAAAAACACAGAGCAGACAAGCACAGGAAGAGACGCAAAAGGAACACTAAAACACTCTAAAAACATTAAAGACATGTTGATAAAACATAGGCAATTACATTTTTTAAATAACATTAACTTGTACCTTAGTTTTCGGAACAGCGGTACTCGCGAGGTTCAAAACAAACTTTCCAGGTCCTTAACGTTTATATTATAATATTTTTTACTCTAATCGTATACATAGTGTACAGTGCAAAAAGTATGAGAATTCCAACAAAATAATGTAACAAAGTGTTTACTTCGGGACATACACGCATGAAGGGAGAAAGAAGAAATCAGGTAAAGCTACTTACTCTTTTTTTTTTTGCCTTTAATTTTGCCCCATTGTTATAGACCTTAATTTTTCTTTTAAGTACAAGTCCACGTAAGGATCAGGCAGTTGAAAACCTTAAAATTTTTCCAGAATCATTTTGTCTTGAAATGTGTTCAGATCACTCTCCATATAAATGTTCTGAAGGAATTTTCCTCATACTTGGATGGTAAAAAAAGTTATAGTGGTAGCAAATTGGTTAAATCATATAGAGAAAATTTTCCTGCCATTTTTTTCCTTCATACCTTTATAAATTATGAGGTGAATATCTCGCTTCACCATCGTTACCTTGAGAAATGAATATCATATGTTTGATTTGTACCACATATAAGTCTCAAAACAGAAATAAAAAGGTTTGCAAAAAATCGATGTATTATCCATGCCTGATTCTTACGTGGACCTATACCTAAAAGACAAAATTTCTATGGGACGATACATACGGAAAACTTCCATATTATAATCATAAACACTAAACTGAATGTTTAAAGCGTAATAATTACTTTGTCGCCTGAAAAAAAGTTTTATTTTGGCCTTTTGTCAATGTGACATCTTATATATTATCTGCCTTTTTTGGTTATTTGTCATTTCATCCAAAATCATCATATCATAATCGAAAATAAAGGTTGGTAACAAAATTTTCTCAAAGTTCTAAAGCCTGGGTCCTCTAGCATCATATCCCAGCCATTTTGCTACTTCTTTCGGTATATTTGGGACATAATTTTAACAGATTTTGGCAATATTACATTGTTCAGATTGAGGATCACTAACGAGGTTTAAATGCCCGAAACGTGCATGTCTGATCCATGCTGTAAATTTATCTGCTCTAAAATGATGCTAATACTATTACGCGTCTGGTTCATTAAAACTGAATTGAAAATTTCTTCAATAAGGTAAAGAGTTGGGAAACTTCTGTAAAATAGCCATGCCATAGAGACGACACATAAAGAAGCTAGCACCAAGCTAGAGTGGAATAAAGGATCAATGTGACCCCGTCAGCATCAACAGAACTGTGGCACAGTTTCAATTTACTTACAATTATTAATTTGTTTTCTTTACAGCCTCCAGACTGAGTTCGCTATTGACTTGTAAGTATTAAATCTATCCGGAATAAACAAGACAAATCTAATTTAGAAAAGCTATATTGGGACCTTCAGATGACATTGTTTTTCGACGTAAAAACGATAGTTTGATATTATGAATGTTCAAAGAACGCAATAAATGACCACCAAGGTTTCGTTTCATTGAGTAATTCTGTATTTTATGAAAAATTGCGTAAAAACTGCAATTTTGTTTAGCGAAATGAATGAAAGAAAGATTTCCCTCCAATTTTTTCGTTAATCTTCATTGGAGAAATTCTTCCTACTCTGCAATGGTTTTATTTTCATACAACATAAACGTCATAAGTGACGAAATTACAACCATGAAATCAAGGGAAATGACGCCGCGAACGGAAATTATTCTATTCTGAACTCAAAAGATTTTTTAATGATTCTTAGGATGTCTAAGTATTCCATAGAAGAATTACTAATCGTAATTCAGGAGTCACATATCCAGGGGGATATAGCATGATTATGTACGTCTCCATTAACAAGGCAATCGCTAACCACCGTATGGAGGCAGGACCAGGTGCCCAGGAGGAGTGACCGGATATTCAACTCACAACGGAGAAACATGAAACAAAAAAGACTACACATAAACCAACGAAACCAATGTGCAATCGGTGACCTTCACGGGAAACTGAATTCACATAACATCCATGTAAAAATCTTCACATAAATTTTATGTGAAAATTTTACGGTAAATTTCATGTTCGTGCTCGTTTCACATTAATTTCATGTGAACTTTCATGTAAAGTTCATGTTTATTTAACATGAATTTCATATGAGGCACAATTTGCTGTGTAGGACACCACATGACCGTTGTACTGCGACGTCCAAGGCTTAAATGCTAGGCAAAGTTTTGTATGGCATCCATTGATCAAATATATGCGAACATGACGGCTTCAATTTCAAAATTACAAATTTCCCTTTCCTTCGTGGTAACATTCCTACGTCTCTCCTGCCTATAGCGTATTCATATATATTGCAATTCCATGGCAAGTTAAAAGTACAACGATTTCGTTCTGACAACGAAGAGACTGAAAGAAAAACTACTGAACCAAGGGTATATGTACATATGTGAGAGACTAACTTTGCCGCTGAAAAATATTTTTGGACGATACAAAGAAAATATTCAACGATATAACATCTCGTTGTATTTTAAATTAGAGCCATCCAACACACCAAATTTAACAATTTACTGGATTTGACTTTCCTCCTAATGTAAGTGATAGGTGTTGCTAGCAAACAGGAGATGTTTACTCTTTCCGGGCGCCTGATCTTGTCGCCATTGGGAATTCACTTTTGCTTCTTTACAGAATGTTTTAGTTGTTAAAAGTTGATGCTATTATTCGAACCTCCATAGATGATTTTGTAGAATTAATATTTATTGAAGATGGTTTTGTAGAAATCAATTTGTGAGGCGCCGCACACAATTTAATTGCTTTACCGGTACCTTTAACTCTCTTCTGCTTAGTCTGTAATTTTCTATTAGTCTAAAAACATTTAAACAGATGATTGTTGTAGTATGTATTATTTTATTATTCGCTGTGTTTCTATTTAGTTATTGTAAATTCCACATGAAAAAAACATGTTTGGCAGGCTTTAAGATCATGGAATTTTAGTGTACATCATACTATTTCTTTCTCGACTTTATTCAACACTACTTACAATTATTTTTGGTCATTCAGTTGCCAATGAGCGGAACTGTAGGTAACACTAAGACAGAAATTGAGATGGGCTTTGTGCTTCCTTTTTTATCCTACCTACTTGGATACTATACTTGCATCAAATATGCAACATGGTTCGTGTGATATGTGAAAATAATTAGTACGGCGCGTTTAGACAGCGCCAACTACAATGTATTCCTTATTGCCTAAGAATCCGCACTTACACTCGAGATAGTTCATTAGATAAGTTGTCCTTCGTGTTTCTGTGGAGCTTGTGTCTTGTCTCCGTCTGTTTGTCTTTTCTTTTCGCGTGAGAAAGATATGTTTTGTATTTTTTTTTTAATTCGAAAGACTTTCGATTGTGGTTCTTGGAAAACGTTGTCGGCTTTTGTGTTTGGCTTTCAGTCGATCACTGAATAAAGCAAGAATTTACTTCATGCCAGTAACAATACATCAAACAATGCCACCACAAAACAAAGAAAAGGGAAAGGATCTCCAGCATGACCCCCCCCCCCCCCCCCTGCACTCACCCAGCGAAATGAACCCACAAGATAGTGACGGATAAATGACATGAGAAAAAACTACAATTCGCAAAAAAAATGATACGGACTCAATTACGAAAAATGATTTGTAAAATGAATGTTAGCTACAAATGAGCACACCTTTACATTCGTCAAGTACAATTTTTGTGTCGCCTGCGAAGCATAGCGACACTTAGGGATCACTTTGTCCGTTGTCCACCTGTCAGTCAGTCAGTCTGTCCGTCCGTCTGTCTATCTGTCACACTTTGGGTGTCACACCCCATAACTTTTCATTCGTAAGTGATAGGGCTTTGATATTTCACATGTGTATTTCTTGTGATTAGACCTTTTTACACATACCATAATTTTTGACGTAGTGACCTTGACCAAGATATTTGACCTACTTTAAAAAAAATAAGATTGGCTATATCTTTTGATTGGTAAGTGATAGGGCTTTGATATTTCAAACGTGTATTCAATGTGATATAACCATACTATTTATGCCATAATTTTTGACCTAGTGACCTTGACCTACTTTTCCAAAAACTTAAGATAGACTATATCTTTTGATTTGTAAGTGATTGGGATTTTATATTTCGCATGTGTATTCCTTGTCATGAGACCTTTCTACACATACCATATTAATTTTTACCTAGTGATCATGACCTAGGTATTTGACCTACATTTCAAAATAATAAAGATTGGCTATATCATTTGCTTGATAAGTGATATGGCTTTAATATTTCAAACATGTATTTCCAATGATGAGTCCTTTCTTTTATTCCCAAAATTTTGTACCTAATGACCTTCACCTAGATGATTGACCTTTTCTGAAAGTAATAGATTGACCATATCTTTTAACTGGTAAGTAAAAGGTTTAATATTTCGCGTGTGAGTTCATCTGACAAGACTTTCCCACTGATACATTTACAAATATTAAACCAAGTGACCTTGTCCTACATATTTGATCAACTTTTTAAAAATAGGCTGCTTCGCAGGCGACACAAGCATTCCTTGGATTGCTATTTTCTGATTGACGAATAATGTCGGTAAAGAGGTTATCGCCTTTTTTAAATAGAAAAAAGAGAAAAAATCTATTACAGAATATTTCTGCAATGACAACGGAAAGACACTTCATGAAGTCCTTTCCTTTTAAAGTTTTGAAATTCACTATGGAATACTAAAATTGAAAGCAATAAGGAATCGATGCATACTTTGTTTCAGCTTCCAAGGTTCAACATGCTGGCTATTGTCCACAACCAAGTGGCCTATTTGGAATTTGTTTGTGGGATCCAAAAGTAAATTGTCTGTCCGACGACGAATGCACTCAAAGTATGTCTAGTTTAAAAACAAAAAATGAAATTTGTAGAATGATCAAATTCACTATGTTTTACACTACAACCCTTCCAAAGTCAATGACAAAAACTAAATATAGAATATTGATAACTTGATATAAAGTTGCATAAAGTTATCTCTTAAATATTCCTTGGAAGAAAACTGTCATGAAAATGTACATAATTTTCTATCATTGATTTTCAAGTACACATTGTATTTTTCTTTTTTCAGGCCAAAAATGCTGTCAGGAAGGATGTGGTAGAGTATGCAAGGCATCATTAGCAACACCGGACTTATTTGTTGTCAGCAAATAAGAACTAATAATTATGAAAATATTATGTTTGCAGAGTAAATTGCTTTCATGCACTTGAAGTCTGAATATATTCATTCTAACATACATGTATTTGTATGTTTGAAAAACGGAAATTGATGTTCAACATGACTCATTTGAAAGGGGTAGGTTCACTAACTGCCAAAATCGGCCCTAAATTTTTGCGAAAAATAATTTTATGAAAATTATGATTCAGTTCTCATATTTATCCCAAGTACCTGCCGATATAGAAAGTGAATATTTTTCATTGTCAAAACGTCACGTGCGTTAGTTATGACGTCACATTTTGACGTCATTTGCTCTGCAGGACGGAAAATGAAGGAAAATCGCGATATTTTTTGCATAAATCTATAAAATTAGTATAGGCGCCAACCCTCACCCAAAATAAATTTTACGTTGATCGAAAGATAGATTGCAAATCTAGCTTTTTCTATAAAAATTATTTTGGGTGAGGGCTGGCGCCCTACTTATTTTCATAAATTTTGACCAGAATTATGCCTATTTCTTACGATTTTTCAGTATTTTACGACTTTCAGCCGATTTTGAAGCCATATCTTTCGGTGTATTGCACGTAAATTAAAATATTTATTTGGTATTTCAAACAACCACACATTTAGCTTCCTTGATGCGAAATACAATCGAAATCTAAAACATTCTAAAATTAGGGCCGATTTTCCATGTTCCCGAACCTGCTCCTTTATGTACACAGTACACATACAAAATGTCATTGCGGGGACAAAGCAATAATCGGGAAAAGGAATGTGCACGTTGATTAGAAAATAAACATTGAAAAGACAAGTGAGTTAAAGAAGATCCTGATGATAATCATAACAGCACTCACAATAGAGCACCAAATTTAGCATCGACGGACCCCTAGCAAGCTAAAGGTTGGTCCAGGTGACCAGGAGGAGTAAGCATCCCCTGTTGGCTAGCCGCATCCACCATCGATGTTCAAGCACGAAAATGAAAACAATATATTTAATACATGCACTGTATGAGGTTGTCTATATAGAAAGTGCTATGGCGACAATGTCAGGGAAAATATTCAAAACGCTTACAAGGAAACATTATCGATTGATCATTATTTGTATGGTGATTTCTGCTTTTTTTTTTCAGAACAAGACAGGTAGTTATAACTCTAATTTATTAGTGTAAAGCCAAAACTGGACCGAACTGATTTGTCACTTCAAACTACTTCTTATGTAGAAAGATAAGTGTTGAATCTATGCCTGATTCCTTATTGAGACCGTCGAAGTAATACTTTTTACATGTAAATGTATAGCTGTTAGCTACTCAATCAGCTGGATCAGTAACATGTTTTTAGAGAGAGGAAAGTTTTCTGGTTACATGAGTATTTTGATAAACGTCTTTTATTCTATGGATATGATCCTAATGTCACAAGACGTAGGCTCGGTATGAAACTTGACCAATCTACAGTCTTATTACATTGTTTAGATTTGAGGATCACTGACGAGGGTCAAGTACCCGAAACGTGCATGTCTGGTCCATGCTGCCAAATTTTCTGTTCTTAAATGATGCTATTCAATTTGAAGACGTTTAATATTTATACAACTATGAGTGTCACTGCTGGTGGTGGACTAAGAGTCGACGAGGGTACATGTAGCCAAGTTCGATCAATTTCGGTTGATCATTTCTTCAATGCATTCTAAAATTTCTGTTATCAAAATTTCTAAGAATTTCTAAAAAGTGGGTCCTGCAGCATCATATCCCATTGATCCTGCTACGTCTTTCGGTACGCTTTTTCGACATAGTAACATTCATACTTTTTTGCAGGATCACTGACGAGGGTTAAGTACCCGAAACGTGCATGTCTGGTCCATGCTGCCAATTTATCTGTTCTTAAATGATGTTATCCAATTTGAAGACGTTTAAAACTCTTTTTATATCCATTTACATATTCATCTGTGTCTCTGGGGCCTCTGCGTTTCGCGGTCTTGTTTGTGTGATGTCATCTTACAGTGAGGAGGTTCTTTAACACCACAATTGTACGTTCTTCGAGACCTCTGGGTAATTGGAGAAGTGAGAGGGTTGTGCGCACGTTATCCCTGATAACCACACCTTTTGCTACTTGCGTGACAGATGGCCGTCCAAAGTCGGCACCGATTACCCATTGGTCTCGTCGGTTTATGTGTAGTCTTTTGTGTTTGATGTTTACATGTCGTGTGTCTCTTTTCCGTATCGTGCTGTACTCGTCTTTTGTGTTTTTGCATCGGGTGTTTTGGTGTTTTACTGTTGATGCTGCAACGGGGTCTTGTTGGAGATCTCCTCCCTTCTTTTTGTATCGGCGCATTCTTAAACCTGGTCTATGACTGACTGTGACGACAGCACTCCATGACGGGCCAAATCCAAACCTTTTTTGAGAAGACAGGCCCCCTACGACTTGTCCTCTCTGAATGTCGGTTTGACTATTCGGGTGAATACATGCATGAGCTCGCTGCAGGCGGCAGAACACATACTGTTTTTCGAACGTCCCCTTTTTTACAAAAAAAAAAATCCGTCGCGAGTGTAAATGTTTATGTCTCATTCAGTAGAACGTGATTGAATATATTTCTTCTTCCATGAAACATAAGAAAAAAAGGGAATTTAAAAATTCAAAAGTGTTATGCCATCTAACGTCATGTTTTCTGATGACGTTACTTTGACATCACAATAAGATACTCTTTTATCATTGGTCAATTGGAGCCTTTAAAAAACATATGTGTCTCACAATGGCTGTCTTACATGGTACGAGCAGAACTTGAGAAAAATCGCTTTTCACTTGGCACCTGATCTCATCTTCATTGAAGAATCACTTTTACTTCTTTGAAGATTAAGTGTTGTAGAAATATGTTCTTTGTTTCTCACTCTCTGTCGGTGTGATAGTTTTCATTGTTATACCCTTATCAGTATCTCTATATAAAATATCCATAGGAAAAATGCCTATAAATTCGAATATTTGACCAAGCAGTCAATATTTTAAAAATCAATATTGGCCCTAGGGCAATATTAAAAAAAAGATATTGACCGATAAACGGTAAATCGTTTGTGACGTCACGTCATTGATGACGCTATTAGCTCTACCTATTTTTCCGCGCTCTTTCTCTTATAGACGAAAATGAACGTAAACATGCCGGGTTAATCGCTTCGTTGCTGCAGTACTGATGTAAGGTATAACAAAACAATTATTGACTGGGAATTCGGGCAATATATGATTTGTTGGACCTTCAGACAAAATATAGCCCTTCAGGTCCAACAAATCATATATTGCCCTCATTCCCAGTCAATAATTGTATAATGTTCGCAGTGTTTCTATTTTGTAATATTTACATATGCCCATTCATTTGTATAGAATTTACATTGTGATTATAGGAGTATAACCGCAGTGGCGTGATTTGAACTATGACGTCATAGTAAGTTGGCTTGATTTGAACTTCGACGGTACGTAGTAACAGAGCCTTAGCAACGTAGTTGTAAACGTATTTTAACGTCATTAAAGCGTGAAAAACTTGAATGTAAATATATATAATAACTGTCTTTTGGAATGTGATTATACTGTGATAACCTACAATGGATCCAGGAATTATGTTTCTCATAATTCCTGGATCCATTGTAGGTTATCACAGTATAATCACATTCCAAAAGACAGTTATTCTATAAATAGCACCGTCCACAAGAAATTATTATATTCGGCAGGCTGAAGGATCAATGATTTTTTTTCATAGGGACATCGAATTTCTTCGTCGAATTAATTCAGGGTGGCGTATTTTACAATCATATGTTTTAATTTTCTTGTTCTGGGTCTTGTAGCATCATATAGATTAAACATATCTATTGTAATCAAACATAAACATTGCATCAGATTGGGCACAAGTTGTCTAACTTAGATTTGCCCTCTCCGTAACATCATATCCTGCTACGTCATTCGGTATTTTTTACATAACTTTCACAGTCTTTGACCATATTTCATTATTTAGATGGAGGATCGCTGACGATGGTTAAGTACTCGAAACGTGCATGTCTGGTCCATGCTGCAAATTTATATGTTCTTAAATATTCTTATACCGGGGCCAATGAGCGAAACTTCCCCCTTCTTTTAAAAGCATTAGGGGTATCAAACTATACTTCCGGTCGTTTTATAACAGAAAAATTGAATACCACGAAAGGTCCTTTGCTGAAGACGCATGACTTCAGCTAAGTTCGAGACCATACATTTTTATGGCGATTTGAATGAAACATTAAGAAAATATCAAATATCTACAAATATGTAAGAAATGGAAGTGCATCATTGCTATCTTTTCGACGATACTTTATAATTTGATATGAAACATGATTTATGTAATACATGTATCTGAATAAGTTAAAACTTTGCAAACAGGCAATGCAAGGCACGTGTTAACAGCGCATTCAACACTTGCACTAGACTCCTGGGATTGCTCATTAGATAAAGTTGATTTTTGTGGTTTCTATTTAGCTGTGTTCTTGTCTCCGTCTGTTCTCCGATTTTTCTTCTTTCTTATTTTTTTCGTGAGAAAGTTCTGTTCTGAATTTGTGAGTCTTATGATTGTGATTTTTGTGATATGATTTCGGCTTTTGTGTTTGACTTTCATTCTGTGATTTACCTTCCGATCCCTCTTATTGCTTTTTTGAAGTATAACAATTGTTGGTTAACTTTTCAATATGCTTACATAAGGACGTATTCGAATATGGCCATGACTTTTCATGATTATTTGAATAACTTGATGCTATATCTAGGATAGACCATGTCATCGTGCCTTGTAGAGATAATAGGATTCCTGATAGGATAAATCTTGGCAATATCGAAGCGCCGTATTGAAAGATCTTTTCAATTTCATTTTGCTTTACTTTTGATACCCTTCATTTTGACCCTGTCAAATAATAGATTTGCCGTTGAGACATGGGGTTGTTATGTTTAGATCGTTCATTTACATTGGTCGAAATTTGGAAGGAGTATTTGCCTTTGCATTTGGTTGACGTCCTGAAAGTCTTGTCAATATCAAAATATATGTTGTACAATTTCAGTACACCATATGCGCATTTATACAAGTTATGTCTCATCAGTGATGGTCGATTGAAATTAATATGAAATTACAAGAAAGGAGGGGATCTCCAACAAGACTCGGTTGCAGCACCAACAGCAACACATCAAAACACCTCAAGTGAATACACTGAAAGGACACACACAGCAAGGGACATAAACGAGAGAAATGAGTTAAAGAAGACCCTGACGATAATTTCAACAACACTCACAATTGAGCACAAAATTGAGCATCGACGGACCCCTAGCAAGATAGAGGTGGGACCAGGTGCCCGGGAGGAGTAAGCATCCCCTGTTTGGCAAGCCGCACGAAAATGAAAACAACATGCACTGTCTGAGGTTATGCCTATATAGAAAGTGATATGGCGACCATGTCAGGGAAAAATATTCAAGACAACAAACACGACATTGGTGCCGACCTAGGACGGCCATCTGATAAATTAGTAGCAGATGGTGTGATTATCCGGATCACGTGCACACAACCCTCCCACTTTTCCCGTTATCCAAAGGTCTCGAAGAACGCACAATTGTAATGCAAAATAACCTCCTCACTGTAAGATGATCATACAAACAAGATAGCAGAACGCAGGGGCTAAATATGTAACTGAATATATAAAAAGGGTTGGGGCGTACGAAATGCAGTCCGTGCTCTGCTGGCTGTTGCAAACTCATGTATATTATCACCTTAGGAGTCCGACCGACATTTAGAGAGGACAGGTGGTCGGTGCTATGTCTTCTCTAAAGAGTTTTGGACAGGGCCCTGTATGGAACAGCAAACACAAAATGAAGAGAAAAATTACTGCCAAAGAACCTGCTGAGGACAGAGCTATGCCACCAAGAAGATACACCTTGTTTTAGAAAATATTCACAACATTTTTTTGACGGAGAATTTATAAAGATATTTCAAATCAAGATAAGGAGATCCCTAAATATGAGGCCTTTGCAGTGAGCATCAGTGTTACAGTGCTTTTGTACGAATTTGTCGTATATATGATAGTTAATGAAAAGTGAAAAAAAATTGACTGTAACAATTTATGATATACGAATATAGAAGTTTAACTATTTCTGTAAAATAATTCTCAGAGAAAGAATTATTTATTCTGTCAAGGAATTCAGATACATCCGCCTATTTTTATTGGATGTCTGATTAATTTCGACCTCTAATACAATAAAACAAAACTCTGACTGTCACCTTAGAGTGCCTCAAAAGATTTCTGTAATATCAAAAGCATAAGAGCACTTATTTTATTAGCCTTGACAATAGCTGTCGTCGGAGCTTAAGGTTATTTGATTTGTTTGAAGAAGTGCATAAAATTATTTCATTTAATCCTTATCTTAATACTTATCTAATAACATATACATTCTAAAGACATCAATATGAAAGGTCGATGTCATGTACATATAACCAAAGATACGTGTACAAATCCGCTCCTTCATCGTAAAATCTGTTCAGTTAATGAAAGAAAGAAAATAATCAGTCAACGTTAACATACGAGAATGTCTGTTTCAGATTTTCTGTTTTTAACATGTCCCCAATATTTCAAAAACAGGAAATGTGCAAATGAACGTCGCTGACGTACAATGCTAGCGCTTAATGGTTGATTTGATAAACGTCGCATTGCGTTTGCAAGCTTGAATTGTATATGCCAAATAAATGAACATGTAATAAACATCTATGCAAGCTACAATAATCAACATGGTGCATCTGCTTGCAAATTCAATTTCATTTCCGTTAACATTATGGTTAATTATACAATGGCGACGTACACGTGCGATTCATACCTATATATATGCACAATTAATGTAATTCCAAGAAATGAAACTATTGGAAGGAACGTGTTGCATTCCGGATTGTAAACGTTCGTGATGTCACAATGCATAATATCTACAGAAATTAGACTGGTTCCCGGCGTTCATTTTCTCCTTTATCTTTAACACTATTCGAAAACAAAATGAAACTATTGGAAGGAACGTGTTGCATTCCGGATTGTAAACGTTCGTGATGTCACAATGCATAATATCTACAGAAATTAGACTGGTTCCCGGCGTTCATTTTCTCCTTTATCTTTAACACTATTCGAAAACAAAATGTTTTCGCCGGCCCTTCAGGCCGGATCATTATTATATTATTTTTTAGCGTGATTTTTCGACCATATTAAATATCAAACACGAAGTTAGATTAAGTGCGAAGGAAGAGTATATTAAGGCATCTCTTTTTAGCAGATAACTTCTTTTTAATTTCTGGAATGGCATATGAAACCTATAATATTTTCACGTATATGATACTCAACGCAGATAGGATGTGTGGTTTTAAGTGAAGAGTACATCTGTACATCCACTTATTCTCCGGATTTAAGTCCTGTCGAACTGGCATTTAGCAAAATTCGATCAATTCTAGATAGATCAGACTTTAATACTCTCTGTCATGTTAATTTGATGTATATCAATTTATCTGGCTTTTTCATTCATAACGTCTGAAGACTGCAAAGGGTACTTTAAGAGCTCAGGATACATTAACATCTAGTACGACAGTTACTTTTAATGAAAGTACCTTTATACTGTACATTATCATTATGGACACGATAAAATCTTAATTGCATTTTGTTTAAAAAAAAAAGCTAAAACATAGCATTTTGTATAACTTAATTTTTTATAATTTGAGAGAGAGAGAGCCTTACAATATAAGTACAATTTTCTGTCAAATGCTCTTGACGCTGCTTGTGCCTCAATAATTAAATTCACTTACATATGTGATTTCTAAAATTGCAGTTTACTTTCTTTTTTTCTTTTTCATAATGAATTATTAAATGTCTGAACTGCACATCTTTATGAGTGCTGACCGTTATGCTTTGCTTTACTGCACGCACTGTCCAGGTACAGGTGTCTATATGTAAACGAACGGTGCCGGAGTTTTGAAAACAACACTCTTAAACCGCTACAGACGCAATAACCTACCCGTAACGACATGCACGTATCTAAAACGCCGTCGACGAAGAAATTGCACAGAATTTATTTAGGCGTAATAATAGATGATACAATACAATGCACGTATAGAAGAGGTTGATTCTCTTTTCCTCTCAGTCACAATCTTTTTCGTATTTTTGATGTTAGGAAAGCAGCGTTGATATAGGTACATGTATACTCAGTTTTAATATAAATGCATTTATATATATTTTAGCACAAAGGATGATATGAACAAACCGGTATCAAATTAATTGATGTCATTGAAAAAAATGTTATTTGGTTTACGGGAGTAGTTATAGTTGTTGGTTGTGCAACAGTATGAAGCATCATTATAAACAACCGATGAATAAATCATGTTCTGTTCAAAATTATATCATCACTCTGGAAATGACCTTTGTATGGCACCACACATAAAGATAGCAAAGAGATACAAAAGAAATAAAGCATTCAATTTCGGGCAGAACTCTGACATAATTTTAATTCACTTTTCTTTGTTTCCGACTGAGTTCCCTACTGATTTGTAAGTATTAAACCTTTCAAGTTAAACCCTAAATCAAGGCAAGCTTTATTAGGACACGATACTACTTGTATCATATAAATATCAAGGTAGTACCCATCAGTTATTCAGTCGCAAAGCTGAACGACATTCCGAAGCGTCCCCGGGGAGAGTCAGCGTTTCCTGTTTGCATGCAATACCCGTCCCAACAATATCTTGATTCTTTATTCCGAGGCAATAAAGTGACATCACGGTTTTTTTTTTCATTGAATAGATATCTTTGTTTGCGAAAAATGAAATAACAAAACCTTTCTTTCGTATACCTCAATTGAACGAATTTCTTCTTTGCAAAAGCGTTGTAATGATTTTCCTTATAATTTTTAATTCATGTCAACATAAGTCATTCGAGTCGAAATTACAAACATGCAATCAATGAAAATGACGTCGCGAAAGGAAACTATTTCATAATGAAGAAAAATGATTGTTTTTAACTAATCAATGATATGTACGATATAAAACTAAATCTAAGCCTACTTTATACGGAATACGATACCAATTGGATTTCTATAAGGCATTCGCGGTCATAATGTGAAAATTAATGGTAAATATTATATTTAAACACTATTTTTCGCTACTGGTTCAAAACAGCAACGAACAGAATTAAAAAACCCAGATTATTCTTTTGAAACTAGATAATACAAGTCCAAATGTAATGATAATCAGCACTTACTTAGAAAATGAGTAGCAGATTGTGTGATTATCCGGGTTACATACACAAACCCCAAAGAATTCCACCCACAAGAAACATGGAAGACAAATTGACTCCTCGCCCTGAGACAAGACACGTTTATGAAAAATTGACATGTATTTAAAAGGATATTGAATTAAAGTATGCTGGGAATTACATGTATTATCATAATAAAACAAAGCAGTCTTTGATATGCTTCTACCAAATGTCAGGTATGCTATGGAGGTACCTCCTTTGATTTCATTTTTTTTTCATTTTCACTATTATGACCGTTATGTTTTATCATTTGCGCGACCAAGGCTTTTTATCTGCCATGTACCATACAAATTGTCCTTCTGTTGACTAAAGAAGCATGTCATCGGTAAGTTATTTTTCCATTTCAACGGAGAGTCATTTTTTTCTTTCAATTTTCATTTCATTATGTACAAAAGAATGTAGCATAAAATTTCTGTTATTAAATTTTCTCGAAATTTCATAAAAGTGGGTCAAGTAGCAGCATATCCCATCAATCCTGCTACGTCTTTCGGTATTTTTTTTTTTCAATTTGAGGGTTAAGTACCCGAAACGTGCATGTCTGGTCCATGCTGTAGATTAATCTGCTTTTAAATGTTGTTAATGAATTTGAAGGCGTTTAACATGTCACAGTCTTTGGTCATATTACATTGTTTGGATTGACTGATCACTGACGAGGGTTAAGTACCCGAAATATGCTGATCTGGTCCATGCTCCAAGTAAATCTGTTTATAAATGATGCTATGAATTTAATGACGTGTAACATACGTCCTAACAAGACTCATCTAAGCGAGTCATCGACTGTCTATTTTGAATGCTAGGCGAAGTCTTCTCGACCTTCATTGTGTCCATTCATTGAATTCTGAATGTTTTCATTTCAAGACAAATACGGACAATCACAATATCCTATAACACAGTACGAAATCATACTTCAGAAAATCATTAACCGAAGACATACAAAATCAGGATAAAACAGGAACCAAAGCAAACAAAGAAAAATCTCCATCACATGAAAAAAAAGCGAACTCCCAATATGAGAGTGAGACCAGGTGCTCAGCAAGAGTCAACATCTCCTGCTTGCATGCAACACCCGTCGCTTTATTTCGGCAGGAAAATCGCATCCGGTTACTTACATTTCGGAAGATACAAGTATATTCTGTAGTTGGATGATTCAAATGGTCTAAGACAGAATATCATCCATCATTCTGGACAATGGGACATAGTGTATGACGAGTTCCCTGTATCTACCGTGGAACTTCCTCAGTGACGATGTTAGTCTATCACAAACGTATGCCTGACTGAGAAGCTGAAAGAAGCCTAGCTCCCGGATCAAAATCTGTGTATTTGGTACTTGCTCTGGTATAATTTAGATTCTTCTATAGTATAAATAAAGGAAAGAAATTTCAACATGACCCTTCGGAAAGACCTACAGAGAAAGAAAAGTAATCAAAAAAACTTGTATGCAATTTATTCAAATTGCTTCACTTAAAGATATTTACAAATGTATAAGAAAAGAAAATAAAAGACCAGGAAGGAAATCCTAGAAATTGATCCCAAAATAGAACACTATAGACTCGATAAAAGAACAAAACAATAGACATTGATGAAAAAAGAACAATGGATGGGAATGCTAGAAAATGATCGGAAAAGGGAAATAGCACGTTGATCGAATAATTCTATTGCGAAATAGATAGACAGTTAAATTACGCAAAGAATAATGTTAAGTAGACAAATTCAAAATAAATGAATTGTGTTAAAATTATATTTATTAAACAATTAAAGAAAGGCAGTGACTTTCAACAGGAACCAGTTGCTGCATCAATTGCAAAAAAAGGACGGGATTTTCAATTAGACTCAAAACACGAAACATCCGAATGGAAGAAACCCATAGAGTGAACAGACGCTGCCTGAGAATGAAAATAAAAAACTTTATATGTCTTTACCTCTAGCTTGTTAGGGGTCCGTCGATGTTTAATTTTGCGCTTTATTGTGAGTGCTGTTGAGATTATCGTCAGGATCTTCTTTAACTCATTTGAATCTACAAGTACTACAACAAGTAGAGGCTTTCAGTCAATAGCTGATTTTCCAATAGATTCATAAGGCGGTCAGACACCAGACATCACAATATTTGGCGATATTTTTATTGTGACGTCAAAATAGAAAGCATGACAACATATCAAGGTGCTTCAAGACAGTGCGATCAAATGTGACGTCACAATTGAAAATTTTGCCAAAGGATGTGATGTCTGGTGTCTGTACATATAAAATCAAGGTTTATAACGGTCATAGATATTTTCTGGAAAATGGACTATTCCCTAAGAATTACTGAAGTACAATGCAAATTGATTGGCTTAAGGACATAAAGCTTCTGACAGTACTTACAGGTTTCACTCTCCTATACCTGAAAGACTTCTGCATGATTCATCAGAGTTTCCGTTTTGATTTCATTTACTTGCAATATTCAGAAATTCTCGATATGTTATAGAATCGAGGTATGTCCATGATTCACTGGTACATAATAACTTGTTATTTTATAATAAACTCATGAGATACTATACTAACAGAACAAATATAAACGAGAGGCGCGACTTAATTATTTTGGCCTCATCGAATTATTCGTTATCCGAATCAAGCATGTCTCATCACTGATGATGAGAATTTAATATTAGAAACACGTGTCTGGTGCATGAAAATTGGTTTGAATTTTTTTTTTTCAAGAAGGTATAGAGTTGGAACACTTCCGTATTATTGATATAAACACTTCTTTCTTGTTGCAGTGTGGAGATGTTAATACACTTAACAAACATCAAGTGATGAGGAACGATTTTAATTCTTTGTTTTGGTCCTTTATCAATTTGACATCATATACATTTTTTTGCTATGTCGGAAACTTTCATTTCATCGAAAAATATCATCGAAATTAAAGGAGGTTAACATCTTAGCACCATCCCCCTAATGCTATTTTGAACATAGATTTTATTTGGATATGCTACTGAATAGTCCCTACAGGAAATTTGGAGCCGCTCATTCTCTGTAAAGTAAAGGCAAAAATTGAAATTCTAAAAATAAAACCATTGTCGCAACCGGATTTGTAATAACAACCGGATTTGTAATAAACTAGATTTATTACATATTAGGTTATTACATATGTCGCAACCGGATTTGTAATAACGACCGGATTTGTAATAAACTAGCTTTATTACATATTAGGTTATTACATATTAGGTTACATGTCCCAACCGGATTTGTAATAAAGCCCCAAATTGTATTAAACTACGAACATAGTCTAGGTCATAACCTAATATGTAATAAATTCATTTTATTACAAATCCGGTCGTTATTACAAATCTGGTTGCGACAAACCATAGGGCGCTAGTGAAATGAATTTTGGCGGCGTATGAAAAGCACTTTCGCTGGAAGCATCACTAAGGAGAATTTAATATTCGAAACACGTGACTGGTGCTTGAAATTGGTCTGCTTGAAATTTCCTTTAAGAAGGTAAAGAGTTGGAACACTTCCGTATCATTGTGTAGAATTTAGAGTTTTAGTCCAGAAGGCTACTTTAGAGCTTGCTCCCTTCAGTGTCTTTTTTTTCCAATGTAAACGGAAGCAATAATCAAATTTTAATCACAAAATATTTATCCTTCCAACATGTACAGTTTTAACGTATTATTGTTACGTCGAATCTTAGACTACTTATTGTTATTTCATTCAAACAGGAGATGCTGACTCTCCCCGAGCACCTTGTCTCACTTCGGTATTTTGTTTATTCCGAGGTTCGCAACTGTTCCAATGGAAGTTCTGATAAAGATTTCTTCTTGCCTTCTCGACTTTGAGACAGAATAACTGATAGGTACTTCTTTGATGTTCATTCATCTGAATTTTGAAAGGAGTCGCTTTTTTAAATGCTTAAACAAATCTTGAGACTCGCAGCATACTGTTGTACTTCTGTATAAGAAACCTTAATTAAAATATTCAGATTATTTTTTTTTCAAACAGCAATAAAAAAAATTTCAGCGAAAAATGTCCTAAAACAGAATTCAAAGTGAGGAATCTTCCCCTGTATTTTATAATGTGAAAACTAAATCAAGCAAATGTCTTAAAGGTACAAAAGGTCTCGTCAAGATCAAACAATGAATCAATTTTTTTGTCACAATTTTTACGCAAACAGTCTATCATGCTTAGAAATTAGAAACTGACTGGTTACAATAGTCACATATGCCCTCACTACCGAGCTATGATCAATTAGCTTATAAAATTGGTACCCTAATATAACCTACTTTTCTCTGTAGAAGACCGATTGCGAACACGTGTAAGCACTTATTTGCATAAGGCCAATACTGTATCAAAACAAAACAACATGGCTGACGGATAACACGTGGGAAGAAAATGAATCGACAATCGGTGCTACCAAAATCTGAAAAGAGAAATGTAATGAACAAATAGTATTGGCTTAACTTGGTATTGGAAAGTTATAAAGACCTAGCTTAGAGGAGGACCGTGAAATTAAAACTCTGACAAGTCTGAGGGAAAATTAGCTAAAGGGATCTACAGTGTACATGTACATGTATAGTGCTCGTTTATTTTTATCTATGAGAAGTATATATATAAGTTTGACGTGCATATATATCCACAGTAATTTTGATATGTGTATATATATATAATATATAATTTTCATTCAGGATTTGGTAAACACAACCACATGTGTATAGCAGACTCCACCTGCCTCCCATTCAAGCCGTCATACACTATTACACGTTGTTAGTCATTCGAAAGTGTTCGATTATCCGTGTTCAAAATGGTGATTTGAATGGAACATGATATCTATACATGATAACAACCTTGTATTTGCATTAAATGAAATATTATTGAGTTTTTTAGAGAGAATTTCAAAAAGACTGTATACGTGGTTTACAACATTTTTCGTTGTAATCCTACGATGTGAAGTTCATTCAAGCGATTGGCTGATCGTGGTAGCGTGTTCACTTTGACCTTGGTAAACGTGACATATTTCTACATACTGGATATGTAAATAACAATTTCCGAATTTTACCGAAATCTTGTGTACAAGAGGTTAAAAACGTCAGACTCTATAAATCAAAAATGTGAGAGATATTTTATGTAAGTAATATATAGATGTTCAAATGGTAGTACTTAAAAGCTATTTACGGAAAAACTTATTATTATTGACAGTTTAATCCCTGTTATACTATTTGTACCTTTAAAGGTTTTACTTTTGATATATAGAATCCACAAAAAATGACTATTTTTCAACAAAAGAAGGGATCTCCAACAAGTACGTATCTGTGATTGCATTGCGATTTGATTTTCTCTTAATCAATCAGTTCAGGACAAATGTTAACCTCACCCTCTCGTTTCTATTATATCTATTCAATTTTGTCTAAAACATATTAACTTTGTTGACACGCATATTCCTTGAATTCAAAATCAATTGATGCTATTTCTAGCATAGAACGTTTCAATGTGCTTTTGGAGACTTTCTGGTAGGATATCTGTGAGATCAACTTGGATCTTTTTTATTTTTATTAAATCCATTTTATAAAGATTTTTCCTCTAATAACTTTGCTTTGATTTTGTAGTACGTTGTATTTACTGAGGGGGCAGACTCATTTACCTCGTCGTTTTTTTTCTAGTTCCAGATCATCATTACTGTTTAAAAATTCGAATTAAACGAAAAACCTAAATGAAGGTTGTGCTTTTTTTCCCCTTTATTTGCATTTCAGTAAATATATCGTTGTTGATACTTGATTAAGGATCTATACGTTTTAAAATGACTTTATTTTAAGTATGTTGTAAGAATAAGGTAATTCGACTATATGTCATTCTATGCGTCCGTGAATCATTCTTGGAGAAATTCAAATACCTTCCTCTATGATATTCCTTAAAGTGAATAGCAAAAACAGCCGTCATTTCAACAACGTTCATATAATTGGATAATATGAGAGGATAGTCGGATAAATCCCGACATCTAATCTGATAAGCCAATCTTATTCTAAATTCTGACTGCCGCGCAAGACGGACTCAATTGATACATTTGTATCTAGAAGAGCAGAACATTGAATGCATTTATTGTATTAGGCGTTATATTCTTCTTCGGAGCTGAAGGCAATTCATATTTTTCCTACTAAAATTACGTTACATCATATATTTAATCTAGTTCAATTAGTTAAGGTCAGTGTCATTGCACGTGGTAACAAAAAGGATCAAATCTACTCGTTCATCGTATAGGCATTCACTGAATGAAAGGAAAAATAATAACAGATCGGCGCTAACATCCAAGAATATGTCGAATACAGATTCCATATTGTTAACATGCTTATTGCTTCAAACACAGGAAATCAATCTGCAAATGAATATAAGTGACGTCAATGTTAACACTGATTGGTTGGCTCATCGTGTTACATGTATACCGGAGGCTTGAACGACGAATGGGATAATAATGAAGGAGTTATAGACAAGCTTTACAAAGTTAACAGTCTAGTCCTACATGAATTTGCATGGTGCCTTCGTATTCAAAGCGAAAGTTCTATATTTCTACGTATAAGTGTTACGGTCATGGTCAAATTAATAAAACAAAAAATAAACAATTTAGTAAAGTCCTCCGTAGGGAAGTTTATATAAAAAATAACAATAAACACTCAATATCCACAAATTTTTGGCCACTCGGCCTTTATCAAGTGGAAAACACGAATATAAAAGATCACTACGCAATATCCATAACTGCTGGAAAACAAAGCCCAGTGTAAAATCAACAGTTATGCTCCTGCGTTGTGCTGTCTTGTTTGTGTGAGGTTATCTTACAGTGAGGAGGTTATTTTACACAACAATTGTACGTTCTTCGAGACCTTTGGGTAACCGGAAAAGTGGGAGGTTATGCCTGCGTATTCCAGGATAACCACACCATCTGTTACTAACGTGACTGATGGCTGTCCTAAGTCGGCACCGATTGCCCATGGGTATCGTTGGTTTATGTGTTGTCTTTTATGATTAACGTCTTCAAATTCATTAGCATCATTTCAGATATGTTCGATGTTTAATGTCTCGTTTGCTGTTCCTTGTCTCTTGCTGTGTATGTCTTCTCTGTGTTTTCACATGGGGTGTTTGGTGTGTTGCTGTTGTTGCTGCAACCGAGTCTTGTTGGAGATCCCCTCCTTTCTTAAGGATATTACGTAGATATCTTTTATATTCGTGTTTTCCAGTTGATAAAGGCGAGTGGCCGAAAATTTGTTGATATTGAGTGTTTATGACAAATATGAAAAAAAATATCCCTATCAAGAAGTACAAAATCGTTAAAAAAATAAACAAACAACAAATAACTGAATTCACAATGGTAGTAGAGTACCGAGTTTGCACACATCTCTCGGATGTCTGTCATGTACCAAAGATATAAAGTTTTTGAGTAGATGTCATCATATTGTTTTCATTTTCGTGTGTAAACATCGACGGCGGGTGCGGCTAGCCAACAGGGGATGCTTATTCCTCCCAAGCACCTGGTCCCACCTCTAGCTTGCTAGGCGTCCGTCGATCGATGTTAAATTTGGTGCTCTATTGTGAGTGCTGTTGAGATTGTCGTCAGGGTCTTCTTTAACTCATTTGGATTCTGAATTTGGGTTTTGTGTTTGACTATGATTAAATGATCGTTTAAGATATGACTCTTTATGTGTTATTGTTCCAGCCAAATAAATGAAATTCTAATTCATTCTGTTTGTTTCACGCATTCTGATTGGTTCACAGGATTTCTACAAGCATGTATAACGACGATATACGTGCCGCAAACCGACTCACTTGGCATACTTTAAAATGTATTCCTACGTAAATTTGCACGTAACAAGCTTTAGCACACTTTTTGCGTATGACTTCATGCTTCCCTTTGTTCTTCGCTCCTGTGACGTCATACTGTGACGTAAAACTACAAGGTATGAACTTGTAAATGGCGTTCTCCACATTGAACAATAGAGCAAGTAGGTTTATTATTGATAACACTTTGATTTTTCCCCATTGTAATAAATACGAAGCCGTTGTATTTCATATTTTGCAGCGCAATAATTTCTGTTGGTCGTTGCTAGTCCTCCGTAGCAACGTCACCTCTAAAGCAATACGTGAGACCCTCAAAGGGGTATAAAAAGTTAAGATATGTCACATGAATTAGAATAGGGATAAACGTACTTTGATTTGTGGTTCCGACAGGTATATGTTGGATATACAGTTGGAAACATACGTTATACCGTCGGGGACAAGCCCCGACGGTATAACTGCGTTTCCATCAGTATTTCCAACATATACCTGTCGGAACCACTAAACAAAGTACGTTTATCCCCTAAATAAACGCAATACTACAGAAGTAAAACGTTAACACCCTATAACCAAAATAAAAGATTTCCAACGCACAGTGACGACAATGAAACACACAAAACAGTAACACTAACAAACAACACGAAACGACGATACAAACAGAATGTCCTCTACAAGGTAGCATCCGACACAAAGGGCAAGATCAACACGAGACATGAAACTTTGATTTCAAAAGATAAATAAGGGGAGATGAATGGTCATCGGACGACCATCTTCCAACTTCATAGGATACGGTGAGGTTATCCCGTGCACACAACTTTCTCACTTAATCGGATACGTATGATAAAGGTCTTCAATAACGCACAGAAATGAAAAACGAAGGATCCGACTCTGTTGTCAGAAAGCATACTTGGAAAAAAAATTCTAAGAAAGGAGGGAATCTCCAGCAACACTCGGTTGCAGCACCCACAGCAAAACACCCAATGCTAAAATACACAGAGCAGACACGCACAGAAAAAGACGCAAAAAAGTACAAATAACGCCAAATCACAAAGAAACATCAAACACAAATGACAACACATAAACCAACGAGACCAAAAATCAATCGGTGCCGAAGTAGGACGGCAATCTGCCACACCAGTAGCAGATGGTGTGGTTATCAAGATTACGTGCGCACAACATTTTCCCGATAACCAAGAGGTCTCGAAGAACATACAACGGTGGTGTAAAATAACCTCCTCACTGTAAGATGACCATACGAATAAACGGCATAATGCAGAGGCCAAAGAAACACACAGATGAATATTTGAATGGATATAAAAATAGGAGTACGAAATACAGTCCGTGCTCTGCCGGCTGAAGCGAGCTCATTCTTGTTTTCACCAGAAGAGTCCGTGTGCGATTTAGAGAGTACAGGTGGTTGGGGCCGTATGTTCTCTACAGAGGTTTAAATAGGGCACGTCATGGAATCATGTCGTCATAGTCAGTCGGAATTCTTAAGAATGCGCTGGTCAAAGGCTGTAGATTGGCCCAGTACAAGCTAAGTGTCCGTCTGGTGACAGAAGGGTCATATCCACGGTATAAAAGGCGTTTGATGATTCTAATACAATTTCGATGGTAATTCGGTCTATCTTTGATTCTTCTTATTTTGTTAATTATGTCACCATAAAACGCAGGTTGTGAAATACCCAAAGTAATATACTTGTATGGGTCCCAATTTCAAAAGAAGTTGACAATACTTTTTTGTAAAATTTTCAGAAAGTCTTTACATTTTTAACTTGTTTGTAAAAGGGAAATCCTTGACCTAACAGTTTCGTCGTTATTTATAATCCAAAACATCAGTACATGCTCTAGCATACCGGATGAACTGTGAAATGTAGATACCGTATGACGGTAATCTAGGAACATCACCGTCAAGTCAGGGAAATTTACAATGTTGAATCCAAAATCATCTCTTTTGTCATACGCACTTGTAAGAATATCTCCACTAACAATTTTGATATCTAGGTTCAAAATTGTGCTTCTGTGTTTTAACGTTTGCCTTGTTATGAGTCAATTCTTGAGGATAGATGGCATTTTATACTTTTCCAAAACAGGATTGTCTTTAGTAAGAATATCATCCAGGTACCTAGAATGAGATAAAGAAGATCCTGACGATAATCACAACAGCGCTCACAATAGAGCACAAAATTTAAGAAAGGAGGGGATCTCCAACATGACTCGGTTGCAGCACCAACAGCAACACATCAAACACCCTAAGTGAATACACAGAGAAGACACACATAGTAAGAGACAAGGAACAGCAAACAAGATACAAGTATCGAACATAAAAGACAACACATAAACCAACGAAACATATGGGCAATCGGTGCCGACTTAGGACGGCAATCAGAAACGTTAGTAACAGATTGTGTAGTTATCCTGGATTACGTGCGCACAAACCTTCCATTTTCCGATTTTTTAACATCGACGGACCTCTTGCAAGCAAGAGGTGGAACCAGGTGCCCGGGAGGAGTAAGCATCCCCTGTTTGGTTTGCCGCACCTGCCGTCGATGTTCACGCACGAAAATGAAAACGATATCTGAAATACATGCACTGTCTGTGGATATGTCAATATAGAAATACCTATGATTTGACTTGCACACAAGAGGCATGTCTCGGATAATCAATCTGCAAAGTGGTGTAGTAATTGTAAGAAATTATTCCAAAGAAGACAAATGTCAGTGTATGTAATTCAAGGAAAATTTAACAAATACCCCTTAGTTTAACTAGCTGATGCGAAATATGGTTGATATCATTTTTTAAATAGATTATGTTAGCATGGGGTTTGACAGTAAGTGCTTTGAATGTCTTTCCCTGACATGGTCACCATAGCACTTCCTATATAGACGTTACCTCAGCCAGTGCATGTGGATATTGTTTTCAGTTTCGTGCGTGAACATCGACGGCTAGCCAAACAGGGGATGCTTACTTCTCCCGGGCACCTGGTCCCACCTTTAGCTTGTAAGGGGTCTGTCGATGCTCACTTCAATGCTCTATTGTAAGTGCTGTTGAGATTGTCGTCAGGATCTTCTTCGACAGTATTGGCAAACTTCGTTCAAATTTGTTAGTAAAACATGTTCCATCAAATTATATAGTACATTGCATGTATCATGTTAAAGCAGTATTATAGCTACATCCACTTTAATTTCCGTTCGTGTAGTTCCTTATTTCCAATTAAAACGTTGAAGAAAACATCAACTAAGATAATGATAAAGTCGGATAAACGAACGGATAAATATTTGTAACGCGAAAGTTGATTTGAAAAGAAAAACAACGCAATCTTCGTGTTTCTGAGGTTTATTATTTGATTCAATGGTGAAATTTGCAAATGAATCGTACTCAAGCACGAAACGATCCCATTGTTCCTGATATCATCATGACCTGAAAACGAATTTCCTCTGGCACGACAAATGAAAATAGGATCCAGATGGATATGGATAATACTTTAACGTGACCTCGACAGAGCTGTATAGTAAGCTTATGGTAAGACAATCAATTAAAGTGTAGTAGCATAGTTATATATTTGTCTCAAACAATAACTCCCGGGTCAAGGTCACTACATCAAAATTATGATAACATTTTTTTTTAAATCGTTTCACATGAGAAACACAAATAATTGTGAAATCCCTATCACTCACATTTCAAAAGTTATGATTTAAAAGTTAGCTACTATCACAGTGTTGTGTTTTGGTTTTATGTTGTGGGTATTACATACAAGTTCTGTCGGAGATCTCCTCCTGTCTTTCCTGTCAAAGGTTATTTTCCGGCTTACCAACTGACAGACAGACAAATCGACATATTTAATTTTTCCTCGCTTTCAAAGATAGTGCACAAAAATGTAAAAAAAAAATCAATAAGATAACGACCCTTGAATGTCGACCCTAATGAGATTTAAAAAATATCGGAAACTTGTTAAATCTAGTAATTATAAGAGTAATTCAGAGTCATAATAAAATCGCCGATTCGTCAGTTTAATAAAACAAAACACGCAATGACAATGAAGTCGATTTGAAAATAGTGTAGTTAGGCGAACTGTATATACAATACCTTACGTAAACATCCAAACATTTTACAAAAAACAAACGAAGGAAACATTTATATTGGCATCATCTCGTAGAAGTAGCTAGTGGCGACGAAAGATTTTTTGAAAAGAAAGTCACAATTTATTTTGTCCCTTTTTTGTGCAAAATGGATACTTATCAGCAAAAAACGGCGAAATATGGTCACCCCCTTAAAACATAGAAACGAAACATTTTGACGTTTTATTAGGAAACAATGAAATGAGTAAAATAAATCATTTTTCTGGTATTTCGATCGAGAATAGAGTTAAATTAAATTTTATCAAAACCAATTATTGAATCGGCCACCAAGTATTGAAAATTCCCAGAAAATAAATGAAAAATGCGGCGAAATATGGTCACTTGCTCTAGTCATTTGTGTGTGATTTGGCATTCTTTGTTCCATTTGCGTGTCTTTCTGTGTGTGTCTGTTCTGTATTTTTGAAGTGGGTGTTTTAGGGTTTTGCTGTTGGTGCTGCGACCATATGTTATTGGAGATCCCCTCCTTTCTTTTGTTAATTTCTATCAAGCTCTGTCGTCCGAAAGAACTTTGTTTTAGTCCTTTATCAATATAGCATCATATATTATTTTTCTTTTTTCGAAATTTGTCATTTCATCCTAATATAGCATCAAAATTAAGGAATTTAATATCCAAGAACCACCCTTCTATTGCAATTTCGGTCTTTATCTTATTTAACTATGCTACTGAATCGATCCTACGGGAAATTTGGAGCTGCACACTCTCTGCAACGTAGATACACAATACTAGAATTTGATAAATCAAACTAGAGGGCGCTAATTAAATAAAGTTGACTGTATCTGAAAATTATTGTGGCTTCCTGTACCAGTGATGAGGATTAACTATCTCAAACACGTGTCTGGTGCATTAAAATTTTCAAAAAGACCATAGCTTTTCTTATTTTTCATGATAATGTATAATTTCAAAACAAAGGAGGGGATCTCAAACAACACAAGGCTACAGCATCGACAGGAAAACCCCAAAACACCCAATGCAAAAACAGAGCAAAACCCCAAAACACCCAATGCAAAGACACACAGCAAAAATGTCAATTTTTGTTTGCTTACACGAGTTTAGGTATTAAATTGGTCAATTGACCTTTTGAAATACATGTTCATATCCAATGAATTTCCGGAAGCAGATGGGACTGTATTCATCAAAATTCCATATCGCCAAAATCTTGCTTTCAATTATTACCATGCAAGTGTACGTATTTATTGTTAAGATTAATCGCTAATCTAAAATACGATTTCATGAATATTAAAAATAACAATTATGATGATATACTGGTATACTTCCTTTTAATAGCGGATATCGGTTGCTATGCACCTGTTGTTATTGCTGTTTTTTTAACTTCGTTAAAACATTCTCTTTCAAAAAATTGATGAACGAGTGAAAAATATGGTCAAAACATAAAAGTAAAAGAAAATACATTAAATTATCCCAGTTATTTTCTTCACATTGTAACAACTATGGGTCGAGATCAAGAAAATCGAAGTCCATGTCACGTTACAATTCACTCATAATGGATAGTTATACATAAAAAAGTCAGTGCACCATCAACATATGAATCCGCATTTAATTCAAGAAAGAACATGTGATCAGATTTCTGCTTCGTGTGGACGTCTGAGCAAGGCATATGATTCGGGACTGTCCTAAAAGCAGGTAATGTCACTTTTCTTAATTTGTAGGTAGATGTAGACGTGTATGGAGACACGCTAATTGTACTTCTAATAATTTTCAGCTTATATCTCTCGTTAAGAAGACCTTCAGAGTTTCACCGAGTGTTATTCTGTGTACAAGTCAACATAGAACGGTGGTTGGTTGGGAAATTCCGCAAGATTTCCAAAAGTAGTTTATTCAAAAGCAGCGCACTCCGAGGGCGTCTTATCATTTGCCTACTTCATAATAACATGCAAGGTACGGTCGCCCAATATAGTACATCATTCTGTACATGATCTGCACCTAAATGTGTCTGCTCTCCTATAAAGGTCGAAATTAGTATGATAAAGTAGGGCTTTCATTTGTTAAACTGAATATAAAAATGGGACAGATCGTTTGTAAACGCAGGCAACAATAATTCAAGCGCGGATCCAGAGGGGGGGGGGGGAGGGGGGGAATTTTCGAAACATTGCTAAATTTTTGTTATTAATATGCTATTTCATAAGATTAAGTCCCAATTTCCCTTTCGTTATCATAATATTAAAAAAATTTATCATGAATTTGTATTAGAAATCTTTCATTTGGATAATATTTTGCCGTCATTATTTCAAAAATTTTCTTGCTCGCTTCCGTACGTTATTTTCAAATGATGCTGAGCTTTCCTATATACAGCACATATACATTACACCTAGGTCAATAAACAAGGGCACTAAGGAAACCAACAGAAACTGAAAAAAGTGATTCTTGGAAAAAAATTCGCTGGCTCGCTTTCGCTCGCCATTTCTTCTATTTACATATTAGAACTGACAATCAATTTTATCAATTACTATGATGTGAAAATTTAAAAGTTTTTAAGCTGTTAGCTCGCCATTGCTCTCCAGTTATCTGTTTTATTAATAATTAGAGACAGAACTGACAATCATCAGTCAATAACTTAACTTTCTTGCCTTTTTTTTTTTTTTTTTTTTTTTTTTTGGTTTTTTTTTTTTTTGCTCTTCAAAAAATTCGGACTTTAGGACCCCCCTTAAAAAAAATTTCTGGATCCGCCCATGAATATAATTATCGTATTGAAATATATGTTCTGTCGTTATACATGTAACTCAGTGCACAATATATCCAATAAGACTTTGTAAAAAAGCAAACGGCCGAGAAATGAGAAAATAAATACAGAGACTGATATGCAACTTAACTTATATGCAACAAAACTTCAAGTTGCTTTCTTGCCTTTTAGACTGAATATTCTTCGATGTCTATTACACATATGCTTCAACTCAACTTTCCACTGAGGTTCGTTTCTGTGACGCATACTTTGACTTTGTTAAGTTAACACAAACGCCTTATCAATGTAAATAGAAAAATTAATCTCCTACAAATCCTCTTTGTAACCATTATAGACACGCAAGTGGTTTGTAACTCCTCCCCATTAAATGGGCCTTGCTTATAAACAAGGCTATTGGAAGTTGAGCGTACAGACTGAGTGTTCTTTGAAAGTAAAGGACTATTGATTAATGTTTAACGTCTTCAGATTCAATAAAATCATTTAAGAAAGGGTTAATTAGCAGTATGGACCAGATATGCACGTTTTGGTTACTTAACCCTCGTCAGTGATCCTCAATCTAAACAATGTAATATGGCCATAGAGCGTAAGAGCTACTATGTCCAAAACTGCAACCACGTTTTAGAAATTTCAAGATTTTTTTGATAACAGAAACTTTCGAATGCGTTGAAGAGACAGACGGTCAACAAGAGACAGACGGTCGACGGTTAAATTTCACATAACATTTCTTATGACCTAAGGGTGTGTCAAGACCTCGAACAAAGGGCATAGGTCAAAGGTCAAGATCATAATAGACACCATTCGTTAAACATTTTCCAGGGCATAGCTCCTTCCCCTGCTGATGGATTTCAATAATATTACACAGAAATGTTTCTTGACCTTGAATTAAGGTCAGAGGTCAATATTATAGTAGACGCTTGACCTTGATCCAAATTAATTTTTTCAAAAATATTGTTGGGGGGGGTATTTTCGTCCCGTTAGGGGCAAAGTATAATTAAGTTTAGACTCGGATAGTATCCGAAAACAACCAAGATGCAGTGTGAGCAATCACTGCAAAATAATCGAAAATGAGAGGATTTGCTCATTAGATGAGGAACATCTGAATTCACTTTGCACTTATATGTCTTATCAGTATTGAATGTGAGAAGAACTATGCAATATTTATTCCTCGATAGACATTGACATAAATGATAATAAAATTCGTTTCTATTTATGACGATATTCTACTGCAAGGTAATCATTATGGAAATCGTTCGGTACAATTTTGGACATAATAACTTTCACACTCTTTGACCATATTACATTGTTTCGATTGAGGATCACTAATGAGGGTTAAGTACCCGAAACGTGCATGTCTGGTCCATGTTGCAAATTTATCGGCTCTTAAATGATGCTACTGAATTTGAAGACGTTTAACATCTTGAACGTAAATATAAATGAATATGAATAATTATGTTCTTTTTACAGACCAAAGCTGCTGTCCAAGAGGATGCGGTAGAGAATGCATTTTTGTTTTTCGATTTCGATATGAGCAATTTTGTTAGCTTTCCAGACCAAAAGGTATCCGGTGCCGACTTAGGACAGCCACCTGTCACGTTCATAGCATTTAGGGTATTTGTCCGGATTACGTGGGCACAACCGTCCAAATTGTCCGGTTAGCAAGAGGTCACGAAGAATGCACAATTGTTGTGAATATTAACGAGTTTGAATGTTAGAGAAAATTGCCTATGTACATGTATTTGAAAATTTCAACTCAAGGACACTTCCGTATTATTATCATAAGGCAAAGGGGTAGTTTGTAGCACAAATTCGTTTCAATAGCACAACCTACAATGAGCTTAGTTTTAAAATGAAGTTTTGTGGATTTTTTTTTATATTTCTATGATGTTTTTTTTTTTCATGTTTCAATAATGAAGCGTTTGTTTTTGTCGTTAACGTATATTTGTTCATGTGGTGATTTCGTATGCCCTCCCCTGTTTTATCTCCCCCAGGGTTGTGATCCACTGTGATTAGTACAACATCATTATGTTTTGGATCTCCTTCATACCTTCATGTTAAATTGGAAATACATTTAGGAAATATTGATTTTTATAATTTTGATGCAATTATGCATTGACAGTAAGTGTTTTGAATATTTTTCCCTGACATTGTCGCCATAGCACTTTCTATATAGACGTAACCTCAGACAGTGCATGCATTTTATATATTGTTTTCATTTTCATGCGTGAACATCGACGGCGGGTGCGGCTAGCCAACAAGGGATGCTTACTCCTCCCGGGCACCTGGTCCAGCCTCTTGCTTGCTAGGGTCCGTCGATGCTCAGTTTGGTGCTCTATCGTGAGTGCTGTTGAGATTATTGTCAGGATTTTCTTTAACTCATTAGTTTTGTTGGGAGGGGGTATTTTTTGCAAATTAGCTGCATCTGGTCTCACTTTTTAATGTTATTCATTTCGAGGTTCGCAACCGTTCCAGTAGAGCTTTATCAATAACAGACGGCTGTTGACCGACGAAGTACCTCAGAAGCAAACCCGACGAAACATGATATATCTTTCAAAAACATAATCAAAACTCGGTTAGTACTGCAGTTAGTAATGAAAAAACATGAATACATGCATATATTGTTTTGTTTAAGTTTTTGAAAGATATATCATGTATTTTATACACGACCTCTTATGTTTGATGAGTTTCGTCGCGTTTCGTTCGGACGTACTTCGTAGGCCAACAACCGTCTACTAAAAAGCTCTACTGGAAATTCTAATGACCTCGGCTTTGAGAATAAATAACTGTTAGCTCCTTCTTTGATGGATAGAGCATTTTTCAGAATGATCACCATACAAATTAGGGAGGTTAATACTGTAAAACTCAACATATTTGACGTCGTTTGAAATGTACTGAGGGAGAAAAAGGAGAAAATCGTTACCAAGGAATTTCGATCTGTCGCCTATATTTGAAGAACTCAAGTGATAACAAGTATTTACTGTGACTGGCTTGTTAAGCAGAATTAAGCAAGATTGGATCAAATTGACATTTCAACTTGAGAACGACAGAGTGTCTGGTAAGAAGCACGAGTCATGATCTAACAAGTCAGGATAATTGTTAATTGGTTCTTGGCTTCCGACGATATATCACTTTACGTGCCGATGTCACGGTAATAAATAGTCCTCTTGATTATCGATTGTTCCGGCAATTTTACCTAATTTCAAGTTTATTTCAATTAGAACACGAAGACATTCTTAGATTGTGTGGTAAGGAATAATTTATTTTGGGGTCTATAGATTTATCTTCATTAATTTATATGATAGTGTGTGACGAGGGAGGATGTTTAATGTGAAACGTACTCACTACTCTGTTTCAATTTTTAGCAGTTGATCAACATTTTCAGACAACACTGTACTTTTAAAGATGCCTCTAAAGAAAAGGGAAGGATATCCATCATGACCACCCTGCACTCACCCGGCGAAACAAACCCTCAAGAAAGTGACACATAAATGACATCAGACAAAACTACAAATCGCAAAAAGACACAACAATATTCACTAGAACATCATACAAAACAATCGAAATAGACGCACAGATACATCAACATTAATGACAACACATAAAAGAAAGGAGACCAATGTATATCCGTCGCCGATTTTGGACGGTCATCTGCTATAAGTAAATGGTGTAGTTATCCGGATTACGTACGTACAACCTTCCAAATAATCCGGATACACGGAGGTCTCCATGTAGACGCAGAATTGTTGTATAGAAATAAAACTCCTCTCTGTAAGGTGATAGTTAAATACAGCGGCCTCTTGTAACACAGATTCTATGTAAATGGTCTAAAAAATTCTATGGCACGCGTATAACAGTCTGTGCTCTGCTGGCTGAAGTGAGCTCACGACCAATCACCCAAGATGTCTGACCAACTTTCCGGTAGGACAGAGAATCAGGACCTAGTCTTCTCTGAAGAGATTTGAACAAAGCCCGTCATGGAGTCCCGTCTTCACGGTTGGTCAGTGTCGACGTTCGGAAAGACATGGGTACGAAACCGTATATTGGTCC
Organism: Pinctada fucata; assembly: GCA_028142955.1. Lineage (NCBI taxonomy): Eukaryota > Metazoa > Mollusca > Bivalvia > Pterioida > Pteriidae > Pinctada > Pinctada fucata. Next base: position 14,572,393 of record AP027105.1, read on the forward strand.
AGTTTCATGCCCAGTGATTTAGTGATGACTTTAGGATCATATCCTCGGTACAGCCGGCGACTAACTATTTTCTTACATTTGTGGTTGAAGTTTGGTCTGCCTTTGACCCTTCTGATTTTCTTTATTAGGTCACCGTAAAATGAAAACAACGCAATTCCCGGTTATACATACTCCGATGCTGAGGTCGTCCCGAATTTTGAAAGAACTTCAGAATAGTTATTGTAAAATTTCTAAAAAGGTTTTGCAAGTTTATGATAACTAAGTTCTTGACTGATATGTTTTTGTAATTTGTATATTTTTATCATGGAAGTCAAAAACATGGGAGCAAGCTCAAGCGTATCTGATAAGATGAGAGATATAAATACCGTACCGTACGATGGCAATCTTGGAACATTGCCATCAAGCAAAGGAAAATTAACTATGTTGAAGCCAAAGTCTTCTCGTTTGTCGTATATCTTTGTCTGAATTTCTCCGTTATTAATTTTGAGATCCAAAAATGGTGTAGCAATATCATCTGTGTTTGCTTTATTCAATGTTTACTCGGGCGATTTTTGTAATGGTCAAAATGTGGGTTATCAATATTCAAAATACCATCAAGATACCTTGATGTGCCGTTGACACATTTCAAGTCGTCAAATTTCTTGAGTTTTTGGAGATTTTGCATGAATTATTTTTCATATGTGTATAAAAACAAATATGCAATCAGAGGTGCACAATTAGTACCCGTAGGAATTCAAATAACTTGCTTGTATAAAGTGTCACCAAATCTTACAAAAATGTTGTCTAAGAGAAATGAAAACGCTTTGCACAACTCAGATCGAGTCCATGATTGGTACGATTTGTATTCTACTGAGGAAAAGAATCCATTTTACCCTCTCGATCAAAACACCATTTAATAAGTTTTGATAAGCGATTTTTTTATCTTCTCGTGATGGAAGGTGGTGTACATCTTGGAGAAGTCGTAGGATGAGATAGATTCGGCTTTAAAGTTAAGCTATTCGAATTTGTCGATCACATCACCAGAATTCTATATTGACCAAAAATAATCGATGTCGCTATCATTCACAATACATGATCTTTAATTGCTGTTAACGCTGATGTCAAATTCCTAGATAAAACTGTAGTAGTACAATTGCTCGAGTTAGCAATAAATCGAAATTTGTAAGGAGATTCGTGAAGTTTGGGCAGACAATAAAAAATTGGTACGTCTGATTTCGAAATAGAGAGTTGAAATGAAAAAAATCATCCTGCTGCTTTTGTAAAATGTAAGGGGTAGTTTCATTGCTTTTAATATAAGTCTTGGTGGTAGAAAGATCCGAAAGTAATATTTACCGATATGTAATAGCGTTATATAGTACATGCTATTGAAATTTGTATATTATTTGTGATTTTCTCCTGATCTATTGATTTTTGTAAAATTGAATGTTCGCAGACTCAAATATTTTGACCTCAAACAAAACAAACTGTCAAACCATGACAGCAGCATGATACATTATATTTTTCGTGGTTCGTTTGTCAGTCATCATCACCAAACAAGAAATATAATTACCTGTTATGTACATCAATATGTACATTGAGACAATCAACGAATTTGACAAGTTTTCAAGGAGCTGTTGCGATGGATGTTGCATGCAATCAGGAGACGCTGACTCTTCCCGGGCACCTGGTCTCACTTCGGAATGTTATTCATCCCGAGGTTCGCAACCATTCCAATGAAATTTCTTATAATTTTGCCTTGCCTTCTCGACTTTGAGACTGAAAAACTGTTTCTGTCAAGAAGTTTTATTAGTTCATTTTAAATAAAATCAATGTATCGCAAGGGTGAACTACGAATTGGAGTTGATGAGATATTCCAATACCTACTCAGCAACAACTAAGGACATTGTTCTTAACTATAATCAGGACTGACGCAAAGAGTCAAGATTTTCTTTAGAATTGAAATATCAATATTCACCTTAATAATTTTCTGTCATTCGCAGTCACGTTTTGTCCACTGACGTTTTCCTGGTGGAAAGTACTCACGTTATTCCAATACATTACAAGCTGTGCTTCATATCGTGCAGAGAGATGATACTCACTCTTTGACATACTATCTTATGTCCATCCAAAGCATTGAAAAATAGCCTTCTGCTCTAAACGAAAACTCACTGGGATGAAACAAGCTTCTTGTTTTCATGATTTTTAAATTATAAGAGAAATAATTAGGAATTTATCGTTTACTCGTCGAATATCCCAAGTTGAACTTTTGTTTACATGCTTGTTACTTATTTTGGATTATTTTCAATTATTGTATTTATGGCGGATTTAATGATAAACTATACAGATAAGCAACTCAACGCCGAAAATCAAAGAAATCTTACAGAAAAATAGAAATATAGAAAACAATCTGGAATAAACATTAGAGCAGTACCAATCAGTTATTCAGTCCCAAAGTCGAGAAGGCAAGGCAAAATCATTATAATTTCCATTTGAACAGTTGCGAAACTCGGAATGAACAACATTTTGAAGTGAAGCCAAGAGTGGGATCGAGATCATTTTACGCACACTTATTAAGTATCCCTTGAAAGCGATACCTATCACTTCATCGGTTCATGTCATAGTCGGTCAGTAAAGTGTATGTAACTGATCAATGAAGTGATTAATGTACCAAATACCCTCTCATGAGCTTTTCAAACGCCCTTGACGGGATGCTATCTTGTACAAGAACTTGTACAAATCCTCTTTACTGAAATAATATCAAGAAACCAGGAAGGTACAATTACGTACGTAACAGACAGCTATAGAGAACAGTACATCTCGAACAATTCTAAATCAATTCTACTAGGCAATCCTGGAGTAAAACAATTATGCATTCTGAATTTAACGTTTTCAGATTATAAGTGTTTCAAAAATAGTATAGTTCCTGAAAAGGAGGTTAACAAATACACTAATTTAAAATGTGTGTTTCTCTCAACAGTGAATGAAAGTCAAACACAAAATCAGAATGAAAAAAATATCTTAGAGATTTTTAAAGAATATATATACCGGTACAACAGAACTTTCCCATGAGAAAAGAAAAAGCGGACAAGCAATAGGAGACAACACATAGAAACACGACGGACATTGCTATCTTATAAATGATCTGCAGTGTATGTGGAAAGGACTAGCTTATTTTGGGGTCTGAAAATGCTTTCTTCATTTATACGTATTACAATACTCTGTCTATTCAATTTCTAAAATCGCTATTCAACATCCATTATTTCACTATACTTTATAGTATGCCGCATGCAGTTGAAAGAAGCATATGGATTTCATAGTGAAGAGGCACCCTTTTAAGGCAAGATTTTATAGCTTCTCACTCTCATATCGGGAGTCCGCTTCTTTTCATGTGGTGGAGGGTTTTGTTTGTTTGCTTTGGTTTTATCCTGATTTTGTATGCCTTCTGTTTCTGATTTTCTGATTTATCGATTTTGTGCTGTATACAGGGATATGGTCATTATCCATATTTGTCATTCGAGAGAAAATAAATCATTACCCTATTTCTTTATTCTGCAATGTAGGTTATGTATGGATTGATGCAAAATTATTCTTTTCCTATCATAAGTTTGTTGAAGTTTAAAAACTAAAGAAACGTCATTATAACAGAAAGGAGGGGATGTTCAACCGGACTCGATTGCAGCATCCAACGCAAAGAACATGTACCTAAACAACACATGCGAAAAAAAATCTGAGTAGACAAGCACAACAAAAGACGCAAAAAAGACAAACGACATAGAAACATAATATGCCGTATGGTTATCCGGATTACGTGCGCACAACCCTCCTTTTTGTTCTGTAACCCAAAGATTTCGAAGAAAATAGTCTCATCACTGAAAGATGACCACACAAACATGACAACAAAAAGAAAAGACCAAGGCAGGGACAAATATGTAAATGGATATAAAAACAACAAGGTGTACAAAATATGAGTAACATTTTCGACATGCCCGGTATTTTCCTAAAGTTTGTATCGAGCAGGCTTTTGAACAACTTTTACTATATATTAGTATAGAATATTGAGTATATTTTGATATTTTATTTTCAACTTGTGTATCAGTGAATGAAAGTCAACCAAAAAACTCGATATCAGAATCCAAAAATCACCATCAAAAAGCTTACAGATTCTTGAAAAAAAAAAGAAATAGAACTTTCCAACGAGATGAGAAGAATTGGGAATACAGTGTGAGACAATAACAAAGCTCCATAGAAATTCGAAGGACAACTTTATCTAATGAGCAATCTCCAGAGTCAAAGAAAGAATTGTATGTGGTATACAGCCAATTGTGCCTCACATGAAATTCATATGAAATGAGCATCATGTGAATTTCACATGAAAGTTCATGTAAAATTCATATAAATTTCACATGAGATGATTTATGTGAAAAATATTTCACATGAATTTCACATAAATTTCCTTCACATGAATTTCACATGAATTTTTTTAGTGACCTTCACAGGAAACTGAATACATATAACATCCATGTAAAAATCTTTACATGAATTTCATGTGAATTTCATGTTCGTGCACATTTCACATAAATTTCATGTGGACTTTTATGTAAAGTTCATGTAAAAGAAAGGAGGGGATCTCCAACAACACCTAGTTGCAGCATCAACAGCAACCTCCCAAAACACCCACTGTAAAACACAAAAATGACACGCACAGAAAGAGACGCAGTAGTACAATGAACGTCAAATCACAGAAAAACATAAAACACAAATGACTACACATAAACCAACGAAACCAATGGGCAAACGGTGCCGACTTAGGACGGCCATCTGCCTCGTCAGTAGCAGACGGTGTGGTTATCCTGGATTACGTGCGCACAACCCTCCCACTATTCCGATTACCCAGAGGTCTCGAAGAACGTACAATTGTGGTGTAAAACAACCTCCTCACTGTCAGATGACCACACACAAACAAGACCGCAAGACGCAGGGGCCAAAGCAACACAGATGAATATGTAAATTGATATAAAAAGAGGGCATGCGTGATACGACCTGTGCTCTGCCGGCTGTAGCGAGCTAATGTATGTTATCACCCGAGGAGTCCGACTGACATTCAGAGAGGACAGGTGGTCGGGGCCCTGTCTTCTCTAAAGAGGTTTGGACAGGGCCCGTCATGGAGTCCCGTCGTCACAGTCAGTCAGCGTGCAAGTATTAAGGATGCGCTGGTACAAGACTGTAGATTGGTCAAGTACCAAGCCTAGTGTCCGTCTGGTGACATTAGGATCATATCCACGGTATAAGAGGCGTTTGATGATTCTGACGCATTTTCGATAGTAATTCTGTCTACCTTTGATCCTTCTAATTTTGTTGATCATGTCACCATAAAATGCAGGTTGCGAAATACCCAAAGTAATATACTCTGTTGCTTGTATGGGTCCGAATTTCAAAAGTAGTTGACAATAATTTTTGTAAAATTTCCAGAATGTCTTGACAAGTTTGTGAAAGCGAAAACCTTGACCTAAAAGTTTCTTTGTTATTTGTAAATTTCTATCATGAAAATCCAAAACATCAGTACATGCTCTAGCATACCGGATGAGCTGCGAAATGTAGATACCATAAGACGGTAATCTAGGAACATCACCGTCAAGCCAGGGAAAATTTACTATATTGAATCCAAAGTCATCTCTTTTGTCATACACCCTTGTATGAATCTCTCCATTAATAATTTTGATATTCAGGTCCAAAAATGGTGTTTCTGTGTTTGTGACGTTCGCCTTGTTTAGAGTCAGTTCCTGTGGATAAATGACATTTTTATACTTTTCAAAAACAGGATTGTCGATAGTAAGGATATCATCCAGGTACCTAGAAGTACCATTGAAACATTTCACATCATCATGTTGTCTTTGTTTTTGAAGATTTTGGATAAATTCTTTTTCATACGTGAATAAAAATAAATCTGCAACAAGAGGCGCACAATTAGTACCCATAGGGATCCCTACAACCTGCTTGTAGAGATTCTCACCAAATCTTACATAAATGTTGTCCAAAAGAAAGGACAAGGCAATACAAAGGTCACTACATGTCCATGACTTATATGATTTGTATTCTGTATTGGAAAAGAAACCCTTTGATTCAGATGTACAAATATAAGTTTTACCCTCTCGGTTAAAGCACCATTTAATGAGTTTGGACAATTGATCATTAATCTTATCGTGAGGAAGCGTGGTGTACATATTTGAAAAGTCGTACGAAGAAATCGAATTGGCTTGAAAATTTCTCGATTTCATTTTGTCAATCACATCCCCTGAATTTTTAATAGACCAAAATAAGTTTACATCATTCCTGTTTAGAACAGTTTCACAATATTTTGCAACGTGTTCCTTTATCACCGTGAGTGCTGACGTCAGATTTCTAGACAAAATTGTAGTTGAGCAGTTGCTAGAATTAGCAATGTATCGAAATTTGTAAGGAGAATTGTGCAATTTTGGTATGCAGTAGAGTGTAGGAAGATCCAGTTTAGAAATAGGGATCTTGAATGAAGAAATTTCACTATTGTGTTTGTTCAAAATGTTAGGAACACTTTCATTGCTTTTGATATAAGTGTTTGTAGACGAAAGTTCCGAAACCAAAGTTGATATGTAGTAACGTTTTCAAATGATTATGGTGTTGTTGGCTGCTTTGTCTGCAGGAGCGAAGACATATTTTTCGTGTAAATTGCGTAATTTGGATTTGAAATATCTTTCAGATTTAGAACTTGGATTTTCGAAAAGATGAGGATTTTTGTGGAAGTTATCTATTCGAATATCGGTAATATCCAATATGAGGTTCTTCCAGTCATTCAGAGAATGTGATTCGACCCCTTCCGATTTACACCATCTTTTTGTGTAGTTATCTAAGGCTTCCTTTAGTTCTTCGCGACATTTGATAAAATCTATCTTGGATGGAATTCTGTACTTAGGTCCTTTCTTGAGAAGATTGCGGAGCTGCCTGTCCTGGATAATTGAAAAGTCACCTGTTACAATATGGCCAGCTGGTTTATAAAGGTATTCAGAAGTTGCACATTCTCAAGAAGTAGGACTTGATTCAAGAATTTTAGGATCTGATGTTACTTTATTGTAGTTAAATACGAAATTTCGAATAGGTTTTTTATACTTGTAACAAATAAGAGGAGGTTCAAAATTCTCAAAATATTGAGGAATAGCACTTTGGACGCGATGATCCCGAAAAATATTAGAGATGTTAAGAAGATCGAAACCTTTGTTAATAAATGGAATTTTTATGAATCGTCTTCTAAGGGGAATGTTTTTAATGACAGGAAAAAGTTTATTCTGTGCAAATGCAACAATGATATTAAGTTTGAATCAATCAGTATTTCTTAAGAATGCAACCTCTGCTTCATCCAAGATAGATTTCAATTGAACTGCTGGTATTGATGAGAGAGCATGAAGCAGTTCATGTCTGCCGCCGTTTCGTGCTATTATAAGTAGATCTCTGAGGGTACGATGTATTCTAGCTCTGTTTCTAAGGTTTCTGTTTCGCCTTTTTCCGTGTGACCTAAACTTTCGTTTAGCGTCAGGGCGGATTGAAAAGACATTGATCTTTGTCGAGGTCGAGGAAATATTTCCTTGTCCGTAAATTTGATCGTTTAAACCAAGGGGGTACGCAGTTTGTAATTTAGTGATCCAGGCAAGTTCAGCTTGTAGTCGGCGTTTTTTAATTTCAGTTTTACTTAGATTTTTGAGTTTTGGGAAAGACTGAACTGGAGTAATACTTTAATCCGAAATTGAATGTTTATATTTAAAGAAGTGATGGTACAGGAAATTTCTGTGCTTTTTGTGACGCGAGTTTCTTATCTGATATGAATGATTTCGAAAACGAGATTTTAAGGACTGGCCTGTTTCCCCTACTTATTGGGCGCCATATCCCCTGGCGTTTCATGTAATAACATAAATGACATATTGATACGATCAATCAACGTCGCTATCAATCTCGATCTTAAACGTATGCCCATTAACACTAGATGTAATCGTGGAATTGCAATTGATGAGCGGACAAATGGAACATCTCTTTCCATTGCACTGGCGAATAGTTGAGAACCCTCTGTGTTTGTTGTTAAATGTAGATCCTGCAGATGGAGTAGTAGGTGTAATACGTCTACGGGGTATAAATTTAAGAGGTGATAGATGTACTCTGGGTGAGGTAAAAAGTTTATTACTGTTAAATGTCGATGATGGTAACGTGACTGTAGTGACAGAGGGTAATCTCAATGGTTTTAATTTAATACGAGGCGACCTTAGAAATGCCATAATGAAATAATCGAGGATAGAAAGGTGAATTAAGATCCTACGTAGAAGATACTACAACACAGTCAAGTTAGAGAACGATTTGGAAATAAAACACTTCAAACATCGGGTCGCGGGGAATTGTATTACCAACTCCACACTGCAACACGAAATAAGTGTAGATATAAAAGAAAGGAGGGGATCTCCAACAACACCTAGTTGCAGCATCAACAGCAACCTCCCAAAACACCCACTGTAAAACACAAAAATGACACGCACAGAAAGAGAGGCAGTAGTACAATGAACGTCAAATCACAGAAAAACATAAAACACAAATGACTACACATAAACCAATGAGACCAATGGGCAAACGGTGCCGACTTAGGACGGCCATCTGCCTCGTCAGTAGCAGACGGTGTGGTTATCCTGGATTACGTGCGCACAACCCTCCCACTATTCCGATTACCCAGAGGTCTCGAAGAACGTACAATTGTGGTGTAAAACAACCTCCTCACTGTCAGATGACCACACACAAACAAGACCGCAAGACGCAGGGGCCAAAGCAACACAGATGAATATGTAAATTGATATAAAAAGAGGGCATGCGTGATACGACCTGTGCTCTGCCGGCTGTAGCGAGCTAATGTATGTTATCACCCGAGGAGTCCGACTGACATTCAGAGAGGACAGGTGGTCGGGGCCCTGTCTTCTCTAAAGAGGTTTGGACAGGGCCCGTCATGGAGTCCCGTCGTCACAGTCAGTCAGCGTGCAAGTATTAAGGATGCGCTGGTACAAGACTGTAGATTGGTCAAGTACCAAGCCTAGTGTCCGTCTGGTGACATTAGGATCATATCCACGGTATAAGAGGCGTTTGATGATTCTGACGCATTTTCGATAGTAATTCTGTCTACCTTTGATCCTTCTAATTTTGTTGATCATGTCACCATAAAATGCAGGTTGCGAAATACCCAAAGTAATATACTCTGTTGCTTGTATGGGTCCGAATTTCAAAAGTAGTTGACAATAATTTTTGTAAAATTTCCAGAATGTCTTGACAAGTTTGTGAAAGCGAAAACCTTGACCTAAAAGTTTCTTTGTTATTTGTAAATTTCTATCATGAAAATCCAAAACATCAGTACATGCTCTAGCATACCGGATGAGCTGCGAAATGTAGATACCATAAGACGGTAATCTAGGTAAATTTCACATGAATTTCATATGAGGCACAATTGGCTGTATACTGATAAAAAGCTCTACAGATAAAGGATACAAAGATAAGGAATCACACCAATCTTAAAGAACATGAAATTATATAAAACAATGTCCAAGTGCAGTAAACGAAATTTGATTGAGAACATTGAACGCAAACTAATTCAGTTCTCACTGTCGAAAGTGGAATGAATCTTTATGAAAAGTGAAATATTTGAAACAACAAATTAAGCAAAATATGAACAATTTACATTATTATCCAATCTACTGATAACTATATGATGAGAATCACGGTTTTTTTTACTATTTCCCCCATTTTTACCCGATTTCTGCTCGATAGGGTAACAGCTTGTTCAATCGGACAACAGTGAAAACTATTTTCATGATCAAGTGACGAAATTTTGCCCTCGCAAATAAATCCCACAATCAATTTGTTACATTGTAATAAAACAGTTATTTCATGGTTACATGCACTTGGGAACAGTCAGCTATTGTCCTTCGATAGTGTACAAGACCCGGTATACTGTTTCCGTGAAATAACTGTATACTATCTGAATCAGTATCCGTTGGTGTCACTTGCAAACGTCGGCTAAGGTACAAAACGGTCAATTCTAATGTGAGTGAAATCTTTTTTAACAACCTAAGACCTCCAAACCAACTTAGCTGCTACATAAACCAACGAAAGCACATGCATTTACATTTACTTCGTTAAGTATTTTGTTGAGATAATCGTTAAGTATTTTGTTGAGATAATCGTTAAGTATTTTGATGAGATAATGATGACATCCATAAAATGACACTGATGCAGTTATCATAGTGAATACACACAAGGCAATAGTTACAAACAGATGGAGACGAGATAATAAACATCAAATAAGTACCCATCAGTTATTCAATGTTAAAGTTGAGAAGGCAAGGCAAAATCATTAGAATTTCCATTGGAACAGTTGCCAATCTCGGAATGAACAACATTCCAAAGTGAGACCAGGTGCCCGGGGAGAGTCAGTGTGAGACCAGGTGCCCAGGGAGAGTCAGTGTGAGACCAGGTGCCCGGGGAGAGTCAGTGTGAGACCAGGTGCCCGGGGAGAGTAAGCGTCTCCTGATTGTATGCAACGCCCCTCGCAACAGCTCCATGAAAACTTGTCAAATTCAGTGATTGTCTCGATGTACATATTGATGTACATATCAGGTAAATATCTCTTGTTTGGTAATGATGATAGTCATTCAATTTCAATCCAGAATGCTACTGATCACTCTGGAAGAGGGATCTGAAATGCTTTTTTTTTAATATCGCGGTGAGTCATTTTTAGAATTATTCTCCAAGGTTCTCGCGTTTAATTATTCACATGGCATAATTAGCGCTGAATCTCACTGTCATAGAACCTTGCTAATAACAGATTGTATGTATTTGTGTTCTTTGCGTCATTTGCATGTAAGGAATACTAATGAAAGGTACTTGTTTGGATTAACAATCTGAAAGCTTTCTTGAAGGATAAAAAGGACAATTTAAATTATAATCGATATCTTCGAGCATAAAAATGAATTGTCTTCCAAACAACATCTAAGGAAAAGGTTTCTTCTATGCGTTATTTTGATGCATGACAATTGGACGCAGAAGTCTATGAAAATAATCTTAATCAGAAAAAATATCATTTCTTGATTTTTTAAAATTTGATTAACTAGAAACAACTATGTTTACCTTTAACTAGAAACAACTTTGTTTACCTACAACTATATGGACTAAATTTGGGTGTATTTTGGAATCTATCATAAAAAAAGTCTTATGTTATCACGCTGTTCACCTCTATATCATCAACACAGCTGACAAAGCATAAAAAATGTTTGCCAACCAGCTACCAAATGATCAGAAATCTTATTAATTTTTGACACATTTAACGCGTTTACATTTATCATTTCTGATATTCCCCATGTCCTTTTAAACTCTTCAAACAACATATAAGAGATATGAACTATGTTAAACTGTTAAACGTCTTCGAATTCGATAGCATAACTTAAGAACAGGTAAATTTGCAGCATGGACCAGACATGCATGTTTCGGGTACTTAACCTTCATCAGTGATCCTCAATCTTAACAATATGATATGGCCAAAGAGTGTGAAAGTTATATTGTCCAAAAACGTAGCAGGGTGGGTGGGAAATGATGCTACAGGACCCACGTTTTAGAAAGTTTAAGAAATTTTGATAACAGAAATTTTCGAATGCGTTCAGGAGGCGATAAACCGACGTTGATCGAACTTGGCTACATGTGTCCTCGGGGACTCCTGGTCCACCAGCAGTGACAGTCTTGTAATTATTGATAATACTAGGTTCCCTGAAGATGTGTTTTGGCTACTTTATCAGAACTTCTGTAATGACTTGAAGTATTGAATTTCTATTTTCTTTGACATAATCTGATCCGTTATTCTAAAACAAAGGGTATAATTTGTTCTTTGTTAGCAGCCTGGTGTAAGTGTACTTATATCTTATTCTGTCTCAAGCTTCACTGAAACATACGACATATCTTATCAAAACCTTATCAAAAGTGATGTCCGAAACTTAATTCATAATAGATAAGCCTATGTAACTTTCAGAATATGCAAATTAACGAAAATGAATTTTAAAAAACAAATAGACACAAAGAAAGAAAGGGACATTTAAAACTTAAGGGCAATTCATTTAAGGGGAAACACCAAAGTACCACTTAGTTCGACTTCGGAAGTAATTTTCTAAGTTTATAGCAGACGTTGTGGTTATTCGGATTAATTGTGCTAAACCTCCCCAGCTTTCTAATAAAGAAGAGTTCATAAAAATTGTACAAAGTAATCAAAATATCTTTCTCGTCGTGATTTGATCAAGAAAAAGGAATCTATATTGTTGCCAAGTCTGCGTCGTAGACGGTAATTTACACATTTCCAGATGGTGCAGTAATTTTCATGATGTTGCAATGATTAGATTAATGATTGAAGTAATGATTGAATAATTGACTGAGTCATTGACTGACTACCATAAGTAGTTTTCTTTAGCTAGCAGTGAAAAATTATTCAATCATTGATGATAATATTTTGATGGCCTAACAACTGCCGTGCAACAAGTGGGTTATTCAACTGCTCCTCGGGCTACGCCCTCGGAGACAGTAGAATAATCCTTAGCTAAAGAAAGGTGCGAAACGGAATCTATAAGAAAAGTGTGAAAAGGAGTCTATAGGAAAGATGCGAAAAGGAGTCTACAATAAAAGGTGTGAAAAGGAGTCTATACGAAAGATGCGAAAAGGAGTCTATAATAAAGGGTGTGAAAAGGAGTCTATACGAAAGATGCGAAAAGGAGTCTATAATAAAAGGTGTGAAAAGGAGTCTATAACAAAGGTGTGAAAAGGAGTCTAAAACAAAGGTGTAAAAAGGAGTCTATAACAAAGGTGTAAAAAGGAGTCTATAGGAAAAATGCGAAAAAGGAGTCTTAGGAAAGATGCGAAAAGGAGTCTATAGGAAAGATGCGAAAAAGGAGTCTATAGGAAAGATGCAGAGAGGAGTCTATACGAAAGGTGCGAAAAGGACATGGTGGAGATGAATACTTTGTTTTATGACAACTACAAAAGTAACATGGTTTTCTAGATGTATCAAAACAGTAAAATCATTTCTACATTACATGCCACATAAATGTTGAAATATTACACGTCTTCAAATTTTTAGCATCATTTAAGAATAGAATGCAGCATGGACCAGACATGCACCTTTCGGGTACTAAACCTTCGTCCGAGATAATCAACCCCAACGATGAAATATGGCTAAAGACTCTGAAAGTTTTGTCCAAAATGTACCGAAAGACGTGGCAGGATGGGTGGGATATGATGCTATATGACCAACGTTTTGTCCAAAAATGTACCGAAAGACGTAGCAGGATGGGTGGGATATGATACTACAGGACCCACTTTTCAGTAATTTCGAGAAAAATTTTGTGAACAGAAATTTTCGAATGCGGTGGAAGAAACTATCAACCGAAAGCAACGCAATTAAGGTATCGATCAGTGAAGGAAAGCCAAACAAAAAAGGCTTTAATTAAGCCGCCATCAGATTCCAAAAATCACAATCAAAAGGCTTACAAATTCTAAAGAAAACCCCAAAAAACAGAACTTCCTCAAGAGAAAAGAAAAATCGGACAAACAGACGGAAACAATAGCACGGCTCCATAGGAACACGACATACAAACAGACGGAGACAATAACACAGCTCCATAGGAACACGACATACAAACAGACGGAGACAATAACATAGCACCATATAAACACGAAGGACAAACAGACGGAGACAATAACACAGCTCCATAGGAACACGACATACAAACAGACGGAGACAATAACACAGCTCCATAGGAACACGACATACAAACAGACGGAGACAATAACACGGCTCCATTGGAACACGAAGGACACCTTTATCTAATCGACCTTGTTCACATGCTGTTATTTTTACATCTAGGACAGCCACTATAACTGAAAATAATACGATCAACTGAAGGAAGGAATCATTAGGTTTTGGAGTTTAGAAGACGAGGTAATTGGGTACAATTTCCGCTTCACGTTGTAAGACCAGTGAATGCATTACTTATTTCCTTAAATCACGGAAGCATTTGAATAATAGACCTTGTGGAAATTCGTGTTATTTTTCTATGATAAAAAATCGGTTTTCCCTATCTGTTCTTATCGGACCTAACGATCTGGAACTATTTTATTTTTATAGAATTGTAAGCTTTTAGTTCATCTGAAACACTGACAATAATCTGGGAATGGATGTTTTTGACAGCAGTCAACAGATGATGTGCTAATTACGTCCGTCTCCCTGTCCGTCTGTCTGCTCGTCATCTCCTTGTCGATCTAATATCCTTGAAGGTAGGATAAACACCAAACAATCAGCCTTTTGATCTCAATACGTACCATCAACAAAGAATTACATTGACAAGTGGAGGAACCTTATAGGTTTTCAATGTTAAATCATCCACAAAGAATTACAATGACAAGTGGAGGAACCTTTTAGGTTTTCAATATTAAACCCTTCCACAAAGAATTACAATGACAAGTGGAAGAGCCTCATAGGTTTTCAATGTTAAACCATCCACAAAGAATTGCATTGACAAGCGGAGGAACCTTATAGGTTTTCAATGTCAACAGACACAGCTTTGACCATAGAGTATGAAACAGACTTTCTAGGACTTACACCATTTAATAAACTACATCATACCGTGTTTACATTCCTCAACTCATGTAATACTGGATCGATTTATTTGAGATTCCCATAGCAAAATATGAAAATGATACTTTTTGTATCATTGACATCGCTTGCATGTCAGGGGCCCTATATAAATACTAATTGCGGTATTGTTAAAGTTGGGATAGATAAGTAGCAAACAACCTCTTCGACGAGAGGGTTTCTCATATATGAACCCCACTAAATGTTTCAAGCCTTGAATATTTATTTGCTGCTGTTTGCTCCTTAGTTACGGCAGTAAAACGAGAACATACCAGGCTTTGACGTTGCTAACGTCTCATTTCGTCCTATATTCACAAAATTATAGATTACATTAGAAAGGGAATAACTAAATACTAACGTTATGTTTGTGGACGGTAAATGCTGATTTTACGGTGCAAACATCCGTTTTTTTTTCTGGCTCCGCTAACGCGTCGCCAGAAAAACTCAGTTTGCCAACGTAAAATCAGCATTTACCGTCCACAAACATAACGTCAGAAGCTAATTATTTCCTAAACATGCATTCTTTTTTATCCATTTTTACCATTTTCGAAGTATTACAATCCTCGTTTACGAACTGCTCATTGGCATTTAGGCCCCCTGCATGTTTTCAACATAATTAAAGCTCTATATTTTGTGATTCGAATGTTTGAAAAGCTTCATCCTTAATCCAGGACACGGAAATCACTGACAGTGCGTCATTTGTAATATCTAATGTCCTTAAATTATACTAATCATGAATTTTTCATATCTTTTTCAAAATCATGTAACTGAAAGTATCCATTTTCTTCTTAAAATAGTAGGGTAACTATGTTCTTAATAACAACATTTACACAAACATGGCTTAATGAGTCGAAAGGAAAACCGGTTCCTTAAGTACATTTGCATTTTCTCTGAAAGAGATAAATTACCACTTTCAGAAATAAAGAAACCGGATATTATTGGAAAACTTAGGGTAAGACTAGTAATTGATAGGCACGTTATGACGATCCTGTCAGTTTCCTGGCGGCTGATTGAAGATTTGTGTCATCAGACTCGGTGGTTTATCATAGTTGTTTCACTGATTGTATATAATCAAGTATGAATTCCCTCACCCTGTCTAAGTCAGTTGACCTAAATGCATTTATTCAGGAAGGTCGAAATAGCTAAAGAGTGTCGATGAATTATTATCTTATATGGAAACCCTGAACCGACATGCGTTTTGCTCTTTGTTTTTGGGTCAACTCCTTGCAAGGAGAAGAGACACCACTTTTGTGAAATTCAGACAATCAGTTGTACTGATACTCAGATAACCAAGACTTCTGCACTGCAGAGACACCCCTCCCTCCTTTTTTAAGTCAAGTTCAGAAATAAAAAAAAAATAACCAAAGTGTGAAAGAAGTGATTAACGGACACATACTTTCTCTTTTAAATTAATTGTCAGTTTATTTATATTCATTGTACATAAGCCGGATGCCTGCTGACAGTCTTTTAATGTACAAGGAAAGTTGAGCGTATCACAAAACTTAAAGAGCAATGAGCAAAAACACATT
This sequence comes from Pinctada fucata, assembly GCA_028142955.1. Taxonomy (NCBI): domain Eukaryota; kingdom Metazoa; phylum Mollusca; class Bivalvia; order Pterioida; family Pteriidae; genus Pinctada; species Pinctada fucata. Next base: position 14,588,620 of record AP027105.1, read on the forward strand.
ATTCTGTTGTATTATGTCATTTTCACGCCTAAATATGTGATAGGTCAATTATCAATGACGTACAGACTGGCTATCTCTGGAACCCAGTACTCGATAAAATTCATTCGAGAAAAAACGCAAAGTGCAAAACGTATGTTAGTTTAGGGTTTCCATGTTCTAACTTAATTTCTGAGATAAGTATATTGCAGACTTAATTAAATTTTAATGAAGAGATTTTCAAATCCTAGCTTGAGGAACTTAACATGTATAACATGTTTCTTCAAACACAATAACAAACCAATGCATCATTTTTTTCCATTCTAAAGATCTAATTTCTAACGAAGCAGCATTCTCGAAAGTAAGCACAATTATATTCATGATGATTAAAATTAGATTGTCATCCATATTTTGGTTGTGTTTGACGTTAAAGTCTTTTTTTTTTTAGATCTTGTGCGTGTTGTCTTCCTTTAGTCATCGATTAAAATAGTTCAGGTTTTCTCTACTACAGGTATTAACAATTTTCCTCATTAACAATTTTTCTTCATTTGGACCTTGAAGAAAAATATATAACTCGATTTTCCATTACATTTCTACACCAAGAGAAATGAGAATTTGTCAGACGAGATACAGAAAATTCATATAGAATAGTAATTATAATATTTTTTACAGAGAGAAAAAACCTATAATTTATACTTGTTTTCTACTATCAATGACAAATCTGACAAAATATATCATTTACTTAATAACACCATCTACCACATTATCCGACAGGGTCATTAGAATGAAGCTATCAATTACAGGTCAAAAGATTGCAAAACTATCATATTTATTTCTAAAAAAAAAAATTCAAATTGCTATGAAGATACCGAAGGTTTGAAGCAACAAATCCTCCCATCTGTGCATCTTCACTACTAGATGATAATACGGAAGTGTTCCAACTCTATACCTTCTTTAAGAAAAATTCAAACCAATTTATTATGCACCAGAATTGCCAAAATTCATTTCATTAGAGCCCTCTGGTTATATTTTTTTAATTTAAATTTGTGCATTAACTTTACAGAGAGTGCACAGCTCCTCTCCTGATGAGTATATTACATATCTATTATTATAGTCAGATTTTCAACCCAACTAACAAGCTACTCTTTACTTCCGAATTCCTTCTACAAACTAAATGCGTATTCTATATTTTTGTTTCGAATTGTGTACAAAATGACACTACCATATACAAAACCCTGAGGAACTGGCTGAAATGAAAGAGCTCTTGTTTGTAGAGGCCTCAAGTATGTACACCATTCATACCAAAATTTCATCAAAATCATCCGTCTTTTGACATCTAAAATACGAAGATTTAACTGACAAACAACAGACAAAGGTCAATTCATTCTTGATTTGAGCAAGTGGAAACAAGACTACTTAGGATAATGTTCAGGGAAACCATCTGTTGCAGGACTTTTGTCTCCAACACCAATGAAAGGAAACATGATCTTCATTTTTGGGCTCCAAAATATGCATCAAATCTAAATGGAATGAAGTTTGACTCTTTATACATTCGTTCATGTAATTCTCAAATTTGTTGTCAATAAACAGTGTAGTAACTATTCTTTACCTAGATTTTATACACAATACATGTACATCCATCAGCACATCATGTCACAATTTTTTTTTTATTGTGATTAAACGTGTACTTGATGAGCCCAGATGCATTGTCATGTTTTCTATGAATATTGCTGTATTTTTGTGATGCCCAGTGACTGGCTGTCTGACTTCCACTAACCGTCACTGATATAATAATTACCTATTGAGTCTTTGGGGAATACAGAGTTTTTTCCCTTACCAATGATATCTGACGTAAAACCATTGTGACATCGTGAAAATGGTATGGTAACGTCGATTTTATGTCATTTCCCAGACTTTAAGGACTGTTTCCATAGAATTTGATGATGTCATTATCAGTCTACGTCAGATACCGTCTCAAATGGGAAGTAACTCTGGTTTTCGAAAATAGCGAATGGGCAACAGAATGATTGCATTTGCAAATAGTTAGCAATGGAATTTGCAAAGGCATTCATGATTCTTTATCAGCTTCAGATATCCTTCAAACATAAGCTCTAAAGCAATACAATCTATCAACCATCAAACAACAGGATTCTTGAATTTTTCAGAACATGGCTGACATCTAGGATCCGTCCTTTATTAGGGATACAACCCTAATAAAGTAATTCTAAATGACAGGTCAAGAAGGACTGACATCCATGTACATATATACAGCTCACAACAGTATGGGGGCATCAAAGTAAATAATAACAGAAAAACGTTAAATTTGAATCAAATTTATATCATGGAATATTTTCTTAGAAAAAACAGCTTCTTTAACAAGATATGTAAAGGATATATAAACAGCACCTTAATTATTATGTAATAAGAGGTTAAAGCATCAGTTCATTAACATATTCAGCACTACAAGCTTGTCATAGACAAGTACATTTAACAACAATGAATACTGTGTGTAAACTAACGAAACACAGAGGGACTTTCTGCAAATGGACAACCATCACAATTTATGTTAAAAACAAATATTTACATTTTAGTATGCTTATACCACAGTGAAACAATGTATTAGTACAATTCTCTAAGATAGGTAAATACATAAAAAGATAGGTAAAAAGATTCAAAACATTATGCATTGTATATATCTAAATTGCAAAAGTTTAAGAAATAGCACTTTGGTATGGATACATTGTTTATTTTTATGAGCAAATGTTCAAAATTTAAAAATAAAATCTGTAATAAAATGAAAATGATTGTCATTATTATGCTGTATAGTAGACATCTACAGGGCTCTGGTCACGTCTAGACCTGTTACGGGTGGGGACTGCCTCTACAAAGTATTCCCCAGGGTCAGGGTACTGGGCGGGGCCATAGACATAAGCCTCATTCTGGAAGGCAACACGAGGTTGGCCGTACTTTTCCGAGTATGGAACTTCAATGGACGATCCTGAGCCTGAAGATTTGGATCCATACAACGCTTCTTTCTTTCTTGCCGTCGTAGTTCTGAAATAAATGTTGGCTCGTATATAAAACCATTCTATATACAGTCAATCAAACATAATGTAATCAAAGATTACACAGCTCACCTCATGGCAGCATTTTATCATGGCAGCAAACAGAAAGAAGTCAAAGATTACACAGTTTTGAATTTGAAAATCTGTTCTACTGAAAACCAACAAAAATGCTACCACACAAATACAAAATAGCAAAGGGAAGTAGAGCATTTCATTTCCTGACCCAAATTCTGCATGAATGGATGTACTCTATTGATACCCAAATCTCCCTAACATATGTACTCAAGCAGAAAATATAGGTCATGACCTTAATTTCAACGTAGATTTGTGATCTACTCATAAAGGTGCATCATATGTGCAAGTTTGGAAATCCTTGAACTTATAATAGAGAAATAAAACTTCTTAACGTTGAAACCCAAATCTTCCTAACATGTGCACTCAAGCGGAAAATATAGGTCATGACCAACATTTGGATGCAGATTTTTGATCTACTCTTAATATGGATTCTATGTAAAAACCTAAAAAATCAGACATGTTTGGCTACGACATGTCTCAGATTTTGGATATTTTTTGTGTATAAGGTAAATATGATGTCCTAAGAACGAATTGACCTTCCATTTTTTTCTCCGACATTCCGTTGCCATGGTAACCAAGGTTTTGTATAAAAACACCTTTAAACAAGGCATTTTTATGCATCCCGTTACCATGGAAACAAATGTTGAATGTATATGTAATTTTCCGAAAAGATTATTTAAATCCTCTTAAGTTGAAACAATTTGATTTTTCGAAGCTCCTACTTTCTGTGTGTCATGTAAATTTCCTTCAATTTCAAGAAAAATTGCTTATTCAAAATGAGCCATTTTCGGCCAATCTAGGCCTTATTTTACCTATATTTTACTTACTTTTGACAAGAGTAATAATGCAATTGCACAAGATTTGAAATACAGTTGACTATTTCCTGAAGAGTATTATCCTAGGACTTCATGGGAATCGAAGGAAATTTATCTAGAAGTGAGATTTTTCTGTTTACATGCCTTTGAAATAGGTTACCATGGCAACATTTGGTACGAAGGTGTAAATACCTGTCAAAAGTAAAAAGCTAATTTCTACAGATGTATGCCTGCTATCGTTACAAAACTTGGTATGTAGATGTATTAAAGACCATTTGATGCTATCATGACCTTGAAAAAATGTCAAGGTCATTTGCTCAATTTTCAAGGTCATTGAAAAATATTTGCTATTTTCAGGCCAAATTTTGTGGTTTTTCACTAAAAAGAGACACGATTAACAGTAAACAGTATGGAACCTTCGCAAAACAATCAATTATCGGTAAAAGTATGATAAACGTTTTATTTGTTGGGATGAGTATCACATTTATCAAAGTCCAATGAAGACCCCAAAAAATGTCACATATTTTACGAGAAAATTTTAGAAAATCTCAATTTTATGCTCTTTAAAATGTATGTCATACATAGAAGTGAAATACAATTTAACAAAATTGTGATGAATTCTACTTCTTTTGATCGGTTGTTCAACTGTAAATATTTAAAATCAAAATATCTAATGAAATAAGTTAGAGAAACCAATTTAAATTAATTGGAAATCCTGATTTTTGTCTTAATTTTAGTCTAAAGTTAGAGATGACCTTGAGATTTGGACAGATGACCTTGAAATGATTTGAAGGTCAATTGATAATGATAAATATAATTTGTATACAGGTATGCTATTTCATAATCATAGGACTCAAACATAAGGAAAAACAACGTTTTTAAATATGCGGTATATGGTAATATGGATTCCAAGTTGCTATAGCAACGGATTTTGATTGGCATTCATGACAAAATGGTGAGTTTCACCATAAATTTTATTTCTTGATCTTTTCCAGCTATAGACATTTATTTTGGCAAGGTGATGTTAAATACCCATAACGTTCACCAAATAATGGTTTTCAACCTTCAAAATAATCGAAAACAGGCCAAAAATGACCCTAAAATTAGACCTTATTTTTGCTAAATTTTCACATAATTTGACTGAATATCAACAACTACCTGATAACCCCCTCCCCCGAAAAATTTATTCTTGTTAGAGTTGAACTTACAAAGAAAAGTTTTTGTGTTCATAAAGTAAATTTTGACCATGGTTTCCATGGCAACAGAATGCCACAATATGTCTTATCTCTCATATTTATGGGGGTGTCAAATAGATTGACCCCGTTACCATGGCAACCGTTGTTCAAATATAACAATATGGTTTGTTTTCATTGTTTTTTACATTAAGTATGATAATTACAGAAAGTTTCATCAAAATCCATGACATGCCGTGGCCAGCTGTTTTAGGTTTTTACAGAGAATCCATATTAAAGAAACATCATCTGTGCAAGTTTGGACTTCCTAGCACTTATAATAGAGAAATAAAACTTCTTAACATTGATACCCAAATCTTCCTAACATGTGCACTCAAGCAGAATGTAGGTCATGACCTACATTTGAATGTAGATTTGTGATGTACTCTTAAAGATGCATCATCTGTGCAAGTTTGGCCTTCCTAGCACTTATAATAGAGAAATAAAACTTCTTAACATTGATACCCAAATCGTCTTAACATGTGCACTCAAGCAGAATGTAGGTCATGACCAACATTTGGATGTAGATTTGTGATCTACTCTTAAAGACACATCATCTGTGCAAGTTTGGCCTTCCTAGCACTTATAATAGAGAAATAAAACTTCTTAACATTCTAGTGCTGACGCCTACACAGACATGGACGACAAGGTGATAGCATAAGCTCCTCTCACTTCGTGAGGTTAGCTTAAAATAATCCATTTTTTAGATTTGTTTCAAAGAAGTTACTTTTTATTTTACTTGTGATAATTCCTCCAAAAGAAGCTAAGTATTCTACACTCTGTACTCCTTCATTCTTGATTATCAAAGAATTTTATTACCTTTGGTTTTTATTGAACAATATAGTTATTATATTAATAAGATTTCTACATGAATACAACTGGATTATTTTCCAATTAAAATACCCTTATTCACAATAGCAAAACAAATAATGAATATTACAATAATATAAGGAATAAAAAACCGCTAAAGACGGTATGGCCGGATTGCAAAGTAAGTTTTTGTCACTAACTGGGTCAAGGTCAATAGGTCAAATAATACAGCATAAATTGAAAGGTTTTGTCAGAGGCAACCTACATGTATAAAATAAAACACCGCTAAAGACGGTATGGCCGGATTGCAAAGTAAGTTTTTGTCACCAACTGGGTCAAGGTCACTAAGTCAAATATTACAGCATACATTGAGAGGTCTTGTCAGAGGCAACCTTCATGTATAATATAAAGTTTCTACTGTATACAGTTCCTTAGATTTTGCTTAAACCAGAACTTTAACCCAAGTCTTTAACTAGGTCAAAGTCCAAGGTCATGGTCACTGGGTCCAATGTTACGGCATAAATTGAAAGGTCTCATCATGGGCAACCTACATGTATAATACAAAGTTTCTACTGCATACAGTTCCTTAAATTTTGCTTAAACCAGAAACTTTAACCAAAATCTTTAACTAGGTCAAAGTCCAAGGTCAAAGTCACTAGGTCCAATGTTACGGCATAAATTGAAAGATCTCGTCATGGGCAACATACATGTATAATATAAAGTTTCTACTGCATACAGTTCCATAGATTTTGCTTAAACCAGGAAATTTAACCAAAATCTTTAACTAGGTCAAAGTCCAAGGTCAAGGTCACTGGGTCAAATGTTACGGCATAAATTGAAAGGTCTTGTCATGGGCAACCTTCATGTATAATATAAAGTTTCTACTGCATACAGTTCCATAGATTTTGCTTAAACCAGGAACTTTAACCAAAATCTTTAACTAGGTCAAAGTCCAAGGTCAAGGTCACTAGGTCAAATGTTAAGGCATAAATTGAAAGGTCTTGTCATGGGCAACCTTCATGTATAATATAAAGTTTCTACTGCATATAGTTCCTTAGATTTTGCCTCAACCAGAAACTTTAACCAAAATGTTGACGGCAGACGGACAGACGGACAGACAGACAGACGGACATCATCAATCTATAGACCGGAATTGCTTTGCAATCCGGCCAATAAAGTTTCTACTGCATACACTTCCATAGATTTTGCTTAAACCAGGAACTTTAACCAAAATCCTTAACTAGGTCAAGTCCAAGGTCAAGGTCACTAGGTCCAATGTTACGGCATAAATTGAAAGGTCTCATCATGGGCAACCTAAATGTATAATATAAGGTTTCTACTGCATACAGTTCCTTAGATTTTGCTTTAACCAAAAACTTTAACCAAAATCTTTAACTAGGTCAAAGTCCAAGGTCAAGGTCACTAGGTCCAATGTTACGGCATAAATTGAAAGGTCTCATCATGGGCAACCTATATGTATAATATAAGGTTTCTACTGCATACAGTTCCTTAGATTTTGCTTAAACCAGAAACTTTAACCAAAATCTTTAACTAGGTCAAAGTCCAAGGTCAAGGTCACTAGGTCAAATGTTACGGCATAAATTGAAAGATCTCGTCATGGGCAACATACATGTATAATATAAAGTTTCTACTGCATACAGTTCCATAGATTTTGCTTAAACCACGAAATTTAACCAAAATCTTTAACTAGGTCAAAGTCCAAGGTCAAGGTCACTGGGTCAAATGTTACAGCATAAATTGAAAGGTCTTGTCATGGGCAACCTTCATGTATAATATAAAGTTTCTACTGCATACAGTTCCATAGATTTTGCTTAAACCAGGAACTTTAACCAAAATCTTTAACTAGGTCAAAGTCCAAGGTCAAGGTCACTAGGTCAAATGTTAAGGCATAAATTGAAAGGTCTTGTCATGGGCAACCTTCATGTATAATATAAAGTTTCTACTGCATATAGTTCCTTAGATTTTGCCTCAACCAGAAACTTTAACCAAAATGTTGACGGCAGACGGACAGACGGACAGACAGACAGACGGACATCATCAATCTATAGACCGGAATTGCTTTGCAATCCGGCCAATAAAGTTTCTACTGCATACACTTCCATAGATTTTGCTTAAACCAGGAACTTTAACCAAAATCCTTAACTAGGTCAAGTCCAAGGTCAAGGTCACTAGGTCAAATGTTACGGCATAAATTGAAAGGTCTTGTCATGGGCAAGCTTCATGTATAATATAAAGTTTCTACTGCATATAGTTACTTAGATTTTGCCTCAACCAGAAACTTTAACCAAAATCTTGAACTAGGTCAAAGTCCAAGGTCAAGGTCACTAGGTCAAAAGTTATGGCATAAATTGAAAGGTCTTCTCATGGGCATGCTTCATGTATAATATAAAGTTTCTACTGCATATAGTTCCTTAGATTTTGCCTCAACCAGAAACCTTAACCAAAATGTTGACGGCAGACGGACGGACGGACGGACATCGTCAATCTATAGACCGGAATTGCTTTGCAATCCGGCCAAAAATTCTGATAACTTGCCTAAATGAATAAAGGATGACCAGATGACTGGTAGGAACTTTTTGTGCCCTTCTTCACTGGCCGGATTGCAAAGCAATTCCGGTCTATAGATTGTCCGTCTGTCATCAACATTTTGGTTAAAGTTTCTGGTCGAGGCAAAATCTAAGGAACTATATGCAGTAGAAACTTTATATTATACATGAAGGTTGCCCATGATGAGACCTTTCAATTTATGCCGTAACATTTGACCTAGTGACCTTGACCTTGGACTTTGACCCAGTTAAAGATTTTGGTTAAAGTTTCTGGTTTAAGCAAAATCTAAGGAACTGTATGCAGTAGAAACCTTATATTATACATTTAGGTTGCCCATGATGAGACCTTTCAATTTATGCCGTAACATTGGACCTAGTGACCTTGACCTTGGACTTTGACCTAATTAAAGATTTTGGTTAAAGTTTCTGGTTTAAGCAAAATCTAAGGAACTGTATGCAGTAGAAACCTTGTATTATACATTTAGGTTGCCCATGATGAGACCTTTCAATTTATGCTGTAACATTGGACCTAGTGACTTTGACCTGGGACTTTGACCTAGTTAAAGATTTTGGTTAAAGTTTCTGGTTTAAGCAAAATCTCAGGAACTGTATGCAGTAGAAACTTTATATTATACATGTAGGTTGCCCATGATGAGACCTTTCAATTTATGCAGTAACATTTGACCCAGTGACCTTGACCTTGAACTTTGACCTAGTTAAAGATTTTGGGTCAAGTTCTTGGTTTATGCAAAATCTAAGGAACTGTATGCAGTAGAAACCTTATATTATACATTTAGGTTGCCCATGACGAGACTTTCAATTTATGCTGTAACATTGGACCTAGGGACCTTGACCTTGGACTTTGACCTAGTTAAAGACTTTGGTTAAAGTTCCTGGTTTAAGCAAAATCTAAGGAACTGTATACAGTAGAAACTTTTTTTTTTTTATTATACATGTAGGTTGCCTCTGACAAGACCTCTCAATGTATGCTGTAATATTTGACTTAGTGACCTTGACCCAGTTGGTGACAAAAACTTACTTCGCAATCCGGCCATACCGTCTTTAGCAGTGTTTTATTTTAATGTCATAATGAAATTGTATCTTTAATAGTCTCTTCATAATGTAAAACAAGGCCAAAATAAGTCACCTTGGACAGTTTGACCTAATAAACAAAAAAGCCCAATTAAGCAATATTCTTTACCTTTTCTTATACAACAAGATGACAACAACTAGTACAATGATGACGATGAAAAGTACTCCAGCGATGGCACCTGTAACGGCTACAGGTGTTGTGGTGTCGGTGCTAGCAGCCTGGTCTCCCACCCTCTCCACGGCTGGTCCTGATTGGTCCACAGTCGTGGTGGATGGAGAGGTGGTGGTTGTGGTGGAGGTCGTGGTGGTGGTGGCAGTACCAGTGGTTGTGGAAGGTGCAGGGGTGGTGGGACAGTATGAAGCTATAAATAGATGAATGAGATTGATGAAAACTTCTCTTGTACAAATTTATTTTGAAGATAAAGACTTCTCTTTTCAACTTTTAAATTATTCACCTAAGATGCTGGTATATCAACCACCTACTTACCTATTTTGCGTGTCCAGGCGGTCTGGTTAGTGACTGGATCACAGAAGTCACATGGGTTATCATTACTGACACCTCCGACAGTGTAACATACATTGTCTATCACACAGGCAGTATCCTAAAAATAATCATTATATACATGTATAAATTGGTTTGAATAAAACTGTATGGAATAAATCAGTCATCAGTATTAACAGAAATTTGATTATTCTTTATAAATGTTATACTAAATGTTTTGTTTACAACTTTACGATATAAATAAGGCAAAGATTGCCATGGGAGTTTGAATATACAAGTAGAAAATTGATGCAATCATAATTATGAATTACATATATATGTAGTTACATAACGCCATACATGTTTATACATATATACACAAACCTACCACTATTTGGCATGTAGATGTGGCACTATCACATGTGAAGCAATTCTCGTTATATCCTATGAACATCCTTTGATCGCTCTCATTTCTGCCGTTATTACTGACAGATACAAGGGCAGCGTGTGTAGTAGAAGACGTTAAAGCTGACACGGGGATCGTACACGCCACGTTGCCTTCAGAGATGAATTCTGCTGCGGCAACTCTTGTCACTCCATTCTTGCGCCAGCTGCTTTCACCAATCTGTAATAGAATGCATATATACAACTTCAAAATGGTTGTTTCTTCATTGTACAAAGTCTTCAATTTTTCTTTTCTAGTATCCACTTAAAACTTACAGAAACTTTTTCCATGTTTCAAAGATTTTGTAGCTGTCAACTAAACTAATAGAACATGTAATTTATTTCCAAGCAAATGTTGCTCATGTATATCAAAAATTCAATGACCTGGAATTTTTCAGCTTTGTACAATTTCAATATAATAAAAACCATTCAACATGTTCTATGTTTTAGAATGAGCATATTAAATCTGCATTCATGACTCATATTTTTTTGAATGAGCATATTATAATCTGCATTCATGACTCGTATTTTTTGGAATGAGCATATTAAATCTGCATTCATGACTCATATTTTTTGGAATGAGCATATCAAATCTGCATTCATGACTCATATTTTTTGGAATGAGCATATTATATCTGCATTCATGACTTGTATCTTTTGGAATGAGCATATTCAATCTGCATTTATGACATTTATTTTTTGAAATGAGCATATTAAATCTGCATTCATGATTCATATTTTTTGGAATGAACATATTCAATCCGCATTTATGACTCATATCTTTTGGAATGAGCATGTAAGCAAAATATTGTAAAGTTATACCTCAACAAATTCCATGTGGCACATGGCAGACTCAACAAAATTTTCGCCGAAAATTGGGATTGTATCACAAGGTGAATTGGCATCCACCTGACACAGTCCGTCTTCTGCTATACTTTCTATGGTAGGTGGAGTGTCTAACGTTAAGGAACAGTCTACTCCGATAAAGCCTTGGAAACAAGTACAGGCAGCTACAACGACAAAATACGAAAGTTGCATTACGTCAAGAAAATTGCAATTCATTGAACAATCAGTAAAACAGATTTATTTCAAATTTAGATATTTTTTGTCTTGTCCCAATATGACGATCAACAAAAGAACCAGTCGTCAGAAAATATGGTCCCAATTCTTCTTGTTAAGCATAATTATACTGAAATTACTAAGTATATCAGCAGGTTCTATACGTACATGTATTCATAAGTGACTCCTTCCTTACAACAGCAGGGTCAATACCTATTCTTAACTGACTCCTTACACACAACATGAAGAAAAGCATGCAAGATATTTCACTGTTTCCCAATATTAAAATACGAAAACCTTTTTTCTTTCTACAATGTTTCACTCATTCTCTATGTCAAATACACTTAATTTTGCTTTTCCAGTCGGAGAAGCTTGTTGCAAACTGTTTTGCACGCAGGTATGTATATTCTGAAACAAAACAAAAGCCTGTATATAATATAAGTTTATCCAGTCCCTTACCGTTCTGACACACTCCATTATTGCTACAGTCATTCTCACATATCAAGGTCTCAATATTTGTGGCTATGGCTTCCCCAGCAGGGTCCGTCTGGTAAACAGGGTCACGATTCAAGGCGTTCTCACATTGTGATTTGATACCATCTATAGTGGCACTGACCCATGTTATATTGTCAGATAGCTAAGAAAAGATAATAATTTATACTAAAAGATAGTGATGAGCAATCGGACAAATTTTACTATCCATTATCGGGACACTTTCTGAAACTAACTTTCGATTGATTATCATACACTGCAAATTTTCAAAAATCATGTTGAACTTCAAAACTTGTGAAATACCATTGAGGCTGCAACATTTTAAAAATAAACAATAACATACACCGCAAATGCATCGAAATACAATTTTAAAAGTACAACCAACAATCTAATTTGTTTTTCTTGACCATTGTCATTTTGTCCACTTTGCTCGATGTCATTTTAATTGCTTTTTATGAAGCAATTTTGATCGTAGTAATTCTTTCACCTCTGAGCGACAATCGATTGTCAATTTTACCATCGATTATCGAAGGGATTTCAACGATCGACTATCGAAAGCCGGCGACTATCATCACACCACTACTACAGGATGTTTTTTTTTCTTGGAAAAATATAAAAATAATTTTTGATAATAAACCATCCAATGGCAATAATATCTGCGGCTTTTAGAGCATCCATACTTTCCTATGTACTTCAAGTTGTGACTTTGACCTTAAAAACCAACTTGTCATCTGACATCATAAAACAAAGTGAGAAACATAACAACTGTAAACTCTTGTTTTTAACTTGTCTACAAGTTATATGGACAATGGTGGCATTATGTCCACTTACCCTTGACATTTAATGTCTTTCCTTTTTAATAAATAATTTAACATTTAGGATTCTATTTCCAAAACAATTTCTTTGTGAAAATAAAACACCGCTAAAGACGGTATGGCCGGATTGCAAAGTAAGTTTTTGTCACTAACTGGGTCAAGGTCAATAGGTCAAATAATACAGCATAAATTGAAAGGCTTTGTCAGAGGTAACCTACATGTATAAAATAAAGTTTCTACTGCATACAGTTCCATAGATTTTGCTTAAACTAGAACCTTTAACCAAAATCCTTAACTAGGTCAAAGTCCAAGGTCAAGGTCACTAGGTCAAATGTTACAGCATAAATTGAAAGGTCTTGTCATGGGCGAGCTTCATTAATAATATAAAGTTTCTACTGCATACAATACCATAGATTTTGCTTAAACCAGGAACTTTAACCAAAATCTTTGAGTAGGTCAAAGTCGAAGGTCAAGGTCACTAGGTCAAATGTTACGGCATAAATTGAAAGGTCTTGTCATGGGCAAGATTCATGTATAATATAAAGTTTCTACTGCACATAGTTACTTAGATTTTGCCTCAACCAGAAACTTTAACCAAAATTTTTAACTAGATCAAAGTCCAAGGTCAAGGTCACTAGGTCAAATGTTACAGCATAAATTGAAAGGTCTTGTCATGGGCAAGCTTCATGTATAATATAAAGTTTCTACTGCATATAGTTACTTAGATTTTGCCTCAACCAGAAACTTTAACCAAAATCTTTAACTAGGTCAAAGTCCAAGGTCAAGGTCACTAGGTCAAATGTTATGGCATAAATTGAAAGGTCTTGTCATGGGCAAGCTTCATGTATAATATAAAGTTTCTACTGCATAGTTACTTAGATTTTGCCTCAACCAGAAACTTTAACCAAAATCTTTAACTAGGTCAAAGTCCAAGGTCAAGGTCACTAGGTCAAATGTTACGGCATAAATTGAAAGGTCTTGTCATGGGAAACCTTCATGTATAATATAAAGTTTCTACTGCATACATGTTGCATAGTTACTTAGATTTTGCCTCAACCAGAAACTTTAACCAAAATGTTGATGACAGACGGACGGACATCATCAATCTATAGACCGGAATTGATTTGCAATCCGGCCAAAAAAAAGTAACAACGGCTCATGACATCAACCTTGATGAAATTATACTATTTTATTTCTGACGATTATGATGACCATAACTTGAAAGAGTCAGTTGCATCATAACATTTATGGTTCTATAGGAAAGAAATCTCAGGCAACAGTGCAAAGCAAGTATTACCGACCCAAAAAATAAAACTTGTGCTTGTACTGCAATTACACTGCAAAAGAAATAAAGTGCCTTATTTGCAAAAAACAGTTTATACTTTGTAAAATATACTCTCCCTTGACAAGCAAAAATGTACCCTCCCTTGCTTACCATGCGCCGATAAATGTGCAAACCCTTGCCCATCGCGCGTGCATCCTGTGCCCTCTTTTGCCCATCGCACAAAGAAGTGCCCTACCTGGTGCCCTGCCCTTCTTGTTTTCTAGCTGGAACACTGTATATACATGTGAAATATGAAAGCCCTACTACTAACTATTCCAACATTTTAAAAGTCTGACTGAAAAACAGAGCAAGGGCTAAAATAGGATCCATTGAAAATTAGCTGGGAGATTAAATAAAACTAAAAGTGACTTATTTGTTCTATGAGAATTGAAACATTATTCCTATTTCTTGCTGTTTTATTTTTCCATTACTTACCTGTATATCGTCTATACAGTCTTCGACCTGCTCTATAAAATCTTCCCCAGTGACTTGTTGACACTGTTGTGCCAATTCTGATCCCTTTATCTCCTCGTTACAAAATGCTGTGGCATTATCCAGAGTCCATCCACTATCTGTAGGCCATGTTGGTTCCTGAAGTGACCATACAAAGAGAAAATTGTTTCTTGACCATGCACACAAAGAGTCTCTATGTAAAAGCTTTAGGATTCCTGACCAAAACAAGGCTTACAAAGTATGTAAAAGCAATCTACATGTAAGTGTGGTTATAAGATGAAATGATTTTTTTACACTTCATCATTGAAAGTTTATAGGTAAGCTGGTCTGAAAAACTAAGTAATACCTCAGTAATAAGGGAGTATGCCCAAATCAGGTTGATAAAATTGGGGTAAATCATTGCGGAATTTATCGACATGGTATATATCAGTAAAAAGTATAACAATTTGAGGTAAAGCATCGAACACAATCAAGTGTGGGGTCATATAGTAGGACATATATCAGGGCTGATATGTTGTGAGCCTCCTATTGAAGAATTTGAATTTTATCAGACATTTTGTTTTATTTTTTCTGCATAATCCCCTTCAGTATCTATACACTTTTGCCACTGGTGTTTAAGGGCCTCAATACCACTTTTAAAGAACTTATCTTGACTGCTCAGAAAGCCACCCACTGCAAGTAAGACGTCATCATCGGACTGAAAGTGGGTGCCAGAAATAGCTGCTTTCAGTTTTGGGAATAGATGAAAGTCTGATAGAGCAAGATCAGGTGAATAACACAGATGCTCAATTAAATCAAAGCCATGATCATGAATGACAGCCATGGCAGCCACAAACTTGTGAACAGGAGCATTGTCCTGATGAACTGATGAAACAACACACCTTTAACTAGTGAGCTTTCTGCAGCACTGAAGTTTAATATTTTCCCGTAACTGTGTCAGAAGAGAAGCATAGTATGTGCCATTGATTGTTTGCCCTTTTTGGAGATAATCTATCAGCAGGATACCCTCTGCATCCCAGAAAACCGAGGCTCACAACATATCAATCATCCCTCGTATGTACCAAATATTGTGGTGAACAAATTGTTCAAGTCAGTTTAGGTCTCAGCATTTTTTTTTTTTTTTTGCAACACTTTTGCAAAAGAGATAAACACTTTATTTCATATTACGGATTCTTTGTATGGGTTTATATGTAGTATAGCTTCCCTAAATTTTACACTGGTCTCTCTCATGTCATAGTGCTTTAACATAAAATGCCATTTCATTTTTGAAGTAACAGCTCGAATAGATATTTTATGAAAACACGACTTACTGGAGGGACATAAGTCTCATTAACTCCTGCGGCAGCTAAGGGTTCAGTCACAGTATCCACTGCCTGTCTCCTCCTTCTTCTCCTACTTGTGCTACTCCTCCTCCGGGATAAGTCAATGGCATCCTTCAGTAATATCGACGTAACGTCTTTACCTGAAAATTTATGTTTATTCTCTTATCAAAGTAATGCCTGCAATTAAAAAGCCCAAAAGGGACTGATTGTATTTAAAATGGCAAGTGTTTCAAGTGACTAGCCAGACTTAATATAGTATTTTAAAAAATGTGACAAAATGCTGTGTAGCAAACAAAAATACTTAATACATAATCAGTGTCTTTCATATATACATATAATGAAAATGCTCTGTAAAATCATATAATGATTATGTTACCTTTCCAAAGTCTACAATTCTCTACAAGTGGAAGACTGGTACATCTATCCGATGGGTTGCCAGGGGTAACAGGACAAGAGCAGTAGGTTGTGTCAAGGTCATCGGTGCTTATAGGTAGCCGATTTTCGTACCATCTACTTGAAGTAACTCTGTAAAGAATAACGTGCTACAAACCAGTTATACTTAAAGAGACCAAATAAGAGTTAGAAAAATAGGAATGTTTATACTTGTCATCAGAATGAAAAATCAACTGTTTATAAAAGTATTCAGTATATCATAATACACATACCTCCAAGTAATACTGAAGGGATCTGGTCTCAGTGGCTTTCGACCCCGCTTACGACCTTCAACCAAATATTTGCTATCCACCGCATACAATGTTCCATTTGGCATTGTTAAATCATTCTTAAGATTTAAGTCATATGATCCACACAGACCTAAAGTAATGAAAAAAAAGTGTATGTGAAACATGAATGTCCCCAGTGGCATCTTTGTCAGTAAAATCACTGATTTACTAATAAGTAGTTGAAAGGTCAAGGTCAGGGTCACAAGGTTAAAAATGTTGGTATCGATGGAAAAATCATGTGAAATATCCAAGTCCTATCACTTACCACTCAAAAGTTATGCCCAATATTAAAATTTGGAAAAGTAGGTCAAAGGTCATGAGATCAAAACATTTTTGGCATCGATGGAAAGGTCTTGTCTCTAGAAATACACATGTGAAATATGAAAGCCCTATCACTTACCATTCAAAAGTAATGCCCAATGTTAAAGTTTTTACCATGGACAAACAGACAAGCAGACGGACAAGTCAAAAACTATATGCCCCTGAATCTTTGATTCCGGGGGCGTAAAAAACACAAGTAAGTATAAGTTAAATAATGTATAATCTATCATGACGTTTCGAAATGGACAGGTAATCTCTTCCACGTGTTAAAGATTTGCAATTCATGACGAGGCTTGCAGAGTAGTGATTGTTGCAAATCTTTTGCCTGAGGATGAAATTCTGAGGATGAAATTCCCGTGTCTCTGTTACAATCTTAAAGTTGGATTATTTTTATCACTCAGATAATGTAAATCACCAATACAATGAAGATTTTACTTCAAAACTGACACAGCATGTGTAACAAGCGAACAATTACACTTTACGATGCCATAATATCTTTTCTCTCACCCCGGACAGAGATATCTACAGATTTACCCGTTCTGAGACAACTCTGTCTCGCACCCCCGGATGTTTGTCTTGAACCCCCTATTGTGACGTCATATGCGTTACGTAGGTTTATTAGTGTTTGACGTCACATGAAGCAACATTTAACGCAAAACAAGCAATGTTTATATATGAATTATGTGAAAATATATAGGTGAGAGAAAAATAATCAATCACCCCTTTGTACAGGGACAGGGAAATCCCATCCTCGTATCAAAGATTTGCAACGTCCACGACTCAGCAAGCCTCGTCGTGGACTGCAAATCTTTGATACTCGGGTGGGATTTCCCTGTCCCTGTGCAAAGGGGTGATAGATTCTATTAGTCTCACACTCCTATTCCAAAGAAAGGTGGAATTGACCCTTCTGATTGCGGGAAAAAATGCAAAATGTTGTGACGTCACAATTCTTTTACCTTGGACAAACAAGCTTCCAACCTCGGTCAAGCATCGAAATTGCATTGTGACGTGATGGAATTTCTCAAATTTTTCCCGCGTTCGGAAGGGTAAATTTCCTTACCTTTAGGGATTATCAACGTATCATACAAGACAGATTTGTAAGTAAAACAAAATATGAAATAAATCATAAAAACTTATCATTTTGAATACTTTTATATAGAAAGAGATTTTATCAATTGTAAAATAAACTTGTAGGGTAAACATTATGAAACTAACAAAGTTTGATTCAAATCAAGTATTGACTACACTTAGTTTGTCACAACTTTGCATAATTAGAGGAATGATCTATTAGAGTGAAAAGGCACATTTGAAGACTGACGGACAGATGGATGGACAGACAGACCTGTTGTATGATTAAAGTCAGCAGCAGAAGGATACACTCGGACATTTAACAGCTTTTTGTCAGCTTTGATTTCAACAAATGTTCCTGTGGGAAGGACAACCTGAAAGAGTGATATTATTCTATTAGAAGAAATGTACAAATACTTTGATAAATACGGAAAATTCTCTTCAAATTAATTTTATTCCTTGTGACAGCATTAAATTAAAACCAAATTTTTCATAATTACTTGTAGTCATGAAAACGTTAAGGCATTATAATTATCTGTCTTCCTTGCTTTACAATCCTGAATGCCAAAAGTTATAATTCTTGACATATGTTTATCTCGTAGTCAAGCGGCGGTCCCATCTTTTTGCCTTTATATTCTAACCAATTTGACTTCGGATAACTCGAAATCGGTTATCTCGAAATTTCGCTTATCTCGAAGTAATTTCGAAGTCCAAAGTCATTTTCTGCGTGTATTTTATACTCGTTAAGTGGAAGTCCTAATGTTTGTATAAACAAACCAATTAACGTACCAAATAATAGTGAAATTGCATGGTAAACAAACAATTATAGGTACTGGTAATGCAGGTTAACTGATTCGCCGTTGTTTGATCGACTGTGACATCAAAATTAATTAAGGGGGATAACATTTAAAAACCAGAAGTCTCTGACGAGACTGTAGCTCTCCTGGTTGTTTTTTCTAAAACATCATTTTCCTTTCTTTTTTTTTAAACCAAGACCGTAGGGAGCAGGCGCTCTAACAAATTATAAGTAGCATGACAAAACTACATATCCATTATACTGCAACTATAATAGCACTCATATAATTCATAATATCCGAGATTATATAAAAGTATTTCTAAACAGAATGTCACACCCATTTTCCAAGATCCTAGGGGCCAAGGACTGCTAGCTCAAATGAACTACCAATGACACATCAAGACTTGGATAAAAAATTAACTCCCCATCATAAATAGCTTTAAACGAGAAGAGAGCACAACTATATAGGAAAAATTACCACACCCATTTTCAAAGACCCTAGGGGTATAAGGCTAAAACAAAATATCAGGTGCACATCTATGCCACAGACCAATCATTGCAAAAAGAATTAATTCTACATCATTTATAGTGTCAGAGGAGTTGCAAGCACAAGATTACATTTATTTATATAGGAAAAATGACCACACCCATTTCTGAGACCCTAAGGGTCAGGGGCTAAAACATAAAAACAGGTGCACAACTAGACCAGAGACCCATAAAATTGCAATAAGAATTTAGTCAGAGGAGTTGTGAGCACAAGATTACATAGAGTTATATAGGAGAAAATGACCACACCCATTTCTATGACCCTGGGGGTCAGGGGCTCAAACAAAATATCAGCACAACCAGACCACAGACCCATCACATTGCAGAAAGAATTAAGTCTCCATCATTTATAGTGTCAGAGGAGTTGTGAGCACAGATTATATAGAGTTATATAGGAGAAAATGACCACACCCATTTCTAAGACCCTGGGGGTCAGGGGCTCAAACAAAATATCAGGTGCACAATGAGACTACAGACCCATCATATTGCAAAAAGAATTAAGTCTCCATCATTTATAAAGTCAGATGAGTTGCGAACACAAGATTACATAGAGTTATATAGGAGAAAATGACCACACCCATTTCTAAGACCCTGGGGGTCAGGGGGCTCAAACAAAATATCAGGTGCACAACAAGACCACAGACCCATCATATTGCAAAAAGAATGAAGTCTCCATCATTTATAGTGTCAGAGGAGTTGCGAACATAAGGTTACATAGAGTTATATAGGAGAAAATGACCACACCCATTTCTATGACCCTGGGGGTCAGGGGCTCAAAAAAATATCAGGTGTACAACTAGACTACAGACCCATCATATTGCAAAAAGAATTAAGTCTCCATCATTTACAGTGTCAGAGGAGTTGCGAGCACAAGATTACATAGAGTAATATAGGAGAAAATGACCACACCCATTTCTAAGACCCTGGGGGTCAGGGGCTCAAACAAAATATCAGGTGCACAACAAGACCACAGACCCATCATATTGCAAAAAGAATGAAGTCTCCATCATTTATAGTGTCAGAGGAGTTGCGAACATAAGGTTACATAGAGTTATATAGGAGAAAATGACCACACCCATTTCTATGACCCTGGGGGTCAGGGGCTCAAAAAAATATCAGGTGTACAACTAGACTACAGACCCATCATATTGCAAAAAGAATTAAGTCTCCATCATTTACAGTGTCAGAGGAGTTGCGAGCACAAGATTACATAGAGTAATATAGGAGAAAATGACCACACCCATTTCTAAGACCCTGGGGGTCAGGGGCTCAAACAAAATATCAGGTGCACAACAAGACCACAGACCCATCATATTGCAAAAAAAATTAAGTCTCCATCATTTATAGTTTCAGATGAGTTGTCCGGACAAGATTACATAGAATTTAATGACCACGCCCATTTTATAAGACCCTGGGGGTCAGGGACTGAAACTAAATGTCAGGTGCACAACTAGACCATGGACCAAGTAAAATGCAAAAAGAATTAACTTTCTATCTCTAACAATTTCAGAGGAGTTGTCCGGACAAGATTACATAGAATTTAATTACCACACCCATTTTCTAAGACCCTGGGGGTCAGGGACTGAAACTAAATGTCAGGTGCACAACTAGACCATGGACCAAGTAAAATGCAAAAAGAATTAACTTTCTATCTCTAACAGTTTCAGAGGAGTTGTCCGGACAAGATTAAATAGAATTTAATGACCACGCCCATTTTCTAAGACCCTGGGGGTCAAGGAGTGAAACTAAATGTCAGGTGCACAACTAGACCATGGTCCAAGTAAAATGCAAAAAGAATTAACTTTCTATCTCTTACAGTTTAAGAGGAGTTGTCCGGACAAGAATTGTTTACGGACAGACGGACAGACAGACAGACGGACAGACGTACAGACGGGCGGACGCCGGACAAAGGGTGATCGCATAAGCTCGACTGGTCTGAGACCAGTAGAGCTAATAAGATAATATCATTGCGGAAGCAATGATATAGGCATGTTTCATTCATTAAAATTGCATTAATTGTTATGTTGAAATTCTTATGAGAAGCGACGGCTAAAAAAAAAAAAACAAACAAACCAATACAACCCTCCCCCCCCCCAATAAAAAAATAAAATTCGCAAGATTTATTGTAACTGAAATAAAGCAATTTGAGCAACAATGATTATACTGATGAACTACAAAATAATCCATACATAAAATTTCGTACACTAAGTGGAAGATGATTAGACTTGATTGCATGCGAGTAAATTTAAGTGAAGTATGAAGACATGTATACATACGACATTGAAATCTAGCAGACGAAAAAATTAAATAGGGTACGAACAAATGAATTCGTTGTTCTTTGATGACACAATGATCTAAAACTCTTGAAGGTAAACGGCTTATGACAGATTGATAAGACAACCAAACTGGTATTATATCAGGGCCGAGGCGATCGGCGCGGAAAGGGGGGGGGGTGTCACACAACAAATAAAAATACCCGACGTTCTCAATGCGCCTCTTCGTAAAATTTCAGTATTAAGAATACATTTATGACACTTCTAGAATCATTTCTACGTTGTGAAGTAAACATTACATTTTCAGCACGAGTAGCCTTTTAAACTCCGATATCTATTGTATAAAATACAAAAGCAAAACGATTCCTTTAGCCTTATAGGTGGTACAATACATTCCAAAATATACCGTAAATTCGCCTGACATTTATCTCGAACTCCGCTTGTCGAAGTATTTTCAGTGGGCCCATCGACTTCGAGATAACGAGTGTCAGCTATATGTAATTTAGTCTTTTAATTTGGTTGTGTCTAGATGATGCTTGCATGTACATGTACACCTTACAAAGCATTCATTAATCCATAAACAAACTATAGCTTGTATGTATATATCATATATACCTTGAATATCTTTCTCTTGGTGATACTATATACATGCGTTCCAGGCGTGAGATCTCCGTTCTTGTATAATCCCACTTTGACCGTCTTACTGCGGCAACGATCAAACAAGATGAGATCGTTACCAGACTTGATCATTACAGCACAGTTACAGGATGCCCTTTTATTACATGGTTTATACACAGTGCGCACCTAAAAATCAAATACACTTGTACATTATAACTACACATGTATGCATGGAATCAATTGCTTCGTACAAACCTACAAGTACATGTACATAAATATGTAATAAAACATTACTATACACGGTATGGCTAGATTGCAAAGAAATTTTTGTATGTAAATAGTTCAAGAATGCCCATATGTTTGGACTTACATTGTATATTGCTCAAGTTATAACTGAGGTACAATGTGCCTAGTGTATCTTATGACTGAACTTACATGTACATGTATGTGGGTGTTTTTGGATTTGGGTATAAAAGAGATGGAAAATACACATAACTTGTTGATGGTCACTAGGTCAAGGTCACTAGGTTAAAGGTTATAGTATCAAGTTAAAGCTCATATCACAAGGGATCTACATGAGAAATACCAAAGTCCTTTATCTTAGAGACAGATAGATAAAGCCAAAGTTAACTTTAAAAAAAAAATCACAGTCCAAGGTCAAGGTCACTAAGTCAAATGTTATGGCATAAATTGAAAGGTCTTATCATGGGTAACCTACATGAGTTAAAGAAGATCCTGATGATAATCTCAACAGCACTCACAATTGACCCTTCCGATTGCGGGAAAAAAATGCAAAATTTCGTGACGTCACAATGCTTTTACCTCGGACAACAAGCTTCGAACCTCGGTCAAACCTCGAAATTGCATTGTGACATCATTGAATTTCTCAAATTTTTTCCACGTTCAGAAGGGTCAATAGAGCACCAAACTGAGCATCGACGGACCCCTAGCAAGCTAGAGGTGGGACCAGGTACCCGGGAGGAGTAAGCATCCCCTATTGGCTAGCCGCACCCGTCATCGATCCTCATGTATAATATTACGTTTTTCTGCATGCAGTTCTTTTGATTTTGCTCCAACCAGAAACTTAAACCAAAATGTTGATGGCAGATGGATAGACGGACCGATAGAAAGACATTCAGACTGACATTGTCAATCCACAGACCAGAATTGCTTTGCAATCCGGCCAAAAATATAGATCCTGTCCATAAATTCATAAGGACAAATGAAGACAATCTGTATACCGTCTCCGTCGGTGTATTACCCGCTACTTTTTATGGCAATTTGCTAAAAAAATTCTTGAATGCGGTCAATACACTGGTTTAGAATATCGAGACCTTTTTTTCTGAACGGAGAATTCGTCAATAGATCAATTTTGTAAGTATATTTGACTTTAATTCACGCTACCAGTCTGTGCGTAAGTAAACAATCGCGTTACAATAACATTTGTCCAAGTATTTACGGTACCTGGTCATCTAAGGTCAGATCGTACAAGTGCGTGTAAGTTAAATACCTGTATGAGTTTAAACACCTGTCTACCCCGAGGGGTGTTGAACGGAGACAATAGCCTTCACCGGTAGCGGTGCGGTCAAGCATGAAATTGATCTGTCACTTTTGACAGGTGAAGGGGGAAGTAAAATCTTCTCAAATAGGCTTATTCTAACGGTAAATTTCAATGGTCAGTTCAGTTAATTGATACATAATATGGCTGTCAATCCTAATTCTTTCAATCGTACTATGGATTATTTTGTAATCGGTATCTAATTCAAGTCATTACGTTAATATAAATGTTATTAATTTCGGTCCATCAAAACGATATCGGGCCATCAAAGCGATCACGAAAACATCTAGTAATTGCTTCACTATTTATTTTTAATAACGGGTACGTTAATAATTCAACTAATTAAGTTACTTATCTAATTAAACTATTTTTAAAAACGGGTACGTTTATATCTACAATTATAATTACCGAGCGGGCCGTTTCTTTGGTATTTTTAATGTTAATATAGATTAATTTAGGAGAAAACATCGGCGAAATTTCGATTTTTTTAATGCGTATTATTTACTAGATTAGAGTTTTTTCCACGATTTTCAGCGCAATTTTTTGCCTGCGTGATATCTACTCGTGCGGACTTTTTCGGACGATTACGGTAAAGGGATTTTACGGGATATACATATACATGTACATGTATATAGTGTTTTTAACATTCTTTCATGTGACCAAGGTCATAGTCTTAAATACTAATTTTGTGTTTTAGTTTGCTTTTTTTAGGGGGGGGGGGAGGGGATGTTACAAACCTCATAAGGTAAAGTGGTGTGTCTGTATAGGACGAACTCTCCTTGGAACATATTGTTGTAATATCTGTAAATAATCAAAGGTCCATTTTACATCAACACTAGTCTAATAAGACTTATGGAATTCATAGAGAGTAGGCTTCGTTGTGAAAATGTACAAATCAATATATTTATCAAATGAAGCATTTAAAAGTGATTAAAAACTCCAATTAAAATTCACCATAAATTGTTGTAAGCAAAATGTTAATGATACACATAACCCCAAAAGTTTTGAGGAATCTTTCATCAAAAATTGAACAAACTAAACAAATTGATTAATCACTGGTTCTGTTAAGAACTACCAAAACTTATAAGAATACATGTACTATAGAGATTAACAGTGCTTACAGTTTGTCAAACGTGAGCATATGAGGATCATTCATGGAGGAACATCGAATCTTCTTTTTATCCATGTCAACTACTGTGGCCTGTAATATACAAATTTATCACATGATACACCCGTTATGCAGTTTCATAAAACCATTTCATAAATAAATGATATGATAACATGTTACATATCGCTCTGCTTGAATGCGATTGGTCAAGTTTGGAACCTAATCACATGAACCTTGACAAATGTGACCTTTCAAATATCGGTCAACTGTTAAATTCAGACCCGGAGTCAATATCAATGGTTAAAATTGTTGTTGTTGAATTAATTCTTGCATTAAAATACTATTCAAAATTGAAATACTTTTCTCTTACGCACAGAATATCTATACGATGGGGAAACTACTTCTCATGGCGTAGCAGACAACCTCTAGATCACAGCGTGATTCGCCTCTGTAGTTCTCGGAAACGTTGATTTCACGTTAGAAATACACATTTTTTGGCAATATCATGTGATAAAAAGAATCTCAAATGAATTTTCATTTCATACGATGTATTATGAAACTCGTTGTTCGTTTTATATCCCCTCGCCAAGGCTCGGAGATATAAAACTCACAACTCGTTTCATAATACATCGTATGAAATGAAAATTCATTTGAGATCCTATATATATGTAGTACATTTTTTGTACTTCAGTCTATCCGCCAAGAATTTCTTTAATTGAAAAAACATCAAAAGGGATTTAAAGAAAAGGGAAGGATCTCCAGCACGACCATCCTGCACTCATCCAGCGAAACAAACCCACAAGAAAGTGACACACAAATGACATCAGACAAAGCTTTAAATCGCAAAAAGACACAGCAGTATACACGAGAACATCATACAAAACAGTCGAAACAGACGTTCAGAAACATCAAACATTAATGACAACACATAAAAGGAAGGAAACCAATGTGCACCCTGCGCCAACTTTGGACGGCCATCTGCTATTAGCAGATGGTGTGGTTATTCGGATTTCGTGCGCACAACCAACTACACCAACTTCTTTCAAATTGTTGTTATTTTATTACAATGAGCTTTTCTAGAATTGGATTATTTTCTTACTGAATCTAGAACACTGACAAAGTCAAAAAGGGTTAACATCTTATTTGGGTCATTTTCAAAAAGGAGTTTAATGTATATTTTTATATAGTTTTTTGTTCTGTTTTAATCATTGTATTCAGGGTTAAAAATAAGAAAAGGCAGAATGCTTTTAACCAGTTAAGCATACTCTCATCGTGTTATTTAGAAGTCAAGTTTCAAAACAAACACTAACATAATAAGTAGCTATGTATCTCTCCAGAACCAAGTTTCCGTCTTGATATTTCTTTGCCGTCATGGTGATTTCTACTTCCTGTGAGCCATCAAAGCGGCCATCCAGTCGAGCCATCAGTGGTATCCTCTGACCACTTCGCCAATTAGTCTCCGTAAGTGTGAACTTGCAGAAGCCGTTTCTAGTTTGGTCACCAATCAACAACTGGACAATGTAGTTATTCCTGCTGCACCTGATATTTTAAAATAAGAATTTGATGAATATTTTCCATCATCAAAGTGAAGACATACATGTATAAAGCAGACAGACAGGTACATCTGTTCTCTGAAATAGATAGGTAATAGACAAGACCATTGTTGCCTTATACAAAATCAAACACATTAATGATTGGTGATCTGAGCAAATTTTGCTTACATACATGTACATGCCTTAAAAGAAGTAATGTGATAAAAGTTTGATAGTCATAAAATAGGCAGTACAGATATTACTCATCCCAATGCAAATTATCAAAGTGAAGTAAAATCACTATTCCACTGGAGAGAGAACTGGTATACTGACTCCATTATGCCTCTTGCCAATGGAACAGCGACGAAAATCAATTTTGATGAAAGAGGAGGACATTCGAAATGAATCAAGCATTTTCGAAGGACATTTGAACAATTATTATTTCCAATATAACTTTTAAAGGCACAAAATGTGCAGATTGGATTGAGGTGTTCATGGATGCATTAGAATTACACAGTACTTTCATGAAATGACAACATAAAGTAATCTAGGATTTTTTGAATGACATCATACCCTTATAATAAGATATGCTGATTTAAGAAATGAATCTTATATTTTTTCTACTGATGCAGGTATCACCTGAAAAATTGGATGGAAAACTGCATCAATGCACATAGCGCGTTGATGCAAAAGTTTTCCAACCAATTTTTTGGGTGATACCTGCATTGACAGAAAAAATATAAGATTCATTTCCTATCATTTTACATCATCTACTAAGGGAAAACAGACTGTTTTCTTGGATCTAATTAATATCAATCAATCAATCCCTGCACTAAATTTTGTAGGATCAGGGGGTAGCCCAGTGATACAACTGCCTCCCAAGATGTAAACAAGTTATGACAGCTGCCATAATTCAAACAGCGAATGATCTTATCTCTATATCTTTAAAATAAGGACTAGTATGAGATAATACTACATGCAAAGTTAATTTTATAGTAAGTAGGAAAGAAATGGTACCCTTGAAATTTTAAGCAAACATCAACAAATTGAATTTTCAGCTACGAGTTCATTCGTGTTTAAGGGAATCCCCGGTTCTAAAAATAGTGCTATAAATAGAATCGATGTATCAACAAAAGTTTTTAGCCAATCAGAATCTTCGTTTCTTGAAAATAACAGTGGAAATCAAATGATTCATCTTTTACTTCAAACTTGATAAAATCCTATAAATTTTCTTTGGAAACGCATGACTGAAAACCATTATCAACTGACCATGGTCGTTTTTTCTGTGCTGTTATAAGTTTCAGTGTGAAGTCTATCTCTATATAACAGTCAGTTCCCTGACACGTGGTTGACGGAGGTTCTCCTAACGACACGTCTATATAAATTGGTCCCTCTCCCTCTACTACACGAATTACATTCTTAGTACTGGGAATCTGTAAATAAATAACATTGCTTAAATACATACATACTGTATGTCACCGAGTAAAACTGTACGTTAATTTGTCATTCACATGATTAGACAATGAAAGATGAATGTTCATTAAACTGCAAATATGATGATTTTTAAAATGATCAAATCTAGAAACTGCTTTTCTTTTTATTTTTGGACAGGCTCAGATCTTCATTTTCTGTAAAACATAGCATATTGAACTTTTGTAAATATATTATGAGTTTAGTTGCACATTTATCTGTCAAAAATTCTGTACTTTTCATAGAAAAAATTTCGAAAGTTTTCACTGAAGAAAAACCAACACTGTCTTTGCAGTAAATCTTCTCCCAATAATCCATACCTTAATTGGAGGTAGTTTCTCACAGTTAATAGACTTCTGTTGGAAGACGGTGCGTAGCTGATTAAGTAACAGGGCACCCTCAGTATTACTACATTTAGCAGCCTCTGCTGTTACACACTCCAACTTTGTCTCATACAAACTGAAACATGCAAATTAGAAAAAGTTGTGACCCAAATTTTGACATTTATTTCATATATTTGCAATGAATTTGTCAAATACTACTAGTATTTTACCTTTTTTTCTGCCAACAGAGAATCTTCTTTTCTGCTTGAAAACATGTTAGAATTGAACTCGCAAGTCTGAACAGTATTGCTTGTTTGTTTTGTACATTGTGAAAATGCAGTGACATGTGCTATAATATCAATTCTTACTATGGAAATGAAATTCAGTTCAATAGTTATTTCAAAATTGTAGCAAATTTTATTAAGGTTGTGCAAAAATTTCTCACATTTTTGTCAGTCAAGCATAGTTAATTCCTTTTTGAGATGGTACAGAAATGTAACTGATGTAAAATCATTTTAACATTATGAAATTTGTATGATAACATTGATTTTGTACTGTCACTTACCAGAGTTCAAGGACTGTTTCCATAGAATTTGATGATGTCACATTAGTCTACATGTATATGTTAGATTCCATCCCAAATGGAAAGTAACAATAGTAGTTATCAAAAATGCTGACATAAAAGCGAGTAACATATCTCACCTGCAGAGTGCTGTGCCAGTGAGAGTGGAGTTATAGAATTCCTCTAAACACCGAGAGGCTACTGTGAATTCACATGTGATCTCAATATTACAAGTTAGTAACAAATCTCACCTGCAGAGTGCTGTACCAGTGAGAGTGGAGTCACAGAATTCCTCTATACACCGAGTGGCTACTGTGTGTTCACATGCAAGTAACATATCTCACCTGCAGAGTGCTGTGCCAGTGAGAGTGGAGATAAAGAATTCCTCTACATACTGAGTGGCAATTGTGTGTTTACATGTAATATCAATATACATGTAACAAGTAACAAATCTCAACTGCACAGTGCTGTACCAGTGAGAGTGGAGTTAAAGAATTCCTCTATACACTGAGTGGCTACCTTGTGTTCACATGTCAGTAACATATCTCACCTGCACAGTGCTGTACAAGTGAGAGTAGAGTTAAAGAATTCTTCTATACACTGAGTGGCTATCTTGCGTTCACATGTGATCTCAATATAACAAGTAACAAATCTCACCTGACATCTCAACATTATGAAATTTGTATGATAACATTGACTTCGTACTGTCATTTACCAGAGAGCTGAAAAACAGAGTTCAAGGACTGTTTCCATATAATTTGATGATGTCACTAATAGTATATGTTAGATTCCATCCTGAATGGAAAGTAACTGTAGTAGCTATCGAAAAATACTGACTTAGAAATGAATAACATATCTCACCTGCAGAGTGCTGTACCAGTGAGAGTGGAGTTATAGAATTTCTCTATACACTGAGAGGCTACTGTGTGTTCACATGTGATCTCAATATAACAAGTAACATATCTCACCTGCAGAGTGCTGTGCCAGTGAAAGTGGAGTTATAGAATTCCTCTAAACACTGAATGGCTACTGCGCATTCACATGTGATCTCAATATAACAAGTTAGTAACAAAACTCACCTGTAGAGTGCTGTACCAGTGAGATGGAGTCACAGAATTCCTCTATACACAGAGTGGCTACTGTGCATTCACATGCAAGTAACATATCTCACCTGCAGAGTGCTGTGCCAGTGAGAGTGGAGATAAAGAATTCCTCTACATACTGAGTGGCAATTGTGTGTTTACATGTAATATCAATATACATGTAACAAGTAACAAATCTCAACTGCACAGTGCTGTACCAGTGAGAGTGGAGTTAAAGAATTCCTCTATACACTGAGTGGCTACCTTGTGTTCACATGTCAGTAACATATCTCACCTGCACAGTGCTGTACCAGTGAGAGTAGAGTTAAAGAATTCTTCTATACACTGAGTGGCTATCTTGCGTTCACATGTGATCTCAATATAACAAGTAACAAATCTCACCTGCAGAGTGCTGTACCAGTGAGAGTAGAGTTAAAGAATTCCTCTATACACTGAGTGGCGATCGTGCGTTCACATGTAATCTCAATAACACAGATTGTCTGTCGGACCGTGGCCATGGCCTGAAGGACGTAGCTCAACCTCTGTACCGTTCTGTCAGAGCATGTTACCGTACGATTCATGTAATATTGGTAGGTGGCTTCATAGTGGCTGCAATATTAACAACAGAACATTACAACAGACCTTACAAACTTGAGACAAAATGATTACCTCAAATCTACATTACAAAATACATAAGAAATATCTTCGCAAAAATTATCTGTATCAGTCACTACAAAGCCAGTGTAAAATAACTGAAATAATAAAACCTAGGACATTACTGATCTAATCATTCAGGTGGTGTTCATAAACCTGAAATTATGAACAAAATACGCAAATACATGTTGTAATACTTGTAGTAGTAGAAAGGACAAGTTTTAACTATATGTATTTATTCTTTATTACGTCAGTGTACATCAATATTTTTTACCCTTGTCAGATTTTGATACATGTATATGATAGAAACACATAATTACCTGCAATACCAGGAAACCCCGTCTTTTTCGTCTATAAGGTGTGCTAATACAACATCCAGTATGTGAAGGCTGGTCTCCCAAACCTGACACGTCTCTGGCTCTACAATTATATGAAAAACAATTACAATGTTTCTTAACTTTTCTTAATCAGTCCTCATGAAAATTTTTTTGAACCATTAGCCCAGAGAAAATTTGCTTGCTCATTGTATAGTTTGTTAGACAATTTCAAAAATTCTTAAATATCAATTAGTATCCTAACAAAATTTATATGAAAGTAGCTCCAAGGACTGCTTAATTATAATTTTCAATCATGCACTGCACTACAACATATGTATTTGGTGGTTGAAATTCAGTACATACCATCATAGACATCTTCACCTGGTTCGTTACACAGGTAGCTGTTACAGCAGTGGGTAACCTTCTTACCACCTTTAGAGGTTCCTGGTTTACATTTTGAGGGCTCTACACAACCCTTCTTGTAGTAACCATTCTCATACACTGTCTGACATCCCTGAAGTCAACGTAAAGGTTGGGTAAATGAGGTGTTAAATGTTTAATATTCAATTTCATTCTACTCATTCCCTAAAATAAATCTCTCGAAAATGTGAGAAAATTTCTAAAAACCCTGATACATGTAACATAGCATATGCATTACTTGAACTATACAAAATTTGAAGGCTTTTCAGGAAAAAATAGATTTCAGATTAATTTTTCAGTATTTTCTATAAAAAAAGAGGGTCAAAGGTCAAGGACAAGGTCAAAAGGTAGAACATTTGATACCAAAAGATGTGTCTTGAATGTCTTCTCAAGATACATGTATATATGCAAAATAAGAAGGCCCTATTATCTCTACTTAAAATTTGATACCCTTTCAATGAAAGCGAAATGGAATGACAGACAGAGAGACGGACAGATAGACAGAGGGACGAACCAATCGCTGTATGCCCCCTTGTCAAATGACCAGGGACATAAAAATCATGCCTGAACCATTAACTTTGTCACTTTATTTTCAGTCTCTTGAGATCTGAGTTAAAACTCAGATATCAAGAGACTGAAAATAAAGTGACAATCATACCTGTTTATTAGCTGAACAGAACTCATAGCCTTTATTACAGTTCTCATTGGAGTCTGCATTCTTACAACTGTAGCACTTATGTCCTAAAAAATGAACAATTTTCAAACATTCAGAATGTTAAAGTTAATGTGAATGGATGGTGGAAAATAACAAAATTATTTCGGATGGACAGGAACAAGTTAATGGACAAAGCTTTAAACTCTCATCATTATTTTTGCCCTCCTTTTCAATAATTTGCATGTATTTATCTTACCATCACATTTCTGTCTAACCATGTATAGGACTTCCATGAGAGAGCTCCTAAGGACAGTGACCAGTCCATTGGGCAGTCCACTGGACTCAAACTGACCACTCAAACACATCCAAGCTTCTTCTGCCTTCGCACAGTACCCAGCAACATCAACTGCTGTCACCTGTACAACATCTTCTATACTACCAGAATCTTCATCGGAGCCTGGATTTTCATTGGATGCTGTTTGTTGTGATCCTGTCCCTGGATTTTCATTGGATGCTGTTTGTTGTGATCCTGTCCCTGGATTTTCATTGGATGCTGTTTGTTGTGATCCTGTCCCTGGATTTTCATTGGATGCTGTTTGTTGTGAAGCTGTACCAGGATTTTCATTGGATGCTTGAGAGTTTTCTTTGGATGCTGGTTTTGAACTCTCTTTGCTTGTCTCAGTCACCACTACAGCTTTTAGAACTTTCCTGGCATAAGTTTTGAATTCGAAAACACAGGAATCAAAGTTCTGCTCACATACCAAATCGACCTTAGCTTGTACTCTCTGCATGTATGCAAACACTTCACGCCTCTTATTCTCAGAACAATGTTCTGTTCTCTCTGTAACACAATTCCAAGCTTCCTCTCTAGAGCTGTTGAAAATCATAAGAAAAATTTGTTTTAGAACAACATATACATGTATATTCCCTAAATCTCCAAGGCGAAAAAATTCTGGTCTTGATGCGACCTTAACTAAGTCTGCACAGCACTTGTAATAATCTGCATTTTGATATGGTCAAGGAGATACAATGTACATGTATAACCCAAGTTAAAGTCTTCTAAAAGTAGGTAAAAGTTCAAGGTCAAGGTCACTAGGTCAAAGCTCATGTTATAAAATGAAAGCTCTTGTCACAAGGAATTTACACATGAATATCAAAGCTATCTCCCTTATGGTTCATGAGATATAGCACAGGTTAATGACTTTATCTTTGGACACCAATGCCACCAGTGCTGGGGGTTTGTCATTAGTTCTCTAGACTTAAGTCTCAGCAAGCTACACATAGCATGAATCTGTACTCTTAGTTTTGGAAGCCACATGCATATACAGGGTATGAACTTAACGCTCGCCCACTCACCCAAGACGATTATTTTTTCCTGTGGGCGATAAAAAATTACCACTTACTCGCCCACTTGGCGAATGAATTATACTTCTCCCCTTCAATGTAAGTTACTAAGTATTGATCAATAAGAACGCCGTAAACATTCGTCCGTCAGTATTATAAATGGAATTATATATACATGTAAATGGTTAAAATACACGAATATGTTCATTTTGATCGCCTATTTGATATCCATATCCAATTAACAAATACATTCTTTATTTCATGGTCAAAAACTTCATGCAGATCCATTGCTCTTTGTTAGCCGTTAAATTATTTGCCGTCGTCTTTTTACGTAATGTACGGTGCAACATCGATGGCGGAAAATTCAGTTGTCAAAACAAATTGATCGCTTCGCAGGATGTTAATCGAATCGATGATGAAGAGAAGAAACAACCCTTGTATCCCCCCTACATGTATCATCCCGCCTTGAAGGGCGTATATCTTAAGTGTAAATTTCGGCCGCACGGTCAAATACATGTATATACGTGACATCAAACTCTTTTGAATAATATTCTTACCTGGGACAGTGTTTATTTAAAAGGAAATAAACAGATAATTTAATTGTATTTATAAGAGAACACCTAATAACCTGGACAATTACTTTGCTTGGCAGTATTATCAGTAAAATGCTTCTTTGTACCTTTACATCAGGCGCTGATGGCAGTATGTGGGTTTGGCGTCTTAAACGGAGGTTTTATATGAAATGATTTCATATAAAACATTTCTGTGGTGGTATACGAGTTTGGAATTATAACAGGGGACATTATAGCGGGGAAGGGGTGGTGGTGGTGGTGGTGGTTGTATTTTAAATCTGATATAGAAAATTAATTCATCTAGATCTTTTGATGCCTACCGTGGCACAATCCTTGAGTTTGTATTTGTATGACTTCTTCAAAAGTTTTGTTGATAAGGCATTTTGATTACGTACAGATAATGATTTATAAAATACATGTTTTGTACATTAAATTTCTCGCAAGCAGGCACAGTTGGGTCAGTTTTAAGGGGGGGAGGGGTTCTTGAAAGGAAATGTTTCCCCAAAAAGCTTTGGTTTTCTGTGTGGGCTCGTAAAAAGTTGTGTGGGCCCCTAAAATTGAAATTTTACGAACCCACAT
Source organism: Pinctada fucata (assembly GCA_028142955.1). NCBI lineage: Eukaryota > Metazoa > Mollusca > Bivalvia > Pterioida > Pteriidae > Pinctada > Pinctada fucata. The sequence continues at coordinate 14,623,162 of AP027105.1, forward strand.
GGCTAGTTAAATTTTAAGTAGAGTTCATACCCTGATATAATAAAACCCTTATATACAAAAATGTAATTACAACTTACTGACATAGTTCCTCGTCTTCATACGTAGCTATCAGCATATTGTCCATTGTTCTCACACACTCCATGGCTGCCTCTGCTTCACAAAGATCTACCTCCACACACGGCGACTTCACAAGTGTCGGACATTTATACGGTGCTACCATGCTCATTACACGTGATAGCGTGGTAGTGACCAGTGAGAGGGTCGCAGGACTGCAGCCTCCAAGGTTCTCATAGAAACAGGTCAAAGCCTTGCTGTATGATCTGGAGAAGGATAGAGTAAAATTATCATAGACTTTAAATCAATACTTTATCAAATAGTATATTCTTATTTCAATTTCACATAAATATTTTTTTCCTTGCATTCTCTATCTCAGTTAAATCACTAAGAAAAAAAATAATTCACCAAGCAAAATTGATTCAAGTGAATGCACTGTATGATATACACGTATATGCTTATCACAGTATCATGTGGAAATTATTATCCAAAGAACCCCCCTTCCCTCCTCCTGTAACCATCAATTTTGTAAACAAAAGATGCACAATACATGCAATAGTAAACCAATTGTACAAAGATGTGCATAGGTTAAATACTTTATATGAGGCATTTAAATTTGGGGTGGCACTCAGCTAAATGCAGAAGAAGTTGTTGATTCAAATTTCCTCTGATCCTCAGTATTTACATACGATTTTCTAGGTAAAAAGCACTTAAAAGGTCCATCTTTTATTATAAATAACCACCTCAAATAATTCTTATTGGAAATCCTTACTATGAGCGAATCTTTGAAATTGAAATTAAATTTTTTTTTTTCAGCATTATTAGGACTATTCGACTGGAATCATTTCTGACCACTATGACTAGCGATTCGATTTGAAGCTAAGAATTGCAATTCTCAGTGCATGGCGGTGAATTGTTGAAGCTTATTAACACCACCAGAATATAGCAGAATTTCTGGCTCCTTTTTAATATTTTCCACATACATGTACTAAAAATGTTGAAGTAAATGGTAAATGTACTTACGGGCATACAGACTTTGATGTGGCAAATGGACTGGCAGCGAGTGAAAATACATTATCAAGACACAATACTGCTGTGGATAGTTCACACTTGTCTTTATTTCCAACGATCATTGGGTCTACACATTCTAATGGAGCCTCGTCTTCCTCTGGTACCTCTATTTTGTCACACATCTCTCCCATCATGCATTGCACCTTCTCGTAGCTGTTGACCACCATCCCCCTCTCCTTGGCAGAGCACTGATACAGGTTACTGGACAGACAACTGTACGTCTCCGTGTACGTTCTGTAATATCGAGGTCATTCTAAATGAAGACTGCAGTTTGTATATAGATGTACATGTAGAAATGAAATAATCTCCATTTATACAAGTACTTCAGAAAATGAAACATATATTTAGTTATGTTCAGTACAAATCAGAATGCTTGGCTCAATTTGGGTTTGTTAAGGCATGTCATTTCTGAATGAAGGAATTTCAACGATTTTATGATAACCATATGAAAATATAGTATTCATGTCACTTAATCATTTTATGAAGGAAAATTAATAGGTCCATGATGAAAATCAAGATTTATGCTTATTTGAAAACTGCGTGAAAATGCCCGAAATTTGTTGCTAAAAATAGCACATTTGTAAAGAAAATACAAAAAGTGTTGAAATGCACTCATTTGATTTTTATTTTACTTTTCTTTGTTATTATACAATAATTAGGTTTGAAACTTTGTATAAAAGTATAATTTGATAAAGTGCTAACTTAGGTACCAACTTCACCGATATCTAAAATTTTCTAGATTTAAAAATAACGAAAATCATCCAAGTTAAGGTCAACATTTCAGAGATACCGAATTTCAACGATTTTTCCAAACACACTGTTACACGTGCTCCTAGGGAAGACTTTTAAAAATATTGAAGAAAAAGGATATGTCCGTGTTCTAATAAGAGAGAACAGACGCACACAAATAGTGTCATTTTGTGGTTTTCTTGAAAAAGTATCAGAGCTGAAAATTTGCCTTATTTTGGGTGGAATTTAAACAATTTATAATTTTTCGGTATTCATCAGCCATACCTTATAAAAAAGCTTAAATCAATAATATTCCATACGTAAAACAAAATTCATGGGTAATTACTAACGTAAAAGAAATCCGAACAGTTAAAAAATAGCAATCCAAGGAATGCTTGTGTCGCCTGCGAAGCGGTTTGATTATTATTCTAGAAAGTGGATCAAAATTCTTGAAAAGGAGGTCTAGGTCAAATATCTAGATCAAGGTCAAATTTTATGGTCTGTGTAGAAAGGTCTTGTCACAAGGAATACACATGTGAAATACCAAAGCCCTGTCACTTACCAATCAAAAGATATATCCATTCTTAATTTTTTTTGAAAAGTAGGTCAAATATGTAGGTCAAGGTCAAAAGGTAAAAAAATAATGGTATGTGTAGAATGGTATTGTAACAAGGAAAATACATGTGAAATATAAAAGCCCTATCACCTACCAATCAAAAGATATAGCCAATATTACTTTTCTTGAAAAGTAGGTCAAATATCTAGATCAAGGTCAAAAGGTCAGATTTCATGGTCTGTGTAGAAAGGTCTTGTCAGAAGGAATACACATGTGAAATATTGAAGCCCTATCACTTACCAATCAAAAGATATAGGGAATCTTATCTTTTCTTGAAAAGTAGGTCAAATATGTAGGTCAAGGTCACTAGGTCAAAAATTATGGTATGTGTAGAAAGGTCTTGCCACAAGGATTGCACATGTGAAATATCAAAGTCCTAACACTTACCAATCAAAAGATATAGCGAATCTTATCTTTTTTTTCAAAAGTAGGTCACACATCTAGGTCAAGGTCACTAGGTCAAAAATAATGGTATGTGTAGAAAGGTCTTGCCACAAGGATTGCACATGTGAAATATCAAAGCCCTATCACCTACCAATCAAAAGATATATCCATTCTTAATTTTTTTGAAAAGTAGGTCAAATATGTAGGTCAAGGTCACTAGGTCAAAAATTATGGTATGTGTAGGAAGGTCTTGTCACAAGAAATACATATGTGAAATATCAAAGCCCTATCACTTACCAATCAAAAGATATAGCGAATCTTATCTTTTTTTTCAAAAGTAGGTCAAATATCTAGGTCAAGGTCACTAGGTCAAAAATAATGGTAAGTGTAGAAAGGTCTTGCCACAAGGATTGCACATGTGAAATATCAAAGCCCTATCACCTACCAATCAAAAGATATATCCATTCTTAATTTTTTTGAAAAGTAGGTCAAATATGTCGGTCAAGGTCACTAGGTCAAAAATTATGGTATGTGTAGGAAGGTCTTGTCACAAGGAATACACATGTGAAATATCAAAGCCCTATCACTTACAAATCAAAAGTTATGGGCTGTGACACCCAAAGTGTGACAGACAGACAGACAGACGGACGGACAGACGGACGGACGGACAGACGGACAACGGACAAAGTGATCCCTAAGTGTAGCGAAAAAATTGTACTCACAAAAATAAAGATACTCATTTTTACCATGAATTTGCAAAAGTTGATACTTGTGAAAAATTCTGGTTACACAATACTAGTTTCAGCTTACCTGCATAAGGTATCATATCTACTATTGTTGACCTTCACTGATACTGTCAACTCGGTACCCAGCTCTGCCACACAGTCCATAGCGTCTCTGGGCGAGCACGCTACGTAACGTTTGTCACACTGACCTGATGACATCAAGGTCACCTTGGCCATGTGAGTGGCTAAGTGAACAAACTGTAGATTGTATGACGGGCAGGTGGAGGTGGCATTATCTATACATGTTAGGTACTTGTTGAGTGAACTGTTCCTGTAAGAAAGGTAGTGAACACTTAAATTATCATACAGTACAAAGTAAAACAATCTAAACTAATCTGTGCTCAACAGTCAATTCGCAGGAAATTTTTTAGTGAACAGGACAGTAATCTTAACATGTCATGTACATGTACAGTATGCACGCACAATTCAAATAAAATTCTTTTTTCAGTAAATGCAATGAAACAAATAAATACTTTACCTGGAACAAACATCAGCTTTCATCTCCATTGGCATAAAAGGAAGGAAGAGTGCTGACGATGTATAGGAAACTAAGCATGAGGCAGCCTTGGCAAAGTCACATGACGGGTCAACTGGAAAGGAGTGTTCAAATAGTAAAATTCTATTTTCTTATATATTTATGTTCTTCTTTTTTTTGCTTTTAAATGATTGACTTTAAAAGGATAAGAAATGAGATTACTTTTTCAGATACAATATTTTGAGATTTGAATTTAAAATTCATTTTTAAGAATAAGGAACATACTGTAATACTAAATGGATACAAAAAACTTCATCGACAAAATGCCTAATAGAATGCATCCAATGTACATGTACAATGTCAAAATCAAAGTTTATGGGATCTTATTTATCATTAATCAAAAACATCAATGGCATACCTTCAGCTGAGTAAAAGAATGTTGTAACTGAAAAGAAAAAGATGTGAGACTAGAATAATATTGCTACATCATTCATGTTATTGGTAATATAAAAGCCAGATATTTTTATTTTTGCATTAAACTTTTTTATGAATGACATACGAGTTCCATTGTGAAAATATGGTACAATGACATTTTTATTACACTTACTATTTGGTTTGATGCACACTTGACCAAATCCATTACTACAGCATTTCTTTATATCAGCACAATCTTTGTCATTCACACACTCCACAATGCCTATACCAAACGTATCCTCTGGTACCTCTGGGCAGTCGCCATACTTCTTAAATTTGGCAGCTGAAAATTCATATTACATACATGTATTTATTTCAATGTTTGGTGAATGCATACATGACAAGAGAGAAATACATGAATATCACAGAGCAACTTAGTGAAGAACATGAAATCAATATGAGATCCCTCCCTCCTTCCCAACATAAAAGATCATAAATTTTGTTTTGCTCTGAAAAGAAGCGAAAATATTTAGTTTGAACAGTAATATTGTACATGTATTTCGAATTTTTCATTTGAATTCATAAATACATGTACATGTATGTACGTGTAAATGAATAACTCCATTTTCAAAATATGAAGTTCTTGATTATCAAAGATAAATTTTGATAATATTAGCAGCAGGGTGAATTTGAAAAATTCTCTAAAAACAAAATAGTAGAATACTGACCTTGAGCCTCACAGACATCTATTACAGATTTGAACGTCGGTATCACATCGTCCATCATTTTCCTCATGTATGTATGGTCCATCTCCGAGGTCAGATTTTGTACGACCCCAATGGCCTCCCTGAACTGTTGACAGAGGGCAGTGAATCCCTGCCCCACTGGGTCACTCATGGCCTCCTCTATACCAAACATCAGTGAGTTGATCAAGGTGAACAGCTCTCCCTGCATACCTGGTAATGTATACATTATAAAGCATGTAAATACTTTATGTAAATTTTGTAAATGTGTGTGTTAAATGATATATACATGTATCTAAAAGATATTAAATTCAATCATTTGTTTTCTTTTGTCCTTCCCTGATATTAAAAGTATTGACAAGTGTATAATTACATGTAGGTCAGTCCAACATTCTATCAAATGAAATACAATCAGTCAGAAATCTCATCTATCACCATGATACTAAAATCTACAGAAATCTTATCTTACCTGCAGGTTTTGTAGGTAGCGAGTTACACGATGGGACCTTTTTAGTTGTAACTTCACCGACAGCGTAGTTTATCAGGAATTTATGAACATCACTACAATCACTGATGTTACCGATGACACAGCTCTCAACTGCTTTGAAGTTACTGTTAATCAAGAAATAAGAATGAACTTTCATTTCTGTGCATACTCATTTCCATAATATTATATACATGTATGGCAAATCCTAGAGTAGCGGAAGTTTCCAACATTATATTTGAGCCAATTCTTTAGTCAATCTGTATTGCATTAGAATGAAAGAAAGAACATCCTTGAAATACAATATACACAATAGCAATGCATTTCAGCAAACTTAATATCATATGTGTATCTCATATATTAAAGAATAAGCTTCTTTTTTTTAGATTGGCCATGTCCTAAATGCCATTATCTATACATCAGAAAATACATTCACTATCTAAGACACTCAGCATGGCACTTGACCAATTTTAAAACAGTCTTGCGTCAGCGCATTCATAAGAATTTCACTCTGACTGACAGTGATAATGGAACTCAATGATTTGTCCTGTCCAAACCTCCTAAGAGAAGACAGGGCCCCGATCTTTTATCCTCTCTGAATGTTGGTCATACTCCTAACTCCAGCCATCAGATTTGTATGTTAACTTTATGTTTTTTTATCCATTTACAAATTCAATTGTGTGTTACTTGGGTCCCTGCCGTTTGCTGTGTTGTTTGTGTGGTCATCTTACAGTGAAGAGGTTACTGTATACAACAATTGTGCATTCTTCAAGACCTCGTGGTAAACGGAAAAGTTGGAGGGTAGCGCACATAATAGTCCAGATAACTACACCATTTCCTACTAACATGGCAGATGACCATCCTAAGGTACGAGTGAGTTGCAACCACTTGCACTGTTACACGTTGCAACTTATTTCATACATATTTTGTGCAAAATTCACATCTTTCCCATCTAAACTTTACAAATAAAATATGTTTTAAGACAGACAATACAGCATGTACATGCATTCACAATTTTCATCATAATAACATTCATATACTGTAAACATGGAAATTCTGGTGCGGGGGTAATTTTCGCATTTTTCGCAAATAGAAGGATTTCAGGGAAAAGTCTCCAATGCGAGAATATCCATTCTTTTAATGGGAAATACACTTTTATCGCAAATATTTACCCCACGCATTACGTCTTGATGACATAATCGCAATATTTTCCCCTGCTAAAATAAGCACGTTTTCAGTAACTTCCTCGACAAAGAGAGGGCAGGGAAATCCCCATTTTGACCAAAGAAAGTCTTGGAGTTAACATACAGTGATTCTCTTTGAGAAAGTTTCCATTTTATCATCCATGTAATTGAAGTGACCAAAATTCACCAATCAAGTGTTGAAATTATAAGGAATACCCAGCATTTTGATTGACTGATGCTAAAAGTTGCATGCAACTAATTGCAAGTAATAGACCATGTTCTCATATGAAAAAGAGTTGCATTGAACTTATGAAAGTTGCATGCGATTAGTTTAAGCTACATATATATGTTACACGACAAGATTACTGTCCTGTTCACTAAATCCAGAGCACCCTGTTTTCCGGGTTTTCTCTAAAATAGAATACTGTCATCTTCCAAAAAGGTATCAATTTTATAGTACTCCTTTAGTCGTAACAGAAAATATCATTGTTTTGGCTGTACGTCAGTTAAGTAAGAAATATGACGGAAAATAAAAAGTCTACGGGGATTTTCTATAGTAAAATCGCTGAAAATTCGTGACGTCGGAAGCTTTGACGTCACTGTTTACCATTGTTGACACGAAGAACAATATGGCGGCGGCTTGAAATTAACATGGAAATTTCCCGTAGACATTTTATTTTTCCATTACGATTTGTAGGCAGCTGATAGGGTAAGTTGAAGTTAATTTCCAGTTACGACTAAAGGAGGTAAATTCTCGGAAACTATAATTTATAGGAAAATCCTTCAGATGACCGAATAAATCGCCAAAACAGGGTGCTCTGGATTTAGTAAACAGGACAGTAGTTGCTTTCAACTAATTGTAACGAGTCCATTGGTCTCATGGTTTAGCTGTAGTCTTTTGTGTTTGGTGTTTTGATGTTGTATTTGGTATTCCTTTTCCTTTTGTGTCCAATGCTGTGTTTGTCTACTCTGTGTTTTCACATACTTTAGGATTATTGCGGTGTTTTGCTGTTGTTGCTGCAACAGAGTCTTGTTGGAGTTCTACTCCTTCTAAGTTATACAAAGTGTACAATACTCTTGGTGCCTGCTCCCAGAGGCCTGTATAGCTTACCCACAACCAGTCATGTCCTCCTGTAATCTCATCAAGCACTCGTGAGCATTCTCCAGAGAGCATATTGACGTTGGGTCTATGTGGCAGTGCCTGTCAATCATGCCGTCAATGATGGTGAGGGCGGAGTCTATTGGGGAGAACTGTCCGGTAGTACAGTCTGGTCGGTACATCTCAGCACAGTCTTTAGCTTTTATCACATTTCTAGAATATTATATACAAAACACATCAGTACGTTATTTTCACATTAAGGATGAGGGCAAACCACATGAACTTGAATTAATGAATTATTTTTTGTGATGAAGACAGAAGATGGTACATCCTACAAAAGCTTTTGAAATATTTTGTTCTCTTTCCAGAATCTAACACAAAAAATGTAATGAGTGTTTTTAAAATAAGAGAAACCTTTAGAATATACTGTAATTTTGAATCAATGTGTTTTTAGGATACATGTACATGTAGTTACACATGATCCTCCACAGTGTGGGGACTAAATCTTACAATATCTTATCTAGTACATGTAACCATCAGACAGACATGCAGACAGACTTACAAATAGACACAGGATTACATTAAGCTTCATAGGCAACAATATAACTGACAAATGGATTAATAAAATATTACCTGCACAAAATGTCTGAGGGTGTGGAGTATTGTTCAAGAGAATCTTTAACATCAAGTAGACATGTCATGGCTTTGTCGTACTGGCAGTCGGTGTTGCTCGTTGTTGGATCGTCCATGACACGTGGACAGACTGTTAGTATGTCTGTCTGTAGTGTCAATAGAATGTTGGTTACGTTGTCGAGGTGATCCTGGGAGCATGCCAGAACCTCTGTTAGAAGCTCCACTGACAGACTCTGTGTAACACTACAAATGATGACATCAACTAACATGTATAATCATAGTTTTGAGACAGATGATTGTAATTTAACAAATTTACATGTGGATCAGATGAAATACTTTTAACTATAACAATGTACATGTATATACGGTATACAAGTCTTACTTTCAGCTACATGTGGTTGAGTTGTGAGACTGAGTTTGTCCAGTCTTGAGTTCGCTTTATTATGATTTTTGCTTGACAATTCCCCATGGATAATTTCATTTGCCATTTTTAAATTTGCCAACTGGTGATTGGGACAAAAATCAAAGCACTGAAGGTACTGAGTGCGAATAGCCAGAATATGTATGACTTATAATGTATGACAAAATATTGTGTTTTCAAAGTTATATTTGTTCCTGAACACCTTCGTATGCCAGTTTATGGACTTATCAAGACAGAACTAAAATGCAAATCCATAATGTTGTCGTAATGAATTGAAAGTTGATGTCTAACATTGAACAGGAAAATTACATAACATCAGAAAATCATTTTTTACATTAAGTCTAACCCCCCCCCCCTAATTGGCACAATAAAACGATAGTAAAAATGTCCTTGTAAACAGTATCGAGATTTGAAATACTCTTGCAGGTAGATCTTGGTGTCACATAGGGTGAAAAGGACAAAAATAAAACAACAATGGCATTGGATGGAAATGAAATTTTCAACATGACTTATTGTAGGACAAGATCAAGACATACACAGCCAATTGTGCCTCATATGAAATTCATGTGAAATTTACATGAACTTTACATGAAAGTTCACATGAAGTTTATGTGAAACGAGCACGAACATGTAATTTATATGAAATTTTTCACATGAAATTCATGTGAAGATTTTTACATGGACGTTATGTGAATTCAGTTTCCTGTGAAAGTCACTAAGAAAAATTCGTGTAAAATTCATGTGAAGGAAATTTACGTTGAAATTCATGTGAAATATTTTTCACATAAATCTTATGTGAAATTTATATGAATTTTACTTCACATGATGCTCATTTCATATGAATTTCATGTGAGGCACAATTGGCTGTGTACACACATACCAATATACCCAAGGACACCAACTAAAGAACACAATATCCCCCCCCCCCCTTTTCTAACCTTCTGTAAAATGTCATGTAAAATAATACTATACCTGCAGAATTCTGATATTTCGGCCTTAGAGAGGAACATGGTGGAATGAAGCCTCGTCATCATAAACTGTACAATGACACCCACTCTGTATGATCCACACAGCTCAACTGGAAAGTATAAAACAAATATCGAAGTTACTTTTCATTTTGATTTTGATCCGAGGCACACCACTCAGCAGCTTTGTGTTTTTGTGTGTGTGTGTGGTTTTTTTATTTCATTTTGTCAAAGTCAACATCACAAGTAAAAATTTCAATATACAAATTTCTCGTATCAAGAGACATCCGTAAATCATGTATCAGAGGTAGAGCTGCAACAATTTACAGCGATGCATCTGACTCGTATCACGAATCACAAAGTCAAAGTATTGATTGAATTAAATAGTCTTAACGCATGCAAATGCATCCAATAAAGAGAAAATTTAACATTGCAAGTACTATAACCCATGAACAACTTCTAGCACTGTCACATGATGTATAAAAACCCACAGTGACATTCACTATTTAGATTGATGCAATTTTATTTCGAGTGGTAAAACTAACAAGTAAGGTACGATTTTCATATTTTGTCACAAATTCATAGAAAAATCTAATAATATTGGAGAATTCTATCGTAAATAACTTGAATAAAAAAAACTCAAATCAAGAATTTAAAATCAAAATCGAATCGAATCGAAAAGTTCCTGACTCGTTGCAGCTCTAATAGAGGCTGATCATATCCAATTAAAATATTACATGCAAAACATAATCAAATCTGCATTCATACAATGTACATGTACAGTGAAACCTGTCTAAACCGATATCGACTCGGACCAAGAAAAATATCGGTATAGACAGGTTATCGGATTACACAGGTTTCATGGAATCAAGGCATCCTTTAATCTTCAAATTCCTAGGGAAAAATTCATCATAAAACCTGTGAAACTGTAATGCTTTCTTGTTTACCATGAACTGTTTAAACTTTTATTTCTCATAAAAAAAATTATTCTTTCTGTCATAATAAGTTAGATTTAGAATAATACGTTCATGAAAAAGATTTGAAGTCAGATGGAATTGGCAATGAAAATTTCTTATTTGTACTTGGTGATAAGTTTACATACAAATTAAGCTAATAATAATACAAACAATTCAGACATTGACCATGGCTTGGGCAAGTTACCAGTAAGAGTAATGGAGTCCATTCACCTGTAGTTTTAATTGATCAGCTTGGGGTGACAATTAATCAAAACATGGGTTGGTCAGGGTAGGTGTTGTTTTAACATATCGGTTTAGACAGTGTAAAATACATGTATAAATTGTCATTGGGTCCAAAAATGTATATCGGTATACGGAGTAGGCAGTGTTCGGTTTACACAGGTTATTTTATATAGGAAGAGATAGAAAATTCTTTGGGACCAAAAAAATTTATCGGAATAGACAGGTTATCGGATTAGACAGGTATCGGTTTAGACAGGTTTCACTGTACATGTATCTCGCTTGATCTGAGGTTAAAGGCACAAGAAATGTTCCTTCATACTTACTTGGAGTTGGTTTAGCACAGTCCTCATCAATCACTCCATCTTCGTCATCATCTATAGGAAACAAGAGGCCCAAGTGGGTCTATATTACCAATTACCATTAGAAGAGCATCTAAAATTCTAACTGTGCAGTTTGTGTTGTTTTACATTGTGCATGTTGCAAGATGATGATAGAAAATTATTTTTCATTAACTTTGGCAATTTTGTTGAAATTCAATCACATTTTGTGTGCAAAATAATATGAATTCAAAATTCATAGTCTATAATGGGGAAGGTCAAGTAAATCATTTTCATCTATTTTCTCACAGGCCGCAATATTAACAAAATCTTGTTGCACTGCACATACACATTTTCAATGCTTACAATCTATACATCAAATTAACCATCAATGCTAGCGTGTCAAAAATATGCGAGAATATTAACATTCTATCATTCGAACCAGAAGACAGGAAAGTGTAGTTGAAGGTCACCTCAAAATCTGCACTAAATGGAGCATTTATTTTTGCACCTAGAATAGCATAATTTCTATAGGTAATAGATATTAATGAATCAGTTTTCAAGAATTTTTCTCTCTATCTAGGAAAAGCAAGAAAAGGTATCCATTCTAATAAGGACCAATTTTGTAATTGTTGTCCAATCAGAATATCAAAACATAACTATAAATTTTACACGCTCGCATACACCCTACATAAAATTGAAAAATAAAACTTCCTCTGTTTTACTAGACTTTCCCCCTATATGTTCATTTAGTCAGGAGTAGTACTGTACCATACCTATTCCTTGTCCATCATCATAACACAGCTCCTCGTCAATCAGACCATCACAGTCATTGTCCAAACCATCGCCTGGCCCCGTTGTTGTTTTGGTGCAAGGCTGTGAGTAAAAGGTTAAATTAGATATTCAAAGCAGATTATCTACAGTAATCAAAATTTTAATTTATTTCATTAAGGAACCCAATGACCTTGACCTAATGACCATATATCAAATATCTACACAGCAAGGTCAATTTGTGTTTTTACAGATCAGAGATTTATTGCAGATAAGGAAAGTTAGTCCTAAGTCCTGATTTACTTTCATCCTCTACAAATTTTAAAGCTTTGGAATCTTGATTTGAAGAGTATTGAAGATAAAAATTAAGCGATGCTTTGTCAAATACAATGACCAATGGGCTGTCATACATATAGTCTGATAGAAATACAAATCCAAGAATATAACCTCAAGCAAATTACACATTTTAAAAACAATAATTATTTTTGATAACATAATAAACAAAGTAAATGTAGATTTAGCTATAACCTTTTTCATACATGTACTTACCGCATTAATAGGGGCCAGTCTCATTCCTGACGGGAAAGCATATGACTCCAACCTCTGTCTGCCATACAAGTAGCCTCCGAACACAGAAATTGGTGAAATATGTCTACATATATGTGTACCATCGGTAAGGCTGACATAGCCAGCTACTAGGTCGGTACCGGGTATGATGTTGTACTCCGTGTCGGAGGGAAGCCGTCGGCCATCCATTCGTAATCCGTATTTTTCTGAATCCTTGACAACAAACATGAAATAGTTGAAGTAACTGTATTCTGTGACATTAGAATCAGATCTACCCTGGTTTCCGCCCGTCCATTTCGGCGTAGTGAAAGTATAGTCTGCCGCGTATTGTTCTATGGGAGGGATTATAAACATAGCAGGGTCTGCATTATCACTGACCATACTAAGTACATACTGAACCAATAAAATCGCTTTGCTGGACTCAACGTATGAAAACGATGTGGAGCTGTAATTTTTCTGTATCCAATCACCTGGAGATGCCAATGTGAACGATTCCTCGAATGACTGCCCCTGGTTCTGACCTCTAACTATGATGGTAGTATTCTCTTCACTGGCGACAAATCTGAAATAATCGCCTACGACTCTGTCGGGAACAGGCATGATCGCAAACTTCCGTCCCCATCTGTTTACCGGTACTTGCTGTTCAACTAAATGATCCTGCGAGTTTCCAGGTCCAATCTTAGTTTTCTTGTTACCACTGAAGAATGATACGGGTTTATCTGATTTTACATAGGTACCAGTCAAATCTCCAACATTGTGAGCTTGGAATGTTGAGAACCTATGCATTTTCAGGGTCAGTTTGCTGTTAGGTCCGTACCACTGACCGTTGTAAGTAATATTCACATCAGCCTGGTCTGGGAAGGTAATTTCGACAGTCGTATTATCATGTACTCCGACTACGAGGATCAGGCAGTATCTTGTCGCAGGTGCGTATGTAGAAGCGTAGTACTCTGTTCCAATGACATCAGTCGGTAGTCCTAAGAAAGCATCGTTAGAGTTTCTCTCCTTGTTGACACCATAGATTACAATCTCATCAGAAGACGTGACTAGAATACCTTTTTGACTCATGCCGGTCTTAATATTTCTATAGGAATTATCAATAAATAGTTGTTTCACTCCACCAGCAGTGACTGTGAATGTTACGTCAAGGCTGGCGTTGTTTGTGTCCTGGGCTTGGACCCTGACAGTTACTGGAGCTTTTCTTGCAGTAGTTACAAATAATTCAACATCAAAGTTCCTGGACTCAGAATTTTCCATATATCCAATCATAAACTCTGTTCCTCTGTTGTCTGGAGTATTGTTTTCTGTTGTTAAAAAGAATTCAAAACAAATGCTAAATACACACATATTAGACATTTTTGAAGCATGTATATACATACATGCTAAATACACACATATTAGACATTTTTGAAGCATGTATATACATGTACATGTAATGAACAAACATTTAGACGATGTCAGAAAATGTCTGTCCTATGTACATTCATTTGGAGAAAGTACCATCCTTATCTGTACTAAAAATTCTATGTGTGTTTACAAGTACAATTCGGTCTTTTCGAAATACAGAGTTACTTCCCATTTGTGCAGGTATCTGACGTCAACGCATTGTGACGTCATCAAATTGTATGGAAACAAGCATGAAATTCGGGGAAACAGGGTCACATATATGACGTTTTCACAGAAATTTAATGACGTCACACTGCTTTTACGTCAGATACCTGCACAAATCGAACGTAGGACTGTAAAATCGAAAAGACGGAATTACTACTTGGACATCCAAAATTCACAGTTTTCAGCACATACACGTACATGTATGGTCTCAAAATGACCTTGAACTTGAATAGCAAAATTTGCTTTCTCATATGAAAATACATACATGTATTTGTACATATAAATTGCTATTGTCTGATCCATATTTGAGGGAAGGTAATATTTGATACCCAATTTTCATACGAATATGAGCTATATTCTACACATGTAACATCTTGAAAGTGCAGATTTATTCTGTTTTTGATTACCTGTCAGTTTAAGCAATTTGGAAAACCTTATTCTAGGTAACACAAACTTTAATGATTTACAACAAAAAGAAACTGCTACCTACCTCCATCATCAGTAGTTCCTATAAAAGGATTGATGGGTACGATCTCTGCGTCGTTACGTGCGTTACATAGCGCCCCCACACAGCAGGTGTATTCCCCTGTACACATCCTGGGCTCCATACATCCCATAGTCCACATTGTACTGTCTGAGCTATCATTACTAGCTCCTCCTGTTTTCATGCAAACCTATTTAGAGGAATATTGGGAAAATTTAGAAAACTCTAACGTACATGTACATTAAACCAAACCAATCTGTTGAATACCAGGTATTTTTCTTGCATGATCCTACACATGTGACCGTAACTTTCATAGTGACCTTGACCCATCCCAGGTGTTGGTCTCATCTTAATTGACATTACCTGCATGTTTGATGAAATTACATGTACATAGAAAGAACACAGAAATTACATGTAAGTTATGACCAAGTGTTACTCACTACATGACATGTACACGTACATGTATATGTAATGATTAATTTACCTCAGAATCTTTACACTGTTTGAGAGTAGATTTCTCAATACATTCTCTCCATGTAGAAGATGTGGTACAATGGACACAGATCAAGGCAGGACTATCCATTTCTGAAATACACAGAAATTTTAATGAATAATGGAATAATTATGTACTTCATCATGAATATCATGTTCCAATTACAAATGTCATGTACATGTATCTAATCATGAATATTGTGTATAAAATCATGAATATATCATTTACATGTATCTAAAATAAATCATGTACATCATGAAATATGGCATTAAAAGTGCTACATGTACATGCACATGTAAAATTCCTGACTTCAGATAACTTTCTGTGAACTAAATTGCGGCAAAACAAGAAGGAGTATAAACACCAGAAATCATCTATAATCAGTAATATATACAAATACAAACCTTTGTCGACACACATGGCTTTATGTCGAGCCATAACTTTCTCCAGCATGCCTTTAACATACATGGCAGATAGTGGATTCAGCTGTAGCTCACCCTCCAAACACTTCGCAAACTTGGCGAGAGCATCGCATGACCTGTCCGTTACGTCCATTCCTCCACTCCTCAGAATTTGGCTAACGTCACTGGAGGCAGCAGAGACACATCGGGAGAAGTACATGAAGTCATCTTTCCTTTCAGCTGTCAGTTCTCTGTTTGAAAAAAAATTTTGCAAAGGAATTAAAACTGGGCTTCCACTGTCACAAATGTAGAGGAGAATGAGCTATGATCAGAGAAGAATGAACAATCATGTCTCATTCTTGTCTGTTCAATACCCTTGGTTGACTTTGACCTCTTTCCAGGTTTTCTTCTCTTTGGAGGCATTGTCAAAGTTTTCAAAATATTGACCTGTACACTTTTACATCGACTCTGAGATAATTATTCTTGTCACTGTCGTGTGTATATGTAGTACTATTGTGGCAATATCATCATGTGATCATGTCACTGTTGTGTCAAGATCAAGAAAATTATCAAAACTGAGGTGATGAGTTTCTAAGTAAGAAATACCTTAGATATGTACCCTTTCAAAATCTACTGATAAAAATCAGAAACACCCTTATATCTGTAACTACATGTAGATATCTATAAATCTTAAAATTTTAACCAATGAATGTTACATTTATTGACATACATGTAAATGTATTTAGAGATGTATATTCAATAAACGTACCTGAAGTCCTGAATAAAGTCAGATGATTCAGTGTCCGTACAGGTGCGTGTAGTTGTTTGTGTGTATATCTGTACGGCCGGAGCAATGGCAGCCATATCTAGTGAAGTACAGTCCGGAAGGCTTGATCGCACACACATTGAGGTCTCGTTCAGTGCACTAGGGAACAGAGGCAAAATGAATGAGATTCAATGTATTATAAATATAATATTAATTATAATTCTTCAATTATCATCTATAAGTTCTCTAGAAATCAATGGTTAATGCAACTACATGTACATGTATCTATGCAACAAATGAATAAAATCACAATCTTTCTACTTTTTTTTTGTTCCTGCTTTATTTTTCTTTCCAGTATGATAATTTTTTTGATCTGCAAGTTCATAAAAGTTCTACTCCAACCTTTGTTTTTGTTATAATGTACATGGAGACATACACGTTATGTACATTGCTATCAGTCTACAAAATCTGAGTTTTTCACTTCTGTTAACTTATTTTAACCAAACAGCCATTTTAAACGTTACCTGCATAAATCCTTAGCAGCAGGGTCAGCACATGACATCACTTCGAACAAATCACATTTCCCTACTACGAATCGATCATCACAGGTTTTACCTATAATCCTCTTAACCGTTCTGAACGATGCTTCCACAGCTGAGATTTCATTGTCATAACATATCCCTTCACCTTTTACCCACTCAATTACTTCTGCTGATTTCTTCTCAAGTCTAAAATTATGAAATACATTGTGTGTAACTATAATTTCTAAGGTTTTATAATAGAATAGCACTGCTAAAGACTTTACGGCTGGAATTCAAAGAAATGAAAATTTTTGTCAGTACATGTAATAAGGCCATATAAAATAAAATCTATGTTTCTCAGACACCGCCGCGCGCTATAATTTGCCGCCGACGAGACGTTTTTATTGCAACTTCAGAAAAAAATATACGCCGTGTCTCATCCTCGATCGTCGTGTAAAAACGAAATATCCATTTATTTCATTGTCCTTTAAAATCGTCAAAACTGTACCCGATGAATAAATACTTTTAAAAGCCCGAATAAATCACGGCGCGTTCCATATTTATGTTACGGGTAAAGACTTTATCCACGCGCCGTTTAAAGGGAATTGTATAGGATATACTAACAACGTGCCGCGGACACTTGGACGACTATTATTCGCATGTTTAATACATCGAGTGTTACATGTATTAAAACGTTCGTATAGTTTTCTTTATTGATCTCCACAGCATATGCAAATACCTATACCGAACAATAGCAAGTGTCCATTGTAATACTTCCGAATCTATTAATAATGACAAGTATAAGCAAGGACCGCCGACGAACGCAAAAGAAACGTACTTAAATCCTTAAATCTATGAATAAAAGAATGTATATTGTACCCGGGCCGTGTACATTGTTTTATCAGACGGTGGTTAATGCTGAACACTTCATTCGATTTCTAAAGATTATGCTTCATCCAGACTTGACTTCCGAAGAAAAACGCTATCGGCCAAATTTTTATTTACCATATGAACGGATCCATCCGAGGAAGTGAGGGATCGTATTTAATTTGAACTGGGTTTAAACAAGATGTGAGCAAACACATGTACTGTAACAGCCGTCGAGTCTCTTACGCGATTCTACTAAATACTCACGGCAATCAAAACATGTCATACTTCGTATATCAAATTTTGAATCGATTAGCTTCTTCCAGTCAGACAGATGAGCTACGACTCCCCGTTCTCAGCAGTGGCGGATCCAGCGCCCCCTTTGCCGGGGGGTCAAGGGGCGAATTTTGCCGATTTGTATTGAAAATGGGCCAAAATATACCTGTTTTTGGAAAATTTTGGGTCAATGCCGGGGGGGGGGGGGGGGCGCCCCCTCCGCACCCCCCTAAATCCGCCACTGCTCAGAAGGAATACTAGTAGGTTATTTTACTTTAAAAAAAATCAACTTATTTACAGGAGAAAGCCATAAATTTTAATGTACATGTTCCATTATTTTGACTGACGATTCAAACACAGTTTTCTATGAAGAAAAACGGGGGAGGGGGCAGCATAAGATTTTTTGCCTTACATGAATAATGGGGAGGGGGGGGACAAGGCAGACGACTTCTTTGCCTTACATGAATAATAAGAGCACTCTTGATGGAAAAAAAAAAACCAAAAAATAAAAACCCTACCTACCTTGCCACTTTTTTAGACCCAATTATCTGAGAAACATAGAATTTATTTTACATGGCCTAAAAGGAAGATCAGACTTCAAGGTCGTTCATTCAAATGTTATAGCATAGAATTGCTTTGCAATCCAGCCATCTATTTCTATTGAACATCAAAGATATCATTCTCATAACTTTTTTGTAACAACCAGCTAGTTTATTCCCCAAAGATATTTATACAAGTACTTCAATACAGAACACATCTTAAATATTGTTTCACAAAAAACGTACTCGCAAATAGCTGAGGTGTCGGTATATGGATTGACTACAATAGCACCCAGGGAGATAACTCCTGACATGCCACAGTGAGCGTATTTCCCAGCAGCACCAGCACATGCTCCGATTTCAAAGCTTTTTCTTGTTTTATTCACAATAACGGCTATTTCACGTATCTCCGTAGCAGCGCAATCTGACGTTGATTCCTCTATACATTTATACTCGGACTCCAAATATCTGTAATACAGATAAATACAATTTACATACAAACTCAATTGTAGTTCTATTCAAAATCAGATGAAAATTTTCATTCCAGTACCCATCTTCATGTTCCGATTCACATTTACACAGCAAATTGTGCCTCACATGAAATTCATATGAAATGAGCATCATATAAATTTCACATGAAAGTTCATGTGAAATTCATATACATGTACATTTCACATAAGATTTAAGTTAGATATTTTTCACATGAATTTCACATAAATTTACTTCACATGAATTTTACATGAATGTTTCTTTGTGACCACCATGCGAAATTGAATTCACATAAAATGTTTGTTAGAAACTTCACATGAATTTCATGTAAATTTCATTTTCCTGCTCATTTCACATAAATTTCATGAGAACTTTTATGTACAGTTTATGTAAATTTCACATGAATTTCATATGAGGCACAATTGGCTGTGCACTTACATGTATCTCCAAATTGGCATCTTAATGAGGCACTTCACATGTGCTCATCAAACCTACATTGAATCTGCACAAAGTTTCATCTATGAAATTCTAACGGACACAACAATGAGAAATATCGTTGCATTAAAATATCTGAAGATGTTCATATTCTTCTCATGCTATGAAAATAGTCTTCTCATGCTATGAAAATAGTCTTCTCATGCTATGAAAATAGTCTTCTCATGCTATGAAAATAGTCTTATCATGCTATGAAAATAGTCTTCTCATGCTATGAAAATAGTCTTCTCATGCTATGAAAATAGTCTTCTCATGCTATGAAAATAGTCTTCTCATGCTATGAAAATAGTCTTCTCATGCTATGAAAATAGTCTTCTCATGCTATGAAAATAGTCTTCTCATGCTATGAAAATAGGGAAAGTCTGTGATGAATAATTGTATACCTTTCAGAAACCTGCTCGGCTGACAAGTAACGTGTGAGGATGTTCAGAGTACAGGTGATGGATCGGGTTGTGTTACATTTCACAGGGGCTGAAAATAAAATGTTCCCGTATTTATAACTTTATTATGTGAAACATTGTGCTCTGCTATTACAAATTAAAAAGTTAAAACTTAATTTAACAATCTTTTTTGAAAAATAGTACATGCATATACAAAATAGATTCTTCAGGAAAGAAATGTTTCACAAGAAAGATTTAAAAAAAAGAAGTAAAAATCTGAATTTCAAGAGAACAAATGTACATGCATGTACATAATACTCTAGTAACATGATATTAAATAAGTTTTTGTTTGCCAAGAGCATAGTTTTGGAAGAAACTTTCTATCCAAACAAATGAATCTAACATACATGTACATGTATTATAAAAATGCCTGACTATTAAATATTTATAGGTCTATAGATACTACATACTAGTGCCAACTCCTGGTTTGTTACACAGGTAACCATGACAACAGTAAGTCGATGATCCTTCTGCACTGGAGGCCATACTAGGACAGGAAGTAGGAGCTGTACATCCTTTGGTCAACAGACCGTCTTTATTGTTAGTGTAACATACCTGTATAAGGATAATGTATAATGTGGTTTTAAATTTTTTTTAAAGAATTTCAAGACCTAGAGTCATTTATCTTCATATTAAAGTATTCGATCAATTAGCTGCTGTACATGTACTTACATGTATTTTAGCATAACCAAATTTTAGCGGAAACAGAGCATAACTACATGTAGGTAAATTGACATACAGGTGTTAGCGTAATAATGAATTAGTGCTTTGACTTATTTTCCACATTAATCCACTCCGCTAAAATATGAATCCCTCTAAAATAAGTAACACATACAGTATACAAGTCCCCTAAAATCAAAAGTTTAAGTCTAGTTCCTCTGCCTATCATGCTTCAGTCCAAACGAAACTAAAGTTTGATTTGTAGCTTATATATACTCATAAGGAGCTGTTAAGATAAGGCGTAAAATCAGCCCTGAAAAGTGGAATTTTGAAAATTGAAATTTCAAGAGCTTTTTTATGTAAAATGTATACCTATACTGCATTACCATCAGAATATGAAGTAAATTTTTATCTGTTTTGCATGTTATTGCTAATTTTGGGGTCAAAACTTCTCTTTTTCTCATAGAAATCAATAGAAAATGGAAAAGTTTTTTTGAACATTGTTCCCCCCGGATATACAGAAAGCCACTTTTACTGGAGATGTATATCAATGATACAATTTTTTTGGCAAAGTGGGGTTCTGTATCTCCGGGGGGAACACAACCCCATAGACGAAAAACCAAAAATGGAAAGGGGGGTGCATTTTTTAAGAATCAACCTTTTCGACCATAAAATATAGCACATTTGACTATTTTTCCTCTTTAATCCATCAAAAAATGTGATTTATATCTATCCATTTTTGGTAAAATATTCTAAAATTTTAACGTTTTTTGTCGATATTATCGGTTTTTTCTATCCGTGCACCCCTACCTCTTCTGACCTTAATTTTAGAATCTTAAGGTTTCTTTAACGAAATGTAGAACATGTAAAAGGTCTGCAAATACATTATATTTCAATAATGATTTTTCTGTATACGATTCGCCATGAAGAAGAAATAAGTCACGAGATTTAGGGCTAAATAGGGCCCTTATCTTAACAGGTCCTTTGTACATGTACATATCTCTACAAATGGTGATAAAATGTCTTAAAAATAGTATGTGACAGACAGATGGAAACACAGACAGACAGATGGACACACAGATGGATGGACACACGGACATACTGGAAACTGTAATTCCCTTTTAAGTTTTGCCAATGAGGGATTAATAATAGAGATACAATTAGCATCACACGAATGAAAATTGCACTGTATGTGTTGGATTCACAAGACCAAACACAGAGTTTGATAATTACTCTATCTTAGTATAGCAAGCCTGGGGTAATTTGAAGCACATTTATGGCACAATTATAGTAGAACTTTGAAGAAGACGTACCTGGCCCATAGAACAAGTCTGGTACGCTTGGTTATTACAGTCATCATTGTTGTCAAGACCCTTACATCTATGGCATTGGTGAGCTGCAGAATCAGAATTATTCAGAATTTCAAATCAAAATCTTGGTCAAGTTGACAGTAATACATTTCCGAGATATACTGTAAACATGCAAAAGTTCCTGTGTGGGGTAATTTTCGCGCTTTTTACAATTTTATTATTGTCGCAAAAATAATCCCACCGTGAAAATTACAACCACTATAAATGACTAAAGGGAATACTCCAAACTTCGCCTGAAATGCCCCCAGTGAAAATAACGATGTTAAAACTATACAGTAGACAATTTATACAATTATATTGTTCTCTTCAATATGGTTTTTGAAATCTGCAACATGCATCATCAAATCCTACACATGTCAAAATTCAAATAATCCCTATGCACATTACCCAATCAACTAGTATGATGCTTTGTAACTTAGGAAATTGAGAACACATGACTTAAATAATCAAACTATGATCATAATTGTTTCCTATATCATCTAAAATCACAATAGAAACTTACGTTTACATGCATATTGTACAGCCCTGTACAATCCGGTAATTGTAATATTGACAATAGCCCGTTTGCTGACATCATATTCAGCCATTTTAGTTTTAGCGCACGTCCAGGCACGTTCCATTTCCATACAAAGGGTGGACAGGGTAACTGTTGTGGATGTTCCCTGGATGGTCCCCCCTGAGCTAGTGGGTGTTTCCTGTGATCCCTCCTCCTCACTCCCCATATTTTCTGCGGACGTCCCTCCAGATGTTTCCTGGCTACCTCCCTGCCTTCCTGAATTCCCTCCTGAAGCCTGGTTATTTTCAGCAGAAGCTCCCCCTGCATTTTCACTGGAATCCTCTTGGGATGTCTGCTCTGCAGAGGTTCCGCCAGCTTCCTGTGAATTTCCACCACTAGCCTGTGAATTTCCACCACTCTGCGAGTTTCCACCACTCTGCGAGTTTCCACCACTTGCTTGTGAATTTCCACCACTAGCCTGTGAATTTCTGCCACTAGCTTGTGAATTTCCACCACTTGCCTGTGAATTTCCACCACTTGCCTGTGAATTTCCACCAGCGTTTTCTGCTGAACCTGTACCAGGATTTGTTTCCATTGAGCCAGGTCTATTATCACTGACTGTCTCCCCCTTTTCTACATGTTGGAGAATCATCGTGACTTTTGACTTAAATAAGTCTATACATGTATACACGTCTCCAGTGTCCTCCTCCTGGTCACATTTGCCGTCAGCAAGTTCCAAGACAGCGTAAAACTCTCTGTTGATTTGGTACATTTCATCGTTATTGCACTTGACTGAATGACGGGAGATGCAGTGTTTGGTCAACTTTACCACACTATAAATACAAAATCATCATAAAATGAATGAAACATCAAATATTTGGTGGATTGTAATATTAGGTGTACATGTATGCATATTCCTTCAACAGATACATGTATGTATGTGTCAATGCCCTTTTCAATGACAACAAGATACAATGTATTTTTAAAAACCCCAAAAGATATTGGTACACTATGATTTTTCTAGTTTTAATATACAGAAAAAGATGTCTTCTAAGCTTGTCTTTGGTTAGACTTCCATTAACTTATAAAATCCTCTGTATTAAAGATTAAACAATATACTGCAGTGATTTTGTCTTTTGTAACTTACGTAAACAACTCAGTTGATATTTGCTTACATTCTCCTGTTCTACTGATAAACAATACCATAAAGGACAAATTCAGAGTTATCTAACCTGCAGACATCCTGGTTGTCCGCGTCGTATGTTCCTGTCAATCGGTTTTTCAAGGTCATGATACAGGCTCGTGCCTCCTTCATCTCACATGGACTGGGCACCTCACACGGCGTTTTTATCTCGATGTCACAATACCCAGGCTTGATGCTAGATTTAATCTTATTGAAGATGTACATGATGTAAGGAGCCACAAATCCACTAGCACACTTATGGGTGTTGTCATATATACACTGGTAAGTTTGTCCGAGAATACTGAATTTTGAAAAAAAAACAAACAAAAATGTTTTAAAAATCCTTATTGAAGGAAAAAATAAATAAATTTTCAGTTTTTGTGAAACATTTCAGGTGTGAGAGACCACTTGCTGAAATTTATAGTAGACGACTGTGAATGATGCGAAATGCCTTAAGTTGGGAACTACATTTTGTATTTGCACTCTTTCTCATTCTTACAACACAATACTGATTTACATGTACGTCTATTACTGTTATGTGAAAATGAAAAATAATGCCAAAAGATGTTGACTCAGATATTCTAAGCTAAACCACAAGATCAGGAAATGGTCTATTTGTGAGTAAGGGACAATCTCCAAATACATGTAAATAACCAAGAAAAATCTTAGTTACAATAGATAAACTTACACACAAAGTCTTTCTTTACTTCCAAATGGGTTAAAGAGTTCGTGGTCCAGTTGTTTGATGCACCTGAGTGCTTCCAACTGATCACATTTGGCATACTGCCCCACCATCTTGGGGTCAATACACTTGGGCGGAACCATCCTGGTAACCTGACCTTGACCTTTATAACACATGCGGAGAGCATAGGTGTGGATCTGGCGGAGTGTGGTGGAAACGTGGTCGTGGTGCTCCGTTGGACAGTTATGTAGGTACATAGTGACACAACGGGTTGTCACGTTGGCTGTCCTGTAAAAGACAAAGAGGATGTAAATATACATGTACATGTACGGGTGCTCCACTGGAGCGTGTTGTCAGGTTGGCTGTCCTAATAGTAGTGAGGCGAAATAGAGGATATAAATATTCATGTACAGTAAATTCAGACGTTCCTTGATAGCAGATTTATGTACATGTACATGTGTGAGATGATTTCAAATTCAACAGTGTGTCTATTAGTACTGTCATCAGTAGATAACGAAGGCTTAAGAAATCAAATAAGATACAATGTAATTTGACTCTACCTGCAGATTAGTTTTGTATCAATTTTCGATGATCCATAAAAAGATATATTGATTCCAAGATCCACAATGCATTTGGCAGCCATCATTGGAGAGCATTTTGGGATTTCTGGCATGTCATCATCTCTGGTCGTATTGGCACAACACACTGTGGAGTTCTTCAGAACAGTTGTAGCAAACCTATGGACTTCCAATACTCTGGCCCTCCTTTCCTCTGAGCATTTTTCTAGTGCCCCATTCAGACAATCTTTCATTACCATATCACCCTCACTGAAATTGAAGTAAAAGACTAGGGTTTGTCCATATGACATTTTCAGCAGGAAGATTTTGGTACATGCTTTTAAGATCATACATGTATCTAGAGAAACTGAAAATGAACTCCATTTCTATGTTACATACATGTACATGTACATTAATTAAGATACATGTAAGCTTTAGAATTAAATGCATGAATAAAACTCTATGTACAGGTATAATTGCTGGGTGAAATAGACTTTAATGATTTTTAAAGCATTTCATTACTTTGAAAAAAATAATCATGAAGTTCAATTGAAATGAACATGTATACTGCTTGTTTATCATTTAATTTGGATAACGGATAGTAAAGATTTGGCAAGAACTCCCTTTTTAGATAAAAGGTATACGAAAAATACCTGCAGACATGATGTCTCTCTTCCTCACGTAGGAGTCCTACAAACAAAGCTCGGCCCAGGAACCGATTTACACAAGACAGGGCAAGGTCCAACTGACATTCACTGGTCTCTGTCAAGGTGTAAATACAGAACAAATGCTATTGAAGCAAATACATGTATATGTACATTGTATATAAAACAGGTCAGAAAAGATGAAAAAGATCGTCAAATCTCTCATGAAAATTGTCTGCACTGATCAAGTAACTGGATAAGTAGTGTGAAATGTCATCTCAATTCAGAACTGAAGAACATAATTCAACATGCAATGGATAAGAAGGGAAATAAGAAAGGAGTGATCAAACTTCAAGAGATACATGTATTCTTTAAAAAGCAATTATACGCAGGTACATGTAAATTTTGGAACTTTTGCTTTCTATTGAATTTATGGAAACTTAAAAATTGTACATACCATTGCTTAAAACAGTATCAGCTGTGAAAGTAAACAAATGGTAAGTCATGAAAATAATGGGAAATAAGATACATGTACTGCATGTATAAACACACAAATTGATTCACACATTTTGTTGCAATTCTTCACAGTTGACACAAAAACAACTGACTGTGTTTAAAATGGATTTTTTAAATTTTCAAATTCATGTAAATTCTAATAATTTAAATTGGAATAGTTTTTTTTTTAATTCATGTAAAATTTTGGTAAATGTACTTGAACCATAAAACGTGGTTATTTTTGCTCAGGGAAAATTTTGCGATTACAACATCAAGACGTTATGCATAAGGGTTAATTTCGCAATATAAACATATCTTCCATTGTAGGAATTAAACAGGGTTATTTTCACATGGGAGAAATTTTCTTGAAGTCCAATGATTGCGAAATACGCAAAAATTACACCTACGCAAAAATGTCAACGTCTACAGTACTATATCATTATCATCCTACATAAAAAGACAGTATGGATGTTTGATTTACTACTATTAATAGGACTAATAGACAAAGAGCATACAAGTACCTGAAGCAACCTCACTGCTACCTGTAAAATATCAATAAAAGATACAATATTTAGAGTAACACAATTTATAAGGTAATTTCGATAGTCCATTCGGGATGGTATCTGATGTAAACTAATTGTGACATTATCATATTCTTTATAACGCCTCGTACTAATTTCAGCCAATGACATCGCAGTATTACGATCACGTGGTGTCCTACCTTGATGCCAAGGTAGGTCACAAAATTTTCAAATGTCATAAATTACACAGATAACATTAAGAAATTGTTCTCGGCGTGATAAATTTGTTATAGGGTTTATTCCCGTCATACTTCCTACTCAAAGTAGGTGTGTACATATGTAGGGGGTTTGGTCTTCAGCCTCACCCCCCATAAATTTACACACCTACTTTGAGTAGGAAGTATGACAGGAACAAACCCTATAACTACTAATAGAGAACCAGTGCCCGGTTTCACAAAAAATCTTACAACAAATTTCAAGAATTTTCATAACTTTCATTATCAAGTAAAAGCTTAAAGATTTTTCGATTTAGATTATATTGTGCTTTCTAATATGATTTCTTCATACTTAATATAAATTCAGAAACAAAACATCGCGATTTTTAGTTTATAAGACGTACCAAGCCATCAAAAGTTACAAAAAATTCCTATAGATGTTTTAAAGTATTTTTGTGAAACAGGCTGCAGGAAAAATTCACATAAACCATGCTTCAATTATTACTTTTCCATTTGAATTTCATGACGTAATGATGTATTTATGTCTGATACTATCTCAAAGGGAAGTAACTCTGTACAACGGAAAGACCAAATACATGTGCGTGTACCTTTCTGTACTTTCGAGGAAAAATATTCAAAGGAACAGTTAAAAACACAATACTTTGGTGATGTAACAAACAATTAATTACTCTCCTGAATTAATGTTTACTCACCTGAGTTGACTCTGATTGGACAGCACATGTTGCGTGAGTTACAGGCATATACTCCTACACATCTCCTCTCTGAATCACAGGAACCACTGGCACGCATGCCATCATCACACGTGTACCCTTTAAAGTTATGTAAGCAACCTTAGTTTCTGAGTCAACAAGATGGTACTGAATGTCAAACCATAGATTTCATTTATATACTGCATTTACAGATTCAATTTTTCTTACAATATGTACGTTTACATACAATGGCAGCTATTCTCTGAAATAGAATATACAATTACTAAATACTTTATTATAAGATGTTTCAATCACTGACAGTATTCTTATCTAAATGTGTCATAATGACAATTTTCTAAATGCCACAGTGTTCTAGGATTCCATTACCCGTTACCCGGGGTAAGTGACAACTGAGGTTGGGTAACTAGAAAACAGAATGCTACTTATCCGTTTGTAAGTGAATTTTGAAGCACAATCCCCACTACACTCTCGGTGTTTGTACATAGCAAATACACAAGAAAATAGTCGCCCAAAATTACAAGATCATATTTTAGCAGTCATCCTGTATTTTCAGTGCAACAATATTTCTGGACATAATAATTTATTTTCAAAGTGGTATGGCTAGGATGCACGATAGAAAATCAACATTCCCTTTTTATTCTGACATTTTGATTTCGATAAGCGAGTTTCCTTGCTCGGTAAGCACATTTTTGGTGGGCACTTACCCGTTGGTAAGTGATTTTTGAATAAAATCCTAGAACACTGAATTCCCCTTCTTTTAAATTAAGAATGTTCAATGGTCCTAACATTTTATCATTTACATGTACATGTACAATGTATGTCTTCTTTCATATTTTGTTTTGCACAAGATACATGTATATGTACATGTATGTACTGAAATTTGGTGTATCTAATCATTTCAAAGAAAAATTGTCGAAGCGTCTTTATTACCTAGTCTATTTACATGTATATGTACATGTACATAAAATGTAAATGTAGGAAAGAGAAAGACAGTAAAGGTAAGCAAATTCAGTGCTTTGACAGATACATGTATGTTCCTCTAAACTTACTATTGCAAACATCAGTGTAGTTTTTCATCACATTCCATCCAGTGAGTACCTGACTGTTGAGTAAGGTTGAATCCTCTCCGATCCCGTCAGTCAGGCAGTTTACCATGTTACTGAGTGGACCACATACTTTCTCCCCCATGTTACTCATTTTACCGTCCCTAATAAAGGTCTCTACATCACCGGCCAGCTGCTTGGCACAGTTAGTAACGTTGCCAAGGTAATCAGGTTCCATGGTAACAGTCAGTGACCCGGTACATCCATATGTATCAAGGGCGTCTAAATACGTCTTTTCGGCAAGGTAGTACTGTACAGAGTTGCATCCTTGGACTAATTCACCAACCTCAGAGGTCAAATCATCTGCAGTACTGAAGAGAGGCAAAATCCAAGTTTGAAAATCTATCAATTGCACCATCAAAAGAAAGAAATGAGCTAAATCTCATTTTTCATTTCTGCGATACATTTTAATTTCATTAAGCCCCTTATAAAATTTTATACTAATCACAGTTCTGTATACTCAAAATGTTCAACTTCTCGGCCTCTATCAAGTAGAAATCGGCAGTTTGTTCATGTATTAAAAAAAAATCAATACACAATAATCTGCTTGAAAAAAGAGCATAATTCTTCCTTCCAAAAACTTCAATAAATTTCGTCATTTGATTGGTTGCAGTGTGACATCAAGCTAAGAATTTCTTCAATTTCATAATTTATGAATGAAAAGTTATCATGCCCATTGTGGAGTTTGTGTTAGGGTAAATATAAACTTAAAGTGATCAAAAATAACACAGCTAGCTTACCTGCATGCATTGGCACTCCTGGACGCATTCTGACGGAATGCCGATACTTTCTCATACACCATGCTTAGATCACAAGTTGACAACCACGTACACGTACTGGGCATTGTGGTGCCTTCTACTGGACAACTGGGATAACGTGACGTCCCCACAGCTGCCGTGATAGCGGTCTTGTACGATGACGTATCACCAGTACATTTACCAATGTTCATATCCACACAGTCCACAGCCTCTGATACTTTGCTTTAAAATAAATTTCATAATATGTACATGTACATGTATGTAATTTCTAAACCAAAGCGCTAAAGGTACTGAGTGCGAATAGCCAGAATAATATCACTTATTATGTATGACAAAATATTGTGTTTTCAAAGTTATATTTGTTCATGAACACCTTCGTAGGCCAGTTTATGGACAGATAAAGACAGAACTAAAATGCAAATGCATAATGTTGTCGTAATGAATTGAAAGATGATGTCTGACAGTGAACATGAAAATTAAATAAAATCACATTAAATCTACCCCTCCCCCCTAAAAAATACAACAATCCAATATGACTATTGATTGATGATTGCATATACAAGGAAAGAAGACGAATCTTATTTTCTAATTTGATCCCCACTCTCTCTTTAACCTTTCATGTTCAATGTTAGGTGTGTGCTAAGAATTTGAAGGAAAATTCACTTCTTTTTTAGTATATAAACATAGGTAATCACAGATTACAAAGCTCACCTCGTGACAGCAAAATTCAATTCAAACATATTTCTTAGTACATGTATATTGGCTTTTAAAGGCAAAACCACTCAAGCAGAAAAAGTAGGTCAAGGTCATTTTATGAAAGTTTGATCAAAGATACATCCAATATGCAAGTTTGGTACATGTAGCAGTTATACTTTGCTCAATATTGGCTTTATAGAGCAAAATCACTCAAGCGGAAAAAGTAGGTCAAGATCATTTTATGAAAGATTGATCAAAGATACATCCAATATGCAAGTTTGGTACATGTAGCACTTATACTTTGCTCAATATTGGCTTTTAAAGGCAAAATCACTCAAGCGGAAAAAGTAGGTCGAGGTCATTTTATGAAAGATTGATCAAAGATACATCCAATATGCAAGTTTGGTACATGTATCACTTATACTTTGCTCAATATTGGCTTTTAAAGGCAAAATCACTCAAGCGGAAAAAGTAGGTCGAGGTCATTTTATGAAAGTTTGATCAAAGATACATCCAATATGCAAGTTAGGTACATGTATCACTTATACTTTGCTCAATATTGGCTTTTAAAGGCAAAATCACTCAAGCGGAAAAAGTAGGTCGAGGTCATTTTATGAAAGTTTGATCAAAGATACATCTAATATGCAAGTTTGGAACATCTAGCACTTAAACTTTGCTCAATATTGGCTTTTAAAGGCAAAATCACTCAAGCGGAAAAAAGTAGGTCAAGGTCATTTTATAAAAGTTTGATCAAAGATACATCCAATATGCAAGTTTGGTACATGTAGCACTTATACTTTGCTCAATATTAGCTTTTAAAAGCGAAATCACTCAAGTGGAAAAAGTAGGTCAGATGCTGCATCCAATGCATGGGTCCATCTCGGCATCCAAAGATGAATCACTTGTGCAAGTTTGGTTACTAAAGCATTAGTACTTTGTTAGATACTGAGCTACCCCAAACTTCTTATCCAAATCACTCAAGCATAAAATGTAGGTCAGATGCTGCATCCGGTGCATGGGTTCACCTCAGCATCCAAAGATGAATCACTTATGCAAGTTTGGTTACTGTAGCATCAGTACTTTGTCAGATACTGAGCTACCCCAAACTTCTTAACCAAGTCACTCAAGCGGAAAATGTAGGTCAGATGCTGCATCCGATGCATGGGTTCACCTCAGCATCCAAAGATGAATCACTTATGCAAGTTTGGTTACTGTAGCATCAGTACTTTGTCAGATACTGAGCTACCCCAAACTTCTTAACCAAGTCACTCAAGCGGAAAATGTAGGTCAGATGCTGCATACGATGCATGGGTTCACCTCAGCATCCAAAGATGAATCACTTGTGCAAGTTTGGTTACTGTAGCATCAGTACTTTGTCAGATACTGAGCTACCCCAAACTTCTTAACCAAGTCACTCAAGCGGAAAATGTAGGTCAGATGCTGCATCCCATGCATGGGTTCACCTCAGCATCCAAAGATGAATCACTTGTGCAAGTTTGGTTACTGTAGCATCAGTACTTTGTCAGATACTGAGCTACCCCAAACTTCTTAACCAAGTCACTCAAGCGGAAAATGTAGGTCAGATGCTGCATACGATGCATGGGTTCACCTCAGCATCCAAAGATGAATCACTTGTGCCAGTTTGGTTACTGTAGCATTAGTACTTTGTCAGATACTGAGCTACCCCAAACTTCTTAACCAAGTCACTCAAGCGGAAAATGTAGGTCAGATGCTGCATCCCATGCATGGGTTCACCTCAGCATCCAAAGATGAATCACTTGTGCAAGTTTGGTTACTGTAGCATCAGTACTTTGTCAGATACTGAGCTACCCCAAACTTCTTAACCAAGTCACTCAAGCGGAAAATGTAGGTCAGATGCTGCATACGATGCATGGGTTCACCTCAGCATCCAAAGATGAATCACTTGTGCCAGTTTGGTTACTGTAGCATTAGTACTTTGTCAGATACTGAGCTACCCCAAACTTCTTAACCAAGTCACTCAAGCGGAAAATGTAGGTCAGATGCTGCATCCCATGCATGGGTTCACCTCAGCATCTAAAGATGAATCACTTGTGCAAGTTTGGTTACTGTAGCATCAGTACTTTGTCAGATACTGAGCTACCCCAAACTTCTTAACCAAGTCACTCAAGCGGAAAATGTAGGTCAGATGCTGCATACGATGCATGGATTCACCTCAGCATCCAAAGATGAATCACTTGTGCCAGTTTGGTTACTGTAGCATTAGTACTTTGTCAGATACTGAGCTACCCCAAACTTCTTAACCAAGTCACTCAAGCGGAAAATGTAGGTCAGATGCTGCATCCGATGCATGGGTTCACCTCAGCATCCAAAGATGAATCACTTGTGCAAGTTTGGTTACTGTAGCATCAGTACTTTGTCAGATACTGAGCTACCCCAAACTTCTTAACCGGACGCGGACGCGGACACGGACGCGGACGCGGACGCGGACGAGGACGCGGACGCGGACGCGTGGGGTTATAGCATAAGCTCACTCAACTTCGTCGAGGTGAGCTAAAAACATGATACATCCTAAACGGGAATGTTTTGATCTTTTTATTTTTCATATTTCATGATGGAAGTTCCTAATTTTTCCGTCGTATACAGATTTTATTTTGTGAAGCGGGGCAAAATAAGCCTACTTGAAGATAGTTTTACGTTTCAATGATTCAACTTAATATCTTTATCGATAGCACGTTTCATTTATATATTGTCCACTAAAACAGATAATGACCTGGTAATGGAAAGGGGTTTCCAACACACAGCCTGTGTTCATCTCAGTACATACAGATGCAATTTTTCATTAGGTCATGCATGTACATAACACGACAGCTTGATTCATATAGATATAATTCATTGATTCAGACAGTGATCAGACTTTATACCAATCATGACGCTGACGCAGTCCCAAGGTACATGTAAACAGAGTAACATCGTTTATACATACTAAGTAGACGCGGCTCCCATGAGTGAAGAAATCAGGCAAATGCTATGTGCTATTTGCACAAAAAACTCCTGAAATATTTTTTCCCTACCTTTTCTGTAGAACAAGATAGGATGACAAAAAATAATGTCCCAGGGCAGAAGTTTAATCAATAAAATGTTATGATCGCTGAGCGATATAAGTCCCCTACCGGCGGCATATATTTATGTCCTGCAACTCTGCCTATGAATTACTCTTCAATTAAACAAGAGTTTTAATTATAACTTACTGTCTGTGCAGCTCAGTTCTGAGGTTTTATCTGCTTTATCGATTCGAAAAAGAGGTCAAGCGTGACAAAAGTTGAACTTGCTCTGTAACTATCCAAGACTAAGCTGAGAGTCAAATTTTACCTGAATATCACTATTTGTTGCAGAAAAAAGTCCGGAAAACTGACAAAACTGAATTGTGCAAGTCATCAAGGGGCATAACTCCTCGAAAAATAGGTCAAGCGTGACAAAAGTCGAATTTGCCCTGTAACTATCCAAGACTAAGCTGAGTATCAAATTTCACCTGAATATCTTTCTTTGTTGCAGGAAAAAGTCCGGAAAACTGACAAAAATTGAATTTTCCAAGTCATCAAGGGGCATAACTCCTCGAAAAATGATCAAGCGTGACGAAAGTTAAACTTGCTCTGTACTATCCAAGACCAAGCTATGTATCAAATTTTCACCTGAATATTTCTATATGTCGCAGACAAAAGTCCGGAAAACTGACAAAAACTGAATTTTCCCAGTCATCAAGGGACATAACTCCTCGAAAAAAGGTTAAGGGTGATGACTGTCAAACTTGCTCTGTAACTA
Organism: Pinctada fucata; assembly: GCA_028142955.1. Classification (NCBI taxonomy): domain Eukaryota; kingdom Metazoa; phylum Mollusca; class Bivalvia; order Pterioida; family Pteriidae; genus Pinctada; species Pinctada fucata. Next base: position 14,657,367 of record AP027105.1, read on the forward strand.
TCCAAGACCAAGCTGTGTATTAAATTTCATCTGAATATCTCCATCTGTTGCAGAAAAAAGTCCGGAAAACTGACAAAAACTGAATTTTCCAAGACATCAAGGGGCATAACTCCTCGAAAAATAGGTCAAGCGTGACGAAAGTCAAACTTGCTCTGTAACTATCCAAGACCAAGCTGTGTATCAATTTTCATCTGAATATCTCCATCTGTTGCAGAAAAAAGTCCGGAAAACTGACCAAAACAGAATTTTCCAAGTCATCAAGGGGCATAACTCCTCGAAAAATAGGTCAAGCGTGAAGAAAGTCAAACTTGCTCTGTAACTATCCAAGACCAAGCTGTGTATCAAATTTCATCTGAATATCTCCATCCGTTGCAGAAAAAAGTCCGGAAAACTGACAAAAATTGAATTTTCCAAGTCATCAAGGGGCATAACTCCTCGAAAAATAGGTTAAGCGTGACAAAAGTCAAACTTGCTCTGTAACTATCCAAGACCAAGCTGTGTATCAAATTTCATCTCAATATCTCCATCCGTTGCAGAAAAAAGTCCGGAAAACTGATATTCGGACAGACGGACAGACGGAGGGACAGACGGACAGACTGACGGACGGACGGACAGACAGACGGAGAGGAAACTAAGAGTCCCCTTCGGCGTTGCCGGTAGGGGACTAAAAATTATACAGCTAGCAACTCTTCATGTGTTATATTTAAATTCTTAATTAAAGATTCTTATAAATACACAATTTTGTATATTTCTGTAAGTACGATTCTTAATTAAGTTATAAGAGATTCTCCATAATTCCATGTACATGTACATTACAAAGTATAGAATTTTGTGTGACATACTGCAACAGTTCTATACACATACATGTACTTAAACTTAAACATTCAAGCTTTCTCTTTTTAAGATATTTCTGATCCATTGATTTATATGAATTCCTTAAACTCTGAATTCTTTGTATAAAAGCTAAGGTTGCAAATAAATATATGGGATGACATACAATGCATATGGACATACATGTACATGAAATCCTGAAGAAAAAGCTGTTGAGCTTCGAAAATTTGAATTCTAAATTTACTTTAGTGTCATGAGCCTCTCGCACCACTTTTGTGCTGTAATAGTATACTTAAGATTTACAAAATGTACCTGCAAAAATCAGCCTCTGTGAAAAGGAAGCTAGTAGTAGCAAGAGCATCAAAAACATCAACACATTGTTGGGCCTTTGATAGATCACAAGTAGGGAGTCGTCTCCCCTTCCACCTAAGTTGACAGATGGCAGCACTGGTTTCATTAGAGCATGACTCTCCAACAATTCCCTGTATAACCTCCACGGCCTGATAGAATGATTCCGTCAAGTCTTCTCCGCATTCTTTCTCTGCCGTCATCACACAATCTAGTGTATCTGTAACAGCTCTAAAAAAGAAAATAAATATTGTGTTTGTCAGCATTTACATGTATAAATTACTTGATTTTCCATCTCTGAATCATTTCAGAAAGGTGTTTTACAATGTGAAAAAAAACTTTCATAATAACAGACCTTTTGAAACCTCCACTTACCCACAAATATGATCACGTCTGTCTCTGCATGCCGACAAATATGGAAGAAGGTCCTTCATGCACATTTTGATACGGTCCCCATCACATGGTGGGCTGACAGGCAAAGGTGGTTTTATGCAGAGTTCACTCCTCTTGGTTTCTATCCAAGCCATAAGGGTTCTGAACTGCATGACTTTGGCATCCGGACAATTCTTCAGGTTGGTGGCAGCACAGGTTTCAACATCAGAGTAATCACTAGCATGTACATGTAGTATTCAAATGAATGATCACCTTGTTATTAATGATGTATATATCATTGTCATTTTCATTAAGACTTTTTATCTTAATACAATTTACAATATAGTAAGGGACTGCACTGTTTGTGAATATGCTAGCTTTAACTATTCGACATACAACAATTTTAAAATTATGAAGCGTGTGACCTTGAATTTCAATAAGTCCTTAACAAAGTATTATACATGTATTTCATAAATAACCTTCAAAGATTTACAAATGGTAGTTCAGCCATTTCAGTGTGAGTTTGAGAGACAGATAATGGATAATGTTGTGGAGATATCTGTATGCAACAATTTTAAAATTATGAAGCGTGTGACCTTGAATTTCAATAAGTCCTTAACAAAGTATTATACATGTATTTCATAAATAACCTTCAAAGATTTACAAACGGTAGTTCAGCCATTTCAGTGTGAGTTTGAGAGACAGATAATGGATAATGTTGTGGAGATATCTGTATGCAACAATTTTAAAATTATGAAGCGTGTGACCTTGAATTTCAATAAGTCCTTAACAAAGTATTATACATGTATTTCATAAATAACCTTCAAAGATTTACAAACGGTAGTTCAGCCATTTCAGTGTGAGTTTGAGAGACAGATAATGGATAATGTTGTGGAGATATCTGTATGCATTGCACATTGCTTACGATACAAAACTTAAAGTTGGACATTGTGAAAAACCAAATTGAATGTACATGTACGTACCCACAGAAATGCTCTCTTTCTGACAGAGGGGTGAAGGAACTCATCAATACGCGTAGAAGATAACTGTTCACACATGTTGCTGCTAATTCAAGCTTGCATGTCTTTGGCTCTGAATATACATTTAAACATTTAGTTAATTCATTATAAAATATAGTAGATTTCTCACCAAATTGGAAACGATCAATCATATTCTTAAAATGTATTTTTTCAAAGATCAAACATACATGTACATATTACATGTTTACTACTAGAAATGTGCGTACATGTGTTTTGTACTCATAAAAAAAAATTCAAACTGTACCTTCAGGACAAGGAATAGCTTGTAGGAAGTCATTCTTTATGGCTTTGAGCACGTTAAAGTTGTCTACAGTGAATACGTATGAGCGGTTTGAGGCTATACTATTGATCTGGGCGGTGTCCACTGCATTAGTCACTCCTATAACCATCATGGTCACATTGGCCTCTCTCATTTTCCTAGTGGCCTCAGCGGTGCCGCCTGACCTCCCATCAGTTATCTGATCATTCATGTATAAATGTTTACATTAATATGAGTAACATAGTAACATATACTGTAAACATGGTTATTTTCGTTGGGGGAAAATTTCACAATTATAACATCAAGACGTTATGCGTGGGGGAAATATTTGCGATAAAAATTTCTTTTCCATTGTAAGAATGCAGCGAGGATATTTTCGCGTGGGTGAAATTTTCGCGAAGTCACATGATTTGCAAAAAACGTGAAAATTACCCCATGTGAAAATTTCCACAGTTTCAGTAGCACATGGTGCATAGAAAAATACCAGAGAGAAATTAACTCCTACATGTACACCTACCAGTGAGTATAAGCATTCTACAGTTAGAAACATAACATAGTGAGATAGAGGACATATGTGTTGCAGGCTTGCAATATGACCTTGTCATCATCAAGTTATCAATTACACCATATTCAAAGTATGTTGAAGCCTGAGACATGCCGCAAGTACGGCATGCTGTCATAGTGACGCAATTGGGATTTCTAACCTATGCTATGGTCATACATGTATCTGACTTATTCATGCTGGATCAAAATCTTATGCCCTAACTGTATATACATGTATGTCATAACCAGGTGATTATCGACTCAGTTATAATATTTTTACAGATGCAATTTTTTTTTAATAAATATAAAAAGACCTTACCAGAACGACAATATCATCTACATCTGGTCTGTTTCCATTCTCCTCTCTAAGGGTATTCTCCCGTACAAAGTCCATTCCTGCCGCTATATCAGTGCCCTGTCTATTGTATGGTAAGTTAATAATATCAGATATCATCTGTGAGGCGTTATAGTACTTGTTCAGCTGGAATCGGTTTTGGGGTGCAAACGAGAATGTAACCAAGGCAACCCGAATTGTGTCCTCTCCGACGTTGAGACCTTCTATTAGACTGGTGAGGAAATATTTGGTAACATTGAAATTACTGGATCCGATACTGGACGACTCGTCCACAAGGAATACAATGTCAGCTACACTGTATCCACAAGCTGTAACATGAACGTTTGGAGGTTTAAACAATTCAAATATCAAAGAGATATTTCCGACATCGTATTTAAAAATGGTAATTTCTGAACTTTGCAAATTACTTGACAAACGATCAAACTACAGACTTTAAACAAAGCATTAACAAAATAATTTTATTTTTTCTATTGTTCTTAAAATAAACTTTTGAAAGATATGAAATACACATGTACATGTGATGTACATATTGTAACTTTAAAGGAAGATGACAAATTCACGTTCCAAAAGCACAGAAAGAAGGGAAAGGGCATATGTAATGTTGCAAAACATTGTCCAATTCCAATTTTTGAATTTTGAGACATGAAATATGTTTAAACTAAATAGAGAGAAAGTGGTTGAACAAGAAAGACAATATACATGTACATGTACATGTACAGTCCCGATTACGTTAACTGTCCCCCCTTTAACGTTTTTTCTCCCTTCATTTCTCCAAATTTCTCTTCTATTTTTCCGTCTTCATTTTCCCTCACAAAATTTCTCTTCTAATTTTCCTCCTTCATTTCGCCTCAAAATTTCGCCTTCAGTGTTGGAAGAGAAAAATGAACACGAATTTTTGAGAAACAGAAGCAAAACATAAAAGGAAAGAGAAACGCAAAGCGTAAACAGAAGAGAAACGAAAGCGAAATATTTCGCTTTCGTTCCGCTTTCAGTCCTCTTGTCAATCAAATCGAGGCTTCCTCATTTGCATATTAGGGGATTTCCCTAAATAGAGGGTACAAACATAATTTGACATAATTTCTTTGTACTGCATTAAAATACACGACTAATTAGTTTTATTTAGATACATTGTAAACGAACTTTTTCTGCATATCTAACATTTATTAGTAAATCGAAAAGTAGCCTTTTGTATGTCTAAAATACAAATCGTGGTTTGTTTTCTTCGCATTTGTACATCTATAGCACAAATCCATTTTTTTTAAAGTAACATACCAATTAACAAATCGTTGTTTTGACAAATACACACATGTAAATCAACCGCGCAGGGTACATGTACGTAGGTGTCGTTTATCTATTACCTGCCAGGTGTGAAAATCATCGGAGCGTGATATCACCGTGCGGTCATTTCAACTTTAGATTGAGAGCGAATCTCTTCACAATGAATTTAAGTTAAAAAATTTTCAATTTAATGTTATGACTTGATATAATCAGGGACGTATATAAAAGCATAAATGCGTCCCTGATTTAATGACGTAATTAAGGTACGGTGTCCCTGAAAATTAATTAATTTTACAAAATTTTATAATGCAAAATCTTTCTCTTCATATGAAAGTTCACTTTCTCATTTGTATAAATTAAAATTTTCGGGCGAATTTAAAGTATACGTTCGTAGACTTTATAGCCGTTTGAAAACGTCATTTTTAATTTGGGATGCACAGCTCTAATTCATATCACTAGCGCCACCTACAATGTATTGCGTTTTTACTATAGAGGTATATGGAGATTTAATTCAACAAATTCGACGAGATTATGGTGATAAGGCTTATTTTCAAATGAAACTTTTTTCGGCTCTTTTTTATTCTCAATCTAGACCCTTCAGAATAATTTTTACGTTTTCAAAAAAATCCATTTTTAGGGACACTGTAAAAATATTGCTGAAATATAATTCAACTCCATTCTCGATCGAAGTACTACAAAAATAATTTATTTTACCCAGTTCACTGTTTCCTTATAAAACGTCAAAATATTTCGTTTCCATGTTTTCGGGATGACCATATTTGGCCGTTTTTGTTGATAAGTATCTTATTTACAAAACGGGCAAAATTATGATTTTATTTTTTTGAAACATTTTGTCACTACTACTTCTAAGAAATTATCCCCGATAAAATGTTTTCTTTTTTTGTTTCCGTAAAAAAAATCGGATGTTTATGTCTAAAATTTAGTGTTTTGATCAATTTTCCCTCATTTTATGGTTTTTTTTTTTATCACAGTTCAGTGCAGAAGATGTCACAATGTATCAAAACATAACTGCTACGGTCAAGGAAAAAACGAGATAAAATCGAAATAAAGATGAAGAATCTATAAAAAAAAACAAAACAAAAAAAAAAACAAAAAAAAAAACAAAAAACAAAAAAAAAAAAAAAAAAAAACAGGGAAGTAAGAACTTCTTTTTCAGAGCATGAATTTGGACCTCCCGCAAATAAAAATAAAATGGGTATCAAAATTAATCTGTAATTTGTAATGGCGGAGGATGAAGGGAGCATAGAGTATAAAAGTTTGTCCCGTATACACAAATGACCGAAAATGAAAAAAAAGAGAAAAAACCCAAATATATTCGTAAGGGAGAATTCCCTTACATGTTTCCTGTAGTTATTGTTGAAAAGAATATAAATAAAACACACTATCACTCTAAAATATTTTTATACATTTTATATCTGACCATTCCAGACACTGTCACTTTTGGACGTAAATTCTTGAACGCATGACTGACTCCACACAGGTAGACTACCATGTCTACCTGAACGACACCTGTCATAATCGATCGATTACGGGGTATATACATGTAAAGTACAAGGGGTCAATAATGAGAACTGACATCTAAATGAATAAAATGACTTGCTTCGTAACTCATATTTTAAAATAATTGTTATATAACTTCTATACCCCGTTGAAACTTTTCTTTAAGACCCCAAATTGGAAGGAGTAAATCAATTTTACCAGGTTGTTCAGTGACTACCACTGGTGCTGTTGTTGTCATATCCATGGAGGTGGTGCCTTCCTTGTTGCAGTAGTTGTCATGGCAACAGTAAGAGCAGTTTCCATTGGCTGAGCTGCAGTCCATCTCTGAGCACTTCTCCATGGGAACACATCCCTTCATTGTGCTCATAGTGCCATTCAGTACCGTGGTGTTTGATGCACACATCTAATTAGACACAAAGTATTAAAATTACTGTCCTATCACTAAATCCAGAGCACCCTGTTTTCCCGGTTTTCTCTAGAATATGACACTGTCATCTTCCAAAAAAAAATCAATTTTATAGTATTCCTTTAGTCGTAACAGAAAATACCATTGTTTTGGCTGTACGTCAATTAAGTTAGAAATAGGACAGAAAATAAAAAGTCTACGGGGATTTTCTTTAGCAAAATCGCTGAAAGTTCGTGACGTCGGGAGCTTTGACGTCACAGTTTACTATTGTTGACACAGAGAACAATATGGTGGCGGCTTGAAATTAACATGGAAATTTCCCGTAGACATTTTATTTTTCATACTGCGGTTTGAAGGCAGCTGATAGGGTAAGTTGAAGTTAATTTTCAGTTACGACTAAAGGTGGTAAATTCTTGGAAACTATAATTTTTTGGAAAATTCTTCATATGACAGAATAAATCGCCAAAACAGGGTGCTCTGGATTTAGTGAACAGGACAGTAATACAGAGTCTTACTTTTTTACTCTGTATCACATGCTGTCACTTAATCTTATATTTTAAGGTGTACATGTATTTTTTGAAAAATACTCAAGGTGAACACACAGCCTGAAAATTCTCTTAATATTCACATTTGATCGATTTGAATACATTTTCCTGCTGTGACCTCTGACCTTGAAAATTGGGAGGATTTAATCTGTCCCCCAAAAAATTATCTATGCAAGTTTTTGATGATTCAGCATGGAGTATTTGTTAAGGTCAAGATTATACAGACATGAATGGAAGCAAAGCAGTATGTTGAGCAAAACTACATGTACATGTATCTTCTAATAGCAGGAGGACAAAATATTGACCTGAGCATGCTTTTATTGGCACAAAAAGGTATAGCACCTTTAAAAATACTTCATCTATCAATTTGTGATCAGAATATCACTACATGTACATTGTATATTGAATTTATTACTATACATTACTAATATGAGACTGAGACTGAAGCATGCACACAAGTACCTGTGTTGTTCTAGAGCACATACTGAGCCGTCTCTCCTTCATACAGTCCTCTAAAGATGTTCCCTTACACGAATAGCAGAACAATGGCTTAGATTCCATATCTGATAATGAACAGTACATAAATTTGAAGACAGATGCCTAGTTTGTTCCTAATAATTCATAAATTTCGTTGGTGGAATTAATACTCTATTGCGTAGAGTTTTAAAATATAAAATAACAAGTACATGTATTTCTCTTTTACTTTGTGTGACACAGTTACAGGTCAAGGTCATACGTTTAAGACTTTTTAATAATATGAAATAATTATCTAAAAAGTAACATTCACAAAGTAAGGAATGAATGTACATGTATCATACATACCATCCTTATAGTTATCACAGAAAAGATTTTCCAGCATGGTCGCAAACTTGTCGACATGGGCCATGTAGATCTTTCCTAGGGGAGATAACTTCTCTGTCAGAAGACATCCTGTCAGGTAGGACGAGGCGCTACAAGCGAGGGTTGAGGAGTTACTGCCCCTTGTGATGAGGGCGCTGTGTAGCCTCATGCTGTACCTATGTAGACATTCGGCCACCTCCGTGTGCTGATCAGAATTGGGTATGTACACAGAGATCGGTCCGGAGCAGAGGTCAAGATGAAGGTCAAGCAGACGCGAGTACACATAGGTCAGAGCTGCACGTTGTACTGACAGACAGGAGAAAGTGTAGTTTAGGCATTCTTTTGCTTTGGCTATAATGCTGGAAATGTAAAAATATAGATCGTTTAGAAACATACAACAATCAAAATCTTATTATTGAGTTGAATACACATGCATGTTTGAGTCAAAATTTTTTGGCATTGTTTTTTATTATGAAGTCACTGTTAAAGACGTGAATCCACTGCGAAAAAGTGAACAAATAAAGCCTGTGTTTGTGAAACACGAATGCCCCCGGTGGCATCTTTGTTAGTATGAACACTAATTTCTGTTAAGTACATGTATGTGAGGTCGCTGGGTGAAAAGGTCAAAGGTCAAGGTCACAAGGTCAAAAATTTTGGTATCAATGGAAAGGTCTTGTCACAAGGAATACGCATGCGAAATATGAAAGCCCTATCACTTACCATTCAAAAGTTATGCCCAATGTTAAAGTTTTTGAAAAGTAGGTCAAAGGACAAGGTCAAGGTCACGAGGTCAAAATTTTTGGTATCAATGGAAAGGTCTTGTCACAAGGAATACACATGTGAAATATGAAAGCCCTATCACTTACCTATCAAAAGTTATGCCCAATGTTAAAGTTTTTGAAAAGTAGGTCAAAGGTCAAGGTCAAGAGGTCAAAAATTTTGGTATCAATGGAAAGGTCTTGTCACAAGGAATACACATGTGAAATATGAAAGCCCTATCACTTACCATTCAAAAGGTATACCCAATGTTAAAGTTTTTGAAAAATAGGTCAAAGGTCAAGGTCAAGGTCACGAGGTCAAAAATTTTGGTATCAATGGAAAGGTCTTGTCACAAGGAATACACATGTGAAATATGAAAGCCCTATCACTTACCATTCAAAAGTTATGCCCAATGTTAAAGTTTTTGAAAAGTAGGTCAAAGGTCAAGGTCAAGGTCACGAGGTCAAAAATTTTGGTATCAATGGAAAGGTCTTGTCACAAGGAATACACATGTGAAATATGAAAGCCCTATCACTTCCCATTCAAAAGTTATGCCCAATGTTAAAGTTTTTTGAAAAGTAGGTCAAAGGTCAAGGTCACGAGGTCAAAATTTTTGGTATCAATGGAAAGGTCTTGTCACAAGGAATACACATGTGAAATATGAAAGCCCTATCACTTACCTATCAAAAGTTATGCCCAATGTTAAAGTTTTTGAAAAGTAGGTCAAAGGTCAAGGTCAAGGTCACGAGGTCAAAAATTTTGGTATCAATGGAAAGGTCTTGTCACAAGGAATACACATGTGAAATATGAAAGCCCTATCACTTACCTATCAAAAGTTATGCCCAATGTTAAAGTTTTTGAAAAGTAGGTCAAAGGTCAAGGTCAAGGTCGCGAGGTCAAAAATTTTGGTATCAATGGAAAGGTCTTGTCACAAGGAATACACATGTGAAATATGAAAGCCCTATCACTTACCATTCAAAAGGTATACCCAATGTTAAAGTTTTTGAAAAATAGGTCAAAGGTCAAGGTCAAGGTCACGAGGTCAAAAATTTTGGTATCAATGGAAAGGTCTTGTCACAAGGAATACACATGTGAAATATGAAAGCCCTATCACTTACCATTCAAAAGTTATGCCCAATGTTAAAGTTTTTGAAAAGTAGGTCAAAGGTCAAGGTCAAGGTCACGAGGTCAAAAATTTTGGTATCAATGGAAAGGTCTTGTCACAAGGAATACACATGTGAAATATGAAAGCCCTATCACTTCCCATTCAAAAGTTATGCCCAATGTTAAAGTTTTTTGAAAAGTAGGTCAAAGGTCAAGGTCAAAGGTCAAGAGGTCAAAATTTTTGGTATCAATGGAAAGGTCTTGTCACAAGGAATACACATGTGAAATATGAAAGCCCTATCACTTACCTATCAAAAGTTATGCCCAATGTTAAAGTTTTTGAAAAGTAGGTCAAAGGTCAAGGTCAAGGTCACGAGGTCAAAAATTTTGGTATCAATGGAAAGGTCTTGTCACAAGGAATACACATGTGAAATATGAAAGCCCTATCACTTACCTATCAAAAGTTATGCCCAATGTTAAAGTTTTTGAAAAGTAGGTCAAAGGTCAAGGTCAAGGTCACGAGGTCAAAAATTTTGGTATCAATGGAAAGGTCTTGTCACAAGGAATACACATGTGAAATATGAAAGCCCTATCACTTCCCATTCAAAAGTTATGTCCAATGTTAAAGTTTTTCGGACAAACAGACAAACAGACAAACAGACAAACAGACAAACAGATAAACAGACAAACAGACGGACAGGCCAAAAACTATATGCCCCCGAATCTTTGATTCCGGGGGCATAAAAAATCCTACATTTGACATTTTTTGTCAATTTGTCCTCCATTATAAATTTCTGCAAGTGGAGTATTAATTCAATCAAATTGAAATTTTTTTTACCTGCAAGAATCTGTTGCCGTATGGTTCATGAACAGCACCGACAAGCATTGATATGAGGCAGAGATTTCACAGCCTCCCTCCCAGACTGATACAGCCGTATCATCGATCTCACCACTGGTGCCCGAGGAAGGATCCTCATTGTCATCAAAGTTACAATACGACTTCAGTGCCTCCAGCTCCATCTCCAGCTTACTATGGATTTCCTTGGCAGTGTCATCTTCAGAGCAGTTGTACATATATCTAGTGACACATTTCTTCAGAGACAAACCTGCCCTGTAACATTTAATGTACATATTGAACATTAATCTGGTCAATGTTTAAACTTACAAAAGTAAAATTTCAGTGCCACATGAAACTGCATTGATATACATGTACATACTGTACAATTTTACTAGCAAATGTAGAAGCACATTATTTGAATTAATCTTCATTATACATTTACGTGTATCTTACTAAAAAGCAAAGCAGAACTGGGCCCGCCACCATAAACTAAGAGTTGACTTTAGTCTAAATTTCAATTTTCTTCTGTCTCCTTATGATATCAGTGATGACTTGAAATTATTGTAACACTTTCTCTATTTTCAGAGTAGAATAGAATAGATGAACTCAGTATATCAAATTTTCACTGTTTTATACAGTATCGTACATGTATTTTAAGAATTTGACTTAAGTCAATTCTTAGTTTATGTTGCTGGGCCCTGATTTCAAAACTTGTCATCAAAGTCTAAAGCAATAAGTTTCTCATTCAACAAATGGGATGTAAAGCATTGTCTCTACAACAACATGTACCTGCAAACCTGCATCCACCCATCTGTGAACACGGACAAGGACAATGTCTGAACCTGTGACCACCTGAAGCATTCTCGTGCCGCCTCCATGTTACATCTCATCGTCTCATTATTCTGTGATGAATCATTCCCAGCAGGCCTCATTGGAGTGGTTACCATGGTGACTGGTTCCTCTGTTGTCATGGTGACATCTTTTGGTCTACAAGTCTGGCCAATGATTGACCTTGCCAAGAATAGCGAGTGGAAAGTGGCCGTGTATTCCTCCCTGGAGCAGGATCGTTCACGTGAAATAAGGCTTGTTCCCATCACAGTGTGACTTAGATGTCTGTAACAATCAAATAACATAATTATACCATCTCTTAATACATCCTGTATCAAAGACCACGTTATTCAATATAAAATCTACCTAATTGAAGATGTATTCACAAAAATATCCATTTTATATGCCCCCCCCCCCCCCCCCACATACACACACAATGTATCAAGAGTCTTAATATAAACTGTACAGTACTACATAGTATACTTGTAAATGCCAATTTTCAAAATTATCAGTGTACACCCCAATTACCAGAAACAACCCATCTTGTAATTATCTGCAGACATTGTCCTGTCCTACTAGCTTGTTCTGTATGGTTATGCTCAGAGGCACAGACCCATACAGCCCGCACGCACAGTCTGACTGTTTGGTCTCGCACTGTACTTATAACAGACCCAAATAGAAAATAAACACTGGATTACCTGCAGACATCGTCCTGTCCTACTAGCTTGTTCTGTATGGTGATACCCAGTGACAGGGACCCACACAGACCGCATGCACAGTCTAACTGTTTGGTCTCGCACTGAGCCATCGCCACGCTTCTCTCCACCATAGCAACGTAACTATACATCAGTCTGTACCCAGACACCGTGCACGTCTCTGTGTATTGCTTCATGCACTTTACCTTCTCTTCCATGATCCTGAAATATATTTAAGAATTAGAACAACCTTATAATACATAATAGCATCAATATTTTTGAATATTTACGCCTTGAATTTCAAATTCTAAACAAACCAGAAAGGAACGTGATCTTATCTAAACAAGTGACCTTGATCAGGTAAAATGACCTGAGTGGAGGTCATAAACAGCCTGCTAATTAGCTTGTATGAATCTCAATAACAATAAGAATTTATCGAGATATCATCAATAGACCATTTTCCGATCTTATAATTTTAACTCAAAATGTCCAGGTCAAGATCTTTTGGCGTTGTTTTTTCATTATGACTTCACAGTGGAAAGACGCTATTCCATTGTGACATAACATTGTGAAAAAAAGCGCAAAATGTTCCTACCTCAGACATTTTACGTTTTTTTGTCCTCCATTACAAATTTCGGCAAGTGGTCTATTCAAATAAACCAGAGATTTAGAGAGGGTTTGAAATGATTTTTGATTATTATCAGAGAGTTATAATCATAGAATCCTGACAAGCCCCACAGAAATGGTGTACATTGAAGTGTATCTTTGTATCACTACACAAGTACATTTTGTGTAGTCAATGATTACCTGAACCAATGATTACACCTACATGTATATGAATTCTGAAAAGTGACCAGATAAAGAATCTGAACGCTTTAACCAGAAGTCTCTGATGAGACTGAAGCTCTTCTGGTTGTTTGCTTAAATCAATTTAAGTGACATCCGTTTTCCAAGACCCTGGGGATCAGTGGCTAAACAAATTATTATACCTCTATTTGTTTTTTCCTATTTAAAGAGATACTCATTAAAACAAACTGTAACCTGCCTGATGAGACTATTTCCCTGCAAAGGGTGCGTTAGTTGAGAGACTATTTCCCTAGGGATAAAGCTTCGAAATGGGGCGGAGCTACAGCGCGTGACATTGCAATGGGGCGGAGCTACAGCGCGTGACTTCAAAATGGGAAGCTACAGCGCGTGAAGGTATAATAAAACAGTTAAAGTATACATGCTAGCTCCCTCAATGGTATACTTTAAAAGTAAAATAAAAGACCAGAGAATGATTCATATACATGTCAGAGAATTGGTGTTCACAAGATTGCAATTAGAGTTATATGTGTATAGGAGAAAATTACCACACCCATTTTCCAAGACCCTGGGGGTCAAGGGCTTAAACAAAATATCAGGTGCACAACTACACCACAGACTGAGGATAATGCTAAAAGAATTCAGACTGAGAATAATGCTAAAAGAAATATCTTTCTATCAATTATACTTTCTAAGAAATGGTGCTCATAAGATTACATAGAGTTATATAGGAGAAAATGACCACACCCATTTTCCAAGACCCTGGGGATCAGGGGTTCAAACAAAATATCAGGTGCACAACTACACCTCAGACTGAGAATAATGCTAAAAGAATTGTCTTTCTATCAATTATACTTTCTGAGAATTGGTACTCACAAGATTACATAGAGTTACATGTATGTAGGAAGAAATGACCAAACCCATTTTCCAAGACCCTGGAGGTCAGGGGCTCAAACAAAATATCAGGTGCACAACTAGACCACAGACTTAAAATAATGCTAAAAGAATTATCTTTCTATCAATTATACTTACTGAGAATTGGTGCTCACAAGATTACATAGAGTTATGTAGGAGGAAATGACCACACCCATTTTCCAAGACCCTGGGAGTCAGGGGCTAAAACAAAATATCAGGTGCACAACTAGACCACAGACTAAGAATAATGCTAAAATAATTTATTTTGTACTATTCACAGATTCAGAGGATTCATGCTCACAAGAAAAGTTTAACAGAGAGACAGAAATACAGACGGACAGACACCGGACACAGGGCGATCTCATAAGCTTGACTGGTCTTTGACCAGTAGAGCTAAAAATTACTTTATGGATGTTTAAAGCTCAACATTTCCCTTTACCTGCATGTTTCTTCTGGTTTGTCAATTAAGGTGTTGACAAAGGAGAAAGCACACATCACTGCTGAACGTCCTACACAGGTCTTAGGATCTGTTGTACAAGGCAAAGACAAGCACATCAAATAAAATTGTATTTATCATAAAGTTATTTATTAAAAATCATAAAATTCCACAAAGCTATAAATTAAAGATATAAAGTATGTGCCTACAATATAAGTTCCACAAAAAGAGCAGATACATGTAAGTACAGTACAAAATACATGTATGAGCCTACAATACAAGTTCCACAAAAAGAGGAGATAAGTACGGTACCTTCTATGACGCCATCATCTGGTTGGTTACAGAGTGGACCATAACAGCAGTATGTACACCGTTTCTTGTTTCCGGTACATGCCGTCTTACACATGTTGGGGTTTACACAGCTTTTACTGACAACACCCCGCTCTCTATCAACAACAGTCTGACAGGTCTACAAAATCACAAAATCATTTCAGTTTTAATGTAAATGAGAATTCATTACAGATACATACATGTACATATCCTTATCCATTAAGCGCCCAATATGATTATACTTTCAAACAATTTTAAAAACATTGCAAATATTTTTTCTTTTTTTTACAAAACTGCATAATATCACCATTCCTGATCAATTCTGCAAGATTCTTGCAAAAAAAGTAGTTTGACCAATGTACTTTTCCAGATGCAGTCCTAAATAGAATCGAAAATTATCACTACATGTATTTGCAGAATGGAAGATGATATGTAGCGAAATTTTTCAACAGTATGGAAGTACAAGGTGCATCAAGTGAATAGACCTACCTGCATGGTTGAAGGACAGGTTTTAGGTCCCATAGCGTTACAATCTCCGTTAGATTTGGATTTATGACAAGAGTAACACTGCTGTCTCGAACCTTCAATAAATCATTGTAAGAACAGGTATTCAATAATCCATTGTTAACACAAGACTGACAATAAAGTCAATTAATGATAGGATTTATATCAAAATAATAATCGAACGATTCATCAGCTCACTTTTACAATATCTACTGTCCATCCAACTCACTTCAGAAATCAGAAAATTGCAAAATTCTCTTCTTTGCCTGGATTTTTTGAGAATAACTTTGATACTGTTCAATAGATCTTGATTTCCCGTAACTTATCGCATTATGTTCATTGGTTCTACTACTTCATGTACATGTATATAGATGCACAAGCAATGTAATTCCCTGAGATGAAATTGTTGAAAGGAACGTGCTTGTATTTCGCATGAAAATGCTCGTGACGCCACAATGCATAAGATCTGAAGAAACATGCCGTGACGGCTGTTCCAACCTGCAAACTGCACCTGCGGTGACATGAATATTAACGTCACCTTCTCACCTAGAAGAACGCGATCTCAGAAAACAAGAATGAAACAGACAACTGTGGTGCATATACATGTATATAGAATAAATGTCATAATTTGTGTTTTGTTACAGGTATGCAACACACAGCAAGTGCATTTATCGCATGAAATGCGCTAACGCACATTACATGTACATGTATGATAAATACACCTGCTGTATGATGTATACCCGTAACAAAACACAAATTAAGACACATATTCTCTATGTATTTACCATCACCAGACTTCAATTTGATAGGTCATCATCTCTGTTAACTTTTCTAATCAACCTTCAAAAAAATTCAGTGAAAAATTTTATTGAAAAAATTTAAAGATAAAGATGACAAGATCACAATTTTCCTTATTTCTGAAGTGAGTTGCAAGAACAGTAATGCAGATACATGTATTATAATGGTTAATCAATCCGAAGAAATCCACTCAAATATACATATCTTACTATACGCAGTGGAAAGACTACAGTTTCTCAATTTCTTTTTAAAAATGCTTTGTTGTTAGTTTTCTGTGTATACTGACCTTTACATTTGTGTTGTACAGCTTCCCATATACCGTTTAGTGTTGCCTTGACAACATACTGTTGTTCTTCCTTGAGCAAGTTAAAATGGCTGGTGACGCAAGTCCAGTCTGCCATGACTTTCTCGCACATCTTTTCTAGTTTTGTCTTACACTTCTTCTTTTCTGTAGTGCCTGTGGTTTCTTTACTAGACACTTCTTGACTGCCCTGGGCTTGTTGACTGCCAGCTTCTTGACTGCCAGAGGCAGCTTGACTACCAGAGGCAGCTTGACTACCAGGTGCTTGACTGCCAGGTGCTTCTTGACTGCCTGATGTTTCAGTCTGTTGTGCTATATTCTGACCACTCCCCTGACTATCAACGTCCCGTTTTCTTCTCCTACGACTGTTACCACCTGCTGTAGATCCAGCATCACTATCTGTACTACCACTGTTGCCACCACTGTTGCCGCTGCCACTATTGCCACCATCACTGTTGCCACCACTATTGCCACCACTATTGCCACCTGCACTGTTGCCACCAGCACTTGTGCCACCACTCTGTGCATTTGTATCATCCTCTTCAATGCAGTCCTCCTCTTCCTTATCATTCTCATTACTTCCTGGTGTTTCTTGACTCCCTGAAGTTTCTTGACTCCTTGAATTTTCTTGACTTCCTGAATTTTCTTGACTCCCTGAGGCTTCCTGACTTCCAGATGTTTCTTTACTCCCTAAAGTTTCTTGACTCCCAGATGTTTCCTGGCTTCCAGCCTCTTCACTCCCTGACCCAGCGTTTTCTCTACTAGTCTCCCCACTTCCCGTTGATGCTTCTCCGTATTTCAACACATCCCAGGCACTTTTTTCAAATGCGTCGACACATTTGCTGAGTCGACTGTCACATTGATCATTCACCATGTACAATACAGTGTTCATTTTTCCTAGGATACGCATCTTATCCTTGGAGTGACAATACATGGTGTGCTTCTCAACACATTTCTTCACATTTATCCTCTCACTGGAAAGAAAATACATATACCATAACAATATCTGCATAGAAGAAAATTTTAAGCTGAATTCTTACACCTTTACTGATTTTTTCCTTCACAATAAGATACTCATTAAATCATTCGCCTAATCAGACTGCATCCTTGCAAAGAGTGTGCTAATTCGAAAGACTATTTCCCTGTGGAATTAGTTTCAAAATTGGGTGGGGTTTCTTTGCATGACACTGGTAATGCCACAGTGATGGTATAAAAAAGCTATCTCATCTGTAAACTTTAACTGTATGCTGAAAGGCATTGACATGTGTGTTCTTGTAATTACTTACGTAACTTTTATAGTGATAAAGATTTTTTTCGAGTCAAACAAGAAAAATTCAATGTTAGGGCTAATGCACATGAAAATGTCAAATATGGAAAACAAATTTCATATAAGCATAACAAACCTGCATTTCTTGTCAAGCGAGTCTTTGCCATGAATCATTTCCTTATATTTGCCGATACACTGTACGGCTGAACAGGTGTCACATTTAGCTTCTGAGCATTTCTCCTCAGTACGCGAGAGAAGTTTCTGCATCAGTCCCTTCATGGTGTCCCGTTCATGCATCTCACAGTTTGTCACATGTCTTCTTACACAATGTCTTAACCCAGGGATTCCACTGAAAATGGAAAACCAAAATCTGGTGATAAAGATCCACGTACATGCAGAGAAGTCAAGATTTGCATCTAGATTTGCAATGTACCACCGGATATTTCTTTATCACTATTTGTTCAGATAGGCAAACCTTGTTTCAATGAATTGACAAATCATTCATAACAATACACCCAATTATGGTATTTTTAAAGTACATGTATTTCATTGTCGAAAAAAGTATTAAACTTCATGTAGTTCAAAGGTTCATGAATAAAATCCCCTCCTTTCAAACTTGTTTCAAGGTCATACATCCACATGTACTAGGCTTAAGCTAGACCACGATTTTTGTGAAATATTCGTAACTAATTAATTGCGAGCGTGAGTACATCTAAAAGGTAAAGATACTTTTCATAGAAAATTTACCTGCAGACCTCTTTCCATCGAGGGTAAGGGGACATAACTAACGTGTGGGTTTTCACCAAGCATGTCAGTGCCTCTATCATATCACACATTCCCTTTGATTCATACTCTTCCATACACTGATCATCATCAGGATTATGGAGTCTGGGTGTAGCACATGCTTGCTTGGCAACGATAAGCAAATCTTGATATGTGGTTTCCAAGGCCATTTTCTGGTAGTGATCACAATCTTTTATATTCTCCATTACACATTCTTCTACCCAGGGTAGTCCCCTTAAAAAAAGACAGAAATTATTAATCAAGTACAGTGTACACAAACAGGGATTTTGATAAGGGGGCAGCACCTGATGAAATATTTCCAACACATGTGGCAGAAATTTTCAAGTCAAATAAACAGGATTTAGGTTTTAATCCATTCGATTGCGGCTAATTTTTAATTTCCTCTGATCGTTTACATGTACATGTATTTCCCAAAAGATCATTCTAAAATTTCTAAATTGCTGCCTCAAATAATTCTTACTGAAACTCTGTACACAAAAATATGTCCTTTACCTACATGTACAATACCAGCCTCTCACAACATCCAACTCATTTACATTTAATATGGCTACTGCACATAACTTCTTTTTTATAAAGGTCTCAATTACCGTCAAGCCCAAATTCCCTCCAAATACAATGATTAGCTGAATTTTTTCCAGCGTAATCATAAATACACAACAACACCATACTTACGAGCAAATGGCACTTCTGACATGAGTGTTATGGTATGCCGTCACATTCGATGCTACGTAGCTCATACAATGCATGGCCTTCTGTGGTCGGCAAACTTTTGGTTTGGAGTAGCATATTCCTTCCCTCTTGATCACAGACTCCCCGTACTTTAAGACAGCCGAGAACTTTAACCTCTTGTTATCGGAGCATGATAGAGTGTGGTTTACCACACACTCCTTGTAGGTTTCTGCTTCACTGAAAATCAAACGGAAAAAATAGCTTGTTTTCAAATTTTAAAAATAGTCAAAGAGGGGGACATCACAAATTTAGTGATATTTTCATTGTGACATCACAATAGGAAAAATCATAATACATCAATACCATGGGATCAAATATAACATCAAAATGACAAGTTTTGCCAAAAGATGTGATGTCTTGTGTCTATGCATACATGTACATGCATCAAATCTAGGTTTAGAACAGTCACAACTATTCGGTCTTTTCGAAATACTAAGTTTCTTCCCATTTGTGCAGGTATCTGACGTCAACGCATTGTGATGGCATCAAATTCTATGGAAACCAGCATGAAATTCAGGGAAACAGTGTCACATACATGCATATTAGGTTTTCAAAGAAATTTAATGACATCACAATGCTTTTCACAGATACCTGCACAAATCGAACGTTGGCCTGTAAAATCGAAAAGACGGAATTACATGTACCTTGAAAATTATATCCATTAACATTACAGCTACAATTGAATCTATTTTTGATGGACCTACATTTCATTGGAGATGGAGAGTCAAGGTCGTTCATTCATCATCAACATCCATGTAATAAATCAAAACAATTCCATCTTTTTGATATACATATACTGTAAACCTTCTTTTATTCGCACGCATTTTATTTTTGCTAATTGCGAGATCCTTCGATTCACGAATACTAAACACCACAAATATGTCCTATCACATATGTAGTAAGATATATGTAGGTACATTAGATGTCGCAAAAATAAGATTCCGTGAATCGTTCAACTCTCTCTTGTTCGCGAACTTTCGATGCTGTGGATAAAAGACGGTTTACAACACATTCTTGTGAAAATTCTTCTACATTTACACATACTTGCAGAACATTTCTCTATCCCTGAGTGGGTATAACCGTGCATGTACAGTGGACATAAAGTGACCGAGGCACCAAGATGCTGATTCAACTCTACAGGTCAAGGGCTCTGTAAGATCAAATGAAAATCATAAAATCAACTTGCAAAAATACATGTAATTATGTTTTTCCTGTAAAATGAGTTCAACAAAAGAAATTTAATTTTGAATTAAAAGTTGTATTATTTAAACACTCATGCACTTTTTCATTTTGTCATGTATATGTATATATATGCACAACCACTGTAATTGCCCGAGATAAAGCTTTCAGGACGATTGTTATTGATTTCTGTATCAATAACAGTGTGACATCAAAACGCCGCCAAGATTCGCGGATGAATTTGAATTGAATATCAACGAGTATAAAATCTTTTCCTATACAGAAATTAGGAACATCATCATATAGAAAGTCGAATTCATATCTAAAATCTTCCCCAGTAATCCCTTACCTCTTTCAGCGACTGTGTCTTGACGATTACAGAATACGACATCAACAAGCAACAGAGGCAGGCGCAGCTACAATAGCTCTCTGTCGATTGATGTCACATCCTTCACTCAACGGAATATTTTGAATGAAGATTTCTTGTCACATTCGGCGTTGTTTGTGATAATTCCAAAATAAACCACCCATAAGCAGTACACAGTATAAGAAAAATCCATGCACTAACGCTGTCAAAATTTCATGATTTCACCGCGCTGCAACTGACTTAAACGGATACTAAATGGGAATTCATTCCGCAAACAAAACTAGTTCCAAACAGTCAACATCTAGAGTAATAAACAACTTATTTGGTCATATTTTGTCATGATTCCATTGTTGAATTTGTAATACTTGATATATCATAATGCATTAATTTATGACAGTTCAGTCATAGTGAATAAGCGTGACATGGGAAACTCCAGCTGTTCCTTTCTAAAATTAACTCCCCTCTGCATTGGTGAACGGATTCGCTTTATAAATAGAATCGAGCGCTTCCTTTGTTCTATTTTTGGCTTTGAAAGCGCATATATATAGAATAAGTGTCTTATTTTGTGTGTTTATGCATAAATAAATTACAATGGCTGATGCATTTATTTGATAAAATGCGCTAACGCGCATTATATCAAAATAAATGCATCAGCCATTGTAATTTATTTCTGCATAAACACACAAAATAAGACACTTATTATATACGTAAAAGAGTGACTACATTTAAGACAAATAGACTGATAAACAGCGAGTGTTTTTAAACATCATCTGATATCAATTACATGTATGCTTATAGTTCAATAACTCATTAATAGAATAAACATGTAAATAGAACATTCCATGTACATGCTTTGGTACATGTACACGTATGTATGAAAGAAGCTCATTTACCATCGGGGCATGGTATGGCATCGAAGAAGGAATCCAGTATGGAGTCTAACACAGAGAAATCAGAGACCTGGAACAGATATTCTGGTTTTGACACGATTCCATTTAGCTGGTCAAGGTCAACACTTGACCCAACAGATATCACCATGACGGTAGCTCCTGTATCCTTCATCAAACGAGCCTCCGTCGACGTATCTCCGGAACGTCCGTCTGTCATGAGTACAAGAATTTTAGATGCCTCTTCTCTGGCACCTCGTGCCTCTGTAAAACTGTTCTCTCGTACAAATTCCAATCCTTTTGCAATATCTGTACCTCTCTTGTTGTATGGTATACTACCGATATAATTGACCATGTCCGTAACATTGCTGTACTCATTGAGCCAGAATCGGTTTTCGGGTGATCCGGAGAAAGTAACGAGTCCTATTTGTACGTTATCAGACTGTGATGCCATGATACGAGTCACCATTGACTGTAAGAAAGACAGCTGTTCCTGGAAGTTACTAGCACCAATACTACTGGATTCATCAACAAGGAATACAATGTCAGCAGGTGCTATCCCACAAACCTTGGGAGGGGGCGTGGTCGTGGGGGTCGCCATTGTTGTCATATTGCTATCAGTAGTGTCTGTGCATGTAAATAAACAATGAAGTTATTGAAAATTGTAAAATCATATCAGTGGGTTATTTTCAATTCCTTAGAATCCCATTTTATTTCACAGATGTTCATTTAATCATCAGTTATTCAGTATAGGCCATATTTTACTGTTCATGCAATTCTTTTTGATAAATATATCTACATGACTGTACATGTAAATATTCTAGTCAAGTTCCAATTACATGTAAATGTATTTCAAATGTTGCATGTAAATTAACCTGTTCATGACAAAATACACTTAGATATCAACATTTTAGCAAAGCCAATCATAGGCTCTCATTTGTGAAGATTCTGTGTAGAAACATCGTCATGGATCTGTCCTGATACAATACATACCTGGACAACAAACAGCGTAGGTATCATCTGGAGCTATCATATATGAGGAGCCAGTAGGACAATCTGTCCTGTTACAAAACGTACCTGGACAACAAACAGTGTAGGCATCATCTGGAGCTATCATACAGGAGAAGCCAGTAGGACAATCTGTCCTGTTACAATACGAACCTGGACAACAAACAGCGTAGGCATCATCTGGAGCTATCATACTGGAGGAACCAGTAGGACAATCTGTCCTGTTACTAAACGTACCTGGACAACAAACAGCGTAGGTATCATCTTGAGCTATCATACAGGAGGACCCTGTGGGACAATCTGTCCTGTTAATTCCCCTACCACAGAATAACTCCTGCCCAGTGCTGTCCGTTAACGGTGATCCTTCTTGGCAAGGATTGGGAGTCTCAGGTTCTTCTTCTCCATCTATGGTGAAAAATCAATCATAAATCAAAACATCAAAATCATTAGAAAGGGGATGGATATTCCGTGCTACTCTATTGGTATTGCATCAAACATGTACATGTATATTCCTGTGTATTTACATCAATTTTGTTTTTATACAATATACATGTACACGTATATAATGATCAAAGATAAATTGTGATGCCCTTTATGCTACAGACTTGAATAATGAATATCATCACAATTCTCAATAATTATCCCTTAAAAGCATTATTTTACAAAGGTAGGCCACAATATAGTTGCTTGTAGCAGATCATCATAATCAGACCTAATGGAAAATGACTGCACTCATAAATATATCAAATAATTTCAAAGTGGGACAATCAATAAGAGAAGAATTTACCATCTTTGCATAGTTCCCCTGTAGCTTCCTTTATTGACATTCGCCAGTTGTTCAGTATAGACTGCATCACTACCGGAAAGCCAGATAAGTCCTCCTTGCTGATACAACTTGCATAAGAATCCAAAATTGTACATAGCACCTTTTCTCCAGCAGTGGTCACTCCTACATAGTCCTCGCTAATCTCTAATGATAAGTTCTGTAGGCACTGGAAGATGTTTAAGTCAACCCTGGTGAAGGCGTACGGATGAGTGACTGAGATGTCACATGACCCGCTATTGTCCAATGACAACACAGATGACAGATATGAAATTTGATAGTCTGCTATACTTAACATCTCGTCACCACAGGTAGATATGTGAGATGAAATACATCTTGCTACGTCTGCATTTCTGAAGAGAGAAAAATGTAACTTCCTTCAAATTCACAATACCAAGACAATACATACATATGCTATATATTTGATAAAGCATAAATCGATCAAAAATAAAATACATGTACAATGTACATGTACATATGCTCAAGTCTTTTATTGTCTTACAGATATCATCAATATTTCAAAAAGTGTAAAATATTTGTAAATGGTGCGATTTTCATGTCATCTTCAATCATTAACGCATGAGCATACATCGAAACAACAAGAAAATCTGAAGGGAGTTGAAAATGAGAATTTTTACAAACAGAGACCCTATACAATGGAAATATCATATACACATACATATATGTATGACTGAAGTCAACATTTTCTGGTAATCTATTAATCTGTGAAACAGAATTCCACTTTAGAGTGGAAAAAAAATCAAGTCTATTTTTTTTAACCTGAGCACTTACCCACAAACTTCGGCGGCTGTTAGCCCACCTGTGAAGCAATCTGTCCATGTGAGAGAACACGGTGCGGGCACTGTGTCGTTACAGGTCTGATCTGGCATGGAAGGGGAGACAACCAGGGAATCCCCTCCGTCACATGTAAGGTACGAGGTAAGCTTGGGACATTCATCTCCTACCACATCTTTAAGTAGACGCAGAGAGGTGTTGACGGCCATGACCTCGGCGTCGTCACATTTGTACGTTGTGGAGTGAACACAAGAAAGGGTGTGAGAGAGCTGCCTGTAAATTGTTCATATACAGATGTACAAAAAAATTACATGTACATGTATGTTCATGCTTTGCATTACAAAATCTATTTGAGGCATAAAAACCTCATAATACGGATTAACTAAAGCTAGAATACATTTTTTTTCAAATTATCTTTACTTTTTTTCTTTTATGCATCATGACATACATTTTGTACATGTATTCACTCATGTATAAATGTAAATTCATGTTGCAACATAATCAGAAGCTTTCATCACTTTAATAGTCAGAATTCTTATGTATCTACTATTTTTTCCTCAGTATTCTGACATTGATAACTTCAACATACATATGAAAACAGTAATTTCTACAACTTATGTATCGAATACAACACATTTATATGTAATTAAATCTACATGTACATGTACATGTACCTCATTATAATTAACCTACTTACATGCATACTTCCTCTTCTTTCAGTCCATAACCCAGGGTATGTGAGAAATAATCTATACATGACAGGGCCAAGTCTGCGCTACAATATTTCTCTCTCGGAATAGGGATCATCTTAAGGGGACATAACTCCTTATGCATATACACTATCTTCTCCCAATAATCCATTACATGGTGTTTGTAGCTCGCGGAGCATAACATCAGGTTGGATTTCACACATGCAGCAACTGATCTCATATCACTAAAAAAACATAGCAATTGATCCTTTATATTCATGTGAAAATTTTACAAATATTTGTGACATCATAAAATTTGTATGAGGTTCAAAGTTTGTTTGTCCGAGGGGAAAACATTGTGACATCACGAAATTTAGCACTTTTTTTCCGCAATGGGTAAATTGATTAGAATACATGTACAGAAATATAACTAGGATATTTTTAACACATTTACACTTTAAATACTAGGTAAACCAAAATTTGAATATTTTTGGGGGGCTTACCAGTCTTCATTTTGAAAATATGTGTAGTGACGGTGATTTTTGTCTTACCTACAAATGGAGTCATGTAGTTCAGGGGATAAAAACTGCTTAGTGGACAATTTCACTGAGTATCCCACAATGCATTTGGCAATCTCTTTAGTATTGCAGGAGTCAGAATCTACCAAACAGAATTTCATATGTACATGTAGCATTTAACATGATTTCCATCAGAGCTATTCATGAACAATATCATATCGCCATATGATGGCTGTACGTTGCAGGTAATAACTTTTACATCTACTATGAAGAATATATCCAACTCTTTCAATACAGTTTGTCAATTGTTTTGTAATTCACTTATATTTTCTGTTTTGGGTATAAATTTAACAAAAAGATGTCATTGGAGACACCCTTCCCTTCTTTCCTCTTCTCCGTGGCTAGGCTTGAACATTCTTCTTTGCACATAATACAAATGAATAAACATGCGATTCAGACATGCAATGAGATGTACATTTTTTCTACATGCTTACCTTCAACATCAGTACTAGAATTCCTACTGCTCTGTACAACAGCATCTGAAATCAATACAGTATCTGCTAATGTAAACAAGTACTTCCAGAAAGTACATTTGTATCTTTCAACCATGTTCAGTTTTACTTGTAGGCAATATTGAATTGATAAATATCTGAGACTATTGTATTTTTGTGCAAAATTTTTTGTATAGTATTTCTCACACTACTGCACTAGAATGATACTGTGTCCATTAAACCTACGATACCTGTACTACATGTGCTCAGAAATTAACGAGGCTTTCTACAATTAGAAAAAATTTGATGACGGTGAACTTCCAATTTCTTTTTCTTTAAATGATATTTGAAGTACAACAAATAAATAACATGAATTTAATTAAAATCTCTTGCACAGAAATATGAAAAATTTTGAGAAAAATCATTATTTTGCAGTAAAACCCCATAAGGTCTCATTGTAAGATGCCATTATCTTTGAGATCACCCCTTTATAATACTGAACAGTCAACTTCTATTTTCTTTCCCATAAAATGAATTTTATAATACTGCAATTATATGATCCGAATTTAGTCAAAATACCTTGGGTAGAAGTTCATCATTTTCTAATTAGACACAGCCTCCTTAAAAGATTCCTTACAGAAAATGTCACCAGCACATAAACTGATTGGACTTATAACGACTGACCTTTTGGCGAACTAATGTGTTTCTGGCAAACGTCTTAATCTGTACCTCTACAAGTACAAAGTGTCTGATAAATTAACACATCCCTGTTCTCACCTGTACAGGTATAATCCACCTCCAGATATTTAAACGTCCCTACGCAAGGATCCCCAAATACGCTATTCTCTGCCTCTATGTCACACATGTTTCTTCCTTGACATTTGGTCTGTAACATATCTACTGACGTAGTAGCAGAACAGTCCTGTACATAGTGGTCTTTGTTACTACACAAGGTCATGCCCTTCGGAGCCATACGGCCGTAGCTTGCCGAGTGGATATCGAGTACTTTACCAGCTGGACAGACAAGACTCATCGTGTCATGCTCACACACAATCTTATTTTCTGAAAATAAGATTGTGTATTTCTTGTATATACATGTACATGTATGCTTTCTCTTAATACAGATCTGCTTACTGTCTTCAAGAACACTCACTAGCACGAAGCCTAGGGCTACAAGAAATTCTGCCAAGCTGGTAGAAATTGTCTTAAATCTTAAGGTATCCGTTGTACAAATAGATATCAAGTATATTATATGGTAAGAATTACGGCATATCTTTAATTGGATATACCATAATTCAACATAAAAGTTGGGTTTCAACACCAAAGGTCAACATGCCAACCCATATCTAAGCCACAGAAACTATCGAGACACTGCCGAATATTACCGAGATCATTTTAACACTGTTTAAATGGACGAGACGTCAGCAAGATCTCCATTTGTACATTGGATACGTTAACAATTGGCAAGTAAAATCTAATAAAATTACGGGCTAGTGCTTCATAAATTTTTTTTCAGAAGACCGTGCTGACAAAGATGATGCAAGAATACCATATATGTATATGTATATGAAACCTAAACCCAAATAGTTAATTTTGAAAGGAGTTGTTTAAACATCTATCATTTCATATAATGGAACGTACCTAGTTTTTCATTACAATATGAGCTGTTGAATTCCTTAAACTGCCGGAGATTTTGTAGAACCAGATAGCGTGGTAGAGACCTTAACTTTTGGTGATGTATACATTCCATAAACTTAGAAACTGTGGTACAAAGCCTTGAGGGTCGGAAGCTGCTCATTGACAATGCTTTGTGCATGCTCACACTGGCATTAGAATAGCATTGAGACAGACTGGAGTACATGTCCATTTTGACGATGGTTTCTACTTTACAAGCTGAGGTGAGCGGGTGCCGCATCATGAGTTCTTGCTTGGCAAAGACCAGGGGAATCATTTGTAATGATGTGCAGCCAGTGGTTAATTGTTTAACACAGAGGAATGCTGTATTTAACTCCCTGAAAATTTTTGAACAAAATTATCTTTATCTCTTTCATTTTGTTTGGTTTAAATGTACACAAGACATTTGGTGATTTGCAGGTAAAAGAGTTCGAGTTTCATGTAGTTGCCCTTACAAAACAGGCTGATCAATAAACAGACAATTGAAAGGAAAAACGTTTCATGAACATATACATGTATATGTACATGTATCTACGTTTGACTGCAGGAATGTTAATAAAAGATACTTGTCCCTGAAGGAATTAATTCAGTGGATAATTGTTTCAAGTAATAATGCGTTTCCTTACTGACAGATTGTGGAGTCATCCTTCAAAGACACATGAGAAATGCACTGCTTGTATGCCTGTTGTACTCTACACACAGGTTTGACCACTGGCGTTTTACATTTGACCACAGGGGCCTCGGTGGGCAGAGGGCATTTATCTCTGACAAGGGCCAGGGCAGAATCCAGGGCATTTTGGATGACCTCCTTCTGTGCTGCTTCACATGCCCCTATGTTTGACCTCACACATAGCATTACTCTGTGCACAGATCTGGATCAAATGGAAAGAAAATAGCTCCATGACTTTTTGTTAAAACTTTTTTATATGAACATAAGAAAGCAATATCGATTGAATTTTAGTCAAATTCAAAATAAAGATTATCTTCAGAAAATGTAAATAAGTTCTGCTATACAGTTTCAACATTAAGAAACAAATTGAACAGTAATCTACATTGAAATTTGAATTTCCTTCCTGCATATAAAGTGTGGTAATTCTTAGAAAGAGATACATTGTAAATAAACATATATACTCACGGACAGACTTTATCAACTGTACTTGACATATCAAAAAGGTCAAAATGTTGAGCTATCTGCCCCGGTATATCTGCTGCCGATATGCATGCCAGGGCGACCTCTGGTTCACACTTGGGAGCTTCCTGAGCAGCTTCCGCAGAGCTCTCCATCACACAGCCCGGCTCCTCGTAGCTGCCTTGTTGTTCCTCCGACTCTTCTTTCCCCTCATCCATGTCACAGTAGCTGGATACCATACGGAGGGTTAGGTTGGCATGATGGCTCAGCTCCTTCCATACGTCTTTCTTAATGTGAGCAGGCATGTGCTTCATTTTCTCTCTCACAGAGGTAACAACCCTAGAAATCAAAATTAAGTCTTTCTGTAACAATACGGTTATTTTCAATTACACGAAAGTGTAGCAAGAATGTAGGTGTCATTATCCTGAGATTTTTTTTATATATATTTGGCATGAGATCTGCAAGTCCTTGCCATCTTTGTCTTTTGTCAAATCTTTAATCCTTTATTAAGAAATCTTGATTTATACAACCTAAAGATTTCCTTTCAGTTTCTGCTACTGAATCAAGGAATTCAAACTGTTTCTGGTGGGATTTATATGATATTGTACAAATGTACAAGTAATGGAAAACATGTACATGTATTTCACCTTTTTATCACATAGGCTCAGTGATTGGGAAGGACAGGGGCCATGCGTCAATAGTCCCATTCAATTGCAAAATAGCCAATAGAAGTCTCTGTACTTTGTTAAGAATTTTACAAAATCATGGAAAATGGCCAATGCACAAAATTGCAGACTGACAGATTTACAGAATTTATTTTATTAATCATGTTAATTATCAAACAATACATGATTAACATAACTCAATTAAGATAAAAGCTACATGTACATGAAAAATGCATTACTTTTTATATACAATCAAACAAACACACTTACCTACAAAAATCCCCTCGAGCGATGAAGGGATTATACTTCAATATGCCGAGTGACATTATAACTTCATGTCCTTCGATCAGTATCTCCATCTGTCGTTTCTCCATCACATCACTAGAGCAAACCATTTCCACCTTGCGATGCATCTCTCCAAGCTTCTCCATAACAGCCATCTGATCCGGATCACGGGAGTGTTTGTCGCACGTAGATGTATGGTTGTATACACATGACATCACAGCCTTCATTTTCCTAAAGATTAAAATTGTCAAATTTAATCTCTCTGGGTAGATATTTCAAAACTTGTTCATCAAACATTGACCTATTCCATGCATGATGCTAAAAAGGTATCTCTATAAGTGTCGCTATGCTTTGCAGCCGACACAAAAATCTGCATCAATCAAGCTTGTACATATACATGTATATAGACTTATTTTACAATAAGTTTAACTCTGACCACTTTCCTCTTTTTGTACGTTGTACATTTGTAAATGTATTTTACCCACTCAAAACGACGAAGTGAAGTCATAACATGCAGTAAATGTCAGGGTCTAGAGCAATACGATGTTACATCATTGTTATGAGTGGATAAAACATCACAAGAAAAGACAAAGTGAACCTTATCGTGATAAGGACTATTCCTTAATATTATTGTTTTAGAGAAGGAAAATTTATAATATCAAAATTTTCTTTCAAACTTACAAGCAAGACACCATAGACTTACCCACAGGAAACTATGGACATGTCCTCTCTATCATCTTTATCATCTTTTTCATCTTTCTCATTTTTTTCATCTTTTTCATCTTTCTCATGCATCATATCATCTGTGTATGCCATGCACATCTTTGCGGCCTTGACATTGCACTGAAGTGATCCACACACAGCCTTTGAGGTCAAGGTCATCTGGTTGGTTATGGTGACCATTGCGTTCTGGTGGAGGGAAGGACAATATTTCACTGCACTCATCATGCACTTGGAACTCAAGGTCACTTGTCTGCAATGTAATAGTCATTTACATTACAATGTTAAGATCTAATATGAAAAGAATCAAACCTAAATATTTTCCGCAAAGTAGACACTGCAAAAAACAGAATACACAAAATTCAAATGGACAGAAAATTGGTCATTAGGATATTTTATGTTTAATAGCTTTAGTAAGCAATAAAAATTCATCTGAAAATGGTGGCAAAAGATTTTTACCTAGTATTGTGGTTCATAATCATGTTTATTTCATTCCTTAGCATGT
The DNA here is from genome assembly GCA_028142955.1 of Pinctada fucata. Classification (NCBI taxonomy): domain Eukaryota; kingdom Metazoa; phylum Mollusca; class Bivalvia; order Pterioida; family Pteriidae; genus Pinctada; species Pinctada fucata. The sequence continues at coordinate 14,688,552 of AP027105.1, forward strand.
TAAACCATGTTTATTTCATTCCTTAGCATGTTAAACCATGTTTATTTCATTCCTCAGCATGTTAAACCATGTTTATTTCATTCCTTAGCATGTTAAACTATGTTTATTTCATTCCTTAGCATGTTAAACCATGTTATTTCATTTCTTACCTGCAGATTTTGGAGGTATCTTCCTCTGCCAGCACCATAAAGAACTCCTTGGCACAATGTGTAGCCGTCCTCAAATAGCATCCTGGGTATTCCTCTACAAATGGCACGAAAGTATACACATCAGTTATTTTCAACACATATTAATACACAAGTACATGAATAAACTCTGAAAAATTAGGGAGATTCTGTTTATATGAAATTGATATTTCTCCCTCTGTGGACTGGGATTTCTCTCACCCTGGACAGAGATACGTACAGATTTACCCGTTCTGAGAAAACTCTGTCTCGCACCCCCGGATGTTTGTCTCGAACCCCCTATTGTGATGTCATAGACGTTTACGTACATGTAGGTTTAGCAGTGTTTGACGTCACATGGAGCAATATTTAACGCAAAACAAGCAATGTTTATTCATGAATTATGTGAAAATATATGGGTGAGAGAAAAATAATCAATCCCCCCTTTGTACAGGGACAGGGAAATCCCACCCTCGTATCAAAGATTTGCAACGTCAACGACTCAGCAAGCCTCGTCGTTGACTGCAAATCTTCGATACTCCAGTGGGATTTCCCTGTCCCTGTACAAAGGGGTGATATTAATCCATGGAGACGCTGGGAAAAGATATCCTTGTCTTATCCCTATGGGGTAAGATAACATTTCACGCGCCTTTTTAACTGTAGCTTCAATTTTGATGTCAGGAATGATTGATACATTATCCAGTCAAACTATGAAAATGAATATATGAAATCTCAATTTTTGAGCACTTTAAGACAGTGGGAGAAAAATAATCAAGCACAAGATGTGATCAGGGACACGGAAATCCAACCCTCATGTCCAGGATTGCTTTTGTCCACGACTCGGCAAGCCTCGTCGTGGCACAAGCAAATCCTGGACACTCGGGTTGGATTTCCTTGTCCCTGAGCACATCTGGTGTTAGATTCTATTAGTCTTCATATGATTTAAATAAAGAATAAACTATATACTAACCTATAGACAGGAACAATTGTGTGTTAGACACTTTTTACAGAATCACTTATCTTCATCCTTAGTATCAAAAGCAGATCCTATTTAACAAAAGCGGACCCTAGTTGACCTTTGATCTGACATTTTGAGCAATTAAATCTCTTTCTAGGCATACATTTTTAATCATGAACTGTACATGTAGCATACATTTGAGGATCCAATACTAGAGTCGATGATTTATTTAACACCTTGTCTTGTGTTATTATCACTGTCCTTGACCTTGAAAATCAAAATTTGAATCAATACACCACTACACATCAAAATTATACACCACAAAACAGATCCAAATTTTACACCATAAAACAGATTCAAATTTTACACCATAAAACAGATCCAAATTTTACACCACAAAACAGATCCAAAATTTACACCACAAAACAGATCCAAATTATACACCACAATACAGATCCAAATTATACACCAGAACACAGATCCAAATTATATACCACAAAACAGATCCAAATGATGCACCACAAAACAGATCCAAATTTTACACCACAAAACAGATCCAAATTATACACCACAGAACAGATCCAAATTTTACACCATAAAACAGATCAAAATTTTACACCACAAAACAGACCCAAATTATACACCACAAAACAGATCCAAATTTTACATCACAAAACAGATCCAAATTTTCACCACAAAACAGATCCAAATTATACACCACAAAACAGATCAAAATTATACACTACAAAAGAAATCCATATTATACACCTTTTGTACATTTTCTCAGCACAACTACTGCATACAGATCCATATTATTCTATCTTTTCCTTATCTTCTCATTTGGGACGGTATCCAACGTAAAGAAATCATGACAACATCAAATACTAAGAGAACAAGTATAAAATTCAGAGAAAACGTGCTTCAAATACGATGTTTCTATAGGAATTTCTTCACGTCATAATGTGTTTACATCAGATACATGTACCGTCCCGAGTGGGAAGTAACTCTGTTTATGGAAAAGATGGAATACACCGCTATAGAGAGATCCAAAGCATACCCACACAGATCCAAATCATACCTCAGCTACAGAAATCCATATTATACTCAAATGTAATGTATAGATCCAAATTGAGGGGATATCGAATGTCTGATTTCACATTATCCTTTCAAAATCAAATGACTGTTTTTGGCATTTTTCGACGGCCCAATGAAAATTACATTATAATGGTAATGTGCAAGTCTGCCACCGGATTCAGTGTAATGCCCTATTCAGAAGAATACGCATTTAATCAAATTCTTGTAAAATTTGATGAACATTACAATTTACTTTATTTCAGTTAGATTCACATTGCATTCACACAACAATATTTTGATGCACATTAGATTTTTGTATATTTGTACTGATCATGCTGATAGGTGTGGAATCCAAACACAAAAAGGTATGATGTACATGTATGCCAAAATTTTACACTTTTAAATTTATTCGTCCTTGAAGAAAATAATGAAGTGAATTGATAATTTAATCAGATTCAATGCCAATTTGATTCACTTTGACCCCCCAAAGCAAATTCTAATGAACATTAAATCTGATTAGAATTATGGTAAACTAACAGGCATTAGATTCTCTGAGTGAACACATTGTAAATCTATTAGGCATCAAATTCAAGTGAACAAGGCAATACACATTTGGAACTGATACATGTATACATGTACATGTATGTAGATTTGACACAAACTGCATTCAGGACTCTTAACACCAATTTTTTTCAGACTGGAGCCTGGAACTTTGAAATTGGTAAAAATAGTGGCATTTCTCAAGAACTGGGAAAAATATAACTAGATTTTGATGTGTTTTCACTTGAAATTTAGCATTTCTAAATTGTTTTTTATGCTCCGCAAGGTTTCAAATTGGGAAAAATTAGTCAACAAATCAGGAAAAAAAATACTATTTTGCATTGGGAATGGGGCCCAATAATGGCCCCAAATAAGGCCTGGCATTGTACGTCATTGTAGGCATTAATGAAGGCTAAGATACATGAACAGTTTCCTTAAATATAGATAGAAGTATAATTCAAGATTCAATAATTTATCCTGATATCTGAGATTGACTTACAAATACTCAGTAAAATGATACTATAAATCATGGAACTACAATGTAATGACAAAAACCACTACCCCAAAAACATGAAAAAATTAATGAAAAGGAAATAGAATATGAAATTTTTCTGTGAACACTTTTTCATATAAAAGTATTATTTCAACATGTTTAAACAAGCTTTTGGAGAGATTAACTAAAATCAAAAATAATATAATATTTAGTTACCAAACCGAAAACAAAATGCAATGCAATTCATGAAAACTATTTAAATGTATGTACATGAACAATAAACAATATCTATGATCTAAAACGTCTGACTAGTCATTAACCTGGACTTGTTTAATTCAAAGCTGATACATGTTTAACTGTTATGTACATTATAAACAGATAAACCTTTTTTCAGTGCGCATGCATAAAGACATCATTACAAGTTCACATTCTTACGCATCGTACTTCATGCTGAGGATCTCAGATCGATGAAACTTGCTTAAATGGCTGAGAATCATCAATAAAGGTCTCCAGTGTATTAGTCCACCTACTGTATTAAGTTTTGGAGATATTCTAACAACTTCAGGACATTTTACTCCAATGGTTTTGCACATTGCTTTGATTTGCTCAGCACCATATGTAGAAACCTTAGTTCTGCATAATCCTTCTCTATTCACATAGCTGACCAGTTCCTTTAAATTTTTATCGATACCCAATAACCATTTTCCCATGAGCAATAATGCTTCCATTCGCAGTCTATGAAAGCGAGCGCTTTTCATCCAGTGATCAGGAGGGTTTCCACAAAGAAATTGTGGAAGATGATTTTTATAAACATGAAGCTGCAAATTTGAGCCTTTGAAGAAGCAACCCGGGATTGTACACTCAGATGCTGACCTACATACCGGTATAGACCGACAGTGATCATGCTTGCGAGACTTAGTACCATGATATGGAGTACCACATCGCCTCTTTTCCAGTCTCCCTTTGCTAAATTTTGTGCAATTTTTATAAGATGGAGTCTTTTTCCTGTAGTTATGCCAGCATTTGTATGTCACTTTTCTCTCCATCGCTTGAATTTTCCTGGATCTTGTTTGCCGATGTTTTTGCTTGACTGCATTTCTTCTTATCTCAAATATATTTTGTTTGAAGGAATGGTACTTCACATTTCTTACACTTTTACTGGTATTCAGACTTATATGCATTTCATTTTTCGTGTAGATTTTGTGACATTTGCTGTCGTCAGTGTCAGTAACAGAAGAGAATGTTATTCGCCTTTGAATTGTTTCCATCTTTCAGTGACCAAATAGTAAGATTAAATTTCAAATTGTTGCGTGTAGCTACCAAAATTAATTCTTTACTTTCTCGTTTAAGTTTCTACAATCGCCAGTATCCTAAAATGATTTTTTATCATCAGTCTCTTGTTGTAATGAAAGTGAAAGTACATCTACGAATTTTCCCGCGTACCTGTCATTTCCTGTCGATGCTGATTGGTCGGTTATTTGTTTTTTTTTTTTAAAAAGGGGGGGGGGGGACTTTATATATTTACACACACAAAAAAATGAGTCAGACTGTCTCATATGACTTCAACGGCGTAGCTCTGCCTGAAAAAGTGGAGGGGCACAACATCCCAAAATTTCTAACAAGCAAAAAAAAAAAAAAAGCCCGAAAAACAAAGGAGGGGGGGGGGGGGGGCGAGGAAGAAATTATGATCCGAAAGTCACCAGACATACATGTACCAGACAAACCTGGTAAAAATTGCGTCGGTCTGGTGATATATATTACAACTTTTTCTTAATAAACATGTTTGAATTTCTAAAGTTAAAAAATGTCTGGTAAGTTGTAAAAACTTTCGCGATGTCTGAGATTAAAAAAAGATTGTGGTGGTTTCATGTTCTGTATGCACAAATTTAGTGCAATTCTAAATTTTAAGTATATGAATAAATGTTTGTTTAAAAAAGGAATTTCTTTTAGAAAAATATTGACTTATCAGAAAATACTTTCTACTTTCGGCCCTCTATCATTAACAAGTACATGTCCAGTGGCGGATTCAAGGGGGTGCGGAGGGGGCGCCCGCCCCCCCCCCCCTCTCCCGGTACTGACCCCAAATTTTCCAAAAACATGTATATTTTTGCCCATTTTCAGTAAAAATCGTCAAAATTCACCCCTCGACCCCCCCCCCCCGGCAAAGGGGGCGCTGGATCCGCCACTAATGTCATAATATTCTATATAGTTTGAGTTAAATGTCTTCATGTACATTGATAAAATAATATGTATAAAGGATGGATCAGAATAGCTAAATTATTCAGAAATGAAAACGACGGTAGTACTTAGCCTGAGTTTACTTACCCATATCTATATCGAAAGGCTCTGGAAAGAAAATTGAAAAAGAAAATTATTTTCAAAGTGTCAATCATCTATAGGGCAATTTTTATTCATCTATATTTTTACTTTTTTATCTTTTTTTTTCTCTCTCTCTCTTATTCCGGGCCGCCAGGAGGCGGTCCGTCTACTTTTTTTGCACTGTAATTCTGCGGGATAGTCATTGATATTTGTACAAGTCATGATTAATTAAGTTTCTGTGAGAAACATGCTACAGAGAAATAATAAATTTGATTCTTTCATTTTTAAATAAAAATGATTCCTAAGTAAAGAAAGTTTACTGTATTTTAATCTAATGATGCTCTATTTTTAGCATATAGTATGTAAACAGGCACGCGTGCTTAGCCTGACAAAGACTCGGCAGCTAATGCGTATCTATAAATAACTGTTAGGGCAAGGAAAAAAAAACCCAAAAAACTCGGTATTTTCTAATATAAGAAATTCATTTTCTTACATGAGGAATTCATTTTCTGGTATTAGAAATTCATTTTCTCAATATTAGAAATTCCCCATTTTATACTACCTACTATTTTTATCTTTTTTATATTGGAAAAATAGTTTGTTTTTTTTTTAATTTCAGAAATTTATTAAATTCATTTTCTTATATAAGAAAATGATTTTCAACTATTAGAAAAATTAACTTCTTGGTATAATTTCTAATATGGGATATTTTTATTTTTCATTTTACATTTTTTTTTCTTTTTGAAAATTCAATTTCTTGTATAAAAATTGATTTTGTAATACATTTATTTAAAATTCATTTTCTATTATAAGAAATAAAACAACGACATTGTAATACAGAAAATCAAAAGTACCTCTCATAATTATCATGATTATGACAGCTTCCATTCAACATGGCTGATGCATACATAGTCTTAAAAATTCATTTTATAATTATAGAAATTCAGTTTATTTTCTAATATAAGAAATCTATCTTTAAATATTTGAAATTTATTTTTAAAAGTTTGATCTTCATAGTCAATGATAAGAAATTAATTTTCTATTATATGAAATCTATTTTTCTAATATAAGAAACTGATTATTCCATATCAGGAAATGAATTTCTTATTAGAAAATAATTTCTAATATTAGAAATGATTTTTTATCGGAAATGAATTTCTAATATTAGAAATGATTTTTTTATTGGAAATGAATTTTTAATGTAAGAAATTAATTTCTAGTAATATAAAAAGAATTCCTTATATTAGAAATGAATTTATAATATTAGAAAATACCCATTTATGTCATTAGAGACCTTTTGTACTAGTACACATGGTTTATATTACTCAACGAGGTATTTCTTTTACAAGATTTGACAATTAACTTAAATTATGACCTACAAAAATGATGTAAAATTATCTCCTCTTATGATTTTCAACAATTTAACAAATAAACCGCAGCATGTTTTAAATTATGTCCACAAGACACCAGATCTTAGACTGTAAGAAGACAACAAAAGAAGAAAACAAAAAGACATCTGCAAACATATCCCCAAGTATTGAATATAGCACCTTTTTACGGCCCGAAATTTTGACGCTTGCGTCAATTTGTTTTCTTGTTATTTTGTTTTGTTTTGTTTTGTTTTTGTTTTGTTTTGTTTTGTTTTGTTTTTTTTGTTTTGTTTTGTTTTATTTTGTTTTGTTTTTGTTTTGTGTTGTTTTTTGTTTTGTTTTTAAGTTTGAAAATGGGTTTAAATCCATTGGGGACAGGATCAATGGACGCTGAACGGACTGAATGGTCGACTCTAAAATGCCAGGGATGAAATTAAGCCCCCAAAACGTCAAACTTTGACATTTTTGGGGGATGCGCCCCTCCCTCCCTCCTCTAAACTCCGGGAACATATATAGATAATTATACTGACATCGATCTTATCCGTTAACTTTTCTATGAAGAACCTGCATACACCGTAAAAGTAGCTTTCTGTTGAACGTCTCTATGAAGTATATCCCTGTGTATAGTACCGTTTAGCTTTCTTACCTAACGAACAGAAAGCATTACTCAAGGCCCGAAAAACCAGAAGGTATGGCTCCATTGGTCTGTCCCTTACGCATCTATCGTCACAATGGTCGCTGAACGTCTTTAACATCCTGTGGAAAAAAAGTAAGGAAATGTTTAAGAATAGGGCTTATTTGTTCAAAGAAAGAAGACGGGAAGGAAACTAATATAACCCCTTCTCGTTTTAGGTTTTTGAGTCTCTTCACCATGTATTGTTGGTCCATCAAGTCAAATTCCCTGATGGTACTGAAGACTTTTATGTCTATTGCATGCAATCATTCCAAAACATGTCATATAACGGCACGTTTTTTTTTTATTGTTTGTTTTTGTTTTGTTTTGTTTTTGTCTCATTCTCTCCCCACTCTTTTATAGCGATTTTTATGTCATTTCTTTTTTGTTAAATACATGTACATGTATGATAGTGCATTATTACTCACCCACAAGCCATCCTTTTGTGCAGGGCTGACGTAGCTAGGACTGCATGAAGAATACTGCCAGCCTCCTCCAGGAAGGCGCGTTTTACTACTGAAGAATCGCATGTCAAACCTGAGGGCAACAAAAAGTTTGATTATAAAATTTGATACAATATATTTGGTTTACAGATAATTTATGATATAATTTAGATACATGTATATGACAGTCCCCTGCACTTGAAACATCTAAAAAGTTGGAAGATAAAGGGGGAATCCCGCCATTCATTAATGCATATGTTTCAGCATACTTGTTGCATCTACATTCATATGAAAACTATTTATGACTCCCTTTTTCAATGATTTTTGCATGAAAATACATTTAGTCCGCCCGAATGAGAGGCCCAAGTGGATATACAGTGCTCATCTAAACTCCATGTCGTTCAGAAACGTATCTTTAAAGTATTTAGATATAATACGGATTCGTTTTTTTTTTCTCGACATTTGATCAATATGTAAACATATTTGTCTATGATAGAATACTAGTAATTACATGTATAATAAAAGTGACAATTTTTAAGACAATTTGGACGAACCAAAACGAGATTTTATCATGATAAATTGGTAAGACAAAAATATGTCAATTTCGTTTCATTGGCGTTATTATAGATACATTCAGAATTAAGGAGGGTTTGAACACCAAGATGGCGGCGGCATTATTTGTTTTCTCGCTGCCTAGAAAAAGTACAGTCTTAATTTCCTTAAATCATTTGATACGCTGATTGATACATTTAATTGAGTATCCTGACGAAGTTTGAATAATTTTCGGCGTTATTTGAAGAAATGATGGCGATTTTTGAAATTGTGGACTTTGGAAGTTTTATCCATGAACAAATCACGACGTCATTTCGACGTAATCGGGAAAAATGGCGTCACAAACCTTCGCATTCAAAATGCAATAAAAACATTAATACCAAATGTATCGCATTGAAACTTTGCATTTATAAAAAAAGAAAATTCAATCTTCATCACAGTGAATTCGTTGACAATTTTACATTAAAGGAAAGCGGATTGTGGATAGAATCAAATGTAAGTTTGTATAATCAAGGACAGACAAGACAATTGAAGACATATATATATAGGATCTCAAATGAATTTTCATTTCATACGATGTATTATGAAACGAGTTGTGTGTTTTATATCCCCGAGCCTTGGCGAGGGGATATAAAACGCACAACGAGTTTCATAATACATCGTATGAAATGAAAATTCATTTGAGATTCTTTTTATCACATGATATTGCCTAAAAATGTGTATTTCTAACGTGAAATCAACGTTTCCGAGAACTATAGAGGCGAACCACGCCGTGATTTAGAAGTCGTCTGCTACGCCATGAGAAGTAGTGTCCCCATCGTATTCGATATTCTGTGCGTAAGAGAAAAGTACTTCAAATTTGAATAGCATTTTAATGCAAGAATTATTTAACAACAACAATTTTAATCATTGATATTGACTCTGGGTCTGAATTTAACAGTTGACCGATATTTGAAAGGTCACATTTGTCAAGGTTTATGTGATTAGGTTCCAACCTTGACCAATGGCATTCAAGCAGAGCGATATGTAACGTGTTATCATATCATATATTTATGAAATGGCTTTATGAAACTGCATAACGGGTGTATCATGTGATAAACATGTATATATATATATATATGATTTCAGAAATTTTGAGAAAAATTGAATTTGGCGTCCAAGTGTTCAATACCTCCTTAATGACATGAGAAAACTGCATAAAAATTTTTTCAATATTAAAGCATCTTTTTGTGTACTTTTGAAATTGATCTATCGATCCGATCACTAGAAATACATGTAATAATTATTCTAAAACATTGAAATGCACCAAATTCGTGAGTAAATAAAGTGGTTTTCTTGAGATTTTAGTTGCTCCCTCTCTCAATATTGGTTTAGCTATACAAATTGATCTCATTGCCATCTTATTTGATTACACCGAGTATAGGCTGCATATAGAATTCAGATAAACCATTATTGTTACGTAATTTACAGCTAGATTATGCACGGGGGTGTTCATTTATGTACATGAAGCGGATAAAATCATGAATTTTATTTCAATTTAGTGCATGTATCAAGTCATTTCAATAAACTGAAATATAACGGCCAAGATACCGACTCATGATTGATATGTCAAAATTTTATTTCAAATACACATTAAATTGTATATGTTGATTGCAATTTACGGTTCCTACGTGCGCTTTCATTCATACGGGATCTAATTATTTGGAGAAGATGATGAAATTAAATTCAGGAATAAACAGAAAGAAAAGAGAATGTATCAAGGGTGTCTTAAATTAAAGACAATATTCAATTTTGGGGCAACGGACCTTCGATAAGGCTGCAAGTAATGTATGCAAATTCTTAATAAATGCAAGTTAACGTTGATTTATGTAAATCGCAAAGATATCGCTCATTTGCTCTGCGCGAATGACCCTGTCCTTTGACCTTTGATCCTATAGCACAGACTCTTGGCTGCCGTTATACATATAAGTATCATTGTTACAGAGCGAAGTCTGACGAATCCGTTGCCCAACGATTTCTTGATATTCAAGACCTTAAATTTTGATTTTCTTGCAGAAACTGTCGATACGATACCCACCTTGCGGGGTTGGGGGTTGGGGGGGGGGGGTTGTTTGTTTGTTTTTGTGTGTGTTTTTTTTTCTTTTCTCGCTGTGTTATTGCATATTTTTCGGATTTTTAGCTCCCTACCTCACCAAACAGACAAACTGAAAGTTCGGAGAATCAAACAATCAGAATCAAGAACAAACGCAAGGTTGGTCTCGACAGTTAATGTAATGAAAACTTATGTGCCGTCAGGATTCAGTCTCTTGTAACAGCAGCCAAGAGACTGGATTGATGTAAGAATGATGGTCGTAATTCGATCGTAATTCTATATAAATGTATGTATAATATACTATATTTAGTATACAAAACATGCAGTAAAGGTAAATTCATTCTTTGAATGTCGCAATGTCAATGTTATAGAAAGTCTCTTGTCGCATAATGGAACGTGGAACGTCAGTCGCGGATCTAGAGGGAACCCACCTGGAATTTGCCAAAAAAATTTTTTTTTTTTTTTAATTTTCCAAAATCATCTGCTGGACATGATGAACCCCCAGCGGGACAGCTTGAACGCCCCCCCCCCCCCTCTTTGGAAAAAGAATCATATTCTAGATCTACCGTGAAATAGTTTCTCTCTCTCTCTCTCTCTCTCTCTCTCTCTCTCTCTCTCTCTCTTTCAAAAAACGGAGGGAGTGATAAAAGGTCAATTTTTAAAGTAAACGTAGGAAAGATATTTCACGAAGAGTACAATTTATATTCATGTATCAATTTTATGGGGGATGAATAACATTAACATTTTACAGGATACAAGGCAAAGCCTTTTTGTGCGAGCGGAGAGAAAATAAATATGATTTTAGACTTTGACGGTTTATCCTATCTTACAAAACTTTCTGTTTGGTGATTGCCAAAAAAAAAAAAAAGGCAGTATAAGGCGAGTGGAAACACAGAGGCATTTGTTAAATTGGTCTAGACCAGCAGATGAACATTTTAAGGGGGGGGGGGGGGGGCTTAAAATATGGTTCTTTGTACGTTCCTGTTTTGGCCTTGACCGGCAAATATTAGATTAGGTTGAGGGGGGGGGATTCCAGTCAAATTTACAGAAAAATACGAGCAAACACAAAAGGTGTATGATTTTGAAACTTTATATCAACGATCTAGTTTAAAGAGCTCAGCTAGAACTGGTCAGACCAAGGATTTATAAACAGACCTGATTATATTTCCTACATGTGATTTTTTTTATTTCAAGCCATTTTAATTTTGTTGTAAAACGGTTAAATGAAAATAAATAACTCATTGCATATCGCCCAAAAGAAAAAAATCCATCTCGCCGATGTCAGATAAAATCGTCCAAAGCCTGTTTCATAACATTTCAATAAAGAAAACCACTTTAATATCGGACATCAAAATTATAATTTTGGAGAAATGTTCGGATGCCTCCAAATATTATCGTAAAATCAACGAAGTGTTCTGGATTGAGAAACTTAATAACGTGAAGCCATCCGGATTGAACACAAAATCGCCCATGGGAATACTTTGGCCGGTTTATTGACCTTTTTAGAAGCGTTTACGTCAAGCAAAATACGTCCATTAAAGGAAAATCTTACAACGTCAAAGTGACATTAAGAATTTGGCGCGATGACGTCAATGACGTCATAGAAGCACAGTAAACAAAATACTAAAACGAAGATGTCGGCTTTCCTAAAAAGATTCCGCGGTTACGCCGAGTTGTCGATGCTATTTCGTAATCTGCTTTACGAAAAATTATGTCAATAAATTTAACTTGTAAACAAAAATTGAGTATAACATATACGTATACTCGGAGTCGAAAAAAAAAAATTAAATGGCAATATTCAGCATCTCCGCAGTAACTCTGTCTGCGAGGGGACGAAAGTTTTTGAAAGCATAGTAGTACATTCTCATTCTTTGATTCAGCATATTTTCTCACTAAGGTAAGTGTATACGCGTTACCATAAGGGCGAGCTTCGCTCGCAAAGGCCCTTCGGGCCTTTGCAGCGAGCTCCGCTCGCTATTAGAATGAAAACTTTTGAAAACTATCCATCTTTAACTAATACATACTCCTACACCATGGGGGTGTGGGATGTGGTAGATGCATAATTATATCTACTTTAGGGTTTTTATTTACTCTTTATTATTTGTTCATAATCCCGTTTTAAATATATTATCTACAAAGTAAGATAAGGGTCGGATTTAGCTCTGAAAAAATCACTCGATTATTTCTCGTGCGTTGTCCTTCTAATTAAGATAAAAGTTGGTCAGGATAAAAATATAAAGAATTTTAAGATTCCTAGGGGATTCCTAGTAGGTATTTTAAGTAAATAAATTTGGTGAAAGATGAACATTATGATTACGAGTTGAAGAGGTAGGGATACATGTACAGATGACGGAAAACGTCGAATATCGAACGAAAATGGACCAAAAATGCATTATTTGGCAAATTTTTTTATGTTTATTATACATGTACTTCGGTAACCTTTTCAAGTCTAAATTGGATAAGAGAAATTAACTTTGAGGTTATTTATTATATATCAATATAATCGGCAAACTCTGCAATCCGGAAACTGAAAAAAAACCCGGTTTTATTTCGTTCTTCTCAGCCACTTGTGTAGGTTTCTAGCGCGAAATACACACGGTGTGGAAATAGACAACTTTCTCGTTTATTTCCTTCCATAACGGTCAAATATTTGATCAGAACACACTCTGAATATATTGTTCCATGATATAAAATGAAAAAAATTCAATTATAACCTATTTTATCACTCTAGAGGCACATTTAAAAATAGTCATTCATCCGGGCCCCCATTTTTCGATTTTCGCCTGTTGTGGGACATTGTCCCCCCTCGCTTCAGAACCCAACTTGGTCAGAAAATGTGTTTTATTGATATACACCTTTGGTGAAAGTGGCATTGTAAAGCGAGGGCAGGGGGGGGGGGGGGGCGATGTTGTATAAAAATTTTCCGTTTTCCATTGATTTCTGTGTAAAAACGCTTATTTTGACCCAAATATCGGTCTTATTTTGAATAAATTATCCCACCTGATTGCAGATTCATATGTGGAACAAGCTACTGAAAAAATTCCTAAATTTTTCATTTTGAAATTTCGACTTTTCAGGGCAGATTTTATTCCTTATCTTAACAGCTCCTTTAGTTTCCAAGTGAGTCAAGAACGTTTTGACTGAATGTTTTTCCCCTTTTGTTAACTGCGACGGAAAAAGAATGAATTTCGAGAAAAAAAAGGTAAGTAAAAAGCGTAAATTCCTTCGGACTTGCATGACACTTTATATCACTAACCCCTCCCCCTGCCCTCTCGGCCTTTTTGCTTCATTACTTCAGATATATTTCGTAGGGTACCATTCCGTATTGGTAAGGTTAAAGCACACGAGCTAGGACAGTAAAGTATATTTTTAAAGCCTTTCACAACCAATTTTATATTAAGTAGGATCAATTATATTGACCGGATTTCTATATTTCATATTTACTTACAGATTTCATTTCATTATACTATAGCTGGTAGCATGTCAATAGATCTCTACATTTTATTGATCTTTACGCCCTATAAATACTTTTTTTGCCCTCTTTAGACATATTTTGAAAAAGCCTTTACTCAAGAGGCTAAAAAAATTAAAAATTCAATCCAATAATGTGTAAAGGTCTTATTTAAATCTTGTCCAAAGGTTCTGTACGCTAAGTAAACAAAATGACAGATTCCCGTTCAAACATATCGCGCATGTTGTAAATTGGCACTGACTTTGTAAATGGTCAAGAAAATGTTAAAATGCCGAATAACCAAAGTATATTAAGAAGCATAGCCGAAAAGTCACCGTTGGTCACCACAGGAGCTCGATGCCAACAACCCGCAATGACACCCGCCCCCTAGCTCCCATCTCTCTGTAGTCAAAGTATATAAGGAAAGTAGGGGTGTATATTCTATCGAATTCCTGTGTTGGTCACATACGTGTACGCTTTATTGCAACCGATATAAAGCATAAATTGCTAATAAACTGAATGATTGTTCCCTTCAGGTGCAGCAAGATTCCCTCTTCGCCAGCCTGTGGCGTATTCACCTGCCTGTGGCATATTCATCTGCCTGTGGCGTATTAATACGCGATGTAAGAGCATGAAGTTTCATGTTGAGGGCAAATAGGCTCGCCAGTAAGTTATTTAGGGGAGTTCTATTGTCGCTACAAAGAACTTATTGCACATTTTCGACATTTGCCTATCACGAATGATTAAGGACATTCTCGAGTACGTCGACCTTTCCAATTGACCGATATATTTTTTGAGTAACGAAAATAAAACGCCGCAAACTTGTTTCAATTAAGGAAACGTGTCAAATCTAGTAATGTCCAAATAGGCAATATTTGGACATTACCGGATTTGACACGTTTCTATCTGGCATTTGTGGCAGGTGTTGCATGCAGTCAGAGGACGCTCACTCCTCCCGGGCACCTGGTCCTGCCTACATTAGGGGGTTCTTGATTGCCTTGTTGGTGGAGACTTGTAAACACTGTTGTTCAATGTATACCATACAATAAGTACCAATCGTAATTCAGGAGTCATAGATCAAGGGGAAACATGGAACAACAGTGTTTACAAGTCTTCATCAACAAGGTTTTGCTACTCTTAGGCTGCACATCCCAACCAAAATTTGACGACCATGTGTTTCGACGATGGCGATGAACATGACGGAATAAAACAGGCCATAAAAGGGTTTACACATCTCAATATTTACTTTTGCTCGTGAGCGTTTTATCTTCGCGATATATTTTTTGAGTCGCGAAAATTAAACGCATCGAACTTGTTTCGATTAAAATACTCGCGAACATAAAACGCTGCGAATAGGTCAGTGCTATCGGATTCGCGAATAAAAGACGCCGCGAACAAGTTTCATGCATGATTCGAAAGACGGATGAATGATTAATTAAAAGCGACCATTGAAATGGAGGAAATGGACAGCTGGTTATAATAATAAACTTCAATATTCAATCTTAGATTAGGATACAAGTTAGAAATAGAAAATGTCTCTTGACAGCAAGTATTATTTCTTTACAAACTCATATAAAGTAGTTTAAACCAAAAAATATAACTCTTACTGGTACAATTTATGTTTGTACCTTGAATTTGACACGAGAATGTGTTTTGTTGACTGCTATGATTGTGTGCATTAAAAAGGATCAATGACATTCAATAGATACCCCAAAATGAAAGGAAAATCTAGGTCAGATTATGAATGGATCAAGGTAACATGCACCACGATCATATGATGGAGTTTTTATCCTCAGATTGAAGAGATATTTTAAAAAGTCTATTAATCTTTAAGTTAGCTTTTTATCAAACTATCTACCGGTCGAGGACAAGTGGCCGCCCAGGACCAGTGGCCACCTATTGCATTTTAAGAGGACTTGGGGTTAATTAATGTAATGACATGAAAATTTGTCAGTTTACTTGATTATTATTCAGGCGCTATATACACACATTTGTTAGAATAATAATAAGAGAATATTGACACGAACCTTCGGGTTGGGGAAAGGGTGGGTCGGTGGGGGGGGGGGGGGGTATTCAGTCTGTTAGTGATGTCATTTGGTTTCAAAACTTTTCATAGAAATGTCGCCGAACAATCAGGTTACGATTAATTTCATCGCTTTAAAAGAGCTGGAACAAAATATTTCTGTTCAGAGAATTAGGAGCCAAAAAGGCGGTAACTTGTACAGCAGTCTTGCAAAAAGTGTTTTAAGACACTGTATAAGCAAAATTATGATTTTTGTCCATGAAAATTGTTCATAATCAAGTGTGATAAGAGTCAACCAATAACCATATCAAGTTCTAATGGATAATTTTGTTAATTACAAATTTTATCAGCAAAAAATCTTGAAAAATAGGTGGCCACTTGTCCTTGACCAGTACACTACAGAAATAAAAATTGACTTACGTTGAAACTTACGAATATTCTACTAAACCAAAGTTTGATGATCGTCAATTATCAATTTACGTAAGGACAATCTCATAACGACCAGATGACGATGATAAAAAAAAGGGGGGGAGGGGTAGGATTATAACAACCTGGAATTTGCAAAAAAATCCTTAATTTTTTTTCTCGTTATTGCATTTTTCTTTTCAAGATTATAGACAAGACCCCTCCTTCTTACAACGTGGACCCCTCCCTTACGGCGTGGACACCTAACCATTAATGACTTGATCCCCCTAATTTTTCTAGACCCGCCCATGTAACCAAAATGAGTTAGATTTCCTTTGCACATGATTTGTGAAATTGGTAACATACCTTACTCAAAATTATGTACAATACCCATCTTTAACAATTTTTTAAGGTTTCATTGAGGATTCTTTTGAATTGTCATTTTGTTCAACAAATCTATCACGTGTCATGCAGACATAATGTTGTAGAATTACCCTGACATAGATTATATTTCATTACAGAATTTTAAAGAGGATGGAAGTTTAAAGAATTTTAATATGTTTTTTTTATCTAAATCTATCTGTCTCTAATCAAGAATGTATAATATTTCAAAGAATGATTGATTTTGTTTTTACAACCTATTATCATGATTGTACATAAATATGAGAGCGATTCTTTTTAGTCATAAACTTAAGGTCAGGGTGGCTACTTTTAATAGAAGTGAGGTAGAAGAAAGATGGATAGGTTCATATGTAGAGGAACATCTCCTCGAACTATTCAGACCAAAAAAATCAAAATTTGCCCGTCTCGTTTTTTGGCTATAAACGTCCATTTTCGTCATTTTAGAGAATACCACATCATAACTTCACATACCTCTGAAATGCATGAAATTTCAAAAAATTCATATATTCCCTTATTTTTCAAGATTATTATAGCTTGTGGATGAATTAAAGGCCATTTTAAGAAATTCTGATAAAATAATCAATTCTAAGGAGATTATTTTCTTATAAAAACTATGTTGCTGTTTGCCATGGCAACAACTCATTATTTTTATTAATAGCTAGAAGGTCGCCAGCTACATAATTTTTTTCTACATACATGTATATATCTATTGTATTGCTTTATCCTAAAGCAGTCAAATCAATATGTACCCGAATTAGTTTTTGATCGAAATGACTGTTTCTATAAATAGCACAATAATTCATGCAAAAAATCAACATTTTGACCCCAAAATATAGAGTTTAACTTGAAGTTCGAATTTCTGATTATCTCACTTTAGAAGAGTATAATGGATAGTAAATATTCTGATGTTTGAATGTTTGGTAGCAGAACTCGTGCGAAAATGACATTTTTTTTTCCTATTTTCGGCGATTTTTCATTGAAAAATATGCATTTTCCCCCAAAATATTCTTTCAGCATGAAAGTTTCAAGGAGTATTATTTTTTTCAAAAATCATGTAACAATCTGAGCTTATACCATGTATCGTTTATGTCGGTTTCAAATATTATGTGATATGAAAATAGAGTTATCTCCCTGTAGTCGCAACCCTTAACTTAAGCTCTGTGCTTCCGATTCTTTTTTTTTCACAAGGTGCACTCAATTGGTTGTTTGGAAATTGAACTGTTCAATTTTCACTCCGATGTATATAAATACTTTAGATCTAAAACCCCTCCTTTCAACCTCGTAAAAGAATGAAGAAGCAATTCACTTTTCCCATCACTCCTTTACATTATACTCCATTATACTCCATTGTAAATGACTTTCTTGATTTTCTGCATTATTCATTTCAACATCTGAAGATGTACATGTAGTTTTGTAATGTTTGAAATTTCCAGGGTCTTTTAATTTCTTTTTTGTTTGTTTGTTTGTTTGTTTGTTTTTTTTTTTTTTTTTGTTTTTTTTTTTTTATTTTGGTATTTTTTTTTGCTAATTTTAACAATAAATCTAGACGAAAAGGGAAATTTATCGAATATATACAGTGTAATTTAATAAAAAATATATTTATTAATAATTTTTAATGAACAAAATCGGCAATTGTTTGCATTAAAATTTTATTTTTGATTTCATGCCTTTATTCACACATTTTCGCTCTAATGGTGTCCACAATCTCGATATTGATATAATATTTAACGCTCTTTAATACTGGATAGAAGTCAATATGAACTTTCGAACTTTTTGTTAGTAAAGTATGTGTGCAAATATAGTATTTAGGGAGGCTAGAGGGTAGAATGGTAAAGTCAATATACATGAAAAAAATTGTTAAAGAAGAAACTGAATTTCCGATATGCTATACATGTACATGTACGTGCTAAAGAGGTGAATTTTCGAGTGACAGGAGATCATTTTTGTGTCGCCTGCGAAGCATAGTGACGCTTAAGGATCACTTTGTCCGTTGTCCGTCTGTCTGTCCGTCCGTCTGTCTGTCACACTTGGATGTCACACCAATGTGATTCCTGAGTGTCGCTATTCCTTGGAACGATTTTCAATTTCGAGTTTCCATTGTAGCATGGACGGAACTAGAATTTTTCCAAGGAGGAGAGGGGGTTGTGATCATGTCACACCCATCGGAAGGAGGGGGAGCCATTATTTTGAAAAAAAAATCGTGCGCATAAACAGGGTAAAATTGGACTTTTTTAACTGCAAAAAGGAAGGAGGGATGGTCATTTTTAACATTTTCAACTTCTCCCCTGAAATTGTTCTTATACCTTTTGATATTTATTGTAAGAAAGTTAAAATGTGAAAGAGTTTTGTAAAAATGTTAACTTTTTGAATTTAAATTATTTATATTTTTTAAATTGTATATATAGCAATGTCATCTTTGATTACCGTATGTTTTATAAGACTCATGATAAGCATTATAATTAAACAGGTATACATCACATTCGCTCCAAGATTTCTAGTGTTCTCAGATGAGCGATGTGGCCCCTGGGCCTCTTGTTTATGAAATAGGATATCTGTTATTTAAAGATAGAAAATATAAAAGGAGCTGTGAGATTAAGACGTATAATTAATCTGCCCTGAAAAAGTCGAAATGCAAAATATAAGAAAATTTTGCATTAAAATTGTCAACTAACTTGATCCACGTCTAAATTAATCTACCGTAATGTTACATGCATTCATAATAAGACCGATATTTGGGTTAGAATAAAGTTTTTTTTTTTTGCATAATATTATATAAATCATTGGAAAATGGAAAAGCTTTTCTACAACATTGTTTCACCCCGAGTTACAGAATGCCACTTGAATCACCTAAGCTGTATAACTAGAAAACAGTTTTTCTAACCAAGTGGGGTTCTGTAACTCGGGATGGAACTGTGTCCCAGAAGCAAACAGCAAAAAAAAAAAAAAAAAAAAAAAAAAAAAAAAAAGGGAAGATGGGCTATTTGTTCAACGATCGGTCTTTAAAGCGATTAAATTGATAAACGTTGCCGATTTTTTCTATTTATCTGGTAGAATAAACCATTGTGGGTGCATTTTCATTAAATAGACAAAAAATACCAATGAAATAAACGATATAAAGTTGTCTATTTCTATTTAGGGCGAAATACCGTAGCTTACAATGTACAAAATAGGACGGTTTTCATTTTCCCGATTGTAGAGTTCACCGATTTTATGGATATTACTTTTTCTTTTTCACTTTTAAGATAAAAGGGGATCGAAGCCTAACACACATCAATTTATTTTAAATTAATGCATTTTTTTAATGTATATTTTTGTTTGCTATTTGGCATTTTCCGACACTGTTACGACCTACCCCTTCAAACTGTAATTAAAATCTTGCAACACTTCTTTTTAAATAAAATACCTACATGTACATTGTAAAAGGAAGCTTCTAATACATTATATTTTTATCCTTACCAAATTCTACCTTCAAAATAAGGACACCGCATGAGAAATAATCAAGTGATTTGAGGGCTAAATCAGGCCCTTATTCTTACAGCTCCTTTTCAATAATTTCCAATCGGCATCTTTCGGCGATCTTCATTACAGATGGCAAAACAAAAGTAGGAACCCTGATACCGTGATGAAATGGAATCGGCAAGTAACTATTTATGTAGATAATGTGAACAATGCGCTCTGCTGACGTAAGCCACCTGCCATTCATCTATTGTTTCATTTACACGACAGATTTTCAGGGCTTTGATATTTTCTAAAGAATAAGGGCCCCATCATAGAGTCCCTTTTTTAACAGTTTGTCGATGTGCGACATTCAAGAAGATGCAAAAGATTTAATAAATATCGCAGACTTGAAGGAATAGCCTTGTGTGTATGCGTTTAAATATGGTTATCTTCATGTTTTCTCAAGTTTTAAATTTTGTAAGTACCCCATACATGTGAATATAAAAGTTTCAACTTTGATGAGTTCTCCACCGTGCGACACGTACCTTGAGTTTCCGTGCTGTTGCCTCTTGGCATTGCAGTAGTCCACGTGTCGTTGTAATCACTAGTCGTTTCTCCAGAATCCACAGAAGTTCCATTTCTGTCCCTAGTGACGGCATCCACTGTTGTTGTTTCACCGGTAAAAGTGTCTCGTGTACTAGTTGTCACGGTAACGGTAGATTCCCTAGTAACAGAATCGGTTAAATCGGACGTAGATGAATCGGTTGTCGGTAACGTCCTAACGGTAACGGTAGATCCATTATCAGTATTACTATCGGTAGTTACATCAGTGTTGCTCGTCGTCTCTGTCTGTCCGTTAATTTGTATGCAACATAAGAGAATCATACATATTTTTAACAAGTTGTAGTGGTTGTTTAACCTAACATCTAAGTTTGATGTCTTCATTTTAAAATTTTAAATGGATTTTTAATTATTTTTTTTACTTTTATAACACTTTCTGGTTACATAATCCACATGATTTTGTGCACGATGGAAATGTCCTTTTTCGATGCCTCCACGACGCGCAGTGAAAATTTTTGCCTCTGAAAGAGAATTTAAATACCTAGATGCAAATATTTATTTTTATGCTCCTTAACTAAGTCCATTCAATAAGAGCACCCAAAGACGTCATCGATTCGACCTGCAAAATCCACGCTTGGATGAAAAAAGAAAAATTAGAGTACAAAGCACGCGCCTACACTACCAAATCATGTCCTTGATTATGAATAGGGGACATTCTTTGCGACGCTTCGCTAACGACATCAGTCGAAACACCATGAGCGCCTGCTCTCACTTTTTAAATTTCGAAAAATCTAATCCTCAGATATATGTATCTATAACAGCGGGAAATATGCATAATTATTACACTGATGTGAAAAGGTCAGACGATCGATAATCGATATACAATCATTTGGGGGGGGGGGGGGGGGGGGGTGATGAAATGAAACCATTAAAGGAACAACTCTCATTTTTAATTATTCTGATGCATTCTTTCATGTGACATGTAAAGTAATGACAAATTGCATCCAGGACAGCTAATGCACAAAAATGTACGTTCTGGTTATCAACACTAGTCATTCAACCTCCTTACTTGGTACAAGTGGCACGTGCTTACTGCCCTATACATGATGTTTGAGATACAAGAAGAACTTGGACGTTTATTTATGAAAATACATCAAATCCTAAAACTTGAAGCAAGGTGGAATATCCCTAAAGGAATTCGCTTGTTGCAGTCAAAAATCTGAAAGGCAAAACATACCACTGACGTATTCATGAAATGACGTTAGTATCGTCTTCAAGACTGACTCCTTGTATCGTCGTATATTGGGTTGACTAGCACTAGACCCCCGAATTTGCATAACCCGCTGCATACCTACACATTCGAAAATGTTTATTACCGTGCAAGACAGATTACTAATCATTGATTTGAAATGAGGGATTAGATTATTGATCCTTATCGTAAAAAGGTGATGCACGTGGTGTTATTATCACCATGAAAAGAGTAAAGTAGGAGGAGATTCAAAGGCGGTACACGCGAACCATGGATGGATTTATTGAAATCATGCACGATTTGTCATACAAATTATGGAAAACATTTTTTTTCCTATATGTATTCATATGAAAATGGACTTTCAAGCTTACGACGATATTTATTGACCGAGAAAATTGCATCCTCCTGCTTTAAGGATTGGTGAACAACAGAATCAAATTTCAATAACAAATTAATGAAATCTGCTTTTCAACATGTAGCATCTTAATGCACTCCTCTAGTGAATTTAGCATAGAAAGTGAAAAAAACAAGATACATCGAGAGAAAACAACATTTGTTTGTGACACTGGTACGAGGGCTGATGTTGTGAGCTCCGGTTTTCTGGGATACAGAAGGTATTCTGCTGATACTGTAAATTATCTCCAAAAAGGACAAACATTCAATGTTACATTGACACAGTTACGGGAAATATTAAACTTAGCGCCGCGGGAAGCTCTCTGGTTCAAGGTGTGTTGTTCCATCAGGACAATGCTCCTGTTCACAAGTCTGTCACTGCCATGGCTAGCGCTGTCATTCATGATTTTGGCTTTAATTTGATTGAGCATCCACCTTATTCACCCGATCTTATTCCGTCAGATTTTCATCTATTCCCAAAACTAAAAGTAGCTATTTCTGGCATCCACTTTTGGTCCTATGATCATACTTGCAGCAGATGACTTTCTGACCAGCCAAGATAAGGAGTTCTTTAAAAGTGGTACAGAGGCCCTTAAACACCGGTGGCAACAAGTGTATAGATACTGAAGGTAGAAAAATAATGCAAAATGTTCGATAAAATTCAAACCCATCAACACGAGGCATACAACATATCAACCAGCCCTCCTACTATATAAATATCGAAGCTGCATAATATCAAATGTTGCAGCTGAATCACTGATGCATAAACTTGGTTTACGATTCTTTTCAGGTTCTTATTTTTTCATGAAATTGTCAATAATGAAATGTATAGCCATACGTGTGTTGTAAAATTCTAGTGCAACATACGCGCATTTCAACAAGCTATCCCTTATCATTAATGAAGTGAAAATCCAAATAATATGAAGTTATGAAGAGCAAATGTCTAAATTTGACCTAAAATATCTGCCAAAGCACCTACTACTGGCATAGCTATGCCATCAGGGGAATACCCCTTAATTTAGGAAACTTTTGTGGCGGATAATTTTCAAACATATTTCAAGTCAAGTGCCGAAACACTGTGAAACCCTCGGGGACTAAATCCTCCAGCAGAGATACCAATTTAGTGGTTGAACTTGTCAATATTGAAATATATATGTTCTATTGTAAAATTTCAGTGCACCATATGTGCATTTCAACAAGTTATGCCTCATCAGTATTGCTCAAGTCCGAAAAGGTGGTTTTAAGAAGAGCAAATTTCAAAGATTATCTCAAGTTGTAATTGATAATTTTGAAATATTCAGTTAAAGTATGTTTGCAAGAAGCAGCTAATTATTATTGAATGTATTGTAATCTATCTTAACCCAATAGAATTGGTCTATTTTGAAATTCGATGCGCTTAATGACCTTGAATGACTAAAAAAAAAAAAAATCTGTAGTCATATCTTTGACCTGATATTTGACATATTTTGTCTCGTGAATTTTCCGTAAACTTGTGGTTTCTAATTTCTCGCGGTTTGGGTATGAACAAAACGTAGTCTTTTGTACTAGTATGTTATTTTATTTTTTACCAATTTATCTCTTGAATGGTAGTATTGTATTTCAAATATTCAATCTTGATCGAGGCACTTGGGTTAAATCTTTTGAAAAAATAAAATGAAAAGCTGTATACTAATGTATCACGAGGAACCTAAACGAATAAAGAGAGAAAATAAAATTAAGTTTTAGGAAATATTTTAAACTTTAATATTAGAAGTAGCATGAAAGTATACATGTATACTTAAATCAGATCGAAATCCAAACTTAACCTAGAATGTTGTAACTTATCTGATAAAATCTGGTTAAAACCAGTCTTTAACATTGAAAATAGAGTTTATCGTGGATATTATGCAATTCCATTACCTTTCCCCCTGTAGATGTAATTTGACGGCCTTTCGCGTAATTTGACGACCTTTCACGTAATTTGACGGTCTTTCTATAGAAAGCTCCTACGACAAAATTATTTCATCGAAGATATCGTACCGTGTCGTATTTGTCATCGTACATACAGAATGTATAAAGTAAACTAAAAAGTGTTGATTTCTTTTATTCCTAAAGAATTATAGAAAGTTTGAAAACTGTAAATGTACGTGAAGGTCAAATCTTTACTATGAGTTGTGCTATAGATGTCTATAATATTTAAATTACCAAAACTCTACTGTCATCTTTACGATATATAAGGGTATATCATAAATTACATCATACATGTAGATGATAGAGATCTTCAATTGAAATATCAAAACCAAAACGTTCAATTCAAATATCAAAACAAAAGTCGCAACGGTCTATTCAACGGAAAAATAGATCTCCGGCGAAAGCCCTTTGCACTGGTCAACATAAAAAGCCATCCGTATAATTACAACTATTACAATAGACAAAACAGCTTCACCAAACAACAGGGGGAACGAGACAAACAAAACTCGCCTACACTAAAAAGACCAACAAGCAAAGCAGAAACAAATTGAAGATGACCAATATGCAACCGGTGCAAACTGGTTGGCCGTATCCTACATAATAACGAATGATGTTTAAGAAATGAAAAATGACAAGCCGGGCTCTATTGTCTCATAATGCCCGAGCGTCCTCAGCCAATCGCATTTATTACCGAGCCGCGTCAGCGGCGAGGTGATAAATGTGATTGGCTGAGGACGCGAGGGCATTATGAGACAATAGAGCCCGGCTTGTCATTTTTTATTTCTATTCTAATGATGACCAAACTTAGACATCGATTCTTGGTAAAAACCAGTTCCTGCCGGTTTATCTGCTTTCAGAAAATCGGTAGGCGTGGCTTATCGTTATAGGGCCTATATTGGAGAATAGAGCCCGGCTCGCGTCTGTTGTCTTAATAGGGAAAAAGAATCAAGTCATATTAGAATACACAGTAATTAACCGGATTACGTGTCCCCAACGACCCCATATATAAAGCCGGATACACATATACTAGTATGTGTAAAATGCAAACTGCTATGAAAACAATTTACCTGCTCACTGTAAAACAGAACAAACAAGACGGTTATCCGTAGGAGCCATACGTAAACTGATGGCAGTTAGAAGCCTGGATGCACTAGTACTGAAAACCAGCTGTTTTCTGTTGTCTAAAGTGAGCTTTTGATACCGTGGCCAATGAGCGAAACTCCCTATCCCTTGTCTTTCATTTCCAATTCTAATATGACTTGATTCTTTTTCCCTATTAAGACAACAGACGCGAGCCAGGCTCTATTCTCCAATATAGGCCCTATAGCGATAAGCCACGCCTACCCATTTTCTGAAAGCAGATAAACCGGCAGGAACTGGTTTTTACCAAGAATCGAAAGGTCTAAGTTTGGTCATCATTAGAATAGAAATAAAAAATGACAAGCCGGGCTCTATTGTCTCATAATGCCCTCGCGTCCTCAGCCAATCACATTTATCACCTCGCCGCTGACGCGGCTCGGTAATAAATGTGACTGGCTGAAGACGCTCGGGCATTATGAGACAATAGAGCCCGGCTTGTCATTTTTTATTTCTTAAATAATCTGCACAGCGAGAGAAATTAGCTAAGCATTGGGCTTCCTTTTTACTTGGTTACTATAACTTGCATCATATATATGTAACATTAGTTATGTTATATTCATGTAATATTTGACTATGTTTAAAACTGTACCAATATATATAAGAATGACACTGCTTTAGACAGCATAACCCACAATGCCTTCCGTACTTTCACTGGACTCTGGATATTGTTCATTAGAAACAATGTTAAACGTCTTCAAATTGAATAGCATCTTTTAAGAACAGATAAATTGGCAGCATGGACCAGACATGCACGTTTCAGGTACTTAACCCTCGTCAGTGATCCTCAAATCTAAACAATGTAATATGGCCAAAAAGTATGAAAGTTACTATGTCGAAAAAGCGTACCGAAAGGCGTAGCAGGATGGGTGGGATATGATGCTGCAGTTGTCTTTCGTGTTTCCATGCAGCTGTGTTGTTGTCTCCGTCTGTTTGTCCTTTTTCCCCCTTTTCAAGAGTTTGTCAGCCTTTTGATTGTAATTTTTGAAATCTGATTTCAGGTTTGATGTAACTGATCTATCACCCGAGAAATCCAAACAACTTTCAGAGAGAACGAGGTACCAGTTCATAGTCTGGTCTGACAAGCCCATGATAACGATGGTCAACTTGCAAAAATGTTGGAAGAATGTTGGCACATCATTAAAGAACTAAGTCAGAATGCAAGTATATAGAAATAGATAATACCAATGTAAATGCCTGTTCCCGGAAAATTGTACGTTAACTTTTAAGCTAAGAAAATAAGTGTACATGTATATGTTTTAGTGATGCAAGATTGAGTTATCAAATACCAACCTTTGATAGAATATTTTATACGACCAAAAAGAGCTAGTGCGCTTTCTTTGCATTTTATTTAATTGCACATGTATGCATTTGATTATTATTGATTAACAGACGGACGAAAAAATATACCAGTAGTTTCTAGTCAATCATTTACATTGCTGATATATAATTTTTTAAATATCTTTTTCCATGTTTTCTGAATTCATTCTCTTTTAACTTTATTCTTTTCTCTTCAAGGGTGAGTCAATAAAGAAAGACAATGAAACAATTTATTATGACGCACTTGCCAAAAGATAAGGAATGGAACAAATCCCTTTTTAAAAAATAACAGAAGAGGTACTTGTAGGTGGTATTGTTTTCTTTATCAGTAATCATGCAGACGATACAGATAAACAAGGTATGACGACTTGGTGATAATACTAATTGAAATATGTGTGCATTTGTCTGACATCATTTTGACAAGCTGTCATTTCATTATTGAAGAAACTTTGTGTCAACAGAAGAAGATATGATTGTTTTCCTTATGTAATATGATTACTTATGGTTCAAGTGATAGGTAATTGAAAACTTGGCTTTTAATACGAAATTGCCTTAAAATACACGTTTATGGGGTTTTCTATTCTCTTTGAAAATCAGCAATATCATTGTAACTCTATATTTTAATGAATGAGCTGAAAAGATCTAAAAAATTACGGCGTTAGGGTGATCACAATCAGTAGGGCGACCAAGCCAGATTTGCATGTACGGCAACCGTTGCTACGACTTTCGCATGAATATGCGTCAAAGCTGGCGTTGCTTTGGAACATTGCAGTGGAACACATACGCGTACGTACTGGACAAAAAAACAAGAGCCCCAGGGGGCACAACGCTCACCTGATACCCATGCACACTCTAATTGACATACTGACATTGAATACTGATAGTGACAGTACCAGGATTTTAGCCCACAACCTTTCTAAAAAGATTTTTGCCGGACGCAGAGAAGTTTTTTTTCAGACAACCTTTAAAAGTACAAAAAAGAAAAAATAGTCACTTTTCAAAACAATATTAACTTTTTTTACTGATTTGAAAAGACGGATAAAGTGGTCCAAGGTAATATGCCCAGCTAGTATAGTTTAATTATGCAACATCAAAAATAAAATCATATTGTAAAATTCCACATTAATGTGCAGCAGAAAAAGAATAAAAGAATGAAATGATTTCATAAATTAAGTTTATTTAAAATTGAACACAAAACCTTTCATTATTGATAGCTAGCATGCCAGAAATTATAAAGCCTGTGTTTGTGATACGAGAATGCCCCCGGCGGCATCTTTGTTAGTATAAACGCCATTTTCTGTTAAGTATGTGAGAGGTCAGGGTCAGCGTAATATTGGTATCAATGGAAAGATCTTGTCACAAGGAATACACATGTAAAAATTGAAACCTCTATCACTAACCATTCAAAAGTTATGCCCAATGTTAAACTTTTTGAGAAGTACGTCAAAGGTCAAGGTTATGGTCACGAGGTCAAAAATTTTGGTATCAATGGAAAGGTATTGTCACAAGGAATACACATGTGAAATATGAAACCTCTATCACAGGGGAAACCCCTTCGGGTACACGGCAAAACATGGCCGCTTTTGAAATCTTGTTCCCGACTTTAAAAATAAAATTCTAAATAAGTATAAAGAATTTAAATAATTGAATCATATCACATAAAAGGTCAATCAATAAGACATTGAAGCATGTGTCACTTGTTGAATTATCAGCTGTAACTATGGATGAAAGGTCGATCTAAAAATGATTAATCATACAAAGAAGGTTTTTTTCCTGTAGTTGCACCTGTAACATTGGGCATGGAAAACATACATTATACCTATGTACAATCTTAAAAAATATTCCTTAAAAATCCAAAAGTGGATATCTTGACAAAATTCTTTCACTTGTAGGGTACCATGCATGAGTACCTCATACCTACAAATTGTCATGACAATATGAAGAGTGCTTATAGAAAAGAAACAGAAAATATATGAAAATCACCCCCCCCCCCCTTCCTTTTTACATAAGAAAAAAAATCATAAAAAATCAACAAAATAAAATTTAAGCATAAAATACATATCAAAGCATTAAGTAAGTTAAATATGATTAATTTGTAGTAAATGAGTGTGTAAAATCATACACTTATTGAGTTATTAAAGAGATAGTGCAAAAATGTGCATTTCTGACTAAGTCCGAAAAGACGTCAAAAATTTGACTTCGAAGTGGAACCAAAAATAACAACACTTCTTAAGACATATCTCTAGATCATCCTGATGCTTTCGGTTTGTCGATACATGCTTCGGTTCTGAAGAAGAAGTTTGTCAAAGGAGGGTACCCCCCGTGACCTACTTTTGGCTGTGGTGGCGCCACCTGTTGACAGATCCGGACTAAAAACAACAACACTTGTAGGGGACCATGAGTACTTCATACCTACCAAGTTTCATCAAAATCCCTTCAGCCGTTCTGGAGAAGAAGTTTAAAATGAGAAAAGTTTACGACGACGGACGACGACGACGACGACGGACGACGGACGACAGACGCAACACTATGACAATAGATCACTTGAGCCTATGGCTCAGGTGAGCTAAAAAAAGGGGGGGGGGGGCATCTAAATAAACCACGCTAAGAACATTTTGAAGAAACAATCGGAGACTTTGCGAGATATTGCTACAAAAAGAACAACAAACAAAGCAAATCACAATTGAAAAATAAAGAACATAAATATATTATAATGATGGTTGTAAACTAAAGCCAAAATTATTTTAGATGTCGCCAATGAATTTTTATAGACGGAACAAACAGTAAAACCAAACAAGAGACCTTAACGCTTATGTGGACAATATGTTTAAGTCACCATAAGATAAAAGCGATGAATACAAAATGTCACATTCTTTTATGCCAAGGTTTTCTCAATGTTATAAATATGGATTTCAGAGCCATTTCTGTAAAACTTCAAGCTATTTCCATAAAACTTGTGCGTTATTCGAGATCTTCGGGTGGCCGAAAAAAAAAAATGGAAGGGTTGTGCGCATGCACGCAATGCGGATAACCCACAATATTTGCTTTACTTGTCAACTCTTGTGTTTTCGCATCAGGAGTTTTTGGTACTTTCCGGTGGGAGTTTCAACCGAGTCTGGCTCGAGATCCCCTCCTTTCATCCAGAAAATTTATTAAATCTCTATGTTGACAAAAACCGTTACATTGAATTTTTTTGTAATTGGTTCTAAAGAAAAACGATGTGGCCAACTCTGATGTAAATAAAAGTAAGAATTATCATTGCAAACTCTATTGTATCTAATGGGCTGAGAAATATAAATTCCGTACGCTGGCAGTCTAGATCTTGATCTCCACCATGCTAGTAATACGGAAGTGTTCCAATTCTTTACCTTCTTGAAGAAAATTACCAACCAGTTTTAATGCACCAGACATTTAATGCACCAGACACGTGTTTCAGCTAGTAAATCCTCACCAGTGGTAATTAATAATGCCATAGTGATTTTCAGACACAACCAAACGTTTCTCAGTAGCGCCCTCTAGTTGTACTTTTATAATTTAAATGTGTACATTTACTTTGCAAAGAGTGCGCGGCTCTAAATTTCCAGTAGAGTCGATTCAGTAATAAAAGCGTATGACCAAAATAGCATTGGAGGAACGTGCTCGGATATTAAGAAAAATTATGTTATGTTGAAGCCAAGAAGAAAAAAGAAGCCAATATCGTCAAGAAAATATTTTTTTGTCAATTTTGATAATGAGATCTAACAATAGCAATAGTGCTTCTAAGTCATCAGTGTTAGGTTTATCTTTAATAAATGAAAATTACAATGTAATTGCCTTTTTAGCAAATTTTAGATAAAGGCCACAAAGTTAAAAATGCTTGTATTGCAGTCTTTGTGCAATTTTATTTGAATTTAAATCATCCCTTCCCTCTAGAGGAAACAGTTGATTTAAGTATAAAATATCGTACATTTGTAATTTAGATTGATAATTTTTAGTGATCAGTGAATGAAAGTCAAACTTCCAAAAATCATTGTTAAATCGCTTACAAACTGAACTTTCTCACAAGAAAAGAAAATTCGGACGAATAGACGGAGACAATAACATAAATAACATAGCTCCATAGAAACACGAAGGACAACTTTCCCATCAGACATTTCAACGTTGAATCAACGTTGTTTCAACGTTGATCTTCAACGTTGAAATAACGTTGAATTTTGGTTGAAAATGATAGCTGAGTCAACGTTGAAATTTTCGACGTCGAAGTTTCAAATGTGAAATGACGTTGATCAATGACATTTCAAGGTTGTTTCAACGTTGAATTAACGTCGATCAACGTCTATTCAACGTTGAAGTTTGGTTGAGTTTTGGTTGAAATCTACAGGTGATGATGAAAAGGATGGATGGATTATATGTACATGTATGTGTTATTTATCGCAAATCAAATAATACAAAAGACAACTGTATTTTGACCGAGTCCAGACAACGTCCTCTTTCCATCAACCTGCTATTTTTGTTGTTGGTTTTTTGTTTTCTTTTTTTATGCTCAGCCTCGAATTTCAGACGAAATCTACAAAAGAAACAAATGGAAACAAAATTTTCCTTAAAAGTGTTTTCTTGCGGGCTTCTCTTGTGTGTGTGGTTTTTTGTTTGTTTGTTTGTTTGTTTGTTTTTTGCTTTGGTTTGTTATCTCATGAACAATATCGAACAGAGTCCAGATAAAACAATATTATGCTAAATGAACAAAAGTTACTGAAAAAAATGAGAGCAGTCTTCATTGTTAAAAAAAATATCAAGCGCTAATGAGTTTATGGGGCGTTTTAATGTCCAAAAACTTTTACAGGACACAATGACTTCTTTTAAAAAGCGACGGAACGTTATCTAGAAAATCAACCTATCTGTATTAACATTAACTTGAATTACGATCCTAATGATATAATGTTAAAGATGGAGGTGTTTGACACAAGCGACAGAGTAGGACCCGAACAAATAGATGGTTTACAATGTAGTGATTTATTACAATATTTATCTTACGTCAAACAGTTCTTAATAAATGTCTGGTATCAGTTTTTATACACCCGCAAATTCTGATAAAATCTGAAGATGGTGGAAAAATCACGAGTTCGAGTTTATATGTTCTAGATAGATGCATCTTAAGAAAAATTAATATTTGAGTTATGAAATAGCATTAAAATTCTCATACATTAAATAAATTGATATCAACATTTCCCAACTTATCAACATAATCTAAATATACTAAATACACCTGTATCAAAAAAATCTTGTTCACATTATAAATCGAAATTTTATAATAGTATGTACGAAATTTGAATTTAACATTGACCTTTAAAATACACCAGTTGAATCAAGAAGCAAATGATAAAGGAACATTAGTTAAACGTCTTCAAATTCGATAGCATCATTTAAGAACAGATAAATTTGCAGCATGGACCAAACACGTACGTTTTGGGTACTTAACCCTCGTCAATGATCCTCAATCTAAACAATGTAATATGGGAAAAAGTATGAAAAAAAATATACCGAAAGACATAGCAGGATGGGTGGGATATGATGCTACAGGACGCAAGTTTTAGAAATTTCAAGAAATTTTGATAGAAATTTTCGAATGCGTTGAAGAAACGATCAATTGAAGTTGATCGAACTTGGCTACATGTACATGTACATGTGTCTGGTCCACCAGCAGTCACACTCACCAAGTAGTACAAATGTTAAACGTCTTCAAATTAGATAGACGATCCTCAATCTAAAAGAATGTAATATGGGAAAAAGTGTGAAAGATATGACGTCAAATATACCGAAAGATGTATCAGGAATAGTATTTATTAACGTAAAAAAATTCAAACTTTTGATACCGGTAAGACCTTGGTATTAGTGACACATGATTATATGAATATAATCACCATACACTATTAAAATCATAAGTCGTATACGGTAATATTCATGTAAAGTTATAAAAAGACATATCCACGATTTTATAATAACTTACATGTAACTGATATATGAAAATATGATATCGATTACTATCTAACGTTATCAAAAGTAATAACGATCGAGACAATTATTAAATTCTTTAATTTTTCCCAATTATTTTGAAAATAGAAAATTCAAACGTCATCGAATGCATATAGTCGAGTCATGTAGCTATAAAGGTAGATTTAAAGAATCCTTCAGGAATGTAGAAAGGAACACAACTACAAAAGTGCTCTTAGTGTCAATATTGTGTATAACAAAAGCGATGTCAACTCAGAACACGAGCAAGTGTTGAGTGTATCCAGGGCGGAACCCGGGTTGCCATGTCAATCGATATAAGCACAGCCGATATAGTTTTAGCTAGAGGATTCATCATAGAATATGACATAACTAGGAGTTGCACAACACAAAGTTTGAAATTTGAATGCACCTTAGACCTACTTATAAATGCATTCTTCAATGAAAAGAAACAATGATCACCTTACATGACACTGTCGTTATATAATTCACAGCAAAACGCAAACTAAATATTGTATAAAAACATCACGGAAAACAATCACACAAAATCATACAAATACAGTGATCGTTGAAAAAGAACACATACACACACACCCTCACTCACACACCCTAACGCTACCACAGAAACCAGTACTGCGCTATTTTTATATTTGAACTGCGTTCATTAGATTCCCGTCGCTACAGTTGGTTAGTTTCAAAATGATATGCAAGACTGGGACAAGGAATACCAAACACCAGAGACACCAAAAAAAAAAAAAAAAAAAAAAAACAGAATGCATAAAAAGACTACATATAAACCAACGAGACCAATAGACAACCGGTACCGACTTGTGACGGTCATCCGTCACATTAGTAGCAAATGATGTGGTTATCCGAATAACGTGCGCATGTAAAATTTTCACTTGTCTGTTCACCCAGCGGTTTCGAAGAACGCACAATTGTTCACCGCGTGGGATCGAAACCTATGTTATTGTGATTACTTGCGGAAATTTTAAAGATTTTTTCATCATTTAAGTTAGACCGTGTATTTTACCAACTCAAGAATAAAATTTTGGCCTGTTCTCGATCTACATTTATGTGATACTACACAAAATTGATGAGACATTTTGTAGTAGGGCTATGCTTAATAAGTAAGTCCATATCGTTTATGAGTCAATATTGAAATATATGTTCTATAGTACCAATTTTATTGTACTAGACACGTGTTTATATCTGAAAAATCTATAGTTTTTGCAAACACTTCATGAGTTCGATAAAAGGAAATATTTCCTGTCGTCGACAAACTATTGAAGTGTTTGCATAAACAATGAAATTTTCAAATACCTGGACGATATAAATTGATTTCTTAGACGTTGACCTACTGCAACGGCTCATCAGAATTCGCGGATTACCTGAGCAGTATCTATCCTTCGGAGCTTGAAGTCAAAGAAACTACAGAGACAAATAATTCAGCATCCTATTTGGACATAATGTTGTCCTACGACACCGATGGTCACATGAACACCTCACTCTATGACAAACGTGACGACTTCAATTTCAGCATTACAAACTTTCCTTTTCTGAGTAGCAACATCCCTTCATCGCCTGCTTATGGCGTGTTCATATCTTAGTTGATACGCTATACCAGAGCAAGTACCAAATATACGGATTTTGTTCTGAGAGCTAGGCGTCTTTCAGATAAGCTTCTCAGTCAGGGATTTGTTTGTGACCGACTAACATCGTCACTGAGGAAGTTCTACGGTCGATATGGGGAACTCGTCATACACTATGATGTCCAACTCTCCAGAATGGTGGATGATATTCTGTCATAGACCATTTGAACCATCCAACCAAAGATTGTACTCTATGTCTTCCAAAATGGAAGTAACCGGATGTGACAGTTCTACCGAATTGTAGCGACGGGTTAGCAAGTATGCTGACTCTTCCTGGGCACCTGGTCTCACTCCCATATCGGGAGTTCGCTTCTTTTGATATGGTGGAGGTTTTTGTTTGTTTGCTTTGGTTCCTGTTTTGTCCTGATTTTGTATGCCTTCGGTTTCTGATTTTCTGAGTTGTCGACTTTGTGCTGTAAACAGGGATATGGTCATTATCCATATTTGTCATTGTAAAGTTTAATTTAGAAAATGAAAAAATACCCCTCCCCCAAAAAAAATAAAAACCCCGATACTGTTTGATACCACGCGGTAATTGTTGATATAATATGCTATTTCTAATTGTAAGATGTCGATCCAAACAATACAGCAAATCCCAGGGCGTATGAAATGCAGCCCGTGTTCTGCCGGCTGTAGCGAGGTCATACATTTGATCACCTGAGGGTTCCGACTGACATTTCAGAGAGGACAGGAGGTCGGGTCCCTGTCTTCTCTAAAGAGGTTTGGACAGGGCTCGCCATGGAGCCCTGTCGTCACAGCCAGTCAGAGTGCAATTCTTTCGAATTAGCTAGTACAAAGCTATAGATTGGTCCAGTGCTAAGCCAAGTGTCCATCTGGTGACAGAAGGATCATATCGACGGTGTAAAAGGCGTTTGATGATTTTAACACAATTTCGATGGTAATTCTGTCTACCTTTGATCATCCTTATTTTGTTAATTATGTCACCATAAAATGCAGGTTGTGAAATACCCAAAGTAATATACTCTGTTGCTTGTATGGGTCCGGAATCTAAACAGAAGTTGACAATAAGTTTTGTAAAATTTCCAGAAAGTCTTCACTAGTTTGGGAAAGCGAAAACCTTGACCTAAAAATTCTTTGTAATTTGAAAACTTCTACTGTGAAAATCCAAAACATCAGTACATGCTCTAGCATACCGGATAAGCTGTGAAATGTAAATACAGTATGACGGTAATCTCGGAACATCACCGTCAAGCAAGGGAAATGTTGCTATGTTGAACCCAAAATCATCTCGTTTCTCATACACACTAGTTGTATGTATTTCTTAAACACTCAAAAGGTATGCCAGTTTGTTTTTGTTTTTTTTAAAGGTCTCAAAGTTCAAGGTTATCAGATATTTCAAATTGAACAGAAATATAAAAGTCCGACTGCTTCAAATTTTGTTTCATAACAAATTTTCAAACAAGTGACACCCTTTTAGGAAATTCATAAGGGTAGTGTATAAAAGAATAGTCTGATTTAAAGAGTCAATGGCACATACTTTTTTACATAGATTCCTGTTGTAAAACGACCTGTACTTCAAGGGTCATTATTGCATTACACGTTATTCAAACATGCACTTTCTTCGGCGTCTTTTGACACAAAAGAATTCAAAATAGCTGTTCCATAAACTATAAATTAATTGTAGCTTAACATTGTGCTTCATTGTCACATATGAAGGAAAAATTCGTCCTATCTGTATAGATCTTTGAGAACCGGTTCCATTGTACACGAATGGATGGCAAGGGACACAAAGAAAATTGTAATAACGGATGACATACGACTTGTCAAAATTCTACATGATTTCTGAAACGATATACATGTATAAATAGACGTTTCTCTATAAATCAAATATGTTGGTATATTTAATTACCGTTTAATAATTCCTATCCTCCATTAAAAATAAAAAAAAAACACTATATAATGCAGTATGAAATACGATATGGGATGAACTCATTTAAAAAATGATTAGACCTAAAATCGATTTGTGATGACAATTGTTACAGAGAAAGTTTTACTTTTGGTTCAACGAGGGATAATTCAGTGAATGAAAGTAAAAAACAGAAGACGAAACCATATTCCGAGAACCACAATCGAAAGGTTTACAAATTTGGGAAAAAATACAAAACCGAACTTTCTCAGGCGAAAAGAAAATAGGACAAACAGACGGAGACAATGACACAAGCTGCACTTCTAGAAACACGAAATTTAGAATTTAAGTAAATTGCTTACTGCAAGGTTTCCTAAAAATCATTTCTGTTGTAAGGGGAAATGAAGATATCAATACGGCAATGTATGTTCTAAAATAACAATTTGAGTGCACCGTTTGTGCATTTCAACAAGTGATGTCTCGTCAGTGATGCTCATGGCCGAAATTCAGGCAACCAAATTGTTGAAAATGTGAAAAAGGAAATTCTAAACATGACGTACTGAAACTACGCGAAATACCTAGCTTATGACAGAGCTATCCCTTCATGGAGATTCCTCTTAATTTCAGAATATTTTATCATTTGATGGCAGAGAATTTACAGATATATTTTAAGTCTAGTGTCAAAAAACACTTTGATACAAGGGGAATGATATCCTCTGGGACTTACACTCCACCAGCAGAGGTACCAAACTTGTAGTTGGATTTGTCAATATCTTATGTTTTGAACCGCTAATTAGAGTCCGATCGCTGTGGCAAGAATTGTTGACTGATATGACCAGGTAGAGTTAAGAAGAAGCAGATTGAGGGTTGAACATCTTCCAACAAGATCAAAACCATTTACAGATTTATTTGTAAACTTAAAACACAAACCCAAAATTTCCCTTATAGGTTTGGTGATAATTCTGTATGCATCAAGAACTATCTAAAGACAACCATCTATAGCTAGAGGTTTCAACTAGTGATATTTTCTATTTTCGTAAAATTTGTGTAAAACAATACTCTTTACATAATTTCCAAGTCTCTATACACATTTTCCTTTGACGTATATCGACGCATTCAGGTAATTTGTTACAACATTGTCAGGTCTGTAAAATCATAGGGGTGAATTTATCTCTCTTTTTGTAAAATGTAGTAGTCCCAAAAGAGCTGACAAAGGCATCAAGATTTCAGTGAATGAAAATCAAACACATATCCCGAAAGGTAGGGTTAGCGCAGTGGTAGCGCGCTCGCTCCTCATCTCTAATGCCCCGGGTTCGAATCCCAGATTCGGCGAAGGATCTTATGTGGGAGGGTTCCCCAGGCCTCTGCATGGGGTTTTCTCCGGGTGCACCGGTTTCCTCCTGCTCCGTGGACCCCCTCACGCCAACATCTGAGTCAACGTGAGACATTGATATAAGTTGTGTATCTTGTTTGCTAAACGTTGTAAAATAAAAAAAAAAGTTTAAATTCAAATAACGCCCCCCCCCCCCCCGAAATCGGAATCCAGAATTCACAATCAAAATGCTTACAATTTTTTTGAAATGGCATACATGTACCTTCTCACGAGGAAAAAAAAGCCGGACAAATAAACTGAGACAATAACACAGCACCACAAAACACGAAGGTTATTTACTGGACATTATCTGCAGAGTTCAGCAATCTTGTATAATAAGTTGTATTTGACTTCGGAGATAGTCACCTATCTAGAATGAAATTCATGTACAACGGCGATCTTGAAATCGATAGGATTAACCTTAAGAAAGAAAATAAGGAAAATTTAGACTCCCCTTAAAACTCGAGGGGTATGTACATCAACAATATAAAGAATGTAAATATGGGAGCCGATCGCGTCCTTGCCTAGATACATGGGTACATGTTCATATTATTTGTACTCTCTTAAGTAATCGTCAGGGATGGAGTTACTATTTGGTTTGGATTAAGTGTTTATAGACAGGGCGTTTTCTTAATACTCCTAAGTACGAATTGTATACCAAAAAATACATAGCCTTGGAGATCAATATCGCCTGAATAGTGTCTTGTCCCCGTTTCTGAAAGACTTTAAATTTTCTTTTGAGAACCGGATGGATAGATCTTACTTGACATGTTTTTTTGGAGATGGTCATTCACCGTTGTACAATGAATGCTGTGTTAAGCAGTGGGACTGACGTAATATTGAAAGCCATCTTTCACAATCCATATCCTCCCTAAAGTCAAAGAGAAAGACGCAATTATTGTTGATTATGGTGTTATATCAGTGCCCATTTAGTTTGCCATTTGCACTTTTTTAAAATATCTTTAAACATGCGGTAGTATAAGTTTGACCTTGAACTTAATATTAGACCTTAATATTACATCATGCATACTGTCATTTTTTCCATTTTATGGTAAATTAACAATTTCTACCGAGATAATTAGGAGATCTCCAACATGACGACATTGTAGAGATCACATCGAAACACACACGCGTGAAAAAAGAAAAAGGAGTAACAACACGTTTAACGGACAGAGACAAGAAAGATAAGTGAACCATATCGTATAATTGGAAAACGAGGTATAAGAATTACCTCCATTGACTCCAAATTAATGTATAACGAGTTTCGCTCTAGGTGGCGCTACTGCAATGGATAAGTTCGGCGCCGCACATTCAGAATACAATATTAGAACACAAGGTTCAAGTAAAGAGAATTAGAACGAATAAATACCACTCTGTCGGATTTGAAAATAGGAAAATAGAGCACAACAAAAATGTTCTGACTGCGTAAAATCAATCTAGAGATGTGATATAGTTGCGCATGTAAATATGAGAAAGAACTTTGTTTTTTCCCTGGCGGTTGTCCAGATGATGTATTTAAAACACACGAAAAGAACTTTTTTCTTGACGAATTATGCCCCCCCCCCCCAACGAGGAGGAGACATATTGGTTTTGCCTTCGTCGTCCGTCTGTCTGTCTGTCTGTCCGTCTGTCACACATCGTGTCCGGGCTATATATCCTGAACCGTTTGCCCGATTACTTTCATATTTTAGTATGTTGTTCCTTATGACCTGAAGGTTTCACATCACCTTAACCCAAGGTCATGTGACCAAGGTCAAGGTCACTTAGTGCATTTTAAATGAAATTATGCATGCATTCCTGTCCGGGCTATATCTCTTGAACCGTTTGCCGGATCACTTTCATATTTTAGTATGTTGTTGCTTATGACCCGAAGGTTTCACATCATCTTGACCCAAGGTCATGTGACCAAGGTCAAGGTCACTTAGTGCATTTTTAATGAAATTATGCATACATTCCTGTCCGGGCTTTATCTCTTGAGCCGTTTGTTGGATCACTTTCATATTTTAGTATGTTGTTGCTTATGACC
The DNA here is from genome assembly GCA_028142955.1 of Pinctada fucata. Lineage (NCBI taxonomy): Eukaryota > Metazoa > Mollusca > Bivalvia > Pterioida > Pteriidae > Pinctada > Pinctada fucata. The sequence continues at coordinate 14,728,461 of AP027105.1, forward strand.
CGAAGGTTTCACATCACCTTGACCCAAGGTCATGTGACCAAGGTCAAGGTCATTTAGTGCATTTTTAATGAAAATATGCATACATTCCTGTCCGGGCTATATATCTTGAACCGTTTGTCGGATCACTTTCATATTTTAGTATGTTGTTGCTTATGACCCGTAGGTTTCACATCACCTTGACCCAAGGTCAAGGTCACATAGTGCATTTTTAATGAAACTGTACATACATTCCAGTCCGTGCTATATCCCTTGAACCGTTTGCCGGATAACTTTCATGTTTTAGTATGTTGTTGCTAATGACCCAAAGGTTTCACATCACCATGACCCAAGGTCATGTGACCAAGGTCAAGGTCACTTAGTGCATTTTTAATGAAATTATGCATACATTCCTGTACGAGCTATATCTCTTGAACCATTTGCTGGATCACTTTCATATCTAAGTATGTTGTTGCTTATGATCCGTAGGTTTCACTTCACCTTGACCCAAGGTCATGTGACCAAGGTCAAGGTGACTTAGTGCATTTTTAATGATATTGTGCATACATTCTTGTCGGGGCTATATCTCTTGAACCGTTTACTGGATCACTTTCATATTTTAGTATGTTTTTGCTTATGACTTGAAGGCTTCACATCACCTTGACCCAAGGCCAAGGTCACTTACTACATTTTTAATGAAATTGTATATACATTCTTGTTTAGGCTTTATCCCTTGGACCGCATACTGGATTGCTTTCAAGTTTAAGAATGTATTTAGTCATGACCAAAAGGTTTCATCTGGACCCATGGTCATTTGATCAAGGTCAAAGTTACTAAGTACATTGTAATGAAATTGTACATGCTATCCCATTGGGGCTGTATCTCTTTTAACTATTTATCAGATCACCGTCATATTTTAGTATGTTGTTGCTTATCAGGTAAAGGTTTCACATCACGTTGACTCAAGGTCATGTGACCAAAGTCAAGGTCAATTAGTATATTTTAAATGAAATTGTATTTGTTACATGTATTATGTCCAGGCTTAATCTTTTGAACCGTGATCGGATCACGTCATATTTTAGTATGATGGTGCTGATGACCCAAAGGTTTCACACCTCCTTGATCCAAGGTCATATGACTAAGGTCAAGTATTACATTTTTTAATGAAATTGTAAATGCGATTGAGTCTGGGCTATACCTGTGGAATCGTATACTGGATCACTCTTATGCTATAGTATGCTGTTGCTCAGGATAGGAGGGTTTCTTATCATCTTGACCCAAGGTCATGTGCCCAAGGTCAAGATCATTTAGTTCTTTTTAATGAAATTGTACGTACTAATATTGTCTGGGCTATATCTCCTGAACCCTTCTTACAATTGTTTTCATATTTTAGTATGTTGTTTCTAAGGACTAAATGTTTCTTATCACATTGTCCCAAGGTCACATGGTTAAGGTAGCTTCTTACTTTGGTAATGAAGTTGTATATGCTAAGCATGTCCAGGCTGAAATTGTCTATGCTAATAATGTTTAGACTTTATATTTTGAACCGTGTATCCAATCACTAATTTAGTTTTTTGTTGCTCATGATCCATACAATGTTAAACGTCTTCAAATTCAATAGCATCATTTAAAAGCAGATAAGTTTGCAGCATGGACCAGACATGCATGTTTCGGGTACTTAACCCTCGTCAGTGAGTGTAGGTTTCAGATCACCTATATCCAAGGTCATGTGACCAAAGTCAATTTCTTTAAGTATGCTTATAATGAAATTGTATTTGCCAATCATGTTTGGGCTTTACCTCAAACAATGTAATGAATCACTTTCATGTTTTAGAATGATGTTGCCCATGACTCAAAGGTTTCACATCATTTTGCATTTTGGCCTAAGGTCAAAGTAACTTAGAGGGAGGGGGGAGACATCTGTTTTTTTATGAAAAACATTTTGTTTAATTGGATATTAGTTATGTGTGTGTACTCAAGACTGCATGTAAAACATGTTGAATTTGATCTCTTATAAGTATACGATTGCACTTTAAAAAAAACTTGCAGTTCAAACACATTTACTTTTTTATTTGCTTAATGGCAACGTTTTTGATACATGTACGATTTTAATGGAATAGTTACATTTTAGTTCGGAGAACAGCTAATTTCAAACTCAGATTAAAAGTGTATTAATAACATGGAGTTACCGAATACATGAAAATGTACAAAAATTAAGAAATCTATCAAAAATCCATTTGCCACTGAAGCAACGTTTAACATAAGCGATCATGCAGTGCGTAGGTGACTTTTAGCGTAGGTTGTATTGAAAATCTTAGGATCTTTGCATGTTATCAAACGATCATTTCCTTCATTATGAAGGAGACAGTTATCATTAAAATGTTATGACGTCAACTGCGTGTCGTCTTCCCTTTCTCATTTCTATAAGTTTTAAATTCCCATTCAATTCTATGACAGAAAGTATGTCAAAATGATCTATGATTTTATACTCTAAATCGTACGCTCTCCCCATTTTAGGTCATTGACCAAAAAAAAAAACTATTGGAGGATCTTTTTTTCTTACAATAATATTATTCATTCTAACAGTAATTAAAGATTTTTTATATATTCTCATTAGAAGGGATTGCAAATTTTAAAGGCAAAATATTTTTCGCCAGAACAGAAATATTTCCTACTTACGAAAAATCGCATAATAAAAGAAGAAATACGATAACCCCCCCCCCCCCCAAAAAAAACCTCAACGACAACAAAAAAATAGATAAAACAATGTATATGTAAAATATTTCAATGGCGCTTTCATGCATCTTGATAATATTTTAGACATTGTTCACTTCGTCAAGTTGCAAATTGCTGGATAGCATTAGGGGACGACCATTTTGTTTTCTTACTATTTGAATGACTGTGAAATGGATTTTTTAAAGAATGGATGTGATTCTACAGAATTACAAGAATTATCACTTTTTCTACTTATGTACGCAGATGACATGGTTATTTTTTCAAGAAGTATTTCCGGTTTACAAGAAATGTTGAATTCATTGTCTGCCTATACTGCAAAATGGTCATTAGCTGTAAATATTGATAAAACAAAGATTGTGATTTTTAGAAATGGAGGTAATGTAAAAACAGACGAGATATGGTTTTATGACAGTCGTAAATTGGATATTGTTAATGAATTTTGCTATTTGGGTATTGTAATAAACTATAATGGTAAATTTTCAAGAACACAGAAACAATTATCATTACAATGTAGAAAAGCAATGTTTGGTTTGAAAAGAAAATGTTCACAGATGAATTTTAATCACATGACCCTTTTAACATTATTTGATACTTATGTTGCAAGTATAGCTAATTACGGAAGTGAAATATGGGGATTTCATTCTGCTCCAGATTTGGAGAAAGTACATTTAGATTTCTGTAAATCTATCTTGGGCGTGAAAAGGTCTACCCCGAATCCCATGGTATATTGTGAGTTGGGAAGACTTCCTCTAATATGCTACAGAAAATTAAGAATCATTAAATATTGGTTAAAACTTAAGAACACTAAAAATTGTATTTTGAAGTCATCTTTTGAGTATTTATGTCATGAATTTCATACGAAGTCAAATTGTAAAAATTGGATTACTAATGTTTTTAATATTTTGTCTGAAATTGGTCCACGAGACTTATTCTTAGAATACAATCATTTAGACGCAAAACTTATTTTTCCTATTGTTAAGCAACGTATTATTGATATTTATAAGCAGTCGTTAATTACAGAGATAAGTTCATCATCAAAATGTTTTATGTATAAGCACCTTATTGACCATATTGATTTACAAACATATTTAAAGAAACCTATCTATAATCAATATAAGAAATGTATTATTAGATTAAGGCTCTCTTCGCAATGTTTATCAATTGAAACAGGTCGTTACAAGAATATTCCTTTAGATAGAAGAATTTGCCCAATGTGTAAAACAGATGTAGAAGATGAATTTCATTTTGTTCTTAAATGTCCCGCCTATACCAGTCTAAGAGTAAAATTTTTAAAACCATACTATTTTCAACGACCCTCTGTCTTTAAACTTATCCAACTTTTCACATCTACAAATACTAAAGAATTATGATATTTAGGAAAATATATCAAAAATGCTTTTGACATAAGAAAAAGATTGTGATCTATGATAGTTATAATTTTATTTAAGACCGTATGTACTTAACCTTGATAAGCATTTGTAATTGTATATTCATATTTGTATTTACATGTATATCTATATGCTGTAAGGCATTCGATGAATAAACTATACATATATACATTAAATCCGTGGGGGGGGGGGGGGGGGGGGGGGGGGCTGGCAGTTTTTGGAAATAATTGTTCTGAACCCGAAAATGTTGAAAATAAATAATCTGACCCTCTTTGTGGACAAATGTGCTTCGCTCGCCATTCACTGAAACGATTTTCAGCTTGCTTTGCTAGCAACAAGACCAAAATTTCTAGGCTCGCCTTACACTAAAAAAATTTCGGGATCGCTTTGCTCGCCCTTCCACAAAATTTTATATTAAGTGCTATTTATACATTTACACTGTATTACAAATGCAAGTATAAAACAAAAATGCATATTTCATAAGCTTCAAGTCTTATAGGAATGTCTATGGTTCATTACACCTCAACTACCTACTTTTGTGCTCAATGGCAAAAACTTTCTTGGCATACCTCTCTCCCAATGTGCTGTAAAAACTCAATTTATAATATGCAGTTCATACATGCACATTCATATGTATATAGATTTATTGAAGTGCCAAGAAAATCTTGCATGTTGTAAACAATTGATGGCATATTCAGTTGACATAACCAGGGAGGGTGTGGGTATATTATATATTCTTGGGTGTTTTTTTTTCTTTTTTTTGCTTGTCAGGATTGTTACAGTTTGTAAATAAATATTCTGACTTTGAGTTACGGGAAAATAAATAATCCGGTCGGCAATGCGTTGAAAATAAATAATCTGACCCAAAAAAAATTTGCAAGACCCCTCTTCACGTTCAAATGGTCATCCCCTTACACACATACAATGCGAATACATGTCAGTGAAAGAGCTATAGGTCTAAAGCCAATATAAGTCATATTGTTTTGTAAAGTTCTCTTAAAATTAAGAAATATGAGCCAATGTCAACATTAATTAGAGCATCTTTTGTTGATAAAAATATAGAATAGATAAATATAGATATAGAATAGATCATGCTAACTCATACAATGACATGTAATATATTTCTGTAATGCTATCCAGCGAAAATTCTGCCGTTATGATCCAAGGGAGGTGAGCTTGGGTGACCGAGCGTGGATTTCTGTGACGGACACAGTCCAAACATTGTCATAAGATATCTTGTACTACCTGTAAGTTGGTCTGAATTCTTAGCTGATAAGCCATCAGATCACTTCAGCACACAGCAGAGCACGGACTAATCATGCTTTTGAAATTTTGAACAGAGGGTGCTTCTGAAATAAATTTTGTCTGTGTCTAAAAAACACTTTGGCTGGAAGCATTACTGATCAGGATTTTACTATCCGTAATAGGTGTCTGTTGAATTAGAATGGATTTGAAATTTTCTTCATGAAGGTAAAGAGTTAGACCACTTCTGTGTATTTTGATATTCATTTACATAATTTTTGTTACCTATGTCCCTTATCACCATCCTGCATGAGGGCGAGTTCTGCTGTGATACATGTAAGGGCAGGATAGTTTCACTGGAAATATAATTAATGGTCAACATCCTTTAGATATAAAAGTTAAGTCAGGTTCTTAATTATTTCTTACAGGAAGAATCAAGAGCCCTTACCCCCTTCAAAGCGGAAATTTCGTTCTGATTAATGATTTGCATTGACCAATTGTACCGGTATTTGTCTTCTGTATGAGGCGAATATCTTCTGTCAAAAGACAAATTGATTTTTTTAGTTTAAACAAACATGAAAAGGGATTGGGCAAAAGTTATCTCAACATTGCTGGAGCCCTTTTGATATGGACCCAGAAATAATTGACGGCCATGGTGAGACAGTTATAGTGTTCCAACTCGTTCCCTTCTTGAATAAGATAATGAATTTGAAGACGTTAAACATGTCAAACCTATTAGTCTGAAATTTGGTATTAATTTATAAATATACAGGATGTTGTAGGTGATTGTTGTATTGCTTTGGTGTTCGCTGTGTTTTGTTGTTGTGGATTCCATAGGGGATTGATATGTTAGGCGGGCTTTCGGAACAATGGAATTGCATTTATCCATCGTAGTGTAGGTCTGTTTATTTGTCGAATTTATTCAGAGAAGCGATACTGACTATTGATATTGGACGTTCGGTAGCCGGGCGGCAAATCTCTGGGTAACGCTAAATGTCAATATTGAAATACATGTTCTATAGTACCAATTTCATTGTACTAGACACGTGTTTCTGATATTGAATCCTCGTCAGTAGTACTCAATGTTAAACGTCTTCAAATTCAATAGCATCATTTAAGAACAGATGAATTGGCAGCATGGATCAGACATGCACGTTTCGGGAACTTAACCCTCGTCAGTGATCCTTTGTCTAAATAATGTAATATGGCAAAAGACTGTGAAAGTGATTTATGTCATAAAATGTACCGAAAGACGTAGCAGGATTGGTGGGATATGATGCTACAGGACCCACGTTTTAGAAATTTTGACAAGAGAGAATTTCGAATACGTTGAATGAGATAAAGAAGATCCTGACGACAGCCTTAACATAACTCACAACAGAATACCAATAACGTCGGAGGGTTCCAACTCTATACCTTCTTGAAGAAAATTCCAATCCAATTTCCATGCACCAGACACGTGTTTCGAATATTAAATTCACAATAGAATACCTAATTGAGCATCGACGGACCCCTAGCAATCTCGAGGTTGGACCAGGTGCCCGGGAGGAGTAAGCATCCCCTGTTTAGCTAGCCGCACCCGCCGTCGATGTCCACGCACGAAAATGAAAACAATACCTACAAAACAGTCAATGTCTGAGGTTATGTCTATATAGAAAAGTGCTATGGCGACCATGTCAGGGAAAAGCATTTAAAACACTTACTGTCAAACACCTCGCGGGAAACTTTTTCCGATCTCCACATGGCAAAGAGCATAAGTGTGAGACAAATGAGATGAAAAAGATCCTGACGGCAATCTCAACTGAACTCACAATAGAATACGAAATTGAGCATCGACGAACCCCTAGAAAGCTAGAGGTGGGACCAGGTGCGCCGGGAGGAGTAGGCATCCCCTGTTTGGCTAGCCGCACCCGCCGTCGATGTCCATGCACGAAAATGAAAATAATACCTACAAAACATGCAATGTCTGAGGTTGAAGAAACAATTAACCGAATGTCTTGCCAAGAATGAGCGGTTCCAAATTTTGTGTATTCAGAAAAGTAATTAAGTAAAAAAAAATGACCAAAAATCGTTGGAGGGTAGGTGCAAGGAGCTAAATTATGCCGAAACCCCCAGCTAAGGACAGAGCTATGCAATGAGGGAGATACCCCTTAGTTTTAGAAAGTTAGGTTTAATTTGATTACAGAAAATTTAGAATATATTCAATGCAGTGCATAAACACTATAAAACTAGGCGAGCGATATCCTCTTGGACTTACAGTCCACCAGCAGCGAAACTGTCAATATTGAAATACATGTATATGTTCTATAAACGTACCAATTGAATCCTCGTCAGTAGTACTTAATGTCAAACAGGTTTAATAAGCCAAACTAAGACAGATATTGGCATAGGCTTTGGGCTTTCTTTTTGGTCATTCCTGCTTGGGTGCTATACTTGCATTAGATGTTTTACATGATTCATGTGAAGTGTGGAAATGTTTGGTAAGGCGCATTTTAACAGAGCAACCTCAATGTATTCTACAATGCCCTCCTCACTCGCACTGGAGATGGTTCATTAGATAAGTTTTCCTTCGTGTTTCTGTGGAGCTTGTGTCATTGTTCCCGTCCGTTTGTTCCCCCCCCCCTTTTGCGTTAGGAAATTCTGTTTTGTATCCCCCCCCAAAAATTCGTAAGCCTTTCGATTGTGTGTTTTTTGGACCAGGAGTCCTCGTGGTCACATGTTGCCAAGTTCGAACTTCGGTTGATCGTTTCTTCAAACATTCGTAAATTTCTGTTTTCAAAATTTCTTGAAATTTCAAAAACGTGGGTTCTGTAGCATCATATCCCACCCATCCTGCTACGTCTTTTGGTACATTTTGGACATAACTTTCACACTCTTTGACAATATAACATTGTGTAGATTGAGGATCACTGACGAGGGTTAAGTACCCGAAACGTGCATGTCTGGCCCATGCTGAAAATTTATCTGTTCTTAAATGATGCTTTTGAATTTGAAAACGTTTACATTGTTTAGATTTAGGATCACTGATGAGGGTTATGTACCCGAAACGTGCATGTCTGGTCCACGTTGCCAATTTATCTTTTCTTAAATAATGCTTTTGAATTTGAAGACGTTTAACATTTGAATATGGTATCGGCTTTTGTGTTTGACTTTCATTCACTATTTTAATGCACCAGACACGTGAATCCTCATCAGTGCTAGTATAAGTCTTTATTTTCTGACAAAGCCAAAATGTAGCGCGTAATGTAATTAAGCACCATGCAGAAATAGTAAGGGTTTTTTTTTTTTTTTTGCACAATTGTACGCACTTTGTATTCTTTTTAACCAGTTTGTACTCGGACGATGGCAACATTTGACTACAATCATGTATATGTACTACCTTCTCAGAATCACCGAGCCAGTTCGTCCAGAATTAACAGAAGTGAAACCTTCTTTCTCGTCAGTTTAACGTAAACCTTACTTAGGATTCGCGAAATTCTAACGATGACCTAAAATGTAACAAAAAGCCAGCTGAGGACAATTTTTCTAAACACCTCAATAATGTATAAACTTTTGAAAAGGTCTTTATGAAACGTACAATAATACCATACCAGTGTAGTTAGGTCACGGAACTTAGTGCATTTGACCGGTTTATCCTGATTGATTGACAATGGCTGGTGGTAAATCTAAAGGTACTAAGCGTAAGACTGTAGATGACAGTAGTTCTAACGATCAACAGAATGGAAGTAACTCGTCTTCGCTGATGAATAGTATACTTGGAGCTGCCCACAATGTTCTGTATGGGACATCGTCACGTAATCAAGCTCTGACGTCAGCTTCGCCGGCCCTGGTCGCGCCTGTGCAGTCCGTGGTTACATCCACGCCAATTGATCTCTCTCGCCAGGGACAAGGACAACGCGAGGACGAGTTAAAGATACAGATTGCGGCTACCAATGAACAACTTGATGAGGTCCTGAAGCGACTTACAAAATTGGACATCATCGAGTCAAAGTTATCGGCGCTCGATTTAACAGTGTCCTCAATTGACCGTCGGGTGACCGCAGTTGAATCTAAATCGTCAGATCTGGAAAGCAGCGTACAGTTCCTCAGTAATACGATCGACGAGGCCAAGGTAGCTCTCGATAACGTCAAAACCATGGCGCATACCGTTGATGAGGCCAAGGGAGTTATTAATGACCTTAAAACTGCCAAAACTTTGCAGGCTGATACGAAACGCCACGAGAAAACCATTGAATCCATGTGTCACAACCTTGATAAAATTAGGAAGCAAAACAAGGATCTTGAGGCGCAATTGACCGACCTACGCTGGCGTTCTATGAAGAACAACTTGATTATTACCGGATTACATGGAGAAATTAAGGGAGAGAACACCGAGGGCAACGTTCGAGCGTTCTTACATCATGAAATGGGAATCGACAAACCTATGCCGTTCGGAAACGTTCATCGCTTCGGACGATTCATTCGCGGGAAACCTAGACCGATTGTAGTACGTTTCCTATTCGCACAAGACAGAGAGCTGGTGTTGCGCAACCGTAACAGACTACGCGGTAGACCGTTTAGTGTGCGTGAGCAGTACCCCGTGGAAATGGAGGAGAAACGCAGACAACTCTTCCCTATAGCAGATGTAATGAGGGAACGCGGACACCATGTGAAATTGGTGAGGGACAGGTTATTTGTCGACTGTGAGGAAGTTGATCCGAGTGACTTCGACGATCTTGTCGCTGAGGAGTATATCGACGCAGTCAGCGATCCAGTTGGTGACATTATGGTCGTTGATCACGTTCATGATCAGCAGTCGTCAAACGCTGTGGCCCAATAGGGGGACGCGGAGGTGAGACCATTGACTTCTTTGCGCATCGCATCATGGAACGTCAATCGCGGTCTGGATCGGAAACTTGGTGAGCAAGACTTTATTAAAATTTTAGCTGATTACGATATAATTTTTCTGTCAGAGTGTTGGTTAGCCAACGAAAATGACCCTGATTTTTCATTGCTTTCTGACGAGTTTTCATTCCCTTTTTTTCGTACCAAATGTAAGGGCGGTGGACTTGTTTTACTATATAGAAGCAATTTAGCTAATAATATTAAGCTATGTAAAGTTGTTGGTGACAGTATCATATGGGTGAAAATAGAAAATCTTCCTGCAAAAGATACATATATTTGTTTTTGTTACATTCCTCACGATAATAATGTCTTCTACAACCACTATGATATTGATTTGTTTGACTCACTGCTGATTGATATTGCAGAATTCTCAGATCTCGGCGCTGTTTTGGTTTCAGGTGACCTAAATAGTCGCGTAGGGGAAGCAAAAGATTTCATCGAATTGGATAACTTACCACAAAACCTTTTAAGAAATGTTTCTAATTTTGTTACATACTCATGTGACAATGATCTAGGGGTCAGGAAGTCAGAGGACAAGCATGTTAATTCATTCGGGCGTAAATTATTAGATTTATGTATTGCAACAGGTCTGAGAGTCTGCAATGGTAGATTAGAGGGTGACAAGATGGGTAGATACACGTTTTACTATCATTTAGGATCAAGTGTGATTGATTATGTTCTAATTGATAAAAGTAACATGAATATAATTGAAAGTATTCAGGTATGTGACTTCAATCAATGGTCAGACCACGCACCTGTTGAGCTAACACTAAAATGCACAACACTGTCTAATCTCTGTAGAGGGGGGATGGTCACTGACGCAGATAGAAATGAATATATCACTTCATATAAATGGAATGATGATTTTATTAATGAAATGAAAGGGTGCATTGAGCACAGAGCGGGCGATCTGAGCACGATCACTGATATGATTGGTTCATCACTAGGTATTGATCTAGGTGTTCAGCAGTTCACAGATACTTTAAACGAGATTTTTGAACCTTTTTGCCGAAAAACTGTAAAACCACAACGCATTTCGTTAACTCATAAGGAAACAGATGATAAACCATGGTTTGATAATAGATGCAAGTTTTTATTTTCAGAGTACAAGTCTGCATTGAATATTTTTAATAGGAATAGAACGGATTTTAATCGTCATAATTTGGTCTGCGCAAAACGGATGTACAAAAAGCATGTGAATAAGTGTAAGAAATTTTACTTAAGACATGAAGGTAATAAACTTAGCTATCTTAGAAAATATAATCCTAAACAATTTCATCGAATCTTTAAAAAGAGTAAGAAAATCAATAGTACACTATCCTGTGACCAGTTTTACGAACATTTTAAAGAAGTATGTAATAATACAGCCGCTCATAACAATAACGTAAATTTTGATATTGATGACCATACTGTGTTTTCTGAATTAGACAAAGTAATTGATGAGCAAGAAATCTTAGATGTTTTAAAGAAACTAAAGGCAGGTAAAGCAACAGGAATAGATAATTTGCTAAACGAATATTTCTTCAAATTTCAGGATATTTTGTTGCCAATTCTAGTACAACTTTTTAACAAAATTTTTGAATCAGGTTGTTTCCCAGAAAGTTGGTCTGTTGGAATCATAGTGCCTTTACATAATAAAGGGAACACAAATGACACTAATAATTATCGCGGTATTACCCTTGTAAGTAATCTTTCTAAAATATTCACTTCTGTGTTAAACAATAGGCTAATGAAATGGTCAAGTGAGAATGGTACTATCTCGGATGCTCAGTTTGGCTTTAGGGAAGGGTACTGTACAACTGATGCAATCTTTGCTCTTCACAGTCTAATATCGTTATACTTAAGTAAGAAAAAGAAACTCTATTGCTGTTTTGTAGACTATAGAAAAGCATTTGATTCAGTGGACAGAAACAAGTTATTTTACAAGTTGGCAAGATATGGTATCACTGGCAAATTGCTTAATATCATAAAATGCTTATACAAAGATGTTAAGTCATGCGTAAGATATAGGTCACAAATGTCTGATTTCTTTTCTAGCACTAATGGTCTCATGCAAGGTGAGGCATTATCTCCTCTGCTCTTCTCTCTCTATGTCAATGACTTTGAATCTGACCTCATCCTACAATAATTGTGAATCTGTTAATCTTAGAGAATTATCCCTGTTTCTTATGTATTATGCTGATGACACAGTCTTATTTGCTGAATCCAAATGTGCTTTACAGAACATCTTGAACCAGTTACAAATATACAGTAAAAAATGGAGTCTTGAAGTTAATGTAGACAAAACTAAAATCGTTGTTTTTCGTAATGGTTATAGATTAAGCAATGGGGAAGTGTGGCAATACAACAATATTGAAATTGAAGTAGTAAACTCATTTAATTACTTAGGTGTGACTTTGCATTACAATGGTAAATTCAATGTGACTCAGAAAATTATAGCTAAACAAGGTAGCAAATGTATGTTTGGTATAACAAAGATCTGTAATGATACTTCGCTCAATATTGAATCAAAACTAAGTGTTTTTGATACATACGTCTCGAGTGTCCTCAATTATGGCTGCGAGGTATGGGGCTTCCATGTAGGTAAAGACATAGAAAAAGTTCACCTTAAATTCTGCAAGAGAATATTAAATGTTAAAGCAAGTACTCCAAATTATATGGTCTATTCAAAATTAGGGCGTCTACCTTTGGCTGTGATACGCAAAATACGCATAATAAAATTATGGATGAAATTGTTAAAGACAGACAATTGTATCCTTAAAAATGTATATGAAGAAATGTATATTCACCTTTTTCCAAATTCCTGGTCATTAATGGTCAAAGATCTACTTTGTTCTCTTGGTTTCTCTGAAATTTGGTCGGCACAGTCAGTTCCCGATGAGAAGTCTTTTTTACATTTACTCAAAACAAGAATAACTGACCAATTTATTCAAGATAGAAATGCTTTTTTCGAGTCATCTCAGAAATGTCTACTCCATAAATACCTACCTGAATCATTTTCACTCCAGTTTTACTTAAAGAAGTCCATCCCCGATAATTTAAGAACCCTTATCACTAGATATAGACTATCATCAAATAAACTAATGCATAGAACAAGGTCGATATAATAATACGGATAGGAGTAGACGTACTTGCACAAGGTGCTCGCTGAATGAAATCGATGACGAGTACCATTTTATTCTTGTTTGTCCATTATATTCATACTTTCGTCGTTTATATATAAAAAGCTACTATTGGCAAAGACCATCTGCATTCAAATTAGTTCAACTTCTTTCTATACAAAACAGGAAACAGCTTTGTAATCTTGGTCGATATTTGAAAAACGCATCCTATCTTAGAGACACTTTCAGCTAGTTTGTTTAATTACAGTTGAAAATTTTGCTTTTGATTCCACTCTAACAACCAATTGACTGCTTCATACGTGTGTTGTTTTATTTACTAATCATAGATGAACTAACCAACTAACATCACATTACATGTACATCAAACCTATTTATCCTGTGCATCTATGCTATGCTACATGTATATATATATATATATGTCATTAATTCGCATAAATTCACCATCAAAAATCTATTTTGCATTATCGTTATTGGCTATATTTAGTTTGCTTATTTATACAATAGCATGTGTATCATAGAAATGCATTTTAATTGTTGCTTATTATCTGCCAATGCTTATTTTCTGTTCCTATTTCATTTGGTTTACGCTGATATTTGTATACTTTGCGTATGCGTGTTACTCCTATCATAGTATATACGCCAACTCAGCTGTACTTTGCGCATCTTTACTCTCATAGCTAACTCAGCTTTTGAATGTCGCTTGTTTATTTTTGCTTCATGTATTGTATGCGTGTTACCTTATTTCATTTATGTTGGATATTATATTCCAACCTGCATGGTATCTTGACATTTTGAGGTCTTTCCTCCACTTTACCATCGTTTATATATTTGCTTATTTCTTTCATTATATACTTGTACTTTAAAAGACTCCTTTTGTTTATTTATTACCAATTTATTTTCTCTTGTCAATGTTTATTTCCACTCACATTCAGCATGCATGTTGTCTTTGTCTTGTTATATGTTGTTGTGCAGTAGATCTATATGTATATATCAATTGTACCTTGTATGTTCCATGCTTATAGACCTTTTGGTCTTTTGCTAATAAACTATACTATACTATACTATGAGACGATAATTTTGAAATTTATTTGATTAAAATCGGACTAGAATTTAAGAAACAAAACAGTTATTAACGAAAAGATTTTTTTTGAAAATGTTTACAATTTTATTTCTTAGCTATAACTTTATGTATTTTAGGCGTGTTTGGTATCAAATGATTCAGAATTAAGTGATGAAATGAGTGTAAACAAAAAAAAACTGCAATACAAGTTTGGAATAAAGATAGAGATTTTAAGTTCGGTTTGTCGGCACTTCAAAGACTCAAGTATTTGTCACCGAGTGCTTGAATGTAATTTCAATAACAAGGCGAGTGGCTATATTCGAGAATATGAACAGTTATATTTCAAAAGGTGTTCGTGTCTTCTGTCCCACGGGTTAAATGAGGCACGATCTTTCCCGGGGTACACAGAATGGTAGTTTTTAGACTAGCTAAATAAAATTCAATAATCATTTTGAAAGAGGGATAACTCTAATTCAAATAGTGCAGTTGCCAAACGGGATATACATTTTTCTTATGTTTTTGAGAAAGTTGATAGTCACAAGTTGTCAATTTTCATTTTCATTGTTTTGTTTATTTCATTTTTAGCAAGCTGTGAAAAATTATCCATGTTTGTCTCCATATTGAGATTCACAGTTGTATTTAATTGAAAGAATATAATACATGTAAGACTTATTTAGGAGTATTGTTTTATTTTCCAAGTTTGATAACATCACAATAGGACAACTAAATATATTTGTTTCTTTCAATCATTATGAATTCGTGTGACATTCCACAAATTTGAGTGGCTTTACCCAAAATAATCTGTGGAGAAAATTCATAAACATGATGAATGTACATGGTACAGTCTTTGAAGTTTCAACCTTGTGGTGTTTAATGTTCTCATTGTCCCCATCTATTCTCTTTGTCATCAATTGACCCTTCCGAACGCGGGAAAAATTTGAGAAATTCCATGACGTCACAATGCAATTTCGATGTTTGACCGAGGTTCGAAGCTTGTTTGTCCGAGGTAAAAGCATTAATTGTGACGTCACGAAATTTTCTTTTTTTCCCGCAATCGCAAGGGTCAATTCTCTTTGTGTCTAATGTGTTCCCCTGTGTGACCACAGCAATACTGTCATGTTGGGGATCTCCTCCTTATCTCAATGAAAAGGTATTGATAGTAAGCAGTAGATACTTACTCTTCCTGGGCAACTCAATTCATCCCCATTAGGAATTCTTTTTTTCAGAATGATTTAGTTATTTTGTTTGGATTTATATTTTTTCCTGGTTTGGTGCTCATTGATTATAATGTTTTGAATTTTGTGGTTTTGTGTCAAAATCTCACTCCACATAGTTATTTACCTAAATTTCTTCATATAGCAACTTAAGTTTGGAATAAAGTGACAACTGAAAATGTGAATGAAAAATAAAGAGAGTGACTGGTAAATGCATTTCATGCCATCAAGAGACATCTTTTCTTGGTACAAATAGGAGCAATAATTCAAAAATCCGAATGTGTCTTATCGTAATTTTGGTGCTTGCCTGTCTATTGAAGCTAATTTCTATGATGCTGTCTACAATTATGGATTGAATTTTCATGTACAGAAACCCATGCAATGTGGGTAAAAAGTATCATCCCTTTTCAAGTATTATTCTTTTTTATTCAAAGTTGTATTGCTTTGTTTATTGGTCCAAGAGAGATGGGTGACAACAAGTTGTTGGGTTTCCTATGGGAACTAACTATAAGACTTATTTTATACAAATAGTAAAAACACTGAATGCAAATTTTTCAAAATTAACAAAAACTTTAATGTATTGAAATGTTACAAAAGCACAATAGGTATCTTGATATTTTTGATATTGATAACCAACATTTTCATGTACAATTAAACAAATCAAATTGATCACATCATGTTATCATTGAAAAGAGCCTACACAGATAATGAAAATACCTTTTTTTTATCTCAACATCAAAATCCTACGCAGAGAAATTCAGAGAGAATTTTTGCACTGACAAAGCTATAGACTTAAAGTTATGATACATGTATTAGCTTCAACATAGTTAAATTCCCTGACTTCATAAAAATTGCACAGATCATGTTAAACAAATAGACCAATAGGTCAGTGAAAAATTTTCTAAACAGAATTTACGTGCCATTGCCAATCTTTCTGTCATATTTCACTAATGATAAGCATTGACTATAGGAAAAAATACAACTGTCCAAGAACAGGTATGTCGCCTGTCGCATGTTTGACCCTATGTACATGACCTTAACCTTGACAGTGACCTTGACCTACATTTGATGCTGAGTCTCATGCTTTACCATCCCTGCAAGTTTGAAAGACATCTTATATATATATCCAGTAAGTTATAGCCAAATATGTGAAAGTGTGACGGACGGACGGACGGACAGACAGGCAGACAAGACACATAGACGGATGCTGGACAAAATGATGCCTATATGCGGCCCTTGCTTTGCAGGTGACATAATAAAAATTGTATGGATCAAAGAAATATGCCATTGTCTATGTTCCTGCAATCTGCACATGCAAAATGCAAAAAAGGTCAATTAAAATTTTGAGGGTGAACTGAAAAGCCTCTACAATATATACATAACGCTTTCATTGAAACGAATCTGAAGAAAAAATATCCATTTTATAGATACTCAGAGATATACTTTTGCTGTCCGAGTGTGACTGGAAAATATTGTTGATTTATACATAGTTTAAGTGTCTGTGTATACAGTTTATTTAGGAAAAAAATGCCCAATTGATAATTAAAGATCACCAGAAGAATACAATGGATAAGTCCATTTTCAATATCAGATCATGTTGTATTATACAGTAAATATTGCAGACACCCAACACTATGTATCCTTATGATCTGTATTGGGATGTACACAAATTTCAGATGTGCTTTACTATGTCTGTTTTCAGCACATGCATACTTTTCCCATATTGATGTAAAACACTCTGATCACTTTCACATTACAGACATCTCTTACAATGAAGTAGTATTTGCTTCTTCCACAGAATATACTCTTCTTTGCTGTCGAGTATAGAAATGTTCTCTTCCATAGTTTCAAGTCTTTATCTTCAACAGAAATGTACTCATCTTTACAGAAAAGACTTTGTTATATTGTCCACAGAATGTACATGTACTCATCTTTGTTGGCAAGTCTCTTTCAAGTCTTTCTTATCTTCCACATAAATGTTCTTGTCATTGCTGTCGAGTCTTTGTTATACATGTTTTCCACATTATCATCTTCTTTTTTATTATCTTCAACAGAAATATCCACTTCTGCCACTTCTTCATTGCCAAGTCTATGTTTTCTTCTGCAGAAGAGCTAATGCTCTTCTTTGCTTTCAAGTCTTATCATCAAATTCTCATTATAGTTGTGAATCTGGTTAATTCCATCTGAAAAAATATAAATATTCATGTAAAATAATTAATATCCTGGACTGGAAATGAAAATCAAATGGAACTTAAATCCTGTACAGTATACTTTCTTCAAAGAATCAACAGACACACTTCGGTAAACTTCCTAGTCTACGCCAATGAAAACCTTACCGGAAAAATGTGTACAATGAAACATTAATACAAAGCTTAGATATTCATCATGTTCATTGTTGAGAATTAATTTCATCCATATCTAAAATAGCAGTAATGACATATACAAATGCCATCATGGTGTTGCGGTATGAATCGGGCCAGTTTTGTATGCTAGGCGAAGCTGCTGTACATACCTGTCAATTTTTTTCAGACAAAAGAGGGTCAATGACCCTCTTTGGGAAATGAACCAGACTTGTCAGAATGACAACATAGCTCGCCGGTGGCAACCATATGTAAATTACAACAACAACAAAAAGTAGGTAAAATTTCAAGGTCAAGGTCACCAGGTCAAAATTTATGGTACGGCATGAAAGGTCTTATCACAAGGAATGCACATGTGAAATATCAAAGCCCTATCACTTACCATTCAAAAAATATGGCCCAAGTTAAAGTTTTTGAAAAGTAGGTAAAATTTCAAGGTCAAGGTCACTAGGTCAAAATTTATGGTACGGCATGAAAGGTCTTATCACAAGGAATGCACATGTGAAATATCAAAGCCCTATCACTTACCAATCAAAAAATATGGCCAAGGTTAAAGTTTTTCAAAAGTAGGTCAATCATCTCCAAGGTCAAGGTCACAAGGTCAAAAATTTTGGTATCCATGGAAAGGTCTTGTCACAAGGAATACACATGTGAAATATCAAAGCCCTATCACTTACCATTCAAAAAATATGGCCAAGGTTAAAGTTTTTCAAAAGTAGGTCAATCTCCAAGGTCAAGGTCACAAGGTCAAAAATTTTGGTATCCATGGAAAGGTCTTGTCACAAGGAATACACATGTGGAATATCAAAGCCCTATCACTTACCATTCAAAAAATATGGCCAAGGTTAAAGTTTTTCAAAAGTAGGTCAATCTCCAAGGTCAAGGTCACAAGGTCAAAAATTTTGGTATCCATGGAAAGGTCTTGTCACAAGGAATACACATGTGGAATATCAAAGCCCTATCACTTACCATTCAAAAAATATGGCCAAGGTTAAAGTTTTTCAAAAGTAGGTCAATCTCCAAGGTCAAGGTCACAAGGTCAAAAATTTTGGTATCCATGGAAAGGTCTTGTCACAAGGAATACACATGTGAAATATCAAAGCCCTATCACTTACCATTCAAAAAATATGGCCAAGGTTAAAGTTTTTCAAAAGTAGGTCAATCTCCAAGGTCAAGGTCACAAGGTCAAAAATTTTGGTATCCATGGAAAGGTCTTGTCACAAGGAATGCACATGTGAAATATGAAAGCCCAATCTGTATTGGTTTAAAAGTTATAAGCAAGGTTAAAGTTTTTGTGCACGCGCACGCAGACGCCAACGCCGACACCGGGGGTATGACAATAGCTCTCCGGACATTCGTCCCGGCGAGCTAAAAAGAGGGTCATAGCGTGCAAAACAAAATTGCGACCTTTTGCTTGTGTCATTATGAATAAAATTTAACCCCCCCCCCCAATAAAAAATACAGGTCGATAAAGTTCACATTATTGTAAGACATGTAAAGCATTTATTTAAATTGTAATACTGCATAATCATGATATTGATAGCGTAGCACATGTGTAAAATTTTAGGACTTATTAATCAATGCCTGAAGGTTCATAGTTGAAGTTGCTAGGCTAGATATATTTTTTTTTTAGTCATTGCTATACCATGATGAAGATTTTTTGTGAAATATTTTAACTCTACATTTCACTGCTTCAATTGTTTTAAACACTATAAAAAAACATTTGTCCCTTTTTGTCTGCATAAATCTCTGTGTTTACGATCGTCTTTCCATAGACAATCCCATAATAATCCAAGCCCAGGTCGTTAAAACAACATGAAAGTTGCTAATTACTTCCCATATCACTAAACAAACAACCCAATTTACCTGTAAATGCAGGTGTTTTAATTGAAAAGTCACAGCAGGAAATTTAAAGTCCCAAGTAATAGATGGAACCAAATCGGAATCAGGTGATTCCCGTGTCAGCAACGAAAAATCGGGTGAAAGACATAACCCGAGCGGGTGATAAAAAATAATCGGGGCAAAGGGTAAAAAAGTGGGACTGACCCGCGGAAATCGGGTCAGTTGACAGCTATGTTGCTGTACAGAGTTTACTGACTTTGTATAAAATATATCTACACCTTTATGGAAGTTCGCTGGTCGATTAAAAAAAGGGTCTGCTGCCTCGGATTGAACCAAGTGAAATTTAATTCGTATAAGTACAAAATGACATACATACATATATGCACTATCAATTTGTCATCATGTAGTAACATGATATTTTGATAAACAATTAACCGGCTTGCACAAAAACAATCTAATGCAAGGAATAAAATGAAGCCCTCTCATACACGTATATAATGGAATAGAAACAACTTGATTGACGAGCGTAATATTGAAGCAAGTGGCATAAATGTGTTTACCTAAATCTCACAACAGGCAAATTGAATTTGAAGAAACTCCAATAATGGAAACATGAGACTTTCTCTACCGGAACGAGATAGAATGTTCAGTACTTTGCTAGTGTGCACTCTAGCTCTTTGTTTAGGTGATCCTGTTGTTGTCAGCTGTTCATAATATCCTTTTTCAGCCTCAATAACCGTAAAACAAACCTGCATGTGAAAAGAATATAAATGTAAATGTGAAACAGAGCCTTCCAGTTTGCGGTAATCTGATATTACCCCCACTTCCAATCCACATGTCACATTCCTTATGGTCTGTATCACCATTTGTATCAGCCAAGATTGTAACAAATTCCCTAAGATAGATCTTTCAGTGCCAAAGCAATAGCTGTGGTCAAAAATACATGTGTGGAACACGAAAAACTTATTTCCAACAGCTCACAAGTTTATATGACTGAGTTAAACTTTTTTTCTTGCTGATAGACAGATTTACATGTAAAAAAATTTTCATTAAAATGGTAATGAAAAAGTCCTTATTTATGGAAAAAGTCAAACAAGTTTAATTACAATTGCTTTACCTTTGTTCCCTGAACGATGATTCCAAACAATCCATCATGGCCAAACAAAGATTGTGGAAGATAAGCCAGTAATTCTCCAGAGTGCTGGCCTATCAATTCCTCAGAGACTGGACTTTCAACTTTCGCCCTTGTTGTAAGTGGGCTGCTGTCTGTATTATCTATATTTTTATGTCTTTTAACCTGCAGAATTTAAGACAAGAAGTTCAATGATATTTATTGTATTAGAAAAAAAGATGGTCCACTAACGCTTTCTAAAGAACACTAGTGCATTGTAAGGAACAGATGTGTAGTACATAACATAACATGTATCTGTAACCTTGACCTTTCTTATATCAATAACTGAATAAGTACATTTACACAAAGCTTTATGAAATTCTCTAGATAAACGTGTCCTCAGTTTGCAAACATGGGGTTTGACCAGCTGCAATTCATGACCTTGACCTTCAATCTATGACCTTGTAAATCAATAGGTTCTGAATTATAAGAAATAAGCATACAAAGTCCGAAGAAGTCTGTTGAAAGATGTGCCCTCTAGAGTGTATACAAGAATCATAAAAAAGTCCCATCTGTGACCTTGACCTTTGTCCTATGAAGGTGAATATCAATAGGGTTCTTCCTAATATGACAAGGAATAAGTATTCACGTGAAAGAATTATGAAATTATGTAGAAAAACTCGCCTCCTGTCACTTTGACCTAGAATGAGAAAATTTATAGAATTCTTCCTTACATCACAAGCAATTATTATAAAAGTAAACAAAGTACTACAAAATTCTGTGGAAAAATGTGCTTTCAAAGAAATAAATAGGGTTCTGCTTCATATGGTAATTTACCTCAATCACAGCCAGTAATGACTTTTCAGGTTTCCCAGGATGGACAACTAGTATATCTGCTGATGAAATCACATTCACTGAATCACCAATTTGAAGATTAGCTGTCTCGATATTTGGATCTCCGCTAAACCGAAAAAAAGAATTCTTAGAGCATATGGAGTTTGTTCAACATTATTAATTTAAGGTTGGGGCGGAAATATAGTTTTTGTTCAAGGTCATTAAACAATCTTGGGTTCTATAAGGCTTCGCCCATATCTTGTTTACCGTGCATGCATATGTTTTACCTCAGTTCTCCTTTACACAAAACTTCTCATTTACAGGACAAATTAATTGAAAATCTATTACATTTTTAATAATATATTCACCAAATATGCTATTTTCTTGCTCCAAAGTGTCCCATCCGTCTAAACATGCTTAAGATTGGAGTACAAAACATTAACGCTCAATCTAACAGTACTTACAATGCTTTTAGATGAAACATTTTTAAGAAATCCAGAAACAATTGCTGAAACATTCCCTCTGTAGGTAATCTTTCATTATAAGAGCAACTCACAATATATTCCAACTGCTCAACAAAGATCAAAGCTTGAGCGGAAGTCCTGAAAAAAAAATTAACATTTTCATTGAAAAATAATTGATGCAATGCTCTAAAATATATTGATGAACTAGTGAGAAATACAAATGAAATGAGCAAATTCAGAAATTGTCCTGTGCGTGTTTATTACAAAGCTTGAAGGTCATAAACAAGCTGGGTCACAAGGTCAAAAATATGAGAAGTAGGCCAAGCAGCAAGTACAAAATATCACACACTACGAAACAATTAGAAAGTCTTGTCACAAGGAGAACAATGTACATGCACAGAGTTGCTGAGTGGGTTTATAATGAAATTAATATTAGCTTACATTTAGCATTTAACTCGGGTGAGGTAAAAGCAATTTTCCTCATCTCTGGTAACAGGCCATCACTAAATACTAATATTACCTGTGTATAATTGTTTTAAGTTCTTCTGAATCTGTATTTTTTAGACTTGCTATTCTCCAATCCTCTATTTCTTTTTTGGTGGAAATAATCAAATCCTGTCTTTCATTTGATTTTGCCTGAGCAATGTCATTAACACTACTCTCATTTAATCTGATGGCAGCCATTAATTGTACCAGTGTTTCCTGTATATATGTTAGGGGGCGTACCATTGCCTTCTTTTTTATTTCAGTGTATCTAGGTCCCAGAAGCTTCTCACTGAATCTTGCCACAAGTTCCCCTGGATCTAACCGGACGCTGAGGTCTACCTGTACTCCGATATGATCTAGATGTTCTTGTTTCCAGTGCTCTAAAATTAATAAGAGGCCAAAGTGGGTTTTTTTGTTTCAACAGTGATCAAATTTCATTCTTTAGTTTATAATAGTAACTTAAACATGTTGAAGTAAACTTGCTCTAAATCAAGAATTTAGATAATGAAGAATATGTTATTTCTTAAAGTATGTCAAACTCAATGGAAAAGGTTACTAAGTAAAATCATTTAAATGAAAAGTTTTGTCACAAGCAATAAACATGTAAAGCTATACCGGTACTATATTCACAAGTTATGACCAAGGTAAAAGTCTCAGATGGTCAGACGAATGGACAGACAGACAGACAGACTGATGTTAAGTGTGTACATTCACCTGTATTTAATGGAATTTCAGTTTCAAACGATGAGTTTGATCTTTGTGATGACTCAGTACCACCACTTGAGGAACTTGAATGATGCGTTGTAAAATTTGTTGAATCTGCTGATGTCTGACAACACCTCTCATCATCCTCAGATTGAGGCTCCTTCCTCCGCTTGCGAGGAGTCGCCATGCTTATCCAAAGTGCTGAATTAAGATCCTGAAAACATTACAGATTTATCAAATATTGCACATATATACATGTATACAATCAGAAGAGCTTTATTTTGTCAAACAATAGGTTACAAGAAGAACACTTAAATTAAAATATGTGTGTCTGCCATCTTCATCTTGCTCAGGAAGCGTTTTTCCTGCACTTATTAAACATGTGTAGGTTTTCAAAACGAATATCATCAAAGAATGTAGCTTAAAATAGGAATTTTACCGTTATGATAGCAGAAATATTTGCTAATAAGGTTGGTTTTGACATAGGAGTTCAATGTATTTTGTGATTATAATTGTAATAGATGTGTGCACTTTTGTTATCTTGTCATCACGTGCAATTTTGACCTTCTAAATTGACACTTCCGCCCCGCAAAAAAAAAAAAAAAAAGAAAAAAGAAAAGACATTTTGTCCTCCTCCAGATTTTAAATGTACTGCACACAAATAAATATCTCAAATCTGAAAAGGCTGAAATTAATGTCATTTTCATGTGTACTTTTCGTAATGGTTAATTAAATGAACTTAATCACTATTCAGAAATGTGTAAATATCACATTTTGGTTTGCATCATTAAATACAATGTGACATGTCATCTTATTTCAATGTCAAGATACTTTTTGGTAAATCACTGGGCCTGAGATAAAAGTCGCATTCTTTAATAGTCTCAGCTTTCTTGTTGAAATTATCAATATTATAAATCATTAAATATAGATCAGACCAAAATTGCACCATACTAAACTGATCAATTATAGATATGTGTTCTTGGTAAATATGCATGCTATCATACTAAACAATGTCACTGACACCTTAATGGTGTTTTTTTTTTTTTTTAACATTCCAATTCCTATGACGCTATTTACTTTGAAAACATACATGTTGTAAGTGCAATAGTGGGTCAAACTTGCAAAAGGTTGACTTAAAAAAAAGGTGAAGTTGCAAAAGGTAAAAAAGACTTGTGAGGTCCAAGTTGCAAAAGGTCAAAGTGACTGGCTACTTTGAATTATAAGTTAGGAGAATTTGGCCCATTGAAAATGTAGAAAAATCATAAAAATGACCCTTCTGGCATTACATAATTTCCGTGGCTTCCCAACCACTGCTAGCTACACCATGGCTCTCTACAGGTACAGGAAGGAAATAAGATCCTGCTCCAATACACATAAAAAACATGTGGCACATGCAAAGTCTAGGCACCTTTTTCGGGGTAGTAGGAATTACCGAAAAGACAGCATTTACCGAAAAGACGGTGATATTTACCGAAAAGACCCAAATTTGTACCGAAAAGTCACTTAAATTTTAAAACTAAACACATTTTATGATTGTAAATGTGTTTATACAATTAAATGTATCATCAAAACCAAAAAAGCTATTTGATTGAAGGTTTGACTTAGTCATAGTTTCCTCTGATAGAGAATGTAAAACTTACTTCAATAATGATGAATTGATATGAATGCATAAGTCATAATTATCATGAAGTAGAGTGTGAATAACTGATTAATTACATAAAGTGCATATATATTTCATAACAACAAATACGAAATATATGTATTTGGTAATTTTTTTTAAGTTGCAGCAAGGACTTATAAACAGATCTGTTTATAAGTCCTTGGTTGCAGTTAAGTTAGGCCAAACAAAAAAAGTTGTTTGTTTCCTGTAACCCGACCGACCGTCAAAAATCGTGCCGACTCTGATTTTTTTTTCACCATTTTCCCTACACTGCCTAAAAAGAACCAAAAATCCTTAAAATTAATGCAAGTCATGCAACCCAGACTCGTCTTTGGAAGCCTCCCGTTTCCTTTATATTTTCTTTCAGACAAGCCGTGATCATAATACGTACATAGCGTCTCTTGTTGTAAATCACTACAGTGAGTACATGTAGTTCACACCTGACCACCAGGTAGATTTAATCCGTTTCACATGAGTGACCAAGTGTTGAGAATTCGAAAGGATTAAAGTGATTATCTTCTCACGTTACTTGTAAAGTGTATTGTAACCTGGACATAACCGATGAAGAGCAGACGATTTTTTAAAAGTTTATAGAGACGGATTATTTTAGAAAGAAGGAAAATTGGATGTCATGCAATTTGTTCCGTGATTGGGAAGGCAAACTTGCTTAATGGGACTGGCCCCTTCATCAATAGGCCATTCTCATAAACAATGGGTAATCTTACTTCACGAAAGGGCCATTCCAAAAAATGATCAATTTTCGAAAAGCTTTGCATATACAATGTATGTAAATCAGACGTTAGCAAGTTTTTTAAGTCGTGAAAATTCCATATTTACCATTTCCAATGAATAATTTACAGTACATTTTTTTTTTGCATATATCGCAGAACAACCAAGACCAAACTTCAGCCACCTACATGTATCCTGTATTTTTCGTGCCCACGTATGGGCAGCTTTTTTGATACTAGGGAAGAAGGGGGGGGGGGGGTTGACAGCAATCATTGACATTTCTGTACAAACTCAAAATGACCACGTAAAATTAATGAGTCAGTGACATGATAATTTTACGGACGAACGCATACCTGTACACAAGAAGTTAGTACCTTTACGTAGATAAGTTGGAGATTTAAACGAGGATAAAAAAGAACGTCGGAGAAAAATCAATATTGTATCATAATAGCAAAGAACCTTTCGGGTGAGCGGAACAAAAGAATTTGTGCTTCTGACTGGCCATATACAGTAAGCAGCTAGCTGAGATCCACACGCTACTGCTACATTGCAACATAAATACGAGTGGTCAGAACTTTTCTATAGATTAAAAAACCGAAAATGGACATCGTACTACGATTCGTAGAATAATGCGCACCAGGGCCCAGCGAGTTGCCGATTTTATAGACCATTTTTTATGTCGCATGGTGAATGGCCTTCCCAATGATACTGCAATTTGCAGGAAAATTAGCGTTTTTTTAATCGCACATAATTTCCACAACCAAGACAAGTGTGGACTTCGGGGGGGGGGGGGGGGGTTCTTCTTTTCTTGCTTTATGTAACGCAACCACCCCCCCCCCCCCTGTAAAAAAATATATGATTATTCAAATTTCCACAACCTGTCATGAATTTCTCAATCATAAAAGATGACTGATAACTTAATATTTGGATTAACTAAAGACTCAATTGCAGTCCATTACAAATGTACTTGCAGTGATCAAGAAACTATACATGGAATGGGGTTACTGTATGTTCAGATAACAATAATTATAATATTGTTTTGGAATGCAGAGGGAGGGGTTTACTATGTGCATTATACAATTATGGACTTTTCACTAAGTATATATGATGTGATATTGACTCACTATGAACATGATGAAAATATTGACCGAGACAAAGCCAAGGTCAATATTTTCATAGTGAGTCAATATGACATCATATATACTGAGTTAAAAGTCCATAACTGTTTTATTCTATAATTTCATATATGATTCACTATAAATAATGACGCCATTTGCAGAACTAAGTGAGGGTAATACCAGTCTATTTTTAAACCGTGGTATACGGTGATTTATTTAGGAGCGTCGATGACCTTATCAGCCAATCATGCAAAGAGAGTCGCTATTTATAGTTTATAGAATAATACATATTAGCTCAAAAAGAAAGGTGATAGTCACCAGAGACCCCTACCAACCTCATCTATCCTCCTCCACCCCAAAGAGTATGTATGTATAATAGTCATTTTAAATTTAATCATGCTGCTCAAGCTTCAGCTTATGTACATTATACCCACAATAATGGCTGCAGCTATGTACACCACCCTCGCAATCTCTAATAACAAACATCTTAAATAGCAGTAAGTTGAGTTCCAGAATCAATGAAATTATAAATGATGGGACTCAACAAAATGTCACCAAAAAATCCTCGACTTATCATTTTCAGTTCCCTCCCTCTTGTAGGTGAAGACTTAGAGTGTCTCCATATATAATAAAAACTTAACAAAGTTTCTAAATTGCATCTGCCCTCTGACCAAAAAAAAAAAAAAAAAAAAAAAAAGATTTTCCTACCTACCGACCCTCTTAATTTTTGGCATGTTACAGGAAACAAACATATTTTTTTGTTTGGCCTTATGAATTTTGATTGAATATCATATTTTATTGACATAAAATGAATAATAGAATAATTTGTTCTTAATTTCAATGGTCTTTTCGGTAAATATATCTGTCTTTTCGGTAAATATCACTGTCTTTTCGGTAAATGCTGTCTTTTCGGTAATTCCTACTACCGCCTTTTTCGGACACCAATTCGGAGATGCATGGAGCAACCCTCCCCCCCCCCCCCCAATATCTGGACCCGCGCATATAAAAGTATCACAGGATGCATAAGATATAGAAAAACACCGTTGACATGAATCTTAAAACAGAAAGATGTAAATCAAAACCATGAATAAAATGAAATGAAACATACACGTTCTCTCTAGCTACGGTATCATTAGATTCAAAACTGAAAGTTGAAACGCGAAACATAAAAGGACGTTTCGGTGCATGGACGTTCCGTACATGTATTAGGTTGCCAGAGGTTTCGTACGATCATTTCGGTACAAGTCTCTAGTATTTGGTCCATTGTAAACCACTCGAAGTGGATGTGAATGTATTCCGAGGGTACAATCGAAACATAACAAGGTATATGTTTCATTTTTTTTTCAATATCACCCAGCCGAAGGAGTCCGGAGTGCAACTTGAGTGGTCGGGACCCAGGCTATGTCTTACTCTAGCTAGGTCGATCAGAACCTCCCTGGAACCACAGGCACCAGATTCCCAGAAAGAAAATTATAACCTATATTAAACGCCCTTTCTCTTTACCCTTTAGGATAGAACCCATATTAAACGCCCTTTCTCTTTACCCTTTAGGAGAGAGCACGTACTGTTAAGAGAAGAGAAACGGGAGTTTAAGATGGGGTTTTATTTTTTTTTCCAGGAATCTGCTGGTGTCTGTGCCGGGAGCTTGTGTTGTGCTGTTGTGTATATGCATGAATTTATACAGACTTTTCAGTACATCTTGTCTCATATCTTCTCTAACGAGGATTGGTCAGGGCCCGACACAGAGTCTCGTCAAACATGAACTAGTAATTCAGAGTGCAATTCTTAGGGCTGTGCTGTACACAATTTAGATTTGTCAAGTACCATGCAAAATGTCCTTCTGGTGACTTTGATGGGAATTCTGTTAACCTTTGATACTCCTTATTATGTTTTGTTTAAATTATGTGTCACCATGAAAATCCCCAATTAAAGCTATACACTCTATATTGCATGAACAAACACATGTTGAGACGTTTGTTCCATGATTACCTCTGAGGGTTGACAGGATGAGAGGGAGGTGAGAGAAAGGGGTCGGGAGGAGGTAGGGAAGGGGCGAGGAGGGAGAAAGGGAGCGGAAGGAGGGAGTGGGAGGAGGGACTCAGGGAATAGTGAAAGGGAGGACAGGAAGGGGATGGGAGGGGGATGTAAGCGGGCGGTATGAGGAGAGTGATATTCCCTTGTCCGCCCCACCTCTAGCTATAGCTCTAAATGTACTTTTAATGATTTTGCTGACCAGCTAGATCTTCGTTCAGTTTTAAAAAGGGGAAAATTTAGAAAAACTTGAAAATGAACAACAGATAAACAAACACCTCAATAGATAACCGGAGACAACGAAATACATCACATTACAAGATGAATGACATCGCGTTAGTAGTAGACCAAGGTGTGCCCGGCGCCGACTTTGGAAGGCCATCTCCTACGCTTATAGGACATTCATGATGCGATTATTCGGATTACATGTGAAATTTACCCCCCCCCCCCCCCCGCGCACCTATTCGGGAAGATTGTAAGACAATGTGACAGGGACGTAAAAAAAAACCAAACAAACAAACAACAGCAACCAAAAAAAAAAAATAAATAAATAAAATAAAATAAAAATAAAAAATAAAAAAAAACCCCAAAACCCCAAAACAACAACAACAACAAACAATTGAGATAAAGAAGATCCTGACGACAATCTCAACAACACTCACAATAGAGCATCAAATTGAGCATCGTCGGACCTTTAGCAAGCTACATGTGGAGGTGGGACAAGGTGCCCAGGAGGAGTAAGCATCCCCTGTTTCGCTAGTCGCACCCGCCGTCGTTGTTCACGCACGAAAAAACAAAACAAAACAAAACAAAACAAAACAAAACAAAACAAGAACAAAACAAAACAAAACAAAACAAAACAAAACAAAACAAAACAAAACAAAACAAACCAGGCTCAACAAACCTGTGCTTGTTATGTGTGTACCTTTTGCTGTGGTCATTGTAACAAAATTTTGTTATAGAGATTTGTTTTTGTGTATTACTATAGGCATTGCCTCGTGTAAGCACGGGCAGCTGGGATTGAGTTGAACACTTCCGTATTATTACAAAACAAAACTAAGTTGGAGATTTCCAAAAGTAACAAAAGTGGAACGCACTATCGCGTGGCTAGGAAAATAAAGTTTAGCTACAATTTACACATATCATTGAAAGGACAGAACTATCTGAAGGTGCGTCATTGGTCACAATTTTGGACCATTTCTGTTCATCTCCTGTTTTATCACTCATTTAGATATTTCCATTTATTATGACCAATGGATCATTTCTGACTCTATTGAAGACTTTAATTCATGATAAGTTAGAAAATTCGATCTAAACTGATATGAATGAAGTATCCGTTAAAAAATGTTTCGCAGCAATTTCTACAGAAATTGAGCTGGAGGTACTCTTTTAAGCAATTCGGATTTCTCTTACGTAAGGAATAACCCTTGAATTTCGTTTTACGTATGGAATATTGTTGACTTAAACTGTTTTATAAGGCAGAACTGATGGATACCGAAAAATTATAAATTGTTTTAATTCCACACAAATTAAGGCAAATTTTACTGCGCTGACACTTTTTCAAGAAAACCACAAATTGGAATTTTTCTTGTGCGTTTGTACTCTCTTATTTCAACACAGACATATAATTTTTCTTCAATATTTTGAAAAGTCTTTCTCTGGAGCACATTTTATTATGTGTTTGAAAAAATTGGTGATATTCAGTATCTCTGATATTTTTATCTGAACTTAGATGTAGACGATTTTCGTATTTCTTTTTTTTTTTTTTTGTAAAATTGAGAAAAAAAAATTAAATAATCTGTGAATTTGGTACCTACGGTGAAACTTTCTCACAATCAAGTTTTGTACAAAGTTTCTTACCTGTTTTATTGTATGTTAAAAAAGAACACTTAAATTAAAAATGAGTGCATTTTAGCACTTTTTTATTATTTCGTTACAAACGTGCTATTTTAGCAACAATTTGCAGCATTTTAATTTACCCTATTTTCCAAATATGCAAAAATCTTGATTTTCATCACTGACCTATAGATATATCAAGTTCAGAAATGACCTTAATGAATAACAAGAACTTCAACAGAGTCCAATGTAAAACGAGATTCATTAAAGGTGAAGCCAATGAATTGAGTCGAGGCGACGTTAAAATGCATTTTATAAATACGAATAAACATTTTTGAAATCCTACCGCACTATTGTGAGAGTATCGAAACTCAAATAAAAAAAAAAAACCCCAAAATGAATTCTGACTGCTTTGAGTCATGATCAATCCAGAGAATGCATTCAACTATGCATCTCTATGTGATAAGAAAAAAAGGCTTTTGTATGGCTTGCCAAGATTTGAAAGAAAAATCTAATTAGGATCTAAAAGTATAGCAATTTAATTGTCCAGATTTTGCTTATTTCAATTTTAAAGAAATTCGTTTCTTCAACCGTTTCAAAAATTATATTGTGTAATTGATTTTCGATTTCTGTAGAGTCTTCATTATTTATTTCCGAAAAGAATTTCGAGAATTGATACGAAACGGCACAATATATTTTCTTTAAAGACAACATTTTGATCTTTACTCGGAAGAAAGAAAATAAGCGAAATTCAATACAAAATTATTAAAATAAAGAATTCTAGTTTTTGAGGTAAATATATTCATCATCAGAATTATTATGAAAAAGGAGAAAAGAAAGTAAAGAAAAATAACTTCGTTTTCATTTTTCTACAAAATAGCTATACATCAAACTACCTTTGATATATAGTTTCCGGTGAGAAATGTGACAGTACCGTGGTAGATTACTATGCGAGGTCGTTCAATCGCACCAATTAGCACATAAAATCCTATTATTGAGATAGATATGACACTTTCTTTTGACTTTTAAATCAAAGTAGGTTTCATTGACTTTCAATTTGGTTTTTAATGAGCGCTATCTGCATTAAATTATAAAAATGCATACATGATACAATTTACAAGTAAATTTATACTAGCAAACCCCTGATTCATTTAAAGAAAACATTCACCAGATGTCACATCATCTGAGAATAAAAGTCAAATACAAATCCTAAATCAGAATCCCGAAATCACAGTCAATATAGGCATACAACCGCCCCCATAATTCCAAACAAACAAACAAAAACAAACAAAGATAGAGAGGCGACCCCAGCAACAAAACAGTTAACCACATTAATTCTCACGAGACGAGACAACGCGGACAAACAGACGGAGAAAATAGAATCATACCACAGAAATACGAGCTAGGAAAACAAACTCCACAGAGCCCAGTGTAAGAACAAATTTTATCAACGGTCACGCCGCTAAAATAAATGGGGTGCAGTATCAATATCAAAGTAGTTTAGGTAAATTCAAATAGAATGCCGTACTACATGTATCGTCATGGAATCGGAAACGAGATAAAGAAGATCCTGACAACAATCTCAATAGCACTAACAATAGAGTACCAAATTGAGCATCGACGAACCCCTAGCGAGCTAGAGGTGGGACAGGTGCCCGGGAGGAGTAAGCATCCCCTGTTTGGCTAGCCGGAAACGGCGAAAACATATTCAGAATCTGATCAAATGGAAATCTAAGGGACGTATTCATGTGCGATATGATGAAAAAAAAGAAGAAGAAATAATTATAATAATAATTGACCTATGTTATAATGACTTGCCAAGATTATAGAGTAGCAAGTTCCGCCTAGGGTTGGACAGTTTTTGTCTTAGACCTCTGAGAAATTTCAAGAACAATGCAAAACTCTATCGTTTAAAAACGAATGTTTTTTTTATGTCGATGGAGGTCTTCATGGAAATCTTGCATCAAGATAGAAGAAGTTAGTTACCTTGAAAATAATTACCCTCTCCAAATTGACCCCTATGAAAATTGTTTTTTTTTCTTCTGATTTTTGAAAGAAAGGGGGGGGGGATCTCCAATCTGTGTGAGATTTCCAACCAGTTTGAGTTTGGAAATTAGGTTGCTAACTGATTTAATTTGTTGACCTATCACATGCTCTGCATGTGGTTGTCTTGCTTTGTAAATGTATCCCCACCTTACATAGTGAATGTTTTATTGATGTGACCACTATATCCACTACCTGAATGCTCTCAGCAACTCTCCTTGTGGCCACGTTATAAATGGTGACGATAGTATCATCAAGAACAACAATTTGAGAGAACTTCTGAAAAAGAGCCCAAATTACAGAGAGAGCAATAACTCCTTTACATGGAGCCAGAATTTCAAAATCATCATGGACTCGAGGAAGACGTTGATCAAAGAAAGAGGATGTACAACTGGATACCCTTTCCGAATGGATCAAATCCATTAGAGGGTTACTTATAAGAATCAAGAATAAACCACGATCAATTGTGAACACCAGATTCGAGTCTATCTTCAAAGACCCTGATGTAATCACAGAGCTTAACGAGGCTGGGTCTAATGAGAAATTGATGAAATTCTACCCAAGGTATTTTGACTAAATTCGGATCATATAATTGCAGTATTATAAAATTCGGATCATATAATTGCAGTAGTATAAAATTCATTTTATGGGAAAGAAAATAGAAGTTGACCGTTCAGTATTATGTAGGGGTCATCTAAAAGATAATGGCATCTTACAATGAGACCTTATGGGGTTTTACTGCAAAATAATGATTTTTCTCATTTTTTTCATGTTTCTGCGCAAGAGATTTTAATTAAATTCATGTTATTTATTTGTTGTACTTCAAATATCATTTTAAGAAAAAGAAATTGAAATTTCACCGTCATCAATTTTTTCTAATTGTACATAGCTTTGTTAACTACCTTCAAGAAGATTTTGTCATCACAATAGCAGACAAAGCCTCAAATAATTACACATTTACTTGCAAAAAAATATATTTCGACAGCCTTGTTTAAAAGAGTTGGGTTTGAATTCGACACCAGGAAAAATCCTACTTGCACCCCAATAAACCTTTCTGCCTCTAAAATACTAGATAACCACAATTCAACTCTTGCTTCTTTTGGCTTTGACACAAACAATCTAGATCTAGATTTACCATACTTGTATTCCAAAAATGCATAAAATCTGTATAAACAACGTAACATAATGCTGGTTCCTCAAAATGTTCCACCAAATCTGTATCGATCTTAATCACCAGAGTTGTATATCTGATATCAAATCTGCACGGACTTCAAAATTATTGTTCGATAAAGTGCTGGTCATTCTCGATTTTACTACGGTAACCCCATTTTGAAAAATCACTGTCGCTATACTTCCTCGCAGTTACAGAGGAAAATGGTATATAGCTCTCGTGTGATCTTTATGATTATTTTGAAACAATACATATAATTGTGAAGTTATACAACCTCAACTTTGTATCTTTTGCATTATATGTGGATGATCTATTTCGATGGGAACCAATGATGCCCCTCTCATTGCGAAGTTGAATTCATTCAATCTCTGAGGGGTAAAACACTCTTATACAGATACATAGATGATGTGTTAGTTGTCCATCAATAATAAAACATAAATCGCAGATTACCTCAGCAGAATATATCATTCGGAACTTGAAGTCAAAGGAACCACAGAGACAAATAATCCAGCATCCTATTTGGACATAATGCTGTCCCGCGACACTGATGGTCACATGAACACCTCATTCTATGGCAAACGTGACGACTTCAACTTTAGCATCACAAATTTTTCTTTTCTTAGTAGCAATATCCCTTCATTGCCTGCATATTGGGTGTTTATATCTCAATTTATATGTTATTACAGATTTTTTTAGGGCTAAGCTTCTCAGTCAGGGATATCGGTACTTTTTAGGACATAACTTTCACACTCTTTGGCCATATTACATTGTTTAGATTGAGGATCACTGACCCAAAACATGCATGTCTGGTCCATGCTGCAATTTGTTAACATACGTTTGTCACCGATTAACTGAGGAAGTAATACGGTCGATACAGGGAACTCGTTATACACTATGATGTCCCATTGTCCAGAATGGTAAATGATATTCTGTCTTAGACCATTGGAACTATCCAACCACAGAACATACTTGAATCTTCCTTAACGGAAGTAACCGGATGTTACATGTATGCCGGATTGAAGCGACGGATGTTGCATGCAAGCAGGGAATGCTGACTCTTCCTGGGCACCTTTTCTCACTTCCTTATTGGGAGTTCGATTCTGTTTATGTGGTGGAGGTTTTTGTTTGTTTGCCTTGTTTCCTGTTTTATCATAATTTTGAATGTCTTTCGTTTAATGATTTTCCATTTTGTTCTCTATATTGGGATATGGTTCTTGTCCATATTTGTCGTCCTGATAAACAGATTGTTTGCCATGAATAAAATAACAGTTGGCAGTCTCATATAATATAAAGGGCTCAATTTCACACAAATTCTTATGGAAAATTTCAAGAAATTTCGCAACTTTTGACATTGAATAAAAAGTTTTAAAAACTGAAGTTTAGATTGAATTACTAGTTTGTTTTCTAATATCATCTCTATATTTCAAATAAAAATTAAGATATAAGAGTTTGCGAAGTCAGTAAGCTGATAAAAAGAACTGAGGAATAAAAAGATGCGAAAATTCCTTTAAAAGTTCGTAATAATTTTTGTGAAACAGGCTGCAGATACATTATATTGGTGTATTTCCTGTCTTAATTTATGCTGTCATTCATGTGTCATTGGTATTTTGTCTTGTTTTGGTGATATAATCCTCGTTGACTGGCTGGTTGTTGACGTGGTGCTTTTACGTGCTAATGTTTGTTTAAGAAATAACAACTAGCTAGCCGTGGTTTATTGTCCAATAATTCCACGAGTCGCATGAACCAATCAAATCATCACCGAGCCGCGAAGCGGCTAGGTGATAATTTGATTGGTTCATGTGACGAGTGGAATTAC
Source organism: Pinctada fucata (assembly GCA_028142955.1). Lineage (NCBI taxonomy): Eukaryota > Metazoa > Mollusca > Bivalvia > Pterioida > Pteriidae > Pinctada > Pinctada fucata. Next base: position 14,764,289 of record AP027105.1, read on the forward strand.
TGGACAATGAATCACGGCTAGCTAGTTATTATTTCTATTCTAATATAGCACGTGAATGGACGAAGCTTAGCGCATTGGAAGTTTGTTGAAGATTTTACACCATGCGAGTTCTATGGTACATATAGGGAGAAAATTTCAAGTCATATTAATATTCTGTCCAATGCACATAGGTAAACAGCAACTTGGTAGGTCGGTCGGTCGGTAGAAAGGTAGGTCGGTCGGTCTAATGTACATTATGTAAACAGCAACTTGTAGGGTAGGTCGGTCGGTCGGTCGGTCGGTAGGTAGGTAGGTCTAACGCACATAGGTAAACAGCAACTTGGTGGATCGTTCGGTCGGTAGAAAGGTGGGTCGGTCGGTCGGTCTAATGTATATTATGTAAACAGCAACTTGTATAGGGTAGGTCGGTCGGTCGGTCGGTCGGTAGGTAGGTCTAATGCACATAGGTAAACAGCAACTTGGTGGGTCGTTCTGTCGATAGTGAGGCAGGAAGGTAGGTATGTAGATAGGTAGGTAGGTCGGTCGGTCGGTATGTAGGTGTTGTCATAAACGTACATACCTTCGCGCGTTCGCAACAAACATTGGACAAGAAAAACAGTGGAGCTAGAAGATGATGACAGCACAAAAAAGAGGGAAACCAATTTGTATACCATGCGGGTACCGACTATAGAAAGCTATATATTTTGTTTCTGTCTTTACTGTAACAAATGGTGCCTTTCCCCAGATTACTCGCACAAAGAAGTCTATCTAAGGCATAGAATCATTTTAAATTGATAAGAGAATGAAAGGCTAGTTTTAAAACGGGTAAGTCTTTTTCAAAGATTCCGCCCCAAAGTATTAAATAAACATACAAAATAAAATACAGACGAAGAAATGATACCAATGACTATTCGTTTTCCATTATAGATAATTTGTTTTTTCTTTTTGATTTGTTTCCATCACCATTTTCATGGTGTCAAAGGGGGAAAAATCTAATCGATCTGAATTATAAAAGAGTTGTCTTCCATTCAGCAAAATATGTTCATGTATTTGAATTTAAAATAAAATAGTATATATAGTTTATTCATAATTGGGAAAACCCGAAAACCAAAAAAAATCGGAAAAACCGATAATTTAAAAGATCTTCCTTCTTCTGAGTGACAAACACACAAAAATACTTCTATATCAAGTTGCCAAGCAGTCGGATATATATTGCTAGATAATTGGTCATTGGTTTATTCTTATTATTCCTGTCATTATTTCCCTTTATGCCTTTCTTTACCATTGATGTAACAAACAGATCACATGTTATGGACACTGTCGGCATGAAGATAAGATGAGGGCAATGATTTCGTGATAGCAGACCAATATTTGATTTCATAAGCTAAACAAGGCCATAAGATAAAGGGTAGAGTGAGCTGCAATGGCAAAGTTTAATTTCATTTTGGAATATTTTATTTTCGCTTTGGGAATTGATATAAAATATGATAATGGTTAACAGTAGAATAACACGCATTGCAATTATCAACAGTATTGCGACTTCAGACTTGTAATGTTTTTCTTTTCTCTTTCTCCTTCTCTGCTGCTTTGGTGTATCTTTCACTATAATTATGCACCCATACTGTTGTCATTCTTTTGTACAGGTCTTATTTTTCATTTTGATTTTCGTCATTTAAGTTTTAATGTTGTCCAGGATAGGCAACGTAAAAGCTTTCATCACGAACTTTGTTCTAATAAGCAAGAAGATATGCATCTTTACTCGCAGGCCTCCGTCTTCATAAAAATACACTTTCTCAAACAGAAATACATATATATGATGTATTGGCTTTTCATTTAAAATAAACATCAATGATACAAGCTCCACAGAAAAATGACGAACAACTTATCTAATGAAGCATCTCAACATTGTTTAGATAAGCAATAATATGTGCGTCCTTACTCTTACCACTTGGTGAGTGTCACTGCTGGTGGACCAGGAGTCCCCGAGGGCACATGTAGCCAAGTTCGATCAATTTCGGTTGATCGTTTCTTCAACGCATTCTAAATTTCTGTTATCAAAATTTCTTGAAATTTCTAAAAAGTGGGTCATGTAGCATCATATCCCACCCATCCTGCTACGTCTTTCGGTACACTATTTCGACACAGTAACTTTCATACTTTTTTGGCATATTACATTTTTTTAGATTTAGGATCACTGATGAGGGTTATGTACCAGAAACGTGCATGTCTGGTCCACGTTTCCAATTTATCTGTTCTTAAATGATGCTATTCAATTTGAAGACGTTTACATCACAACCGTCTTCACAATGATACATGAAATACAAGTATGACGTACTGACACTACGTTTGAAGTATATTAACTTTTTCAATATATATTAAGTTTTCCTGTCTCTCAGATACTTAAAATCATTTTTTAAAAACTTTTTAAAAGATCCTTCGCATCTTTTTCAAATTACAAACAAAGTTCGCAGTAGACTTTTATTTTGTCAATCCCGGGCCAACTTAAATGTTAAACGTCTTCAAATTCAATAGCATCATTTAAGAACTGATAAATTTACAGCATGGACCAGACATGCATGTTTCGAGTACTAAACCCTCGTCAGTGATCCTAAGTCTAAACAATGTAATATGGCCAAAAAGTATGAAAATTAATATTATGTCCAAAAACTAAACTAAAAAAATTTACAGAAAGATCAGTGCAAAGGAATGACTACAGTATAGGTGTTTAATTATAATTATTCACAACAAAGCAGCTTGAAAGGAAAAGAAAAGAAAACTATCACAGAGTCAGACTTTTCAATACTATTGAAAAGTGACAACAACAGCCCTAGAAAAAGCGTACACCTCGAAATAAGAAAATAATATTCACCTGGTTAAGAAAGAAACGGTATATTTTGTCGTTATTTTGCAAATCAAATTTTGCAGATGCGAAGAAAAGAATTGCGATGTATAGATGTGAAACGCAGCAACATATTACAGAGAAGATAAAGGTGTTCCAACTGGTGCTCTTTACAGAGAGTGTGCAGCTCCATTTTACCTGAAGGGCCGATTCAGTAATATGGTTGAATAAAATCTAAGACCAAAATATTCATTTACCTCCTTAAATTCGATATAACATTTGGATGAAATTGTGCACTAAAATTTCATAATAGAACATATATTTCAGTATTGACAATGGTCTTGACAAGTTTCCAAATAGCAAATAAATATATTATACAATGTATGATGTCAAATCGATAAAGGCCCAAAACAAAACTTCTCTCAGTTGACAGATCTGGAAAGAAAGTCATTAATACACTTTAAACATTAAATGGCGGGGTACTGGTTTAAATGCTACACACATACTGCAAAAGAGTAAGTGTAGATAAAAAGGAGATGGAAGTATTCCAACCCGTTACCTTCTGTAACTTTGATATAAACGCACCAGGCACGTGAGCCAAAGTGATTTTTGACATGTGGAAAAGTGACACAAGCCAAATAAATTTTAGTAGCGCAATCTAGTTTGACTTTTTGAATTTTGCTAATTCTTTTTTGCAAAGAAGCTTAAGACACAAAGGTCTGAGAGTTATAAAGCAAAGATGCGATGTAAATTTGTGAGTTGTCTGTGCGCGTGTTTATTCATTTTGACTTTCACGCCAACGTCTAGCATCTTTATAATGGTTGTTGTATCATAAGTGTAGTTAGAAAATCCTGATAATGTCATCACAAATTGACAGTTACTGTATAGATGTATGTTATTCTATTCTGTACATCATTACCATAATTCTATTTTCTTTTACGTTGGGACAGAACGCTTTTTGTTATTAATGGGCGTGAATTTCAATTCTATCATTAAAGAATAGATCTGATAAACGAGGTCAAAAGAGGAAAAAAATATATATACTACACATGTGCTATACATGTATTTCAATAATACTCAAAAAATAAATTTTGTACCTAAAGTGGCAACTATTTCACATAAAGAAAAGTACATGAAAATGGAATGATTATTTTATTTTAAAAAAGATAGCTATGTCTCTTTAGTCAAGTGATGAAGTTATTTTCATTCAATAAAACAGGTGCTACCTTACTACCGCTCGAATATCTCGCTTACTACGTCAGAGGCGTGATTACTCGACCAGAAATTCAAATCTTTTCCATTCATAAAATCGTAGACTTGAATTACCTGTTGTTCGTCTAGTTCAATAAAACTAAAGGGTTATCACCTTCTATGTAGCTTTGTGATTTTGATGAATGGAATCCAATTCTAAATTTTAAAATAGCTACGCATCCTAGTTTCATTCATAAATTTGCAAACATCGTGTGAAACTTCTAGGTCCAATCGAAATGGGTCTTCCAACCACGTGATTTTTGCCGTCGTATAAATCAATATGCAAGTACAGAATCTTGTTTCTAATATAATAAAAGTAATAATTTCGTTTCAATGCACAATTTGTTAGACCGAGAAACGATAACTATACACAAAGGATCAGTTATGGAATAATTTGGTAAGCACTGCGCTTTCATTTTTCAATTTCTTTTCTTTCTTTTTTACTTTTTTTTTTGCAATATTTCACATATTTCAAATATTTAGATATAGAAGCAGCATAGATGATACCTTTTTTTCAATTTAAAATCTTCATACTGTTTCATATTTAAAAGATATAATATCGACGGAAATCATAAATCAATTGTATAAATTATTGTCTTAATTTTTTATAGACACTTAATATGGAGAGCATGTACATTGTAAATCAAGAAAAAAGACATGCGCGTTGTCCGTACTGTTCCTATGAGAGTGACAGAAAGAACAATCTAAAGCGGCATATTATAACAATGCACTATGATTCAAGCAAAGTACTAGAATGTTGTGGGGAATACTTCAAATCGAAAGCTGCTTTGCGGGATCATGTTTCCATTTGTCACAAATCCGGGTACCGATGTCACGTTTGTTCCAGAAATTTTTGTCGCAAGGCTCTTCTAAGGCGCCACCTTACAGTTCACAGTGGCGAAAAAGACTTCCGATGTCCCGAATGCCCGTATGCCACAAGTCATAAGAGCAACCTGGAGCGTCACCAGAAAATTCATTCGAAAAGTCAGCGTTCTCCTTCTAAACCACTGGAATCAATTTTGGAAAAGGAAGAAAATTCAAAGAATTCTACATGTGGCGTTACGAAGTTGTTTCGGGCTATTCACAGCCACAAGAAATGTATCATTAGCAGAACTATACCAGCATCACATCAATTATCGCAAAATACCTCATCATCAAATAATAGCAATGTGAGGAAATTCGAAACCGCCAAGAAAGATGACAGAATTTGGCCGAATAAAGAGCATCATAGCATAAAGTTTGGAAAGTATTCCGAGTACGATGAAATGCCGAGTGCTGACAATGAATTTGAAAAGGAATATGTCAAAACAGACAAGGTAAGGTTGTCACATGTAGCAAAAGACCTTAGTATTGAGAAATCTATGATAATGACCTCTGACGATGCAACAGTCCAGAGAAGTGATGTCCCCTTTTCGGATCAATCTCCCCTTGAAGAGGAAGATGGAGTGACTGGTCATATGCATAGTATTTCTAGGCTTTGGCAAAGACCTTATAAGTGCCACTGGTGCAAGAAAGCATTCAGTTCTCAGGCTGAAGCTGATGCACATATATGTAGATGTGATCCTATAAGGAGCCTAGAGATACCTTTAACATGTATAGTGAAGAAGAACATGTTTGATTTTGGTGACATGAAGTGTGCCAATGCTGGACTTATGTAGCCTTATAGGTACTGAATTTATCATTTTCATATTAAGCATTTTATGCAAGTATATGAACATTTGATAAATGAATGTTAAATGAATTTCTATTGACCAGCTTAATGATAATAATCAGAAATATATGCTTTTCTGTGATATATTCAATAACAATTATGGGACTTATGCAATAGAAAAACTATGTGATTGTTAGTAAATATTAATTTTAAAGATGGATAAGATCCAATATACGTCATGTATATGTCATTGTGTGATTCTATTTGATGTGATTTCAAAAGACAATCATGCGAAATCATTATTGTTTAGCTCATTGAGTAATAAACTTGTGAACCATTGACTTTTTGTCAAACTTTTGTTTTTTTCACAAATGATTTTCCGTATGAAATTAACATCGAATAAATACCAATCGAGTATTCAGTCTCAAAGTCGAGAAGGCAATTAGAATTTCCATTGGAACAGTTGCGAAACTCGGAATGAACAACACTCCGAAGTGAGACCAGGGGTGCGTTCCATTTGCGGAATCGATCCGGTTGTTCCGGCTGATTCTGGTAATGGAACGCGCCATTCCAACGGATCGGATCGGATCGTCTGGCACGCATAGGACCGACGTTCCAGGCTGTTCCAACATGGTGGACATTGATACGATGTCCTTACAGTGCTGGAAAGTTTTGTTGTAATTGGAAATTTTGGTATGAATGTCACTAGAAATGATCAATATTTGATAAAAGAAGTAAAAATAGAACTATTCCAACATTGATTTCAACTTTATTTTTGGATTTTGAGAACATCGAGATTTTCCTCTATCTTTGGTTGCTATGGTGAAGTCATTCTGGAATCATTTTCGTTCCATTATCAGAATGGGATCGTTCTGGAACGATCCGGGAAATGGAACGCAGTCCAGGTGCTCGGGCAGAGTCAGCGTCTCCTGTTTGTATGCAACATCAGTTGCAATCGTATTTTTATCCAACATAACAATCGGACATCTGTAATTTCAATGTTTGTTTCAAGTTTCTTTATGTATTGGATATACCCCGAAAACAATTCATTCTTAAAGATATTGGACAGTTTGAGGCCCGCAGGGCCGAAAACTGTTCAATATCTTTAAGAATGAATTGTTTGATGCGTATATCGTACTTAAAACATTGATCACTATTCAAAGTGGCATGACCTTTGACTTTGTCCTTATTATGTTAATTGCCTTTACTGTAACGAAATGTAATCACTCCAGGCTCTAACATTCTCGCTACTAGCAGAAGGGAGTCGATTTTATAAGAAGGTAACTGACATGAAATTTTCAATTTAAAAAAAAAGTTGTGACAAATTATGACGCATATTCCGTAAACATAGACGAAATTGGATGCAATTTTGGGAAAAAATCAACGAAAATACTTTGTGTGGAAGCTTCTTTGGATATATAGAATATAAGGGCGTGTCTCTATCAGTGTCGTTTTCCGGACAAGCAAGAAATAATATAGTGCCTTTAAATACCGAAAAGAAATTAGTGGGGGCGTTCAACTTACTATATGCAAGGTTAAATGAAAGAAACAATTGAGGAAGATATTTTGAAAGAGTCTAGTTCGAAAAACCTAACCTTAACCCAGCCTTTGACGGTTATTTGCAACGGGGGGGGGGGGGGGGGGGGGGGTGAGGGGACTGGGGGACTGGGTCAAAATAACCGTCAAAGGCTTGATTTAGGTCAGGTTAAAATCGAGCAAAATTCTTTATTTTAAGTAAAGTATACAACGGCCGATTCTTAAGATATATAAGATTGAGCTGGATTTTGTCAACTCCAGAATAAAATAGCAAAAATTGGAATAGTCAGTACAACGATACATGGAATTCTTGTCATGTGATTTCTAAATACGGATTGTAACGGTTGTCCTGTAGATGTCAAAATACATTAACCTATGACTGTCCAATATTTGATTTAGGTCGCGGTTAAGGGACTTTATAAAAGATCCGTATACTTTTCATGTGCTGATATAGAACTAGCCTGGCCAGGAATTGGGAAGGATTTGAAAAATTTGAGGGATTTGATTAGTATGATAAGGCATTTATAATATAGCAGTTTTCCCGGCGTGCGCAGGATTCTTGATTCCTCAGTAAGATATAAAAATATAAAAAAAAGATAAATAAATGCACTGAATGAGACTTTTTTTCTTATTTGTGTCTTTTATGACTTTCTTGTGCTATTTAAATTTTAATACCAAATTGTTTCTTTAATTTCACTCACTGGTTGGGTTTTTCTTGAAGACTTTTTTTCTTATTTGCGTCTTTTATGACTTTCTTGTGCTAGTCATATTTTAACAAAAAATTGTTTCTTCAATTTAACTCACTGATTGGGGTTTTCTTGAAATAATTTTGAATGACGAAAGAAAATATAAGTTGTAGTAGTTAGTTATAGTAAGTTATAGAAATATAACAAAAGCCGAAACCAGATTCCAAAAACCACAATCGAAAGACTTACGAATTTTGGTAAAACAACAAAACAGAACATTATCATGCGCAAAGAAAATAGGACAACCAGACGGAACCAATTAAGATTTTTATTATATTATGATTTTCATACTTATGATATGAAATGAGCATCATGTAAAAACCACATGAAAGTTCATTCGAATTTTATATAAATTTTACATACGATTTATGTAGATAATATTTCACATTATTTTTCTTTGTGATCTTCATGCAAAATAGAATTCATATAAAAATCATGTCAGAAACTTCACATGAATTTCATATGAAATATTCCATGTAAATTTCATGTTCATGCTTGTTTCACATAAATCTCATGTGAAATTTAATGTAAAAGAAAGGAGGGGATCTCCTACAACACTCGGTTGCAGCACCCACAGCAAAACTCCAAAATCCCCAACGCAAAACACAGAGCAGACATCCACAGAAAGAGACGCAAAGGGACATGGGGCCCCAAATGAGTTAAAGAAGATCCTGACGATAATCTCAACAGCACTCACAATAGAGCACCAAATTGAGCATCGACGGACCCCTAGCAAGCTAGAGGTGGGATCAGGTGCCCGGGAGGAGAAAGCATCCCCTGTTGGCTAGCCGCACACGCCGTCGATGTTCATGCACGAAAATGAAAAGAATATATAAAATATATGCACTGTCCGAGGCCACGTCTATATAGAAAGTGCTATGGCGACAATGTCAGGGAATAATATTCAAAACACTTACTGTCAAACCCCTCGCGGGGAACTTTTTTACGAGCTCCACACGGCAAAGGGCATAAGTGTGACACAAATGAGTTAACTCACAACATAGAAATATTAAACACAAAAGACCACACATAAACCAACAAGACCAGTGGGCAACCGGTGCCGACTTTGGACGGCCATCTGCCAAGCAAGTAGCAGACGGTGCGGTTATCCTGGATTACGTGCGCACAACCCTCCCACTTCCGATTACCTAGAGGTCTCGAAGAACGTACAATTGTGGTGTAAAACAACCTCCTCACTGTTAGATGACCACATACCAACAAGACCGCAAAACGCAGGGGCCCAAGCAACACAGATGAATGTGTAAATTTATATCAAAAGAGGACGTACGTAATACAGCCCGTGCTCTGCCGGCTGTAGCGTGCTCATGTATGTTATCACCGGAGAAGTCCGACTGACATTCATAGAGGACAGGTGGTCGGGCCCTAACTTCTCTAAAGAGGTTTGGACAGGGCCCATCATGGAGTCCTGTCGTCAGTCAGAGAGTCAGAGTGCAAGTCTTAAGAATGGGCTGGTACAGGACTGTAGATTGGTCAAGTACCAAGCCTAGTAAGGTTCATTCAATTTTCATATGAAGCACGATTGTCTGTGTACATGCTCAAAATAATGACATACGGGAAATATTTCTAGAATACAACTCTTGAAAATGCACTCTTAAGAAGTTTACAATACTTACATTGACCAACAAAAGTTTTTTCTCACATATAAATAATATCATTTTCCAAATGAAACTCTGCACATAAGAGCAGTTATCATGAAGATGAAACAGAATACAATTATATATTTCATATATTTCATTATTGATAATTTCAACAACTAAGTTGGTACCGTTGCTTGTGAACTGTCCCCTAGGATATCCTTTGCCTAGTTTCACAAAGCTTTGACATTTGACTTGAAATATAATGTATAAAGTTTAATCAATTATTCTTATGGATATCTTTTTGAAAACAGAGCTCTGTTCTTAGCGTGTACGTTCTTTGGCATAACATTTTAGTTTATACTTAAAACTTCTCTCCTCATCTATTTACGTTCTGGATTTCCTCTTTTTCAGCCCAAACCACTGATGAGACATTACTTGTTGAAATGTGCATACAGTGTACAGAATTATTACAACTGCACATATATTTCGATATTAATAATTTATCAAATTGATACAAGAACTTGATAACGCCCACTGATATGGGCTAAGCTACCATTTTCGCTTCGAATATCATGATATGTAGATAAAATGTTTTTAAATCACTTCAATAATATTGAAAAGCAAAATAGATAAAAGAATACATGCACTAGTATATTGCGCGCTACATAACAAGGAAAACTAGAGGATGAATTGTAAAGAATTTTAATCAGGCATATTTCTTAACATAAATATTTTCCATATTACCTGATGGTATCCGGGTAAGGGGCTTAGAAAAGGAACACTCATTCATGGAGTGTTATAATAACTCACCATGGAATAACGCGTGATTTGAGTTTTAAAAAATATTGAAATATTCAATATTTATAATTCCTCTCGTTCGGCCTCGAACATCACTGATGTTCATGATCATCGACGGCGGGTTCGGCTAGCCAAACAGGGGATGCTTACTCCTCCCGGGCACCTGGTCCCACCTCTAGCTTGCTAGGGGTCCGTCGATGCTCAATTTGGTGCTCTATTGTAAGTGCTGTTGAGATTATCGTCAGGATCTTCTTTAACTGATGATACATCATTTGTTAAAATGGACATAAGGTGCACTAAATTATTACACATATTTCAATATGATAAACAAATATATGTACATAAATACACATGGTTACGAACAATAAAAAATGAATCCATGTAAATAAATGGACGAGATAAAAGTATTTTTCCTGCATGAAAATCAATGATTTCTTTTTAAAAAAATCAGATATAATCAAGCACAAGTTAGTGCACTTTGAAATATATGCATCTCTTGTGAAGGCGATAAAATATAACAAGCTCTTATTCACTCTCTATATTGTCAATTTAGAAAATAAATTATTTACAATCCCTTACGGTTCTAAATCATCGCCATGGTTCATTTGACTAATTAAGTTCATAATGAGACATTGTGATATGTTTAGATTGCAAATGAAGAAAAGGAATAAAAGTTCTGATGTTTGCATCAGTTGAAAAAACAATCGATATTTCGGTAAAAGATGAAAGTGGGATGGAAAAGGAGTTGGGTTTTGTATGCATAGGAATGTTTAACGTCTTCAAATTCATTAGCATCATTTTAGAGCAGATAAATTTACAGCATGAACCAGACATACAGGTTTCGAGTATTTAACCCTCGTCAGTGATCCTCAATCTAAACAATGTAATATTACCAAATTTAGACAAAAATTATGAGAGAAAGAGTTTAATAATTATATATATATAGGCATCTAAATATATGTTTATTTATTTCATTTTAAAACTGAATTGTATTAAATATATATATAAAAAAATATATGAAAGAAGACCAAAATACAAATTTTTGGTGGTACATTGTATTGAAGAAGGGTCCACTTTGCCAACTACCGGTATCATTCAGTACATGCTTCCAAATAAATGCGTTGACTGCGGGCGTTTGTTGCTTCCTTTGTGTTTAATGCAGCATATGTTTTTATCTGCTGAATCATCTATTTAATCGTGTGGAGAGTCTTGAACCTGTAATTAGGGTTTCCTCTCTGTATCGTATTTTGATAGCAATGTGTCATACAAACTGATACAACATACATAGATTTTTGGTAGGTTTTCTTCAATTTCTGATGTAAATATTTTTATTATTTTAGAGAACCATTGAAAAGTCATTTATTATAAAAATCAATACATAATTATAGATTGTACCTCTGGCCGAAAATCGGGGGAAATTATGCATGGATACCCCATATTTTCTTTCATATTATTGCGCATTTGGTAATGCTATACAGGTTTCAAACATAATTTTGGTTAAAAAATGTTTCTACAACATGAAAATGTAAATTTTTGGATTTTCCATAGGGTGAAATATGTTAAAGTTCGGGTCATTCGAATTTATAGATGATAGAAATATCCATACAATCTAGGGTTTATTTGAAAAGTTATCATAAATGCACGAACATTCCAAAAAAATTATTATAGGGAGAATATAAGCTCTCACGACCAGAGGTACAAGCTACCTTAATAAAGAATAAATACCAAATGCCAGACACCAGTTCTGAATTTCCAAATATTAGTACATGTAGTAATGTTGTGTCAATATGTCACTACCAGCTGTGCAATCTGCATGGCAACACCAAAAATTTTAATGAAAGCCTCATTAGGGATATGAATCTTGGTAAAACCTCAACAGGAAATAAAAAGTAATCACGTAATATGATGACGATCATCTATTGAAAATAAATAATGGGTGCTTGCATGAATGTTAAACACCCTACAGATAGTAGAAGATGTGGAAATCCTGATAACGGCAACAAACTTACCCACTTTTGTAGTATGAAGACGTTCAAAGATGTTTTGAACAAATAAATCAAATGATATTAGTAATAAGGAAGGTCTTTGATTCACTCGTGTTTGTCTTTCAGATCACTGTAAAGTCACAGTACTCCTTGGTATTCTACCCTGAATCTGTGTATACAACTTTGATCGTAACAGATCGGTTGCAAGAGTCAACTGGTCTCCAAGTATTCCGTTTGTAATGTTTTATTGAAATTTCTCTGGGTATGAATGGACCATTTGTCCATGGGACCCTGAATAATCAAATTGATCTAGTCAATATTAAGCTTTTTGTTAACCCCTCCCCCCTGAAGAAGAAGCAACGCAAAGACCATGAAACAGATAGGACCTGTAAAGATCAAAAGGGATCAATGCCAATGTGTGTCTGAAAATAAGGATAATAATGCATAAATATATAGGGCTGAGGATTGGGCTTTACAATTATATGCACAAGTTAAAGTCATTATTATCAAGGGAATTAATGGTATGGCTCATGAAAATACCTCATTTTTAATGAGGAGATGCTGTGATATAACTTAGAATTCAATTAGAAAAGAGGAATGGAAATTTGATGTTTTCGATGACCTTTGCAAAGTTTTGGATAATTGTTTTTCAGTGCGTCGTTTATTCAAAGTTTTACTCTATACCACTTTTTATCAGATCAAATAAAAAACTTTCTCAAAAAGGCTTGCTAAAAAGGAAACCACGTGTGCATTATCTAAAAGCAAGTTTGGCGCTTTATAATTTGAAGCTTTGTCGTTTCAAGGCCATGACATTTTTTTTTATCTTTCTATTTGTTTAAATGGGCATCTTCTTTATTTGTTGTAATTTGAAACCGTATTCCCATGGCAGCTGCGTATCAGTCAGTACATAGGTACTCAATTAAATGTAATTAAAATCTTCATGCACATTCGTACTAATTTTAAAGCTTGTTAAGACATTGGTCCAGTGCGCAAAATAATGCAAAATAGATCCAATAATAAACATAAAAGAAGAACGTATCAGTTATTCAGTCTTAAAGTCGAGACAGTAAAACAAAATCATTCGAATTTCCATTGGAACAGTTGCGAACCTCGGAATGAATAACATTCTGAAGTGAGACCAGGTGCCCGGGGAGAGTCAGCGTCTCCTGTTTGCATGCAACACCCGTCGCAACAGCTCCATGAAAACTTGTCTAATTTGGTGATTGTATCGATGTACATATTGATGTACAAATCAGGTAAATATTTCTTGTTTGGTGATCATGACAGCCATTCAATCGCAATCCAGAATGTCACTGGTCATTCTGGAAAGAGGGATCTGATATGCTCTTTTTATTTATCTATCTTTAATTTTTTGAGACATGTACTCGGAATATAGCCATTTCTCAAAGTACGAATGGTGAAACAAGATATTCACCTGAATTCATTCAATCTTTGGTCTCTGAAGGGAAAAGATACTTAGCTTCTGACTTCAACTTCACTTACAGATACATAGACGATGTGTTGTCCATCAATAATCCAAAATTCGCGGTTTATCTGAGCAGTATCTATCCTTCAGAGCTTGAAGTCAAAGAAACTACAGAGACAAATAATTCAGCATCCTATTTGGACATAATGTTGTCCTACGACACTGATGGTCAGATGAACACCTCACTCTATGACAAACGTGACGACTTCAATTTCAGCATTACAAACTTTCCCTTTCTGAGTAGCGACATCCCCTCATCGCCAGCTTATGGCGTGTTCATATCTCAGTTGATACGCTATGCCAGAGCAAGTACCAAATATACGGATTTTTATTCTGAGATCTAGGCGTCTTTCAGATAAGCTTCTCAGTCAGGGATATGTTTGTGACCGACTATCATCGTCACTGAGGAAGTTCTACGGTCGATATGGGGAACTCGTCATACACTATGATATCCCACTCTCCAGAATGGTGGATGATATTCTGTCATAGACCATTTGTACCATCCAACCAAAGATTGTACTCTATGTCTTCCGAAATGGAAGTAACCGGATGTGACATTTCTACCGAACTGAAGCGGCGGGTGTTGCATGCAAGCAGGAGATGCTTACTCTTCCTGGGCACCTGGTCTAACTCCCATATCGGGAGTTCGCTTCTTTTCATATGGTGGAGGTTTTAATTTCTTTGCTTTGGTTCCTGTTTTATCCTGATTTTGTATGCCTTCGGTTTCTGATTTTCTGAATTATCGATTATGTGCTGTGTACAGGGATATGGTCATCATCCATATTTGTCATTCACCTGATATTTAGAAGAAAAAAATTATGATGGCAAAATTGAGGGAAAAATTCAAAATTCTTTCAACGCTGTCATATGCGGGTTGACTTGAGCTCAATAAAGAAAATAAAATATTAGCAAAAACGGTGAACTTTTTTCAACTGACTAATGATTTCCTGGGACCTCTACTCAAATCCGATCAGGTATTTTTTTGAAATTTTCAAATCATCTCAGTCTGGTTTTTGAAATAACAAAAGAAGGTACTGGTATTAACAGCCTTTTCTGATACCACCTAAGACGTCAAAAACTTTTTAAAAGTTTCTTTTTCCATCTTCGATATATATCTAGTTCCTTTTTATTTGATATATCGCCTACAATAAATTTCCTTATTTTTAAAATTTGATTTCACTTCAATTCACATATTAACATAAATATGAATTTAGTTCTTATACATGTATCTTATGATGAGGTTGTCATATTTTGCATTTCATTTATTCATCGGAAGTGTTCATCAATATTTGAAGTTATAAAAGAATAAAGCCTGTGTTTGTGAAACACGAATGCCCCCGGTGGCATCTTTGTTAGTATGAACACTATTTTCTGTTAAGTACATGTATGTGAGGTCACTGGGTTAAAAGGTCAAAGGTCAAGGTCACGAGGTCAAAAATTTTGGTATCAGTGGAAAGGTCTTGTCACAAGGAATACACATATGAAATATGAAAGCCCTATCACTTACCAATCAAAAGTTATGCCAAATGTTAAAGTTTTTGAAAAGAAGGTCAAAGGTCAAGGTCAAGGTCATGAGGTCATAAATGTTGGTATCAATGGAAAGATCTTGTCACAATGAATACACATATGAAATATGAAAGCCCTATCACTTCCCATTCAAAAGTTATGCCCAATGTTAAAGTTTTTGAAAAGTAGGTCAAAGGGCAAGGTCAAGTTCACGAGGTCAAAAATTTTGGTAGCAATGGAGAGGTCTTGTCATAAGGAATACACATGTGAAATATGAAAGCCCTATCACTTCCCATTCAAAAGTTATGCCAAATGTTAAAGTTTTTGAAAAGTAGGTCATAGGTCAAAGGTCAAGGTCACGAGGTCAAAAATTTTGGTATCAATGGAAAGGTCTTGTCACAAGGTGTACACATGTGAAATATGAAAGCCCTATCACTTCCCATTCAAAAGTTATGCCCAATGTTAAAGTTTTTGAAAAGTAGGTCATAGGTCAAAGGTCAAGGTCACGAGGTCAAAAATTTTGGTATCAGTGGAAAGGTCTTGTCACAAGGAATACACATATGAAATATGAAAGCCCTATCACTTACCAATCAAAAGTTATGCCAAATGTTAAAGTTTTTGAAAAGAAGGTCAAAGGTCAAGGTCAAGGTCATGAGGTCATAAATGTTGGTATCAATGGAAAGATCTTGTCACAAGGAATACACATATGAAATATGAAAGCCCTATAACTTCCCATTCAAAAGTTATGCCCAATGTTAAAGTTTTAGAAAAGTAGGTCAAAGGTCAAGGTCAAGGTCACGAGGTTAAAAATTTTGGTATCAATGGAAAGGTCTTGTCACAAGAAATAAACATGTGAAATATGAAAGCCCTATCACTTCCCATTCAAAAGTTATGCCCAATGTTAAAGTTTTTGAAAAGTAGGTCACAGGTCAAGGTCACGAGGTCAAAAATGTTGGTATCAATGGAAAGGTCTTGTCACAAGGAATACACATATGAAATATGAAAGCCCTATCACTTACCAATCAAAAGTTATGCCAAATGTTAAAGTTTTTGAAAAGAAGGTCAAAGGTCAAGGTCAAGGTCATGAGGTCATAAATGTTGGTATCAATGGAAAGATCTTGTCACAAGAAATACACATATGAAATATGAAAGCCCTATCACTTCCCATTCAAAAGTTATGCCCAATGTTAAAGTTTTTGAAAAGTAGGTCAAAGGTCAAGGTCAAGGTCACGAGGTTAAAATTTTTGGTATTAATGGAAAGGTCTTGTCACAAGAAATACACATGTGAAATATGAAAGCCCTATCACTTCCCATTCAAAAGTTATGCCCAATGTTAAAGTTTTTGAAAAGTAGGTCACAGGTTAAGGTCACGAGGTCAAAAATTTTGGTATCAATGGAAAGGTCTTGTCACAAGGAATACACATGTGAAATATGAAAGCCCTATCACTTCCCATTCAAAAGTTATGCCTAATGTTAAAGTTTTTGAAAAGTAGGTCATAGGTCAAAGGTCAAGGTCACGAGGTCAAAAATTTTGGTATCAATGGAAAGGTCTTGTCACAAGGTGTACACATGTGAAATATGAAAGCCCTGTCACTTCCCATTCAAAAGTTATGCCAAATGTTAAAGTTTTTGAAAAGTAGGTCAAAGGTCAAGGTCAAGGTCATGAGGTCAAAAATTTTGGTATCAATGGAAAGGTCTTGTCACAAGGAATACACATGTGAAATATGAAAGCCCTATCACTTCCCATTCAAAAGTTAGGTCCAATGTTAAAGTTTTTTGGACAAACAGACAGACAAACAGACAAACAGACAAACAGATAAACAGACACACAGACAAACAGACGGACAGGCCAAAAACTATATGCCCCCGAATCTTTGATTCCGAGGGCATAAAAATGTGGAGAAAAAGACAAACTTATAGAACAGGTGAAATAAAGACATCACTGGACTTAAGTTTTCATGAAAGAAGAAGACAAGTATATGCTGTTAATATAAACATCAAAGATGTACCTATCAGTTATTCAGTCTCAAAGTCGAGAAGGCAAAGCGAAATCATGAGAATTCCCCCTGGAACGGTTGCGAACCTCGGAATGAACAACAGCGTCTCCTGATTGCATGCAACACCCATCTCAACAACCCAGTTTACACAAGCATGTTTTAAAAACATGTCAAAAATATTTCAGTAAATGTTATAGAAATGTGATGTTGTATGGTTCCAGAAATATCAATAAAACATTTTTGGAAACATTTCAGTTTGTTCAGCACTCTTAAATGTTGTTAAAACGTTTTAAAAACATTCTATACAACTGCATAGTGTTTTAAAAATGATCTTGGAACGTTTTGTCAGATATGTTTCAACAGAACCAGTTTGAAACCATACAAAGATATTTCGAAAATGTTTTGTGTTATCTGGGAATCCACGGTCGTAAGCTAATACTTATACATCAATAATCAATTATATCACATAGGTCTGTAGGCAGTATACCATAACAAAACTAAATATTGGTTTGAGAAGTAATCTACTATGCGACCTAATGACAACTACCACAGGACAACACAATTGACTACATGAAACGACAACAATGACAAATATGGATAATGACAATATCCCTGTATACATCACAACATCGATAATTCAGAAAATCAGAAACCGAGGGCATACAAAATCAGGATAAAACAGGAACCAAAGCAAAGAAACAAAAACCTCCACCATATGAAAAGAAGCGAAATCCCGATATGGGAGTAAGACCAGGTGCCCAGGAAGAG
This sequence comes from Pinctada fucata, assembly GCA_028142955.1. Taxonomy (NCBI): domain Eukaryota; kingdom Metazoa; phylum Mollusca; class Bivalvia; order Pterioida; family Pteriidae; genus Pinctada; species Pinctada fucata. The sequence continues at coordinate 14,782,429 of AP027105.1, forward strand.
TAAGCATCTCCTGCTTACATGCAACACCCGCCGCTTCATTTCGGTAGAACTGTCATATTCGGTTACTTCCATTTCGGAAGACAAAGAGTACAATCTTTGGTTGGATGGTTCAAATGGTTTATGACAGAATATCATCCACCATTCTGGAGAGTGGGACATCATAGTGTATGACGAGATCCCCATATCGACCGTAGAACTTTCTCATTGACGATGTTAGTTGGTTATAAACATATCCCTGACTGAGAAACAAAACACCAAACAAAAGAGAGGTCTTACGGTTGCGTAATTTGAATTTGATAATATTGTTGTCATAAGTAAACATTTTAGAGAACTTAAATTAGTCTACTTTAATTAAAGTTAAGGTTTAATGTGATCTCTTATTTTGTTTAAAGATGCACTAACAGCTACTGTTTACTGTACGGGATAACTTTCACCAGTTCCTCTTTCAAAAAGAAAATAGTACATATATAAATGATACTAATGATGTGTGTGTGTTTGTGTTTGAGAAAGGGGGGGGGGGGGGGGCTGTCCGTTTGTTCTAAGCCCTTAATTGTTTCAAGCTCCTCTCTGATGGAATCTAAATAAACATTTCTGGCATTCAACTCAGTTTGAACGTCGGCCGGGCTATAGAATAATCTTTTTTATTGGAAATTCTGTTCAATATGCATTAATTTCTCTCACTTTTTAGTCCTCCGTCGTGATTTCAACAGGCGTTTTTGAAATATAACATCTGGGTAGGAATATTAATAATGCATTTTACTCATAATTAAGCCATGCATCTCTCATATTTATACTTAAAATTCATAGACTGAAAAGAAGTATTTTTCTCATCTTAATTATGATTTTTGTAATTGATATCAAATCAGTTCTCACTTGATAACTGAAATATAGTTTTTATGTCTTAATTGCTGAATTATGCAAATATTAACCTTGTTTGGTTGACATGAAAATAAGGTGTATGACTGATGAAAAGTAGGATCATTCTTATTATTTTTTTTCGTCATGGAAATGGAAACACGAAGTAAGTCAGTGGAATTCGTTTCTTCGAATTGTAACATTGCCGATTTTGGTGTTTTCAGAGTGCTAGAAGCTATAATTGATAAACGCATGGTTTTAAAAAAATACATTCGTTATTTAGAAGAGAAAGTATCAAAGTATCAAATCAAAGGAAAAAAATCTACGAAGTACAATGTTCAAAATAAGGGCCAATATCGGGCTTCGTGGCCCTACCAATTTTGTTGATACATCGATCAACTAAATTTTTCACGGACGTCTTTTTATAGCACTATTTTTGGGATTCCCTAAAAACGTATCAGCTCGTACCTGAAAATACAATTGTTGATGTTTGCTTAAAATTTCAAGGGTACCATTTCTTTTCTACTTTAAACAAAATTTCATGTGCATGTAGAATTTCCTCAAACTGGTTCATTATTCCAAAGATTAAGAGAGACGATTGTTTGCTGTTTGAAACATGGCGGCTGTCATAACGTGTTTTCGTCTTGGAATGTAGTTGTATCACTGCGAAATCGATCCCCCGAACTCACAAAACAAGAACGGGAATTTAATGCTATTAGATTCAAGAAAACAGACCGTTTTCCATAACTACAGAATATGAAATGATAAGAAATGAATCTTATATTTTTTCATTTGATGCACGTATCGCCCGAAAAATTGAACGGAAAACTTTTGGATAAACATGCTTTGTATTTGGTGTTTTGATGTGTTCCTTGTTCCTTTTGTGTCTTTTTGTGCTTGTCCACTCTATGTTTTATATAGGAGTGTTTCCATGTTTTGCTGTGGGTGCTGCGACCAAGTCTTGTTGGAGATCATCTCCTTTGCTTCATCCTTCAGGGAGGTTTTCTGTGAAGACTGTGCGTCTTGTATGTATCATGTTTTGTGTGTCTTATGTGAATACTATGCGTCTTGTATGTATCATGTTTTGTGTGTCTTATGTGAATACTGTGCGTCTTGTATGTATCATGTTTTGTGTGTCTTATGTTATTACTGTGCGTCTTCTGTGTATCATGTTTTGTGTGTCTTATGTGAATACTGTGCGTCTTGTATGTATCATGTTTTGTGTGTCTTATGTGAATACTGTGCGTCAAGTATGTATCATGTTTTGTGTGTCTTATGTGAATACTGTGCGTCTTGTATGAATCATGTTTTGTGTGTCTTATGTGAATACTGTGCGTCAAGTAAGCATCATATTCTGCATGTCTTATGTGAATACTGTGCGTCTCGTATGTATCATGTTTTGTGTGTCTTATGTGAATACTGTGCGTCTTGTATGAATCATGTTCTGTGTGTCTTATGTGAATACTGTGCGTCTTTTATGTATCATGTTTTGTGTGTCTTATGTGAATACTGTGCGTCTTGTATGTATTATGTTTTGTGTGTCTTATGTGAATACTGTGCGTCTTGTATGTATCATATTTCGTGTGTCTTATGTGAATATTGTGCGTCTTGTATGTATCATGTTTTGTGTGCCTTATGTGAATACTGTGCGTCTTGTATGTATCAGGTTTTGTGTCTTATGTGAATACTGTGCGTCTTGTATGAATGTTTTGTGTGTCTTATGTGATTACTATGCGTCTTGTATGTATCATGTTTTGTGTGTCTTATGTGAATACTGTGCGTCTTGTATGTATCATGTTTTGTGTCTTATGTGAATAATGTGCGTCTTGTATGTATCATGTTTTGTGTGTCTTATGTGAATGCTGTGCGTCTTGTATGTATCATGTTTTGTGTGTCTTATGTGAATACTGTGCGTCTTTTATCATGTTTTGTGTGTCTTATGTGAATACTGTGCGTCTTGTATGTATCATGTTTTTTGTCTTATCTTATGTGAATACTGTGCGTCTTGTATGTATCATGTTTTGTGTCTTACGTGAATACTGTGCGTCTTCTGTGCATCATGTTTTGTGTGTCTTATGTGAATACTTTGCGTTTTGTATCATGTTCTGTGTGTCTTATGTGAATACTGTGCGTCTTGTATGTATCATATTTAGTGTGTCTTATGTGAATACTGTGCGTCTTGTATGTATCATGTTTTGTGTGTCTTATGTGAATACTGTGCGTCTTGTATGTATCATGTTTTGTGTGTCTTATGTGAATACTGTGCATCTTGTATGTATCATGTTTTTTGTCTTATCTTATGTGAATACTGTAGGTCTTGTATGTATCATGTTTTGTGTATCCTATGTGAATTAATACGGTGCGTCTTGTATCATGTTTTGTGTGTCTTATGTGAATACTGTGCATCTTGTATGTATCGTGTTTTTTGTCTTATCTTATGTGAATACTGTGCGTCTTGTATGTATCGTGTTTTGTGCATTATGTGAATACTGTGCGAATTGTACGTATCATGTTTTGTGTGCCTTATGTGAATACTGTGCGTCTTGTACGTATCATGTTCTGTTTGTCTTATGTGAATACTGTGCGTCTTGTATGAATCATGTTCGGTGTGTCTTATGTGAATACTGTGCGTCTTTTATGTGAATACTGTGCGTCTTGTACGTATCATGTTCTGTTTGTCTTATGTGAATACTGTGCGTCTTGTATGAATCATGTTCTGTGTGTCTTATGTGAATACTGTGCGTCTTTTATGTATCATGTTTTGTGTGTCTTATGTGAATACTGTGCGTCTTGTATGTATTATGTTTTGTGTGTCTTATGTGAATGCTGTGCGTCTTGTATGTATCATATTTCGTGTGTCTTATGTGAATATTGTGCGTCTTGTATGTATCATGTTTTGTGTGCCTAATGTGAATACTGTGCGTCTTGTATGTATCAGGTTTTGTGTCTTATGTGAATACTGTGCGTCTTGTATGAATGTTTTGTGTGTCTTATGTGATTACTATGCGTCTTGTATGTATCATGTTTTGTGTGTCTTATGTGAAAACTGTACGTCTTGTATATATCATGTTTTGTGTGTCTTATGTGATTACTGTGCGTCTTGTATGTATCATGTTCTGTGTGTCTTATGTTGACACTGTGCGTCTTGTATGTATCATGTTTTGTGTGTCTTATGTGAATACTGTGCGTCTTGTATGTATCATGTTTTGTGTCTTATGTGAATAATGTGCGTCTTGTATGTATCATGTTTTGTGTGTCTTATGTGAATGCTGTGCGTCTTGTATGTATCATGTTTTGTGTGTCTTATGTGAATACTGTGCGTCTTTTATCATGTTTTGTGTGTCTTATGTGAATACTGTGCGTCTTGTATGTATCATGTTTTTTGTCTTATCTTATGTGAATACTGTGCGTTTTGTATGTATCATGTTTTGTGTCTTACGTGAATACTGTGCGTCTTCTGTGCATCATGTTTTGTGTGTCTTATGTGAATACTTTGCGTTTTGTATCATGTTCTGTGTGTCTTATGTGAATACTGTGCGTCTTGTATGTATCATATTTAGTGTGTCTTATGTGAATACTGTGCGTCTTGTATGTATCATGTTTTGTGTGTCTTATGTGAATACTGTGCGTCTTGTATGTATCATGTTTTGTGTGTCTTATGTGAATACTGTGCATCTTGTATGTATCATGTTTTTTGTCTTATCTTATGTGAATACTGTAGGTCTTGTATGTATCATGTTTTGTGTATCCTATGTGAATACGGTGCGTCTTGTATCATGTTTTGTGTGTCTTATGTGAATACTGTGCATCTTGAATGTATCGTGTTTTTTGTCTTATCTTATGTGAATACTGTGCGTCTTGTATGTATCGTGTTTTGTGCATTATGTGAATACTGTGCGAATTGTACGTATCATGTTTTGTGTGCCTTATGTGAATACTGTGCGTCTTGTACGTATCATGTTCTGTTTGTCTTATGTGGATACTGTAAGTCTTGTATGTATCATGTTTTGTGTGTCTTATGTGAATACTGTGCGTCTTTTATCATGTTCTGTGTGTCTTATGTGAATACTGTGCATCTTGTATGTATCATGTCTTATGTGTCTTATGTGAATACTGTGCGTCTTTTATCATGTTCTGTGTGACTTATGTGAATACTGTGCGTCGTGTATGTATCATGTTTTTGTCTTATCTTATGTGAATACTGTGCGTCTTGTATGTATGATGTTTTGTGTGTCTTATGTGAATACTGTGCGTCTTGTGTCATGTTCTATGTGTCTTTTGTGAATATTGTGCGTCTTGTACGTATCATGTTTTGTGTGTCTTATGTGAATACTGTAAGTCTTGTATGTATCATGTGTTGTTTGTCTTATATGAATACTGTAAATCTTTTATCATGTTCTGTGTGTCTTATGTGAATACTGTGCGTCTTGTATGTATCATGTTTTATGTGTCTTATGTGAATACTGTGCGTTTTTTATCATGTTCTGTGTGTCTTATGTGAATACTGTGCGTCTCTATGTATCATGTTTTGGTGTCTTATGTGAATACTGTGCGTCTTGTATGTATCATGTTTTGTGTGTCTTATGTGAATACTGTGTGTCTTGTATGTATCATGTTTTGGTGTCTTATGTGAATACTGTGCGTCTTGAATGTATCATGTTTTGTGTGACTTATGTGAATACTGTGCGTCTTGTATGTATCATGTTCTGTGTGTCTTATGTAAGTACTCTGCGTCTTTTATCATGTTTTGTGTGTCTTATGTGAATACTATGCGTCTTGTATCATGTTTTGTGTCTTATGTGAGTACTGTGCGTCTTCTGTGTATCATGTTTTGTGTGTCCTACGACAATGTTTCATATTATGAATGTTAATATCGGGTACACGTGTATTTGTTAAAAGACGCCTTCATTCTATAATTTGATAATGAGGTTTAATATATCCTCTTTTGTTGGATGAATAGAGAGGGGGAGGGGGGTTATTACCCATTTGAGAAATTTAATCACCAGTCATTCGATAAAAATGATTATTACATGTAATATCCCTATCTATATACTTAAAATTGGTCATGATGCAAAAAATAAACCCATTTCTTGTTAATTCTACAAAATTATGAACATTTCCAAACATGTTGAATCTAGATAACCGCCTCGTATTTATACCTCCCACATATAAATGTTTTTGTACTTCATACTCAGTTCACAACATCAAATATTCAGGCGATACAGATAGACTTCGATGCCTTCCTCTAATAGGAACCATCATTTCTTTTGTCCATTATGATTGGCTTATTAATGATTGATGTTTAACAGCTCTCTGAAACATTTTAGCAAAACGATCGTTTTGCAGAATTAACTGATGCGAGAAGTTGTCAAAAATTATGCTGTTATCAATAAAGCTTTGTTAAGAAGCAGGATGGATGCATAGCAAAATTTTAGCGAAGATGCATGGTGACTCATTTCAGCAAAATATATATCTTAATTGCTTTGATGGATCTAGAAAAGAAATTTAGGGGGTCAGGCCCGTCTGGAGGGGGGGGGGGGGGGGCTATGATTGAGAATATATATGTTAATAAAGAAAAATAACAATTTATGACACATTCCAGGGAGGGGGTCCTGACCCCATAACTAGGACCCCCAAACTCCTCTAGATCAGCGCCCTTTTTAAGGAGCGGGGGGGGGGGGTATATATAGTTAAAATTCCTAAATACAGATTAAAGATAAATGTTAATTTACGAATGAATAGATGAAAACATAATTCATTAAGAATTCATGAAGATTAATAAAAAATTACGATAATTAGTGAAGTATAGTACGCGAATATAATATATCACTTTAGTACAAAAATAAAGGTTAAAAAATTCGAAATGGAAATCATTACATGACGATTCACTTTTTCAACACTTTGCAAATATGCTAAATCATGTGAATTTACTTGAAATCACGCATGTAAAATTGGTACATTTCGTAGGTTGGGATTTCAAAATCAAACAAAAAATATAAAAGGGATAAAAAATCAATAAATTAACTGTAAAATTCCCATGTTTAAGGGATCAACATATCTCCAAACTTCCTCCTTTACCTAATCTAAAAAAAAAAAAAAGATGAATGAATGTTCCTTATTTAACCTTTAATTCGTCCGAGGTCACATCCGCTATGGGACGACAGCTGGCAAGCGGACGATCTCAGGCGACATTTCCCGAGTGTCACGTATCATCGAGCAACAATTATCCCCAACCCACACGGCTTGTGACCCTTAGACACTAAAATATTATACAGAAAGACAGAAACAACATAAAAATCTGAAAATTTATGATAAGTGACTCAGTATCCTAAGACTAAAAGTATGAATGAATTAGGAACATAAGGACTTCTCCATATTTGGCGCGCTGGCCGGGTACATCTGACGAAATTTTGAATAGACATATTTCTTGCATTAAATATTCATGGAATGGTTAAGTATTTATTTACCTTTGTATAAATTACTTTACCCATGCGTTTATTCATCATATATTGATATAAATAATTCTTTTTCCATATTGTTTTAATGAAAACAAATTTTTCTATATACTATTTTTCTAATTACTTCTGTTATATTATTTATCTTTACATTATTATTTTAAAATTTTTTCCCATATAATTATTTCTATTTTTTTACGTACATATACACGTGTATATACACGTATCTATATAAACTTGTGGTTTTGTAGTTATTCATCAATTTTTCCATCTACTTCTTTATCGATGATCTGTATATTGACTGCATTCATTTATTTATATCTAGTCAAGACCTGATCAAAGAACCCAAACATAGAAACGCTTCATAGAAGGACGAACCAAGAATAAGAACGCATGATTCATAGAGAGCAATGTGCATTTAGAGCAGTGGTACAATGTATCAGCCTAATTTAAACGTGCACTTTGAGGAAAAAGGGCGGGAGGGGGTTCCCAGTCCGCCAAGGAGGATCTAGCCTATGCTTTAAAAAAGAATTATGCGTAAAACGGGTTCGAACTAACTAATTGTAGGAGTTCTGTCGAATAGCCTATCCCCTCTAAATCCGCGCTTGGAAATAAAATTAAACAATAAATAAATAAATAAATAAATAAATAAATGAATAAATAAATAAATAAATAAATAAATAAATAAATAAATAAATAAATAAATAAATAAATAAATAATTAATTAATCAATTTATTAATAAAAAGGTAAATAAATATTTGAATAAATAAATAAATAGATAAATAAATAAATAGATAAATAAATAAATAAATAAATAAATAAATAAATAAATAAATAAATAAATAAATAAATAAATAAATAAATAAATAAATAAATAAATAAATAACAAATAAAAAAAAAAATAATAGCAATAAAATATATTTGTTCAACTTAACTTGTGGCATGTTGTCTTAAAACAAAACCTAAAAGAAGCAGCATAACCAGAAATAATAATGAATGACAAACTTCTCATGGTAGTAATTATCAAAATAAGGCCAAAATTATTATTATTATAACATTTCACACATACATGACCAATCTTCATAAAAATATCATAGCGCCTTCGCAAAAAAGTCTTTTAAGAGGCGCCACCTACAATGAATTTCGTGTTAAAATATACAGAATGCATGATTATTTAGCAGTGAAATTAAACATTTGTCCAGTATTTCATAATACATTGCTACAATCTACATCTGGTCGATTATAAACATTTTTATTGAACCAAGGAAAAACCATAGAACTCCTTCCTTGTGCGTGTTTGTTTCAAAATTTGTCACAGTACTTATCGGAATTAGTTAAGAAAAGAGAGACAACTTTGATTTAAACGTGTTTCCAGTGCTAGAGCATGTATTGATGTTTTGGATTTTCGTAGTAGAAATACAATTCACGCAAAAACTTTAAGGTCAATGTTTTCGCTTTCACAAACTAGTAAAGACTTTCTGGAAATTTTACAAAAATGATGGTCAACTTCTTTTGAAATTCGGACCCATACAAGCAACAGAGTATATTACTTTAATAGGTATTCCACATCCTGTATATTATGGTGACATAATTAACAAAATAAGAAGGATCAAAGGAAGACAGCATAACCATAGAAAATGCGTCAGAATCATCAAACGCCTTTTTTACCGTGGATATGGTCCTAATGTCACCAGACGGACACTTGGATTGGTACTTGACCAATCTACAGTCTTGTACGAGCGCATTCTTAAGACTTGTACTCTGAGTAACTATGACGACAGGACTCCACGACCGACCCTGTCCAAACCTCTTTAGAGAAGACAGGGCCCAGACCACCTGTCCTCTCTGAATGTCAGTTGGACTCCTCGGGTGATAACATGTATGAGCTCGCTCCAGCCGGCAGAGCACGGGCTGTATTACGCACGTCCTCTTTTTATATCCATTTACATATTCATCTGTGTTGCTGGGGCCTCTGTGTTTTACAGTCTTGTTTGTTTGTGGTCATCTTACAGTGAGGAGGTTGTTTTACACCATGATTGTACGTTCTTCGAGACCTCTGGGTAATCGGAAAAGTGGGAGGGTTGTGCGCACGTAATCCAGGAAAACCACACCGTCTGCTACTCACGTGGCAGATGGCCGTCCTAAGTCGGCACCGGTTGCCCATTGGTCTCGTTGGTTTATGTATGGTCTTTTATGGTTCATGTTTCTATGGCGTGTGTTGGTGTTCCTATCCATTTTGCGTCTCTTTCTGTGGGTGTCTGTTGTGTTCTTTTGAATTGGGTGTTTTGAAGTTTTGCTGTGGATGCTGCAACCGAGTATTGTTGGAGATCCCCTCCTTTCCAATAAACATCGCTTCGTTATGATTTGCTTACCATTTGATGGTAATTTTTCTACATAGATAACGCTGCATAATGCATATATCTGACGAACCGCAGTAATCTGTTGTATTGTCATTTCATCCAAAAATATAATCGAAATTCAAGGAGATTAACATATCACATGTAGCACCATCCCTTCAATCCGTTTTAAGTGTGCTACTGAATCGAACCTACAGGAAATTTGGAGCCTCACACTCTTTTTTTCTTATTTACCCCTATTTGAAAGATAAAAAACAGTGAGAAAACAATATTTGAAATTAGCAAAAAATGGGACCAAAAGAGGCAGATTTTGCCCCTACCCCTTTATTTCCTTTCGACAATTTTCTAAAAGTCTTAGTGATAATTTATAATTCCATACATATCCGATTGCCCACATCATGTGTGTTCATTTTTAACGTCACATCACATTAAGGCTCATTTTGGGGCTTTCAAGTGGGTATTTATGTAACTTTGTAGCTTTAAACTAAAACATTGATGAAACTTTACATAAAGAAAAAAGTATGTTTAAATTATTAACATTTATAATTTTTAGGAAAATTAAATGATAGGATCTTTTTTTAAGTCTGGCTGTCCTGGACCATCTTAAAGTGTAATATTAACTTTTTTCAAGCTCTATCGCCTGAATTCGAAATAAGCATTGTTTGGTCCTTTATCATGTTTATCAGTTTGACATCATATATAAAATGCTATTTCGGAAGTTTGCCATTTCATCCAAAAAATGACATCGAAATTAAAGGAGGTTTACATCCTAGCACCATCCCTCCAATACTTTTCTATTAAGTATGCTACTACATCGATCCTACATGGAATTTGGAGCCGCACACTCTTTGCAAGATAAATGCACAAATTTAAATTAAAATAAAAAACAGACTGTTTTCTTGGATCTAAAAACAATCAATCACCGCACTATATTTCGTAAGTCGGAGGGTTTCGCAGTGATACGTCTGCCAAAACAAGTTATGGCAGCCGCCATGATTCAAACAGCGAACGATCGTCTCTCTATATCTTTGGAATAGGGACCAGTTTGAGCAAATTCTACATGCACTGTTAATTTTTGAGTAAGTAGAAAAGAAATGGTACCCTTGAAATGATAAACATCAACAAATTGTATTTTCAGCAACGAGTTCATTCCTGTTTGAGGGAACCCCCAGTTCTAAAAATAGTGCCATAAGTAGACTTCCGTGAAAAATTGTGTTGATCGATGTATCAACAAAATTTCTCAGCCAATCAGAATCTTCGTTTCTTGAAAATGACAATGGAAATTAAATTAAAAAAAGTCGCTACTAAAATACATTTGGCTGTATCTGAAAATCTCTTAGACTTTTAATTAAGTACCACTGATATCGATTTTCTAACCGAAACACGTGTCTGGTGCATAAGAATTTGGTTGAAAATTTCTTGAAGAAGGTAAAGAGTTGGAACATTCTATATTATTATCATGATTATTCTTAACAAATATTTTCTGTTGCAGTTTGGAGCAGTAGGAATAACAGAAAAAATATTGGATTAAGATTTCCATAACTAAGCTATAAGGCAATAATGATGATTTTTCTTTTTAATTTATTCATCTGTTTTGTTTCTCCAAAGTTGATATTTGCTATTTTAAATCTGAATACAATATTGGGAAATGAGATCAGTATACATGTATATCAGTGGAGATACATCAAGTGTGTAAAAGTTTTGGTTTCCTTGCATCACGTTTTCTAGAAAGAGGCTCCAGAAACAAAAATAGAACAGCCACACAGGAACATATTCCAAGGTAGTGAAACGTGGCGTGGTATGTCCCAGTGACGTCACGAAGAAACCCTACAATGTAAGACAATACAGCAATAGAATATCCCATTTTTCTTGCCCTTAAAGACATTATGATTTCTGCATATGTTAAAACAATTCAAATTAATTGATGTGCACGCACAAATTTAGATTTAAAAAACTAAAACTAGAGGGCGTTTCTGAAATGAATTTTAGCTGTGTCTGAAAATCACTTCAACTGGAAGCATCACTGATGAGGATTTACTAACCGAAACACATGTCTGGTTCATTGAAATTAGTTTGAAATTTTCGTCAAGAAGGTAAAGAGTCGGAACACATGCGTATTTTGTATATGATGTGTGTAAACTGACCTAGTACTGGAGCTGAGCCACTGAGAACACCTTGGTGTAACATCATCATGATAGCAAACCCTGTTGGGAAGAATTCTAGCCCTACAATTCTGGATACCAAAGAAGCCTGCATGGAGAAAGGGACTCCACTGAACATTCCGTACACTACAGCAAAGATGTAAAAATGCCAATAGGTGGATAGAAATCTTGCACTGTTAGCGGTGACAGCTATAACAATCTGTGTAACTAACAGTATATGGGTCATACGGAAGCTGGGCAGGTCGGTTAGATATCCACAGGATACCCGCCCCACAAAGTCAGCTCCCGCCATGACACCCAACATCAACACGATCTCACTGTTTGTAAGATTCATGTCTTTAGCGTAGGCTGGTATAAAAACGAAGCCGATGCTCCCAGGCACGCATGCTAAAGAGTAAAAAACTAAGAAACATAAGTATTCTAATCTTTTTAAAATTGAGAGGTCGCACATCTTTTTCAAAGTTTGAAGAGCACCTCTTTTGGTGTCTTTCTCAGCGATGGCGAGGCTGTAAGATCCCCATACTACATCTGATAATGAGGTTGACATGACAAGGGAGCTGTTGCTCAGAAACTTTCTTCGTGTGCCCATTTTCAAGTCTGTCCCTTCTGACACTGTATTATTTCTTTTTCTATTTGTTGGTTTTGATGATTTCATAATATCTGTCTCAGACTTAGTTACAAATTCTCCTAAGATATCACTTTTTTCTTGTTTCTCTTCATCTAAAGATATGGCAATTTCTTTCGTAAGATTATTTCCATTGTTTTTAATCTGATGGTCATGAAAACATGCCCCTTTCCTTCGATAGAAACTTTCTGGTCTGAGAAGTAAAATGAATGGAAGAATATTTGCATAGATTCCGGCAGTCATAAGTAAAGCGCCCCGCAGGCCGAACTCATCAAGAAAGAACCTTATCAAAGGTGGCATTAAAAGACTCCCCAAACATGCACCGGACAACATCAAGCCATTGGCCAGTCCTCGACGCTTGTCGAAATGTTTACCAACAGAAATGAACACCGGACTGAATCCCATAGACATCCCTGCGCCTGTAATGTACAAATAACAAAAGTTAAACAATGAAGGTGAAGTCTGCTTAATAATCTCTGTATACTTTGGTTGTCTCTTCGTTTGAATCCTAAAGATTCGTCTCAAAATATATTTTATTTTTCATCTACTACATTAAGTATAAACCGATATGATGTAAACTTCTTGTGAGAACTAACTAAAATCAAAACAAAGCAAAGCCAATGACACTGATATTTTATACATTGGTATTATCAAAGTCATGTATTCATAGAAAATCTTAAATACTCACCGTGGGGTATCACGTGATACACAAGTGATATGTTCCACGGGAATCCCCTTTGATTGAATCAAGTAAATACTGTCTAAATCTACTTTTTATGAATTTATATTAGGCCTATCATATGGTCATTATTATCAATTATATAATGGTAATTTATTCTGGTCATGAATAGACGTATATTTGGAGAACACTTAAACAGAAATTTTTCAATGCTCACCACATGTTATGATATGGTGCACGGACAGATACAAAATTTTCTGTTTAAGTGTTCCGTCATATAATTGATAATAATGGCCATATGATAGGCCTAAAATAAATTCATATAAAGTAGATTTAGACAGTATTTACTTGGTTCAATCAAAGGGGATTCCCGTGGAACATATCATTTGTGTATCACGTGATACCCCACGGTGAATACTGTAAAGTAAAAATTACATACCAACCATAACACCAAGGAAGAAGATCAAAAACTTAAAATTAGGAGCCAAACTGCTAATAGCGTATCCGGACGAAGCTAACGAAAATCCAACGAATGCAAGCTGTCTCTCAGAAAAAACCTTCAACCCGAACATCAAAACAGGCAATGCTGTAGGAAAAAGATACATTTTACTATTATTTAAATGTACTTTGACAAGATCATCGTAAAACTTTGAACACGAAATAGAATCTCGAAATGTAAAACGTTAACGATTTATGTGATTTTAACGTGATTTTAACATGTTCAGTTTAAAGGTTTCCAATAAATTTCTTAATATCAGACTAAACCAAAAACGTAGTATCGCGAAAACTACTAAGAGAACAACAACTTTAAGAGAAATATATCATACGCCTAGACAAGTAACCCTCGTCAGGATTACTGACGATCGAATGTTTAATAGTTATAAATACCCCGAAACGTGCATGTCTGGTCCATGCCGTAAAGGACAAGGGGCTTTTTGGGCTTAAAATGGCCGATGTCGGAAAATTAATGACATTTATTGTGGGCATAGAGGGCGTCTTCCTCTGTTATTTGATACATAAATTATAGGAATTGGACAATGTTTAAATGCCGAACAAAGCATTCAAAGTATCCTTGGTGTGACGTTTACTTCGCACTTCTGACGCCGTTTTCGCTATTTGACGTTATCACAAAGCGCTCTCATGTATATAAATTTTCGGCAATGTTTGATAAACCAATTCGTATTTTGGGTCTTTGTATCTTTAATACTTTTATCTTTAATGTGCCCATACATTCATATATACATGTACGTTTGTTTTCACTTACTATATACATGTATACAATTTCATATTAGCGGGCAAAGAAGGGGGGTGATGGATACACACTCTTGAGCAGAGGACGGCAGGGTTTTATAAAAAATATTGACATTTAGTTCCGACTGTTAACGCTGTTCGAAGTATTTTGAAACGATTCTAGGGTCTAATAGCAATTCTCTAGATTGCTTTTGTTTAAAATCTGAAAAGTGTTGAAATAATTATCGTAGGAGAGGAGGAATACTTCGTCCCGTGAACAAACTTCGAGATGGCTTCGAGACGCCTAGACGTTTGGTGAATAAGCAACCCTTTCTCTGAAACTTTTTTTATCCGCCCCTGGATGAGGTTGAAGTATCCATTCCTCATGAAATAACAAAAAAAAATATGCGACAAGGGGGTATACATTTTAAACAAATGGATACGTCAAACATGTATAAAAAGTCGTATTTTGAATTCATGATAAGTGTAAGATTACGTGCACTGGGAAAAAAAGACATTTGGATGTGACAGATGTTTGAAGCTCACTTGAGTTAAAGGTTCAAATTAGTTTTACGTAGTCAGCCGTCTGTCTGTCCGTCCGTATATATTCTTCATTTTCTTCCGCACATAATTTCGGAAAACCTTATAGGAACTTAGAAGGTACTAAAGGTCCATTACCAAGTTTGCGTTTTCAAATGAGGGCAGTGAACAAAAGATATGGTCAACCGACTAATTTAATTTTTCCCCCTTTGCATCACAATACAAAAAGCACATACTCACGGTCATCTACATAGTTAATTTACGTAGCAGTCGATAAAAAGGCGAACAGTGACGGATATAGCCGTGCGCCCGCAGTGCCAAAAGACATGCTTTGAAAGCAAACTACTGTTTCCATAAAAATTTTCCAAAATCTTCTCAATCTACAGCATTGACACATATCGTTCGGTGTTCCGTAAGGTACTTCGCTTCTTCGCGTAAACACATTGTGACGCGAAGTTAAGAAGAAGCAAGGCGGACAAGGAGCGAAGACAAGATGAAGCGAATTTACGATGCGAATAAGTGAAGTTACGATGCGAAGATCGTAACTTCGCTTCTTCGCATCATAACTTCGCTTCTTTGCAATGTGACTTTGCTTCTTCGCGTATCCATTTCAAGCCCGAAGAAGCGAAGTCCCTAACAGAACACCGTAATATCGGAATGTTAACGTTTCTTCGTCTGAGGTACTTCGCTTCTTCGCGTAAACACATTGTGACTCGGAGTTAAGAAGAAGCAAGGCGGACAATGAGCGAAGACAAGATGAAGCGAATTTACGATGCGAATAAGCGAAGTTACGATGCGAATAAGCGAAGTTACGATGCGAAGATCGTAACTTCGCTTCTTCGCATCATAACTTCGCTTCTTCGCATCATAACTTCGCTTCTTTGCAATGTGACTTTGCTTCTTCGCGTATCCATTTCAAGCCCGAAGAAGCGAAGTCCCTAACAGAACACCGTAATATCGGAATGTAAACGTTTCTTCGTCTGAGGGATGAATTTTGATGATCAGAAATATGACTCAATGCAAGGCATAAACAAGCTCAAACACAGATATTTCTTAACCAAATATTCGCTATAAATATCTAGAAAATTAACAAATTTTAATTGTTTAGAATTTGAGGATCGTGAATTTTTTTTTTTTGAAATAATCAATTAAAACTGATTTTGCCAAATTTAGGCAAATATTCCACTGGAAATTGGGCTGCATTTCGGCAAAAATGCATTGCTTGATTGGCAATCTTGGTAAACGAAGTCTAGAATCAAGAGAAAGATAGACCGTCTGCCCCATAACAATAATTTTTCAAAAATGCATGTTAACTACATTTTAATAATTAAATAGCAAAATACAAAAATAATACCTTTCCTTCTCGATTGATGCAGGGAACATGGCACCCGTGATCTCGTGTTGTACAAGGAATTTCTCATCTACGTATTTTCTTTACATTAAGAAATTAACAAAATGCGAGGATCGAGAGTGAGGGTTAGGGGTTAGGACCCCTTCCCGCCTGGAATTTGCCAACTTTGCTCAAGTTTAACATATTCAAAAGCATGGGCGTCATAAAGCTCTATGTAAGTTAGTTCATGAAAGATTAAAAAAAATAAGGTAATGAAAAGGCTGGGTGGGTTGCAGGAGATGTTATTTCATCAACAGGACTGAATTTTCTACAAAATGTATATACAGTTATTGTTCTCCGTGGTCCCGATGGTCAAATTCCCGTTGTTTTGTTTCCCCTGATTGCAGAACATTCTTTTGAGCTTTTAATGAAAAAAAAAAATGTTTATCGATAATACTCAGCTTGTCGAGGTCATCAAGTTTTATATAGTTGGACCAAAAGTAAGAAAACTAGAGGGCGCTATTAAAATGAAAAATAAAACAGCAAGTAAAAAGTAAACATGCAATTTTAATATAACAACCCCCCCCCCCCCCCCCCCAAAAAAAAAACCGCATAACTTTAATAGAATAAATATAAGTTGAACTGAAAAAAGCAGGTTGATTCTATGAATTCTAATTCAAACAAAAGTCCTGGTTTCTACGATATTTTCTTGGTCATATTTTTATTTACTCGGAAAATATTTTCCACATTTGCGAAGTTTAATTTTTCATTCAAATTTCTTCTTCGTATCAAAGGGAATGTTCTTGTCATGGGCGATACATATAAATTATATTCCAGAAATGATAAAAAATCAAAATCGTTCCCGGCCTTTCTCTCTCACATAAATCAATTGATATAAGACATATCACAAAGAAATTTGATCAATTCAACTGTTTCTTTCTTTTTTTGATACATGTAAGTTACTGAATAAACATGGAACGGCATGCCGATACTCTGATCATTTGTCCATTGTGCAGAGGTATCTACTCCCCAAACACGGAAACAAATATAAAGACATATATAATCTTTTTATTTAGCCACTAATTCGAACCAATCAGAGAGCGTGAATCGCGTCACGTGCTCAACGTCTAAATTTCTGTAGATCGTCAGTAATTCCACCATTGCCGTATAAATGAATTTGAATGTAAAAGGACGGCACAAAAACGCCCATTTTCTGCGACAAAAGACGGAAATGTTGGTCCTCGACAAAAAACTTTGTTACTGACCGTCCACAGAAATTTGTCGGGTTGATCAAGCCCATAGAAGGCTCGGCTTCGCCTCGCCTTCTATAGGCTTGATCAACTTGACAGTCAGTAACAAACCTTATAACTAATACTGTTTAGGAAATGACAGGCTATTGTATAATTTTGCATTAATATACTGACATGTGTAAATCTAATTAGTAAAAAGAATACGCATTCACTCCCTTTGTATTGACCTAATATAAGAAATAAAATTTTTATGAGACATGAGAAAAGTGATATACGACGAAAATCAACGACAAATAACAGAGCGCAGGCGATAACCAACACGATACTTTGCAAGAAGTGAGATCATATATTAAAGAAATTGTGTGTAAAGTATAAACTTGGTTAATGTGTGACTTCACGTAGAGTTTCGTCCAATTCGACGCAAAATCGTATAAAAATCGACAGATTTTCGCAAGCGAATCAACTTTGGCGCCTTTTTGTGACGTCATAGACAAACTGACGTCAAGTTTCGGACTCGCTAATATTAATGCCAGATCTTAATCTATATATTACACAAAACATGAAAACACAGCAATGGCTTATGAAATCGCTCTAAAATCACGGCCAAATAGGGGGCATATCGCCCCTTGTCCTTTATCTGATCTTAAATGATGCTAATGAATTTGAAGATGTTTAACATTCACAGCTTGTCGGTGCTAGACTTATTTTCGGTCTAAAATATGGAAGAAAATGTTCTGAAACTAAGGATACTTCCTGATGGCATAGCTTCTGTTCATATAATGGACTTTTTTTGTTTGCTTTGGGTCCTGTTTTATCATGATTTTGTATGCCCTTCATTCAATGACTTTCGAACTTCCGAATTTTGTTCTCTATATTGGGATAAGGTTCTTGTCCATACATGTATTTGTCATTGTCTGTCCTTAGAAGGTTCTTTGATAGAAAGCTGAGGTCAAGTTTAGAGTTTTGATCTCCATTATTTCATATTTTGAAGACGCTGACTCTCCGCGGGACATGGTCTCACTTCATAGTATTATTTTTCCCCGGATTCGCAATTGTTTCAATGGAAAATCATTTAATTTCCATTGTCATTTTCAAGAAACGAAGATTCTGATTGGCTGAGAAATTTTGTTGATACATCGATCAACACAATTTTTCACGGAAGTCTATTTATAGCACTATTTTTAGAACTGGGGGTTCCCTCAAACACGAATGAACTCGTTGCTGAAAATACAATTTGTTGATGTTTGTTTATCATTTCTAGGGTACCTTTTCTTTTCTACTTACTCAAAAATTAACAGTGCATGTAGAATTTGCTCAAACTGGTCCTTATTCCAAAGATATAGAGAGACGATCGTTCACTGTTTGAATCATGGCGGCTGCCATAACTTGTTTTGGCAGACGTATCACTGCAAAACCTTTCGACCTACGAAATGTAGTGCGGTGATTGATTGTTTTTAGATCAAAGAAAACAGTCTGTTTTCCATAATTAAATGATAAGAAATGAATCTTATATTTTTTCTGTTGATGCAGGTATCACCCGAAAAATTGGACAGAAAACTTTTGCATCAACGCGCTACGCGCATTGATGCAGTTTTCTGTCCAATTTTTCGGGTGATACCTGCATCAACAGAAAAAATATAAGATTCATTTCTTAATTCTAATGATTTTTCCTTACCTTCTCGACTTTGATACTGATTAATTGAGGGGTACCTTTTCGATGTCAATATAGAATTTCCTCTCTTTCGGACCGAGCATCACGGGTGACACATAACTTATTGAAATGCGCGTATGGTGCACTGAAATTTGTAATAGAATGTATATTTCAATATCAAAATTATTACTGAGAGGATAAGCTTACCACATATTGCAAATACCGCGTTTTGTAAGGCACCGACCAAAGCTGCTTCTGAGACATCAGCCTTGAACTCCAAGATAAACTCAATAAAGAATAATCCCGAGCTCCGAAGTATCCCACAGTGTATCGTAGCGATTATAATGGATGCTAGGAAATGAAAATAGAATATTTTTGTAAAATATTAGATTGAAACATTTTGATCGAATAGGATAAAATTATGTCTTTCTAGTGCAAGTTCATACCTAAGCTAAACAGGAGAGCATTAAAAAATGTCACAGTGATAAAATCCTACTGGAAGAATACAAAAGGACGAAAAAAAAAAAACCCCGACAGATTAAATTCAAAGTTTTGTGTATTGTATTTCTTTGGTGTGATGGTGTCGTCTCCGTCCATTTGTCCTCTTCTCTTTTCGCCTGAGTCTATGTTCGTATATTTTTCACTATGGGAACCCCCCCCCCATAAACTTGAGTTTGATTTTTAGGTTTTCTATGCCAATTGGCAATGTATATACATTATATATATATACTCATACTTTTTGTTTCTGAATTTGGGTTAACTTTGTGTTTCTAAGATATCCAGGTCATTTATGTGAAATGTAAGGATATGTGCTGTTGAAAAGAGATCTTTTTAAGATTTTTTTTCAAAACCTTATAGAGGGGTTTTTCTTACAAATTTTAAAAAGTAACCATATTTCATGTTTCATTGATGACCTTAGTCTACAGCTACCATATTTTCCAAGTTCCTTTGTTGGAACAATTTTACCTTCATAACATACTCATTCTTCGTGTAAATAAAACAAAAGCTACATAGAATATTACGATGAAATGAGAAGGCGGATAAGTTTACAAATTAGGACGAAATCTTCTTTGTTTAAAATGTGCACTTTTCCTCGTAATCATATGAAATTACATACCAAGAAGTACGACCCAGGACCAACCCGTGTCCACTGGTAGTCCCATTGTTTGCTTGCTTGCGGACCGGACGTCATTGTCTCCGTCAAGAAGTTCTGCTGTCGCATCAAATTTACCATTGGCGACAGTCTTTGATCCATTTTCTTTAGTGGTCATACTTTTAAATGGATTATCATCATTTGTGTATCTTGAACAGGATAAAGGCGAAACACCTTCTTTTTTTACATTTCCCTTTTTCAGTAAGAAGTCCGAAGATTAGTGTGAATTTCAGAATGCAAGCTAGTATATCTAGAACTCCGTCATGAGACGGATTCATGACAAGGTTTCCTGAACGATTAGAAAGCGAGGGTTATCTCAGAATAAGTTTTGCATATTATCTCCGGTAATAAAGGGTTATCCTCGACGAAGTTTTCCTACATGTACAACAGTGGTATTAGGAAAGGACGCATTCAAATACCTTAATCAATTGTACATCAGGTAAAACTAAGTTCTAAAGGAGGCCGTTAGGTATATTGAAATGTATTATATAAATATTACGTGTACTATATGTGTATTATATGAAACGTGCGCATGTGCATGCATATTAGGAGTGCTAGGGAATAATATCACTCCAAAATTTTCCATCCATTATAGGAGAAGATAAAAAGACTCATTTTAAAGAACAAAATGTGACAGTCTGTACTATTTGATATCTGGTTGCAGAATTGTATTTACAGCCTCTAGATTGACTTCACACTGTCAGAGAACATCTTTGAAAGTTCTATTTTCCTAGTTTTAACCAAAGTATCATAATTACCAAAAAAAAAAAAAAAAAAAAAAAAAAAAAAAAAAAAAAGACAGGATGAAATTGTTGAAGTCTGATGAAGAATTATTTGGATGTGTTAAGATGATTCTGATTTCAGACTGAACAAGGAAGTCTTTTTTTCAAAATAAAGCACATTTATAGTCTTTGGATTCTCTTCCTATTTATGTGGTTTTTTTTGTAAATGTTCTCTTGGTATTAGTTTGTTAACGTGGACGTTTACATACCCGCTCCCCCTTCTTCCCGCCGTATGCGTGTATATTCCATTGTGACAACTTTAACGTTTTCATGTTTCATTGAGGGGGACATATGTAAAAAAGTAACTGTCCATTAGGGAGACAATAAACGTGCCCTTGTACCTTAATCTCAAAATTGTTATTGACAATCCTAAGAATACATTATACATATTGTCAAGTTAATTAAGATTCGCTGCTTCTAGGGTACACATAGAAAATGCGCTGAATATAATTCTTGGTGTGGATGTCGTATCATCTAGTCAATCAAACAACCTACTATATAATGTTGAGATAATATGGATGTTCCGCGGACCGCAAACGTCAGTTCTTTAATACACATTTGATAATGGCAATATGGAAGATAGTTTTTATAAAAATAAAGTTTGTCTCAAGTTCTTTAAAGTAATGTTCTTGATTGATCGATTGATTGATCCATTAAGTCATTCATGCATTAATTAATTAATTCGTGCATTCATTCATTGCCGCAAGATAAGTGTTTTCTTTCCTTTAATATTCACATTTAACTAATAAGAATAGTAGATGTTTTGAGAAGAAGTCACGAAGAAATACTGTTCTTGAGATGCTACTCCTATTACGCAGTCATTTTGAACTTTTTGGTATCACGTCTTCTTGCCAGAGGCTCCAGAAAAAGAAAGATAACTGCTACACACGAACAGACTCCGAGGTAATGAAAAGCAGCATAATAGGTCCCTGTGATGTCACGAAGATAACCTGAAAGCACAGTCATTAAAATGCATTTATTATCAAATATATAATTAAAAGAACCGAAATACTTATCCAATATTGTTTCAAATGAACATTTTCAACAAAGGAGGGGATCTCCAACAACACCAGGTTGCAGCATCCATAGCAAAACCCCAAAACAAGTAACGCTTTTGGAATTAGATTTCGAATGAAGGTTATATAAGAACTCAATTCCTTTGGTTAATGTCTTTTAAATGTATATTTGGATTGCTTATTTATTTCTTTGGTAATAATATAATATTCTATAGCATATGAAATTGATAAAATGAGATTGAAGTGTCCTGAAATGTATCTAAGTGGATTTGACATTGTACATGTTAATTATTACAATCAAAGACAACATGGTCATTGTTGATAGGAGTAAATGAATCAGTATCAAGTTTACAAACATAATCTTCGAATGACACTGTGCATTACACTAAACGAATCTACAGCCTTAAATTTGCATTTTCTAGAAGGTTAACATTGACCAACTGTGGATGTTTGACTCCATAAAGGGCCATATCATAACTTTGTCAGAGAGAGCATTGCATCTATTTTTTTTTTCTTATACACTAGGATTGCCTGAGCATTTTCAGTAAATGTTAGACGTCTTCGAATTCAATTGATATGTCTTATCCTCTTTCCAAATGCCAAAAGAGGTCATTTTCATCTTCTGATATTTATTTTATTTACATACCTATAATAAGTGACGATCCACTCAGCATACCCTGATGTGGTAATATCATAAGACCAAACCCCGTGGGGAAATGCTCTAACCCACATATTCTTGATACCAGTGATCCACAGAGAGAAGATGGCATACCGCTAAACATGCCATATGCAATCACGAAGAGGTAGAAATGAAAGTATGCGGTGAGAAATCTTGCACAATTTGCTGTTATAGCCATGACTGTTTGTGACACAAGGAGAATGTGTGTCATACGGATTTGAGGTAGGTCGGCAAGGAATCCACACGAGATTCTTCCCACAAAGTCAGACCCTGCCATAATGCCTAACATCAGAACGATCTCACTGTTCGTCAGACCCTTGTCCTTGGCATAAGTAGGGATAAATATGAAGCCAAGACCCCCGGGGATGCTGCTTAAGGAAAAATAAATCAAGAAAAATACGAACTGGAGTCTCTTAAGCACAGTAAGATCACACAGTTTCTTACAGGTTTCTTTAAAGCTTGTGTTCTTTTCATCATTACTTTTTTCTTCAAATGTTTCCCACGCTAGATCTGAAATAGTCGAAGAGAGAATAAGGGAACTATTACTAAGATACTGGCGGGATCGCTTTTCCACAACTGTTCCTTCAGAAATTGTGTTCGTTCTCCTCTTGCAACGATGCTTATTTTGTTGGCGTACATCGGGTTCTGATGTTGAAACGCTAATGTCGAGTACCTTGATCGTATCTCCTTCTTTTGTTTCGTACACCAAAAGAGGTTCTCCATTTTCAGAAGTGTTCAAATAAGATAGGGTATTCCTGTTGTAAAAGCTTTCTGGTCTTAAAAGTAGGGTGAAGGGAAGAATATGTGCATAAACCCCCGCAGTAAGAAGTAATGCACCACGCAATCCGTACGTATCCAAGAAATACCGCATCAATGGCGGTAAAGACAGACTTCCGATACAGGAACCGGAAACCATTAGACCGTTTGCAAAGCCTCGGCGCTTATCGAAATGTTTTCCAAGTGAAATGAAAACAGGACTAAATCCAATCGCATTTCCAGCTCCTGTTGATATAAAAAAATGATGAAAATAAGGAGGGGAGTTGTAGATGAACGAATGATAGAACTGACGTTAGAATATCGAAACCAATATGTAAAATATGTGCACAATGCAAAGAAAATGCAGTTTGGAATACTCTCAAAATTTCAAACGGGCTACCCAAATGATATCAAAGGCTATTTACAGTCTTATATGACTAAAACAAATCATATTTTCAAATTTGAAAGAATTGAATATATTTGTTTGAACAGTATCCCTACGTCAATACAATAAATGTGTTGAATAAATATAAAATGCTTCGTAATTTGATATTTCTTATATACACGTAATTGATAATACGAGGGTTGTGTATAAAATAAAAAGTAAAAGCACAAAAATATTGAAATGATTAGTTTAGAGTATAATCGTAGTATACTTACCAACTAATATGCTTATTGAGAAGATCATAAAGTTAAGGCTTGTTGCAAAGCTACTCAAGGCATACCCAATGATAGATAGCAAAAATCCAAAGAAGGATAGCTGTCTTTCTGAGAAATATTTCAATCCAATCATCAGCGCTGGTAGAGCTACAAGAGTCAAATATCAAAGAATCCTATATTAAGGAGGTTTCTATGTTAATATTTAATGGATGTGAGCACCATATGGGGGTTGTACATGTATGATCGGGATAAAAGTACCTATTTTATGGTATTATTGGTGCATCAAAATACTGCTTCCTTAATTTTTGATTCACGTGTCATTTTTATTATGCTGGAACCATCTATGGGATCATCTCTTTCCTTATCTGTTCTTTATGCATATGTGTGTTCTATTGTGGACCTAGGAATGAGTCATGTGGACCTAGGAATGAATTATGTTGATCTCGGAATGAGTCATGTGGACCTCGGAATGAGTCATGTGGACCTAGGAATGAGTCATCTTGACCTCGGAATGAGTCATGTGGACCTAGGAATGAGTCATGTGAACATAGGAATGAATTATGTGTACCTCGGAATGAGTCATATTGAAGATCGTTTGCTTCTTATAGAGTACTTTTCTTGTAGGACTGCTTTCAGATCTCAATGGAAGACATCTTCCATATGCATTTAAAACAGAACCATCCATCGTCCACGATATATTTTGTTTCCTATCTTATATCATATACGTGCTTATTCTTTTTTCCATGGAGTAGACAATCAAATATTGTTCTAGAAACCTACTTACAAGTCACAGCAAGTACAGCATTTTGTAAAGAAGTGATGACAGCCGCCTCTGACACGTCAGCATCAAACTCACTGAGAAACTCGATGAAAAACAGTCCAAAACTCCTCATTGTGCCAGCTTGGAGAGTTGTTATCACGAACGATGCTTGATAGGAAATATAGAATTAATCGTAGTATAGACGTTTTATTGAATGTAAATCGATGGATGCGAGCGATCAAGTATAAATGTCGAATGAGGGAGTTAAAAAGTTCTCTAAAACCCTATGCAGACAAACGTTGTTCGTACAAAAATGTAAATTACAATATGATTCCAACGATTCATTGTAGCCAAAAATGGCAAGGCAAAGCTAAAGGTAAAGAATACAAGTACATGAAGATAACATAAATAGAGTATTAGATCACAAATGTTAAACGTCTTTAAATTCAATAGCATCATTTAAGACCAGATAAAGGGCAAGGGGCGATAAGGGCCAAAATCAGCCCAATCTCAAAACTCGGAAAAACATTGAGCATTGAAAATACAAGAAATACAGAGAATAAATTAATTCAAATTTTGAGAATCCGACATTCCGTTGCAATTCTGCACTAATTTGAAACCAGGATGGTCGGCTATATGTTACACTGATTTTGACGTCATATGACGTTACGATCACATTGTAATTTAACGTTGTCTGTAGGTAACATGCTGCTATATTCTAACGCTATTTAGGCTACTTAGCATCAGTTTTTGTGCAACTGAATGATAAAAAACATCTTTAAATAATCTAAATTTTTATGTAAAGTTTTGAAGCTGCAACTTGTTACGAAAAAGGAGAAAACGATAGTCAAATGTGTTCATATGAGCACTATCAATATCACGATATAATAAAACATGCATGTACTTGGTAGATTTCAATATTTATATAATGAGGGGTAACTGGGGCATCCTTTTGTTGACTTTTTGAAATCTTACAATAAATGATATTAATGTGATAATGATATTTTTCACCAAGGCATAAAAGATATGTTTATTTCCGGTAACCCATCAGACCCTACACTGTATTTTAGTCCCCACCCCCTTTTCCCGTGTAATATCTTTTTTTTTTTTTCTTTTTCTTTTTTTTTTTTTTTGTCTCATCTGATTTATCTGCATTTAGAGGGGTACGAGTGGGCATCGATACCCTCTTTTGGTGGTCAACACTTCCTTTTCTAATAGAAATCTTTTTTTGTATATATAAGAAATCCCTTGGCTCGCTAGGTACCGCTCGTCATTATCAAGAATTACCTCGCAACCTTTTTGATGCTCTACAAGGTCGCTACGCGAGCTTTGAGAACGTTGCTTCATAATGAAATTTCGAACAAAACCTCGATGTTCGCCAGCGTGTTGAAGGTCGTTACTCGTGTGTTGGCCAAAAAAAGTGAAGGTGTGACAGGGCCTTTATAAAAAAAATTAAATACGCATGGGCATCGGATTGATCGCTGTTACAGTACCACTCGCAAGTCATTCTTTAATCACAATAATAAGGCTTTTCTTGGTTTTTATCTCTTTATTATGAACAACCGCAACTGCATGTTTATATAATTACACATGTTGTTTTAACACATAAAAAGGATCGATTAAAAATTCAAAGATAAATAATTTTAACGTAGCGCCACCTACAATACCTTCCAGTTCTCAATTATTCCTATCGCTTACATCATATCAGTATGTACGTTTCGCTGTTTGTAATAGAATACCAGGGATAAAATTTTTACAATATTAGTTATTAGGTTTGTTACTGACCTTACACGGAAATCTGTCGGGTTGATAAAGCCCATAGAAGGCGAGGCGCTTGCGCCGAGTTTTCTATGGGCTTTATCAACCCGACAGATTTCCGTGTAAGGTCAGTAACAAACCTAATAACTGATTTGTTTTGTCGAGGACCATTTTGACATGGTGATTCCTACTGTCCTCCTGCTTTACCAAGCAATAGTGCTGTAAAGTTTTACCCAGTTTTGCTAATTGTCGGCCATTGCCTTACAAATTTTTGAAACTGACTTTCCACAAGAATTTGTCGGGCAGTCACATGACCAAATTCAAGCATTCCCATTGGGTCAAACTAGTCCGAGGCAAAACAATACACGTCCCTGCAAAATAACCACATTAGTAGGGATATTTCCTACTTTCTAAACGCATTGATTTTTACCGACTGAAATTATCAACATACATTGCATGTCAAAAAATCTCCCAAAATTAAGATGCGTCTATATTTCGGTTGTTCTTTATTTTTTATGTATACATGTACACATTCCTTGGATTGCACTTTTGATTATTTAGATTTACATCATTGAAAAAAAAAAAATTAAAATGAAGGAAAAAATATGAAGATACAGAATGTGCTACTGTGAAGGATTTATTTACAAGGCGTGAACAATAGACTATCGGTATATATGTACTCGCAGAATGTCCGTTACCGTAAAATCGCTCTTTAGGTTAAAAATATAATTTTTACATATACTGTATGCGCTGTATTCGTTTGGATAAATTATATATATTTTCTATAAAATATGTTCAATAAAATTTAAAGGATATTTCTCAGTCAAAATTGAGACATGGCAGATATTTTTTCCCAATTTGAAAAAAATAAAGTACATATCATCGACGGCAAATCATACGCGGCGGTGTAAATTTTACATGACCATAATTTCTCAATATTGAAATAAATTTTCCAGTGTCAAAATCAGATAAATTACATATATGTTGTGTTCTTCATGATATATTTATAATAAAGTCAAAATTGCTCTTCATGTGAAAAAAGGGCTTGTCATGTTATACGTCCATTCGGATTTTCTATTTTGTCTCCTTTCCATTTATTTCTTTTTTTTTTTCTTTTTTGCTGAGAAGATGGGGTGTACTTGACATCTTCATTTAATCTATAAGTTTGTTGCAGTTGACTTTCGTGTGTGATTTTTTTTTTGGGGGGGGGGGGGGGGGGTTGATGTTGTTTGATTTAGTTTTTTGGGATTTTTTTTTTTTCGTTTGTATAGGATCATTATTTTATTTAAGATTTTATTTTATACCGGCTGTATCCTTTTAGATATACTCTGTCATTTCGATTTTTAGATATGTAAAACAAAATATTTTTCGCAAAATACAAGCAAAATCAATGTCACGAACATATATGACGTCATATATTCAGTATGACGTCATTCTACGGTCTTGAAAGTCGTTTACGTTACGAGGTGATACACATTTGAAAAACATTTTTGTCGGTATTATTTGATTTCGTGCATGTAAGCATAAATAATCAGTATCATCATTAACAACAAAACAAAATCTATTAAAGGATATCGATTTGACTCAAATTCTTCCTGTATAATAGAAGTTAAAGGTGTTTTTCTGTTTCCAAGAAGACCCGATCTCTTGGTAACAGTAATTGATTTCCTTCTGTTTTCGATGTGGCCACATGAAAACAACAGATTCATACTTCTACAACACTTACATAATACTTGTACGGATATACAGAAAAAATATGAACTTGTTGTTTTTATGTGGCCAAGTCTAATTTCGCCATCAAAAGCGAAAATTTATTGATTTTTTGTTCATTTCCGGTTTCATAGGTGATTTCAAAGGGGGATAACTCTAATGAAAAAAATGAAATCGAACATTTTTTAAGTTGAACCTATTGAAGACAAGCTTCCTTTAATCAATTTCAGTATCAATTTCAATATTTTTAAATTTTCGGAATTAACAATGATTTTGGGCCTAGGAAGTCCCTTACCGCCCCTTGCCCTTTACAGCATGGACAAGACATGCACGTTTTAAGTACTTAACGACTGTTTATAACAAACGTTATTATTTCCTTTTCTGAATACTTTTTCGACGCCGATATCAACTGCTTCTCAAGATTCGAAAAAAACCCCGATCAAATGAAATATTTTAAAAAGACATAAAATGTCATCTCAAAGCCTGATAGTATGGAAAGACCAATGTACATTCAACATCGTGCAACATTTATAGTAAACATGAAAGAAGTATCAATCAGTTATTTAGTCTCAAAGTCGAGAATGCAAGGCAAAACATAATATATTCTATGAAACATCCTACCAAATAGAACAACCCATGCCCAACCTCTGTCCACGGGTAGATTTGATATCTGGTTCTCTTCATTATGGTCGGAGGATGCCATTTTAACATTTCGTTACAATCACGACCGTTCCCATAACAGTTGTGTATACCGAATCTCCGAATAGTTCACAGTTGTTTCAAATATGCGCGAATTTAAAAATCAATTAACGCATAAAGAATATATAACACGGAAATGAAACTCCTTGAAGTCCAAGCTATGTCCATGATAAGAAATGAACAACATGTGGACATCTATAGCTCTCCAAGGTCAATGTAAATTGACATATGGTTAAACCTGATAAGTACTGCACGACCCCCGTTCCTTCACAACAATGCTATCTCTATGTGCGTGAATCCTTAGACGAAATAAACCAAATCTAAGAAAATGCAAAATGTGGAAAATGGTGCATTTACTTAAACAGTATTAAATGATCATATCCGTTTTTTGTACATTTTCAAAATAAATGCAAAACTTTTCAAAGTTCAAAGTTTAAAAAAAAAAATTTTAATTTCTTACGATTGAACGAATGAATCTGTAGCATATATTGCTTAAATACATTTGCTCTTCCGTCTGCTGCATCGTTCATCAAAAATCTTACATATACTGTATGTATAAAGAATTCTATAATTGTCAATAATGAGAATCACAGTCATATTAATGTACCAAATGAATGCTTTCTTTGAAGCGAAAAGTGATTTAGAAACTTCAATTTATGAAATATTCAGGAATTTTAACAATCGTTTTTGATAGGCACAGGCGTTACATTAGAGTTGTCTCAGTGAGTTGTCCTCCACACCATTAAGCTGCCTTTTTATACTTTTCAACCAATGAAATGACCCATAGAGATTGAGCACTATAACCAGATTGGCTTAATTCATGTTCACAAACATTTGTTGAGAAGAAATTATCATCACTTAATAAATCAGCTATGGACCTCTGATATCGGTCTAATCCTGTCTATACTAACAAAGTCAGTTATTGGTTGACCTTCAACGATGACCAACCATTAACTGATTCGATCGGTAGAGTCACGTATTGAAGGAACGGTTTACCATAGAAGGCAACGTGTCACTTCCAGAAAGGCAACTAAACAGGCGTTACATTATGTGTAACATTTTTTTTTTTTGCTAAACGTTTGTTAAGTTTTCGTGAGTTTGTTAATATACTATATTATTATAACATATCTATAAAACTGTTTTCCTCCTTGTATTTGTCGAATGAGTTAAAGAAGATCCTGACGATAATCTCAACATCACTCACAATAGAGCACCGAATTGAGCATCGACGGACACCTAGCAAGCTAAAGCTGGGACCAGGTGCCCGGGAGGAGTAAGCATCCCCTGTTGGCTAGCCACAACTGCCGTCGATGTTCATGCACGAAAATGAAAACAATATATGAAATACATCCACCGTCTGAAGTTATGTCTATATAGAAAGTGCTTAGTGACGAACATGCCGGGGAAAAATATTCGAAGTTCCATCTACTGATACTGGTATAGAATGTCGAGCACTTGTTGTTTTCTCTACTCGGTGGTTCAAAATGGAAAGAAAGCAAAAGATGCTGCAGATTTTCAATATTATTTTTATTATTTCATTCTAGTTTCCGCATACATTTAAATATCTGTTCTGATGCTATGAGGATCACGGCAATGAATGCCGACAATCCGAGTAGATGAAATGACGTGTAATAATCACCAGTAGTATCTCTGAAATAACCTGTAAAGAGAGAAAACACATCGTCCAAGGATATTTAGCTTTTCTTATTTGCGTTGTAGTCAATGTCGATCTGCAATACTTTGTGGGCATAGAGACTGTAATTATCTTGAAATTACCCAGATTTTTTTTTCTTATTTATTCAATTTTCTTAATTTTGTTTCTTTTTTTTGTTTCTTTGTTTCTTTTTTTTTTTTGAAAATGAGATTTTTTTTAGAAAAGCCCAAACCACACAAAACAATTTCTACATACCCAAGAGAGGACTGCTTCCTCCCAAGCCAATTTGCTGAGAGATGATGGAAATGGAAAATGCCAGCGGAAACTTTTCTAGACCTACTAGTCTTGATAATAGCCCCGGTCCAAGTGAAAAGTTTATCCCACAGAACAGACCGTAGCCAACGACAAACAGACAGAAGTTCCAATAGGAAGTGAGTAGCACTGCGCAGTTAGCAACAACGCCAACGACGAGTTGAGAAAGTAGAATGATGTAAATAGTCCTTACTTGTGGAAGGTCAGCAATGAGTCCGCAAACGATTCTTCCTATGAAATCGCACACTCCCATTATGAGCAAAACAATCACGACTTGGTCGTTTGTAAGACCAAAATCTTTGGCGAAAAGGGGCACAAAGGTGTAACTTAGACCGCCGGATATAGAGCCAAATCCGTTATAAAGAATGAAAAGAACGAATTCAGCGTTCTTAAACAAACTAAAAAGGGTGATCGATTTGTCCATATTTTCTTCCTTATCGGCAGGTACAATATCCTTCCAATCCGGGTCTCCAAATGATGACGTGGTCATCAGACTGTGGTTACTCATATATGATTTAATGCCATTAGATTCATTTCGATCAGTTTGATTGGCACGCTCTGAAAACGTCCTTTTTCTGTAACTAGCGATGGATAGTTCAGAATTAGATATAGTTGACATATTAACTAAGGATGTAAACCCCGAATGCTTCCTAGGTCCGTTAACATGTGTTATTTTACCATTCAAGTCGTTTTCTTTTAACGCTTTATCCTTTCCATTCAATTCCTTTTCTTTAAACGCGTTATCTGTACCATTCGAATTCTTTTCTTTAAACGCTTTATTCGTTCCATTTTTGTTTTTCATTTCTTCAAACTCACTTTCAATTAATAAAGATATACATTTATCTTCTTTCGCTTTAAGCTTTCTCTTATAAAAATTCAAAGGTCTCAAAAGACATATGAAAATAAATATATTCGAATAAATTCCTCCAATCAGAATCAGCGAGCCACGTAGACCGTAATTGTCCAATAGATGCCTCATTAATGGCGGGAATACCAGTCCCCCGATACATGATCCTGATGCGCAAACTCCGTTAGCAAGACCTCTTCTTTTGTCAAAATAATGACCTAACATTACAAAGACCGGTGAAAATACGAGAGATCCACCACATCCTGCAAATGATATATAAACATTTAAATCTAGACAAATACGAATTTAGCATTTTTCTCAGGCTTGTAGATACAGGGCCGGATCTAGAACCCCAATTGCCGTGGGACACATACAATTTCTAATGGGAATCACTTGCGAAGTCCGAAGGGCCGAGTGGCGGAGGGTATGGGAGGGGGATTCTCCCTCTCATTGGTGGTGGTTCGGGGGGGGGGGGGCTCCCTGGAGAAAATTATGAAAAAATGAAGCAATTCGGTGGCATCTGAAGCGTAATTTAACTGAATTTATAAGGAATACGTTGCGCATGATTCAGTCAGTGTCAGTACTTAACGATAATTAGTATTCAAAAAAATAATTCGACATTTTCTGATACTGTATTGTTTTTGCAAGGCATGGAGGAGTCAACATATTCAGGAGTTTCTAAGGAAAGGGCGGATCAAGAAAAGTTTTTATAGGGCAGGGCATTGGGGGATTCAAGTCGTAAATTCACGTAAAAGCTAGAATAAGAACAACAACTTTCCTTTAACCATCACTTTAGATCCACGAAGGTTAAGAAAATAAGTAAATGATATTTTTTTTCTTGACAAACAAGAAATCACGGGTGCCCCATGCCCTGCATCATCCAGATAGAAATGTATATATAATTATTTATTGGAGATTCGGTTCTAAAAATAAAGAAAAACATGCATTTTTGACTCTTTGAAAAATTATTGGAGGTAGCCGGTCCAAATCTGGCCAAAACAATATTAATTGTTCATTGTTAAAAAACTGATCATGACCTCAAATTCAAAACGATCTTAAAAAATTTTAAAAAATCAATTTTATAGAAGGTTATATCGAAGATTTTGTAAAGAAATATGTGTGTTATGACTTGCATAGGACTGTTATTCCCGATTCATCCCTCTGATGAAGAAAATCCTATATGAACGTAATTCAATGTAGGTTGTTTCCGAAACGTGTATATCCACGTACAGACGATGTTCATAGTTGCAATGCATCCTTCCCGACTTTGTGATCTATACCCGAGAAAAATTTGGAATTTTTTTTTAAATCGGCGGTTTCCATGATGTTTTGGGGCTATTTCTGACTAATTTCTAAGAGTTTATTTTAGGAAATAGTAGTTAAATGCTTCCAAAAGCATGTCATAAATGTCCCTTCGTTGGGCACTGCCCCCCCCCCCCCGGCTAAATCCGCCATTGAGATACCGATGAGAAATTGACTTTTATCAAATAGAATGCCATATGTGTGTTATATGTACGAAAGAAACACTTGCTCTTTGTTGCATACACGTAACATAACACAACTTACGACATTTATTCTAGATATATATGCAACACAATTGTCAGTTTCATTCTTGTTTTTGAAACCGCGTTTGCAGGTAAAGAGGTAACCTTAGAATTTAGGTACCGCGGGTTCAGTTTGCAGGTTAGAACAGCCGTTGCAGTATTTTTCTGCATTGTGACGTCACGAAGGTTTACATTCCGGAATGCAAAACGTTCCTTTCAATAGTTGCATCTAAGGGAATTACATTACCTGTTCATATAAAGGATCTTGTTAATTATTGTTTTTGATTTTGTGTTATTAAATTTGTTTTTAATCTTAGTTTAGTTCTGTGTGTTCTATAACATTTAATTTTCTCCTTTATTCTTATTTCCTCTTTTTAAATATGAAATCTTTCTCCTTTCTCTTAATGAAATTCTTACCTACAACAATTCCTATCGAGAAAATCAGGAAAGAAAGGCTCTCTGCAAAACTACTGATAATGAATCCAACAGTGCAAAGTAAGCATCCCACGAAACCGATCTGACGGGCGGAGAAACGGCGTAGACCATAACTCAGTACAAATATGGCTGTGAAACAGAGGAAAAAAGATTATCTCTCTTCAAGATGAATATCTTTAAATTATGTAATATCTTCAAGGTATAATGTCACAAATTTGTCCTTGTTTTGTGAAAATACTGTTTATACAACGAATGGGGACTATGGTCGTATCCGCTTGTAATTACTATTATCGACTGTTGCATGCAATCAGTAGACGCTGACTCTCCATGGACACCTCGTCTCACTTCGGGATGTTGTTAATTCTGACGTTCACAACCGTTCCTATGAAACTCTGAGTAACTGATAGGTACTTCTTTAATATTTATTTTCTACGAAGCTGGTTAGGTTACATGCAATTTATGTTCATAAAGTGTTCAATGCTATAAATTGCTATGCCAGAGCAAGAACCAACTATACAGATTTTATTCTGAGAGCTAGGCGTCTTTCAGATAAGCTTCTCAGTCAGGGATACGTTTGCGACCGCCTAACATCGTCACTGAGGAAGTTCTACGGTCGATATAGGGAACTCGTCATAAACTATGATGTCCCATTCTCCAGAATGGTGGATGATACTCTGTCTTAGACCATTTGTACCCAAGCAAAGATTATGCTTTATATCTTCCAAAATGGAAGTAACCGGATGTGACAATTCTACCGAATTGAAGCGACGGGTGTTGCATGCAAGCAGGAGATGCTGACTCTTCCTGGGCACCTGGTCTCACTCCCATATCGGGAGTTTGCTTCTTTTCATGTTGTGGAGGCTTTTGTTTGTTTGCTTTGGTTCCTGATTTATCCTGATTTTGTATGCCTTCGGTTTATGATTTTCTGAATTATCGTTTTTGTGCTATATATAGGGATATGGTCAATATCTATATTTGTCATTGCTACATTTACGATGGATAAATATTTGACGAAAAATATATGCAATATCTATATAAAACACACATTATCAACTTCCTCTATTGTTATCAATAATAACAATATAGGAAGTCCACGAGCGCCATTATGTTTTGAAGACGACACAAGCCTATATTAATATTCTATGATCATGGCAGACATACTTACATAGGATTCCGTAGGTAGCATTTATCAGAGTGTAGATGACAACGGTTTTGGTAACTCCTTCCTTAAACAGCTCTAGGAATTCAATCAAGAAGAGTCCAAAACACTTGATTATGCCTACGTGCAGAATACACATGCCCGTACATGCTAGAAAAATAAAGAAATTTGTTTCAATTTGCTCTTATGAAGAAAGTGCAAGTCTCAAACAATATATTACTGAATCTTTTTTAAAATGTCCAAACTTGCGGTTTCCAGTTGTCTTGTTCACACTGTAACTATTTCATGTAAAGATATAAAAGACATCTCAACCGAAGAAACAGTTTATAAATTGAGAAAACGACCCTAGATATAGAATGTTAATTTAAGGTATTCGATGTATAATACAAATTACCGTTTAGAATCAAAAATTTTGATGCTCAAGTAAAAGCATAAATGAATTATTCTTTGCTTCAAGACATATTTATCTATTGTCATTCAATTCGGCTTAAAAGATTCATGACCCAAACTCCGTTCAACATCGGCTGACTTCGGCCGACATCGGAAATATAAATATTTCTTAGTCAAAACAAACCGGAAGTAGTTAATTATACATCTAATACCTTAAGTACAATGTTAGATACGAAATTATGTTTTGTAGAATACACAGCGACCTTGCAGACAGGCATCCGAGAGATACAGAAATCTTATTATAAAACAGTTAATATTTCAAAGTTTACACCTTGATAAAAAGGTAATAAATGTTAGACGTGTTCGAATTCAATAGCATCATTTAAGATTTACGAGAATTGAAACTATATAACGTTTATAGCCCCATAAATTAAGATCATTTTAGCTGCTGTCTTGATATAAACATTTTTTTAATCAGAATATATAGCATATTTTTAAATTGCATAATTTCGATCGTAAGAACATATGTTAAATTCAAATAACTAAATGAGAACATAAGTGTCTTAATTTGTGTTTTGTTACGGGTATACACAGCAAGTGCATTTATCGTACATGTAATGCGCATTCCTTTCAATAGTTTCATTTACGGGAATTACATTGGTTCTGCATAGTCCTGTAGCATAATACCGAACTATCCTACTACGTCTTTCGGTACATTTATGAACATAATATTTTTTCATTCTTTGGCCATATAACATTGTTTAGATTGAGGATCACTGACGAGAGTTAAGTACCCGAAACTTGCATATCTGGTCCATGCTGCAAATTTATCAATATTTTTAATGATCCTATTGAATTAGAAGACGTTTAACATTTGTATTACTGCTGGTGGACCAGGAGTCCAAGAAGGCACGTGTAACAAAGTTCGATCAACTTCGATTGATCGTTTCTTCAAACGCATACGAAAATTTCTTTTATCAATTTTTTTTAATTTCTAAAACGTGGGTCCTGTAGCATTATATCCAACCCATTCTGCTATGTCTTTCGGTACATTTTTTTCACAATCTTTGGCCATATAACATTGTTTAAATTGAGGACCACTGACGAGGGTAAATAAGTACCCGAAACATGCATGTCTGGTCCATGCTGCAAATATATCTGTTCTTTAATGATGCTATTGAATTTGAAGACGTTTTACTTATATATGATAATTTAGAATACAGAAGCAGACGTTTCACGTCTACAAAAGGTGTCCTAGACGAATCCGTTGCATCGAACATAAACTGCCGATAGAATTATTTTATACAAAGATACTAGAATCATGCTTCTATATAGAAAGATGCGATTTCAATTGACAAGGTATACGGCGGGGTACAATATTCAATCATATCAAAACCAGATCATACTCGCTTTATTGCGGACTTGTAAAGACCTATGGAAACTAGGAGCAAGACAAGGAGGCAACTTCAGCTTGATCAATTTCAAGGTTAAATAAGAACGATCAGTAAAAATAAGTTAAAGAAGATCCTGACGACAATCTCAACAACACACAATAGAGCACCAAACTGAGCATCGACGGACCCCTAGCAAGCTAGTGGTGGGATCAGGTGCCCGTGAGGAGTAAGCATCCCCAGTTGGCTAGCCGCACCCGCCGTCGATGTTCATGCACGAAAATAAAAACAATATATAAATGACATGCACTGCACTGCCTGAGCTTATGTCTATATAGAAAGTCGTACATAATACCATTTTTCCAAACATACCACAATCAAATGAAAAAAAGAGAAAATTAATGTTTATAATTATTTGATATATATATCGAAGACTATTACACGATTATCTCATTGATTTCTTTTTATGTAATAAATGTACCTGTATCAATAGAAACAAAAGGACAGGAAGTAGATCGAAGGAACATGATTCAAGTACCTACCGCCTAAAATCACCCACGCCCAACCTGTATCCACGGGCAGTCCTGGCTTTTCCATGTTTTTGGATTCAATCATGTACTTTTTCACGTACCTTCTAAGTTGAATTTCTGATTAAATTGTAATCTAATACGCACTACAAGGTCATCATGCTGCCTCCATGTTAAAATCAAGATAAGATTTGAAGAGGTTAAGTAAATCTCGACCATACCTGTGTTGATTGCGTAAGATTACATTTTGATCGGATAAAATATTGATAATTATTCTAATTACATATATTGGTTTATCTCTTTTCCTTTAATATTTATTTCTGGTCATACACAAATTCTGATATTGGCTACAAAGATCGGTACAATGTAATTAATCAATGATACTGTTACTTCAGATTATCACAAAAATCCCAGTTTGTAATACACAAGTCTACAAATTATAGACAATCAGCACCCGGGATAGATGTGATTATAATTACCTGATAATTGATACATCGGAATTCGAATTTTTCGGGATCACCATGCCATTGTATGACGTCGATATCATGCTAGATTATCACTGGGTACTTTCATGCACATATAATAAGCTATAGATCTATCTCGGATCTTACAATATGCTACTTTGAGAATGTCAAGATCTGGGAACAAACTGAAATCGGAAACATTATTTTGCTGCGGCACAATTTGTCACAGGCTCTGCTTATACTTTTTCAGGCAAGATAGGCAGACACAATTAATGAGTCTGAATAACAATTTAATTTTTGTATTTGACGAGTAGAAATTAATTTCTGTTAGTTTTAGATCCGAGTTATTATCCATATTTGTCATTTCAACAAAAGCTACATATGAGTCCCCGAGGGCACATGTATCCAAGTTCGATCAATTTCGGTTGGTCGTTTCTTCAAACGCATTCGAAAATTTCTGTTAACAAAATTTTCTCAAATTTCTGAAACGTGGGTCCTGTAGCATCATATCCAATCAATCTTGCTACGTCTTTCGGTATATTTTGGACATAATTTCTACATGTTTTAGCCATTTTCAATTTTTAGATTGAGGATCACTGACGAGGGTTAAATACCAGAAACGTGCATGTCTGGTCCATGCAGTAAATTTATCTGCCTTTAAATGTTGCTAATGAATTTGAAGACGTTAACATTTACGATTTTCTGTCAATTTTATTTATGATATGATAAAATAAGTAATCTAATGAAAAAGTCAAATTTGAAGAGAAATGAAAAAGATCCTTGACATAAGTCAATGTAGTCTTCGATAAAGAGAAACAGATCCGATTCTTTTCCAGTCCTTTCCTTTCTTTATATACTCGATTAATTTCAACATTCATCAAGAAGGATCGTCTTTTGAAGACTGAACGTGAGCAGTTCTTTTATCGCGATTTTCTCCAAAGAAAGACAATAGTTCAATCCAAAGGAAGGCAGCTGCAATCAGACTTGCAGATCCAAACATGACGTAACAAGATATATAGGTACCGGTAACATCTTTCAACCAACCTATAACAAACACAAAAACTAAGGTAGTTTTATATGATCGGATTATAAAATGCATATTTATCACTATCAAAATTCATACAGAAAAGAAAATAATACAATTGATTACAGATTACACAAATTGAATTTGCTTACTTGAAAAGACCAGAAATTTCAACAATAAACGTTTTATTACCCTGAGCAAACAATGATCTGAATATAGTTTACAAATTGCTTCTCGAATGACTTTTAAAAAAGGCAACATATTCGATGATTTCTTCTTAAATACAGAGATGTGCCTTTCATTTTAGAGGTAATATTGAGGGAAGATCAGAATAGTATTTACCTATGAACGGTGATGCTCCCCCTCCTATAATTCCATAACCTATATAAAGGACCATCAAGCCGCTTCTGAGCAAATCTAGTCCAAGTATTTCAAGAAGACGTGGAGCATATAACGCAGGCATTACACCGCCTAGAAGACCATAAAGTGCTACAAAGGCAGCGAAGGTCCAGAAATTATTGCACCAGTATGCAAAGAACTGAGCTAGGCCGTTCATTGTCAACCCTAGAGCAATGAGATACTGTGTCTTCATGAACTGGAGATCACAAAGCCATCCAGCCATCATTCGACTTAGTATGTCTGAACAACCATATATGGAAACAAAGATGGCTGCGTCACTTTTACTCAGGCCTTTCTCCTTCGCATATGGCGGTGCGTAGAATATTGGATTCGATACAGCCAATGATCCTATAATGTATGCAAATAACATTCTAACAAAAGTTTCATTCTTCAGAATTCTGTAATCAAACATGCTGATTATCTTCGTTTTAATGTCACCTGCGCATCTTTCTTTATCTTCCGATTCGGTTGCTTTTGTTTCGTTTGATGATTTGATATTTTGTAAGTCTGCCAGCGAAATAGAGAATAGATTATCGAAACTTACGTACGTTTTTAGCTTTTTGGTTGGTGAACTCTCACTCATACTTCTTTTTCTGAACAGTGCAGGTGAATCTTGGAAAGAATCTCTGAACAACGTCTCGTGACTTTTGGAAGTCTCATCAACCGTAGATTTTCCTACGTTGAGTAGAGCACTGGTGTCTCTCTGAAGTTCATGGCTTATGTCTACTGTCACTTCTTTTCTCTGATAGAAAGAAATTGGTCTCATTACAGCCCCAGCCGCAGCAATGTGAGTTATTATACCACAGAGTATGAGCAGTGTGCCATTAAGTCCATATTCGTCAAGAATGGCTCGTATGACCGGACCTAGAGCTAATGTTCCTAAGCTCCCTGCAGCCTGTACAAAACCATTTGCTAATCCTCGTCTTCTGTCAAAATACGTTCCAAGGATGACCAAAGTTGACGAAAATACAGTTGAGGCGCCCAATCCTGATTATGAAAAGGACTAAATTGATGTTTTGTAAAATAAATATTTTAGTCTGAATAATTTAATTTCAATTTGTGTTGTAAAGTATCAGTAAAAATTGCAAAAAATACATTGACTTCTAATAAATCATTGACAATTATGTTTTACATGAAGTGAATTATTTTCTTTGGCCAGATGTATGCACTTATGTGCAGCTGCAAGTATATATATATAATAAAGTCATATTAATTGACATTTGGTTTTTATAACACAAAATGCAATTTTTCAAAACATTTAATGAAAGATTTGAGAAGTTAAACTGTTAATCAAACAACAACCTGTTTCTTGATGCAGATTTACTGATTTATGATAATCTTACCAATGAAACATCCGTATGTTAGATATAGGACAAATATTCTCTCAGCAAATAAACTGAGGCCGGGCCCCAAAGCCAAAATCAACCCTCCAGCAATGACACATTGTCTACAAGACAGTTTCTCCATAGCCACAGCTAGGGTAAGGATAGCTGTTACATGTAAAATAAAGAGTACACACATAAGCAGGTAGTGCTAATACATAGAAGGATCTCGATGGTAACAATTTTGAAAATCTTTAATGATACACATCTTCTTGTGTGTTTGGAGGAAATTTGAAATGCCTTAGAGGTATCAATATTTTCATTTTTGATTTGGGAATTTGGAATTTCTACCGAATGAGAGAGCACGAGCTTTTCCTTTAGATAATGGTCAAACTATAGTAACAACAAATTAAACGTATTTAATTTCAGTTGGTAGCAAAATACTACTCTCTATGAAATCTGTAAAAGATATATATTCAACATGGTGTTTCTTAAAGTGAACCAAATATAAGCTTTATAATCTTTCCATCTGCTTCAGATAATTTATATGCAGATAGGATGTTAAACGTCTTTAAATTCAATAGCATCATTTAAAACCTGATAAATTTACAGCACGTTTCGGGTACTAAACCCTCGTCAGTGATCCTTAGTCTAAACAATGTAATATGGTCAAAAAGTATGAAAAATATTATGTCCAAAAATGTACCAAAAGACGTAGCAGAATGGGTGGGATATGATGCTACAGGACCCACGTTTCCGAAATTTCAAGAAGTTTTGTAACAGAAAATTTCAAATGCGTTAAAAAGACAGACGATCAACCAAAGTTGATCGAACTTGGCTACATGTGCCCTCGGGGACTCTTGGTCCACCAGCAGTGACACTCACCAAGTAGTTCAAATGTTAAACGTCTTTAAATTCAATAGCATCATTTAAAACCTGATAAATTTACAGCATGGACCAGACATGCACGTTTCGGGTACTAAACCCTCGTCAGTGATCCTTAGTCTAAACAATGTAATATGGTCAAAAAGTATGAAAAATATTATGTCCAAAAATGTACCAAAAGACGTAGCAGAATGGGTGGGATATGATGCTACAGGACCCACGTTTCCGAAATTTCAAGAAGTTTTGTAACAGAAAATTTCAAATGCGTTAAAAAGACAGACGATCAACCAAAGTTGATCGAACTTGGCTACATGTGCCCTCGGGGACTCTTGGTCCACCAGCAGTGACACTCACCAAGTAGTTCAAATGTTAAACGTCTTTAAATTCAATAGCATCATTTAAAACCTGATAAATTTACAGCATGGACCAGACATGCACGTTTCGGGTACTAAACCCTCGTCAGTGATCCTTAGTCTAAACAATGTAATATGGTCAAAAAGTATGAAAAATATTATATCCAAACATGTACCAAAAGACGTAGCAGAATGGGTGGGATATGATGCTACAGGACCCACGTTTCCGAAATTTCAAGAAGTTTTGTAACAGAAAATTTCAAATGCGTTAAAAAGACAGACGATCAACCAAAGTTGATCGAACTTGGCTACATGTGCCCTCGGGGACTCTTGGTCCACCAGCAGTGACACTCACCAAGTAGTTCAAATGTTAAACGTCTTTAAATTCAATAGCATCATTTAAAACCTGATAAATTTACTGAGACGCTCACTCCTCCTGGGTACAAATGTAACTGAACGTACTCCAAACTTCTGCTCACGTCGTATACTTTTTTCTTTATGTATTTTTTTTTTTTATTTTCTCCGGTTTCGTATACTTTTTAGTTGATAATTTTACGAAAAGCATTTCTGCTTTTAGCGTCATTCTGTTCATTAAAAGAATCTATACTTATTTCATAGATAACCTTTTTTGTTTGTTTGTACCTTTCTCTCTATCAGAATTGTATTTTCTCACTTTTCAGGTTTGTGAAAATTGTTTTGTTGCTCTTAGTTTTGTTACAAAGTTTTGGATTTGTCATCTCCTATATTTCAATGTAGTCTTTTTGGAGTATACTGGGTCGTCTGTTTGGATCTGACTCTTTGTTCCCTGTTGTTGGTTGAAATTGCAGGTATTTGACGTAAAAGCATCGTAACGTCATGACATTTCTTTAAAAACGTCGTATGTGTCTCTCTTTTTCCCTGAATGTCATGCTTTCAGAATTGTTTGTGTATTCCGCTGTAGCATGTAGGGATATTCTTGTGGAGATCTTTTACAAATTCCTAATGTATTAGAAGTCAATAATTACTCACATCCTATGCTGAATGAGACATTATATGCTGTCTGAATGGCAGACGTTTCTGCATCGGTGGCATGGAAATTAACGATGAATTCGACATAGAGGATTCCGAAAGATTTCTGAACTCCCTCTACCAACGTAACGGCTATGATGCCAGCTACAAAGAGAATCATATGTAATGCTTTTTTAAAGATAAATCTCTTTTACTTTACATTGTACATCTACATTTTCTTTCGTTGACTTAAGAAATGAATCTTATATTTTTTGTCTGTTGATGCAGGTATCCGAAAAATGGACGGAAAACTGAATCAATGCGCGAAGTTTTCCGCCCAATTATTCGGGTGATACCTGCATCAACGAAAAAAGTTAGATCATTTCTTAACATTTAATAGCACCTACTGATGTAAGATGGACTGTTTTCTTGAATCTTATAACGATAAATCCCCGCACTATCTTGCGTAAGTTCGGGAGATTGCGCAGTGATACAACTGCCTCTTAAGTCGAAAACAAGTTGTGGCAGCCGCCATGATTCTAACAGCAAACAATCGTCTCTTTCACAATCCAGTTTGAGGAAATTCTACATGCACAGGAATTGTTCATCGCCTGCTTATGACGTGTTCATATCTCAGTTCATACGCTATGCCAGAGAAAGTACCAAATATACAGGTTTTGTTATGAGAGCTAGGCGTCTTTCAGATA
Organism: Pinctada fucata; assembly: GCA_028142955.1. Lineage (NCBI taxonomy): Eukaryota > Metazoa > Mollusca > Bivalvia > Pterioida > Pteriidae > Pinctada > Pinctada fucata. The sequence goes on from AP027105.1 coordinate 14,825,937, forward strand.
AGCTTCTCAGTCAAGTACATGTATCCGTTTGCGACCGACTAACTTCGTCACTGAGGAAGTTCTACGGACGATATGGGGAACTCATCATACACTATGATATTCCACTCTCTAGAAAGGTGGATGATATTATGTCTTAGACCATTTTAATCATCTAACTACCAAATATACTTGTATATTCGGAAATGGAAGTAACCGGATGTGACAATTCTACCGAATTGAAGCGACGAATGATGCATGTATTTTACATATTGTTTTTATTTTTGTGCATGAACATCGACGGTGGGTGCGGCGAGCCAACAGGGGATGCTTACTCCTCCCGGGCACCTGGTCCCACCTATAGCTTGCTAGGGGTCCGTCGTTGCTCAATTTTGTGCTCTATTGTGAATGCTGTTGAGATTATCGTCAGGATCTTCTTTAACTCATTTGTGTCACACTAATGCCCTTTGCCGTGTAGAGATCGTTAAAACGTTATTCGCGAGGGGTTTGACTGAGTGTTTTGAATATTTTCCCTGACATGGTCGACATAGCACTTTCTATATAGAAATAACCACAGACAGTACAATGCATGTATTTTATATATTGTTTTTATTTTCGTGCATGAACATCGACGGCGGTTGCGGCGAGCCAACAAGGGATGCTTACTCCTCCCGGGCACCTGGTCCCACCTATAGCTTGCTAGGGGTCCGTCGTTGCTCAATTTTGTGCTCTATTGTGAGTGCTGTTGAGATTATCGTCAGGATCTTCTTTAACTCATTTGTGTCACACTAATGCCCTTTGCCGTGTGGAGCTCGTAAAAACGTTATTCGAGAGGGGTTTGACTAAGTGTTTTGAATATTTTCCCTGACATGGTCGACATAGCACTTTCTATATAGAAATAACCACAGACAGTACAATGCATGCATTTTATATATTGTTTTTATTTTCGTGCATGAACATCGACGGCGGGTGCGGCTAGCCAACAGGGGATGCTTACTCCTCCCGGGCACCTTGTCCCACCTAAAGCATGCTAGGGGTTCGTCGATGCTCAATTTTGTGCTCTCTTGTGAGTGCTGTTGAGATTATTGTCAGGTTCTTCTTTTATTAATTTCCATGCAAGCAGGAGATGCTGACTCTTCCTGGACACCTCGTGTCACTCCCATATTGGGAGTTCGCATCATTTTATATGGTGGAGGTTTTTGTTTGTTTGCTTTGGTTCCTGTTTGATCCTGATTTTGTATGCCTTCGGTTTCTAATTTTCGTAATTATCGATTTTGCTCTGTGTATTAGGATATGGTTATTATCCATATTTGTCATTAGTAAGTAGGAAGGAAGTGGTACCCTTGAAATTTTAAGCAAACATCAACATATTGTATTTTGAATTGATTCGACGGGTGTTGGATGCAAGCAGGAATTGCTGACTCTTCCTGGGTACCTGGTCTCACTCCTTATTGGGAATTCGCTTCTATTCACGTGGTTGAGGTTTGTGTTCGTTTGCTTTGGTTACTGTTTTATCCTGATTTTGCATGCCTTCGGTTTGTTAGTTCCTGAATCATCGATATTTTTTTTTACTGTACATGTATATTGTGATATGGTCATTGTCCATATTTGTCATTTCAGCAACGAATGGTGTGTGTGTCTGTGTTTTCGCATGTGTTTGGGTGATTCATGGTTTTTGGGGATGTGCTGCAGTCTAGTCTTGTTGGATATCCTCACCTTTCTTTCAATTAATAAAAAATTACATATAAACAGTGTATAAGAAAAAAAAAAGAAATTAATAGCAAGTCGTTAATTCCGTTTACCTAGGAGTACAGCCCATGCCCATCCCTTGTCAATCGGGAGACGGCCAGTTCGCTTTTTCTCCATTGATGAAATTTCACCTCAACGTTTCCTGCTCAAAGATGATTGAATTTTAAGACTGTAAATATTTTTTCAAATCAAAAGCGTTTGAAATAAGGCTTAATCAAACATTTTTTCTGATATTTATTTCATCATTATATTACATATTACTTTTTTCTCGTGAGAAAGTTGTTTTATAATTTTTTTCTTATGAATTTGTAAGCCTTTTGATTGTGAATTTGGGTTTTGTGTCTGACTTTCATTCTCAGTGAAAGGAGAATACATATCTTTGGGCATATATTCATCTTAACGTTTTTGACTTTTAGAAATTATTTGCCACTAGCCTTTATCCACGTGTCATTATTCGAAATTATTGCTTTTCTTTAAATTGATCAAATATCATGATTAGATTACAGGAGTGAACGAATAATGATACCGATTAGAAAGTCTCCTATTCAATGGGGAGAGGAGTGAAGAGCATGCAAAATACAACAACTATAAAACTACCTGCCGGCGATCTTATGCATGTGTAATTATCAATCGTCCATGCATGACTATCTAACGTCCAGGAAGGATAGGTTCATGGTAAGGACACTGTAGCCAAGACACCTAAACATTAGACACCAGCGTCACTCGTAAATATGACACAAACGACGGCTGCTTGTGATATTTAAACATGTTAAACAAGTGTGAATCGGGGGGAGGGATGTCAGAAATACCCTCAACTTTCATTTGATTAAAATGTTGATTATTCAGTTTTAATGACAAAAAAAAAATCTGAACCCTAAGCTATACCCCTGGGGAAAAAGGTTTAAATTTGCCTATGTCAAAATACGGGTTAAATGTAAGAGTAACATTTAATTATTCTTGTTGTGTTCACACGTCTCATTTGTGTCATTACGATACGAAATATTTCAAAAAATATTTATAAATCTGCCAGCAACAGTTATTTGAATAAATAAGGAATAAACACTTACCTTAAAGTGGTACATAAGTTTACAATTAGATGTCCCAATTCATAATGTTCAAACGGTTATAACTTCAGATAAGTGGTTCATACTGTAACAGCTTCTGAAGGACACAGACCAAGCTTGCATCGAATGTCATATGTACTTTTCGAATTTCAAGGTTCAGCGATGACAGCAAAAAGAACTTTTTATTTGCACACTTCATTCGTTTTTTTTAACGAGAATATATAACATTCAACGTTACTTCTATTAAATATCACATGCGACATAAGCGTGCATTTCTAAGGGTGCAGCCGTTCCTTATTAGTGTGTAAACAAACAGTAGCATATAGAATGTACATAATGTATCCCACCGCAGTAATTGAGTCTGAGTATGCTTCGTTGAGTGGAATTTCATAATACGTACATGTGTGAAAATACATACATACTGCATTTCATATTTTTCCACAATGAAGTAAATAACATGACATATTTAAGTTCTGATAAAAATAATATAGAATAGTTCTCCTTAATTTGAGAAGATACATGCGTCCTTCGTTAGATATATGTTAAAATTGTAGGTATGTTTGTTTGTATGTGTGTACGTCAGTTTGTCTGTTGAAGTGTGTTTAATCGTATATCCAATATTGAGTCTTTGAGAAAAACAGAGTTATTTCCCATTTGAGACGGTGTCTGACGAAAAAAAAAAAAACATTATGACGTCATGAGAATGGTATGGTAACGTCGATTTCGTATCGTCATTTCCCATAGTTTAGGAACCGTTTCCATAGAATTTTATGACGTCACATTCACTCTACGTCAGATATTGTCACAAAGGGGAAAAATACCGAATACTGTTCACTAGGTTCACATCGCCTGACTTGAAAAAAAAATCTACTTCGCCAAATTTGATAATGACAAATATGGACAATGACCATATCGCAATACACAGTACAAAATCGATAATTCCGAAAATCATAAACCAAAGGCATACAAAATCAGGATAAAACAGGAACCAAAGCAAACAAGGAAAAATCTCCACCATATGAAATGATGCGAACTCCCAATATGGGAGTGAGAATAGGTGCCCAGGAAGAGTAAGCATCTCCAGCTTGCATGCAACACCTGTCGCTTCAATTCGGTAGAATTGTCGCGTCCGGCTACTTCCATTTAGGAAGATACAAGTATATTCTTTGATTTGATGGTTCAAAGGGTCTTAGGCAGAATATCATTCACCATTCCGGAGAGTTGGACATCATAGTGTATGGCGAGTTTCCCATATAGACCGTAGAACTTCCTCGGTTAATCAAAACCTAGAGGGTGTCTCCCTGAAGGCATAACTCCGTCTTAAGCTGGGTTATTCCTTCGTATATCATAATTAGAATTTTGCTCTTCATATATCTATTACTTTGTTTTCGTTTATTTCATCATGGAGCCTCACTGATGAGACATGCGCATATGGTGCACTGAAAATATATCACAACAGAACAGACAATCTCAAAATCTATAAATTGTCATCTCCGTACATGTTAGTCCATGAGATTAATAAAATCTATCATCCCTTTGTACAGTGACAGGGAAATCTCACCCGAGTATCAAAGATTTACAGTCCACGACGAGGCTTGCCGAGTATCAGAGATTTGCAACGTCCACAACTCGGCAAGCCTCGTCGTAGACGTTACAAAGCTTTCATACGAGGCTGGGATTTCCCTGTCCGTGTACAAAGGGGTGATATATTAATTTTCTCTCACCCATATATCTTCACATAATTCATGAATAAACATTGTTTTTTTTGCGTTAAATGTTTCTATGTGACGTCAAACAGTGCTAAATCTACATAAGTGACTATGACGTCAGAGTAGGGGAATGTCTCAGAACTGGTAAATCTGTAGATATCTCTGTCCGGGTTTGAAAAATGAAAATGTGTATTTCATAATTGAAGAATACCATCCGCGAATTTAAGGGAGATTGACGGTCTTTCAATTTTTATATGTACTAAGTATTCATTAAATATTTGCTAAAGGTTTAAAAAAAAGGAAGAATTGCCAGTGAGGTATTCTGGTATTTGATAATTGGTCCGATCAAACAGCTCGCTTCATTATAGTCGTTGCATCTCTACACTTTGCAATTTTCTCTATAATATTTTTAGGTGAATGCATCATAAAACTATGCTCTAAATTGAGTCTTTTTTTATATCTGGTTGCTGAACTTCCTATTCCATGTACATTCTCACTCTAAATCACAATACTTGTATAATCATTTCAATTAGAGTGTATGATAAAAAAAAAAAAAAAAACAAATGTGACCGCACAATATTTCAGAGTCTTATCCAAGGAATATACTTTTATTTCATTTTAGTCAATGTTTGGTGGAGTTCGGACTATGACCAAAATTTCCCCACATACACTAGTACAATGCACCTCTATGTATCTTGATGATAGTTTGGATATTGATGACCCACATTAAGAGACATAATTAAGATCAAATTTACGCACAAGACTTTATCATTTGTAGAGCTGCAACGAGTCGGGAACTTCTCGATTCGGTTCGATTTAGATTTTTATGTCTCGATTCGGTTTTTTTTTCGGTTCGAGTTTTTTTGCAATATAATTTTCCATAGATATTTAATTTTTTTCCTTTTATAATTTATTTGAAATATTTAATTGAAAATCTCATCTCAATCTAAAAAAACAACATAGAATACTCAGTTCATGTGAAAGCTCTGTATGATATATATGTTCATGTATCATGTGCATAGGTAAAATACTTTAAAAGAGGCAATTTTCAATTTGTGGTAGCACTTGCGCACTCGTTGAAATGCGGTAAAGTCGCCCGGTTCGAATTTCCTCTGACCCTGTATTTTCTTACGAATTGCAAGGTAAATGCACTTGAAATGTTTACATCTTATTCTAAATCACCACATAAAATCATTCTTATCCTGCGATAAGTGAATACTTTAAAGTTGAAATTAGAACGTTTTCTGCATAATTAGGCTATTCGACTCGAATCGTTTCTGACCACTACGACTCGCGATTCGAGTCGGAGCTAAGAATCGCGATTCTCGGTGCACCGCGGTGAATCGTTGCAGCTCTAATTATTTGTCTTGGTCATACCAATTTATGACCTCGATATTAAGATCATTTACGCACAAATTCACACCAAGGTAAATGCTATTGGAGTTGATTTTGGCATTAACATCTAAAATGTTCAAATTCAGAGTAATTATGGTTTGAATTTCTTTGCCTTTATCAACAAAATAACATGGATCAAATCAGTAGGGGAAGTGAAAAAAGACAAACTTGAATCCACACAATCATTAGTAAAGAAGAACTTGAGACAATTCATAACTAATAACAATAATCATTTCGACCCTACAATGCCACCCATGCGACAAGGAAAGGAAAATAAACAACCGGAGACGGTAGAAACATGAAGGACTATTGTTATACCTTAATAGCGTCATTTAAGAACAGACAAATTTACAGCAAGGACCAAACATGCACATTTCGGGTATTTAACCCTATTCAGTTATCCTCAATCCATGTATATTGATAATCTTCACAAAGTCCAAATGTAAAACCGAAATTCATTATAGGTGGCGCCACTCATATAAATCAACGCGGCGTTGTACATTCTAATTTTAGTTCAAATAAACAATGAACAACTGTCGTTCTATGGCACAAATTTGGATAACTTCCCTAAAAAGTCTTTCAGTGTTGACTGTATTCCGTTGAAGAAATACAACTTGCAACCAATGGGTTAAAGAAGATCCTGACGAAAATCTCAACAGCACTCACAATAGTGCACAAAATTAATCATTGACGGACCCCTAGCAAGCTAGAGGTGGGACCAGGTGTAAGCATCCCCTGTTGGCTAGCCGCGCCCGCCGTCGATGTTTAAGCAAGAAAATGGAAAAAATATATTAAATTCATGCACTGTCTGACGTTATGTCTATATAGAAAGTGCCATGGCGCCAATGTCTGGGAAATATATTCAAAACACTTACTGTCAAACCCCTCGCGGGGAACTTTTTTACGAGCTCCACACGGCAAAGGGCATAAGTGTGACACAAATGAGTTAAAAAAGATCCTGACGAAAATCTCAACAGCACTCACAATAGAGCACAAAATTAAGCATTGACGGACCCCTAGCAAGCTAGAGGTGGGACCAGGTGCCCGGGAGGAGTAAGCATCCCCTATTGGCTAGCCGCACCGCCATCGATGTTTAAGCAAGAAAATGAAAATGATATATAAAATTCATGCACTGTCTGACGTTATGTCTATATAGAAAGTGCCATGGCAACAATGTCAGGGAAATATATTCAAAACACAAAACACAAGTTCGACCAACTTCAGTTGATCGTTTCTTTAACGCATTCGAAAAATTCTGTTATCAAAATTTCTTGAAATTTTTAAAACATGGGTCTTGTTGCATTATATCTCACTCATCCTGCTACGTCTTTCCGTACATTAAGTGCATAATTAATTTCACACTCTTTAACCATATTACATTGTTAAGATTGAGGATCACAGACGAGGGTTAGCGGGTTAGCGTAGCGCGCTCGCTTCTCACCTCTAGGGTCCCGGGTTCGAATCCCAGATTCGGCGAAGGGTCTTATGTGGGAGGGCAGGTGGTCCCCCACCCAGGCCTCAGTAGGAGGTTTTTCTCCGGGTACTCCGGTTTCCTCCTGCTCCTTGGACCCCCTCACGCCAACATCTGAGCCAACGTGAGACATTAATATAAGTTGTGTAACTTGTTTGTCAAACGTTGTAAAATAAATAAAGTTAATTTTTAAAAAATAATAGACGAGGGTTAAGTAAACGAAATGTGCATGTCAGGTCCATGAACCAAATGTATCTGTTCTTGAATTATGCTATTAAATTTGAACACGTTAGCCATTATCATCTCCTATCTGAAAATTATTATATCTATGAGAAAGAAGGGATATCCAACAACACTTGGACAGCAAAACTCCAAAACACCCAATGCAAAAACACATAGCAGAGACCCACAAAAAGAGACGCAAACGGGACAAGGAACACCAACTCACACCATAGAAACATGAAACACAAAATTCTACACATAAACCAACGAGACCAATGGGCAACTGGTGCCGACTTAGGACGACCATCTGTCACGTAAGTAGGAGACGGTGCCGTTATCCGGATTACGTGCGAACAACCCATCCATTTTTCCGATTACCCAGGGGTCTCGAAGAACGTACAATTATGGTGTAAAACAACTTCCTCATTGTAAGATGACCACACACAAGCAAGACCACAAAACGCAGGGGCCCGAGCATTACAGATGGATATAAAAATAAGAAGACATACGAAATACAGTCCGTGTTCTGCCGGCTGTAGCGAGCTCATTCATGTGAACACCCGGGGAGTCCGACTGAGATTCAGAGAGGACATGTGTCCAAGAGGGCTCTGTTTGGACAGGGCCCATCATGGAGTCAGAGTGCAATTCTTACAAATGCGTTGGTACAAGGCTGTAGATTGGTCCAGTACCAAGTCAAGTGTCCGTCTAGTGACAGAGGGATGATATCCACGGTATAAAAGGCATTTGATGATTTTAACACAATGTCGATGGTAATTCTATCTACCTTTGATTTGTCTTATTTTATTAATTATGTCACCATAAATTGCAGGTTGTGAAATACGTAAAATAATATACTTTGATGCATGTATGGATCCGAATTTCGAAAGAAGTTGAGAATATTTCTGTGAAATTTCCAGAAAGTCTTTACTAGTATGTGAAAGCGAAAATCTTGACCGAAAAGTTTTTTGGTAATTTGTAAATTTCTATGAAAATCCAAAACATCATATGACTATACCATGGCTTTCTGAAATTTGAAATAGAAGCTGGGCACAGTTAATGAAGAATAGTTAATATCAGCTCATAAACAAAGCATCACTCACAATGGATATGCAACTTCGACTCCAACAAATATTTAAAGACAATGAATCTACTCTAACATAACAGCCATACTCTCAGAACGGAGTTGAGTTTACGGTAGTGTGAGCTTGTTCAGAAATACCGTATCAACTATGATACGAATATAAATGAGTTCAAAATCCCCTTTATTATTTTTCAAAGCTTCAGTTTTGAATTCTGATTTCAAGGCTACATTTATTTTGTTGAATTTAATTAGACTTAATCCTATAGGCTTTATCAAATAGAGAGTTATCTTTATCTGAAATGGCTCTTGATATAGCAAATATCACGAATCAGTTTAGATTATTCCCATGTAATTCTCTCATGTTTTGATAAAACAAAAAAGAACCTGCATAAAGGGTCGGCTGGGGATCATTTCCATAGCCTAGAAGGAAAGATAAATTCAACAAAGGTAATCATAATACTTTAGATATATATAGAAATAGAATAAACAGACATGAATAAAATCGTTCTTTTGAGAAGGCCATGCTAGTATTGAAAATATTGCTAATCTTCTCGGTCAAAACACCTTTCACAACTTTCATCACCCATACCCTCCTTTCTTACATGAACGTAGCTCACTCACGAGTTTCAATAGAGGTACAAGTATTTAAAAATATTTTAAATGATGATACAAAATTTGCATAATCACAAAAGCAACACATGTTAACAAAATAAATAAATGTTACTGTCATCTTTTATACTCGAGCTCTCTGTTCTTAGAGGGAGAAGCATAATTGAGATCCACATTATACAGAAAATATGTTGGAAATATGACTATACATTCTTCTGATCTGAATTGCTTCCTTCAATTAGTCGATAGCGTATTTTGAGAAAAGTACGGGATCAACTCCAGCCACAATAGGAACGACGAAAGTATACTTGTGGATCCAAATAACAGAAAACACGACAGATATGTTCCTGTTGCGTCTCGAAGTTGACCTGCAAAATAAAACTGAAAATTGAAAAATTGAATTCAAAGAAGATGCTTTTATGTTTTCTACTAACATTTGATTTCACCCACAAGATAGTACATGAAAATACGCTCAAATGGAGTGTTAATGATTTCACAAAGAATCTATAGACGTTGTTGTTGATCTTAAATGAAAGAAAAAGTCTTAATTGTATTAAACAAGATTTAAGAGTACACCGTTCATTTTTACACAAAGATTTTCTCGCCTTCAACAGCGTCATTTTTCCGATTTTTGGGCTAAAATTATTTATTCTTCATAAAAGGTTTCAAATTGACAATTTTCTCTTTTCTGAGCACTAGATCGCCATTCTGGAGCATGTGTAGATTTTGTACTATGAATCAACACCAACAAAACGATAGCTACATCACTTGATTTGTGTATCACTATCAATAAATTTTGTTAGATATTTCAACTTACCTATCAGGGGCGACATAATGCCCAAGCTAGCACCTTGCCCCATATACATCAGCAGCAGTCCACTCCTGAGAAGATCAAGTCCAAGCATTTCTATCAGACGCGATACATATAAAGCAGGCATGACACCGCCAAATAATCCGTATAGGGACACATAGACCACAAACGTCCAAAAGTCTTGGTAGAAAAGAGCAAGACACTGTGTAACCCCATTCAGGAGCAGACCCAGGCCTATGAGATACTGTCTTTTAATGATTCCAACGTCAGATAGCGCACCAGCCGACATACGACCGATGACGTCAATGCATCCATAAATAGATATCAAAATGGCGGCGTCTTGTTTTGATAATCCTTGTTCCTCTGCATACGCCGGAAGATAGAAGATCGGAGTAGAAACAGCTAGGGACCCTGCCATGTAAGCTAATAGAATTCTGATAAATGGTCCTCTCTTTAAAATTCTATAATCAAATACTTTTACAATTTTTTTCTTCAGATTTCTCAGACAACTATCATTCTCTGAATTTTCGGACTCAGACTCTTCGTTACTATACACGCGTAAGTCTGCTATTGATAGAGAAAATAATTTGTCATCACTGACATATGTTTTGATTGGCTTGTTGTGAGCGCTTTCACTCATTGACCTCCTTCTCACTACGATGGGTGAGTCGCGCCATGCCCCCTTGTATACAACAGTTTCACTATGGATGACGTCATTGAGTAACGCGTCATTCGAAGATTTGTTTATTTCCACATCCTTTACTTTCTCTTTGTTTATCCTCGTCTTTTTGTAGTAAAACGAGATCGGTCTCATGGCTGCCCCACTGACGACAACGTGAGTACATAAACCACAGACGATGATCAGGGCTCCTTTGAGAGTGTACTCGTCTATGAGATATCTGATTCCGGGTCCAAGCAGGAGAGTACCCAGACTTCCAGACGCCATGACCAAACCGTTAGCCAGGCCCCTTCTCTTGTCAAAGTATGTACCCACCATAACCATAACAGACGAAAAGGACAAGGCTATACCAAATCCTGTGAAAGAGTATTTCATTGAGATAACTGACTATCTAAAAGAACATTTGAGTATTTTAACCATGAACTTGTCTGCATTTAGACTGTATAAATTAATGCCTCTTTTGATTTTTTTATGTAACACAGTACATATGAATTAACAATACTCTAAGAAAAAAAATATTTCTTGATTTTGTGGTTTTTAATCATTACCTAAAAAGGTGCCATATGTGAGGTAGAGCGTCTGTATATTTCCTACAAAGCTACTAGAGCCATGAGCCAAGGATAATAGTATCCCACCTGCTATGACACATTGTCGGCATGTAAATAACTCCATTCCCACTGTCAAGGTCAGAATAGCTGAAAACAAAACATATAAAGAGATATAAGACAAAGGTACCTGAAGCACGAGTCAGGGATTGTAGTATCCCTCTCGACGAATTGCCGGCAAGTAAATAACTCTCATTCCACCGTAAAGGTCAGAATAGCTGTAAAGAAAAATTGGTAAGAGATATACTAGGGCCTCGTAACACAAAACTACTAGAGGCATGAGCCAAGGATACTTGTTTTCCTCAACTGTGATACAGGGAAACAATGTCAATGCCAGAATAGCTTAAAAAACTGAGTTCTGAGTCAAGGATAGTAGTATTCCATCTGTATGACACATTGTCGGCAGGTGAATACCTCCATTCCCATTGTCAATATCAGGATCGAAACGATAAAGAGCTTGAGCAAGAAAGGCAATACGAAAGTGACAGAGAATTGAAGGCAATAAGTATTAAAAACTGTCTGAGGACATGTCGGTAACATTTGTGAATAAAAAAACGAGAAAAAAAGGTAAATGGGAAGGGTAATAATCTCCTACTTATACCATGATGGACTATAATGAAACTATTAAATTGAATGTATGGCATTTCGCAAACGCTCCTGATGTCACAATGCATTAGCTCTACAGAAACGCTGCATATTCTGACCCGCAAACTAAACCCACGGTAACCTAAATTTTAATGTCTCCTTTTACCTGGAAAAACGCGATAATAGAAAGCAAGAATTAAATGAGATAAAGAGGATCCTGACGACAATCTCAACAGCACTCACAATAGAGCACCAACATGAACATGGACGAACCCCTAGCAAGCTAGAGGTGGGACAGGTGCATAATGTCATAATTTGTGTTTTGTTACAGGTATGCAACACACTGCAAGTGTGCATTTATAGCATGAAATGCGCTAACGCACATTAAATGTACGATAAATGCACAAAATACAAATTAAGAAATCTATTCTCTGTTTATTTTCAGTAGAACAAAGGTCGTGTTTCCCTTGAAAGAAGAACTAAATTCGCTTTCAACTTACAATGAGGACGTTATTTTACACAACAACTGTGCGTTCATCGAAACCTTCGGATAACAGGAAAAGTATGAGGGTTTGCGCACGTAATCCGGATGATCACACTATTTGCTGCTGGTTGGTAGATGACCGTCTTAAGTCGGCACCGATTGTCAATCGGTCTCGTTTAGTGTTTCGTCTTTCTATGTTGTTTTCCTCTTTTATGTGTCTTGCTGTGCTTGCTGTGCTTGTTAACTGTGTTAACTGTGTTTCCACATCAGGTGTTTTGGTGATGCAACAAAGTCTGGTTGGAGATCCCATCAGTAAATTCATTTGAAAATTGACAACAGGCAAGTTTTCTTCAACTTGATAATTTTTCTACTGTAGGTTTATCTTTCCCGCTGCTTTTTGTATCATTTAGACCGATAAAAATCTTGACTTTAATATTTTGTAGAAATGAATATACATGCAAGATCAAGATTGTTTTTCTTTCAAGCAATCATTCGGTTCAACTTGAGGGCAACTGGAATTAAACTACATGCTCTAGCATCGAGACGATAAATTAACATTTCGATGTGGTATGAATAAATCCAATGCAATGTTTACATGTAAATTTTACTATTTACATTCAGTGATTAAGCTCTGTGTCTCTTATTTTACCAAAGAAGAAAGATGCTTTTCGGTTTATATACCTGTTATCATTCCCCTTGTGTTCCGTTCTTTTCTTAATGCAAAATGATTGCTCACAGTTACTTTATTGAAGTTTTAATGTTATAGAATATAAGAACAGTCTGGATTTTTCATAATAATATCCATTAATTCTGATTAAAATCATTGACCATACCTCCAATGCTATAGGCTACGTTCTGAGCTGCCTGTATCGCCGATGTCTCGGCGTCCGTGGCATCGAAGATTGTTATGAATTCAACGTACAGAATCCCGAATGATCGGTAAAGTCCGGTCACTAGAAACAATGCTGAAGTGGATGCTGTGCATAAAAATTATAAATATATACATATAATTCGCGTCATGATATTACATGTAAAAACTGGATAAAGTTGCGAAAAAAAAGCTGCATTATTCAAAATATTATATGTCATTTGAAAGTTCTTTTATACGAGTACATGTAGGGTGATTGGAAATTGAAAGAAAACAAAGTGTTTGTTAATACGTATATGAAAATTTATATAGCATTCCATATAATTTCAATATCATCAGGTGAATGTTAAACAAACTTTTTGTTTTAACAATATTATAACAAGATTCAGATTCTTCCAAATTGAAACATGATCTTTTCCACCTCTACTGTTGCAATATCCATGGTGTACATCTCCATTCTCAACAGAAATCTACACTTCAACAGAATGATATCTAAGTCAGCAAATTTTAATTCTAGTTTTGCAGAATCGCGTCAGTAATACTACATGTATATCAATCTAATTTATTGGAACTATTGATTTCAAGGTTTTCATTTATGCGGCTCTGCAAAGCCGATAGCTAATATTTGCTAACAATAAATTCCTATTTAATAGATGAATTGATAATACAATATTTGTTAAAATGCGCATATAGTGCACTTAATTATTACTATATTACGTATATTTCATACCTAAATATCTTACCTAGGAGTACGACCCACGCCCATCCTGTGTCCACGGGATGATGTACTATCTTTCCCTCGGCCATGGTGCTCTATTTTCGTGCTCGCTTCAACCTGCAAGACGTCATTTCTAGAACAGAATTGCATCATTTTCCTTTTTCTTTAATATAATATTACATGTACATGTCCATGGACCAGCCATGACATTGACATGATAACGAAAGCTATATGCTAAAGAATTCAATACTAGTAAAAGAAATAAAGAGAAATAAAAAACAGGTAATCTAAAATATTGATGGTGATTAAAAATTTTTTTTTTTAAATATCAGGGAGGCTTTTTTCATCTAATGAATCTATTAGTTTTCATAAAGAATGCAATGAATTCAAATTGGTATTCCGTCTTAGAGAGATACAGAAAGACAATACTGAAATACCGCTTGCAAAACTCACCAATATATTGGTCAAAGACTTAGCGCCTTTGTTCTAATAGCAAATCGATAGGATATCATGAAATCACACAACCATATACTTCCTCCTGATTGAAGTACATAAATAATTAGAATTTTTTTGAAATTATATTTTTTTATCACAATTGCAAATGAAATCTTATCTAATTCAAGACCGAAATGAAGCTTAAACTCATCAGTAGAGATGAGTTTCTTACAGAAGGCATTGCCTCCTCCTTGAGTCAATAAGATATTAACTCAAATCCAACATGTCCAAGATACTATCGATTGGATGATGAAATTGATGACAAAGCCATGTACTGAGTGTCAATGTTGTAATTATTCCCTTTGTGTATTGGAGGTCACCAAATGTCTCATTTCTTATTCATTGGAAATCGATTTCAAAAGGAACGACTCAAAATTGCATGGCTCTCTTTAAGTACGTATTCATATATAAAATTGCTTAATAGGCAGTACTTGCATATGGTACATGCATTTTGTCATAAGATATGTTTACTTTGTCTTTGTAAATTTAATTTCAATAATTAAGAGATAAGACTTACCTTATAAACATAACACAAATCCAAACGACATATCCTCACGTGCAGTATTGCAAATAATCACATTTTCTGTCGTCTGCTTGGTGACACTGATTTTGACTCTGAATCAGCTTTTCCAAGGTACACCACTCGTCCTCGAACGCTGTCTCATCAAATAACAAGATTGCCTAGGAAGCACTCTCATTGGCTCACCACTCGATATGTGCACAACCTTTGACCAGAACAATTCAAAATGATCACGAATAACACACACTACTTTTTCTCTGGTACGATGATGTTGATAATAATTACAGAGGATTGCAGGTTATGGAGTATAACAGTTTATGGAACACTGCAAACTAGATGTTTTTGCAAAACTTGAAATTTTCTTAAGAAATATACGAGTTAAGTGGTACCTTAAATTACCTTTGACCAACTTACCTATTAGATAGTTACTAGTGTATCAGACGTATCCGAGGTCAGTTCTTTACAATTCCACACTATCTTATCACGTACTTCATTGAAGTGACTCCCTGCTAGTAAAGACACTGTTTTGTCCTATGTAAAGGCAGTATATCGTGAACCCTTGACCAAGAGCAAAGATATTGATAAAACAGAAACAATCCGTAAAAGTATTAAAAATTGAAACAATTACTTACTTGATTTGTTACGCGAAAATACAATCACCGAAAAAGACTGTCGATAAAGGCATGAATGAAAGAGATATAATGTATATGATGCATGATATACATAGTATATAAGTGAACATTCCGTTCTGGCCATTTTATGAAATACATGTATCATATATTATGGATTCAAGTCTTTATATGCTGTCCTTCTGAATTTCCAACGGATTACATTTGTCTTATCCCATTAAAACCTCAACTGCTAATGGGAATGATAAAGTAAAACGTGTTTCAAGTGTATAATAGGAAGCGATCAACTTGATCATGTGATTATTTGTTCCTCCATACTGGTACTGCAAGTTATCCTGATGGTAAACTTAATATTTACATTTTACGGACTTAATATTTACATTTTACGGTCTACCTGGATATTACAAAATAGATATCTACAAATGATGAAATTAAGGTAATAGCTTATCAATGGAGGCATTAATCCTTATTTGGCAACAACTTTAAAAGCAGTTAGATTTGTGAAATTATTCAAAGTTCATGTCCATTTAAGATTTCTACGGAAGCCAGTTCGTGCCATGTTATATTTTTAGCTCACCTGAGCGAAGCTCAAGTGAGCTATTGTCATAGCGCGCCGTCCGTCGTCCGTCCGTCGTCGTCGTCGTCGTCGTCCGTCTGGCGTAAACTTTTAACATTTTCGACATCTCCTCTGCAACCGCTGCACAGAATTTCATGAAACTTTACAGGAAGGAAGTACTCAAGGTCCTCTACCAAGTTTGTGTTTTTTGTGCCGATCGGTCAACAAATATGGCCGCTGATGGCTCTGATTGGCTGATACATTTTCGACATCTCCTCTGCAACCGCTGCACAGAATTTCATGAAACTTTACAGGAAGGAAGAACTTAAGGTCCTCTACCAAGTTTGTGTTTTTCGTGCCGATTGGTCAACAAATATGGCCGCCGAGGGCTCTGATTGGCTGACACATTTTCGACATCTCCTCTGCAACCGCTGCACAGAATTTCATGAAACTTTACAGGAAGGAAGTACTTAAGGTCCTCTACCAAGTTTGTGTTTTTCGTGCCGATCGGTCAACAAATATGGCCGCCGAGGCCTCTGATTGGCTGACACATTTTCGACATCTCCTCTGCAACCGCTGAACAGAATTTCATGAAACTTTACAGGAAGGAAGTACTCAAGGTCCTCTACCAAGTTTGTGTTTTTCGTGCCGATCGGTCAACAAAAATGGCTGCCGAGGGCTCTGATTGGCTGATACATTTTCGACATCTCCTCTGCAACCACTGCACAGAATTTCATGAAACTTTACAGGAAGGAAGTACTTAAGATCCTCTAATAAGTTTGTGTTTTTCATGCCGATCGGTCAACAAATATGGCCGCCGAGGGCTCTGATTGGCTGATACATTTTCGACATCTCCTCTGCAACCGCTGCACAGAATTTCATGAAACTTTACAGGAAGGAAGTACTCAAGGTCCTCTACCAAGTTTGTGTTTTTTGTGCCGATCGGTCAACAAATATGGCCGCCGATGGCTCTGATTGGCTGATACATTTTCGACATCTCCTCTGCAACCGCTGCACAGAATTTCATGAAACTTTACAGGAAGGAAGTACTTAAGGTCCTCTACCAAGTTTGTGTTTTTTGTGCCGATCGGTCAACAAATATGGCCGCCGAGGGCTCTGATTGGCTGATACATTTTCGACATCTCCTCTGCAACCGCTGCACAGAATTTCATGAAACTTTACAGGAAGGAAGTACTCAAGGTCCTCTACCAAGTTTGTGTTTTTCGTGCTAATCAGTCAACAAATATGGCCGCCGAGGGCTCTGATTGGCTGACACATTTTCGACATCTCCTCTGCAATCGCTGCACAGAATTTCATGAAACTTTACAGGAAGGAAGTACTTAAGGTCCTCTACCAAGTTTGTGTTTTTCGTGCCGATCGGTCAACAAATATGGCCGCCGAGGCCTCTGATTGGCTGACACATTTTCGACATCTCCTCTGCAACCGCTGAACAGAATTTCATGAAACTTTACAGGAAGGAAGTATTCAAGGTCCTCCAACAAGTTTGTGTTTTTTCGTGCCGATTGGTCAACAAATATGGCTGCCGAGGGCTCTGTATGGCTGATACATTTTCGATATCTCCTTTGCAACCGCTGCACAGAATTTCATGAACTTTTACAGGAAGGAAGTACTCAAGGTCCTCTACCAAGTTTGTGTTATTCGTGCCGATCGGTCAAGAAATATGGCCGCCGAGGGCTCTGATTGGCTGACACATTTTCGACATCTCCTCTGCAACCATTGCACAGAATTTCAGGAAACCTTGCAGCAAGCAATTACTCAAGGTCCTCTGCCAAGTTTGTGTTTTTCTTGTCGATAGGTCAACAAATATGGCTGTCAAGGGCTTTGATCTGTAGAAGTATTTTTGTGACTTTTAACCCTTTGTCTGCAACTCAGGTGAGTGATGTGGCCCCCTTGGGCCTCTTGTTTTACTATCTCGTAGTTACGAGAATCTATTCTCGTAGTTACGAGAAAACATTCTCGTAATTACGAGAAACTTTTCTCGTAGTTACGGGAAAGAAATCTCGTAGCTACGAGAAATAGTGCGTTCGAATTTTTTCTCGTAACTACGAGAAAAGGTTCTCGTAACTACGAGAAAAGTTTCTCGTAACTACGAGAAAAGTTTCTCGTTACTACGAGATATGTTTCTGGTAACTTCGAGAATTTTTTTCTGGTAACTACGAGAATTTTTTCTCGTAACTACGAGAATTTTTCCCGTAACTACGAGAAAAGTTTCTCGTAACTACGAGAAACGTTTCTCGTAACTACGAGAAACGTTTCTCGTAACTACGAGATAGCAAAAAATATAACATGGCACGAACTGGCTTCCGTAGATTTCATTACTTCTTAGGACAATATTCCTTGCGAACATCAATTAATTGAAAAATTTATTTCCATACTCTGAAACGTTTTGAGAGCCAAAGTGTGACGGACAAACAGACAGACTGAAGAAATGGAAAATTAAGATTACCGTAAGAGGACTAATAAGAATAAAAGGAAACGGCCTTGTCACAACTTCAAATTTATACACAATGTTTATAGTCGAAATAAATATTGTATGAACTTGTACGAGATACACTCGACGTTAATTTCGATATTTTGACATTATTCCAAGTGTAGATAATCTTTAAAATGAGTGGACATTAACAGCTATTAATTGAGGAAGGTTACAGAAATACTGGTATGATAATTATAAATATAACTGATATGATAAAGTTCTTAAAACCACAGTATTCATCCTCATTATGTCTACTTTATAACCTACTTGAAGTACTCATGTCAATGTCCTATCTATATGTTAGAGGAGCTAGTATGTTAGTTTTTCTACACAAAGCATAAGACACTTTTTGAGATGACGAGGTTGCAAAGGAGACGAATGACTATCAATATATACCTGTCAAATAGAGCTTAAGGGAGGCAAAGTAAAGAGACAATGTGTACAAAGTAAAAAACAAATGGCCAAAATACGATCAACGTACCGAAGTCCAAAAGATATGTGTTCAAAAGTTATAAAGGCTACAGGAGCCCTTGAGATACGTTCGTTGACACACAAATTTAAGTACTAAGACCAATCTACCGATACATAAAGCAAAAAGAAAATTGATTTGTAAAACAGAAAAATCATGAGCATGTCTCTCCTAATGATCCACATCTAAACACGTATGTGTAACGGTAAGGAAAAGAATAATTTTGTGAGTGAGTATGCTTTTTCTACGGAAGCCGACTAGTGCCAACCTAAGTGAAATTTTTAAGTCGTAATTACGACTTAGTATGTCGTAATTACAACTTAGCTATCTCGTAAGTACGACTTAGTTATCTCGTAATTACGACTTAGTTTGTTATAATCTCCACTTTGACCAAGGCCAACATGAACCACGACTGTAGCTATCGGGAGATCGCAGGGATGCAAGGAAGAACAGGAGGCTACAGTACGCCTATATTGCTCATTCGACAACCCTATCCACCTTGATGAAGAAGATGAAAATTCACGGGAATGATCAATTCATCCATTTCTTTAATCAATCAAAAATCATGAAAACTCAAAAAATTAAACCTCATCAAAAGCATTGTATAAATATACAGTTACCATTATGTGAAAAGAGTTCAATAGATAAAAGAAATAATACAAAATTGATAATTTTTTGAAAACTTAAAAAAGAAATAAAAATGCTTCAAAAATTTACTTTAGAGGGAATAAAATAATGTCGAAATTACGACATAGTTAAGTCGTAATTACGAATAGCTAAGTCGTAATTACGACATACTTAGTCGTGATTACGAGATAGCTAAGTCGTAATTACGACTTACTAAGTCGTAATTGCGACTTCCTAATTCGTAATTACGAGATAGCTATGTCGCAATTACGAGATAAGTAAGTCGTTATTACGACATACTAAGTCGTAATTACGAGATAGCGTATTTCACTTTCACTTAAATTTTCACTTAGGTTGGCACTAATCGGCTTCCGTATTTTTCCGATAATAATTCTGTGATTGAAAATTTCCGACAATGATTTTGTGAGTGAAAATTCTTTTTTCGATAATAATCTTGTAAATGAAAACTCCTTTTCCGATAAAATCACACAGAAGAAGAAGTAACTAGAATGTTTAACTTTTAGCAAATTGTCGGTATTCAAATATGTGCAAAGTGTGCTTCGGGCTGATATTTTCGATACTCGTATGAAGCCTAGTTTTTTCAGTCCTTGTCCCTCATAGAAAGAAGTACTTCTCGCTATACTTTAATTCTTTTAAAAATACAGAGAAATTGATGACGTGCTCTCGATTAATAACTTTTGCTGATTCTCGTAGCAAGGTGACAAAGACTACTGAAAGCAGTAGGCACGTTTCATATTTGGATCATACCTTAACTTTTAACGAAATTGGTCACCTAGATGATTCATTATATGACAAACGGGACTACTTCAAAATTACACATTTCCCTTTTCCGAGTACATGTAGTTTCATTCCTTATTCCCCTGCCTATGATGTATTCATATCGCAGTTGATACGCTTTTTAAGAGCAAACTCAAATAACATGGATTTTTTGGAGGATAAGGCGTCTAATCGAGAAACCACACATCCAAGTGCATATCTGTGAGCGACTAACTTTATCACTGCAAAAATAATTTGTGCGATACAATAGAAATATAATGCGTACAACATAGTGTTGTGCTCAATCCGTTTTAAGGCATTAGATGTATAATGAGGGATAGATGGTTCAAGAATTTATTGAGTTTTAAATTCTAAACTTATGACAAAGTTATAATATAGATATTTATTGAATAAAGATAGTTCCTTTTAGAGTTATCGACCCTCAGAGGTTACATTGGAGTCTATGGAAAAACTCACATGTCAGCCATATTTTCCAAGAAAATGATGGGGGCTCAAATATGGATGGATGGACAATTTTCTAAAAATTAATATTTATCAAATGCCACTGAAAAATCTCAATCTCAACCGTGTAGATCATCCGCAATTACATTTTTATCTTTTTAAAAGAAGGGAGGGGATCTCCAACAAGACCCAAGTATTATTTATCTAAAAATAACCCTTTAAAAAAGATTCCCTTTTCCGATGCCATAGAGTTTTTCTTAGATCCTTTTAGATAGAATTTGTGTTGCAAAATGCCGCTGCGTTTAACTGTCTTGTTTGTGACGTCACCTCACAGTGAGAAGTTTTATGTTTATACAACTATTGTGCGTTTATGGAGACGATAAGTTGGAGGGTTGTGCGCACGTAATCCGAATAAACACACCATTTGCTTATAGCAGATGACCGTCCAAAGTCGGCGCCGAGTGCACATTGGTCTCCTCCCTTTTATGTGTTGTCATTAATGTTTGATGTTTTTGTACGTCTGTTTCGATGTTTTGTATGATGTTCTTGTGATGTTGTCGTATATTTTTTGTGGTTTGTAGTTTTGTCTGATGTCATTTACGTGTCATTTTCTTGTGGGTTTGTTTCGCTGGGTGGGTGCAGGGTGGTCATGCTGGAAATCATCCCCTATTCTACAAGCATAGTACAGAAGTTTTTGCAACATTAAAAGCGATAGAGAAATATAAAATAATTTATACACACAATTTCAACATTTTGGACGTGATTTCATTCATTATACATCTTTTACCTTAAGACAGGGAATAGAAGTTACGAATGCACAAATTTAGATTAAAAGATAAGACTATATTGCTCTACTTGAATAAATTTGGCTGTGTTTGAAAACAACTTCGGCATCTCTGTTGTTGGATTTTTTAGTCCCCGATGATAATATCAATCGCATAGTTTCACAGCGTTTCGGCACTTGACTTGAAATACATTTGTAAATTCTCCGTTACAAAATTTTATGAAAACAAAGACTTTGTGGTAAAAATGTATCTCCCTGGTGATATAGCTCTGTCCTTATAGCAGGTTCTTCCGCAGAAATTTTAAGTCAAGTTTAGAATTTTGCTCTTCATAACTGCATTACAGTAATTGTATTTGGATTTTCTCAAATTCGTCGACGAGTATCACCGATGTGACATAACTCGTTGAAATATATGATACACTGTTTATTCATACCATAGAACATAATTTTCAATATTGCAAGCAGGAGATGCCGACTCTTCCTGGGCACCTGATCTCCCTCCCATATTAGGAGTTCGCTTCTTTTCATGTGATCGAGGTTTTTGTTTATTTGCCTCCTGTTTTATCTTGATTTTGTATGCCTTCGGTTAATGATTTTCTGAATGATCGATTTTGTACTGTAAATTGGGATATGGTAATTCTCCATATTTGTCATTTAAATTTTACGGATAAGCTAAATTTTGCGGATTACTTTTGCCAAAATGTAGCAGTGTTAAAAGAGGCGAAAGAGACCACTGGAAGCAATAACTCGGCGTCATCTGTAGATTTCATTATACCCTTTAGTCAGTGGTCACCTAACTATTTCAATATATGAAAAACAGGCTAGGACGACTTTAAAACCAAAAATATCTCATTCCTGTGTTTTAATAACGCTTTCCTCCCCTTCCTATGTTGTATTTGTATTGCAACGTATACGATATTTCAGAGCAAGCTTTAGTACTACTTGAAGTTCATTCTGAAAGCATGACAAATATGGATAATGACCATATATGGCGACTTGCAGACAAACTAGTTTTGAATCTTTCGACATTGCTGAAAAGAAGAATGTCGTTAGCGAGCAGAAGATGCCTTTACCCACGGGGCACCTGATGTCCTGATTAACTTAAAATTGCTCCTTTTTAGAATATCTGTTCGTTTTATCTCGTTTTGCACTTTTCCTGGTTTCGCACATTCATTAATTGAGATAATTCTAATTTGGATTTGGTGTTTAAATTTTCAAAAACAGAAGCTTTCGTCGGACGCTTATCATAAGAAAAATTAAGGTGTTCCAACTCGTTACCTTCTTGAAGAAAGTTTCAAACCAATTTTAATGAACCAGACACGTTTCGGTTGTCATTCCTCATCAGTGATGTAGTTATGAGTTAAAGAAGATCCTGACGATTATCTCAACAGCACTCACAATAGAGCACCAAATTGAACATCGACGGACCCCTAGCAAGCTAGAGGTGGGACCAGGTGCCCGGGAGGAGTAAGCATCCCCTGTTGGCGAGCCGCATCCGCCGTCGATGTTCACGCACGAAAATGAAAATATATTAAATACATGCACTGTCTGTGGTTCTGTCTATATAGAAAGTGCTATGGCGACAATGTCAGGGAATTATATTCAAAACACTTATTGTCAAACCCCTCGCGGGGAACTTTTTTACGAGCTCCACACGACAAAGGGCATAAGTGTGACACAAATGAGTTAATGAAGATCCTGATGATTATCTCATCAGCACTCACAATAGAACACCAAATTATGTAAGCATAATATATTGCCAGTTAAGGCACTTTCCTATTTTGCGCCATGTTAAATCATAACTCCAAGTTTTATGTGTAAGGGATGACATAAATTATTAAAGTTTTGTATCAATAGAAAGATAAATGTCTAAATGATGCAACAAATATTTATGAATTTTTAATTATGAATTTTTTAGAGCCTCCTCTCATGTGAACTTGGATAAAAAAAATTATTTAATTTCGTTTTCTAATACATGACTAAAATAGCATTTTTTCCATCGAAGCTTTGATCATTACTAAATAAGAAGATATTATCTTGAAGGAGCATATTAAAGCTTCAAATTACTACCAAATACATAAGCTCACTTCATTTTATACTTGAGAAATTCACTAAAATATGCAAGTTTTTGTGTTTAATCGCCTCTAGTGCTTTTGACAAGGTATGAATAAAGGTTTATGAAAAGAAAATTTTAAAACCTTTCAAATACCAAGTACCAATCTTGAAAAGATAAACTGATGCATGTACATGCACGACCCTTCAAAACTGACCTAATGTGCGCAAATCATGAAAAAAACCAAACCATATTTAATCATATTAGCATTCATCTGCCATATTGTTAAAGCATATCTATTATAATCTGACATTGTGCCATTTTTTTTTCAAAATATGTAAGCATAATATATAATTACCATATTAAGGTATATATGTATAATGAACGAAAACTTGTCAAAAATATTGAAAGTGTCAGTATAAATTATTTCATATTTCTCTATCGCTTTTGATGTTGCATAATCTTTTGTACCATGATAGTAGTTATCGGAAAAAGGATTTTTTTTCATTAGGGTCAATTTTAAGAGTTATCTCCCCTTGATTACGAAAACTTTAGAAATTAATTGCGGATGATCTAAACGTTGAACTTGAGATTTTTCTTTTAAATTTGATAGATGTTATTTACTAGAATTGTTTCATCCATCCACATTTGGACCCCCATCATTTTCTTGGAAAATATGGCTGAAATATTAGTTTTTCCATAGACTCTTATGTAAACTCTGAGGGCGGATAACTCATAAAAGAAAGATTTTTTTCAAAGGAATTGGTAAAACAGTTTCAATTATTATTCACATAATAACCATGTCATAAGTTTAGAATTCAAAAATCAACAAATGGGTGAACCAAGTATCCCTTATAATACATCTAATGTCATTCTGAGGCTCAATGGAAATATACATAAAATCATAATCACGAATTCAAATGTTCATGATATATTTTTTTTTACAGTTGACCTCATAATGTTAGTTTCTGTCGCCTTAAAGAAGTTTTCTTTTGGCCCTTTATAAATTTGATATCATTTTTCGTAAACTTGTCATTTCATTCAAATGATATCAAAGTTATCACTTAAAGGTGATGCAGGTGTATTTAAAGCTACATGAAGATTTATCAATACTGAAATGAATTCTGTAATTGCAGGGTTTGTTTTTCTTTTCTTAATTTCCGACACTGTGTGACTAATGGAAATTAGGATTTTGTTTTTTAAAGAGAAAAATCCTTTATGTTTAGATGTTTAAATGTTTATAGAAAGGAAAAGGGTTTCTAAAATTTCATAATTTGTGTGAAAAGTAATCAAATACAAATGATTTTTGTTCTTAACTGCATCCAACAGAAAGAATTGTTTGAAAGCATATTTCAAATAGACATAACTTTTTTGTTTGATATGCTGCACTAATAATGTTTATTCCACTGAATGTCTTTAGAAAAGACCGTTCATTTGACGTATCAAATGTCCCATTTAAAAAAAATTTTAAATTACGCCTGTTATATCTAAATGATACTTCCAGCCAAAGTGATTTTAGAGACAGTCAATTTAATGTTTGAGCAAATACTTTCCAGAGAGTGCGAGGCTCCAAATCCTGTAAGGTCAATTCAGTAGCAGAGTTGAATCAAATCGATGACCAAAATATTATTGGAGGGATGATGCCAAGATGTTAACCTCCTTTAACTTCGATATCATTTTGGATGAAATGACAAGTTTCCGAAATATGATATCAAATTTATAAAGGGCCAAAAGAAAGCTTCTTTAAGGCGACAGAAACTAACATTATGAGGTCAACTGTAAAAAATTATATCATGAACATTTGAATTCGTGATTATGATTTTATAAATATTTCCATTGAGCCTCAGAAATGATTATCAAAATTGTATACATGCAACTGAAGATTTACACAGAAGCAATGATATGATGATTTTACATCCGACACAACTTCAAATGGGTGGTCGTTACAACTATATATAGTTTATCGTACAGTCTTTGTCCATGTAGCCCTTGGGTCCCTGCATTTTGCTATCTTGTTTGTAATGTTAAAGTCTTCAAATTCAATAGCGTCATTTAAGAACAGATAAATTTGCAGTATGGACCATACATGCACGTTTCGGGTATTTAACCCTCGTTAGTGATCCTCAATCAAAACAATGTAATATGGCCAAAGAGTGTGAAATTGTCAATAAGTTATGTCAAAAAATGTACCGAAAGACGTAGCAGGATGGGTAGGATATGATGAAACAGGACCCACGTTTTAGAAATTTTAAGATATTTTGATAAAAAAAATTCCGAATGCGTTGAAGAAACGATCAACCGAAGTTGATCATCTTACAAAACAATTGTACATTTTTCACCTCTTGTTAACCGGAATTGTGGCATAGTTATGAGCACGAAATCCGGATAATCACACCATACACTGCTTACATGGCATGACCTTCCTAAGTCGGCACACATTACCAATTGTTCTCTAATTGTTCTTGTTGGTTTATATGTAGCCGTTTGTGTTTGATGTTTTAATGTCGTATTTGTTGTTCCTAGGCTCTTTGTGTCTCTTGATGTGCATGTCTACTCTTCGTTTTCGCTTGGATTATTTTGATCTGCTGTGAGTGCTGCAACCGAGTCATGTTGGAGATCCCCCTCTTTTTTCTTCTGTTTATTTTACGGAAGAAAAGATAGCTCAATTTTAATTCAATTCTAATGATCAAGCCATCGAAATTCAGCAATTTTCATTAATTTTCAAACTAGAACAGAAATACAAAATCTGAATAACAATAAGCGCAATATTTGTTTTTTTAAACAACATTCAATGTAAAACAATTTTTAAATGAGACGACAGAAGTCAATATAAATCAAAAGCAATATGATTAGAATTACATAACAAGCAAAATACTTCAAGAAATCCCCTCTTCAATATCGAATTCATTTTCGTTGGTCTTTCTCTTAGAGAAACAGCACTTCGAGATTATCAAAATAATGGCGCTCAGTAAACACATTGCTCCTAGGAAATGAAAGGGCGCGGAATAGTCCCCATCCAAATCACGTAATATACCTAAAACAGATAATGTGAGAAATTAGTATCATAAATGATAAAGGGAAAGAAATCAATTATGCATGCATGAAATTAATTATGGTTCTAAAAACCTAAAATGAAACTTAAACTTTATTTCAACTTTTAATCACTTAAGTCTTAAGTTTAATCGGTGCACTGCATTTAGAAATTCTGTCTAGAAGGCTGTCATCTTGCAGCGTCTATTCACTTTTAAACTTAATTTATATCTTAATTTCGATTCAATATTAATTTCTCACAACACTAGTGATGGAGGTATAGTGGAGATTACATTACCTGAAACAAGATTAGCAATAGCCCAGCTTATTCCTTGACCAATCTGTAGGAGAACTAGTCCACTTCTAATGTCGTCCATAGGCAGTGTATCCAAGACAACCGGGGCATATAACGCAATGATTGTTCCTCCAAATAATCCATATACAATACAAAAGATTATAAGTGACCACAGCTCCGTAAAAAATCGTAAAAACTGTTGTAAAGATCCAGTAATTATCATAGAAATAATAATCAGAGTTTTCCTTTCCACGAATTTTCGGTCCGATAAAATACCCATAGTGCACCGGCCAATGACGTCAAAAGCCATGGTAACGGACACCAACATGGCGGAATTTCTTTTACTGATATGATTATCATTAGCAACATCCGGAATGTATACTGTCGGTAAAAATGATCCCGAGCAACCAAAAAAGAATGCAAAAACAAACAACAGAAACTCTATATTTTTGAGAACGGTTAAATTGAACACAGATTTGAGACAGTGTTTCCCTAATTCCTTGTTTTCTCGGTTACTACTAAGAACATTTTCACTTTGTTTACTATCGTGACTACTGACACTAGAGGGGCGCTTCTTCTTCTTCGTCTTCGACAGTTCTTCCTGTGACATTGCTAGGATAAGCTCATGACTACAGTACATAAATTCTCTCTTTCTATTTCGGAGCAAGTTTGGCGATGAATGTGCCTCTTCCTCGGTTATTGTTTCTGTCTTTGTTTCCACGTTTGCATCTTCAGATGGCTTTTCAGATTCAGATTCTTTTCTCGGATAGACGTCCTCGGCCTCGTCTGACCTTGATCTCATTCTATGCAACATCGCTTTTCGTGCCAATGGGGAATAAGTTGAATCACTAGTCGGAGATCTTTGCCTGAATGGTTCGTTTTCATTCTCCAGTAGAGGGACTCTTGCCGCAGCTTTGCGTTTGGCAGCTTTCTCTCTTAGCTTTCTCCAACTTTTATAAAGTTCTGGAGGTCGCATAAACGCAGCTGCCATGATACAATGTGCTAAGATAGCGCTTACAAGTAAAAGCCCACCACTGAAGCCGAATTCGTCTATCAAGAAACGTATCGTTGGTGCTAGAATCAGGGTACCGAAGCTTGAGGCGGCTTGAGAACACCCATTCACTAGACCCCGATGTTTGTCGAAGTACCGACCAAGTATCAACACAACTGCAGCTACGGTCAATGCCATACTGATACCTGAAATATATATTGGTATAGCTTACATTTAAGGTTAGGGTTGCGACTACGGGGAGGTAACTCTATTTTCACGTAATATTTGAAACAATCATAAACGATACGACATGACCTCAATTTGTAATATTATTTAAGAATAAATAAAACTCCTTGAAATTTTCATTGCTGAATGTGTATTTTTGGGGAAAATACATGGTTTTTCAACGAAATATTGCGGTAAGTAGGAAAACATTTTTCATTTTTGTATGTGGTCTGCTGTCAAAGATTCAAACATTAGAACATATACTATTTATTATAATCTTGAAATGCGGATTATTCAAATTTCGAGCATCGAGTCTTACTCTGTTTTTCGATCATTGCATTAATAATTGTGAAATTTAAAGAAAAAGTCATTTTGCAAAAAAAAAAAAACAAAAAAAAACAACAACAACAAATCTAATTCGGGTATATTTTGGTTTAACTGCTTTAGGATGTAGCAATACCACAGATCTATACGTAGAAAAACATTTTGCAACTGTAGACCCTCTAGCTATTCATAACAATAAGAAGTTGTTGCCATGACAACCAGCAAAATCGTATTTATATGAAAATTCTGTCCTTAAAACTGTTTTTTTTTCAATATTTCTCAAAATTGTCTTTAATTCATACACAAGCTATCAGAATACCGAAAATACGGATATATATGAATTCTTGAAACTTCAAGCATTACAGAGGTATGTAAAGTTATTATGTGGATTCCTCCAAAAAGACGAAAATGTTAAAATAGGCAAAATTGGACCAAAACAAGAGCCCCAGGGGGCACAACGCTCACCTGATACCATGCACACTCTTAACCGACTAACATTGCATTATGATAGTGTCAGTGCCAGAATTTTAACCCACAACCCTGGGATTGTATGCACATGATTTTTTTTTAATTTGAAATATAAAATTAAGACTTAAAATATATAATATCATAGCATTAAAAGACTTAAATATGACGAGTATACATAGTGAATGAGTGTAAAAAAGGAAAAGAATGAAAATGAAAGAAAAAAATTTGGGGGTCAAAAAAAGAAATCAAAGGTATTAAGATGATTTAAAAGTGTGTAAAAAGCTGACATAATGGAAAAATCAAAAGGGAAGAGAAAAATTTTGGGTGCCAGTGCCAGGACTTGAACCTACAACCCTTGGGTCAATGTGCACAGTAAACATATCTTTTCATATTTTAGAGAATTCATAAAAATTCCAAAAAAAAAAAGATTATATCAAGTAATGTATATCAAAGCAAAAAGTAACTTAAATATGACAAACATGCACTAAACAAGGGCACAAAACCACACATTTATAGGGTTGGTCAAAGAAACAGTTCAAAAATGAGCATTTCTGACATAGTCAGAAAAGATGTCATAAACACGTCAAAGTTTGACTTTGGGCTGAAACCAAAAACAACAACACTTGCTTAGACATCCGTCTAGATCATCCAGATGCTTTCGGTTTGTCAATATGTGCTTCTGTTCTGAAGAAGTTTGTCAAAGGAGGGTACCCCCGTGACCTACTTTTGCTTGTGGTGGCGCCGCCTAATGACGGAACCGGACGAAAAACAACAACACTTGTAGGGGACCAAGAGTACTTCATTTCTACCAAGTTTCATAAAATCCCTTCAGTGGTTCTCGATAAGATGTCCAATATGTATGAAAATAACAAACCCCCCCCCCTTTCCTTTTTTCACATAAGAAAAAAAAATCATGAAAAATCATGAAAATAATATTTTCAACCAAAATCAATATTAAACCACTGAATGCCTTTTAAAATATGACAAATATGCAGTAATTGATGGCATAAAACCACTTGTTTTTGGAGTTATTCAAAGAAACAGTTCAAAAATGAGCATTTCTGACAAACTCCAAAAAGATGTCAAAACCGCGTCAAAAATTTGACTTCGGACTGGAACCAAAAACAATAACACTTGTTAAGACATCCTTCTAGATCATCCAGATGCTTTCGGTTGATCCATATGTGCTTTGGTTCTGAAGAAGAAGTTTGTCAAAGGAGGGCACCCCCTGACCTACTTTTGCCTGTGGTGGCGCCACCTTGTGACGGAACCGGAGAAAAACAACAACACTTGTAGGGTGCCATGAGTACTTCATTCCTACCAAGTTTCATCA
Organism: Pinctada fucata; assembly: GCA_028142955.1. NCBI lineage: Eukaryota > Metazoa > Mollusca > Bivalvia > Pterioida > Pteriidae > Pinctada > Pinctada fucata. The sequence continues at coordinate 14,856,495 of AP027105.1, forward strand.
AAATCCCTTTAGTGGCTCTTGAGAAGAAGTCGAAAATGTGAAAAGTTTACGACGGACGGACGGACGACGGACGCCACGCTATGGCAATAGCTCACTTGAGCTTTGCTCAGGTGAGCTAAGAAAAGAGACGACGAAAATGTTAAAACAAGCAAAATTGGACAAAAAAAAAAACAGACGAACGAATTTTGATTTATTTAGTTCGAGGGTATGCTTCTTTACATGTCATGAGTCTATCAAAAGTCGCAACCCTAATCTTAAAGTAAGTCATAAAATTTCATGAATAATTCTTGCTCAATAATTGCTTTTTCATCGTTTTATTAACAACCATATGTGCAATTTACAGTCATGTACTTGGCCCATATAAAGAATTTCCGAAGAGTATTGATATATTGGAGTTTTTAACTAAATTCTGAATTTATGTTTTCTTCATACAAGTTTCATTAAAGCGTGAAGTTTGGTATGGGTTTCAGAGAGGACATTTTGCTTACCATAAAGGATCCCATAAGAGAACATCAGAAAGTAAATGTTGCTGGTGCGACCAGACAGGATGAATGATAGTGAACACAAGATTCCTCCAATTATAACACACTGACGGGATGTCAGGAACTGTAAGCCAACTGTGAGTGTCAAGGTTACTGGAAAGCAAAAAGCAATAGTCAGTTACTCACTTTGGCAGATTAAGCTGAAGTACATTGATGGTAGGGTTACTCAGATTAACTCAAACTGCAATAGTAAACAAAACATGTCGTTTCATTTGACTTTCCTTAATGTGTTTGAGGTTCATTTTTCTGTGGTTGCAGTCAAAGGTAGCAAGTGTAATAAGTCTCCAACGTGCTCGCATCATTTATCAAAGCAGATCAAATTCACAGATTGGACCATACATGAAGGTTTCGGGTATAGAACCCTCGTCAGATAATATCTCTCTTAAAATGTATTGTCTTACTAGCGACTCCGTACACCACGTTTTGTACAGCCACTACCAGGGTGATCTGGGTGGTTTCTGCGTGGTACCTTTCCCGAAACTCCACAAACAACACACCAAACGTCCTCACCACACCACCATTCAAACACATCGTCAACATACAGGCTGAAAAATTATATAGATCGATAAATGTTTCTACAAATGAGATAAAGAAGATCCTGACGAAAATCTCAACAGCACTCACAATAGAGCACCAAACTGAGCATCGACGGACCCCTAGCAAGTTAGAGGTGCCCGGGAGGAGTGAGCATCCCCTTTTTAGCTAGCCGCACCCGCCGTCGATGTTCATGCATGAAAATGAAAACAATATCTACAAAACATGCACTGTCTGAGGTCATGTCTATATAGAAAGTGCTGTGGTGACCGTGTCAGGGAAAAACATTTTTAACACTTACTGTCAAACCCTTCTCGGAGAACAAGTCAGCCATGCCCCTGTTTATTTGTTGAAGTTGTTCTGTCTTATGTTTATTGTTTGTAACAATAATGTTGGTGTGTTCCGCTGTGGTCAGTACAGGACAGTCTTACTTGAGATCGTTTTCATGCCTTCAATGATAGACATAACGGGCACGCAGAAAATATTCATTCTTCACGTTCGACTTCTTACATTAAGTCCGAGAGAACTTACTCTTATCAGATTACAGATTACATTTCGGTGTATTTTTGAGCAATGTATTTTAGCAATAGAATATGAGACGTTTTCATCCAGTGATAATTGTAATATCCGTCTGTAATACATGTATATCATTTTGTTCTTATAATTCCTCAACATTTGTTTGTAATTCTACATCCCTCCTTTTGAAAACGGATATATCTAACTATTTAAGTCATTTTCTTGTTATATTTACTCTTGAAAAAATGTGTTTTGTAAGAAAGGGTTTAGAAATAAAATTCGATAAAAACTTTAAAAACCCATTCCAAGTAGTTGTACAAATATAACCATGGTGGACTGTAGATAGTATTTGTTTATAAACAAAATTTATCTCATTTTATAGTTCGTGTCGTAACATGATTTATCACATGATTCACCCGTTATGCAGTTTCATAAAGCCATTTCATTAATATATGATATGATAACACGTTACATATCACTCTGCTTGAATGCGATTGGTCAAGTTTGGAACCTAATCACATAAACCTTGACAAATGTGACCTTTCAAATATCGGCCAACTGTTAAATTCAGACCCGGAGTCAATATCAATGATTAAAATTGTTGTTGTTGAATTAATTTTTGTATTAAAATACTATTCAAAATTGAAATACTTTTCTCTTACGCACAGAATATCTATACGATGGGGACACTACTTCTCATGGCGTAGCAGACGACATCTAGATCCCGGCGTGATTCGCCTCAGTAGTTCTCGGAAACGTTGATTTCACGTTAGAAATACACATTTTTAGGCTATATCATGTGATAAAAAGAATCTCAAATGAACTTTCATTTCATACGATGTATTATGAAACTCGTTGTGCGTTTTATATCCCCTCGCCAAGGCTCGGGGATATTAAACTTACAACTCGTTTCATAATACATCGTATGAAATGAAAATTCATTTGAGATCCTATATGTATGATTATTGTATATTAAACTGAAGAAGGATTGTTTTGTTTATATACGTCAAATTTAGATAATGGGAACATCCGCCGATTTTCTCAATGACTTTGATTTTTGGACCATACGATTGCCTCTACGTGCCCCATGACTTCAAAATTCAAGTTCGGAACCTTGCCCATTGGTCTCGTTGGTTTATGTGTAGCTTTTTTTGTTTGATGTTTCAATGTTGTGTTTTTGTGTTCTTTGTCCCTGCTCTGTGTTTTTGCATTGGGTGTTTTGTTGTTTTTGCTATAGGTGCTTCAACCGAGTGTTGTTGGATGTCCCCTGCTTGCTTTGATTACGTTTACTTGAAAGAATTATGAAAAGCCCATCCTTTGTAACAATAATGTAAGTAATATTCAAAGTGTTGCTCGATATACTAAATTAAATTCAGATATATGCCCTTAGCCTTGACCTTATTACTTCAATATTCGTTACAAAATATGAACAAAATTAGACACCAGTTAACTTTTCCCAAAATTCGACTGTGTGAAACTAAAAGCTCTACCAGTCGACGTGTCATAATTGAGGCGCAGAACTGCAGAACGGACGGTGAAAATAATTTTCCTTCAGTATTTAATTTAGGGCCCCTTTCATACATTTCAGGAGACCAGATTCATCTTCAGTGCTAAAATCGCAAACAGACAATTAGAAGCATCATTAGATTAAAAACTTTAGGAATTCATTCAAAATTCAAAGCAGAGGATTCACCTGCCCAAGATTTGAGATGGTTACAAAATAATTCATGAAAATAATACATTCAGGGACGTTTCGCAATACATTGATAAAATTTCATACGGTGAGGTGTTTTAATTGTATTTTGGTGCATGTCTGTACATTCATTCCCTTCGTTTCGAATCGCCCATCGGTAAGGGTATTGACATACCTTATTATATGATTACAATGTTGCAAACTGATGTGAAGTTTGTTTTAAAAAGGGATGTCATTATTGTAATCTATTTAGTTTACAAAATGATAATTAATGTAAAACAGCAATTGTATATATATGACAAGACAAGCAACCCCCCCCCCCCTCCCAGGAATTCCACGAACCTTAACAGTCGTGTACAAATCTGAATCGCAACATCAGACTTCTGAAAGATGATAGTATAAACATCAAAGAAGTACCTAACAGTTATTCAGTCTCAAAGTCCAGAAGGCAAGGCCAAATAGAGCACATGAATCACCTCCGTAACGGTTGTTGTTGTTGGTGGTGGTGTTCATATTCCTATCAGATCCTGACAAAGTCATGTGCGAAATCTTCCTATTATAAACAAGTCTGTTGAAATTTACGAGGGCTGATTGATTATTATGTTGTGAGCCTTGGTTTTCTGGATTGCAGAAGGTATAAGTATATTCTGATAGATTATCTCCAAAAAGGGCAAACAATCAAAAACACATACTATGCTTCATTTCTGACACAGTTACGGAAAAATATTAAATCTAAGCTCCGCCAAATGCTCACTAGTTAAAGGTAAGTTGTTCCATTAGGACAATGCTCTTTTTCACAAGTCTGTCACTGCCATGGCTGCCATTCATGATTGTTGCTTTAATTTGATCGAGCAATCCTTATTCACCTGATCTTGCTCCATCTCTGGCACCCATTTTCAGTCCGATGATGACGTCATACTTGCAGTGGATGGCTTTCTGATCAGTCTTTATATAAAAGTGGTATTGAGGCTCTTAAACATCGGTGGCAAAAGGGTGTGATACTGAAGGGGATTTTGTAGAAAAGTAGTACAAAATGTCTGATAAAATTCAAATTCTTAAATACGAATCTCACAACATATCAATCAGCCCTCGTAAAAGTATGTCATGTGAAATAAATGTGTCTTTTCGTTGTGAATTTAAGGTTTCAGACAGACGGATAGGCAGACTAACAGGACTTTATTGTCTTTATTGTTCAAGAGGTTTGATTAATATGGTTGACTTTGAAAGCCCTGTTTATCACGATTTCAAATTCTACAGTATCTATGGAAAAATGCAGACAATATTAATCTCATTTATCTTGAACAATGTCATCGCGGTCATGAACACACGATACATGTACACGTACGTGTATTTCGATAAGATTTCCATAAATAGATCTATGGGGATTGATATTATTGTTTTATAGAAAAATCTATGTACTTTCGAAATGCATTATTTGCAAATATATAATAAACAAATCAAAGCAGTTGAAATAATTTACATATAAATAAAAATGTAAATCTCCTACCAGCAAAAATAAGCCACGCCCATCCCCTGTCGATTGGATGAGCAGGTCCTTTCTCTTTTTCCATGTTCTTTTCACCCATTTGTTCCTCCTTGGGGGTCGGGTCTCATTCCTGAAGAGTCAATTTGGAGTTTCACCTACACGTGCCACCTTCTGACTATCCCATCACCTACAAAAACACCGGAACTGAGGTGTTTATCGAAAACTTTCCTTCTTCGAATTATTTTTCAGTGCTTAGAGTATTTTTCATCAATAGTAAGTTGTAAAATCCCCTTACCACACGTGCAGATATTGAAGTTGACTTTGTACCTAAGTAGAAGTAACCCGTGCGGAGCTATCTCCCTTATCTACATGTCAACGACCTTAAGAGCCCTTTGCATATATAAACACTGTCTGATAAAGTCTACATATTATATCGTTACACGTTTAGTTTGTAAACCTTTTCTTGTTAACGTGTTTTTTTCACAATCGATTTTATACAGAAACTTAACTTTTCAAAAGTAATCGATACTTTATGAATTCATAATTAATTGCAGTGGCCTTAAAAAGGAACAAAAACAAAAAATGAGGTCAGCACAGTACAACATGTTTCCTTTGGTACTTGACTATGACAAAACGTGGATCTAGATAGGGAGGTCAGCATGACCCTTACAATGGGGGGGGACAAGGAGGTACCTCTCTCCCCCTCCCATCCCCTTACCTCCCCCCTCTCGCTGCCACCTCCCTCCCCCTCCTTTTCACCCTTCCCTTACATCCCCTCTCCCGCCCCTTCCTCCCCCTCCCTCCCATTTCTCCCCTCCCCTTCCCTCCTTCCTCCCGCCTCCCTTTCACCCTGCCCACCCCCTCTTACCATGAGCTTTGCTTAATATCATTATCTCCCCGTATTTTTCCAAAATCATAAGCTTTTACCATTACCATCCCCCAACCTACCCTCCCCCTCACCCCGACACCCCATGGTATAAAAATTCTAGATCCGCCTCTGTATAGGGATTTTAAATGTACTTCAGTGACATAAACCATTTTCTTTTCAAAAACAAACAAGACAATCCTATATTTACGACCTCCGTGATCTACAATTGCACAATAAGATAAAAATGTATACAAACAAATAGATGTTCTTGTTACAAGAAGCGAAAAGGTACTGGATCTACGGTTTTGTTAATTACAGTGCAACGGAGAAGTGATAGTTTGCTGTGCCTTCTCCGTTGCAGTTGATTCATGCATATTTCTTGTCCGAGAATCAACGATTTTCCGAGTAACTTTCCATCCACAGTTTTGGTATAAATTCTGTATGAATTATGAAATTTTTGCTATGAATTTCTATATATATATTCTTGGTATTTTCATCCGACATGGCCTAGAATGGTAAAAATCAGCATATAGATAAAGCAAACACTTAAACCTGTATTTATCACAGATTTAGCTGTAACTACTTGAAGTGGTGATTGAATCTAATACAGAAAATGTTTGAACAAATATGAATCACCAGATAGTCAGGAACATATTAAATTTCATAGGCGGATCTAGGAATTTTTCAAAGGGGGGGTTGAAGATTTTGAAAGGGGGTTGGGATGTTGAATGCATACTATCAAAAGCTTCTGTTTTGCAATAATACCTTAAAGAGTGCATTATTGACTACACAAAGATAATCTATAACTGTTTTATTATCTTTTAAGGGGGGGGGAGAGATTTTAAAATATGGGGTTTCATGCACAAATTTTTAACATTTCTGGTGCAATTCTAAAATCTAAGTACATTTTTGTACATTAATAAATGTCTGGCGAGCGGTAGCGAGCCAGGAAATTTTAGCAAAATATTGACTTATCAGAAAATACTTTCTTATATACATGTACCCTCTATCATTAACAAGTACATGTAATAATATTCTACATGTATATAGTTTGAATTAAATGTCTTCATGTACGTTGATGAAATAAGACGTATAAAGGATGGATCAGAATAGCTAAATTATTCTGGAAGTCTTTAAAGAACTGGCGAGCGGTAGCCAATGAAAATTTTTGAAAAATTAACGAAAAATTGTAGATTTATGGTACAAGTGTTGTAATTTTAAACAATGTTAATGTATCATAAAAATTTTGTGACTGAAAAGTTGGGGGGTCACAAACATGGTTGTGCCCCCCTTTATTCAAAGTGGGGGGATGTGCCCCCGCTGCCCCCTTCTCCTACGCCCTTGTAAAGTAAACACAATTTCCTACTTATAACTTAACACGCATCGGAGCAAAGATTATTTTATAAGCCTCAAATCTTCAACATTATGATATTCAGGCTTCAGGTCACAAATGTTGTACACCTTGGTGTTGAAAGCTTGTTAAGTAAGAAGGACAGAGAATAAGTTTTTTTAATATAAGCTCTCTCTCTTCTTCGTTTTTTTTTTTTTTTTTTTTTTTTGGTCGGACCAAAGGGGGGGTTGCAACCCCCCTATCCACCTCGCTAGATCCGCCAATGAATTTAATCATGATTTCTAATAAGATTTTCATCATTGATACAGAATTTACACCAAAACTGTTGGTGGAAATTTTCCTGGAAAATTGTTGATTCTCAGACAAGAAATATGCATGAATCTACTGCAACGGAGAAGGCATAGCAAAATATTACTTCTCCGTTGAACTGTAACTACGGTTTTGTGAATCTTTAAAAATGGATAACAATTTAAAAAACCGAGGAGTTCAAGGGACATTTTATACTCGTTTGTTTATCTGAATTTGACCTTGGTATTTTTGCGAACCTTTGAAATGCTTACTCGTGATTCAACAAACAAATAGCACCCTCTCCTTTTTACTTGGAATAACCACGTCAACAACTGAGAGATAAACAATATGATATGTTCTAAACACTAGCAATCAATTACAAGAGTCCAGTTTTACATCGATAGACAAATGTGTTCTATGGTTATGATTTCAGGGTACCAAATATACATTTCAACTACAAATTGTCTCATCAGTGATGTTAGAGGCGGAAGAAGAGGAAATTCTCGTCGGTATTTAGGATGGCATCATATACATGTATGTAAAATAAAGTCATTCATTCATGATAGTAGTGTGTCGCTTTTTACCGTGCTTACATTGGGCTCTAAATATTATTCATTTATAATAGATAAAATTGTCCTTCGTGTTTCTATGAAGCTGTACGTGTCTCCGTCTGTTCGTCCTATTTTTCTTTTCTCGTGAGGCAGTTCTGTTTCATATTTAAAAAAAAAATTTGTAAGCCTTTTGATTGTAACTTTTGGAATGTGATGTCAAATTTTTGTGTTTGACCTTCATTCAATGATCTAACCTAAAATATATTTCAACATTCAAGGTAACCTACTTCTACCTAAGCGTATAAAAGGCACATTCAATACACAAATGCCGAAATGAATAAAAGTGAATAGTGCCTCTCGGTTGTGGAGAGATTGTGGATTTTAGCCATGGCTGAATCCGATTGACTGACTTTGTCACTGCAAAACCTTTTTTGGACGATACAATGAAATTATTAAACATCACAAAATCTCCTTGTCCTCCATGTTAGAGGATATTGTCCTCCATGTTCATTAAGTTTGACAGGCTTCGGGGTCGATGGGGTTGCATTTCTAATTACTTTTATTCACTAATGACTGAAATGAGCATACGATCACGGAATTTATATAGATTGGCAGTCAATTTAATGTTTAACTGACGGCAAATTTATAAAAATTCCGTAAGATAAATGTAAATTTGATTTACTGTTGGCATAACTATATGATATTTCAATGCTGAAACATTCATGACAGAAATTCACATACTTCATTGAGTGAAAGTTAAAAAACTCTCAAATTCTGAAAAAAAAAACAAAACAAAAAAAAAAACAATGAGCATTAAAAAAAACTTTAAAAATATTATACAAAACTAGATAAAAAGCTAAACATTCTGCAAAAGAGAAATAAAAAACCTGTGTTTGTGAAACACGAATGCCCCGTTGGCATCCATGGAAAAGTCTTGCCACATGGAATTCATATGTGAAATATGAAAGCCCTATCACTTACCATTCAGAAGTTATGCCTACTGTTTAAATTTTCGATATAAGTTTTTTCAAAAGTAGGTCAAACTCCATGGTCAATATCACAAGGTCAAACATTTTGGTATCCATGAAAAGGTCTTGTCACTAGGAACACACATGTGAAATATGAAAGCCCTGTCACTTACCGTTCAAAAGTTATGGTCAAGGTTAAAGTTTTTGCGGACAAACAGACAAACAGAAAGACAGACGAGTAGACCAAAAACTATATGCCCCGGAATTTTGATTACGGGGGCATGGAAATGAATACCCAGTGTAGTTAATGTTATTTTACACCACAATTGTACGTTCTTCGAAACCTCTGGGTAATTAGAAAAGTGGGAGGGTTGTGTGCACGTAATCCGGATAACCACATCGTCTGCTACTTGCATTGCAGATGACCGTCCCAAAACGGCACCGGTTGCCCATTGGTCTCGTTGGTTTATGTGTGGTCTTTTGTGTTTCATGTTTCTTTGATGTGGGTTGGTGTTCCTTGTCCCTTTTGCGTCTGTTTGTGTGGATGTCTGCTCTGGTAGAAGTTTCGGTGTAAGCCTAAAATATCTTTTAACATTGTTGACAATGAGATGTAATAGTGTTTTCCATTATAATTATGTCATTCAAACGATTTTTGCAGTAAAAAGCCAGTCGCTCACAATACCGGTATACCCTTGGTTGAGTAGGATCTCTATTAGTCATCGTCATCAGAGCGGAGGTGTTGCAGTATATATAGCAACTGCTATAAATACACCTTAGCAGCGGACATGCTATGAAATACTTTATTTTAACTTTAGATGAGGAATAAATCGAATTTTGTCCAGTCAAGTTAAGGATAGATGCATGCCATTCCTAAAATCCGTGAAATATCTATTCCAAGGTTGAATTCTTATTTTGCTATGAGATAATAATTATGTCATGGCTAGATCAATAACTTTGATACTTATTATCAGTCACAATTCCTTGTCCTTAAACTGTATGAAGTGCATTGTACCAGGACAATTTCTCTTTGTTACTAATATTTTACAAATCATCATCATCATCATCATCATCATCATCATCATCATCATCATCATCATCATCATCATCATCAACAACAACAACAAGAACAACAAAACTTTTTAGAGCAACTACCAATAGAACTTACTGTTTCAAATGATACTTGAAGCGATCCTATTGTCCCCTCCTTTCGTCTTTAGAACAAGTAGCTTATTGCACTCTATTCCTTGTCTTTATCAGTTTGAGCTACATAAAGCGGTCGGATCGCCTTGTAACATCTGTTTGTAGATGATCAAGCACATCTGTGACAATTCAGCGTTATTACTGTCGGTGAAATGATTTACATGTCATGACCAGTACGATATTACATGGCCTGATTTCTATATTGATTTAGAGAGTGTAAAGACAAAACCTAATTCATATTGAGATCTCATTTAATGAGACAAATTGTAAACGGCGTCCAAGACATCATCATATAAAACAGAGACAACGAATATATCGAGACAAAAACAAAACTGAAGTCATAATAATGAAAACAATAATGATTGAAAAGACTTACATATAAAAAGCTAAAACTATTTCATTCTTTGATAATTAACTACTGTCCTGTTCACTAATTCCAGAGCACCCTGTTTTCCCGGTTTTCTCTAAAATATGATAATGTCATCTTCCAAAAAGATATCAATTTTATAGTACTCCTTTAGTCGTAACAGAAAATACCATTCTTTTGGCTGTGCGTCAGCTAAGTTAGAAATAGGACGGAAAATAAAAAAGTCTGCGGTGATTTTCTATAGTAAAATCGCTGAAAATGTGTGACGTCGGAGGCTTTGACGTCACTGTTTACTATTATTGACACGGAGAACAATATGGCGGCGGCTTGAAATTAACATGGGAATTTCCCGTAGACATTTTATTTTTCATATTGCGGTTTGAAGGCAGCTGATAGGGTAAGTTGAAGTTAATTTCCAGTTACGACTAAAGGAGGTCAATTCTCGGAAACAATAATTTATAGCAAAATTCTTCAGACGACAGAATAAATGACCAAAACAGGGTGCTCTGGATTTAGTGAACAGGACAGTAAGCTCGTAGTTTGCCTTTAATAAAGCCTAGCACTTAAATGTCAGTACCAAAGTGATTAAAGATTTATCTATGAATTGAGCTTATACCTCTTTTTCCCCGTTCATTTAGATGCCTTGATATATAAAGTCTTGACTACCCAGTTAATATGTTTTACATTTGTTACCCAACGTCACAAAAAATGAATATCAGTTTATAGTATTCATACATGTTCTCATTACAGACTGATACTCATGTATATGTATGAGAACATTTACATACAATCAAAGAATTTTACATTGTTTATCGTAAATGTACATAAAAAGATGCTTAATGCATTTGATGCATTGCTTTAAATAATAAATATTTGAGCTTACATTTATGTCATTATTCTTCATATTCTGTTGTGATCAGAATGTCAATTCAATATCACACTAACCAGGAAACCTTCTATTCCAATTTATATTAGCTCCCCCTAAAAAGCGATTTGTATCTAAACCAGGTAGATTGAAAAGAAGTAAACCATTTTGAGCCGGATTCAGTACCCTTCTCCTACCGGGTGGACGTAAGTTTGAAATAGAAGATGCCGTTTGTGCATTCCGGTTATTTGAACGTGAAGGACTAGGTACATTCCTTGACGTTCCTACAAAGTTTTGTCTACTTGAAGGCACAGAATTTCTATTTATAAATGATCCAGGCTGTCTACGTCCAGCCTGTGTTATGGTACTTTGTATCGGCGTATTTGGAATATTTGGAAAATTTCGCCTTCTATTTTGCCCTGTTCTTAGCCCATTTCTAGACGACGATCGATTGTTTAAGTTGGACTGCGTTTGTACCCGATTCCTGGATCCTCTTAACGCTTGCAACTGCGAAAGTCTGGCTCTCAATCTCTTGAGTTGCCTCTGAGACAAAAGATTCCTACTTGGATTAGGGGTAATCCTATTTCTTATCCCAGGTGTGACTGGAGATCGCGTTGTACCATTCACAGCTGTTGTAATAGTAGGTGTGGCCTGTGACACCGCAGTTGTGATACGGTCACTAAGGCTCTCTGTTTTTTGAAATCGTATTCGCGATTCCGTGAAGTTTGCGTTTATCGTTGTTGGCGAAGTCGTATGTATAATGTTTGCTATTGGATCCGTTGAAGGTTTAATAAAGACGTCTTTCTCTGTAGTCGTTGTCTGTATCGGAGAAGTATTCACAGCCGTTGTTTTGGTACGTGTGTCGTTGGAAACAATAGTCGTTGTTCGTTCACTTATGTTATCTATTTGTGATTCTGTGACGTATGCGTTCGTCGTCGTCGACAGAGTCGTGTCTATGATGTTTGACATTGGATCTGTTGAATCAATAGTTATAACGCCTTTTTCTGGTGTTCCTGTCTGTATCGATGCCGTAACCGAGTTAATTACTGTTGACAGTGTGGTCAAATCATTGTTTACTCCAACGTTTGAAGACGAAACAAGAGGGCGTTGAGTTGTTATGTTTTCACTGTATTCTGACGTGATGTTATTATATGAAACCATATTTGGTAAAGTTGTTGTGATCGGATGGCTTGTTGTCTTGTTCTCCTCAGTACTGATTGAGCTCACGGTTTCTGATGCATTAGTTGCATTTTCCTCTTTCATTTTGATTTGAACCGTCCGGTTTAAATTCAGTTCGAATGGCGCGATTTCCACAGTATCATGCAGTTGTAAGAAAGCTGCTGTTTGGGGGTTCAGATTCTGAGAAGAACTAGATGTTACTAGTGTCTCTGGATTGATATATACGGTAGTTGTAGTGGGAACTGTGGTAATATATTCGGTCACATATCGTTTGGGTAATGATTGTGTTTCGGTAGGTAATTCTGAAATTGTAGGATTTGAAATAGAGGGTACTGCTTGACTGCTCGCTGTAACATTAGAAAAACTTAAAACCGATTTCGAATATGATGGTAGCACAAATGCGCTTGTTGTTTTTGATTCCCTTTCGTATCTAAAGCCACTTGCAGACGTCATTGTTGTGTCAGGATATGTTGAGCTTATGGATGATTCGTATCTAGACACTGTGATAGGCAGATCTTGACTCGAATCTTTCGAATACATCGATACACTACGAGCTGTCGAAAAGCCTAGTGAGGAAGCTTTATCTACTATTATTTTTGTTATCGGAGAACTGATAATAGATGATGATGGCAGCTCTTTCATGAAATGATGTGAATTGAACTCGGTCTTTGATGTCTCAACGTCAACCACTTTTGAAGCCATGATCGAACTCATAGGTAGAACGTTTTGAATACTAGTACTGGTTGACGATTGCGAAGATTTCGAATCTTTAGCTGAATTCAACGAATCTTTGGGCTTTATGTTATCATATCTGTTTGTCTCTGTAGCAATACCTGATGTTGACATCAACGGATAGTCCCCTCCCTCTTTTATGTCAGAATAACGCATTGAATGATTGTCCACATTTGAATTTATAATTGATGAACTCATTACAGATCTTGAGGAATAGGATTTTATGTCAGATGGAGATGGAATATTGTGATCTAAGTAAGAATCCGTGCTTGATGGGCTTGAATCTGTTACTTCAGTATATTCTTTCTGATATGAAAGAGTTGGCGCTAAAATTGATAGAGATTCTGACGGACGAATCCCATGTGATCCTTCCATTTCAAACACACTACTGCTCTCGCGAGGTAGAGAGGTAATTTTAACATCGTGTGTATACTCTGGATTCTTAACGTTCGAAAAATGTGAAACGTAACTTCCATCGATTTGTGTCGACGTCACAACTTCTGTGGATGCTTTTATGCTCTGTAGCTTATTGCTTACACTTAAACTCGGTGTTCCGATAGTTTTATCATTGAATGTTAAATCATCAAAAGAATGCAGACTTTCCATGTTGTCGTCCTTTGTTGTCGACATAAAATATGAAAAACCTGGATGTGAAGTGACATCGTCTGTTGTATACATCAACACCTTTGTGACTGTCGGTGATATAGCTGTTCGATCTATCGATTTTGGCATCAGTGATTGAATATCTTTGGACGAATATTCCGATCTCCTTAAAACTACCCCGGATGCTTCTTGTACATCTATATCCTTCTTGGCTAAATTCATACTTGGTTGAACGATCGGGAGTACAGTAGAAACAATTTGAGACTTCAATTCCGAAGTATATGAAGCACCGATACGGAAAATATCGCTATTTTGATGTGTGTTTGGAATCAAATCAGCCACACTTTGCGTTGCATTTGGGTTATTTAGACTTTCGGGAATCACTTGGTTGTTAATATAAAATTCTTGCCTTGGAATTTCATCAATTGTTGCCGATGAGGGTGATCCAAATGCATTTTCCGTAATTAATTTTGTTGATTTTTGCGATTTCACATTTAAATTCAAGGAAGGTAAAATTGGTGTAGCTGATGTCATCGAATATGCTGTCTCATAAATATCTGATGACGTGTAAGCAGTAGGCAAATCTGAATGCAAATTTCTAGAAATGTATATAGCTGCAAATGTCGAAGACGTTTCTAATGTATCAGAAACTGTCGTATGCTGCTTGTTTCTCCTCATCGAAATCGAATGAACTGCATTCAATGAAGAAAGGGTACTTTCCGATGACTGTACAATATACGAGGCAGTGCTTGGTTGAATATCAATATGGGTAGACTCAACAGGCTTCAAAGATTCAGATTCGGATGAATTAGCTTGATTAAAACTTATTCCTTCATTTATATGATTGTATGCAATGCTTTCCAATCTATCCTTGACATCTCCAAAAAGATTCGAGCTTAAGTCAGACACTTTAGACGACTGTATGTGGTGGTAAGTGGCTTGTTGCCTTTCAAGTATGCTTATAACACTTTCAGCTACACCTTCAGCACCAGCTGTATGATGGTAATTTGCATTCAACGGAAATCCTGGATTTTCATCATAGAAAGCAGTCGATAGGGATTCTTGTGTTTGATTCGATGAATATATTGGATCTTCGAATTCCGGTTTAAAAGAATCGCTTTTCGATATACTTTCAGAATCTGATGTTAATGATTGGGAGTTCAAACTCAAACGAAAACTATTTTTGATTGAATCTTCGTGTTGTAGATTGATTGATAGCGACGGTTGTATTGAGGTGTCGTTATTCCCTTTACGCATTCCAGAATATACATTGGCTGAATCTTCGTGTTGACTCATGATTGATTGTGTTGGACGTATTTGACTGTAAATCGTACTTTGATCCTCTGGACTGTATGCTGCATTGTCTTGAATACTTTCAACAACTTTTCTTGTATTCCATGAATCAAACATTTGAACACTGCTCAACACTTTGCTCGATTTCATCGAATCGTGGTATATATGTACTGGTTGTACACTCGTCGTTAATGACAAATCACTAGCGTATGTATCAATTGGTTTTATACCAGCTGAAGGTAAAATATTTTGCGACTGCTGGAAGACTGACTGTAATGAATCTATGGATGAAGTCCGGAGTGTTTCAGAATATGAAATGCTAGAATCGCTGAAAGAATTTCGTATCGAATAAGACGAGTCTGCTTTAATCGTTGATGGAATACTTGATGAGTACTGGAAATACTGTGATGTATCCATCGATTGTGAAGTTACGTCAATTACAGCCTCCGAAATTCTTCCTTCCAAAGTGAAGTTCTGATCATAGCTGGATGACTCGGGCATGTCGGAGGATGCCTTATCAATAAAGAAGTTGTGTGATAACATTTGTGAAGAATGTTGAACCTCAGATTTTGTGTCGAAAATACTAGTATCATGGCCTCGTTCAGATGTCAAATCCCTCATAACAAGTGTTCTCTTTTTCGAAAACTCGAGTGGTTGCTCCATATGAATATGATTTTGCGCTGATACTTCTGATGATGTTGAGAGTGTAGGTTGGTGTGAAGTAAATAAGCTTGTTGAAAATGATAATTTTCGGTAACTGGATTCATCACTATCACCCTTTTTTGTCGTTACAACTGAATTAGCGTCCAGTATTAACTTTGCTGATAATACAGAAAATGTCGAGTGTTCGAAAGAAGGTGTGTGATAGTTTGATTGCGTAGATTCGAACATTTCAGACGATGGTTCTAAATAATTTAAATCCTGAAATGGAACCGAAAATGGCGGCATATCGAGTTTGGGTGATAGCGAATGAACAGATACGGAAGAAGAGACAATGAAACTTCCTGTTGGTTTGGAATGGATTCTTGCACTTTGTTTGCTCGACTGAACGTTCTCCTCTGATGAATATTCTGCACCTGTTTTGAAATAATCACTATTTTCAAATAGATATGACGAGGAAGGTTGAATAACATTAGCCGTGCTTGATGACGAAGTCACAAAAAGAGGCGACGATAAAACAGACGATGAAAAGATATTCTCTTTTCCAATAACAAGTGGTGCAAGTACTAAGTCTGCCCTATCAAAAGAGGATGATGACATTGTATCAGAGACTTCAACGCCTTTTGTCTGAATTGACACAACACTGCCTATGTCACTTGGAAAAATACTTGTAGATGCCTCTGATGCAGACGACAGGGTGGAACCATTATCATGAAGAACACTTTCATTGTCAGAAGGTGCGAACAAATTAAATGATGAATGGTCATGATGGAAGTGGGGATCTTCCAAGTGGAGCTTTGTGTGTGGATCGCTGAACTCTGACAGTGATAATAAATCTTCAGGCGTGAGCCAGAAGCCTTTCTTATCATATTTAGAGTCTTTTATGCGCTTCATTTCAACCTTGCTCTTAACTTCAATAGACGGAACCATCGGTTCAGCGGGAATGCTTCCATTTTTGTCAGATTTTAAAGTCTGTAATAATTCCGGATTTTCTGTCGTTAATGTGTCGCTGAAAGAATGATCCAAGTGAAGCTTTTTAAGGTCGCCTTTCAGAACGTTATCTAGCATATGTCCCTCGTTACCTAGCATATGTCCCTCGTTACCTAGCATATGTCCCTCTGTATTGTTGTTCTCAAGAACTCCTCCTGTTGCATGTTCTTGGTGAATATCTGGAATATGACGATCAAAAAAAGCTGGTAAATGTTCCATTGACAACCCCAAATCTCCTAGTAAATCCACATCACTTTTCATCATTTTCTCCTCTACAAGTGTGTCATTCTGGTGACCATCTGTGTGGACATGAAACATCTCGGTAGTGTTTTCTTCATTTAGTGAATCAAGCGGCATATTCAACAGATCATTCACGAACTGATCATTTAAAAATCCATCATGAGCAATCGTATCCAATGGATGGTCAAGATGGTCAATTGTTTGTGTTGTACTTTCAGAAAGATCGGATAGAACATCCATATTGATAGCTTTCTTTGGTGGTATCAATGTGGTAGAAGTTTTCGATTTTACTTCATCGGAGATTGTTAGAACATCTGATGTATGATCAATAAGTGTTTTTGGTGTTGTTATTTCAACATGATCGGCAGATTCTGTGGCATTCAATTTAATAATGTCGTCTGCAAATGGAAGGGTCTCGTTCACCGCGGAAGTGACGTTATCCTTAATCACCAACGTCTTGCCCATTGTATCGACAAGGAGGTCGTCCAGATCGTTAAAAAGTCCGGCATTTTTGGCATTCATTAATAGCCTCAGTTTCATCTTCTCCATGTCTTCTTCCACAAATTTGTTCGGCGTCGGCACCTTGAAGTTTATTTTTAGATGCCCTTCCCTGGAAATGCAAGAAAATATTTTTAATTTTTTTTTTTTTTTTTTTTTGTAATTATAACATATTTCATTGCATATAAAACAAATGGACGGGATACCATTCTTCAGTACATTGTAATGGTAACATTAACTAGCTTGTTTTAAATACATATGAATTTCTTTTTCAAATCGTATTATTTGCATTACTATGTAGTATACATTTTGTGAAATTCCCATAGATTTGTTGTGTTTTATAGTTGAATAATATTTTAAGCAGAATCAGAAAATTCGTCGTACTGTGTTTTTCATTATGATAGATTTGATAAAGAAATTGTTTCATACAAAAACATAATCGTCATCAAAATTTGAAGGTTCAAATACTTACTCGACTTTCAGAGATATATTGCACGATTTTGTAGAAGTTTGAGCTTCAGATTCCTTGAAAATGAAAAGGGTGTCCATCTGAAATAAAGGGTCAAATGCGATTGAAGAACAATGAATCAGTTTTAACTGTTTCACAAAGTTTAGAAGTATCCTGGGTACTGTAAATGTGTATCAACATAAATTATTAAAACGTCAACGAAAAATGAAAAAAAAAATCAAAGCAGAGAAAAAGTGGGAGAATGCATTGTCTCTGAAAAACATTAGCTGCTTCCTTAAAGCTTTTTTGAAGTTCAAAGCAGAAATCGATCATGAGTTTGCAAATCGATATTCTTGAAGACAGTTTTAGTAGATGGATCAGATAGTACATAGAGCACACAATCACTGGAGGATGCAATGAACATTTAATAATAAATTCTTCTGTTGTGGATGGAGATACTTCTTTCTGGTTCTTTAAATACTAGACCTTAGAAAAAGAACAGAACTTACTATTCCACAAATTTCCCTCTGAAGCTGTCTTTCTTTTTGAGCAATAAAAGACGCAGTGTATGGAGTAGAATTTCCGGCTGAAAGTTGAAAATATATCATTTGTTTTCATTATGAATTGTGTCTTGTCTAATTTTACTACTATTTTAATACCTTTTTTCTTTTAGTTTCATTTTCCTGTATTTATCTTATCTTGCTCTTTAATCGTGTTAATCTTAAATTTAAAATTTTTAAATTATTCCTTTGTTTCAGTAATTTATATCATTCATTTTTTTCAACGGTAAAAATTGTCGTGTACACTTACGTGTGGCGTTGGAATACACAAGTCTGTGAGGTTGAGATACTGTAATAAAAAGATAAAACATTTTTAACCAAAAATATATTTGAAACCTTTATTAGCTACCCAATGTGCAATAATTTGAAAAGAAAATACGGGGTATCCATGCATAATTTCCCCCGATTTTGGACAAGGGATATAATCGACCTTAAGGTGGGAATAGGGTCCAAG
This sequence comes from Pinctada fucata, assembly GCA_028142955.1. Classification (NCBI taxonomy): domain Eukaryota; kingdom Metazoa; phylum Mollusca; class Bivalvia; order Pterioida; family Pteriidae; genus Pinctada; species Pinctada fucata. The sequence goes on from AP027105.1 coordinate 14,875,381, forward strand.
CTCTAAAAGCGAGACAGTCGTACATGTAATGTATACATATATTTTAGGACATGTATTTTCCACGAGACCTTTTAAAGCAAAAAGCAAGTTAATTGAAATCTTAGATCCAAATAAGGTGCATTCACATGTATCTACACAACTCCTATGTTAAAAGATCAGTACATTTATAGCCCTAGGAAATGATCATCCTTCATTAACGCTATCTTTTAATTGCTTCCTTCCGGCAAAAAGTAGTAAAGAACTAGATGGCTACTGTTGCAAGCAACAGACGGATTCCTCCTTTATTTGACCTTCCTCGGAACTGAAGTGTTAAAATCCAAAATATGAAGATGAAAAAAAAGAATAGTTGCTTTAGTACCTTATTCAGTTCAGGAAATGAGTCAAAAGAGCTTATGTCTAACTTGGAACTCTTATTCATTTATCAACAAAATAGAAGAAAAGGATAATAAATACCTTTCAATTTTACGAAAGCTTTAAACTCCATGTTCTATCAATATCAAATCCTTTACGATTACTATCTCAAAACAGGATTGCACAATGCTTTTACAATGAGATCATTTCTATTAATAGAAAATGACAACAACATGAAAGTACAGATATGTAATGCTACTAAGAAAAAAAAAAAGAAACAAAGAACAAAAATAAAAGAGTTATCTTTCTTATACTATGTTAAGTTCAAGCAAGAAGGACTACTTGTGTGAAGAATACATAGTATAGGACAAAAAGTGTGAATTCTACAAGAGTAAATGATTGTTATGACCTTGAGAATGATTATTTGACCTTGAACCAATGTCATAAATGAGAGATAAGTATTGTGATCATTCTCATCACGATTTATCTTAACCTGATCATTCTCATCACGATAAATCTTAATCTGAGCAAAGCTCAATATCTAATCAACCAAAGTCGGTTGTGACCTTGAAATCGAACAAATGACCTTGAGTCAAGGTCATGGTGAAAAGGTTTGTTGCAAGGAATATTTGCGTAATGTTTGAACTCACAAGGTCAAACAATCTTTGTTTTATAGAGTAAAGTATGTTGTGACCTTGAGAATGAGAATTTGACCTTGGGTCAAGGTCAAGGTGAAAGAGCTTGACTGAACAATGATATGTATGAAGTTTGAACTCTGAAGGTCAAATAGTCTTTGTTCTATAGACAAAAGTTTGTTGTGACCTTGAGAATCAAAATTTGACCTTGGGTCAATGTCAAGGTGAAAGAGCTTGGTTTAACGATACTATGTATGAAGTTTGAACTCTTAAGGTCAAATACTTTTTGTTCTATAGTCAAAAGTTTGTTCTGACCTTGAGAATGAAAATTTGACCTTGAAAGTAGGTCAATATTAAATGACCACCTATAAGTAACCTACTATCAAAGTTTCAACTCAAAATCTCAAAAACTGTAGAAATTGGCACTGTGCCAATTTAAAGTTTCATTTTCAACTGGGAATAGCGCGAAAACCGTAAATTTTTTATCGAGCATGTAAGCGTATAAAAGTTTACAATTTTCCCAAAGAACATTTTAAAACAAATTTCGTTCAAATCGTACGGTTAGTTTAGGAGTTATAAGTGTTTAAAGATTTGACCTTTGATGACCTCCAGCGGGGGCATTGGTGAGCTTATCGACAAACAAAAAATAGTTAAAGAAGGTCTTGGCATGCTCTTTCTGATGGTACCATCCCTTTTGTTCTGTGCTAAAAGACCTTTGAATAAAGTCTCTGGAAATGATAGGGGGTAAGAATAAAAATAATAATAATAATAATAATAATAAGAATAATAATAAGAACTAGATGGCTACTGTTGCAAGCAACAGACGGATTCCTCCTTTATTAGACTTTCCTCGGAACTGAAGTGTTAAAATCCGAAAAAGGAAGATGGAAAAAAGAATAGTTGCTTTAGTACCTTATTCACTTCAGCAAATGAGTCAAAAGAGCTTATGTCTAATTTGGGACTCTTATTCAATTTGAAGACGTTTACATTTATCGACAAAATAGAAGAAGAAAATAATAAATACCTTTCATTTTTACGAAAGCTTTAAACTCCATGATCTATCAATATCATATCCTTTACAATTACTTTTTCAAAACAGAATTGCACAATGATTTTGCAATGAGATCATTTCTATTAATAGAAAATGACAACAACATGAAAGTACAGATATGTAATGCTACTAAGAAAAAAAAAAGAAACAGAGAACAAGAAGAAAAGAGTTATCTTTCTTATAATATGTTAAGTTCAAATAAGAAGGACTTATTGTGTAAAGAATAAATAGTATAGGTCAAAAAGTGTTAATTATAAAAAAGTAAATGATTGTTATGACATTGAGAATGATTATTTAGCCTTAAACCAATGTCATGGATGAAAGATAAGTATTGTGATTATTCTCTTCACCATTGATCTTAATCTGAGCAAAGCTCAATATCTAATCAAACAAAGTCTGTTATGACCTTGAAATAGAACAAATGACCTTGGGTCAAGGTCATGGTGAAAGGGTTGGATGCAAGGGAAATTTGTGTAAAGTTTTAACTCCCAAGGACAAATAGTCTTTGTTTTATAGACTAAAGTTTGTTGTGACCTTGAGAATAAGAATTTGACCTTTGGTCAAGGTCAAGGTGAAAGAGCTTGGCCCAAGCATTATATGTATAAAGTTTGAACTATGAAGGTCAAATAGTCTTTGTTCTATAAGCAAAAGTTTGGTGTGACCTTGAGAATGAGAATTTGACCTTGGGTCAAGGTCATTCTGAAAGAGCTTGGTTTAACGACAATATGTATGAAGTTTGAACTCTCAAGGTCAAATAGTCTTTGTTCTATAGGCAAAAGTTTGTTGTGACCTTGAGAATGAAAATTTGACCTTGAAAGTAGGTCAACATTAAATGACCACCTTTAAGTAACCCACCATCAAAGTTTCAACTCAAAATCTCAAAAACTGTAGAAATTGGCACTGTGCCAATTTAAAGTTCCATTTTCAACTCGGAATAGCGCGAAAACCGTAAATATTTTATCGAGCATGTTAGCGTATAAAAGCTTACAATTTTCCCAAAGAACATTTTAAAACAAATTTCGTTCAAATCGTACGGTTAGTTTAGGAGTTATAAGTGTTTAAAGATTTGACCTTTGATGACCTCTAGCGGGGGCATTGGTCAGCTTATCGACAAACAAAAAATAGTTAAAGAAGATATTGGTATGCTCTTTCTGATGGTACCATCCCTTTTGCTCTGTGTTAAAAGACCTATGAATAAAGTGTCTGGAAATGATGAGGGGGTAAGAATAAAAATAATAATAATAATAAGAATAATAATAAGAATAAAGAAAAGACATTGCAATAACAGAAAGGATTCCGACGGAATAGTCGGAATCCTTAATAAAGAAAAGACATTGCAATAACAGAAAGGATTCCGACGGAATAGTCGGAATCCTTAATAAATCATGCTAGTCAATAACACTAGCTCTAGTAGAATGATGTCGGTAGAGACACGTTCATTGAGAGGTTTATGAAAACTTTTGAGACCGTTATTTGGATTTTTTTTAAGTAGATTTATCATTGATTTGATAAAGTTTATAGTTACCGGTATTAATCATTACTTAATATTTCGATCATTTAATAATTATTCTTAAATAATAATAATATTTCATTAATATCACAACAATGTGTAGAAATAAAAAACACACAAATTAATAGATAAATATTATATGAATTTTATACATTTAGGTGAAAGAAGAAATCCCAGACTGGTCCGCTATAGATGACACATGTTTATTTCATTATAGATATGTCAATCATGAAATAACATTAATTTTGTCACCTTGTCGTCGTGTTATTGGTCAGAACTTACACTAACTGACACTTTTTTCTTAGATTCTTAGTTCTTTTCGTATCACAAAATCTTGTATTCACAAATTAATGAAAATATTACTGAAGTTATCTGGGACGCCTTTATATTAACTGGGGGGGGGGGGGGGGGTGTTACTTTATATATATTTTGGTAGATGAGTGCCGCTGGCATTTGAAAAAAAAAACACTCCAAATTCATATATCTTTTTTTTTTTTTTAATTTTTTTGTAAAATTTAAGGCTATAATTTGAAACGCTTTTAGTCTCACATTTTAAAAAATACCATTTGATGAAACGAAACACAGCTTCAACTAGATTTCGCCCGTCTCACACGCTGTTCCTATTCGGTTATTTTTGCAAAACTTTTTACAAAACTAATCTAATATTTACAAAACTAACCGAATAGGAACAACGTGTGAGACGGGCGAAATATTGAAGCTAAGCTTCAACTTATATAGAAATTACGACCAAACTTCGTATTGCTACTCATTTAAATATTGGATGCTTCAATTATAATAACACTGAAAACCAAATAAAACTTCATATAGGACGCCCCCCCCTCCCTCTTTCACGTGGATATTATTCATATTAACAAGCTTGTACATAAAATCATCTATTTCAGTTTTGCTGTTCACCATTTAGAAATCTAATGGGTAATTTTGAGTAATTAAAACATCCATTTCCGGTAAGAATTTACATTTGACATCAGCATCCAAAATCGATGTCGAGATCGACCTTCGCCTTTCTATGTAGAATTTATGTGGTTCCTTTTGTGTTTCTCTCGGTAACATTTTTTTTAATTTTTGGATTGGTTTTGTTTGGATGTTTTAATTTCTTCTAAAAAAATTATCTATATTATATTATAGAACATACAATATTCACTCGTTTATTAATCTGAATTGTTGTTTTAGAGTTACCTTTGTCGGAACGTGCTGAAATTTGGACAGATATGGAAAAAGGAACTGTTGAATTTTCTGAGGAACATTGATAAATTGTCTGATAGAAAGATGTGACATATATTTCTGACCAGCCCTCGCCATATTCTACTTATTTTTGCGACGATTAATGCATATACGAGATACGATGTGACCTTGGGTGGGGACATATGCAGTGAATGATTTTTATGACGTGTGTTGACGGGAGGGTAATAACATTGATAGAACGGAATGTGATATTGTCAGAACCGTTATTGATACGAGTTGTCTTGTTAAAGGTTGTAAAAGGTGACTGACCCGAAATGATAATGTGACATTCATGAATTTATCAATGTATTGTGTAATTGTGTAAGAAATCTTATGTAAGGCGGAAGAAATTATTTACTAAGCTTTAATATTTAAAGGAGTATGTGGTTTATATAGTAAAGTGGCCCCCTAAAATCAACTTCTCCTAAATTAAATTTTGTTGTCATTTTTAGAGAGTTAAATATCTATATTTTGAGAAATCAAGTTGAAAAAACTACTCCTCGCTTTTTAAAACATTGTAAATTTTGCATAAAGATAATGAAAACCGGTGATTTTGCCAATTTTTCACGAAAATTAGCATGATTCTTGATTATTTTCATTCAGATAACATCGAGCGGGATCGTGAACAACTTTTTCCTTTCGCATGCACTTTCAGACGTGCAACGGTAACAACATATCAAAATATAAAAGTTGTTCAAAATGCCGCTCGATACTAACTAATAGAAAGTTTGTCGAAAATGAGCCTTAAAATGACGTTTTTCCGGGAAATTGGCAAAATATACTATTTTTGAAGGCCAAATTCTAAGAAACTGAGAAAGGAAATGAAAGATTTTGTATCATTTCATAAGTAGCTTACATTGTAGAATAAATTTTGGTACAAATTCATTATTTCATGCAAACTTCAGATTTTGCCCTGAAAGGGGGCCGCTTTACTATATAAACCATATATAGTCCTTTACATTCTTTTTTAAAACAGAAAAATTGCGAAAGATGTTTAAAAAATTGAAATCAAAATGTTTTATATGGACGTTGATAGTTTGTGAAAAAAAGACTTAAAATACATTTTATTTAATAAAAATACTAAAGTTCTTCCAAAATTTAGTCTGGATCCTTTAACATAAAGATAAAATAACGTTTTATTAGAAAAAAAAATTAGATAAAAAAAAAGATAGAAAAACTTGGTGTCTTCAACTCTGCTCCCAGAGAGAAGTTTGCTGGACCAAAAAAAAAATAAAAATTTAATGTCATCTTTAATGGGCCAAAGTTTGATGACATTAAATTTCTGGGGTTTTATATCGAATGAAGTGCAACGTACATGCGCGTTAGCGCATTTCATTCGATAAAACTTGTGTGTTGCAAACTCGTTACATACCCATGGTGTACCCGTCACAAAACACAAATTATGACATTTATTCTATATAATATTATATGCACCACAATTGTCGGTTTCATTCTTGTTTTCTGAAATCACGTTTTCCCAGGTAAAGAGATGCGTCAAAAGGGGTAGGGGCAAAATCGCCCGTTTTTTGCTATTTTCAAAAATTGTTTTCTCACTGGTTTTTTTTTTTTTTTTTTTTTTTTTTTTTTTTTCTTTCCGATAAAAATTGAGATATTGATTGAAATTGAATAAATAAAAATAAAAAATAAATATCACTTGATATGAGTGTTATTTCCCTCCAAAACTGCCCACTACTACCAAAATCAGTGGCAAAATGATAGCAACCAGATTTCAACATTATTGTTTATAGTATAATATAGAGCAAGCACGTGTAACAAATTGATAATTTCCATGTACAATATGAACCTGTTAAATTCCCTTGCTCTGGGGCTTACAACTGTAAACTTTCCGAAAATCTGAATTTCAATTTATTTCATTGGTTGTGCATATATATATATATATATATTTTTTTTTTTTTTGTTTCAAACTTGTACCATTCTTATACTTGTACAAAACGACATTCTCCTTATAATACAATTTATTTCTTCAAAAGCAGAATGAAGTTTCAAAATTTTGAGTGAAAAAATACAATATTATAATTTCCCTCCCTTCTTACTCACTACCAAAATTTTTAGTCGTGTTACCGCAAATAAACACGATTTTTATCTTTTTTTGAAACATTGATTGATACGTCTAGGCATGATTAAGTTCTCATTGCATTTCATGGTTATGATCATGATGAGGGGACCTTACTTTTTTGTGGTGTGAATCAAGACCTATGTCTGACGGTAATCACGTAAACATGATCAATCAATGGCTCAGAAATATTTGTCTGATAAAATCCGAGACATTCTTCTGGATAAAATGATTAGAAAAAGCATTATGGTGCTTAATAAGTGGTCCAATACAAATATGTATTATCTACAAATCGCAGAAAATGGGAAAACAGAAAATGCCAAAATCATACTTATCGGTAAGATCCAGTTTACAGGGATGCGTTTCATTTTGATGTTAATTAGGATTGTCATAGTTATCGTTTGAAATTATCATACCATTTCAAAATGATTTAAAAGTGTCCACAGCTATATACAGTGGACCCCCCCCCCCCCTTCTTATTTTCTATTTCCCTGAATAAAATTTTCTGGCGAAATACAGATACCCGTACGTTTTGAGAAGGATGTGGAAATTATATACTTTCAGTGACTGCATGTGTATCTTACTAAGATGAAAAAAAACTCCAAGTTTGGAATGATCGTCTACTTACAGAGTACAGCAAGTGTAACGGCCACACACACGACTCCCGCCAAGCTGAACAATAACATAGCGCCCAGACACACCCTGATGGGCGAGGTCCGGGTATCACCGCTCCCTCCCTTTTTTCCATCGGACCCTCCCACGGAGTACTGACTAAGACTCCTCTGTCCTATGTCATCTGGGTGGAGGTAGAACTTATAGTAAGCATCAGGATCCTGAGGATAGGGCTGCTCAAATCTCATGTTGGGATCCTGTCCCTCCCGGGTACTACCGTCCAAATTAAACAATGCAGTCAGGCGTGGCCACTTGATTTAAGAAATTAAAAAAAATACATTACAAAAAAATGGACGAAATATGGGACAAAAATGAAGAAAAGAACAGAAACAACATAAATTAATTATATTTTCAAATATCTAAAGACTACAATTATTATAAATATTCAATTTTCAACATTGGTTGATTTGTCTGTTCATTTTAAAATTAAAAATGAAATTTTATTATCTATATATACACATTCTCACCTTTTCGCTGTACCGGCTAGTCCAAGTTGACATAATATGATTAAGACAATAATAACGAAATGTTTTTTTCTTTACATGTAAAGCCACTACATGATCATAGAACAAAAACAATACATGCAATTAGAGGACATCGGTCACACGTCAGATCAAGTACATTTTATTGGCTCGTGCTGTTGGAACAATGCCTCTCAGTACAATAGAATGACCGCTGTCCGTGCAGTGCGACATCCCAGAATAAATCACTGAAGTGTCACCGTCCGTCATCGAGGTGCAATGCGCTGTGTCTCGCTTGTACTGCGGACTCATTCACGTTTACGTAACGTTTCATTGACGCTACGTTATACAGACGTGTTTCACGCTTAATTAGAAAACATTTGGGATGAGATCATTAGTTTGACCAAGTACGTGTTAGAGGAAACACAAATTGACCGAATAATTGAAAAGGTGATGACGAAGATTGGCTTTCCCCCCTTGCGATGGAAAAGAAAAAGTACATATTTTTGAAGAAAATTGTGAAAAATAGCAACGCTAACGATGCAAAATACGCCCGTCAAGCCTTTCTGTCCACTTCTATTTTGAAAACAAGCTAATAAATATCTTAAATGATTCTAAAAAATATTTTCTCAGAAAACTGTTTTAGCAAAAAAATGGCCTTGACCTTTGATATCTGAATTTGAAAATTAAAAAGGTTCCTCCAGAGAAATAGAAAGTTTCAATCTGAGAGCCAAGGTTCAGCCTATAATTTGCCCACATTTTGCAAAACAACTTAATGTAACTCCCTTTCTCATTATTTCTTAATTATATCACATAATCTAGTCTTCAAAGCTTAAAAACATTTGTCCAAAAATAGATATGTAATGAATTTTGAAAGTATCTTTACCAAAAGTTTGTTTAGCCTCAAAATGACCTAGACTTTTACCTTTGACCTTAAAATCAAAAGGGCTTTTTTACTTGCCAAGGTAAATCTATATCATATATGGCAAATATGAAGTTCCTAGCTCAAAAAGTTTGGTCTTTATATAGTTACGCAAACGTTGTATACCTACATTATTAATGGGCATGTAACCCCCTTTTTTCCCTTACGTATAATTTTCTAAAGTTACATTTGTGAAAGATCAGGCCTTCTCCTATCGGTATAAAAAGTTTCAAAACATTCTGACCTAAAATAGATTTTTAAATGATTTTTGAAGATATCTTCATCAAAAAATATATTTTTATCCCCAAAAAGATCTAAGACTTCACCCTCGACCCCTCACCTGGAATATTTATAGTGCTCTTTTATCTGTTAAGGTCAATCTACATTGCAAATTTTAAGTTCCTAATTCAAACAGCTTGGTCCATAGACCTACAGTATTAACAAATGTGAGCATGTACATGTACCCCCTCCCCCTCCCCTAACGCATAATTTGTTCAAATAAAATCAAAAATATATGAAAACCCGTTACATATCTGTTATAACATGCATGCATTGTCCAAGATGTACTCAAAATTTCAAAAGCTTTTGATAAAAATAGATAAATGAATCATTACATTATTTACACCAAAAAAATATATATTTTTAGACCCAAAATAACGACCTTTGACCCATGACTTTGAAGTTCTGTTTGCTTTACCCAATCTACAAGGTAAATTTGAAGTTCCTAGCTCAAACGGTTCGGACTCTATCTTGCTTGTAATTGCAAGGAGACGCACGGACTGACATCGCCATTATACCATAATATGTGCTTTCTAAAGAAGGGTGTATAAAAATTGGTTGATAAGCCCCCAATGCGACCGTAAACTCTGGTTGATTTCATTACAGACGGACGCGTTGGTCGCTTCACGTGATCGAGATTAAAAAGAGGTCGCTTGTCCTTGAGGTAAAGTCATTATATTTTGGTCTTGATGAAGGTTCGTGTGAATTACAAAGGTTACTGAAATAACTCCAATCGTGAAAGCAATTCATATACATGTAGTGTACATGTAAAACTAAACATGTTGTGTCAGAGTAATGCCTTTTTTTTATATGAATGCGCATTAAATCTGATTCGCATTAGATTTGAAGCGCATAATTTTAATGCGAATTAGATTCGCATTGCGTTCACACGGCAAATTCTAATACGCATTAGATTTTGGTACAGGTGCACTGATAGCCATCATTTTCAAATCATAAAGGGTAGAATTTATGCCAACTCATATATTTTCATATGGTTTTTTTTTTCATCGTAAATCAAAAGTTCCAGCAAGGCTAAAGAATGATACATGACGTCATTATGAGATAAAATGACGTCACAGTACAGTTACGTAGGTCAAAAGACACGTTTCACTGCATAATGAACTAAACAGTATTTTGGCCTCTTGTTCTATGATTTGAGGTCAAAGGGTGGTTGAAATTGTCAAGTTATGGTCTATACATATTATAGAACTTAAGTACATCATATACGCATGCGCTAGATTTAATGCGAATTAGATTCGCTTTGCGTTCACACGACAAAATCTAATGCGCATTAAATCTAATGCAAATTAAAGTAATGCGCATTAAACTTGTCGTGTGAACGCAACCAAAATCTAATGCGCATTAAATTCAATCTAATGCGCATTAAACCTTCCGTGTAAACAGGGCATAACACAAATACAACCAACATTGAACAAATTTTGAGTCCAAGGGTAACAACTGCTCTGGCGCACCCATGTACTAGTTTGACTTCCATCTTCCCAAGATACGTAACCATACCAATGTTCAAAGGCAACGCAAACGTAGCATCCACTCGCAAGTGCATGTTCCATTTCATAATCAAAATATTTTAGTGACTTTGACCTATGACCCTTTACCTTGAAAATCAATCGGGTTCATCCTCTTCCCATGGAGAACATTAAATTTGTGGAAGGTTGGATGTCTCAATGATGATTGCTTTGTCATCTATGCTGTTCACAAGAATTTTAAGCCCAAGTCCACAATGACCTTGACCGTTGACCCTTGACCTTGAAAATCAATAGGGTTCATCCTCTTCCCATGGGGAACATTTGTGGAAGGTTTGGAAATCCTCCAGTACTTGCTTCGTCTTCTATGCTGTTCACAATGATTTTAAGCCTTCGTCCAGTGACATTGACCTTTAACCCTTGACCTTGAAAATTTATAGGGTTCATTCTCTCCCTATGGGGAACACTTGTCGAAGGTTTGATGTTTCTATGATGACCGATTTGTCTTCTATGCTGTTAACAAGGATTTTGAGCCCCAGTCCACAACGACATTAACCTTTAAAATCAATAAGGTTCATCCTCTTCCCATGGAGAACTTTTGTGGAAGGTTTGATATTTCTATGATGATTGCTTTGACTTCTATACTGTGCACAAGAATCCAGACACACACACACACCCTAAAAAAATTAAATGCACAAACACATGGACCCACAGCAGGGATGCTATATCCCCTCTGTTGGAACAATGGGTTCTAATGTTACTGAAACAATTCACCTCCATGTGGAAACTAAAATACTTAGTCACTGGTTACAATTCTGTGAAATATTATTCAAATAAATACAGAAATTAAAAAAAAAATTCTTCAATTTTACCTTGACCTTGCAGATATGGCAGCAATTCAAGGTCATAACACACACTTGCGTACTACGGAACATTTCTGTGAAACAATATTCAAGTCCAGAGGTTACCATAAAAGGCCATGGCCATAGCAAAATTTTAAAGTTTCTTTACACAACATGACCTTGACCTTGAAGATATCATTTTGGCTAAAGTTATTCAACAGCCTGGGCCTGGTCCTGGGCGAATACTCTGCTGTATATGATTTATATTCAAGAAGAAATTAAAACATCATTGCTATCATGAAATAGATTAATCAACTTAACGTATCCAATGTACAAATGAAGATCTCACGGACGTCTCGTCCATTTAAACAGTGTTAAAATTATCTCGGTAATCTTCGGCAGTGTCTCGATTGTTTCCGTGGCTTGAGTGACGGTTGGCATGTTGACCGTTGATGATAGAACTCATTATTTATTTTGTATTAGGTATATTTAGGTAAAGATATGCCATGATTCTAACTATATCATACACTTGATATTTATTTGTACAACGGATACCTTAAAGGTGATTTAATTGCAAGATATTTATTTCAACAGAATCAACAAAGAAGCACAATTCCAGATCACAGATATTTATAGTAACAACGTTTGGTCTTTTTGATATGACAGTTAAGGTGGGACTTGTTGTACATACATATACATTTGTATATATAATATGTATAAAAAAAAGTCAGAGAAAAATTAATTCATGAATGACAATGATTTATAAAATTTATAAAAGCACTAAAGTCCAAATGCTGAAGTATTAGAATACAGGGACTGTATACATGTATGTAGTTTGTGTTTCAATTATAAAGAAATTATGATGAAATAACTTGTATAACATATGACATTAAAACAATCTTGAAAGACTTGAAGCAAAACTTATCTTTGGACTCAATTTTGACCTACATGTAGCATAATTAACAATAATATTGCATAAACACTTAAAATTCCCGAACATTCAATAATGCTTCACTTGAGCAAACAGTTAGTGGTGTTTGAAAACCACACAAAATGCACAAATACCCCTGCAATGAAATTCCAGGATAGAAAGACCCAATAAAATATTTTTTTTCCTCCATCATCAAATATGCAAGTGCATTAAATTTTTATAAACATATAATGTTCATCATACATTGTAATAATAATAAAATTGATAATAAAATCAACAAATAAACATAATTGATGCATCTGTTATTATGTGTTCATACATACATGTATATTTCTGCACAGATAGTGTTTTGATACACCCATACAGAACTATAGATACTCATACTGTAAACTTGGTAATTTTCGCTGAATTTCGCGATTATAACATCAAGACGTTACGCATGGGGGAAATGTTCGCGATAAAAGTGTCTTTTCCATTGTAAGAATGCAGGTAATATTTTCGTGTTGGAGAAATCTTCGCGAGGTCCATTAATTCATTAAAAATGCCAAAATTTCTACGTTAACAGTACCTGATTCCCTCTTAACACAACTACTGACGCAGATGAAACAGGGGCAAACTGATGTGATCATGGAAATAACTTAAAGTTCACATGAACTGCTGAATATTTTGTTTTGTGTCAAAATTCATTACAAATATATGATATATTGGAAAATACAAAGCAGCAAATTTGTTGACATGACAGAGTTAACGCAAATGAAATATGATTCCACTAAAACATGTAAAATAAGCTCATGTATATATAATGATAGCAAACAATTTAGGTTTCTTTAGGCATAATTGTGAGTAAAAGTAAATACCCAAAGTCCTCTAAATATTTACTATGCTGGTGAAAATTGAAGCTCATATGAAAAGGCCAAATCAATAGAATGTATTTTATACACTGTTATAAGCTTTTGAAATATTGTAGTGTTTTAAAATCTACTTATTCAATGCATTTAAAATTGTACTTTCTTAATGTATGTAAAAACTTTGTTCAACAATCTGGTAACACCAATATTTAAACATGATCTGTTGATTTTAGTGATGCATCTTCATGTACTACAAAATAATCCTAAATATCTCTTTCTTGCAGACTTAAATACGCCATTAATACAAGTAGTTAATTTTGTGTCCTTTCTATAAAAGCTGAATTTATCTGAAAGAGGTGAACAGCATCTGTACATAAAATATGTAAAAATTAACTTTATCGTGATAACTCTACACAAATTTAATTATCAAAACTAGCATCTGGTGACAGAGATCTGCAGGCCTAAGATTTAAAAAAAAGATAGGTTTCTAGATTTCATTAGATTGATCTCTTCATTAGAAAAGCCTTTGGCCTGTATGAATGAATTTTCAAACATACTAATTTGCTACTTCTATTTCATCGTTGAATTATTACTTATATATATGGAAGAATAAAAATAATTACATGTAACACATTAAAATTCCTAAACATTCAATAATACTTTTCTTTAGGAGTGAACAGCTAGTGGTGTTTGAAAGCCACACAATCTCATTTAAATGACTAAAAGACTTAGGAGACTCAAAAATTAAATTCACTGGAAAAAGAACTATCTTGACTAAATTAGATGACAGAGTGCTCTGCCCCTGCCCTTAATGATTTTATCCATCTTAGTCTGCTGCCGTGTAGGGAGAATTGAGTCCATACTAACAGCTGGACCACAGCACATACAATGGGAATGTAGACTAGTAAGTTAAAACAGCCTTGTTGATGTTGTTTGAATTCCTCTGAGGAAAGCTTGGACTTGTCTATAGAGAGTGTGCCTAGCTCATTTCCAGTCTCAAAAATGTCGTGACCTGAAATCAACATGAATTTAAAATAAATGTATTTAACCAAGCAAATAATAATCATTCATAACTTCATAATTAAATTCCAATTCCTACAGAAGGTATCCCCAAAAAGTTAAAATTGTCTATTTGCTCATGATCTTAATTTCAAACTTATAAAGCTACAAATTCAATGAATTTAATTTTTAAATTTAATTTCCAAATCATTTCAGGTATGCATTTGACAGTAAGTGTTTTGAATATGCTTCCCTGACATTGTCGCCATAGCACTTTCTATATAGAAATAACGTCAGACAGTGCATGAATTTTATATATTATCATTTCCATGCTTCATTAACATCGACGGCGGGTGCGGCTAGCCAACAGGGGATGCTTACTCCTCCCGGGCACCTGGTCCCACCTCTAGCTTGCTAGGGGTCCGTCGATGTTTAATTTTGTGCTCTATTGTGAGTGCTGTTGAGATTATCGTCAGGATCTTCTTTAACTCATTTGTGTCACACTTATGCCCTTTGCCGTGTGGAGCTCGTAAAAAAGTTCCCCGCGAGGGGTTTGACAGTAAGTGTTTTGAATATGCTTCCCTGACATTGTCCCCATAGCACTTTCTATATAGAAATAACGTCAGACAGTGCATGAATTTTATATATTTTCATTTCCATGCTTCATTAACATCGACGGCGGGTGCGGCTAGCCAACAGGGGATGCTTACTCCTCCCGGGCACCTGGTCCCACCTCTAGCTTGCTAGGGGTCCGTCGATGTTTAATTTTGTGCTCTATTGTGAGTGCTGTTGAGATTATCGTCAGGATCTTCTTTAACTCATTTGTATACTGATAACGCAACTCACCAGTTTGTAATGAGAGGAACCATGTCCCGACCAGTGGGGCGAGAGTTTGACCAGGTTTAGAGACTAGTGCAGATGTACCAAACATCAGAGCCGACACGGCTTTTTTACGACCATGGACAACAAAATCTTCATCTACCAAATCACTGATGACCAGATTTAGAAGCTTGCACGTTCCCTCTGTAAACACTCTGTTACTGTAAGGAAACAATTAAGATGCACAATACGCTACAGATTTATTTCAATAATCTAATTCTATACTAGCGATAATCACCTATACCTTTCCCCGTTTCCATAACCATTTAACGATGGTTTGAAATACATACACATTAGCTAAGGGTGCAATACATGTAATGGGAAAAGAGGTCCTTATCAACAGTTCTTTTATCAAGACAAAGAAAATCAATCTGATGTTAGATATTCATATGCATATATTTTGCTCTCATGTTTTATAGAACTTTGAATATTAAATAGATAAATCTATATATATGTAATGAACTTTTAAATGAGAACATCATTGGCAAAGTATACAACCACAATGCTAGCCATAGCTACTAGTATAGGCAGCTTAAATTTTGCCTTTCATGTTCAAAAGCAGAATCAGGTGATTATAGCGAGCGGAGCTCGCTGCAAAGGCCCGAAGGGCCTTTGCGAGCGAAGCTCGCCCTTATGGTAACGCGTATACACATATCTTATTGAGAAAATATGCTGAATCAAAGAATGAGATTGTACTACTATGCTTTCAAAAAGTTTCGTCCCCTCGCAGACAGAGTTACTGCGGAGATGCTGGATATTGCCATTTAGATTTTTTTTCGACTCCAAGTAGACGTATATGTTATACTCGATTTTTGTTTATAAGTTAAATTGATTGAAAATATTTTTCGTAAATCAGGTAACGATAAAGCATCAACAAGGCGGCGTAACCACGGGAAATCCGACATTTCCGGTTTTAAACGAGTCGTTTCGCTCTGATTGCTTTTCTCGTCTCGGGTGGTTTCGTACTGTCAGAAGTCAGAATATTGAAACAGAAAGTTTTGTCAGATAAGATAAACCGTCATAGTCAAAATAAAAAAGAAAAATCTTTTTTATTTTGTATAATCATATCTATTTTCTCTCCGCTCGCACAAAAGGCTTTGCCTTGATTCATATTACTTTGAATATGACAAAAGTGTACCACATCATCAAAACTTGTATAATTACATTTTGCAGCATCTGCATGATTAACACTGTCAATTGATTTTGACAGCAATACTGATGTCCTTAAGCCCATTGATATTATAATACATAATCAGGTACACAATATGTTAAATTTTGAAATAAATCTGGTATACACAGCCAATTGTGCCTCACATGAAATTCATATGAAATGAGCATCATGTAAATTTCACATGAAAGTTCATGTAAAATTCATATAAATTTCACATAAAATTTATGTGAAAAATATTTCACATGAAATTCACATTAATTTCCTTCACATGTATTTCACATGAATTTTTCTAATTGACCTTCACAGGAAACTGAATTCACATGACATCCATGTAAAAATCTTCACATAAATTTCATGTGAAAAATTTCATGTAAACTTTATGTTCGTGCTCGTTTCACATAAATTTCATGTAAACTTTCATGTAAAGTTCATGTAAATTTCACATAAATTTCATATGAGGCACAATTGGCTGTGTAGTTAGTTACATGTAATAGCAGATTCCGGACAGTGCTAATTATAATAATTAAAAATCCTGCACAAATGAGAACAAATACCTGAACATATCTGAATAAAAATGGCTTACCTAGCTATGAACAAACAAAGCATCCATATATTGCTTGGTCCCACACAGAACATAACGATACTGATAACGAGCTTAATACAAAACAGCAGCTTAATTACTCGATATACACCATACTTCCCACATAGAGACAAAAAGTACAAATTGTTTATGTGTGGAGCAATGAAAGACACACCTGGAAGAAAGCAAAATTACATGTACATTTTAAGAATTACAAAATTACGGTATCTATGTAAAATTAGATCAAGGTTTCACTTAATGTCATCCGTTCATGTTGCTTGTCATTTTGTACCTTAACCTACATTGTAGAAATTTTGTTATCAATTTCTTCCACTTATAAAAGCAAAAGGGCAAACATGGATTATTTCCTCTTTATACTCACTTCCTTAAACTTAATTAAGAGCAACTGCATGCATACATTTTTCTACAAGGGTCAATAGAGACCAGCCTATACAAAAGTCTGAATCAATAATATGTAAGCCTTTGACAAAATATATCATTTGATTGTAAAATCATGAATTAAGAAGAGTAATTGGACTATTTACAATAAAATGTATAATGACAAACTATATAGGGCATTTTTTCCTATTACATTTGTAAATGCATGAGATGGATCGCTATTAAAACATAATGCCTTTACAGTTAGTTTCTGTTAGACACTGACCATCCAAAATGGGAAATGTATACATAGAGTACTTTTGTCTTATAACTGGTTCATACGGTATCATACATTAGGGGTGAAACGATAGGTCAAAAGTGTATCGCGATATATTGCGACATTTCATTTGCTGAATTGGGATATACATGTGTATTGCAATATATTGTTTCTCAACATTTTAATCATTTTTGATATAAAATCAGGTTCTCTTAACATGTATATACATACTATTACTATTTTCTGATAGAATTTTACATTGTCAATGTCATTTACTTGAAAGAAAAAAAAAATCATAAGTAATTGAATCCTTAGATTCCTTTTGTCATTATCCATTTCGATAGTGAGCAATGTGGACCATGGGTCTCTTGTTTTCAATTAAATTTCTTACAATCAAGGTGATTCAATGATTTCGTCATTTAATCTACATGTATATGGGCACGAAATATTGCGAAACGCATTTTGTATCGCGATACGATATAAAGGAGCAGGTTCGGTAACATGGAAAATCGGCCCTAATTTTAAAATGTTTTAGATTTCGATTGTATTTCGTATCAAGGAAGGTAAATGTATGGTTGTTTGAAATACCAAATAGATATTTTAATTTACGTGCCATATACCGAATGATATGACCTCAAAATCGGCTTTAAAACGTAAAATGCTGAAAAATCGTAAGAAATTGGCATAATTCTGGTCAAAATTTATGAAAATAAGTAGGGCGCCAGCCCTCACCCAAAATAATTTTCACATATAAAGTTAAATTTGCAATTTATCTTTCAATCTACATAAAATCTATGTTGGGTCAGGGTTGGCGCCTATGCTAATTTTAAAGATTTATGCCGAAAATATGGCGATTTTCCTTCATTTTCCGTCATGCAGAGAAAATGACGTCACAATGTGACGTCATAACTAACACACGCAACGTTATGACAATGAAAAATATTTACTTTCTATTTCGGCAGGTATTTGAGATAAATATAAGAGATGCTGAATCATAATTTTCATAAAATTATTTTTCGCAAAAATTTAAGGCCGATTTTGGTACATGTAGCTAGTGAACCTACCCCTTTATTAAATATCGCAATATATCGATACATGTATATCATAAATATATTGTTACACCCCTATCGTACATGAATGAAAATTATCAAGTATTTTTGCAGCTTCACAAATTTTGTTTGAGAGCCTTGGTATGCTTTTGATATATTAATGCTACAAATGCATGCACTAAATAAAATGTTTTCTTTTGTAATTATCGAACCATCACCTCTCACATTAACATAGTCAAATAATCTAGGGTTATCTGAACAAAATGTTTTCATGCAATAACTAAGAATAAAGAAACAGAATCAAGGTACATGTACTTATTGAAAAGATCAAATCAAAATTTTCAACTTACTTAGGTACAAATCAACTAAAATGATAACTAGATCCTCACCTATTAAAAAAGACCCAAAACCAGGAGAAATGCTACTTCCTAGTAAATTATCCAGGAAAAGCGGGAAAAAATTGCTGTTGAAATGGCAGTGAAACACCTGTGGAAGAAAGCTCAAACTTAAGCATGTATGTATATGATATCACAAAAATATAAACTGAACTAACAAAACTAAGATGTACATGTATTGCTGTAAACTCATGAATAAAATGTAAAATCGATGCAAATCTATTTCTTAGTTAAAAGTCCATCCATGACATTGAAGGTAATACCACAAATTTGTTTTTCAAAAATAGCAATCTATGGAATGCTTGTGTCGCCTGCGAAGCGGTTTGATTATTATTCTAGAAAGTGGATCAAAATTATTGGTATCAGTAGAAAAGTCTTGTCAAATGAAATTCATTTGAAATATCAGACCTCTTAATTACAAATTAAAAGATATGGTCATTCTCAAATTTTCAGAAAAGAGTGTCAATCATCTAGGTCAAGGTCACTACTTAAAAATTGGTAACAAAAAGGTCTCATCATAAGAAATATCAAACACCTATCACCAACCAATTAAAAGATATATACAACCTTAATTTCTTAGAAAAGAAGGTCAAATAGCTAGGTCAAGGTCAAAAGGTAAAAATTATGGTATCTGTAGAATGGCATTGATACAAGGAAAAAACAAGTGAAATATCAAAGCCCTGTCACCTACCAATCAAAAGATATAGCCAATTTTACTTTTCTTGAAAAGTAGGTCAAATATCTAGGTCAAGGTTACAAGGTCAAATATTATGGTTTGTGTAGAAAGGTCTTGTAACAAAGAATACAGATGTGAAATACCAAAGCCCTATCACTTACCAATCAAAAGATATATACAATCTTAATTTTTTTTTAAAGTAGGTCAAATATGTAGGTCAAGGTCACAAGGTCAAAATTATGGTAAGTGTAGAAAGGTCTTGCCACAAGGATTGCATGTGTGAAATATCAAAGTCCTAACACTTACCAATCAAAAGATATATCCATTCTTAATTTTTTTTAAAAGTAGGTCAAATATGTAGGTCAAGGTCACTAGGTCAAAAATTATGGTATGTGTAGGAAGGTCTTGTCACAAGGAATACACATGTGAAATATCAAAGCCCTATCACTTACCAATCAAAAGATATAGCGAATCTTATCTTTTTTTTCAAAAGTAGGTCAAATATCTAGGTCAAGGTCACAAGGTCAAAATTATGGTATGTGTAGAAAGGTCTTGCCACAAGGATTGCATGTGTGAAATATCAAAGTCCTAACACTTACCAATCAAAAGATATATCCATTCTTAATTTTTTTTGAAAAGTAGGACAAATATGTAGGTCAAGGTCACTAGGTCAAAAATTATGGTATGTGTAGGAAGGTCTTGTCACAAGGAATACACATGTGAAATATCAAAGCCCTATCACTTACCAATCAAAAGTTATGGGCTGTGACACCAAAAGTGTGACAGACAGACAGACAGACAGATGGACGGACAGACGGACAGACGGACAACGGACAAAGCGATCCCTAAGTGTCGCTATGCTTCTCAGGCGACACAATAAGTAAAAATATTCTACTCTTCCTGACATTATTAGTATGATGCAATGCTACATTAAAGTCATAGCAATATATCGAGAAAAATGGAAAGGGGAGCACTTACCTGAACTAAATTCATCACCGAAAAAAGAACAAAATTTTGCTGCCTCAAAAGTTGAGTGATAAACCTCTTAAAACTTGGTGTGTCTTCTTTATGTGAATTGGATCTCTCAACACTGTAAATAGAACATGATGTTAGTACATTGTACGTATGTATACATGTTTAATTTATAATAAATTCATCCAATTTTAACCTTGGCCAAAGTTCAAGGCCAGACACAAAGTTCAGTGTTGGGAAGATCCTATACAAAGAAATATCTCCCATACTATATTCGCTATTTTCGAAAACCATAGTTACTTCCCATTTGAGACAGTATCTGACGTAGACTGATTGTGATGTCATCAAATTCCATGGAAACAGTCCTAAAAGTCTGGCAAATGACATTGTAAAATCGACGTTACCATAACATTTTCATTACGTCACAATGGTTTTACGTCAGATACTATCTATAAGGGGAAATAACTCTTTATTCCGCAAAGACTCAATACATGTACTGAGTAACACGTAGATGTATGGTTCAATGTTAAAGATAAGTTATATCTATAAAGTACAGGGACATTGAAGTCAAGCATAGTAATCTCAAACAAAGACACATCCCAAATTAAGACAAAATCTTTCTACATGACAGACTTACAATAGACCAATATCCATCCTTATGTAAAAAAAAATTAAAAAGATATGCATGATGTCCTAAATGCCAGTACTATACAATGTAATAACATGTAAATACTAAATAGGTAGCGAAGTCATTTATATATTAAATGTTGTCAAAGTAC
This sequence comes from Pinctada fucata, assembly GCA_028142955.1. Taxonomy (NCBI): domain Eukaryota; kingdom Metazoa; phylum Mollusca; class Bivalvia; order Pterioida; family Pteriidae; genus Pinctada; species Pinctada fucata. The sequence goes on from AP027105.1 coordinate 14,896,838, forward strand.
TGCACTAGTACTGCATGCATTTTTAAAGATTCTTAAAAGAACTGAAACAGTTAATACAGTACATGTATCAGCATAACAATTTATCACTGTACCTGAATTCTGGATCCTGAATGCTTGTTAGTTCATACTGTTTGATGCTACTATGGAAGGCAGTTTGAAGAAAGTTTGTGATGATGTAAAACCCTACAATGGAGCTTACGGCTAGTATAAGGCAGAACATTCTGAAAGTCCAAAGGTTTTCTCTCCTCCATACTGCATAGGAGACAAATACGGCAAGAGATCCTAGCGCGCTAAAAAAGGAGCTTTTCCAGTTGAGCTTTGCACGAATTTCTGCAGAGATGGCAAGATCTGCCAACAAGGCTGAATGATGCAAATCTATCATGGTGAGAAAACTGTCATATAAACACAGACATATAACAAACTGCAAAGGGGCATAACCCCAAGGAAACCAAAATAACATAAACGTTAAGGCAAAAATTGGTCCATTGGTTTTCAGAGCTTTTAATCGTTTACTGACAATCTCCTTGTTTGATGGGCTGTGTGTGGACGTCCCTAAGAAATCCTTGTCGCTGATCCAGCCAAATATAGGGTCGTTTAAGGAATTCCAAATCAAGAAAATTCCTTCACCAATCCAAAATGACGTTTTATCTATCTTATACACGGACACAAAAATATCCACATGGTATAGGAGGAAAATGTTATGGAGTATTGACTGGAAGAAGGCAAGTGACCCGTAGCATATATCTGCGGGAATTCTTACACTGCTCATTGTGTCACTTCTGAATGTTATATGTTTACTGCTACTGGTATATTGTAAAGTAACCACTACTCTGTCTACCGGTATTATACATGGATGAATTACTTTGATGGTACATGTACTGTATGTACCACAGAATATTCATCATCTTCATGTTGACACATTCCCTTCATCACAATAAATCTTCACATGATCTTCAGCAGGTCACATGATCTCCAGCAGGTCACAGAACTGAATCTCTGCAAAAGAAAACATGAACTTTGTGATGAAGCTACAAATTAGAAATGATACCTGTGTTATAGCATTTGTATTGATTGCAATACATTGTATGTTTACGAACCGATAGATGTACATGTACTGTCTTACAGTACTTCGGGTATTCATGGTGTATGACTCTGGATCAGTGGAGGAGGATGTAAATTCCCTGAATCGGTAATCGAAAGTAGTGAAAATTTGCATCTGGAATCAATTTTCATTCCATCATTGATCAATTACATAATTGGTTAGATCCACAGGTATATATAAAAATAAAACCAAAATTATGACATTTTTTAAAATAACTTCATCATAACTTATTAAGGTTATAACTAAATTCTACAAAACTCCTGAAGGATGTACTTATTTTTATTATCATTAAGAAGTGAACAAAAAAGTTCCTCAATTCCACGTACATTATATTACTACATATTTAGCTATATTATAGCCATTCTGGAATAATATTCCTGGACCTGTTGAAAATCCCTGATTCTCAGACAAGGAATATGCATGAACCCACTGCAATGGAGAAGACAGCAGAATATCATTTCTCAATGTGCAGTAACTAGGGCTGTAACGGTTTAAAAGAAATTTTCCAGTTCGGTTCAGCTTGAATTATGAACCTCGATTTGATTTGGTTTAAAACAGAGTACATTTTCTTAGTTTTATTACAAGTTTGTTAGGTATTTTCCTCTATTGTGTTGATATCTTATAATTATCCAATTAATGTGACAAAGTAATCTTGATATCAAAATGATACAAAATCATATTCAAACGGAATTAGAATTTTCGTGATCAAATAAAGTGCACTGAAACTGCTTTTAAATTACATTAACTGCTCAATAAATTTCACAAATACACTCAACATATGAGACAAGTTTAAAACTGTGTACCCAATTGGTATGATTCCATGAATAATATACATGTATATAACCAAATTTTCAATTATGTACCTGTTCTGTGATCTGAGCCGCCCGCTGGCTAACTTGTTTATTACAGAGTTTCTGAATGTAAGTAGATCAGATCATACTCGGCCTGCTTCTCTTCAGGACGATTTCACGTTTTCAGTTAATATTTGTACCTAAGTTGCCGAAGTAGAACAAGTCGAATACTTAAATTTAGTTTTGTAAATTCTGCAAACAATAATCGTCTTATCGACCACCCTCCGACTTTCAAACAATCAAAATGATCACCTGGGACCTCTGTTTTGATGTCTGGGTCGCCATTACTTAGATCTCAAAAGTCTACCAAAGACATCTGCCTACGATTGTTTCATCAGAGGTGACCAATCAAAACGTTCGTTATTTGAGAGAAAATTAAGGTATAAAAAATAAACATGATAAAGAAAAAACCGAATAGAAATTTGGAAATTCCGAACCAAATCGAACCATGAGATTTTGAACCACAGTAGACTAAACAATCCAGTCTCTCCGCTGCCGCTAAAAGAGACTGAACCCTACTATGGTTGTTACAGAACGAAGTCGGACCAAACTGTTGCCCAACGATTTTTCCGTATTACGGACCTTTAATATCGATTTTCTGGCAGGTGACTCTTAAGTAAACATTAAACTAACTATCTCTACCCACCTTGTGTTTTTTTCTCGCTTCGTTATTGCATTTTTGCCGATTTTTAACTCCCTACCAAACCAAACAAGCAAGGAAAGAGTTCTGAGATTCGACCAATCAGAACGAAGGATAAAGAAAGTTGATCACATGATATTTGAAACCTTCGTTCTGATTGGTCAATTCTCCGAACTTTTGTCTTGTTTGTTTGGTTTGGTAGGGAGTTAAAAATCGGCAAAAATGCAATAACAAAGCGAGAAAAAAACACGAGGTGAGTAGAGATAGTTAGTTTAATGTTTACTCAAGAGTCACCCGATAGAAAATCAATATTAAAGGTCCGTAATATGGAAAAATCGTTGGGCAACAGTTTGGTTCAACTTCCTTCTGTAACAACCATAGTGGGGTTCAGTCTCTTTTAGTGGCAGCGGACAGACTGGATTATTTAGTATAGAACCACAGTTAACGGACTTTTCGGTTGATCGTTACATCCCTAGCTGTAACTATTCTAAGTGAGTGAAGTGATCATGCTGACTCATGTGACTTGACCCAATAACGAGATTTCCTTCACTGAACGAGTAATTCATCATGGATTTCATGTAACAAATGAAGTATCATATACTGTAAATTAATACCTTTTACATTCTTATTATCTCCTTGACTTCACAATGTTCCTAAAAGTGTAAATAAATGAGACATATGCATAACCAGATTGTTGAGCTGTCACTTTTAAAATCGCAGGAAACAAACAATGTGACGTAAGACATTTAAAAAATCCGGTCACAACGATCCGGACGTGGCTGTGAAAATGATAGATCTTGTGTATAATAGCAAACACTTCAAACCACAGTAACTTGACTAATTAAGAAAATATTTTTTTACATACAAGGCAAATAAGATGATAGATGCAAGGCCATGCAGAGGCTCATGATTAAGGATGACGAATACTTAAGGGATTCAAGGTCAAAAGCTATTTAAAACTGCTTTAATTGATCAATGTATCCTAAATGAAGAAATATACAACAAGAGTTCATCTCAATCCAGGTTTTAATATATTCAATGGTCTGATGAGCATAATGGTCCAAAAACAGCAATAAGCGGACGTTACATTTCTAACGATTTATGCCATAAAAAAATCAAAATTCGAAGCTTTTCAATTTTTCCTTGATATTTACACAAATGACATTCGAGTTTTCACTTTATACTGAATATCTTTATTCATTTAGAGCAAAAACTTCATCAGTATAGACAAGTTTCACAAAATATTCGCCATTTTGCCTAAATGTACCCCATGAATAATAGCGTAAAAATACTCAACAGTACCATATAAATCGCACATGAAACAATAAAATCAAGGTCAAACCATGCAAAAATGGTTGTTGATATATTTCTAATCTATAAGATCAATTGATTTGTAAAGAAAATTTTATATGTATCCATATAAATAGTAAAGTTAATATGATATTCAACCCCCCCCCCCCCCCATTTTTTTTTCTTGAAAAAAAGATATATTGCAACCTATAGCTTTTCACTTGTATAGGTTTGCTACCTTAATATCAATAAAAAATATGAATAATTTTATGCATACACTGTCAGGCAATTTCATTGTAATGACCTTGATCATTGAGCTTGATAACTCTTTTACATGCATATATATAAAAAAAAAACTCAAACGCATTCTGAGATTCATGTACAAGACGACACGAAGCATATCATTCCCTTGCCTGGTAATAAAAACCTTGGACTTTTCATAGTGTCTCATTCTGAGATGTTTTAGAATTTTTCCACAAGTTTTCTTTTATTTTAACCTCTGAGCTTGAGCTTCAGCATTTGACCTTGAAAATAAATCAATTTTATCCAATCACCCAATCCATATAATAGTCATGGAAAATTGATGACGTCATCCGACTATTGGTCCTTCTTAATTGTCACGATGAAGAATTTTAAAGAAGGAGGCCGTCGATCACGACGTACTAGACCTACGTACGTACGCAAACGGGCGTCGGAATTTTTTCTTTGAACCTATGTGGTATCTTCCATTTTTAAAGCAAGGATATAAAAGTAAGTGGGTTTTTTAATTGTTGATCATTGACCTTGAAAATCAATAAAATGTTCTTTCCAGACATTTGTTTTTTCAATATTTTCTTACAAAAAGTTATTTTAATCCCAAAATGATCATGAACTTTGACCCCTGATCATCTATACTGCTAAAGGAACGAATTAGCCGATTCTCCGTCGAAACGAAGAGGACAGAGATAAATGGTGTGATATGAAGTGTAGCATATGATATGGCAATGTGTAATTGATAACTGTTTAGAAGAAATTATTTCTAATTAACGTGTAATCATTAATTATGTCTCACCGTTTTCCTAAATCAAATCTGAGAAAAATCTAAACTTCAAAACCGACGACGGACACTAATCATTAATTTCATATTTTCCTCTTATTTATTCTCCCTTTCTAATCCCTGACATTTTTAGTATCATAAATTTTGTAAGGCAATTCTTGCAAGACATTTCTGATGTTAGTAGGAGGATGATTTAATTTAAAACTCCATATTCGTTTTCTGAAATTTGCGAGCTACAATCTTACAACAGATCATTTGAGAAAAAGGCTTCATAGCTCAGTTGGTTCAGTGGCGGACATTTAACCAGACTTCCAATCCAAAAAGACTAGGTGCGAATCCCGTCGAGGGCGGATATTCTGACAATAAATTTATGTATTATTAGTCTAGTTGCCAAATGGCTATTTTGGGGGGAACCCCAAAAAATGTTACGCACAAAATGTTTTTGCATGAAAGTGATGTTAATACCATCTTATTTGATAATCCGGTGGATGCCACTCTGGCATCCTTGGGCATTTCGAAATTTTGGGATAAAATGGAATTTTTCGAAGAAAAACCGTTGAAAATAGGAAAAATTCAATTCCTTTTTCCATGCTGCAGCTAGATCAACAAAACTGGTACCAAAAGAACGACAATTAAATTGTCTTTAAGTTTCAAGCTCAATTTACCAAATTACTTGTCAATAAAATGGGGAAAACTATGGATTTTCGACGAAAAATCGTTGAAAATTATTTTTATTCTGTAGCTAAATAAGCAATTTGGTACCAAACGCACAACACCATTATTGCCTTTCATTTTAAATAATACAGAAGTCAGATTCGCAATTTGCAATTTTTGTGAAAAACTGTGATTTTTCAAAGAAAACCATTGAAAATGGGAAAAACGCAATTACTTTGTCCATGTATAAGCCAAAACAACAGATTTGGTATCAAAAGAACTGCAATGTCATTGCCTTAAAGTCTCAAACTCAGTTTATCAATGAACTTGTCCATAGAATGAGGAAAACTATGGATTTTCGATGAAAAACCGTTGAAAATTGGGAAATTGTCATTTTTTTCATACTGTAGATAAAATAACAATTTTGGTACCAAACGCACAATTAATGTATTGCCTTTCATTTCAAATATCAGATTAGCACTTTGCAAGTACGAAAATGGGGGAAAAGAATGAATTTTGAATGAAAAATCGCTGAAAATTGGGATATTGCAATGCTTTATTTCATGCTGTAGTTAGAACAACAACAAGAAAAATGATTTCATTGATTTAAATTCAGAATTCCACTCAAGCAAATGGAATCTTCTTGTTTTGTTTTGTTTTGTTTTTGTTTTTGTTTTTTGTTTTTTTTTTTTCTTTTTTTTTGTTTTTTTTTTCTTTTTTTTTTTTTTTTTTGCTGAAAAAAAAGGGTTTTAAATTGTAAAAATACAATCGGTTTATAGACATTCATGAACAACAATTTTCGTATCAAAATGATTTCATATTGATAGTTTTAGATTTGCACTCTGTTATTACCTTTTTTCTACTCTAGATATATCATTCCAAATAGTATTAATGTCCTAGCATCATCTTACAATATCAAGCAACATTTCACTAAAAGAATGTTTATAGAATAACTGTCTTTTGGAATGTGATTATACTGTGATAACCTACAATGGATCCAGGAATTATGTTCCATAATGCGCGTTAGCGCATTATGAGAAACATAATTCCTGGATCCATTGTAGGTTATCACAGTATAATCACATTCCAAAAGACAGTTATTATATATATTTACATTCCATTTTTCACACTTAAAATGACGTTTAGATACGTTTAAAACTCCGTTGCTAAGGCTCTGTTACTACGTACCGTCCGACTTCAAATCCAGTCAAGGTACTATGACGTCATAGTTCAAATCGAGCCACCGCGGTTATACTCCTATAATCACAGTGTAAATTCTATACAAATGAATGGGCATATGTAAATATTCCATTTTATCTGCAAAATTCATACATTGCTTATTTGACGTTTGGTGTCGTGTTTGCTGTTCCCTGTCCGTTTGGTGTCTCTTGCTGTGTATGTATTCTCTGTGTTTTTACTTGTGATGTTTTGATGTGTTGATATTGGTGCTGCAACCCAGTTTTGTTGGAGATCACCTCCTTTCTTATTGCCTTGTTGTTTCATCAACATGCAATTGTAATACTTGTGTGAAACTACTTCTAACAACAACGAAACCCTCTTGCATGGTTGATCAAAATGCCTCCTTTGCATCGTACTCTGACAATTTTCTACTCCAAAACATTTACAGAATTAAAGAATTTGAGCACAGAATTTGTCACATTTGTTTGTTACACAACTCAGATTTCGTGTGCGACTGTAACAAATCAAAAGGATAACAGATAGAGGTTCAGACGGGATTGGCAAAATATTATCACAATAGGTCTCAACATTTTTTTAAAATTTAATTCTTACAGCACATCCAGGTTCGATTGAACTGCATCTTAAGAATGTTTCCTTATGCATGGCTAAAAATATTTCGTTTATCTTGACATTTTATCGATGCCCTGTTTACACGACGGGTTTAATGCGCATTAAATCGAATTTAATGCGCATTAGATTTTAGCTGCGTTCACACGGAGAATCTAATGCGCATTAGTTTAATTCGCATTAGATTTAATGCGCATTAGATTTTGTCGTGTGAACGCAAAGCGAATCTAATTCGCATTAAATCTGGCGCATGCGTATTTTATTTACTAGAATTCTATAGTACATTTCCATCATAACTGGGCACTTTTAATTACCCTTAGACCTCGAAACATACAATAATGGGTAAAAATGCTTTATTTCATTCACAATGAGTACTCTAGTCTAAGTACAGTGTCTTTTTACTTGCGTAGAGTGACGTTATATTATGACGTCATTTTATCTCACAATGACGTCATGCAATGCATGCATAAGCCCAACTTACGAAAAGGTCAATTATGAGCAAAACAATATACCGGCATGCATTCGACCCTTTCACTATCTAAAGTATACGGCTCTCAGTGCAAATGTACCAAAATCTAATGCGCATTAGAATGTGTCGTGTGAACGCAATGCGAATCTAATTAGCATTAGAATAAAGCGCATCAAATCTAATGCGAATTAGATTTAATGCGCACTCGTGTGAACAGGGCACGAAATTCTTCAATTAACTGTTGGTGGTAATGGTCATCCAAGAGTTTTGAACATTTGACCATTTCATTCAATCGTACACTGGACCTGACATCAGATATACAGTCTAGATTCTCTAAACTATAGTAATTCTTTATGGATATCATGGCCTCAGTCACCATCTTTTCAATATCTGAATTACCTTCTCTAAAATTTGACAAGGAACACCACTTCAAATGTTAAACGTCTTCAAATTCAATAGCATCTTTTAAGAACAGATACAATTTTAGCATGGATCAAACATGCAGGTTTCGGATACTTAACCCTCGTCAGTGATCCTCAATCTAAACAATGTAATATGACCAAAGAGTGTGAGATTTAGTATGTCTAAAGTGTACCGAAAGACGTAGCAGGATGGGTGGGATATGATGCTACAGGACCCGAGGTTTAGAAATTTCATAAAATTTTGATAACAGAAATTTTCGAATGCGTTGAAGAGACAGACGATCAACCGAAGTTGATCAAACTTGGCTACATGTGCCCTCGGGGACCCCTGGTCCACCAGCAGTGACACTCACCAAGTGGTTCAAATGTTAAACGTCTTCAAATTCAAGAGCAAGTAGTTCACTGATGAGCATTTTTCTATCCGATGTCTGGTGCATCAAAATTGGTTTAGAAATATACGACCAGAAACAATCAAGGTATTAATTCTGCCATTTAATGGTCAGTTGATACACCAAAGTCCTGCATACATCAATCGATCATCTGCTCCTAGGCATTCTTGTCAAATGAATAACCTGGAGCTTATTTTAAGAACATACATGTATTTCGAATTTGCAAAACTGAAGTCATCTTTTCAACATTGACGTAAGGCCTATAGAACAATGTCACGACTAAGCAGGTCTTTAAGATCCACTTCAATAATTGAAAACAACTACACAACCCTGGCAGAAATCATCTATGTTAAACGTATTCAAATTCATTAGCATCATTTAAAAGCAGATTAATTAACAGCGTGGGCCAGACATGCACGTTTCGAGTATTTAACCCTCGTCAGTGATCCTCAATCAAATCAATGAAATATGACCAAAATGTGTGATAACTATGTCCAAAATATACCGAAAGACGTAGTGCTCATGATGACTGGGATATGATGCTACAGGACCAAGGTTTCAGAAATTTGTGACAATTTTGTAAACAGAATTTTCGAATGAGTTTGAAGAAAAGACCAACCGAAATAGATCAAACTTGGCTACATGTGCCCTCGGGGACTCCTGGTCCACCAGCAGTGACACTCAACAAGTTGTACAAATGTTAAACGTCTTCAAATTCATTAGCATCATTTAAAAGCAAATTAATTAAGAGCATGGACCAGACATGCACATTATGTATCATAGACAGTGGCCGCTTCCTTTTGAACAATGTCTCTAATTTCACCCACGTCTTTCAAAAGCTTGCTACAAAATTCCATGTACCAGTAAATTGTTTTTTAAAAAATGTTGACTTGAATACACATATATTTGTTCTAGGGCATTGCCACGTCTTCAAAGTCCCAACTTTTTGTGAAAAAAAAACCTTCAAAAATCAAAGTTTTCTCCCTCATTGGTTTTCTCCCACTGTATGAGCAAGTTGCTTAATACGAATTCAGAATAAAAGACAAAAAAATTGTTCTTTTGGTACCATAATTGCTGTACCTCAGGTTGAAAAAGTTCATTGCATTTTGCTTTTCAGCGATTTTTCGTCCAAGAGTTGTTATTTTTCCCAATTTTTCGTACCAGCAAATTGCGAATCTGACTTCTGTATTATTTAAAATGAAAGGCAATAAATTTATTGTGCGTTTGGTACCAAAATTGTTTATTTAGCTACAGAATAAAAAAGATTTTGTATTTTCCAAATTTTCAACGATTTTTCATCGTTCATAGTTTTTCCATTTTATTGACAAGTAAATTGGTAAATTGAGCTTGAGACTTAAAGACAATTAAATTGTTGTTCTTTTGGTACCAATTTTGTTGATCTAGCTACAGCATGGAAAAAGTAATTGAATTTTTCCTATTTTCAACGGTTTTTATTCGAAAACTTCAATTTTACCCCAAAATTTCGAAATGCCCAAGGATGCCAGAGTGGCATCCGCCGGATTATCAAATAAGAGGGTGTTGACAACACTTTCATGCAAAAACATTTTGTGCGTAACAAATTTTTGGGTTTCATGAATGGCACCTAGACTATATATCATCTTGCTCCAGTCTGTTTTCTGGCTCTATTTTTTTACCAATCGCATGCTATTTTTCATTGACTCAGTGTCAGACTTGGATGCGGACAATTTCCAAATATATTTTTTTCACTTTTGTATACTTTAAATGTGTAACCCCTCCCGCAGGTGGGGGTCCGGGGGGGGGGGGGGGGGCTTCCCCGGAAAATTATGAAATGCTGGATTTTTATATATTGTACAATTTTATTTGCTATGAAGATTGACGTAAAAAGTTGCATATAAATCTACATTATACACTTTTTCCGAAAATTAATGGTGTTTTATGATTAGGAAGGCGCATTTTTGATATTTAACTTAATTTCCAAATTTTGTTGATCTAGCTACAGCATGGAAAAAGTAATTGAATTTTTCCTATTTTCAACGGTTTTTATTCGAAAACTTCAATTTTACCCCAAAATTTCGAAATGCCCAAGGATGCCAGAGTGGCATCCGCCGGATTATCAAATAAGAGGGTGTTGACAACACTTTCATGCAAAAACATTTTGTGCGTAACAAATTTTTGGGTTTCATGAATGGCACCTAGACTATATATCATCTTGCTCCAGTCTGTTTTCTGGCTCTATTTTTTTACCAATCGCATGCTATTTTTCATTGACTCAGTGTCAGACTTGGATGCGGACAATTTCCAAATATATTTTTTTTCACTTTTGTATACTTTAAATGTGTAACCCCTCCCGCAGGTGGGGGTCCGGGGGGGGCTTCCCCGGAAAATTATGAAATGCTGGATTTTTATATATTGTACAATTTTATTTGCTATGAAGATTGACGTAAAAAGTTGCATATAAATCTACATTATACACTTTTTCCGAAAATTAATGGTGTTTTATGATTAGGAAGGCGCATTTTTGATATTTAACTTAATTTCCAAATATCATTTTTTTTCACTTTTGTATACTTAAAATGTGTAGCACCTCCAGCAGGTGGGGGTCCGGGGGAGGGGGACTTCCCTGGAAATTGTGAAATGCTGCATTTTTTAAATATATTTTACAATCTTATTTGCTATGAAGATTGACGTAAAAAGTTGCATATAAATCTACATATACACTTTTTCCCGATAAATTAATGGTGTTTTATATGTAATACGTGTCAAAATATATACACTGTTAAAAACTGACAATTGTCTTAAAATCTTGACGATTTTCACGGGGTTCCAAGGTTTAAAATAGTTTAAAGGAGATGATTTTTAAGGCAAAATTGTCAACCTTTGGAAACTTTAGATGGGGCGGGAGGGTGTCGGATACGCCTCTTTTAAAACTACGGATGCTGTTAGTAGACAGTTTTTAGTTTTACGATCTATCCGGAAAATTTATGTGTAGGCTTGAGTCTTTTAGCCTATATAGAATATACGCATCTGAATTGACAATTTTTTTCCGCGCTTGCGCGGGTTCTTTTCTAGTGTACATGTAAATCAATAGATCAATCTACATATTAATTTAAATTTCGACTTATTTGCCTACATATCATAGCGCCCACTAGGTAGATGAGATGGACAGACAGTCTTATACTGACGGACAAACAGACGGACAGACAGCTTCATACCAGCATTTCGTCTAAAAACGGACGTACATATTTAAACGGTGTATAAGGGTTTATTTATTATGAGAGGTTTAGGAAAAATAATCACCCCTGTTCATATCGCAAGATGCTCGTATATAGTTGAGACTGCTTAGAACTTATAATAGCATATTTGCTATTCAATTTATTTAAGAAATGAATGTTATTCAGATATCTATATTACCATCTGGATTTTGATAAATTGAATGACGCCCGGTTACTTTCTAGTTTATACAATACTGTACTTTACAGGGCTCATATACGGCTACACAGTACTTTGCCGTTCAGGTTTTTCATGGTGTAGACAATTAAACATAATTTTCTGTTACGTACATTGTTTTATCACATGATACGCCCTAATTCGGTTACATAAAGCCATTTCATAAATAAATTTTATGATAACACGTTACATATCACTTTGGGAGCGTGGTCATTGGATGAAGCGCTCCTTATCCTTTGTGACGTCACAATAGAAACGGCGACTTTGGCGCGTTATTTGCAAGAAATAAAGTCGGAATTATAATATTTTGACGTTATTTTGATCAATTACGTCATATTTCATGTGATAAAAAGAATCTCAAATGATGTTTCTATTCCATACGGTATTAATGAAACTCGTTGTGTGATTTTAATCCCCTCGCCAAGGCTCGGGGATGTAAAATTCACACAACTCGTTTCATAAATACCGTATGAAATAGAATTTCGATATGTATATAGGAACAAGATAAAAATGAATACTGTACGTACTACAACTTTCGACAACTATTTGGTATTTCTTTGGAAAATCTTTGAATTACACTCCATTTTATCAAACATCAATGAACAGTTTAAAATTTTGATGCCTTAATTAGCAACCGAGATGGGGGCTGCCATTTTGTTTATAAACACGAACTTTTTGTATTACGACGCGAGCCATTTGATTGGTCCAGAAGATGGTAATATAATTTTGCAGATGGTAATTCATGGGCAAATATCGACCATCTGCTTTACATTGCAACCTATGGGGAGTAAAATTCAGAATGTAAATTTATAATTTGCATGCAAGGATCGAGCGATTTCCCCAAAAGATGTATTACTGACCTCAGCCTGGTTCGAATTCGTCAAATTACATTTTTTTTTCCATTATTTAACCCAAACCATTGGATGGACCTTGCCACGTTGTCCAGACTCTCCATTATAACTTCTAGGACCGCGTATATGCATGTCATGATATTCCACGTCAACCCGATTGGCATATGTTGTGCAGAACTATGTCAATATGCCATGCACCTTTCGAAACATTCTATAAAAGCCCTTATCTGCAATTTCGTGATCATATTTTGACCTCATGCCATTTACAACTTGTTCCATTTAGACCATAATCGTCTGAAATACATGTACACTGGAAATTACATTGGAAATTAAGCATTGTCCAAGTCACTTCGAAAGCACTCCGCAGGCAAACATGAAATATCTGTTATTTATTACCCTATTCTGTGGCATGCTTGGTATGTTCAAATTTCAAGTTTTTCGGCTTTATTTATTTATTTATTTATTCATTCATTCATTCATTCATTCATTCATTCATTCATTCATTCATTCATTCATTCATTCATTCATTCATTCATCTATTTAATTCATTCATTTCTTCTCCCAAACGTTTCGGCCATTGGCCTTCATAAGTGGAATGTTTACTTTGTGTAAATTTTTATATGTATAATGCAATTTGTTATATGAAAATTTTTTATTTGTATTTTATATGTAAATTTATCTATTTATTTATTTTTATTTATTTATTTATTTATTTATTTATTTGTTTATTTATTTAAGTTACTTCTATCTGAAAGTATATATAATTGAATGAATTTGACCTCTTTTAGGAATGTAAAATGTAAATCTAGGATTTTGAAGAATGGTGAATGATTAGAAATAATCAAAGAAAGAAAGAATGTTGGGGTTTTTTGCAGGTTATCTGAGATCAGAAAGCTGTATACATGGATCTAATTGCACTCACACATCATGTGAAGAACCTGTATGGTCACTTCACTGTGTTGACGGACTGTGCACGTGTACCTCAACAAATAGCGAAAGTAGGTTTTGTTCTGCAATATTTCTGTCATGATATTACTGTATGCTTTCTGAAACCAGGGAGGGGGTGGGGGTTACTGCTCGTTTTAGGACCGAAATTCGACCATATTCACAATGACAAATAATATATATTTTCCCCAATTTTTAACCAGAAATTTATTATTCAACAAAAAAATGAAAAATGATTTGCTAAAAAGTTGTCAAATATACAAGTTTTGCACTGATGGATGTCATAATTCGATCCTACTCCAAACTAGACCGAGAACAGGCCAAAATTTTATTCTTGAGTTGGTACCAACTCAAGAATAAAAATTTGGCCTGTTCTCGGTCTAACTCCAAACATGAAAACAAGAGCTAAATTTGAATTACATGTAGTAATACCGAAAGGGATAACATTATAACAGGTGATTTCTTTTTTAACAAATTGTGATATCTTACCCATTGCTTTAATTTCCTAATTCTGAGCAAAATGGCGCGAAATTCCGATGGCTTATGTTCCCTAATGCGAGAGAAAAATTCCTGGAAATATTGAAATGATACAACGGACGCTACAGAACAAATTTGGCCATTCTGAATCATTTAAGCTTTAAGTGCACATAGCACTGATGAGGAATCATTATCCTAAGCATATATCACTGATGAGAAATCATTATCCGAAAAACGTAGCACTGATGAGGAATCTTTATCCGAAACGTGTAGCACTAATGAGGAATCATTATCCAAAATATGTAGCACTGATAAGGAATCATTATCCAAAGCACGTATCACTGATGGGGAATCATTATCCGAGCTAAACACGTAGCACTGATGAGGAACCATTATCCGAAACATGTAGCACTGATGAGGAATCATTATCCGAAACACATAGCACTGATGAGGAATCATTATGCGAAACATGAAACACTGATGAGGAATCATCATCCGAAACATGTAGCTCTGATGAGGAATCATTATTCAAAGCACGTACACGTAGCACTGATGATGAATCATTATCCGAAGCAAGTAGCACTGATGAGGAATCAGTATCCGAATTAAACACGTAGCACTGATGAGGAATCATTATCTGAAACATGTAGCACTGATGAGGAATCATTATTCGAAACATGTAGCACTGATGAGGAATCATTATCCGAAGCACGTAGCACTTATGAGAAATCATTATCCGAAGGACGTAGCACTGATGAGAAATCATTATCCGCAAAAAAGGAGCACTGATGAGGAATCATTATCTGAAACATGTAGCACTGATGAGGAATCATTATCCGAAGCACGTAGCATTGATGAGGAATCATTATCTGAAACATGTAGCACTGATGAGGAATCATTATCCGAAGCACGTAGCACTGATGAGGAATCATTATCCGAGACATGTAGCACTGATGAGGAATCATTATCCGAAACACGTAGAACTGATGAGAAATCATTATCCGAAGCACGTAGCACTGATGAGGAATCATTATCCGAAACATGTAGCACTGATGAGGAATCATTATCCGAAACATGTAGCACTGATGAGAAATCATCATCCGAGACATGAAACACTGATGAGGAATCATTACCCGAAACATGTAGCACTGATGAGGAATCATTATCCGAAACACTGATGAGGAATCATTATCTGAAAATGTAGCACTGATGGGGAATCATTACCCGAAACATGAAGCACTGATGAGGAATCATTATCCGAAACATGTAACACTGATGAGGAATCATTATCCGAAGCATGTATTTGATTTGGAGCAATGAATTCGAAGTTTTTATTATCTTAAAAGCTGATCTATGGCTTTAAAGTTGGATCACTTTTTGATAATGATTATTAACACTTACCCTTTATAATGGTTTGGATCTAATAAAACAGTTTCCCGAGACGAAGTGTGTATAGTATTCACATTAACTTTACTTCCTACGCTAATGTTAGATTTAAGTTTTTCACTTTAAGCAGTTTTTTTTATATAAACACGCCCGTCACTTGAAATCCTTCCTTATCATTCTGATTCATCATTAAAATATAGGAAGTAAACATCCTTGCACCGACCACCCTATGGTTTTTGACCACAAAAAGGCCCTACACAAAATGTCAATTAAGCCTATCACATTTTACCATAAAGCTCCGAAACTTCGAAATAATACGAGAGTTCTACGGAATCAAGTCACATTGACTTCTCTGAAAGAAAGGAGGGGATCTCAAACAAGACCCAGTTGCAGCACCATCAGCAAAACATTAAAACACCCCAAGTGAAATACACAGCAAGGGACACAAAAGGGACAAGGAAGAACAAACACGACACCAAAAACACCGTACACAAAAGAACAAAAACAAGGGGCAATCGGTGCCAACTTAGGTTTCATCCGTTATCAAATCTTTCTTACCATGATACAGACAAGCATTCTTGTCTAAAGTACTATTATTCGAAACATGCATGTCAGGTACACCAGATATTTTTACTCCACAGGGGCTCAGCGCAAACAACCCTCCATTATATACGCCCCTTCTTTACTTTCAAATAAGGATAATCTTGAAAAGAAGGATGTGAGTAGATCTGTGACATCGAGCTCCTGTGTTTTACTCCCAGAGGACGGCTTGCTTAAGTAAGTCACTCGTTCAGTGTTATGTTACAGAGCGACTGAAATCATCATTAAAGAAGTTCTTCGATCGCTACGGGAATCCTATAAAAGCTTACAAGATCACTCTTTCCAGAATGATCAGTGACTTCTGTACTGCGAGTAAATGACTGTCAATATCACCAAACAAGACAAGACATCTTTTCGTGATATGTACATTAATATGTACATCGAGGCAATCATCATTAATTATACAAGTTTTAATGGAACTGTTGCAACGGGTGTTGCATGCAAACAGGAGACGTTGACTCTCCCCGGGCACCTGATCTCACTTCGGAATATTGTTTATTCCGAGGTTCGCAACAGTTCTTAATGTCACCAGACGGACACTAGGCTTGGTACTTGACCAATCTACAGTCTTGTACCAGCGCATCCTTGAGACTTGCACTCTGACTGACTGTGACGACGGGTCTCCATGACGGGCCCTGTCCAAACCTGTTTAGAAAAGACAGGGCCCCGACCACATGTCCTCTCTGAATGTCAGTCGGACTCCTCGGGTGATTACATACATGAGCTCGCTACAGCCGACAGAGCACGGACTGTATTACGCACGCCCTCTTTATATACTCATTTACATATCCATCTGCGTTGCTGGGGCCTCTACGTTTTGCGGTCTTGTTTGTGTGAGGTCATCTTACAGTGAGGAGGTTGTTTTACACCACAATTGTACGTTCTTCGAGACCTTTGGGTAATTGGAGAAGTGAGAGGGTTGTGCGCACGTAATCCAGGATAACCACACCATTTGCTACTCGCGTGGCAAATGTCCGTCCAAAGTCGGCACCGGTTGCCCATTGGTCTCGTCGGTTTATGTGTAGTCTTTTGCGCTTGATGTTTACATGTCGTATGTCTCTTTTTCGGCTTATGCTATGCTCGTCTTTTGTGTTTTTGCATCGGGTGTATTGGTGTTTTGCTGTTAATGCTGCAACAGGGTCTTGCTGGAGATCCCCTCCCTTCTTTTATGAAAATTCTAGTGATGTTTGCTTACCTTCTGGACTTTGAGACTTTATAACTGATGGGTACTTCTTTGATGTTTATTAGAACACAACTATTTTCCTCATTAATATAAAAATGTAGATGAGGATCGATATCACGAAAACTGAAGTGCTGCACCTGGTACTCTACACCTTTGGATTTTTATGACAGAAACCCCATTAATTACTCTTTGCGCAGTACTGTACAAACTATATTCTTTAAAAGAACGGTATTTGATAATTTAATAACTGTAGTATACAATGTAATTTTTTACAGCGTGTACAACGTTACAAGACTGTTTAAGTCTGAATGCTTGGAGTTGTCCCACAAACAGAAGGCATTGCATCGACAACAGTTGCAGGTGTACCAGAGTATAAATAAAACAAGATACGACAAATACAACTAGATCTCATTCATTCAGTTAGAGTGTATCTGGTTATCTCGGTTATATACATGCACTTTTCCATACAAAATAAGAGCACTATTAAACTTTTGGAATTGCACATGATTATTTTGAATGTGACTTGCCAATCTAACTGTTCTCAAATGATGCTATTCAATTTGAAAACGTTTACATTTATACCACTTGGTGAGTGTCACTGCTGGTGGACCAGGAGTCCCCGAGGGCACATGTAGCCTATTTCGATCAATTTCGGTTGATCGTTTCTTCAACGCATTCTAAAATTTCTGTTATCAAAATTTCTTGAAATTTCTAAAACGTGGGTCCTGTAACATCTTATCCCACTCATCCTGCTACGTCTTTCGGTACGCTTTTCGACAAAGTAAGTTTCATACTTTTTTGGCATATTACATTGTTTAGATTTGAGGATCACTGACGAGGGTTAAGTACCCGAAACGTGCATGTCTAGTCCATGTTGCCAATTTATCTGTTCTCAAATGATGCTATTCAATTTGAAGATGTTTACATTCATATATGCCCCCTTATCATTTTACTTCTCAAGATAAGATTTCTAATTGTCAGTTCTCTTCGTGTGTGTTTCCAAAGTCTCCGGTTGGTTGTTGTACATATATGTGTTTCTTTTGCGACGTGGAACCCGATGTTTTTCGTTAAAATGTCGTGCCTGTGTGTTCCACTGTAGTCAGTGTGACGTTGTCTACTGTCCTGTTAACTAAATTCAGATCATCCTGTTTATAACAACTAAAGCTCAATTCTCTTCATTCTTCGACAGCCTTGTGAAAGATTGCATGTATAATGGGTCTAGTTTGATTGTAACCTTTTGATTTTATTCGAAAGTGACATAATTAGATACCTTCAACGGCTTCGACATGAAAATGAAAGTAGTTAGAAAACACAGACAATGAACAACTTATTGTGATTTTAAAGTTGATTCTATAAAAAGGTCTTGTGTTTATATAAGAAGATCCGTGAAATTACAAATGACTAAGATAAACTCAACAGCACTCTCAATAGAGCACCAAACTGAGCATCGACGGACTCCTAGCAAGCTAGAGGTGGGACCAGGTGCCCGGGTAAGCATCAAGTCTTGCCTTTAAATGTATAATGAAATAGTGTTATCTGGAAAGTCATTCCAGATATACTAGTACAACAAACATGTACTTGCGTACCATTTTCTCTGCATGGAATTTGAACGAAAATAAAAAGTGGTGAAATTTTCATACGTTATGGCAGAGCACTTTCAAATCAAATGAGCTTTATTCTGAGGGCCAAGAATGCAATAATCTCTGAGAATGTTGAATAGCTAAGGGAATGTCTCAAAAGAAGATTAACATATTTACAATGGTGATTAAACATATTATTAAAATTGTAACTAGGCACATCGTAATAACTTCTAAACGCGGAACAATTTTATATCAACAAGTCAGCCGATGTAATTAAAGAAAGAAAATGAGGCCCGGAAAAGTAAGCAACTGCTGCTTGCATGCAACACCAACCGCTTCAAAATAGATATAATTTTGGCGCTATTAAAGTTTTTTTCATAGTAGATATAGATTTCTCTTTATTCTATTCCATAATAAAAATTGAAGGGTTCAGATTTTCAGTCTGACGGGCGTTGCATGCAAGTAACATACCCAATGCTTTCTTCCCCTGCCCTATCATTACAGCTTTATTACTGTTGTCTGATCTTTTCACTTGACAGTATATGTTCATTAGTTTGTGATTCTGATTTACAATTTTGTAGTCAATTCTTTCAATAAGTTTAAGGCGTATACATCCATTTTTTTCATCTTTTGTCGCCGTTTAGTCTCTGTAGCCAATTAAAAATGGTTTACATTGTATGAATTGTAGATGGTACCAACGAAAGAAATTAGCAAACAACAAAAAAAAACGTTTAGATAACAGATAATTAATCCATACCAAAATGACAATTAAACAAAGAAAATAGCATTGAACATACAGGTCAATAACACAGAAAAAGGAGAGAAACATTACACATGCCCGTGCACCTATCATCGAATTTGGGGATTCACTTTTTGCTCCTTTGCAAAATATTTCGGTTGTGTATTTTTCATGATTGTGTATGCCTATTTATTGTAATTTTCGTATTCTGATTTTTGAGTCAACTTTCATTCACTGATCATATGTGGAATCTTTGAGAAGGATCGGGTTGATTAGGACTTCCATTTGATTCCGTCGAGATGCCGACTTTTTCCCATAGCTCCAACTCCTACCAATAGCCTGCTCAACATCTATCTGAAGCCACTTCTAGGCCGGACTGTATCCTTTATACAATTTTACGTGTAACATGGAAGTCAGTAACGATAAGGAGACAGGTGGTAGACTCACTTGATGGAGCTGTTTCCTATAAACGATCTAAATAAATTTATTACGAAAAATTTGAATAAAAGTACCTTAAGCCCCTGTCACACCTACACGTTCTCTCGAGACGTTCTTACTACGTCCTTGAAGTCCTTGAAAATTTTCATGAACGTAGTGAGAACGTGGCATTTTTCACCTGGAAGGGCCCTCCGAAACAATAATTGACGACTCCAATACGTTCTCAACACGACCTTTAGCGTCCGTAACACGTTAGTAGTGCGTCCTTCCCGTCTTTAATACGTTTAGTCAAGTTCGAACTACGATCGGCCCAAAGATCACGCTACGATGAAGGCGTCTGTGTTACGATAGTACGGCGTGCTTACTACGTTCTCGAAGTCCTTACTGCGTTCATGACATGTTCAAAGGATAAATTGTTTGTACGAGGTCTGTTTTGATTTCTTCGACCTCTAAAACCATGGACGTGGTAAGGACGGCAGAGACGTGACGATCTCCATATGATTATATGTAAAAGTTCTAGCCGTCCGTACTACGACCCTACTACGTTCGCGACACGTTTCTAATACGTCCATGAAGTTCTCAATACGTTCGCAAGTAGTCCTTAACACGTTCTGTCATCACCGCGTCCTTACTACGACTGTTTTGAACAGTTCAAAACGGTCGTGGTGGCTCGGCGTACGGGCACGTTCGTCGGCGTCCTCACTACGACCTCAATACGTATCAGCGAGTTCTTACTACGTTCCCCGCGTCCTTACTACGTTCACGCCACGTTTCGTACAATTTTAGTGGTCGTAGTGCGAACGCCATGTCAGAACGTGAAGGTGTGACAGAGGCTTTACATTAAACGAGAAGGTCGTGCCTCATTCAAATCGAAGCAAACATAGATTAACAAAATCATACTACTTGCAATACTTGTCTCTTTGATATTGCTTAGTAAGTACTCTCATAAGATTTGGAATATCAAATTTATAGGATGAATTAAATGTCAAGTTTCTTGCTGGTTTTTTATACGACATAAGATATCTTCAAACTGTGACGAAACTGCAAGAGCACGTACCTATTCATAGGAACGGACCTAGCCATACATACAATATATAGGATCTCGTATTACTCAAATTGTTCAGGTCTATCTTCTCATGTCGAATTTTTTATGATAATTAGTCTAGTTTAAGGGCATGTAGAACGCAAAAATGCAAGATTACGTATTCCATTGTGAAACGCGCCGATGACAACAGATATTTACACTGACTTAAAGGTAAGAATTCGACATGTTTTGTTTTCATTTTCTTAAAACATGTACTTTACTTTAGTCCCATCCTTGATGTTGGAGCAATATCAAAATAGCAGAATTTTCACCGTTGAAATTTCTTGTATTAACGTATCCAAAGGCAGTTGCGGCGGGTGCGGCTAGCCAACAGGGGATGCTCTTACTCCTCCCGGGCACCTGGTCCCACCTCTAGCTTGCTAGGGGTCCGTCAATGCTCAATTTTGTGCTCTATTGTGAGTGCTTTTGAGATTATCGTCAGGATCTTCTTTAACTCATTTGTATTAACGTATCCAATGAACAAATGAAGATCTCGCGGACTCTCGTCCTTTTAAACAGTGTTAAAATTATCTCGGTAATCTTCGGCATTGTCTCGATAGTTTCCGTGGCTTGAGCGACGGTCGGCATGTTGACCTTTGATGATATGTTGTATTAGGTATAATTAGGTAAAAATATGCCATTATTCTAACTATATAATACACTTGATATTTATTCTTACAAAGGATACCTTAAAGCATAGAAGCTTGGTGTCGAGCTCCTTTGTATAAATGGTACATGTATTCATTGATGATCATTTTTGTATTCTGACTGGGGATTTGTGTTTGACTTTCATTCACTAACCATGCGTGAAACCTGCGATAGGTACCGGGTTGATTAGGGCCGTTTTCCCAACTCTTGTCTATAGTTCGCTCAAAACATCAGGACTGACACTCTCTTCTATGCCAGACTTTATCCTGGACCGTTCTCCTCGATACAATGAACTAGATCTTTGACGCGGTATCAGTGTCAAAATTATTGATTTAAGCCATCGCTGAAATATTTTAGCCATGGCTAAATTCAATTTTAGCGATCGCTGAAATCGATTTTAGCCATGGTTAAATTAATTGTGCGGGTGCAATGGAAGTCTTAGTAATGATAGAGTTGCTTAATATGTACTATAATAAAAAAAAACGGAATTATAGCGAATTTGTTGGGTGAATTAAATGTCAAGTATCTTGCTGATTTAATATCTTCAAACTCTGACGAAACTACAACTCCAATGTTTGCATGAGAGCACGTACCCATTCATAGGAACATACCTAGCCATACATACAATATATAGGATCTCATATTACTTAAATTGTTCGGGCCTATCTCTTACTTCAATTTTTTAAAGTAATTATTCTAGTTTAAGGGCATACAACTTTCATCTGAAATAAAATTTGTGAGATTACATAATTCATAACACCGGGACAACTATTTAAAGACATTTACACTTCCTTCAACATGATCAAGGTAAAAATTGATATGTTTAGTACATTTGTGTATTTGTTGGTTTTGTTTTGCTTTTTCTTGTATATTTTGAATATCAAGCTTACTGAGATATCATACACGACATTGTCATATGAAAATTTTCTTTAAATCAAATTTAGTTCATCTATTGTCGAACATGATATTTATGGTATAATTCCGTAGCTCAAATAGCGTGTCAAACATACATTTCCGTACGCTGCATGGGAATGGGCAAAGTTTTTACAACTCATATTCCTTGTACACTATAGTGCTATGTACCATTTTGATCCAACAAAAAAGTACCATATTTCAGAACGATGTAAATGTGACAAGAAGATACGATTTTGATGGATCTTAGGGTGGGGGAACATTTACCCCCTTTTTTACATACGAGCACTAAAATCTGCGCACGACAAATCAGATAACACTGTACCCCTATGAAGTTTGATCAATGTTCGTCGAACGATAAGAGACAGAGATATGGTAGTTTAACTATGTTGAGCTATTTCTTATAACTGACCTATAAAATAAATTTATTACTGAAAATGTCTATATCTATTTGTATTGTACTTAGCAGCGTAGATAGCTTACGGAGAGAAGGTCGTACCTCATTTAAAGCAAACAAAGTCAGGCATTATATTGCAGAATATGGCCTTTATTATGTGTGATTTACAAATATGCCGCTAGGGTTGTGGGAGGAATTTAAAGATATTCCTGCCCACCTTGTTGTTAATTTTCTACCTATTTTAGCATATGGCTAAAATAAAAACAAAATTAAACTGTTGTGTCGTAGCTATTTAATGTGTGAATTAATTAACAAATATAAATCATTATACAGGATGTAGAAGGAACAATATTAATGAGTTCAGAACACCTACTTGCATGGAAAGCTGACAGATATGAATAGAATATGGCCGCTTGTTTCTCTGATATCCACGGAGAAAATATAACCTTGACATCCGAAAACACCACCGCCACCTGGAGTCAAACGTACACTGGAGGTTATGTGTTTTCCCAGAAGACGATTGACATTGAGGACAAACTAGAAATAGAGCTAGATGGAAGCGGTCACGTAGATTTCGGTATAACGAAGAGGAACCCCATGAAAATTGGTGATTTACGTGAGGCTGTAGCTAAAAATGAACTCAAAAAGGTAACAGATGTCAGAGTTCATAAGCGAAGCTGCCGAGTCATCATTAGCCAACGACTCGACGATGAGAGTCGAAAGATCGATTTTGAACACAGTGGAATGAGAGTTGTGGGGAAGGTGAACAAAACTGAGAAAGTCTGGTTGTTTGTGAATCTAAAATTTGGAAATCTAAAGGCAAAAATAGGTAAGATGTGATTATCTGCATATTATCTATACCCAGAAGGACACAGAAAATGATACTTTGTTTTCTGTTTACTTGTTTGATGCATTATAGAGAATTTATAGTTTCAAAGTGAAAAGTATCTACATGCAATAATGCTAGTTATGAATAAAGAGTAAAATTCAATGCATTGATACTTGGAAAAAAATTGATTTTATTTTCTGAATCCTATAAAAACTCAAACGGTAACACCAAAAAGAATACAAATCTGGATACTTCAAACGGTCAGTACTTATCAAATGTTAAACGTCTTCAAATTCTATAGCATCATTTAAGACCAGATAAATTTTCAGCATGGACAATGACTACTAACGTAACTCTCTACCTGACATTGAGAAAATTGGATTTTAAGATATTTGTATTTGTATATTTCGTTACATAACGTCTTTAGATAGTAATGGTAATTTTCATCGATTTATAGATTCACCAGAGGGCAAATTCCACCAAATATGTGGTCAAAATATTGACTTCCTGGATTCTGGCAAAACTTCTGTAAAGTTGAAAGTAGAAAATCCAGCTTCTGTGTGCTGCTTTCATCGCATGATCTATACTCACGAAAGTGCGCATTTCTCCATTGAACCAATCAGAGAGGGAGAAAAAGCTCCGAGTAAATATCACGTGGTACTTGGTGCATCATTAATTGACACGGACCAATTGTGTACACGAGATCCGGAATCATTTAAAGTAGGAAAAAGTACTTTTCAACCTTACAGATGGAAATTCATTCACAAATTCGAAAAAGAACAGTGCCAGGGTACTATAAAGGTGGGGTTAAATTCCTCGGGGCGTCTTTCATACGTTCATTCCTCTGGTCTATCAGCAGAGTTGCTTATTAGTGAAGAGGGAAGAGTGGATACTGTTCTATTGGTATTTGAACTATTTCGCACCTGTATTACCGCCACAGATTTAGTTCAGGACAACACATACGACTATGCTTGTGAAGATAACAGTTCCTCGAATTCGAAACCGGAAGCTGCTCGGAATGAAGAACCGTTGTATGTTGACCTCATTCCTGACGAATTTCCTCCCAGTAATGAGGAAACATCGCCTACCAAAGAAGAACCGTCCAAACTGACGAGAAAATCGAACGTTATCAAACGTGGATCGAAACGTGAAAGCAAAACATCTGAAGCTTCTCATACGAGATCAAAAAGTGAGCTAGTTTCAGTTCCAATATCAGATACGGAGAATACTTATTGGGAAGTAAAAGAAGTCGAGATAAATAACGGAAAAGAAGATTTTACGAAAACTAACGAAAACGAAAAAGACGTTGTCGACAATAAAGATAAGATTTCTTTGCCAAAAAATTCAAGTGTGCAAAATCTGATTCAAAGATTCAGCAATCCTGACGAGAACTTAAAGGTTACTCCAATAGTGAACTCAAAGGTACAAATTTCAGAAAGAGAAAAATCTCCGAATAGAACAGTTTCCGATTTGGTGTCTGCAATTAATTTGGGATCAAAATCTCCGGATGCCGAAGTGGAGGTATACGTATCTGTAGGGAAGGAATCTGAAAGCACGGAAATTTACGATACATGTACCCCAGAGGGAACAAATCCAAGCGTTCTAGAGGATACGTTCCAATCAGTTAATGTTCTGTTAAACATTGGTAAACGGGACAAGAAGAAGAAAGACAAAAAGAAAAAGTTTCCTTAATTTCTACCCGTGGTTCATGTATGAAATTTTAATCATGTTTAATTTCTTAAACCATGTATACATGTATAGTCATATATTATTGATCAAAACTGTAAACATAATCATGTTATATTGTGGTGGTAAAACTGGGACTGGAACATAAAATTTTTAGAGATGTATCATTGATTCAAGTGTTCTTTATATATACATGTATATCTATTCATGCAAAGTATTTGCTCTTAGAACTTTCCGATCTTAATATTCAAAATTTAAAAAAGGAGATATTATGATGATGCCGTTCCCCTCCAGAGCAACTTGATTAAATACAATGATAATTTTTTCCCTTGTACCATGCAAATGATTTACTTTATCCTTTTAGTTGCAGTTTGAAATCTGCGCGCAAATATCATACTGATATTGCCTAATGAAAAAGGTTTCTGTTGTCCCACTTCGGGATAACACGATCGTACAGTATACATAATTATGCAGTCATCCAATATCCGCAACTCTGATTCTAAAGATTATTTGTCATACAAGATGGTTATTGAGGGTGTTAATTTCACTGAAGATCACGTGCTTTATTGTGTGACATGAGATTTAAAAGTGTCAAGAGGTGGAACACAAAATGTTGAATCGCGGAACATCGGGGAACATCGTAAGTAGGTTTTCACAGAACAGGCATGCGTGAATCTGTCAGCGCAGCTCACTTCAAAAATCGGAAAATTGAAGTTTTCTCTACTTTGTCGGCACATTTTCCGATTAAAAGGGAATAAATTTTGATCTCTCATAACTAACGGTGTATGATTTATGTGTGTACGACCAATACTATGCTCACAGTGAAGGAAAATAGCTTAAGAAGGGGATATATCTGTGTTAATTTAAGCGTGACGTCGTCGACGTTCTCCATTGAATCAGTGTCAAAGATCGGCGACGTCGTGCTAAAACATTAACATAGAAAACTCCCTATCTAAAAATATCTTCTTTCACTGTGAGCGTAGTA
This sequence comes from Pinctada fucata, assembly GCA_028142955.1. Taxonomy (NCBI): domain Eukaryota; kingdom Metazoa; phylum Mollusca; class Bivalvia; order Pterioida; family Pteriidae; genus Pinctada; species Pinctada fucata. Next base: position 14,923,666 of record AP027105.1, read on the forward strand.
TTGGTCGTACAGACATATATCATACACTTCGAGATCTAATTCCCCCTTAACAAATTTTAATCGCAAAAATGCCAACAAAGAGAAGAAAACTTCACTTTTCCGATTTCTGAGGTGAACTGCGCGGACAGTGGACCATTTTTCAGGGGAATAATCGGTTTCAGGCAAATCAATGGATGCAGTCTATGATTTTGAGAACAAATAAGAAAGACAAGAATTTTTACCGAAATCCAGAGGTTAAATAGGTGGACACAAATTAACGTCTTGTCTTTATCGGTTATATTATCATGAAGTCATCAAAAGTAAAGCACTCGCTACAATTTAGAACATAAACATTTTGCTGTGTTTCACACACTTGCTAACTATTATGGCGGGACTCAATAACAGGAACTGTCTAAAACTCATCAGAGAATACGTGACCCTATCTGAAAGTGAGTCGGACTTCACGAAAGGTACATGTATTACTTTAGCCAGCTGTCTGTATTTTGCTTGTCCTTCTTTCAGATCTTTTTGTGTTATCTAAGGTCCTTATGACTTAGTGTCTTGTTTGCTTATACATAGTTAAAAATGTACAAGTACAAGAGATGTGTATCTTTGTAAATCTCAGCGTATTCAAATAGGCTTAAGAGCTTTGCCGAGTAACACAGCATATACATGTACTATACATATAGCAGATGACCGTATAAAATTTAATGTCGGCTTCCACTGCACAAAAATTGGCCTCATTTTTTTATGTACAACCATTTATGGTTCAGTAGTGCTTCGTTTGGTTTGTTTGATTCTTTGTTCTCTTGGTGTGAATAAGTGAATGAAATGTCCAATATGGATACTGACCATACCCCTGTATACAGCACAAATGACAAATATGGATAATGACCACATCACTGTATACAGCACAAAATCGATAATTCAGAAAATCAGAAACCGAAGGCATACAAAATCAGGATAAAACAGGAACCAAAGCAAAAAAACAAAAACCTCCACCATATGAAAAGAAGCGAACTCCCGATATGGGAGTGAGACCAGATGCCCAGGAAGAGTCAGCATCTCCTGCTTGCATGCAACACCTGCCGCTTCAATTCGGTAGAGCTGTCACATCCGGTTATTCCATTTCGGAAGACATAGAGTACAATCTTTGGTTGGATGGTTCAAATGGTCTATGACAGAATATCATCATCATGGAGAGTGGAACATCAAAGTATATGACGAGTTCCCCATATCGACCGTAGAACATCGTCAGTGACGATGTTAGTCGGTCACAAACATATCCCTGACTGAGAAGCTTATCTGTATATTTGGTACTTGCTCTGGCGTAGCGTATCAACTGAGATATGAACACGCAATAAGTAGACGATGAAGGGATGTTGCTACTCAGAAAAAGGAAAGTTTTTAATGTTGAAATTGAAGTCGTCATGTTTGTCATAGAGTGAGGTGTTTATGCGACCATCAGTGTCGTAGGACAACATTATGTCGAAATAGGATGCTGGATTACTTGTCTCTGTAGTTTCTTTGACTTCAAGCTCCAAAGGTTAGATACTGATAGGTAATCCGCGAATTTTGGATTATTGATGGACAACACATCGTCTATGTATCTGTAAGTGAAGTTGAAGTTAGAAGAAATCCCAAATCCACCTGCACCATACTGTACGTATATTTTACCTTCAGAGACCTAAGACTGAATGAATTCAGCTTCGTACGAGTACAGGAAAATGTCGACAAGGAGTGGGGCACAATTGGTCCCCACTGGAATTCCGACAATTTGCTTGAAGACCTTTCCTCCAAACACCACAAAAATGTTGTCGATCAGAAAGTTTAACATCTGAATAATATCTGGTTCAGCGTACTTATTTTCAGAATCGGACTTTTCTTTTACAAAGTAGATTTTGTCATAGTTAACAACAATAAATTTGTATTTGCGATTACCGTTCTTACTTGTTAACGCATCACTTATCATTTTTCCAAGTCTTTCGTTCAATTTAGAATGTGGAATTGTAGTGTAAAGTGTCGAAAAATCAAAGGCCTTGATCGAATGGACTCTACTAAAATGAGTCAAACCCAAAACCAGAATTAAAAAATCATAATCTATAGATACACAAATCATAATCTATAGATACACAAATCATAATCTATAGATACACAAATCATAATCTATAGATACACAAATCATAATCTATAGATACACAAATCATAATCTATAAATACACAAATCATAATCTATAAATACACAAATCATAATCTATAGATACACAAATCATAATCTATAGATACACAAATCATAATCTATAGATACACAAATCATAATCTATAAATACACAAATCATAATCTATAGATACACAAATCATAATCTATAGATACACAAATCATAATCTATAGATACACAAATCATAATCTATAGATACACAAATCATAATCTATAGATATACAAATCATAATCTATAGATACACAAATCATAATCTATAGATACACAAATCATAGATACACAAATCATAATCTATAGATACACAAATCATAATCTAAAGATACACAAATCATAATCTATAGATACACATATCATAATCTATAGATACACAGATCATAATCTATAGATACACAAATCATAGATACACAAATCATAATCTATAGATACACAAATCATAATCTATAGATACACAAATCATAATCTATAGATACACAAATCATAGATACACAAATCATAATCTATAGATACACAAATCATAATCTAAAGATACACAAATCATAATCTATAGATACACAAATCATAATCTATAGATACACAAATCATAATCTATAGATACACAAATTATAATCTATAGATACACAAATCATAATCTATAGATACACAAATCATAATCTATAGATACACAAATCATAATCTATAGATACACAAATCATAATCTATAGATACACAAATCATAATCTATAGATACACAAATTATAATCTATAGATACACAAATCATAATCTATAGATACACAAATCATAATCTATAAATACACAAATCATAATCTATAAATACACAAATCATAATCTATAGATACACAAATCATAATCTATAGATACACAAATCATAATCTATAGATACACAAATCATAATCTATAGATACACAAATTATAATCTATAGATACACAAATCATAATCTATAAATACACAAATCATAATCTATAAATACACAAATCATAATCTATAGATACACAAATCATAATCTATAGATACACAAATCATAATCTATAAATACACAAATCCTTGATAATAATTGAAACAAAAGAAAGATAGGGAGGGTATCCCCAACAGCAAAACAGGGGAACGTTTAATTTCTCACGAGCAAAGAAAGCTGTTCTTTGTCATGCATGGTGTTTTGCTATGGGTGCCGCAACTGAGTCTTGTTAGAAATCCCAGGATTCTTTTATTGTCTCTGGATGTCATATAATAATGTCACAAATTGATTCTAAAACTAAATCAGATGTGGCTATGTTGAAGTTTAGAAATACCTGTACATAAACAAATTCCATTTTTCCTTGTGCAGCATCGATATGTATGAAAGAACATTGGTGATGTTGATGAAATCTATCAGTGAGGGATATACATTTTTATATAATAAAGTCCCCCTCTTTATTTTCGCAGATTTTAAAAGATTTTAGGTAAAGAAATCGTGTTTAATATATATATCATATCTATTCTACAACATAGGCTATCTATGGAGTGACAAAGCATCTTTCATTTTCTTTTACATTGTCATTGAATTTCAAAAATTAATTTGTTATATACGAGGGATGATTGATATGTTGTGAGCCTCTTATAGATGGATTTGAATTTTATCAAATTATCAAATATACTCTTTTGCCACCGGTGTTTGAGGGCCTCAATACCACTTTTAAAGAACTCCTCGTCTCTCACTTGAGACTTTTGTCCGCGAAATTATGAAAAATGTTGTCTCATCCTGCAGGGTGAGATAAGCTCATCCCGGAAGTGCTTTTAACTGTAACGTCATTGCAACGTCATACATGATTGCCGAGTTAACCGGTCAAAATATAAACTAGTATACATAAAAACTCATTTTTGAGCTCTTTTAGACAGTGAGAGAAAAATAGTCATTCCCTAGATGTTATCAGGAACATGGAAATCAAACCCTCGTGTCCAGGATTTGCTTTTGTCCACTACTCGGCTAGCCTCGTCATGGTACAAGCAAATCCTTGACACTCGGTTTGTATTTCCTTGTCCCTGATCACATCTGGGGATTGACTCTATTAATCTTGACTGGTAAAAAGCCACCCACTGCAAGTATGACAATGAAAGTGGATGCCAGAAATAGCTGCTTTCAGTTTTGGGAATAGATGAAAGGGTACCTGTAAAGTGCGAAACGAAACAAAAACGAAACGAAACGAAACAAATCGAAACGAAACGAAACAGATCGAAACGAAACGAAACGAAACAAAACGAAACAGATCGAAACGAAACGAAACAGATCGAAACGAAACGAAACAAAACATAAAACTTAAAGAAAATTAGAAAAAGAGGAAAAATCGCCGAGAACGCATATTTCAAGACAAGATCTTATTGAAGGGTCAGGGGGTACCATTCTCCTCCTGCCGCCCCTCCCCGTGGGGGGGAGGGGGTCTTGGGCGGTCAAGACAAATGTTTAAACTTTAAAGTGTAAATTGGTGCAATAGTGAAGTTATTTGGGTTATTTCCTTTTATAAACCTTGAAAAAGGAAATAGACCTGTATAGATGAAAAAGTAAGGTGAGCGAAGCGAGCCTGAAGTATTTGAAAAATGAACTGAAAATTGCGGCGAGCGAAGCGATCGGGAAAATTTTTTTTAAGGTATATATAGATGAATTTCGTGGTAATTTTTAAAATTGAGATTATGTACATGAACGCATAAGAGCAAGATTATTTATATTAAAAGGAATTTTCTTTTTTTTTTGGGGGGGGGGTTACTGTTACCCTCCCAATCATCTGTCCCTCCTCTCGCCCCCTTCTTCCCTCCTCCCGCCCCCTTTCTCTCCCCTCCCTTTGTCCCTGACCAGCCCCTCATTATTGCCTTCAACCGTTAGTTCTTGTGGCTGGAGGGTTTTTTAAAGAATCAAAGTTGACGGATTAAAACATAATATATATACGGTATATGCACAATTGCATTTTAAAGGAGAGTGAATGGGATGAATAACCTCGTCATAGACGGAAAAATATTATTTAGCAGGGAGGAGTCTAGCCCAGAGGAAACGGAACTGTTCCGTTATGTGTATTTGAAAATTTTATCAGAAAAATGAGAACAATTAAAAACTGGGGGGTACATTTCGTTTGAAAAAGAATAAGATTTTTTTTCCTGAAATGTGCCCCCACACCGTTTTATGATCTCATTACGGTGTCATAGCGTGGTTTTCTATCCCCTACCTTTTCTTCCTCTTAAATACATGATTGGCATTTGACATTTACTTTTTTTAATGTCAACTTTGACTTTTTCAAGAGACCCTCTCGGCACTAGTTACAAATGTAGAACTCTTGAATTAAGGCAATATTACATGCTGACCTTGTCTTGAAATATTCGTTCTCGGCGATTTTTCCTCTTTTTCTTTAAGTTTTATGTTTTGTTTCGTTTCGTTTCGATCTGTTTCGTTTCGTTTCGATCTGTTTCGTTTCGTTTTGTTTCGTTTCGTTTCAATCTGTTTCGTTTCGTTTCGATTTGTTTCGTTTCGTTTCGATTTGTTTCTTTTCGTTTCGATTTGTTTCGTTTCGTTTCGTTTCGTTTTTGTTTCGTTTCGCACTTTACAGGGACCCTAGATGAAAGTGTGATGGAGATCAGATGAATAAGGCAGATGCTCAATCAAATTAAAGCTACAATTAGAATGACAGCCATGTCAGTGACAGACTTGTGTACAAGTGCATTGTCCTGATAGAACAACACACCTTTAACTACTGAGCTTTCTGCGGCGCTTAAGTTTAATATTTTCCCGTCACTGTTTCAGAATTGAATGAAGCATAGTATGTGTTATTGATTGTTTGTCCTTCTTTGGAGATAATCTATCAGCAGAATACCTTCTGCATCCCAGAAAACCGAGGCTCACAACATATTAATCAGTCCTCGTATTTGTAAAATCATAGCTTACAGCAACAAGAATATGTAAAGGAAAGGAGGGGATGCAAGTATACTGTGTGAAGAATTAGAGAGCACAAAAATATGTTCATGTATATGAATAACCAATGTATTTAAGTATGTTGATGAGGTTGGTTTGCGTTTTATTCGTTGTTTCGGTCTTGTTCATGTGTGTTCCACTGTGGTCACTTAATATAGTCTTGATGAAATTTTTCTCATTATTCAAAAAGATTTACAAAGAAAAAGCAGCAATATGCCGTACTGAAGCACTAGAATGCAATACCTCTTTGCCATTATTTATATCTCTGGCTCTAATGATGAAAAATGGAAATCTTGGAAATCCAACGTACACACTTACACACTTACAAATCTATCTGTATCTGAAATACTTGACAATCACAAATCTGTTCTTGAGTCCTCCGGTATTCACACTGATGACTCCTTATATCTACTGGATTCCCAAAATGCACAAAAATCCTTATAAGCACCGCTTCATCGCCGGTTCGTCCATGTGCTCCACAAAACCTCTTTCCATTTTGTTTACGAAAATATTAACTCGCATCAAGCAAGGTCTTCAAACGTACTGCGAGACAACTTATTCCAGAAATGGAATCAATCAGAAGTGGATCCTAAAGAATTCTAAGGAATTTTTGTAAAATTTAAAAGCCACCATTTTCAATCATATTACCAGCGTAAAATCTTTCGACTTCTCCACGCTCTACACTTCCATCCCACACCAAAAACTCAAAAACAGACTTGCCAATATTATTTGCAACACCTTTCTTTAAAAAAAAATGGTAATAGGAGATTCAGATACCTCGTCATAGGGCGGGAGGATACTTATTTCGTGAAGGAACACTCTGATTCAAACAAAAAGTATACCGAAGACGATGTCATCCGGATGCTTGAGATTTTGATTGACAATATTTTTGTGGTGTTTGGAAGAACCGTATTCCAGCAGATAGTTGGAATCCCCATGGTTAACAATTGCGTCCATCTGCTTGCTGTCTTATTTTTATATTCATACAAAGTTGACTTCGTCAAGACCTTGCTCTCGACTGGACGAAAGCACCTCGCGTCTAAGTGCAATTTTACCTTCAGATACATAGAAGTGTTGTCCATCAATAATCCGAACTTTAAGGATCATCTACATGAAATCTATCCTCATGAACTAGAGATCAAGGAAACAACAGAGAGCGGCAGATCCGATATCTTTCGACGCAAACGGCCATTTGAAATCCACTGTATGACAAGCGTGACGATTTCAGCTTCCACATAACTAACTTCCCTTTCATAAGTAGCAACATACCGTCTTTTCCTGCTTATGACGTTTTTGTTTCTCAGCTGATACGGTATGCCAGGGCATGTTCCAAATATGAAGATTTCATCATAAGAGCCAGACGGCTTGCAGATAAGCTACTTATTCAGGGTTATATCCTACAACGACTGAAATCATCATTGAGGAAGTTATTCGGTCGCTACGGGGATATAATAAAAGCATATCAGATCCCCCTTTCCAGAATGATCAGTGACATTCTACATTGTGATTGAATGGCTGTCATCATCACCAATCAAGACATACTTACCTGATCTGTACATTAAAATGTACATAGAAACAATTACCGATTTGACAGGTTTCCATGGAGCTGGCTCTCCCCGGGCACCTGGTCTCACTTCGGTTCGCAACCGTTCTGGTGGGAATTCTCACGATTTGGCTTAGCCTTCTCGACTTCAAGCCTGGATAACTGTACTTCTTTGCTGTTTATTCTGAAGATCAAAGTCTGATTAATACATTTTTCATGGCTGAGATACTATGTTTCAAGGCGGCCTACATATCTACATACATTCAGTGTTTCAATGATCAAAAATGTCTCCGAAAGATCTGAACTATTTTTGATATTTTTCTTTACACAAAATTCAACATATTGTAATCATATTCTTTATATTGCAATCATATTTTTCTCATATTCTTTATACTAGTATAATGACAATAGAACCCAATACGTTGTATTTTCAGTATAGTAAGATTTAAGAAATGTATCTCTTTTCTTTCTGTTGATGCAGGTATCACCCGAAAAATTGGATAGAGAACTGCATCAATGCGCGTTGTTTAATTTTGTGCTCTAATGTGAGTGCTGTTGAGATTATCGTCAGGATCTTCTTTATCTCATTTGTGTCACACTTATGCCCTTTGCCGTGTGGAGCTCGTAAAAAAGTTCCCCGCGAGGGGTTTGACAGTAAGTGTTTTGAATATACTTCCCTGACATTGTCGCCATAGCACTTTCAATACAGACATGATGTCAGACAGTGCATGAATTTTATATATTTTCATTTCCATGCTTCCACGCTACAGCCGGCAGAGCACGGACTGTATTACGCACGTCCTCTTTTTATATCCATTTACATATTCATCTGTGTTGCTTGGACCCCTGTGTTTTACGGACTTGTTTGTGTGTGGTCATCTAACAGTGAGGAGGTTGTTTACACCATAATTGTGCGTTCTTCGAGACCTCTGGGAAATCGGAATAGTGGGAGGGTTGTGCGCACGTAATCCAGGATAACCACACCGTCTGCTATTTACGTGGCAGATGGCCGTCCTAAGTCGGCACCGGTTGCCCATTGGTCTCGTTGGTTTATGTGTAGTCTTTTATGTTTCATGTTTCTATGTTGTGAGTTGGTGTTTCTTGTCCCTTTTGCGTCTCTTTCTGTGGGTATCTGTTCTGTGTTTTTTGCATGGGTGTTTTCGGATTTTACTGTGGGTACTGCAACCTAGTGTTGTTGGAGATCCCCTCATTTCTTTCATAAACATCGACGGCGGGTGCGGCTAGCCAACAGGGGATGCTTACTCCTCCCGGGCACCTGGTCCCACCTCTAGCTTGCTAGGGATCCGTCGATGTTTAATTTTGTGCTCTATTGTGAGTGCTGTTGAGATTATCGTCAGGATCTTCTTTAACTCATTTGTGTCACACTTATGCCCTTTGCCGTGTGGAGCTCGTAAAAAAGTTCCCCGCGAGAGGTTTGACAGTAAGTGTTTTGAATATACTTCCCTGACATTGTCGCCATAGCACTTTCAATACAGACATAATGTCAGACAGTGCATGAATTTTATATATTTTCATTTCCATGCTTCATAAACATCGACGGCGGGTGCGGCTAGCCAACAGGGGATGCTTACTCCTCCCGGGCACCTGGTCCCACCTCTAGCTTGCGTCCGTCGATGTTTAATTTTGTGCTCTATTGTGAGTGCTGTTGAGATTATCGTCAGGATCTTCTTTAACTCATTGATGCAAGCAAGAATTTTCTGTCCAATTTTTCGGGTGATACCTGCATCAACAGATAAAATATAAGATTCATTTTTTATCAGTTTATTATCATCTATTTACGGAAAACAGTTTTCTTGGATCTAAAAACAATCAATCACCGCACTATATGCCGTAAGTCGGAGGGTTTCGCAGTGATACGTCTGCCAAAACAAGTTATGGCAGCCGCCACGATTCAATCAGCGAACGGATAACGAATACCATTACATTGTATTGGTAAAGCAAAAATCAAATATGCCAAAAGGTCAGCTAAGGACAGGGCTATGTATTGAGAGAGATACCCTTTAGCCTTTAGAATAATTTATCAAAAAAAATTGACGGAGCATTTACAAATACATTTCAAGTCAGCAAGGGAATAATAGGAAACAATATCCTCGGGGACTGACAGACTGACAGTGTACCAACAGAAATACCAACCTAGTTGTTGAAATAATCAATATGGTATAATTTCAATGCAATATATGCCTATTTCAATAAAGAATATTTCATTATTAATACTCAAGGTTGAAAAAGAGGAAGTCCAAATTTTATATGTTAATGAATATTAAAAGGCCATATTCTGAATATGACTTAAGTTAATGCCAAAGAACCGATTATTGACAGATCAATGCAATAAAGGAATGACCCCTCCGTTTTAGAATGATACTATCTATCTAATATCTAATCTCATCGAATTCGAATCTGTCTATGTTACAGAGTATTTACATAATAATAATTATATATTTTTAAGTCGGAATAGAATCACTGTGAAACTATGATATATATCGATGTACTCGGGACTAACGGTCCATCAGCACCAATACTTAATCATATTTTTATTTATTTATTTTTTTTTTTTTTTTTTTTTTTTTTTTTTTGTAATTTGAAAAGCAAACTTCCACTTTAAAGAGAAAATGAATGCGTTCTTCGAGATCTCTTGGTAATTGGAAACATTGGAGGGTTGTGTGCATGTAATCTGGATAACTACATCGTTTGCTACTTGCATTGCAGATTACCTTCTAAGTCGGCACCGGTTTCCCAATGGTGTCGTTGGTTTATGTGTGGTCTTTTGTGTTTCATGTTTCGATGATGTGTGTTGGTGTTCCTTGTCCCTTTTGCGTCCCTTTCTGTGCGTGTCTGCTCTGTATTTTTGCATTGGATGTTTTGGGGGTTGCTGTGGGTGCTGCAGCCAAGCGTTGTTGGAGATCCCCTCTTTTCTTTTATATTCCCACATGTCTATGTGCTGTTAGTGGATGTTTCGCATGTTAATGGTGAAGTCGTTACTCAAGGTGCCTCGACCTGGTCATAGATAAGTGGTAATATGTATATTTGGTTCAATGCTTCACAAAAAAAGATTATAATGATCACCTTACCGAAGTTTATTTCTCCCTTTAATTGCCATTTGTCAATCAAATAAAACAACATGAATTCAATACGAATTAACATCACATTTCGTAGATGTGACCTTAAGGTATTAGCAACAAACTTTAACAATAAAAAGGAGACACAGTGTCATGATCTGTTCCATTCCATTCAATTCAATGTTTTACACAGAACCGTTTATTTTATGCGCCAATCTCAAAGCAATTGTGCAAAAAAGAATTTTCATTTCAGAACTCTTTCAGTACCTTCGTATGAAAACATTGTGTACTCATTCTATGGTTTAAATATATGGCAAGCCAATGTGGACAAAAATAGGTATTTTCTAATATTAGAAATTCATTTTATAATAATAGAAATTCATTTTCTAATATTAGAAATTCTTTTTTCTAATATTTGAAATTCATTTTCTAATATTTGAAATTCGTTTTCTAATATTAGAAATTCATTTTCTAATATTAGAAATTCAATTTATTTTCTAATATTAGAAATTCATTTTCTAATATTAGAAATTCATTTTCTAATATTAGAAATTTATTTTCTAATTTTTGAAACTGATTTTCTAATATTAGAAAATGATTTTCTAATATTAGAAAATGATTTTCTAATATAAGAAAATGATTTTCAAATATTAAAAATGAATTTCTTATATTAGAAAATCATAGGTAATTTCTAATATAAGAAAATCATTTTCTTATATTAGAAATTCATTTTCTAATATTTGAAAATCATTTTCTAATATTAGAAAATCATTTTCAAATATTAGAAATTCAGTTTATTTTCTAATATTAGAAATTCATTTTCTAATATTTGAAATTTGGTTTATTTTCTAATATTAGAAAATGATTTTCTAATATTAGAAATTCATTTTCTAATATTTGAAAATTATTTTCTAATATTAAAAAATGAATTTCAAATATTAGAAAATGATTTTCAAATATTAGAAAATGAATTCTTAATATTAGAAAATAGTCGATAATTTCTAATATTAAAAAATGAATTTCTAATATTAGAAAATGAATTTTTGATATTAGATAATAAATTTCTAATATTAAAAAATGAATTTCTAATATTAGAAAATGAATTTCTAATATTAGAAAATGAATTTTTAATATTAGAAAGTAATTTCTAATATTAGAAAATAATTTCTAATATTAAAAATGAATTTCAAATATTAGAAAATGAATTTCTAATATTAAGAAATGAATTTCAAATATTAGAAAATGAATTTCAAATATTAGAAAATAACTATTTTTGTCCACACTGGCTTGCCATATAAATATCGTCTAGTCTACACGCCTCAGTAACTAGTGTAAACGTGATCATCGTATCGTCGTAGGAGTGATTTGTGGAATTCCGTTGTAAGCATATATGGGTAAAAGTGAAGTATGCCTTGATAAACATTAAATGTTGTGTAAATATGTCAGCAAAGATTCAGATCGTATTGTAATGTAGTAATAGTGTAAAATCTTGTCTTTAAAACATTGCAGTGACGTAGATAAATATCTTTATAGCTTGGATCTTACAATACATTATTGAACTTCCTTGTTGATTGAAAAGGTAATATCAGATTTTATCCATTTTTAAAACATAATGCAAATCAAGTATTCTGAGTTGGCAACTTTGTTTGAATGCATAATCTATGATAATTGAGATCTTATTTCATTTATCTTAAAGGGATGGCGGAAGTAAAATTTCTAGCTGACCATGGTCAGAACGTCATAGTTTCACCTGATGGTGAGACGGTGAATTGGAATTTTGTATATATGGGCGGAGTTGCTTTCTCTAGGGATCCCTTAGAGATGGACAGGATTGTTGGTCTCACCTTGTCCGAATCTGGTCATGTTCAGCTCGGCTTAACGTACAAAAATCCAGCACATATAACCAATGTCAGGGCAGTACTACATAATGATGTCAACATAGTGAACGATATAAGGGTACATCGTAAAGTTTGTGACATAAAAGTGCAACTAATCCGAAATTCGGACGGCGGTTTTGAGGTGACATTTACGGATACAAAAGGAGATAAAATCCAGTGCACGTCTGTAGATCCAAGCAAACAAGTATGGCTGGTTGTACATTTACAATTCGGATCTATTCTAGCAAGTACAGGTAACCATGTGTGTTTATTTTTTTCATTCTGTTTAAGATAGATAGAAGAATTTGAAAGGAAAACAATTGAAAATCAAAAGGAAAATATCTGTATTTAGAGGAAATAAAAGGTAAAAAATAACTTCAAAGTCCTCTAAGAAAAGACAAAAGGCAGCTACATCTTAATTAATTGGAATTACCAAACACAAATAGAAATGGTGTAGTTGTGCAGATAACATGCACAAACCCTTCTTTTGTACAAGAATCCGGGCGTAACATTGAATTTAAAGACAATTTACATTTCAAACAAGTAGTGCTATATCTTCATATCCATGCATACTGATAATGAACATAAATAATGGACAAATCAGGTTGACGGAAAAGACGAACAAGCATCCCACAATATCATGAATATTGAAATATATAATTGAATCATATCAGACAAAACAGTTAAGTACCCGAAACGTACATGTCTGGTCCATATTGTACATTTATCTGCTCTCAAATAATGATAATGACGTTTAACATAGAAGATATGAACATCAAAGGCTATTTACATAGGCTGAACATCGGCTACAAGGATAGAATTGTGTCGATATCTTACTGATATGTTCTCAACTCATCAATTTATCTGGGTAGAGAGATATCTGAACAAGCACACAGTTGTATCAATGTTAAGAACTCCTTATCATATTAACAAATAAACTAATTGAAATAGATGCATTTTTCGTTTTAGATTTTCGTTTAAGAATAGAAATGATTGCTTTCAATCAATGCTCCAAATATTATCATTACAGGAAAGATGTATAGTGATACCGCTTTCGATCAAGTAAAAGGAGAAAATATCCATTTATCAAATGACAACAAGGAGATAAGTCTGCGGGACCCTCTTGCTGGCACAGCATGTTGTCTATCAAGACGTCTTACCCCAGGGACTGCTGTCAGATTATCTATCAGACCTATCAAAACTGGAGATAAACCCCCAAGGAAGTACCATGTAACCATTGGATATGCTAATAAAGATCCAGAGAACTTCCAAACAGAATTTTCGGATCATTTGAGGGTGGCAAACACAGGCACGCCTCTGAAACCTTGGCATACTTTGGCTACACTCAGGAAATCTGGAGAAATCAGCATTCAATTTATCGACAACAATGAAATCAGGATAGATGAAAACTTGTACCCATTACGACGTCATCCAGGTACAGACCATGCTATTTGCTTAGTTTTCGAAGTGTTTCGTGTAGGTATAACAGTTCTTGGTGTTGAAGAAGTAGACTTATCGCAATTTCGAGACTTAGATCCTTACCAGGAAATTTCACATCGGGTTGATTCAAGAGTTCAAGCTGTAGAAAGTAGTTTACAAGGTGGAAGTCAATTAGTGAACTTTCCAGAAGTAGAAGAACTTGAAGATTTAAAGCTAGACATTGAAAATGCATACCTCGATCCATTGCCGACGAAACCTATCTCTAGTGGTTATTGTAAAATTTTGTCATCAGAGACTTTATATGATAGAAATCAACAGAGAGATTCCGTCGATCGCATTTATGATAAGATTCAACATATCAGCCAATCAATGGAGGAATTAAAGAAACAAGGTCAGAGACCAGGTTCAGATCTTGCAGTGCAAAAAGTTGAGGAGATACGAGAATTATTAGAAAAACTTCTAGATCTGCGATCTCCTGTACCGTCAAACAACGATGAAAGCTCTTTGGATAAAACCAATTTAGAAAAAATAAGGTCCCAACTAAGAATGAACTATCAGAAAATCATCAGTGATCTAGATTTGATAAGCCTAATCGACAATCTATTTGAGAAAGAAGTATTGAGCTTCACTGAATATGAAGACCTTCGTGACAAACACAAGAATCATAGAAAAGATGCAAACAGAGATTTCGTTGGAATATTCTTAAAAAGACCCTTTAACGTTGCCGAGTTTGTGCAGGCATTCGAGGACACAAATCAGGGCTTTCTGCTTTCAATGCATCAATAGCTAAATTTGATATCAAACTAATGAAATAAAGCTAACTTTTAATGATAAACCATCTTTATTTTTATTCCCCTCTTAAACTGTCAAATATCTATTTCAAAGGGACTGCCTCCAAACAAAGGCGTAAAATTTCGGAAGAATCAAACAGAACTATTTTGGAGGGAACAGCTAATCTTTGTGTATCCGTAGCCGTCTTTGGGTGATAACCTCTTAACTTTTACAGTAATGGTGTGGTTATCCGGAAAGCGTACTCACAACCATCCAAACGGACTCATCTTAACTGATGCATTGCAAATAAAAAGGCATTTTTTATGGTTTCATTTAAGATTGAAAGAAATCCCTAAACGTACAGAATTATTAGTTTAATGATGAAAACTAGTATTAAATGCATGTACATGTTCTTGAGGCCTTGTAATAAAGAGGAAAGAATCTCAAGAATAATTTTAGTCGGTAACCATGACACATGAGAAACAAACTAAAGGAAATGTATAACAAGAACTCCTTTAGATACACGTATGATGCATAAACATGTGACGTATTGTGTTCGCTAAGAAGAATCAGCTATATATCCATAGTGGAATGTTTCAGGAAAAATGTTGTATGAGAAAAAATATTCTGAAATGGCTATTTGTGAGATTATGGTCAATCTAATTTTGCATTGCTTTTCTCATAAATTTTGATCTGGAAACAAAGTCCATTTTCTTCCATCACATCTTCTTCTACCTCATCAGACCTGTATTATAATGGAAAGAAAACGAAATATTTTAAAAAGGGATGTTATGTTCTCTTACAGATTGAGGTTATAGAGTGACCGAATTGAAAATCAATTATCATAAACGTGATTTCATCTTATATTATTTTGTTATGCCGGAAACTTGTCATTTCATCCAAAAATATCATCGAAATGAAAGAAGGTTAACAGCACCTATCCTCCAATACTATTTTGGACATAGACGTTACTTGGATATGCAACTAAATCAACCCCACGGGAACTTTGGAGCCGCGCACTCTTTGCACATTGATATATAGAAACTCTTTGCAAATGCATATATAGAAATTCAAAAAATTTAACTATAGGGCGCTACAGTATGAATTTTTTTGTGTGTGTCTGAAAGTCTCTTTGGATTGAAGCATCACTGATGAGGATTTATAATCTGAAACACGTGTTTTATGCATTAAAATCGGTTTGAAATTTTCTTTAAGACAAAGAGTTGGAACACTTCCGAATTATTCAATAAGCATATATGCTGCGTAGGCAGCGGTTTTTTTCTATCCGAAACATGCCAAGTGAATTGAGATATTCCCAATTTGATAGTGAAACTTTGCTTTTTTCTTCGTAAAATAGAAAAAGGAGACAGAATAGCAACGTAGTAATTTTCAATATTGAAATAAATTTAGTAGTATGTTTTATCATTATAAATACATGCATCACATCTTCTTTATTTCAACAAATAATATCTCATCAATGGTACTCGAGGCTTAAAGAGAGTAAATCCAAATAGCAGATGTTTAAGTAGTGAAATTCTAACCATGACAAATCATTTGTCTTAAAAAAAATATAAAAGAAGTTAAAGATGCTCCTGACGATAATCTGAACAGCACTCACAATAGAGCACAAAATTAAGCATCGACGGACTCCTAGCAAGCTAGAGGTGGGACCAGGTGCCCTGGAGGAGTAAGCATCTCCTGTTGGCTAGCCGCATCCACCGTCGATGTTTAAGCACGAAAATGAAACCAATATATGAAATTCATTCACTGTCTGTCATTCATATGTGAAAAGACGTATCTTTGTAATAATCTTACAAAACATGGTCAACATTACCCACCTAGTTAGAAATAAATTCTAGACCAAGAGCAAAATATGAAGAATAAATGTCTGAGCAAATGTCATAAATGGAAAGTGGAGATTAAAATTACAAACCGGATTTCTTTAAAATCGTTACCAAACTGAGGAAAGAACCTGTCAGCAGCGAAATCTTTCTGAATGTGTGTTAGGTATATTCTTCTACAGAGAGGGTGTAAGACAGCTAACTAGAAAAGGCAAAATGAATTATAGATAAATAAAACTATGAAACTCCTTGATAAGTGCATTTTGCAAACATCTACTAGAGTAAAGAATGTTTTAATGGTATTTCCTATTCATTGGCGATGATTTGGTAAATACATACCTTATAAATGTCTTGCCCTCCAAAGATCCAAACTCTGTCTATCTCTGAAGACGAGAAACAAAATCGTAGAGCGTCATCAAAGCTGGACGATACAAAGTGTAGATCGGTGCAACGCTGTACAGATCTGAAAAATGATTTGTTAATGGTCCTTTGGATTGATCCGGATGATTTTTGACGTAATCTGGATAACACACACCATTTGCTACTGGCATGGCAACTGGCCGTCCTAAGTCGACATCTATTTCCCATTGGCCTCGTTGGTTTATGTGTCTTTCTGTGCAGTATGTCTCTTTTAAGTCTCTTGCACGCAGTGCTTGTCCAAAGTCGGCACCGGTTACCCATTGGTCTCGTCGGTTTATGTGTAGTCTTTTGTGTTTGATGTTTACATGTCGTGTGTCTCTTTTCCGTCTCGTGCTGTACTCGTCTTTTGTGTTTTTGCATCGGGTGTTTTGGTGTTTTACTGTTGATGCTGCAACGGGGTCTTGTTGGAGATCTCCTCCCTTCTTTTTTTTTTTTGTCTTCTCTATGTTTTCACATCCAGTGTTTTGGTGATTTGTTGTGGGTGCTGTGACCAGGTCTGGTTGGAGATTCTCTCCTTTATTGATTAAGTTCTCATGCTGTCTCATCTTGAAGAATTATTATTGCAATTAGCATCGAAAAAATCTTTAGAGTTCCAGGTTTCTGATTTCCAAAAACGATGCACAATACACGCTTGTTTGGGATATATCTTCCTCGTCATTGGTATTTTCAAATAAAACATAAAGAGTGAATTTATAAGAGACGACTAAAGAACTTAGTAGTATTGATCTAGTGTCACAAATATGTAAACGTCTATTTTGAATGATTTGAGAACGAATAATTAAAATCTTATTTATATCCCTCAATTGAAAGTTACCATCATTATTCAATGACATTTCTACAAACACCATTATTTCATATACAGTGATGATTCGTTAGTCCGGACGAATTTGTTCCCGAGGAATTCGTCTGGATTAACGAATTTTCCGGATAACTGAATCATGTTAAAAATGTCAAAAATTGAGCGCGAAATTCCTAAGGAAAGGGGGGAGGGTCGGCCTTTTTTGTGCATGTGTTTGTACGGTTAAATTGTCGTGTAAACAAATATTTTATCATCATATATAATTTGATTAAATGTTTATTTCTTTATAATAATGGATTACTCAATCTCTAGATATGTCTTTTAAGCATGAGCGCAAAAAACTAGAAAAGGGGAAGGTGGTTCGGGCGCCGGGATTTTGTCTTCGCTTTTTCATATTGGTAAGATCGTCTTGAAGTCAATACTTTTCTCATCATTAAAAATAAATATACAAGTACAATGTAGTTTTATTTCTTTATAATTCTATTCAAATAAATAGGACTGAATAGAACAAAATGCACAAGAATAAAGATCAAACAAAAGTGGAGGGAGGCCTCCGTTTTATTACGCTTAGATCAATCAGTTTTATTGGTGGGATAGAGCGTTTCTTTAACCTTTAAAATAAGAATAAAATTTAATCTAAACATCGAGGTTCCGCGGGCGTCGATACTTACCAATACCTACCGAAACGTACCACTTTTCTTCCTGAAAAAAAATACGGAAATCATCGTCTGCTAAGAGCGGTTGACGGCCGTTTTCGATTCTGTTTTAACCAAAAACAATCCCTCAATATCCTAGCTGTTCATTCTCATCTTCATCGTGATACAAACATTAAAATTAAAAATATCAACTTTGATTTTAAATGATTTTAGGGCTTGCATCTGTTCAAACTAATGATTGAACGATACAAGCTGAAAAAATTAGAATTAAGAAAGTGACCAAAGAAGCGAACAATTAAGTCTATTAATGCATAGATTTGATAACCAGGTAAGTACACGTACCCCAAGCCGTGGCTAGTGCTGCGTATCCCATCGCCTTATTAACCTGCCGGTTTTCCGGTAAATTTCTCCAGGTAAAAGTTTATTGTTATGAAAACATGTCCGTGTAGATTTCTCCAGGTAAAAAATAATTGTTATGAAAACACGTCCGTGTAGATTTCTCCAGGTAAAAATTAATTGTTATGAAAACACGTCCGTAGTTGCTTATATCGTCCGGACTAACGGGACATAATTACATATGATCCGCACGTCCTTTCCCGAAAACTACTGTCCGGATCCGGAACGCGGGTTTCCGGATTATCGGATCATCACTGTACTCATCATATAGGTGGAACAGCCAAACAGGGGATGCTTCCTCCTCCCGGGCACCTGGTCCCACCTCTCACTTGCTAGGGGTCCATTGATGCTCAATTTTGTGCTCTATTGTGAGTGCTATTGACATTATCGTCAGGATCTTCTTTAACTCATTTGTGTCACACTTATGCTCTTTGCCGTGTGGAGCTCGTAAAAAAGTTCCCCGTGAGGGGTTTGACAGTACGTGTTTTGAATATTTTTCCCTGACATGATTGCTATAGCACTTTCTATATAGACATAACTCCAGTCAGTGCATGTATTTAAGATATTGTTTACATTTTCGTGCTTGAACATCGACGGCGGATGCGGCAGCCAAACATGGGATGCTTACTCCTTCCGGGCACCTGGTCCAACCTCTAGCTTGCTAAGGGTCCGTCGATCCTCAATTTTGTGCTCTATTGTGAGAGCTGTTGAGATTATCGTCAAGATCTTCTTTATCTCATTTATGTCACACTTATGCCCTTTGCCGTGTGAAGCTCGTAAAAAAGTTCTTTGCGAGGGGTTTGACAGTACGTGTTTTGAATATTTTTCCCTGACATAATCGCCATAGCACTTTCTATATAGACATAACCTCAGTCAGTGCATGTATTTTAGATATTGTTTTCATTTTCGTGCGTGAAAATCGACGGCAGATGCGGCAGCCAAACAGGAGATGCTAACTCCTTCCGGGCACCTGGTTCCACCTCTAGCTTGCTAGGGTTCCGTCGATCCTCAATACTGTGCTCTATTGTGAGTGCTGTTAAGATTATCGTCAAGATCTTCTTTAACTCATAGTGGTATTAAAATCGTATCCTCGACTTCACTATTTTTGTTATGATGAAATTCTCCTAACTTGTTTAATTAACCATTTATCTACTTACTCTGGATGTTTGGTTAAAACCACATTAATGACATTTTTCCTTTTTCTTGTCCTCTCGCTTGTACACTCCCATGTTACCCTGCCTCTGATACATCCAACCTTTTTGCCTATCGTATAAACATATTCAAAATATTGTAGTCAAAAGTGCATATATTTTGAGGAAGTGCACGATTGAAGTTATATTTTTAGAGAAAGAGGATGAGAAGTGGAGAATGAAAAAGAAACAGAGATGAGAACGTACCCATTGTGAAAGGTTTTGAAGAAACTGTAGTATAGTACTTGTATTCTTTTCTGAAAATAAAATTGTTTATTTGTGAAAGGAAAAAGACAGGACAGCAATTTCAATGAACTGCTTTAAAATGTTAAAGCTTTAATTTACTACAAGTCAAAAGTATAATTATATGGACCATGTTTTCCGTCATAGCAACATGAGTTAAAGAAGATTCTGATGATAATCTCAACTGCAATCAAAATAGAGCACAAAACTGAGCATCGACGGACAGCCAGCAAGCTAGAAGTGGGACCAGGTGTCCGGGAGGAGTAAGCTTGCATCCCCTGTTTGGCAAGCCGCACCCGCCGTCAAAAAACTCGTTTTAGTGGGCAAAAAAGGATGTCTACTGTGCTGTTTGAGCATAAATACATGTTTAACATGTTGTTTACATAATTACAACATTGTCTTCACAATATATATACGCATCGTTTAGGAACTGGCTCTGCATTTGTATCAATTTGCCCCCCCCCCAAAAAAACAATAATTTTACCAGTTTGTGAAAGTCCAATATCATGATGATAATGTTTACAGTTGATTACCTTAGTTTCGGCCAGGGTAGTTCCCCTTTACATCCTATTCCACGGTTCTCACACATGGCTGCCATTATGTCAAAGAAGTGTCCCTTCTTCCATTGGTGATCCATTGCGATTCCAACAGCACGTCAGGACTTTAACTTTGTTACATTTGATCAATTTCGCACAGCTATCATGATATGTAGATGAAGTTCTACAATAAAATCAACGACAGCTTGGATGTATGTTAAAAACTAGCCATCAAGCATAACGTCAATATATATATAGTAAAAGTACATTGTCAATATATCTTAGACTTATTTCCATTGTTCAGATATATTAATTTATATGCACAAGTTGATTGTTCGCTTATTATCGACAATTACATCAATTTATTATATTTATTTTTAATCTGTTTTATAATCAGCTTCGTTGTTACTTGTTTTATATTTGCCTTCCTGACGCCTTCTACATAACGTCTGATTTAGCGGAATGATATTTTTGGTACAACACCGCATGAATTTTCACTATCAAGGCTTACGAAATTTTTGAATCAATATTTCAAACGTTTTCAAGCAGGAGATGCTGGTAATGCTACTAAAGTGGTAAATTGCCTCTTTAAGTCGGCACAGGTTGTACATTAGTAACATTTGTATATATGTAGTCTTTTGAGTTTAGCGTTTTGATGACGTCATCATCGTATGATATCCTAAGTTGTCCCTTCCGTGCCTCTTACTGTGTCTATTTTCGCATTTTTTTTTTTTTTTTTTTTTTTTTTTTTGTAATTCGATGTTTTGCTGTTGGTCCTGTTAGATCTCCTGTTTTCCCTTTACTTTCAAATTTTCACTTTTATTGGAGTTTTGTTGCTTCGGAGTTTATGCATTTTAGGCTGTTCTTTTTGTAAGATCACATATGGCTAAGTCTCTGTGATACCTTTAAAAAAAATCTTACGAGTTAGATCGTCTAACATTTATATAATTCTTTATGTTTCAATTTTTTTGGCCCAATGCGTCGCTGAACAAGGAATTATGAAAAAAAAATATGTTCACGTAAAAAGTTAAGTATTCTTAAAATCATCCATAAGAAATATACCGAAATTAAAAATGTTCTGTATAATTAGATCTTAAAGGTGTACCTTTCATCTGCTACATTAACTCCGTATATCTTGTATCAACATTAAACTTTAATTGACCTCTGACATTGAGAGTAGCAGGCTGTCTTTATCAGTTGGAACACTTCACTTCCGTATAATAATCATGACCGTTTATTGGGATAAACCGTGATTAAAGACAAAAAGAAAGTGTGTGTCTTAACTCAGCTGTCAGAGATCAGTGTCTAAACTCAGCTGTCAAGGAGCAGCGTCTAAACTCAGCTGTCGGATAGCAGTGTCTAAACTCAGCTGTAAGAGAAAAGTGTTTTAACTCATCTGTTAGAGGGCAGTGTCTAAAAACTCAGCTGTCAGAGAGCAGTGTCTAAACTCAGCTGTCAGATAGCAGTATCTAAACTCAGCTGTCAGAGAACAGTATCTTAATTCAGCTGTTAGAGAGCAGTGTCTAAACTCAGATGTCAGAGAACAGTGTCTTAACTCAGCTGTCAGAGAGTAGTGTCTAAACTCAGCTGTCATAGATCAGTGTCTTTGAGCACGGACTGTTTTACGTACGCCCTCATTTGATATCCATTTACATATTCATCTGTGTTGCTTGGGCCCCTTCGTTTTGTGGTCTTGTTTGTATGGGGTCATCTGACAGTGAGGAGGTTGTTTTACACCACAATTGTACGTTCTTCAAGACCTCTGAGTAATCGGAAAAATGGGAGGGTTGTGCGCACGAAATCCAGGATAACTACACCCTTGTGGCAGATGGCCGTCCTAAGTCGGCACCGGTTGCCCATTGGTCTCGGAGTTGTTGGTTTATGTTGGTTTATGTGTAGTCCTTTGTGTTTGATGTTTCTGTGTTGTGCGTTGACGTTCCTTGTCCCTTATGCGTCTCATTCTGTGTTTGTCTGCTTTGTGTTGGGTGTTTTGGGGTTTAGCTGTGGGTGCTGCAACCTGGTGTTGTTGGAGATCCCCTCCTTTGTTTTAACTCAGCCGTAAGAGATCAGTATCTAAACTCAGCTGTCAGAGAGCAGTGTCTAAACTCCGCTATCATATAACAGTGTCTTAATTCAGCTTTCAGAAAGCAGCGTCTTAAATAAGCTGTAAGAGATCAGTATCTAAACTCAGCTGTCAGAGATCAGTGTCTAAACTCAGCTGTCAGAGAGCAGTGTCTAAACTCAGCTGTCAAAGAACAGTGTCTAAACTCAGCTGTCAGAGATCAGTGTCTAAACTCAGCTGTCAAAGAACAGTGTCTAAACTCAGCTGTCAGAGAGCAGTGTCTAAACTCAGCTGTCAAAGAACAGTGTCTAAACTCAGCTGTCAGAGATCAGTGTCTAAACTCAGCTGTCAAAGAACAGTGTCTAAACTCAGCTGTCAAGGAGCAGCGTCTGAACTCAGCTGTAAGAGAACAGTGTCTAAAATCAGCTGTCAAAGAACAGCCTTCTTGACCACAAATTTATTTTATTTTAATTTATTTTATTTCAGTTTGATTAATCTATTTTCTTGATTTAAGGTTTTTATTTTACATTTTCTGTATGGTCTTTTAAGAACCACAATCAAATAAAAAAGATGGCAAGTAAAACGACTCTGCTGCTACGCCCGCTGTTCAATATGTCTAAACGCGGTGTACCAGACATGCATGTTACGGATGGCAAAATCATTTGAAGGATGGATGGAAACTGGTTTTTGCCTCCTATATTTTTTTCCGAATGTAAAATGAACTGGCAGATTATACGGAAGCCCATTGGCTTCACAGAAAAAAATAAATTTACATGTTAAAATCGATTATACCAAATCAACATCAATCGTCTTCTTTTCCTGAGAAACAAACATGATGTCGAGAGAAGAATACTTAAATGGGCACTTTTTTTTACTTGCTGGGGGGGGGGGGGTCTTATAGTTCCCCTAAAGAGGATAAATGATTAGACACATACATGCCTGGTGCGCCGTATTCAGAAATTTCTGACTTCTGATGATCTCTGGTAGCAGACTTGGACACATCTTTTTTCTTTAAATGATACATGACCATCCAAAGAATTTTGTCGTCATCTAAAACCCCCGCACAACGTGACGACGAGACTCCATGGAGGGTCTTGCTCAAATTTCATCAGAGGAAACAGGACACTGATAAAATGTTCTTTCTAAAAACGAAATAGACTTCTCTTGATGCATAGCATGAGCTTTCATCGAAATAAAAGGAGATTAACATCTTAGCACCATTCCTCCATGTTTTTTCCATATAATTTTTGTTGATACATGTAAATACATTTTTCAATTTATGGTAGTCTTACATTGTTTATTCAAATGTATACATGTGCGTGTAAGACACCTTCGTCTTCTATTCTTATTTATACATTTTTTGTAACTATATTGCAACACGCTACAACCGATAGAGCACGGACTGTATATCGTACGCCCTCTATTTTATATCCATTTACATTGCTTGGGCCAATGCGTTTTGCTGTTATGTTTGTTTGGTCGTCTTTATTCTACACACTATTGTGTTTCGTCTAGACCTCTAGGCATTGACCTGAAAAGTGGGAGGTTGTATGCACGTATTCCGGATAAATACTTAATTTGCTATTGGCGTGGTAGATGGCCGTCCTAAGTCGGCACTGATTGCCACTTGATCTCGGTGGTTCGTGTGTAAAGTTTTGTGTTTAATGTTTCTACGTTAGAATTTTGTATTCCTTGTCCCATTTGCATGACAAATATGGATAATGACCATATCCCTGTATACAGCACAAAATCGATAATTCAGAAAATCAGAAACCGAAGGCATACAAAATCAGGACAAAACAGGAACCAAAGCAAACAAACAAAAACCTCCACCACATGAAAAGAAACGAACTCCCGATATGGGAGTGAGATCAGGTGCCCAGGAAGAGTAAGCATCTCCTGCTTGCATGCAACACCCGCCGCTTCAATTCGGTAGAACTGTCACATCCGGTAACTTCCATTTCGGTAGACATAGAGTACAATCTTGGGTTGGATGGTTCAAATAGTCTATGACAGAATATCACCCACCATTCTGGAGAGTGGGACATCATAGTGTATGACGAGTTCCCCGTATCGACCGTAGAACTTCCTCAGTGACGACGTTAGTCGGTCACAAACATATCCCTGACTGAGAAGCATATCTGAAAGACGCCTAGCTCTCAGAACAAAATCCGTATATTCCGTACTTGCTCTGGCATAGCGTATCAACTGAGATATGAACACGCCATAAGCAGGCGATGAAGGGATGTTGCTACTCAGAAAAGGAAAGTTTGTAATGCTGAAATTGAAGTCGTCACGTTTGTCATAGAGTGAGGTGTTCATGTGACCATCAGTGTCGTAGGACAACATCATGTCCAAATAGGATGCTGAATTATTTGTCTCTGTAGTTTCTTTGACTTCAAGCTCTGAAGGATAGATTCTGCTCAGGTAATCTGCGAATTTCGGATTATTGATGGACAAAACATCGTCAATGTATCTATAAGTGAAGTTGAAGTCAGAAGCTAAGTATCTTTTCCCTTCAGAGACCAAAGATTGAATGAATTCAGCTTCGTACGAGTAAAGGAAAATGTCGGCAAGGAGTGGGGCACAATTGGTCCCCATTGGAATTCCGACAATTTGCTGAAAGACCTTTCCTCCACACACCACAAAAATGTTGTCGATCAAAAAGTGTAACATCTGTATAATATCTGTTTCAGTGTTCTTATTTTCAGAATCGGACTTTTCTTTTACAAAGTAGGTTTTGTCATAGTTCACAACAATAAATTTGTATTTGCGATTACCGTTCTTACTTGTAAACGCATTACTTATAATTTTGCGAGTCTTTCTTTCAATTTAGAATGTGGAATTGTAGTGTAAAGTGTCGAAAAATCAAAGGCTTTGATCGAATGAACTTTACTAAAATGAGTGGATTTCAGATGTTCTAAAGGTTCCTTCGAATTCTTTAAAATCCACATCTGGTTGATACCACTGCGAGAATATACTGTCGAACAATATTTTTGAAGCCCAGATTTGATTTCAGATAAAACTTTGGTGAGTAAGATCGATACAGATTTGGTAGAACATTTTGAGGAACCAGCGATGAAACGTTGTTTGTACGGATTCTTATGCATTTTAGGTATGCAGTATAAGTATGGTAAATCTAAATCTAAATTGTTAGTTTGGAAGCCAAAGGAAGAAAGAGCTGATTTGTGGTTATCTATTATTTCAGAGGCAGAAAGGTTTGTTGGGGTGTAAGTGGGATTTCCAGGTGTCGAATTTAAACCCAACTCTTTAACTAGACTTTCGAAATAGAACTTTTTGCAAGTAAATGTGTAATTATTTGAGGCTTTGTCCGCTGGTGTGATGACATAATGTTCTTGGAGGTAGGTAAGCTCTGTGATAACATTAGGGTCTTTAAATATAGACTCGAATCTGGTGCTCACGGTTGATTTTAATCGGTTAATTTTAGATAAAAGTAACCCTCTGATGGATTTTATCCATTCGGATAGTGTGTCGAGCTGTACATCCTCTTTCTTTGCCCAACGTCTTTCATATTCCTCACAAGAGTCCATGATAATTTTGAAATTTTGGTTCCATGTAAAGGACATACTTTCTCTGTATTTGGGACCCTTTTTTAACAAATCTCTCAACTTGTCGTTCTTGACTATACTAAGGTCACCTGTAATAACGTGTCCACAAGGAGAGTAGTTAAAATCCGATGAAGAACATTCTCAAGGAAGTGGATGTAGTGAGGGATTACTTAAATCAATGCACTGCAAGAATCGTTTGTGATTGTAAATTTTAGATGCAACTGTTGGTGTGTAGCTATAGGAAATACAAGGAGTTTCTTGTCTTTTGAAATATGGTGGGATTTTTTCTGTGACAGTTTTGTGATTCAAAATTTGACCAAGATTAAATTTATCAATACCTTTGTTTGCAAAATTTACTTTAATGAAAGGACGGTTTGTTTTCTCCTCTGATTTATCTGATCTAACTGCTTGAAATAAACGAAAGGTAGAAATGTCCAAGATGACTCCTTGTAGTCTTATTCTTGGGAACGTGTATCGGTATAAGTGAGGTCCTTCGTATATTCGTAGATTTCGTGTAACTTCCGTAAAGGAACAGATTATAATTTGGTACGAATATAATGCAGGCCTAGGGGCTCATTCAAAAATGGAACCAAGTCATCGAAGGAGAAACTATGTATCTCAGGCCTATTATATTTACGAATGCCATGACTTCGAGGTCTTCTTTGTGGTCTGTTGAATAAGCTATTCACATTTACCGATTGACAACCTGGACTTGTTAAGTTTCCTAAGCTGCTTATATTATCGTTGCACCATAGGGCGCTGCAGTGTTAAGATTTTTTATCCAGAACTCTTCTCTGTTGCGACGGAAAGGTGTGCTCAAATTGGAATTGTTTGTGGGGTGATATATTTTCTCCAGGATTCTGACTCTCATAGATAAAACAGAATGATCGGCCTGGTCAAAATGCTGGTAAAGAAGTTGACTTCCTTTATTATTTATTTTTGACCGATGTCCTGACATTACAAACTTTCCTTTTCTGAGTAGCAACATCCCTTCATCGCCTGCTTATGGCGTGTTCATATCTCAGTTGATACGCTATGCCAGAGCAAGTACCAAATATACGGATTTTGTTCTGAGAGCTAGGCGTCTTTCAGATAAGCTTCTCAGTCAGGGATATGTTTGTGACCGACTTACATCGTCACTGAGGAAGTTCTACGGTCGATATGGGGAACTCGTCATACACTATGATGTCCCACTATCCAGAATGGTGGATGATATTCTGTCATAGACCATTTGAACCATCCAACCAAAGATTGTACTCTATATCTTCCAAAATGGAAGTAACCGGATGTGACAGTTCTACCGAATTGAAGCGACGGGTGTTGCATGCAAGCAGGAGATGCTTACTCTTCCTGGGCACCTGGTCTCACTCTCATATCGGGAGTTCGCTTCTTTTCATATGGTGGAGGTTTTTGTTTTTGTTTGCTTTGGTTCCTGTTTTATCCTGATTTTGTATGCCTTCGGTTTCTGATTTTCTTAATTATCGATTTTGTACTGTAGACAGGGATATGGTCATTATCCATATTTGTCATTCTGGTTCGGAGCTTACCTTTGGTTTCACCCACATAAATCAATCCACAAAGTGAGCACTCTATTCCGTACACAACATTAGATGTCATACAGTTTAGGTTTTCAAAACTATGCGTGTTAAATGTTTGTTTTGTGAGATTACTTGAGAATGAAGTGTCTGTTATAAGGATGTTACAAGTTTTGCCGTTCTTCGTGCCGCACTTAGAAACTGAGCAATCGCTTGGTGAAAATTGGTGCTCTTTTAGTATATCGACCACTTCAATCTTACAGGGCTTGATTTTAATATACCCGTCTGCATGTTTGTACCAAAACTCATGGTTTCTACTCACTACAAATGTCTCGTCTCTAATGTCATGTAGTCTAATTCTAGGGACACCTAAATTACCTGTTGCGTATGTGTCCGTAGACGCAACAGGTTGGGGCCTTTTTATAGTGGGCGACGCCCCAGCCACTTTGTAGGTCTCTCGTGTACTATCCATTGAAGCATAATACTGCCCGACAAGTGCGTGCCATCTCTTACTGTGCATATCTGCCCTGAGTTTTTGAATTGGGCGTTTTGTTGTTCTAATGTGTGTGCTGCAACCAAGCGTTAGAGATCACCTCCTTTCTATCACAACGGAGTCATTTTCTAACATGAGAAACAAACCCTTTAGACGGAGAAAGTTATGCAATCGGATTTTGTAACGACTGTATATATTTGAACTATATACATGTAAGTTCTATTATAATGATTTTATGTCAACATATGCGCAATATAACATATAGATCAATAAGTAATGTCTCATCACCCTAATAACGATGTCTTACAAAGAACAAGCTAATGATAGATCTATGCCTTCGGGGAGATAACCCATATTTTTGGAATATGTCCGATTTGGCGCCGAAGAATGAACAAACATATTTCAAAAAACCGAAGTATTGTGGATTTATAAATATTGAATATATACCGGTATGTTCTATTAGAGCTTTATCAATAACAAACGGTTGACATCCTACGAACTACGTACATACGAATGTTAAATGTCTTTAAATTCAATGGCATCATTTAAAACCTGATGAATTTACAGCATGGACCAGACATGCACGTATCGGGTACTTAACCCTCGTCAGTGATCATCAGTCTAAACATTGTAAAATGGCCAAAAAGTATGAAAATTATCATATCCAAAAATGTACCAAAAGACGTAGCAGAATGCGTGGGATATGATGCTACAGGACCCACGTTTTAGAAATTTCAAGAAATTTTGTATCAGAAAATTTCAAATGCGTTAAAGAGACGGACGATCAACCGAAGTTAATCGAACTTGGCTACATGTGCCCTCGGGGACTCTTGGTCCACCAGCAGTGACACTCACCAAGTAGTTCAAATGTTAAACGTCTTTAAATTCAATAGCGTCATTTAAAACCTGATGAATTTACAGCATGGACCAGACATGCACGTATCGGGTACTTAACCCTCGTCAGTGATCATCAGTCTTAACATTGTAAAATGGCCAAAAAGTATGAAAATCATTATGTCCAAAAATGCACCAAAATACGTAGCAGAATGGGTGGGATATGATGCTACAGGATCCACGTTTTAGGAATTTCAAGAAATTTTGTAACAGAAAATTTCAAATGCGTTAAAGAGACGGACGATCAATCGAAGTTGATCGAACTTGGCTACATGTTCCCTCGGGGACTCTTGGTCCAACAGCAGTGACACTCACCAAGTAGTACAAATGTTAAATGTCTTCAAATTCAATAGCATCATTTAACATCTTCATATATGTGTTCAATTGTTTAACGTCCTCAAATTCAGAGCATATAAATTTACAGCATGGACCACACATGCACGTTTCGGGTAATAAACCCTCGTCAGTGATCCTCAATCTAAACAATGTAATATGACCAAATCTGTGAAACTTATGTCCTAAATATACCGAGAGACATAGCAAAATGTCTGGGATATGATGCTACAGGACCCAGGTTTTAGAAATTTGAGGAAATTTTGTAATCAGAAATTTTCAAATGCGTTTGAAGAAACGGCCAACCGTAATTGACCGAACTTGGCTACATATACCCTCGGGGACTCTTGGTCCACCAGCAGTGTCACTCACCAAGTGGTACATATGTTTAACGTTTAATGTTTAATGTTTCAAATTCATTAGCATCATTTTAGAGCTGATAAATTTACAGCATGAACCAGACATGCACGTTTCGGATATTAAACCCTTGTCAGTGATCCTCAATCTAAACAATGTAATGTTTCCTTTGTATTGTTTGTTGGATCTCTCTGTTTGTGTAATTAGTATCTTCAGAAGAGTTTGTATGTTCACTTGCCTCACATAGTTTCTTGCATATGCTTTGATTTATTTTGTTGTTGTTTGGATGGGTTTTTTTTTGAAGTCGTGTCGTGCTTGCGACTATGATCTTTCCAGCTGACAGGAGCAATATAGTTTTATACATCCGGTGGAATAAATGTAATCGTTGATGTCCACAATACACAAAAATTTAACCTGTGATGCTCTACATGTAGTATATTATTTCAAACGTAAATTCCACATGATTAGGCTTAGCTCTTTCATTTTACCTACTTTTAAAATATTTTTACCAGATAGAATAGGGTTTAAGTCTTCATACAAGTGCACTCCTCATACCAAATTTTTCATTTGATACATAACCTTTTTATTTATAGCCTCTGAACATTGACCTTTAGTCCATTACCTTTGATCTAAGCTATTTATTTTAAGCACGAGAAGTTTGGGCTCAGTAGATAACAGGAGAATATAACGATTGGTATTAAGTTAAATCAATAATAAGATTTCTAATGATGATACGAATGAAACATCTACTTCAATCTTCGTCACACTGATAGTGTATAAGTTATTGATTCAAAACTGTACAAAAAGAAATATAATATTGCACATTTCATTCTATACAATGAAAATATAATACAGAAGTGTTCTAACTTGATCTTTACCTTCTTGAAGAAAATTTCAAATAAATATGAATGCACCAGACACGTGTTTCGGGTAGTAAATCCTCATCAGCAGTACTTATTAAATGCCGAAGTTATTTTCTAACACAGCCAGATGTATTTTAGCAGTGCCCTCTGGTTCTATTTCTTGAATTTAAATATGTGCATTTACTTTGCAGAGATAAATCACAACACAAAAATAAGTTCTCAGTACCATGAATTCTCACAGAAAGATAGATAACTTAAAATATAGAAATACATGTACTTTTTGAACACAACACTTTTTATTTCAACAACATAATCAGGAACGTACACAGCTGTGTAGGCGACCCTGATGTAACAATAAATTCATATATCATTACAATAAATTCACATATCATTACAATAAATTCGCATATCATTACAATAAATTCATATATCATTACAATAAATTCACATATCATTACAATAAATTCGCATATCATTACAATAAATTCGTATATCATTAAAATAAATTCACATATCATTACAATAGATTCACATATCATTACAATAAATTCACATATATTACAATTAATTCACATATCATTACAACATGTTCACATCATCACAATATCACATATCGTCACAAGTTCAAATTAAAATATTCTAGTTGGTTTAATTAGACAAATAATTTTTGCAGTAAACCATGACATAAGTGTTCAATCCGTTTTCCGTTCATATACTTTAATTTCATACGAAATGCCATTCTCTTCTGTTATTGCACTATCAATTTCATTTGTTCTGTAGCAAAAAGAATAGCAAAAAAATAAAGCTGAATTCTCCGAAGAATAAAGTTTAATACGGTAGTGTTCCAACTCTTTAACTTCTTGAAGAAATTTTCAAATCCTCATAAGGGGTACATATTTTAAAATGCCAAAGTGATTTTCTGGCACAGCCAAATGTATATTTTAGTAGCGCCTTCTGGTTTTTTTTTTTAATTTAAGTTTGTGTATTTACTTTCTAGACAGTGAGCGGCTCCAAATTTGCTGTAGGATCTTTTCAGTGGCGTAGTTTAATGAATAGTATTGGTGGATGGTGCTAAGATGTTAATCTCCTTTAATTTCGCTATTTTTTCGGATGATATGACAAGCTTCCGAAATAGCAAACTAATACATATTATGTCCAATTGATAAAGGGCCAAAACAAAGCTGGAAAGATGTAATAAATACATTTTAAACTTAAAAGACTGATTCAAATCAAGTTTTGACAAAAATACACTAATTATCCATGATAAGCTCAATTAACAATGATTTATTTAACAAATATACTTACTGAATGTCTTTGAATGTATTTCCTAATATAGGGAAGAATCTATCAGCAGGGAATTCCTTGAGGATATTTGTTAAGTATACTCTCCGACAAAGCGGGTGAAAGACAGCAGTCTGCAAAAAGAGACGTGATATGTATTATTTTGATGGCATTACCTCCTATTGGGCCAAACATGCATGTTCCGAATTAAAATCCTAGCTGATATCAGAGTAAGATCATCAAATGTTCTAAAGTCACATAGGCGCACACAGTGAGCATGAAAGCACTCCGTTCTTTACTTGTACCCAAAAGACCATAAAAAGGAACACCTTGTAAACATTTCCTCTTATAATCCACATTTCAAGTTTTACAAAATAAAGTCAACTTTGCTTTTTGTTCAGCTGCAAGAAAGTTGCATATGCAAGAAGATAAGAAACTTTTAGTTTCAGGATGCCAAGTTTTCCTCTACAAGCAGAAGACTATACATTGCATTCCATTCGACTGTGAATCAGAAATGAATTTTTCAACGTGCGATTCTCCAATTACCTGATATACCTCCTGCCCACCAAGGACCCATACTCGGTCTATCTCTGACGCAAGGAGAGAAGAGAAACAAAAGGCCACGGCGTCGTCAAAACTTGTTGCTATATGATGAATGTCATCTTGATACTGAAGTTGTCTGAAATACGGAAGGATAGGTCACTGTAATACTCTCAAACAAGAAGTTCTGACTGTGTATGCACAGAACTTCCATCACAACCATCAGTTGACTGAATTAAATGCGTCAGAAAAGCATGTTTAATCCTAATACTCGACATGTGTATTTCTAAATCCAACATTTATGGCCAGGTGACAACGACTATGATTCTTCTATCTATATCATCAGTAAATCAGTGAGTGCCTTTTAGTTTTGATATTAACCTGAATTTGAATCCACCCCACCCCCCTAATAAGAACATGAAAGTTCCTCAGTATATAAGTAACGGAGAGGCAAATATTAAGAATGATAAAAACTCTGTCAATATTCTAATTCTACAGATAAGGTTCATAAAGACGTACTCTGGATTTCTAGAGATGGCAATATTGACAACGTTCTTTCTTTGGCGTTCCATTTCATCGGTTGAATTCCAAGTTGTCCGACCTTTGATACATGCACACTTCTTGCCTGAAAAAAATGCATCGGAGTTATAAAAGGATCGCCTCAATAAAGCCATAAGTCAGCTCGTTTGTCATAATTATATTGAACTCGTTTTTCATAATTATATTGAACTATGCAGGTGACCTGTCTCATCAAAAAGTATCGGTATGTGATATTTAAAGATGAACAGGAGTGCAGGAGATGCTTACTCTTCCTGTGCACCTGGTCTCACTCCCATATCGGGAGTTCCCTTCTTTTCATGTGGTGGAGGTTTTTGGTTGTTTGCTTTGGTTCCCGTTTTATCCTGATTTTGTATGCCTTCGGTTTCTGAATTATCGATTTTGTGCTGTATACAGGGATATGGTCATTATCCATATTTGTAATTTTAATACTTTCAGTAGCTTCTTTCTCTATTTGACATATATCGTGCTAAATTTTAAAGGTAATCCGCAAAATTGGGATACATGAAATCAATTGAGGGCACGTCATTGGTACATTGATCATAAAAGCGAAATGTAGTTTTTTATCTTAGGATTCGACGTCTAAAATATTAACTAAATATCTAAAGAATGAATATAACTTTTTTGTCGCTTTTCATACTATATGGTATGTTCCTTGGCTCTCAAATAAGCTTCTGCACTGACTTGTAAATTTTCTTATACTGAATTTGATAAATTATTCTAAAACTATGGAGTATCTCCCGCATGGCATAGCTCTGTCCTTCGCTGGTTCTTTGGCATACATTTTAGGCCATGTTTGGAAATTCACTCTTAATATATTCACTATCTGGATTTCCTTTTTTCGGCCACAGACATCACTGATGATACATTGTTTGCTAAAATGCTCATATGGCGAAATGAATTGTTACGAAAGAACTTATATTTCAATTTGATAAATCTATACTGACCTCTAGTATAAGGTGTTGCTGTTAAAGTGGTATAGTACTCATATTCTTTCCTATGAATAAAACAATTTTTCTTTGTTACCATACATGTGAATAGACTGATTGTTTTGTTTTACTTTGGCTGATAATATTAGTTTGTTTGTTTCCGTTTTCTTTTGCCGCCATTTTATGTGTGAGTGCTTTTGAATACAGTCTAAAGGGCACCTTGACCAAATTTTATCAGTTTATTGCTTAGGCACGGTCCATTTGGTATTCGGGGGGATTTATTTTTTTCATCAAAATTCAGAGCAAATTTTTTTTTTTCGAATAAAACCCAAGCCCGTCTCCCTCCAAGAATATCAAATGGACCGTGCCTTATGATAACAGGAAGAATCGCATTGAATTTCAAGGACTTAGGTACAAGGGCAAGGTCACAGATTTAAAATTGTCAAAATATTGGTATACACTCTAGAGACGGCATTTTTCAGTGGATCTTGGTAAAACATTGTACACTTAATGGCATAAGGATAGAAGAACCCTTTTGATTATCAAGGTCATAGGACAAACCTCAAGGTCACAGATTAGAATTGGTCAAAATCCTTGAATACACTCTAGAGAGGTGTTATTAAGCGAGTTCGGTCAAAATACTTACAGACAATGCAATTGAAACTAGGAATAACAGTTTTGATTATCAAAGGTCGAAGGTGAGGATCAGTGATAAAGAGGGGACACTTTTAAGCGTAACTTCATGGAACTTCAATGAATCAATTTCATGGTTTACCAAATACTTACTTGAGTGACGGCCAGGGTAACCTTCCATCATGGCCAATCCCCCTGTTCTCACACATAGCCGCCATGACGTCAAAGTACTTCCCTCTTAAACGTATCGAGTCCATTACATCTCCGTATTCAGTATGAAAGGACTTCAAATAAACCCAAGTAGAAATTGATGGCATTCTGCCCATGTTGTGACGAATAATTATTCATCAACGGAAGTCAAAATATGCACAATGAATCGAGAAGCAGATTTTCTTCAAAAGCATATGAATTACTGCAAGTATTAAAATATCCAGAGGATAGAATGCACTGAATTAGATAAAGTTGAGAAGCAGCGAAATTATGTTAAGATTCTACGTATGAAGCTAAAAGCTCGGACCCTTAAAGCTTGCTCACTTGTGAATATTATTAATACAAAATATTAACAAGATCTATGTAACAATCCAAAATGTTGGTACCAATGCAATTAACGACTTCTTCGTATGAATCAAATATTTATGACGGTAGGTGAAACGACAATATCCAAGCTCAAACAAGATGACTGTGCTTATAAAATATGAATGCCCCAGTTGACATCTTTGTTGGTATTAAAACAGGGATTTTTTTTACCCCTTTTTGGGGCCGTTATTGGGCCCCATTCCCAATGAAAAATAGTATCTTTTTTTCCCAATTGTGGCTCTAAATTTTCCCAATTTCATTCAGATTGAATTATCAGCAAAAATAGAGAAATTTATTGGTTCAAAAGTAGCAAATTTACTAATTATTTGCCATATTGTTGTAAGCATAAGAGATTAAATCATATTTAAAAGAAAATTATA
This sequence comes from Pinctada fucata, assembly GCA_028142955.1. Taxonomy (NCBI): domain Eukaryota; kingdom Metazoa; phylum Mollusca; class Bivalvia; order Pterioida; family Pteriidae; genus Pinctada; species Pinctada fucata. Next base: position 14,959,587 of record AP027105.1, read on the forward strand.
TGATTAAACATTCAATTCTGAACTTTTGATTGTTTAAACTGTCACTTTACTTTTATACTTAGTACTTCCCAAAATATTCCCAAATGTCGTTAATTTTCCCAATTGCACGGGCCATTCCCAAATAACTGAAAAAAATCACTGTAAAAGTAAGTCAAACTCCAAGGTGAAGACTTCAAGGTCAAAAATTTGGTACATGTACCAATATAAAGCCTTACCACGTGGAATACACATTTCAAAACCCAATCAGTTACCACTAAAAAGTATTTCCATGTATAAGTTTGTCAAATGTTCATGTAGATCAAACTCCCAAGGTCTAGACCACAAGTTCAGAAATTTTGGAACTGCTGTCCCGTTCACTAAATCCAGAGCACCCTGTTTTGCACGTAGCACAAGACGCATAAGTTTTCACTCAATTTTTGGTGTTGATACCTTGATCAACAAAGAAAAATATTACACTGATAACTTATTTCATTTCATCGCTTTTCAACGTTTATTTGAAGCTGTGAAATCATGTCCTTCAAATGCAAAAAACTGCAGAAATGCTACTTCTAGCTGAAAATTCGTCGGAAGCCTTGTCTCTCTATAGATACCAGTATTCTCTGATGACCATACAGGATATTGACGCTCTTTCTACATGTGCCTGTGTTGCTTAAAACGTTGTTAAGCGCATACCTCCGGTTTCTATCGATACAGGTATCAACAAAATTTCTTGGCCTATCAGAATCTGTTTCTTTAATATAACAATGAAAATTAAATGATATGGAGAACAATATATATATATAGTGGCACTCAAATTAAGATGGAAATTTCCCATAGACATTTTCCCTAACTCAGATTAAAAACAGTGGAAAGTATGAAGTCATGTACATTTCCTATTTTGATTAAAGGAGTTCAATATAAGAAGACAATAATTATTTAGAAAATTATCAAGACGATAGATTAAATTCTCAAAACAGGGTGCTCCGGATTAAGTAGACAGGACAGAAGTAGAAAGGTCACAAGGAATACATGTGGAATCTGAAAGCCTTACCACTTATATGCATGCCTTAGAATGCATCCAATTACGGAGTACTTGTTTTGTTCAGTTTGAAAACAATTCTAGTTTTGTTCAGTTTGAAAAAAATTCTAGTTTTGTTCAGTTTGAAAACAATTCTATACTCTATGTGAGTGGAAGTTACACTTGTCATAGACTATTTTTGTGTCATAGACAATAATTTGTACAATGACCTTTATCTTTAACATCAATAATAGAGTTATTCCTACTACCATGGTTATCTTTAGTGGCAAGTGAGGAGATTGTACATTTAGGTTCAATGTTTCTGTCTGTTCCTTTCCCAGAAGGGTTTACTAATAAATGAAACTGGCTGTGACTTTGACCTTCTGGTGAGGAAATCCTTTGTGTAAAGTTTGAATATCCTAGCAAAAAGTTAATGGCTTAGGTTACCTCTTACCCACAAAGTTATAAACGTGCAAATAGTTCTTATATTGCTTGTTGCTAAACCCAATCACCAGTAAGAAATGCATCAGAACAAAAGACAAATTTAAACTAAAAGCAAGAAAAACACAGAAATTTTAGAAAAATATTTTATAGCATGATTCTAATAGAACACAAAATGTGGCTAAGTGAACAAATGAGGTTTACACATAGTTTTACATGGAGTTCAGAAAAATGTATTATAACATGATTCTGAGAGAACACAAGTTGTGGCTAAGTGAACACATGAGGTATTGCATAGAGTTTTAGGTGGAGATCACAACATCAACACATCACAAAGTCGTGTCACGATACCTTCTCATACACTTCAAATTGAAAGTTAATATCCTTCTCTGTCATCACTTCTGTTGGTATATGTTCCAAGCTGAAGAAGAAATAATCAGATTTATTTTTAAATGATATTGAATGAATTATGACTTAACTGGAAAGACTATTCATGGCAATTTCTTTTGGTGATCCACTATAAAATGTAGTAAATAAGTATTTATTTAAATGAAATTACAAAAAGACTGTTTCCAATTTAAACTTCTTATTCTTAGAATGCTTTAAATACATGTATCAGGATTTATAATCCTGAGTAATTGTAGAAAGCGTTTAAAAGCTTAATCATAACCAGAGCTGAATCATAACAAGCAACATCTGTGATAATCTGCATGACTCAGTAAAGTAACAGAGAAAGGGATGAAATCAAATGCGATATATTTCATCACCCTATGGGTATACATGTGTGGCAGAGCCAGGTGTATCAGCCCGGGTAGCTCAGTGCTTAGAGTGCTTGCCTGCAGGTAGAGAGGTCCCGGGTTCGAACCCCTGTCTGGGCACATCTTTTCTTACCCTACTACACATGTATATGAAAAACAAAACATTGTTCTTACTGTCAATATGCTCTTTATGTATATTTACAGGGAGTTTCTTCCTAGCTCTGTAAACAAAACAAAACTTACTTATCTAGTTTGTGATACTTGTTTTCATCAAATTCCGGTAGGAAAGTATCACATTTGAAGTCTGCCAACACTCGTGTGAAATAAATACGACATGGATAGCTGGATTCTAGTGCCTCCTGTAAAATAAAGTAAAATTAGTCATTAGTCGTAAAATTGATATAGCTATCATTCTTTGAAACTCTTTTACTCCTTCATCCTAATCATTTAATTTACAGTATAATCATTCCAATGTAATTAATGAATTTATGAAATGTACATGTCTTTGTCATAGCAGACTCTGACAAGTTATTTTCATCACATGTAAAAATGTTCCTTACTCCTAAGGCTAGAGTGACATATACATGTACTCTAGCCTTAGAAGTAAGTAAGGAAAATTTTTACATGTGATGTAAATAACTTTAGCCGCTAAACTGTAATGCATTAAGCAGCATGTCATTGAAATAATGTAAAGGTAAGAAATAAGCATCTTCAGCATGCTTATGGCTTTTACACCCTTAGGTTGACAATAGAACTTGGCTAAACATTTCCTAAAAATTCTATAATTTTCCCTGATTAAAAGTAAATTTTCCTTCACAAAATGAGTACAAATGCAGTATATTTGAAAATAGAAAATTGCCTATCACTAAAATTTGAATATTCTTATTTGACAATGTGATGACAATTTTTTAAATTCCACTCTCTTTATGGTAACTTACCTTGTAAACCGAGCTTCCACCTATGATATGAACAGACTCTACTTTGTCTGCCAATTCTCCATTACCTGATACAAGCTGTATTGCCTCGTCTAAACTACGTGCAACAAATGTACCCTCCGGTACCTCTCTGGAAGGAATCATTATAATATATTAATATCATTCAATCATTTTAGAACAAACCAGAGTTTAAAGAACTTTCGAAATAGCTGAGGTTTTGAAACACTGTGTCCAAATCATTTTCACGAAATTCAAAAATTAAAAGAACATTGATCATGTTGATATGCATAACTATCAGAAAGACAGTGAAGAAAGCGTGTTTAATATGTGTCATATCTATTCTACAACATAGGCTCTCTATGGAGTGACAAAGAATCTTTCACAATATTTTTGAATTTCAGCTTCAAATTTTATGTTAGTAAAATTATAAATACCTTACAAGTACATGTACAAATGTAAGTAGTGTTAAGAATTTGACAGCAAAAAAATATGTGCATGTGACTTCAGTGTAGTTGGGTGATGAAACTTGTGCATATATTTGAACATATAGATGTGGCAGAACCACGTGTGTAAACTCAGGAAGCTCAGTGATTAGAATGCTTAGATGCAGGTAGAGGGGTCCTTGGTTCAAACCCTAGTCTTGGCACATCTTTTCTACCCTACTACGCATGTAAATTCAGTGATTTTTTCCAGTAATTTGGGAATGGGGTCAGGGCCCCTACAATTGGGAAAATTAACCACGTTTGGGAATATTTCGGGAAGTACTATAATATAAAGTAAGATGACAGTTTATACAATCAAAAGTTCAGAATTGAATGTTTAATCAAATAATTTTCTTTTAAATATAATTTAATTTCTTATGCTCACAACAAATAATTTGTAAATTTGCTACTTTTGAACCATTAAAGGGGTAGGGCCACAAGACCCCTTAATCGGCCCTCAAATTTTCTTTAGAAATAAATTTCATGAGGAATACATGATATCTCACATGAAAATACAAGAATATTTACCGCTTTTAATGAAAATAAAAATATCACCGAACAAAGTGTCATTTAACATTAATGACATCATGAAGTGACATCATTTTGATGTTATTTACAAAATATGGCAAAAATTGCTAGGAATTTTGTCTTTTGTGGAAGAATTCAATGTGGCCCCATGCCTTAACTGAGATAAAACGTTTATGACAAAAGGATATAATGATAATCTTTCACATATAATTTTTTCATCCTGGTTAATGCATAGCATTGCATGCGGCCATTGCTCATTCTATAGAAATGTGTAATTTTTGCATCAATTTCGAGGAATACAACCAATTTTGGTGTTTTCAAAGGGCTAAAAACTATTGATAAACGCAATGGTTACAAAAGATAGATTCGTGATTCAGTAGAGAACGTTTCAAAATGTCAAATCACACTTAAAAAATCTATGAAGTATAATGTTCAAAATTAGGGTCAATATCGGGCTTCGTGGCCCTACCCCTTTAACTTATTTCGAGTCACAATTGGGAAAAAAAGATACTATTTTACATTGGGAATGGGGCCAAATAACAGCCCCAAAAAGGGGCAAAAAAAAATCCCTGAAATTGTACCGGTAAACACTTACTTTTCCAACTAATGAATATATTTAAGAATTCTTACTTCATTTCTCTACTTAATATGATGTTAATCCTTTTTGCAAGCGGCCGAAACTTCTCAGGAATTGAAAACCATGTTTTTCTGCCCATTATGACAACATTTCTTTTTTCTGGAATTAAACATGAATATAATTTGAAAATGAACATAGTCTTCACAAAAACTTAATATTACAACTCTCCTAGAGTTTGTTTTAGACTACATGTAGTAGGTATGGTTTGTCTTACAAACTACAAATGTATACAACAGGAAAGTGGAATTTGTGTGTGGAGAAATGGTTAAAAAATCCTGATTATTTTTTATATAATAAATATAACCCAAACAAATATGTAGGAAATAACATTCAGAAGAAAGAGAATAGTGTGACCGTGAGGGATTGGAGGTGGGGTCTGTGGGATGCAGATTGCATCATCAGTGCTACTATATGTTCCTCTGTAGCCCCCACTCCATATAATGTACGTTCGGGTCACTTCTATCTATCTGTCATACTATCTATCTCTCTTTACTTAGCGCCCTCAAATCTGAGTACTCTGCTTAGGGTGCGATGCAGGTTAAAAGATAAAATGGGTAAGAAAATAGATTAGAAAAGAGGTTCTAAGGGAGAAAAGAAGATAGAGTTAGAAAGTGAGTAGGGATAAAAGTTCAGAAGAACATTGAGCCTAAAAGAGGGTAAAAGAATTTTGACTTTTCATTCTCTTTACTCTACCCAGCTGTAGCAAAGCTAGGTAGAAAGATTACTATAAGTTTCAGCTACATTTCTACAGGTTATTACAGCACATATACAACTATGTACAAATTTACATATTATATAATAAGTCCAAAGTTGTAACCAAGTCATTGTTAATTTTTGTTTCTACAATGTCCAAAATGCAATACATGTATTTCAATCTGACCAGCATATTACCAGTAAGTATATGCTGGTCATAATAGTGTCACTGCAATCACTGTAAATTTTAGATTCAAACCATGATCTGTGAGGTACCGGTAAAAAGACCCCTGTAACTAAGTGACACTGTACATGAGAAATACTTCAATAATACCTGGATCTTTTGTTTCTGTGGTAATTTTCTTGAAAAACTCCATGTCTTTCCTAAAAAAAAAAGAAGATGTCAGATGTGTTAGTAAAACAACACATACAATTTATGACTATCACTTTAATGTACAACTAGAGTCTTATATAATTACGGCATAAATTTCATTTTAGGTACAAATGTATCATGATGTATGGTAGAAGAGTTATTTTCGGAACAACCTCCTGTGTTCATAAATTCACCAATTTATAGTTGCAACCAAGAAGTGTTATTTTCTCATGCCCTCTCCTCCACAGCAATATAACACCTATCTGTTGCAACTGTTACTTCAGAAACTGGTTAAATGCAATTTGATTACTTTGTCATGCAAAATGTTTAAGGATTGTTTTTCAGCTTTTGCGCTTTATCAGAGACTGAGTGTATTGGCAGTAGGGAATGGAAACAAAATACGTAAAGCACGAAGTTTCCATTCCCTACTGCCAATACACACCAATAAAGCGAAAAAGCTGAAAAACAATCTTTATTTTACGTGTTAATTAAGCTGTTTCTGTCCATTTTTCATCCCACTTCATGTCACTGCAGAGGGAGAACGTCACTTGACATAACAGTAAACAAACATTCAACGTTTTTTTGCTAGCTTCGAAGTACATGTAGTACCTTCTGTACGGAAACATTGAAGAAAAATAAAAAATTCAATTTTGTTTTTGGTTGTATTTTGAACATTTCTATTATCAAAACTGAATAAAACTGTAAATGTGTAATCAAACTCAAAGATTACAAAGCTCACCTCATGGCAGCATTTTATCATGGCAGCAAACAGAAAGAAGTCAAAGATTACACAGTTTTGAATTTGAAAATCTGTCCTACTGAAAACCAACAAAAATGCTAACACACAAAAACAAAATATAAAAGGGAAGCAGAGTATTTCATTTCCTGACCCAAATTCTGCATGAATGGGTGTACTCTATTGATACCCAAATCTCCCTAACATGTGCACTCAAGCGGAAAGTCATGAAGTCATGACCTACATTTGAATGTAGATTTGTGATCTACTCATAAAGACGTATCATCTGTGCAAGTTTGGCCTTCCTAGCACTTATAATAGAGAAATAAAACTTCTTAACATTGATACCCAAATCTTCCTAACATGTGCTCTCAAGTGGAAAATATAGGTAATGACCTACATTTGAACGTAGATTTGTGATCTCCTCTTAAAGACGCATCATCTGTGCAATTTTGGACTTCCTAGCACTTATAATAGAGAAATAAAACTTCTTAACATTCATACCCAAATCTTCCTAACATTGTGCAATCAAGTGGAAAATATAGGTAATGACCTACATTTGAACGTAGATTTGTGATCTCCTCTTAAAGACGCATCATCTGTGCAAGTTTGGACTTCCTAGCACTAATAATAGAGAAATAAAACTTCTTAACATTCATACCCAAATCTTCCTAACATTGTGCAATCAAGTGGAAAATATAGGTAATGACCTACATTTGAACGTAGATTTGTGATCTCCTCTTAAAGACGCATCATCTGTGCAAGTTTTGACTTCCTAGCACTTATAATAGAGAAATAAAACTTCTTAACATTCATACCCAAATCTTCCTAACATTGTGCAATCAAGTGGAAAATATAGGTAATGACCTACATTTGAACGTAGATTTGTGATCTCCTCTTAAAGACGCATCATCTGTGCAAGTTTGGACTTCCTAGCACTTATAATAGAGAAATAAAACTTCTTAACATTCATACCCAAATCTTCCTAATATTGTGCAATCAAGTGGAAAATATAGGTAATGACCTACATTTGAACGTAGATTTGTGATCTCCTCTTAAAGACGCATCATCTGTGCAAGTTTGGACTTCCTAGCACTTACAATAGAGAAATAAAACTTCTTTTAACATTGATACCCAAATCTTCCTAACACTGTGCAATCAAGTGGAAAATATAGGTAATGACCTACATTTGACTTAGATTTGTGATCTACTCTTAAAGACACATCATCTGTGCAAGTTTAAACTTCCCAGCACTAATAATAGAGAAATAAAACTTAACATACTAGTGTGGACACAGACACAGACGCCAACAACAGGGTGATAGCATAAGCTCCCTCTCACTTCGTGAGGTGAGCTCAAAATGAATCATGCAAAATCGCGATTTTTGTTCACATAATAAAGATCAAGCGGATGGTTAGTCTGGAGAAATGTCATGGATATTGGACAGAAAACATTTGAACACTGACCAGAACACACAGTTAAACTGAAATCAATTGGTACCATTATTTAAACTTTGAAATGAAATAGCTCTGTTTCTTCTGGAAGTAATTAGGGTACTAGAATAATGCAAACTTTGAGTACAGCCGTGCAAAACGATACAAATAGTACACGAAATTTTCATGACCTACCTCAACATGGCATAAAATTCCCTGATACTCGAAATATTTTTGATCAATATACATGTAATTCCATAAGAAGCAAATATAAAATTCACTGTTGATAAATGACACAAGTGGATCAAATCCTCATCCTAAATATTTTTAAAATATTTGATCCACTAATGTCTTAATTTGCTCATCCAAACCTTGCATCTTTCCATAGACGACAGTGCAGGTTGTTCTTGAACTTCATCTGGTGCATGTGGAGCGTGATCAACTTACTACCTCACACGTCTTGGAATTGTACATGTGAACCTAGATTTTGACACATTTAATCACTGGGGAGATGACCCATCTAAACCTTTTTTTATCATACCGGTAATTAACTTGTACCAAAATCCATTTTTGCATAATAAAATAATCATTTAATTTCTATTGTTAAGAAATGACAATTCTAATAGGCCAAGAAATTTTGTCGATACCTGCATCAACACAAAACAGAAGTATGCGCTTGGCAACATCATAACCAGCATTGTTAGCAACACGATTTCAAAGCAGCAAATAAACGTTGAAAATCAACGAAATAGAATGATAAGTAATTAATGTTTTTTTTTTTTTTTTTTGGTTGACTATGCGCACGATTCACAGGAATTTTTTTAGGGGTTCTCCAGGGCCGAAATTCGGCCCCATTCCCAATGCTGAAAAACAGGCATTTTTCCCAATTTCTGAGCTTAAAATTCCCAATTTGAAAAAAAATTAAATTCCAATTAAAAAAGTATAAAAACCCTTTGAAATTACTAAAAATACATTTATAATTTATCTGTTTTACAATGTACACTATCTGAAATATAATATTCTTGGTACTACAGGTGTCTATATGCGTTTATTCGTCTTCATTAGAAGCAAATTTTTGCTTGTTTTCTCAATTTGTTTGTATAATATTTTTCCCAATTTCTACCAAATGTCGCTATTTTTCCCAATTTTGAAGGTCCAGGCCCCTGGAATCAAAGGGTAAAAAAAAAACCCTGATTCAGTTTTCCCTCAATTTTTGGTGCTGTTATCTCGATCAACCAAAAAAATTACAATGATTCCTTAAGTCAAAATCACATTTATCCAGTTCCAAATTAGCGAGCCATGCGGACATTAAAATTCGAAATGACATTACACACATTTTTGTATAACAACACCAAAGAGTTCCAAAATAAATTGGGGAGTCAACTACAGATTTATCACAGAGCATGACACATAGATATTGTGCATAATCTCAGGATTTATCCTACAGTCCACACGGCTCACTTCAGAAACTGGATAAACGCAATTTTGACAATTTTATTATGCAAAACTTTAAATGAAATTGATAATATCATTCAACAGATTTCACTTAGTCATAATTTTGGTATATAGTCAGTGCATGCAATCAAACTTTCTAGGCGAAACAATTTTTAGGTGGGCCATTTCCCATGCTTTTTTTCCCCGTGACGTCATGACACTCTCCATAGACTCAATCTTACCGTAAACTTGGCGACGTTACGCTGAAATGTAACATTGAAAACGCCCCATCTAAAATCTATTTTTTCTGTTTAATTTGATTGCATAAACCCTCGACAATGAAACATATACCAAAATTTACAACTAAGCAAGATCTATTCAATGTCAGTGATATAGATTTTATTTTTGCATGACAAAGTAATCAAAATCGTGTTTATCCGGTTTCTGAAGTGAGCTGCACTGATAGTAGAGCATAACCAGTACCTACCAGTAACACATGGATAGGCCTGTTAGGGAGCAACCATTTTATTTTTATGGGGGGGGGGGGGGGGGGGCAGGAAGACTTTTGCCAGCCAGAAAATTCTTTTCAGCCATTTTAAGAGCCGGAAAATTTTTTCAACGGCCCTTTGGGCCGGATTATTTTTTTTCATAATTTTCCAATGTTGAAAATTACTCTAAAGTTTAAATAATTCAGCGTGATTTTTCAGCCATATTAAACATCAAACACACAATGAGTTCATCTCTTGCCAGCAGATCACTTCATTTTAATTTCTTGAATGGCATATGGTGCCTCACTGGCGTAGGACAAGGGGGGGCAGGGGGGGCACGTGCCCCCCCACTTTTGAAAGTGGGGGGGGCATAAGTATGTTTGTGCCCCCCCCACTTTTTGACGTAATTTTTGGTCATACAGATATAAAAAAAACTGCAAAATACCTTTTAAATTAACTCAAACTATATAGAATATCATTACATGTATATGTTAATGATAGAGGTCACAGACAGTATTTTCTGATTAGTCAATATTTTGCTAAAAAAAATTCCTGGCTCGCTATCGCTCGCCAGCCATTTATTCATGTACTTAAAATTTAGAATTGCACCAGAAATGTTAAAATTTGTGCATACAGAACATGAAAACCCAATATTTTTTAATCTCTTCCTCTTCCTCCCCCCCCCCCCCCTTTTTTTTTTTTTTTTTTTTTTTGCTTGTTAGAAATTTTGGGATGTTGTGCCCCTCCACTTTTTCAAGCAGAGCTACGCCATTGTGCCTATAATCTGTTTACTAAAATGATACTCATCGGAGACAGTCACAGGCTATATGGTGCTAATGACTTTTGAATTTTATTTATTCACTCCAAATTGCGTAAAGTTTGTTTCATTTTTTATACTTTGTTTATGATACACAAAAAAGTGTTTATTTGGCAGTGGAAAGGTTGGAAGAGAGGGGGGAGGGGCAATTTCATGATCCGGAAAATTTTTTTCGCCAGCCCTTTGGGCCGGAAAATTTTTTTCCCTAAAATTTCGATCCGGAAATTTTTTTTTGCAAAGTCTTCCTGCCCCCCCCCCCCCCCCAATAAAAATCAAATGGTTGCTCCCTTAAGGCCGTTTGACGTTTGACAGTGTTGCGCAGTAGAAAAGGGGGGGGGGGTCTAAAAAAGTGCCAGTGGCCATGTGGCATGAATCAATAGTCAGCAGTATTAATGCTGGATTGTTTTATCGTCAGGTAGCATGAGGGTGCTTAGAGAAAAGCAATATTGGGGCAAGCATGAATATGATAATGCAGAGGAAATTCTGTCCTTGCCTAAGTCGCCACGGTAGCTTTCCATCTATTCCTATTCCCCTGTTGTTGCATGCAGCAACTACCAGATTTAATTTACATTTAGACATGGTTTCTTCTCATTTCATTCGTATTTCGCAGAAAAAAAAGGCTATATTTCATTTGGTAACTCGATTTCATTTCATAGAAAAAATCTATTCGGAAAATTACGGATTAGGACTACTTCTTCCGTTATACGTGCGGAACCCCCAAGGAAGTGTAAATATGCACTGTAGCATGTCAAAGACGACTAAAAACCTTAATTTTGACCATGTTTACAATTTAAATCGGATAAAAATATCATAAATTTACTGCTGACTGGGACATGCTGCTACGGTGGTGCTGAACATCATGCGGAATGCCTCGATGGTAGTGGTACACAATACATTATTTTACAATGAAAATGGGTGCTCCTTATACGTACATAGGAGGTATATCCATGAACTGAACTGAACCAAGTCTGTTTATAAGTCCTTGACTGAACTGAGTGGCTGTTCTGATAAATGATGGCAAGCCGTTCCAGTCTCGGATGGTATGAGGGAAGTATGAATTGTTATAGACATCTTTTGTAGCTCTTGGTTGTTGTTAAAGAGCGACAGTAAGTTCTACGTACATTCCAAGATCACTGGTGTAAAGCAGATGCACGTACCATCGGGTACCTACATCCCGTCATTGCGACAGGTGATGTCGATTCGTATGTTTACACCCTTCAATGTCAATAATTTCATACATGTGAACCTCCCGGCGGGAGGACGAAATCTCCCAACGAAACGAGGACTCTCCCGATGAAAAATAGTCCTCCCGATTCCTCCCGACGAAACAGAATCCTCCCGACGAAAACGAAAAATCCTCCAGATTTCTCCAGATGAAATGCAAAATCCCATTTGTGTATTACATTACGCATTACGCCGTCTGTAGTTACCAGACAATCAATTTAATAGACCCTTTCACATTATCTGCGGTACTGAATTTGAAGGCCAGTTCCGGGGGACAAACAATAGATTGCGCATGCACCAGTGACGTAATTCGATTGTTCCAAGATGTTTTCCGCGGAACAAACGAAACATGATTCCGCGCTAAACGCCCTAGAACAATCAAATGACGTCACTGGTGCATGCGCAATCTATTCGTTGTCCCCCGGAACTGGCATTCAAATTTAGTACCGCAGATAATGTGAAAGGGTCTATAAGTGCTATTTATACAGGTGACAGGTATATTGCTGGAAAAACAAAGCAATTAGCGTCGCGTTCTCTTCGCCGTCACGGGTACTCGACTTCCCCGGGGGACTTTATACCCAGTACATCTTAACACGGTTCGTCAAATTCACGTACCAAATTGATGTACAAGGTTAATTGGGGAATCTTCTTGATGCCGTAAAATCATATTATATTTATATATAACACGAAAAAGTGAGGAAATGCAGTAAAAGTTCGCTGATAAATAAATAAATAAATGCGTAGGAAAAACGACGTCATGTAATTCACGTACTCTGCATAAGCGTGTATAACCTGAGGCAGATAATGGCCATCTCGTTTATTATTCTCCTAACAATGGAATTTAAATCTGATGAGTGGTCAGTTTAAACCCGATGAAGAGCAGTTATTGATTTTCTTTACAGGTGTACTCAAGTAGCAGAAGCAAGGTAAAAGAAATCAACGGACGTCATTGAGACAACTCTCGGAACTTTTTTTTTTGTTTTTGTTGTTGTATGAGAGCGGAATCTGTCTTTGTTGAAAAGCGAGTTGAGAAAATTCGTCCGTAGATAAAAAAAAAGGGGGGGGGTCCGAATACCGATAAATCCTCCTGATGAAAAATTAAAAACCTCCCGGCGAGAGGCCAAATCTCCAGATGAAAATTGAAAATCCTCCAGATTTGTAGAGGCAAAATTAAGGTTCACATGTATGTATGAAATTAAATTTCCACAGTTCATGTTGGATTTGTACACTCAACGTGGAGATTATGTATAGATAAATACTTGAAAATGCGTAATTTCATAATTGATTATAAAATATATGTACAGTGTACATGTATGTTGAGATAAGGAAAATGAAAAGGAAGTAGGTATACCGGTGTTTGAGCAATGATTTGTGGCACCTACACCAAAGAATGTCCGGTACATATAATCGTCATTTGGATTCGGTTGAAAAATAGTGTTCTATTACCATTTCTTGATATAAACATTATCTTCATGTTAATTGTACAGATCCAACATGAACTGTGGAAATTATTGATATTGGAGGATGTGAGCATACGAATCGACATTGCCTGTCGCCATTACGGGATGTAGGTACCCGATGGAACGTGCAGTCTTGTAGCTAATTAGATCACATTAATAGAGTTATAAGAAAAAGTTAAAAAAATGAGCACTTCTGAAAAGTCAGAAAACATGTCAAAAACGCGTCAAAAGAGTAGAACCAAAAATAACACCACTTCTTAAGACATCCTTCTAGATCATTCTGATGCTTTCGGTTTGTCAATACATGTTTCAGTTCTGAAGAAGAAGTTTGTGAAAGGAGGATATCCCCTGTTTCCTACTTTTGCCTGTGGTGGCACCACCTATTGACGGATCCGGACAAAAAACAACAACACTTGTAGGGAACCATTAGTACTTCATTCCTACCAAGTTTTATCAAAACCCCTTTGCTGGTTCTCTAGAAGAAGTCCAATATGTATGAAAATGTCCCCTTCTTTCCTTTTTTAAAAGGATAAAAATTCACGAAAAATTAAAAAAAAAATATATAATTTTCACTCAAAGTTAATTCCAAACCACTGAACAATTAAAATGTGACAAATATGCAGTAAATGAGAGCACAAAAACACAAAATAATAGAGTTATTCAAAGAAAAGGTTTAAAAATGAGCTTTTCTGACAAAGTATGAAAAGACGTCAAAAACGCGTCAAAAATTTGACTTTGGAGTGGAACCAAAAATAGCAACACTTACATCTCTCTAGATCACCCTGAATCCCTGATGCTTTCGGTTTGTCAATACGTGCTTCCGTACTGAGGAAGAAGTTTGTCAAAGGAGAAAGAAGTAAAAAAAAAATGTGATAAGTTTACGACAGATGGATTGCAGATGGACCCCGGACGCCACACTATGACAATAGCTCACTTGAGCTTTGCTCAGGTGAGATACAAAAGTGAAAAAAAAAAAGAAGAAAAAATTTTGTTGGTACGACCAGGATTTGAACCCACTGGGCATGCAAACCATATCACATATACAATTTTCTTTTAAATTCATTTAAAATCTGAAATTGGATATTTTGACAAAATTCTTTTCCAGTTACATTTCTAACAATAAATATTAAAAGAAAGTGAGAAAAGAAACCTGAAACAAGAAAACAAATTTTTTTTTTTAGATCCCGCCGGGATTTGAACCCACTACCCTTGTGTCCATACATATCAATGTACAATCCAAAAGTGCATATTTTGACAAAATTCTTTCACAGTTGCATTTCTTACTAGAAATATCAAAACGTATATAAGCAATTTCAGAGGAGAAGTTGAAAATGTAAAAAATGACCATCCCTCCTTCATTTTTTGCCTAAAATTCATCTCTAAAATGTCGTAAGTGTTATGTCCTATGACAAATTAAAATTAGAATTTTAAACATGCATGACGACTTTTGTTAATATGTCATAGGACAGTTAGTTACGACCTTTCATATCCCAATGCTTTGTGAAGGAAATAATAGACAAAAAACTCCAGTTTGATGAGTTTGAAAGGTCGTATCTGATATAATTAGTAAGTTTTTTTTTATTCATATTGATTTTTTGTGGAAAAACATATTGCCCTTTGTTTATATATCCAAATGCAAAGCTTTTATGGTTTCTTTTTTTCTCTTGCAAGATAGCAATGTAAAACAGTCTTTTCTCTCTCCTGAAAAAAATACAAATTGCACTTACGACTTTTCAATTCTACGGCGTTGATTTATGTATTACTATTAATACATGTTGCATAGAGTCTTATTTTATGTTCTTGTAAGCTTGGAGGGAGAACTTCATTTATTCACCAATTTACAATTCTACACTTAAAAATTTGTCTAGTAGACCTTCTCCTCAGACCCTCTTAAATACATGTTACTTATATAAATTTTGTTTATTGAGAATTATATTGTAAAAATCTTTCTGTTTAGAGATGAATTGAATACTTGCATAAAAATAAAGTAATATTTAGAGTTTTGGATAAAAATATAAAGAGTTTCTATTGATAAAACACAAACATTCTTAATATGCACATCACTGTGTTAAAAAATTCCTTTCTCCAGCTTTCCAAGAAAAAAATAATTTTGCCCCGATTCGGGGCAAAAAAAAAATCTTGCTCCGACGAAAACTCAAGCGCCCCCCCCCCTCCCCAAGAAGATCAGATGGACCATGACTTATGGCATTTTCTCTTGACCTCTGACCTTGAAAATCAAAAGATGTCGTCGCGTCGTCTCACCATTGACAACGTACATGCAAAAATTGAATAAGATTGAAAGTAAACTGTGGTCTCTGGAGTGTCCACAAAGGTTTTTCAATGTAGCAGCTTGACCTTTGACCTCTGACCTTGAAAATCAAAAGGTGTAATCTTCTCACCATGGACAACTTGCATTCAAAGTTTGATGATGATTGGAAGTAAAGTGTAACGAGTGTTCCCAAGCATTTGTAGACACGGTATCAAATTATCGTTTATTATTGTTTATTGATAAGCCTTAAGCACATACATGCTCATAGCAAAATACATACAAAATACAATAATACATGAGAATTGATATGAAAATTGTGGAATTATGAATAAATCTTACTCTATATCGAGGCGCAACATAATTATATATTACTCAAACATGCAACCTCTTATTTCTAATGCTGAATAAATAAAATGTGACAAATTAATACAATGTTTCTTTTTTTGACTTTTGAATATCTTAACAATCTTCTGAATATTAGGCCATGAATATGCAAATTTTGGCAAAAATTTCAACCTTTGTTCCCTGTACATTGGACATATAAGAATAAAATGGTATTCGTTTTCTATATGATTAAGTGAACAACATGTACATAATCTATTGCTTCTTGGTATATTGTGATGCCTGCCAACTTCTATGTGTAAATTGTGCGCAGAACATCGAAATCTTTTACTGTTCTGCTCAAGGCTGGGGCTGATATCACTATACCTTTACGTTTTGCAGATTTTGGAGTTTTTTGTTTTGAGTTCGATTTTGACTTTGATTTTCCTTTCATTTAGCGAAGTATATATCAAAGTTGAGGGTATATACAAACATATCTAAGCGAGGGGGGGGGGGGGGTGCTGGGCGCTAGATCCGCCCTTTCTGTAGAAGTCGTACATTTTTCTTCTTTTCCTGAATTTGATGATTCAATAGAATATTTTCAAACTAATTGATTAAGTTTAATTTTACTTTATGACAAGCATGGCGTGGGATTAGACCAAGGGCTTGGGGAAAGCATACAAAACGGGGCGGTCGTCGAGGAAATATTCCATCCATGTAAACATGTTGCCGGACAGAAAGCACACAGGACAAGTTGTATTAATGAAGTGTAAGAAGGTACCTAGTTAGTTTTCTCGCTCATAAAAATGACGTCATATCCATATCGGTCCTGGTTTTAGCTCATCTGAGCTATATTGTTCGTCCGCATGTCCGTCCGTCGTTTACTATACCTTGCATTTTTGGCTTCCCCGACATTGCCGTATAAAATTAACTTAAATTTAAAAAAAAATGTATACATATAATAGAAAGAAATAATCTCCAAATAATTTTTGCAATAGAAACCTCCATGTTCGAAACACTTTTCGTTTGAAAGAGAGCAAAAATGCTCAAAAATGCATTTACGGTTTAGGAGGGTCATGAAGGAAAAAAGACGTCGATCGCTATACATTTTATAAAACCTATAAACTAAAAGAAAATATCTCTTTATGGATTTATAAATATTTTCATGTATGGTTTCTGTTAGGATTAGAATACCTTGAGGAATAAACGTCGTTTTTGTCTTTTTTTTTTTCTTTCTTTTTTTGGATAGTATCAAATAATGCCACAGAAGAGATAAAGCCGATAGATTCACATTTCACGTATGCCGTGTTTATCATATTAAATATTTGGATCCCATTCATAGAGACACGATTTTTATTTCATATTGTCAAAACATGCGTAATCCCTTAGTACCTATATTGAATAACACGATAAGTGAAGATCCTCAAGGCGAATATTGCCCTCTGGTATAGACATATACATGTATATATATATATACATAAATCCTTTTCTTCACTTGTGTAGCAAATATATGTTTCATTTAATTTTCCTTGTTAATTAAAATGCATGAGCTTTATAGGGGATTTGAGGATGAATAACAAAATGTTACTTTAGAAAATGAAAATAATCTACCCTATACAGGAAAATATACCTGTGAAAATATTCATTACCCTGGGCTGTTGATAAGATTAATATATTATTTGGTTATGAAAGGATCGAAACAAGAATATCAGTCGTTGACATTAAGGTACAAAATGTAGTTGTATTATTCTTGCAACAATTGTCGAATTAATTGCCTTTGGCTAAAACATATCGTTGATTTTTCTCTACTTCCTGGAGCACTTAATACACACCATCAGGAAGTCTGACCAGATGTTGAGGAAGTTTACTGCGATTCGAAGCTTTTTTTTTCTTAGAGGATGGATTTCAAAGATGATCGACCAATATTTTGCATACGTTTGAATTTATCTGAGCAATGAGAACATATATAAAGACATACAGAACGAAATAGGTATGTCTGTTACCGAGACAGGAAACGGCGATTTCAAGTCATTTGCTGGGGAGGGGCAAGTGCACCCCGACCTGAGGAACAATAATGTGAAAACGGAAACTTCAACGACATGGAAAATTTGTATTTATTTAATCATCAGCATAGTTATATTTACTGCAGGACTTATCATTGGATATTTTGTCGGTAATTATTTATTTGGGAAAATAGAACCATCAGATGTTGAAGGGGATCGTCCAAATGGTACGACCACTAGCCCGTTTTTAAAATGGGAGGGGCAGAGTGTATTCGCTCCTTTATCCGTTGAGGAACATCAGATAGTCAAAGAAAGAGTATTGCTAGAGGGACTTATTAGAAGAAATAATTCCATCTACAGACCCGACGATTACTTATTATACGATTTAATTTATGATATCCATGTACATTACCCCAACAAAACCCGTATTCTCGAACACTTGGACAACGGAGGTAAATTCCCTGGTCGTTTTGCCATGGTGTATCTATATCAAGGGAGTTTACTGAAACCTGCATTCACCGAGTATGTTGTAGGTCCGTTAGAGAGGGATCTGTCAAAAATCAACGTCGTCCTTCATAGGAGACTGACCGGACCAACATTTAATAAAAGACCAAAGATACCCAGAGAAACCGTGTTTATATCTAAATTAGCGCGCAAGCAATTCAAAGTCCTTGATCCTTTACTGAAGGTATCTTTTGACGGTTTAGTGTACGGATATAACGAAACATTAGATATGGCATTGCGGGAAACTTATGCTATACTGAATACTAATGTTCCATACAAACGAGCCTCCAGAGCCTATCTAACTTTAACGAACCATTTGGATACTTTGGATATGGTCCCCGTGACGGCCATTGTTCACCATGATACTTTGAATGCTAGTGAATGGTCTATGGATAATTTCTACTACTATGGTCAAGGGCCTTTCAGTAATGCTTCTCATTTGATGGAATCGTTCAGAAAAGGAATTCTTCGTGTGGTGAAATTTCCGGAAGGCTATGTGAAAGAAATAATCAAAAAGAGAGAATACCTTCAAAACAAGACAGAACCGTTGCGACAGAAAGCAAACCTAAGACCGTCTATTACTTATGCTCCAGAAAGCCCAAGATACACCATCAAAGGCCATATCGTCGAATGGATGGGGTGGTCATTTGAGCTCAGTGCAAATTCTTTTCGCGGCCCGAGTATCTTCAATGTGAAATTCAAAAATAAAAGAATACTATACGAGCACTCATTAAATGAACTAAACCTTTTGTATTCATCTTCAACTGTCGGTGGCGGCTTTTCGAATATTGTTATGTCTGATATAGCATATAAGCTCGGAAATCGAATGAGTTTCATAAGAGGGGTTGATTGTCCCGAATATGCCTCCATTGTAAATGCTTCAACTTGGATCCGATCAAGAGGGAGAATAAGACCTACGTTTTGCGTGTTCGAAGTCGACGGACAAAGAGCCCTTTGGAGACACTCTGGAGCCTATTATTCCGCTGGGCTACGAGATCACTTCTTAGCCGTCCGGGCACCTGCAAACCTCGGTAACTATGACTACACATTGGAATTTGAATTCCACATGGATGGTAAAATGGGAACTTATGTGACGTCATCTGGTATTGTGTATGGGTCATTCTGGTACGAAGGTGGAGATTTTGGAAGCAACACTCCTTTCGGATATAGAGTGGCTGAACGAGCAATAGGAAGTGTTCATGATCATACTTTTGCATTTAAAGTCGACTTTGATTTAATAGACACACAAAATAGTTTCGAATTTATAGATTGGAAAAGTGGTTCCATGGAACAGGCTATCCGCTCTCAACAAAATTCACCGAAAAACATTCCTGAATATGATTTCAATTCAACCAGATACGTGGAGTATAGACCTCTTATAAAAGAGCAAGGTTTTCACGTGACAACAAATCCTTCTTTCTGGACTATTGTTAATAACAAACTCAGAAACAAATGGGGGAACAAACGTGGATACAGCATCTCCCATACTAGCCAAGAATATATTGATGTTTTACCGTCTGATCACCCGGCACTTAAAGCTCTCCCTCAATTAAAGTATTCTTGTGCAATCACCAAGAGAAAAGACGAAGAACCATATGCTAGTTACAGTAATTATGACTTGTCCAGTCTAAATTATCCTCTGGAAAATTTAGATACTTATATGGACAACGAGAGTGTGGAAGACACTGACATTGTTGCATGGTTAAGTGTGCATTTCTTTCATCTACCGACGGCGGAGGATGTACCTATCACGACTGGGGTCCGCCGGGGATTTATTATCAAGCCATTTAATTTCTTTGACAGCACGCCAGTGATGGACATGCCGCAATACACAAAATTCCGCAACGGTTCGGCTTCAAACAAAAATTATGCAAATAATTTCGATGAAGATTATTATGCTGGTCATTCATTGTAAAAATAAAGAGAATAGAATATGTTCTTCGTATTTTGGACTTTATTTGTTATGTACACTGAATGATACGGTCGTTGCGTTCCGTGATTCAAAAGAACTGACACCATAAACTGATCCCATTTGAGAATTGAAAAAGGTCTTGTACAGGGGATGCTCACTCCTCCCAGGCACCTGGTCCTGCCTCTAGATTGCTAGGGGTCCGTCGATGTTCAAATCGGTGCTCTATTGTGAGTGATGTTGAGATTATAGCCAGGATCTTCTTTATCTCATTTGTATAATCGCTGGAATAATGAGGCTGTACAGGAGACTTTCTTGCCAATTGCTTTTATAAGAGATATATACATGTCCATATCAAACATTCTTATCAAGATTATTTTGACACCAAAAAAAGAATTCGGATATATGAGAAATTGGGATAGGAATGAAAGTTCAAATGGATCAATGAACCAAGATGTACTTGTTTCAAAAGTTCTAAAGTACTTTTTCATTATTTGAATCTTGCGAAACGTAGGAACATATTTATTACTTTTACAAAATAACTCTTTCGTTTCACAAGCGAAGCGATATTCTTGGCTAAGAAAAGAAAAACAAGATCCGTAAAAAGTCCGATCCTTTATATTTTTGCTCAGTTCGGTTGATCGCTTATATCACAATATTTATATTACTTATGTTAATATGCAATCAGTTTTCTTATGATTTATATTTAGTATGTGTTTTATTTATTTCACTAAGAATGACCATAGTAGACGATTTATTTCTCATCCTTTTAGATTTTGTAAAGCAAAATTTGAATTGATGTATGCGGCTACCTATCAACACGATCAACAAAATAAGTGGCGGCAGTTTACATCGTTTTCCACTCATCTTTATTACTGTTTTAGAAGGTTTTCAATAAGTTACTCAACAATTCCATTCAAAACCATCACAAGAAACATTTTTGTAAGTATGCCTCATGCTTTTAACTAAATGACAAGGTGCTCTTCGGGGTTTACTAAACACAAAATCTACGCAAAAACGTCAAGTTGAAAAAGAAAATCTCAGATACAGAAAAAAGAAAATCTCGATAATCACAAAAGTAAGAACATCATTCTTTCGTCCTAATGCCATTATTGCTTCGTCAATGCTAACCTCAATTTTGATACTAGGTGGCGCTCCGTTTGTGTCCATTTCTTGAAATTTACTTTGAGACGTCCCCTGTTGCAGGAAAAATGAGTTAATATGAATTATGGCAGAGCCCTTGAAGCGAAGCGAAGAAGAAAAGTTCCCGCAATATGACGTCAAGGACAATCACTTTTTAACTGTGACGTCATGATACGAAACTAAGGATTCAAAAATTTTAGTCTCCTGTTGCAGCATCATAAGCTTACATTTTTCAACTATTTCACTACTTTTCATACTTGCTGTATATTACACACTGTAAAAACCAAATCTACACCATATAGCTACAAAAATAGAGATTCATCTAGAAATATTTTCGTATAAAAACTGACTAAAATGGCGGCGCCCATCTTGCCAATTCCTGGTTGAAGAAAAATAAATTGGTCAGTATGCATCTTTTCTTCCTTATTTTCCTTCATTTTTCCACTTGTTTCATATATATGTGTTACCATTAAAGCTTGCTCAGAGCAAGCGGGCCCTTCGGGCCCGCTTGCTCGCTTCGCTTCGCTATAAATAGCGGAAAAAAGCAAAAGCCGATTGAAATATTTGAACAAAAAAAGAAATCATTAAATGATAAATATTTGGACCTTTTCTGTATGTTTTTTTTTTATTCTTTATACAGTAATAGCCCTTTGGGGATTTTTAAAAAACCTCTAGAAAGTTTTGCAATGAATGTGTGATAACTTCGTGGCTCAGTGGTAAGAATGCCGGACTACCATTGCTTTTTTTCCCCGCATGGGTTCGAATCCCATCGGCTACATATTTTTTTTTTCTGAATTGTGAGTGGGAAATTATGTAGAAGTCAGTTTTTTTCTGAGATATCGTGGGAAAGGCGGTATTTCTTGTCGAAAAATTCCAGATAAATTGAAACTGCGGCGCGTCCTACACTGATCGAACCTTAGAGTTCAACATCCCCCGGCCCCATTGATTCAGTCAATAATGCTGTTTCTAGTCTCCTTTCATAATTTTGACCTTGAAAATTTATCTTTTGATGTCTCTGTATGCCAACATTACTCCAAGCTGTTGTCCAGGACAAGCGGAGCGTAGGAGAAGGGAGAGGGGGGGGGACAGCGGGGGCAGCGCTACCGCTCGCCAGTTCTTTATAGACTTTCTGAAAAATTTAGCTATTCTGATCCATCCTTTATACATATTACTTTATCAATGTACATGAAGACATTTAACTTAATTTATATAGAATATTATTACATGTAATGATAGAGGGTATAGAAAGTATTTTCTGATAAGTCAATATTTTGCATTTTGCTTAAAATATTTCCTGGCTCGCTTGTCCATGTGGTCCATCTGCCTAGTAGAGGATGTAGAAAGAAATCGGGGGTACTTAAAAAATAAATTGTTTTTATGCAATTTTTTTCAGTTTTTCTTTGGGGGGTCAATGTCTTGGAAAAAATATGGCGGCAAATGTACATTATCATTATTCAGTTGAAATAAAAAATCATTTTTATTACAAAAGTTTGCAAACGCTTCGTTGGCTCACTATATATCGTCGCTTGCAAGTCATCTATGAAAAGTCATAATGTTAATTACTTGCCTTTTATATGCCCATCAATGTCGTTTCTGTACCATAAATTGGGTGATTCTTGCATAAAAAGATAAAACTTCTATAATAATTGACTTTGAAGTATGGACTTATGAAGGTCAATGTTCAATGTCAATTAATCCTTGCAAGCATCAAACGCTTGGATTTCAATCTTAACCTTGATCTTGGGTCAAACAACAGTGTCGGACTTAGGGGATGCTCCTGCACAGACCCAATATTTTCCCGGCAAAAACAGGAACATCAGTAAAATCGGCAAAATTCGCCCCTTGACTCCCAGCAAAGGGGGCTCTGGATCCGCCACTGAACAAGAAGAATCTGACAAGTTTGCCATAGTGCAATCTAATTAAAATTATACCTTCCTTGCGCTCCTAACACAGAGTATAGGAACACAATAAAGGTCTAAATTTTGGCCATTGTTGAAAAAGGCTGTGAATAACGCTGAACTGTTTTTGTGCCACGTTCCTGAGCAGGCGTAGTCCTGGACCAACTGCGTAGCTCTGCCTGAAAAAGTGGAGGGCACAAAATCCCAAAATTTCTAACAGGCAAAAAAATAAAAGATTAAAAAAATATGGGGGTTTCATGTTCTGTATGCACAAATTTTAACATTTCTGGCGCAACTTTCTAAATTTCAAGTACATGAATAAATGTCTGGCGAGCGGTAGTAACATTATACTTAAAATTGACAAAAGGAAAAAAAATGTATCCTCGTCCGGGATTTGAACCCTCTCGGAAAGGTGCAAAACAATGCCCACAGGCAAATGTGATTACCACTACGCCACAGTGTTTCTTCATATGTATGCAAATTTTATAGTCACTGTTAAAACTTACAAAAATCTTATGCATACAAAATCAAATATTTACTAATACCTTGTCTTCAAAATATTTTTCAAATATTTATACAGCCAATCTACTTCTTTCCTCTCGTGCGATAATATAATTACTTTTCGAACGATACTGTAGTAGAATTTAAAAGAAATTTCTAACGACGGGATGTTTCAAAGTTCATTTCAAGGAACGGGCACATGAGGTATCAAAATTGAAGTTAGCATTGACGAAGCAATAATAGCATTAAGACGAAAGGATAATGGCAGAAAGAAGGATGTCATAACGCATGGTATAATGACAGTTATGCATTGACGAAGGACAAATGTAAAATGCAGGGAAGCAAAATTACACAAAGAAGAAAGATAAAGTCAATTTGAAATGAAAGCAAGACAAATGAACATGGAATAATCAAACATTGAATGAAGCAACATAGCATGAAGCATGTAAGCAAGACAAATCGCATTGTGACCCTTATCCCCCTCCATAATACGGTACGTAGTTGTGTAACTGAGATTTTGTTTGAACCCCATACCCCAGGGTCTTTGATATTTGGTGTGGTCATTTTCTCCTATGCAAGTCTATGCAAATTCACAAAAAGTATAATTGAGAGAGTTGATTCTTTTTGCAATTTAAACAGTCTTGTTTGAGCTCCTGACCCCCAGGGTCTTGGAAATGGGTGGGTCATTTTTCCTACAATTCTCAGAATGTATAATTTATCATGTTGATAGAGAGTTTTAAAGTCCCTGCTTTCACGAATGTGCGGGGACATTTATACTGGTCTGTCTGTCTGTCCATCTGTCTGTTTGTCCGTCCGTCTATCTGTCTTGTCTGTCAGTCGGAAAAACTTTAACCTTGTCCATGACTTTTGAATGGTAAGTAATAGGGCTGTCATATTTCACATTTGTAGTCCTTGTGACAAGACTTTTCCATGGATACCAAAATAATTTGACCTCGTCATGAGTTGAATTCAATGACAGTACTGAGTAAAAGATGAGTTCAATTAGACCAACTCAAAAAGTCACAGAATTCTTCATAGAAGCCCTCCCATATAATTAAGAAATATCCATTGGAGGGCCTTCTATGCTTATCATCATCAATTTGCAGTTTAGGGATTACTGTATTGACAAGGCAGTTGGTAGCTGCAAACATGGTGTAGGCTGAAAGAACTGCAGCTTTGCTTGTAGACCAAACTATAGTAATGACCCCCCCCCCCCTTCCCCATGACTTGAACTCCTTGATTATAATAGCAAGGACAGTCTGGAATTGGCTATTGTAGCCAAAGAAAGATGGGCAGAACTTGAATTTTTCCTGGGATGGGGAGGGGGTCCAAGTATATGAGTGTGAAAAACATTGACATAAAAATGGGAAAAAATAGCATTTTAGGAAATTTCCAAGGTGGCTCCTAACACCCTCTAGATATGCTCTTGATCTTTTATTCAATGTAGCTTGAAAACGGTCCCCTTAAATAATCTTTGCATGTTTTGAAAAAAAAATGTTGACCTGATTAAATAAGGTCGGTGTAGCGGACCCCCCCTCCCCCCCCCCCCCAAAAAAAATAAAAGGTCTGAACATACATTTAACTTATCTAGATGAATATATTTTCGTAATCGCAATGGCCTAGAAATAAAGTAAGTATTTTTTTCTTGTTCGATTCTTCGTCGCCGACTCTTTGTTTCACACAAGATCGATGCCTATGACGCAAAATGAAAAGAAAGTAGAGGGGTGCTTTTGTGGGTCCACGACGTCGAGCTCGTATGCTTTTATCCTGAATACAAAGATCTCAAAACCTCGATTTAAATGCTATTGAAGGCTTATTTTTGATAGTTTTATCGTCAGAACTTGCAGACGTTTTAAAAACGAACGGCGTCAATTTTGCCATTTTGTTTTCCGATACGGAATCGGACATTTCTAAGTTACTTTTCCCAATTTTAAAATCTAAATTATATAGTACAGTGGTACTTCTTTTGGGGGAGAAACAAAGAATTGAAAAATAAAATAATTATGACATACTCGTGATGATCTAAACTTTTCAGTGATATCGAAAGATATGAAGTTTGCCGTCCGCCGTAACAAAATTAAAATACATTTTCAAAATTAGAAATACTAACGTTGGACAGCTTATCTTCATAATCCAATTAACTAATTAGCAGCATATGTGGCTCTCATGCTACTGTGGCTACCTAATTACCAGTGTATTTGACACCTTTTACGGTCATCCGCTTACCTACGTTACACCTGAACGCTTCAACTGCACTTTGGATTACTAAGTATCGATCTGTCAATGCCGAATTCGCGTGTTTGTTGGTACTTGAAAACTCATTTATAGAAAATTCCCTTTGTCGCAAATCGCGATTTTCTGTCGCAAATTTCAAATTTTTGTCGCAAAATGCGACATTTGCGAAGCCCAGCGCGAGCCCTGCTCGTGACCTTGACCTTGAAGATTGAGCTACTTTGAAGAATGACTTCTCAAAAACTTTAACCTTGACCATAACTTTTGAAAGGTAAGTGATAGGAATTTCATATTTCACATTTGTACATTGTATTCCTTGTGAGAAGACCTTTTCATGGATACCAGCATTTTTTACCTTGTGACCTGGACCTTGGAGTTTGACCTACTTTACAGAAACGTTAACCATGACCATTACTTTTGAATGGAAAGTGATAGGGCTTTCATATTTCACCTGTGTATTCCTTGTGACAAGACGTTTCCATGGATACCAAAATAATTTGACCTCGTGACCTTGACATTGAAGATTGACCTACTTTGAAGAAATACTTTTCAAAAACTTTAACCTTGACCATAACTTTTGAATGGAAAGTGATAGGGCGTTCATATTTCACATATGTGTTCCTTGTGACAAGACCTTTCCATGGATACCAACATTTTTGACCTTGTGACCTGGACCTTGGAGTTTGACCTACTTTACAGAAACGTTAACCATGACCATTACATTTGAATGGAAAGTGATAGGGCTTTCATATTTCACCTGTGTATTCCTTGTGACAAGACGTTTCCATGAATACTAAAATTTTTGACCTTGTGATTTTGACCTTGTAATTTGACCTACTTTTCAGAAACTTTAACCTTGACTATAGCTTTTCAATGGTTAGTGATTGGGTTTTCATATTTCACATGTATATTCCTTGTGACAAGACCTTATGTTTGTAACAACATTCTGACCTTGTGACCTCGTCCTTGGAGGTTGACCCACATTTAATATCTTCAACCTTGACCATAACTTTTGGATGGTAAATGATAGGACTAACATGAGATATATTATGAAAACTTAAGAATGGGGGGGGGGGGTGTTTCCTTTAAGCATTTCTTGAAAGACAAACACTCAAAAGCAGGGGACCACAATTCCTTGAATTTGATTTTTGGTCTATGAAATGGCGAAGTCCGTCTGTCCGTCTGTCTGTCTGTCTGTCAGTGCGTCAACATTTTTGTTAAATTGTTGCGTTTAAGTCCGTTGAGAGAAAAATGTTTGGAGGAGCAACTTGAAACTTGATATGGTGATAGACCATGATGAGACAAATCAAACACCGCAACAAATTTTGACCTAGTGTCCTTGACCTTGGAGTTTGACCTACTTTTGAAAAATTAAACCTTGGCCATAGCTTTTGAATGGTAAGTGATAGGGCTTTCATATTTCACTTGTGCATTTCTTGTGACAAGACCTTTCCATGGATACCAAAAATTTTTACCTTGTGACCTTGACCTTGGAGTTTGACCTACTTTTGAAAAACTTTAACCTTAGCCATAGCTTTTGAATGGTAAATGATAGGGCCTTCATATTTCACTTGTGCATTTCTTGTGACAAGACCTTTCCATGGATACCAAAAATTTTTACCTTGTGACCTTGACCTTGGAGTTTGACCTTTTTTTGAAAAAAAATTAACCTTGGCCATATCTTTTGAATGGTAAATGATAGGGCTTTTATATTCTTGTCACAAGACCTTACCATGGATACCAAAAGTTTTGACCTTGTGACCTGACCTTGGAGATTGACCTACTTTTAAAAATAATAAATCTGGGCTATATCTCATTAACTATAGATGCTATGGCTTTGAAATTTCACATGCAGATTTTTTATGACCAGATATTTTATTTGATATCATGAGTTTTGACCTAGTGACCTTGACATTGACCTTTGACCTACTTTTGAACTATAAGAGGTAGGGTATTGATATTTTACATATGGATTCCTCATGACCAGAACTTCCATTTGATATCATGACTTTTGACCTAGTGACCTTGACATTGACCGACTTTTTCAATGTCAAGGTCACTAGGTCAAAAGTCATGATATCAAATGGAAGTTCTGGTCATGAGGAATCCATATGTAAAATATCAAAACCCTACCTCTTTTGAACTATAAGAGGTAGGGTTTTGATATTTCACATATGGATTCCTCATGACCAGAACTTTCATTTGATATCATGACTTTTGTCCTAGTTACCTTGACATTGACCTTTGACCTACTTTTGAACTAAAAGAGGTAGGGTTTTGATATTTCACATATGGATTCCTCATGACCAGAACTTTCATTTGATATCATGACTTTTGATCAAATGACCTTGACATTGACCTGTGACCTACTTTTGAACTATAAGGGGTAGGGCTTTGATATTTCACATTTAGATTCCTTATGACCATAGCTTTTTTTCATTGTGCAATAGTATTTTAATGACCTTTGACCTTTCTGTCTGTGCCAAAATGTATACGTCATCTAATACAAACACTTCGCAATCCGGCCTTACCGCCTTTAGTGGTTTATGGTTTATTTCTTTATGCATTATAATAAGGTTCCAATATACAGTTTTAGTTTTGTATTCGAAGAAATGGCCAGGGACAATTTTTTTTATTTCTAAGTGTTGATACTTGAATTTTTTGTAGTAGGCACAGTTAATGAAAACACTTGGAATTTTGGGGTTTATATGAGTTTGGAAGGATGTGAAGAAGAGAACTGAACATCAATTTTAGCCATTGGTCCATATAGTAAACAGTGATAGGAGACGAAGGCGAAGCGAGTACTGGGCATCCTGGGCTCCTGATGCCGGTAGTGCTGGAGGGGTACTTCACACTCTTCTGGATATATCTGAAAATCCAGATGTTGAAAATTCAAATAATTTTTCATGATAAAAGCTACTGATGTTCTCTTTCAATTCAGTATTAAATGATGTAGGTAATGTATTGAGAACAATGCTGTAAGTGTATTGACCTCACTTCTTGGGCTACTGCATCCATTGAACGCATGCGCTCGACTGCCATTTTCACATCGTTCAATACTGATTAACGATTAAACGGTAAATCTGGATGCAATGTTTTTTGCATGTTCTGTAGGTCTAGATGTATTGATTGTACTAAGGTCTTGTTCATAAAGTTAAGTAGACTACTTTAACAGTCTAATGACTTCAACTTTAACATGACGCACATACTTTTTGGGCTTTCGGAACAGTGCACAAAAACTGTATATTGGAACCATATAGCCCTATCACTATATAGGTTCCAATATACAGTTTTAGTTTCGTATTCGAAGAAATGGCCAGGGACTATTTTTTTTATTTCTAAGTATTGAGACTTGAATTTTTTGTAGTAGGCACAGTTAATGAAAACACTTGGAATTTTGGGGTTTATATGAACTGAACATCAATTTTAGCCATTGGTCCATATAGTAAACAGTGATAGGAGATGAAGGCGAAGCGGGTACAGCGCGTCCTGGGCTCTTGATGCCGGTAGTGCCGGAGGGGTACTTCACACTCTTCCGGATATATCTGAAAATCCAGATGTTGAAAATTCAAATGATTTTTAGCTCTACTGGTCTCAGACCAGTCGAGCTTATGCGATACCCCGTCTTCCGGGGTCCGTCGGTCTGTCCATAAAAAATTCTTGTGCTCGCAACTCCTCTGAAACCATTGGTGATAGAAAGTTAATTGTCCCCTGCTTTCGCGAAAGCGCGGGGACATTAAAACCGGTTCGTCCGTCTGTCAGTCAGTCACAAAAACTTTAACCTTGTGCATAACTTTTGAATGGTAAGTGATAGGGCTTTGATATTTCACATGTGTATTCCTTGTGACAAGACCTTTCCATGGGTACCAAAATTTTTGACCTTGTGACCTTGACCTTGGACTTTGACCTACTTTTAATAAAACTATAACCTTGTCCAACTTTTAAATCGAAAGTGATAGGGCTTTGATATTTCACATGTGTATTTCTTGTGAAAAGATCTTTCCATGGATGCTAAAATTTTGGACCTTGTGACCTTGACCTTGGAGTTTTACATACATTTCACATTGCACATATGTATTCCTTGTGACAAGACCTTTCTGTTGGTAACATCATTCTGACCTTGTGTCCTCGTGCTTGGATGTTGACCCACATTTAAAAACTTCAATCTCGACCATAAGCTTTGGATGGTACTTTAAATGATAGGACTGTAATATTTCACATGTGCATACATATTACTTTTCATAAGCCCTGTCCCTTGGTAACAAAACATAAGTTTGGATCCTTTGACCTTTTCTTGGAGTTTAATCTTTCATATTTAGAATGTTGATAATGTATGAGATATATTATGAAAACTGAAGAAGGGGGGGGGGGGGGGGTCTGTAAACATTCTTTTAAAGACAAACACCCAAAAGCGGGGGACCACAATTCCTTGAATTTGATTTTTCTTTTTGCATCCTACTTGGTATGTGGTCTAGTTGTGCACCTGACATTTGGTTTCAGCCCCTGACCCCCTGGGTCTTAGAAAATGGGTGTGGTCATGAAATTCTATGTAATCTTGTGCTCACAACTCCTCTGACAGTATAACTGATGGAGACTTCATTCTTTTTGCAATATGATGGGTCTGTGGTCTAGTTGTGCACCTGATATTTTGTTTTATCTCGGATATTAAAAATCATATGAGTGATATTCTAGTTGCAGTCTAATGGATTTGTTATTTCGTTGTGCTACTTATAATTTGTTAGAGCACCTGCTCTCTATGGTCTTTGGTTTAAAATAAAATGGAAATTTTTTATTTATATATATGTATCTTATTCACTTGTCAATGATTGAATAAAACAAAACAACCAGGAGAGTTACAGTCTCGTCAGAGACTTCTGGTTCATGATAAAAGCTACTGATGTTCTCTTTCAATTCAGTTTTAAATGATGTAGATAATGTTTTGAGAACAATGCTGTATTGACCTCACTACTTGGGCTACTGCATCCATTGAACGCATGGGCTCAACTGCCATTTTCACATCGTTTGATACTGATTAAATGGTAAATCTGGATGCAATGATTTTTGCATGTTTTGTGGGTCTTGATGTATTGATTGTACTAAGGTCTGGTTCATAAAGTTAAGTTGACTACTTTAAAAGTCTAATTACTTCAATTGTAGCATGACGCGCATACTTTTTGCGCTTGCGGAACAGTGCGCGAAAATTGTATATTGGAATCATAATCAGTCTCTGGTCTTTTTGTGTGCCTGATATTTTGTCTTAGCCTCTGACTGCAAGGGTCTTGAAAGTAGGTGTGGTCATTTCTCTATGTAATCTTGTGAATACTAGTTCTTAGAAAGTATAATTGATAGA
The DNA here is from genome assembly GCA_028142955.1 of Pinctada fucata. Classification (NCBI taxonomy): domain Eukaryota; kingdom Metazoa; phylum Mollusca; class Bivalvia; order Pterioida; family Pteriidae; genus Pinctada; species Pinctada fucata. Next base: position 14,991,153 of record AP027105.1, read on the forward strand.
TACTTCTTTTTTCCATACAATGAGTCTGTGGTCTAGTTGTGTACCTCAAATTTTGTTTGAGCCCCTGACCCCCAGGGTCTTTGAAATTGGGTGTGGTCATTTTCTGGTATATAAGTCTATGTAATTTTGTGAATACCAGGTCTCAGAAGTATGACTGATGGAGAGATAATTCTTCTTGCATGATAATGTGTTTGCAGTGTAGATGTTCATCTGATATTTTCTATGAGCCTCTGACCCCAGGGGGCCCCAGAGTCTTGGAAAATTGGTGCCACTTTAGTGAATTTAACAAACAGCCAGTAGAGCATCAGTCTCATTAGAGACTTCTGGTTTCAAATCTAGTATACTGTTTTGTTATGACGTAAGGAAGAATTGTATTGATTTTCAAGATCAGAGGTCAAGGCAGGTCAAATTTCTTGTATGTTTATACAACATTGAAGTGGTAGAGGACACATTTTTAAACAGAACTTCATTGAATCTAGTGTCCCAATTGATAACGATAGAAAGAAACTTGTATATCAATTGGTAATCACATAAAGAAAAACCCCATTGATCTTCATGGTCATAGGTTAAAGGTTAAGGTCACAAATTGAAACTTGTCAAAATTCTTGTCTACATAAGAGAGGTTGAGATTTCCTACGTGTAACTTGTATAGGTATGTCTAATGTACAAGTTGAACTACACAGACCACTCCGCGTACCAATGTAAAACGTAGTGAATTTTTGGTTCTGCAAAATCTATTTTGAAATCACATTCTGAATTGATTGCAATACTCTTCATATTATTTCATAAAATAAAGCAGGTGAAATATCTTGAAGTAAAATCCTACTTGAACCTCCTTGAACAGGTTTGGAGGGGATCGTTCTTTTATGTTTGTGAGAGAGGGTGTGTATGTGTGTGTTGAATCTTGTGAACACAAAAGAAAACAATCTTATATTATTTAAATTTTATTTATTTATTATCCTTCTATATAAAGCCTACGCTGACGCAGGAAGATACGCCCGTTGGGATTTTTTCACAACACCAAAATATCTAAGTCCCATAACTGCATAAGGACAAATCAGATGAACCTGAAAATCAAAAGGCGGCTTCCTCTTCAAAGTCTGATCACAATGTACAAATATCATGAAAATCTATTGACGCATATTCAAGTAATTGCGTTCCATGCACCTATATTTTGCCCTTAGCTTAACATATATGTGCATATAACCCACCCCCCTTTGACCAGAAATAGATTTTTAAAGAATTTTAAACTATTTTAGTATATTTTTCATTGTATCTAAAATATCTAAGTCCCATAACTCCGTAAGGACAACTCGGATGAACCTGAAAATCGAAAGGCGGCTTTTTCTTCAAAGTCTGATCACAATTTAGAAATATTATGTAAATCCGTTGACGCATATTCAAGTTATTGCGTTCCATGCGCCTATATTTTGCCCTTAGCTTAACATGTATGTGCATATAACCCCCACCCACCCCCTCCCATTACAAAGATCTCGGTTATGCGACAAAAAAATTAAAAACCCATTACATATGTCAAAGAACATCCTTTCTACTTGAAGTATACAAAATTTCAAAACATTTTGACCAGAAATAGATTTTTAAATAATTTTTAACTATTTTAGTATATTTTCACTGTATTTTAAAAATCTAAGTCCCATAACTCTGTAACGACAAATCGGATGAACCTGAAAATCGAAAGGCGGCTTCCTCTCCACAGTCCAATCATAATGTATAATTTTCGTGAAAATCCGTTGACGCATATTCAAGTTATGCCTACGTTCCATAGGCGGACGGACAGACGGACGGACGGACTTCGCCATACCATAATACAACCCGTCAAATGAGGGGCGTATAAAAATGATAGCAAAGAAGAGAGGACAAACGTAGCGATTTTCAAAGTCAAAGGTGAAAAAGTTAAAATGGGCAAAATCTTGTTAATATAAAAGAACAGAAACTATCAAACCTAAACTAGAAAATTGTGTGTTAATTCAGTTATTTGAAATGAAAATACAAACTTTCGGTAACCTTGACCTTTGACATATTGGTCACAGGGTGAATTGCTTAAATTAATTTCAAATCAAACAAAGAAAGTTCTCTTCTTCCTCAGGCCTAGGCCTTACTTTTGTGATTTGACCTTCAGTTTTCAGTTTCAATTCTTTGATCTCTCAAAGCCTAATTAATTCTAATGTCAAAGTGTCCTATGTAAGCCCCTGGAGCATCAGTGCAAAACCTAAACTCTGTGTAGGACAAAGTGGTCGTGGATAACAAATCAATCTGACCATTGTAGTGTTTGGAATCAGTAATGAAAATTAAAAACATCACACCTGATAAAGTAAATTATTTTTCTACAAAATGTGTCAGCCTTTATACCGTAAGGTAATTAGCTGATATCTTTATTGATGGCTATGGCTTTATAGTATTGGAAAGAAATTATGTAAGGTTCTACTCGATGCACCCATGAAAATCAATTGATGAATATTCAACCCCTGAAAAAAATCAATAAGAAATACCAGAGATAAAAAATATCATTATCTTTATTAAGAATGCTTTATATTCTAGCTCAAGGGAACAACTTTCCTCTTACAATGACCAATTCTATTTCCTCTGAACATTCACAATTATAAAATCAGAAAATTTAGAAATTGGTAAGAAATACAACTGGATGTACTACACGCATTGATGCAGTTTTCTGTCCAATTTTTCGGGTGATACCTGCATCAACAGAAAAAATATAAGATTCATTTCTTATCATTTTATTATCATCTACCCCCGGTTCTAAAAATTGTGCTATAAATAGACTTCTGTGAAAAATTGTGTTGATCGATGTATCAACAAAATTTCTGAGCCAATCAGAATCTTCGTTTCTTGAAAATGACAATGGAAATTAAATGATTTAAAAGTCAACCTTAAAACAACCACTTTGAACACGAAAATACATACTAGTAGTATATTTACCATAGATGTAACCCTATAGATAATAGCTTACTTGTATTACCTGTGTTTGCAGAATAATTGCATTATTTTCTATGGTCGTAGGGGAAATTGGAAGGTCACATTTAAATAATTACATGTGACCCATTATAATATCAAGGCATTATTTAGCCGTAATATTTTAAGTCCAATTTTAGAAATTTTGAGCATAAAGTTTAATCACAATTGTAGGTTAATGTAAATTGCTTTGAATTATTTCTTGTTAGAAGAAATAGGATCTTCATACCGTATGACTGAATGATTTAAGTATAGGTAAGAAGGTAATCTGGAGTTTCTACATGAATAAGAAGTGGGCAAAGCGTCAGGTATATTTATTGATAAGATTTTATTTAAAATACTGATTTTACTGCACAAATTGATTGATAAGAATTTTATTATAAATGGGTCTTTATGAGAATTTTTTTCCTGTGCCGAATCATCATCTGTTTGATCAATTATATAGATTATGTGTGAAATTGTAACATTTTATGGTAATATGTTTTACTGGATCATAAAATTTTCTTAATTGGAAATAAATTGAATGGAAAGCTATCTTGGATAGATTTTGAGCAGATGTTATTGAAAAATAATAAAATCTCATCTGATTCAGTTACTTATCATTGCATCATTAAATGCAATATTATATTGATTCATCTAAAAAAGTAAAAAAGTAACAAGTCATCTTCTTGATCTGAGAAAACATTTCCAAGAAAATCATAAGTGTTCAGTGTATCAAACTTCTATCCTTCACAATTCCAAATAAAACTGTGAATATTTACTTGCATTCTACTTTCATACTTTATAGATACTCTTACGTATAAGTAGGGACATTAACTAAAGTATAAATCAAAGATTTGGGGCATATAATTTTTGAGTCTATCTATCTATCCATCTGTCTGTCTCTTTGTATGAAAAAGCATCAACATTGGTCAAAACTTTAATGTAGTAAGTTATAAAGTGACAGAGCTTTTATGTTTCACTTGTGTATACCTTGTGACGAAATCTGTCCAGGAATACCAACAATTTTGACCTTGCAACCTTGACCTTTGGTTTTTACCTAATTTCCGTTTTTTAAAAACTGCAACATCAGGAATCACTTTTGATTTGGAAGTCACATATGTCACATGTGTGTACCTTGATTCCAATCAAAGTATTGACCCTTTGAAATGACCTTGATTATATTATATATATGAAGTTTGAATTAATTTTACAAAAAACTTTAACATTGACCTTAAACTTGTGACTGGTAGACGAAAAAGCTTTTACATTTCACTTGATTATGTATACTTGCCATATATACCATGTTTTTTATGCCCCCGTAGATTTGGGGGCATATAGTTTTTGTCCTGATTGCTTGTCTATTTCTATGTTTGTCTATTTGTCCGCAAAAACTCCAACCTTGGTCATAACTTTTGAATGGTAAGGGATAGGGCTTTGATATTTCACATGTCTATTCCTTGTAATAAGACCTTTCCAAGGATACCAAAATTTTTAACCTTGTGACCTTGATCTAGGAGTTTGACCTACTTTTGAAAAACTTTAGGCTTGTCCATAACTTTTGAATGGTAAGGGATAGGGCTTTGATATTTTACATGACTTGTGTATTCATTGTGACAAGACCTTTCCATGGGTACCAAAATTTTGACCTTGTGACCTTGACCTTGGAGTTTGACCTACTTTTGAAAAACTTTAACCTTGGCAATAACTTTTGAATGGTAAGGGACATTTTTAGCTCACCTCGACGAAGTTGAGATGAGCTTATGCTATAACCCCGGCGTCCGCGTCCGCGTCCCCGTCCGCGTCCGGTTAAAGTTTTTGGGCAACTCAGTATCTGACATAGTACTGATGCTACAGTAACCAAACTTGCACAAGTGATTCATCTTGGGATGCTGAGGTGAACCCATGCATCGGATGCAGCATCTGACCTACATTTTCCGGTTGAATGACTTTGTCAATGTCTGGTTAAAGTTTTTGGGGTAGTTCAGTATCTGACAAAGTACTGATGCTACAGTAACCAAACTTGCACAAGTGATTCATCTTGAGATGCTGAGGTGAACCCATGCATCGGATGCAGCATCTGACCTACTTTTTCCGCTTGAGTGATTTTGCCTTATAAGGCCAATATTGAGCAAAGTATAAGTGCTACATTTACCAAACTTGCATATTGGATGTATCTTTGATCAAACTTTCATAAAATGACCTTGACCTACTTTTTCCACTTGAGTGATTTTGCCTTGAAAGGCCAATATTGAGCAAAGTATAAGTGCTACATGTACCAAACTTGCATATTGGATGTATCTTTGATCAAACTTTCATAAAATGACCTTGACCTACTTTTTCCACTTGAGTGATTTTGCCTTGAAAGGCCAATATTGAGCAAAGTATAAGTGCTACATGTACCAAACTTGCATATTGGATGTATCTTTGATCAAACTTTCATAAAATGACCTTGACCTACTTTTTCCACTTGAGTGATTTTGCCTTGAAAGGCCAATATTGAGCAAAGTATAAGTGCTACATGTACCAAACTTGCATATTGGATGTATCTTTGATCAAACTTTCATAAAATGACTTTGACCTACTTTTTCCGCTTGAGCGATTCTGCCTTTAAAGGCCAATATTGAGCAAAGTATAAGTGCTACATGTACATATTGGATGTATCTTTGATCAAACTTTCATAAAATGACCTTGACCTACTTTTTTCACTTGAGTGATTTTGCCTTTAAAGGCCAATATTGAGCAAAGTATAAGTGCTACATGTACATGTACCAAACTTGCATATTGGATGTATCTTTAATCAAACTTTCATAAAATGACCTTGACCTACTTTTTCCCACTTTAGTGATTTTCTTATTATACATGTACTTAGAGATATGTTTTAATTGAACTTTGCTGCCGCGAGGTGAGCTTCGTAATCTTTGATTACACTATGTTTGTTCCAACCTAGAGGGCAGTTTCATACGCTAATTATGGCCCCATCATCAAAGATTTGGGGGCATGTAGTTTTTGTCCTGTCGGTTTGTCAGCAAAAACTTTAACCTTGGTCATAACTTTTGAATGGTAAGGGATAGGGCTTTGATATTTCACATGTGTACTAGTATTCCTTGTGACTTCCTTCCATGGATACCATTTTTTTTTTACCTTTTGACCTTGACCATTTTACAATTTTTACTGACAAAGATGCAGACGGGGGCATTTGTGTTTCACAAACACATCTTTGTTTTTCATTCGTGACCTTGACCTTGGAATTTGGCATTTTCTGGCAAATTCATTTGTAATTGTATCTCTGGGGACATCAGTGTTTCACAAGCATATCTTGTGCTAAGATCATTACTTTTTATGAAAATCATACTTTACAATCGATGTATGAAATACTCTTATGATCTAGCGAGTTCGTCCTCGTAAAAATCAAATTGATCAGAGCTTACAGTACCTTTTACTGTACGACTTGCCCAAGTTTATCATGCAAATAGTTTTTTCCAGAGGAATTAATTACATTTCATTCGATTTCATCCAATTGTTTCTTTTTGCTCCCTCTCTGACTATAATACCATTAATGATATTGATCTGTAATTCAGGGCAAGTTCGGCATCGGATCAAAGGAACATAGATCGTATATTCATGTAGATCGTGCATCTTTGGCCAGGCTACGGCCCGTCGCGTTACAGGACTTGGTTCTTTTTCAGGGCCCATCGCGTTAGGAGACACGTTTGTTTTTCAAGGTCTCTTTTATAATAACACTTAAGGTAACGCAACTGTGGGAAAATTAAAATAGTAAATACAGATAAAAAGATTCTGATAACAGCAAGCAAATTCATGGAGTTGACTTGTGGTCCCTCGCATTTGAATGTTTGTCACATAAGTAGGTTCAAGCTCGAGGTAACAAGGCCTGATGTTTAGGCCTCGTCTAAAGGAATACAATGAGAGCCCCATCGCAAACCACTCTAAGTCAAAAGCTATGCTCTAGTAATAAGTTTTTGTGACTGAAAGAAAGACGTTATGAAATGTTTCAAAACGATGAAAAAAAAAACACCTCTTGCTGTCATCAGTGTCATGAAATTCAAATGAAGAAAAGATTTTGTTATCAGATGATAATGCGGAATTGATATTGGCAATACGAAGGGCAAAATATTAACCTTGACATCATAATATCAAAATAATGTAGCAAAGGTCGAATACTCTTTGCTAGAGATGTTTTCAAGTACTTGATGCATTTTTATTGCTTATACACAATGATTTTATATTTCTTATCTGGAACGCCATGACATCATATTCTGTGACTAATATTTGGATTGATGTGTTGCTTTAAGTAGAAAAACTTGACTCCTTTAATTAATAAACTACTTCGACATCTTATCGGAATTCTGCTAACTTTAATACACGGGTTTCAAAAAGTGATGGATTGTTGCAGGTCCCGTGGATAATAGGGGTTTTCTCTGAAATATTACATTACTGAGATAAAAGTTTGGGGGAAAGGATTAAGACGAAAATTGGGATCAATAATCCGGGATGAATTATATGGTATTGATTGTCTTTTCCCAAATAGTTTACGCTTTTGGTCATTTGTGATTAGCACACCGGGGTGAGCTGAGGGAATTACGTTAGCGCGGCCATATGTTGTTATGCCAGCCCTGAAATGTAAGTGTTTTCTTCATTTATTACTTGTAGAATACGTGTTGAAACGCTCAAATTCAGATAGAAAAGTTAATGATAGGATACGTATACTATGGAAGTTTTTTTTCCAACAGATTTTTTTGTTGTTGAAAAGGATAGTTTACCCGATTGCCAATTTGTTTATAATGAGTAAGTCGCTATTTAGATGCATTATCAGAAATGTAAAAAAAGAAAAGTAAATTCCGAAAAAAAAAAAACAAAAAAAAAAAAAAAACATAGAATAACAAAATGAATAATTTTTAAGTATTAAAATTATCTTTGACTAAAAGAAATTAAAATATCCATGCAAATCATGACAAGATATACTCGTAATAGCGGTTTTTAAAAATCTTGGCTAAATTCGCTTATTTTTCATTAAAATTTTATTGCCTAACCTAATAAATCATGTACTCTCTTTTTTGGGGTAAACAAAAGAAGACCTAGCGCGCCGTTCTGTCCCAGTATAATCCATTTGAATTCTCATATGAGCACTTGTTCCGGAAATATGATATTCCTCGAGGGCCGGAGCCCTATGAAAGTAATTTCGGTTTACAAAAATCATTGGAATAGCCATAAATTCCGATGCTTGAAAGAGAAACCTTTCATTACCGATAACAGATAGTGGATTATCTACCCCTGTCCAGCCCCTAGAGGTCTCCACCAGATAATTGTCCATCGGATCGGATTTAGAAAATTAATACTGACGTTTTGTACTGTCATAACCGTTTTGTTTTTCTTCGACTTTATTTGAATGTTGCACGTAAAGTACATGTAGACTATGAACTGTTTACGGTTTTCCCTTCGCTTTGATTGACATACATGTACATTTGTAGTTTCATTTAATCGGTTTTAATTTTCTTACTTTGAAAAACTTCATTTCTTTTCATCAGAGATACATTTCTCTTTTATGTACATTTACAGAGATTTCCGCTACTACATTTTATTAAATTTCTTGACCTTCTAAAACAATACTGTGGCGCGAAAATTTTAAATAAAGTTTTGGGATCCGTAAGTACTTTTTTGAGTACACTCTACGTCATGAATGACGCACGTCATGTTGTAGCGACGTAAGTTATTTATAGTTTATATCTTAAAATGGGTCTAGTAAAGTGCAAAAAAAAAAACGAAACGAAATGTAACCATTTTAATAGGATACGAAATTATTCCCAATGTTTCATATTATCATATGAAACTTATTTTATCTCATCACATCATAATAAGGGTGTGGTATTTTGTAACTAGTCAGATTTTCGACAATTGCCGAAACGGTATAATTTCAAAATTAAATTCCAGTCAGAAAACATGCCATTCCTAGAAAAAATACAAATTACACCTAAAATCGCTCTGGTCCTTTTCAATATGACGGTGACTAACAAAGAATAAATCCCCCTCAGAGACATTTCATTCTTTAATTTTACACACGTTATTATTGTGGTATGATTTATGTCCCCCGAGGACCGCCATCCTATACTCTGTCATTCTGTATCCCGGTGAGGTGAAATCACAGTATTATGTACGGACTCTCCAGCATATTTTCCTTTAATTCAATTAGTAGTCCAGTGATATGTTAGTGGGTGTAACAGAAGCCGAGAACTGGGTGTCGCACGGGACCTCTTGTCGTAGTACGGTAACGTAGAACAACGTCTTCATCCGCGGGGAAGAGCTGACCGACAGTTGCTTTGTTTTGTATGGTTTTATTTTTCGACAAATATAGTTATAAAAGACTAGGAATTGTACGAGCGATCCAAATATGGCTCTGAAAACTCATAAAAGGAATGTGGTCATAACGAGGGCTGATGTCCACGCTTCCTTGGACGATATCAGACGTGGGGACAGAGGTACGTACAGACACTCACTCTAATCTATACAGCTTCGTGTAGTCTTAAAACTGTGCGAGTTAAGACAAAATTTATTGTCAACAATCCAAATGGCAAATTTTGTTACCATGGTCTGTTCTGTAATTCCGTAACACAGAAACCATTTTTATCCCAAACTTTGAGTTTTTCCCCCGTTTCATTTGACATTTTGATATTGGACCTTTCCGTACTTTTTCGATTTTTTTTTTACAATTATTACATCTTTTTTATTGAACATCTGTTTGTCATTAACGACAGTTAAATTCATGTGAATACACACATGGTAAGACAAGCTTGTGAAACAATGCCCTGTATAATGATATCTTGAAAATGAAGAATTGATCAGAAACAAATTTAGTTTCTGAGAAATATAACATGTTGCCGTAATGCCCTTTCAACATGCATTACTGACGTCGCTCTGTGTATTCTCTTATATTATTTTGATAATGGGATATGACGACCATGCAAAGTGATGTATAAAATGGAAAGCATTTGGTCGCAAGAAACCTTATTAATACTTTGGTTAAGCCCCCTGATAAATCCAGAGGCGTTTTCATATGAAATATACATACTGAAAGCGTACAGGTGGTATAAAAATACTGAAAAGAAGCGTTAACGTAATCCAGTTACGTTCTCTCAGACAAAAAGACAAGTTTAATGATCGACGAATCGGAATCTATACTCTTTCGAATTCTTTTTTTTTTTTCTTTAGCTATTGTCATACTGTGGGACGCTGTCCGGCGTCCGTTTGCCGTAAACTTTTCCCCTCTGCAACTGCTGCACAGAAAGTCACGAAACTTTACAGGAACCAAGTTTGTGTTTTTCGTGCAAATCGGTCTGCAAATATGGCCACCGAAGCCTCTGATTGGCTGACACATTTTCGACTTCTCTGCAACCGCTGCACAGAATTTCGCGAAACCTTACAAGAAGCAACAACTTTCATGCCGATCGGTCAACAAATAAGGCCACCGAGTGCTCTCTTTCGCTGACACATTTCGACTTCCCTCTGCAACTGTGAGGCAGAATTTCACGAAACTTTACAGAAAGCAAGTGCTCAAGGTCCTCTACCAAGTATGAGTTTTTCGTGCTGATCGGTCAACAAATATGGCCACAGAGGGCTCTGATTGGCTGACACATGTTCAACTTCTTCACTGCAACCACTGCACAGCATTTCACGAAACTAATAGGTAGGAATTACTCAAGATCTTATACATGTACCAACTTTGTGTTTTTCGTGCCCATCGGTCAACAAATATGCTCACCGAGAACTCTGATTTACTGACACATTTTCAACTTCTCCTCTGCAACCGCTGCACAGAATTTCACGAAACTTTACGGAAATCAAGTACTTAAAGTCCTCCACCATTGTGACCAAGTTTATGTTTTACGTGCAAATCGGTCTAAAATATGGCCGCGAAGGCCTCTGATAGGCTCGGGCATTTTTGAGATCTCCGAAACTGATGCACAGAATTTCACAAAACCTACTCAAGGGCCTCCATAATTGGCCACTTTAGCATTCTTTAGTCTGCATCTCAGGTGAGAGATGTGGGGTCCATTTGGACCTCTTGTACTTTTATAGGAGTTGCTGACCATTATTATTTTATTGTTCTCTGTAACAGATAAAACGCTTATGTACTTATTAATTTCGCGATTATAACAATACTTTGGGAAAACATACTCGTCTGCCTTTGTAAGGATGCAGCAGGATTATTTTTGCATTGGGGAAATTTGAGCGAATTCGTGAGATATACGAAAACTTCCCCACACAGGGATTTATCTCGCTAATACCGGTTGCTCTATTTACTATATGTGTTATATATTACACATATATAGTGAATAGAGCAACCGGTATTAGCGTGATAAATCCCTGTGCTTCCCCACACGAAAACTTCCCCACTCGAAAACTACCCCACACGAAAACTTCCAGACACGAAAACTACCCCACACGAAAACTTCCCCACACGAAAACTACCCGACACGAATATCTCCACGTTTAGTAATTGATTTGTAGTTGTAATATAATAATAGTACAAGTATTAGCTTTTACCAGGGACGTATATATACGTCCCTGCTTTTACAAAAAGCTTGCCGTCAGTTAGCTGACTGTAAATGTTGTAAAATTCTTGTTAGAAAATGCATTTACCAATCGCACATTCCCGGGCTTTTCCACGTTTTTTTCCGATTCAAGTGACGGAAATTTCCGAAAATCTGCGATTGTTATAGGACGTATCGGTTCAAAGACTTTTCGATGCATATTTCGGAAGAAAATACACTGCTGCGATATGACTTTCATTTGTCAGGTCATCTGGACTCTTAAGTCGACCTGGTGAGAGAATCTTATACACAGGTTCTGAATAACCTAGACGGATATTTGCATTTTATGCAATTGTCAACCAATCATATTGCCAAGAGGTATTCTATCCGTGCAAGTAGGTTACGAATGATTACAGTATACCGTCAGTCATGACTGACGGTAATAATGAGAGTTCACGCTGTTCTTGGTTATAACTTACAAAACAATGCACAATATATGCATCTACGCACAAGAAGGAAGTTTACGTGGTAAAGCCTGCCAGGGACTTGTATGATATTGTTCGTTAAAATACACTCTCATGACTTGTCCTTACTTTGTCATTGATAGGAGAAATGTTTGATGTCACCATTAAGCGTTTATAAACAATGATAAAGAGTTCACATACTTACCAAGTAAGACTTAGATTACAGGGTTTTTTATGCCCCCGGAATCAAAGATTCGGGGGCATATAGTTTTTGGCCTGTCCGTCTGTTTGTCTGTTTATCTGTTTGTCTGTTTGTCTGTTTGTCTGTTTGTCCTAAAAACTTTAACATTGGACATAACTTTTGAATGGGAAGTGATAGGGCTTTCATATTTCACATGTGTATTCCTTGTGACAAGACCTTTCCATTGATACCAAAATTTTTGACCTCGTGACCTTGACCTTGACCTTTGACCTACTTTTCAAAAACTTTAACATTGAGCATAACTTTTGAATGGGAAGTGATAGGGCTTTCATATTTCACATGTGTACTCCTTGTGACAAGACCTTTCCATTGATACCAAAATTTTTGACCTCGTGACCTTGACCTTTGACCTTTGACCTACTTTTCAAAAACTTTAACATTGGGCTTAACTTTTGAATGGGAAGTGATAGGACTTTCATATTTCACATGTGTATTCCTTGTGACAAGACCTTTCCATTGATACCAAAATTTTTGACCTCGTGACCTTGAACTTGACCTTTGACCTACTTTTCAAAAACTTTAACATTGGGCATAACTTTTGAATGGGAAGTGATAGGGCTTTCATATTTCACATGTGTATTCCTTGTGACAAGACCTGTCCATTGCTACCAAAATTTTTGACCTCGTGAACTTGACCTTGACCTTTGACCTACTTTTCAAAAACTTTAACATTGGGCATAACTTTTGAATGGGAAGTGATAGAGCTTTCATATTTCGTATGTGTATTCCTTGTGACAAGACCTTTCCACTGATACCAAAATTTTTGACCTCGTGACCTTGACCTTTGACATTTTAACCCAGTGACCTCACATACATGTACTTAACAGAAAATAGTGTTCATACTAACAAAGATGCCACCGGGGGCATTCGTGTTTCACAAACACAGGCTTTATTTCAGTTCAGTTCTTTTTTCAGTTCTTTCGTGTGAAATTGGTACCATCTTGATAATTTTGCGAGCTGATGAAAAGTGGTAGTAAGACAAATTTATGAATAAATTACATACAAAGGGAATTATATCACAATTTTTCTTCAGAATGTTGACATCGTAATGTTTTACCATAACTTATGATAAGTTGAATGAGATAGTATCCAAACTTATTTGACAATTACCTGTAGCATGAACATTAAAATACGAAATCGGAATATCTGGACATTTCCAACCCTCCGTTATGTGGAAAATTTCATCATACTTACATGTATTTTATTATTAAGAGAGAACTTGATGCTTTGAAAACTTTCGGACTACAAGATAAGTAGATTTTGTATGTCCGCGCATCGTACAAAATGTAATGACGCGGGAATTCAGAGTTTGCTTAATGTTAGTCATTCCGCCACTCTCAGTTTCCAGACCAAATGTGGATATAATATTATTAGCTCACTTCGACGAAGTTGAGTTTAACGAGCTTATGCTATAACCCCGCGCGTCCGCGTCCCGGTTCGTGTCCGCATCCGCGTCGGGTTAAGAAGTTAAGGGTAGCTCAGTATTTGGCAAAGTACTGATGCTAAAGTAACCAAACTTGCACAAGTGATTCATCTTGTGTTGCGGAGGGGAACCCATGCATCGGATGCTACATCTGACCTACATTTTGCGCTTGAGTGACTTGGTTAAGAAGTGTTGGGTAGCTCAGTGTGACTTGGTTAAGAAGTTTGGGGTAGCTCAGTATCTGACAAAGTACTGATGCTACAGTAACCAAACTTTGGATGCTGAGATGAACCCATGCATCGGACGCAGCATCTGACCTACTTTTTCCGCTCGAGTGATTTTGCTTAAAAAAAGCCAATATTGAGCAAAGTATAAATGGTACTTATACCAAACAGGTCCAAACTTGCATATTGGAAGTATTTTTAATCAAACTTTCATAAAATGACCTTGACTTATTTTTTCCGCTTGATTTATTTCGCCTTTAAAAGCCAATATTGAGCAAAGAATAAGTGCTACATGTACCAAACTTGCATATTGGATGTATCTTTGATCAAAGTTTAAAAAATGACTTTGACCTTCTTTTCCGCTTGAATGATTTTGCCTTTAAAAGCCAATATTGAGCAAAGTATATTAAGTGCTACATGTACCAAACTTGTGTATTGGATGTATCTTTGATCAAACTTTCAAAAAATGACATTGACCTACTTTTTCCACTTGAACATTTTTGCCTTTGAAAGCCAATATTGAGCAATGTTTAAGTGCAACATGTACCAAACTTCCAAAGATGTATCTTTGATTAAGCTTTCAGAAAATGACCTTGACCTACTTTCTCCTCTTGAATGATTTTGCCTTTAAAAACCAATATTGAGATATCAAGCCTATGTCACTCAGGTATGCATATTAGTGACCGTGTGGTTCCCAACGTCGGCTATCGGTTTCCAAAAAAAAAAAATAAAAAAAATGGATAATTGATATTGCTTGGATGCTAGTGATTTTAGATTTTACTGTTTCAAAAGGTCTAAGGTCAAGTTTACTGATAAGAAAAACACGAGTCTCTCAATATTGATTATAGAGTCAATGTAATAGTAAAAAAAAGTCAATGCTAGGGTTAGGATGAATACACTTCCAATAAAAGTTTGTTTCCAGATTATAATTCAAGAAGCCTTCCATCTTATCAGGAAGGGAAGAAACCCGAATGGATATTCGTTCTGTATGTCTAAGGTCAAGGGTCAAGGTCACTTTACAAAAACGGGATAGATTATGATAAAGTATCGATTTCCAAAAATGATTGAACAACCATTTTAGGAAATAGAGAAGAAGCTTTTTGATTTGGGGTCAATTGGTCAAAAGTCAAATCAGTACTTATTTATGGACTGTTGTTTCAAAAGTCAAACAGCTACAGACTACAGCAGTGATATATGTTTTACTAACATACATTCAATATCTCATACTGATGGGCGAATTGGAGTTCGAAATTTTCCAATTCCCATTATTTTGTCATGTGATCAGTGTTATGTGTGCAATAGTCTTAGTGGTTCGTCTGCATCTCAAGTAGATCAAAGACTTGCTTTCGCCCTCTAGTATGCTCCACGTGCCCTGTACACATAGACATTTTGCCGCTAACGCAGACAGATTCTGAAGTGCGTTCTTCGCCATGTTTGTCATAATTGAATTACAATACTTTAATCAATGTAATAGCACCATGTACTCTCGTTGATCAGTGAGAGGATCGACTCTTTCCAGTCCAGGGCAAATCGCCCAATACATACATATTTTGTCATTACACTCCGTAGTTGTCATTAACAAGATGTTCCTATTTGATTTGTCTCCTCTCGTTAACTGTTGCTGGTAGCTAATTTCACTGTAAGGCTCTGGGAAGGTCCGGTCATTCAGCCATTGTGTTTTTATCCCTGGCAAGAAAATGCAGTATGATTCCAAAGGCAGAGTTGGGGCTCAGTTCTCATCAGTCAAGTGGTATATATATACGCATTCTTTCCTATTCTGATGTCTTTAAGGTCAGATTCAATGTTGTATTTGTGATTTCTATTTATTCCTGTACACAGTGCTTTTAACATAGTCGTTTTTGTTGAATTTTGGGTAAGAGAGAGTGATTTTTGTATTTAGATCTAGATTTGTCAGATACCGAAAGTTTGGCATCAACAGATTCATACGGGCTTGATGAATCCCTAGCAGGAGTAAGTCCCCCTGATTTCTCCATCTCCACCACGCCCTGTGAACTCTTCGCACCACTTGCCACTGTAGAGGATATCCGCCTGACTGCTTTCAGTTTAGCGGGAAGTAGACATAGTAGTGAAGGAACACCGGAAGTTGTTAATGTAGCATCAGACTGTTCGAACACTCTTGAAACTGGCTCGTTGAGTAGTCTTTCGGTTTGCGAGAGCTTACCTGAAATCTATATAGAGAAACTCTTCGACTTTTTACCTCAAGATGAAACGAGGAAAGGTAATTTTAACGTTAATATGAATATCCTTGTAGTTCCATGAAAAAAAGAAAGAATGAAAATAAAACTAATTGAGTAAGATCTCTCGGAGAATTAGATTTTGTTGTGAAGGAACCAAAGTTGTTCCTTTACAGATTTCCATCAGATAATCATTTTCCATTGATCATTCATTTGTCTTGAATTTGATAGTCCTATATGTATCTAAGTTCTTTGATAAAAAAAAGTAGACTTAAAGACAGACCTGGGTTTCACTTTGCTGTCGTCTCCACAATGAATTTTAAACGGAGGCGTGTAAAAGTATAAATCTGCGCCTCCACAATTAAGGATTTTTGAATGGAGGAGTATAATAGTATTTATAGATCTCCTCAATTTGCACGTGGTACTGCTTACTTACACTAAATTTTGCTTAATATATACATGTACTATACTATACTGTACTGTACTGTACTGTACTGTACTGTACTGTACTGTAGTTTCTTTTTAAATTTTATCAGGATTTTTGGGTGAAAATATCCATGGGTTCATATACTTTACTTAGTACCAGAATTTATGCAAAATTTGGCAAAAAATCATCAGTTTTCCTGATTACCCAGGAATTATCTTAAAGAACGCAAACTTGTTCTTCCTATCAATGATTTAGGACAAAGAAATATGAGAAATAGATAAAATTCAGGTCAAAACACCCTTTATAAAGTATATCAATATTTTATGTTACTGTCAAACAATAAAGTATACGTAAAAATTGTCATTTCGATTTGATATACACAGTTTATTAGCTGTGCAAATGGGGGCATCCTAATTAATAAAGTTTTTCTTTTTGTTTTTGTGCATATTCCATGATCGAACATGATATACGATACAGTATGATATAAAACATGCATTGTACAAGAAAGAGCGAACGCAAATGAACGAAATCAATAGCTATATACACATGAGATTGAGATCATAGATCAAATTGTTTTATAACAAAAAAGGTTTTATTAGTATGTCACTCCTATGTGGGGCTCATTCAGGAGATTTTATCCTTTATTTACTTGAATTCAGGAACTTGATACTTATAATATCTTATTGTGTATCATATTTCTAGGACTTCGGGCTCTGTTAGGAGAATTATCTTTAAATATTTGGAATGGGGAACTCGATACTTATTCTAGGACTTAAGTTACACAATCTTATAAAATTTTAAAAACCAAATTATCAAAAACCACTTACTAGTATTTCATGTTTGATGTTAGCTCAATGCTTATTGAAAAAAATTCCCATTAAAACTATATATTATTTAAGGTTTAAAAGATAGATTTCATTTGAAGATGACACAACTTTTTACTTGATTGCAAAACATGATAGATTATCATTATCTTTTTAAATGATTGATGATTTTTTTTTTCGTTATTTTCTTTCGGTAAGAGTTTTTTTGCCACATGGTCGACATTTCTCTCTTCTCTCTCTCTCTCTCTCTCTCTCTCTCTCTCTCTCTCTCTCTCTGCTTTATCATTCTGTTTCATACTCATTTTCAAATGACACGTGGAGTATAAAACACATCCTATGTTCTGGGTTACTCTTTTATATACCAAATTGTTTTCTCCCCTCGTTTCACCTTGGTCCCTCTGTAAGCACAGTCCCTAAAAACCTTCATGTAGGCTCAGTGATGTTGATCAAAGGTCTTCTGAGAATAAGATGATGGAAATGATGCTTAGTTTATTACTTTATTGACACTACTAATGTAATATCTATGTAAAATATATTTATGTTACTCACATGACAATTACTTTCATCAAATAGGCTTTATGAGTAACAAGCAATGTTACATTACAATATTCGCATTCATTGTTTTCATCTCTGCGAGAAAGGAGGGAATGATACGAAACGAGTGTTCGTTTGTCCGCATGTTTAGTCAAGTGTGTTTTGCAGCGATCCGGCTATTGTTTTCGGGTTTTGTTGTGGTTGGTGTTTGAGCAGACCCGTTTATTTCTGCATGAAAACGCGCTTGTCGTTGTATGGAGTACCGATGTTTCCAAATGACTTTGAAACGAGGATTTTGATTTGTTTTGTCAGTTTGCGCAATCTTAAGGAAAATTGAATAGAAAAGAAATGCGTACGGTGTATTTGGATCAGAACCAATTACTGCTGACCGTTTTAAGTTTGTATTTTGGGGTTTTTCGTGTTCATGTCGAACATCATATCGTCATGTGACGTGGGAGTATCAGTGAAGCGGAAGTACAAAAAATAAAAACAGAGTGTTCAATTTACTTTAATGAAATGAGCTTGAAATTAGTTTCAACTAATTTATCGCTAGCAAGTGTTCGATTTGATTAGTTATTTTTTCATGCTGAAACAATAATGATGTGAGGAAACATAGTATAGTAATGGGAATACTTATATATGTCACGAGAGTAGAGAGCGAGCTTCACATAAACTTTGTGTGGTGATCTCAGTACCGATAAACTAGATGGGGCCAGAAACACGATCTGCCCCTATATTCCCCTGACCATTGTATGGAACCAGGCAGATGCTTATCTTATAGTATAACTACAATGATACTGTAATGTAATGATTCCCGATGACACAGTTCCTCTCTTGATGCTTCTCACGGTCACATGTCAGTACCATGTCGGATGTTATTTAGTGGCTATAGATGGAATATTAATAATAATTGTTTATTGATTCTTGGAAAAATTCAATTAGAAATCAAGAGGAAGTTGAATCGAACACTGATATGGTTTAGATGGTATCGAGGGACTGTTTCAAAATCAGATCATTAAATCAGATAGTATTTTGGATGAGCATAGTTTCAGCACGTTACGTAACCGTGTTTTCACGATGAATGACGATTTTAAGGAAGTATTGATGTCAGAGCTTCATAAGCTTCAGAAACAGCGTAGCGTAGGCTCGCTATCCGATACCGGGTCCCCGACGCATCATGCGTCTCGGGCGTCAGATTTACTCAAACCGGATGTCAGAAAAATCCCCGTCATATTGTCGCATTGGGATTCGGTAGATCAGACATGTAAATTAGGTGAGGTCACATGACGTCAGGAGACAAATTTGAAACTTGATCTTGAATTTGTTATCTAGTTTTGTCTGGCTAGAAAACCGCTGTCGATTTATTGAATTACAACAAGATTTGTAAGTTATACCTTGCTATTTTTGTCCAGAAATTGCTCATTAGTAAAGAAGACAAAAAAAGTTAAGGTTTCAGAAATTATGTATCAAACTTTTTTATAGGTGTCCAACCATGGTCGAAAATGGAATTGCGAGTCTATTGATTTCTTTTTAAAAATGTCTGTTTTCACTAATTTGGCGAAAATGTTTTCAAACACATGATTGGATATTTTCTTTTCAGATGGACCATTGAGTCTACAAGACTCCTACAGTGGCTCTACCATGGATGTCAACGATACGGGTCAAACCACCGAGAGGTCAGGCCAAACCACCGAGAGGTCCAAGACTGACTCACCCATGAAAGAGTCCTCAGAGAGCAGGCGCGAAACGCTACAGTCTCAAAACTCCCAGAATTCAACGTCACAAATGAACGGTGCCATAGACTTTGACGAACTATGCAGTGTCAAAAATTTGAAGGAGGAGGAATTACTACCCAAAGTAAAGGAAATTGTGCAAGCCTTAAAGGGTCTTGAAGAATACGACAGAGGAGAGACGATGAAAATGTTAAAGAGCATCTCGGATACATACTGGAGTTATAAAGGACATAGACATAAAATTGGCGATATATTGTCGGAGGAGGGATTCGGAGGTAAGTTCATATAATACATACAAATCTTTTAAAGTGGATATTTTGCCGCCTAAGAAATTCATGAAAATTACCATTTCTGTCCATCCGTCCGTTCGTCTGTATTTTTGGTCGTACGTTAAACTAGACGGAAGATACTACATGTACTTCTAAATGTCGGACATAAATATGTCACCACTTTGTCTATAAATTGTTCAAAACTCGTGGATAATGGAGTAACAATATTGCTTTCTTCAATGAAACTTCTTATGTATAATTATAAAAATCAGAAAATCTAAAAGAGTTTCATCAAAAACAATTTTTTTTCCTAATGTATTTGACCACAGTGTCTTCTCGTTCGTGGTAGGTTGATAAAATCATACGCTTTTAGCTGTTTAGGCTTTAATTCGTCTAAATCTATGGAAGTCAATAAGAATTTTTGGCGGAATCTGCAGTTTTGCAGAATTATTTTTTTCCACAAAGGGATCATGTCTGTCAATTAAGATCTGCCTTTTGGCGGGATACAGTGATCTATCAGCAGAAATTGATGTGAAAATTATGATGATTTGTCTGCATTTCGGATAAACAAGGGATAGAACATTACATCGCAAGTTGAAATCAAATATTGACAATACTGATAAATGTTTAAATAGTACATGTATTAGGACAAGTCTTATTGGTGTCGAGACCAGCTTTTGGTTACCTGGGAATTATATTTTGTTGAGGTAGATTGTACCTCTGGTCAAAAAATCGGGGAAAATCATGCATTTTTTGGCCGGATTGCAAAGCAATTCCGGCCTATAGATTGACGATGTCCGTCCGTCTGCCGTCAATATTTTGGTTAAAGTTTCTGGTTGAAGCAAAATCTAAGGAACTATATGCAGTAAAAACTTTATATTATACATGAAGCTTGCCCATGACAAGACTTTTCAATTTATGCCATAACATTTGACCTAGTGACCTGATCCTTGGACTTTGACAAACAACAATGTAGGTGTAGGTCAATACATTGTTGTTTGTTATTTGCCTCATTGTTGTTTGTTTGGCATTGACCTATATGTTGTTCAACATGGACCTTTATCATCATTTATCATCGGCATACATCATTGTTTGGCATTGACCTACATTGTTTGGCATTGACCTACATTATTGTTTGGCATTGACCTACATTGTTGTTTTGTATGGTCCTCATTGTTTTTTGGCATTGACCTACATAGTTGTTTAGAATTGGCCTCAATGTTGTTTGTTTGGCATTGACCTACATTGTTGGCCGGATTGCAAAGCAATTCCGGTCTATAGATTGACGATGTCCGTCTGTCCGTCCGTCCGTCTGTCCGTCTGCCGTCAACATTTTGGTTAAATTTTCTGGTTGAGGCAAAATCTAAGGAACTATATGCAGTAGAAACTTTATATTATACATGAAGGTTGCCCATGACAAGACCTTTCAATTTATGCCGTAACATTTGACCTAGTGACCTTGACCTTGGACTTTGACCTAGTTAAAGATTTTGGTTAAAGTTTCTGGTTTAAGCAAAATCTATGGAACTGTATGCAGCAGAAACTTTATATTATACATGTATGTTGCCCATGACGAGATCTTTCAATTTATGCCATAACATTGGACCTAGTGCTCTTGACCTTGGACTTTGACCTAGTTAAAGATTTTGGTAAAAGTTTCTGGTTTAAGCAAAATCTAAGGAAACGTATGCAGTAGAAACCTTATATTATACATTTAGGTTGCCCAATGACGAGATCTTTCAATTTATGCCATAACATTGGACCTAGTGACCTTGACCTTGGACTTTGACCTAGTTAAAGACTTTGGTTAAAGTTTCTGGTTTAAGCAAAATCTAAGGAACTGTATGCAGTAGAAACCTTATATTATACATTTAGGTTGCCCAATGATGAGATCTTTCAATTTATGCCATAACATTGGACCTAGTGACCTTGACCTTGGACTTTGACCTAGTTAACGATTTTGGTTAAAGTTTCTGGTTTTAGCAAAATTTAAGGAACTGTATGCAGTAGAAACCATATATTATACATTTAGGTTGCCAATGATGAGACCTTTCAATTTATGCCGTGACATTGGACCTAGTGACCTTGACCTTGGACTTTGACCTAGTTAAAGATTTTGGTTAAAGTTTCTGGTTTTAGCAAAATCTAAGGAACTTTATGCAGTAGAAACCTTATATTATACATTAAGGTTGCCCATGATGAGAACTTTCAATTAATGCCGTAACATTGGACCTAGTGACTTTGACCGTGGACTTTGACCTAGTTAAAGATTTTGGTTAAAGTTTCTGGTTTAAGCAAAATCTAAGGAACTGTATGCAGTAGAAACCTTATATTATACATTTAGGTTGCCCAATGATGAGATCTTTCAATTTATGCCATAACATTGGACCTAGTGACCTTGACCTTGGACTTTGACCTAGTTAACGATTTTGGTTAAAGTTTCTGGTTTTAGCAAAATTTAAGGAACTGTATGCAGTAGAAACCATATATTATACATTTAGGTTGCCAATGATGAGACCTTTCAATTTATGCCGTAACATTTGACCCAGTGACCTTGACCTTGAACTTTGACCTAGTTAAAGATTTTGGTTAAAGTTCTTGATTTAAGCAAAATCTAAGGAACTGTATGCAGTAGAAACCTTATATTATACATTTAGGTTGCCCATGACGAGACCTTTCAATTTATGCCGTAACATTGGACCTAATGACCTTGACCTTGGACTTTGACCTAGTTAAAGACTTTGGTTAAAGTTCCTGGTTTAAGCAAAATCTAAGGAACTGTATAGAGTAGAAACTTTATATTATACATTTAGGTTGCCTCTGACAAGACCTCTCAATGTATGCTGTAATATTTGACTTAGTGACCTTGACCCAGTTGGTGACAAAAACTTACTTTGCAATCCGGCCATACCGTCTTTAGCGGTGTTTTATTTTTTGTTTGGCTTGGAACTTTATTGTTATTTGGCAATGGCCTACATTATTGTTTGACATTGACCTACATTGTTGTTTGGCATTAACTTACATTATTGTTTGGCATTGACCTACATTGTTGTTTGGCATTGGCTTACATCGTTGTTTGGCATTGACCTACATTGTTGTTTGGCATTGGCCTATATTGTTGTTTGGCATTGGCTTACATCGTTGTTTGGCATTGGCCTATATTGTTGTTTGACATTGGCCTATATTGTTGTTTGGCATTAACTTACATTATTGTTTGGCATTGACCTACATTGTTGTTTGGCATTGGCCTATATTGTTGTTTGGCATTGGCTTACATCGTTGTTTGGCATTGGCCTATATTGTTGTTTGACATTGGCCTATATTGTTGCTTGGCATCGATCTAAATTGTTGTAATGCGTTGACCAAATTTTTGTTTGGTATTTGACCTGGTATTTGAAGATACTGGTAATTCTTATCAAACCAAATATCTTGATTTATTTTATTTATTTTTTTTTTGTCAAAATTTGATCTAATCCTATTAAAATATGATTTGATTATTCATATCCAAACAATAAGTCTTAAACACTCTGTCAAAATTTTAATTATAGATATCGATACTTTTGGAGGGGCTAGAAGGTACACGCTGATTTTGAAGATAATACCTCAGAGGTCAAGGTCACACTTGATGACCTTGACTTGACACAAACTGCTATAAGGGGCATATTACACACTTTCTTCAATTTACATGAAATTAGTGTTTATTGACTCCAAAGCATAATGGTTATTTTTATATCAAACCAATATCTTTTACAGTTCAAGAGATATCCATGTAATATATTGTTTAAACAATTTGTCTGCTTGTGCGTTATATTTGCTCTCTCTTTACAGAAATCACAATGAAGATTTTGAAGACTCTAAATAGTAAGGGGATTTTCAAGAATGACTCTATTTGGTTTCCTGTATATTATTGTTTTAATGTGCTATGGAATTATAGTGATGCCAGTTTAAAGGTAGCCAAGGTAATATTTCCACTATGCATACTTTATACAATATTAATGATAAATGACTTTTGATGAGGTCTTATTATTACTATATGGACCTGGTCAAGATATGTTACAATTTCAAACTCACAATTGAAAACAAAACGATTAGTATGCTGCTCACAAAAATAAATGATCTATAGGTATTGTTCTAGGTTGATCTACATTGATCAGGTAGTTTTCATGAATTCTGTACAAATATATGCTTAATAAGACAAATAGAATTAAATATACTAGTATGTTTTTCAGGATTTGGCTGATAACGATGGTGTGCGATTCTTTACAGTCAACTGTGACCATGAACCATACCTAAAAAATCTACATTCTAAGGTTAGCAAACAAAGTCAATGATTGTAATCGGTATTTGGTAAAGAAGTTCTGAATTTCAGAAAGTAGATTCTTCTTTAAGTATGTGTAAAGAAAACATTTGTCATAGAATAGTAAGTTTTGAAAAAAAGTACATTTTTGATACATTAAGTCTAAAAGGAGAAATTCAATGCTTTTGTTTAAATTGGAGAGTCCTGGTCTGACATATTCAAATGGTTGTAAAACTTAAAGATTATCTAATGCAGACTTTGATTGTGATTGTAACTTCACTTTCCTTTCAGAATGTATACTATGTTGTTAAAGCCTCTATGAGTATTCTACAAAACATTGCCAGGAATGCTGATGTTAAAAAATTCTTCAAAGAATGTGATACCTCAAAGGTGAGTTACTATAAAAATGTGCTATTTTAGATAATGTCTGCATTTACAAGGCTATATGTAGATTTTGCCATTGATAATGACTCATTTACAAATTTAACACCAAATAGATCCTTAAAACAAATTATTTTAATAATTCAAGAATCCCATAACCTATCCAAACCCAAATTAATATGCATTTGTGGACTTTTTTCAAGGGTCTAAGACCGGGTCAGAGTTTGTCTTGTTTATTGCTTTTCAAGACGACATGCTGCAATAGATCCATGTCCTTATCCTTGACGAACATTTCTATAAGACCCTTCTAATTGCGGGAAAAAAATGCAAATTTCGTGACGTCACAATGCTTTTACCTCGAACAAACAAGCTTCGAACCTCGGTCAAACATTGAAATTGCATTGTGACATCATGGAATTTCTCAAATTTTTCCTGCGTTGGGAAGGGTAAATTATAATTGTACTTTTGCATTGTTTTGTTATTTTTGTAGGTAATGTTGAAGTTTGCAAAATCAGAAATAGAGAGCCAAGAGATGCTCCGGGTCCTAGCAATGTTAACACTCGCTCACACGACAGAGGAGGAAGAAAACGAAAAAATCATTGATGAAACCGGTATGTATTTGGAGTGTTTGAGATAAGGTTTTTTGGTGTTGCCAAACACTCTCATTTATTTATGTTATTATAGGATTTGTAAACATCCATTTCACTGTATTTCGTCATTGTGACACTATGACAATGAGAAGCGTCAAAAATGCATGCAAATGAAAGAAAAGGGAAAAAATGATAACAAAACAAGGTAAAATATTGTTATTTTGCCAATATCAAAAATCCGGATACTGAATTTCAGATTTTGGATTTTTCTCAAAAATGTTGTTTAAGAATTTGGTTAAAATACCTTGAATGTGCTCAGTTTTTCCTTTCTCTCTTAAAAAAACATTTTGTTTTTAAGGTCAGTTTGTAGATAAGCACAAGAAAATTTTATTGATATCAGGCATTAATCTTTTAAAAATTGTGTTCAGTCTTCGACAATAGACATTTCAATATTACATAATTATATAATACACAAAGACATCTTGGGAAAAAAAATTAACATTGATACTTTATATTGCAAGAATGCTAGGAAAATTCATTCCGTCTCCTTTCTTCAAATTTGCCTTTTTCACTTCAGGTGTAATTGATGCCATTGTAAAGTATACTGGTAAAGCAGTAAAAAATCCAAAGAGAAGACATCTTGGTTTTACGCCACATGAACTCATTGACGGTCTAAGTAAACTGGCAGTTAATGACAGCAATAAGAAAAAGGTATCATGACTTTTCTAAACACAGATGATAATTTATATAGGCACTGGGTGTTCCGGGTCGGCTTGTGTATTCCGAATCAAACCTAGATTTTCACTTATTTAAGATGGAAAATAACATTTAGTATTTTTCTAGTAAGAAAACTATCAATATAGAATAATAAAATAATCACTAATTACGAAAATTGGTTCTCATTTAAAAATTGCAAATGATTGTGCGACCCGGAACTCCCAAAACAGGCGACCCAGATCTCCCAAAGAGCCTGTATTAAAAAAAAGACTAGGATGTTTAGACTCTACACATTGGTTGATAATTCAGCCAGGTATTCCTTTGAAAAGGGCTATTTTAAATATTTTGAATAATTTTTTTCTTTTAATCATTATAATGGTACGATATGGTAAACGGCATTAGAATTAAATTTTCTTCTATAAAGAAAATTCCACTTCTGTTATTTATGATATTTTGATGAAATATTTTTAAATTTTTACCAGATTATAGATGCGGAATCACTACCGATTTTCCTAGATCTCCTGAAGGGGGAATTTCCTGAGGAGCAAGCAATAGCAGCCAAAGCCTTGTGGAATCTGTCGTTTGATAAAGATGTTGCTACAAAGATTAAGGAACATCCGGAAATGATGGATTCACTAGAGAAACTGAAGAGTAGTTACGACAAATCTGTGCAACGAAATGTAAATGGGCTGCTGTTTGTATTGAAGGGAGAGAATGATGTATCAAAAAGTAAGTTTTTGGATGTTTGAAATATTTATCTAATGTCTGCATGTAAAAAGTATATTTCTGACAATTTAAAACAAAAAGACGCAAACCCTATTTATAAAAAAAAAATCATGTAATACATGTATATAGACAAAGTAGGGACATTTCTTCAGAGATATCAGAGAAATATGTTGAAATCCTTGATTTTGCTTTAAATTGTTTCTTTTTTAGGCAGATTGAATTCATGTTTGGGTATACTTGTCCATGTATTTTCAATTTAACAATGGCAATAAGTTATAAGTTACATGTGCTAAAATATCCACAAATTTGAAACTTATCAGATATGTCTATGTCAGCTACATATTTGTTAGAAGACTTAATGACATCAAGTTCTTCATACCACATTAAGAACAGGCTAATGATGCTTGCATTTGTGCAAATGATAATAAAGTTAAACCTGCCTAGCTGAATTAATTTCCTGTCTTATGTGAGATAGGCTTTAATTTTCCAATTAAACAATTTACATGTTCATCAATCTGTGTTAAGAGACCGCCTATCTTATGTGACCTTGATATGACCATACTTGCCATTGTCCCGCCCGGGACAAAAATTGTCCCGCATTTTCGACCGAAAAAATCTGTCCCGGCCGGGACACGGAAAGTCCCGATTTTCGGACGTTTCATAAAAAAAAAAAAAAATCAGCATGATATTGATTATTCTGTGTCAATTTCAGTTTTTCAATCTTTTCTTAAACTTTCATCATTTATTTAAACGTTACCAATTATCTACGCTTTATACCCATATACAGTAATCAGCCGGTTATCCACCTATGTTTTGATAGTAATAGGTTGATAAAAAGTCGGCTGTCCCACAAACGTCGCTAAATACATGCATGTATTATTGTAGGCTTTCTCTTGTTGGTATTTTTGTGCAGAGACTTGAAACTATCGATCTATGTTTTGATAGTAATAGGTTGATAAAAGATCGGCTGACAATGGTCAATTCACGTAGCTAAATACATGCATGTAGGCCTTCTCTTGTTGGTATTTTCTTTTCTTTTTCTTTTTTTGCTAACAAAACAATTCGATCATTGAAATAAATAAAGCAATAGCAATAGAAAATACGGCAACCACGAAACGGTCTAAATTTAAGTTATTATAATTAATATGCTCTTTTATATTGTTATCATGTCAAAAAACTCTCAATACTAATCAAAGTACGTTTTCTTAGTATCGTTTTTAATACCCGAGTCGTAAAGTTATCGATTGTGTATTTCATTTAAATCGCCAACGTCAACGCAGGCAAGGGCGCAGATGTTTAATACTTATGTTCAGAAAGTTGTGAATATAAAATGTGAACAATGAAGTAAAAGACTTTTAAAACCTTCACAGAGAAAAATTAAAAAGGGTAGACAAGTCGCTGAAGCGCCACTTTTAGAAATGCGTCCGACCAGGAGCCATTTACGTATGCTGCGCGTGTTAATAAGATTTATTTTTTTCTCTGACGTTCTTTCATTTGCAGAGGGCAATGATCTGGTGCAATTTTGGATTGCAATATCTGAAGTTCAACCTCCTAAAAGTGGCCCTCTTTATGTCCCTCACTGGCGTTATATTTGTCCCGCATTTTGATGATTTGTCCCTCTTTTTGTCCCTCTTTGCAATTAAAAAACTCCGAAAAATTATGGCAAGTATATGTATGACATTCCCTAAATTAGGTTACACTGTACTATACAATTTACAATGTAATAGACAAATCAGGAAATTTTCAGGCACTCCTTTAGAATTTAAAATTTAATATGCAATACCTTTGAATTGCAGGAACAATCTATGGAACCAGTTAGCACTCACACTGTTTGATTTATCATACTTACCGTATATTTTCCTTAGCACTCACACTGTTTGATTTATCATACTTACCGTATATTTTCCTTAGCACTCACACTGTTTGATTTATCATACTTACTGTATATTTTCCTTGATAATAGGACCAAAATCTGGCAAAAGGAACAAAGGACATGTATTCTTAAGCTATTCCTGGAATGAGAAAGATATTGTTATGAAATTAAGAGAAAGGTTAAAGGTAAGACTTCTGTCTTCTATGAGCTTTCAAGTAAAGGTCCACATAAGAATCGGGCAGGGGTGATACATCAAAATTTTTTGCAAAACTTTTTATTTCTGTTTTGAGACATATATTCAGTACAAATCAAACATATGATATTCATTTCTCAAGATAGCAATGGTGAAGCGAGATATTCACCTCATGATTTATTTAAATGAGTTAAAGAAGATACTGACGATAATCTCAACAGCACTCACAATAGAGCACCAGATTAAAGGATTATGAAGGGGAAAAAATGGTGGGGAAAATTTCTCTTTATAATTCAACCAAAGTTGCTACCTCTATAACTTTCTTCGCCATCCAAGTATGAGGAAAGTTTCTTCAGAACATTCATATGGACGCTGATCTGAACACAAAAAGTTCTGCAAAAATTTTAAGGTTTTTCAACTGCCTGATCCTTATGTGAATCTGTACTTTAAATACTTGTTGTTCGTTGTGGTTATGAAATTTTCAGATTACATCAAAGTTAGATTTGATCAAACATTATAAAGTTTGACTATAGGTGGCATTAGATCACAGGAGCTTCATGCATTTCTTATTTGAGATGGCGTCTGACATCAAGACGTTGCATGATTCCCTTTGATTACAGTCGTACAATGTTATTTTAAAGAATCTTGTAACATCACAACAAGATAAAGAAAGTTTTGATCAAATTTTCATCAATAGTAACTAAAAAAAATATATCGCAGCAAGCTGGTTATGAGGTGTGGATTGACGTGGAGAGAATGGGTGGATCCACTCTGAGTGCCATGGCGGACGCTGTAGAGAATGCTGCTGTAGTCATTATTTGTATGTCAGAGAAATACAAACAGAGTCCCAACTGTAGACTAGGTCAGTATGTGTGAATCAACAGTGTTTGTAACATTGAAGGAGTTCCATGTACATTGAAAGATTTGAAGTTTTTCTAGGACGCAACTTAATAATCGTCTGCATATAATAATACAAAATACTGTTTCCTTAATTTTAAATAGCGTAAAACATAGTAAGGGTAAAAAAGCATGCGTGATATCATTCAAAAGTTTTTGACAGAATTTCTTCAAATGTGGCATTGCCTTCCCCATGACCACAGTGTGATTCAGATTTTAATGTCACGTACTGGTACCTAGGAAACTCAGAATGTAAATTAGTTCAGCTCAATATTTGATATCATTTTTCAGAGGCTGAATATACATACCAGCTAAGGAAGGACTATATACCCCTGATGTTACAGAGAAGCTACAGGCCAGACGGTTGGCTGGGGATGATACTCGGTGCCAAACTCTACTTCGACTTCAGTGGAAAATATCCATTCGAAAAACCCTGGAATGGGCTAACCAAAGAACTGAAGAGTCACAGTAGCCTGCATACGTCTGAAAGCTCAGGAAAAGGTTCTTGGCCAATTATCATCAGATTATAGCTTTCCTAAAAATACTGTGTGGGATCTTAGAATTACGATTTGGCCTAAATCAATTGTAAAACATGAAGAGATGAACAGAAGTTATGAACAATCAAACTGGCAATAGGGTACAACATGTATTGTATTTATAAATATTTACATATGCATCACAGGAGATGAGATTTTGTTTTATTTTGTACAATGCCTTTTATGTGACTTCTATTAGAAAGGGAACTTAATGCACAATTATCACTACGTGAATGATTATTGAATTCAAAGGCTTCATAATTGTAACCATGGGTATCATATCGTATAATCACGAAAATAAAATCAGAATGATGTCGTATACATGTATTATTACAGATGGTACAGACGCCCCTATAGTGGCCACCCCCGCCGTCCCCGTGGGATCTACCCCTGGTATACAAAGGAGCCACTCTACCTCAAGTAACAACTCTGCAGTGCTAAGGATGACTACAGATGATGTGTCAAACTGGCTCTGCTCCCTCAAACTTGATGGGTATGGCTATTCTTCATTTTACTTTGTATGTCCCTGCATCTAAGAATGAAGAATATATGGCTTTATGACCAAAAATGAAACTTTGGTCATAAAGGGGTAGGGCCACGAAGCCCGATATTGGCCCTAATTTTGAACATTGTACTTCATAGAATTTTTAACTGTTATTTGACATTTTGAAACGTTCTCTACTGAATCAAGAATTATCTTTTGTAAACATTGTGTTTATCAATACCATTAAGCCCTTTGAAAACACCAAACTAGGTCATATTCCGCGAAAATGATGCAAAAACTGCATATTTCTATTAAATTAGCAATGGCCGCATGCATTAACTAAGACGGAAAATTTATATGTGAAAGATTATCATTATATCCTTTTGTCATAAACGTTTTGTCTCAGTTAACGCATGCAGCCAAAAAAAGACAAAATTTCTGGCAATTTTCGCCATATTTTGTCAATAACATCAAAATGATGTCACTTTGTGACGTCATTACAGTTAAATGGCACTTTATTTGGTGATATTTTTCTTTTCATGAAAAGCGGTATACATTTGTGTATTTTCATGAGAGATATCAAGTATTTCTCATGAAATTTATTTCTAGAGAAAAATCGAGGGCCGATTTAGGGGTCTCGTGGCCCTACCCCTTTCAAATTATATCAGATGCAGCTCAGACTTTCCAAGAGACAAAAAATCTGTCATTAAATTTTGATAAGTTTTTGTAACCAGTGAAATTTGCCTTATTTTAGACAGGAACACCTATGGCGATATCTCTTTCATCTTATAGAATTGGGTGTTTATTACTTTGGTGACTATCACACTTTCACATATAAGGCTACAATATTTACTACAATATATCCATTAATCTTACATGGATCACCAAATGGGGGTCAATGTTAGTTTCAAGGTCAAGGTCACATCATCAGGGTCAAAATCTGACAGAAAACCTGTTCTTAAAAGAGTATATTATTGATAGACATACCAGTTATCAACCAAATGATGAAAATACAATTATTTGATCATTTATATTTGATATTTATAGATGTGTTCCGTCATTTGCCCAGTTTGATGGCCGTCTACTCTCTCAGTTACGAATGATGAAATCAGAGGCAGCAGAATATTATTATCACAGTTTGGAGAAACAGCTGGGAATGAACCTTGTAGAAATTCTGACGTTTACCGAGGGACTTGAAAAGCTGTAACGCTTAGACCCAGACATCTTGGACTAGATTCTTCAAGCCAGCGTGTATTGATAGATTAACGAAAGCAGACTGCAAATTTTATCACGGGATATGTATATTATAGTGTGAATTACAACAAATGGTAGGAGAGTGTCTGTATATTAAAGACTCATCTTTTGTCTGTAATGGGCTGTGTAGTGATGGAGGACCTGTTAACGTTACTGTATTGTAATGGTGTAGTACTGTCCCTTAAAGGTGTCATAACAATCCATTGTGTCTATGCCATAAATAATTAATAAGACTCATTTTAGTGCTCTTTTTTATAAAGTGTTGTTTCCTTGTTTTGAACTTATTTTATTCAAATTTCTTTTAGTGTCAAATATTTCTTTTTAACTGAATAAGATATATGTATGAGAAGCCTTTATGTTGAAATCTGAAAAACATAAAATATGGTTTTAAAAAGTCACCTTATACATGTTTTTTCATCTAACAGAGACAATTTTTTTGCAGAGACAAAGAAAATATATATTTGACTTTGTTGATGTACTTCAAAGGGTATAAATTAGACAACCTTTGGGTCTCACTTATGGCACTATATTGATTAATGATGGAAGTTCTATTTCAATTTATCTGTAGACATTTTAGACGTGAAATCATTTTACCAAAAAGATGGTTTTATGACATAAATAGCTTATTTTTATGTACTGACAAAATAGAAAGTCAGGTCTCTTGAAGAGATTTGAAATTGTACACCTACGTTACTGTACCTTATAATCAAGTTTAATTAGTCATACTCACATCGGTGCTTTGTGATTAGTCTCTTACCCTAATCGTTATATCTGTTTGTTTATTTGAAAATTATGTAATATTGTAAATCAACTTGATACTTCTAACATTTCTCTTGAACATCAAAACAATTGTCACACAAAATTAGGAGTATTTTGTTGCTTCTTGTATATTATACCCTTTAATCACTTTATTGTTCATTTATAATTTGTGTAGACACACAAAAAAATAGTATTAGTTTGCATCGCCCTAAATTATTCAGGTGACATTTCAATATAGAAATATACACGCCTATCTGGAAAAATTGATTAATCATGGCAAATGAATGGGAGCTCTGTGTATTGAAAATTTGAGAAAATTTGAGATTATTGTGACAGGTTTTCCTCTAGGTTGGTCCATTATTGGTTTGAATTGACACCAAATATACGTATGAGAAAAGGTATGGAATTTTCAAAATGCACGATTATGTTTTAAAGAAAGAAATCGTCAGAATTTCTATTTTTAATGCATAACATTATGATATCAGATTTTATGCTTCTATATTTAAAATAATTACTTGTATCTTTTATTATTTCTGTATCAATAGTCCAAAGTTTAGAAAATGGAACAAGTGGACTTTATGGAATTGTAATTTAAGAGCCTATTGTGTGAAAAAATAATTTCTTTTAGGAGAATTCAAACAGCTATTTCTCAAGATGGCCTTATTTCCATTTTATGTCTGACTTTTCAGTCCTTTTGATTTACCTTTGTTCATGTGTTGTTTGTTAATTTGTATTTTACATGTTTTAGTCATCTGTGTTCCAGTTATATTCATTTTTGACATTTTAATGCATATCTTCCATGTTGCATTTTATCTCAGGAATTTTCTTAGAGATTATGGGCATAAAACTCCACATGCACAGTCAGTTTACGTATGCATATAATACATGTGTTTTTGTACATGTGTGTACAGGGTATTTGATGTATACAAATGGCTTCCTAAAATTTCATAAATTCCTAATTTTGTATATTGATATCCTATCTTTCTCATTGTCCATATGAATTTATGTCTTAGATATGTCCTTACAATTATCATTGAGAACATTTTATGATCTCTTTAAACGTTTGCTTACATTCCAATTTCTTCATTTGAAACAGCTGAGGATAATTGACCCTTCCGATTGCGGGAAAAAAAATGCAACATTTCGTGACGTCACAATGCTTTTACCATGTGTTTACCTCGGACAAACAAGCTCCGAACCTCGGTCAAACATCGAAATTGCATTGTGACGTCATGGAATTTCTCAAATTTTTCCCCCGTTCGGAAGGGTCAATTATTTCCCTTTGATATGTGATTTCGGAAAGTTCACATGATCAAGAATCCCCCTTCCCAAGCATCAGATACTTTCTCTTTTAAGATATACATTTAAGTTTTGTAGAATTTATGTGCTCTTTTCTTTGGGTCTTAATTATTTCTTTCCATTTGAAAAAGAGAGGTGCTTTGTAATTTTGGGGTTCCATGATATCTCAATATTTGTCCATTTGCTGCTTTTCTCAGATTTATGAAGACATTACTTAAAAAGATCCAGACATGCAGGTGTTACCCTCAGACTATAAAATGTTCATGCACATGACTAGAGATCTGTGAAGCTAAGTTGGAAGTTTCTGTTTGCAGGAAACTTGAGATGAACTTTTCTAGACTCTCATCAATTTCGAATTGAATTTCGTTAAATACCATATTTCGCATATTTTGTCTAGAAAAGTAAATTCTTGAAAGACTTAGCATACAATACTTGATTATGTTGTTAATCAATATTTAAAAACAATATGAGGATTGAACAAGATTAATATGGTTGAATCCAATCTCCCATGCAGAGTTACCTTCCTTTTATTGACTAGGAAGTATCTCTTCAATGGCCGCACCCTACTTCCAACTAAATCTGGGCCCCTCGTGAAATAATTGCCATATTTGAAATTTCTGATGTCTTTTTTGAAAATCTAACAATTCAAAAATCAGCAAAAATTAGACCGAACTTTCAATCCAACATGTTCTATCCAGAGCATATGTTACTGCTCTGTTACCTGCAGCATAATCAAAATGGCGACCCAATAAGTGTTAACAAAAATGACAAAAAGACGTGTCGCTTCAAAAGTTGGATCACACTAAATCACTCAGAATTCCTCAAATCACTAAGACATAAATGTAAACTTCACCTTACCTCAATCTGCAAAAAACATATACTCCAAGTCTCATCTTCCTTTTTAAAAATGCATAGTTGCCATTTTGAAATACTGTTTATAGTTGCTATGTTTTTCACGTCTAGGCCCAACAGAGAGGAATTTATGAACCTCAATATGAAATATATATGCCATCTTTCTGTCTCAACAATTTATTATATAGCTACTTGCAGATACATACATGTATAGTAGCATATTCTTGAATCTGTGCATTGTAGACAGCACTAAATTCCTCTACAACATCACTAAAATCAAAATACATAGAACAATATTTACAGCTTATTTGTATCAGATCTACTATAGTTGAAGAAATCAATATTGTGTCATACATACATGTACATGTATTATGTTACATAACAATTTTAAAAATGTAGACTTATACGATATACATGTATATATATATAATTTCTTCTCTTAAAATATAAATGTTTCCTATCTTTTATTTTTGTATCTATGCAATAAGCATAATTTTAAACGTTGTATGATGAAAGTATCATTGTTAACCATTTGTATGCTAATACACTCATAAACCAAGTGTATATATATATTTAGATGTAACAAGGTGACATAGTTGTTGTATTGGAAGTGATGAAGTATATAAAATGACGTACATTTTTTTTTCACTTGTTGATTTGTATTACATGAATGTATCTTTTACATGCAATTTAACTCTTGTTCAATTATGCAATATTGTTCACATTGATTTTCAAATCATATTAATGTTGAGATGTTTTTTTCACATTCCTGAAATTATGAATGTTTTGTCAAACTTACATATATGTAAGTTTAGTTACAGAGATACTGAGTAACGATAATCCAGAGTTATGCTGAACAAGACAAATTATGGGTACAGAAATTACAGGGTTGTTTGATAATCAAGAATAAATTACAAAGGGTAATATGATAATCAAGAATAAAGCTCGTTTGCCTTCAGAGATTTTTGGAGTAGGTTGTTCAAGGTCTTTCAGCAATATGTACGTCACAATACAATCACTGAGGTCGAACAAAGGAAGATAGATTTAATTCAGGAACTGCTTCTTCATATGTCAGTCTTCATGAAAGTAGGTCCTCTAATTTCTTAATCAAAACATATCACAATAAAGTAAAATATTTAAATAAAAAAAAAAAAAAAAAGCAAATGAAAATTTAAACGAAATCATGATCAAGATTCTTGGCCCTCGCTGAAAAAACAAAGTGATTGGACGAGAAAAATAAAAAAACCCAACACACATTTGTTTAGAATCAATTATCAATATTAGCATATCTTTCTTTGGTGAATTGTGGGGAAAATTATACAAAGTCATATTAAATACTATTACATGGATCCCAATTTATATGAATTTTTTACTGTTGTGTTTTATTTGACATACTGATTTATGATTTTAAATCCATGTGCCATAATGACAACCAAATGACACAAAACTTTGATAAAGAAAGCATCGTTTATTACAAGGTTTCAAGTAGAGACTTATTATTTGATTTGCATATAGTGTAAACAATGTATGATTCAACATAAGAAGTACAGTATAATCATATTTTCTCGCTAGCTGTAATGTCACGCCAGAGAAGTTCTTCCTTAAAGAATATTTGAACACTTAGATTTAGCACCAGCACATCCTATGTTTACCCCAGATCTCTATCAATTGTTGTTAATGCAGCTCACAAAATTTTGTTAATACTCTGCTACATGCACAATGTTTCATTATTAGATTATGCATTTGTTTGTTTTTATTTTAATTTTTTTAAATAAACATATAGAAATTGTAGAGAAGAGTGTATTTCTAATTTAAATTTGGAAGATATTGGAACACAGTCAACATGGCACATGAAAAATGCACCTGAACGTATGTGTAGATCAATTCACACCTTCCTATTCTCCCAGAAGGTGTGAATCGATGTTCAGGTGCATTTTTCATGTGCCGCGGTGACTGTGATTGGAACTTATGCTTAGGCATGGGATTTTATTGAAAGCAGGAGAGATAATCATACATTGACACATAATTTGTTTTCTATGTATTGTATGGTATTGTAGCCCAACACAATACACACACATCAGTTTGGATTAGGTTTCCCATATACAGCGTTGATATCACTAAGATGTCAATTGCACTGATGGCGACTTGTATTTACGGATTGTTTTTCAGTTTTTGCTTTGCATTGATGTATGCAGGCAGTTGGTCATGGAATAAATTCTGTGTGGCACGCCATCACGCTGCATGATGAATTTATTCCATGACCAACTGCCTGCATACACCAATGCAAAGCAAAAACTGAAAAACAATCCTTAATACATTTATATATTCATATGGCTTCCACCCATTACTTTTCGCAAGACATTATATATGTACTTATTGCATTTGCTTACATTGGAAAATGAAAAGCAAGAGCTCTATAGTATATTTGCATATAAGGGAATATTTTTAAATGCAGTTCATATGTAAATGGTAAGTTGTTTATGAAACATACACTTACAAAGTTGGGAAATGGATGAAGCAATAGAATGTCAATCTGTCTGTCTTTCAATTTCTCATTGATCATATGTAATATTTCTGGACATTTGTATTCTATACCAATCACTTCTATTTTGAAGCAGCTGAGGCCATACCAAATTAATTAAATGTTCTTTGGATTTTCTTGCGAAAAAAGGGTGCGAGCGAGCGAAAATATAATTATTTTATTTTTTTTAATTTGCGAGATAGTGAAATAATACATGTACATTCCTGATGTTTTCCGTACTCACAAAGGAATCCCCATAGGAATCTGGTGACTAGGAAGCCTGGCACACAGCAGTACCGAAAAGATTTTTGAACATTCCCCCTCCTTTACTTTCAGTGCCATATATATGGGACAACAAATTTGTTCCCAACGAAATTTTTCAAACTCAAAAAGTATCATTACTTTGAAATTTGCACAATCTGAGATTTCTAGAAGCTTTAAAATTTTGCAGAAATCAGAATCGACCCTAAAAAATTCTTAAGCCATAAATTTATTGGTGCGGGCGAGCATTTTATTCTAATAATATTATTTTTTTGAAAAATATGGTGCAGGAAATTCAAATAACATTTAATTAATTTGGTATGGCCAGATGAAAAACTTTCTGCCTTTGGTACAGATATGATTTGTAGCTTTGATATGAAGGATTCTTTGAGTAACAGTGTGCATATTAGTTGTTAGTATTCTCATGAGCACCTTGTCACAAATTCATTTCTTTATACTCAAGTCTGGTTCTTATAACTGGCAGATGATAAAGAAACGGAAAGGGTCAAGGTTGTTCAATGTTAACTTTTGTATATTTCAGTTCTGCTTTATTCAGCAACTTGTTTGAATTGTACATGTCCTGATCTTGAGACTTCGGACTCGTGAAAGATGGTTTTGCAAATATGTTTAATAATAGTTTCAAAGGTTTTGGATATATAACTGGATATTGATGTACTTAAGACTACAAGCTATCACATTACCGGTATTAGTAAGTTAAACCAGTATTTGAGGGATTCTTGAGTTTCCAACTCTTGTTATCGGCATCTCATGGTGTCTTCATAATAACCAGGCCCAATACATGAATAATTTTCAGCAAGCCTTGACGAATGTCACGGAAGCTAATGTCATAGTTTGAGCATTAGTGGCGTCATTTTAGCGAGCTTTTACAATCAATGTCTGAAGAACTAATCTCATAGCCTGAACATTGTTGGCGTCATTTTAGCGAGCTGTTACAATCAATGTCTGTGGAACTAATGTCTTAGCCTGAACGTTGGTGGCGTCATTTTAGCGAGCTGTTACAATCAATGTCTTGGGAACTAATGTCTTAGCCTGAACGTTGGTGGCGTCATTTTAGCGAGCTCTTACAATTTTAAAAATCTGGGGAACAAATGTCATAGCCTGAACATCGGTGGCGTCAATTTTAGCGAGCTGTTACAATCAATGTCTGGGAACTAATGTCATAGTTTGAGCATAATGGCGGCGTCTTTTTCAGCGAGCTGTTACAATCAATGTCTGGGAAGCTAATGTCATAGCCTGAACATTGGAGGCGACATTTTAGCGAGCTGTTACAATCAATGTCTGGGGAACTAATGTCTTAGCCTGAACATCGGTGGGGTCAATTTTAGCAAGCTTTTACCAATCAATGTCTGGGGAACTAATGTCAGTTTGAGCATAGGCGGCGTCATTTTAGCGAGCTGTTACAATCAATGTCTGGGGAACTAATGTCTTAGCCTGAACATCGGTTGCGTCAATTTTAGCGAGCTGTTACAATTAATATCTGGAGAACTAATGTCATAGCTTGAACATCGGTGGCGTCAATTTTAGCGAGTTGTTACAATCAATGTCTGGGGAACAAATGTCATAGTTTGATTATTGGCGGCGTCATTTTAGCGAGTTCTTACAATCAGTGTCTGGGGAGCTAATGTCATAGCCTGAACATTGGTGGCGTCATTTTAGCGATCTGTTACAATCGATGTCAGGGGAACTAATG
Source organism: Pinctada fucata (assembly GCA_028142955.1). Taxonomy (NCBI): domain Eukaryota; kingdom Metazoa; phylum Mollusca; class Bivalvia; order Pterioida; family Pteriidae; genus Pinctada; species Pinctada fucata. The sequence continues at coordinate 15,030,372 of AP027105.1, forward strand.
TCATATGGCTTGAACATTGGTGACGTCATTTTAGCGAGATGTTACAATCAATGCCAGGGGAACTAATGTCATGGCTTGAACATTCAGCCGGAACGCCAGTCGGCACTTGTCTTTGAAGTTTAAAAACGAAGTCACGTGACAAATGTTTTGAATATGACGACATTGTACCACGTCATCAAAAACGCGTCATACTGACTGTGCTGCATGTGTAAACAAGAATGGCACAGGTGATTTTGATGGCAATAGAGATACCGTTTCAAGTGATAACACTTAACCAGGTAAATTTTGTGGCATTTTGAAATAAATCGGGCGTTGTCAAGGGCAGTTTTTCGCCAACGATTTGTTTACCTGCTTATTATTGCTTATTTTCTTTTAAAATCCCTGCTGGGAATGATTTGGAACAATCTGAATGTAAACTTTATATATAACCGAAGTCACCAAAACCAAAAATAGTATGCCGATCTTTGCCTTAAGGGGTTTGTGTCACCTTTCAAACTTCGATATGCTGTTCGGGCGTCCATCTTCCATGTCAACGTATGGAAACTCGTTTGTAAACAGAGAGTACACGGGTACACATGTACCCAAGTCGGTGCTGCAAAGTGGTTAGATTTGCCAAAATGAAACATGACATTGGCACAAAATCATCTACAAGGTATCAAACCATCAAACGAATGTTAAAAATTCCATTGCAACTTGAATTTGGTGTATTCTGAGTCCGTAGTGATGAATTTTAATTAAAATCTGGTCCTCGTTATAGCGTTTTTATTCCTATTTAGAGTACTTACTGACTAAAATTCTATATAATTATCATAATTGGGATTCTGTTGAAAAGATTATTATTGAATTTTGACCAGAAGTGCAAAGGGGAGCATTTGTGTCAGCTTTTAAAACCAACGGTGTATGCACAATTTTCGTTGGATCTTTAGCAGGGCTGAAAAATATCAAAAATTCCTTTCAGAGGAATTTCAGTTATATGTAGTGAATTATACCTGAGTAGTATTTGTTTTATAATAATATTTAAAATTTGAGATAAACAATTAAGGTCGTTTAGCCCAATTTATTCTTATTCCGCTACTTTGTGTGTCAAGAGTTATCCGCCCCTTTTAGAAACAATGCTTCCAACCGTCAAAATAGGGATTGGCGTTCCGGCTGATTGGCGACGTCATTTTAGCGAGCTGTTACAAACAATGTCTGGGGAACTATGTCAAAGCTTGAGCATTGGTGGCGTCATTTTTGCGAGCTGTTACAATCAATGTCTGGGGAACACTTGTTATCGGCATCTCATGGGGTCTTCATAATGTCCAGGTTCGATACATGAATAATTTTTAGCAAGCCGTGACGAATGTCAGGGAAGCTAATGTCATAGCTTGAGCATTGGTGGCGTCATTTTAGCGAGCTTTTACAATCAATGTCTGGGGAACTAATGTCATAGCCTTAGCATCGGTGGGTTAAATTTTAGCGAGCTTTCTCCAAACAATGTCTGGGGAATTCATGTCAGTTTGAGTATAGGCGGCGTCATTTTTGCGAGCTGTTACAATCAATATCTGGGGAACTAATGTCATAGTTTGAGCATTGGTGGCGTCATTTTAGCGACCTGTTACAATCAATGTCAGGGGAACTAATGTCTTAGCCAGAACAGAACGTTGTTGGCGTCATTTTAGCGAGTTGTTACAATCAATGTCTGGGGAGCTAATGACATAGCCTGAACATTGGTGGCGTTATTTTAGCGAGCTGTTACAATCAATGTCAGGGGAACTAATGTCATAGCCTGAACGTTGGTGGCCTCATTTTAGCGAGCTGTTACAATCAATGTCAGGGGAACTAATGTCATAGCCTGAACATTGGTGGCGTCATTTTAGCGAGCTGTTACAAATAAAGTCTTGGGAACTAATGTCAAAGCTTGAGAATTGGTGGTGTCATTTTAGCGAGCTGTTACAATCAATGCCTTGGGAACTAATGTCAAAGCTTGAACATTGGTTGCCTCATTTTTGCGAGCTGTTACAATCAATGTCTGGGAACACTTGTTATCGGCATCTCATGGTGTCTTCATAATGACCAGGTCCGATACATGAATAATTTTCAGCAAGCCGAGACGAATGTTCGGGAAGCTAATGTCATAGCTTGAGCATTAGTGGCGTCATTTTAGCGAGCTGTTACAATCAATGTCTGGGGAACTAACTGTCATAGCCCGAGCATCGGTGAGGTCAATTTTAGCCAGCTTTTTTCAATCAATGTCTGGGGAACTAATGTCAGTTTGAGCATAGGCGGCGTCATTTTAGCGAGCTCTTACAATCAATGTCTAGGGAGCTAATGTCATAGCCTGAACATTGGTGGCGTCATTTTAGCGAGCTGTTTCAATCAATGTCAGGGGAACTAATGTCATAGCCTGAACATTGGTGGCGTCATTTTAGCGATCTGTTACAATCGATGTCAGGGGAACTAATGTCATATGGCTTGAACATTGGTGACGTCATTTTAGCGAGTTGTAACAAACAATGTCAGGGGAACTAATGTCATAGCCTGAACATTGGTTGCGTCATTTTTGCGAGCTGTTACAAATTATGTCAGGAGAACAAATGTCATAGCCTGAGCGTCGGCAACATTGACATCGATTGCGTAGACAAAGCATTAATCTGAGCTACATCTCATGATCCGTAAGGGGGTGTGGCTTTTATATTTTACATGTGGTTTACACGTGACCAGACCTTTCAATGGGACCTTGACCTTAGACTTTTACCTACTTTAATAAAAAAAAAAACAACCTTTAAACTGGGATGCATTCCATGAAGTAGGGCTTTGATATTTCACATGTACATGTACTATAGATTGCTCATGACACAACCTTTCATTTGTGACCTTGACTTTTGACCTAGTGACCTTTACTATCTAAAGCTTTCAATCAAATACTAATTAACTTTTTTTCTGCATACGAGACGTTTGTCAAAGATCAACACTGAAAAGTCAGAATACTTTCAGATATTTATTACAACATAGAACTTTACGATGGGGAATGTTGAAACTATATGTAGATATTTACCTCATATTACATAATTTGAAAAAAAGCCCTATGATCTTCTACTGATGAACCCCCCCCCCCCCCCAAAAAAAAAAAAACAAAAAAAAAACACATCTATCTGACATACGCCTCCTTATTATTTTTTCAATAGTGATGAACAATCAATAGTATATTGCATTTCAATTTTCAAACTCTTTTCAAACTACGAGGAGAAACGATGATATACAACAAAACGAAGCGGCATATTTGAATAGCATTTTATCAAAATAGACATTTTCCAAAAATAGATCTTTTGTCCAAAAATATCGAAAATATCATTTGATTTCACATCAAGATCGATCATCTCACTTATTCAATAATGTAATTCCTTAAGGAGATATACTGTTTATTCAGTTTTAGGATAGATATCCTTTAGATTTGAATCAGTTTCATCTTATTGTACTGTATGTTAAAGTGATAAGTAAATTTAAATTGAACAAAGGGTACTGAGAAGTTTTGAAAATCGATTAAATATTCAAAGATTTCCTAGAAAACACAATCTATATCCTGATTTTGAAATAGGTTAACTTTTTAAAAGAAAAAATCGCAATAACAAATGGAAAAGAAAGAAAGAAAGAAGAAAGAAAGACAAAAACAATATCAAAAGAAAAAAAAACAAAAGCTTTTTACTTGGAGGTCATCAAAGTTGCTATCTATCATTTTGACATGTCAGGACTATATAGAAATGATTTGAATACATGAGCATCTTATTTTACCAAAATATCTTCTAATATCTGATTATGTAAGAAAAGACGAAAGATGGGCGGGATCGTAATCGCGTCACGACCTTTGATACTTTGTAACTTCCGGAGGGTTGACACTTGCGATGGAGCGAAAAGTATGTGACTGAAATATTCTTTGCAAACCATTAGATCATACTGACAATCAGTAAAAATGAATGCAATGTTGTTTCGCTAAATTACATATATTCTATTTTGATCTTGTGTGCTTACTTTTCGAATTTTCTTAGTCTGTAAATAAAATGCAGCTTTACTTTCACTTTCCATGTACTTAACATTACATGCGTTTCATCTGATTCTGTAACAGATAAGGTGCACGATCTTTTATTTTAGCCACTCTGTGCTATATGTAAAGGTTTATTCTTCACATCATAAAATACTTGCATGACAAAATAATACAATGATTTCTTTATAATGGTTCTTAGAAATTGTTAAGTTCACTTTAACCACGCCCACACTCCATATTTGCGAAAAGACTCCAAGAACTTCAATTTAAGAGTATCTAGCATATCAGATACATATTGGCTGCTGTTTTCCTGTATTTTCTCTTATATTGAATAGGGCTGCTTGAAAGGATGAAACGTTAACACATGTACACGGAGCCGTTTCGTTTTGTGGCTACATGTATAAACGTTTATACAGACTATTATACGTATACTTGAAAGATCATGATTTGTCTTTAATATCTAGACCTGAAACCAATGTTCATATATTTGCGAATGAAGACTAGTAATCTGTGAATATTCGAATGGAAAATTGGTATTGGAATATCCGTTAGTATTTATATCATGCACGCAGCATAAGGAAAATAATCTTTGTATGGCATTATTTTGCAGTTGAAAGGAAGGAAAGATCAAGCATTTTGTAACTAAGGTTCATAAGACAGAGTTATTCTTTCACACGCGAAAACGGCATCAATCTTGAACAATTATCCTAAAAGGAAAGCACGAAGTAGAGCTTCAATGTGCACTGGCATAGAACTTTAAATACGAATGTGCCTGTCGTGTGCCTTTGCTTAAATTATAAGAATGCTTCACTGACTTTCTATTACATAAATTAATGTTTCCGAATATATTTTCAAAGAAAGTGGCACACCGTACATGTGTACCAAATTTTCAGGCATCTTTTTTTCTGGTCACTTATTGATTGTTTTTATGGTAGGGGTTGGGGGGCTTAGGTCCAAGCCGTCGTTCAGTGCATCATCATATAAATGTTATGTAAGCTTGCATCATGCGTACAACATACGTAGTCTGTACATGTATGTCTCCGAACAATTTCCATGTTCAACAGTCATAGAGATCTCAAACTTACACACACTGCTCACATACGGGATCCTACTTATTTTCCAGTATTTTTTTTCACGTTCAAGTCTACAGATACTTCTTAGATACATAAAAAGTAATTTAATCATTTGACTTAGGAGTGTCTACTCTTTGCGTGGTCTTTCTTGTCTATGGGATTATGAATTGTGTTATAGAGCTAGTTTTCTCAAACACCTAAGGCTTTTTAAAGTAGTCGAATACATGTCACAAACTTTCGAATACCAATATCCAGTATTTGTTTTAGCTCTATAAATATCTTTATTACTATATAAAAATGAATAGTTAATCAAACACAAAGATTTTATTAGAGTAGTCATGTAGCGGTGTTGATATTTTTGGAGATTTTTTATTTCAACATAGTGATAAGTATTTAAACTGGAAAAAAAGCTTTGTAGCACCATTGACAATCTATCGGATCCTTTTATTAAGAAAGTACTGAGACCCCCACTACCATCTCTGTCTTGTTTCCCCTTAACCACTGCCCCTTTCTCCACGTACATGTATACCTTCTTTGAATCTGGTGTCCTCTTTGTGGACACAACCGACGTTTTGTAACTGGAAACTTTTCAAACACATTCAAAAATACTGTAACAGAATGATTGTTTACAGAATTAAGTTTCCAGCTTTGTTTGAATCTTCAAAGTTGTTTTATTTTTACGTGAAGCATCAGCTTGTCTTACTGAGGTTATAAATTAAATCTAGTCAAGCATAACCAAGTTGTATTTTTTAGGGCTGTCACGATTCACTGCGGTTCTCGATTCACAGCAGTTCTTGACGACGGTTCGATACACGATACGAGAAGAGGCCGTATCGTTGACTTACGGTTCGTTTTCGGCATTTAGTTTTATCTTTAAAAAATCAACACAGCGATGCTGAACGCCGAGTCGTCAAAGATAACTTCTGAGTTTTGTACTTTGTTTCTAGTCAATACAACATATTTTCAAATCATTCAAGTTATGAATGATCTTAATTTGTTGTTGTTTTAGTAAAATATCTGACGAATTACAGAAATGCCCCCATATCTACATTAAAAATGTTGTATCGTGATACGAATCGTATCGTGAGTAAATATCGCGATACATATCATATCATGAGCTTAGCGTACCGTGACAGCCCTAGTATTTTTATGTCAACTTTGAGGACATCTGCAAATAAACACTACTGAGAACCACTTTTCACAAAGCAAATACAAAGAAGCGTTTAAACGTTTACGTTTTGTTTACAGCCTTCTGTATAAACATTTAGGAAATTTAGTAAACGTTTCACTCTTAGCTACACGGTACTGTACCATCTGTATATACTGCCTTAAGTAGTGAATACCTCCAGTATTGAAGGACCTCTTCCGATTAAATTATTTTGGGGCTGCATACTAGTTATTACAATTCAAAAAATCAAATGAAAATGTGAAATATTTACATAACATACTCTTGTACAAGACATTTTAAATTTTCATAGAATGTTCAATCTACGTGTATAACCCATATATTATAAAATAACAATAACCACTCGATGTCAACAAATGTTTAACCTCTCAGTCTTTATCAGGTGGAAAACACAATTTTTCATTTGTGGACATTGAGCGTTTATTGTTATCTACATGTATTATGTAAACTTCCCTACAGGGGACTGTAATCCATATGTTGTCTTCTTGGGTAAGACAGTGATAAGTTGTTTTCCTTGTACTTGAGTTCTTTCATGCATATTCCATATGTCGGCACCGTTGTCAAGTGGTTAGGAGGTCGGGCCAGTGACCGAAAGTTTGCTGGTTCGAGCCTCATTAGGAGTCCACTGGTCGGCCGACATATACTCTTCTGTTTGTCTTTTGTGTGTTATATATGAATGAAGGATTATACATACAGGATGATGTGTATCTCCCCATATAGGCTACAGGTATTATTTAATCCACACGTTTTAATTGGCTTGGCGATAGCTCTTGGAAAAGCCTTTTCGCCAGCTTAATTTTATACACATAAACATTTTATGAATAATCTCTTCTGACTCTTACAGATATCCAGGGATGTTTGAATCAGGTGGTTGACCTACGTCTGTCAAAGTGAAAATTGTACAAAATGGAAGAATACCTGAGGAAAACTAAAGATAGTCTGGTATGTACTGAAATAATTGTAAATAATTGAAATAACTCAGGCCTAGGCTACAAATACAAAAAAATGTAGACTACATGAACATGAAATCTCTTGTTAAATGCTGGACAATCAATTCGAAAAATAGTTTTATAGTGAGCTTTCATCAGACCAAGCAATTTTTTGTTGGCCAAGGCTATTTTATACCCCTGCCAAAAATTGGAAGGGGACTATTATAAAGATGCACATGTCGGTCCGTCTGTCCCACATGCGGTCTCCGGACATTTAAAGGAAAACTGTTTCAGGAATTAATTCATTTATTGCATAGCTTTTAAACAAGGTTAAGTTCAATTATGGGTCATGTCTCTAAATTTTTTGCAGAGTTATGCTCATTGAAACTTAAAAAAATTCAGTATTTTGTGGTTTCTGGACATCTAATGGAAAACCATTGCAGGGAATCAAACTTATTTCTTTGTTAAGGCACGGTCCATTTGATATTCTGGGGGGGGGGGGGGCTTGGGTTTTTTTCAAAAAAAATAATTTTGCTCTCAATTTTGATGAAAAAAATAAATTTGCTTATGGTGTGACAGAAAAAAATAATCTTGCTCTTACAAATAATCTGAATTTGAAGAATTACCATGAAATTTCGCTAAAATTCTTGAAAATTTTCCGGCTCGCTTTGCTCGCCGCAGTTTTCGAAATTGTATCAAAAATTTTTGGCTCGCTTCGCTCGCCATAGTTTTCTATAAAAACATTATTCACTAATAGCATTTTAAGTTCAAATATTTGAAGATATCAAAAGTTATACATGTATGTGAATGAAAAAGGACTTCCTTAAAAGCTTCAATATATTATCAATATTTATGTATTGCTGTTAATACATGTTGCATGTATCCCATAGAGTCATGTTCATGTAAGCTTGGAAGGAGAACTTCAGTTATTCACCAATTTACAATTCTGAGTAACATTTAAAAAATTGTCTAGGAGACCTTCCCCTCAGACCCTCTTATACATGTTATATACATGTACCTTATATAAAATATTGAGAATTGTATTGTAAAAATCTTTTATCTCTCTGTTTAAAAGTGAATTGAATACTTGCATAAAAATAAACTAATATATTAATATTTAGAGTTTTGAGTAAAAATATAAATAATTTCTATTGATAAAACACAAACATTCTTAATATGCGCATCACTTTTTAAAAAAAAAATTTCCTTGCTCCAACTTTGCCAGAAAAAAATAATTTTGCTCCGGTCCGGGGCGAAAAAAATAATTTTGCTCCGACAAAAAACCCAAGCCCCCCCCTGAATATCAAATGGACCATGCCTAAGCATCAGCAGGCAGGTATAGGATTTCATTTGTTTCTTTTTTAAAGATAGAAGTATAGTCTCAACAATTTTCAGTAGGTATTTAGTCTTATAAAGGCTAGCTACCTGAAAATTAACTACAAATGATACGAAAGGACCACTTTGTAATGCCACTTTCTATGCTTCTCTACCATGAGATGCTGCATACTTTCGTATTTCTTACATTTTCTTCAGAAATTCACGTCTCCCTGTTGTTTGATTTTAACGGATAGGTAGATAGGTATCCATGGCTTGTTCTGATGCTTAACAAAGAAAAAAACAGGAATGGCCCACAGGGATTGATCACGCTTTCCAGTTACTTGATGTACTATGAGCTGGGTAAAGAGTTCTAACTCGGATTCTATCAATACATTGACAAGTCATCGTTTCATTCTTCAGAAATAGGTTTATCAATGTCAAAACTCCTTTTCTTTGGTATATTTGGACAGATTAATTCAAACTTGTTCATACTGGATCTTTCATAGAAATTTGAAATCAGTTGCTCCCGAGATATACCTCCTACCACATCTCTTGCGAGCGCCATGTCGGACATAAAGGTGTCTGCATGGTGATAATCAGGCATCAGTGATCAACATGAGGAACCACTCGGCCATTTAATTATTTGAACATCTCAATGACATAACATTACATTAAATAAACCTGTATATGCTTGGTACATTTTCAAATAAAGCATGTTTTAACAATTAACTTTAAATAAGACAAGAGGTGGATCAGTGAGATGAAATTTAACATTTTGAAAGTGACGTATAATATGCACGTGGAAAAGATGGGTTTTGATATTGAGATGGTACCAAGCATGTGAAGTAGTGACATCATGCATTGTTATGTCTTTGAAATGTTTGGATCATTAAATGATCGAGCAGTGCATAAATTTAGGCCCTTCTGACTGATTATCACCAGACACCTTTTTGTCCGACCTAAAAATGTGGCATGGCGCTGGTAGAAGGTATATCTCAGCTTGTAAAAGAGGTACTGATTTCAAATTTTGTATGAAGATCCGATATGAACAAATCTATCATAATATACCAAGACAAAGGGTTTTGACATCTATGAGCTTATTTCTGGAGACTGAAATGATGACTTGTCGATTTTTCGATACAATCCAAGTACGAACCCTTTACATAACCTATAGTACATCAAGCAACCGCAAGCACGATAATTTCCTATGGAATGGCATTATGTGGAGATGACATTTAGCCGGACTGTGCCTTTGTTTTCAACAGACTTGATTTTCTACTTTATCTGTATCATGGTTAAGTGCCCTAATAGAGCATATCAAATTTGTTCTGCTTTTAATTTCAGCCATTAAGTATGATAGCTTTCTATTTTAGCCATTAAGGATAACATTAATAATTATATTAGTGCACACATGAAATGAGATGAATGCATTTCATTACTTTGCAGTATTCTATGGTACGAGTAAATGGACTTTCACAGTTTAAAATGATAATTTCATATACTGTATACAACATAATACGGTGAAATTGTTACCTATAACACATTCCAAATGAGTTGACACTTGTCCCCGTCCCCGTCCGGTTAAAGTTTTTGGTGTAACTCAGTATCTGCCAAAGTACTGATGCTACAGTGACCAAACTTGCACAAGTGATTGATCTTTGGATGCTGATGTGAACCAATGCATCAGATGCAGCATCTGACCTACATTTTCCGGTTCAGTGACTCGCGTCCGTGTCTGGTTAAAGTTTTTGGGGTAGGTCAGTGTCTGACAAAGTACTGATGCTTCAGTGACCAAACTTGCACAAGTGATTCATCTTGGGATGCTGAGGTGAACCCATGCATCAGATGCAGCATCTGACCTACTTTTTCCGCATGAGTGATTTTGCCTTTAAAAGCCATTATTGGGCAAAGTATAAGTGCTACATGTACCAAATTTGCATAGTGGATGAATCTTTGATCAAACTTTCATAAAATGACCTTGACCTACTTTTTCTGCATGAGTGATTTTGCCTTTAAAAGTCAATATCGGGCAAAGTATAAGTGCTACATTTACCAAACTTGCATAGTGGATGTATCTTTGATCAAACTTTCATAAAATGACCTTGACCTACTTTTTCCGTTTTAGTGATTTTGCCTTTAAAAGCCAATATTGAGCAAAGTATAAGTGCTATATGTTCCAGACTTGCATAGTGGATGTATCTTTGATCAAACTTTCATAAAATGACCTTGACCTACTTTTTCAGCTTGAGTGATTTTGCCTTTAAAGGTCAATATTGAGCAAAGTATATGTGCTACATGTACCAAACTTGCATAGTGTATTTATCTTTGATCAAACTTTCACAAAATGACCTTGACCTATTTTTTCCGCTTGAGTGATTTTTCCTTTAAAGGCCAATATTGAGCAAAGTATATGTGCTGCATGTACCAAATTTGCATAGTGGATGTAACTTTGATCAAACTTTCATAAAATGACCTTGACCTACTTTTTCCGCCAGAGTGATTTTGTCTTTAAAAGCCAATATTGAGCAAAGTATATGTGCTACATGTACCAAAATTGCATATTGGATGTATCTTTGATCAAACTTTCATAAAATGACCTTGACCTACTTTTTTCTGCTTGAGTGATTTTACTTTTTTAAAGCCAATATACATGTACTTTGAAATATGTTTGAATTCAATTTTGCTGCCTCGAGGTGACCTTCCTAATCCGTGATTACCTATGTTTTCTTATATGTAGCATCTGCTGTTATAGGGTAATTTATAATAATGTGAAATTAGCCAGGCAGTGTATCATTAACCCTTCGTGCAATAATTTTTATATTCATTATACATTTATTTTTAGGTATCTTCAACACTTAGTGTTTATATGTATTTACAGGTACTTGCATTACTTGACACTTTTCTATGCACTTTAAAAAAAAAATCACTTTGAACACTTACTATTTATTTCTGTTTCTAGATACACTTGCATGAAGGTGACACACCAATACATTTAGTTATAGAAAATGAATCATATGACCTAGACTCTGTGGTTTCGGCCTTGACCTTTACACTTTAACACTTACTATTTATTTCTATTTCTAGGTACACTTGCATGAAGGTGACACACCTATACATGTGGTGATAGGAAATGAATCATGTGATTTAGACTCTGTGGTTTCTGCCTTGACCTTTGCTTTTTACTTGGGTCAAGTAAGTATACATTGTATAACATATAAAAGTCTATACCACCTATTATATTTTTAAGCTGCTCCCATATTATTAGTTACACGGTTAGTTAGTGACCTGATACGGAAAAATACATGGTGTGAAAAGAAAACCCGTATCGGGCGAGGCGAAAGCCGAGCCCGATACGGGTTTTCTTTTCACACCATGTATTTTTCCGTATCAGGTCACTAACTAACCGTGTAACGAATTTATCACGTCGAAGACCTATAACTTTATGCATGGGGGTCTCTGTATCATACAAATCACGACGTCATAATAAGCTACTCGCCCGATACGGATTTACAAGCCTGATACGGCTTTTTTTCACGGCGTCATGTGACCATGATCTGACCAATCAGATTCCAACATTTTTGTCTGAGGCGTGATAAATGAGGGTATTTGCCTATTTATATCCATATTTCATACAATTACAGCATCATTGTGTAGATCTACTCTTTTGTGTATATTTTTGAAAATATTGTCTAAAAGGCACAATCACACACTTAGCATGATTCCTTTAGTCTTGCATTCCATTTGAACCTGATGATAAAATGATGGAACCAATAGTCTTTTAGTGCCTGTGTACATGCGTACATCAACTATGTCAAAGTGATGCATTTTCTTCTGTTCTGATTGGAAATAAAAATTCTTAATTTTCTTTTGGGTCTTATTACCTTCTGTATAGTATATTTCTATTGGAACAACGAAGTTGTAGCAGAAATCAGACAAAAATGTGAAAATTGACATTTAATGGTATTCATGAATTAAGGCATCCATTATAATCTATGAGATTTACATGATTAAGCAATGTCTTAAATAAGCGCAGCCTTAACAACACTTACTCCGCTAAAATATGAGTACGGCTAAAATTAGTATACATACAGTAATTTATGGATCCTTTAGAACGTAACATTGTACATGATTATTTTATTACAAAAAATGTATATGGTAAATATTTTCACTATTGTAGATATCTGCTGATGGCACTATTTTCATACCAGTATTAAACATCCAACGAAGTCAGTATCCCCTCAGAACAGAATCAACATTCTTCCTTAGGAAAAACAGCATAATTGATGAACTCTTGACCTTTAGAGATGACCTTGACCTTCAAAAACTTCATAGAAGTGGCAAACTGACCTTGACCCTTGTTGACAGGAATGTACTGGACGCTCAGGATGAAGAAATGGAAACATCGGTTAGGAGAGTGATTGATCATAGACCATTAGAGAGAAAAAATACAGACAAGTAAGTACATGTGGAAATATTTGTATGCTTTATTTCATGCTAAGCTTTTACGGCTTGGTAAGCAAAGTGGTAGTGTGGGTAGTGTGTTTAATTTCAACCTTTAAGTCCCAGGATCAAATTCTAGATTTGATTTTGGAAGGTAATGTTGTCACCCATTCGGTCTCAGGAGGTTTTTCTCTTGGTGCTCTGGTGTCTTCCTGCTCCAAGTATCCCTCACTATAATATCAGTTGTATAACTTGTTTGTTAATCGTTATAAAATTTCTAGCTAATACCATGGAGACAGTGATCTAAAAGATAAGGTTGACTGAACTTGACAATCAAGTCAAAGATTGGCAATGAGTTCATCATACAAAGCCACTATCAAAACATTTATAATTATAGATGCCTTTTGTCCGATAAATCCGTGTTACTTATTAAGGATTCAATAGGATTGGGAAAAAGACATGTCTGCCGTCCACTTACTTATTCTAGGATCAGTTTAATTAAAAAGTTGTTTCCCTTTGCTTCATGAAAATATGTACATTGGTCTGTCATGACCTGTTGTCTGTTCAATCAATGTGTTTACTATTACATGTGATTGTGTAATTGTACTTGTATGAAATTGGAGTCCCATATCTGGTCTACTAGTATATACATTGTAGTACTATGTAGCTAGTACCTAATCGGTGTTGCCTTATCTTGCTGATTGTGTATCAAGGGTATCATCATAAAGTATATCATAGACTTATATAGACCGAAAAAAAAAACCCAACTTGATTTTTTTCTGGGTGAAAAAAAATCAAGTTGGCCTGTTTCAGTCCAAGACTTATAGTGTTACAATAGTGCAATACTATGATGACTCGATCCGATCATATGTTTTGTCAATGTATATGTTTTATAGTACCAATTATGTTGAGAAAGTAAAAAAAAATATCAACCAGATAATAAAAGCCTTTACAATGTTGTATTTTGTCAAGGGACAGTTTCTATTTTTCCTCTTCAGGAGAATAATTAGGGTCATGTTTTGAAATGTTGAAGCCAAAAGATAACGGGTTTTCTGTCTTATCTTTCCATCATTCTATATGTCGGTAATAGCAAAATAACTAGCAGGGGAATAATATCAGGTTTTGTGTATGACATCCGACAAGGTGGAATTAGGTATTACCTACACTTGTCTTGAGAAGCTGAATTATCTGTTCTAGTTAAAAAACCAGAAGTAATACTTAATATATGAACAGGCTGATCGACAGACGGACATACTTATAATCGATCATGGCAATAAGCCATAAAAATGTTTCCTCCTCTGTTAAGTTTACTGTTGATGTCCCCTGAGCATCAATCGTTAGCCTAAATGACAGACAGACAGACAGACGGACAGACAGACAGTGTGTAAACAATATGCTTTCTATCAATCGATTTTTGGCATCTTCTATCAAAAAGTTTCACCGGCTGATGAGTTTACTGTTCATATCCCCTGAGGAACAGTCGCCAGCTTAATGGAACACGTTTGTTTTACAATTAGCCTATATTTGGCCAAGTCACTCGGAACAAACACGTCCAAAGGAATTAAAAGAAGAGCGTCGTTTGAAGAACTATCTCTTGTCGCCTGGGGAAGGATGTCAGCTATTGATTTCGTTGACACGGGACCATACTTAGCAAAATATCTCAATTAAATTAGGTTTTCATACTGCCTTCGTAATTTGCCTAGGAGAAACATAGGATTGTCGAGCAGAACAATTTTATCAGCTCATGCCATTGCACATATTTGATTTCAGTTGCCCATAGGCGTACAAAGCTGCAAGGAAAAAGGGCACGTTGATGCACCAACGAACAAATTAGATTGCGCGGAATTATCGTCACCGTCCGTAAGGAAAGAACGGATTTTCTCAATCAATAAAGTCATCAAGGGAGGTAATCTGGCTTCACCTCTCCGCAATTAAACGAAAAAACTGATGGTAATGAATGTTGTAGCTCAAATCAGAAAGGGAGGACTCGGGCGGAAAATGCACTTCGGAAATTATAAAGAAAACGAACACGAAGATTTACAGTCTAGGGATCGCCTTTTCCGTGTAATACGCCGAGTGTTCGTTTGGCGATTATTTTAATGTAGGTATTATGAATATTGAAAGATGGAAATGTCGCATAAACTTTTATTTTGGTGAAATGTGCGTGTTGATTTTTTTTATAACTATCCCATAGACTTACGCTCTTCTTACATAAATGAGGGTCATTGAGCATAGAAATAGCTCAGAACAGTACTTACAGTATTTCACGCCGTGCTCTATTCGTATTTCTTTGAGGTGTGTATTTGTTTATATTTGAAGGTCAAATACCGGTAGAAAGGCTACTACCATCTTACTCTGCAACAACATCAATTGCCGAGTTTTTCTAACTGTGCGTATTAGAATGCATGACGAACCCTTTGAAAATGCTACGGAGATAATCAGATTCGATGGAATTTAGTTTAAATTTGCCCTGTTATCTGCAGAAACCTTCATTTTGTAATATATTTTGAATGAGGAATTAATGAAAGGGTAGTACGTTTTCGTAAAATAAGATTAAAATCTGTATGGCATTCCGATTTGTGTGGAATCAAAAGGTCATGGATCAAGGTCACAAAACTCAGATTGATATAAATGTATATTTCTGTTCTCATCCTAATGAAAGCTCGTTAATGTGTTGATGTCAGGGTCCTTTATAAGTCAGTTCCGTTCTGGAGACCGTAAACACCTTATGGATATTGATAGTCCGATTAAATCCCATATCACACTCATCTCTGCTTTTCTGTGAAAATGGAAATGACCTACCAATATCAGATCATCCCAAATTAAATGATAATTGTTCCGTGACAACCAATATAATCAAAAGTGATCGCCATAAAAGAGGGAGTCTTTCATCTAGATAGCGGCACAGTATTGAGAGATTAAGGATCCATCGATTCCGGGTCCCCTTTTACAGCGCCAAGTGCCTCGTCACACTGGGGAAGTGGTGATCAAGTAATCCCCATGACTTCATTAAAATCAACGTAGAGGTCCTGTGATCGGTGATTCCACTATGAGAGCGAGAGAATATAGACTGAATGGCACTGATTTGTCGACATACTGAATCGGTGTCTTTTACCGTTTCAAGCTGTTCTGTGCAAATGATATCTGTATTTACTCGGATCGTCACGCGAATGGATTCAGATGTGTTAAACGTAACCTTTTTGTGGTGTTAGAGACGGAAAACTGTTTTTGTATATAAAAAAGAAACGTTTTTATTTGATTCATCATGGATTCAAACGTATGGAACGAAAAAGTTTGAAATATTACTGTGAATGTTCTGAAAATATTGAATCATTAACCATGGAATTTAGGGATAAGAACTTTTAATGACAATGAAAAGAGTAAGTTTTGATGAATTTCTAGTCTTTCCTGAAGTGTATCTAATGAAACTTGAAGGTCGCTTTTTGTCAAGGTGTAAATATAGGAGAAAAATCTGTTTTATGGTACTTTAAAGCTTAGTGTGACACAGATCAAACAGTGTCGTCTATTTTCATAAAAAGCTAAGATGAACAGACGTTTGCTGGCAATTAACAACCTTTTTTTCGTGAATTTCATTTGTTGTGGTCAATAGGATGGCATGGTGTATTATAAAGGTTATGTAGAAGTCAACCCCCATTTGGCACATGTATGCCAATGTTGGTGCCAAATAAAGCTTCAGATAACCGAATTTGTTTTGCATAGCCACGTTTGTCTGTACGTCCGTCCAGTTTTGTCCTGTTTGGTCTCACTTTCACATCAATTATGGTTGTTATTAGTGATCATTTGTTCAACAACGCACGTGTTGAGATGCTTTCTTCATCCGGTTAAGGTCAAGGTCGATACCATGACTACAGTAAAGCTTGCCTGATTCCTTACTTTTTCTCCCTGAAAAATACTGAATTTTCTAAAATTTTTTATGCCCCCGGAATCAAAGATTCGGGGGCATATAGTTTTTGGCCTGTCCGTCTGTTTGTCTGTTTATCTGTTTGTCTGTTTGTCTGTCTGTTTGTCCGAAAAACTTTAACATTGGACATAACTTTTGAACGGGAAGTGATAGGGCTTTCATATTTCACATGTGTATTCCTTGTGAAAAGACCTTTCCATTGATACCAAAATTTTTGACCTCGTGACCTTGACCTTGACCTTTGACCTACTTTTTCAAAAACTTTAACATTGGGCATAACTTTTGAATGGGAAGTGATAGGGCTTTCATATTTCACATGTGTATTCCTTGTGACAAGACCTTTCCATTGGTACCAAAATTTTTGACCTCGTGACCTTGACCTTTGACCTACTTTTCAAAAACTTTAACATTGGGCATAACTTTTGAATGGTACGTGATAGGGCTTTCATATTTCACATGTGTATTCCTTGTGACAAGACCTTTCCATTGATACCAAAATTTTTGACCTCATGACCTTGACCTTGACCTTTGACCGACTTTTCAAAAACTTTAACATTGGGCATAACTTTTGAATGGGAAGAGATAGGGCTTTCATATTTCACATGTGTACTCCTTGTGACAAGACCTTTCCATTGATACCAAAATTTTTGACCTCGTGACCTTGACCTTGACCTGTGACCTACTTTTCAAAATTTTTAACATTGGGCATAACTTTTGAATGGGAAGTGATAGGGCTTTCATATTTCACATGTGTATTCCTTGTGACAAGACCTATCCATTGATACCAAAATTTTTGACCTCGTGACCTTGACCTTGACCTTTGACCTACTTTTCTAAAACTTTAACATTGGGCATAACTTTTGAATGGTACGTGATAGGGCTTTCATATTTCACATGTGTATTCCTTGTGACAAGACCTGTCTATTGCTACCAAAATTTTTGACCTCGTGAACTTCACCTTGACCTTTGTCCTACTTTTCAAAAACTTTAACATTGGGCATAACTTTTGAATGGGAAGTGATAGGGCTTTCATATTTCATATGTGTATTCCTTGTGACAAGATCTTTCCATTGATACCAAAATTTTTGACCTCGTGACCTTGACCTTGACCTTTGACCTACTTTTCAAAAACTTTAACATTGTGTATAACTTTTGAATTGGAAGTGATAGGGCTTTCATATTTCACATGTGTATTCCTTGTGACAAGAACTTTCCATTGATACCAACATTTATGACCTCATGACCTTGACCTTGACCTTTGACCTACTTTTCAAAAACTTTAACATTTGGCATAACTTTTGAATGGTAACTGATAGGGCTTTCATATTTCATATGTGTATTCCTTGTGACAAGACCTTTCCACTGATACCAAAATTTTTGACCTCGTGACCTTGACTTTTGACCTTTTAACCCAGTGACCTCACATACATGTACTGAACAGAAAATAGTGTTCATACTAACAAAGATGCCACCGGGGGCATTCGTGTTTCACAAACACAGGCTTTATTCATTATATGTGCAACTAGTATTGCGATTAAATTCGTCAAAAGCGCTAAATCACTGTCTTATTTTATGAGCGATGCCTTCGAATTCATCAGTCAATTGAAATACAAGTCATTTCCATGCAATTAAGATGTTTATGTTCGATATGAATTTGTTCAAAAGAGCATTTTCTTCGATTCTCGGCGTTCATCTGTATATTATTCTCGGACGGAAGAAAATCTCATTAATCCTGTTTCTGTAGTGTGGCATCTTATTTCATGCACACGATGTAAAGGAATTTATCTCATTTAAAAATCATATTTACGCTATATTTTCATGCCATACGTCTTAATGAATGTCTTGTTGGCCTAGGATTTTTTTGCCTAACAAACACAGTAAAGCGACAAGCACACAGTACATTTTCTGATGTCCATCTGTCTGTATGTCTGTGTGGTGGTCACACTTTACGTTTTTAGTTGTAACTTCTGTGCAAAGTGTCAAATATTAACCAAAAAAGTAGGGAATGTGAGTCACAGTCAAAGAAGTCAAGTTTCGCATTAATATCATGGCAAGCTTTGAGTAGATTTGCATATTTCAGTATCGTTGGTTACAGGGTATTTTATTATTATGTATACAGAGTGCTTGTGTACTATCATATTCACTTCAATGTAAATATATGACCTTTTTAAGACAGTTTGTACCCCTCCCTTTTCCCTGTCTTGTATACGTAATGCTACAGCTCAAAACTATTCAAGTTTTATATTAATTTATAACATTTTTGAATGCAGATATTGTAGATATTTACAAGTTTAAGTTAAAATGCGATTATTATGAAAATTAGGTAAAATTCCTGCACTTTTGAATAACAATTCTCACGAATGCACACCTATTTACATTCTTTTCCTATACATTGAAATCTGCGCTTGACCTTTTGATAAAGTTGTTTAAAATTTGAAAGATGTACGTTCTCTTGGTCGAGCAAACAGATCGGAATAAAAGTCAGAATTCCAAGGAATGACGAAAGTTTTTGCATGTGTAAAAAGTGAGAAAAAAAAATAGTAAATGGGTTCTGCATTTTGTAATCAGGATTTAGTCAATGAATTTCAATTTCTTGAAAAAGCTATGAAACAATTTAAGTTATTATGATTCCATGTTGAAGAGCGCTTCATAGATTCCCGTCTGCATAATGCCGGTACACTGTTTTCATGTCTTGTATGATGAAATGTCTTTTTAGTGCCTTCAGGATTCAACTCACTATAAGTCACCTAATGATCCGTATAGATTCTTTTAAATGTGTTTTATATCAAATCGACGTTCCAAAACGTTCCAAAGAAAAAGGATCTTGAGGATTAAAATGTTCATTTTATAAAAAGAAGGACACTTGGATGGAGAATCCCGAAATATATTACCTTTAGTAACCAGCCTATGGATGTATTTGGTAATATACATAACAGAAAAAAAAGGTAAAATGTCACGTGTGCGACGAAAACATAAAGCCAATCAGACAAAGGTCACAGATTACTATGATAATTAACAAGACGTCCCCAAACTCAGATTGGATTGCAAAGCAATTTCCCACGCATTATGGTTGAATTCTTTCAGGTTTCCTTTCTGTAACACACGAATATATAATGACATAAGTAATTAGGTCGAACAAATTTAGATTTGACAAAAGGGAAATATTTATTCAAGTAATCAGATATTTTTGGCTTCACTGTTTGTCTGCCTGTCTGTCTGTTTACAAAGAAAGTGATAGTGTTTTTACACGAGTATTCTTTGTGGTAGGACTCTTCAATTGATACCAACAGTTTTGAACTTTATGTGACCTTGACCTTGAAATGACCACTTTTTGAAAAAAAACCTTGTCATACCTCTTGGCGGTAGAGGATAGGGCTTTCATATTTCACGTATGCAATTGCATTCTTTATGGCAAGACCATTTAGTCAGTACCATATATTTTTATACCATTTGACCTTTATCTTGGCGTTTGACCTCCTTTGAAAAACATCAACATTGACCATAACTCTCGCCTAATGGGAGATAGGGCTTTCATATTTCATATGTGTTGCACACAAAAAAGACCTCATGCTCTTGACATTGGAGTTTGACTCGCTATTGAAAGTCTTTAATCTAAGCCATATTCTTGAATGGTTATAGATAGAGCCTTTATTTTACATGTGCATTCTTTGTTGCAAGACCTTTCTATTGGCACCAAATTTTCTAACCTTCTACTTTGACCTCAACACCAAGTTATTTTAAATAGAATCTTTGTCACTCTAAAGGTCAAGGTCATATACACATACTTGGTTCAGACATCTTGAACAGTTCTATTTTATTGCAACAACTTTAATACTGACAATTTTCTGTCCACACATCTTGGTTGTTGCGAATCGAAATTGTTCGTGTAACATATATCTAGTGGATACGAATCATTCTATGTAATTGAAATTCAGTCAGAATACTTAAAATAAAAGCAAGCTTTTGATATAGCGAACTAATTCTCCCCGCAAAATCTGACATAAAGTCTGCTTTGTCATCTTCATATTTCTATCCGTTTGTCATTATTTGACTTCTTTTCATTCGGGTTTCATTAATGTCACAAGAAAAAGGATAATATTTCCAAGTGTGGATATGAACATAGATTTAATTTTCCGCAGCAGAGGCGTTCAAAACAACAGGAGATATTGCATAATTTTCTAGATACGAATTAATTTCAGTGTTATTACCAGTATAATGTAGCTTGTTTTATCCTCAGAGAAAAGGAAGCGACTCGAAACATGAGACTTATAGAATTAGCATGAAAAGCCCAGATAGGCGAAACTGAAGGAAGCACAAAAAATCCATAAAGATAATCTTCTTTATATTATCCAGAACTAAATGTACTCTAAAGGTGAATTATAAGACTGAATAAAAAAGTAATGTTGGCTCAGGTGTCCTATAGGGACATACATTCTACACCGTTTCTAGGAAGTGAAATTGATCTTTCAGCTCGTCAGATGTCGCGTAATTGGATTTTGATGTCGCTTTCCTATTTAGACCGATGGTTGTTAAGTTTAGGAGGGTATCTGTCCATCAGCTGATCGATCATACTGATTTTTTTTTTCAGTTTTTCAGTTTTTTATTATTCTTTCATATTGTTATTTTTTCCTAGTGACATTTCCATTCTCACGTTGGAAGATAATTAGACAGTGCCAGAGAAAAAGAAATTCTTCGAAAATCAATGTCTGTCGTAAAATCGTATTATTATGGGTAATCAGACTAGGGTTATTGGATTACTGTAAGCTCATTTTGCCTTGTATTGAATTAGATATTCATAAAAAGAGAAATGAAAAAAAGAAGACTACATATACAACAGACTGTTGAAATGAAATTCCAGAGGAAGCTATACGGTAGGTTTACTTTCAAAGAGAAATGTAAATGCCTGTTTGATTTGTGTGTCCATCTGTCATACTGTCTGTTCAGTTTCGGCAAATCGTATAAGCTGTGATACATGATCTATTGTCATGCCACAGTGTAAACATCATATGCTGTGATGTCTTCGAAATGCAAATTTCAAAGTCTAATCCGCCGTAAACAACGGCTTTTAAGTCACTCTTGATTGTTCATAAAATAACATCTAATTAATCACAGGACTAAAAGCTGATGAGAATCCAGCCCACTCCTCAAGGATAGATTGATTATCTTAAAATGGTATACCGACATATGATGTGACAGGGGGTGCATTATTCTGTCCGTGAAATTGACACTGATTGTTTTAGAATTTTTCAAATTCTACAGCAAATTGGCAATCTGAAGACCGATCCTCCTTAGATACCAAACTCGATGACGTCAACTTTACGGATTTAAAAAAAAAGAAAAAGAAAAATTTGGAGATTAAAGTATGTTTGTGATCTGCGTTACGGTTGTTTACATCGAAGACATAAACACAACGATAACATTGGATACTTTTTTGCATTGCTGACGAAGGTTTATAAGTTTTACGACGGATAGAGCAAGAAATGTTATTGAATCAGTATATATTGGACCTCAATGTGCCAGATTGTCTGGAAACGTGCGTTTTTGACGTTTCTTTTACTTTTTATGTTCCCGGAATCATTAACGTAGGGTCCTTCAGAATCAAAACGTGACCGACTATGGAAGCTCAGTTTATTAATGAAGGAAATTAGCCTCTGGAAAATGAATTTGGAGGCATATGCTTTTTCTGTTTTCCTCTGTTCATTGAGCAAACACTTTAACATTTTGTAACTTAATTTCAATTTGCCAGAATTATTTCAAAGATGTATTGCTCGTGATACTAGAATTTTTGCATCTTGGCTTTTGCCTTGGAGACTGATGTGCATTTGCAAAACGTTAAAATTGGGCATTACTTTTGGTTGTTACAATGCATTACTTAAGCGATATGAAATGTGTACAAAACTTTTTTGACACATTGAATTTAAAATTCAGCTCTGTCTCTTATTTGATATCAGGAGACGTCAGTGTTTTGAATACACATCCTGATGTTAAATCTATTTTACAGCACTTGGTTTGGTTTATGACAGAATTTAGGAAAAAATTGTGCTCGTATCCTTAAAAAATAATCTATTATTTTATCATATCAGGGACCTACACATTTTTTGGTCATATCTATAGTTGAAATTTTAATGTTTTTCAGCATAGATATTACTGTGGACACAGTGGGCTCATGCTGTACCTTGGTAGCAGAAAAACTACTCGACGATGAAAAGTTCACCATTGACCACCAGGTGGCAGTGCTGCTTTATGGTAAGTGTTTAATCGTACACCGTTTCACATAGTTTTTCCCTAGTTATCTTTCAATCTATGTGTCCAATTATAGTATAATTCTTAGTACCAAACATTCTCAATCTGACAACCCTCAATAACATTCATTTATAAGTATTTTGACATTTGACCTAGTAACTTTGGTATGTTCTTTTTACATTGTTCTATCAGTGTGAGACAAAGGCTAATTCTGGGCAACCTTGATTGCCATCAGACAAATCTCGTTTAGAAAGACTCTTTTCATTTGTATAGAGATCAGATTCCTTCTTTTTATGAGTCTGTGACAAACACATTTCTGCTGTTGTCTCTTAATATTACAAGAATTAATCTTATTTGAATCAAAATGATTTCGTTCTTTAAGGGACAATTCTAGTAGATACAGTAAACACGAGTCCAGAAGCAGGAAAGACAACTCTTCGTGATACTGCTGTCCTATCTAAGCTCAGACAGATGTTGTCAGACGTAGATGGAAATCAGCTCTACAACAGCATACAACAAGCCAAAAATGATGTCTCTGGTAAGCATACACAGCATAAAACAAGCCAAAAATGATGTCTCTGGTAAGAATACACAGCATACAACAAGCCAAAAATGATGTCTCTGGTAAGCATACAACAAGCCAAAAATGATGTCTCTGGTAAGCATACAACAGCATACAACAAGCCAAAAATGATGTCTCTGGTAAGCATACAACAGCATACAACAAGCCAAAAATAATGTCTTTGCTAAGCATACGACAGCTTACAACAAGCCAAAAATGATATCTCTGGTAAGCATACAACATCATACAACAAGCCAAAAATGATGTCTCTGGTAAGCATACAACAGCATACAACAAGCCAAAATGATGTCTCTGGTAAGCATACAACAGCATACAACAAGCTAAAAATGATTTCTCAGGTAAGCATGCGACAGCATTCAACAAGCTAAAAATGAGGTCTCTTACAACAGCCAATTATAATGTCTCTTGTAAGCATACATTAAGAAAAAATCATTTAAATGTATATGTTTGATAAGTTTACATCTGCAAACAACCCGCTGAAAATGATGCCTTAGGTAAGTTTACATCAGCATGCAACAAACTAAAAATAATGTCTTAGGTCAGCATACAACAATCTAAAAATAATGTCTCGGCATATATACAACAGTACACATACAACAAGCCAAAAAGGTGTCTCATGTAGCCACACAACAAGCCAAAATGATGTCTCAGGTAAGCTTACAATTTCTCAGGTAAGCATACAACAAGCCATAAATGATGTTTTGGGAAATCGCACAACGAGCGAAAAATGATGTCTCAAGTAAGCATATAACAGGCCAAAATTGATGTCTCAGGTAAGCATACATTATAGTAAGCATGCAATAAGGCAAAAATGGTGTCTCGGGTTCCCATAAAACAAGCCAGAAATTATGTCATAGGAAATTACACAACTAGCCAAAAATGATGTCTCAAGTAAGCGTACAACAGTCCAAAATTGATGTCTCAAGTAAGCATACATCAAAGCAAAAATGAAGTTTTAGTCAAACTTACAGTTAGCCAAAAATGATGTCTAGCTTATGCATCAAAAATGTACAAGTCAAAAAATGTGTCTCGGGTAAAAATCAAAAGCATACCGGTACAAGTCAAAAATGAAGTTTCAGGTTACCATCAAAAGCAAAGAACAAGCTATAAATGAAGTCTTAGATGAGCATACAAGAAACTTTCACAATATCGTACAACAAATCCTCGAGATATCAAGCCAAATCAAAATTCAAAGCAAGATAACAGTGCTATTTTGTAGATGTCTTTTAAATTTCAGTGCTAAAATATATATCCTTATTGATTGTGTTGATGCTATTTTTATCGTCATTCCAGGTCTGATCACAGTAGAAGTATTAGAGAAGGACCTAAAAATGTTAAACGAGGGCAAACTGAAAGTAGCTATGTCCTCTATACCACTAGATCTCAAGGTAGTGTCATGATTTTACAGAATACACTAATTTAGTAAATATGAGTTTAAGTTTTATGTATGAATTTGTGTAATAATTAGGAAAAGATCTCCAACAAGACCTACTAGTGACCACAGTGGAACACACACTCTTGAGTGTAACAAATAAATGATCACACCAAACAACAATCTCGGACCATAAGTATTGTCAGGTTACCTATGATACAATACAGTATCGCGATATACGGTTGCAGTATGATAGTACATGTATCACGATACTTTAAACTTTATATTTCTTTCATTATAGATTCTGAATCCAATGTAATTTGGGATCTTGGTTCAAATTATTTTGTTTTTGTGAATTTTTAGCTCACCTCAATGAAGTTAAGTTAGCTTATGCTATACCCCCGCGCGTCCACGTCGTGTCCACGTCCCTGTCCGCGTCTGGTTAAGAAGTTTGGGGTAGCTCAGTATTTGGCAAAGTAATGATGCTACGTGTACAGTAACCAAACTTGCACAAGTGATTCATCTTGGGACGCGGAGGGGAACCCATGCATTGGATGCTGCATCTGACCTACATGTACATTTTCTGATTGAGTGACTTGGTTATGAAGTTTGGGGTAGCTCAGTGTGACTTGGTTAAGAAGTTTGGGGTAGCTTAGTATCTGACAAAGTACTGATGCTACAGTAACCAAACTTTCACAAGTGATTCATCTTGGGATGCTGAGGTGAACCCATGCATTGGATGCATATCTGACCTACTTTTTCCGCTTGAGTGATTTTGCTTTAAAAAGCCAATATTGAGGAAAGTATAAATGCTACGTGTACCAAACTTGCATATTGGATGTATTTTTGATCAAATTTTAATAAAATGACCTTGACCTACTTTTTCCGCTTGAATGATTTTGCCTTTAAAAGCCAATATTGAGCAAAGTATAAGTGCTACATGTACCAAACTTGCCTATTGAATGTATCTTTGATCAGACTTTCATAAAATGACCTTGACCTACTTTTTCTGCTTGAGTGATTTTGCCTTTAAAAGCCAATATTGAGGAGAGTATAAGTGCTACATGTACCAAACCTGCATCCTATAATTAAAAAAACCCCATTAAAATAAGGGTTCCACTTTTGCTCATTCTAGGGGTAGGGGGTCTTAATCCCTCTTCTTCCCCTGTAGATCTTTGCTTGTCCAGGTTATAGAAAATGGGACAAATAAAAAAGAATTATCTCCAATTGCTAAGTAGTAAAAGTTCTGACATCTAAAACCTGGCTCAGTTGATCACTGATTTAGAATGTCCATGTTATTATCATAAAGGTACATAATTATCATACAGGTGCTTATCATTGATCAGGTAATCGCGTTAATCCTATCGTTTGGCCACTTGAGAGCTCCCGACTGTCAGCCACTCATGCGAAACGGATTTAAATCTACCTTGCAGTCAGAAAAGTGAGAAGTAGATCTACTCTCAACAGAGCATATATTTACATAGGGAGACATGATATGTAAATAATAAGGGTCCATTTGAAAGGGAAATACAAAGGCTACGGGACGCGCTGTAGATTTGTCTTGTCACACACTTTTAGAAATTTTGGTGCCACTGAACACTGAGGAATAAACGGAAATGAAAATATGTACCAATTTTTTTGGTCACTCGCCATGTGGGTGACCAAGATTGATGACCTTTGGTTGCCCACAGATCAATTTCATTCGCCAATGCGAGTGGGCGAGTGGGAATTTTACCCCATGATGTATCTTTGATCAAACGGTGTGTTCCCATTTCGCCTTAACTAAGAATTTTAGGTAGAAAAAATATTCCCATTTCGCCTTAGTGGATTTTCGTGACTGCTGTTAAGGCGAGATGGGAACTTGTAAAAACACTTCAATTATCGATATTTAGTTGAATAAACAATGAATTTGAATCTATCATTAAAAGCAAGTATTAGCTTTCCAAATAAGGATGGCCGATATCAACTCTTTTTTTTTTTTTTTTTTCATTTTCCAACATTTTGATGAAGATTTTTTTTCCAATATCTCTTCATTTCATTCCTTATTCTTTCAGGCGAAATGGGAACTTGTAAAAACACTTCAATTATCGATATTTAGTTGAATAAACAATGAATTTGAATCTGTCATTAAAAGCAAGTATTAGCTTTCCAAATAAGGATGGCCGATATCAACTCTTTTTTTTTTTTTACATTTTCCAACATTTTGATGAAGATTTTTTTTCCAATATCTCTTCATTTCATTCCTTATTCTTTCAGTTCCATTTCCTATTCTTTTCGTTTCATAACCATGATAACGGACACTAAAGGTTGTACTCTCACACCACAATTTATCACGCTTCCCGATTGCTTGATATACTATGGGTTATGTACCTAACATATAGTACATCAAGAAACCGGGAAGTGCGATAAATCCCTGTGAGACAGACGGACTGGTTCATAGATGGACAGAGTGGAAACTGCAGCTTCTGGCTCTGTCAGAAGGGGAATAAAAAAAAATTATGCAGTAATATTGCCAGGGCACTCGATTGTCAAAATTGGGTCGAAATTCAGATGAATCCCCCATCTACGTGTTTTGAATAAAAAATCCCCATCATAGTCAGTTACGTTGCTCACGTCAAACCATAAAAACCCACAAAATTACGCTAGAAAATGACTCAATTTATGTTTGGGGAGGGGGACTTACATGTACGTGTCTATTTTATTTTTATGGCAATGGGGGAGAGGGATGTTTCAGTGTGCAACCGGGTGGATGGATAAAAATCGGGGAAAGAGTCTATTCATTTTTCCAATTCCAGGGAAGGGCGCATCTGGATCATTTCATTGAAGAATCTTTGCGACGATTTTAACTCTTTGTCATAATTCAATACACGAAGCACAGCTCAATTGAGAAGTTTGAAAACAAATAAAATGCATAAAAAAATCGGGGACCTTATGACTGGCGCATTTTTGTGAACCACTGTAATTGTATTGGGGGCGCTAAGTCTGCTTTTCTGATCTGCCTAGTGGAAGGGATTGGTATTGGTTCAGTCTTTCCGCGTTCTATGTGTAGCGGAGAATGTTGGAAGCTGACTTCTGCGGGTACCATCATATCGCGGAGTTTGGCTATCTCCTCCCTGTACATATATGGATGAAACAGTAGACGGCATCTCCAACCGGACTCTGGATCGGATCTTCTTGATTACTTTCATTCCGTTGACTGTTTCTTTATTCTTTAATTTTCATATGAATATATTTCGGAAGGGGGGGGGGGGTTAAATATGCAAATTGATTGTTAATTTATCATCCAAAATTAAAGAAGAAATGTGAAAAAATCTATTTTTTTGGAAAAATATTGATGGAAAGAAAAGAAAAAAATTATATTAAAAGACGATTTGCAGTTAAAAGGTAAGAAACGTGTTGAATAAATTACTAAATTGATGCCAATTAAGATTTAATTACAATATAATTGCACCACCCTGGTTCCCATTTCGCCTTACTTAAATTCCCATTTCGCCTTAGTACTTTTTTACATATAATTTACCTGAAAATCACAGTTAAGGCGAAATGGGAACAAACCGCATAAAATGACCTTGACCTTCTTTTTCCGATTGAATGAATTTGCCTTTAAAAGCCAATATTGAGCAAAGTATAAGTGCTAAATGTACCAAACTTGCATATGATATAAGATGTATCTTTGATTAAGTTTTCATAAAATATTAAACCTTGACCTACTTTCTCCTCTTGAATGATTTTGTCTTTAAAAACAAATATACATGTACTTAGAAATATGTTTAAGTTGAATTTTGCTGCCACGAGGTGAGCTTCGTAATCTGTGATTACCTATGTTTAATTGGGTGAAAGATATTAATAAAGAAATTGATTTGATGCCTCTTTCAGTTTTATTTTATTTCATCTCTCAGCCCATTTCTGAAAAGTGAAAACTATGCCAAAAACATTAACATTGGGTGTATTCATCTCTTTTTATTTTTCTGTGTCATATGATATTTTAAAAACTTTTACAGTATCCCAGTAAAAATTGAAGCAAGGAATATTTTGAATGGAGTCATGTTTAGGAGTTATCTCCCCTTAATGAAAGTGTCGAAAAAGAGTTAATTGCAGAAAAATAATTGGTGAACTTTTGATTTTTCAGCAAAATTTGACAATACATGAATATATTTTTAGAATTTTTTGACCTATCGATATTTGATG
This sequence comes from Pinctada fucata, assembly GCA_028142955.1. Lineage (NCBI taxonomy): Eukaryota > Metazoa > Mollusca > Bivalvia > Pterioida > Pteriidae > Pinctada > Pinctada fucata. The sequence goes on from AP027105.1 coordinate 15,059,646, forward strand.
CCCGATCATTCTGTTGAAAAGTTTTAGAAAAAATAACATTTTTCCATAGAATTCAATGTAAACTCTAAGGGTGCATAACTCTTTATGTGACCTATTTTTCTAATATCTAAATTTGTAAAAATTTCTGAATTGATTTTAGGTGTCAGGATATCATAAATGGGTGGCCCAATCAATATCATGTGAGAATTAAGAATAAATGTAATAAATGGAATAGATATCATTTCACAAATTCAATAGAATTGAATGGAAATGTTATTAATTTTTCTGAAGTGAATGATATGGAAGAGTATAAAAAATATGAAGGAATTCCATTGTATCAAATACATGTATATGTAGCTTCAAAGATAATAGATGATGAGATAGTGGGGAAGGGAGAAGGGGGAAGGGAGAGGGAGAAAATGGAAGGAAGGGGAGAAAATAGGCTGGGAGGATAAAAGCACAGAAGGGGCAGGAGAGAGAGGGAGAAAATGGATGTGAGATACTGGAGGGGGAAGGGAGGGAGGGAGGATAGGGAGATCAAGGAGAGGGCTACCCCTGTCCCTAATTGACTTTGGTAGATGATTTTGAATACAATTTCTCTTTATTTCATGATCAGGACTTTCTGTCTCGACCTAATTTGGCCAATGATGTTGAAGCTTTTTGCCAGAAGAATATTGCTGATGTACTGGTGATCCTGACCATGCATGTAGACAATGACCTCCCTCACAGGGAGCTGGCTGTCTACGCCGGTAATGCTGTATACAGACAAAAAGTAAGTACTGATGTACTGGTGATCCTGACCATATTTGTATACAATGACCTCCCTCAAAGAGAGCTGGCTGTCTACACCAGTAATAATTTATACAGAAAAAGGGAGCTCTTATGTTCTGGCTATCCTTACTATGTATGTAGACTATGACCTCCCTCAAAGAAAGATGGCTGTCTACACCAGTGATACTGTATATAGACAAGGTAAGTACTGATGTACTGGTTTTCCTTACCTTGTATGTAGACAATGACCTATCTCACTGAGAGCTGGCTGTCTACACCTGTAGCACTGTACACAGACAGAAGGTAAGTACTGATTAACTGGTTATCCTGACGATATATGTAGACAATGACCTCCCTTAAATAGAGCTGGCTGTCTACACCAGTAATTATGTATACAGACAGAAGGTAAGTACTGATGGACTGGTGATACTGTCATACTGACCATGTATGTAGACAATGACCTCCCTCAAAGAGAGCTGGCTGTCTACACCAGTAATATTGTATACATACAGAAGGTAGGTTATCCTGACCATGTATGTAGACAATGACCTCCCTCAAAGAGAGCTGGCTGTCTACACCAGTAATAATGTACACAGACAGAAGGTAAGTACTGATGTACTGGTGATATTAAATCATGCATGTAGACAATGACCCCCCCCCCCCCCACTCAAAGAGAGCTGACTGTCTACACCAGTTATAATGTATACAAATAGAAGGTAGGTACTGATGTACTTATGATACTGACCATGCATGTAGACAATGACCTCCCTCACAGAGAGCTGGCTCACAGTCTACACCAGTAATACTGTATACATACAGAAGGTTAGTACTTATGTTCTGGTTATCCTGACCATGTATGTAGACAATGACCTCCCTCACAGAGAGCTGGCTGTCTAAACCAGTAATAATGTACACATACAGAAGAAAGGTACTGATGTACTGGTGATACTGACCATGTATGTAGACAATGACCTCCCTCACAGGGAGCTGGCTGTCTTCACCAGTAATAATGTATACTGACAGATGGTAAGTACTGATGTACTGGTAAAACTGACCATGCTTGTAGACATTGACCTCCCTCTCAGAGAGCTAGCTCACAGTCTACACCAGTAATACTGTATAGAGACAGATGGTAAGTACTGATGTACTAATGATACTGACCATGTATGTAGACAATGACCTCCCTCACAGAGAACTGGCTGTCTACACCAGTAATACTGTATAGAGTCAGAAGGTAAGTACACTGCTGATGCACTTTTTTTTTTCAGTAAACAGTTTTAAAGTATTATTTCTTGAAGAAGGAGTGCTCTTTTGCAGCTATGGAAGAATGTGTAGAAAAAAAATCTATGTACGTGTATATAACATTTGTAAGTAAACAAAAGTAAACATTCCAATCTTTGAAAAAAATGTACGAATTCAATATTTCAATTGTGAGTTTTAATAATATACATCTTTGAGTGAATTGAAAGAAAAAAAGATAATCTTACTTCCTTATTAGTTAGATTTATTTTAATTTCAAGCATTGATGAAATTTAAATGGTATAGTAAGCCATACAGGATATAGATACTAGACTGTTACCAAGCCTCTTATGTTGTGCAGTAAAATTGAAATGAATAGTTCATTATAGGATGTAGGACTTCCCATTTTCAAATTTCATTAGGAAAATCCAAAAGCAATAAGCTTTCCTCATAAGAGATTTCTTACTTTCTGGGTTAGGAAGATCGAATCATATATCTTAAAAAAATTCATCATACAGACTTTCAAGTTGAAAATTCACAATTCATAATATTTGCGTGATTTGAAGTAAATCTAAGGTTTGTGCTTAAGTTTTATATACACACATGGACATAACTTAAACAGCACCTTAATTATTATTATCAAATTAAATTTTGGACTTTGAGTTTGAGTAATTTATGTCATATAATATTTTCAAAACTACATGTTTACTTTCTTTCAGATTGTGTCAGTATTAGAGGCGTCATCAGATCCTGGCTTAGAGCTTGTAAGATTCCCGTCAGATTCTACTCCTGCCTTTGTGGCATACACACAAGGAAACGTAAAGGCATCAAGAAAGAAAATTCTTCCCATTGTGAAAGCCTGTATGAAAGATATGTCACAAGATGGATCTCAAACTGACCAATCAAATAACTCCTTACTAGACTTTGGCGATTTTGATCCATTTTCAGTGACTAACTCAAACTCCGATAAAAATAGCAGTGCAGATACTGATGTGGCAGCGTTACTTTCGTTTGACCAAAAGTCTCAAACTGCTGATAATGTGATAGGAAATTCTAGTCAGTTTGGATCATCAGATTTTGATTTACTCTCTCAACCTGTGCCTAATGTGACGAATGTCATGAATGATTCTAGCTTGGGTCGTTTATCAAACTTTGATCTCTTAATGGATTCTACTACAACAGCAGGTGAAAGTGCCAACTTTGTCCAAAGTAATGATGGACAGCCATCTAGTCAGAATATTGATCTCTTATCCGAGATACATGTACCGTCTGAGATGAGCAGTCTGCCGAAGTCCCCAGTCAAGATTAATTTACAGCCATCAGAGGATAACAATCGAGAAGTGACATCTATAGAATTTGACCTTTTGGGTGACCTTACAGAGGCAGATATAATGGAGTCCCCTCTACACACCCCTGATATCGTTGTCAGTGGTCCACAATCAGGAGCATCATCCGCCCCTGGATCCACCCATGCATCCCGTCCTGGATCCACCTTCCCTAGCGTGCCAGACACGCCTCCAAATAGTTTTGTAACTGATAGTAGTTTATCAAATTTTACGGACTTACCAAGCTTTAACAGCTCGGAAATGGTAAAAAAGATTCAGGAAAAGAAAGAATTATTACGAGGTGTGAGTAACGAAAGTTCAGATAATGAGGGAAACTCAGTGCCGTTTACTCCTGCAAACAGCCTAATGGAAAGTTCGTTAGACCAGTACGCTAAAGATCATGCTCTTCCAAGCTTCAATAGTTCAGATATGATACAACGAATACAGGAAAAACGGTTGTCACTGGCTGGTAAACAGGAAAGTACTGAGGAAGCCGATCAAGTTGAGGAAACCAGTAATTTGCCCTTCACTCCTAAAAATAGTTTTTGTGATAGCCAGTTTGACACCTTCTATCAAAATAATACACTTCCTAGTCTAAGTGCTCATGATATGGTGCAGAAAGTACAAAACAAAAGAATGTCATTAGAAGCTAACGATGACTTACTTGGTGCTAGTAGTTTATTAGACAATATACCCCCACTCAAGCCTCAAAATAATGTGATGGAAAATTTTGATTTATTACAAACAGACAGTGCATTACAAAGTAGTGAAAATGTCGGTCAAAGTTGTGATTTGTTAGATATTGAGCCTAAAGAGGCACAAAATGTTGTGGCTGTGGAAATCGCTAAAGAAATGAAAAATGAAAATACGTCAAATATTGCCGATCTCCTTGACTTAGACTTTACAGGTGGGAATGATCCTGATGATTCTAAAGGTGATAAAAATGATAATACAAACCTGCTTGATTTGACCTCTGGTAACCAAGCAACAACCAATCAGGGCACAGATAACTCAGATTTAAATTTGAATTCGCTGACGTCCAATCAAATGTTAGAAGCAGCAGATTTGGCAGCACAAGAGGAGGCCATCCGTTCTTTTACGAAGGAGATAATACAGGACGTATTGGAGAAGGTCTCTAGCAGTCCCCCTGAAGACTTAGTAGATGCGGAGAGATCTTTGGCAGACGAGGGAAAATCTGGCTTACTTTTAGATGTGAATAACGAGCACACAGGTTTGTTGATAAAGGTGATTTTATTGTAAACTTTATCATATACATGTACAAATATACCAGTTTGTTGTTTATGTCATCTGCAAAGTGAAAGAGGCTTATGAGATACATGTACATGTTTCTTTGTTTTATCTTTTAATAGCAAAGAGTGTTTTAACAAACATCATGAAATTGATACATGTATGCTCAATTTTGTTACTAAGAAATAATAGCTTGAATGCTATAAACAGCTTCTTTGATTCAATTAAAGAGAATTATGCATAAGTAAATTTCATCAAAATTTATTAAATAGACAAAGAGATAAATCTTATTTGCATTACAATATTCTGTAATAATTGTAAACATGATTATTTTCGCTTGGGGAAATTTTCGCGAAATGACCATCACAACAGTACGTGTGGGGGAAATTTTGGCTAAATAGGGAGTATTCCCATAAGTCTTTTATACTGGTTGTAATTTTCATGTGGGGTTATTTTTGCGATAATTATGCAATCATGAAAAGCGCGAAAAATTACCCCCATTCAATAATGTTCATGCTTACAGTACATGTTCACATTTTGTTATTGTGTTGCCTGCGAAGCATAGCGACACTTAGGGATCACTTTGTCCGTCTATCCGTCTGTCTGTCTGTCTCGCACCCTATAAAAGTGATTCCTGAGTGTTGCTATGTTTCGCAGGCGACACATGCATTCCTTGGAATGATTTTTTCAATAAAGTTCATTCATTACATCATTATGATACACAGCTATACAGAGAACTCCAAGTGCCAATGGTTTGACTGTAGAAACAGAGTACCTGTCCAACATGGACCCATTACAAGGTAACCTTGACCTGGTTTCCAGAGGGGGCAGTGACCCAGAGGTCGTGGAGAGCACTAGCTTCCGTAAGATTAGTGGCGAAGAACCAATGACAGTCAGGAAAGAAATTCTAGGTAGGTACAATTATCAAACATTGTCAAATTCAATATTTAAGCTCATATTGTTTAGGGCGATAATGAACTTGTATCGACAAAATGAAGGTACACAATGTTCATGATGCTGTTCACAAATACTGATGTATTAAACTGACATGTTATCATGGTTATGATATATGGATTTCTATCAATATGAACCAATAACACTGATGTGCATTATACAGACTTGATCAAGAGCTTAGACTTAGAGATTTACTACTAAAAATCACGCTGACCGAAGAATTTTTATAGAAACCTATAGCTTGTCAAGGTCAAGGTCACAGCTTGTGCTTTTTGCAATTGTCAATACATGAAATTCTTAAATAAACAATGAACACTTGTTTTGACCTCTTTGAGAAATTTCACAGAAAATGCGTACATTACTGCAAAACTGAAGAAAATGACTTTCCTAGGATTTGAATAAATTCCTCGAATACATGTCAACTCAGTATTTATTTTACTTATTTCCTTGTTATATGTAATTCACATCATAAACCCTTGGAGGCAGGATAAGGGATTTAATTGTAGCAAACATGCAGGAAAACAACCCAGATAAAAAACCACAAGAGGAAGAAAAAAGTATTTGTATATAAATGACAATGAGAGTATATGTAAACAGTTCTACAGTATTTTCAGTTTCAAAGTTGAGATATATTCTCAAGCTATAGAGAATTGTCATCAGTGAAATTAGAATTTAGGTGAATGTACATGTATGTGTATGGATTTAGAAATGCCTCAATATGATGTTGTGACATTACAGATTTAAGCACAGCTGAGACGGATGTAGACAAAGGGGAGAAAGACGATCATCTCAAAAATTCAGAGAAGGAAGTATCAAAAGAGGATGTAAACGAATCTAATAAGATAGCATCTAATGGCAATGAAAATGCTGAAATAAATGCAGAAGAAAAAGTAAGTGATTGCTTTGAAAATGAAAATAACAGCGTGTGTGATACTAACAAAAATCCCAAGGAAATATTAACTAGTGTAACTGATGATCAACAAAGAGATGACTCTTCTAGGAATGATGTTAATAAGGAAAATAGTGAAATTCTGTCCGTGAAATATGTAGAAAATCTTGTGAATGAGACCATAGGAGAGGTAATCAAAAGTGTAGCTAAAGAAGAGCAGGAAGGGAAAGGGACAAGTAACGCTAAATCAAGAAATACGAAAATGGACAATGATTCGGAAATAAGTTCTGAGGAGTTAGAATCATTTGAAGGGGTGCACTCGGACTCTGAAAGTGAAAGTAAGGAAATTCCACAATCGGATCAAGATCAGCAGAAGTCGAAACTGCAGGTAGATGTTAGTTTGTTAGAGAAGGAGGACTCGAGCCTGACAGAGGGTAGCTGTGATACTAGCAGTACTGATGGAGAGAAAGATGGGGAGGAATGTAGAGAAAAAGAAAGTATTTCAGAGCCTGATAGGGGACAGAATGATGTAGAACCTGTAGAGGCTAGTTCAGAGCATTCCGACATAAGTAGTGGTGGAATAAGTTCACCTGATCAAAAATTGATTTTAGAATTTGAGACGAGCCTGGGCCATAATTCTTCATCTACTTCTGATGTAAGTTCAACAACGACAGAGGGAAGTTATAAACTGATTCAGTCTCCAGAAGTTGTCAAAGAAGATGTATGTGAAGATGAAGCTAAACAGAATAAAGAAGATGATGATAACCCAGAGGAAATTCAGACCAAAGAAATATCGGCTCAAAATGAGGAATTGTTGAGTATAATGCCATCAACAACAAAAAGGAAAGTGAAGTTGAAAAGTAATAGGAATTTTAGTATCAGTAGCGAGAGCATGTCATCGGACGATGAGGCGAAGAGCGACCTTTCACCTCTGGGAGAAATGACTTCTGAGCTTGAGGCAGAGGGTCAGCGTGAAGATGTGTCTAGTAATGTTACAGCTATGACTGATAAGAAAGTGATATCGTTTGTAAGCGAGGATTTAATAGACGACACAGATGATGACAGACTGAGGTCAGAGTCGGAACAGTCTGTGCAGGAGGAACTGGATAGTAAAACGGTACAGAAAGAGTACTTCATGACCACTGCTGGTAGGATTAGTGTAGGATGTGAGGAAGGGGAGAGGACACTTAGTGAGGACATAACACAGAGAGATGAGGCATTGACTGAGGTAGGGAGGATCATTACACATGTTAATGGCCTGATTACACAGGTTGATGCTTCTCTTGCACATTCCTCAGACCAAATTGCACAACTTGATTCTTCTTTTCCTAACTCACATGAACCGGTTCCAAAGGTGGATTCCAACCCTGCATGTTCACAAGATCCACCTGCACACCCGCCTTCCTCTCTCTGCATGGAGTCACAGGTATAAATTTTCTCCATATTTTACTATTGAGCATTTTCTCACATGTTATATTGTAAATCACTTGTATAGCATGTCACATGTAATGTATGTCACATATAAAGCATGTCACATGTAAAGTATTACACATGAAAACATGGCATAATTATGTGACGTTTTAAGCATGTCACAATTCACATGTAAAGCAAATCACAACTCCCATGCCAAATGTACACATATAGAGCAAATTCATGTCATAAAGCAACTCCATATCAAAAGTATGAAAGAAATTGTGTAAAGCATGTATTATGTTAGGTATGTATAAATGTATAAAAAAACAGTCACTTGAAAAGCATGTAATATGTGAAACATGTCACATTTTAAATCAAGAAGCATCTTAAGTTTGTTATATGTAAGGCATTCTATGTGAAGAACATGCCAATTTAAGGAACAACTTGTCAATATTAATGAAATTTAGCATCTGATTGGTTAATGCATTGTGAACAATTCTGTCTTGGTTGCTGCTTTTAATTACAAAACCTTTACAGAAGCATGTAAGTAAACAGGTCCTATAAAATCATTCTTTTTAACATGTCCACCAAACATGATTGCCTCTAAATGGAACTACCAATTACCTGAGGCATTTCATCTTCTTGGCTACAAGATATAATTTTTCTGGAAACTTACAGGAAGCAAGTATTCAAAGGAAATCTTCAACCCAATCTTGTCTGTCAAGCATGGATCTGATTGGCTGATACATTTTCAAATTTGCTTCAACTGCTACATAGAATTTCAATAAAGTCGAGAAACCTCACTGCCAGCAAGTACTCAGGGTTCTCTACAGAAGTTATTAATTTCAATTCTTTTCTATTAAACAAGATCGCAGCTAGTGTCTATATAGATTGCACTTCTCTTTCTGAACTCAAAGGCTATTTCTCCCGGCTGTATCGAATTGTATGGGACTTTCAGGAGCTATAAAGACCCAGTTGGGCCTCTTTTTTAAATAAGTATATCTTGTTTGTTTCAAATCGGTGGGTTAAGTTTTGAAAGGCGAATTTGAGTACAACCTGGCTCATATCTACAAAGGATGAAATAAAATCCCAAGAAAAGAAGAAGATAAAAAACCGATTATATATGATATCTTTTCGTCAAAATGACACCTCTGTACTAGTAATATTTTTTAAAAGAAGGAGGAAGTCTTTCTTAACGTACGTTGTTTGCATATGATATATAAATGAGGTAATATAAAACGGACATAGTTTAAACTCTTTTTAAAAATGTATGAGGCAAATGTATGTAAAAGTATTCGGCATTCAAAGGGATATTAGATACACATTCGGTATTAAAAAGGATTTTCCTTTGCTCTTCTTTAAGTGAAGACAGGAAGTATAAATCAACAAAGAAGTGAGTAGAACATTGTTATAAGATATATTAAAAATGTAAAAATGTTAAGCCCCTTAGTGAATCAATAATGCAATCGTGATATAAGAATTTAACTTCTTTATTGTACAGTGCTTAAAAACGCCCGTTTGTCCGTCCGTTTGCCAGTCAGTGTAATGCTTTGTCTGGAGGCCATCGATAACAGTAAACTTTGGTCAAAGCATAGGCGTTTGTTACATGTCTGTTCTCATAAATCCCCATAGGAGAGCAAGAGTCTGTGGTACAAATATGTTCTGTACTTAGTGAAATAAAAAAATATCATCTCTTTTCATTGCTTCGCGTACAAATGTACCAAGGGAGGCATTCTCGGAATCACCTCCTTTTAAATTATCCACAAAATGTCCTCTTCCTCTTTCCGCTTTTTGTACACGAAAGAAAATGCATTGCTTCTTTTTCCTTCAACATGCCCATCAATCTTAGCGCAGTACATGTATTTTGATTCTCGAGGCCAAAAGGTCAAGGTTATATCAAACACATGTCGCCTACAAAGAGGGGTGACGTATAGGGATAACTTTCTCAGGCGCTCACCAGTCTGTCCGTCTGTCTGGTAGACACTATTCTCATTTAATGGCTTTTAATTGACCTTCCACCAGACTTGCAGGAGTTGTCATTATTTATGGGACTATTGTGCATCCAATGATGTTCATGGTCACAGTCAAGGTCACGGTCAAGTCACGGTCAAGGTCAAAGGTCAAGCTAACATATTTACGGTCAAACATATGGCAGATGCCATACCTGCACTTGAGCTTAACATTTTGAGTTCTGTCGCTACAAATTAAGTATTTGAATCGTTACAAAGTGGCCGTTCAATGGAAATGGGAGTATGAAATTAATGGGATTATAAAATGCCCTTGATTAGGATTGATTGACATAATTCTGCTATAAAATCGGTCATCAACATATTTAACGGGGATTGGACACAGGAATTTGCAGAGATAAAATACCTCCGGTGTTATCTCAAATTCCTTAAATCAGGAAATACTACTAGATAATTCAAAATTGATCTTGGTGCTCCCGTGATACTGTGTAGTGTGTGCATGGTGTATGTTTATAATTTCCGTTCCTCTTGCTCTATTGTCTGCACAATGTAAGTATTTTGACCTGACCGTTTGAATCACATCATCCTCACAGGAAGCTTGTACTTGTATCCCTAGCGCCTGTGATACATGTTGGGATTCACAGTCGCAGTGAGAGAGACGAGACTGTCTATAATTACAGATGAATAGCTATAGCTCCCCAGATGTAGAAGGGTGTTGGTAGATTGTTTACTGTTATAGACTTTACATAATCAAGGATTAGATCTTTTCTCACTGTGTAGGAAGTACTCTGTGAAGTGCCATTCATTTTATAGTTCATGCGTAGTTGGTAGGTTCAGGCTTACGGTCAACGTCAACAAGTCATACGGTATGTTCTCTATCAAAATAATTTACTGAATATATGTATCGATAATTTTAAAATTCTTGAATTTATTGCAGTGTAAAGATTTATTGTTTGGGGTATTGTTTCTCAGATTCTGAAGGTGATTTTGTATTTCTTTTGCAAAGTTCGGTGATTTCAACTGAAAATTGTAGGTTTTTCGATAGCAAATGGACATAGATATACATGTATTACAAAGAAGAAATACTTAAATCCAGCTAATTCAGACCACGAGAAAATACTTATAACTTCTCAAATTGTCATTATGTTCGTTTCATATGGTACCATAATACAAAACTGGTTGTTTTCCGGATCGCCCTTTCCTTCTCCTCATCTGTTTCAAATTAAATCTCGGGGGGAAATTAGTAGGGCTGGGCGGTGCACCGAAAATTTCGGTGCTTCGAAAATAGCATTGTCGGTTCGATGCACCGACGTAGAAAAGCAGATTTCGATTCGGTTCAGACGTAATTTATTAAAGTAAACTGATGCAAAATAGTGACCAGAAAATATTTGAAATAGCTTAGAAATTACATTAAAGAAAGCCAGAAAGTAAGAAAAGAGCGTACATTACTACATTGACTGCTCGCGCCGATTTACCTGCACTTTATAGAACTTGCAGGGCTCCCATGAAAAAAAAGTGAAAGTAAAGTAGATCTGCTTTCGCTTTCCGTGAACTCAGATCAGAGGAAGTTTTGTACAAGCAGCAACAAGAATAAACGGGGAGTTTAGTCGCCAAATATCATGTAAGGAAAGCTATGTCCACTTGAATATTTATTGTAAAAGTCCTATGAGACCTGTCAATACTTGGTTGTTGAAAAATAAGGTGTTGAACTTTGTATTTATATATATATGCACAACCAATGTAATTCCCTGAGATGTTACTATTGAAAGAAACGTGCTGCAATTAGTGTGTTAACACTCGTGACGTCACAATGCATAAGATCTAAAGAAACATGCCGCGACGGCTGTCCTAACCTGCAAACTGAGCCCGCGGTGACCTGAATTTTAATGTCAACCTTTTACCTAGAAAACGCGATTTCAGAAAACAAGAATGAAATAAACAACTATGGTGCATATATATAGAATAAATGTCATAATTTGTGTTTTGTTACGGGTATACAACACACAGCAAATGCATTTATCGCATGAAATGCGCTAACGCGCATTACATGTACGATAAATGCACTTGCTGTGTGTTGTATACCCGTAACAAAACACAAATTAAGACACTTATTCTCTATTTGATTTCTCATAGTACGTACTGCGCGTTGGAGCACATACAGCAACTATAATTTGGGATGTAAAAACTGATTATTGTTTTATATCACGGTATATATACCCACACATTCTTCAGATATAGGTATCAGACCCCAATTATTTTTTCCTATATATTCCTTTGTAAATTATACTAATATGACGATTAAATACTCGAATCGCACCACCATTTTTTGCTTGAAACTTTTATATCTGCTAGATAGTATCAAAATAAGCTCAGAAATAGATTCATGCAAAAATCTGTCGCTTAGTAGACTTTTAATATCTTTTTAAACCCGAAAGGGGGTATCTGTGGCTCTAATGTTCTACAATCTATCAATTCTAGAGCCTCATAACACATCTGGCATTCCGCGATTAGGATGATGCAGTATCAATCAACATGCTAGAATATTTTTTTTCAACTCATCTGCGACTCATTGACGTAAAAAACGAATCATCTAGTGTAAAAAGAATCGTAGAAATTAAATGTAAGAAGACGAGGGATTGAAACAATCAGGAACTATTTGCGTGGTCAACGAACATTCAAAATTAATTGTGATCTGTAATCTAAAACTCTCACAAATTTTAATTGAAAGTCAAACTTTTGCTTCAGAACCCTTCCTTGGTATCTTCTGATGCTATCTATCAAGTTTCAGCTCAATACTTTCATTATTATTCAAATAGTAGCATTTTACAGGTAGTCTATTGATGTCCCCAAAATCAAGTTTTTGATAAGAATTATTTTCAATTACACTAATTTCAAATGTCTGTTATTTCCATAATTCTACAGATATGTATAAAAAATGAAATGTGACTCTTTCAAATGGCTGAATTCTCATAATTTATGGTGCTAAAAACTGCATATGTACCGTTTTCGAATTTAAATGAATTTTCGTTAGGCCCTCTTAGTGTATCGACAAAAAATTAAAAATTAACGTTTAAAACATCAAAAAGCTTATTCTTTTACGATTCCAATTATACTTTTAGTGCAGAACGCATGAGATGTCATATAAAAACATTATTCCAGCAAATGAAGTTAAGTTGTACATGTGAACTACGAGCGGAGATCGAAAAACGGAGGCCCCCCCCTTCCCCGATTTCCTATTTTTAGTCGTGGGGGGGGGGGTGGAGCCAGGCAATGCTTGGCTATTGGATGAGATCAAATATATTGATGGTAAAAGTAACAACATGACACACAGCTAATGCAAGCATGTCGCAGTAATGAAAAAAAATCACACTATGTCCTTACCTCGGCCTCCTTTCCCATGTTCGCTCACCCCGAACCCCCCCCCCCCCCCCCCCCCCCACATTTTCGCCAGGTCAGCCTTGATAACACAAGAATGGGCATCTAGCAGTATCGTGAAAATGATATTTTCATCCTACATGTATCATATTTTCTCCTTTTCCCCTCGTCTGGTCTCTATTTAGTTACACACGTGATATCACTACGCGCGCTTATAGGTATCAGACCCCAATTATTTTTTCCTATATATTCCTTTGTAAATTATACTAATATGACGATTAAATACTCGAATCGCACCACCATTTTTTGCTTGAAACTTTTATATCTGCTAGATAGTATCAAAATAAGCTCAGAAATAGATTCATGCAAAAATCTGTCGCTTAGTAGACTTTTAATATCTTTTTAAACCCGAAAGGGGGTATCTGTGGCTCTAATGTTCTACAATCTATCAATTCTAGAGCCTCATAACACATCTGGCATTCCGCGATTAGGATGATGCAGTATCAATCAACATGCTAGAATATTTTTTTTCAACTCATCTGCGACTCATTGACGTAAAAAACGAATCATCTAGTGTAAAAAGAATCGTAGAAATTAAATGTAAGAAGACGAGGGATTGAAACAATCAGGAACTATTTGCGTGGTCAACGAACATTCAAAATTAATTGTGATCTGTAATCTAAAAATATATGTAAATTGACACTGTATAAGGTTAGACTGAAGTGGTAGTTTGATGAAGTCCATTTTTAGTTTAATTTTTGTTAAATTCATTCATTTCACACACCATTTTGTATTTTTTCTCATTCAAATGAACCGAATCGAAAATAACCGAACCGAGGCCTTGTGATTCGAAACCGAACCGAATCGAAGGATACCTGAATCGTCCCAGCCCTAGAAATTAGGAACATTGTCGACGTAAGCCTCTCATCAACGGTAGCCGGAAGTAAAGAGATGATGTAGGTCTGCCCCTCAAGTTTTGACGTCTGTCCCGGGAACTCCCACTTTGATTGGCACCCCGTGTGTTTAGATGCATTCTAGCAGGTGCATACCACTTCCTAATCACCCTAGTTTTCTGCTTGTCTGGTTTAGTTATAGATAATCCACATTCCTCCCCCAGTAATCGATTGTTCATGGACAGTTGAAAGTAAATGGATCGTTATCATGAAAGATGGGTGGATGAAATATGGATTAGCTTATTTATCGTGTGTCATAAATTTGTTTACTAAACATTTACAAACCCTCTATGGACAGTTTTGCCTTTTGCCCTTACTGCTTACTTTTTCATATTTTTGGATGGGGTGCTTTGCAAAAAAGAGTATGTCTTCAGTGTGTTACATATAATTTACTTGGGTCACCCCCCCCCCAAAAAAAAACTCACAACATAATATAACATGATACAAAATACATGTATCATAATATTAAGTCATCAGTCCCCCTCCCCCTTCCAATTCTTTGTCAATTTGAGATGATTTGATTTCTTTTTTGCGGTCTGGAAATTTGTGCCAAATCGTTTTTGTGGGGTCGAGGAGTAGAATTCCTCAACAAAAATTAATCTATCACTTTGTATATACTTTGTTTAGCATGTTTGTTTACGGTAATAAGTTAGGGGAACGTGATATCCAAATTACTTGTACCTCCTGGCTCAGACGGATGACGTAAGCATGATAAGACCTGGCAATGTACTACTGCAGTTGTTGGCATGTTTAGGTATTTTCCCAAGAAATTATTGTGACTTTCGTTGTATGTTGTCTCAAGTTATGAAGAATTTGTGATATATCTATGGAAATTGTATCCAAATGTTTCTTTTATATGAGAATTCGTACTGTAAGTGAATTTTGCTGATCAAGTAAAAGGTAGGTGTAACATAATAGAATGCATATTTACAATTATGGGGAGGTTCAGTATTATGATAGGATGAGCAGTCCCCGATTAACAGTATAGGTCAAGGTCACATACACGTCCATTAGCCGTAAAATCTTGTAAGTGTAAACGGTTATAATCTAAACACTTGAATTTGAAAAATCATTTCCTTAGTTAGGATGTTGCAGCCGTGGGCTCCTCTAAAGCATATAGAATAACAATTGCAAGGGAATCAATTAACCAACCCTGACGATCATCAAGGTCAAAGGTGAAGGTCACATTTCTGAAATAGACTATGGCAGATGAATACTGTTCGATTTGCGGAACTTATATTCCATATAATGAATATATTTTACATGTGTGATCCCCCCTTTGTTATATGGCCCCTTTGATGTTGGTTTAATTATGTTCCCCTCTGGAATCTAATCATACCACATTTACACCATGGAAGGTAACGATACACTCTGGTTTTCTTTTGATCAATGGAAAGAATTGATCACCCTGTATACAGGAGCTTCGTTCCCCACGAAGAGTGGCTAGTCACATTGATTTTTGCCTGGTTTAGGGTGATATGGGTGCGGGAAACTAAAAGTTTGTCTGATTTTGTACTTGAAAGTGTAGATGTTCTTTTGAGATGGGAAGTAGACGAGATTTTAGGATTGTTTACCACAAAGTCCAGGTAATAAGAGAACACCTTTGTTTTGATTCCATGAGTGGTATATTTTAGCTTTTCGAGTCTCAGATACTTTAATTTCTGCTTATAAGTCAACTTTAACTGTTTTAAAGATGTTGTAATAATAGTATTATTTGGTCCAAAGTCGAAAGAGATGTATTTTTAAAACACAGCGCCTCCATCGATGTGTGGTGTTTCAACATCGGTGGTACCAAAAGATGGTTCTTGATACAACACGGATATATTGTAAATTATAGAAATCCATCGTACGTTCAAAACTAAAGATTTGGACAGACAAACAAACGGACAAATTGACATGACAAACCAATAATCCCCTTACCAATCTTTGATACGGAAACATGCATATAGAGCTATGGCGAAACAGATCTTATCGTCAGAATAACTGACACCCGATTTGGGGGATGTAAAAACAACAAAAGAATCACAGTCATACAAAAGAATCACAGTCATAGATGACGACCATGGCATCCGTAGTCATACTAATGCTGTGATTTCTCATGAAGTCCTATATTCTTTTTGGATATATACGTCTTCATCAAGTCAGTGATTCGAAAACAATACTGGTCTGGACAATTTAGGTTAAGGGAAAAACTGTTCTTAACATGAAGCTAGATCTACAATTTAGTTAAGCTAAATCTAGGTCTCAAAACATACATGTTTCAGACGTCGCATATCACGTGAAACGCAAATGATATGTTCCAGGGGAGTGCCCTTTGATTAAACCAGGTAAATACTGTATAGATCTACTTTATATGAATTGATTATCATCAATATCAATTATAGATGGTAATCTATTCTGATCAAGAATAGAGTTAAATTCAAAGAACACTTGAACAGAAAATTTTTGATGGTCACCTCATGTTATGATATGGCTCAAGTTTAGATACAAAATTTTCTGTTGAAATGTTCTCTGAATATACGTCAATTCTTGACCAAAATAGATATCCATCATTTAAATTTCAATGATGGTCAAATGGTAGGCCTAAAATAATTTCATTTAAGTTAGATTTAGGCAGTATTTACCTGGTTTAATAAAAGGGGATTCCCGTGGAACATATCATTTACTTATCACGTGATATGCGACCGTGATACCGTGGGTCTGAAACATGCATGTTTTGTGACCTAAATTTAACTTAATTGTAGATCTAGCTTCATGTTAAGAACTGTCTTTCCCTGTAGTGTCAAATTGGACACGCTTGTCAGTTTTCACCAATCTGTTAAAAGGACTCTGAATACCCTTACCACCAAAGTGCTACTTGTATATCCCTTGATTATGCACATATATCTATAATCATATTAACTATTTGCTCATGACTTTTAAACTATTTATTCATGTTATTTATCATGTTTATGACTTTTGTCCTTTCTAAAATTCATGTGGAGTCAAACTACACATGCAATTAGATGGTTTTTGTGTCGCCTGCAAAGCATAGCGACACTTCAGGATCACTTTGTCCGTTGTCCGTCTGTCTGTCACACTTGGATGTCACATCCTATATAAAAGTGATTCCTAAGTGTCGTTATGTTTTGCAGGCGACACATGCATTCCTTGGAATGATTTTGTCCATTCTATTCTTCATATAGATCATTATCCATGTGACTTAATTATCCAGTCAATATGCAAGTTAGAGGTAAAGTTTATCAACATGCAATTTATTTGTTGAGTTGCAAAACTTCAAAGAATTGGGCACCTATTGCTTTATGATAAGGCACACTATCAGAGATCAATATCAAGAAATACGTATAAAGTGTGAGCTATCGTAGAATAAACTACTAGAATCTTGGCAACAACTTATAATCTATAAACTATGTTATTGGCACGGTATGGGGGTCAATGTACTCTACAGAATCCAAACATCATGGAGCAGTGACCAGTCACTCTGTATGATGTACAGTAGTGTATGACTAATAAGGGTCACTATATTGTACTACAAATATACCAACATACCTGTCAACTCTCCCTCTTTTGGAGGGAGACTCCTTCTTTTTGACCTCATCTCCCTCCTAGGCATTTCTCCCTTGATGAAGACCAAAATCTCCCTCTTTTTGGCCCAATCACCCTCTTTCTCCCCTCTTTGGCATATTTACCAAAGAAGAATACTTTAGATAACAATATTCAGAGAATTTTATGAGAAGTTGCTTGACAAAATGCAACAAAAGATGTGTAGAAATGCAATAAATCATTGATACATGTTTCATTTTTTATGTCAGCACAATGAAATTATTTGAAAATTGCTTTTGTGCAAAATGTCGTGATTCATTAAAAATGTAGCAAAATGGGTTCACGTGCAATCTCTCTCTTTTTCAAGTGCCAAGGAGGGAGATCTCCCTCTTTTTAAGATTTCAAATTTGACAGGTACGTACCAAGTTTTGGCTTTTCTACCTACATTTGTACAGCTTTCGTATAAACTAATAATACACTGCATTTTGTATTACAGGACACTGAGGGGATCAAAGAAACTAAAGTGAAACCAAACAGCAATGTGATGAGTACTGTGACAAATACTAAGGTAAAACTTATTTTGTTTTCAGATTTACGGATTAAAAATACATTCTTATGAGTCTTTTTGTTCATCATATTACATGTTTTACAAACCATTCAAGTGTCTTGTTATAAAGGTTGACTCTATAAACATCAGGTTGAATATATTTGATTGAGGTGGTACTGTTAGAGGTTACATGTACTGTTGAGAGAGAGGGAGAATGGGGGAGGGGGGGGGGAATGGGTCATGGAAATTTTCAAGAATACTTATTTTTGTTCATTTTTCATAAAGATTAAAACCTTTTCTCAGAAACATATTATAAAACTAGACACTGTCTGTATTTGTACAAATATTTCTCTTCTTTAAGTTCTAACATCCTTGACGTATTTACAGGATAGGCCTAGGTTATGGGGGTGGAGGGGAGGGAGTCAGGGAATTTATTAATTAGCTCTAACTTCGATTCCTTGACATTTTTACAGGAGAGATTACAGGGGATGGATGGGAGGGAGTCAGGGAATTTATTAATAGCTCTAACCTCCTTGACATATTTACAGGAGAAGTTACAGGGGGTGGAGTTCTCAGAGGAGTGGCAGGATGACGGGGTACCGGGGATGCCTCCTACCGGGAACGAGTCAGACACAACAGAGTCTGACGACTCGAGGTCAAGACACAGCAGTAACTCAAGTACAAGTTCAACAGAGCGCAAAGCTGGTAAGTTACAAACTAATAACTCAGCTCCATGAAACATCTTAGAACGAGTCAGACTCAACCAAATCTGACGACTCTAGGTCAAGACACATTAGTAACTTAAGTACATGCTCAACAGAGCCCAAAGCTGGTAAGTTACATGGAACATCTCAGAACGAGACTGAAACAACCAAATCTGACGACTCTAGGTCAATACACATTAGTAACTCAAGTACAAGCTCAACAGAGCACAAAGCTGGTAAGTAACATGGAAATAACTCGGCTCCATTATAAAACCTATTTGAAGGATGACAATGATAACAAGCTCATCAGAGTGCAATGAAACTTCTTGATAAAACATGTTATGGTACATGTATAATTGGTCCTTAATATTGAAAAGATCATATTTGTTAACTTTGTAAATTTATATTAATACTTTGCAGTGATAGATATTATCAAAGATCTGTATTTCATCATGATCATACACAGGCCTCCCGTAACATGAATAGTGCCCAGTTCACGTCCAAAACTTCCCTGTCATCATCTTTACAGGAGACGAGGGGGGAAGTTTTGGACGTGTACTGGGCACTATGCACGTAAGGGGAGGCCTGTGGATCATATACAGTATGAATTTGTTTTGGGCTGTGTTAAGGTATAAAGGTAGATGATAAAGTAGCAAGAAGAATGTGAAATCTCTTAAATGTTCAATTATAAGTATTGAGTTTCTTTATATTTTTATATGCAGAATAACTTTAGTTTGTTCCTTTAAGAATACAGTGTATGTTAACTGTATATTGATTATTTATAGAATAACTGTCTTTTGGAATGTGATTATACTGTGATAACCTACAATGGATCCAGGAATTATGAGAAACATAATACCTGGATCCATTGTTGGTTATCACAGTATAATCACATTCCAAAAGACAGTTATTATATATATTTACATTCCAGTTTTTCATGCTTAAATGACATTGAAATACAAATAAAACTCAGTTGCTAAGGCTCTGTTACTACGTACCGCCAAAGTTCAAATCAAGCCAAGTTACTATGACGTCATAGTTCAAACCACGCCACGGTGGTTATACTCCTATAATCACAGTGTAAATTCTATACAAATGAATGGGCATATGTAAATATAAATCTTTAATCTTCTTTCAGCTCGACCTAATTCTCTTGGTGAAGGGAAACAGAGACGTAAAATAGCGGCTAACTTCAGCATCCTTAGTGATGATGTAGATGATGATATATTTGACCCAACTGGAGAACTGGAATGGGAAAGTAAGGCTTTATATGTTTATTGCCAATTTGGGACGGAGACATGGGCAATAAATTGTTCATTTTATACTGAAAGCTACTGCATGAAAGACAATTCTTGCAGTTTACAGTAGTCACATAACAAGAGGGGAAACTCTTACTCAACATAGAGTATTCAGGAGCGAGCTTAGTTACTGAATCCTTACCTTTTCTGTATGTTAAGTCTGATTTGAACTTATTTCTTGAATAGATATTGTATAACTTTATATTGAGTGCAAAATCAATAATTCTGATAATCATAAACAGAAGGCATACAAAATCAGGATAAAACAGGAACTAAAGCAAACAAACAAAAACCTTCACCACATGAAAAGAAGTGAACTCCCAGTATGGGAGCCAGACCAGGTTCCCAGGAAGAGCCAGCATCTCCTGCTTGCATGCAACACCAGTAGCTTCAATTCGTCAGAAATATCTGGTCGATCACAAATGTATCCCTGACTGAGAAGCTTATCTGAAAGACACCTAGTTGTTTGACTTTTTGATTGATTTATGCGTTTGCGTCTCTCTACATGATTTATTTATCAGTCAATATAATGTGGATCAATCATCAGAAAGATTTTTATCATGTTTGAAATTGAAAGTGTAGAAGGAGCAGACATATAAACAAGCACAAAAATATATTTCAAAAGCCCTTGGTTTGAAAAAAAAGTTTGAATGTTGTAAACATTGATGATAGCTTTTAAATTTTTTACATAATGTCAAAATGGAATGGATGGGTATGAAAATTTGGAGATTAAATAAAGATTTGGATATCAATATACATGTAAACCTTTTTCAGATGACACTCCTGTTAAATCTGTGGAGCCTCTCCCAGAATTTACCGCTCAGGAGGAATATAGAGAGTCTAGGCTGTGGAAGGGTGTGGAAATAGGCGGGAAACTATTCAAGATTGACCTCAAGGTCATAGAACCTTACAAGAGAGTTCTCTCACATGGAGGTAAATTATTACATCTTATATTTAGAAGAATTTTATTTTTCAGTCTGTCTGTATGTTTGTCTGATCACTATTTTGTTCTTCCTTTGATCAGCATTTATCACCCTCCCCCCTTTTCTGAAATTCCTTTTTTGTAGTTACACAAATATGAGACTATATGGAACATTCTTTATAGATACATTTGCTTTGAATTCAAAACCTCTGCAGAAAAGTATATCTTCAATTACAAAATAAGTCAAAATCAAGATTCTACATGACATACATGTAAATGAATCAGGATGATCAATTACTGGTCACTTTTTCATGATGCTGTTCTCTACTTGTTACTAGGTTACTATGGCGATGGTCTGAATGCAATTATTATTTTTTCGGGCTGTTATCTTCCAGACAGAGGAAGGAAGGACTATCAATATGTCATGGATAATTTATTTATGTAAGTATTTTTTGTGTGAAGTATAATGTTGGTATTTAGAAAAATATTAATGATAAATGTATGTGAGAGGATCATACAGTGATAATTGGCCCTTCCGATTGCGGGAAAAAAATGCAAAATTTCGTGATGTCACAATGCTTTAACCTTGGACAAACAAGCTTCAAACCTCGGTCAAACATCGAAACTGCATTGTGACGTCATGGAATTTCTCCAATTTTTCCCGCGTTCGGAAGGGTCAATTCTACCAATATTGGGTTAAAAAATTCCATCTGAAGTTCGGATTGATGTCACTTTTGTATGATGCCTTGCAGGAAAAAAATCTTCTTCGAAAATTACATCGGGTAATTTTGGCGAATTTGGTCCAAATTGGGCGTTGAAAATATTGGCTCTTTTAAAATTGGCAGATTGTTTAAAACATCTGCTAAAATAATTATGGTCCAATTCCTGGGCGTATCAATGTTTTATGACTGCATTATATGCCATAAATGAGCATAAAATGACATGAAAATTATAGATAACACAACGTGTTTGGTACTTTATTCGAGACGATGTCCACAGTTAAACATAATACTTGAAGTACATATGTATCAACATTTAAAGAGAACTTAGCAGTGATCATACAGTAAATGTTTCAATTTTTTTTTTTTGGGGTGGGGGGGGGGGGTTAAATATGTTTGACTATTTACAATTATGATTCACAAGACCGTGTTTACTTCTCAATAAAAGGAACCCATGTGTAACATTTTCAAAGTGTACATGGTCATTTTTCTAAGAAGTCACGGTACCTATTACATTTATTACTAATTTGATAATAAGATTAACGCAGGGGTAAATGTCAATTAATTGTACATTGATTGTTTGTTTAAAGGTAAACAATGATACTTGTAATTAAGACATAGTCAACATAGGTGAATACATGTACATTTTTGTATATTATGCAAATGAAGTCATTACCTGATAGAAAACGGCCTGAGCGTATCATTGACAGTGGATCTCTAGCTGAATAAAGTTCGGCTTTTATTAATGGAAAATTTGGTGATTTTATTGCATTTACCAATAAAGCCTGAAAATATCCAATATACTGTATAAGATTTAGGTGTAAGGGTCACATACATGTACAAATGAACATGTACTGATGTACATGTAGATGGATAAACTTCTGAAGAAATCTCAGTATTAAAAGTGTTTCAGTTTGTAGCCAATATCTTTATAACTAGGTATGTGATAAGCACTCTGGAGACTCTGGTAGCTGAGGATTACATGATTGTATATTTCCATGGGGCCACACCCAGAAGACAAATGCCCAGTTTTGGTTGGCTGAAAAGATGTTACCAGATGATTGATAGGAGGTATGACTTGTTCCTCTGTTTTAATGGACATTTTATTCTTCAATGAGTAATAGCAAAAGGAAAGTACATGTATTGCAAAGGTCGATTGAATTTTAAAAGACAGAAGGTCTTCTTCAGCTTTTATCACATAGAGTTACTTCCCATCTTTGTTTTATCTAATTACCTAAATATTTGACTTGCAAACATCCACTTCACTTTGGATACAGACTTTTACAGACCTTAATCTCTTTTGTTTTAGATAGATTTCAATTTCATCAGATTAGGACTACAAATTCTACAAAACTGGTCAAGTAGTCATTTTCCAGAAAATAGTAATGACCGTTTTAAACCTTGATTTTATATGCACAGACACCAGACATCACATCATTTGGCAACATTTTCAATTGTAACATCATATTTGGTCGCACTGACTATATGAGTTGTCATGTTTTCTACTGTGACGTCATAATGAAAATATCGCCTAATTTTGTTATGTCTGGTGTCTGTCTGCCTAATGAATCTACTGGAAAATCAGCTAATAGATTACTCTTGGTACAAAGTCACATTATTGTTGGCATTTTTTTGAAATAGATACTTTTCTAAATGGGAAATGAGTAAATTTGAAAATTAAAAAATCTATTCTCTTCATTTTGCTATCCTTTCCTTGGAAGCAACTCAGACAAGTTTTATTTTCCAAATGAACACATTTCTCAATTCCTTGTTCGTAGAATTTCTATATGAAACCAATAATTAAAGCTGTTTTGTGCGGTATATATTCTGTGTGAAACCAATAAATAAAATTCTGTTTTGCAGGTTGAGAAAGAATTTAAAGTCTTTAATGCTGGTCCACCCAACTCTATGGCTCAGAACAATAGTGGTGATGACTAGACCTTTTATAAGGTAAGAAATGTCCTTTGTCAATATAAACTTCAGCTCCTATATAGAATGACCGGATCTAAACATCGGCCATAGGAAACATCAACTCTGTTTTCTTATACTTTCATCTACATGTAGAGACATAAACTTCACTTATCTTGTAACTTTGATTTTCAACCTTTATAGAAAAAATCAATAGAAACAAAAACCAATAATTTATACATTAAAGCTGCTGATATGATATGAATACTTCTTTAGTTAGAAAGTCCATGACCTTGACGGCAACCTTTATTTTGAAAATAGAGTTTTCTGACTTTGCTACCACAAATAAAAAAACATTCCATGTACAATTCTTGATCATAACAAGAAATATTGATGATTAATGCAATTTAGCAGAATTCATCTTGTAAAATGTCTCATTGAAGAAAAGTTACTAAATATCATGTACCTTGAGGAGGTATGACCTATTAAGACCGATGACCTATTATAAACTAATAACCTACATGTATACGACCAATAACCCATATACACCTATAACCTTTCACATATGAAATTTTACATGTTATTTTCGTTTTCATTTTGACAGTTCCAAGTTTACCTCTAAGTTGAAGTTTGTACGTACACTGAAGGATCTCGGTCAGATACTTCCTATGGAATACATAAACGTCCCTGATCAAGTACAACAGTAAGACTCTATCTGTGTTATCTTTGTTATGCCACACTTATTTTATGACAATCCAAGATCTTCAGGAAGGGATTGGAAATTAAATAATTTCACTAATGCTTTGTGAATTGAAGCATTAGATATTTTAAGGAAAATGCAGATTTTCTATTCATGATTTCAATTAATTTGTAAAATGGATTTGATATGAAAATTTTACTATATCCCCCTTCACACTTTCATGGATTGAGCCACGACTTTGCTATGACAAAATAGATATATCCGTGGCGAGTCGGGACACAAAATGTTTGATGAACAATGTATCTAGGACTCCAGTACGGATTGGCAGGGTTAATATAGATCGATTACGAATAGGTACAGATAGGTAAGGATTGCTACGGATATCGTCCTGACTTTGCTACAGATTGCTACGACACTTGAACGGATAAATGCAAATTGCTACTACTTGTGTACAGATAGCCACAACTCGCACACAGATATCTATGACTTCAGTATGGATTGATAGGACTAGCTTGAATTTCCTATGTATTTTTTAATCATAAATATATATATATTACATGTATAAGACTCAATCTGTAGCAATAAGGCTCAATCCGTAGATCTCCATAGCCTTTCCTTTTCAAATCCATGGCTATCCGTAGCAATCC
Organism: Pinctada fucata; assembly: GCA_028142955.1. Taxonomy (NCBI): domain Eukaryota; kingdom Metazoa; phylum Mollusca; class Bivalvia; order Pterioida; family Pteriidae; genus Pinctada; species Pinctada fucata. Next base: position 15,084,747 of record AP027105.1, read on the forward strand.
TGAGGGGAGTCATAGCAATCTGTAGGGTGTTGTAGCAACCTGAAGGGAAGTTGTGGCAATACGACTACAGATTGCTATGACTCCACTATGACAATTTTATCCGTAGAGGAATCGTAGAAAATTTTGAACATGTTCAAATATTTTCTTGGCTCTCATAGATTGCTATGGATAGGTACGGATTGCTACAACTGGGCTTGACTCGCGCTGACTGGAGCTACAGATTTCTTCTGATAGCTACGGATGCGTAATTTATCTCGATCCATAGCTATCCATGGTCCAATCGATGGAAGTGTGAAGGAGCTTTAAGGAGACATCTTTACATGATTTGACCGTAAACTTATGTGAAAAACTGAATAAGGTTTTGAAATTTAACAAAAATACAGACATGACTATACAAATCTTTTTTACCCTGATGAAGCCCAAATGGTGGAAAATTTTAGTAAGATAACACTTTCTATTTGAGGATTTAGGATTTTTTCTTTCACTTTTGCCCTATTTTACAAACGCTGGTCAATGAAATGACTACACAACAATATTTACAGATAGAATTAAATACAATTTATTATGAAAGTGATTTTATTTACAACCTGTTCAAATCAGTAATGAATTGTTTTATTTACCGGCAATTTTATGTTGAAGGTACGATGACAAGCTCCCTCAGCACCAGCCAAATTCCTCAGCAAGCAAACGAGCTAGCACCATGTCACAAAACCCTAACATGATTACTTCCCCTTCCTGACCCCTTCCTTTGCACTGATATAATAGGTATGTATATCACTCTGCTCCCATGCATATATTCCACATTACTGTGAAATCATTATATTTCATGGGGGCTCAATTTTCACGTTGTTGGTGGATAGTCTCATCATCAAATTTACCATTGTACATACAGCAAGAAATTTGAACAATGTTTAACGACAATAGAAGATGAATATTTTACAGGCGATGGACTTATATCAACACCTTTCAGTAACGTGGACAGATACATTAATTACTTTTAATTATGTTTGTCATCACTGTTTTTACAACTGTTTGTCACCAACCTTTGTGAAACCCCTTTTTAATTAGGTCAAATTAAGCAACATCTTGGCGTGAGTGGCACTTCAAGCCAGTTGGCATGTGCTGCATCCATGAAATTAAGTCCCCTCGAAAACACTGAATCTCACGAATCCATGGAAACTGAATCCCATGATAATATATGATTTTTCACAGTATACATGTATTCTCATTGCTTCAGATAACTTAATATCATATGAATATCATAATGCATACTGTACAAAATGAAATGAGTAGATTTTTTCTGTTTTTAACACCAAGCGTCATAGTAAAATGCATTAAGTGAAAGAGAAATGACACATTAAATTTGTCTTTTCAATGTACAGGGTTACTTCCAGTTGAAACTGATTCTGACACAAACTAACTATGTCAGCAAATTACGAAAACTAGCTTAATATTCAGGGTTAACAGGCTTCAAATAAAATGTTTGTATAAGAGTTTCAGTAGTATCATAACGCATTTGTGTTAAACAATGCCCTTTATGGGAAGTAACCCTTTGTTTTGAAAAGACTGAATCTGACATCTGTCTGCACATCTCTTTGGTAGTCGTACTTCTATTCAACTTGCAGGAGTGGTCAAGTATGTTGAGACTCAACACTTAATGAAGGTCAAGGTTACCTTCTAGGTGAAGGTCATGCACTGAAGGTCAAACAAGCTACTTGTGACCTTCCTATTCTTAAACAGTCCAATATATACTTATTTGGATAACTCTATACACCCGGTAAATATTTTGTGTGGAATATATTAAGTCCCTTATTATTGCATTGTAGTGTTGAAAAAATGCTTGAACAAAATCCAAACTACCTTGAAGAAACTGACGAAAAAACTCATGATAAAAAGGCAAAGAAGAAGAAGCAAAATGAAGAAAAAAGACTGAGAAAAGAAAAGGAAAAAGAAAGAAAAGCCGAGGAAAAAGCTAAAAAAGAAGCGCAGAAAACAGAAAATGACAAGTCAGGAAAAAAAGGAGTGAGACGCTTCTTTAGTATTAAAAGGAAGTAATTTATATTATTCTTTCATCGTACATTTTACTTGAAAAATTACGCACTTTGATGATATTTCATGATGCTTCGTAAATGTGTTCAGGTAGTTCCGAGGTTTCGTTAATCCCTGTCACCATAGAATGGAGACTATGTTCGTATTTGTTACATTATACATTTACATTTTAGCTTGTCTCACTAAATCATTTATAAAATATCCAATATTATATACTCAAAGCATTTTCAGAATTTGTGTTACTTAATGTTTTGTTTTTATTAATTGCAACAATTTTTTTAATTGAATTTAAACAGAGTTTTAAACACACCATGCATGTGATAAATCTGTACATGATTAATGTATATAGCTAAAAATGTATTACACATATAATTAATGGCATTTTAGGAAAAAATAGATTTTAATATTTTTGGGAGTGAATGTACATATTGATAGATGTATGGTTATAGTTAGACTCTTTGATAACGAACGACCCTCACTAAAAGGGATTGCGTTATGACTACAAACATTTATTTTTCCAGTAAAATTTTATAACGGGTATTTTGTTTGATAATGTTACAATGAAAAACTCAGGAAAAGCACTATAGAATTGGAAAATTTTAATTTTTTACTAACTCCAGTTGGCGTCTATGGCCTGTAAAAAAATGTAAGAGAATATGTCTCCTCCAGCTTTCAATGGCATGTAGATGAATTTATGTCTCTTCATGATTTCTTTAAAAAAAAAATAAAAAATCATATTTCGTCCATTATATCGGTTCCAATAAATGAAATTCAGATTTCTTCCTGATGAAAATAAGGTTTAGTTGTAAAGTTGACTTAGATCAACCTTCCTATACATGGCAAAATGCCGAACATTAAATTCACATAAAAAAAAAAAATTACACAAATTTCACTTGCTGCACATTTGCTTTGTATAATGTTTTATTTGAAAAATTTTGTGTTACTGTATGTGCTTTTGTTGAGTTTTACTCGATATTTTTTTGCAGTGAGTAGTTTCAAAATAAAGTACATGTATATTTATGAACTATACATGTATGTACATGTACATGTAATGAAATTGCTTTTCTTTTATATTGTGCATAAAATTTACTGAATCAATTCTAACAAAAAATACATGTACCATAACAATGGTCATTTGCTCATTGTTATTCATTTGGTTATGTTCTTCTCGCATAAATAGTTGAGGGTCAGAAATGATTTACCTCATTATTCGATAATACAGAAGATCGCAAATACTTCTAACCAAGACTATACGAATGTTCTTGCACACTCTTTGATTGTTCTATATTTGAACGATGGTTTAGGTAGGTGACTAAAGGAAAAATCAGAATGGACACGCTACACGTGCTGCATTTACGATCTTGCGTATTGAAGGTTATAAATTCTCTGATTTCAATCATTTTCATAGTTCACCATAGAGTCAAATAATCTTAATGTAGTCATTCAAAAAAAAAAAAACCTGAATTTTTATCTTTTAAGAAGTATTATGGAACTGAAACTGAAAAAAAAAAATTTTTTTTGCAAAATTTATTCCTCTTAAAAGTTTGTTACACTTGCCTTTAGAATATGAGAGACCTTCATGGTGAAGTATGGTATTGTTGAATATAAACTGTATTATAGACTTAACTTTTTTAACTGTTTTTTTGCTGAATACTTCCATTACCAGTTATTGTCCTCTAAAGCTCAATGATCAGTCCCCATCAGATTTTTTACATACTTTAACTCATGCCTGCTGTGGAACCATATTGAAGCTTTGTGATACAAATGCTTATTTTGCCTTTTGATATTTTGATCATACTATTCAGATTTTCTGATCAGTTTAAATCAATACTCATTTTATAAATAAGCTGCTGCTAGTTAAGTCACATGTTTTTATTACTCAAGCTTGGTTTGATTTGAAGTTTTATGAGCATTGGCTGTAGTTCCTGATAATACATGTACATTCTACAACTTTAAGACCTTTTTGATTTGAGAGCTTGTGTCCATGCAGCTCACTTGAAAAATAGAAAGTCAGGAATTCAATTACTTAGCTTTGAAAATAATATTGATTGTAACCTATTGTGTAAGTTCAATCATCATAATTGCTGAAACAATTACCATAATCAATTATCAATTTTATTTGATGCAATGGGAGTAAAGGTTCTCTTCAAAGTCAAAACAAGTGACAAACATTTCATGCACTGTTAGTCAAGCTGATGTGTATGACTTATACACATGAATGAATGCTCTTTTATTGGATGTAAAGGTCAAGTACATGTATGCATTAAAAGAAAAAAAAACATAACTCATTCCAGTTTATGTGTTTGTATAGAGTACAAGTTTTGTGTGTTACACGCATATATGTTATATGTTGTTGGTTATGTTTCTATTAAGTATGATTTTTCATGTTGAGTAAATATGATGTCTCAAATGATAGGAAGGGGCCCGGGGTGGATCAATGTGTGTCCCCATGGTAAGAAATGTGCCGACTTTTCGAAAATGAATAGTACTTGTATATTGCATATGTTTAGATTTTTTTAATACTCATTATTGCGCTGCTGAGATATTACCTGGATTTTGATTGGATAGATTATCCAGTTCTTAATTTTGATTGGATATACATGTATATCCTATTCTTTATCTTCAACTAATATGTTATTATGCACAAGGTTTTCAGAAAATATTTTGTGTCCTTCCATTGAATATTAACTCCACATTAAGTAAATGTAATGTTATCAGAAGTATTCGGCTTTTATCTTTCTGCTAACAAGTTCACCTTAGGGTCTCATATTCGCTGGTATTTATGCTTATCAATGAATTTTTCATATTTAGTTGAGCAGGGTAATCATTTTCAGTCTGATCGATGTTTTATACTTAATTATTGGCTTTACGAATGATATGCACAAATGTATTAGATATAGCAAAAAAGGATGAATTATGCTATAATACACTTAAAAGATCCTCTTCAAATTTGTATTTTTTTTTAGCTCGCCGGGACGAATGTCCGGAGAGCTATTGTCATACCCCCGGTGTCGGCGTTGGCGTTGGCGTTGGCGTCTGCGTCTGCGTCTGCGTGCACAAAAACTTTAACCTTGCTTATAACTTTTAAACCAATACAGATTGGGCTTTCATATTTCACATGTGCATTCCTTGTGACAAGACCTTTCCATGGATACCAAAATTTTTGACCTTGTGACCTTGACCTTGGAGATTGACCTACTTTTGAAAAACTTTAACCTTGGCCATATTTTTTGAATGGTAAGTGATAGGGCTTTGATATTTCACATGTGTATTCCTTGTGACAAGACCTTTCCATGGATACCAAAATTTTTGACCTTGTGACCTTGACCTTGGAGATTGACCTACTTTTGAAAAACTTTAACCTTGGCCATATTTTTTGAATGGTACGTGATAGGGCTTTGATATTCCACATGTGTATTCCTTGTGACAAGACCTTTCCATGGATACCAAAATTTTTGACCTTGTGACCTTGACCTTGGAGATTGACCTACTTTTGAAAAACTTTAACCTTGGCCATATTTTTTGAATGGTAAGTGATAGGGCTTTGATATTCCACATGTGTATTCCTTGTGACAAGACCTTTCCATGGATACCAAAATTTTTGACCTTGTGACCTTGACCTTGGAGATTGACCTACTTTTGAAAAACTTTAACCTTGGCCATATTTTTTGAATGGTAAGTGATAGGGCTTTGATATTTCACATGTGTATTCCTTGTGACAAGACCTTTCCATGGATACCAAAATTTACGACCTTGTGACCTTGACCTTGGAGATTGACCTACTTTTGAAAAACTTTAACCTTGGCCATATTTTTTGAATGGTAAGTGATAGGGCTTTGATATTTCACATGTGTATTCCTTGTGACAAGACCTTTCCATGGATACCAAAATTTTTGACCTTGTGACCTTGACCTTGGAGATGATTGACCTACTTTTGAAAAACTTTAACCTTGGCCATATTTTTTGATTGGTAAGTGATAGGGCTTTGATATTTCACATGTGCATTCCTTGTGATAAGACCTTTCATGCCGTACCATAAATTTTGACCTAGTGACCTTGACCTTGAAATTTTACCTACTTTTCAAAAACTTTAACTTGGGCCATATTTTTTGAATGGTAAGTGATAGGGCTTTGATATTTCACATGTGCATTCCTTGTGATAAGACCTTTCATGCCGTACCATAAATTTTGACCTAGTGACCTTGACCTTGAAATTTTACCTACTTTTTGTTGTTGTTGCAATTTACATATGGTTGCCACCGGCGAGCTATGTTGTCATTCTGACAAGTCTGGTTATTGTGTAGCTACAGTAGCTAAAAATAAGCTTACATTGACAGTTCACTTTGTTGCCAGCATTAATTTCATGATTTGTAATACTTCTCCCCATTAATTAAGATTGATTTTAAAGTTGAAAAAAGTATATGAATATTTTGACTTTTGATATTTAACATCTTTACAACAAAATAACATTTTTTTTTAACTGGACTATAATTTATTATTGTCATTAGACAGAATGTATTATAGCACTATTTGTCTGACTTAACTGTTTAAACTAATAAGAAACTATCAAAAGAGGGGGGGGGGGGGGGCGACCTAATGATATTCAGGATCAAAGTTCATGGTCACAGCTAAGAGCACTCATAAGCAAATTAAAACTTAAATCCAATGGTTATCATACTTGCTTCATAGGGTATCTGAAGTCATGACCAAGAACCCATTTGATTTTCAAGGTTAAACTTAAATATCAAGATCCCAGCTTGAAAATAGTCTGTAATTGAATAGTCCACTTGCCGAAATTCATAATGGCTGACAAAATGACGAAAAGTGTCCGAGGTAGGCAATTTTTGCACACTTTTTCATTGTTAGGTCACAATGGAATTGTGTCTTATAACAGTGACATCATAATGTAAAACAACGCCAAAAGATGTTGACTCGGACATTTTGTGCTTTCTAACAAAAGTCCTTACTTAAGTCGGAAAATGGTCTATTGTTTTCTGTCTTTTGTTGACTAACCATATCAGCTGGGAGCGAATAAAGTTCTAAAATTGTCGTGTGTAGCCATTTCAATAAAGTCATTTGGGAAAAAAACATATTTGTGCCATATAAAACTACAGTAAGACAAGATGGCGATTGTGTTACAGTAAAAGTCTGTTATTTTGCCCCAAACCTTCATCAGGTTTGTAGTCATCATTTGTAAGTACATGTATATGTATTCAGCTTTGTGTTAGATATTCTAATTATGTTTAATGAAAAACTTATTGACGGCTTATATAAAATCTTTCGAAGTTTTCTTGTGCTGTGATGGTTTAATATGATAGACATTTTGATGGCCATTTACAGTGCATTCTGTATCGGAAAAGTTGGAAGAGTCCAATGAGAGAGTATATGCTGCGTTATTACATTGAATACTGATTGAATGTATTAATATTTCACTTTTAAGATTTTTTTTTCAAGTTTTTTTTGTCATTCAAACTAAAATATACACTCCTAATATAAATGAGTACATTTATATCTATTCACATATATGGTGATATTTTCTTCAAGACACGTCTGTAATACATTTTGACAATCTACGAGCATTATGTTAAGGAGTATTTATCAGAATGTTGAAGATTGATTAAGCTTGATTTATATTGAATAAAATTATGATTTCATTTTGACTAGAACAAAACATGTAATCATCGTTAAAATCCTCATATGAATTAATTTTTTTATGGTGCTTGAATTCTATTTGTTATTAATGATTGTTAATCATTGATTGGTTAGAATTAAAGATAAAAATACAAATTTTGTTTTTGATTTTGTAGAATTATAAAGTCACTTTCATGTGTGGGAATTTGTTACATATAGATGAAATATTAGTAGACTGTGTGCATCCTTTTAATACTTGATCATACATATTGAGGGTATCTTTTTGTCTTTCTGTCTGTCTTGAGTCGACCTTTCTATAACAACTTGTCCACATAACCCATCAAGCTTGCATCGAAATGTTTGAATATTGTAATTTGCCAGACTTGAGAAGTGTTGATGGCTTCTTCTTTATACTAATCAGATACATTTGTAATTAATAAAAACCTTTGAAAAGCTTCACATGGAATTAAAAGATCTGTAAGTGAACATGAAAAACGTGGACAAATGCTTACATGTTTTGCTTGTTGAAGTGAGTTCATGAATAGTATTACATGTATTAGGTTTGACAGTGGCGTAGCTACGTGTACCATGTATGCTTTTATGCTAAAGCATAAACTTTTTTTCTGAAATTGTCAAATTGAGTAAGATATTGCGGACTTTTTGACGTAGAGCAAAGCCCTATATATTCTACCTTCATAGTTTAAGAACAGACATGTATGTGGGGCCCCCATACCCCATCTGCCCTATCCTTAATTTGGCCCTAGATGAGGTTTAATAGGCCTGTCATGGAGTCCCATCAATACCACAGTATGTTAGGGTGCAAAATTGATTTCTTGCATTCAGAGCATCAGAACTCTTGCATTTCAATATTGTGCAGATATGTACATGTATCAAATCTATCCTAGCATGAATCTTGTAAGACTTTGAACAAAACGAAAAATTAACGAGAGGGCGCTACCAAAATACATTAATTTGGCCGTGTCTGAAAATCATTTCGGCATTTAATAAGTATCACTGATGAGGATTTACCGGCCGAAACACGTGTCTGGTGCATTTTTAAAATTGATTTGTAATTTTCTTCAAGAAGGTAAAGAGTTGGAACACTTCCGTATTATTACAATTTTAAAACATTTTAATGGATAATATTATAATAAATACTGGTGTAAGTTGATAGACTAATAAAACTCAACAATGACACAGTTTAATGACACAGTTTATAACTGTTCCATTTGACCTGGGTAGCTTGGCATAGTGTGATTATTTTCATCCCGAGGCTGCATATACATAATGATTATAACTCAGAAAGGTGTAGTATCGTTGCCATGGTTATGTCTCTCTGGATAATAGAAATTGCTGTTCCTGTATTAAAAAAAAGGATAATTTCATAACCGTGATAGAAGGATAACATATCCAAGATTTTTATCGTTGAAGCTTTCTACCAATTGTTTTAATATATTATTTAAAATGCTTTTGTTATTGACTCTTGATACTTAATTTAAAAATAAAAACACAAACACTCAAATACACAAACTTTCGGCCCCCTGGCCTTTATCAAGTGTAAGAACGACGATCTATTTCAATCTACTCAATTTAAAAGACATGAAGTACTTATACCTATAATGCTCTGATTCCTCATTAGCACTGTAACTACCTAAACTCCATTGACCACTAGATTCTCGACCTGTCACTGTGTCTCTGGTGAAAGAATCAAACTCAACAATTACTTAAAAAAATCTACAAGAAAAACAACAGACACAAAAAGGTCAGTTGTTACAACATTTATAGGCGCCAGGAGCGACCTTGATTCTTTAAATGACCTTTATTGTACTACACGTGCATGTGAATGTGATATTTGAGCTGCGACTGTTAAGAATGGCGCAACCTATATAAAGGAATCGTTTCGATCAAATAACATTGTACATGGCAAGAGAATGAATACTAGCAAAACCTTTTGTAGTACCTTTCTTTTAAAGCGTATTTAAAAGAAATATGAGACAAAAATTCTTACGAAAAATATCGGGAGTTTCACCATCAAATAAAAGCTTAAAATGCTTTTCAATTTAGATTATATTGTGCTTTCTAATATCAATTCTAATTACTAAATAAAAATTCCGATACAAGACATCGTGATTTTTAGTTTCAAGGGAGTATTAAGCGATTTAAAGTTACAGAATTCCTTCAATGTTTCGATAAGTATATTTGTGAAACAGACTGCAGAATACTGGAAGGATGATATGCCAAATATTCTCAATTTTAACGTGTGTACAAATAGAAACTTCCGGAGCCGAAAAAAGCGATCGAAATGGGGAAAATGCATACGTATTCGTATTTTGATATAACCCACGAAAAGTTGCACGAAACAATACTTACAATTGCTCATATGAAGAATCGTCGTCAAACGAACTTTCATAACCTGAAATTGGAGTCTGCCAATGATCACGTGACATGCCTCCATAATTACTACTCGGAGGTTTCCGCCAATGGTCATGTGATCCACTATCGTCATGGAAACCTTGGATTTGCCGCTGCCATCTCTCCTTTGTGCTCTCGTCATCACAAAACGAAGGATTTATAAACGTTTCAAAGTTTTGTTCTATCGCATCATTTTGAAAGTCAATAATTTGTTCGCTGTATCTAGCGAGAACATCGGAATGTTCGTCTAAAGTTTCCGGTTGGTAGTTTCCGCTAATGGCGTCTGCTTCCGGCACTAATACATCTTGTCTGTATCGTTTATCATTTGGAAAATATTCTAAAGATGCTACCGAAACAGTACTCTTCATGAAAATATCTCTGGAAAAGATTAGAAATTCATCTAAACTCATTGCCTGATAAACTATTCATAAATAAGATGCGAAGGAGTAGGATGGGAAGGTCTATAAACAGAGCATGTTCCCGTTTGAATTTACAAATGCTGTTGGCAAATCACAAACACTTTGTCGGTAGCTGTTTTGGAACATGAATGTATATTCCGTTGGACTCACACTCCAAGGTCAAGGTACATGTACGTGTAAAAACTTTTGATACAAAAGGAAAGGTCTTTTTAAAAGGCATAAAGATGAGAAAATACATCACAGACAAACAGCAGGGAACTATGATATAGGTACCATTACCTTTCGTCTTTTCTGTTCTTGCATATAATTTTTCCAATAACAACAGCAAATCCCAGTAATACTATGAGGGCACAAGCCGAGAAGACTCCTATATATAACTTAGTGGATTCTGGAACTCCATATAGGACGTCTGTAAAACACATTTTATTATATTTCATTGTAGAATTTTATCATCTATTTTTCTTTTTTTTCAATTTAGTAAGGCGTAATCTGAAATAAACGATATAGAATTAAGTTTGTCGATACCCGACCAAAACATGTTATTCTAAAAAGTGGATAAATCATATAATGATAATCACCTGTACAATGTGGAAGACTATCAACACTCCATTCAAGAGAATCTAGACAAGTGATGACGTCATGACCAACGATGAAGTAGTTATCTGGACACGTGACTGTGACCTCAGTTCCAATGTAGCGCTGCTGAGAGCTAACACTAATGTCCGGAGTAGTGTGAGAGGTGTTGGTTTTTGGCAAGGACAGGAGAGGAGGGCATTCTACAAGTATTCGAGTCTATGATAAACAGAAATTTCCCACGTTTTCATCAACTTTTCTTATTTCAATGCCCAATGCCAGCATTTGTGAAATATGCAAATTTCGCTGAGTACTGTCAAACATCGGTGCTTGAATTGACGAGGTTTGTAAGATGTTGATATAAACATTCGATTTGATCCGAATGCGACTTTCTAAGGGTCGCATAATTGGGGGGGGGGGGGGGTGTAAATTAATTGTACTTATTATACTCATAAAAATACACAAATGATTAATTTATACCGTCATGCTTATACTTCATATCTAAATTTTAACAAACTTCTTCGTTCTACTGTTATTGCACTATATGAAATAAAAGGTTTCGAATGAAAATCAATTATGAATAATGTTCAATCATTTTTATGAGAAAATATGACTAGAATGAACAAAAATTAAAAACTGAATTGAAATGGAGATGTATGATGTAAAAAGTCCGTATTATGAAAGCTATGAATGAATTAGTAAACAGAGATATATTTTTATTACCATTACGTGAGTGCGCGTAAGAATATATCAATAATGTCATGTGACCAGTAACTTACCGCCCTCTGACAGAATGACAAGGGTCTTACGAGGGGGAGTGTAATAGGAAGTGATAGGCGACACTTTCATTCATGCTATTTGAGGTCAATTCGGATCGAAAGATATATCTCTCTTGGACAGCAGGAAGTTTAGATAAGAAATAACACAATCTAGGGGTGGGGGGGGGGGGGTTGCGAATTTCTGAAATCATCTTATTTTTAACATGATATCAACCCAGGCTTTAAAAGTTGTATTATAAGTTAATGAATGGAAAAGAATATGACCAAAAAAAAAAAAAAAAAAAAAGAGAAAACTTAGAAGTTTATCTTTTACCCTTCCAAAATTGAGATTTGAAAGGATATTTTGAAACAGAAATGAATCATGATTCTACAAAAGTAAGGAGGAGAAAGGAAGAAAAAATGAAAGGAAACAATGTTATTTAGATAAAAAAAATTTAGTGTAAAAAACATTAAAGTTCGAGACATGCCACTTCAAAATGCTGAAATCATTTAGTAGATTATGTGCGACACAAGTTTGATAAATTACAAATTTTAAAGCAGCACTAGGCATAAACGATTCATCAATAAAAAAAAGTTTCGCATTTTTTTTCTACTATGTCTATAAGAATTTTAGTTTATTTTCAAAATTCACGTTCAAAATAGTTTGTGTAAAATAAAATTTCTGGAATACATAACATGATATTGTACTAACCTGGTATGGACATCATCTGTACGTCTTTTATAGGTAAAAATCCCGAGCATTATTTCCAAGAACATCAATTTTATCGTATTTTAAGACATAACGAGATGGTCCATATCTCCATTTTACATCTACTGCAAAGATTGTAGAAAATAAATACAGATATTCTAAAAATAAAAATAAATGTAGATAATTATATGTAAAGGCGAGAAGACGAACGTAGATATGAAAATGAAGATGGATATATGAACATGATCGCGGTATGTTTTATTGTACGTTTATAATTGATGGCCCCTGGCATCCATCTTAACATGTTACTGTACAAGGAGCTTGGCGCGTAGAGGTGAGAAAAAGTGTATTGTGCTGCTAATGGGCCTCAATGCATGTCAGATTTATTTTCATAAATCACTGAAACTTGTGTTGACATTTTCACAGTTTCTCTATTCTAGTGCAACAATACTGAATCTGTCTGTGTTGGGTTGTTTTAATTTCTTTCCCTTTTTCTCCAAACTCTTTATTTCGTTTTAATTACTTCATAGAAACAATGAAATTCATACAAAATTCGATTTTGGGCAAGAAATTGGGTCAAAATTAAATTTTAGATTGTAAAACGCAATTATTTCTTATTCATATAGAAAATGTTGAAATAGATAACATATAAAGTAAATTTGTCCACACTATTTTTTTTTCAAATTTATTTATAAATACATTTATAGATTGAACGAATGAAGAAAATAATTAAATATATAGTTTAGGATAAGAACTGAAGAAGAAAAATATGAGCTGCTCAGAAAATTAAGGGGTAAAATAAAACTAAATCACATAACCTCGGAAGTAGGCCACATACTTAGGACATACCTAAACGAAAGTTTATTCCGATTCTCAGGGTAGATAACTCGCTATTAAGGGTAATAAAACATCTTTAAGTATATAAAACCTGTATAAATGGATATGAAGCATTTGTACAAAGGTAGCTAATCCGTGCGAGCCTTACACCCAGAGGGGTCAGTCTATCGGTTTGTGTAAGTGTATCGCCAGCCACTTTGGTCAATTTGTCTTCATCATCATATATACAAGTGACCAAAGTGAAATATTTATCTTCCCATGATGTGCATATTTTATATTTGACCAGACCTTGACCATTTGTTATACCATTAGATATGGTTGTTGGTTCAAGGCGATATAAAATGTATCATTTCGCTTTTACAAGTGACCAATTTTGCTCTTTCATTAAAAAAAAGAAAGAAAATAGATTTGAAATTCCTAGCCCAACTGGTTTGGGATCTATCTTTTTCACAAGGGTCGGACAGACGGACGGACATCGCTGTACCATGATATGTACGTCCCGCCTAAAGACGGGCGTACATGTATAAAAAAAAATAAAGAAAATAATTATACATGTAAATACATTATACATACTATAGAACTCTCAGTTGTAACCTCATATTCTACATTTAATGAAATATAGATAAACGCTTTTGAAACCTTCTTTTTCTAAAAGCTCGGCACAAATATGGTGTGAATTTATTAATTTTACTTATATTATAATATTGTCCGAATGGATAAGTAAAATTATTTGATTTCGAAGTTATCGCGTATTTTCAGTGAAATTTGTTTGTTTTTGTTTTTTTCAGAAAAAAATGAATGAAGGACCTTCCATGAGCACTACATGTAGTTAGATACAGTACATATATACATGTAGATCAGTTTCTGTAATCGAAATGTCACGAAGAAAGATCGAAGATTACAAGTTAACTTGATACTCTTGTAAATAAGGACAATTTGGGAGAGCAGATGATTTTGATGGAGAACATATAACTTTGGACACGTTTGTCATAAACGATGGGAAAAAACTGATTATAATTAACAGAATGCCATTAATTTTTTCAATTTTTTTTCTGTGTAAAGAATCCAAACCTTTGTGCAATGACCGAGAAATCCATTTGCTCTGGGAACAAATAAAAAACAAAACGAATTACTCCTTAAAACAAGATAATTTAGAATTGGACATTCCTGAAAGAATTAAAAATTTCAAAGAAAAAAATATGAATGACCTACCTTGCTATATCAATGTAATTTTCAACTTATTTCTATAACAGTAACGGCAAATCCCTCGTGACCCCTTGTCCAGATATGGTACATATAAGGAAGCCCCGTACACGGCTGATTCTGACGTCATTTGTCACCCCGGGGGAAGGTTACGTATAAGAAATCAACATCGTATCATATGATCACTGTACGTACCGCTGTTCAACTAGCACTCTAAATTTGTGTTTTATACTTATTTGTCGATTAAGTCAGGGAACCAGAGGACCATATTCATTATAGATCATCAAATGAAAATAAAGCACCTGTATGAAGATAAATGTCGTTTACTTTTATTAAATAAGACTGAATATTTATCTCCGTGCACGTGCTTTATTTTCTTCTGATCATCGGAGGAGAATATAGGACATGCGCAGTATTTTAAAGCGGTCCCATTTTGAGTATATATGCATTTTTTACCTACTGTGAAAGGGAGCAATACGATATGGGGTTAGTTTTTTCCTGCAATGCTCTAGTGATGGGCTAGCGAGCAGAATAATCCTATTCTTCCCGTGCATCTGATCTCATCTCAATTTGGGATTCACTTTGCTCCTTCGTAAATATTTTAGCTATTTTGTTTTGTTTGGTTTTGTATTCTTGTCCATTTATAAAGGCTTTTGGATTCGATTATGCGTTTTGTTTGACTGTTGGATATGTTACCCAAGAAAGAAGGTTTCGGGTTCGATTCCCAGTGCAGCCAAATGGTTTTCCTCTCCAGTTACAGAAGAATCTTCTTTGATTTACATGTTTTTCTGTTTATTGGTGTATTAATATTGAGTATTATTAAATGTATATATATTTGTTTCTTGTTAAATGTATGGGTGTTGTTGGATGTTTGACTGCGGTTCAATGTACGGGTGTTGTTGGATGTTTGACTGCGGTTCCATGTATGGGTGTTGTTGGATGTTTGATTGCGGTTCCTTGTATGGGTGTTGTTGGATGTTTGACTGCGGTTCCATGTATGGGCGTTGTTGGATGTTTGACTACGGTTCCATGTATGGGTGTTGTTGGATGTTTGACTGCGGTTCAATGTACGGGTGTTGTTGGATGTTTGACTGCGGTTCCATGTATGGGTGTTGTTGGATGTTTGACTGCGGTTCAATGTACGGGTGTTGTTGGATGTTTGATTGCGGTTCAATGTACGGGCGTTGTTGGATGTTTGACTGCGGTTCCGTGTATGGGTGTTGTTGGATGTTTGACTGCGGTTCCGTGTATGGGTGTTGTTGGATGTTTGACTGTGATTCCATGTATGGGTGTTGTTGGATGTTTGACTGCGGTTCAATGTATGGGTGTTGTTGGATGTTTGATTGCGGTTCAATGTACGGGTGTTGTTGGATGTTTGACTGCGGTTCCATGTATGGGTGTTGTTGGATGTTTGACTGCGGTTCCATTTATGGGTGTTGTTGGATGTTTGACTGCGGTTCCATGTATGGGTGTTGTTGGATGTTTGATTGCGGTTCAATGTATGGGTGTTGTTGGATGTTTGACTGCGGTTCCATGTATGGTCGTTGTTGGATGTTTGACTGCGGTTCCATTTATGGGTGTTGTTGGATGTTTGACTGCGGTTCCATGTATGGGTGTTGTTGGATGTTTGACTGCGGTTCAATGTACGGGCGTTGTTGGATGTTTGACTGCGGTTCCATGTATGGGTGTTGTTGGATGTTTGACTGCGGTTCCATTTATGGGTGTTGTTGGATGTTTGACTACGGTTCAATGTACGGGCGTTGTTGGATGTTTGACTGCGGTTCCATGTATGGGTGTTGTTGGATGTTTGATTGCGGTTCCATGTATGGGTGTTGTTGGATGTTTGACTGCGGTTCAATGTACGGGCGTTGTTGGATGTTTGACTGCGGTTCCATGTATGGGTGTTGTTGGATGTTTGACTGCGGTTCCATGTATGGTCGTTGTTGGATGTTTGACTACGGTTCCATGTATAGGTGTTGTTGGATGTTTGACTGCGGTTCCATTTATGGGTGTTGTTGGATGTTTGACTGCGGTTCCATGTATAGGTGTTGTTGGATGTTTGACTGCGGTTCCATGTATAGGTGTTGTTGGATGTTTGACTGCGGTTCCATGTACGGGTGTTGTTGGATGTTTGACTGCGGTTCCATGTACGGGTGTTGTTGGATGTTTGACTGCGGTTCCATGTACGGGTGTTGTTGGATGTTTGACTGCGGTTCCATGTATGGGTGTTGTTGGATGTTTGACTACGGTTCCATGTATGGTCGTTGTTGGATGTTTGACTGCGGTTCCATGTACGGGTGTTGTTGGATGTTTGACTGCGGTTCCATGTATGGGTGTTGTTGGATGTTTGACTACGGTTCCATGTATGGTCGTTGTTGGATGTTTGACTGCGGTTCCATGTACGGGTGTTGTTGGATGTTTGACTGCGGTTCCATGTATGGGTGTTGTTGGATGTTTGACTGCGGTTCCATGTATGGTCGTTGTTGGATGTTTGACTGCGGTTCCATGTACGGGTGTTGTTGGATGTTTGACTGCGGTTCCATGTATGGGCGTTGCTAGATGTTTGACTGCGGTTCCATGTATGGGTGTTGTTGGATGTTTGACTGCGGTTCCATGTATGGTCGTTGTTGGATGTTTGACTGCGGTTCCATGTACGGGTGTTGTTGGATGTTTGACTGCGGTTCCATGTATGGGCGTTGCTAGATGTTTGACTGCGGTTCCATGTATGTGTGTTGTTGGATGTTTGACTGCGGTTCCATGTATGGTCGTTGTTGGATGTTTGACTGCGGTTCCATGTATGGGTGTTGTTGGATGTTTGACTGCGGTTCCATGTATGGTCGTTGTTGGATGTTTGACTGTGGTTCCATGTAGGGGTGTTGTTGGATGTTATGTATGGGCGTTGTTGGATTTTTGATTGCGGTTCCATGTATGGGCGTTGTTGGATGTTTGACTGCGGTTCCATGTATGGGCGTTGTCGGATTATATTGACTAAGTCTTGTTGGATGTCTGACTTTTGCTGAAGTTAAAGTGAGGGTATATGTCGATTATGGTGCTTATATAAGAGAAATAGATCCATTTCAACGTCTCTATATTAATGATGTGGATTTTCTTGGTGTTCTAAACTGAACCTTGTTGGAAGTTTGTATCGTTTTAATTTTTTAGATCTTGCATGACGTATGGATCTTGCTGGATGATTATATCATATTGAAATTATATAAGTAAATTGAAATATTTCTTCCAGAGGGAAGGGATGATGCAAATAAAAACCCCAAACACTCTAATACATAAATTTTCGGCCCCTTGGCCTTTATCCAGTGTAAAAACGACAATGTATAAATATATGAAAACTACGTAAAATCTATCCTTTGCTTCTCTGGCGTTCATTGCACAAGTATGATTTGCGATTAGATGAAATTATCACTTTCCTTAATGAAGATTAATTAAAGAAAATCACGTATGGAAATATAGAGATTTTTTTTCAAGTTTACACTCGATTTATTCAACCACAGAAATGATGAGGTACATGTACTTTAAGATCCCGAATATAAAGCTCAAATAAAAATGAATAGCGATGAAAAAAGTTAACGAAGTAAGGAAAAAAATCATTAAACCTCATTTGGCTGCAACAACACCGTTTTGCGTTGATCTAAGACCATTTGTTATCATAATTTCCTTTGAATTTCAAAATCGTTCGAAACGATCTATACCTACGTTAAATATCTTAATTCATCTGTACATCAAAGAAAGATCATTCTTCAAAGTGCTATTTTTTTGTATGTCGACGTGACTTTCAGAACGATGTCAACACTGATTGTCAGGTAATCTAAAGACGTTTCGGAAAACCTCTTGAAATGGTGTGTATTCGTTATGGTTATACCGTTATTAAACATACCAAAGTAGACAACTGGGTAGACACTCAAGACCAATTAAGCCCCTGTCACACCTATACACGTTCTCTCGAGACGTTCTTACTACGTCCTTGAAGTCCTTGAAATTTTTCATGAACGTAGTGAGAACGTGGCATTTTTTACCCTGAAGGGCTCTCCGAAACAATAATTGACGACTCCAATGCGTCTGCAACACGACCTTTAGCGTCCGTAACACGTTAGTAGTTAGTCCTTCCCGTCTTTAATACGTTTAGTCAAGTTCGCACTACGATCGGCCCCAAGTTCACACTACGACGAAGGCGTCTCTCTTACGATTGTACGGCGTGCTTTCTACGTTCTCGAAGTCCTTACTGCGTTCACGCTACGATCATGACACGTTCAAAGGACAAATTGTTTTTACGAGGTCTATTTTGATTTTTTCGACCTCTAAAACCAAGAACGTGATAAGAACGGCAGAGACGTGACGATCTCCATATAATTTTTTGTACAAGTTTTAGCCGTCCGTACTACGACCCTACTACGTTCGCGACACGTTTCTAATACGTCCATGAAGTTCTCAATACGTTCGCAAGTAGTCCTTAACACGTTCTGTCATCATAGCGTCCTCACTACGACTGTTTTGAACAGTTCAAAACGGTCGTGGTGGCTGGGCGTACGGGCATCCTTACTACGACCTCAATACGTATCAGCGAGTTCTTACTACGTTCCCCGCGTCCATACTTCGTTCACACCACGTTTCGTACAATTTTGGCGGTCGTAGTGCGAACGCAATGTCAGAACGTGAAGGTGTGACAGGGGCTTTACCAAGAAAGCGTCAAAATCTGACCGAGGAAACAAAGCAAAGAAAGCTATATGATATCATAGTTGCCCGCTTAGGATAAAACAAACAAGTGTTGTAACATTCTTTGTTGAACCTTCTCTAGAAAAGGAATCGATCACTCTTTGAATGATAACATGGTCTTTTTATTGGATTACTTTTGCTTGCGAGTAAGCTTGCTAGTAAGCTACTCGTTCAGGGCTATATATTTATAATACAACAGCTGAATTCATCATTGAGGAAGTTCATGGAACTACTTCCACCGGTGTTGCATGCAAACAGGAGACGCTGACTCTCAAGGACCTGGAGACCCGGTCTCACTTAGGAACTCCAGGTTTCGCAGATGTTCCAATGGAAATTCTAATGATTTTGCCCTACCTTCTCGACTCTGAGACTGATTAAATGATTGGTACTTCTTCCATGTTTATTAGTTGCTTAAAATGTACTTGAATTTTGTTACTGATCATTACAAAGATGCACAGCAACCATATGAGAGATTGTAACTTTACGCTCGGCCTTGGGGTCTTGGTGATGTGACGGGTCTGATCAGAGGATCCATGAAAATTGGCCGGACATCTCGGACATCTCGGATGGTCATACATGCATGCTGCATGCTAAATTTGTATTCTCATTGCTTTTTATGCCTTTGTTAAGCCATGAGGCGATGTCATTTATTGTTACCTTACTCTCTATTTACCCAACAATTTTCCTTTTGCGAAGCCTCTGTTTACCCCGCTCAGAGGGAGGAATGTGCACATATGATCTGGATCAATACACCATTTGATGTGGTGTGTAAAATAATTTCCTTACTGTAAGATGAATATACAAACAGACAGCATTATGCAAGGGCCCAAGAAACACACAGATGTATATGTAAATGGATGAAAAACAGAAGGCATACGAAATACAGTCCGCGCTCTGCCAGCTGTAGCGAGCTCATACATGTGATCACCCGATGAGTCTGACTGATATTCAGAGAGGACAGGTGATCGGGACCTTGTCTTCTTTTAAGAAGTTTGGACAGGGTCCGTCATGGAGTCCTGTCGTTAAAGTCAATAAGAGTGCAATTCTTAAGAATGAGCTATTACAAGAGTGTAGATTGGTCCAGTGCCAAGCCAAGTGTCCGTCTTGTGACAAAAGGGATCATATCCACTGCATAAAAGGCGTTTGATGATTCTAAGACAATCTAAAAACGACAAAAGGTCCAGCTAGACCGATTCTGCAAAATAGATTATCCACAAACTGATCAATGATTTAACATGCAAAACAAAACCAATCGCGTGACACGAATGACAGAACAGAAGGAAAGGGTATGAATGACGCTCACAGCAGCACACATTGCTGGCCGCACATGAAATCGGAACACTGCAGATGACGCTACCAAAATAGAAAACGAAACAAGTTTAAAAATGTCCAAAAAGAAAGATTTCAATTAAGAATCGCTTTCTGGTCATGGTCACTGACTGAAAGGAGGATAAATGTTCTGACGCCATTAAACTAATACGTTGTAAAGTTTATTTCCGTCGATAAGATACAGTTAAGTACAAGATAATTAATTGTATGTTCCCTATATGGCTTGTCAAAATATATATAATGCCAGTCAAAGCGGGAAAGAGTGAACAATGATGACCCATGACCACAAACTAACAAACGAAAGGAAAGCAAAAGGGAAAAAGATCCCCAACAAGAGAACAAATAATGAGCATCCAACGAACAACCAAGGTGACTCAAATAGTAAATGGACACTTTTCATGTTCGCGGACTTCGCACTTCGAACACCGCACCTTGAAGGGACTGTGTCACAAAAGCAGAAAGTTGATTCTGTTCAAATGAGCTTAGCATACTTTGTGTGAAGAATTTATTTGCTTTCATATGTGGAATAAATATTTAAAGCTCTCCGGTGTACTATCATCCATTGTGTGTTCAGATTTTACTTTAATTGCACCTGATTACTTTTATATGACCCCTGAACATTCGGATCCCCTCGCCCTTTATTTGTAACAGCATAAAAAGACTCGGATGCCAATGGTGGAAGGTTTTAAATCAAATCGATGTAAAAATAAAAAAACACTTTTTCAACATTTAAAATTCTCCAACTTGAGTTAGTAATGTTGTAGGGAACATATTTGTCAGTTACTATCCAGTGATGGAACTTCTATTTCATGATAGATTGTAACAAAACTAATAGATCAACGGGGAAATATTTTTAAAATGGCGCCGTCTGACGTCCGAGTCTTTTTTTTCTAAGAAAAAGGTCGAGGCTAATCCGAATGAACCCAAAAGTGCGAAGTCCGAAGTACGTTAACTTGAAAAATGTCCAATATTGAATACCAACTCAAATTCGACAAAAAAATACGAATGACAACATAACAAAGAAAGAGACCAGCACACATCCTGTGCCGACTTGAGGCGTCCATCTACTACGTTCATTTTTCGGGTTACTTGACCCTCCCACAAGACGCTTGTGGTCTTATATAAGCCATGAGTAAGCAAGACCGTGAGACGCAAGGACACTATGTAACCCATAAATTCTGGGAATTTATTTAAAAAGTCCGTGCACTGTGGACTAATGTGGGAACATACGTATAGTTATCGTAGAAGCCCGATCAATTTTCAGATTGGACAAGGAAGACTCACTCGAATTCAAGCAAACTTGGAAAGTAGTCCCCAAGACATTCTGAACAGAGGAAAATTGCAAAGACCTAAAACTTCCAAACGCTACGCCTTTGCACTATACGTGTACATGGTAAGGGCTAGCTAGTATATTGCTGTGAGAATTATGAAAGATGACAAGGTAGAGGTAAACATGTATTCTGACCTCTTGGAAGTCTTACGAGGAATCTAAATTAATGACCAAGTATGGGTATTCCTGATAAAAGCAAAAGGGATGGAAAATCTTATAAAAAAAACCCCAATGACTTGATATCCAGGAAAAAAAGTTATTCAGCAATATCAATTCAATAAACTAAATGATTTGTAGCCCCAAACTTAGTTCATGTATATTGACGTATTAAAGTACACAACTGATCGTTAAGTAATATCGAGCAGAAGAAATTAATATTCTTTCATTTCATGATCGCATAAAATATAGATAAGAAAGCTTAGCTTGCTTCCTGCTTAAAAGATATTAATGTTCTCTTGTTCTCCTGCAGAATGTTATTAAAACTGCCTCCTTACTTATGATTTATGTGCAATGGTTATCCAGGAAATACTAAAATGTTTATGAAGCATATTTTGATGCACATCATATTATCATAGAATTTATTATTTACAATCAAGGCGCTGCACATTTCGTGCATACGGAAATGAAAGGGTATAATATTGAATCGTCGATGAACGGCATGCCACTGACACTTTATCTTGTTTCTTTGACGTAAAAGTTTTGATCTGTTCTCTGTAATGGCTTTCTGCTTATGTCTAGAAACAGCAAAATCGGACGGATGGACGGACGGACCGACCGACTGTCAGATATGGACAATACTAAATATCATTTCCTACTGGGAAATATAACTTAAAGAGGAATTCAGATCTTTCGATAAACCCATGCTGAACAAATTTCCGTTCCGCCCATCGATTGCAGAGCCAAGTCAATCATCTCGAAGCAAATAAATTCTCATGCAAGTTGACGCAACAAGCTAAAAGCAAATGTTAAGCGTTGATGACAAACTGCTAGATAATGTCTGTCGTCACAATATTTAGGGCGATCAAGGTTTCAGTTTTATTATCCATACCTTACATCTTCTATCTATCGTCTGCTGTTACAATTAATGTCTGTACGATTATATGTGATGGCGGGAAAATTCCATATTGTATAGGGCGCTCCGGACCAGCACTTGATATCGGAATAGAGAAGTTACGTCAAAAATTACCGGAAGTGGAAGTAAACTTTTATGTGAATTTGACCACTGGTATGTGCGGTCCACAGGACGTGGGAGCTATTGCTGCACAAATGTTCTATCAGTATGGGGCTTCTGTATTCATCGGTCCAGGTTCGTAATTCTGTTTCTAAAAAAACCCATTTATATAAAAAAGGAATAATTATCTGAAAGGAAGTAGTAAAGTTTCAGCCCAAAACTATTATGCGTAAATTGACAATTTTAAAGTCGTATGTATCACAATAAAGTATTTATCAACCTTAATTATTTAAAGATTTCCTAAACCCGTACGGCCTTCTCATCTGCTATGAATTCTTAATTTTCATGATGCTCAAAGAATAACATTTTTGGTATTTATAGAGACAAAGTATGACAAAAGAATATCGGTGATAAAATAATGAAAATCGCTTTTCGTTTTCTTGACATTTTAAAATATCATAAGTGCATTTCAATGTTCACTTTCATATCATCTTTACGTTGGGAATTCTCTCCCTCTGAAAGCTTTTTGATCAGCTTAGGTGTAAAGCTTCAATGCTTGGATTTAACACATATTCCTATCTGATTTTTTCAGTACCATCCTAGAAATTTTATAATTATGAATTGACGAAAACTACATGTATTTTGCAAAATTATCCAATAATTAGGAATCATGAGACATAATTATAAGGCATAAAATCTATTCGTAAGTTGACATATAGAGAATAAGTGTCTTAATTTGTGTTTTGTTACGGGTATACAACACACAGCAAGTGCATTTATCGTACATGTAATGCGCGTTAGCGCATTTCATGCGATAAATGCACTTGCTGTGTGTTGTATACCCGTAACAAAACACAAATTATGACATTTATTCTATATATATGCACTATAGTTGTCTATTTCATTCTTGTTTTCTGAAATTGCCTTTTCTAGGTAAAAGAGTGACGTCAAAATTCATCTCACCGCGGGTTCAGTTCGCAGGTTAGAACAGCCGTCGCGGCATGTTTCTTTAGATCTTATGCATTGTGACGTCACGAGTGTTAATACACGAATTGCAGCACGTTCCTTTCGATAGTAACATCTCAGGGAATTACATTGGTTGTGCATATATAAAACATTTTAATTCATCAAATATACACGAAACTCTTGCAAACTTACTCGAGAAAATGAGTATAAAACATTATACAATTATGAAGTATTAAATATTCCACCTTATGTATGATATGTTTTTAACAGGTTGTAGTTCTAGAGTTGAGAATGTTGCGTTAATGGCGAAGAGTTGGAATATCCCACTTCTGACACCAGTTGGTAGTAGTGGAGCACTCGCCGACAAGAACATATATACTACACTTACAAGACTATCTTATGATCAAATTAAGCTAGGAAAATTCTTCATCAACGTACTGGAGCAGTTTTCTTGGAGAAATATCGCAGTTATATATGACGTGTCGTACCCCCTTTTCAAGACAATGGCTTTGAATTTGATCGACAATTTTTCAGCTGTAGGGTTCGTTGTTTCAGAAAATTCGTTCGATTCGAAAAGTACACAGCTGGATATATCCGGGTTGTTACATCGAGCTTCTTCTCTCTCAAGAGGTATGTCAGAAATTTTAATGTTGATAAATATTTTTCAACTAACACATCTACAAAAGAAAGATACTGATTCAGAAGAAATCGCCAGCAATATTATCCTGAACTGACCACAGCGGAACACAACCTCAGAGTGTATCAAACAGCGAATATCAGACACAACACCATCTAGGAATGACTCGAAACAACAAACACAATAAACAGTCAAAACAGATATAATAAGATATGTTTTTGTGAAAAAAGAATGCCCCCGTCAGAATATTTGTAAGTATTAACACCATTTTGTATGGGTGACGAGGTAAAAAAAATGTTGGAATGAATGGAAAGGTCTTATCACAAGGAATACACATGTGAAATATCAAAACCCTATCACTCACCAATAAAAAGTTATGCTCATTTAAAGTTTTTAAAAGCAAGTCAAAGGTCAAAGTCAAGGTCGCGAGATCAAAAGTTTTGATATCAATGAAAAGGTCTTGTAAAAAGAAATACACATATGAAATATGAAAGCCCTTTCACTTACCATTCAAGAGTTATGCTCAATGTTAAAGTTTTTGTCACGGACAAACAGACAGACAAATAGGCCAAAAACTACATGCCCCCGAATTTTTGATTACTGGGGCATAATAAAACATGCAACACGAATGACAGAGCATGAACCGAAATTGACCAATGTACATCAACACCAAATTTGGACATGCATCAATCAATTTAAATAAAGATTGCTGATTATTCAAAATTTTGATAATCAAACAATCTGCTGAGTTGAATTTGATAAATTCGTCGACAGTACTTTATATATATTTCATAACACAATGAAATGATTCTGCTCTCATTCATGGATTTATAGATTTCAAGAACACGCCGTAAGTTATATAAATAAATAATTGGAAAGTATTGTTCTATATAATAACTATATTGGATTTCAAAGTTATTTCTATAGTATTCAACACACGAAAAGACGATCAGTAATGTTTTTTGGGCAGTACTTTGACCAAGAGCCTACCTATATTAAAGAGGAAAGCATTCGTTTCAATTTTGTCTTCTGAAGTTTTGGGTTTTCAAGCTACAATTTTACTGTACTTCATCAAGCAGAGTTGGTAAAGAGTCGTCCTTTCAAAGTAATAAAGCCTGTGTTTGTGAAACACGAATGCCCACGGTGGCATCTTTGTAAGTATAAACACCATTTTCTGTTAAGTATGTGAAAGGTCAAGGTCAGGGTCACTGAGCTCAAGGTCACGAGATCAAAAATGTTGGTATCAATGGAAAGGCCTTGTCACAAGGAATACACATGTGAAATATGAAAACTCTATCACCTTCCATTCAAAAGTTATGCCCAATGTTACAGTTTTTCAGACAAACAGACAGACAGACGGACAGACCAACAACTACTAGTATATGCCCCTTTGATTCCGGGGGCATAAAAATGAAAAGTGTATAATACATGTGTATGTACTTTATCAATCGACTCTTGACTCTGAAATTATGATTATCATTGATTTTATTAAGACATTTTTGTTTCCAAATTCAAGTAATTTCGTCATTTTGTCATAAAATGTCATTCTACCTAATATTTGCTCACTGGGGTTATTTTATGATACACTTTAGGTGGAAGATCTACAAATATTTGTCGGAATCAGTGAAAAAAAGGAAAACTCTCCATAACTGCGTTGAAAATTAAGTAATGTAATTAATAAGGAAAGGAGGAGATCTCCAACATGACTCGGTCGCAGCACCGAGAGCAAAACACACAAGCCCCCAAACGTGAAAACACAGGATGTACAACAAGAGACGGCAAAGGGACAAGGGATACCAAACACCAGAGACGATATCAAAATATACTTGACACAAAATACTAGATAATTCTGATTGAAGAAGACTTTTCTTTTTAATTCAAACATGTTTACGTCCCCTCGTTTCTTTTATTTTTGTTATTCTATGTATATATTCATGAATAGTAAGATATCATTTTATTGTCACAGTTTGGAATTGACATCGTTGTAACAGTTCATTTATAGAAAATGCGATTATACTGTGATAACCTACAATGGATCCAGGAATTATATGTTCCATAATGCGCGTTTAGCGCATAATGAGAAACATTATTCCAGGATCCATTGTAGGTTATCACAGTATAATCACATTCCAAAAGACAGTTATTATATATATTTACATTCCACTTTTTCACGCTTAAATGACGTTGAAATACGAATAAAACTCCGTTGCTAAGGCTCTGTTACTACGTACCGTCAAAGTTCAAATCAAGCAAATATAACGAGTCAAGTAAAATATTTTTAAAATAAAACTTAAGCGTAATAATAGAATATAGAAAAAAATGCGGCCACTACGGCTTTTATGAAATATGAACTGTATGTATACAAACTAACACAAAATTGGTCTATACATACATGTGCTCACCATGGATATCATATAACTCCGTTGATGTAAGTAAAGTAGATGCATGATGAAAGAGATTTCTTGAAGGCTGGCCGAGTGGCCGAGGATGTACTAAAATGATGAATATGAGATTTATTTCAATTTACTAATCGCTCTCATGTCATCATTCACCTTAAAAGGGGTTCGTATTCCGACGTATAGTAACCCGATGGTAAACTATTGATGTCACTAAAGATTAAAAGTGTAATCTAAAATCGCTGCATGTCTGCGCTCGGATTTTTCTGCAGTAATTATTTTTCACGAGAGAAGATATGAGAAGCGAGAGATTTGGACGTCAAAATGATTGAGGGATATGTAACATAATAAGGAGATTAATAAAACATTATGTATAATGAAATCAACTTTAACAATCGAAAGTCAATTCAGTTATAACACAAATCTGCACTTGACGTGTTTGTTACGATACAACTGCATTCCCAATGCTACAACAGCTTTGTCTCAATTACGATGATCATCCTAAATGTTGCAATTGTAAATAAATGATGGCATATTTTAATGACAAATATGGATAATGATCAGTTGTTGATAACGGACACACCTCTATGTACAGCTTTCATCCTCTATATGGTCTTTACTTTAAAAAGAAATTAATGTTAACGTATCTAGAATGGAACTGAACAGCACATTTATCAATAGAAATTAAACAATTGCTCATCTTCACTTATTTTTCCATTTAATTTACACATATGCATTTAGACAAATTCCATTGACAAATTGCGTTGGCAACACATTCACTTTTGGTTCTTTGCAGAACGTTCATGTTTTATCGCATTCTTTGTTGTGGGGATATTTTCTATGTTTCTTAACCTTCCTTTAACATTCAGTATTGGCTGTGTTTCTGTTAGAAAAAACAACAAAACATCACATACATGTAAACAATACTCAAACAATGATTTTTTTCATTACATAACACAGAGTATATATATGTTATAGACCCGTGGTCCAAGTGAGGCTCCAACCAGCAACCTTAAGGTTACTGGCACAACACACTTACCATTAGACCACGACTCCGACGTGGCAGATTTTTACTTGCAAATATTATGTTTGGTAGGCTTTGGATTCAATGGAATTATATGAATGAATTACAGTGTACATCTCATTTCATTATTTAAATCATTTATGGTAGCACGACTTTCAAAAGTGAACTTTTCACACTCTTTTAAGGAATCATTGTAATAATTTTTTGGTTGATCGAGGTATCATTTAATTTCCATTGTCATTTTCAAGAAACGAAGATTCTGATTGGCTGAGAAATTTTGTTGATACATCGATCAACACAATTTTTCACGGAAGTCTATTTATAGCACTATTTTTAGAACCGGGGGTTCCCTCAAACACGAATGAACTCGTTGCTGAAAATACAATTTGTTGATGTTTGCTTATCATTTCTAGGTTACCATTTCTTTTCTACTTACTCAAAAATTAACAGTGCAGGTAGAATTTGCTCAAACTGGTCCTTATTCCAAAGATATAGAGGGACGATCGTTCGCTGTTTAAATCATGGCGGCTGCCATAACTTGTTTTGGCAGACGTATCACTGCAAAACCTTCCGACTTACGAAATATAGTGCGGTAATTGATTGTTTTTAGATCAAAGGAAACAGTCTGTTTTCCATAATTAAATGATAAGAAATGAATCTTATATTTTTTCTGTTGATGCAGGTATCACCCGAAAAATTGTACAGAAAACTTTTGCATCAACGCGGTACGCGCATTGATGCAGTTTTCTGTCCAATTTTTCGGGTGATACCTGCATCAACAGAAAAAACATAAGGTTCATTTCTTAAATCAACACCAAAAATTGAGGGAAAACTGCATCGTGCGCATAGCGCAAGATGCACAAGTTTTTCCTCAATATTTGGTGTTGATACCTCGATCAACCAAAAAAATATTACATTGATTTATATGATAAGTGTCTTATTTTGTGTGTTTATGCAGAAATAAATTACAATGGCTGATGCATTTATTTTGATATAATGCGCGTTAGCGCATTTTATCAAATAAATGC
Source organism: Pinctada fucata (assembly GCA_028142955.1). Lineage (NCBI taxonomy): Eukaryota > Metazoa > Mollusca > Bivalvia > Pterioida > Pteriidae > Pinctada > Pinctada fucata. The sequence continues at coordinate 15,113,947 of AP027105.1, forward strand.
ATCAGCCATTGTAGTTTATTTCTGCATAAACACACAAAATTAGACACTTATTCTATATATATGCGCTTTCGAAGCAAAGAAATGGAACAAAGAAAGCTCCCAATTCTATTTTTAAAGCAAATCCGTCCACCAATGTGGAGGGGAGTTAATTTTAGAAAGGAACAGCGGGAGTGTCCCCATGGCAACGTCACGATTATTCAGTGTGACTAAAATGTCATAAATTAATGTATTGTGATATATCAAGTATTACAAATTAGAAATTTAACAACGGAATAATGACCAAATATGACAAAACAAGTTATTTATTACTCTCTAGATGTTGACAGTTTGGAACTAATTTTGTTTGTGGAATGTATTCCCATTTCTTATGACGTTATGACGTCAGACTGTCATTTATACAGAAATCAATAACGATCGTCCTGAAAGCTTTATCTCAGGCAATAACAGTGGCTGTGCATATATTACTTATCATTTCATTTCGTCGCTTTTCAACGTTTATTTGCTGCTTTGAAATCGCGTTGCTTACGACGTTGCTTATGACGTTGCTAAGCGCGTACTTCCGTTTTTTGTTGATACAGGTATCAACAAATTTCTCGCCCAATCAGAATAGTCGTTTCTTAATCATAACAATGGAAATTAAATGATTTGTCATATCACATTGTTTAGATTGAGGATCACTGACGAGGGTTAAGTACCCGAAACGTGCATGTCTGGTCCATGCTGCAAATTTATCTATTCTAAAATGATGCTATTGAACTTGAAGACGTTTAACATTTGGTAATTTTCGTATATCCTATATTCTGATACCTGGGTCAATGTACTACTTCCTTGTTTATCAATAATACAGCGAGAGAAACTTTAGTTTCCTTTTCAATCCTATTTAGTTAGATACTATTAATTGCATTATGCATGTAACATGATTTATGTAATATTTGAATAGTTTCTGATTTATTGATTAATTTACTGATTGATGCAGAGCGATATCTAACAATATTTTCAGTTCAGTTCCATTCTAAATACTTTTCTCAGCGATATTTACCGAATTGAAGCGACAGGTGCTGCATGCAAGCAGGACATGCTGACTCTTCCTGGATACTTGGTCTCAAGCCCATATTGGGAGTTCGCTTCTTTTCATGTGGTGGAGGTTTTGTTTGTTTGCTTTGGTTCCTGTTTTGTCCTGACTTTGTATGCCTTCGGTTTATGATTTTCTGAATTATCGATTTTGTGCTGTATATTGGGATATGGTCAATATCCTTATTTGTCAACAGTGCCATATATAATATATCCCGTTCTCACTCTGTACTATGGGAATTGTTCATTTGATAGCGTTAATCTGTATGTTTCCTTGGTGCTGTGTTCATTTGATATCGTTAATCTGTATGTTTCCTTGGTGCTGTGTTGTCGTCTCCGTCTGTTTATCCACTTTTCCTTTTCTCATGAGAGTGTTCTGCTTTATTAGTCCCCTACCGGCAACGCCGAAGGGGACTCTTAGTTTTTTCCTCTCGGTCTGTCTGTCAGTCTGTCCGTCTGTCCGTCTGTCCGAATATCAGTTTTCCGGACTTTTTTCTGCAACGGATGGAGATATTAAGATGAAATTTAATACACTGCTTGGTCTTGGATAGTTACAGAGCAAGTTTAACTTTCGTCACGCTTGACCTATTTTTCCAGGAGTTATGCCCCTTGATGACTTGGAAAATTCAGTTTTTGTCAGTTTTCTGGACTTTTTTCTGCAACGGATGGAGATATGCAGATGAAATTTGATACACAGCTTGGTCTTGGATAGTTACAGAGCAAGTTTGACTTTCGTCATGCTTGACCTATTTTTCCAGGAGTTATGCCCCTTGATGACTTGGAAAATTCAGTTTTTATCAGTTTTCCAAACCTTTTTTCTGCAACGGATGAAGATATTCAGATGAAATTTGATACACAACTTGGTCTTGAATAGTTACAGAGCAAGTTTGACTTTTGTCACGCTTGACCTATTTTTCAAGGAGTTATGCCCCTTGATGACTTGGAAAATTCAGTTTTGGTCGGTTTTCCGGACTTTCTTCTGCAACAAATAGAGATATTCAAGTGAAATTTGATACCCAGCTTGGTCTTGGATAGTTGCAGAGCAGGTTTGACTTTCGTCACGCTTGACCCATTTTTCGAGGAGGTATGCCCCTTGATGATTTGCAAAATTCAGTTATTGTCAGTTTTCCAGACTTTTTGCTGCAACAAATAGAGATATGCAAGTAAAATTTGTTACTCAGCTTAGACTTGAATAGTTACAGAGCAAGTCTGACATTTGTCACGCTTGACCTATTTTCCAGGAGTTATACCCCTTGATGACTTGCACAATTCAGTTTTTGTCAGTTTTCCTGATTTTTTCTGCAACAAATAAAACTCATATATGTTTAATTGAAGAGTATTTCATAGGCAGAGTTGCAGGACATAGATATATGCCGCCGGTAGGGGACTATATCGCTCAGCGATCATAACATTTTTATTTTTTTTAAATCAAGAATTTGTAAGCTTTTTAAATGTGATTTTTGGATTCTGATTTCAGGTGTTCTGTTATACTTTCTTTCACGGATAATGACATTTGATTTGATTTGGGCACCAATTACCAATTGATCACGTTGCTTTATGTGTTTGGTGTTTTATGTTCGGTGTTTTGATGTCGTGTTCTTCTGTTCCTTGTCCCTTTTGTTGTGTACATCTTCTCTGTGATTTCACTTGGGGTATTTTGATGTTTTGCTGCTGGTGCTGCAACCGGGTCTTGTTGGAGATCTCCTCCTTTCTGGAAAAAAAACCAAATTATGTGGATAGCATATCCTATATCAACTCAGAATTGTCAAATCTTTATCATGTTGACTCTGAAAGAAAATAACACTCCTCGATGATATGTTGGGGTCTTTTATATCAGAGCACAAATGATGCATATACGTACAGCATATTTCTGTCTTTTATATTTTGAAGAGGTTAGTGAGAAGTTTGATTACATTTACTTCCATTTACCTTTCTTATATAATCATAAAGAATGGAGGCTGTTTCGAGGTGTTAATGATGCCAAATTATAAATATTCTTAAGTTTACCCTTTTCATAAACAAAGGAAATTCATGAAGTTAATTTTCTTAAACAACTGTCCTGAATTGTTTAGATATTTCATATTTTCAACATTTTACAGTTTTTTTCTGCATGTGTTACATTTTGATGACTGATGCATTGAGTTTGTAAGTTGATGGTAAGAGAAAGGAGGGGATCTCCAACAACACCAGGTTGAAGTACTATCAACAAAACCCCAAAACACCCACTGCAAAAACACAAAGCAGACGCGCACAGAAAGAGACGCAAATGGTACAAGGAACGCCAAGTCACACAGAATCATCAAACACAAAGGACTACACATAAACCAACGAGACCGATGAGCAATCTGTGCCGACTTAGGACGTCAGTAGCAGACGGTGTGGTTATCCGGATTACATGCGCACAACCCTCCCTCTTTTCCGTTTAACAAAGATAAAGAAGAACGTACAATTGTGGTGTAGAATAACCTCCTCACTGTAAGATGACAATAAAAACACACAGCATGACGCAGTGGCAAAAAAAACCCCCACACAGATGGATATGTAAATGGATGTAAAAACATACGGCCTACGAAATACAGTCCGTTCTCTGCCAGCTGTATCGAACTCATGCATGTTATCACCCGAGGAGTCCGACTAAGATCCAGGGAGGACAGGTGGTCGGGGCCCTGTGTTCTCTAAAGAGGTTTGAACAGGGCCCGTCATGGAGTCCTGTCGTCACAGTCAGTCAGAGTGCAAGTCTTAAGAATGCGCTGGTACAATGCTGTAGATTGGTCCAGTACCAAGCCAAGTGTCCGTCTGGTGACAAAAGGATCATATCCACGGTATAAAAGGCATTTGATGATTCTTACACAATTTCGATGGAAATTCTGTCCATCTTTGATCCTTCTTGTTTTGTTAATTATGTCACCATAAAATGCAGGTTGTGAAATACCCAAAGTAATATACTCTGTTGCTTGTATATGTCCAAATTTCAAAAGAGGTTGACAATAATTTTTGTAAAATTTCCAGTTTGTGGAAGCGATAACCTTGACTAAAAGTTTCATCGAGTTTTATCGTACTGCGTTATTTTCTTCATTTATTTGTCATATTTTTCTTTTCCTTTGAGAAAGGCTTGTTTGTTTAATGACGTTTAACAATTATATATTATTTTTCAAGAATTTGTAAGTCTCTGATTTTTTGATTTCGAGTTTTGTCTTTGAAATTTACTCACTATTTAGGCACTGTCCCTTTTCTCTGACACATCCCTGTGTTTTCTGTGTTTCAAGTCGTAATCTATATTTGGTATAAATTTGTAATTTAGGTATGTATTTCGTGATTGGATGTTTGTATAATAGATATAGTTGTAGTACATCAGTATGTCACCAAATAAATATTGATGTACTACAACTATATCTAAGGACGGCTTCCAGGTCTAATGATCCTCTAAACGTTATCGTAGACCCCTAAATATAGTTTTCATTAATTGTTTTATACAATCTTAACATAGTAGGCAAATCAAAGGCCAGAATTCTTCAAGCATATGACAAAGTTCTACGATACATTTTTAGATGTTAATGATTATGTTTCTTTATTATCTTAATCAATTATGAAAATAACAATGCCGATGATACGGATTTAGATTCCTCGTATAACTTGCAATTGTGTCAACCTTGTGAACAAAGCGGTCAAATTGGTTTGATTATGTTATAACAATCAAAACTTCAGAATGATACTTAAATTCCATAAAAGTCGGTGACCAAACACAACTTTAGTTTACGGATGATTTAATGTTGAAGTCAACAACAAGAAAGGAGAGGAGCTCCAACAACACTCGGCTGCAGCACCCACAGCAAAACTTCAAAACACCCAATGCAAAAACACAGAGCAGACATCCACAGAAAGATACACAAAAGGGACAAGGAACACCAACACACATCAACAAGACACTCATTGTATGATACTTAACCCATTTGCAGCCTTGTGCTTGTGGTTTCTTGAACGAAAGTTTTTCTAAGATCAACAATGAGCTATAGGATACATGTAAGCCTCCCCCTCCGTTCTTTCGTAAATAGAGACAGGCATCTGACAACAAACACCAAAATGTACACGATATCAAAGACCGGTTAGAATTACCAGGTTCACACCAACTACATATACGACAAGTAAAAAATTAACGACGTAGGCAGAAATTATCTAGTAACTTCGTAATCCAGGGCCCGGCACCATAAAATAAGAATTGATTTAAGTCTATATTTCAATTTTCTTTAGCCTCATTATAATATTAGTGATGACTTGGAAATATTCAAAGAATTTTTCTATTTTCAAAGTAGAATAAATTGATGAACTCAATATTTCAAATTGTCACTGATTTGTTATATATCGTATTTTGATAATTTGACTGAAGTAAGTTCTTAGTTTATGGTACTGGGCCCTGATGTTTCTCAAAAGCACATTTATTTATTGTTTAAAACGGTCCCTCTTTTTAGATGGCGACAGTAACATGACAACAAAGCGTAGAGGCCGGGTTGATACATAGGTGAACACATACATGTACAAAGTATCTTGCACATGGACTGGATTTGTAACCTTTATCAAATTTAAAAAGTGTCTGCATGCAATCATTCATATCAGATCAATAAACTATGCATAGACCAGATAAATCAAACTTAATTTATGGAGTAATGGGAAATTATGGATTGGTAACTTGCGAGGAACGGCAACACATCAAACGACACGATAAAAACTTACATCAATAACAATGAACAAGAAAGTCATGCATCATACAATACTGTGATTATCCAATGAACACGACGAGAAAAAAACCAAAAGTTATTATTTCTAGATCAGTTTTGGCTTTGGTTCATGTAAATTCTGTGACATTTGTGTGTCTAATTCCTAAGTTTCTATAATATAAATAATAAATTCAAGGCATTCTCTTTAAATTCAAAATATCACGATTTTTGTATTTTTCAGTTTTTGTTATAACATGCTATGCAGATACACTGAGAGAGATGCTCCTAAAAGCCCATGGATTAGGGATGACAGAGGGAGATTATGCGTTTATCTATTACAGATCATTCATCGGGGATTCATTTGGGGACTATTCCTGGAAAAGAGGAGACTCGTCAGATCAGGTTATTAATGCTGACGAGGGAATATAATATTACCTTGAAAATTAAAACAGAGAGTGTATCTTAGGATGCTCTGAATATTAATGATACTTAGTATTTGTCACTTTCTGTATATTTTTGATTTGTGAAGTAGGTTTGATCATTAACGACGAGTCATCTGATACTTCGATTTCAAATAATGATATGTGGGATGGATTAGTCATAAGATACGGAAGTTTGTTTAAAGTATCATTTGAGAAATTTGATGATAGTTAGAATGCAATGTAATTATCTGAAAGGTAGCTGTTTCTAAGGCACAAACATTTTTATGCTGTTTGTTGTCAGAGACTGCTACAGTGCCATTCAAAATTTAACCATTTCTGTTCATATTGCTGTTAGAAAATGAACAGTTTCGAATCCATTTGTAAAAAAACATAAAAGAAGTACCTAACAGTTATTCAGTCTCAAAGTCGAGAAGGCAAGGCCAAATCGTGAGAATTCCCATCGGAACGATTGCGAAACCCGAAATGAACAACATTCCGAAGTGAGACCAGGTGCCCGGGGAGAGTCAGCGTCTCCTGATTGGATGCAACACCCGTCGCAAAAGCTCCATGGAAACCTGTCAAATTTATACATTGTCTCGATGTTCATGTCTTGTTCGGTGATAACGACATTTATTTAATCACAATGTAGAATGTCAATTGACCGAAATATTTTTAAATTTTGAATTTTTAATCTCTTTTTTTATGAAAATGACAATGTTTGAAAAGTTTTGTGGTGATGAAAATGTTTGTATTCATAGTTTCGTTATCAAAATTCAAAATGCGAAGCCAGTTATTATGAATCTTTCAGGTTCAGAATGGAAAGATTTGGATAAATTTATAAAGAATTAAGAATGATTTCCATGTTTGTACATTTATGTATGGATGACAGTGTATTCGATCCTTGAAAATGCCCCCAACAAGACCACGAACGATTTAAGAATCTAGAATCGTCAAGCTAATAAGGCTGTCTACCTCAGGCATGTGTATCAATGGTCAATCGTTCATTTCATTTTGAAATATATCATTCTTTATCACGCCTCGTACTAATTTCATCCAATGACGTCTCAGTATGACTGTCACGTGGTGTCATACCTTGACGCTGAGGTAGGTCAATGAGTTTTCAAATGTCAAAAATTACAAATAAAACGTTGCAAAATGGTTCTCGATTAGTTTCTGTCATACTTCCTACTCAAAGTAGATGTGTAAATATGTAAGGGGATTTACATAACTACTTAGAGCAGGAAGTATGACAGGAACTAACCCTATAACAAATAAGAAAACCTCCTGTGTATTTCACCAATCATTGTCTCATCAGGGATTCTAGATATCGAAATAGAGGAAATTCGATTATAACAAATATTTCATTATTAAAATATATGTTTGTATTTTCTTCCATTTTCCTTAGATTGCAATGGATGCGTATGAAGCCCTTTTGATAGTCACTCTAATGAAACCAAACACAACTGAATTTGTGGACTTTGAGAATGAAGTAAAAACAGCAGCAAAGGATAAATACGGTTATGATTATGGACATTATGACGTAAGGATCTTACATCTTGTTTTTGTGTCGCCTGCGAAGCATAACGACACTTAGGGATCACTTTGTCCGTTGTCCGTTTGCCCGTCCGTCTGTCTGTCTGTCTGTCTGTCTGTCTGTCACACTTGGTTGTCACACTCTATAAAAAGGATTCCTGAGTGTCGCTATGTTTCGCAGGCGACACATGCATTCCTTGGAATGATTTTTAAAAATATAAAATAAAAATATAAAAAAGTAAAATATAATTGCGCCCGTTATCTTGCCTTTCATGTTATACCATTAAAACAATAAAAGGAAGGAGGGGATCTGAAACAACACTCAGCTGAAGTACTCACAGCAAAACAGCAAAACACCATATTCCAAAACACAAAGTAGACAAGCACAGAAAGAAATGTAAAAGGAGAATAATAATCAAAATGCGATATAGATACATTAAACACAAAAGACTACTCATAAACCAAAGACTTTTTGATGGATATTCTGTCTACGTATGATCATCATCTTGTTTATAATGTCAATACGTAATGATAAGTAATAAGTCAGATATAATTCATCTGCAAAAACTGTGAGAATGTTTCTTTGATTCATCAGATAAAATATTTCTTTATATTTTAAATTTTGAAATGCTTATAAATTTTTTTTGTTTCAAAATTGATTGTTTGTTTTGAAATAGGAGGTATGGTTGGGTAATTTACTCTGATTACTTGTTTCAGGTCAATCCCTTCGTTACTGCATACCACGATGCTTTTCTTATCTATGGTGACGTGGTTAACGAAACAATTGCAGATGGAGGCGACATTTTTGATGGGGAGAACATTACAGGGAAAATGCGCAATAGAACTTTTGACGGTTTGTTGTGATATTGAATTCTTATTTGTATGTTTTTAGTCAAAACTCCATGAGGTGGGTCAAATGAGTCACATCATAGTTTCAGAAAAGAAAAGGTCGATTACTTTTCGCATATTTTCCAAATTGTGGAGGACAATGCACTGCTACTTAACAGTGTTTCGAACAGTTTCTCATTATATTCACAGGAATTACCGGGAAGCTTCGGATAGATGAGAACGGCGACAGAGAAACTGATTTTACATTACTAGATATGGATCCTGTGTCAGGCAATTATAACGTAAGACAAATCTGATTGATTAACAAGTATTCACTAAATGTTAGAAGAAATTCTTTTAAGTACAAAAAGCATGTATTGGACATTTAGCACAACTTTATTAATGTCCGCCAGTGATTTACCTTTTTTTCCAGGTGGTTGGGTTTTACCACGGTTCGAACGGAGTGTTTGAGTGGCATGAAGTTCATCGTATCCATTGGCCAAACAACGCAGGTCCTCCAGTCAACATGCCTAAATGTGGTTACACTGGGGATGCTCCTGGGTGCCAAAATTATGGTTGTATCAAATAAAACAGAAGTGATCCAACTCTATACCCTCCGAAGAAAATTTCAAACCAATTTATCATGCATGCACCAGACACGAGTTTCGGATATTAAATCCTCAGCAGTGATTTTAAGACACAGCCAAAATTCATTTTAGTAGCACCCTCTGGTTATATTTTTTAAAATCAAATTTTTACAATTTGCAGAGAGCGCGCTGCTCCAAATTTCATGTAGGGTCGATTCAATAGCATATCCAAATAAAATCTATATTCTAAATAGCATAGCAGGAATGGTGCTAAGATGTTAACCTTCTTTACATTCTATGATTGATATTTTTGAATGAAATGACAAGTTTCCGAAATAGCAAAATAATATCTATGACGTCAAATTGACGATGTGCCAAATACAAAGCTTCTTTCAGGCGACAGAGCTGGAAAGAAGTAATTAATTTATAACGTTGATATGATCCGTCACCAGACTGACACTAGGCTTGGTATTTGACCAATCTACAGTCTTGTACAAGCGCACTCTTAAGACTTGCACTCTGACAGACTGTGACGACGGGACTCCATGACGGGCCCTGTCCAAACCCCTTTGGAGAAGATAGGACCCCGACCACCTGTCCTGTCTGAATGTCAGTCGGACTCCCCGGGTGATAACATGCACGAGCTCCCTATAGCCAGCCGACAGAGCACGGACTGTTTTACGTACGCCGTCTTTTTATATCCATTTACAAATTCATCTGTGTTGTTTGGGACCCTGTGTTTTGCGGTCTTGTTTGTGTGTGGCCATCTCAAAGTGAGGAGGTTGGTTTACAATATAATTGTACTTTCTTCGAGACTTCTGGGTAATCGGAAAAGTGGGAGGGTTGTGCGCACGTAATCCAGGATAACCATACCGTCTGCTACTTGCGTAGCAGATGGCCGTCCAAAGTCGGCACCGGTTGCCCATTGGTCTCGTTGGTTTATTTGTGGTCTTTTGTTTTAAATTTTTCTATGTCGTGAGTAGATGTCCCGTGTCCCTTTTGTGTATTTTTCTTCGGGAGTTGACTCTGTGTTGTTTTAGCATTGGGGTGTTAGGAGTTTCGTTTTGGGTGCTGCACTTGTGTGTTGTTGGAGATTACCTCCTTTCTTTAATACACTTGAAAAACATCCATGTCATGGGGAACGAGTTTATGCGCTCCAAACTGCAACTGACGAGGGTTGAGTACCCGAAACGTACATGTCTGGTCCATGTTGCCAATTTATCTGTTCTCAAATGATGCTATTCAATTTGAAGACGTTTACATTTATACCACTTGGTGAGTGTCACTGCTGGTGGACCAGGAGTCCCCGAGGGCACATGTAGCCAAGTTTGATCAATTTCGGTTGATCGTTCCTTCAACGCATTCTAAATTTCTGTTATCAAAATTTCTTGAAATTTCTAAAACGTGGGTTCTGTAGCATCATATCCCACCCATCCTGCTACGTCTTTCGGTACGCTTTTTCTACATAGTAACTTCCATACTTTTTGGCATATTACATTTTTTTAGATTTGAGGATCACTAACGAGGGTTGAGTACCCGAAACGTGCATGTCTGGTCCATGTTGCCAATTTATCTGTTCTCAAATTATGCTATTCAATTTGAAGACGTTTACATTTAACGCCTATACAATGAAATATGAAAATTGAGATAATGTTATAGGGTTATTAATTAGTGTTTTCCATATTGGCGAAGCCTCAGGCCAGTACGACAGACCTCAGCGCAATAATCAGGCCAATATGGAAAACACTCATTAATGAGCGTATTATTAACTAACTCGGCCAATATGATATCGAACTAAGCCAATACTGCATATAACTAGGAAAACGCTTGTTAATGAGTGTATTCCTTTATCAACAACGCCACGATGCTTTCGTCGTTTATTTTCTTTACAACAACGGCGCCTTCTTGCTTTCATCGCTTGAACTTTGCATTTATCACATGACTTCAATATTGGCCGAGTTTTCAATATTGGCGAACTTTTGTCTATAATGGCTTGGTTATGTCGATATTGGCTTAGTTTGAACGCCGCCATCTTGCTTTCGTCGCTTGAACTTCGCATTAATCACGTGACTTCAATATTGGTCGAGTTTTTCGATATTGGCGTACTTTTGTCGATATTGGCTTAGTTGTGTCGATACTGGCTTAGTTTACATTCTTGTATTGTTTGGGCAGAAAATCCCATATAAGACTAATATTACTATAGCTAATTAATAAATGTTCTTATTTTGTATGACAGTCTTCCCGACCACAGGGATTATAGGAGCTGCCTTCTCCTTTGCATTTCTTATTACCCTGTCCGTTGCAATCTTTATCTACAGGTAAATGTTGAAGTTTTGCTAAAACCTTGGTTGAGAAACAAAATGTTTATTTAAAATCAGTTAGTGAACGTAAAACACAAAGCCCTAAATCAGATTCCAAATTCCATAATCAAAAGGCTTACAAATTCTTGAAAAATTATGAAGCAGAACAGAAAACAGGACAAACAAACGGAGACAACAGCACAGTTTCTTAGAAACACGAAGGAGAACTCAAGAGCCCAGTGTAAGTACGGAACGTATTGCAGGTGGCGCTTAAGAAGCGCTAAATTGCTAATTAGTACAGGTTTTAACGTATTCACATGAATTACGTTAGATTTATGATGCAAGTTATACATGGAGTATCTAAGTAAGTAGCATCAAAGATGAAGCTTTAAAGAACTTATTTCAATAATTCGGAAGGGTTCCAATTCTATACCTTCCAACATTTCCAACATATTTTCATGCACCAGACACGTGTTTCGAATATTAAATTTTCACCAGTGATGCTTCCAGCCAAAATGCTTTTTTATAAGCAGTCCCAATTAATTTCATTTGCGTTCTCTTGCGTTAATAGAACTTCTGTCTACGTATATTTATTATCTAAAGGTAATTGGCCGCGGTATGATGACCTAGAACAAGAAAATTACAAAAAAAAAAACCATTGTTAGCAGCGCACCCTATTCAATTAGATGTACATAAAAATTGAAAAATTCATCGATCCCAAAGCCTGCAAAACATAATAATTTCTTGTGGAACCTGCTATTGCAAGATATTAGAAAATATTTCAACAACAAATAATAGCGTTAGATCTACAGCAATTTTCATGTGTGCGCTTCACCCAAATTGGTTTTAACATCGACAGCTATGTACAATGAATTTCTATTTGATAAAAGCCTCTTTTGGGATTAAGATAATACAATCAACTCAAACATTCTGCAAAGAAGCAATGGAAATGAAATCGAGTACAAGCGAGTTGGTAAAGGTAAATTAAAAATCATTTTCATAATAGACCAAGAAAAAGGACATATAGGGAATAAGGGGAATCTTTCCAACAAGACCCCGTTGGAGCGACAAAAGCAGAACACATATGCATTAAAATTAGATGCAAAGAGGGAATCTCCAACTAGACTCGGTTGCATCACCAACAATAATCAAAACACAAAACACCCCATTGCAAATACACATTAGTAGACAAGCACAAGGGACACAATAGCGACATGGAAAATCAAACAAAAAAGAAAAAAATTAAAAACAAACAATCAAACAACCCCCCCCCCCAAAAAAAAAAAAAAACAAAAAAAAAAAAGAAAAAGAAAAAACAACCCCAAACAAGAGGACAGTTTAGCAATCCAACAACAAATATGTGAGAAAAAGAGCTCTAGTAAACAACAAACCGACAAAAGCAAAAATATACCCGACAAATTAATGAAAACATATAAATGGAGGGATATTAAAATGATTATGATCCCGGTAACTTTAAAATGTGTACATAATTTATTTTATAAATCTTATCACATGACATGATTTAATTCATAAATAATTTATACAAAGGCGAATGAAGCAGGAAGCCTTAATGCAGAGCCTTTGGTGGAAGATTAGCTTTGAGGATTTGACGTTGACTAAAGATTCCAAAAGAAGTACAAGCAGATTGGTACGTAGCTTGATGGAAACCTCGAGTTTTTTTTTTTTTTGGATAATGTATATCTACCTCTAAAGGATGACATTCTATGTTTTTGATTTTCTTTATGATAATGGGGATTTACGTTGTAATATTGGAGGTGCTGTTCTCTGGTCACTGATTTGAATCATTACTTTTTTCTGGTAACGATAAAAAATTGATCAGAAATAGTGATACCATTCCATACATATACTTAATTTACTGTCAAGAGACTTTGTCTGGGATTTGTTTCTTATGTGTTGTGGACGAGTGCTGGTCTGGGTTGCAGAAGGTATTTTTCTGATAGAAAAAGGACAAACAATCAATGGCACATACTATGGTTCGCATCAGACACAGTTACGGGAAAATATTAATCTTAAAATAAAGGATGGGATCTCTAACAATACTCAGTCGCAGCACCAACAGCAAAATCCAAAACACCCACAGCAAAAACACAAAGCAGACACACACAGGATAAGACGAATGTGGTACTATGAACGCCAAATCACATAGAAACATCAAACACAAATGACTACACATAAATCATCGAGACCGATGAGCAAACGGTGCCAACTTAGGACGGCCATCTGCTACGTCAGTAGCACAACCCTCTCACTTTTTCGATAACCCAGAGGTCTCGAAGAACGTACAATTGTGGTGTAAAGCAACCTCCTCACTGTTAGATGACCACACACAAACAAGACCGCAAAACGCAGGGACCCAAGCTACACAGATGAATATGTAAATGGATATAAAAAGAGGACTTACGTAATACAGTTATTGCTTTGCCAGCTGTAGAGAGCTCATGTATGTTATAACCCGAAGAGTCCGACTGACATTCAAAGTGGTCAGATGGTCGGGGGCCCTATTCTTATCTTCTCTAAAGAGGTTTGGACAGGGCCGCGGAAAGTTCACAAGTTAAATGTGTGTTGTTCCATCAGGACAATGATCCTGTTCACAAGTCTGTCACTGCCATGACTGTCATTCACAAGTTTGGCTTTAATTTGATTGGACATCCGCCTTATTCACCTGATCTTGCTCCATCAGATTTAAACTGAAAGCAGCTATTTCTGGCACCCACTTACGGTCTGATGATGACGTCATACTTGCAGTGGTTGGCTTTCTGACCAGTCAAGATAAGGAGTTCTTTAAAAGTGATATCGAGGGCCTTAAACACCGATGGCAAAAGTGTATAGATACTGAAGGGAATTACTTATGTAGAAAAATAATGCAAAATGTTTGACAAAATTCAAATTTTCACAACATATCAATCAGCCTTCGTAATGAGACACTTGAGTAGCAATTTTGCCATGCCCTATAATCATCTACTGCTAATATACATTGAATGAAACATCGTCTTTTGTTTACAGAGCTTGTGTGCGTTGTCCGACTCTTCTAAACTAAGAGTGGAGGAGCAAGTATTCACCAAAGTCGGTGTTTACAAAGGAAACAGCGTGGCAATGAAGAAGCTTAATATCCAATCACTTAGAATAGATAGGAGTATACAGATAGAGTTGATGCACGTGAGGCTTAAAGTATATTATATTAATGCTTGAGAGATAGTTTTCTTTTTGCATGTGAATGAGAATGAGAATGTGGGAGACATTTTCAGCAAGACTATTCTTAATTGAATACAGCGGAATACAACAGCAGGATGCAACGAACATCAGACAAAAAACTTCTAAGTTACATGTACAAAAAAATCTGTCTTGGACTCAATATTTTTAAATCTTTACACTGAAGAGTTCACTGTATGATACTACCGAGTTTCCGTTTTGACTTCGTTGATTGTTTCATTGTTATAGATTATACTTATGAAAAGAAGCAGGAGAAGCTATCGTTTTCTTTTCTTTAGATAAATTATTTCTTCCCATGGATACTTCAATTCAAATTTGAACAAAATGAGTTAAAGAAGATCCTGACGATAATCTCAACAGCACTCACAATAGAGCACCATGTTGAGCATCGACGGACCCCTAGCAATTGTCAAGATTGAAACATATGCTCTATAGTACCAATTTTGTTGTACTAGACACGTGTTTCGGATATTTCAATCCTCGTCAGTAGTACTTCATGCCAAACAGTTTAAATAAAGCCAAGAGGTGGGATCAGATGCCCGGAAGAGTAAGCATCCCCTGTTGGCTAGCCGCACCAGAAATGCTATAGAAATAATCTTGCGTTGAATTTGGTGTTTTTTCACGCGGATGACAAGGTAAAGTATCAGAGCTCTGAAAATACAAGAAGTTTACGCATCTCAAATTCCATTTTGAAAGCAATTATATAAAATGTTACTTCATAATATTCTTATCAAATTCTCTATGTGAAATAACAGAGAAAACTGTCCTAAAACTGAATACTCTAAGGAATGACCGTAAACCAATACTGGCGTGTCTATTCTTAATGATGTGATTACGAATGGAACGTAAAATAATAAAATGAATGAATTTTTCGGATTTCTATACATTGTAGATGAGAGAAACCCCCTGTCAAAATCTCACAAAGTTTATAGGACTGATCGAAGCTCCAACCTGTGTGTATGTCCTAGAAGAATATTGTTCAAGAGGAAGTTTAGAGGTTTACTATCATTTTTTACATACTTTCATTCTCTGTAATTTCATACCGAATGAGATATAATTTTAATTTGTTTCATAGTGATCACTGTGGCGTATCATGTGATACACAAATGATATGTTCCACGGGAATCCCCTTTGATTAAATTAAGTAAATACTGTCCAAATCTTCTTTACATGAATTTATTTTCGGCCTATCATATAGTCATTATTATTAATTATATGATGGTAATTCATTCTGGTCAAGAATAGACGTATATCTGGAGAACACTCAAACAGAAAATTTTGTATATGTCCGTTCACCATATAAAAACATGTGTTGAGCATTGAAAAAATTCTGTTTAAGTGTTCTCCGAATACACGTCTATTCTTGACCAGAATAGATAAGCATCATATCATCGATGCTAATGGCCATATGATAGGCCTAAAGTAAAATCATATAAAGAAGATTTAAACAGTATTTACTTTGTTTAATCAAAGGGGATTCCCATGAAACATATCATATGCGTATCACGTGATACGCCACAGTGGTGATTTAAACGGAGAATTTGCTGTAATGTTCTGAATCTTAATTTAACGAAATTTTAAATTTAAAAAAGCTAACAAATAACAAATAGCTTAAGTAAGAGTGTTCGAATGACTTTTTTAGGATATTCTACAGAATGATTCTATTCAGCTGGATATGGATTTTAAATTGTCACTCATACATGACATACTCAAGGTAAGCTACTATGGTTATTTGCATTGAAGTGGGATTTATCTGAATTAGTGAATTTTCATTTAGTACAATTGCAAGTAGTAAGCAAATTCTAGTTGATGTCGTTTTGGTTTTAGTTCATAAAATTTCAAGGAATGATGAGCAAATGAAAGTTGAAGTGTTCAACAACAAGATTTCAAACCGAATTTAATGCACCAGACACGTGTTTCGGTAAGTAAATCCTCATCAGTGGTGCTTCAGGATAAAGTGATTTTCAGCAAAATTTATTTGAGTAACTCCCTCTAGTTTTATTTGATTTTTAGAATTAAGTGATCAACTTTGTAAAGAGCACGCAGCTCAAAATTCTCTTTGGGGTCGATTCAATAGCAAGGTAAATTAAATCCATGCCTAAAAGAAACATTCATGGCATATCAAAACAACGACTGAAGAATGGATAGTTACATACAAAGGAATTTGAATTAATGTTGGTTTCAAAGTTTTTTCTCACGTTGTTTTAGTTGTGTTTCTGTTCAATAGGGAATGAATTGGCTCCATAACTCACCCATAATAGCACATGGTCACCTGACCAGCTCAAACTGTGTCATTGACAGTAGATTTGTGTTGAAGATATCTGACTTCGGCATCCCGACGCTACGATCTCATACCCATCATCCGGTTAACAACAACATGAAAAGTAAGATTTCTGTATATTTTATAGTGCTTGTCTTTCTGTATTTGCATCTAAGTGTTTCAACGAGAGAACTGCAACCGAACCTGTTTGTAATCCCCTCCTTTAATTAAGAAATGAAATAAACAAAGAAGTTAGAAAGAATGAACTGAAATGAAACGTTCACAAGCATGCAGCTTTCTTGAGGGTTATGTAGAATGTTTCATAATTGATGTACAATTGATACTGACAGTATTATGCCCAGTCTCAAATGCTAAAACTATATACGTGCTTTTCTTGGATCAATCTATGTTGAAAGGAAATTTTTCAACATATTGATTGACAAAAAATAACTTGAGGATATTTCATTTTTAATTTTATTATGTTATTGGTTTCATTGAAAAAAAAGAGTTTCAGTGGACTGCTCCAGAGATTCTAAGAGACAGAAACCACAAAACTAGAAGAGAAGATCTGCAGCCAGCTGATGTGTACAGCTTCGCAATGATATTATATGAAATATTGACCAGGAAATATCCATTTGAAGATGAATTGGACGAAATGCATTATGATGGTACAGTTGCTTAATAGGATTTTTTCTATCAATGACGAATTATCCATAAAGGAATTCTTAATTTCTCGTATTTTAATAAAATCAACTCTTAAGATATGATGAACGAGTCTTTAATAGAAATAGCAGAATGTAAAATGTATACAAGGGAAAAAGTAAATAAATAATGACAATACAATTTTATAGTAAAATGTTATCCTAGGTAAAAACAAAATCGAAACCACTTATCAAATAAAACAAAGATTTCTGAGAATTTTCACTTCAGTTATCATTAGCGAACTCATTGATGGACAAAGACCACTGCTAAGGCCATCCATAGTGTCAAGATCCCATGAGGAGTTCTTGGTACAATGTATGAAGACGTGCTGGTCTGAAGATCCCAAAGCTCGTCCTCAGTTCTCCTCTTTGAGGAAGCAACTACAGACAACTGGAGACAGGTATGGTACAGGAAATTCAGCTCTATTTCTGTAGTATGGAGCAGTTAAACATGCTCCCCGCGATTGAATGTTTAAAATGTATGAAATTACTTTCTTTCCAGCACTGTCGCTTGAAAGAAGCTTTGTTTTTTGCCCTTTATTAATTTGAAATCATACATGTATATGTACATTATTTTGCTATTTTGGAAACTAGTCATTTCATATCAAACTATTGTCGAAATTAAAGGAGTTTAACATCCATTCACCATGCATCCAATGTTTTTGTTCATAGATTTGATCTAACTATGCTATTGAATCTATCCCACTAGAAATTTAAAGTGCATTATTTGCAATGTAAACAAACAAATATAAATTCAAAATATCAAGCAACAGGGCGCTACTAAAATGCGGGTCCTGTAGAATCATATCCCACCCATCCTGCTACGTCTTTCGGTACATTTTTTGACATAAAATTCACACTCGTTGACCATATTACATTATTTAGATTGAGGATCACTGACGAGGGTTACGTACCCGAAACGTACATGTCTGGTCCATGCTGCAAACTTATGTATTCTTAAATGATGCTATTGAAATTGAAGACGTTTAACATTGGCTTTGTCTCAAAATCACTTTCAGGCGGATTTACTATATGAAACACGTGTCTGGTGCGTTAAAATTGGTGTGAAATTTTGTTTAAGGAGGTAACGAGTAGGAAAACGTCCATCTCTTAGTGAGTTAACGGTAAGAAGATACGTGTGGTATTGAAATCATCTATATGCTGTATGGCTTTGAATAAAAATTGAATTGAATTACAATGTTAAACGTCTTCAAACAAAGGAGGGGACCTCCAACAACACCAGGTTGAAGCACCCACAGCAAAACCCCAAAACACTCAATGCAAAAACACAGAGCAGACACGCACAGAGATACAAAAGTGACAAGGAACATCAAGGCACAACACAGAAACATCAAACACAAAGGACCAAATTCAATAGCATCATTTAAGAACAGATAGATTTGCAGCATGGACCAGACATGCACGTATCGGGTATTACATGTAACCCTCGTCAGTGTTCCTCAATCTAAACAACGATATAATATGGCAAAGAGTGTGAAAGATGTACATGTACCAAAAGACGAAGCAGGATGGGTGGGATATAATGCTATAGGACCCACAGATAGAGGAAGTTAATATCTTTTAAAGGTATAAGTCCTGCAACCAATTATTCATCAATCTTCAGACTATTAGTTTTTAATTTTAATTCTGTTGATGTCTGCCTGAAGGAGATTAAAAGATTTTCATGCCATTGGTGGTATGAATATCTAAATATTATCGTTGGCGAAATTTTACATTTGAACGTCCATCAGCATACACTCGTGTTCCTTACATTGTGAACACAAGTAAAAAGTTCATGTCAAAAAGGATGATAAGAATTTTGATTGTTGAAGATATTTCAATTCAGGCGACAATAACCCTTTTGTTAAAATAAATTTTATAAATAAATTTTTGTTGCTGTAAATCTTTTGAAATTCGGCCACATTCCATATGGAAAAAATTATATAGATCAACATCTTGAAATATGCAAAATGCGCAGATTTTACTTAGTTTTAAAATCGATGTAAGAAAGAAAAATACAACGAGAATTGAAAACAACACAGACATTCGAATAATGACCGAACGCACTTTATTTAGAAATTAAATAGCCCAGTTTTAAAAAAACTGACAATAATGAAGTGAACGGAACAAACTCAAGGTCATCTAATCTTATCGAGTAAAAATGAAGCAATATGAGTTTATTGATTGAAGATAATAGATAAAGTAGTTCATTTCTATACTAGCGCTTCGTTAGGTATAATTGTTTCTTAGTGTAAAGATAATGATAATAATCGTAAATATCAAAGACTTATAAATGTAAAACTCTTCAAATTGAATAGCATCATTTAAGAAGAGATAAATGTGTAACATGGACAAATGAGTTAAAGTAGATCCTGACGATAATCTCAACAGCACTCACAATAGAGCACCAAATTGAGCATCGACGAACCCCCAGCAAGCTAGAGGTGGGACCAGGTGCCCGGGAGGAGTAAGCATCCCCTGTTGGCTAGCCGCACCCGCCGTCGATGATCATGTACGAAAATTAAAACATATGACAAAATATGGATTGCACTGTCTGAGGTCATTTCTATGTAGAAAGTGCTATGGCGATCATGTCAGGGAAAGTATTCAAAACACTTACTGTCAAACCCCTCGCGGGGAACTTTTTTACGAGCTCCACACGGAAAAGGGCATAAGTGTGACACAAATGAGTTAAAGTAAATCCTGACGATAATCCCAACAGCACTCACAATAGAGCATCAAATTGAGCATCGACGAACCCCAGCAAGCTAGAGGTGGGACCAGGTGCCCGGGAGGAGTAAGCATCCCCTGTTGGCTAGCCGCACCCGCCGTCGATGATCATGAACGAAAATTAAAACATATGACAAAATATGAATTGCACTGTCTGAGGCCATTTCTATGTAGAAAGTGCTATGGCGACCATGTCAGGGAAAGTATTCAAAACACTTACTGTCAAACAAGACTGGACAAGACATGCATGTTTCGGATACTTAACCCTCGTCAGTGATCCCCAATCTAAACAATGTAATATGGCCAAATACTGAGAAAATTATTATGTTCCGAAAGACTTAGCAGGAAGGGTGGGATATGATGCTACAGGACCCATGTTTTAGAAATTTTGAGAACAGAAATTTTCGAATGCGTTGAAGAAACGATCAACCGAAGTTAATCAAACTTAGCTACATGTGCCCTCGGGACTCCTGGTCCAGCAGCAGTGACACTCACCAAGTGGTACAAATGTGAAACTCTTCAAATTGAATAGAATTTAAAATGTGAGCATTATGAAAAAATATTAGTATTATTGGTCATCTCATTTTCTTTACAGTGATCACTTTTTAGATAAATTATTGAAGAGAATGGAGAGCTATGCCAACAACCTTGAAGAATTAGTAGAGGAGAGGACACAAGCTTTTCTTGAAGAAAAGAAACGAGCTGAACAACTGTTGTACCAAGTTTTACCTAAGTAAACCTCCTTTTTCACTTTCTTCTAACGACTAATGAATAGAGTTTTTCTTCCCTCGATGAGAACAAGAACCAAATAAATGAAATGTTCAAGACCAAGGTGGTTTGTTGAAGCCTTGATATGTAACGTTTTATGTTTTTGTTTTTGTCGAGAAGCCGAGGGATATTAGATATTATGAGTCTCAGTGATATATTATGAGTGTTGTAAAGGAAAACCTCGTCAGACATCACGTAGAAGGAGGTACATGTACCTTTTTTAAAAGGTATGTTCTGGTTATCGATGCATTTTTCTTTTCAGATCAGTTGCTGACGAGTTAAAAGTCGGGAAAACTGTACAAGCTGAGGCGTTTGACTGCGTAACAATTTATTTCAGCGATATAGTCGGATTTACTTCACTGTCATCTGTAAGCACACCAATTGAGGTATGGTCTTATGATTATTTTTCAGTGTGTTTTTTCAGCGATTTAATGAGATCGGTTGGCGTCTGTCCGTCTGATAAGGATACATAACATTATGATTAATTGTAATTGAATCTTGGCACTTCATTCATGAACCAAGTTAGCGGTTGATGTCATGACTGACTGATTATATTCAAACTTATCATAAACAAATTATTATGTACCCCATTTTTATATAAATAACTAATTATGATATTTGTTTCAGTTTGTACTATATTTTTCTATTATCAAACATTACTCCATATCCAAATGAAATTACTCGAATTTTATTTCAGATCGTAGATTTCCTTAATGACCTATATACGTCATTCGATGAAGTCATAGAAAACTTTGTGGTGTACAAGGTAATTTGTCATATCCTTGTAGTCTTTCTCTTCATTCTTATTGTTCAGATATGAAAACCCAGTAAGTCAAAATCCTGGGAATTATAATTGTAATTTTTCTTTACTTTTGTAAAAATTACGTCACACTGAAAATAATGATGTAACAGTTGACGGGTTGTGTAAGGAATTATGTAACAGTTGAAAGGAATTATGCAACGGATGACGAACATCTTCTTTCTTTGAAGTAAAAACAGTGAAATTCAAAAATATATAAATACCGAAGCACATATCGAACAACCGAAAGCATTTGGATAATCTAGAAGGATGTCTTAACAAGTGTTGCTGTTTTTGGTTCAAGTTCGCAGTCAAATTTTTGACTTTGTTTTACGTCTTTTTGGACTTTTTCAGAAAATGTGTGTATTTATGCCCTCAATTACTGCATATTTGTCATATTGAAGGCTTACAGAGGTTTCATATTGATTTGGGCTGAAAATTTTATCTCATGATTCTTTTTCTTATGTGAAAAAAAAAAGAAAAAAAAAGGGGGGGGGGTTATTTTCATACATATTGGACATCTAATTCAGAACCACTGACGGGATTTTAATGAAACTTGAAACCTCGAAATCATTGAACGGTTTTTGGTTAAACTTCTGATCTCAAGTTCGATCAATTTCGGTTGATCGTTTCTTCAAACGCATTTGAAATTTTCTATTTAAAAAATGTTCTCGAATTTCTGAAACCTGAGTCCTCTAGCATCATGTCCCAGCCATCTTGCCACGTCTTTCGATATATTTAGGACTAATTTTCACAGATTTTGGCCATATTTCATTGTTTAGATTGAGGATCACTGACGAGGGTTAAATACCCGAAACGTGCATGTCTGGTCCATGCTGTAAATTTCTCTGCTTTAAAATGATGCTAATGAATTTGAATACGTTATAATTAGTAGAAATGAAGTACTCATGGTCCCCTACAAGTTGTTTTTCGTCTGGTTCCGGCATTACGTGGCGCCACCACAGGCAAAAGTAGGTCATGGGGCTACCCTCCTTTTACAAACTTCTTCAGAACCGAAGCACATATCGACAAACCAAAAGTATATGGATGATCTAGACGAATGTCTTAATAAGTGTTGTTGTTTTTGGTTTCATACCGAAGTCAAATTTTTGACGTCTTTATGACATCTTTTCGGACTATGTAAAAAATGCTCATTTTTTTGACTGTTTCTTTGACTAACTCAGTCTATAAATGTGCGGTTTTGTGCCCTTGTTTAGTGCCTGTTTGTCATATTTAAGTTACTATTTGCTTTGATATACATTACATGATTTAATCTTCATTTTTTGAATTTTATGAATTCTTAAAATATGAATAGATATGTTTACTGTGCACAGGGATGAAAAGGTTGTGGGTTCAAGTCCCGGCACCCCCAATTATTTTCTTCCTTTTTCATTTTTTCCATTATGTCAGCATTTTATACACTTTTAAATCATCTTAATACCTTTGTCTAAAATGAAGCTATTGAATTTAAAGACGTTTCTTTTCCGTTTTGCACATCCATTCACTGTGTATACTCGTCATATTTAAGTCTCTGAATGCTGCGGTATATATTTCATGTCTAAATTTTATATTTCAAATGAAAAAAAAATATGTGCATATAGACCCAGGGTTGTGTGTTCAAATTCTGGCATTGACACTATGATAATGCAATGTTATTAGGTTAAGAGTACGCATAGGTATCAGGTGAGCGTTGTGCCCCCCCCCCCCCTGGGGCTCTTGTTAAGGGGGGAGGGGGGGGGGCAGGAAGACTTCGGAAAAAGAATTTTCCGGGTCGAAATTTTGGAGAAATTTTTTTTCCGGATCATGAAATTGCCCTCCCCCTCTTCCAACTTTTCCACATTATCGGTAAACATTTTTTGAATGTCATAAACTAAGTACAAATAAAAATGAAACAAACTTTATTCAAAGGAATGAAATAAATCTAAAAGTTTATCATTAGCACCATATAGCCTGCGTTGAGTATCATTTAAGTGAATAGATTACAGGTTTTATATGCCATTCCAGAAATTTAAAAGAAGTGATCTGCTATCAAGTGAAGGGCATCTAATCTCACTCCGTGTTTGATATTTAAAATGGCCGAAAATCACGCTGAATGATTTAGACTTTAGGAGTAATTTTTAACATTGGAAAATTGGAAAAAAAAAAGACGGCCCGTAGGGCCGGCGAAAAAAAAAAAAGATTTCCGAGTCTGAAACATAGCTGAAAAAAATTCCAGCTTGTAAAAGTCTTCATGCCCCCTTCCATTAACATCAAGTGGTTACTCCCTTACATATACAATTATTTTTGATGGAGAGGAATGACAATAATTTCTGTGAGACCACAGTGTAATTCTTTAAATTCCTATCCTTTGTTAAAATACATGTACATACCTTGATTCATGCAGGTAGAGACTATAGGAGATGCATATATGGTTGTCTCCGGTTTACCGATCAGAAACGGCTCAAACCATGTGATCGAAATTGCCCGGATGTCGTTAGCTATTCGGAAAGTTGCATCAAGATTTAAGATAAGACATCTTCCAGATCAGCAACTGCGAATTAGGATTGGGATTCACTCAGGTATCATATTTCATTCAAAAATTCAGTCTTTAATCATCTTATTCACGGTGTCTGGTCAGTTCTAATGAGTTAAAGAAGATCCTGACAATAATCTCAACAACACTCACAATAGAGCACAAAACTGAGCATCGACGGAGCCCTAGCAAGCTAGAGGTGGCGCCAGGTACCCGGGAGGAGTAAGCATCCCCTGTTGGCTAATACGATCAATATGTAAAATAATCGGGATGTGTATTTATTTATACTTTTACACATTTTGTATGCAGGGGGTACAAATAATGTTGTAAGAGCTTATGCCCTATTCGAAATTTCCAAACTCATCTATAAATTTGCTAGAATTCTGTATTATGTATAAACATAAAAGAAGTACCGATCAGTTATTCAGTCTCAAAGTCGAGACGGTAAGACAAATACATAAAAACCACTGGAATAGTTGCAATCTCCGATTGAACAACATTCCGAAGTGAGATCAGGTGCCCAGGGAAAATCAGCGTCTTCTGTTGACATGCAACACCCTTTGAAACATGATATATTATCAGGTTCCGTCTGTGCTGGAGTTGTGGGAAGGAAAATGCCAAGGTATTGTTTATTTGGTGATACAGTAAATACAGCATCAAGAATGGAATCAAATGGAGAAGGTCAGTAGTCTGATTTCAGAAAACTCAAATTTATATGTCAAAGCAAGCAAGGAACGAGAAAAGAGGGATAATATTGCCCACCTTTTTACACATAAAATAAGACTTTTTTTAATAATATGAATTATGAAGCCCATAGTACGTTGTGAATTTTCCAGAAGGTAGACTTCGTTTTAAAGAATTTCTTTCAATTGACACAAGAACTTTAATTTTGGTTCGTTCAAGATAGTGAAGTTCTTCGAGAATTTGTATTGAGATTCCGCATTTTGCAATACATAAATTTCGTTGATCCCAATTAAGTCCATTCTTGTCAATTTATATGTTTAATATTTGTAGCAATGAAAATCCATGTCAGCCAAGCAACATATGAGATGTTGACCAAAGCGAACATTTTCGAATTTGTAGAAAGAGGCAACATCTCTATAAAAGTAAGAGGTCATATACTGGTTTATTAACTATTATGTTTGTACTACTGTTCCCCGCTTTCGCGAAAGCACGGGGACATTAAAACCGGATCGTATGTCCGTCTGTCCTTCACAAAAACTTTAACCTTGACAATAACATTTGAATAGTAAGTGATAGGGCTATCATATTTATATACGATTTCAGCTTCCACATAACTAACATCCCTTTCATGAGTAGCAACATTCCGTCTTCTTCTATGATGATTTCATCATTAGAGCCTGACGGCTTGCAATTAAGCTACTTGTTGAGGATTATGTCACACAACGGCTGAAATCATCATTACGGAAGTTCTTCGGTCGCTACGGGGATATTATAAAAGCATATCCCCTTTGTTGGTGTCCTAAAAGCATAATTTTGCAAATCATGTCTCTTCACAGATGCCGTTGGTCAAAAAAGAGAGAAGAAATCAAAATAGGAATGTATGAAGAGCTAAATTAACAAAACTTATTTAAACTGTGCGACAAAAAGATAAGAGTTCTAATGGCAAAGCTGCCTAAATCTTAGCACTGAAATTTCTGTCGTTGTGACTGAAATTGTATTTTAGTATTTCAAATCGACAGTGTATAGTTAATTGTTCAAAGATCTCTCATTGCAGGGAAAGGGTATGATGACCACATATTGGATGATGGGAGAAAAGGACTCTGTAAACGATATGCACAGTCTAGCATAGGGCACAGACATTGCTAATGCTTATCAACTGAAGTGTCTCTAAAATCAAGCTATACTGTGGCCGTGTAATGTATACGCGAAGAAAGCCCTTGTAAAATAATCTACATTTTCTTCTATAGAAGTATATAGATTTCATGATAATTTTAATCTTTCTCTGATTGGCTATGAAATTGATACCAAGGTTCATGTATGTGGATAGTTGTTATTCAAGAACGATGGATTTGATTTTTTTTTCAAATAAATGTTACTTTTCTGCAAAAACTGTTTTTGAACTTGAAATATTTGTTTATTATTATTAATTATCTATTCTTTGAAATTGTATGAAATGACAAATATGGATAATAACCATATCCCTGTATATAGCACAAAATCAATAATTCAGAAAATCAGAAACCGAAGGCATACAAAATCAGGATAAAACAGGAACCAAAGCAAACACACAAAAACCTCCACCATATGAAAAATAGCGAACTCCCGATATGAGAGTGAGACCAGGTGCCCAAGAAGAGTAAACATCTCCTGCTTGCATGCAACACCCGCCGCTTCAATTCGGTAGAACTGTAACATCCGGTTACTTCCATTTCGGAAGACATAGAGTACAATCTCAGTTGATACGCTATGCCAGAGCAAGTCCCAAATATACGGATTTTGTTCTGAGAGCTAGGCGTCTTTCAGATAAGCTTCTCGGTCAGGGATATGTTCGTGACCGACTAACATTGTCTCTGAGGAAGTTCTACAGTCGATATGGGGAACTCGACATACACTTTGATGTCCCACTCTCCAGAATGGTGGATGATATTCTGTCATAGACCATTTGAACCATCCAACCAAAGATTGTACTCTATGTCTTCCGAAATGGAAGTAACCGGATGTGACAGTTCTACCAAATTGAAGCGGCGGGATTTGCATGCAAGCAGGAGATGCTTACTTTTCCTGGGCACCTGGTCTCACTCCCATATCGGGAATTCGCTTCTTTTCATATGGTGGAGGTTTTTGTTCGTTTGCTTTGGTTCCTGTTTTATCCTGATTTTGTATGCCTTCGGTTTCTGATTTTCTGAAATATCGCTTTGTGCTTTATACAGAGATATGGTCATTATCCATATTTGTCATCAATTAGGTATTTCTTCAATTTCTATATGAATTACACGCAGTGGTTTTCATATGAAAGTGTTGTTATATAATGTGGACAGAATAATAGACGAGAGCCTCAATTTTATGATGTCAACTCTTTCAGATATACAAGAAATGAGAAGATCTCCCCAAAGACTCGGTTGCAGCACGAACACTAAAGCACCATTCACCGGATATGAAAACTCAGAGAAGACGAGCAAAACAAGAATAGACGTAAAAAAACATACGACAGAGAAAAATGAAACACAAAAGACTGCGCATTAAGAACGAGACCAATGGGCAATTTTTGCCGAATTAGGACAACCATCTGCCACGCCAGTAGCGAATGGTTTGGTTATCCGGATTACTTTCGCAAAAACTTCTTTTCCGGTTACCCAAAGGTCTCGAAGAACGCACAATTGTAGTGTAAATTAATTATAATAGAATACAATATGACAGATTTGCGCATGTGTATTGTTGTTTTAAAAGCAACGCTGTCATATTGGAGATTTTTTCCATATTCATTGAAGTGGAATAGTGTTTACAAATTCACCAGCAAATGCAAAGGCGAAGAAAATAGCCACGTCCTTTCCAAATTGGTAAGATTGACTGCTAAATAAAAGCATGAACGAATCACCATCAAAGTAGATCCATTGTCTTGTCAGCGATGATACAACAATGGCAAATGAGCGAAACTTTGGATGACAGAAATTAGGATGGACTTTGGGCTTCCTATTTGCTCCTACTTACTTGGAAATTATACTTGCATTAGATATTGAATTATGTAACATGATTCATGTGATAAATAAAGATCTCAAATGAATTTTCATTTCATACGATGTATTATGAAACGAGTTGTTTGTTTTATATCCCCGAGCCTTGGCAAGGGGATATTAAACGGACAACGAGTTTCATAATACATCGAGTGAAATGGAAATTCATTTGAGATTCTTTTTATCACATGATATCGCCTAAAATGTTTATTTCTAACGTGAAATCAACGTTTTCGAGAACTATAGAGGCGAACCAAGCCGCAATCCAGAAGTCGTCTGCTACGCCATGAGAAGAAAGGAGGAGATCTCCAACAACACTAGGTTGCAGCACCCACAGCAAAATCCCAAAACACCCATGCAAAAAACACAGAACAGATACCCACAGAAAGAGACGCAAAAGGGACAAGGAACACCAACTTACAACATAGAAACATGAAACACAAAAGACTACACATAAACCAACGAGACCAATGGGCAACCGGTGCCGACTTAGGACGGCCATCTGCCACGTAAATAGCAGACGGTGTGGTTATCCTGGATTACGTGCGCACAACCCTCCCACTATTCCGATTTCCCAGAGGTCTCGAAGAACGCACAATTATGGTGTAAAACAACCTCCTCACTGTTAGGTGACCACACACAAACAAGACCGTAAAACACAGGGGTCCAAGCAACACAGATGAATATGTAAATGGAGAAGTAGTGTCCCCATCGTATAGATGAGAAGTAGTGTCCCCATCGTATAGATATCCTGTGCGTAAGAGAAAAATCTTTCAGTTTTGAATAGTATTTTAATGCAAGAATTAATTCTACAACAACAATTTACAAAATGGCTTTATGAAACTGCATAACGGGTGTATCATGTGATAAATGAAAATATGCACCGTCCACAATGCCTTCCGCACTTGCACTTGAGACAGTTCATGAGATAAGTTTGTCTTTTTGCATTCTGTTCTGTGTTTTTATAAAATTCGAAAGATTTTGGTTTTGGTTTTGGAAATCTAGTGTCGACTTTTATTCACTGCTTTTCTATTTGCAATGAGATCTCTGAAAGCAGTCATTCTCATAAAATGATGGAAACACGGAGCCATAACTGTGTCACAGAAACATAGGACATAGTTCTGCTAGGGAAGCAGTCTGGATTCTCTATTTGGAATATATATTCTTGCTTGAATCGTGCTCACAATGGATGTCTTTGATGAACACGCTACAATGACAAATATGGACAAAACTATATCCTATTAAGAAGTACAAAATCGTAAATCGAAAAATCATCTAACCAATGGCATACGAAACCAGGATAAAACCAGAACTAAGCCAAGGAACAGAAATAAAAAAAATATACCAGATGAAGAGAAGTGAACTTTTTCCGAAGGAGTGAGATCAGGTGCCCAGGAAGAGTAGCAATCTCCTGCTTGCATGCAACACCTGCCTCTTCAATTAGGTAGAAAAGTCACAATCGGTAACTTCCACGAAGGAAAACAAACGTATAAATTGGCACAAAAGGTCTACGTCAGAATATTGTTTATGAATCTGGATAAGGGGACGTCATAGTGTGCTACCATTTCCCCATATCGACCCTAGAACTTCCTCAGTGACGATGTTAGTCGGTCACAAATGTATTATTGACTGAGAAGCTTAACTGAATGTCGCCTAGCTCTTAGAATCTGAGTAAATGAAGCTTGCCCTAGCATAAGGTATTAATTGAGAGATGAAAACGCCATATGCTGGTGACGTTATGGTGAAAAAGAATAGGAATTGTCTTATTTTGTTAGTTTTGACAACTTTCAGAGAGAGGACGTTTTTGTTTTAGTATCCAACGAGATGTTTTAGAAGACCTGTGTGAATTAGAGTAAAAACGCTCAAAAATATATTTTATTCATTAATATTTGAAGGAATGAAGTACTTTCATTTACTTATGTTTTTTTTATTTCATTTCGTTAAGATTTCATTAAGATTGCGCTACCGATACTGCCGTAGAGAAACCATTTCTTATCAAAGAAAATATACTCAGGTGATCTGAAAAGATTATGTATTTAATTGAATATCTTTTAGCCTCTATTTTTGAATTCTATAAAATTTAAATAGTGAACCATTGGCATGAGACACAGTAAGGCTTCAAAATTGTATAATTTTCATATTTTGGTATCTTGTGACCTGGTTACCATGGCATCTGAGATACTTGACAAAAATATGTGGATGATTTTCTATTGCTATTGCTTGCTGTTTTAAACAGTTATATTATGTTGTGATTAAACTTTAATATGTTGTTGTGATTTAATGTTAGGTTGTTAAACAGTTATAATATACAATATTACGGTTCCAGACAGGTAATATGGTCTAGTATACCTTGTCTGGAATTTATATTTCCCGAGCCGAATGCAAGGGGAATATGAATTCCAGATAAGGTATATCAGACCATATTACCTGTCTGGAATCGTAATAACATTTTTGTCATACTGCTAATCGCTTATAAATTGTCAATTTCAAAATGGCGTCGACAGTAAATATTCTTACATTTTTTTTATTTTTTGATGGATCATGAAATTTTCTTCACCATTTAAAAGATCGTACCCGTAAATGGTTTTTTTTTATTGAATAAACCAGGAATTAAATTCATTTTAGCAGAAAATTAAAACTAAAAGATCTGAAACGAGAGAAAAGTTCGAAACGTTTTACGGGAAAATCTCGTTATGACATCAAGGATTAATAAGGTATCCGTAACGTCACAAAGTTCCATATTTACAGCTGCAGACGGGTAACATAGTCTCATAATTACGGCTTAACAATCAATGAGAATTCTAGAAATTTATTAGCAGTTGGACAGTATGTTATTATAATTCCCAAGAAATTATACATAATATAAACCAATATTGCAAAATATAAACAACACATGATAGTGCGAGCCAACATGACATAACTATTCAACAACATGGTATAAAATGACAACAACATATTATGGTATATTTACATTCTGAATTTTACTCCCTATAGGCTGCAGATGGTTAAGCAGATCGTTGAAATTTGCCCATAAATTACGATCTGCAAAATTGTATTACCATCTGCTCTACCATGCGTCGTAATACAAAAAAAATCATATTTATAAACAAAATGGCAGCCCCCATATCGGTTGCTAAGGCATCAAAATTTTAAACCGATCATTGATGATTAACAAGTATTAGCTTTTCAAGCCGGCAGTTAGCTGACATTAAATGTTGTAAAATACTAGTAAGAAAAAAATTGGAAAAAAAAGATTTTTGTTCTTGTTGACCAATCGCACATTTCTGAGCTTTTCCGTTTTTATTTCCGATTCAAGCTACGGAAATTTCCGAGGATCTGTGATTGTTGTAGGACGTATCGGTACAAAGACTTTTCGATTCATCTTTCGGATGAAAATGCACTGATACGATATGACTTTCATTTGTCACGTCATCTAGACTCTTGAGCCGACCTGATGAAAGTATCTTATGTACAGATTCTGAATAACCTTGACGAATATTTGCATATCTTGTAATTGTCCACCAATCATACTGCCAAGAGTTATTTTATCCGTGCAAGTATGTCACGATTGATTACAGTATACCGGCAGTCATGACTGCCGGTAATAAAATAAAGTATAATACAACGATGTTTCAAAGAAATACCAAATAGTAGTCAAAAGCTGTACTACAGTTTTCAGTTTGGTCTTGTCCCTTAATCGAAATACAACATAAATCGAAAATAATTGTTCTTTGCGTTATGAAAAACCTGAACAGAATGGCGAATTTCTTTGTAGCTATGCACGTGCTCTGTAGAGAAACTTTATTCTATGACGCTGAATATTCTATCTGCACAGGCCAGGTCAAAACAGTCCTTTAAACATCAAATTAAGCGGGTCATTACAAATCTCAATTTGAAAACAACCATGTTTGATTAAATGCTGTGCAGATACAAACTCGATTTCTGTATGTACTTACTGTAAACGTCTGTAACAAAGTACTCGAAGGAGTAACTTATGCAAGAAGTTGTAACAATTTTTTTGAGCTCCTGTGCACGAGTGCCGCGAATGCATGTGCGTGTGACGGGATCTGGAACAAAGTGAAACTGTCGATGTTTATGTCTTTCGTCTCCTAGTATCTTCCTTCGAACCCACCGATGAGAATCGGGATATCATTTAAATGCAGTTTTAACTCGATGACAAAATTTTGTCAGCACGGAATTCAATCACGAACCTTGTAGGTTTAACTTTTGAGAGAATGGCGCCTGTAAACTACGGTCACCCGGCGAACCATTTTTGAAACCGAATCACATAACTCCTTCAATATGCATGCATGCAAAAAAATTGACGATTGGAGACAAATGAGGAAATAGTTTACATCGTAAGTCTCGTTTATTAAGAAAACTTTTTCTTGAAAATATAATGCGAAATTTCTAAAAACTTCTTAGTGAAATTACGTTTCGCATAATGGCTTTACTTCTTGACAAAGTTAGCCACTTCTTTAGTTACGCCTTCCTAGTACAAATGTAACGCTCTCAAAGACAGCGGGAAATTCAAACTTGCAAGGCATATTTTTACTGATAAAAACGACAAATGAGGAATGTAAATATAAGAAATGAATGTTATTCAGATGGTTGTTATGGGGAATTTGTATTACCACCTGGGTTTTGATTAATTTATCATGACTCCCTACCGGGGGCCATTCAACTTCTCAAAATCCAGATGGTAATACAATTTCCCCATAGCAACCATCTGAATGTTAAACGTCTTCAAATTCGACAGCAACATTTAAAACCATGGATCAGACATGCACGTTTCGGGTGCTTAACCTTCGTAAGTGATCCAGTCTAAAGTCTAAACAATGTAATATGGCCAAAAAATGTGAAAATTATTTAGTCCAAAAATGAACCGCAAGACGTAGCATAATGGGTGGGATATGATGCTACAGGACCTATGTACGTTTTAGAAATTTCAAGAAATTTTGTAAAAGAAAATTTCAAATGCGTTGAAGAGACAGACGATCAACCGAAGTTGATCGAACTTGGCTACATGTGCCCCCGGAGACTCCTGTTCATAACATTCATTTCTTAAATAACCACATCATACATGTAATGCATGGTATAGAATGACAACAACAAATAATGGTATAACCACATCATGATATAACTGTTTATCAACATAAAATAAAATGACAACAACATTTTATGGTATTATCACAACATAATGTAGCTGTTTAACAACATAACATTAAATGACAACAACATATAATTGTTTAATGACAGCATAATACAACTGTTTAGCAACATGGTTTAAAATGACAAAATCATAATATAACTGTTTAACGCCATAACATTAAATGACAACAACATATTATTGTTTAGCAACAACATTATATAC
The DNA here is from genome assembly GCA_028142955.1 of Pinctada fucata. Classification (NCBI taxonomy): domain Eukaryota; kingdom Metazoa; phylum Mollusca; class Bivalvia; order Pterioida; family Pteriidae; genus Pinctada; species Pinctada fucata. The sequence goes on from AP027105.1 coordinate 15,147,470, forward strand.
CTGTTTAACAACATAACATTAAATGGCAACAACATATTATAGTTTAGCAACAACATTATATACCTGTTTAACAACATAACATTAAATGGCAACAACATATTATAGTTTGAGCACAACATAATATAGCTGTTTAACAACATAACATTAAAAGACAACAACATGTAATAGTATAATCAAAAATAATATAACTGTTCAACAACATAATATAACATGGAAACATATCATAGCACGACTCCAACATAATATCTCTTGATAACTACATGATTGTGTCATTTAACAACACATTATAAGACGATAACGACCTATTGGGACGATAAAGTAAGTCACTTCTAAATATAAAACAGTTTTTCGGCTTTATATTACAACCTACTAACTACATTATACCTTACAAACCTTCAAATGTGATTCTTTTGTTATTCATCGGTCATTTTATTTCATAAAGACCGCGGACGATTCTAAATATACAAGGTTTTATGAACGTTCAGTGAAGTGTGGAGGTCAATAAAAACAATGAGAGGCGGAGAAAAGTAAATTATTTCAGTCGCGGGTGTGAGTTGTTTTGATTATAATGAGTATTCGGCCATAGTATAGAAAATATTGTGTTACAATTCCGCGAAAGACATCCTTTTATGAGAAATTCTAACAGAAGAAAAATAGATTCCTCTATCTCGAAAAGCTCAAAATGCCATTTGAAATCAAACTATAGATTCCTATATCGATTCTTAACGACCAGTAATTCTAAATGCTCTTTGAATAAATGTATATCGAGTAAATGGACGGACAAAATAAAGAAATATTATCCTCACTTGATTAGAAAATCTTTCCTTATCTCTATTTGCAATAATCTAATCACCTACTTATTTAAAAACGTTTATGGAAATAGAACTTATTTTCTTCTCTGACTGAATACAGGGTACCGGGATATCGGGAAACAATTTTACTACTTTGGCCTAATAATCGTTACCGCTGCATATTTCCACCAAATGATTTGCATGGTCAATTAAATTTTGAAAAGCAGGGGTGGATTAAACACTTCAATTTTTATTTTTATGAAAATTCAAGAAAATCTGCGGTTTGTAAGTCGGATGAAGACCGAGTTGAGGTCTGTATGAAGGTTAGATGCCCTCGGAGAGAACAGGGTGGTGTTTAAAGACCTCGGCCTTCGGCGTCGGTCTTTAAACACCACCCTGTTATCTCCTTGGGCATCTAACCTTCATACAGACCTCAACTCGGTCTTTATCCTATACATAAACCAACTGTATAAAATCTGATTGAATGATTTATCTAAAAAATATATGTTTTGAATATAAGAATTATTAATTATTAATTATTATGGAAAAACAGAAAAATATTTCACAAACATTGTCATTAAGATAGTCATGGCGTTCCATAGAACAGTGTCAAAAACAGAACATCTTACTTGAGAGCTCCGATCTTCTGAGCTATTTTCATCACAAGAGAGAACGCAAGCTGTTATAAGAATAAAGGGTCTGTGACCTTAATACGTTTGTCTGCAGGTGCATAGGCAATGAAGGTAAGTGTGATGTCACTATGAATTGGATATGTACCTTAGTTTAATAGTATCATTCGCTTGTACTCTTTATTTTTGTTATGCAAACATAACGCTTGCTTTTGTTTTTATCTCTTTGACCTTTATCAGTAGGAATGCGTAATGTATTTCAGTGGTGAATATATAGGATCTCAAATGAATTTTTATTTCATACGATGTTTTATGAAACGAGTTGTACGGAAGCCGATTAGTGCCAACCTAATTACGACTTAGTATGTTGTCATTACGACTTAGCTATCTCGTAATAAATTAATATGTCGTAATTACGACTTAGTTATCTCGTGATTACGACTTAACTATCTTGAAATTACGACTTAGCTATCTCGTAATTACGACTTAATTATCTCGTAATTACGACTTAGTATGTCGTAATTACGACTTAGTATATCGTAATTACGACTAAGCTATGTCGTAATTACGACTTAGCTATCTCGTAATTCCGACTTAAGTATGTCGTAATTTCGACATAATATTATTCCCTCTAAAGTGAATTTTTGATGCATTTTTACGTCTTTTTGAAGTTTTCCAAAAATCATCAATATTTTATTATTTCTTTTATCTATTGAACTCTTTTCACATAATAGCTGTATATTTATACAATGCTTTTTATAAGATTTATTTTATGAGTTTTCATGATTTTTAGATCGATTAAAGAAAGGGGGTGAATTGATCATTCCCGTGAATTTTTATTTTCTTCATTCTTCTTCTTCACCAAGGTGGATAGGGTTGTCGAATGATAGATATAGGCATACTTGGGCCTTCTGTTCTTCCTTGCACCCCTGCGATCTTCCTAGCTGCAGTCATGGTTCATGTTGGCCTTGGTCATAGTGGAAATTATAACAAACTAATTCGTATTACGAAATAACTAAGTCGTAATTACGACATACTTAAGTCGTAATTATAACATAGCTAAGTCGTAATTACGAGATAGTCAAGTCGTAATTACGACATATCAAGTCGTAATTATGATATACCAAGTCTTAATAACGAGATAATCTAGTCGCAATTACGACATACTTAGTTGTAATTACGAGATAACTAAGTCGTAATTACGACATACTAAGTCGTAATTACGAGACAACTAAGTCGTAATTACGAAATAGGTCTGTCGTAATTATGAAATACTAAGTCGTATTACGACTTAAAAATTTCACTTAGGTTGGCACTATAGTCGGCTTTCGTAGAGTTGTGTGTTTTATATCCCCGAGTTCGGCGATTGGATACAAAACGCACGACGAATTTCATAAAACATCATATGAAATAGAAATTCATTTGATATTCTTCTTTTTATTACATGATTTTGCCTAAATATGTGTATTTCTAACGTGAAATCAACGTTTCTGGGAATTAGAGGCGAACCGTGGCCTACAGGTCGTTTGCTACGCCATGAGAAGTAGTTCCCCATCGCATAGATATATTCTGTGCACAAGAAAAAATATTTCAAATTTGTTTAGTATTTAATTCTACAACAATTTTAATCATTGATATTGAATCCGCGTCTGAATTTAACAATTGACCGATATTTGAAACGTCACACTTATCAATGCTTATGTGATAAGGTTCCAAATTTGATCGATCGCATTCAAACAGAGCGATATGTAACGTACGTGTTATCGTATCATATATTTATGAAACGGCTTTAAGAAATTGCTTACGGGTGTATCATGTGGTAAAAATCATTATCACGAAGAACAACCACGCATACAAAATTATGCTATACTGAAATCGATATTTTAATGACACATTTTTTTCCAAATGAAAAAAAATGTATGTTTTGTGATATGAATCGTATATATAATAGAAGACACTGTCAACAAAATTAGCGAAGTGTGTAAGGCGAAATGTGTTTAATCAGATACTGGTAAGAGGATACATGTAGTCTGTTTTTATGCAAAGCCATTGATGTTGTGAGACGTAGCCAAGACGATGACAGTATCCAAATATGGATTTCTGTCAGTTTTTAGAATGCCAATAGAGATTTCGAAATCTTTTCATAGTTGGGCGCCCCAAATACAGTTCTGTATGGGCACTCAAGTCACTATAAATCCCGAGACGATACTATAGTTATTTCAGATTGTAAACATTCACAGATGGACAAATTAAACGATGTAAAAAAGATTACAACGGAACTGCGATCGACTCGTCTGACAAAATATCTTGAAGCCAAAGGGCGAGAAAAAAGTTGACTCGCGATCACCTGGAGTGGTATGTACGGTATGATGCTATTGAATTTGAAGAAGTTTAGGAAAGTATATGGGTCAACTAAGAGTATTAGTCTTCAGTCTTGCGCTGTCGGAATTTTATTGCAGAAACCTCATCGGTCAAATAGGAAATTGTTTCCCCTGCAACTGTACACAGCCGATAGTGCAACACATGAAGTTAATGAAAATTATTTCATATAGAAAAATTCATGAGAAGGAAAATTTATGTGAAATCCATGTGTAGTTAACAATGTCTTTTTCCACATAAATCTTTTAAAAAAAATATCATGAATTTCACATGAAGTTACATTTGAAATTAACATGATGTTCTTTTCATATGAATTTATGTTAAGTACGGGCTAATTTAAGTAAAGTTCGGATTATTGTGCATGTCTGATCCATTCTGCAAATTTATCTGTTCTTAAAAATTTCATGAGAGGCACAATTGGCCTTGTTTCGCCTAGATGGAATCCTCCGGGCTTTGAAATTCCACAATATTGAACAGCCTTATTTCAAAAGTCATGAATTATTTGAATGAATGAGAATATAAACCGAATTTTGATAAAAGCGGGTCTTAAAACCGGGCTTCCACTGTCGCGAATGTAGCGGAGAATGAGCTACGATAAGAGGCGAATGAACAATTGTGTCACATTCTTGTTTGTTCTCATGAAGTTTTCCTTGGCGCGATAGGCACACGCTAGCGCCGCGATTGCAACAAAAATATGCTACGAGTCCGCTTCGATATTGAGGCGATTGTGATACAAATAGAGAAGAATGCGACACGAATGTGCCATGATAAAGATATACTGTGAGAGGCGAATGCAGGAGATTGGGATACGACTTTAAGCCGATAGCGCTGCGATACAGGAAATTGAGACACAACTTTAACCCGATGCGTTTGCGAACAGGATAAGACTGTGACAAGAACAAAACCAAGATCATTTGTATGAAATGACATATCTAGGAGCATCAATACCCTTGGTTGACTTTGACCTCTTTCGAGGTTGTTTCCTCTTTGGAGGTTTTCAAAATATTGTTCCGCACACTTTTACATTAACTCTTGTCACTGTAGTGTGTTATTGTAATACTATCGTGGCAATATTGTGTCACTACCGTGTAAAGGTCGTGGCTGATTCGCGTTATTTTTTATTCACGTCGCATTTGTGGCAAATTTGCATCACATTTGTGTTAGATTCTTATTTGTCGGGGCTCTATCATTGCTAATTCTTCTCCAACTTGGGAAGAAGAATAATGCATTACTGGCGTTAAACCGACGATAGTAACTTTAGTTGTTGTGTTTATGCATTGGGTATTTTGGGGTTTTGCTGTGGGTGCTGCAACCTGGTGTTGTCGGAGATCCCCTCCTTTGTTTTGCCGACGTGGCTGTCCTAGGTCGGCACCTATTGCCCATTGTCCTCGTTGGTTTATGTGAAGTCTTAAATGTTTCTTTGTAGGTTTTTGTGTTCCCCGTCCCTTTTGCGTCTGTTACTGTGCAAGTCTGCTCTGTATCTTTGCATTGTGTGTTATGGAGTTTTAATGTGGGTGCTGCATTCTATTATTGTTGGAGATCTCCTCCTTTTTTTTGCATGGGCTGTTTTGCTGTGGTTGTTGTAACCGATAATAAGTTATAAACGGTTCAACACATTCATTTTGATACGATTTATTCATTTTCTGCATATGCATTTATATATATTCTCTGTACCAATATGGACGAAAAGAATGAAAAAATCTGGATATAAAAGATGTAAATAAAAGATGCAATAATAATAAAGTTATGTGCAGTTGGAGAATAACCCCATCTGACACACCAGTATAACAGAATCTTTCCTTAATTAATAGGGTTTCCTTAATAAATAATAGGAAAGAAAGGTGGGGCGGCGCTCTATGTAAAAGTGAAAATTACCTTCTTGGTACTCTTTCACCTCAGGAATAACCATCGATAAACGACTTCCAAATCTTATTTTTACTACCGTGATCGTGGAAATTTTCACGTGGGGGTAAGTTTCGCATGATTCGCAAATTGATGGACTTCATAAAATTTCCCTGATGCAAAATTCATCATGCTGCATTCTTAAAAAGGCAGAAACGTTTTTATCGCGAATATTTCCGCCATAGGCAACGTCTTGATGCTCGCGAAATTTTCATTTACAGCACATCAAACACATAGGAATGGCATGAAAAACATGATTATAACATAAGTTTGAAAATACTTTAGATAAATTTTACGTTGAGTCGGGATTTATCCGGACAACTTCGTACACAACATTATTCTAGTGAAATGTATTAAATCAAACAATAAGAAATATTATATTCCTATTTATGAACATTAAATTGAATAATATCTCTTTTCTATTGTCAAACTTTTGCTGAATCAACGAATAACCAGCAATTCAGCAAAATCAAACTTCTCTATTTAAACCCAGAAAATAACCCCCAATTTTAGCTAATTATTTTTTTCTAAATTTACTTTTTTTCTACCCTATATTAACGAGATAATTTTGGGAAAGGAAAGGAAGAACCTTTCAATCGACTTAAACTAATAATTCTGATAATTCAATGACAAATATGGACAAAAATCTATAATTCAGAAAATCAGAAACCGAAGGCAGACAAAATCAGGATAAAAAGGAACCAAAAGCAAACAAACAAAAACCTCCATCACATGAAAATTGGTGAACTCCCAAAATGGTAGTGAGGCCAGGTGCCCAGGAAGAGTCAGCATCTCCAGCCTGCATGCAACACCCGTTGCTTCTATTTGGCAGAAATATCACATCCGGTTACATCCATTTCGGAAGATACAATATATATTCTGTGATTGGATTGTTCAAATGGTCTAAGAATAGTATCGTCTATTCTGGACACTGGGACATCATAGTGTATGCAAGATAAAGGGGATCCTGACGACAATCTCAACAGCACTCACAACAGAGCAATAAATTTAACATCGACGGACCCTAGCAAGCTAGAGGTGGGACCAGGTGCCCGGGAGGGGTAAGCATCCCCTGACTGGCTAGTCGTACCCACCGTTGATGTTCCTGCACGAAAATGAAAACAATCACTGTCTAAGGTTATTTCTATATAGTAAGTGCTATGGCGACCATGTCATGGAAAAAAATCTGAAACACTGTCAAACCCCTTGCGGGGAGCTTTTTTACGAGCTCCATATGGCAAAGTCATAAGTGTGACACAAATGAGTGTTGTATCGACCGTAGAACTTCCTCAGTGACGATGTTAGTCGATCATAAACGTATCACTTACTGAGTTGCGTATCTGAAAGACACCTGGCTCTCAGAACAAAATCTGTATATTTAGTACTTGCTCTGGCATAACGTCAATCAAGAAATGAACAAGCTAGGGATATTGCTACTCAGAAAAGGAAAGTTTGTGATGCTGAAACTGAAGTCGTCATGTTTGTCATAGAGTGAGATGTTCATGTGACCATAAGTGTCGTAGAACAACATTATCAAGCTGAATTATTTGTCTCTCTAGGTCTCGCTCCTAATTGGGAATACGCTTCTTTTCGTGTGGTGGAGATTTTTTGGTTGCTGTGATTCCTGTTTTATCCTGATTTCGTATGCTTTCGGTTTGTGTTTTCCTGAATTATCGATTTTGTACTGTGTATTGGGATATGATCATTGTCCATATTTGTCATTCTTTCAAGCTCCGACGGATAGATTCTTCAAAGGTTATCTGCGAATTTTGGATTGTTGATGAACAGCACATCGCCTATATATCTGTAGGTGAAGTTAAAGTCAGAAGCTAAGTATCTTTTCCCATCAAGGACCAAAGATTGAATGAATTCAGCTTCGTACGAGTAAAGAAAAAATATGGGCAAGGCGTGGGGCACAATTGGTTCGGAATTCCGACAATTTGGAAGACCTTTCCTCCAAACACCACAAAAATGTTGTCGATCAGGAAGTTTAACATTTGAAAAATATATGTTTCAGTGTATTTATTTTCAGAATCGGACTTTTCTTTTACAAAGAATGTTTTGTCATAGTTAGAAATAATAAATTTTAATTTGGAACTACCGTTCTTGGTTGTAAACGCATTGCTTAATTTTTTTTGTTTTAAATTAAGAATGTGGGACTTTTGTGCCGAAAATCAAAGGCTTTGATCGAATGGACTCTACTGAAATGAGTGTATTTCAGATGCTCTAAAAGTTCTTCGAATTCTTTAAAATACACATTTGATTAGTACCACTTCCAGACTTGATTTCAGATAAAATTTTGGTGAGTAATATCGATACAGATTTGGTAGAACATTATGAGGAACCAGCAATTCAAGCCAAAAATAACGTAGAACTAACATCATTTGCATATTGTCATGATTGTAAAGATAAATGAATACCATCTTAACGTATCCATTGTACAAATGGAGATCTCGCTGACGTCTCGTCCATTTAAACAGTGTTAAAATTATCCCCTACAAATGTTGTTGTTTTTCGTCTGGATCCGTCAACATGTGTTGCCTCAAGAGGCAAAAGTTGGTTCGAAGGGGACACATCCTTTCACAATCTTCTTCATAACCAAAGCTTATATGTACAAACCGAGAGCATCAGGATGATCAAGAAAGATGTCGCACGAAGTGTTGCTATATTTTATTCCACTCGGAAGTTAAATTTTGACGCGCTTTGACGTCTTAAATTCGGACGCTGTCAGAAAAGCTCATTTTTGAACTGTCTCTTTGAATAACTCTATTAATGTGTGCTATGGTGTACTAATACTGCAATTTTATAACATTTAAATTGCATATCTAAATGGCTTCGATATATATTATATATGTAAACTTTTTTTTTTAATTCTTATGATCTTCTTAAATTATAGATAGACATGTTCACTGTGCATATGCACCAAAGGATTTTGGGTTCTAATTCTTCATTTTTACCAATTTGTCAGATTTCTATGCAGTTTTAAATCATTTGACACCAATAATTTCATTTTTTATCAAAACTTTTTTTCTTCAATTTTTCTTTCCTATATATTTGTGCCCTCATCATATTTTTCATATTCAATTTACTTAATGATTTGATATATATTTTATGCTTAAATTTGCTTATTTTGATTTAGTTATTAATCTTTCTTTAAATCTTATATAATGATGTTTACTGTGCACATGAATCTTAGATATCAACTTATTATATTTTCTTAATTTTGTAGAACACACATATCAATAACATGGATGTTATGGATCAGTACGAGTCTTTGGTGCCACATAAACTTGGAAAAGAAGAGTCTCAGAGTGACAAAGGGAAATCGAAAGCACTACAATCTCAACGCACTCCAGATATCAGTCATCCAAGGGACGATCAAGAGCAAATCATTGAGCAATTGGTGGAAAAATGCACATGTATGAAACAAACAGAGAATACAAATAGGTTAAATTTATCTGTTGTTAAATTATGCTATTGAATTTATCTGTTCTTAGATGATGCTATTGAACTTGAAGACGTTTAACATTAAACAACTCCCTCGCTTCTGTTTTGATTTTAAAAGGGTAATTTACAAAAGAGAAAATCTGCAAACTTTGTCAAAGAGTCAATTCCAAGAACATTTTTTAAATCATAATTGAAATGAAAACTACACATACGTCATAAGCTTCAGGCATCGCGTCGAAAATTTTCTTTTGTTATCTATAAAGCAATAACCATGTATTCATGAAAAGGGTATCTAGAAAAAAAGTAAGGTATGTTTCATTTCTGCAAGTCATTTTCACATCTTTTTCGCAAATCAAAAAGATAATCAGGCCATACCAATATAATAAAATGTTCTTTGGATTTTCTTGTGAAAAAAAGAGTGCGAGCGAGCGAAAATATAATAATTTAATTTTTTAAGTATTGCAGTTTTTAAGGTGCGAGCGATAATAATTATTTTATTTTTGATAAAGGTTACCCAAGTAATACATTTCTGATGTTTCTCGTACTCAAAAAGGAATCACCATAGAAGTCTGATGACTAGGAAACCTGGCACATAGCTGCACGGAAAAGATTTCGAACATTCTCTCCTCCTTGACTTTCGATGCCACGTATATGGGACAACAAATTTGCTCCGAACAAAATTTTTCAAACACAAAAAATATAATTTTCTTCGAAAATTGCACTTCGAAAATTGCACAATCTGAGACCTCTAGAAACTTAAAGATTTGCAGAAATCAGAACCGTCCCTAAACAATTCTTGGGCCAGAAATTCAGTGGTGAGCGAGCATTTTATTTTTATATATTTTTTTTTTTTGGATTTTGAAAAATATGGTGCGGAAAAACCAAAGGAAAAGAGGGGATCTCCAACAACATTAGGTTGCAGCACCAAAAGCAAAACCCCAAAACACTTAATGCAAAAAACACATAACAGACACCCACAGAAAGAGACGCAAAAGGGACAAGGAGCACCAACTTACACCGTAGAAACATTTAACATAAAAGACCACACATAAACCAACAAAACCAATGGGCAACCGGTACCGACTTAGGACGGCCATCTGCCACATAAGTAGCGGACGGTATGGTTATCCTGGATTACGTGCGCACAACCCTCCCACTATTCCGATTTCCCAGAGGTCTCGAATACGGACAATTATGGTGTAAAATAACCTCCTCACTGTTAGATGACCACACATAAACAATACCGTAAAACGCAGGGGTCCAAGCAATACAATACAGATGAATATGTAAATGGATGTAAAGAGGACGTGTGTAATACAGTCCATGCTCTGCCGGCATTAGCGAGCTAGTCCGAGGAGTCCAACTGACATTCAGAGAGGACAGATGGTCGGGGCCCTGTCTTCTCTATAGAGGTCAAAGAACATTTAATTAATTTGGTATAGCCTCATGAATAAAAAAAAAAAACAGTCAGAATATTAGCAAACATTTGATGATTAAAAATGACGATACATGTTAATCTTATCATCTAGACAATGGGTTTATGATATTGAAATGATGTGATTATCATTATTATTAAATATTTGGTTTATCGTCAATGAAAACGTTTTCAAAGTGTTAAAATGGATTTGTTTATTACTTCCATTATTCTTCGATGCTTATGTTTTTTTACATGAATGTCGAGAGAAGATTAAAAGAAAATAAAGGAAACCAATGAAGAATATTTCAAGATAAGGAGATCCCCAAAATAACGATGTTACAGAAATCACATCGGAACACACACACTTATGATTTCAAGATAAGGAGGAGATTCGCAACATGACGACGTTACAAAAATCACAGCGACACACACACACACACACGTATGATTACATGAGGAAATCCCCAACATGACGAAGTTACAGAGGTCACAGCGGAACACACATATATGTGACGAAAAAACGGAACCGTCAGGCAGAAACAACAAGAAGAACCGCATCACATTGTTAGAATATTTTACCTTTTAAAATATAGCTAGACTTATAATTATCAACTCATAAACATAGCTGCAACAAACAACAAAGATTTACCACAGCAACACTACCACTACCACATCATAAAAAGTAAGAGACAATTTAAATACCCACATACATAACCATACACTAAAACTAACCACATACTTTTCAATGAAACACGAAAGACGATGTATAACAGGAGGGAAACCAATATATGTCTAGTGCCGTTGAAAGGAACGTATACATTTGTATGATCAATAAATATATAATATTTCATAGAATAAAATCTTTGTCTTCCAGCGTCACCACCTTTGTTGGGATCATGCCGTCTATCTCTAGCAATAATGATATTTTTGGGAAACTGCAATATGTACATGATGCGTGTGAACGTGAGTGTGGCCATAGTCTGTATGGTAAATCAAACAGAAGTGAATGGGTACACGGACAATAACGTCAACAGTACATTTGGATTCAAGGGGAATGGATCAAATATTGAATCTGAATCAACATGCTCTATGAGAGACAACATCATTCAAAGTGGAAGTGAGGTGAGGCATGTTATTTACTTCTTATGTGATCGTCGATCAGTAAACTGTTCCCAAATGAGTTAAAGAAGATCCTGACGATAATATCAACAGCACTCACAATATAGCACACAATTAAGCATCGACGGACCCCTAGCAAGCTAGACGTGGGACCAGGTGTCTGGGAGGAGTAAGCATCCCCTGTTGGCTAGCCGCACCCGCCGTCGATGGTTAAGCACGAGAATGAAAACAATATATAAACTTTATGCACTGTCTGACGTTATTATTATATAGAAGTGCTATGGCAAGAATGTCAGGGAAATATATTCAGAACACTTCCTGTCAAACATAGCTGCAAAGACACTTTAATTTGACAAATATACTTTATTTAAAAAAACAGAATGGAGGGAATATTCAATAAATTCAATCAATTTTTTTGTTGTTGTGCAAATTTGGAGCCAAAATAAAATATCTCGAGATATTTTGGACTGATCTTTTGTCGTAGCTATTTTGTCGTAACTCTTTTTCAAAATAAGATATCTCGAGATTTTGTGGGCTGATCTTTTGTCGTGACCCATCCGGATCGAATATTTGAAATCCGAGTAAACATCCGGCCGCGAAGTTGTGGATCGAGAAGGATAATTGAAAATGCTTTAATTGTGGAGTTTTCGTGTGAAAATTGTGTTATGTATTTCTATTTAAGATAATTCTCAGTTGATACTTGCAGGAAATTGTTTTACAAATTTGCGAGGGAGAAATCCTAAGGGAATCAAGATGAGTGCTAAGATGAGCAATTATTATTATTAAAACACGCTTGCCAATAATCAAAATATCATCCAGGTACCTATAGATACTGTGGTCATCTTACAGTGAGGTTATTATACTGTACACATAACTTGTGGGTTCTTGGTTCTTCTTGGTAACCGGAAAAGTGGGAGGGTTATGGGCACGTAATCCGGATTACCAAGCCATTTGCTACTGACGTGACAGATGACCGTCCAAAGTGGGCACCGATTGCCCATTTGTCTTCTTGGTTTATGTGTAGTTTTTTTTATGTTCGGTGTTTTGATGTCGTATTTGGTTGCATTCTTGTCCCTTTCGCGTCTCTTGCTGTGTATATCTTCTATGTGTTTTTACTTCGGGTGTTTGATATTTTGCTGTGGTTGCTGCAAAATAGTCTTCTTGGATGTCCCCTCCTTTCTGTCTAGAAATATCATTGAAATACTTCAAATCATCATGATTCCTTAGGTTTTGAAGATTCGTCAAGTATGTCTGGTGACATTAGGATCATATCTAGATTATAAAAGGCGTTTGACGATTCTGATGCATTAACGATGGTTATACTGTATACATGTACCTTTCATCTGTGTAATTTTCTTTATTATGCCAACATAAAATGCAGGTTGTGAAATATAATTTGTTGCTTGTATTGGTCCGAATTTAAAAAGAAGCTGACAATATGTTTGTAAATTTCCAGAAAGTCTCAGCTACTTTATGAAAGCGGTAACCTTTCAATTGAAGTTTCTTGGTAATTTATAAATTTGTACTATAAAAATTCAAAACATTTGTACATATTCTACGGTACCTGTCGAGCAGTGATATATAAACGCCGTATGACGGTAGTCTTGGGACATCACCGTCAAGCCAGGGAAAATTAATTATGTTGAATCAAAATCATCTCTTTTGCCCTACAATGTTGTACATGTATGAATCTTTCCGTTTACAATTTTGATATTTAGGTCCAAAAACTGTGCTCCTGTATTCGAAACCTTTGCCTTGTTGAGTGTTAGTTCTTGTGGATAAATTTTATTCTTTTATGTTTCACAAACAGGATTGTTTATCGTTAGAATTTCATCCAGGTACCTAGAAGTACCACTGAAATATTTCAAATCATCAAATTTTCTTTGTATTTGAAGATTTCAATAAATTATTTTTCATAAGTGAAGATAAATCAGCAGCAAAAGGCGCACAGTTAGCACCCGTAGGAATTCCTACTACGTGCTTGTTCTAACATAAATGTTGTCCAAGAGGAAGGACAAGGCATTACACAGGTCACTTCATGTCCACGATTTAAATGATTTGTAGCCTGACGAGGAAAAGAAACCCCTTGATTCAGACGTACAGCCCCGACCAGTCGAAAGTTTAATATTCGCTTTCAATTCGTGAACGAATTGAAAGCTTTTTGAAAGCTTAGCTTTCAAAATTTCGTCAGCGATTGCTTTCAAAATTTTGAATACTCAAGAGATGACGAATTTCGTCAGCGATTTTTCATTAACTAATTTTCATCAGCGATTCCCTAGCTTTCAAAATTTTCGTCAGCGATAGCTTTCAAACATTTTGAAAGCTATAGTTAACGAAATTTCGTCAGCGATTAGCTTTCAAAAAAATTTGAAAGCTATAGTTAACGAAATTTCGTCAGCTATAGCTTTCAAAATTTTTGAAAGCCAATCGCTGACGAAAATTTCGTTAACTATAGCTTTCAAAATTTTTGAAAGCTTATCGCTGACCAAAATTTCGTTAACTAGCTTTCAAAATTTTTGAAAGCTTTTCTCGTCAGCTATTTTGTGTCGAGAAAACCAAGATGGCCGAAATCAAAGCGATCATCTTCATAATTTGCTGGATGAAATAGTATTAATTATGATGTTTATTCAAATTAAATTATGAAAATATATATTCCTGAATTAAGTTAAATATTGTATCTTGTTTATTTTTATAAGTTTATTTGAATATTCCGTGCTTCCCAGATCGGTGTGTTCCCCATACACCTACTTGGTTAAAAATTGGGGGTGAATGGGGCCATCAAAAGGGTATGCTTTGCACTAATTAGTTACCTGAATTTACCTGTATTTGTATTACCTGTAAAGGTATTCCATCTTTAAGTGGATATATGAACAACTTCCATTTCATCTTAAATCTAAATGTATATATATACCAGAAAATTTACATCTGACCGGTCAAATTCTGACTTAATGAGGGCAATTTATATCCATTGAAACCATGGCTTCTCTGTGACTGTCGGAAGCTTTGTAAGATATTTCACAATCGGTGAATTTTTAAAGTGCCACGCCGATAAAGAGACGGCTTCTTTCATTCTCTAAACTGTGCAGAGGAATTCGCCCGAGGCGTGCTGCAGCCATTGCAAAAACAATATGGGACCCGAGCATTCAAAAAGCTTTCAAAATTTTCGTCAGCGATAGCTTTCAAAATTTTCGTCAGCGATAGCTTTCAAAACTTTCGTCAGCGATAGCTTTCAAAATTTTCGTCAGCGATTGCTTTCAAAATTTTCGTCAGCGATTGCTTTCAAAATTTCGTCAGCGATTGCTTTCAAATATTTTGAAAGCTCGGCCGAGATGACGAAAATTTGAAAGCTCATAGCTTTCAAATCTTTCGTTAACTAAGATTAGTTAACGAAATTTTCGTCAGCGATTTTTCGTAAGCTTTTTAGAGCTTTCAAAATCTCGTCATCTCAATAGCTTTCAAAAAATCGCTGACGAATAATAGTTAACGAAACTTTCGAATTTAGCTTTCAAAATTTCGTCAGCTCGGCGTTAAACTTTCGACTGGTCGGGGCTGTACAAATGTAAATTTTGCCTCTCGATTAAAACACCGTTTAGATAGTTCAGGCAATAGATTAATTAATTTTGTCGTGAGGAAGCGCGGTGTACATATAAGAAATCGTATTGGCTTCGAAATGTTTAGATTTCATTTTATCAAAGACATCCCCTGAATTTTTAATAGACCGAAAGAACTTAACACCGTTCCTGTTCAGTACAGTTTCACAATATCTTGTCACGTGTTCCTTTACCGCCGTATGTGCCTAAAACTTGCTTGTAGACATTCTCGCCAAATCTTACATGAACAAAACATGTCACTAATTTTGTCATGAGGAAGCTTGACGTAAATATTAGAGAAGTCGTATGAAGAAATAATATAGACCAAAAAATGTTCCATTATTCCCTTTTAGGACACTTTCACAATATCTTGTGTCACGTGTTCTATATCACCGTAAGTGCTGACGTCAGATTTCTAGCCGAATGGTATTGGATGTACTTAAATAATTTAAAGGAAGGAAAATCAAAATAAGTAAAAACATGTTTAAAATATGGGCTTTGATAGGTATCCCTTATCTTCTAACCTTCCAGTTACCTTTTTCCAGTAAAAAAAAAGTTTTTTTGTTTAAATCTCCCCTAGGTCAAGTGCCAATGCCAAGACGTTTTGTCTTTAAAAACTCACAGCCAGAACCATTTCAGAACAGATTTAATAAGAAAAATGTTTAGCGGTGTCATTATGCGCATTAAATGCAGAAACCACGGTCATTATTTAATTACACGGAGTACACGCTACAATATATATCTTGAGGTGACGTTTGAGTTGTTAATTCATTTTTTCAATCCAGGGAGGAGAATACTCGTGGGATAAATCAACACAAGGTCGAATCCTTGGTTCCTTCTTCCTGGGATACATCTGTACTCAAATTATTGGAGGATTCCTTTCCACTCGATTTGGCGGAAAAAGGGTGTTCGGATGGTCAATGTTCATTTCTGCACTCCTCGCATTACTTACGCCTATTGCAGCCCGAACCCATGTCTACCTTTTCATAACATTTCGTTTCATGACAGGTTTGTGTCAGGTAAATCTTAAATCTCATCGTCCATATAACATTTTGTTATTGTCTTTCTCAAGGAGAGTGGATTTCATTTCCGTTTGAATCTTAGATCTTAATTTGCTTGCTCTTTTATTTCCAATATGCACTCAGATGCTTTATTATCTAATTTCTGATTTGAATTCAATTTTTCGTACGTATGATAGCCCTGTCCTTAGCTGGGGTGTCGGTCATATTAGGATTAAAGCTCCATGCGCTTTCCCTACAACGATTTTAGGCCATATTTGTCACTAAAATACGCTTCTGAATACACCATACACAAAGTTTGGATTCGCCATTTTTTTGCAAGAGGAAGTTAACAGTTTATATTGTAGACGGCGCCAGGAAAATTCACTTTGACTTTATTCAACCTGTTTGACATTAAGTACTACTGATGAAAATTTAGTATCCGAAACACGTGTCTAGTACAATAAAATTGGTACTGTAGAATAAATATTTCAATATTGAAAATGGTATAAAAGTTCTGTTCTTTGATAGGGCGTTGTGTATCCTGCTCAGCAGTCCCTTTTTGCGAAATGGAATCCACCAATGGAGAGAAGTCGATTGGCTAGCTTAGGATACGCTGGTGAGTGTTCTTATTCGCTCTGCCTGCGATAAGATGGGGATTTTTTTCCAATAAATATGTTAACTTCTATGTTAAGCCTCTGTTTAGCGAAATCATCACCGCAAGTAAATTATTAGCCAGAAAAATTAATATTTACACTGTTAATATTACATTCTACTTGCATGTCCATTATTTAAAAAAAATCAAACTTAATACCATTTTGTCATTGTCATAAAGTTGACACTGTACTTTCACATCTTTTACTGAAGGAGCGCACATTGGATATGTCCTAGCTTTTCCAATAGCAGCTCTACTTTGTGAGTACGGATTCGAAGGCGGATGGCCAAGTATATTCTATGTTTGTGGTAAGATGTAAATAATTATACCCCGCCATAAAATGGTGGGGGTATATAGTGATGCGCATGTCCGTGCGTGCGTGTGAGGGTGCGTGCGTGCGTCCGTCCCACCTATGGTTTCCGTACATTTAAAGGAAAACTGTTGCAGATGATCAATTAATTTTGTGCATATAGCTTTTACACCAAGAAATACAGGTCAAGTTCGAATATGGGTCATGTCCCTAAATTGCGTGCAGAGTAATGCCCCTTGAAACTTACAAAAATTAAAAAAAAATTGTGGTTTCTGGACATTTGAAGGAAAACCGTTACATATAATCAGTTCACTTCTTGGATATAGCTTTTACATCAAGAAATAGAGGTCAAGTTCGAATATGGGTCATGTCCCTCAATTACGTGCAGAGTTATGCCCCTTGAAATTTAGAAAATTAAAAAAATTTGTGGTTACTGGACACTTGAAGGAAAACCGTTACAGATAATCAATTCATTTCTTGGATATAGCATTTAAACCAAAAATACAGATCAAGTTCAAATATCGGTCATGTCCCTCAATTGCGTGCAGAGTTAAGCCCTTGAAACTTACAAAAATTAAAAAAATGGTTTCCGGACATTTGAAGGAAAACCGTTACAGATAATCAATTCACTTCTTGGATATAGCTTTTACATCAAGAAATAGAGGTCAAGTTCGAATATGGGTCATGTCCCTCAATTACGTGCAGAGTAATGCCCCTTGAAATTTAGAAAAAATCAAAATATTGTGTTTTCTGGACATTTGAAGGAAAACCGTTACAGATAATCAATTCATTTCTTGGATATAGCTTTTGCAATAAGAAATACAGGTCAAGATTGAATATGGGTCATGTCCCTAAAATATATGCAGAGTTTTGCCCCTTGAAACTTAGAAAAATTCAAAAAGTTTTGGTCTCCGAACCGATAAAGATAAAATGTTACAGATAATCAATTTATTCCTTAGATATAGCTTTTACATAAAGAAATACAGGTCAAGATCGAATATTCCGTAGTACGGAAGGTGACAGGTATGAAATAAAATTTATCTGGCGGCCGCCAGATAATTTATCTGGCGGCCGCCACATAATTATCTGGCGGCCGCCACTTAATTATCTGGCGAACGCCACTTAATTATCAGGCGGCCGCCACTTAATTTATCTGGCGGCCGCCACTTAATCTATCTGGCGATCGCCACTTAATTTATCTGGCGGCCGACACTTAATTAAGTGGCGGCCGCCAAATAAATTAAGTAGCGGCCGCCAGATAGATTAAGTGGCAGCCGCCAGATAATTATGTTGCGGCCGTCAGATAATTATGTGGCGGCCGCCAGATAAATCTATTGTTACAATTCATCTGGTTATTTTGCATCTTTCATACCAAATAGATTAAAAGAAAAGATGAATTCAGCATCCCAGAACAGAAAGAACATGTTATGCATTGATTTTGTTTTGATTTATTGTAAATATGTGTTGAACGCCACTTAAATTATATTGCGGCCGCCAAATAAATATCTGGCGGCCGCCACTTAATTCATCTGGCAGCCGCCACTTAATATATCTGGCGGCCGCCACTTAATTTATCTGGTGGCCTCCAGATAAATTATCTGGCGGCCGCCACTTAATATATCTGACGGCCGCCACTTAATATATCTGGCGGCCGCCACTTAATTTATCTGGTGGCCGCCAGATAAATTATCTGGCGGCGGCCAGATAAATCATCTGGCGGCCGCCACTTTATTTTTCTGGCGGCCGCCAGATAAATTAAGTGGCGGCTGCCAGATAAATTATAATTCATACCTGTCACCTACGGGCTTCCTTAAATATGGGTCATGTCGCTCAATAATGTGCAGAGGCTTGCCCCTTGAAGCAAAGTAAAATAAAAGTATTTCGTGATTTCAAAACATCCAAAAGAAAACCCTTATAAGGAATAAATTGATTTCTGAAATTTTTGATTTTATACTCAGAAATTTAGGTCAAGAACCTATATTGGATATGTTGCTCACTTTTGTGAGGTGTTGTGTCCATTGAATCAAAGTTTTGTGATTTCCTGACATTTAAACATATAAAAGGAAAACTACCTCAGAAATCATTAATCCTTAGATCAACAATAAATTTCATTCTAGTTTATAGTCCATTTGTAGAATAAATATCTACTAATACATATATGTTATAGTCCTAGTTCAATACAACGAATAATAGTTCTATTCCATAATGATTTCCTAAAAAAATTGAATGTGATAATATCATATGTTTTGCTCTCATGTACATTCAATAGGCATCGTAGGAACGTGTTGGTTCCTTTTATGGATGTATTTTGTGTATGACTCTCCCCGTCACCACCCACGGATATCGGAAGTGGAGCGGAAGTTCTTAACAGCGCAGCTAGAGGAAATACATTTCAGTCATAAAAAGGTAAAAGAATATGATGCATTTTCAATCATATCTATATTTTTCAGCCGATCATTTACCAAAAGAGGTCTGAAAATGCTACGATTGAAGCATTTTCGACTTCGCTAACGGAACGCTGTTCATGTCATTAATGTATACCTTTTTAGAAAGATCATAGCGAGGTTCTGTTACAGTCTGTCACGTTCTACTTCCGTTTAACTGCTACTTCTTATTTTATCAGGATTTCCAACGAGCTCTCACGACGAATAAAGGGCTTTTTTTATTAGCTTAGCCGTTTTGTCATGATAAATTACTGAACGTCCAGGTGTTTTACGGTTTATTTCAAGTCCTACTACAGTCTGAGGTGGTGTACACGGCCGCAAAAGAAGTGTCAAATGCCCATCATTTTCCTGCAGACTTTTGTACCTTTAGTTGGCCTTAAGACTATTTCATAAGTTGGCAATTCCTGATTGGAACCTTACAAAACATGACATATGAAAACGAATCAAACCGGGAAGAAACATACATGTTTGCTTTGGTTCCTGTTTTGTCCTGATTTTGTATGCCTTCGTTTTCTGATTTTCTGAATTATCGATTTTGTGCTGTATACAGGGATATGGTCATTATCCATATTTGTCATTTTTAACACTGTCCATGTGTCACTGCTGGTGGACAAATTGTCCCCGAGGGCACTTGTCGGGCAGTATTTTGCTTCAATGGATAGTACACAAGAGACCTACAAAGTGGCTGGGGCGTCGCCCACTATAAAAAGGCCCCAACCTGTTGCGTCTACGGACACATACGCAACAGGTAATTTAGGTGTCCCTAGAATTAGACTACATGACATTAGAGACGAGACATTTGTAGTGAGTAGAAACCATGAGTTTTGGTACAAACATGCAGACGGGTATATTAAAATCAAGCCCTGTAAGATTGAAGTGGTCGATATACTAAAAGAGCACCAATTTTCACCAAGCGATTGCTCAGTTTCTAAGTGCGGCACGAAGAACTGCAAAACTTGTAAAATCCTTATAACAGACACTTCATTCTCAAGTAATCTCACAAAACAAACATTTAACACGCATAGTTTTGAAAACCTAAACTGTATGACATCTAATGTTGTGTACGGAATAGAGTGCTCACTTTGTGGATTGATTTATGTGGGTGAAACCAAAGGTAAGCTCCGAACCAGAATGTCAGGACATCGGTCAAAAATAAATAATAAAGGAAGTCAACTTCTTTACCGGCATTTTGACCAGGCCGATCATTCTGTTTTATCTATGAGAGTCAGAATCCTGGAGAAAATATATCGCCCCACAAACAATCCCAATTTGAGCACACCTTTCCGTCGCAAGAGAGAAGAGTTCCGGATAAAAAATCTTAACACTGCAGCGCCCTATGGGTGTAACGATAATATAAGCAGCTTAGGAAACTTAACAAGTCCAGGTTGTCAAACGGTAAATGTGAATAGCTTATTCAACAGACCACAAAGAAGACCTCGAAGTCATGGCATTCGTAAGTATAATAGGCCTGAGATACATAGTTTCTCCTTCGATGACTTGGTTCCATTTTTGAATGAGCCCCTAGGCCTGCATTATATTCGTACCAAATTATACTCTGTTCCTTTACGGAAGTTACACGAAATCTACAAATATACGAAGGACCTCACTTATACCGATACACGTTCCCCAGAATACAGACTACAAGGAGTCATCTTGGACATTTCTACCTTTCGTTTATTTCAAGCAGTTAGATCAGATAAATCAGAGGAGAAAACAAACCGTCCTTTCATTAAAGTAAAATTTGCAAACAAAGGTATTGATAAATTGAATCTTGGTCAAATTTTGAATCACAAAACTGTCACAGAAAAAATCCCACCATATTTCAAAAGACAAGAAACTCCTTGTATTTCCTATAGCTACACACCAACAGTTGCATCTAATATTTACAATTACAAACGATTCTTGCAGTGCATTGATTTAAGTAATCCCTCACTACATCCACTTCCTTGCGAATGTTCTTCATCGGATTTTAACTATTCTCCTTGTGGACACGTTATTACAGGTGACCTTAGTATAGTCAAGAACGACAAGTTAAGAGATTTGTTAAAAAAGGGTCCCAAATACAGAGAAAGTATGTCCTTTACATGGAACCAAAATTCAAAATTATCATGGACTCTTGTGAGGAATATGCAAGACGTTGGGCAAAGAAAGAGGATGTACAGCTCGACACACTATCCGAATGGATAAAATCCATCAGAGGGTTACTTTTATCTAAAATTAACCGATTAAAATCAACCGTGAGCACCAGATTCGAGTCTATATTTAAAGACCCTTATGTTATCACAGAGCTTACCTACCTCCAAGAACATTATGTCATCACACCAGCGGACAAAGCCTCAAATAATTACACATTTACTTGCAAAAAGTTCTATTTCAAAAGTCTAGTTAAAGAGTTGGGTTTAAATTCGACACCTGGAAATCCCACTTACACCCCAACAAACCTTTCTGCCTCTGAAATAATAGATAACCACAAATCAGCTCTTTCTTCCTTTGGCTTCCAAACTAACAATTTAGATTTAGATTTACCATACTTATACTGCATACCTAAAATGCATAAGAATCCGTACAAACAACGTTTCATCGCTGGTTCCTCAAAATGTTCTACCAAAGCTGTATCGATCTTACTCACCAAAGTTTTATCTGAAATCAAATCTGGGCTTCAAAAATATTGTTCGACAGTATATTCTCGCAGTGGTATCAACCAGATGTGGATTTTAAAGAATTCGAAGGAACTTTTAGAACATCTGAAATCCACTCATTTTAGTAAAGTTCATTCGATCAAAGCCTTTGATTTTTCGACACTTTACACTACAATTCCACATTCTAAATGGAAGGAAAGACTCGCAAAAATGATAAGTAATGCGTTTACAAGTAAGAACGGTAATCGCAAATACAAATTTATTGTTGTGAACTATGACAAAACCTACTTTGTAAAAGAAAAGTCCGATTCTGAAAATAAGTACACTGAAACAGATATTATTCAGATGTTAAACTTTTTGATCGACAACATTTTTGTGGTGTTTGGAGGAAAGGTCTTTCAGCAAATTGTCGGAATTCCAATGGGGACCAATTGTGCCCCACTCCTTGCCGACATTTTCCTTTACTCGTACGAAGCTGAATTCATTCAATCTTTGGTCTCTGAAGGGAAAAGATACTTAGCTTCTGACTTCAACTTCACTTATAGATACATAGACGATGTTTTGTCCATCAATAATCCGAAATTCGCAGATTACCTGAGCAGAATCTATCCTTCAGAGCTTGAAGTCAAAGAAACTACAGAGACAAATAATTCAGCATCCTATTTGGACATAATGTTGTCCTACGACACTGATGGTCACATGAACACCTCACTCTATGACAAACGTGACGACTTCAATTTCAGCATTACAAACTTTCCTTTTCTGAGTAGCAACATCCCTTCATCGCCTGCTTATGGCGTGTTCATATCTCAGTTGATACGCTATGCCAGAGCAAGTACCAAATATACGGATTTTGTTCTGAGAGCTAGGCGTCTTTCAGATAAGCTTCTCAGTCAGGGATATGTTTGTGACCGACTAACATCGTCACTGAGGAAGTTCTACGGTCGATATGGGGAACTCGTCATACACTATGATGTCCCACTCTCCAGAATGGTGGGTGATATTCTGTCATAGACCATTTGAACCATCCAAGCCAAGATTGTACTCTATGTCTTCCGAAATGGAAGTTACCGGATGTGACAATTCTACCGAATTGAAGCGGCGGGTGTTGCATGCAAGCAGGAGATGCTTACTCTTCCTGGGCACCTGATCTCACTCCCATATCGGGAGTTCGCTTCTTTTCATGTGGTGGAGGTTTTTGTTTGTTTGCTTTGGTTCCTGTTTTGTCCTGATTTTGTATGCCTTCGGTTTCTGATTTTCTGAATTATCGATTTTGTGCTGTATACAGGGATATGGTCATTATCCATATTTGTCATACAAATGACTGTTAGAACGGATAAGCACAATGTAGTACATTCACTTCTCACCTCTAACTCTTGGTTTACACTATGTTCCCGGTTCCAGGGCAGTCCAAATGACAAATATTGGCAATGACCAATTCCCAATACACAGTACAAAGTCGATAATTCAGACAATCATAAACCGAAGGCATAAACAAATCAGGATAAAACAGGAACCAAAGCAATGAAACAAAAACCTCCACCATATGAAAAGAAGCGAACTCCCAATATGAGAGTGAGACCAGGTGATCAGGAAGAGTAATCATATTCTGCTTGCATACAACACCCCTCGCTTCAATTCTGCAGAAATATCACATTCGGTTACTTCCAATTCGGAAGATACAAGTATATTCTGTGGGTCGATGGTTCAAATGGTCTAAGACAGATAATCACCCACCATTCTGGACAATGGGACAAACGAATGACATTTTGAGATTCTGGATTTATGCTTCTTTGCTTTGGTATTCATGTTCTGTTAGGTCTCATTACATTTTTGCAAGATCAATCAATGTATCAGTGACAAATCATAGGTAGAAAGAAGCTACTGAAACCCAGAGACCTGTCGGCGAACTACGTTTTAACCCAAGATCTGTTTCGAACGTTAGTGCGTTTCCTCCAAGGTTGTCACAAAGTTTGCCACGTCTATAAATAATGGAAGCTTTCCAACTCTATACCTTCTAAAAAAATATAAACCAATTTTAATGAGAAGCGGAAACCAGAAACGTGTTTCGGTTAGCAAATTCTCATCAGTTGTACTTAATTAAATGCCGAAGTCATTATCGAACATAGCCACATATATTTAAATAGCGCCTTCGAGTTTTGTTTTTGAATTTGTGCGTTTACTTTCCAATGAGTGCGAGGCTCCAGTTTTTCTCGGGGGCGATTCAATATCATAGTAAAATAAAATCTATAACCAAAATAGCATTGGAGGGATGATGCTCAGATGCACAGATGTTAATCTCCTTAAATTTCGATTACACTTTTGGATGAATTGAGAAGTTTCCGAAATAGCTATATATATGATGTCAAATTGATAACGGTCAAAACAAAGTATCTTTCTATCAGGTTCTGTCAAGACCTACTACGAGTAACCAAGACCGCCGGGAAGGATAGGTGCAAAATTCCGAAGAAGGTTAGGCGTCTTAAACTACTTGTGTGACCACGAACACCGTGCCAGATCGTAGTAGAACTTCAAATTTATTAAATGTGAATGTGACAAAACGGCAAACAAACTCCTAAGTGAGAATTCGTGGCAAAACTGGATAAAACTCGCAACTACCCAAGAGCAACTGAACTAAACGGGCACTAGATGTGGCAGATTGTAATGAAACTTCATCTAGGACCGTCAGTTGCCGTGTAATGACAAATATTGATAATGACCATATTCCTGAATACAGCACAAAATCGATAGTTCAGAAAATCAGAAACCGAAGGCATACAAAATCAGGATATAACAGGAACCAAAGCAAACAAACAAAAACCTCCACCATATGAAAAGAAGCGAACTCCCGATATGAGAGTGAGATACAGCTTTCCGTCATGCTTGGGAGTGAGATACAGCTTTCCGTCATGCTACTACATTTGTAACACTGGCTTAGTTTTTCTATGGTCTGTAATGTGCTGTCACGTTTCGGTTATTTTCCCCGTCTTACTAAAGTCTATATTGTAGGTTATATGTATCATAGCTGCCATGACAAAAGTTTTGACAGTTTAAACATTTGTCCCGCCAATAACGACCAGATACGATTTTCGATCTCATTGCCCTACGTTGTCTTAAGGTAACGTCGTTTCATCCATGGTGGCCTGAAACGTGGCTGTCGGGAGCAGCGCAAAGAGGGGGGTGTCAATCATCAGCATAAAATCTTGGATTCGGCAAAAGGGTCTATTCTGGGAGGATATGTCCGTTGCCCATCCAGTCCTTTGAGTTTTGCCCGAGTACTCCAGTTTCCTTCTGTTCTAAGACCCCCCATACGCCAACATCATAGTCAACATATTTAAACATAAGTCTGTAACTTGTTCGTTAAACGATGTAAAATAATTAAAAATTACATTTACGTTTATGAACGACCGTGACAGAACATGACGAAAAATGAGGGGTTCTCCAACAACACTAGGTTGCAGCACCTACAGCAAAACTCCAAAACATCCAATGCAAAAACACAGAGCAGACATCAATAGAAAGATACACAAAAGGGACAAGGAACACAAACTCACACCATAGAAACATGAAACACAAAAAACCCACACATAAACCAACGAGACCAATGGGCAACCGGAGCCGACTTATGACGGCCATCTGCCACACAAGTAGCAGACGAAGTGCTTATCCTGGATATAAAAAGAGGGCGTACGTAATACAGTCCGTTGTTCTGTCGGCTGTATTGAGCTCATGTAAGTTATCACCCGAGGAGTCCGACTGACATTCAGAGATGACAGGTAGTCGTGGCCCTGTCTTCCAAGAAGAGGTTTGGCCCGTCATGGAGTCCCGTCTCCACAGTCAGTCAGAGTGCAAGTTTTAAGAATGCGCTGGTGTTAGACTGTAGACTGGTCAAGTACCAAGCCTAGTGTCCGTTTGGTGACATTAGGATCATATCCACGGTATAAAAGGCGTTTGATGATTCTGAATGGTAATTTTGTCTACCTTTGATCCTTCTATTCTGACGTAGACCTTTTTTCTGCCATGATATACCAATTTATACGTTTGTCTACTTTTGTGGGAATTACCGATTGTGACCTTTCTACCGAATTGAAGTGGCGGGTGTTGTGTGCAAGCAGGAGTTACTCATTCTTCCTGGGCACCTGATCTCTTTCATTCGCACTTCTCTTCACATGGTAGATTTTTTTCATTTCTGTTCCTTTGCCTTAGTTTTGGTTTTATTTTGGTTTTTTATGCCCTTGGTTAGATGACTTTTTGATTAACGATTTTGAACTTCTAAATAGTAGTAATTATAACGATTTTGTACTTCTAAATAGTAGTAATTATAACATGATCATAATAATTTTCATTTTGACCTAAGACCTCTTTAATCTGTTCAATATTTTCATCCAACCATTTCACTAATCTTCCGGGCACCTGCCTTCACACAAATCTATTTCCTCATTTAACGCATCTTTGTCATTATTAATTTTAATGCTAAAGTCAATGGGTTAGTGGTTAGAAAAAGTCATAAACTCGCCTGAAGTAAAGTTTGGTATATGTTTCAAGTTAAATCAACACATAATCGATTAAACTTGCCCCTTTTGCCCCGCAAAATGTAAAGCTTCCCCCTATGTCCTTTGAATTTCTCCCGTTAACTATTTAAAGTCCAGTTGGTTTACATTTGGAAAGTAAATTTCTGACAAAAGTGTTAATATATGAATCCATATTTTTTCTGTCAAGCATTTCTACATCCATTTCATATTTGAAACTCTTCAACACACACCTTATATCATCTTTCCGTCTCTATATAATTAGTCTTAGTTCCCGTCCTTGTATTTAAATCGCCTATAATAATCCATTTTACCGTTTGTCTTGTAATTAGTGAATTAAAGGAGGGGATCTCCAACAACACGCGGTTGCAGCACCACTGCAACCCACCTCCCAAATATAAACAATGCTTAAAAACACAGAGCAGACACGCATAGAAAGAGACGCAAAAGGTACAAGGAACGCCAAATCACATGGAAACATCAAACGTAAATAACTGCACATAAACCAAGGAGACCAATGGGCAATCGGTGCCGATTTAGGACGTACATCTGCCACGCTAGTAGCAGACAAGTGTGGTTATCCGCACAATGGGTCCTCTAAAAACAAAATTACAGTATCGTGGCAATGCAACCGAGTGTTGTTAGAGATCCCCTCCTTTCTTGAATACAAAATTTATATACAAAACTGATCAAAATCCTACGCGTGCTACACTTTTGGCTTCCATGGTCGCTCGGAGCATAGTATAAACCTAGTGTTAGTGTACAGACAAGAAAGTGTCAGAGAGCCGAAATAAAAAGGAAGAAGGAAGCTATGCACGTAATGATACTGAAAAAATATTTTTTTTTCTATCGATTAAGGTTGTTCCCTGGCTAAGACTGCTAACTTCACGTCCTCTTTGGGCGATTGTATTCGCTCATATATGTTGTAACTGGGGAGAGTACACCTTTTCAACAAATATACCAACTTATATGAAAGAAGTATTGAAGTTTAATATAAAAACGGTAAGTGGATTTTCTTAAATTAAAAATAAAGAATTTTTGTCCTTCATAAGTCACCTATAATCATTTACAACATCCCATGAAACTGTGTTGAATAAACAATTTTAATAATGTTGATATTTTAAACGCTATTGGTCTCAATACGAAAATGGACAAGAGTAGAGCTGTTTTTGTTTTACCAAACTGTCGATTTGGGACGAGCTCCAACTAATTCATTGTAATTATCCGTCGAGACAAAGATTGCAAACATGTCTAAAGAAATTATTTAGTTTTAACATATTTTATTTCAATAAAGAGAAAAGGAACTGGCTTGTAGTTTTAACAGGTGTTATGTAAAGCCCTCTTCCCAAAAGAATAAGAATACGAAATTAGTATAAAGAAAAAACAATGAAAACCAATTTAAAAAAGTTTAAGTCTTAGTGCCTTTTAGAGGGACTTTTTTGAAATATATATCCATATTCCGAATACAAAACAGTAAAACACATGTAAATTGGACAAGCAATAGCAAACTCAGAAATACAAATGATACGTAAGCACCATTTAGCATCATTGAACAAACGGGATCCAATGGAAATAAAGTAAACAGTCAATGGCATGTCTGTTTCATTTAATTGTTGATAACAATGATGTGGTTCCTGATCGTAATCACTCTATTCATATATCAAAATGTGTATTGAATTTCATCAAAGCAGCAGTGGAATGATAAACGTCTTCAAATTCAATAGCATCATTTAAGACCTGATAAATTTACAGCAGGGACCAGACATTTCTGTCATTTGTTGCATTGCCATTCACAAGGATTTTCAAAGTATTAATTGGGTTTTAAAATTTCGTGTGACTCAACTTGATAAATAATTCGAAAACTATGATCTCCCTAGGACAAAGCTTTGTCCTGACCTGGACCTTTAAAGAAAACACACATTTGAGGAAACCTTTTACATAAAAGAAAACACACATTTAAACCTTTCACATAAAAGCACACATTTGAGGAAACCTTATACATAAAAGTAAACACACATTTGAGGAAACCTTTCACGTAAATGAAATGAGTTAAAGAAGATCTTGACGATAATCTCAACAGCACTCACAACAGAACACAAAACTGAACATCGACGGACCCCTAGAAAGCTAGAGGTGGGACCAGGTGCCCGGGAGGAGTAAGCATTCACGGCTGGCTAGCCGCACCCGCGGTCGATCTTCACGCATGAAAATGAAACAATATATAAAATACATGCACTGTCTAAGAACACACATTGACTAAACCTTTAACATAAAAGAAAACACACATTTGAGGAAACCTTGAACATAAAAGAACATACACACATCTGAGAAACCTTTAACACACATTTGAGGAAACCGAATATTTTTACTATTTGTATTTCTTCTATTTTGAGAATAAACGCAGAGACATTTTATGAAATGTGCATAAGATGCAAAAATATTATTGTCTTAAAACATATCTTTCAATATTGACAATTCCTACACATTTGCATAAAAGTTTTAATCAATTGAGGTGAAGTCAATTTTTGTAGAACGGATTCCTGTCGGCACTTCCATATGTAGGTCTTTCCGTGATGACGAATGCATCTGGTCACGTGGCCGATTATTTAAGACGGAGACGACTACTCACCACAAACCAGGTCAGGAAAGTATTCAACACTGTTGGATCAATCCTTCCAGCATTATTTGTGATAGGAACCGGATATTTAGGTTGTGAGAACTCGATTTATGCTGTGGTTCTTTTGACAATGGGAGTTACAACAATGGGATGTCAATACGGAAGTGGATTTTTGATCAATTCTATTGATATCGCCCCAAATTTTGCTGGCATCATTTTTGGAATCTCCAATACGTTTGCAACACTGCCTGGATTTTTTTCACCGTATGCTATCGGTGAACTGACACAAAATGTAAGTTTTCAAAATATATCAGTTTTTCCGCTTATCAGACATCTTGAAATAATAATAAATTACCTCTTCTTATTTACATGACACATTTATTTTATCTTTGGTCTTTTAATACTGTATATGCACTAGATATGTAAATGATTCAAGTGATATCTCTATATATGTAAACGTCTTCAAATTGAATAGCATAATTTAAGAACAGATAAATTGGCAACGTGGACCAGACTTGCACGTTTCGGGTACTTAAGCCTCGTCAGTGATCCTCAAATCTAAACAATGTTATATGCCCAAAGAGTATGAAAGTGACTATGTCGAAAACGCGTACCGAAAGACGTAGCAGAATGGGTGGGATATGATGCTACAGGACCCACGTTTTAGAAATTTCAAGAAATTTTGATAACAGAAATTTTAGAATGCGTTGAAGAAACGATCAACCGAAATTGATCGAACTTGGCTACATGTGCCCTCGGGGACTCCTGGTCCACCAGCAGTGACACTCACCAAGTGGTATAAATGTAAACGTCTTCATATTGAATATCATTCTATTTCTTTTTCTCGCCTTCATTACATGCGTTCTTCTTTTTTTAAAAAAAAAGTTCTTCTAGGCAACTGGATACGGTAACCATACAAGTTGAAGGATTTCTCATAATCTTAATAAGCTTAAAATTGGCTGCTCTCTTGGCAGATTGCCGTCCTAAGTCGGCATCGAATGCCCCTTATTCTCGTTGGTTTATGTTTGATGTTTCGCTAGGGATCCGTCGATGCTCAATTTGGTGCTCTATTGTGAGTGCTGTTGTCAGGATCTTCTTTATCTCATTTGTGTCACACTTATGCTCTTTGCCGTGTGGAGCTAGTTAAGAGTTCCCCACGAAGGGTTTGACAGTAAGTGTTTTAAATGTCTTTCCCTGACATGGTCGCCACAGCATCTTCTATATAGACATAGCCTCAGACAGTGCATGTTTAAAGATATTGTTTTCATTTTAGTGCATGGACATCGACGGCAAGTGCGGCTGGCCAAACAGGGGATGCTTACTCCTCCCGGTCACCAGATCCCATCTCTAGCTTGCTAGGGGACCGTCGATCCTCAATTTGGTGCTCTATTGTGAGTTCTAGATTGTGAGTTCTATTGTGATGTCCCTAGATTACCGTGAGTTACCGTGAGATTACCGTGATTACCGTGAGAACTCTATTGTGAGTTCTATTGTGATGTCCCTAGATTACCGTCATACGGTATCTACATTTCACAGCTCATCCGGTATGCTAGAGCATGTACTGATGTTTTGGATTTTCATAATAGAAATCTACAAATTACAAAGAAACTTTTAGGTCAAGGTTTTCGCTTTCACAAACTAGTAAAGACTTTCTGGAAATTTTACAAAAATTATGATCAACTTCTTTTGAAATTCGGACCCATACAAGCAACGGAGTATATTACTTTGGGTATTTCACAACCTGCATTTTATGGTGACATAATTAACAAAATAAGAAGGATCAAAGGTAGACAGCATATGTATCGAAAATGCGTCAGAGTCATCAAACGCCTTTTATACCGTGGATATGATCCTAATGTCACCAGACGGACACTAAGCTTGGTACTTGACCAATATACAGTCTTGTACGAGCGCATTCTTAAGACTTGCACTCTGACTGACTGTGACGACGGGACTCCATGACGGGCCCTGTCCAAACCTCTTTAGAGAAGACAGGGCCCCGACCACCTGTCCTCTCTGAATGTCAGTCGGACTCCTCGGGTGATAACATATATGAGCTCGCTACAGCCGGCAGAGCACGGACTGTATTACGCACGTCCTCTTTTTATATCCATTTACATATTCATCTGTGTTGCTTGGACCCCTGTGTTTTACGGTCTTGTTTGTGTGTGGTCACCTAACAGTGAGGAGGTTGTTTTACACCATAATTGTGCGTTCTTCGAGACCTCTGGGAAATCGGAATAGTGGGAGGGTTGTGCGCACGTAATCCAGGATAACCACACCGTCTGCTATTTACGTGGCAGATGGCCGTCCTAAGTCGGCACCGGTTGCCCATTGGTCTCGTTGGTTTATGTGTAGTCTTTTATGTTTCATGTTTCTATGTTGTGAGTTGGTGTTCCTTGTCCCTTTTGCGTCTCTTTCTGTGGGTATCTGTTCTGTGTTTTTTGCATGGGTGTTTTGGGATTTTGCTGTGGGTGCTGCAACCTAGTGTTGTTGGAGATCCCCTCCTTTCTTTTATATCTACACTTATTTCGAGTTGCAGTGTGGAGTTGGTAATACAATTCCCCGTGACCCGATGTTTGAAGTGTTTTAATTCCATTTCGTTCTCTAACTTGACTTTGTTGTAGTGTCTTCCATGCAGGATCTCTACTCACCCTTCTTTGATCGTCTCACTATGGCATTTTTAAGGTCGCCTCGTATTAAACTTACTCCTTTGAGATTACCCTCTATCACTACAGTAACTTTCCCATCATCGACTTTTAACAGTAATAAACTTTTTTCCTCACCCAGAGTACTTCTTTCACCTCTTAAATTTAAATCCCGTAGACGTATTACACCTACTTCTCCATCTGCAGGCTCTACATTTAACAACAAACATAGAGGGTTCTCAGCAGTTTCTACGTGCAAAGGGAAAAGATGCGGTATGTGTCCGCTCATCAATTGCAATTCCACAATTAAATCAAGTGTTAACGGGCAGACTTTTAAAATTGAGATTGAAAACGACATCGATTGATCGTACCAAGATGTCATTTATGTAATAACATGAAACGCTAGGGGATGTGGCGCCCAATATGTTGGAGAAACAGGTCAGGCCTTAAAATCTCGTTTTAGAAGTCATTCGTATCAGATAAGAAACTCACATCACAAAAAACAAAGAAATTTCCTTTATAATCACTTCGTTAAATACAATCATTCCATTTCGGATATAACTATTACACCGGTTCAGTCTTTTTCTAAACTTAAAAATCTTAGTAAAACGGAAATTAAAAAACGCCGACTACAAGCTGAACTTGCCTGGATCACAAAACTCCAAACTGCGTACCCCCTTGGTCTAAACGATCAAATTTATGGACAAGGAAATATTTCCTCGACGTCAACTAATATTAATGTATTTTCAATCCGCCCAAACACTAAACGGAAGCATAGGTCTCACGGAAGACGAAGAAACCGAAAACTCAGAATAAGATCTAGATTACACCGTACCCTCAACGATCTTCTGATCATTGCTCACAACGGCGGCAGACATGAACTGCTTCATGCTCTCTCATCAGTTCCAGCAGTTCAATTGAAATCTATCTTGGATGAAGCACTGGTTGCATTCTTAAGAAATACTGATTGATTCAGACTTAATATCATTGTTGCATTCGCACAGAATAAACTTTATCCAGTTGTTAAAAACATCCCACCTAAAAAACGATTCTTAAAAATTTCATTTATTAACAAAGGATTCGATCTTCTTAACATCTCTAATATATTTCGGGATCATCGTGTACAAAGTGCTATTCCTCAATATTTTGAAAATTTAGAACCTCCACTTATTTGTTACAAATATAAGAGACCTATTCGAAATTTCGTTTTTAACTACAACAAAGTTACATCAGATCCTAAAATACTTGAATCATGTCCTGCTTCTTGAGAATGTGCAACATCTGAATATCTATATAAACCAGCTGGTCATATTATTACAGGTGACTTTTCAATTATCCAAGACAGGCAGCTCCGTGGTCTTCTCAAAAAAGGACCTAAGTATAGAATCCCATCCAAGATAGATTTTATTAAATGTCGCGAAGTACTAAAGGAAGCCTTAGATAACTATACCAAACGATGGTGTAAATCGGAAGGAGTCGAATTGCATTCTCTGAATGACTGGAAAAACCTCATTTTGGACATTACTGACATTCGAATAGACAACTTCCACAAAAATCCTCATCTTTTTGAAAATCCAAGTTCTAGATCTGAAAGATATTTTAAATCCAAATTACGTAATTTACATGAAAAATTTGTCTTCGCTCCTGCAGATAAAGCAGCCAACAACACCATAATCATATGAAAACTTTACTATATATCAACTTTAGTTTCGGAACTTTCGTCTACAAATACTTATATCAAAAGCAATGAAAGTGTCCCTAACATTTTGAGCAAACATAGCAGTGAAATTTCTTCATTCAACATCCCTATTTCTAAATTGGATCTTCCTACAATATACTGCATACCAAAACTGCACAAATCTCCTTACAAATTTAGATACATTGCTAATTCTAGCAACTGCTCAACTACAAGTTTGTCTAGACATCTGACGTCAGCCCTAACGGCGGTAAAGGAACACGTTGCAAAATATTGTGAAACTGTTCTTAACAGGAATGATGTAAATCTATTTTGGTCTATAAAAAATTCCGGGGATGTGATTGACAAGATAAAATCTAGAAATTTTCAAGCCAATACGATTGCTTCATACGATTTTTCAAATATGTACACCACGCTTCCTCACGACAAAATCAATGATCAGTTGTCCAAACTCATTAAATGGTGCTATAATCGAGAGGGGAAAATTTATATTTGTACATCTGAATCAAAGGGTTTCTTTTCCGCTACAGAATACAAATCATACAAATCATGGACATGTAGCGACCTGTGTAGTGCCTTGTCCTTCCTCTTGGACAACATTTATGTAAGATTTGGTGAGAATCTCTACAAGCAGGTTGTAGGGATTCCTATGGGTAAAAATTGTGCGCCTCTTGTTGCAGATTTATTTTTATACACATATGAAAAGGAATTTATTCAAAATCTTCAAAAGCAAAGAAAACATGATGATGTGAAATGCTTCACTGGTACTTCTAGGTACCTGGATGATATTCTTACTATCGATAATCCTGTTTTTGAAAAGTATAAAGATGTTATTTATCCACAAGAATTGACTCTAAACAAGGCAAACTTTACAGACACTGAAACACCATTTTTGGACCTAAATATCAAAATTGTCAATGGAGAAATTCATACAAGTGTATATGACAAACGAGATGATTTTGGATTCAACATAGTAAATTTTCCCTGGCTTGACGGTGATGTCCCTAGATTACCGTCATACGGTATCTACATTTCACAGCTCATCCGGTATGCTAGAGCATGTACTGATGTTTTGGATTTTCATAATAGAAATCTACAAATTACAAAGAAACTTTTAGGTCAAGGTTTTCGCTTTCACAAACTAGTAAAGACTTTCTGGAAATTTTACAAAAATTATGATCAACTTCTTTTGAAATTCGGACCCATACAAGCAACGGAGTATATTACTTTGGGTATTTCACAACCTGCATTTTATGGTGACATAATTAACAAAATAAGAAGGATCAAAGGTAGACAGCATATGTATCGAAAATGCGTCAGAGTCATCAAACGCCTTTTATACCGTGGATATGATCCTAATGTCACCAGACGGACACTAAGCTTGGTACTTGACCAATATACAGTCTTGTACGAGCGCATTCTTAAGACTTGCACTCTGACTGACTGTGACGACGGGACTCCATGACGGGCCCTGTCCAAACCTCTTTAGAGAAGACAGGGCCCCGACCACCTGTCCTCTCTGAATGTCAGTCGGACTCCTCGGGTGATAACATATATGAGCTCGCTACAGCCGGCAGAGCACGGACTGTATTACGCACGTCCTCTTTTTATATCCATTTACATATTCATCTGTGTTGCTTGGACCCCTGTGTTTTACGGTCTTGTTTGTGTGTGGTCACCTAACAGTGAGGAGGTTGTTTTACACCATAATTGTGCGTTCTTCGAGACCTCTGGGAAATCGGAATAGTGGGAGGGTTGTGCGCACGTAATCCAGGATAACCACACCGTCTGCTATTTACGTGGCAGATGGCCGTCCTAAGTCGGCACCGGTTGCCCATTGGTCTCGTTGGTTTATGTGTAGTCTTTTATGTTTCATGTTTCTATGTTGTGAGTTGGTGTTCCTTGTCCCTTTTGCGTCTCTTTCTGTGGGTATCTGTTCTGTGTTTTTTGCATGGGTGTTTTGGGATTTTGCTGTGGGTGCTGCAACCTAGTGTTGTTGGAGATCCCCTCCTTTCTTCTGTTGAGATTGTCGTCAGGATATTATTTATCTCATTTGTGTTTGGATATTGTGTTTTCTCTTCAAGAAGGTATAGAGTTGGAACCCTTCGACATTATTGTTTTCCTTGTCCCTCATTTGTCTCCTTTTGTGCTTATACACTTTGTCCTCATAGCTTGGTGCTTTGATGTTTTGCGTTGGAAACTGCAACAGAGCCTTGGTAGAGATATATCTTTAGCTGATGAAATACATAAAAGAAAGAAAGTACGGCGTTGAGTTTGCTCATGAATAACGTGCATGTATCAATTTCGATATGAATGCATCATAGGAAGGTAAGGTTAATTCTGTATTACTCTCAATGTAACTGTAACGAATGAAACCTGTATATGTTAATTTAAGAAATTGTCAAAATACACACCGAACGTGCAATTTTTGTTTTCACTCGAAGTTAATTATTGCACTTAAGCTCTTAGTAATATTGAATCATACTTCACATCTGAGGCTGCTCCACTGATGATTCGAATCGGTGAATGTAAGATAAAATGCAAAAGCCGATATCAGATTCCAAAAATCGCAATCGAAAAGCTTACAAATTCTTTACAAATAAATCAAGAACTTCTCACGGGAAAAAGTAAAATTGGACAAACAGACGGAGACAATGCCACAGCTTCATAGAAACACGAACAAATTTCCAAGAGTCCAGACAAGTGCGGGATACACAGGAGGTGGCGCTGTTAACGTTAGAACGCACCGTGCTAATTTGCAAAATTGAACTTTCGTTCGACATAGTAACTTTCATACTTTTTTGGCATATAACATTATTTAGATTTGAGGATCATTGACGAGGGTTAAGTACCCGAAACGTGCATGTCTGGTCCACGTTGCCAATTTATCTGTTCTTAAATGATGCTATTCAATTTGAAGACGTTTACATTTATACTACTTGGTGAGTGTCACTGCTGGTGGACCAGGAGTCCCCGAGGGCACATATAGCCAAGTTCGATCAATTTCGGTTGATCGATTCTTCAACGCATTCAAAATTTCTGTTATCAAAATTTCTTAAAATTTCTAAAAAGTGGGTACTGTAGCATCATATCCCACCGATCCTGCTACGTCTTTCGATACGCGTTTTCGACATAGTAACTTTCATACTTTTTGGGCATATAACATTGTTTAGATTTGAGGATCACTGACGAGGGTTAAGTACCCGAAACGTGCATGTCTGTTCCACGTTGCCAATTTATCTGTTCTTAAATGATGCTATTCAATATGAAGACGTTTACATTTATACCACTTGGTGAGTGTCACTGCTGGTGGACCAGGAGTCCCCGAGGGCACATGTAGCCAAGTTCGATCAATTTCGGTTGATCGTTTCTTCAACGCATTCTAAAATTTCTGTTATCAAAATTTCTTGAAATTTCTATAACGTGGGTCCTGTAGCATCATATCCCACCCATTCTGCTACGTCTTTCGGTACGCTTTTTCGACATAGTAACTTTCATACTTTTTTGGCATATTACATTGTTTAGATTTGAGGATCACTGACGAGGGTTTAGTACCCGAAACGTGCATGTCTGGTCCATGTTGCCAATTTATCTGTTCTGAAATGATGCTATTCAATATGAAGACGTTTACATTTATACCACTTGGTGAGTGTCACTGCTGGTGGACCAGGAGTCCCCGAGGGCACATGTAGCCAAGTTCGATCAATTTCGGTTGATCGTTTCTTCAACGCATTCTAAAATTTCTGTTATCAAAATTTCTTGAAATTTCTAAAACGTGGGTCCTGTAGCATCATATCCCACCCATTCTGCTACGTCTTTCGGTACGCTTTTTCGACATAGTAACTTTCATACTTTTTTGGCATATTACATTGTTTAGATTTGAGGATCACTAACGAGGGTTAAGTACCCGAAACGTGCATGTCTGGTCCATGTTGCCAATTTATTTGTTCTTAAATGATGCTATTCAATATGAAGACGTTTACATTGCTAGACATTTCCGACAAAATAGATTACTTTAACTAAATGCATTTAACATCTAAGACGTTCAATTATAATTCACAAATAATAAACTGCCATGTATCTTTTATATCTAAACATTAAGATAGCGATTTCAGCCTTTCAAAAAATGTCCTAATAACTGATATCAGCCGTATGTTTCAGCAAGGGTTGCAATTCAAACTCCATGAGCATTCTTTTGTTTTACTTCAGAAATCCAGAGAAGAATGGCAGACAGTGTTTTTCATTACCAGTGCTATGTACCTAGCAGGAGCGGCTGTTTTCATTATTTTTGGATCTGGCTATCGACAAGACTGGGATCCAAAGGAATCAGCCAAGGATATCGACCTCTCGAATTCGATTGAGCTAGCGAGTAATTTGTAGGGCACATATTCGGAAACGACATATTTGAAAAATAACATTACATGCTTTTTCTTGATCTGAAGTAGTAAAGTTATGTCGATGTCATGCCGTTTGTACCTTGTTTCTATGTTTTCAATGAACTGGTTGTAATAGTTTTATAATATAAATAAAATTTATATACTTCATAGGGATATCTCATAAATACTTTGCATGACTAGGTCCGACTACAGGAGATAAATAAGAAAAGGAACATTAAATCAGAAACAATGGAAGCATTTTTGATCTGCATTGCTGTATAAAGTCAATTTTGTCTTTGTTTTTGAAAATATGAATTCAACTTAAAATAATGAATATATCTCCAACAAGGCAGTTACAGCTTCCACAGCGGGACACACACGCATGAGGTCAGTAAAAAGGAAATAACACAAAAACCAACATGAGAAGTTTTTGCGTAAGACAGTAAACTCTTTTTAAACAAAAGAAAGGGGAATTTTCAACACCACTCCGTTGCAGCACCCACATTACAAACCTTCAAATGTGATTCTTTTGTTATTCATCGGTAATCTTATTTCATAAAGACCGCAGACGATTCTAAATATACGAGGTTTTATAAACGATCAATGAAATGGGGAGGTCAATAAAAACAATGAGGGGCGGAGAAAAGAATATTATTTCAGTCGCGGGTGAAAAGGCAAACATTAACAAACAGAACACAGATGTGTTAATAATTGACGAGGTATCTATGCTTAATGATAAAACACTTACACAAGTGGAAATTTGATCAGAAATAAATCAGAGAAAATGACTGATAATTTGGTGGTTTTCATGTAGTTTTCAGGTGAGATACATTCTTCAGAGTCATTAATCTTTTATTGAGGAAAAATCAGATAACCTACCAAAATTTTGTTTAAAATGCAACATGATATCAGTCAAGAGAATATCAAGATTTATTGATTTTTACAGCTGTGTGTAAGAAAGATTTTAATAAGCAAAATATTATAAATTTTTGTTGCCATTAAAAGAATTTTTTGAAAATGATCTTTATAATTTATATTGATTTCATGTTTGTGCGTGAACATCGACGGCGGGTGCGGCTAGCCAAACAGTGGATACTTACACCTCCCGGGCACCTGGTCCCACCCTTAGCTTTCTAGTGTCGTTTGTGCTCTATTGTGAATGCTGTTGAGATTGTCGTCGGGATCTTCTTTATCTCATTTGTGCCACAAATGTCCTTTGTCGTGCGTAGCTCGTAATACGGTTTCACGCAAGGGGTTTGAAAGTGAGAGTTTTAAATGTTTCTCCCTGACCTGTTGACATACACTTAGATAGACAGTGCATGTTTTAGATATATTGTTTTCATTTTCGTGCGTGAACATCGACGGCGGGTGCAGCTAGCCAAACAGGTGATGATTACTTCTCCCGGGCACCTGGTCCTACCTGTAGCTAGCTTGCTAGGGGTTCCGTCGATACTTAATCTAGTGCTCTATTGTGAGTGCTGTCGGAATTGTCGTCGGGATTTTCTTTATTTCATAATAATACGGAAGTCAACTCTTTATCTTCTTAAATAAAATTCTAAATCAATTTTAATGCACCAGACACGTGCTTCGGTTCTTTAACCCTCATCAGTGGTACTTATTTAATGCCGAAGTGATTTGCTGACACTTCTAAATGTATTTCACTAGCTCCCTCTAATTTGTTTGTAATTTGAATTTGTGCATTAATTTTACTTGTACAGCGATTGCCCGGCTCCAAATTTTGTGTGGGGTCGATTCAGAAGCATATTTAAATGAAATATGTGTCATTGATTAAAATAGCATTGGAGGGATGGTGCTAAGATGTTACCCTCTTTAAATTTCGATGAACCTAGTTATTGTAAGATGACCACACAAACAAAAGAGCAAACCGAAGGAGCCCAAAAATGAACATAAAAATGGATATAACAAGGGGGCGTATGTAATACCGTCTGTTGTCTACCAGCTGTCAGGGGCTCATAAATGTTATCATCCGAGGAGTCCGATAGGACATGTGGTGGGTCTTCTCAAAAGAGGTTTGGTCAGGGCCCATCATGGATTCCCGTCGTCACAGTCAGTCTCGATACAAGTCTTAAGAATGCGCTGGTACAAGGTTTTTAGATTGGTCAAGTATCAAGTACTCTAAATACATCAATCTCCTTGCGAATTTTCAACTACTCTCCTTGTGGACACGTTATTACCGGTGACCTTTGTATAAAAAATATTGATAATGACCATATACCTATATACAGCACAAAATCGATAATTCGGAGAATCATAAACCGAAGGCATACAGGTACCTAGGAAGAGTTAGCATCTCCTGCTTGCATGCAACACTTGTCGCTTCAATTCGGTAGAATTTTCACATTCGGTTACTTCCATGTTGGAAGATATAAAGTATAATCTTTGGTTGGATGGTACAAATGGTCTATGACAGAATATCATCCACCATTCTGGAGAGTGGGACATCATAGTGTATGGCGAGTTCCCCATATCGACCGCAGAACTTCCTCATTCTCAAATAATTCAGCATCCTATTTGGACATACGACACTGATGGTCATATGAACAACTCACTCTATGACAAACGTGACGACTTCAATTTCAGCATCACAAACGTTCCTTTTCTGAGTAGCAACATCCCTTCATCGCCTGCTTATGGCGTGTTTATATCTCAGTTGATACTCTATGCCAGAGCAAGTACCAAATATACAGATTTTATTCTGAGAGATAGGCGTCTTTCAGATAAGTTTCTAAGTCAGGGATACCTTTATGACCGACTAACATCCTCAAAGAGGAAGTTCTACGGTCGATATGGGGAACTCGTCATACACTATAATACCCCACTCTCCAGAATGGTGGATGATATTCTGTCATAGAACATTTGCACCATCCAACCAGAGATTATACTTTATATCTTCCAAAATGGAAGTAACAGGATGTGACAATTCTACCGAATTGAAGTGACGGATGTTACATGCAATCAGGAGATGCTGACTCTTCCTTGGCACCTGGTCTCACTCCCATTTCTTGAGTTCGCTTCTTTTCATGTGGTGGAAGTTTTTGTTTGTTTGCTTTGGTTCCTGTTTTATCCTGATTTTGTTTGCCTTCGATTTTCTTAATTATCGATTTTATGCTGCATATCTTCATCACTTTGTACTGTGTATTGAGATATGGTCATTGTCCATATTTGTCATCATGCCCAGCGTTCTTTTGATGACATTTGTTTCTGAAATCCAATGTGCGAACTTACAAGCTGAGGTTTTTGATTGGTTAGAATATTTATATCAGCCAATGAAATTTGACTTTTTACCTTGTTCGGTGTGATTTCAACTTCTTTTAATTTCGATGAACCCCATTACTGTAATATAACCACACAAACAAGACAGCAAAACGCAGGGCCTCAGTAACTCAGATGAATATAATGTTAAATGTCTTCAAATTCATTAGCATCATTTTAAAGCAGATAAATTAACAACATGGACCAGACATGCACGTTTCGGGTACTTATCCCTCGTCAGTGATCCTCAATGCAAACAATGAATTGTGGCCAAAGACTGTGAAATTGTTAAACGTCTTTAAATTCAATAGCATCATTTAAAACCTGATAAATTAACAACATGGACCAGACATGCACGTTTCGGGTACTAAACCCTCGTCAGTGTTAAAAAATACCGAAAGAGGTAGCAGGATGGGTTGGATATGATGCATGCTACAGGATACACTTTTAAGAAATTTCGAGAATATTTTTTTAACAGAAATTTCAAATGCGTGTGAAGAAACGATCAAACAAAGTTGATCGGACTTATAAAAATTGGATATAGAATATATTACTTGAGTTATTTCACAACCTGCATTTTATGTTGACTAGATTACCGTCATATGGTATCTTCATTTCACAGCTCATCCGGTCCGGTATGCTAGAGCATGTACTGCTGTTTTGGATTTTCATTGTAGAAA
Source organism: Pinctada fucata (assembly GCA_028142955.1). NCBI lineage: Eukaryota > Metazoa > Mollusca > Bivalvia > Pterioida > Pteriidae > Pinctada > Pinctada fucata. Next base: position 15,189,609 of record AP027105.1, read on the forward strand.
TTTACAAATTTACTTTTAGGTCAAGGTTTTCGCTTTCACAAACTAGTAAAGACTTTCAGGAAATTTTACAAAAATAATTATCAACTTCTTTTGAAACTGGAACCCATCAAAGCAACAGAATATATTACTTTGGGTATTGCACAACTTCATTTTATGGTGTCATAATTTAAAACAAAATAAGAAGGGTGAAAGACTAGAATTACCATCGACATTGTGTTAGAATCATCAAACGCCTTTTATACCGTGGATATGATCCTTCTGTCACCAGACATACACAGCTTTTTACCAGCACATTCTTAAGAATTGCATTCTAACTGACTGTCATGACAGGACACAGTGACGGGCCCTGTCTATACCTCTTTATAGAAGATAGGGCCCCGACCACCTGTCTTCTCTGAATCTCAGTCAGACTCTTTGGGTAATAACATAAATAAGCTCCATGAGCTCCCTACAGCCGACAGAGCACGGACTGTATTTCGTACGCCTTCTATTTTTATATCCATTTACAGATCCCTCTGTGTGTTTCTTTGGCCCCTATGTTCATCTTTCAGTTAGGAGGTTTTTTAAAACAATTGTGCGTTCTTCGAGAACTCTGGTTTATCGGAAAAGTGGGAATGTTATTCGCACGTAATGCAGATAACCACACCATCTGCTCTTGGCTTAGCAGATGGCCGTCCTAAGTCGACATCGATTGTCCATTGGTCTCTTTGGTGTATGTGTAGTCATTTGTGTTTGATGTTTCTATGTGATTTGGTGTACCGTTTACGGCCCTATCTGTGCGTGTCTGCTCTGTGTTTTTTGGGGGTTTTGCTATGAATGCTTCAACCAAGTGTTGATGGAGATCCCCTCCTTTCTTCAAGCTGGGAACTTTGTTCTTTTATAAGAAAGATTCTGAGAAAAATATTAGGGTTGTTCTAAATTCAGCTCTCTGGAGTAGGGTTAATATATAGCGATATAATCCAACACTCATGGCACGATTTCAGTCAAACAGTGGGCAATTTTTACAATCTTTTAAGGAATGGAATTAATTTCTCGGTATCGAATAAAAAGTTTCAGTCAGTAAATGGTACGGTAAACTAAATGGCGCTACTGAAATACATTTGACTGTGTGAGAAAATCACATCGGCATTCATTATATAGTACCACGGATGATGATCAACTGCAGAAACACGTGTCTGGTGCATTGAATGTTTCTTCGGGAAGGTAAAGAGTTGGTACACTTCCGCTAAATTCTTTTCATCTTAAAACTTCAATAGCAATCAATCATCACTGTCGCGTACAATCAGCCTGCTAAACAAATCATACATTTGTATATTGCACATGAAAAACCTTCTTATTTCAGCTATATACTACAAGGATTAAGGAAACAGTTTACGCATTCATTTTCGTAGAGTTTTGGACAACATCTGTAAGTTGTAGAAAGCTACTTTTTTCTTATTTTTTTCACTCAGTTTTACATGTTAAAAGTCTTCAAATTCGATATCATGATTCTTAAAAGAACAGATAAATTTGCGGCATGAACCAGACATACACACTTCGGCATAATATCTTTCGGGTATGGATGTTAAGCGTCTTTGAATTCAATAGCATCATTTAAGAACAGATAAATTTACAGCATGGACCGGACATGTACGTTTCGGGTACTTAACCCTCGTCAGTAATCCTCAATCTAATCAATGTAATATGACAAAACAGTATGAAGATTATTATGTACAAAAATGTACCGAAAGACGTAGCAGGAGTCTTGTAAGAAACTGCGCAAACTTGCCGATCTTTATGATGGAACTCTAAATATCCAAGTCGATCACTTTTGCCGATAGTTTTCATTGTTACGCCACAGTAAAATTGCATCAGTAATTGTAACGTGTAAAGAAGAAAACAGTCTGTTTTCCTAGTCTGTTTTTCTGTTCTGGATAAAGGTAGATAGAATCGCAATCAAAATTGTGTTAGAATCATCAAACGCCTTTAATATCGTGGATATGATCCTTCTGTCACCAGACGGACACTTGTCTTGGTACAGGACCAATCAACAACCTTGTACCTACCAGCGCATTCTTAAGAATTGCACTCTTTAGAGAAGACAGGGCCTCGACCACCTGTCCTCTCTAAATGTTAGTCGGACTCAGTGGGTAAAATCAGATGCATGAGCTCTCTACAGCCGAGAGAGCATGGACTGTATTTCGTATGCCTTCTGTTTTTTATATCCACTACATGTACATATCCATCTGTGTGTTTCTTGGGTCCCTTTCAGTTTTCATCTTTTGTCTTGTACAATAAAATTGGTACTATAGAACATATATTTCAACATTGACTATTTCCACTAAGCTGGTATCGCTGCTGGTGGACTGTAAGTCCCCGAGGATATCGCTCACCCAGTTTTAGTGCTTACGCACTATATTGGAATACATTGTAAATTTCCTGTCATCAAATGAGACGTAACGTTCTAAAACTACGGGGTATCTCCCTCATTGCATAGCTCTGCCCTTAGCTAGGGTTCCGGCATTCTTGTTTCGGTCATGTTTAGAATTAAGCTGCTTGCGCCTACCCTCCAGCGTTTTTTGGCCATATTTTTCACTTAAATACGCTTCTCAATAAACCCTACACAAATTTTGGAGCAACTCATTTTGGCAAGAGGAAAGTTAAACTCTGTATTATAGATGGCGCCAGGAAAATTCACTTCGGCTTTAATTAATAGGATTCAAATATCCGAAACACCTGTCTAGTACAATAAAATTGGTACTATAGAACATATATTTCAATATTGACAATTACAGTGATGAGGTTATTTAACACCAAAATTGCGCGTTCTTCGAGACGTCTAGGTAATCGGAAATGTGAGAGGGTTGTGTGTACCGAATCCGGATAATAACAACATTTGCTACTTGTGTGGCAGATTAGATTAGTCGTCACCAGTTGCCCATTGATGTCGTTGGTTTATGTGTGGTCTTTTGTGTTTTATGTTTCCATGGTTTGAGTTGGTGTTCCTTATCCCCTTTGCATCTCTTTCTGTGCGTGTTTTTGGATTGGGTGTTTTGGAGTTTTGCTGTGGGTGCTTCAACCTAGTGTTGTCGAAGGTCCCTCCTTTGTTTTCCATAAGTAGAGAATATAAAATGATAAGAAATAAATCTTATATTCTTAAAGACTTATGAAGGCGGTGTGTTCATTTAAGAAATGAATCTGATAGCTTTTTTTCTGTTGATGCAGGTATCACCCGAAAAATTGGACGGAAAACTTTTGCATTAACGCGCTCAGTGCATTGATGCAGTTTTCCGTCCAATTTTTTTTTCGGATGATACCTGCATCTACAGAAAAAAACCTATAGGATTCATTTCTTAAATGAACACACCGCTTTGATAAGTCTTTAAGATTCATTTAACAAGATCGGAAATATCCAATCCTATCCAATCCAATCGGAAAAATAGGATATCCAATGAATTTTCATTTCATACGTGGTGTAATGAAACAGCTGTGTGTAAAACGCACTGCGAGTTTCATAATACATCGTATGAAATGAAAAATCCATTTGAGATGATTCTGCCTAAAACTGTTTATTTCTAACGTGAAATCAACGTTTCTGACGACTAGAGGCGAACGACGCCATGTTACTTAGACGTCGTCTGCTACGCTATGAGAAGTAGTTCTCCATCGTATAGATGTTCTATGCGTAAAGTGAAAAATATTTCAAATTTGTTTAGTATTTTGATACAATAATTCATTCAACAACAATTTTAATAATTGATATTGAATCTGCTTCTGAATCTAACAAATGACCGATATTTGGAAGGTCACAATTGCCACAGTCTAGGCTATTAGACTGGTGTATCGACTGATGTGATACGGAGTTTAACATCTTACATGTAGCACCATCCCTCCAATGCTATTTTGAACATAGATTTTATTTGGATATGCTACTGAATCGACCCTAGGAAATTTGGAGCCGCGCACTCTCTGTAATGTAAATGTACAAATCTAATTTCAAAATATCAAAGAGGGCGCTACTGAAATGATTTTTGGTGGCATCGCCAGAAGCATCACTGATGAAAATTTAATATTCGAAACACGTGTCTGGTGCATTGAAATTGGTTTGGAATTTTCTTCAAGAAAGTATAGAGTTGGAACCCTTCGACATTATGATATTTACATAGACACACCTCCAAACTTGACCAATCACATTCAAGCAGAGCAACATGTAACGTGTTATCATGACATTTTTATTTATGAAATGACTTTATGAAACTGCATAACGGCTGTATCATGTGATAGTATATTGTATAAACTGTTTTAATATCGTCTTGTACCGTGTTTCGTTCAATACAGGCCAAGCTGACAATCTGTATATTCAGCATGTGTTCGTTGTATCATTTACAATGTTAAGACGACGGGACAACCGAATTAAATTCCTACATATTATTCGCTAGCTCAATGGAATTCGGATGATCGATATTCTTAGTTGATTCGTTTTGATCCCAGTCTTGTCGATAGCCAGATCCAAACATGATGAATGCAGCAGCTCCCACTATGTAGATGGCGCTGGTAATGAAAAAAACTGTCTGCCATTCTTCTCTAGATTTCTGAAGTAAAAAATATATCAGGGAATTTGATTTAAAGTTATATAGCTAAAATACACGGCTAATACCGGTAATCAAGACATATTTTTGCAATGAACGAAAGGCAGAACTTCCTATCGAAATGTTAAATGTAAAGGTAATATGTATGAAAGCGATTAATTCGTGTTTGCAATTCCATGGATTGTCCTATTACCAATCGTGGTGTTTTGAGCATGGTATTTTAGCGACGAGCACGTCAGTAACTTCAAGCATGTGTTAATGAATGAAACTATGATAAAACTTATTTCCATATAATCGAAGGGACTTTTTCCCATTTCCAATTGTTATACATGAATTTAGTCCACCAATATGTATAGGTTAAGAAATGTTAAACATAACTCTAGACAATGTAAACAATAAGGGGATATTGATACCTTTCATTTTTTCATCAAAAATGATTCAAACGCTGACTCTCACTTGGCACCTGGTCTCACTTCGGAATTCTATTCATTCCGAGGTTCGCAACCGTTCCTATGGATAATCTAATGATTTTGCCTTGCCTCCTCGACATTGAGACTAAATAACTGATCGGTACTTCTTTGATGTTTATTTTTACTAATTTCAATCCAGCATTTTTGCAAAACGGTTCAATCTTTGGAGGATGTATTTGAACTATAGACTTTTTTAAAGAAAGCGAGGACTTGTTTTAGAATTTCTCTTCCCTCTCATCCCATACACAATGCCTCAAGAGAACCAAAAGGAATCTCTATATTTATTATCCACTGCATTGTGGAGGCCCTATACTAGTATATATGCCAAAGTGGTGTGTTGTAGACGATATCGATATTATCAAATATTATATAATAGAAATATTATATTACATATTATCAGATTATCAAAAATATTTTTGAATCAAATACACAATAAGAATGCTTCTCGTTATTTCATTAAAGCAAAATAATTACTAGAATGAACAAACTTCTACTTTTGAAAAGGCGTCATATTTTCGATAAAATGTAGTCAACAGTAGAAATGAACTTTTTAACGTTTTGCGTACATACATGAAAAAGTTAAAGACGTATTCAACACAAGGTTCGCATATGTTTGGCGCTTTGTGGTCAAGTGGTTGAAGGTGCTTGTCTTCTATTCTAGCGCAATGGAAGATAATGGTTCAAATCCGCTTCGCGCTTTGTAAATAGAAATTTTTGTTTTTATTTCATACATATTTTGTTTAGGCCATACCAAATTAATTAAATGTTGTTTGGATTTCCCGCACCATATTTTTCAAAATTCAAAAAATAATATTATAGAAAGAAAATGCTCGCCCGCACCACGAAATTTCTGGCTCAAGATTTATTTAGGATCGGTTCTGACTTCTGCAAATCTTAAAGCTTCTAGAAGTCTGAGATTGTGCAAATTACGAAGAAAATGATACTTCTTGTGTTTGAAAAATTATGTTGGAAGCAAATTTGTTGTCCCATCGAAAGTCAAGGAGGGGAACGTTCGAAAATCTTTTCTGTACAGCTATGTGCCAGGCTTCCTAGTCACCAGATTTCTATCGGGATTCCTTTTTGAGTACGAAAAACATCAGAAATATATTACTGGGGTAACCTATATCAAAAATGAAATTATTTTACTCGCCCGCACCTTAAAAACTGCAATACTTAAAAAAATAAAATAATCATATATTCGCTTGCTCGCACCCTTTTTTTCACAAGAAAATCCACAGAACATTAAATTAATTTGGTATGGCCTTAAATCCAAATTCCATTAAATGAGAAGAAAATTATACTTTCACCATTGAATCTTTTTATTTCTTTTTCATCGAAATGATATACTGAACGTCTCATATGTGTTTTGCATAAAGTAAAAAAAATCTATTAACTTAAAGTTGAAATTTTCTATAGCTTCCCGCATATTGTCTAGTTATCATCCAATCTTAACATAATTTTTTGTCGCCTTCTTTTCAACTGGATTAATGCCCAATGCAATACACAAAAATAAAAGGGGATATGATGATTTATGATCATAGAAAGGCAAACCTCGCGTACGTTGGAAAAATAAATCGTAGATTCGACATTTTATACTTACTGTGGATCATACGCAGAATACACTGATATGTTGGCGTAAAATTCTAAACACTTAAAAGACCAATACATGAAACCAGTATCCATTCTGTTAGATGAACCAACATCTTATCCCCACCCTTTAGTATGAAAGTTTTATAGCCCGGCTCAATATTTCAAATACGACCATGTCTTCCCGTGTACGCAAAGAACATTCCCTGTTCAGTACTAAAATTTCTTAATTTGGTAATGATTTACAAAAGAGTTAAACATAGAGTGAATGGAAACGATAACAATTTTATTCAACGAAACAATATATTGAACGTCTAAGATGTCAAATGCATGTAGTAAATATGATCTATATTGCTGGAAATGGCTTTATCTTCTAGCAATGATGACTTCATAAATATCATTCCATTCTTCATTCGGTTTTTTTTTCTCGCATTCTTCACATGCGATCTTCTTCTTTTGGTTCTTCGGGTCGACTGGTACATGAAACAAAATCCTCTAAGCAATTTCGGAGAAGTCGAAAATTTGAAAAGTTAACGGACGGACGGACGCCGATCGAACTGGTACGACAATAGCTCACTTTGAGCCAATGGCTCAGGTTAGCTTTAAAATGTATGGAGTTTGAGCTTGCTCATGAATGATATATATGTATGAATTGTGATATGAATACATTTTAGGCAATGGGAATGGTGTTGTTGCTGCACAACCTAGTCCGGTTAGAGATCCTCTCCTTTAGATCTTCTCCGTTAAATATGGCCCTGAAAAGCTATTAGGTATATCGAATAAAACCTCAAATCTGATTCAAGATATTCCTCTCATGATTCGAATATTATTTATGAGGTAATTCGGTGAGTAAAATCTCAATCAACTCTCAAGTTTACGAAGAACTGAAATAAAGATGTCTGGGAAACGTAAAGCCTGATGAGTTTTGAAAACTTACATTTTGTGTCAGTTCACCGATAGCATACGGTGAAAAAAATCCAGGAAGTGTTGCAAACGTGTTTGAAATTCCAAAAACGATCCCTGCAAAATTTGGGGCAATATCAATAGGATTGACCATGAAACCGCCTCCATATTGACATCCCATTGTTGTTACCCCAATAGTCAAAAGTACCACAGCATAAACTGAGTTCTCACAGCCCAAATATCCGGTTCCTATCACAAAAATAGCTGGCAGAATTGCTCCAACAGAGTTGAAAAGTTTCCTGACCTGGTTAGTAGTCAGTAACTTTCTTCGTATGAGATAATCGGCCATGTGGCCAGATGCATTCGTCATAAAGGAAACACCTATATAAGGTAGTGCCGACAAGAATCCGTTCTACAAAAGATTGACTTTAAAATAGAAATTCATCAAAATGATTAAGAATGTCATGCAAACGTGTAGAATTATCAACGTTGTATGTTCTGTTCATGCTCATGTGTTGGTATCTCTTGTCCCTTTTGCGTCATTTTACGGATAAGTGGGAGGGTTGTGCACACGTAATCCGGATAACCACACCATTTGCTAAAAGAAAATGGCCTTCCAAAGTCGGCACCGGGTGCACATTGATCTCGTTCCTTTTATGTGTTGTCATCAATGTTTAATGTTTCTGTACGCTACTTATAACGAATTTATGATTGTTTTGTATCCTGTTATAGTGAACATTGTTGTGTCTTTTTGCAATTTTGAGTTTGTATGATGTCATAAATGTGTCACTTTCTTGTGGGTTTGTTTCGCTGGGTGGATGCAGGGTGGTCATGCTGGAGATAATTCCCTGTTTCTTTCTGTGGATATCTGCTCTTTTTTGCATTGGGTGTTTTGAAGTTTTGCTGTGGGTGCTGCAACCAAGTATTATTGGAGATACCTCCTTTCTTTTGTCTGTTCTGACACAATTATCATTGTACATTCTATGCACATTTCATTGAAATGCTCGAAATATAGGAAATACAAGTAGTTGATATATTCGAAATTCTAAACATAACATTAACGTTGTTTTTCGATATGAATTTTATGGATAATATTATCGAGTCTTTCTACTTATATAGAAAAGACAATGTCTCAGTTACTTTCCTTAAGGGAAGTTATTCAGAGTCTTCAGTCGACGGTTTGGCAAAATACAAACACTTCCACTCATGTAAATTTTACTATTGACACAAACAGCGTAAAAATATTAATGTTGTGAAAATACTTTGGGTTAGAAAATGTTGATCATTATTGATGAACTATATAAAGCACATTAGCTCTACAGGTCTCGTCTGGATTTAAAAAAAAATCACTCACCGTTTTTATATCAAACTTCAATACTTCTTTCATATAAGTTGGTATATTTGTTGCGAACGTGTACTCTCCCCAGTGACAACATGTATAAGCAACTGAGATCGCCCATACAGGAAGAGAAGTAAGCAGTTTTAACCACGGTACAACCTTTATAAATAGAAACAGCCTGTTAGTTCTTTAATATCATTCTCATCCCTCCATTTATTTCGGCTCTCTGAAACGCTAAGGTATACATTATCTTCTCGTCAATCCCGGCGATCGCTGCAGATAAAAAACGTAGCTCGCCGTAGGATTTTGATCAGTATTGTATTTGTATTCAAGAAACGGGAAGGATCTCTAGCATGACCACCCTGCATTCGTCAAGCGAAACCAACCAACAAGACAGCGACACATAAATGACATCAAACATCAACCGCAAAAAGGCCTAAGTTCTGTTAGGTCTCGTCGAGTTTTTGCAATAGAGGGGATCTCCAACAACACCAGGTTGCAGCACCCACAGCAAAACCCCAAAACGCCCAATGCAAAAACACAAAGTAGACAAGCACAGAAAGAGACGCATAAGGGACAAGGAACGTCAACGAACAACACAGAAACATCAAACACAAAGGACTACACATAAACCAACGAGACCAATTTACTGTTAAATGTTGATGATTGGAAAGTGACTGTAGTAATAGAGGGTAATCTCAAAGGAGTTTATTTGATACGAGACGACCTGAAAAATACCATAATGAAATGATCGGTGAAAGGTGAATTATGATCCTGCGTAGTATACACTTCAACTTAGTCATGTTACAGAATGTTATGGAATTAAACCACTTCAAACATCGGTTCGCAGGGTCTATCAAGGAATCCATGCCATATTGTGGGAAGAAAGTAGCTGATGAACCCGGAAATCTGACGACGATCTATGTTTTAACCCACGTTCTATAACGGTCATTTGTACGTGTCGTCCAGGTTTTCTAAGTTGTGATTTGTCATGTTTTATGAAGTGCCAATAAAAGTTTACCTCGTTATCAAATTCTGTCAAGGCGCATCTGCGCACACCATGCCATCCCGTACTAGAATTTGTAACACATCGGGATCTACCGTGATTGAACGTGGCAAAATGGCTAGCATACTCCTAAGTTCGCCCTTAGAGATCGTTGCTAATCCGGAGAAAACAACCAGCTTGCTAAACGTGAGCAGAACGAGACAGACCGTAACTCAATTTCACTAGGATCTTTCTGAGAGAGCCAATATGTATTCGTGTAATTCTATGCTGCGTTGCGTAGGCCAAGTCGAAAATGCTTTAATCATAACTTCGGCTGCTCTTTTTGTTGATTGACCGGATAAAACAATATATTTATGAAAATGCTAGGGTGGAGGGGTTATATGTTTAAAAATCACATTGATATACCTTTTTATGGCTGGAATATATTTCATCTAGCTGCCCTGTTAAGAATGTCTGCTCCGCTTGCGATATTCGTGGATGGTGACGGGGAGAATCATACACAAAATACATCCATAAAAGGAACCAGCACGTTCCTACGATGCCTATTGAATGTACATGAAAGCAATTCATGATACTATCATATTAAATCTTTTCAGGAAAATCATTATGAAATAGAACTGTATTTCGTTGTATTGAACTTAGACTACAACATATATGTATTAGGTGGGAGTTAAAGAAGATCCTGACGATAATCTCACAGCACTTACATACATGAACTCGCTACAGCCGGCAGAGGACGAACTGTTTTACGTACGCCCTCTAATCATACCCATTTACATTTTTATATGTGTTGCTTGGGCTCCTGCATTGCGGTATTGTTTGTGTATGGTCATCTAACAGTGAGGAGGTTGTTTTACGCCACAAGTGTTCGTTCTTCGATACCTCCGGGTGATCGGAAAAGTGAGAGGACTGTGTGCACGTAATCCAGGATGATCATACCGTCTGCTACTGACGTAGCAGAAGCCCGTGCTAACTCGGCACCGATAGCCCATTGGTCTCGTTGGTTCATGTGCCGTCATTTGTGTTGGATGTTTCTCTGTGATTTGGGGTTCCTCGTTCCTTGTACCATTTGCGTCTCTTTCTGTGTGTGTTCTCTTTGTGTTTTTACAGTGGATGTTTTGCTGTTGGGGCTGCAACTAGGTATTATTGGAGATCCCCTTCTTTCTTTCACAATAGAGCATCAAATTGAGCATCGACGGACCCCTAGCAAGCCAGAGGTGGGATGATATGTAGATACATGTATGTTTTCTACAAATGGACTATAATAAACAAGTATTCATACTTTTTTGGCATATTACATTGTTTAGATTTGAGGATCACTGACGAGGGTTAAGATCCCGAAACGTGCATGTCTCGTCCATGCTGCCAATTTATCTGTTCTTTAATTATGCTATTCAATTTGAAGACGTTTAACATGGACAACTAAAAATATTTGCATCTTACCACAAACATAAAATATACTCGGCCATCCGCTGTCGAATCCGTACTCACAAAGTAGAGCTGCTATTGGAAACGCTAAAACATATCCTATGTGTGCACCTATGGTAAAATAAGTGAAATTGCATTTGTTTAACTTATTACTTACGGAATTCAGTAAATAATTTTGAACAATTGACATGCATATAGAAGGGAATTTCAGAGCAATATAGAAATAGATATCAATACTTCTGACAAATCGATAACCGATTATATATCCTTGCATGAATTATTCCGCTTATTAAGGTTTAACAAATAACTAAACGATCTCATCAAAAAAATTTGACCGATATGACTGGAAAATCTGATGGACGAAACTAGAACACTCACCAGCGTATCCTAAGCTAGTCAATCGACTTCTTTCCAGGGGAGGATTCCATTTCGCAAAAAGGGACTGCTGAGCAGGAAACACGACTCCCTATAAAATACTTTAATTCAATATAGTATCTAAGCGTATAAGGGGATTAAAAGAGCAAGCAAACTAGTATGTGACACGCAAATCGAAATGAAATCCATTTTCTTGGGAAAGAAAATATCAAAACGAGACTTGAGATTTACCTGGCTCAAACCTGTCATGAAACGAAATGTTATGAAAAGGTAGACATGAGTTCGGGCTGCAATAGGCGTGAGTAATGCGAGGAGTGCACAAATGAGCATTGACCATCCGATTACCCTTTTTCCGCCGATTCGAGTAGAAAGGAATCCTCCAATAATTTGAGTACATATGTATCCCAGGAAGAAAGACCCAAGGATTCGTCCTTGTGTTGATTTATCCCACGAGTATTCACCTCCCTGAATTGAATAAATGATTAACTCAAACTTAACATTAAGATACACATTAGAACGTTTACATTAAAAGTAAACGTCTTCAAACTGAATAGCATCATTTAAGAACAGATAAATTGGCAACGTGGACCAGACATGCACGTTTCGGGTACTTAACCCTCATCAGTGATCCTAAATCTAAACAATGTAATATGCCAAAAAAAGTATGAAAGTTACTATGTTGAAAAAGTGTACCGAAAGACGTAGCAGGATGGGTGGGATATGATGCTACAGGACCCACTTTTTAGAAATTTCAAGAAATTTTGATTTCAAGAAAGTTGATCATCCTGTGAATCGGATGGTTTCTGTATGTGATCCGCATAATAACACCCATAAAAATTTGTATACTTAAAACTATCATAAGACAGTTCTGGTTGTGTTGTTTAACTGTAATCTATCTCTGTTCTTGTGAAACACCAAATGTCTGAACTCTCTCTAAAGGAGGAGATGTGCAAAATCGTTTTTTGTGTATCAATTTCTAGGGACAGAGACAAACAACACGTTTAATAAGAATGATTCAAATGATTTAGAAAAAAAACCGTTATCTGCTGAACAGCAACAGCTGGCAAAGCATGTCGTACATTGTACGCCCTTTGTTTTTATATCCATTTGTGCTTTGGCCCCTGCGTTTTACTATCTTGTTTGTGTAGTCATCTTACATTGAGGAGATAATTTTGCAAAACAATTGTGTATATCTCTAGATCTCTAGGTAACCAGAAAAGTTTGAGGGTTGTACATGAAAGCAAATTATGTGCCAGTGTTATCCGGATAACAACACCATTTACTACTGACTTGACAGACGACCGTCCTCAGTCAGCTAACATTACCTATTGGTCTTTTTGGTTTATGAAGGTTTCATCGTTAGAGCCAGACAGCTTTTCAGGATTATGTTATACAACGACTGAAATCATCACGAAGAAGTTCTTCGGTCGCTACGGGGATATAAAAAACATATAAGATCCCTCTTTCCAGAACGATCATTGACATTCTAGATTGCAATTGAATGGCTGTCATCATTATCAAACAAGACATATTTACCTGATATGTACATCAAACATCAATATGCACACCGAGGCCATCACTGAATTTAAAAGAGTTTTGGAGCTGTTGCGATCGGTGTTACATCCAAACGGAAGAAGATGATTCTCCCCTGGCAAAATGTCTTAGCTGTTGTGACGGGTGTTGCATGTAATCAGGAGACGCTGACTCTCTCCGGGCACCTGGTCTCACTTCAGATGTTAAACGTCTTTAAATTCAATAGCATCATTTAAAACCTGATAAATTTACAGCATGGACCAGACATGCACGTTTCGGGTACTAAACCCTCGTCAGTGATCCTCAGTCTAAACAATGTAATATGGCCAAAAAGTATGAAAATTATTGTGTCCAAAAATGTACCAAAAGACGTAGCAGAATGGGTGGGATATGATGCTACAGGACCCACGTTTCAGAAATTTCAAGAAATTTTGTAACAGAAAATCTCAAATGCGTTGAAGAGACAGACGATCAACCAAAGTTGATCGAACTTGGCTACATGTGCCCTCGGGGACTCTTGGTCCACCAGCAGTGACGCTCACCAAGTAGCTCAAATGCTAAACGTCTTTAAATTCAATAGCATCATTTAAAACCTGATAAATTTACAGCATGGACCAGACATGCACGTTTCGGGCACTAAACCCTCGTCAGTGATCCTCAGTCTAAACAATGTAATATGGCCAAAAAGTATGAAAATTATTGTGTCCAAAAATGTACCAAAAGACGTACCAGAATGGGTGGGATATGATGCTACAGGACCCACGTTTCAGAAATTTCAAGAAATTTTGTAACAGAAAATCTCAAATGCGTTGAAGAGACAGACGATCAACCAAAGTTGATCGAACTTGGCTACATGTGCCCTCGGGGACTCTTGGTCCACCAGCAGTGACACTCACCAAGTAGTTCAAATGTTAAACGTCTTTAAATTCAATAGCATCATTTAAAACCTGATAAATTTACAGCATGGACCAGACATGCACGTTTCGGGTACTAAACCCTCGTCAGTGATCCTCAGTCTAAACAATGTAATATGGCCAAAAAGTATGAAAATTATTGTGTCCAAAAATGTACCAAAAGACGTAGCAGAATGGGTGGGATATGATGCTACAGGACCCACGTTTCAGAAATTTCAAGAAATTTTGTAACAGAAAATCTCAAATGCGTTGAAGAGACAGACGATCAACCAAAGTTGATCGAACTTGGCTACATGTGCCCTCGGGGACTCTTGGTCCACCAGCAGTGACACTCACCAAGTAGTTCAAATGTTAAACGTCTTTAAATTCAATAGCATCATTTAAAACCTGATAAATTTACAGCATGGACCAGACATGTACGTTTCGGGTACTAAACCCTCGTCAGTGATCCTCAGTCTAAACAATGAGTGTTGTTCATTCCGGGGTTCGCAGTCGTTCCTATGGGAATTCTCACGATTTGACCTCAAATGAGAATGGATAACTGTAAGGACGATGTTTATTCGGAATGTTGTTCATTCCGAGGTTAGCAACTATCATGAAAATTCTAATGATTCTGCCGTACCTTCTCGATTTTGAGACTGGATAACTGATAGGCACCTCTTTGATGTTTTGGGTTAAATGTTTGTATTTGGTGTTCCTTGTCCCTATTGCATATCTTACAGTACTTGTCTACTCTACCTTTTTTGCTGTGGATGCAGTAACAGAGTATTGTTTGTCCCCTCCTTACGTTTTTATTAAAAATAAAGTGGTTTTTTTTTTTCGTACTTTAGTACCATTGTTAAGTACTGTATCATTGGAAACAGTTTACTGATTGACAAGCACATAAGAAGTATATTATAACATGTCTCACCCCACTTCCACTTTGAAAAATGTTGTCTCTCAGAGAGCACGATGGTCCAGTTTCAATATTTGATCTGTTCCCTTTGAATCCAAATGTTCTATTGAAATTATTTTCCGTGTACCCATTCACTTCTGTTTGATTAACCATGCAGACTATGGCCACACTCACGTTCACACGCATTATGTACGCATTGCAGTTTCCCAAAAATATCATTATTGCTACAGATAGACGGCATGATCCCAACAAAGGGGGTGACGCTGAAAGACAAAGGTTTCTACATATATTTATTGACCATCTACGTTCCTTTCAATGGTACTGAATATACATATTTGTCTCTCTTTTTGTTCACCGTCTTTCGTGTTTAAGTTCAATGTTCAATGATTTGTTTCTTATTTCCAAATTAATGGCATAGAGATAAATATAATATAATATAAGGTATTCGGTTTTTTTTATGTGTATAAGTCCCGCCTTTTTGTTAATGTGTGTGTGTGTTGTTGTTGTTGTTGTTTTTTTTTTGTCTTTTTCTTGCTATGTTTATGAGTTGATAAAAGTAAGTCCTTGGTGTTTACTATATCCATTTTCACATCGGCATTTAATTCATTATCACTGATGATGATTTACCACCCAAAACACGTATCTGGCGCATTTAAATTGGTTTCAAATTTTTCTTCTAGAAGGTAAAGAGTTGGAACACTTTCATATTTTTATTGATATTTTTTAACGATGTTGTTTCTGTTCATTCCGCTTTTCTGTCTCTTCATTCCGTTTTTCTCGTCTTATTTGTGTATGTATTCCGCTGTGATATCTAGCATCGTTATGTTGGGAATCTCAGCCTTATCTTGTAATCATACGTGTGTGTTCCGCTGTGATCACTGTAATGTCTTCATGTTGGAGATCTCCTCCTTATCTTGTAATCATATGTGTGTGTTCCGCTGTGATTTCTAGAATGTTATCAAGTTGGAGATCTCCTCCTTATCTTATAATCATATGTGTGTGTTCCGCTGTGATTTCTACATTGTCATCATGTTGGAAATCTCCTCCTTGTCTTATAATCATATGTGTGTGTTCCGCTGTGTTTTCTACAATGTCATCATGTTGGAGATCTCCCCCTTATCTTATAATCATATGTGTGTGTTCCGCTGTGATCACTGTAATGTCTTCATGTTGGGGATCTCCTCATCTTTGAATATTCTTCATTTGTTTTCTTTCTTTTCGTAGAAATTTCTACCGTCATTTACGGAAAAAACATAAGCATAAAAGAACAATGGAATCAATAAACAAATCCATTTCTTTAAACACTCTGAAACGATTGTCTATATAATTACATTGAAATATATCGTCATTTTCTATCATCAATTGATTGCTAAATTTCTGACTGTTATTATCAAATCATGGTTATGTTTTTGATTCTCAGAAAAGAAGTGAAAATCGCTTGAAGAAATGATAATGAAAGATACACGTTACCCGAAACGTGCATCTCTGGTTCATGCTGCAAATTTATCTGTTCTTATATTATGATGATATCGAATTTGAAAAAGTTTAACATTTCATACATTTTTGTGTGAAAGGGCAATAGCTGCAGGGACTAGATGTAACGTGTCTCTGCTACTGTCTTATTTTCCAGACACCACTTTTTTGGCTACATAGTAAATGTTTTTATAGATAAGAAGGGAACATTTTCGACGCGATGCCTAAAAATTGGGATCTATATGTAGTTCTCATTATAATTTTTATAAAAGATATTCTTGGAATTGACTATTTGATTATCTTTTCAGACCATTTCATTTGTTAATTTTTCTTCTAAGATTAAAGATGAAGAGTGAAAATTGTTAAAACAAGTACGTATTCTTCGTTTGTTTCATACATTTGCATTTATCCACCAATTGCTCAAGAATTTGGTCCGGATCGTCCCCTGGATGATTGATATCTGGAGTGCGTTGAGATGGAGGTGTATTCAATTTCCCTTTATTATTCTGAGGATCTTCTTCCCCAAGTTTATTTGGCACCAAAGACTCGTACTGATCCATAGCATCCATGTTATTGTTATGCGTCCTCTTAAAAAAAACGAAAAAAGAAAATATTATTAGCGGACATCTAAATCAATTTATTTTTATCATTATAAATGCATAGATTCATTATGTCATGGGGCTTCCATTTTTCATTAAATTGTTTTATTGTCAAATATTCATACACTTAGAGTAACTATAAATGCAAGAAGCAAATTAGTTCTTTTACTGTAAATATATATCAAAGGGGGACATAGTTCTTACATGCTTCGATACGTCTGCATTTATTGGCCGGATTGCAAAGCAATTCCGGTCTATGGATTGACGATGTCCTTCCGTCTGTCTGTCTGTCGTCAACATTTTTGGTTAAGGTTTTTGGTCTAAGCAAAATCTAAGGAATTGTATGCAGTAGAATCATAATACTATACATGTACATGTGTAGGTTGCCCATGACAAGACAATTCAACTTATGCCGCAACATTTGACTTAGATAAAGATTTTGGTTACAACTTCTGGTTTAAGAAAAATCTAAGGAACTGTATGAAGTAGAATCATAATATTATACGAGTAGGTTCCATGACAAAACCTCTCAGTATATGCTATAACAGTTGACCTTATGACCATGACCTTTGACCTACTTAAAAGAATTCATTTAATAGCCATTCTCTGTAAAATATCTGAAAAAAGCTTTATCTAAAGCTGTATTTGTGGATCTATTAGAGATAGGGATATGATATTTTATATGTATATTCCTTGTGATGTGTTTTTTTTTTCTTGATACTATGACCTTTAACCTAGTGACCCTGACCTACTTACCTCCGACAATCTATGTTATTTCTCGTCTCTTTGATACCCAATATTATCAAACAACAACATAAGTTTAGTCATGAAAAATACAAGGCACACTTACCTAAAATATAAATTTGAGTATTTAAGTCCAAACATATGGACATTCTTTAACTTTTTACTGACAAAAACATACTCTGCTATCCGGTCATACTATCTTTAGCAGTGTTTTATTGTTTGTTGTATCGTATTTTCTTTGTCTGATTTTAGTTTTTTTTTATGTGACAATGTGACATCATACATATTCTTTTGCTATTTCGGAAACTAGCCATCTCACCGATAAATATTATCGAAATTAAAGGAGTTTAACATTTTAGCAACGTCCCTCCAATGCAATTTTGAACATAGATTTTATTTGAATATGCTACGATACTGATGGTCACGTGGACACCTCACTCTTTGACAAACGTGACGACTTCAATTTCAGCATTACAAACTTTCCTTTTCGAGTTGCAACATCCCTTCATCGCCTGCTTATGGCGTGTTCATATCTCATACGCTATGTCAGAGCAAGTACCAAATATACGGATTATGTTCTGAGAGCTAGGCGTCTTTCAGATAAGCTTCTCTTTGTGACCGACTAACATGTCACTGAAAAAGTTCTACGGTCGATAGGGGGAACTCGTCATACACTTTGATGTCCCACTCTCCAGAATGGTGGATGATATTCTGTCATAGACCATTTGAACCATCCAACCAAAGATTGTACTCTATGTTTTCCGAAATGGAAGTTACCGGATGTGACAGTTCTACCGAATTGAAGCGGCGGGTGTTGCATGCAAGCAGGAGATGCTTACTCTTTCTGGGCACCTAGTCTCGCTCTCATATCGGGAGTCCGCTTCTTTTCATGTGGTGGAGGTTTGTGTTTGTTTGCTTTGGTTTCTGTTTTATCCTGATTTTGTATGCCTTCGGTTTTTGATTTCTGAATTATCGATTTTGTGCTGTATACAGGGATATGGTCAATATCCATATTTGTCATTGTAGTGTAAAGTGTCGAAAATCAAAGGCTTTGATCGAATCGACTCCACTTAAATGAGTGGATTTCAGATGTTCTAAAAGTTCCTTCGAATTCTTTAAAATCCACATCTGGTTGATACCACTGCGAGAATATGCTGTAGAACAATATTTTTGAAGCCCAGATTTGATTTCAGATAAAATGGTGTTGAGTAAGATCGATACAGATTCTTATGCATTTCAGGTATGCAGTATATGTATGGTAAATCTAAATTATTAGTTTCGAAGCCAAAGGAAGCAAGAGCTGTTTTATGGTTATCTATTATTTCGGAAAGGTTTATTGGGGTGTAAGTTGGATTTTTAGGTGTCGAATTTAAACCCAACTCTTTATCTAGACTGTTAAAATAGTACTTTTTTGCAAGTAAATGTATCATTGTTTGATGCTTTGTCAGCTGGTGTGATGACATAATGTTCTTGGAGGTAGGTAAGCTCTGTGATAACATCAGGGTCTTTAGAGATGACTCTAATCTTGTGTTCACAGTTGATTTTAATCGGTAAATTCTAGATGAAAGTAATCCTCTGATGAATTTTATCCATTCGGAAAGGGTGTCGAGCTGTACAATAATGGTCTTCTGCAAAACACAATCAATTCTATATCATTCAAAAGCCCAAATTGAAGAAAGTCATCATTCAAAGTCTTGGGGTCTTTGTTTTAAAAAACTAAGAACGACAAGCCGTATTTAGTAACAACAACAACAACATAATTAACAACACCAACATAATCAACGACAACAATAGCAACAACATAATTAAGAACAGCAACAACTACAACAACAACAAGAGGTACTTGAGCAATGTCAAATTTGTCTAATACAAACATAACGTAATGATTCAACAAGAACAAAGATATCAAATATAAGAACTGTAACTCTTTACGGTCAACGACATCTAAAACAAAACAATGTAATTAAAAGTTAGTAACGGAAATATTATCCAATCAAAAAATGTACCCAATACAGCAACAAGAACAACAAAATTAAAACTAATAAATGTACTCGGCCATTCAATAAAGACTATTCTATTCAAAATAAGAACTATTACTCATTTCACTTACCACCACTATCTCTCTAACAACAAGAATATCCATGACTTATGCTATCAGTAAAGAAATGTATTAAATAATATTGAAACATTATATTTACATCGACGACCACCATCACCAGCAACAAACAACAACAATAACAATAACAATAACAACAACAACAACAACAATGTACCCCAGTCATGTTTGTTAAATACAAGACTTTTAACGTATTGATTGATTCTCCTCCTCAACAAAAACAACAACAACAACAACCGAAAGTTTTAAAGAGCAAGCCAGTCATTTTAATGAAAATACCATTTTCCTATATGTTTCGTTTTTCAAGAATGTTCACGTGCTTACGTATGGATGGTTTATTTAAACAGACATATAAGGAATAAACATGGAACTGTTTCTCAGGAATCGGAAAATACGTAACAGCAGTACCCATCTTTTACTTTTACTTACAGGAAAGTTTTCGAAGGAACCAAGGTATCCGGCAACCCCGCCGCTGGAATCAATGCTGCCGGAGCAAAGGTACCCACTGCAGCCACCGCGGAAATCATTGTCCGTGGAGTGCTTTCTGTTGCCAGGAGCACTTGTATCACCCGAGGAATCCTGCCTGACACGTGAGTCTAAAGATAAAATGTTCTCACAGCAACTACAAAGGCATGCGTTTACCTTTCAACATCCTTTCACAGCCAATGTTTCGGGCCCAACTTTCGTGGAAAGACGTATTTCGTCAAAACGCTACTTCAGTGTTGTTCGCCATCAATTTTACCTTCTCCACAGAGAATTATTTGGCTCTACAAACGCTTGCAAACCTTTGTACGATGTCATCAAGTCTACGGTCATAATACATGGTATACATATAAACATAGAAGATTGACCCCAATGAAAGAAATCTGGTAATAATTGACGACTTGATGACGTCATCAGCCAAGGACCCTCGCATCAACGAGTTGTTTACAGAGGGAAGTCACCATAGAAACCTATCGGTTTTGGCCATTAATCAGAACCTGTATTACAACAAGGACCCGACACAAAGAAGAACTTGCCAATACTTGGTCATGTTTAACAATCCAGTCGATAAACAGCAAGTGATGACATTGGCACGACAAATGTATCCCCAAAATTCCAGTCGTCTGACGAACCACTTTCGAGAAGCCATGGCAAAACCTTACGGTTATTTGCTCTTCGATTTGAAACCAAATAATCCCGAACTTTACGCATGCGCAATTCCGCCTTCGAACTTATAAGAGATCAACAAGTTGATCCGATGGATGTACCTACCATCACGACAGAGATATTGACAAACAATACGCCTACAGTCGGAACCAATGGTAGCATCTTGAATTTACGCGATACTCAAAAGTTAAGTGCATACGAAATGATAGCTCGCAGTGACTGCGGGCTTATCTTTGCCGGTATTCCCAATTTACAGAAACCTGTAAAATATTGGTGTCATGAAAACAGTAATAGGATGCGAGAAGATGCAGAAGATATTGACATCAAAAGTGATGTACCCCTAATGGAAAAGCCACTCATGTCATTTAAGATTCGTATGATAGTGAAGAAGATTCCTTAAACGAAAACAATGACAATGAGGAGCAAACTGTTTATGATCATATAATGTATCTAATAAAGGAAAAGAATGCTCAACCATGGAACGAATTATACGATAAATACATTGCAGAGGGAATGCAACGTTGGGAAGCTAAAAGAAGAGCTGATCTAGACATGAAGTTCAAAGATGTACATCTTTTCCTTAAAAAAGATTAATCCTTCATTTTGTACATGCTCAATCTGAAAAATGGATCTATACACAAGAGGATTATGCAAGACGCAGAATCGTTCATGGAGGACGGGTGTAACAGACAGAAATCGGTTAATCTGGCTCTTCACAAGAACGAGTTCTCTTTCCGACAAATGTTCGACATTGATGATAGCGATTACATAAATTTGAAGAAGGGGAAGAAGTTAAGGAAAATGATTCAGACATAGAGAGTTTGTTAGAGGCATCAAACTATGTACACAAAACAAAAAGAGAGTAAAAGTATATTTGCTCCTACAGCCATAATACTGGATAGAATATGTGGTCCAAATATTTGACGAACTAAAAGGTTTATGGGTACCCTAAATTCCAGATATCAAAATACTTGAACAGCATTTCAGGGATATTTTTAAAGGAGGACCTGGCAGAATTGACACTAAACGCAACGGTCCATATGCATACAACGACTAGTTCAATATAAAGATCATTATCCCGCAAGCTCAATGCCTAGAGATGGTTAATCCACTCGGCTCTAGCAAAACCATCTACAACGGAGCAACATTGTTTATTTCTGAACAGAAACAAATCGGAAAGAAAGAAACTCACAAAGTGAACTTCGAATTAGACGGCGTTTTAAAACTAAGAATTCAAGACTTTAAATGTTGACAATGTTTCAATTTGGACTTTTGAATGATATAGAATTGATTTTGTTTTGTAGAAGACCATTATTTTATATACTCTATTAGATGAACATGTTATGAAATAAATCTTTTAAAAGTATCATTCTTGACACCTCATTGTTATCAACATAAAGCTACGCCATAAACTTTGATTGACTTGAGGTACAATAATTCAATACGGTGGAAGCGCCACATATGTTGCACCTTTCTCGCACCTCATTGAAAAAGTATTGATTATGTAATGCAATTGTTTGATGCTCACTGGCTGTATTTATTTGAGACATTTATTTCTTACTTGCCTGTCTGTACATAGCAATAGATATCATCCTCTTGTATTTGAATACAAAGGTTTATATAATTTTGATTGATGAAAACCATTTTTCTGTGGCATGGTCAATATTAATTATGCTACGGCGAAAGCGATACATATAAAGAAAGGTGAAGGATCTCCAGCATGACACCCTGCAGACACCCAGCGAAACAGACCAACAAGAAACTGACACAGATTGACATCAGACAAAACAACAAACCGCACAAGGACGCTACATTTTGTATGTAAATGTATCGAAAAAAGTCTATGACATGCGTTTAACAGTCTGTTCTCTGCTGGCTGAACCGAGCTCAAGATAAATCACCCGAGAAGTCTGACCAACTTCTAGATAGGACAGAGAATCAGGACCCAGTCGTCTCTGATGAGATTTAAACAAGGCCCGTCATGGAGTCCGGTCGTCACGGTTGGCCAATGTGTAACTTTGGAAAAGACACTGGTACAAAACTGTAGATTGGTCCAATACCATGCACAGTGTTCTTTTGATGACTTTATGATCATACCCTCGGTAAAGCATGCGGCCGACTATTTTCTTACATTTTTGGTTGAAGTTTGATCCGCCTTTGATCCTTCTGATTTTGTTTATTAAGTCACCGTAAAACGAAGGCAATGAAAATCCCAATGATAGATACTCTGATGCTGGAGTTGTCCCAAATTTTGAAAGGAGTTCAGAATAGTTATTGTAAAATTTCCAAAAAGATTTAACAAGTTTGTGATATCTAAATCCTTGACTGATAAGTTTCTTAGTAGTTTGTTTATTTTTATTATGGAAGTCCGATACAAGTGAACAAGCTCTAGCGTATCTGATGAGTTGAGAGATGTAAATGCCGTATGATGGCAATCTTGGAACATCGCCATCAAGCCAAGGAAAATAAACTATGTTGAAGCCAAAGTCTTCTCTTTTATCGTATATCTTTGTCTGAATTTCTCCATTATTGATTTTGATATCAAGATCCAAAAAATGGCGTAGCTATATCATCTTTGTATGCTTTATTCAAAATAAATTCAGGTGGATAAATTTGATTTTTGTGATGGTCAAAATGTGTGTTATTAATACTCAAAATGTCATCAAGATACCTAGAGGTGCCACTGAAACATTTCAAGTCGTCAAATTTCTTGAGTTTTTGCAGATTCTGCATGAATGCTTTTTCGTTTGTGTATGAAAACAGATCTGCGACCAGAGGCGCACAGTTCGCACCCATGGGAATTCCAATAACTTGCCTGCATAGAGTGTCACCAAATCTTACAAAAATGTTTTTCAAAAGAAAGGACAAGGCCTTGCACAGTTCGGATCGAGTCCATGGTTTGTACGATTTGTATTCGACTGAGGAAAAGAATCCTTTTGTGTCAGAAGTACATATAAATGTCTTACCCTCTCGATCAAAACACCATTTAATAAGTTTTGATTATCGGTCTTTTATCTTCTCATGAAAGAGGGTGGTGTACATGTTAAAGATGAGATAGAATCGGCTCAAAAATTAAAAGATTTGGATTTGTCGATCACATCAGCAGAATTCTTTATTGACCAAAAACTATATGTTGCACCTATCGTCGGACCTTCCATTGAAAACGTTTTGAATTTACCCCAGTCAAAAATCTATGCCTAATGAGAAGCAGCTGTTTAGTTGGTCACTGACTGCATTCTTGATGTAATCATTTCTTACCTGCCTGTCTACACCGTTGGTTATTTTATTATGTATCAATACCACCCTCTTCTATTTGTATAGGACTGACAATCAATAAAAAAAATTTCATAAAGCACCAGCTGTTCACTGGATACCTTCTACGTGTCGGGTTTCAAGTAATTGTAATGATGGTCATTGATCTTTGGAAAATATTTGATGACGTTCTGACATGTCGCATTTCTCTCATTATCTATTTCAAAGATCTATCACAAAAATATACAGTACACTACCTATACTTATATCGCTAAACATAATTAGTATTAACACGTTCTTTTGTTTATCGGTGACCGTCAATGAAGACATTTTAAAAGATTTGTTAAGACTTTTATACTTTTTTTTTGCAAATAACATTTTTTAGATTTGAGGATCACTGACGAGGGTGAAGTACCCGAAACGTGCATGTCTGGTCCATGCTGCCAATTTATCTGTTCTTAAATGATGCTATTCAATTTGAAGACGTTTAACATCTAGAACTAGGGACCATTCCCTTACCATTCATTAATAAGATTCACTGAGGCCCGTGAGGGATTTTATCATTTTCCGATATTCGATAGGAGTAATACAGTTGAAGCCCTTGATGGGTTACGAGTTATATGGTCAACATAAATTTTAAAAAAATGTTTTTCAGAAACAAAAACAGATGTATCCCCCCTCCCTCTAAGTTACTTTGACCTTAGGCCAAGATGATGTGAAACCTTTGAGTCATGGGCAACATCATACTAAAACATGAAAGTGATTCATTATATTTTTTTGAGCCTGGACATAATTAGCATATACAATTTCATTACCAAAGTAAGAAGTGACCTTAATCATGTGACCTTGGGACAATGTGATAAGAAACATTTAGTAGTCCTGAGAAACAACAACTGTGATAAGAAACCCTCCAATCCTGAGCAACAGCATACTAAAGTATCAGAGTGATCCTGTATACTATTCCACAGATATAGCCTATACTCAATACCATTTACAATTTCATTAAAAAAAGTAATACTTGACCTTGACCTTAGTCATATGACCTTTCGAATCGGGGTGGTGTGGTGTGGTCATCAGCACTATCATACTAAAATATGAAGTGATCTGATCACGGTTCAAAAGATTAAGCCTGGACATACATGTAATACACGTAACAAATACAATTTCATTTAAAGTATACTAATTGACCTTGACCTTGGTCACATGACCTAGAGTCAACGTGATGTGAAACCTTTTGGTGATAAGCAACAACATATTAAAATATGACAGTGATCTGAAAAATAGTTAAAAGAGATATAGCCCCAACGGGATAGCATGAACAATTTCATTAAAAAATAATTGATCAAATGACCACGGGTCAAGGTGAAACCTTTTGGTCATGAGCAAATACATTCTAAAACATGAAAGCAATCCAGTAAACGGTCCAAGGGATAAAGTGTAGACAGGAATTTATGTACAATTGCATTAAAAATGTAGTAAGTGACTTTGGCCTTTGTCACATGACCTTGGGTTAAGGTGATGGGAAGCCTTCGGGTCATTTGGAACAACAGACTAAAATATAAAAGTGAAAAGGTTAACGGTTCAAGAGTTATAGCCCATACAGGAATGCATGAACAATTTCATTAAAAATGTACGAAGTGACCTTGACCTTTGTCACATGACCTTGGGTCAAGATGATGTGAAACTTTCCGGTCATAAGCAGCAACATGCTAAAATATAAAAGTGATCCAGCAAACAGTTCAGGAGATATAGTCCAAAAAGGAATGTATGTACAATTTCATTAAAAATGTACTAAAAAGTGACATTGACCTTGGTCACATGACCTTAATTCAAGGTGATGTGAAACCTTCAGGTCATAAGGAACAACATACTAAAATAAGAAGTGATCGGGTAAATGGTTCAAGAAATATAGCCCGGACAGGAATGTATGTACAATTTCATTAAATATGCACTAAGTAACCCTGACCTTGGGTCAACATGGTGTGAAACCCTCGGGTCATAATGAACAACATACTAAAATATGAAAGTGATCGTGCAAACGGTACAAGAGATATAACCTTGACAGGAATGCATGTACAATTTCATGTACTACATGACCTTAACATTGGTTAAGTACCCGAAACGTGCATGTCTGGTCCACGTTGCAAATTTGTCTGTTCTTAAATGATGATATTCAATTTGAAGACGTTTACATTGGTCACGTGACCTTGGTTTAAGGTGATGTGAAAACTTCGGGTCATAAGCAACAACATACTAAAATATGAAAGTGATCCGGCAAACGGTTCAAGAGATATAGCCCAGACAGGAATGTATTCATAATTTTATTAAAAATGCACTAAGTGACCTTGACCTCGGACACATGACCTTGCGTCAAGGTGATGTGAAACCTTCGGGTCATAAGCAACATCATACTAAAATATGAAAGTTATCCGGTAAACGGTTCAAGAGATCTAGCCCGGACAGGAATGTATGCATAATTTCATTAAAAATGCACTAAGTGACCTTGACCTTGGTCACATGACCTTGGGTCAAGGTGATGTAAAACCATCGGGTCATTAGCAACAACATACTAAAATATGAAAGTGATAAGGCAAACGGTTGAGGGGATATAGCCCGGACACGATATGTCTCCTCCCCGTTGGGGGGTGGGGAGGCATAATATATGTATACACTGGACAAATATTTGCTCCTTGCTCCTTTGACTTTTGCCGGTTATATAATGTGTAGCTTTCTACATGATAATGCATGTTCAATATACAGTTGCAAGAAAAACTAATCCTTGCATTTAAATATTTCCTATTTGACTGATGAAGTTTCTGCAATTTTCTCCTGTCTAATGACAAATATGGATAATGACCATATCCCTGTCTACAGTACAAAATCGATAATTCAGAAAATCAGAAACCGAAGGCATACAAAATCAGGACAAAACAGGAACCAAAGCAAACAAAAACAAAAACCTCCACCATATGAAAAGAAGCGAACTCCCGATATGAGAGTGAGACCAGGTGCCCAGGAAGAGTAAGCATCTCCTGCTTGCATGCAACACCCGTCGCTTCAATTCGGTAGAACTGTCACATCCGGTTACTTCCATTTTGGAAGATATAGAGTACAATCTTTGGTTGGATGGTTCAAATGGTCTATGACAGAATATCATCCACCATTCTGGATAGTGGGACATCATAGTGTATGACGAGTTCCCCATATCGACCGTAGAACTTCCTCAGTGACGATGTTAGTCGGTCACAAACATATCCCTGACTGAGAAGCTTATCTGAAAGACGCCTAGCTCTCAGAACAAAATCCGTATATTTGGTACTTGCTCTGGCATAGCGTATCAAAACTCATATTCTGAAGGCATAGGATTTTTTAAAGTGTTTGCCATTAACTGCTCTTAAAACGTAAGTGTCATTTAGACGCCCGATTAAGAAAAAAAATATGTAAGAAACATTTGGGTATTTAGAAATCTCGATCTGTTCCATATTGACCGAATGCAATTTTCTGACACTGTCAGCTCTTGTATCCACTGCGTCTCACATTACAGATTACCTTTTCATTGTTGGAGATCCCCTTCTTTCTCTTGACTAATTGTAAAAATAGCCAGTCTCAAAACATACGATCCATCTACCATTACTCGGTTTCACACAACGCATCACACGATTCTTTAATTACAAATTTTAGTTGAGATATTTTTTATGAAAATATCGCCTTCAGTGTTGCATAGCTTTGAATTTATATTTTCTTGTGATAATTTAGTTTTTATTATTGATGTACACTAATGTCCCTATAAGAAAGAACATGCATTATAGAAAAGAGGTCAAAGATAAAAAAAAAACACAAGCCGATATTTTTGCATAAGTAGAAAAAAGGGAATAAGAATATAATCAGTTCGTAATAACGTAAGCCTTACCTTTAATTAATACTATGTAAATGCTTTTGTGGACTAACGTATCGAAAATGCCGACCTTTTGTGGATCTGAATTGTACAAATAACAGCTTCCGTTCTTGTGTAATTACTTCGCTCAATAGCAGTTCCCATGTAAGGTGTTCTATTTTTAGACAAGATACATTAGATTTAAAGTTTATTTATTTTCCACAATTCACAAACAAGTTATGCAACTTATTTTAATGTCTACCGTTGGCATATATATTAGTGCAAAAAGTAAGTGGCCTGCTCTGTATGCTAGGCGAAACCGCCGTACGGATTTTCAAAAGACTTCCATTATAAGGGTTATCCCAGTTGGTATTACATGCTTCTATGAAAATAGACGATTTATAAAATGAGTCTTTCATCATTATACAGACCTAAAATTGATTTACCATTAGGCCTTTTTATACCCCCGCCATAAAATGATGGGGGTATATAGTGATGCACATGTCCGTGCGTGCGTGCGTGCGTCCGTTCCACCTGCAGTTTCCGGACATTTAAAGGAAAACTATAATTATAGATAATCAATTCATTTCTTGCATATAGATTTTACACCAAGAAATACAGGTCAAGTTTGAATATGAGTCATGCCCTTAATTACATGTACGTGCAGAGTAATGCTCCTTGAAACTTAGAAAAATTCAAAAAATTGTGGTTTCCGGACATTGGAAGGAAAACTGTTACAGATAATCAATTCATTTCTTGCATATAGCTTTTACAAAAAGAAATACAGGTCAAATTTGAATGTGGGTCATGTCCCTCAATTTTGTGCCGAGTTATGCCCCTTGAAACTTAGAAAAATTCAAAAGTTTTTGCTTTCCGGACATTGGAAGGAAAACTGTTACAGATAATCAATTCATTTCTTGCATATAGCTTTTACAAAAAGAAATACAGGTCAAGTTTGAATATGGGTCATGTCCCTCAATTTTGTGCCGAGTTATGCCCCTTGAAACTTAGAAAATTCAAAATTTTGTGCTTTCCGAACATTGGAAGGAAAACTGTGACAGATAATCTATTCATTTCCTGCATATAGTTTTTACACCAAGAAATACAGGTCAAGATTAAATATGGGTCACGCTCTCCATTTTGTGCCGAGTTATGCCCCTTGAAACTTAGAAAAATTTTAATTTTGTGCTTTCCGGACATTGGAAGGAAAACTAAGGAAAATCAATTCATTTCTTACATATAGTTTTTTTCATGAAAAAATACAGGTCCAGATCAAATATGGGTCATTGCCCATAATAACGTGCACAGTTATGCCCCTTGAAACTTAGAAAAATTCAAAATTTTGCGGTTTCCGGACATTTAAAGGAAAACTGTTACAGATAATCAATTCATTTCTTGCATATAGCTTTCACACCAAGAAATACAGGCCAAGTTTGAATATTGGTCATGTCCCTCACTTTTGTGCCGAGTTATGCCCCTTGAAACTTAGAAAAATTCCTAATTTTGTGCTTTCCGGACATTGGAAGGAAAACTAAAGAAAATTAATTCATTTCTTGCAAATAGCTTTTTCATGAAAAAAAAAAACAGGTCCAGTTCGAATATGGGTCATGTCTCCTAATAACGTGCAGAGTTATGCCCCTTGAAACTTAGAAAAATTCAAAATTTTTTGCTTTCCGGACATTGGAAGGAAAACTGTTACAGATAATCAATTCATTTCTTGCATATAGCTTATTCATAAAAAAAAAAAAAAACAGGTCCAGTTCAAATATGGGTCATGACCCTTAATTTCATGCAGAGTTATGCCCCTTGAAACTTAGAAAAATTTAAACATTTGTGGTTTCCAGACAATTAAAGGTAAACGGTTACAGATAATCAATTCATTTCTTGATTATAGCTTTTACTTATATAAATACAAGTCAAGATCAAATATGGGTCATGTCCCTTGATTACGTGCAGAGTTATGTCCCTTGAAACTTAGAAAAATTCAAAATTTTGTGGTTTCCGGACATAAATAGCAAAACCGTTACAGATAATCAATTAATTTCTTGCATATAGCTTTTACACCAAGAAATACAGGTCAAGTTTGAATATGGGTCATGTCCCTCAATTTTGTGCCGAGTTATGCCCCTTGAAACTTAGAAAAATTCAAAATTTTGTGCTTTCCGGACATTGGAAGGAAAACTATTACAGATAATCATTTCATTTTCTGCATATAGCTTTTTCATAAAAAAATACAAGTCCAGTTTAAATATGGGTCATGTCCCTTAATTACGTGCAGAGTTATGCCAATTCATTTCTCGAATGTAGCTATAATACCAAAAATTACAGGTTAGGTTTGAATATGGGTCATGACGCTCAATTTTGTGCAGAGTTGTGCCCCTTCAAACTTGGAAAAAAATCAATATTTTGTTCTTGCTTGACATTTAAATGAAAACTGTCACAGGGAATATATTTGTTTCTTAGAGATAGCTTTACATTTAGAAATACAGGTTAAGTTCAAATAAAGGCTC
Organism: Pinctada fucata; assembly: GCA_028142955.1. Classification (NCBI taxonomy): domain Eukaryota; kingdom Metazoa; phylum Mollusca; class Bivalvia; order Pterioida; family Pteriidae; genus Pinctada; species Pinctada fucata. Next base: position 15,220,344 of record AP027105.1, read on the forward strand.
ATGTTCCTCAATTTTGTGTTGAATTTTGCCCCTTCAAACTCTTTATACATTGCTTATAGGTACAATATACTGGGCAGGGGTATCATTGATCCTAAGTTCAACAATAAATTTAATTTAAAGGGTACTTTTAGAGAAAACTGGGACATAAAACAAAATGTGGCCGTAATACTGTAATTTTAATTTATAAATGTTTTACGGGGAAGTTTAGAAAAAAAGTTGATTCGAGGGGGGAAGAATATAATTGTTTTTAAAGTGAAAAAGTGTTGGGTGAATAAAAAATAGAAATAAACAAAAGATTGGTCGGATTTTTTTTCTTTTCTATTTTTCATTTCACAGGAATTAATGTTCATCGTTTTTTTTGTTTTTGTTTTCTTTTTCGAATTCTTATCTTTACAAAGGTATCTCCTTTCAGCATTTAGAACATATCGGTAGATCTGCATTAGTTCAGGAATGTATTGGATCTGTTTGCAAGGTTTTTCAGTTTAAATCCTTGGTTTTATTAAGTTTTTGCTCGATTAAGTTTATATGAAATGGTTTTTTTTTTTCATGACAAAAATGTATGTTTCTATGCATGTATCCATTATTAATCTACTATCCATTTCAAGTTAAAGGAGAGAGGGAAAGAAATCCCATTACTTTATGTTCCCCGTAATCCCTTTTTTCTCAATTTGAAAGTGTCGTTTTAGGTTGTATGAAACCGCGCAGCATTAAAATATATAGGTATGAAGTAATCTTTTAGAATTCCTATTATAATAACAAAGACAGAAACGGGACTTTGAACATACATCCCTGACAAGATCATAATTCCTTTCCTGCTTCTTGAAAGTATTTTTTTTTAATTCCATAAAATTCTTTTGTTTATTACTAGTATTTGATTTAGAGCTGACATTATCATAATTAATCACTATTTGGTCAGAGTAAATTCTGAAATATTAGATAAATGTAAACAGATGCAAATATTTTTGCAAACATATAGCATCAGTATAATAGATTAGATTAGATTTAACATATCTTATTGATAATTACGTCGAAGGGATTGGAGACAAGTTATCTAACTTAGTTGTATTCCTCTCCCAGTGTAATCAGTATCATATTTTGTTGCTTTCCTTACTGATTATTTTGGCGCAGAGAATATGTCTTATTCTATGGTTAACAGCAAAAAATCACGACAAAAGACAATCATGATTTTACCTTCATTTTGTCAGTGCTGACCGAAACATTCAAAGAATAGAAAAAAGGGAATAAAGCCCGAACATTTAATCCTATATGTATTCTCCGACTTGACAGGTGTCTCAGAAAGCATTTATCCTTTAAGACAAATTAAAATCTGGGATTGTAGTCGAAAATTTTATTTTTCACTGAGGCAATTTCGGACAGTCGGCGGAGAAATTGAGAATAAAACGCTGAGTCAGTACTTTTATTTTAAGGTATCCGATGTACAATAGGGCATTTTTCCATGCCTGGTAAGGCACTATAAACTATATATTTTCTGAAAGGTAATAAAGACCACTATTCAGAAATATTAATTTTGGGGCCAGAAAAACAAAGGGGAATAACTGATGAAACATTTAAATTGTCTATTTTCTCTATATAACATATGCAAAATAACAAAGTTGTACAAGAGTTTTCCCCCTTTGATTTTTAAGTCCTGGGAGTCTTATATCTGTACTCAGGGCATCATTACCTTTCAGAAAATATATAGTTTACAGTACCTTACCAGGCATAAAATTTACCATACTTTACTATGGAGATTATTAAAACGCTATGTAAAATGACTCAATTGCACAACGGATACCTTAATTCATTTTCATTGAAATCCGAGTCGGTGGTCCCGTAAAACCTTTTATCAAGAAAAAAAAAGGCCTTAAAATTATAAAAGAATGGGGTTATTGTTGTTTTTCAACCTCTAAATTTAGAATAAATAAAATGCGCAAAAGTGAAAAATTCCATTTTGATAGCTACCCCTCGTTCAAAACACCCGATATAATTTCTGTTGATGTGAAAATGAATTAAGAATAAATATACGAGATGAAAGTCTATCTTTAGATTTTTCTAACACATACACGACCCTCCCTCATGAGGAAAAAAGGGGGGAGGATCTCCAGCATGGCCACTCATCTATCATCCAGGTACCTCGAAGTACCAATGAAACATTGCAGGATCTTCTTTAACTCATTGCAAATCATTATGTCTTCTTTGCTTTTGAAGATTTTGGATTCGTTCATTATCATACGTGTATAAAAATAAATCTGCAACAAAACGCGCACAATTAGTACCAAAATTGGAATCTACAAGATTCTCACCAAATCTTACATAAATGTTGTCCAAGAGGAAGGACAAGGCAATACACAGGTCACTACATGTCTATGTTTTGTATGATCGGTATTCTGCAACGGAAAAAACCCGTTGATCAGAAGTATAAGTATAAGATTTCCCCTCTCTATCAAAACACCATTTCATGAGTTTGGACAATCGATCATTGATGTTATCATGAGGAAGCGTGGTGTACATATTAGAAAAGTCATATGAAGAAATCGTATTGGGTTGAAATTTTCTAGATTTCATTTTATCAATGGCAATTCCTATATACAGCACAAAATCGATAATTCAGAAAATCATAAACCGAAGGCATAAAAAATCAGGCTAAAACAGGAACCAAAGCAAACAAACAAAAACCTCCACCATATGAAAAGAAGCGAACTCCCGATTTGAGAGTGAGAAAGTCAGCATCTCCTGCTTGCATGCAACACCCGTCGCTTCAATTCGGTAGAAATATCACATCCGGTTACTTCCATTTAGGAAGAAACAATGTATAATCTTTGGTTGGATGTTACAAATGGTCTTTGACAGAATACCATCCACCATTCTGGAGAGTGGGACATCATAGTGTATGACAAGTTCCTCGTATCGACCGTAGAACTTCCTCACATCACATTCCCTGGATTTTTGATAGACCGAAAGAAGATTACATATTACATGTTTAGAACAGTTTCATAATATTTTGCCACGTGTTCCTTTATCGCCGTGAGTGCTGACGTCAGATTTCTGGACAAAGTCGTAGTTGAACATTTGTTAGAAAATTTAAGGGATACTTCTGCAGTTTCGGTATGCAATATTATTATAGAAACATCAAATAGAGAAATATGGATGTTGAATGAAGAAATTTCACAATTATGCTTGCTCAAAATAGTAGGGACACTTTCATTGCTTTGAAGAAAGTATTTGAAGAGGAAAGTTTTCTAAACTAAAGTTGATATATAGTAGCGTTTTCAAATGATTATGGTGTTGTTGGCTGCTTCTTCTGAAAGTGCAAAGACATATTTTTCATGTAAATTACATAACTTGGTTTTAAAATAACTTCCAGATATAGAACCTGGATTTTCATAAGGAAGAGGATTGTTGTGGAAGTTACATGTATCTATTTGAACATCAGCAATATCTAAACAGATGTTTTTCCAGTCATTCAGAGGATACGATTCGACTCATTCCGACCATCATTTATACCATCGTTTGGTATACTTATCTGAGGCTTCCTTTAGCACTTCGCGACATTTACTAAAATATATCTTTAATGGGATTCTATATTTAGGTGTTTTTTCGAAGACGACGGAGCTGCCTGTAATCGGGCGGGAAACAATAGTTTGACTTAGGTTTAGTGTAGCGTTGATGGAAGATATGAGGCAATAGTAATTGCCAGTTATAATACTTTTCACATCTTGCATGTGTCATTTTAGTATCTTTTACAAGCTATCAATAGATTTAAATCACATGGCTTAACACTCTCCCTGAGACAAGTACTATTGTACTCGTATGTTTAAGACCATAGAAAGAAAACACCAACCGGACAATTGGCATATTGCAGTGTAAAAGCTGTTGTTTTAATTCAAGATGAGCATTCAAAAAGGATACATTGTTAAATCAGACATGAAAGAAGTAGCTATCAATTTTTCAGTCTCAAATTCGAGAAGGCAATGCAAAATAATAAGAATTCCCATAGGAACGGTTGCGAACCTGGGAATGAATAAAGAAATAGTACGCATGAAAAGAATCAAATTAAGGATCAACTTGACAAAGAATTTAAAACTGAAAGACTTTACTCCGTTGTCTATCAAATGACACTCCAGTTGCCATTTCCTGATTGCTATTGAAATTATTTGAACACCACGGAAATTCTGATAAACTTTTTTTGTCTTTTCTGAAATGTTGAAAAGAAAAGAGAAAAAAGATTATTTGTATGTATGCGTTACCTCAACAGTTCAAAATAACCTATCAAATCGACCATCAGAGGTCCTACTTTTCCAGGTATGTCGCAACAAAAATGTTTTTCTTCATAAGAGACAAGAAATGATAAAATTAAACCAGACAAGGTTTGATTTCCACCCTAAATGGAATACACTATTGAGTAAAGTGTTAATGTGTTTGCTTGAATTGTGATATCACTTTTGCAAGATAATTGAACAGTACTCAAATCGTTGCTATTAAGCGCAACCACGAAAATATTAAAGCGACATACAACGTCGGTTTTTGCACTTTATTGAGTTAAAAAAGGCGAATATTAATGTTCTGAGTATTTGTGTTTAGTAACAGACATGTCTTGCCTCTAGATGAGGATAACAACATGACCTTTCTGTTCAATAAATATACCTTTAAAACAAATATAGCATTTCGTCGATTATCGAAATTTAATTTTTATTACATACATTACAACATAACAGTCATACTTCACATCATCCATTTAATTATAATATTAATTGGTAATTTATTTAATGTTTATACAATACTTGACGAATCGATATACATTGTAATACCCTAACTCCATTACAGGATAGGTATTTCAGCTGATATTAAGGAATATATGTCGTGACTCTGACGTCATTATGTACGACATGAAGCATTGGTTGACTCATTCTACAAAGATGGCTATTAAGCTATCTGGATCTTAGAAAATAAATGTGTCCATTCTATTTTCAGATTTGTTGTTAGCACTAATGAAGAACGCTGCAAGATTCAACTATTTCCACTGCTGTATTCTATTGCTTATTCAAATCATCTCACCAATAAAAGTGTTAGATGTCTCGATGCTTGTGAATGAAAAATCCATGAACAATAAAGTTTTGGATGGTGGAGTTATGATATCCGTGTTTAGTTTGACACATTGTTGTTCCATCTGTGGTAAAGTTTCGTGCACTGGTGTTTTCTACAATAAGGAGCTGAGAATTTGTGTTCCTTGGAGAAATTCAGATACAGAAACAACAAAAAATTCTGTTGGATGGATGTATTATCCAAAGCAGATCCCAACAGTGGATTTCACCTCAGGTAATCACCATCATCATCATCATCATCATCATCATTCTATCAGTCACCAACAACCAGGGATCAACATAGTCAATATTTTCATTATTATTACCCTCAATCTTTCATAATAAATATTAAAGTAGTATCCATCAGTCATTCAGTCTCGAGGTCGTGAAGGTCAGGAAAAATTATTAGAATTTATAGCTTAAACGGAGATCTAGGAAAATGGAGAATTATCAATAGAATCTTACTATAGTTACTGTTATTTGTTTTAAAAAGTTTCAAATAAGTTTGTTAACAATTATTATCTCTTATCAATCGTTTTATTTTTTGTTTGTTTTGTTTCAGTATCGATGTTTAAGATGTTTGAAGTCCCAAAATCAGTTACAGATGTAAATTCATACATCAGAAGTTACTGCAATCATCAAGGAAATCATCTGATCATACTAGAAAGCTCCTTTCACCATGCAATCTTAAATCAATTCATCGGTAAGAAAATATGTAATGAATTCATATCTATCCCTGTGAAGTATTCAAGTACCTACCCGAAACATGCAAGCCATGTCCATGCTGCAAATTTATATGTTCTTAAGGTTGGTCCCTACTCGTGAATTTAACAGATGAATTTTGTATTTTTAGGTTATTTTCTATACATAAAAGTCAAAATGACATAATGAACACAGACATAGATAGGTAATTTTGTTTTCATCAAAGATACAGTACATTAAAGAAAGGTACCCTAACACTTAAAAACTGAGAAATATCAAATATCCATCATATGCTTTTGAACCCTCCAAATTCAGTAATGAAACGAATAGGTTTATTTGTTTTGTTTTATTTTATGAAAACAAGCCATATAGAAGAAAAACAACACATAAAATAATATTGTAACTTAAATCTAAGTATGATATATCTCAAAACATTAGGGTACCCCCTTGTAATTTCATAACATTTTTGACCAAGAATATGTACTAAATCCAACTTTTTTGCATAAAAAAACCGATGAATTTTTTTCATTTTGTAATATTTCATGAAATTATGTATGTAGATGAAGAAAAAATCACATACAGGTACAGAGATTTTGAAATGATCAAGGTATGACTCCAAACATTAGGGTACCCCCTTATAATGTTATCATATTTTCGACAAATAATATATAGTATATCACATTTTTGTGCAAAAAAACAACAGATTGATTTTTTTCAAATTGGATCATTTTATACGATAATGTAAATAGATGGTGAAAAAATTGCATACAGGTATACAATGTTATAAATTATCAAGATATGGCTACAAACATAAGGGTACGCCCTTATAATTTCATCACATTTTCAACTAAGAAATTATACTATATGATTGGTGTGGACATTGATAGATTGCATCATCTTTTGCTTCTTTTGGCATTTAAGATCTAAGACTTCTGGCTCGTCCCTCACCAGTCATTGTAAAACGTTATACGCAGACTGCTGCATATAAGGAAAACATATAACGGTTCGAGTAGGGAGCCACCTTAAATAATGCTATTGAATCTGAAAACGTTTAACATTATAAACATATACCTATATATGCACAACCGGTGATGAAACTATTGAAAGGAACGTGTTGCATTCCGGAATGTAAACGTTCGTGGCGTCACAATTTATTTAAGCTATCCGGAAATATGCCACGATGGCTGTTCTTACCTGCAAACTGTACCCGCGACGATCTAATTTTTAAAGTATTTCTTTACATGGAAAACTTAGAATGAACAATTGTGGTGCATATATATAGAATAAATGTTATAATTTGTTATGGATATGCAACAAACAGCAAGTGCATTTTATCGTATGAAATTCGATAACAGGCATAGTATTAACGATAAATCCACTTGCTATATGTTGCATACCCGTAACAAAACACAAATTAAGACACTTATTTTCTATATAACTGCTTCCATTCTTATTTTCAAAAGAGGTATATCAGATGGACGGTAGTTTAAAACTTTCTTTATAACGTATTTACAAAATAAAAAGAGTTGTTTAGATAAGGAATAAAATTTGTCCAGAAAAATCGAAATTCTAAAATGCAAAAATTCAAACAACATTGACAATGCTTTCTTTTTATATCATGAAACAATCTATTCTCAGTGTGCTTCGATAAAAAAGTTTGTAACTATTACAAATGAAATAAAGAAGGAAGTTTTCTATTTCATCATAGTATGCATATCGCACCCAAAAGCATACATTAAATAATCGTGGACTGTTTCCGGATAGCGAATTTTGTCGATAATGTTTATGTACCGTCAAATGTCTTTTCTTCTGTTCCTTAAATGTCGATCTAAAAGGGGACTGTAGTATAATAATACACGTCAAATTTATGTAAAATTTTGCATTTTGTACAAGTTCGTTCCTTGAGTGACAGTTTCGATGTTGGTATCCCTACTTCTTCCAGCTTTCATAGTCAATTTACATCAAAACAATTTTCAGTAAATGCCTAGAAGGAGTTGTCTTACCATTAATCCAAACCAGTTATTTTTTCTACAATGAAAGGACAGCCATGAGAAATAATCAAATGATTTCAGGACTTAATCATTCCTTTATCTTTATAGTTCCTTTAAACAATCTTGAATGTCTCACTTAGTAATTTAGGCTTAAAGGCGGCATGTCTATTCTATAAGATCTCCATCAATACTCTGTTGCCGCATCAACACCAAAACACCGAAACAACCCTATGCAGGTACAGAGAGTAGATTAACACAAAAAGAGACGCAAAAGGGGCAAGGACATCAAACACGACATAAAACACTACACAAATAACAAGTAGACAAATGGGTGATCGGTGACGACTAAGGACGGCCATTTGCAACCTCTGTAGCAATTCATGTGTATGTTGTATATATAACATGTACCTGCACAACCCGCCTCCAACTCGTCCGATTACCCAGTAGTATTAAAGAACGCACAAGTATCGAGTATTATATCCTCCTTACTGTAAGATGACCACACAAACAAAGATGATAAATGCTTTAAAACAGTTACGTACGACAGATCAATTTGTCGATACATAATGTCGGTTTTTGAAATTTGACAGATATTTTGCCGTCGGCGAGATGATATATTGAACAACAAACATTACCGTACTAAAAGGACAGCAAATAGACCGCCATAATTAGGAAAATATATAACTTTTTTATTCAACATAGTAAATTTCCCATGGCTTGACGGTGATGTTCCTAGACTACCGTCATACGGCATTTACAAATCACAGCTCATAGTGTACGCTAGAGCGTGAACAAATGTTTTGGAATTTCATAGTAGAAGTTTAAAATTACCAAGAAATTTTAAGGTCAAGGTTTCCGCTTTCATAAACTTTTTAAGTCATTTTGGAAATTTTACAAAAATTACTGTCAGCTTCTTTTGAAATTCAGACCTATTCAAGCAACAGAGTATTTCACAATCTGCTTTTTTGTGACATAATAAACACAATAAGAAAGATCAAAGGCAGACATTACCGTCGAACGTGCGTCACCTTTTATACCTTGGATATAATCATAATGTCACTAGACGGACACTCGGCATGGTACCTGACCAATAAGCACATTCTTAAATCCTCTATAGAGAGGACATGGTCCATATCACCTGTGTTCTCTGAATGTCGGTTGGACCCCTCGGAAGAAAACATGCATAAGCTCGCTACAGTCGGCAGAGAACAGACTTGTATTATTCATATGTGTTGTTTGGGGCCCTGTCTTGTTTGTGTGGTCATCTTACATTGAGGGGGTTATTTTACACTACAATTGTAATTTCATCGAGAACTTTGGGTTACCGGATGGCCGTCCTCTTTCCTTAGTCGGCCACTATTGACCATAGGACTCGTTCGTTTATGTGTGGTATTTTGTGTTTGGTTTTCGTATGTCGTGTTTGCTGTTATTTTTCCCTTTTGCTTCTTTTGCTGTGTATGTCTTCTCTGTGTTTTCACTTGAGTGTTTTGCTGTTGATGCTGCAATTGTGTCTTGTTGGGGACCCCTTTTTTCTTTTTGATCCTAAGTACTTTTCGACTTAATACCGCTTTATATCACTGCAGCTTCCAAACAAATAAAACCATATAAAGGTGTTTCTATGACCGTCATTATGGTATGGCGCTGTGCCGCTGTCCTTAATATGGGCATTATGGTATGGCGCTGTGCTTAATATGGCCATTATGGTATGGTGCTGTGCCGCTGTCCTTAATATATTTAGAAAGAGATCGTCAACAAGTCTGCCAATCTTCAATATCAAAATATTTACGACTTTTTATGACGACATCTGAAAGTTCTATTTCAGCATGGTACATCAATACGAATAATATAGATGTGAACCAGCTTGTTGTTGCTATCGACGGTAGACGGGGTACAGGTTTCAATTGGTATCATAGCAACGGAGATTTGGTCAAGTATTTTAAGTGGCGTCCCGGACAACCTGATAATTCAGAATTCGAGACTCAGTTAATGTTATGGAAATACTATATGAACGATTATTGGAATAATGGTTACACTTTATCGATATACCCTACATTGTTTGTGTGCGACCAGACCCCACTGAAGGAACAACAGGAAAATGACCAGGACAGAAAATAGCATAAAGCAAGTGTTTAAGTACTAGTGACATTGTGCGAAAAGTCCCTCATATGATGTAGTAATCTCACATAAAGGTAACTTGTGGAAATTGTACAATTATTTTGTAAATCAAAGAATCCTCACTTCTTTCTCATGTGGTTTTCAATTTCTTTATTTTCTTTGGTTTCATGTAATTCATTTCATTTATTTTGATAACTTTCGATTCATAATGTTTGAACCGTACATGAAATGAATTAATTAGTGTATCTTATTTTGTTTTTATAATAATTTCTTATGCTTCCCTTATGAGTACTAAATTTTACTTATGTTAACTTGTAAAGACTTTCTGGAAATTTTACAAAAATTATGATAAACTTCTTTTGAAATTCAGACCCATACAAGCAACAGAGTATATTACTTTAGATATTTCACAACCTGCATTTTATGGTGACATAATTAACAAAATAAGAAGGATCAAAGTTAGACAGCTTAACTATCGAAAATGCGTCAGAGTCATCAAACGCCTTTTATACCGTGGATATGATCCTAATGTCACCAGGCGGACACTAAGCTTGGTACTTGACCAGTCTACAGTCTTGTATGAGCGCATTCTTAAGACTTGCACTCTGACTGACTGTGACGACGGGACTGCATGACGGGCCCTGTCCAAACCTCTTTAGAGAAGACAGGGTCCCGACCACCTGTCCTCTGACTGTCTGTCGGACTCCTCGGGTGATAACATATATGAGCTCGCTACAGCCGGCAGAGCACTGACTGTATTACGCACGTCCTCTTTTTATATCCATTTACATATTCATCTGTGTTGCTTGGACTCCTGCGTTTTACGGTCTTGTTTGTGTGTTGTCATCTAACAGTGAGGAGGCTGTTTTACACCATAATTGCGTTCTTCAAGACCTCTGGGAAATCGGAATAGTGAGACGGCTGTGCACACGTAATCCAGGATAACCACACCGCCTGCTCCTTACGTGGCAGATGGCCGTCCTAAGTCGGCACCGGTTGCCCATTGGTCTCGTTGGTTTATGTGTGGTCTATTATGTTTAATGTTTCTATGGTGAGAGTTGGTGTTCCTTGTCCCTTTTGCGTCTCTTTCTGTGGGTGTCTGTTCTGTGTTTTTTTTGCATTGGGTGTTTTGGGGTTTTGCTGTGGGTGCTGCAACCTAGTGTTGTTGGAGATCCCCTCCTTTCTTTCATTATCTTATATAGAACAGCGACTTGATGTTATGAATGATACATTTTGTGTAGAAAAGAAAAGTGGTACAGTTTTGTAATTGTTGAGCTATGAGAGTAACTTCGTATAATTAAATTATCGTGGAGTTTTGAGTACTCTAGAATATGTGTTATAGATTCAGATTTTGTAGTAAAATAAAGTATAATGCTCATGTCTATAACGTAGAATTTTCATCTAAGAAAAGGACACGGGAAATGCTGAAGTTCGTGTAGTCATCCTTGTTTATAGGAGAGGTACTCATGTGATGATATCCAGTATTTTAAGTAGAGTAATTATATTGACTACATAAAAATTATTTGGTATTCAAAACTCTTGATTGATTTTAAATCCTATTATCTCCTGTGGATGGAGCAATGTGTTTGCACGAGTTGAACGAGTGTGTCTTGAATTTTTTTCTATCATGAGTACCTTAGCAAAGAGTACAAAAAATGTATCAGCTATGCGCTTATTGAACGTCTTTGTGAAATTAACTATGGGCATAATCTCAGGAACAATGTTAAACGTCTTTAAATTCAATAGCATCATTTAAAACTTAATAAATTTACAGCATGGACCAGACATGCACGTTTCGGGTACTAAACTCTCGTCAGTGATCCTCAGTCTAAACAATGTAATATGGCCAAATGGTATGAAAATTATTATGTCCAAAAATGTACCAAAAGACGTAGCAGAATGGGGGGATATGATGCCACAGGACCCACGTTTTAGAAATTTCAAGAAATTTTGTAACAGAAAATTTCAAATGCGTTAAAGATGTTAAACGTCTTTAAATTCAATAGCATCATTTTAAACCTGATAAATTTACAGCATGGACCAGACATGCACGTTTCGGACTAAACCCTCGTCAGTGATCCTCAGTTTAAACAATGTAATACGGCCAAAAAGTATGAAAATTATTATGTCCAAAATGTACCAAAAGACGTAGCAGAATGGCTGGGATATTATACTACAGGACCCACGTTTTAGAAATTTCAAGAAATGTTGTAACAGAAAATTTCAAATGCGTTCAAGGGACAGACGATCAACCGAAGTTGATCGAACTTGGCTGAGACAGACGATCAACCAAAGTTGATCGAACTTGGCTACATGTGCCCTCGGGGACTCTTGGTCCACCAGCAGTGACACTCGCCAAGTGTCAAGAGTGTCAGCAGTGACACTCACAAGTCATACTCGAAAGAAAACAGCAACAATATAAACACAACGCATAAGATATCAATTCACGCCAATGACATAGCTAGGACAGAAAATAACACCGCAACTCTCTTGCAGCGTAAGAAGTTAGCTGATCGAGACATACCAATAGTACCGGTTATAAGATAATGATGAAACCATAGGAGGGGATCTCCAACAACACCAGGTTGCAGCACCCACAGCAAAACCCTAAAACACCCAATGCAAAAACACAAAGCAGACAAACACAAAAAAGAGACGCATAAGGGACAAGGAACGTCAACGCACAACACAGAAACATCAAACACAAAGGGCTACACATAAACCAACGAGACCAATGGGCAACCGGTGCCGACTTAGGACGGCCATCTGATACGGAAATAGCAGAAGGTGTGGTTACATAGTAGAATACACATCCGCGGTGATGGACCAAACGGATATGTCCCACGTCTATAGTATTAAATGTGTAGCGCATCAGAGGCTTTACGGTATTCAATGGGTAATGAAGGAAATTATGCCAAAACATTGAAATTAATTTATTCATCACTGAATATATTTCTGTGGCATATAATATTTTAACAACTTTTGTACTATCCTAGTAGATATCGAAATAAGAAATATTTTGAAAAGGGTCATTTTAGGAGTTATCTCCCCTTGTTGAAAAATATATATAGAGAAAAAGTTAATCGCAGAACACCTAATTGGTGAAAGGAGTAGGTGCGGTAACCTCCCATTTCGGCCATATTTTCAAAGGTGTTCATATATCCATAATATTCTAGTTTATAAAATGTCAAATGAATTGTGAATCAAAATCAAGAAATCCTGTTTTTATTTCACAGTCCTATACGGAATAATACATCGCTCAAAACGTCTAAAAAGGTTGAAATAATTGAAAATATCAATAAACGAGCGAAATTTCGATACAAAATTATGAAGTCAAGTAGTGCTCCAGGCCTTGCCCATGAATATTTTTGTGTTAATCGATGGGTTTCTGGTCGGCCTTTTAATTTGCATAAAAAATATCGTGGCGAGGCCTGGAGTGTAGAATTTTGCAGATTTGTGTGTAAAATACGATGTTTTCCTTTGTTTTGCGTCAGTCAGGGCAAATGACGTCAGAACATGACGTCATACATCACGCTCGTGACGTTACGAGGGCTAAAAAATATGACGCGGTAATTTCTCAAACATTCAACATTGCAAAAAGTGATAAATAATGATTTGTTTATCAAAAGCATTTTTCGGGCCGATATGAGGGGTTAGCGCACCTTGTCCTTTTGCTATTTCAGCGAAATTTGATGATATATGTATATATTTTTTAAGAAAATTGTAAACAATCGATATTTGATGCCTCCTCCTTATGTTGAAAATTTTAGGAAGAATTAACTTTTTCCCTTAGAGTTCAATGTAAACATCGAGAGCCCGTAACTCTTAAAGTAACCGATTTTTTCAATATCTAAATTGGTCAAAATTTTTCAATTGATTTTTACATCTCAACTTTGCTGTGATTTTAGGTCACATGAATCCATAAATGGTTGCCCCGATTACCCCTAAAATATTAACGAAAGAATGGAAGTTTTACTTCTCAAATTACAAAGTTGAAATCAAACTATTAACAAGATATTCCAAATCTTAAAAGATATTTATTTTCACCTCGTTTTAAGAACATTTGGAAACAATCTTTTCTTTTGATATGATTAATTCACAAGATGCGTCACATCCAAACAGTGCTAAAACCACAGACCTTAATGGAATGATATACGATAGTTAATAGACACTTTCAAGTTGTTTTTAACTGATCTAAATTATTGATTATTACCTCTATGTGTTAAAGAGTTGCCGAGGCTGTTCGTATTTAAGTGTTACTTTTAAATAATAAATGTCAATATGAGTGGAAACAGATAGGAACATTAAAATTCTGCAAGTTATACAAAATTATGATGAATGAAGCATTTAATTCAAAAACTTAATATATTATTCATATTTACAGTTAGTGTATCGTTAAGACCTTTACTTTGATGTTCTGATAACATCTCCATTTTTTAGCAATCATCAAATAATTACAATATTATTAGGTGAAACATAGCGGATGGTTCTAATTGTTGACAAATACAAGTTTAAAGCCAATTTACATCTTATGCATAAATTTCTGATTTCATGTAGCGTAGATTGATACCTCAATTCTTTACTTAAAAGATATTTTTGCAACAAGATATGATGAAAAACTCTCTATGTTTCGAAATAATTTGGACGGAAATCATATTGTTTAACATTGTTCACACACAATATGATTTTTGTGGTGCCTGACAACAGTTGTTATGGAGGGCGTGGTTTTACTCGAAGTGTGAAGCTATGCATGATTTTATGAACATTTATTTGATTGGTAAAGCAATTTTTCAAACAGAATATTCAAGTAGCAAGGCAGAGTCGTAATATTCTTCAACGCACATAGAATAATAGTCGAACACTCACAACAAGGTCGGTTATTTTAAACCTGAGTAGATGAGACAGTCATAAGGTACGTAAACAAAATTCATTTTTTCGACTATTTGTTAAGAAAGTTTCTAGGATAATTTATTATTCGACTGTTAAAGCAGTTGACAGCATTGAAAAGGAGTATCTAATTTTGTGATATTTTAATTTTTGGTGCTGAAGATGAAATCATTGTTCTGTAGATATAACCTAAATCATAAACATACTGTTGTTTTTCAGAAAACTGACCAGCAACTATGAAAAGTATAGCAGTGTCCAATTTTATCGATTGTCTATGTGTATCGCTGATTCAAGTAACAACACAATCAAATCTTTTTGGTAGATCGCAGTTAGTGAACGATGAATCAATGAACAATAAAGTTTTAGTTGATGAACCTGTGACAACCGTCTTTAGTCTGACACACTGCTCTCTTACATGTGGTACTACATCGTGTTCTGGTGTTTTCTACAATAAAGAAACACAACTTTGTGTTCTTAGAAGAGGGAGCGATACGGAAACACTCAGTAATGCAACAGGATGGATGTATTATTCGTAGGAGGTACCGACGCTGGATTGGTCGGGTAAATAGAGGATATCAAATGATTTACAAATGACATATTAATATGGTTTCCATGGAGCTGTTGCGACGGGTGTTTCATGCAATCAGGAGACACTGACTCTCCACGGGCACCTGGTCTCACTTCGGATGAATGCTGTTCATTCCGGGATTCGCAACCGTTCCGATGGGAATTCTCACGATTTGGCCTTGCCTTCTCGACTTTGAGAATGAATAACTTTTAGGTACTTCTCTGATGTCATATGGTATTTATGAAATAAGTCGTATGATTTTATATCCTCGACCCCATTATCTTTATTGTCGTTACTGTGATTACACTCGTCTAAACATAATCGTTATTATCATTTTCATTATTCATATCATCATCATCGTCTAAACATAAGTATTCTGTAGGGTGTTCATGCTAGAGATCCTTCTATTTTCTGTAATGCAAGTACATTGTAATACAAAGTTCCATAATGGCAGTTTGAATTGTTTTAGAGCCTTTATAGTTAATATCTATCATGATCAAAATGTTACTACCAATGTTAAACGTCTTCAAATTCAATAGCATCATTTAAGAACAACAGATAAACTTGCCTCATGGACCAGACATGCACGTTTCGGGTATTTAACCTTCGTTAGTGATCCTCAATCTAAACAATGACAAATATGGATAATGACCATATCCCTGTCTACAGTACAAAATCGATAATTCAGAAAATCAGAAACCGAAGGCATACAAAATCAGGATAAAACAGGAACCAAAGCAAACAAAAACAAAAACCTCCACCATATGAAAAGAAGCGAACTCCCGATATGAGAGTGAGACCAGGTGCCCAGGAAGAGTAAGCATCTCCTGCTTGCATGCAACACCCGTCCCTTCAATTCGGTAGAACTGTCACATCCGGTTACTTCAATGTTTGGTTGGATGGTTCAAATGGTCTATAACAGAATATCATCCACCATTCTGGATAGTGGGACATCATAGTGTATGACGAGTTCCCCATATCGACCGTAGAACTTCCTCAGTGACAATGTTAGTCGGTCACAAACATATCCCTGACTGAGAAGCTTATCTGAAAGACGCCTAGCTCTCAGAACAAAATCCGTATATTTGGTACTTGCTCTGGCATAGCGTATCAACTGAGATATGAACACGCCATAAGCAGGCGATGAAGGGATGTTGCTACTCAGAAAAGGAAAGTTCGTAATGCTGAAATTGAAGTCGTCATGTTTGTCATAGAGTGAGGTGTTCATGTGACCATCAGTGTCGTAGGACAACATTATGTCCAAATAGGATGCTGAATTATTTGTCTCTGTAGTTTCTTTGACTTCAAGCTCCGAAGGATAGATACTGCTCAGGTAATCCGCGAATTTTGGATTATTGATGGACAACACATCGTCTATGTATCTGTAAGTGATGTTGAAGTCAGAAGCTAAAATGTAGCATTGCAAAAATATTTGAAAAATTATTACATGTATGTCTAAAAATGTACCCAAAGACGCAGCAGGATGGGTGGAATATGATGCTACAGGACCCACGTTTTAGAAATTTTGAGAACAGAAACTATTGAATGCGTTGAAGATACGATCAACCGAATTTGATCGAACTTGGCTACATTTGCCCTCAGGGACTCCTGGTCCAACAGCAGTGTCACTCACCAAGTCGTACAAATGTTAAACGTCTTCAAATTCAATATCATCAATGAAGAACAGATAAAGAGGTAGGACCACGAAACCCCTAAAACGGCCCTGAAATTTTCCTTAAATATGATTAAGGTTTCCCGCTTTTAATGAAACAAATATATCACATTTCGAGCCATCGTAGGAAGTATTATGACGTCATCATGTGACGTCATTTTGACGTTATTGATAAAATATGATAAAAAATGCTCGAAAATTTGTCTTTAGTGGATAATTTCGATGTGGCCACATGCGTCGAGAAACATAAAACTTTTATGACGAGATGATAAAATGATTATCTTTCATTTGTTAATTTTTCATGTTTCTCGATGCATGTGGCCAATGCTAATTTTGTAGGAATATATAGGTTTTGTAGAAATTTCACGGAAAATTATCGACTCATGGGTTTTCAAAGGGCTAAAAGCTACTGATAAATGCATTATTTACATAATCTCAATACATAACCTAATAAAGAACTTTACAAATAGTCCAATCACAAAAAATATTCAATTAATTCAAATGTTAAGAAACAGGGTCGATTTCGGCGCTTCGTGGCCCTACCCCTTTGCAAGATTGGACCAGACATACATGTTACACTCAACCCTCGTCATTGATCCTAAATCTAAACAATGTAGTATTGCAAAAGATGACGAATATGGATAATGACCATAACCTTGTATAGAGCACAAAATCGATAATTCAGAAAATCAGAAACCGAAGGCATAAAAAATCAGGATAAAACAGGAACCAAAGCAAACAAACAAAAACCTTGACCACATGGGAGTGAGACCAGGTGCCTAGGAAGAGTAAGCATCTCCTGCTTGCATGCAACAATCGCCGCTTCAATTCGGTAGAACTGTCAACGTCCGGTAACTTCCATTTCGGAAGGCATAGAGTACAATCTTTGGTTTGATGGTTCAAATAGTCTATGACAGAATATCATCCACCATTCTGGAGAGTGGGACATCATAGTGTATGACGAGTTCCCCATATGGACCGTAGAACTTCCTCTGTGACGATGTTAGTTGGTGACATACATATCCTTGACAGAGAAGCATATCTGAAAGACGCCTAGCTCTCAGAACACAATTCGTATATCTGGTACTTGCTCTGGCATAGCGCATCAACAGAGATATGAACACGCCATAAGCAGGCAATGAAGGGATATTGCTACTCAGAAAAGGAAAGTTTGTGATGCTGAAATTGAAGTCGTCACGTTTGTCATAGAGTAAGTTGTTCATGTGACCTTTAGTGTCCAAATAGGATGCTGAATTATTTGTATATGTAGTTTCTTTGACTTCAAGCTCCGAAGGATAGATACTGCTCAGTAATCCGCGAATTTTGGATTATTAATGGACAACACATCGTCTATGTATCTGGAAGTGAAGTTGAAGTCAGAAGCTAAGTATCTTTTCCCTTCAGAGACCAGAGATTGAATGAATTCAGCTAACGAGTAAAGGAAAATGTCGGCAAAGAGTGGGGCACAATTGGTCCCCAATGGAATTCCGACAATTTGCTGGAAGACCTTTCCTCCAAACACCACAAAAATGTTGTCGATCAGAGAGTTTAACATCTGAATAATATCTGTTTCAGTGTACTTATTTTCACATTCGGACTTTTCTTTTACAAAGTAGGTTTTGTCATAGTTAACAACAATAAATTTGTATTTGCGATTACCATTCTTACTTGTAAACGCATTACTTATAATTTTTGCGAGTCTTTCCTTCAATTTAGAATGCGGGATTGTATATACGTAGTGTAAAGTGTCGAAAAATTAAAGGCTTTGATCAAATGGACTCTACTAAAATGAGTGGATTTCAGATGTTCTAAAAGTTCCTTCGAATTCTTTAAAATCCACATCTGGTTGATACCACTGCGAGGATATACAATGTACTGTCGAACAATATTTTTGAAGCCAGATTTGATTTGGTGCACGTGAGTAAGATCGATACAGATCTAGATTTGGTAGAACATTTTGAGGAACCAACGATGAAACGTTGTTTGTACGGATTCTTCTGCATTTTAGGTATGCAGTATAAATATGGTAAATCTTAATCTAAATTGTTAGTGTCGAAACTTAAGGAAGCGATAACTGATTTGTGGTTATCTATTTTTTCAGAGGCAGAAAGGTTTATTGGGATGTAAGTGTGATTGCCAGGTGTCGAATGTAAACCCAACTCTTTAACTAGACTGTCGAAATAGTACTTTTTGCAAGTGAATGTGTCATTATTTGAGACTTTGTCCGCTGGTGTGATTACATAATGTCTTTAAATATAGACTCAAATCTGGTGTTCACAGTTGATTTTAATCGGTAAATTCTAGATAAAAGTCACCCTCTGATGGATTTTATCCATTCGGAAAAGATGTCGAGCTGTACATTCTCTTTCTTTGCCCAACGTCTTGCATATTTCTCACGAGAGTCCATAATAATTTTGACATTTTGGTTCCATGTAAAGGACATACTTTCTCTGTTTTGGGACCCTTTTTTAACAATTATCTCAACTTGTCGTTCTTGTCTATACTAAGGTCACCAGTATTAACGTGTCCACAAGGAGAGTAGTTGAAATCTGATGAAGAACATTCGCAAGGACGTGGATGAAGTGAGAAATGACTTAAATCAATACACTGCAAGATTCGTTTGTAATTTTAAATTTTAGATGCAACTGTTGGTGTGTAGCTATAGGAAATACAAGGAGTTTCTTATCTTTTGAAATATGGTGGGATTTTTTCTGTGATAGTTTTGTGATTCAAAATTTGACCAAGAGCCAATTTATCAATTCCTTACTTTAATGAAAAGACGGTTTGTTTTCTCCTCTGATTTATCTGATCTAATAGCTTGAAATAAACGAAAAGTAGAAATGTCCAAGATGACTCCTTGTAGTCTGTATTCTGATGAACGTGTATCGGTAAATGTGAGGTCCTTCGTATATTCGTAGATTTCGTGTAACTTCCGTAAATAAACAGAGTATAATTTGGGACGAATATAATGCAGGCCTAGAGGCTCATTCAAAAATGGAATCAAGTCATCGAAGGAGAAACTATGTATCTCAAGCCAATTATATTTACGAATGCCATGACTTCGAGGTCTTCTTTGTGGTCTGTTGAATAAGCTAGTCACATTTACCGATTGAAAACCGGGACTTGTTAAGTTTCCTATGCTAATGATATTATCGTTGCAGTGTTAAGATTTTTTATCCAGAACTCTTCTCTGTTGCGACGGAAAGGTGTGCTCAAATTGGGATTGTTTGTGGGGTGATATATTTTCTCCAGGATTCTGTGTGTGTAAATTATTATGTCCAAAAATGTTCCCAAAGACGTAACATGATGAGTGGGATTGTAACTATCAACCATATGCTGTAATGTAGGATGAGAAAAGCCCACCCGAGGGGTCTGGCAAGACCAGAAACCAGACCCGAGGGTTGGCTTTTCTCATCCCACATGACAAACATATGGTTGATCGTTTTTCTCCCATTTCTAGGTGCAAAAATCATGACGTAACAATGGACAATAACGACGTAACAATATGGATACGGCCTATACGGCCGACATGAAAAATCATACGAGGGCATGTGGGATACAGTGACCCTACATAAAGCGTCGTTATGGGCAAACTCTATCCCACATGGGGGCAAATGGTCGCTCTCGTGCCATATGAAAATTACTAACCCCATATATCCTATATCAGGTACACTACACACTATGTAACGTAAATATCTTACCAACTGTATGATTTGTTTTATTCATTTTCTTGTCTAAAACGAAATAGCGTCTAAAGCAAAATTTCTAACATTCTTATTCATGGCTGGATTAACAAAATAGTTTTCTACATTAAAAAGATCGTACGTGAAAATAGTTCATTCGAAATGAATAAACTGAAAACTGAATTCATTTCAGGCGGATATTTAGAATAAAGGAAATAAAGCGCAATAAGACACTATTTGACATTCACGGGAAACTCTCGCCATGACGTCAAGAAACAATGGGCATTCATGACGTCATAGTAGCGTTACCGATATAAACTTGAGCCGCAGGATATAAGATAAGATATACATACGATATACATATAAGATAAGATATACATACGATATACATATAAGATAAGATATACACGACGTGGTCTTTGAGGATTTAGATGTTGGTAAGATATATGTTGCTACAGGACCCACGTTTTGAAAATTTCACGAAATTTCTAGAACAGAAACTTTCAAATGCGTTGAACCGAAGTTGATCGAACTTAGCTACATTTGCCCTCAGTGACACTCACCAATTGGTACAAATGTTAAACGCCTTCAAATTCAATAGCATCAAAGGCAAACCAAACTGTGTGAAAAGTTGAATCTTTACTCTATCCATTGTAAAGAAAATTAAGGATAACAAAACTTATGACAGCAACCAACGGCATACTTCTGTCGAAATATGTCAATTACGCAAATCCGTTCTTGAACAGAGCTATATTCAAAATTCTATCTCGATCAACTGCAGAGAAAAACCCCGCAAAATTCATTTTTGCATATCATAAAGGACATAACTCTTCCAATCATAGGTCAACCATAACTTAAGTCTAATTTGAGATATAACTACCCATTCCCATCTTATGTTCCTAGTTAACAAATCACCAAGGGTAAAAAAAATCCTTCAAAAACAGATCAAGTATGGCAAAATAAAGCTATATGTAACTTTTGCAGCTCGATCTTCGTGCAATATTTCATATCAAATATAATCTGTATTCTTTTCAAAACAGACTGGACAGTTAAGCGAAAGTAATTTCAGCAGTTTCACAGAATAATTTTCTTATGTTTCAGAACTATCATCGATCTATGTAATGTACGAGGTTCCGACATCGGCCGACATGAAAAATCATACGAGGGCATGTGGGATACAGTGACCCTACATAAAGCGTCGTTATGGGCAAACTCTATCCCACATGGGGGCAAATGGTCGCTCTCGTGCCATATGAAAATTACTAACCCCATATATCCTATATCAGGTACACTACACACTATGTAACGTAAATATCTTACCAACTGTATGATTTGTTTTATTCATTTTCTTGTCTAAAACGAAATAGCGTCTAAAGCAAAATTTCTAACATTCTTATTCATGGCTGGATTAACAAAATAGTTTTCTACATTAAAAAGATCGTACGTGAAAATAGTTCATTCGAAATGAATAAACTGAAAACTGAATTCATTTCAGGCGGATATTTAGAATAAAGGAAATAAAGCGCAATAAGACACTATTTGACATTCACGGGAAACTCTCGCCATGACGTCAAGAAACAATGGGCATTCATGACGTCATAGTAGCGTTACCGATATAGACTTGAGCCGCAGGATATAAGATAAGATATACATACGATATACATATAAGATAAGATATACATACGATATACATATAAGATAAGATATACACGACGTGGTCTTTGAGGATTTAGATGTTGGTAAGATATATGTTGCTACAGGACCCACGTTTTGAAAATTTCACGAAATTTCTAGAACAGAAACTTTCAAATGCGTTGAACCGAAGTTGATCGAACTTAGCTACATTTGCCCTCAGTGACACTCACCAATTGGTACAAATGTTAAACGCCTTCAAATTCAATAGCATCAAAGGCAAACCAAACTGTGTGAAAAGTTGAATCTTTACTCTATCCATTGTAAAGAAAATTAAGGATAACAAAACTTATGACAGCAACCAACGGCATACTTCTGTCGAAATATGTCAATTACGCAAATCCGTTCTTGAACAGAGCTATATTCAAAATTCTATCTCGATCAACTGCAGAGAAAAACCCCGCAAAATTCATTTTTGCATATCATAAAGGACATAACTCTTCCAATCATAGGTCAACCATAACTTAAGTCTAATTTGAGATATAACTACCCATTCCCATCTTATGTTCCTAATTAACAAATCACCAAGGGTAAAAAAAATCCTTCAAAAACAGATCAAGTATGGCAAAATAAAGCTATATGTAACTTTTGCAGCTCGATCTTCGTGCAATATTTCATATCAAATATAATCTGTATTCTTTTCAAAACAGACTGGACAGTTAAGCGAAAGTAATTTCAGCAGTTTCACAGAATAATTTTCTTATGTTTCAGAACTATCATCGATCTATGTAATGTACGAGGTTCCGACATCGGTGAATGATATATATACTTACATTACAAGTCACTGTCAACAGCAGGGCACTCATCTTGTGAGGTTAGAAAGCTCATTTCAGCATGCCATCTTCAATCAATTTATCGGTAAGAGGTAACAGATATTAAGAAAAGGAGAGGATCTCCGACATGACAAGGTTATAGCATCTACAGCATAACACCGAAACAGCAAAGATGGAAACACAAA
Organism: Pinctada fucata; assembly: GCA_028142955.1. Classification (NCBI taxonomy): domain Eukaryota; kingdom Metazoa; phylum Mollusca; class Bivalvia; order Pterioida; family Pteriidae; genus Pinctada; species Pinctada fucata. The sequence goes on from AP027105.1 coordinate 15,243,693, forward strand.
GATGATAAACACAGCAAGACATATCAAACATGAGCAGGTAATAGCACCCACAACAAACAATCGAAACACCAAAGGTGAAAACACAAAGATGGTTAACACAGCAAGACATATCCAACATGAGCAGGTTATAGCACCCACAACAAAACATCGAAACACCACAGGTGAAAACACAAAGATAGTAAACACAGCAAGACATATCCAACATGACCAGGTTATAGCACCCACAGCAAAACACATAAACACCAAAGGTGAAAACACAAAGATGATACACACACCAAGACATATCCAACATGATCAGGTTATAGCACCCACAGCAAAACACAGAAACATCAAAGGTGAAAACACAAAGATGATAAACACAACAAGACATATCCAACATGATCAGGTTATAGCACCCACAGCAAAACACAACAGGTGAAAACACAAAGATGATAAACACAGCAAGACATATCCAACATGACCAGGTTATAGCACCCACAGCAAAACACCAAAGGTGAAAACACAAAGATGATAAACACAACAAGACATATCCAACATGACCAGGTTATAGCATCCACAGCAAAACACACCAAAGATGAAAACACAAAGATGATAAACACAACAAGACATATCCAACATGACCAGGTTATAGGACCCACAGCAAAACACCAAAGGTGAAAAAACAAAGATGATTAACACAACAAGACATATCCAACATGACCAGATTATAGCACCCAAAACAAAACACCGAAACACCAAAGGTGAAAACACAAAGATGATAAACAAAGCAAGACATATCCAACATGACCAGGTTATAGCATCCACAGCAAAACACACCAAAGATGAAAACACAAAGATGATAAACAAAGCAAGACATATCCAACATGAACAGGTTATAGGACCCACAGCAAAACACCAAAGGTGAAAACACAAAGATGATAAACACACCAAGACATATCCAACATGAACAGGTTATAGGACCCACAGCAAAACACCAAAGGTGAAAACACAAAGATGATAAACACAACAAGACATATCCAACATGACCAGGTTATAGCATCCACAGCAAAACACACCAAAGATGAAAACACAAAGATGATAAACACAACAAGACATATCCAACATGACCAGGTTATAGCAACCGCAGCAAAACACAGAAAAACCAAAGGTGAAAACACATAGATGATAAACACAACAAGACATATCCAACATGACCAGGTTATAGCACCCAGAGCAAACACCGAAACACCAAACGTGAAAACACAAAGATGATAAACACAACAAGACATATCCAACATAACCCGGTAATAGCACCCACAGCAAAACACCGAAACATCACAGGCGGAAACACAAAGATGGTAAACACAGCAAGACATATCCAACATGGCCAGGTTATAGCACCCACAGCAAAACATCGAAACGTTTACCAAAGGTGAAAACACAAAGATGATAAACACAGCAAAGCATATCCAACATGACCAGGTTATAGCACCCGCAGCAAAGGTGAAAACACAAAGATGATTAACACAGCAAGACATATAATAAATACAATAAAGATTAATTCTAATGCACTCCGTTTGTAACGCGCATTCTGATTGGCTGAGCGATTAAAAAACTGCAAGGGGATTCACGTTTCACTGCAGTTTTTGCTATGACGTCATGCGTTGCTATGGCGACGTCGTTAAAAGCAGACGTTTTCTAGCTTCTTACTGACTAAAGCATTAGAATAGGGTAACCATACTGATGTTTTACAAAAACTGACAGGGTATCGGCGAATCCCCTGTCAGAAATATCCGTTTTACCGCTCGGCTGACGCCTCGCGGTAAAACTCAATTTCTGACAGGGGATTCGCCGATACCCTGTCAGTTTTTGTAAAACACACGCATGGTAACCCCTAAACACTAAACATTATAACTTTTTCCTTAACTGGTTTTTGGCTTAGATTTAAAGTCATAAAGAATTTTACTCAGTGTTTGATTTGTCCTATTTCGACCTCCAGCATCACTTGTTTGTCAAGTGTATTAATTACTTTTTTCTAGCTCTGTCGTCTGAAAGAAGCTTTGTTTTGGCCCTTTATCAATGTGACATCATATATATTTCTTGCCATTTCGAAAACTTTCTATTTCACCGAAACAAAATAAGGTTAACATCTTAGCACCATCCCTCCAATGCTATTTTGAACATAGATTTTATTTGGATATGCTAATGAATCGACCCTGCAGGAAATATGGAGCCGCGCACTCTCTGTAAAGTACATGTAAATGCAGAAATTCATATTCTTCAATTAACACCAGAGAGCGCTAGTGAACTTAATTTTTGGCTGCTTATGAAAAACATTTTGGATGGAAGCATCACTGATGAGAATTTGATATTCGAAACACGGGTCAGGTGCATGAAAATTGGTTTAAAATTTTTTTCGATTAAGTATTGAGTTGGAAACCTTCCTCATTGTGAGACATAATTTGTTGAAATGTGCATATCACGACTGGAATTTTTGGGTTTGTATCTCTGTTAGTTGACTGTCAGTCCCCACGAATAACATTATTCCCCTTTTTTCACATTGTTTCGACACTTGACATTTTCTTGTTTCTTATTCTCAAATTGGTACGCAGGAAAACGCATCAATTCTTGAGATAGACATGATAGAGTACTTACCGCGAAATAAGGATAACGTCAATTTTTAATCAGGTGAAAATTAATCAAAATGTTCATATTGTTTTCGAAAAGTGTATATTTGTCATTCGATCCAAGACTTATCCTTAAATGCCCTTGCCGATTTATTTGGTCGGACACTTAAAACATGCATAATTCGTGAAATCAAGTGCAAAAAGGTACATAGAAGAAGAATATGATAACCTTACATTGCATGTGCAACTCCTTCTAATGAGTTAAAGAAGATCCTGACGATAATCTCAACAGCACTCACAATAGAGCACAAAATTGAGCATCGACTGACCCCTAGCAAGCTAGAGGTGGGACCAGGTGCCCGGGAGGAGTAAGCATCCCCTGTTTGGCTAGCCGCACCCGCCGTCGATGTTTACGCACGAAAATGGAATTTCTAAATTAAGCAGCACCTCTCCTAATTCAAGAATTACCTCGAACTGCTTTTTTCCCCTACTCGTTGTAAGCTCTAAATTACTGTAAACACCAGATTCGAGTCTATCTTAAACGACCCTGCGGTTATCACAGAGCTTACCTACCTCCAAGAACATTATGTCATCGCACCAGCAGATAAATTAATAATTACTCATTTACTTGCAAAAGTACTATTTCTTGTTAAAGAGTTGGCTTTAAATTCGACACCTGGAAATCCCACTTACACCCAAATAAGCGTTTCTGCCTCTGAAATAATAGAAAACCACAAATCAGCTCTCACTTCCCTTGGCTTCGGTACAAACAATTTAGATTTGAATTCACCATACGTATACTGCATACCTAAATTGCACAAGAATCCGTACAAAGAACGTTTCATCGCTGTTTCCTCAAAATGTTCTACCAAATCTGTATCGATCTTACTCACCAAAGTTTTATCTGAATTCAAATCTGGACTTCAAAAATATTGTTTGACAGTATATTCCCGTAGTGTTATCAAGCAGATGTGGATTTTAAAGAATTCGAAGGAACTTTTAGACCAACTGAGTCCATTCCATCAAAGCGTTTGACACTTTACACTACAATCCCACATTCTATAAATTGAAAGAAATACTCGCAAAAATTATAAGTAATGCGTTTACAAGCAAGAACGGCAATCGAAAATACAAATTTATCGTTGTTAACTATGACAAAACCTGCTCTGTAAAAGAAAAGTCAGATTCTGAAAATAATTACACTGAAACAGATATTAATCAGATGTTAAACTCCCTGATCGACAACATTTTTGTGGTGTTCGGAGGAAAAGTCTTCCAGCAAATTGTCGGAATTCCAATCGGGACCAATTGTGCCCCACTCCTTGCCGACATTTTTCTTTACTCGTACGAAACTGAATTTATTCAATCTTTGGTCTCTGAAGGGAAAAGATACTTATCTTCTGACTTCAACTTCACTTACAGATACATAGACGACATGTTGTCCATCAACAATACAAAATTCGCGGATTACCTCAGCAGAATCTATCCTTCGGAGCTTGAAATCAAAGAAACTACAGAGACAAATAATTCAGCATCCTATCAGAGATCTAAAGTTTTCTCGTATGCAGATGCTCGACAGTCTACACCTACAGAATATGGGGGCGGTATACGAATAAAAAAAATCCGATATCTAATTTGTCATAATTATTAGCTTTATGAAGAACATGGGCACGGGCATTAATTTCGCCTCCCGATCACGAGATCAGGTTTCGCGCTTTCGATCGCCTTTTGCCAACAAGTTTGAAAGTGGCGAAAGAAAGTTGAAAGCGGAAAAAAATTGATTTCAATATGTGGAAATTGTATACAATTGCTTTAAAAATCGTCATAGCAACTGCCAGATGCTCTCGCGACTACTGCGAAAGGAGACATACCGGTAGTCTACCGGAAAATAACGAATGTGTAACGGACTTTACCGTAAGTGTGGCAAAGAAACAACGGATAAAACGAAAATACAACATATAAGAACCGGACAAAACGGAAAATTAACGAAAATATTTTTTTATCCGTTACTTAACCGTTCGTCGTATCCGGCTGAGTGTGAAAATATCATAACGATGTAGAATTCACCATAAAGATTCCCATTATACCTACCCCGCAGAGTACAAATGGTTGTGCACGGAGGGCATAAGTTCAAATGAACATGTTTCATACAGTGTACGGATCATAAACAAATATATATATACATTTGAAAGAATTTATCACAATTTGGAAATAAGGGGCAGATATCGTTTTGTACGTCGACGAAGATTCTACAATCCTAAATAATTGTTCAATATGTGACAACACAAATGGAAGAGGGGGTTATTCATATATATTATAATAAAAGCATTTTCTTGCATAAGAAATAAGCTTTTCATTTGCAAAATGACTCAATTTTTTTAAGTATATAGACAAGGGCGTAGGAGAAGGAGGGCAGCGGGGACACATGCCCCCCACTTTGAAGGGGGGGGGGCACAACCATGTTTGTGCCCCCCCCCCCCCCCCCCCACTTTTCAATCACAAAACTTTATGATGCATCAACATTGTTTAAAATAGAAACATTTTGTACCATCAATCTACAGTTTTTCGGTCAATTTTCAAAATTTTTCTTTCGCTCGCTACCGCTCGCCAATTATATTATATGGACTTTCTGAATAATTTAGCTATTTTGATCCATCCTTTATACATATTACTTTATCAATGTACATTTCAGACATTAAACTCAAACTATATAGAATATTATTACATGTACTTGTCATTGATAGAGGGTAAAGAAAGTATTTTCTGACAAGTCAATATTTTGCTTTAAAAAAATCCTGGTTCGCTACCGCTCGCCAGACATTTATTCATATACTGAAAATTTAGAATTCCACCAGAAATGTTAAAATTTGTGCATACAGAACATGAAATCTCCATATTTTTTTAAATCTCGTCCTCTCCCCCTCTTTTTCTTGTTAGAAATTTTGGATGTTGTGACCCTCCATTTTTGTAGGCAGAGCTACGTCGTTGTAGTGCGTTTCGACATTAAAACCAAACTGAAAATTTTCGTTAAATATTTTTAATACAGTGCATATCTTTGGTACGCCCTGAACATAATTTCAGACTGTTTATCAATACATATTTGTCAGTTTTCAGGTTGTCCCTGACTACGGTTACCCCATCTCACCTCTAGATCTGCGCTTGAAATGAATAATTCGCCGTTGAAATATGATACGAAAATTTGAATTTGTACGACACAGCAACAATTAATTCCAGTTGCGCCATCTACAATAAGATTCGTTTTCAAAATTTAGAGTTCTTATGCGGGGTTTTTGGACTTTTCCCTGAAATTTGATCTATACTATTCTACCAAAAATAAGGAAAGTGTATTATTTTAACTTATTCCACTGTAGCTTGGCAGAGCTTCCTACTTTGAAGTAGAAAAAGTTAAGATGAATCGCGGTTCCGCAGATATACATAAAATACTATTGTCTGTACCATGTCTACATACCCTGTAGCGTTAACTAAAACGTAAAAAAATATGAAAGTCACAACTCTATGCCAATGAAATTATTTCTAAAGTAACTCAGACTCCAAAATTAGGGTCACAAAAAATGTTGGCACCGATAGAAATGTCTTGCAAAAAAAAAAAAAAATAAATAAATGAAAAATAAATAAATAAAAAATAACCGTTAAGCATAATTTCAAGACCTACGATGATTATATCTATCTGGTTACTTTTGTTTTGTTTTGTTTTGTTTTGTTTTGTTTTGTTTTTTTTTTTGACTGAACGAAGATCGGAGAGATATTCTTATAGCGCTCCTTTTGGTGGAGTGGGGTACAATTTCAGTTTCATCGAGCATGCGACGGAAAGGTCCGAAAATGTACGATGTACGACACTGCGGTAAAACCTGGGTATACTGCACCTTTTGAAAATTTATATACGTATATGATTTGATACGACCCCTCAATCTGTACAGTGTAGACAGTCAGCGCTCTGCATACGGAAAATCTTTAAATGTCTATTTGGACATAATGTTGTCCTACGACACTGATGGTCACATGAACACCTCACTCTATGACAAACGTGACGACTTCAATTTCACAAACTTTCCTTTTCTGAGTAGCAACATCCCTTCATCGCCTACTAATGCCGTGTTCATATCTCAGTTGATACGCCATGCCAGAGAAAGTACCAAATATACAGATTTTATTCTGAGAGCTAGGCGTCTTTCAGATAAGCTTCTCAGTAAGGGATACGTTTGTAAAAGGTAAAGGTAAAGGTAGGTTTATAGTTTTTGTAACCGACTAACATCGTTATTGAGGAAGTTCTTCGGTCGATATGGGGAACTCGTCATACACTATGATGTCCCACTTTCCAGAATGGTGGATAATATTCTGTCATAGACCATTTGTACCGTCCAACCAAAGATAATACGTTATATCTTCCAAAATGGAAGTATCCGGATGTGACAATTCTACCGAATTGAAGCGACTGGTGTTGCATGCAAGCAGGAGATGCTGACTCTTCCTGGGCATCTGGTCTCACTCCCCTTTCGGGAGTTCGCTTCTTTTCATGTGGTGGAGGTTTTTGTTTGTTTGCTTTGGTTCCTGTTTTATCCTGATGTTGTATGCCTTCGGTTTATGATTTTCTGAATTGTCGAGTTTGTGTTGTATATAGGGATATGGTCATTATCTCTATTTGTCATTCCATAATATAGTATCATACTAAAAGTCATTCATTCTTGTGCTTTAAATCCTTTATTCCGTTTCTACGCCTTTATGTGTCACCCCAAAACATCTAAGTAGACAAATAATGTAAAGATCATTTAGGATAATACGGAAGTGATCCAACTCCATACCTTCCTAAAGAAAATTTCAAAACAATTTTTCTGCACCAGACACGTGTTTCGAATATTAAATTCTCATCAGTGATGCTTGTAGTGTAGTGAAGACGCCATAATTCATTTTACACAAATGTAGTATCGCCCTTTTCTTTCAATTTTTGAATTTAAAATTTGTTTATTTACTTTACAAAGAGTGCGCGTCTCCGAATTTCTTGTAGGGTCGATTCAGTAGCATATCTTAATAAAGTCTATGTTCAAAATAGCACTGGAGGGAATGTGCTTAGTTTTAACCTCCTTTAATTTCGATAATTTTTTAATGGAATGACAAAATTCCCAAATAGCCAAATAGCGAAAAAGGGCCATAACGAAGCTTCTTTCAGGCGACAGAGCTGAAAAGAAGTAAATAATCAGCTAATACACTTCTAAACATCAAGTCACGGCGAACGATTTTAACTGCTCCACACTGCAACAAGAAATAAGTGTTTATGATAATAATACGGAAGTGTTCCAACTCTATACCTTCTTGAAGAAATTTTCAAACCAATTTTTCTGCACCAGACACGTGTTTAAGTAGAAATGATTTTGTTTATTTTAAATATGTAAATGTTCTCTTTTCAGGTTTGTTCTTCTATGTTTTTAATTATAGTCACCAGAGTGATCGTTTTGTAGCGATTGATGGAAACCAAAGATCAGATTTCGAATGGTATCATAGCAATGGTGATCTGGTCAAGTATTTTCAGTGGGGACCAGGATCACCTGGAAATTTTTTGTGGTGGATTTATGGAAACGAGACTCTGTTGACGTTATGGGACTATGAAATGAACGATTTGTGGAACGATGCTTCTGTAGAGCACATAAACTTCCCTGTTCTGTTTGCGTGTCAGAAAACTATACTGTGACTTTCATCTTGAATATCTAATTTTTCTTTTTAATTCTCATGTCATTTTTGTCAGTATTATTTTGATAAACAATTAAGATCCTTGTCTAGAATAAGTTACTTTATCACCCTTCTGTGTGTTTCCTATAGTATATATTTGATATATTTGAATTTATTGTTATGCACCTGTTTATTTATACGTGTAATAGACGATATTCATATAAACTCAGAAGACTTGCATTTTATACACACCACTAAGGCACGGTCCAATTGAGATACTGGGGGGGGGGGGGGGGGCTTGGGTTGTTTTCGAAAAAGATAATTTTGCTCTCAATTTCAATAAAAAAATAAATTTAAAAATAAATTTGCTTATGGTAATGCCGAAGGGCTCCAACTCTCTACCATCCCGAAGAAAACCCCAAACCAACTTACATTAACCAGACACGTGTTTCGAACACCAAACTCCCACCAGTGAAGCCCTCAGTGGTGTGATAGAAAAAAATAATCGTGCTCTTACAAATAATCTGAATTTGAAAAATTACCATTAAATTTCGTTCCCTTCGCTCGCCGCAGTTTTCAAAATTGTATCAAAAATTTTTGCCTCGATTCGCTCGCCATAGATTCCTATCAAAACATTAGTTACTATTGGCTAAGTTCATATCTTTTAAGATATCAAAAGTTATACATGTATGGAATGAAAAAGGGCTTCCTTAAAAGCTGCATATATTATCAGTATTTGTGTACATGTTGCATGTATCCCATAGAGTACTAGTCTAATTAATATGTTTTTGTAAGCTTGGACATGTTGGAAGGAGAACTTCAGTTATTCACCAATTTACAATTCTACATTTATAATTTTGTCCTTCCCCTCAGATCCTCTTATACATGTTATATACATGTACCTTATATAAGATATTGAGAATTGTATTGTAAAAATCTTTTATCTCTCTGTTTAAATGTGAATTGAATATTTGCATAAAAATAACTAAACAGAAATAAATTATATATATCTAGAGTTTTGAGTAAAAATATAGATAATTTCTATCAATAAAACACATTCTTAATATAGGCATCACTTTGTTAAAAAAATTCCTTGCTCCAACTTTCAAGAAAAAAATAATTTTGCCCGGTCCGGGGCGAAAAAAAAAAAATCTTGCTCAGACAAAAAACCCAAGCCCCCTCCCCCCCAGGAATATCAAATGGACCATGCCTAATACCCAACATGCCAATATTTGTTATGACTTCTCACTGCTACGTCATAAGAGTTCTATGATGTCAAAGTGAAAAAAAATAATATCAAAGGTTGAGATGTCGGGTGTTGACTGAAATCGTCATTGGAGTTCAATGGTTAATGTTTGGATCTTATAAAAGTTTATGAGATCCCTCTTTCCAGAATGAGCAGTGACATTCTGGATAACGATTGAATGACTGTCAGCATCACCTAACAAAATACATGTATCTATACCTGATATGTACGTCAAAAGGGAAAAACAAATGACTCAGAAGAGATTTCCGACAAAGAAAGTTTCAGGGGAACTCACTCTAACGCACTGAAACAGCTACATACAACGGACATCACAAACCAAGAGACTACAAACCAGCGGAGACAATGATGAATAGCAGAATTGAAAAATGTTAGCCCTTTCCAAGAATTTTCATTTGTATCGATGATATTTGATCGATGATTCAAGAGAAGCTTAAACATAGACATTACAGAAGTACCCATCAGTTATTCAGTCTCATAGTCGAGAAGGCAAGGCAAAATCATTTGATTTTCGACAGGAACGGTTGCGAACCCCGGATTGAACAAAATTCCGAAGTGAGACCAGGTGCCCGGGGAGAGTCAGCGTCTCCTGATTGCATGCAACACCCGTCGCAACAGCTCCATGAACCCGTCAAATTCGGTGGTTGTCTCGATGTATATTTTGATGTACATATCAGTTAAGTATGTCTTGTTTGGTGATGATGACAGCCATTCAATCACAATGTAGAATGTCACTGATGATTCTGGAAAGGGGAATCTCATATGCTTTTATTACATCCCCGTAGCGACCGAAGAACTTCCTCAATTATGATTTCAGCCATTGTGTAACATTACCCTGAACAAGTAGCTTACTTGCAAGCCGTCTGACTCTAATGATGAAATCTTCATATTTGGAACATGCCCTGGCGTACCGTATCAGTTGAGAAACAAAATCACCATAAGCAGGAGAAGACGGAATGTTGCTTCTCATGAAAGGGAAGTTAGTTATGTGGAAGCTGAAATCGTCACGCTTGTCATACAGTGAGTTGTTCAAATGGCCATTTGCGTCGAAAGATAGGAGTATATCCAAGTACGAAGCGGATCTGTCACTCTCTGTTGTTTCCTTGATCTCTAGCTCATGAGGATAGATTTCATGTAGATGATCCACAAAGTTCGGATTATTGATGGACAACACGTCATCTATGTATCTGAAGGTAAAATTGAACTGAGATGCGAGGTGCTTTCGCCTAGTCGAGATCAAAGTCTGGAAGAAGTCAGCTTCGTATGACTATGAAAATAAGTCCGCAAGCAGTGGGGCGCAATTGGTACCCATGGGGATGCCGACTATCTGTTGGAATACGCTTCCTTCAAACACAACTAAAATGTTGTCAATCAAAAACTCAAGCATCCGGATGATATCGTCTTCGGTATACTTTTGTTTGAATCAGAGTGTTCCTTCATGAAATAAGTATTCTCCCGCCCAATTACGAGGTATTTGTGTCTATTACCATTTTTTGAAAGAAATGTGTTGCGAATAATATTGGCCAGTCTGTTTTTGAGCTTTTGGTCTGGAATGGTAGTGTAGAGCGTAGAGAAGTTGAAAGATTTTATACTGGTTATATGATTGAAGTTAGTGGCTTTTAAAAGTTCCTTAGAATTCTTTAGGATCCACATCAAAATAGATTGCTGAGTAAAAGAGTTAAAGAAGATCCTGACGATAATCTCAACAGCACTCAAAATAGAGTACAAAATTAAGCATCGACGGACCCCTAGCAAACTAGAGGTGGGACCAGGTGCCCGGGAGGAGTAAGCATCCCCTGTTGGCTAGCCGCACCCGCCGTCGATGTTTAAGCACGAAAATGAAAACAATATATAAACTTCATGCACTGTCTGACGTTATGTCTATATAGAAAGTGCTATGGCGACAATGTCAGGGAACTATATTCAAAACACTTACTGTCAAACAAGAGTCACGAAACATTCGGGGCTTTTTTTTTATTGCATTCAAGGTAACTGTCAGGTTAGTAAACATTTTTGAACATATGAATAATACATGTTGCAACGGAAACTTGAATTAGTAAGAAGAACATGTCATTATATCCGATTATTAACAACATCTATTGACGAAAGAGGTAACGAGCAAATCAAAAGGTAAGTAAACATATCAAACATTTTTTGGTTTCTTTTCTTTTAAATTAACACAATCATTATCCCTATAGTTTTTATATTCATTTCCTTATGATTTAATTTTAATTCCTTGGTCTCTGTATAACGCCTTTGCTGACATAGGGAGCGAAATTTTACATATAGCTGTATAGACAATTCGCCTATTATGACGTCACAAACGTGAAGGCTGTTACGTTAGGCCTGTCCAAATATTACGCCGCCAGTTCTGAACTCGAAAATCAACAATGCTTAAATTACGTCAAAATTACGTCAATTGCAAAATAAAATGGATTTTTAAATATTAATTTAATCAAATTTTAAGAAAAGACTGTAGACAAATACAGCTTCGCGGATTATATAGTTTGTGCATCGATTTCTGTCTATACATCGATGAACATAAAAAATATTACAGTCATTTTTTGATTTTTTTTCCCTCAAAAGATTAATTGCCATTCTCCGCAAGGACGAAAATCGAGTAGCACAGCATGTCATGGATTTTGATACTTTTCGTTATAATAGATATATATTAAGTACTGACCATGAATATAACACTTTTCGGCCAATGTGACCTCTGGTTGCTATGGTAACGAGGTCATTCTATTTATAACATTTTTGGGACCACGAAATTAGCCAGCTCCGGGTGCTTTGTTGCCATAGATACCACTGTAACAGGTTGTTAATCCAAGATATATTTCAACTAAAGGAACAGCTGGAAGTGATGAGAGAGCATGAAGCAGTTAATGTCTGCCGCCGTTGTGTGCAATTTTCGAATGATCGTTGAGGGTACGATTCAATCTAGCTCTTTTTCAAAGGTTTGGTTACGTCTCTTTCCGTGAGACCTATGCCCCGTTTAGTGCAGTGTGGGCTGATTGAAAATACGCTAATACTTGTAGAGGCCTATGAAATGTTTCCTTGTCCATGATCGTTTAAACCCATTACACATATTGCGTGAGGCATAGATTGTATTTTAGCATGTTTTACGCGTTACACGCACATGCATCTTAATTGAATTGAAAAAAAAGTATGTTCATGTGTATATGACAATAGAAAAAAATAGAATGACACGATCGGCGTATTGTAGTATAAGCATTCCAACGAGAAATACTCTGGTGATAAATAGTGTCAGAACAATATAGAATTGATGAAAAGGTCTTAACTCGAGGAATTGATTATGTTAACAAACAAATGAAACTGAACGCACGATACTCCATTGTTTACAAAATGACAATCCTAGCTTGCCTGATTGCTATTGAAATAATGTCAACACAAGGCTGGATAAGATCAGCATCTTTCCTTATCTCTTAGGATGTTGTTTATTTCTGAAATGAAGGAGAAAAAAGTGTAATTTAAATATAAGTCTCAAATTTACAAAACAATCAGCTATTCATCAGAAAGAACACGAAGACTGTACTTCCTGCCATCAATATTTCGTATTTCGAGAAAAACTCCTGTACACAAATCTTTCAGTTTTTTCTCTCGTGGAGGAGTACAGGTATAATGTATTTATTTCTCCAGATTAAGAAATTAATTGATATAGCACAAACTAGTGAATGAAAGAATTAAACGCTTCCTTTCTTTTTTCAGGAAATGATGCTCGGACCTTTGAAGAACGTTGCAAGATTCAACTGTTATCACTGCCTTGTTTTATCGCTTATCAAAGTCACATTTCAATCAAACTTGTTTCATATTTCGTGGCTCATGAAAGATGAATCTTTGAAAAACAAAGTTTTAAAAGGTGGAGCATTGACGACCGTCATTAATCTGATTCATTGTTCTGCAATCTGTTGTACAGCGTCGTGTGCTGGTGTTTTCTACAATGAGGCGCAAAGAATTTGTGTTCCTTGGAGGAATTCTGACACAGAAACAACAAGAGATTCTCCTGGATGGACGTACTATCCAAAGCGCATCCCAACAGTAGAATTCTCCTCAGGTAAAATCATAGTTGTACTCATCTAGAAAATCACAACCTATGTGTTCCATCGTCATCGTCATCATCATCATCATCATCATCATCATCATCATCATCATCATCATCGTCATCATCATCATCAGCAGCAGCAGCAGCAGCAGCAAAATGGGTTTATATCAACGATGATTGTGAGGTTATTACATGATGATAATCGTACAATATCATTATGATACTTATTAGTATATCTGTCATTGTTTAGACTGTGGGTCACTGACGAGGATTACTTAGCCGAAACGTGCATGTCTAATCCATGCTGCAAATTTAACTGTACATAAGTCAGGCTATGAATTTGAAGACGTGTAACATCTCAAATGCAATTTAGGTACAAAGAAGATGAGATATGTAATTAACAAATAACATGATTTACATATTTCTTAATAATTCATGATTCAATGATTCGCTTTTCTATCTAAATTCTTTTCAGTATCGCTGTTCAGCATGTATGAAGTTCCAACATCAGTTTCAGATATTAATGCGTACATAACAAGTTACTGTCAACAACAGGGCACTGATCTTGTAAGACTAGAAAGCTCATATCATCATGCCATTGTAAATCAATTTATTGGTAAGATATACAATTCTTATTAAACATTACATAATTTAAGATGGTAGTCTCAGCGTAAGGGACGTAACTCAAAATTGATCTCGCGAACGTTTGTTGTCTGGCGTAACGTTACCATCGTTTGTTTTTACGACAAGCATCTGCATGACGTCATAATAGGGGAATTTCCCGTGAGGTGCACGGAGGTGACCGTTACTCTCTAAATTATTATCTATTTTCATCAGTATGCATTTCATTTCTTTGTGTTATTTCCTGAAATTGAGCATTACTTATAGATTAAATATGTTTCCGAGATTTATATATTTCTTTATTCTTTTGATATTTTCAGTATCTACATGAATCCCTTGACCTACGGCATGTTTGATATTCATTCCGTAAATGTCGAGAGAAATCTGATGTTATCTGATAATTATGACCATGATTACTTCGATTTTATTTGAGCATGATTTGTGTAATACCTTTGTTTGATAAGAAGTTCTTCTAGAAGAAAAAAATATATCATAGAAGAAAGTGGGTAAACTTCCGGTTCGGCAATATGGGACGATTACTTTTTATTTAAAAAAAAATCGGGAAAATAATAAAAATGAGAGGTCCAGGATTGGGGGGGGGGGGGGGAGTTCGGTTCTAAACAACTCAACTCCATCTATACCTGCGCATATGACATTCCATCATATTTTTCCTTTTTTTTTAAATTCCTTTTTTTTTCTTCTTTTTATTTTGATTTTTAATTATACTTTTTGTTCGGTTGCTTCCCTTCTTTAATCGGCATATCAACTGAGTCAAATGCACGAACAAGGACTAGATTCTGAAATAATGATAACTGTTATTCATTCAAATTCATTTTACAATTTCGAGTAAGCATGCTGATAAAAAATTGACGACAAAAAAGGAGGGGATCTCCAACAACACTAGGTTGCAGCACCCACAGCAAAATCCCAAAACACCCATGCAAAAAAACACAGAACAGACACCCACAGAAAGATACGCAAAAGGGACAAGGAACACCAACTCACAACATAGAAACATGAAACAAAAAATACTACACATAAACCAACGACACGTTACAATTATGGTGTAAAACAACCTCCTCACTGTTAGATGACCACACACAAACAAGACCGTAAAACACAGGGATCCACAGATGAATATGTAAATGGATATAAAAAGAGGACGTGCGTAATACAGTCCGTGCTCTGCCGGGGGTACCTGTAAATTGCGAAACGAAACAAAAACGAAACGAAACGAAACAAATCGAAACGAAACGAAACAAATCGAAACGAAACAGATCGAAACGAAACGAAACAGATCGAAACGAAACGAAACAGATCGAAAGGAAACGAAACAAAACATCAAACTTAAAGAAAATGAGAAAAAAGGAATAATCGCCTAGAACGAATATTTTAAGACAAGATCTTATTGAATGATCAGGGGGTACCACTCTCCTCCTGTCGCCCCCTCCCCGTGGGGGGAGGGTGTCTTGGGCGGTCAAGACAAATGTTTAAACTTTAAAGTGTAAATTGGTGCAATAGTGAAGTTATTAGGGTTATTTCCTTTTTTAAACCTTGAAAAAGGAAACAGACCTGTTTAGATGATAAACTAAGGTGAGCGAAGCGAGCCTGAAGTATTTGAAAAATGAATTGAAAATTGCGGCGAGCGAAGCGATTGGGAAAAAAAATTTAAAGTATATATAGATGAAGTTCGTGGTAATTTTTGAAATTGAGATTATGGACATGAACGCATAAGAGCAAGATTATTTATATTAAAGGTAATTTCCTATTTTTTTTGGGGGGGGGGTTACTGTTACCCTCCCAATCATCTGTCCCTCCTCTCGCCCCCTTCTTCCCTCCTCCCGCCCCCTTTCTCTCCCTCCCTTTGTCCCTGTCCACCCCTCATTATTGCCTTCAACCGTTAGTTCTTGTGGCTGGAGGTTTTTTTTAAAGAATCAAAGTTGACGATTAAAACATAATATATACGGTATATGCACAATTGCATTTTAAAGGAGAGTGAATGGGATGAATAACCTCGTCAAAGACGGAAAAATATTATTTAGCAGGGAGGAGTCTAGCGCAGAGGAAACGGAACTCTTCCGTTATGTGTATTTGAAAATTTTATCAGAAAAATGAGAACAATTAAAAACTGGGTGGCACATTTCGTTTGAAAAAAAAATAAGATTTTTTCCTGAAATGTGCCCCCACCCCGTTTTATGATCTCATTACGGTGTCATAGCGAGGTTTTCTATCCCCCCCCCCCCCCTTTTCTTCCTCTTGAATACATGACTGGCATTTGACATTTACTTTTTTTAATTGTCAACTTTGACTCTTTCAAGAAACCCTCTCGGCACTAGTTACAAATGTAGAACTCTTGGATTAAGGCAATATTACATGCTGATCTACAAAATGTAGTCTTGAAATATTCGTTCTCGGCGATTTTTTCTCATTTCCTTTAAGTTTTATGTTTTGTTTCGTTTCGTTTCGATTTGTTTCGTTTTTGTTTCGTTTCGCACTTTACAGGGACCCCTCTGCCGGCTGTAGCGAGCTCATATGTGTTATTACCCGAGGAGTCCGACAGACATTCAGAGAGGACAGGTGGTCGGGGCCCTGTCTTCTCTAAGGAGGTTTGGACAGGGCCCGCCGTGGACAATACATACAACGCTATGCTTAACCTTGCCGTAACGTATCGCGACGTTAAAAAAAGAACGGATAGGGGTATCTTTGAAATGCAAAGCTGATAATTAATAAATTTGCAGGCTTATTGAATATCCGAGAATAAATTTCGTGACAAAGTCGCCATTTTCTGTGTTGATAGGGGGCAAAATTTGGAGATTTTGAAAAAACGATTGTTTCGATTTCTTTCAAACTTTAAAAGACACATGACATCATAGTTAATTAATATTGCAATTATGAAGAAAATTGAATGTAGGGGTATGGTGAGACTACCACCTTAAACCTTAAATGGAAATTCTTTTACGGCAAAATGCGATCATGTAAAGTACTAGAGCAGGACAACTTAACCCTAATTACATGGAAAACACCCGCATTTTCAAACAAACAATGGGCATTAGACAAAATATATTCAACAAACAACAGGAGACAGTAAGACATATAACAAGGTATCACAGAAGTATCAGGGGGATTCCCTGTGCGCACGTTATCCAGGATAACCACACTGTCTGCTACCTGCATGGCAGATGACCGTCCAAAGTCGGCACTGGTTGCCCATTGGTCTCGTTGGTTTATGTGTTGTCCTTTGTGTTTCATGTTTATATGGTGTGAGTTGACGTTCCTTGTCCCCTTTGCGTCTCTTTCTGTGGGTATCTGTTCTGTGTTTTTATAGGGTGTTTTGGGGTTTCGCTGTGGGTGCTGCTATCGAGTATTATTGAAGATCCCCTCCTTTCTTCCCTTTTAGGAACAGGGGGAAAACATAGACGCTATTGAAATCTTGTTCCCGACTTTACAAATAAAATTCTAAATAAGTATAAAAATTGAAATAATCTTATCATGTCAAATAAAAGGTCTTT
This sequence comes from Pinctada fucata, assembly GCA_028142955.1. Lineage (NCBI taxonomy): Eukaryota > Metazoa > Mollusca > Bivalvia > Pterioida > Pteriidae > Pinctada > Pinctada fucata. The sequence goes on from AP027105.1 coordinate 15,261,438, forward strand.
CAATAAGAAATTAAAACAAGGTGCGATCTAAAAGAAGTCCTCTGAATTCAAAAATCGCATTTAAGATTTAAGTGGACCTAAAAGTGGCTAGATCTCTCTAGACTCTGAATTAAACTTTTTTCTAGTTATCATTTTTAAGGTAGAGCATCCCTCAGGTCTCAGATGCTCATGTTTCCTAAATAACAACTTTTACAATATTTACATTTCCATATATTCAAAGCTTATGTTAAACATGATATACAAACCAAATATAATTCGTGGTTTCATGATCACACCGAGAACTTAACCCGTTTGAACTTTAACATTGGGCCCTATGGGAAAAGTAAAAAACATCCAATTTTAGATGTGATAAGATATAATTATAATAGTTTCTTTTCTCATAAACATATTAGTTTGATAATCTGAACAATATTCTGATGAGAAAAGATAGGGTATCCAGGCAAAAAATTACCGAGAAATCTTACCCGAGGGATACTCTACCTTAAGTATCACAAACCTTCGTGTACAAACCTTATATAATGAAATTACCGGGTGTATGTTGTCAGAAGCAGAGGACGCAATTGAGCAGAGGTAGGTGCTCCAAAGACTTCAATGGAAAAGGTATTTAGTACAGTGATACACACACTAAGTGGATCAACAATACATCGAAGCAAACTCAACGAAATATCCTGAATCCTGAATGGCAACGCATAAACTGAAAGATATCTATAAGCATACTAACTTTTGACGGTCATCCGCTATTGACGAACGTATGAGTTACGTCGGCACAGTCCTTTAAATTATACAGAGATAAATAAACATCACGGAAGTATCATATTCGGTGATAGTCTCGATGTACATATTGATGAACATATCAGGTAAAGATGTCTTATTCGGTAAAGAACAAAAGGTAACGATACGGGTTTATAGTGTCATTCGCCTGAGTCTCATGCGACTTCTACAATACGCAAGATCACAACTACAGCGCGTGCGGCACGTCCGTTCTGATTTGCATTTAGTCACCTACCTACTCCATTAAAAACTTGGACACCAAATTTCTGCCCAAGTAAATTGATGACATCAAGACAATGGAGAACAATCTGAAAGTGTGCGAAAACATCCGTATAACTTTTATTAGATGTAATTGCGATCTTCCGTATTGGTGTTTCTGACAGTCATTCAATCGCAATCCAAACGAAGAACTTCCTGAATGATGATTTTAGCCGTTGTATAAGATAACCCTGAAAGTGTAGTTTATAAGATAACCCTGAAACCCTGAAAGTCTAGTTTATAAGATAACCCTGTAATAACATAATCCTGAAAGTGTATACAGGGATATGGTCATTATCCATATTTGTCATTAGTTGCAAGCCGCCTGGCTCTAATCATGCAATCGTCATACATGTATTTTGAACATGCCCTGGCGTACCGAATTAGTTGAGAAACAAACATGCAATAAGGAGGAGAAGACGGAATGTTGGTACCCATGATACGTTAGACGTCCATTACCCATTGCCAACAAAACTTTTTTTCACGGCAATTGTGCGTTTTGGGAAATTCGGATTAGTTGGATAGTTGTGTGCTTGAGAACTACACCATTTAGTATGCATGTAACAGATGACATCTAATTTTATTTCGAGTACACATTGGTCTCTCCCTATTTTCGAATAACTGTTCCTGTTTTATTGTGTACGCTTTATTTGTAGTTGTTAGATCGTCTTATTGTCTCCAGATATGTGTTAAAGTGAGTTTTGTGATTCGTATTGTTTCTTGATGAATCAGTTGCTATCTAGTGGATTGTAATGCTGAAGTCAGTGCATCTTGATAACATTAGATATCTAATTCCTACATTTATTGAGTGATATATGTGTAGTGTAGAATCTTGGAAATTCACGTATGAACATAGGTGAAAGAACGATTTCCTAAAGGACTAGGTTGCAGCATGCATAGCAAAAATAGAAAACCACTATTGCGAGAACATAGATTAGACTGCAAGAACAAAATACAGGAAAGGCAGAAAGAGGACCAATAAACAAAGACGACATCAAAACACTGAATGTGAAATACAGAAGACGACACATAAATAATGTCGAATTCGAAGGCTTCCAACTCTCTACCTTCTTGAAGAAAATTCCCAACCAATTTACATGCACCAGACACGTGTTTCGAATATTAAATTCTCATCAGTGATGCTTTCAGCGGAGCCACCAAAATAATTTTAGTAGCGCCCTCTTTAATTTTTTGAAGTTAGAGTTTTACATTTACATTACAGAGAGTGCGCGGCTCCAAATTTCCTCTAGGGTCGATTCATTAGCATATCCAAATAAAATCTATGTTCAAAATAGCATTGGAGGGATGGTGCTAAGATGTTAAACTCCTTTAATTTCGATGATATTTATCGGTGAAATGGCTATTTTTTGAAATAGCAAAAAATATATAAGATGTCACATTGACAAACAAACGATACCCAAAGGGAATCGGTGCCTATTTAGGAGAGTAATCTGTCACGATAGTAGCAAATGGTGTAGTTATCTTGATTACATGAACACAACCTTCCCAACGTTTGTAACCAATTGGCCTCCATAAACACACAACTGTTGTGTATAATAGCCTTTTTACTGTACAAAAATTTAGGAAAATATTAACAATTAACCAATTGACCCTTCCAATTGCGGGAAAAAAGCAAAATTTCGTGACGTCACAATGCTTTTACCTCGGACAAACAAGCTTCCAACCACGTTCAAACATCGATATGGCATTGTGACGTCATGTAATTTCTCAAATTTTTCCCGCGTTCGGAAGGGTCAATTCAAATTTATATATATATATATATATATATATATATATATATATATATATATATATATATATATATATATATATATATATATATATTGAATAACAATGCCCGTTGAAGATAGCGGGCAACTCTGGTGTTTTTTTTAAGAAAGGAGGGGGATTTAAGTAAGTCGTTTCGGCCCTCAGTATTTCTGATGATCATATCACGGTAAATATATCTAAATATAAATTGATAAAACATATTATCATGCAATATTAATGTTTTTCTATCAGCATGGTACTTTGTTACAAACAAAATCTTTGACGTGGACGAGCGTGTTGTGGCAATCGATGGAAGACAAGATGCGGATTTTAATTGGTATCACAACAATGGAGATTTGATCCAGTATTTCAAATGGCGTGAAAGACAGCCCGATAATAAGTACTGGCAGATCCATGGAAACCAAACTCAGTTATCTTTATGGGAATACACCATGGACGATTATTGGAATAATGGTTATAGTTTATGGGAAAATCCTGTTCTTTTTGTGTGTGCCGAAACCCAATGATTAACGAAATGGATATTTAAAAGGACATATACGTGCACTTCAAAAACAAAACAGTTATTTCGTAAAAAAAAGACTGAATTAAGCACGAAAAATGCAATACATGTAACGGGGCATTAACAAAGATCTTAGTACTGTTTGAAACAGAATAAATCTTTACCTACCTGATGTTTTCGGTTTGAGATTTATTTTCTTCCTTTGACTTTTTTCTTTCATAATGTTCATTGAATAATTATCCAACCATATTTAACATGTGATATTTTCTATTTGTTCATATAATGATAAGGGATCATGCGTACTTCATCATGTAAATATTAGAAGGACTTGCATACAATAAACATTAAAGAAGTACCTATCAGTTATTCAGTCTCAAAGTCGAGTCATGAGAATTTCTATTGGAACGGTTGCGAACCTCGGAATGTTATTCAGTGCCCGGGGAAGTATAGTGCAGATATATATAGTAAAAGGAGGACTGTGTATGCAAAATATAACAGAGGCTTTCAAATTGGTATTCATGACAAAGATTCGGATACTATTAAGATATTCATGCATTTTAAAAAGTATCACGAACGCGTACTACATGTATGTGAAATGCTTGTGAATTCAAATTACTATGACGACGGAAATTCATACCGGGCCTTCTCCAAACCTCGCTAGACATATAGAGGGCTCCGACAATATCTCTTCTCTTTTATGAATGTTAGTCGGACTCGTCAGGTGATTGAATGCATGAACTCGCTTTAGCCGGCAGACCATGGACTGTTTTTTTACGTCCTTATGCTTTTGATATCCAGTTCCACATTCATTTATGTGTTCCTTGAATCCTTGGGTTTTGTTGTCTCGGCTGTGTCAATTTTAATTGCCTTGTTAATAATGACTTACACTATCATATTTCCCCTTGATATTTTACTCCTGGACTACGATTGGAACTTCTTCTCTGGTAGAATGATCTTCAAAACAACTTGGATATGGTACAAGTTGGAGGGTTCGGTGCATGTTATCCTCGATGAGCCTTTTTCCAAACCTCCTTAAGGAAGACAGAGCCCAACCGACATTCCCCTCTGAATTTCGGTCTGACTACTGTGGTGATAACATGCATGAGCTCGCTCCAGCCGACAGAGCAAGTACTATTATTCATACGCCCTTTGTTTTATATCTATAAACATACGATTCTCTGTGTTACTTGGGCCCCTGTCTTTTGCTGTATTGTTTGTGTGGTCATCTTACAGCGGGGAGATTATTATTCACAAAAGTTGAGCGTTCTTCGAGACCTATGGATAACCATAAAAGTGGTAGGGTTGTTTGCACGTGATCCGGATAAGCATACGATTCAGAAAGTCGACACCGATTGCCCATTGATGTAGTCTTTTGTGTTGTTATGTGCTGTTCTTTTCCCCTTTACGTCTCTTGTTGTGCATGCCTGCTATAGGGTTTCATTAAGATGTGTCGGTGTTTTCCCGGGGTACTACAACCCAGTCTTGTCGGAGATCGCCTCCTTTCTCTTTTTCTTTCCTTGTTGTCTTTTCTTCTCCGTGTTTTACATATGTGTATTTCGGTGTTTGGTGTGGATGCTGCAAATGAGTCATGTTAGAGATCCCCTCCTTTCTTTAACCTAAAAATGTATCCATGTTGACCTCCGTATATCATGGCTTCCACTACATGGCGATATTATATTAACTTTTGCCAAATATATATCTCTTTAGAAAGTTGCATGTAGCAAATCCAAAGTGACAACCATCCGTAATAAAATATATGTACTGAAGTTATTTGGAGGATAATAAACATTTTAGGAGCATTATGACAAATAATAAATAATAGTAAAACGAAGTTGCAGCGACAACAGCAAAACAAACACGCATTTGATGAGAAAGGGGAAGGGCGCAATGCGTAAGACTTCCACGTCCAAAATAAGACGGCGAGAAAAATTGGGACAAACTTCATCATCACGACCAACAACAAAGGCAAGATACATTTTAAACATGAAAGACAATGTGTGAAAAAAAGAAATCAAGGACTTCATTGTACGCGCTGTCTACAACTAAGACCGGAATGGATAATTGATGATGACACCCTAAAGAAAAATGCGGAAGGGCTCCAACTATATACATCCTTGAATAAAATTTCAAACCAATTTTCATGCACCAGACACGTGTTTCGAATATTAAATTCTCATCAGTGATGCTTCCAGCCAAAGTTCTTTTCATTAACAGCCCAAATTAATTTTACTAGCGCCCTCTTGCGTTATTTTTAGAATTTAAATTTCTGCAATTACTTTACAGAGAGTGTGCGGCTCCAAAATTCCTGTCGTTTCAGTGGCATATCCAAATAAAATCTATGTTCCAAATAGACTTTTTTCACCGTGACGAACTTCGCACTTCGAACTTCGCACTTTAATTTCATAAATGGGTTGCGAAAAAAAGCACGACAGTTGTACAGGAAGTCCAATATACCATTCCATTGAGTTTACTAATCAAAATGTAGATGACTCTGCTGATGAGTTTATACGCGAACGGCAGCTACGCAACTTATTCTTCAATGTTCGAAGTGCGAAGTACGAAGTTCGAAGTGCAAAGTTCGTCACGATGAAAAATGTTTAATAGCGTTGGAGGGATGATGCTAAGATGTTAACCTCCTTGAATTTCGATGATATTTTTCGATGAAATGGCAAGTTTCCGAAATAGCAAAAAATATAGATATGATGTCACATTGATAAAGAGCCAAAACGAAGCTTCTTTCAGGCGACAGAGCTTTATACACTTGACAAACATCAAGTCACGGGGAACGATTTAAACTTCTCCACACTGCAACATGAAATAAGAGTTTATATTAATAATGCGGAAGGGTTCCAACTCTATAACTTCTTGAAGAAAATTTCAAACCAATTTTCATGCACCAGACACGTGTTTCGTATATCAAATTCTCATAAGTGATGTTTCCAGCCAAAGTAAAGAAGTTATACCGATAAGCATATATAAAAAATCTATATCAAAACGACCAAGAACAAAGAGCAAATACCTGATAATTTCAACACATGAAAATTACAATGCATAGACATGAGGAACATTAATGCCTTAATTAGGCCCCGCATTTAGTTGTATTGTATGTGTCGTCATCTTCATTGATGAAGCTATAATACACAACAATTGTTCGTTCTTCGAAACCTCCCGGTAAATGATACGTGAGAGCGTTGTTCACACATTTTCACATCTTCAGTTTTTGCGAGTCTTTCGGACATTTATGTTAGATTTGGTGAGAATCTCTACAAAAACGTTGTAGGGATCCCTACCGATGCTAACTGTACGTTTCTTGTTGCAGATTCATTTCTTTACACGTATGAAAAAAAATTATCCAAAGGATAAGGAAAGTAAACAAAATAATAATAACAAAATATTTCAATGGTACTTCTGGGTATCTGGATGGTCTTCTCACCAATCCTGTTTTCTAAAAATATAACAAAGTTATATATTTCTCCACAAAAAATTGACACTGAACAGGGCAAACGTTAAAACACAGAAACTCCATTCTTGGACCTATATATTAAAATTGTAAATGAAGAGATTCATGAGCGTTTGTATGACAAAAGGGAAGATTTCGGATTCAACATATTAAATTTTCCATGGCTGACGGTGATGTTCTACGATTACCGTCATACAGTTTTTACATTTTACAACTCATCCGGTTCGCTAAGGTTTTCGCTTCCAAAAACTATTTCAGATTTTCTGGAAATTTTACAAATATTATTGTTAGCAATGAAATTCGGGCCCATACAAGCAACAGAGTATATAAATATTGGGTATTTCAGCCTTTTATGGTGACATTATAAAAAATAAAAGGGACAAAGGCAGATAAAATTAACATGGAAATTGCGTATCAACACATTCGTAGGAATTGCACTCTAACTGACTGTGACGACAGGACTCCATGGTGGGCTTTGTCCAAACCTCTCTAGACAAGACAGGGCCCCGAACACCTGTCCTCTCTAAATGTCGGTCGGACTCTTCGGGAGATAACATTTATGAGCTCGCTACCGCCGGCAGAGCACGGACTGTATTTCTTACGTCCTCTATTTTTATATTTATTTACATTTTCATCTGTGTGTTGCTCGGGCCCCTGCATGTTGCTGTCTTGCTGGTATTGTCATCTGACATTGAGGAAATTATTTTACACCACTATTGTGCGTTCTTCGAGACTTCTTGGTAATTGGAAAAGTGGGAGGGTTAAGCGTACGTAATCCGGATAACTACATCATTTGCTACTGTCGTAGTAGATGGTCATCCTAAGTCGGCACCGGTTGCGAACTGTACTCGTTGGTTTATGTGTGGTCTGTTTTGTTCGATGCAGCTGTGTTGTTTTGGTGTTCCTTGTCCCCTTTGAGCATCTTGTTGTGCGTGTTATCTCTGTGTTTTGCATTGGTTGTTATGGTGCTTTGTTGTGGGTGCTGCAACTGAGCGTTGTTGGAGATCCCCTACTTTCTAAGTTTAGAGGGAACACATTTCAGTTGGAAATCCCCTTATGTCTATTGCATATATGTCCCCTACCGGGATATGCAAATTTCAGTATAAAAATCAAATAAGGAGGTCACATTTCAATGACTTGCGACAGTTAGGAATCGCATAGCGAAGGCACACATAATGGTTAACGCATTTTGTCATATTATTACAAATAATGGACTAAAGTTATATTCGTTATTTTTTAGAACATGTGCAATATTATGCGACGAATAAAGATAATTGCATCGCAGTTCAACGCTTACAAATGAATCCATTCGAAATCAACAACGATATAAAACATTGATATGCAAACGGAAACGAATCTGGCTAAGTTGACGTAGGGAGGGGGAGGGGCTTTCGTATATATGTGAAGTCATCTTTGCGATTCGTTAAGGGTTGGTAACAAGGTTTCATTGCATATTATTAATCAATAAAAACACATCCAAACAATTCGACAAAACTTACATCTAAATGTTATGATAGTAACTTTCACATTGTTTTAACTTGTTTGAAATATTGATATAGACATTTACTTGTGGAAAGAGTTACCGAAGCACTTCATATTCTATGTTAACTTTATAAATTATAAATGTAAATGTTAGTAGAAACAAAAAAGGAACATTAAAAGTTCTGTAACTAATAACAGCAAATGATAAATATTACATTTCACCCACTTAAATTTTTTATATGATATTCATTGCATTATTTACACTTTAACTTTGATGTTCTGATAAGCACTGCCCACTTTACTATTACTTTTATTGAGGCAAAACGTAGGAGGTTTAAAAGAAATGAGGGGATAAATAATGCAAATTATGTTTTTGCGTAAATTTGTGTTTCCATGGAGTCTCTGATTGATACTAAACATCAGCCTGGGATGTCTTTATTTGATGGATATTTTGGAACCCGAATTTTAAAGATTTCTTAATAAAGTTATACAATTAAAATAAAAGTTTCTCTCGGGAAAGATCTCGATGATACGAAAATACAATCTTGACTGACAACAAATTAATAAACGTTGATCACCTCGTGTTTGAATGACAATAGTAGTTCTTATAGGAGGCGTGGCTTCGTTGGATTTTTGAAGATTTTAATTAGCAAGAAGCGTTTCTCACAAAACAGTTGACCACTGAAAAGCTGGAGAATTGAAACAAGTATAAGGAACGTGACTCAAGGTATCATGTTTTTTATTTGCTTTTAATTTTTGTTGAATTTCATCTTTGTCTTCTCAGAACGTTTACTAATATTTCAGACGATAAGTATTCATGTGACTAAAAGCGGATGAAAGATAACTATTTATAAGGGAATATTGTAACGGTTTTGGATATGGCTGGCTATTACCAGGGTGACTCTCATAACCATTCGTATCAGAAGTTTGGTAAGACAAGCCGGAACGCCAGTCGGCTCCTAGCATTTGAAGTTTTGACTATGACGATATTGTAACACGTCATAAGAAACGCGTAATACTGACTGAGCTGCATGTGAAAACAAGGACACGAGTAATTTTGATAGCAATAGGCACGGAGGGTAATCTCATAACGCAGAAAATTCGGTTTTTTCTATAATTTCGTGAGATAAAGTTTATTCATAAAGAAAGGAAATGTGATGCAGTGTACGGATGTCATGACTAGGAGTTTTATCCAACATAAGACAATAATATGTTTCTTAAAAGCTGAAAAAAAAAACGATCGGCGTGATTTATTGTAGATGAAAGTGAAAGTAGAACACCGATAGTGTTTATGCGTTATCAAAAGCTAATTTTCACCTTCAATCTTTATATTAGCAATTCTATGTTACCAAAACAATTTAGGCACGCATGGTCTTCGATTTTCATGAAATTTCACACATAAGTAGGAACCAATGAAAAAAATTAAAAAAGTAGACTTGACCAATAATTTATTTCTATGTCATCTGGTTACCATGGCAACGGCCTATAAAGTTGAGAAATTGGCAAAATTGAGCTATTTGAAGCTATCTAATTTGGTAAATATACGACATTAATGGAAGATTTTTTTATGCATCCTAAAGATTAGGATCTAATATTTTAAATAAGCTCAACGATAGTGTCTGATATTGTCAAAAAGGCTTGTTACCATGACAACATAATTAGCTAATTTTCATATATTGAAAACAAAATGCTCTTTGTTTTTTCCAGTTTCTCTTATCTCTTGATGGGTATATGATAAGGAAATGGAATTTATTTTATAAAATGAGCAAATTCAAGATAAACCCACTTGTTGCTATGCACATACGTTACTTTGGCAACGGTAACTATGGTCTATAATATTACTAATTTCGCAACTTCAGAGTTATTTTTCAAAGATTTTGCATCATGATAAACAGATAAAAATTGTTTGAACACATAAAAAAATGGGCGTTGTCAAGGGAAATTGTTCGTGTACGATCTATTTAACTACAGTTCATTCCTTATTTTCTTTTTAAAATACCGGCTGGGAATGATGGAGAACAATCTGAATGTTAACTTTAGATAATACTGAAGACATCAAAACCGAAAATATTTGGCCTATCCTTGTCTTGTAGTGTTATGTCACCTTTTAGATATGGGCATGAAGTTCGGACAACCATCTTCAATGTCAGTAAAGTCTTTTATAAACAAAGAGATCTATGATACTCGTGTACCAAAATCGGAGCTGCGAAGTGATAAGAATTGCTAAAATAAAGTTAAAATTTTGTATAAAATTATTAACGAAGTATACTGAGATAAAAGATCTGAAGACAATTTCAATAGCACTCACAATAGAGCACCAAAGGCGGACCCCCTAGCAATCTAAAGGTGAGACAAGTTGCCAGGGAGAAAGTAAGCATCCACTGTTTGGCTAGCTGCAACCGCCGCATCACACACGAAACTGAAAGCAATATCAAAAATGCATGCACTGTCAGAGGTTATGTCGATATATAAAGTGCCATGGTGACCATGTCAAGGAAAGACATTTAAAGCACTTACTTCCAACCCCTCGCGGGGGGGAACTTTTTTAATGAGCTCAACACTGCAAAGGGCATAAGTGTGACAGAAATGGGATGAAGAAGATCCTGACGTAAAAAGTCAACGAAAATTGTTCCAATATTCATTGAAACTTGAATTTGGTGTATTCAGAGTCCGTTATGATAATTTTTCATTAAAACTGGCCATCATTAAAGCGTCTTTATTGAATTCCCTGTATCATTTGTTGAATAAAATTCTATATCTATATAGGCACAATAATTGAAATTTTGTTCAGATAATTGTTATTGATATTTTGCCAAAGTGCACAGGATGACATTTGTGTCAGCTCTTAAACCCAACGGTGAATGCACAATTTTAGATTGATCATTAGCAGTGCCAAAACCCTTTCAAATTTTCTTTATTTGTAGAGAATATTTTACAAAAATTTACAACTTTACATAATAAATAAAGGTCAGTTTAGCCCAATACATTCTTATTTCGTGAATGTGTGTACCGGGAATTATCTTCTCTTGACTCAGCATTTTTAGAAACAATGCTTCTAAACGTCAAAATAGGGATGGGCGTTCCAGATGGGACGACGGACGTCTCGGGTGATGGAACGCGCGCTCGATTAACCGATCTGAGCAGGGGCTAATTTCCGGTCTCAAATGCCTTTGATTATCATTTTTAATACTTGGAACCTTCTTCGTCTTTTGTTCTTTTTGTACCGTGACATACATGTACAACTTGAACGACAATTATTCTATATATACTAACAAATGATAATGTTTTCATATGGCCAAAATTTATTATTAAGTCTCAACTACTGTACGATATAAATCCAGACAAAAGTTAAGATATTTCGGAGTCCTTATACTTAAAACGATAGCATCGAGAAGTTTTCGGAAAATATATCATTACACCTTTTGTTAGCATATAACACTAAAATATCGAAATTGAAACATTGAGCTTGGATACAGCCTCAAATGAAAAGGAGGCATTTTTGAAGGAAAATAACGTAGAATAAAGTTTGAAGAGAAGTATTGAAAAATTAAGGTAACAGATACTTTAAAAAATAAACCAGTTAGGCTCAAGATTCACAAATCATTTAATTTCCACTGTCATTTTCAAGAAACGAAGATTCTGATTGGCTGAGAAATTTTGTTGATACATCGATCAACGCAATTTTTCACGGAAGTCTATTTATAGCACTATTTTTTTAACCGGGGGTTCCCTCAAACACGAATGAAGTCGTTGCTGAAAATACAATTTGTTGATGTTTGCTTATCATTTCAAGGGTAACATTTCTTTTCTACTTACTCAAAAATTAATAGTGCATGTAGAATTTGCTCAAACTGGTCCTTATTCCAAAGATATAGAGAGACGATCGTTCGCTTTTTGAATCATGGCGGCTGCCATATCTTGTTTTGGCAGACGTACATTTATCACTGCTAAACCCTCAGACGTACGAAATATAGTGCGGTGATTAATTGATTTTAGATCCAAGAAAACAGTCTGTTTTCCATAAATAGATGATTATAAAATGATAAGAAATGAATCTTATATTTTTTTCTGATGATGCAGGTATCACCCGAAAAATTGGACAGGAAACTTTTGCATCAACGCGCTACGCGCATTGATGCAGTTTTCTGTCCAATTTTTCGGGTGATACCTGCATCAACAGAAAAACATAAGATTCATTTCTTAAATCTTATACGGTTTTCTTTCAAAAAATTAGTATTATATTCTTTCAGTCGACTTTCGGTTGAGGTTTATCCCAACTTCCCTGTTTCAATCGCCCTTGTTCATAAATTGCCGATAATTCCCATTGAAGGACATTTGCTGCTTACAATTGCTCTATATTCCATGTTCGCCGATTTTAATGATGACTTTCATCCAAATTATTCCGCACTTTGGTCGAAAGGGATGCAGATCCGGTTTTTAATTTTGACATAAAAAGAGGAACTTTACGAATCGACGGATTCTTCTCTTAACCGGAAGTGATACTTTGGCAGGTGGTTGTCCTACATGAAGATCGATATTGGTCGAACTAGTTTTGAATTGAAAATTCAAGGAAATAGTGTTAACAAATTTGTTATCTGAAAGAAAATACAGAAAAAAACATCCATAAAGATATCGTTGTCAAAATTTGTTTCTTTGATTAAAACGATAGTTATAAAAATACAACCCCAAAATATCTTATTCACGGTCTTAATGTTTGTCTGATAATAAAATTTAGTTCTACCGGTACGTAGGCGCTTAACTTCACTTCCGGTTTCTTTTCGACACAATATTTTTTTCAAAGAAATTACTTCAAATTCTTAAGAGATAATTCACATTATCTCAGCATTTTAAATACATATTCAGTTTTGAATTCCATCAGATTAACAATTTGATTCTTTGCAACCATACTGAACAGCGAATTCTGCAAGATAAATCAATTCCATGAACTTAATGTCTAACTTGAATTGTTTGAAATCATACCCGTCCCCATTTCGATCCCGATTTAAAATAAGTTGCATAATACAATTATGTGAAATAAAGTCATATTGTCTTCGTCAAAGGTCAGATCTATATCATGATACATAATTTTCAAATATTTTTTTATCAAACCAGCATTTTGCATAAAAAACAATTTCGCTGTTGCTTAACTTTTGTCTGGGTGTAAATATTCACTTTCTGTATTTTCGAGTGTAGGGATGAAATTTAAAATGAAAAGAAAATACAGAAAGTGGTTATATGTTACAGTAGTTCAGACCTAATCATAAAAGAAATTCTTTTTGCTTTCAGGATCTGATCAGGAGTCATGAAAAATATAGCAGGGTCATATTACATCCACTGTCTTTTTGTATCGCTGATTCCAGTTACTGCACAGTCAGAGTTCATGAATGACGTATCTTTAAACAATAAAGTTTTAGTTGATGAATCTATGACGACCGTCTTTAGTTTGACACACTGCTCTCTTACATGTGGTTTTACATCGTGTTCTGGTGTTTTCTATAATGAAGAAAGAAAACTATGTGTTCCTAGAAGAGGGGGCGAAACGGAAATATTCAAATCTGCAATAGGATGGATGTATTATCCCAAGAAGGTCCCCACGCTGGACTGGACAGGTAAATTAAGAATTATTGTAAGCACAATCTTCAAAATGATTATTCTCGACCATACATCATCATCATCATCAATTAAATAAACCCATTCTGAGTCCTCAATTTGTAACCATAATTGAATCTCGATTCATAGCAGAAATTCTCCTGCAAAACTGATTTTCCAAGTCCTCAATGGGCATTACTCCCCAAAGTATTAGGTAAACCATAACCAAACTTTAACTTGATGTGTTAATATCAAAGACCAAGATAGGTACCGAATTTCAACTTTGCAAGTCATCAAGGGGCTTCTTATATAAAGGTCACTACGACCAAATTCGTATTCGGTCTGTTATTTCAACATGTGTACTAAAGATGATCTTTTTCGTACGCCATTTAGAGTTTGATACCAGTCACATATTCATATGTGCGTTACTCCTCCAGTGCACTTGATCCCACCTCTAGCTTGCTAGGGGTCCGTCAATGCTCAATTTGGCGTTCTATCGTGAGTGCTGTTGAGATTGTCGTCAGGATCTTCTTTATCCCATTTGGGCCCCTGCATATTTCTGCTTGTGTCACAATATATCATTGAGATGTCTTTTATATTAGAATACAACAATAATGCAATCGTCGAGACCACTAGGTAACCGGGCAAGAGGGTTGTGTCCATGTTATGCGCATAATCAAAACCTTTGCTACTACTGTGACACTACCGTATTAAGTCTCCAATTGCATCTTGGTCTTGTTCGTTTACGTTTAGTCCTCTTTGTTTAGTGTTGGCATGTAATCTTTGGTGTTTAATTTTTCCTTGTCCCTTGCATGTCTTGTTGTGCAGGTCTACTGTGTTTTTTTTTTTTTTGGTGGTCGGGGGTTCTTGTTTGGGGGATAGGGTGATTCGGTGTTTTGCTGTGAATGCAACAATCGAGACCTGCTGGAGATCCCGCCTTTCTTAAATCTCGTCTTATAGCTGATTTTCCTGTATTCATTGCACGGTCAGACACCAGACACAACAAAATTTTGCGATATTTTCACTGTGACTTCAAAATAGAAATCTTGACAACGCATAAAGTCAAAACGATTAAATATTCAAAATCCAAAAATTTGCCAAATGATATAATGTCTTCTGTCTGTGCAATAAAATCAAGGTTTAAAACAGTTTTTAAAGCAAATATTTTTTGGGGAAAATTGGACAGATGATGGGCGTACAGACAGACAGAAACACCGAGAAGAAATAAAGTAGAAAGGACAAAGCACAATGTTCAGCAACTTCACAATATATTAATATTTTTTCTTCATTTCAGTTTTATCATCGATCTATACAATGTATGCGGTTCCGACATCGGTGAATGACATGTATACTTACATAACAAGTCACTGTCAACAACAGGGCACTCATCTTGTGAGATTAGAAAGTTCATTTCAGCATGCCATCTTCAATCAATTTATCGGTAAGAGTAAACACGGTACGACAAAATAACAAACGGACAAAACATACAATGAATAATTTATTTTGTTTTTTATTTTTTATACATTAGATAAGAATGATTGAATAGTTCTTCTTCTCTTGCTATGATGTACTAACGGTTATATCAGGATCACAACTACTGTAAATTGGTTTAAAATAAATCGTATATATCCTTCAATACTTTTTTTGGATCATGTCCTTTATTTCAAGCCGAAAACTTAATTATGATTCTTTTTCTTAAATCTGTGTTTTCTCTTTGTAGGATGGTACTTTTATATGTACCATATCAGCTACCAGAGCGATCGTTTCATAGCCATCGATGGGAAACAAGGATCAGATTTCAAATGGTACCATAGCAACGGAAATCTAGTCAAGTATTTTCATTGGCGACCAGGACAACCTGAGAATCTGTGGTGGCGGACGTATGGCAACGAGACTCTGTTAACGTTATGGGACTATAAAATGAACGATTTGTGGAATGATGCGTCTGTGCCATATATATATTATCCTGTAATGTTTGCATGCGAAAATAACCTCGCCATGACAGTTGGGTAAACTCTAACATAATGCACACATCGAACGTGAGAAAATACGGAGGTTTTCTTATATTTTCACATCTCTTGCAAAATTTGTATTAAGAAATGGTACACCATATCTTTATAATCAGACCCTTATCAGTCTTCTGATATTCTTGTCTTCTATTAAAAATTGATTTATCGATTATTGCAGTGAAACCTGTCTAAACCGATATCGACTTGGACCAAGATAAAATATCGGTATAGACAGGTAATCCGATTACAAAGGGTTGAGAAAAATAATTTCTTCAAGTTATATTTATATTCCTAAGGAAATACTCATATTAAATCTGTGAGATAGTGATGCTTTCTTGTTTACCATGAACTGTTTCTCATATTTCTCTCTGTGATAACAAGTAAAATTTGGAAAAATATACTCCATGAAAAAGATTTCAAGTCAGATGGAATTGGCTAAAGAATTTTTATATTTGTACTTGATGAGAAGTTTACATGCAAATTGAACCTATTGTAGTACAAACAATTAAGACACTGACTATGGATGTGGCAGGTTTACTAATAAAAGAAATGAAGTTCATTTAGCTATAGTTTAATTGGTCAGCTTGGGGTCAAAACATGGGTTGGTCAAGGTTGGTCAAGATTGGTGTTGTTTAACATATCGGTTAAGACGGTATAAAATACATGTATAAAATGTCACTGGGACCAAAATTTCATATCGCTATTCTGAGTAGGCAGTGTTCGGTTTACACAGTTATTTCATATAGAAAGAAGGAACAGGTAGAAAATTCTTTGGGACCAACAATTTAATCGGAATAGACAGGTTATCGGATCAGACAGGTATCGATTAAGACAGGTTTCACTGTATGAATTTCAACTGCATCATGTAAATGACAATATTCATTTCTACAGGAATAATCTTAATTGGTTTCTTCTTTTGCATACTTTTAATATTAAATGATTGATACATGAAAGCGTGATTGATGTATAAACGTTTAACAGCTATTCTCTGTAACCACCAAAAAATTCCCATATTGGTCAGAAATGCATGCCTTCTTATTTCAACCAAACATGTGACATGGGTTGATACATCATAAGAAATTAGAAAAACAATGAAAATTTTCAAATTTTTTCACAGTTGCCATGGCAACAGAATTGAGCTAAATTGTCCAATTCAGGCCCATTTTACCCCTAAAATGAGTGGTTTTATAATGTCTATTGCTAATTCATTATCATTGCATTATATATAATTTTTATTTTAAGAAAAAGAACAAGATCTGAGTAAAATTCAGCACTTTTTATCATAATTCAACTCAAATTTCAAAATGTCTAAATTTTCACTTAAAAATGCCATATTTTCAGAAAAATGAATTTTTCTCAATTTCTCTGTTTTAAGGTTATTTTAAGTGGATTTGGAGAAAAAAGTACCCTTTTATTTTTCAATTGAATAATTTTTTTCGTAAGGCCAAGCAACAAACATGGTGGGGAATTAATTACGCATGCCCAGGAATTGTTACTAAAAATAGCTCATTTTTACTATTCAAAGGATGTAAAAATCGTTTTTGAAAGGTTTGCTGACAGAATAAAAAGAATTCAATTTTGTTTGAATACAGTATCATCACAGTTAATTATTTTTTATCTTATTCCAAATAAAAAGAGAATAAGGTTAGGTTAAAATTTCCATAGCAACCCCTTTTTCCCTTAGCAATGGATTTAAAAAATAAGAAATTCATATTAATAGTCATGATCAAAGTATGGGAATGAATATTTTGATAAATAATTATTCTTTGAATAGTGAACAATAGAGAATATGGAAAATTGAGTAAGCCTATAAAGAAAAATTCATAGCAACCAAACATAACCTTAGCAACAATTTGATTTTTCTCTCTGTATAAGACGTATTGATATCGATTTACTGATGTAAGTGTCAGACAACTTTATATGCTTTCCTTTTCAAGATATTTTCTTCACAAATACAGCAAATGTGTATATTGGTTAATATGAAGTACATAGCAACCATTTCTATCCCTTAGCAACGAATATGAATACGTTATTTTTGTAATAGCTGAGTGCCTTTATAAGAACATATTAGCTCCCATGGGAATTTTGTAATAAAAGCAAACCACTATGATAAAGATATCAACTACAAATTGGTATTACTGGAAAAAAAAGATAGACCTTTGACATATGTAGCACATTGATGTTTTTTTTTTTTGGGGGGGGGGGGGGAATGCCTATTCTAGGCAAAAATCATGCGAATTGAAAGAGTTTCCAACTTTAATTTCCATATCAAATGTGTTTTTGGGGCGAAAAGCCTTAAGCTTTTTTAAGCAAAAATCATGAATAATTGAAAATGATTTATAACTTTAGCGTATCAACTGATGTAAAAAGTTTAATAAGATGTTTATATACTTAGTTTCTTATGTTCTTTCGAATGAAATGAGTTTTTGAATTTGAATTCCTATTACAAATGTGGGGATTTTTTGGAGGGGGGAGCCCTTTTCTGAGCAAAAATCTTGAAAAATTGTAAATAATTTAAATCTTTAGGATATAAACACATATCAAAAATTAAAAGATGTTAATATACTTACATTCTAATGTTCAATCGAATGAAGCATGCCTCTTATTTGAATTCCTATATCAAATGTGCATTTGTGTGTGTTTGTAAAATGTCCTATTTCTAGGCGAAATCATGAAAATAACTTTAGCATATAAACTGATATCAAAAATTAAAAGACGTTAATGTACTTTAAAATTTGTGAAGTTCTTCTGAATGTAATGAGTTTCCAATTCGAAATCCTACACTAAATGTGTTTTTGAGGGCAAAATGCACTTTACTCAGCCAAAATAGTGAAAAATTTGAAATAATTTATAACTTTTGCATAAAATCTTATATCATAAGTAATAATATGTTTATATACTAGATTTCTAATGTTCTTACTGTCTTTCTGGATACTTTTATTTATTATAAGAATCTGCCATTATGAACATTTTATAACACTTTATGCGACTTTTGCTTTCTCTCGCTCACTCTCTTGCTGTCAAGATAACATATTTTTATGTCATTCCCACGCATGAGTTTTGTATTATTATAATCTTGAAATTGGTATATTTCTTTATGCCATCTTTAAAAGGTTATGAGAATAAATTGATTGATTGATGTTCCTAACCTACTAAAACCAAGTCTTATTGAAATTCCTTCTACTTCGGTTTTGGTATACAATAGCACTACTGTAGCACTCAATTGTCCAAATGAGAAAAATGTGGTACCTTGTTTTGTGTTTCTAGTGATCAGTTTACCATGTAGATGTTCTATGTCCACAAGCACAATATTTTTCACATAGGTTTGTAGAGTGTTACAATTCATCTTATAATTATACTGTGCTCAATCCTGTACATCTGACATTATTACAGCACTTTTAGCTCAGCCAAAAAGTTTCTCTGGAACCAGTCAAAGGGTTTTGATTAAACTTTTTAGGAATGAAGTGCTCATTATCCCCTACAAGTGTTGTTGCTTTTGTCCGGATCAGTCAAAAGTTGGCGCCACCACAGGCAAAAGTAGTTCACGGAGGTACCCTCCTTTGGCAAACTTCTTCTTAAGAACCGATGCAGATATCAACAAATCGAAAACATCAGGATGATCTAGAAGGATGTCTTAAGAAGTGGTTTTATTTTTGGTTCCCTTCAAAAGACAAATTTTTGACATGTTTTTGACATTTTTTTCGGACTTTGTTAGAAATGCTTATTTTGTATTTATTTATTAAATTACTCGATAAATGTATGGTTTTATGCAATGAATTTCTCTTTGTTTATTGCACTGAAGTTTTTATGAGGATGTTTTGCTTATATTGGAGTCTCTATTATTTTTTAAAAGTCTCTACAATTTTTTTATTTCATATTTGCTATTTCAACCAGGAGAAATGAATAAAAATCAATTTTCCTTTGAATATATGGGTTTAATTTGATATTTTGTAATAAAGACTGCAAATGTATAATATTTTCAGTATAATATCACACTAATGGAATGGATTGTGTGATGATATTTCATTTACAAAATGGTATTTTTTAAATTATTTTGGATTTTGCGAAATCTTTTCCTTTTAAAATAGCATATATGTTTTCATGAAAAACTTTCCTATTTTTTTCTTAGTTTTGATGCTTCTTTGAAAAAAAATTGATTTGTGACTGAAATATTTTTGGCCTTTTTGTGTCAGTTTGGTAAATTCGTTAAATATAGTCCAGAAAAGTAGTACGGCTGAACATGATATCATGGACCAACATTATGCAGGAATATGGACTGTCCACGGACTGTATGCAGACTTCATATCTTGTATAAATGCAATGCATGCATTACACATGTCAATAGTGCTTATGCATGCAACGTCAACAGACATATCGCTTATGCAGGCATAAGTTGTAAAGAATCTACAGAGCTTATGCAGGCATAAGTTATAAAGAATCTATACGGCTTATGCAGGCATAAGCTGTTAAGAAGCTATACGGCTTATGCAGGCATAAGTTGTAAAGAATTTATACGTCTTATGCAGGCATAAGCTGTTAAGAAGCTATAGGGCTTATGCAGGCATAAGGATTAAAGAATGTATATGGCTTATGCAGGCATAAGTTGTAAAAATTCTACAGAGCTTATACAGGCATAAGTTGTAAAAATTCTACAGAGCTTATGCAGGCATAAGTTGTAAAAATTCTACAGAGCTTATGCAGGCATAAGTTGTTAAGAAGCTATACGGCTTATGCAGGCATAAGTTTTAAAGGCTCTGGCATAATTCTTTCAGCAATACGGGCATTTCTCGAATGACCGGCGTTTAAAATCGATTGGCCTCAAGGCTGAGCACTATGTTATGAGTTGACAAGTTTGGAGATATCTCTACAAATTCGCTTTCTAAAATATCTATCGTCCCGACGTGTCGACTAGTAGAAACACACCAATTGTCTTAATTCAAACATCCCAAGTTACCTAACGTCACTGTATCAATGACGTCATAACCGCGAACTGTAACGTGAATTAAGAAATGAATCTTATATTTTTTCTGTTGATGCAGGTATCATCCGAAAAATTGGACAGAAAACTGCATCAATGCGCGTAGCGCGTTGATGCAAAAGTTTTCTGTCCAATTTTTCGGGTGATACCTGCATCAACAGAAAAAATATAAGATTCATTTCTTATCATTTAATTATTATCTGTTTATGGATTCTTGGATCTAAAAACATTCAATCACCGCACTTTATTTCGTAAGTCGGAGGGTTTCGCAGTGATACGTCTGCCAAAACAAGTTATGGCAGCCGCCATGATTCAAACAGCTATCTTTGGAATAAGGACCAGTTTGAGCAAATTCTACATGCACTGTTAATTTTTGAGTAAGTAGAAAAGAAATGTTACCCTTGAAATGATAAGCAAACATCAACAAATTGTATTTTCAGCAACGACTTCATTCGTGTTTTAGGGAACCCCCGGTTCTAAAAATAGTGCTATAAATAGACTTCCGTGAAAAATTGTGTTGATCGATGTATCAACAAAATTTCTAAGCCAATCAGAATCTTCGTTTCTTGAAAATGACAATGGAAATTAAATGATTTAATAAACAATGTATGTACATGTACTGTGTAACCGTTGCTTCTTTGAGCTGACAAACAAATTGAAGTCTAGATCTGATTTGTGGCGTTTATTTACAGAGGTGAATGGGTAAGTAAAACTTTCAATACATCGGTACATTTAAATATCCTGTTTTTGTAACTCTCAGCTTTGAATGATAAGTAGAACGTAGTAACGATATATTACTGTAATTGTTAATGATTTTACGAATATGACATCTCATGACTGGCGGTTGAAATGACTCGATAATCGCCTTCATCACGTACAATTTTAAAACTTCTCGGCGTTCTCCGCCATTCCCAGTCGAGATTTCAAGCGGAGAAGGGGGGAGAAGGCGGCGACTACGTTTAGATCTTCATTGTAATTTGCATTTTCTCTTAATTTCATTCAGAACGGATAGAGTCATTTTATCATTTCTACTAGTACGATTCGAAAGTTATAACATTTGTCTCCTCAAATCATCCATCAATGTCCATATATTGTTTCAGAATAAAAAGGAATTTAGAGCCAATATATAGGTGGCCCGAAAATAACCATTTGGCACATGCCTGGTTAAACAATTAAAAAAGACGAAGCTGATGTTCTATTCATTTTTAAATCATTTATTCATTTTTTTTAAATCGTCTAGCTGTGCTCAAAATATCATCTAAAAAAGTAATGAAATATCAACGATCTTTGCTCGCAGCTTATTGCTGTAAAACCTCATGGCTGTTCCCGAACTGTAAGTTAAAACGGTAAATCTGATTGGATGAAAAATGATGAAGGTAAAGTAAAATCCATTGCCGAAAGTACGGTTTAAAGATAATAAAAAGATTTATTATATAAATAGTGAATACAAAAAACTGACGCAACACATTCATTTGAGAATTTGGAAATAAAAAACTCCCATGGGAAGGGGGTATGATGATGAAAAAAAGAATGTAAATGTACATGAAAACCAAGAGAAATCAGCATTTTTTTTTGGGGGGGGGGAGTCCAAGTGAGTCCTGACCCAAGGACACCTACTAGACCCGCTCTTGAAAATCATTCAAGATAGATTACCGGTATACTTAGTGAATTCCCGTGAGGGAAATCGCTAAGCTGCATTGTCCATATTACCCCATTTTGACGATTTTTTTTAAAATACGCATTTGTCATCTTATAAGAGGATACACGGTAAGTCATTCACCAATAGCGAGGTCTACTTTATTTTTAGGATTCATACAGGCGCCGGCGGAACCAGTTTTTATTCTATCCTAAGGGTACGGTTGTACACAAAAACGTCCACATCGTTTTCGCAAAAAAAAAAACATAGAGGAAAGAAAAAGGGATAGTTCTAGAGAAGCCCCAGTAATAAATGCAAACTACCGTGATAAATAATTATTTGACATTCATGAAATAGTCCAAAGACACTCAAGAAAACCTCTATTTTGAAAACATTCTCAGATGCACTACTTGGGCGTCCGCATCGAAAACGCACTAGCTACGCCCCTGGCTAATTCGCTCTTAACAAAACGGAGACATCTCTCTTATTTTTAGATACACACGTAACAAGATAGAAATAGTAAAACCCAAACTTTGTATAATAATTTATCTGATGAATATTGTTTAAACCAACATCGCTGCAATGTTAAGATTTCCTCAATAATTCTATGACCCGTCATTTCATTAAGGGAAAGATAGTGTTGCACTCCGTTGTCATTCCATCCTTCCGTCTGGCATGATTTGGTTTGCATGAACAATGTGCTTCCCCTCCCTTTGGCCTCTTGTTTATGATAACCATTTTGCAATGCCATCCAGGCGCGTAGCCAGACGTACGCAAGTGCGCAGATGCTTCCATGTTGTTTTACAAAGAAAAAAAGGAGTAGTATAAACATCGAATGCATGTATTACGGGGTACACATAACAAAAGCGGCCCAAAACCAAAACCCCAAAACCCCTGCTGAGCTTCCGCTTGAAAAGTACTCTGGCTACGAGCCTGTCATTTTCTTTTTTATGCCCCCGGAATCAAAGATCGAGAGCATATAGTTGATGGCCTGTCCGTCTGATTGTCTGTTTGTCCGAAAAACTCTAACATTGGGCATAACTTTTGAATGGAAGGTGATATAGAGCTTTCATATTTCACATGTGTATTCCTTGTGACAAGGCCTTTCCATTGATACCAAAATTTTTGATCTCGTCACTTTGACCTTTATCTTTGACCTACTTTTCAAAAACTTTAACATAGGGCATTACTTTTGAATGGTAAGTGATAGGGCTTTT
The DNA here is from genome assembly GCA_028142955.1 of Pinctada fucata. NCBI lineage: Eukaryota > Metazoa > Mollusca > Bivalvia > Pterioida > Pteriidae > Pinctada > Pinctada fucata. The sequence goes on from AP027105.1 coordinate 15,285,128, forward strand.
ATATTTCATGTGTGTATTCGTTATGACAAGTCATTTCCATTGATATCAAATTTTGTTTACCTTAAATTTGACCTTTGACCTACTTTACAAAAATTTTTAATTAACATTTGGCATAATTTATGAATGGTAAGTAATAGGGCTTTAATATTTCACATGTGTATTCCTTGTCACAGGATTTTTCCATTGATAACAACATTTTTTAACCTTGTGACCTGACCTTGACTTTTCACACACTAAAAAGAGAATGTTGTTTATACTAGCAAAGATATCACCGGGGGCATTCGTGTTTCACAAACACAGGGTTTATTTCTTTCTCTCTCTCTCTCTCTCTCTCTCTCTCTCTCTCTCTCTCTCTCTCTCTCTTTTTTTTTTTTTTTTTGGTTATAACTATCCGAAATAAACGTAAAACACAGAGAAATGGGCGAAGGGTTCGTACACTATGACACCTTGACCAACTATATATTGTTAAAATCCCTCCCATCACATCCTGGATCCGCCCTTGAAAAGGTTTGATGGATCTTTATATGAGAAGTACAGGTCAATTTTAATTTATGGGTGCGGCACACTAAAGTCTTATTTCTCGGGGAGTTTTAAAAGAAATATGTTCATCTAAACTTAATTTTATTTTATTTGATCCCATTAAGATATATTTTGCGTAATGTGTTTTAATTTTTATTTTCAGATCATCATCATCAGTGACCAATTGGAAGTGTCTGTCAGGGTCGAGTGCAGTTTAAATAGTTTGGCACTGAAATTACTCTACAAGTCGGATAGAGGACTAATACACAGTGTTGACTTGCTGAACAATGAATTGTTTACAACACGAAATAAGAATACAGAATAATCTTTACAGATTCATCTAAATAGAAATTAATTCTCTTACTAGAACCGTGCTGCAATCATTCTTGAAATATCTTTTGAATGTCATGTATTCTAAAAACACATATTACACATGTGCATTCGAATGAGTTGTTTTATATAAATACATATGGTACACTTTGTATTAGGATGTGTTTCTTTCTTTCTTTACTTCTTGACAAGATTGAGACAATTAATCAAAAGATCTCCCATACACAACAGCGAATATAGGTCGGTTGACTACAGTTCATCGGTCAACTAGGAATCACATTTTGTCGTCTGTCTGTCTGCTTGGTGAAAGAGGTCAAATTGATTATTGTTTTCTGTTATAGACTCCCGCATAGGATGCGTAGACTGCCTACATTAATAGTTCTGTAATCTCTTTTAAAATATTTGAAAAGAACGCTGTTCACATTGATTCATAGCTTTATGAAATTCAAAGGTTGCTGATGTCCATGTCTGCATAACCTCTAGATGCTCTTAACAAACGTCTGTAGAAGTTCAGTCACTGAGCTGTGCAAATGAAATGCTTGTATTGGCTAATTGGACCTTTAAAAACTTATGCCTGCAGAAGCTCTGTAGACCGTTAATAACTTATGCCTGCATAAGCTCTGTAGACCGTTAACAACTTATGCCTGCATAAGCTCTGTAGACCATTAACAACTTATGCCTGCATAAGCTCTGTAAGGCCGTTAACAACTTATGCCTGCATAAGCTCTGTAGACCGTTAACAACTTATGCCTGCATAAGCTCTGTAGACCGTTAACAACTTATGCCTGTATAAGCTCTGTAGACCATTAACAACTTATGCCTGCATAAGCTCTGTAAGGCCGTTAACAACTTATGCCTGCATAAGCTCTGTAGACCGTTAACAACTTATGCCTGCATAAGCTCTGTAGACCGTTAACAACTTATGCCTGCATAAGCTCTGTAGACCATTAACAACTTATGCCTGCATAAGCTCTGTAAGGCCGTTAACAACTTATGCCTGCATAAGCTCTGTAGACCGTTAACAACTTATGCCTGCATAAGCTCTGTAGACCGTTAACAACTTATGCCTGTATAAGCTCTGTAGACCATTAACAACTTATGCCTGCATAAGCTCTGTAAGGCCGTTAACAACTTATGCCTGCATAAGGTCTGTAGACCGTTAACAACTTATGCCTGCATAAGCTCTGTAGACCGTTAACAACTTATGCCTGCATAAGCTCTGTAGACCGTTAACAACTTATGCCTGCATAAGCTCTGTAGACCGTTAACAACTTATGCCTGCATAAGCTCTGTAAGGCCGTTAACAACTTATGCCTGCATAAGCTCTGTAGACCGTTAACAACTTATGCCTGCATAAGCTCTGTAGACCGTTAACAACTTATGCCTGCATAAGCTCTGTAGACCGTAAACAATTTATACCTGCATAAGGTCTGTAGATCTTTAAAAACTTATGCCTGCATAAGCTCTGTAGACCGTTAATAACTTATGCCTGCATAAGCTCTGTAGACCGTTAACAACTTATGCCTGCATAAGCTCTGTAGACCGTTAACAATTTATGCCTGCATAAGCTCTGTAGACCGTTAGCAACTTATGCCTGCATAAGCTCTGCAGACCGTTTACAACTTATGCCTGCATAAGTTCTTTAGACCGTTAACAACTTATGCCTGCATAAGCTCTGTAGACCGTTAACAAATTATGCCTGCATAAGCTCTGTAGATCTTTAAAAACTTATGCCTGCAGAAGCTCTGTAGACCGTTATCAACTTATGCCTGCATAAGCTATTTACCTTACATTATGTCTGTATAAAAACATTAAGAAATGGAATGCCAGAATGAACAGATTAATGGAAGTAATGCAGGGATAGTTGCATCAACATAGCCAATGTCCTGCATAATGTCTTAAGGAAAAACGTCAAAGAAAAGAAATACATATCTCACATAACAAATTAGGTATAAATACTTAGATTTTAAATTGTTAGATTTAATTTACTCATATATTGCCTTAAGAGAATTACAAAAATAATGAAAATTAAAGCAAAACTCAAAACATCACTTGAAAGCATGATTTGTAATTACTAATATGAAAACCATGCAAAAAATGTTCAGTTTTGTATAAGATGTGATAAAAAAATAGCAGAGACTTTTTAAAAAATAGTTGAGACTCCGTTTTATCAATATATATTCTTTTTAATTTTTGTGAATTTTTACAAAATACAAGATAGGTATATGGATTTTTTTTCATAATATATTCAAGAGTTGTCTTTCCTTCTTTTATTGATACATGGATTTTGCATCTACATGTTGTATTAGACTATAATAGATTGATTTGAATGTTATGTATATCAAATTAGAATGAAAAAGATAACTAAATGATTTGAAAAAAAAATGATAATTACTTTCAAATCATCTTATGTAGATATAGATAAATAACATTCAGATGCAAATATATATAGTAAACCTCAGAGTAATGTGAAAAACCACACTATTTTACACCTTGACTACACAGTTGGTTGAAAAAATGATTATTCAAAAGGCATCTTGATTAAGCATAGTCATATCATGGGGACAACATTATTCAAGATTTATTGATCTTCATCAAACTTGCTGTCAATGCATAACAACATATTAAACTTAATATACATATTTTCTATTATGCTTTTATGAAGATGTGATTTAAACTTTAAGCTTCTTCTCTTGAGTATTAAATTAAGCAGATTATAATTTTACTTGGTAGGTGTGAAGTACTTTGGTTCTTAGAAATGTACTTTTTCACACTTTCTGATACATGTAATTGTATATAACTTACTGGATATACAGTCATCAAACTTGTATTGATGGTCAAGGATGATGAAATTCAATAGCCAATGAGGGTCAGGTCACCTTTAAGATCAGGTTCATTATTTTAGGGTTATACATGTGACAGGCACAGGCTACTAAGCAATACCAGAAAATCTTTACAACTTCGTCAGAACCCTTTCTCGATGGTCATATTGATATAATTTCTTCATCTTGAACTGATGCAAACATCCATCATCATTTATATTTCAATAAGTGTTGCGATCGTTTCATTTACAATGTGTAATTGTTTTTAAAAATAAGAAAACTAGCTCTTGCCGTATTACTTTTGCAACAAATTTCAAATGTGAAATCTCAGACGATTCCTTCTTTTAATTACAAGAGTGAGAAACAGACTTAGAATGGTGCAAGGATGAGTCACACTGAGTCATTTTTCTGTTATCAATTATGGGTGTTGTGATACTTATTCAATTGCTAATATTAAATCATTTTCTGCTTCTCGTGCAAAAGTTCATCACTTTCTTTAAAATTAACGTCATGTGGAGACCATGTATGTCCATTTTATTACCAAATTTGACCTCCAGTTATTGATGTCGTCATTATATCGTCGTTTTCGAATTGCAAATTGTTTCTTTCTTGGGCAAAATTTACAGTTACTGAAAAATACTATTATTCTGGTTATGAAGCTCATTACTTCTTACATAGGCCCAAAGTAAAGGTCAAGGTCACAAGGTCAAAAGTCATGATACAAAAATGTAGTGCTATTTATTGCAAATGTGTTCATAGCATATGAAAGGCCTACCATAGATAGTATTAAAGAAATCTGCTTTCAAATCCTTTTAACTTAAATTGCAAAATTATCGATTTTGTGATGTATACAGGGATATGGTCATTATCCATATTTCTCATAAGTCCAAAGTCAATGTCACAAGTTCAAAAGTCATGACACCAAACTGTAGTACTCTTTGTAGTGAATTTTTGTATGAAATACAAGAGGCCCAAGGGGTCCCATCCCTCGCCTATGTTGCACACAAAAGAATAATAGTGGACAATTTGATGGAGGTCCTTGAGTACTTGCTTCCATTAAGGTTTCGTGAAATTATGAGCATCCCTTTTGGAGAGGTCGAAAATGCGTCAGCCAATCAGAGCCCTCTATGACAATATTTGTTGATCGATCGGCACGAAAAACACAAACTTGACAGAGGACCTTGAAACATGAAAAAGTTCTAAATTATTCTCAATTTTGTTGTTGTTGTAATTTTTGATTAGAAAAGGGATTTTTCCCCAAAAAAATACACATTTGATATAGGAATTGGATTTTTAAATTCATTCAAATCAAAAGAACATAAGATATTTAGTACCGTATCATCTTTTAATTTTTAGCTCACCTGAGCAAAGCTCAAGTGAGCTATTGTCATAGCGCGCCGTCCTGTCGTCGTCGTCAAGTGTCAACTTTTAACATTTTCGACATTTCCTTTGCAACCTCTTTACAAAATTTCAAGAAACCTTACAGGAAGCAACTACTCAAGGTCCTCTACCAAATTTGTGTTTTACTGTGTCGATCGGTCAACAAATATGGCTGCTGAGGGCTCTGAATGACTGACGCATTTTCGAATTCTTCTCTGCAACCATTGCACAGAATTTCACGAAACCATACATTCAGCAAGTACTGCAAGGTCCTCTACCAAATTGTCCACTATCATTATTTTGTTTGCAACTCAGGTGAGCTATTTGGCCCCCTTGGGCCTCTTGTTTATGCTATTTTTAATGCAAAAGTAATTGTTTCTATTTTTCATTATTTTTGCCCAGAAAAATGATTTTTATCCCACATTAGGAATAAATATTTGAGACTTATCTTATTCATAAAAATAGTAGAAATATAGTACATTATCAAATTATTATCTATGGTATAAAGTTTTATGCATAAGTTATAAATTATTTCAAATTTATTACTCTTTTGACCGAGAAAAGGGCATTTTCCCTAAAAAAAACACATTTAGTGTAGGATTTCGAATAGGAAACTCATTACATTCAGAAGAACTTCACAAATTGAGTACGTAAACGTCTTTTAATTTGATATCTTTATATCATTTACCCATCCTGCTACGTTTTTCGATACAATTTTGGACATAATAATTTTCACACTCTTTGGCCATATTTCATTGTTTAGATTTAGGATCACTGACGAGGGTTAAGTACCCGAAACGTACATATCTGGTCCATATTGAAATTTCATCTTATCTTTGAAGACGTTTTGAATTGAAGACGTTAACATGCTTAAGTCATAAATTATTTCCATTTTTATGGTTTTTGCCTAGAAAATGACATACTACACCAAAAAAACACATTTGATGTAGGAATTCAAATAAGAAACATATTTCATTCGAACGAATATAAGAATGTAAGTATATTAACATCTTTTAATGTTTATAATATTTATATGCTAAAGTAATATATTATTCCCAATTTTTCATGATTTTTGCTCAAAATAGAGCTTTATCACCCCCAAAAACACATTTCATATAGGAATTCGAATTCAAAACTCATTTTATTTGAAAGAACAAAAGAAACTACGTACATCAAAATCTTTAAAATTTTCACATCAGTTGACACGCTAAAGTTATAAATCATTTTCAATTTTTCATGATTTTTGCCAAGAAAAAGGCATTTTTGCCCCCCAAAACACATTTGATACGGGAATTAAAATTGGAAACTCAATCAGTTCGAAAGAACATCAGAAATAAACTACATTTACATCTTTTAATTTTTATGCCCCCAGAATCAAAGATTGGGCGGCATATAGTTTTTTGTTTTCAGATTATAGTTATAAAGTTATAAATAATTATCAGTTTTTCATGATTTTTGCCTAGAAAAGGCATTTTTACCCCTTAAAACATCGAAGTGCCACATATCTCAGAGGTCTATCAATTTTTTTTTCAGTAATACTAATTCGTTGTTGATATCTTTATCATAGTGGTTTGCTTTTATCATAAAATTCCCTTGGGAGCTAATATGTTCTTAAATAAGGCACTCAACTATTACAGAAAAAACGTATACATATGTGTTGCTAAGGAATGGAAATGGTTGCTATGTACTTCATATTAACCAATGTATACATTTGCTGTATTTGTGAAGTAAATATCTTGAAAAGGAAAGCACAAAGAGTTTAACTTTTACTTCTCTTTTATCCAAAACTTGTCTGACACTGACAAAATCGACATTACTACGTCACATACAGAGACAAAAATCAAATTTTTGCTAAGGTTATGTCTGGTTGCTATGGATTTTTCTTTATATGCTTACTCAGAGCATGTCCGTATTATTAGTATGCTCGTCTTGTGTTTTCGCATCGGGTGTTTTGCTGTTGGTGCTGCAACAGGGTCTTGTTGAAGATCCCCTCCCTTCATTTGTTGGGAATCTCTGTTGCGCCTCTTGTTGCAAATTTATTTTTATGCACTTATGAAAAAGAATTGATCCAAAATCTTCAAAGCATAGAAACTTTGATAATTTGAGATGTTACTTTCAGGTACCTGGATAAGAATTTGACTAATGATTTCCCTGTTTTTGAAAATATAAGAATGACAATCATCCAGTAGAATTGACACTCAACAAGGCAAACATTAAGAATATAGAAACACAATTTTTGACCTAAATTTAAAAAAAAGTGAACGGAGATCTTCATACGAGTGTGAAAATAGATAATTTTGGATTCAGCGTTACGTCACGTGCGTATTGTATGACGTCATATTTTTAATTTTCCTTGAATAACGAAAAAACAATGGAAAATCATCGTATTTTACATACAATTCGAGTTCGCATTAAACACTATTTATCCAAATTGAATGGTAAAGAGGACATCTATCGATTGGTATACAAATTTAAGTGTGCGAGGACTGGTGCTACTAAATTTCATAATTTAAATTAGAATCGAAATTTCGCCCGTTTTAGATATTTTCAATTATTTCATTGGCCAATTTTACATTGTTTAGACTGAGGATCACTGAAGAGGGTTTAGTACCCGTAACGTGCATGTCTTGTCCATGCTGTAAATTAATCAGGTCTGAAATGATGCTATTGAATTTGAAGACGTTTAACATTTGAACTACTTGGTGAGTGTCACTGCTGGTGGACCAAGAGTCCCCGAGGGCACATGTAGCCAAGTTCGATCAACTTCGGTTGATCGTCTGTCTCTTAAACGCATTTGAAATGTTCTGTTGCAAAATGTCTTGAAATGTCTAAAACGTGGGTCCTGTAACATCATACCCCACCAATTCTGCTACGTCTTTTGGTACATTTTTGGACATAATAATTATCATACTTTTTGGCCATTTTACATTGTTTAGACTGAGGATCACTGACGAGGGTGTAGTACCCGTAGCTTGCATGTCTGGTCCATGCTGTAAATTTATCAGGTCTTAAATGCTATTGAATTTGAAGACGTTTAACATTTGTAGACTTTTTGTAGTTTTAGTTTTCAGTTAAGGGCTTTGAAACCAAACCAATCTTGCATCATTTTGATTGACCATTCATTTGAGATTTTGTAAACTAGAAAATCGTAAATATATCTTAACATTAAAAAAAGGACCGAAATGATAGATTAACCTACCTACTCCTTAATCAAAATTATCAGTACATGCCCAAGTTTAAGGGCGTCCAGAACAGTATCCAAAGAATCCCATCGGAAAGCTCTGGATCAATTATGACGTCAAAATAGAAACGGATACAATGGCGCGTTTTTCGCAAGAACATCATCATAGATAACAAAAAAATAACTTCAAAACTGACGGTCAAATTTCAATAGGAACTTATCGGTGTTTCATTCGAAATATGAAGAAGATAATATCAAGTTTTTACGAAAAATAAATGATTGGGTTTCAGATAAATGGACATTATTATTAAAAATTAACGACTCAAAGATGTTCTGAAAATAGACAATAATTTTTCTCCTTTCGATAATTTATTCTAAGAGTCTCAGTGATCATTCATAATTCTATACATATCCGATTGTCCTTATAATATCTAAATGCAAAATACAGAACTTGTTAATATTTTGCCTCTACAGAAGATGTGTAACTGTTTTTCATTACCTAAAGTGTGTTGATTTTAGCGTCACATTACGGCTCCTCTACGGGCTTTTAATGGGTATATAAGTACGTTCGAAGCTTCAAAACTTACGGTAAAAAATGATGAAACTTTGCATGTCGAAAAAGATGTTTCAATTATTAACATTTATAATTTTTAGGAAAAATTAAATGATAGGATCTTTATTTAAGTCTGAGTGTCCTGGACCTCCTTAAGGTTAGGGTTGCGACTATAGGGAGATAACTCTATTTTCGTATCACGTAATATTTGAAATCGACATGTACGATAGATGCTGTAAGCTCAGTTTGTTTCATTATTTCAGGAAGAATGATTCTCCTTGAAATTTTCATAGCTGAATGGGTATTTTGGGGGGAAAATGCATATTTTTTCAATGAAAATCGCCGAAAATAGGAAAAAAAATTGTCATTTTCGCATGAGTTCTACTTCTAAAGATTAAAACATCAGAATATATACTATTCATTATACTCCTTAAAAATGAGATAATTAGAAATTCGAACTTTGAGGTAATTAATATCAATTCTCTGTAAGGACCAAAATATTTTGGAAACAGCATGTCATGGATTTTCATGATTCTCTCTATAAATGGTATGTATAATGCCCTGAACACAAAAATAACAATTTTTTGAAAATAAATATTCCGGTTGCCATGGAAACGAGGTATGTCTATTTATAGCACTGAAAAAATGGTCTTATAAGTCATCTTTGGTTATTATGCGGCCATGGAAACCATTGTCAGAGTTAATTGGTATTAACAACTTATAATCTTTAAAACTTCAATTTTTAGAAAAAATAACAAATTTTTGACATTTCTTTCAATAAGCCGGATCCTATCAAATAAAAATCAGTCAAAATTTGCCATAAAATAAGGTCAAAATCAAGGCCTATTTTTGTCCAATTTTTACCATTTTTAAGCAAAAATAACACAAAATGTCAGGCTGATAACACCATCACTGTTGTCAGAACAAAATAGATTTCATGTGACAAATATAATCACTGAAAAAAATAAGTGGGACCTTGTTTTGTTTTCCTACATTTTAAGGTCAAAAATGGTTGCCATGGCAACTTTTCATTTGACACACGATGACTATATCTTTTCAAATTTATTTTTAGCATGGTTTAAATAATTTATATTGCTTAAGCTTTATGTGGGGACAACAGAAGAAATTATTCTTTATTTTAGCACTTCCAAAATTTGTCAAGGTCATTGACTCTAAGTTCAAGGTCAATTCAAAATATAGGTTCCAATTTCAATAAAATTTGCATTTTTTGTTGTTATTTATTGTTTCTAAATTAAATCTTGACTGTCATATATTTGTATCAAAAATACTTCTTTCTAAAAGTAGGACCGATAGATGGAAAAACATTACAATTTTTAGTCCAGAACATTTCTCTTAAAACAATAAGCCCCAGACAAAAATCATGATAATCTCACATTTTTTTGTATGTATGTATGAAATACTAGCTAAAAATCAAGGATGTCATTGATTTTGATATTGTTTGCAACTTTGATCAGTAAATAGGGGATATATCCAAAATCGCTATGTATGTGTTTGTTTTACTCAATACCACATGATTTTTGAGTAACTGCCTCTCATATTTTTGAAAAATCACAGAATTTTGTCAAATTTTGTGAATTGCATTCAAGATGACCTTGAATTGGGTCCTGTAACCTTGAAAAAAAATTAAGGTGATTTTTTTAATCAATAATGCTCTTTTATCTGCACTGATAAAAAAAATGCTTAAAATTATATAACGGACAGCTGAAAATTTACCAGTAAATTACTCTATGTGTAATAGCACTGAACAGAATGTCACCATGGTAACCATTTTTTATACCCATTTGAATAAAATTGTGAAGAGGTCCCACTCAAATTTTAACATTTTCTTAAAGATCGAGGATTAAACTTTAAATATAATTGGCAGTAGAAATCAAGTTAGCCTGACATTTCTGGTTATTTGACCTTCAATTTGAGCAAAATCATGTTAAATTAGGAGCTTTTTCGGTCTTAAAAAGGGCCTCTTCAAAACAGGTTTTTGCCTACATTTTGAGCATATTGACAAAGAGAATAGCAGGCAGAAACATACTTCTTGAGTAATATTTATACTATTAAACATATAAAGAGAAAAATTAAGGAAATTTCAGTTGACTACAATAGCTGTTACCATGGAAACGAGCCTTGTGAAAATGCCATGTAACAAGTATTCTACTGATGCGTAAAATTTCAAATATGGTTTCCATGGCAACGACAACTTAATTTGTAAAAAGAAAGTTTATTTTTGTCTCAGTACATCATATACACCTTCCACACCAAAAATCTCCAAAATTGGAGACATGCTGTTTCCACGTGCTATTGAAATTATTTTGGTCCTTACAGAGAACTGCTTTTAAACTCTATGTTTTTGGGTCAAAAGTTGATTTTTTGCATAAATTATTGTGCTATTTATAGAAAAAGTCATTTTGCTCTAAAACTAATTCGGGTACATATTGTTTTGACTGCTTTAGAATAAAGCAATACCATAGCTCTATACGTAGAAAAAAATGTGCAGCTGTCGACCTTCTAGCTATTAATAAAAATTACGGTTTGTTGCCATGGGAACTAGCAAAAGCGTATTTTTTAAGAAATACTCTCCTTAGAACTGTTTATCTTAACAGAATTTCTCAATATAGGCTTTAATTCATGCACAAGCTATAAGAATCCCAAAAAATAAGAGTAAAAAGGAATTTTTGAAATTTCATGCATTGCAGAGGTATGTAAAGTTATGATGTAGTATTCTCTAAACAGACGAAAATGTTAAAATGGGCCAAATTTGGACGTTTATAGCCAAAAAACGAGACGAGCAAATTTTGATTGTTTGGTCTGAATAGTTCGAGGAGATGTTCCTCTACATGTGGACATATTCATTTTTCTTGTACCTCATTTCCATAAAAAGTCGCCACCCTGACCTTAAATTAGTAATCATACCGCATGACGGCAGTTACTGAACTGCGACATGTATTTCCTATTCATTATACTGTCATAATCATTTCCTTTCAAAATATTATTCCTTTTTACTATTCTGCTCATTTTAACAAAAACATTAAAATGTATATCATATTCATTTAACAAATGTTTTGCCTGAGTCAAGGTAATCGAGGTCTATCTTTCAGAAACTAGATGTCTATCTGAAACACTGCATTCTCTCTGAACGTGAACTATGCTTAACCTACATTTCAATGTCAGCTTACATGTACGTAATCCATAAATAACTCTTAGCTACGGATACAACGAATTTTATAAAAAAAAAATTTAAAAGAACTGCGGTATTCTTTCAGTTTATTGATGCATTTTGTTGGACATAATTGCAGGGTAACTTTCCAAAAGTATTTATTTTTGCATAATACAAACATAAAACGTGTTTGGTTTTCTAGTCCACACGAAGTGACGGATGATTTGAATTAGTAATGTTTGCATCTTAATTCACTTCAAATTCGGTTACATTTAAATGTATACTATGGTTGGGTTTTGTGGATTTATTCATATCAGACACGTAAGAGTTTTGTTATTTATCCCTCTCAATCAAAACATTTCTAAATAAACTCGTAAAAATACCATTTTAAAATGTATGCAGAAAACTAAAAGTAACATCCATTCAACTGCTTACTTGACAAATTATACTTACTGTCTATTTTACATATGCTTCAATAATAAAAACAAAAACAAAAAAAAACGTTGTTATTTTATCTTTCAGAAGGAATTTCAAAACAATCTTCAAATAAAGATTACATCTCAATGAAGAACACAGTTGCTTCTAGAGAAAACTTTGAACCAAGCTCTATTAAATCAGGTATGACGAAAATTTCATTTGAACTTTGTTCATATCTATTTCAAATGATACATGAAATGCAGATATTAAAAATTGTTCCACATTTACCTTCAATTTGTATTATTTTAACTAGAGTATTATATCCCTTGAAGTCTAATAATACATGTAAGAGAACCTTAAAATTGTATACATGTATCTAACTGTGTCATTTTCATCACAATCGCAAAGTACTGGTATATGAAGTAACAGCAAGTTGTTTGAAAAGCGTTACATGTAGCGGGCGGATAGGTTTTCAGGGTAGTATTATTTGACAAACAAAAAACAAAACAAACTGTCTATTTCCATCACAATTTCTTTGTCAGAAGTGTAGTCTAATAAAAACAAACATGTGTTTGTGAAACACGAATGCCGCCGTCGGCATCTTTGTCATTAAAATTGTAAAATGGTCGAACTCCAAGGTCAGGGTCAAATATTTTGGTATCTATGGAAAGGTCTTGTCACAAGGAATAAACGTGTGGAATATCAAAGCTCTATCCTTTGCCTTTCAAAATTTACGGCCAAGGTTAAAGTTTTTGTGGATAAACAGACTGACAGACAGACAAACGGACAGAAAAAAACTATATGCACCCGAATCTTCGATTACGGGGACATGAAAATATCAATTGGCTATTTTGTCTTACAAAGGCTAGGTAACCTGAAAGTAAGTAAAATGACACACAAGATCATTTTGTGCCACTTTCTTTGCTTCCCTACGATGAGATGCTGCTCTCTTTGAAAATCCTTACGTTTACTTTAGATATTCACCTCGCTTGTTGTTTGTTTTTAACGGAAAGGTAGACAGGTTTCCATGGCTTCGCCTGATGCTTAACAAAGGAAAAACCAGGTGTGGTCTTAGAACCGAATACAAAAGAATGGTCTTTTTATGATTTATTCTTGATTTCTTTATTTTGAAGTCGTATTTGATTTTTCTTGTCACTTTTACGTCTCTTGCTGTATATGTCTACTCTGTGGTTTTGCATAGAAGTCGCTCTGTGTTTTGCATTGCAATTTGGGTTCTGCATCCCAGTCTCCCTCAATTCTTTTATTTTCAGAACCGACACTTTTACTTGGATCATGTCGGTTATCCCTGGCTGTCATGATATTCTTTGGTAACGTCAACATGTACATGATGCGTGTGAACCTAAGCGTGGCGATTGTGTGTATGGTAAACCATACAGACACAAGTGAATATAATCATCACACCATGAACATCAACAGTACATTGAGGGAAAATGGAACTGAAATTGGGGGCTTTGTATCGTGTTCTTCAAAAAGCAATATCCTACATACTGGAAAGGAGGTAAGTTCCCGTCTGTCTATAATATTTGTAATCTCTACAGTGGGAACGCAGTACTAGTTATACTTTCTATTGAATCAATGACTTACCAAACAACACAAACACAACCAACCAATCAAAGGCAACTTGAAATACGAAAAACAACATTCGAGATAAAGGAAAGTCATGTGCACCTGATGCCGACTTTCAACGACACATTTCGATATAGATAAAAATTGACAAGACAACTTACAACACAAGAGACAAGAGAATCTTGAAATATCCACATATACACGAAACATTACATACTTTAATTTCTCGCACATTGGATAGGCTGATTCCCCTTTTCAGCGTTGCTGGAGAATTCGATCCGGAACCCCTGATCCTGCACTATTAACTGTTCCTTTATGACGTCACAGACAAAATGACTTGATCAATCTCACCCTCGACTGATATTTTTCTATCCGGAACTCAAAGTGGTGCTAGATTCTATTAGTATCGCAATAACACTTATATAGATAGAACCTAAGACAGTGCATGTTCTGAAGATATTGTTTTCATTTTCGCGTGTGAACATCAACGGCGGGTATGGCTAGCCAAGCAGGGGATACTTACTCCTCCCGGACACTTGATCCCACCTTTAGCTTCCTAGAGGTCCGTCGATGCTCAGTTTGGTGCTCTATTTTGAGTGTTGTTATAATTTATAAATCTCATTTACCTTGACAGACGAAGATGATGTGAGACTTCTTGATAGAAATATCAATCGGAAATGTCTGGTCAATGCTGCAAATGCATCTTATCTTAAATGATGCTGTTGAATTTGAAGACGTTTAACACTTGTAATGAGCTCACTAATATTGTTGCGACTGTCTAATCAAGATACGACGATTCTCTTCTTTCACACCGTTTTTTTTTTAGAATGGCGATTACTCATGGGATAAGCAACACAAGGAAGAATCCTTGCTTCTTTCTACGTAGGATACATCTTTACACAAGTTATTGGAGGCTTCCTTTCTACTCGTTTCGGCGGAAAACGAGTGTTCGGTTGGTCAATGCTTATTTGTGCAGTACTCACCATACTCGTACCTGTTGCAGTTCGCATTCACGTTTACCTCTTGATTGGCCTTCGATTCCTTACAGGGTTGTGTCAGGTAAAATTTGATTTCTGTACCAAACATGTTTTTTTATAATAAACGCAAACAAATAGAAATGACAAATATGGATAATGACCATATCCCTGTCTACAGTACAAAATCGATAATTCAGAAAATCAGAAACCGAAGGCATACAAAATCAGGATAAAACAGGAACCAAAGCAAACAAAAACAAAAACCTCCACCATATGAAAAGAAGCGAACTCCCGATATGAGAGTGAGATCTCTGACGATTCCACATATTAATGTTATCGATTGTGGAAAGGTTACCATAACTACTGCATGGCTTGTATGAGAAAATACAAGATATGTATGTGGAAAAGGATAGAAAGGTAAGAAGTGTTGCTTCATCAAAATATGTGCAAAAATTCATACAAAAGATTTTGAATATATCATTATATGTTTTATGTTCATAAACTCAGTCTATCATGTGCAAATTTCAACAAATAATGTTTTATCAATATTGTATGAATCCGAAAAAGAGAAAATCCAAATAGTGAAGAAAGGAGAATATATCCTACAAGTCCCACTACCCTGAGCAAAAAATCCCAAACACCGAAATCAGATAACACTAGCTAACAGAATTTGCCGTTGTCTGTTGTGCCTTCAATTCATTAATTATTTCTTTCATTTCTAATTAGGGGGTTATGCTTCCAGCTCAGCAGTCTATTTCTGGTAATTGGAATCCCCCAATGGAAAGAAGCTTCTTAGGAAGTTTAGGAATAGCTGGTATGGATTTTCAACTAATTAAAGTTTCTGTTCCGAAAATCACTTTGGCATTTCATAAAGTACCGATGATGATTTACTATCCGTAATACGCGTCTGGTGCATTAAATTTAGTTTGACAAAAAGGTAAAGAGTTGAAATACTTTCATATTACTACTTAATCACTAAATTTCTTTTGCAGTGTGAAGCAGTTAAACTCATTCCCCGTTATTGAGTGTTTAAAGTTAAATAATTACTTCTTTCTAGCTCTGTCGCCTGAAAGAAGCTTCGTTTAGGCCCTTTATCAATTTGACATCATGTATTATTTTGCTATTTCGGAAACTTGTCATCTCATAAAAAAATATTATCGAAAGTAAAGGAGGCTAACATCCTAGCACCGTCGCTCCAATGCTTTTTTCGTCGTAACTTTAATACTGAATCCAATCTACAGGAAATTATACAAATTATGCTTGAAATAAGGGATATTCAACTATTCATAATTAAATATTTTTCTGTGTCGTTTGATCATTTCATAAAAAAATGTTTTGAAATAAAAGAAAGGAGAGGATCGGTTGCATCACCATCAGCAAAGCAACAAAACATCCGATATAAAAACAGAAAGTATTAAACAAACACAACAAGAGACGCAAAATACACACGATATAGAAAAATAAAACGCAAAAAACCAACTAGACCAATAAGCAATCGGTGCCGACTTAGGACGACCATCTGCCACGCAAGTTGCAAATAGTGTGGCTATCAGGATGACACAAAATGTACGTGCGCACAACCCTCGCACTTTTCCGGTTAACCAAAGATACGCACAATTGTAGCGTAAAATAACCACCTCACTTTAAGATAACCAAACAAACAAGACAGCAAACACAGGCCCCAAAGCAACACAGATGAATATGTAATTTCTGACTTCAACTTCACTTACAGATACATAGACGATGTGTTGTCCATCAATAATCCAAAATTCGCGGATTACCTGAGCAGTATCTATCCTTCAGAGCTTGAAGGCAAAGAGACTACAGAGACAAATAATTCAGCATCCTATTTGGACATAATGTTGTCCTGCGACACTGATGGTCACATGAACACCTCACTCTATGACAAACGTGACGACTTCAATTTCAGCATTACAAACTTTCCTTTTCTGAGTGGCAACATCCCTTCATCGCCTGCTTATGGCGTGTTCATATCTCAGTTGATACGCTATGCCAGAGCAAGTACGAAATATACGGATTTTGTTCTGAGAGCTAGGCGTCTTTCAGATAAGCTTCGCAGTCAGGGATATGTTTGTTACCGACTAACATCGTCACTGAGGAAGTTCTACGGTCGATATGGGTAACTCGTCATACACTATGATGTCCCACTCTCCAGAATGGGGGATGATATTCTGTCATAAACCATTTGAACCATCCAACCAAAGATTGTACTCTATGTCTTCCAAAATGGAAGTTACCGGATGTGACAGTTCTACCGAATTGAAGCGGCGGGTGTTGCATTCAAGCAGGAGATGCTTACTCTTCCTGGGCACCTGGTCTCACTCCCATATCGGGAGTTCGCTTCTTTTCATATGGTGGAGGTTTTGTTTGTTTGCTTTGGTTCCTGTTTTGTCCTGATTTTGTATGCCTTCGGTTACTGATTTTCTGAATTATCGATTTTGTGCTGTATACAGGGATATGGTCATTATCCATATTTGTCATTGATAAGAAATATTAAGAAAAAGGTCACAATTCTGATTTATTTACCTTGATAATGAAAATATCGAAAATAGCAATCCAAGGAATGCTTGTGTCGCATGCAAAGCGGCTATTTTTTAAAAGTAGGTCAAATATCTAGGCCAAGGTCACTAGGTAAAAAATTATTGAATGTTTAGAAAGGTCTTTTCGTAAGGAATACACATGTGAATTAAATAACAAAGCCCTATCACATACCAATCTAAAGATATAACCAATCTTATATTTTTTTGAAAAGTATGTCAAATATCTTGGTCAAGGTCAGGAGGTAAAATTTATGGTATGTGTAGAAAGGTCTACAAGGAATACACATGTGAAATAACAAAGCCCTATCACTTACCAATCAAAAGTTATGGGGTGTGACACCCAAGTGTGACAGACAGACGGACGGACGGACGGGCGGACAACGGTCAAAGTGATCCCTAAGTGTCGCTATGCTTTGCAGGCTACACAAAAATTGATGGCAAGAAAAACAATTGGTGAAACGTATTTTAGAAATTTTCTACCAATCGATATTTCTGTTGAAAATTTGCTTAAAATTTCTTTTTTTCCACGGAGTTCAATGTTAACACTAAGGGCCAATAACTCTTGTAGTGACCTTATTTTCAAAAAAAATTCATAACTTCATAAATGTAACTATGTTAAACGTCTTCAAATTCAATAGCATCATTTATAAACTGATAAATTTGCAGCATAAACCAGACATGTACGTTTCGGGTACTCAGCCCTCGTAAATGATCTTCAATCTAAACAGTGAAATATGGCCAAAATGGGTGAAATTATTATGTCAAAAAAAGTACCGAAAATGTAGCAGGATGGATGGGATATGATGCTACAGGACCCATGTTTTAGAAATTTCAAGAATTTTAGTACCAGAAAATTTTGAATGCGTTGAAAAGACAGACGATCAACCGAAGTTGATCGAACTTGTCTACAAGTGCCCTTGGGGACTCCTGGTCCAGCAGCAGTGACACTCACCAAGTAGTTCAAACGATAAACGTGAAGAGACAGACGATCAATCGAAGTTGATCGAACTTGGCTACATGTGCCCTCGGGAACTCCTGATCCACCAGCAGTGACACTCACCAAGTAGTTCAAATGTTAAACGTGAAGAAACAGACGATCAACCGAAGTTGATAGAACTTTGCTACTATGCTAGGATTTAAGAACTCCATATTCCATGAATGGGTACCTGAATTAATCCACTTTAACCATTGACCTTAAGTTCCATTGATGAAGATTTCCTAACCTAAACAAGTTCTGATGCATTAAAATTGGTCTGACATTTTCCTCAAGAAGGTAAATAGCTGAAAAACTTTCATAAAGTGGCCAAAACAAATCTAGATGTGAAAAACTTATGTATGTAACTTTTTTTTAAGGAGCCTACATAGGTCACGTGGTAGCGTTTCCCTTAGCGGCCCTATTGTGTGAGCATGGATTTTATGGAGGTTGGCCCAGCATATTTTACGTTTGTGGTACGAATACTGAATTTTTTCATTCTATGCTTCTAAGTAATCAATAATTTTCAAATGATTATAAAAAGTGTATGACCAAGTGTATTTGCTTTCTTAAAATCTTAATCAGATTTTCTAGTAATACAAAGACATAACGAGATAAAATGAATTATCATCTGTTTGAAAAGTTGCTTGTACAATTTTCATCCTTAATCCACAGGTGTTTTGGGTATATTATGGTTCATAGCCTGGATGTATTTAGTGAGTGACTCTCCTAATTTTCATCCGCGAATATCAAACGAAGAAAAAGCGTATATTGTTGGACAACTAGGAGAAAAAAGTACTGGTACTACAAAGGTATCATCAGTTGATATAAATACAATGCCAGAAAAAAAGTATCTTCGTCTTTTATATCCAATTTAATGTACATATTCGTCTGTATTGCTTGGGTCTCTGCGTTTTGCTGTCTTCTTTGTGTGATCATTATACAGTGAAAAGTTTAATTAACACTACAATTGTGCGTTCTTCGAGACCTTTTGGTAACCAGAAAAAAGAAAGAGTTGTGCGCAGGTATTCCGGATCACTACACCATTTTTTATTTGCGTGGGAGATGGCAGTCATAAGTCGGCACTGATTGCCCATTGGTCTCATCGATTTTGTGCGTAGTCTTTTGTGTCCAATGTTTTTATGTCGTTTGTCTATAACGTCTCTTTCTGTGCTTGTCAACTCTGTGTTTTGGCGTCAGGTGTTTGGTGCTTTGCTTTGGCTGCTCCAACGGAATCTGATTGGATGTACCCTCCTTTCTTTCGTTTGAATACCAGGTAAATAATCATACCAAACAAAGGAGTTGATCTCCAAAAGGACTAGTAGTCGACTGCAAAACACACAGTTTTGCAGTCAAAATTTCTATTATCAAAATTTCTTGAAATTTCTTGTAGCATCATATCCCACCCATCCTGCTACGTTTTTCGGTACGCTTTTTCGACATAGCAACTTTCATACTTTTTTGGCATATTTCATTGTTTAGATTTGAGGATCACTGACGAGGGTTAAGTACCCGAAACTTGCATGTCTGGTCCTTACTGCCAATTTATCTGTTCTTAAATGATGCTATTCAATTTGAACACGTTTAATATTCAAACACTGACAGGCACAACAAGAGACAACAAAGGCACCAAAACACAACAAACACCAAAGATGTCGTCTAAACTTTACATAAAAGCAATTAAATTAACTTCAGTTGTTCGTCTCTTCAAGAAACTCTGTTTCTGTTTCTGTTCTCAATTTATTGAAATTTCTAAAACGTGGGTCCTGTAGCATCATACTAGTATCACATCCATCATGCTACGTCTTTCGGTACATATTTGGACATAATAATTGTTTAGATTAAGGAGCAGTAACCTAAAAGTGCATGTCTGGTCCATGCTGCAAACTATCTATGCTATTGAATTTGAAGACGTGTTAAACATTAGACAGAAAAGAAATAAATAAACACTCATTTCTTGATATAATCAATTGGATTTTTCTGTAGCTTTATATTTTTTCCCATTTCTATCCCTGTTTTAATATATACATGTACATATAGGTATTCGTTTGCACTGATGAATAATTGTCAGACAAGCAAAATCGTGTCAGTTCTTTTATCACGACATGTTTGACTAAATTGAACTAAAATATTGAGTCAAATTTATGTCAGTGGAGAAAGAAGAATTTGCAGGTATTTCTTATATCATCTTATCATGACCATGGGTCAAAACGTAGAGTTTAGAAGCAAAAACAAAATGATAAGTGTTGCTTTTCATACATTTTTCAAGCATTTTTATTTCAAATAATGAATATTCATGAATAAACAAATGATTTATTTAAGAAATAAGAACTAGCTAGTCGTGGTTTATTGTCCAGTAATTCCACGAATCGCATGAACCAATCAAAGTATCACCGAGCCGCGTGGTTCATGTGACGAGTGGAATTACTGGACAATGAATCACGGGTAGCTAGTTGTTATTTCTATTCTAATATAGCATGCGAATGGGCGGAGCTTTGCGCACTGGATGATTGTTGGAGATTTTACACTTGGCGAGTTCTATGGTACATATTAGGGAGAAATTTTCAAGTCATATTAGAATTTGCATATGATCACTTGACTGATAGAACAATCTTTCCTCGTTATATTGATACCAGTTATACTTGTAGATGTTTAGCTCTACATTCGGCCAAGATATGGCTATTTTACTTAACCAATAGTGCTTTCTTTACTTAAGCACGGGGTTGCCATGGAAACGGTCGAAAAACACATGGTCTAAATGAGTTTATTTTTAGTACATTCTGAAAACCGATTCTGTAGAACATTGTGGTACCCGGGAAAAAGGACTAAAGGGGTTGCATGGATGTCCTACTGGCTTCCCGACTAGTATGTTTCATGCTGTTTACAGATGCACTTTGTACGACCCTTCACATTATCAATATCAAAAGGATATCTTTTAAAAGAAATTAAACTTTAGTTGCATATGTAGGTTGTGCCATGGCTGCGAATTCTCACATCACGTCCTGTTTGGGCAGTTGTGGTTGCTCATATCTGTTTAAACTGGGGAGAGTACACTTTTGCAACAAACATGCCGACTTATCTAAAAGAAGTATTAAAGTTTGATATAGAAACGGTGAGTATATCTAGCTTCATACTTAACAATATCAAAGATTGTGAATTTCATATATCATAACAAATATCTTGGTTGGTTGTTAAGTAGTATACATACGTCGTATACATACGGACAAACTTCATGCAGTGTAGGACATATTTTGGCTGTTGATTTTAATGCCTTGGTACGAATCTTGATTCAGTCATATACTTGTATGATTATAGAAAATCCTACTGTTAGAAACCGCAGCTTAATGACTGAGAAGTGGGGAATGGCAAGCGTAGTCTTATTAGAGTCAGTATAAAAACGTGTCTTTTTATTCTTTATGTCTGTCTTTTTCGTTTCAGAACGGATTCCTTTCAGCACTCCCATATATAGGTATATCAATTTTAATTAGTGTATCTGGAGTAGTGGGAGATTGTGTCAGAAAAAGAAACTTTTTGAACACTGGTACAGTCAGAAAGTTGTTCAACACCATTGGCTGTTTATTACCTGCCGTTTTATTAATAACAGCTGGTTTCATGGACTGTGATGATTCAATTTATGCTGTTACACTATTAACTCTGGGTTTAACGGCTACGGGTTGCCAATACGGTAGCGGGTTTATGATAAATCCTCTAGATATTGCACCGAATTATGCAGGAATCATAGTGGGGATTTCAAACACCTTTGCTACTCTGCCAGGATTTTTTTCTCCAATTATTGTCAGTGAATTAACACAGAATGTGAGTATTTATTAAAAAATACTCTCAATAGCTTTCTATATCACTATGACAAGAATAAACTCCATCCCATTTTTTTTTTCAATTGTTTGCACATTTTTTATGGAGGTTCCGAAAATACGTATACATGCAAGACCAGATATGTTTAAACTCAAATTACACATTCTCTTTTAGAAAGCAAGGGAAGAGTGGCAGACTGTATTTTACATAACGGGAGCAATATACGTAACAGAGGCAGCTGTCTTTGTGATTTTTGGATCGGGTGATCAACAAGATTGGGATCCAAAGGACGCAGACAAGGCTATTGATACATCCAAATCAAACCAGCCAGATGGAAGTTTACGGCTGTAAAAGATTTCCTTCAAAGAACAGAATATTTGAACAATTAGAAAAAATCATTTACGAATTCATTTGGGATAGTCCAAAAGAAAAAGTTAAAAGAAATGTTATGATTGGAGATTTTACGAAAGGAGGTCTTAGAATAAGAGATATTGAGTCGCATATCTTATCGTACAAAGTACCATTCCTCAATATTTTGAAAATTTAGAGCCACCTCTTATTTGATATAAGTACAAGAAACCTATTCGAAACTTTGTTTTTAACTGTAATAAAGTTACAACGGATCCTGACATACTTGAATCGTGTCCTGCTTCTTGAGAATGTGCAACTTCTAAATATCTCTACAAACCAGCTGGCCATGTTGTTACAGGTGACTTTTCAATTGTCCAAGACAGACAGCTCCGTGGTCTTCTTAAAAAAGGACCTAAGTATAGAATCTCATCCAAGATAGATTTTTTCAAATGCCGTGAAGTGCTTACGGAAGCCTTAGATAATTATACGAAAAGATGGTGTAAATCAGAAGGAGTCGAACCGCATGCTCTGAATGACTGGAAAAACCTTATTTTAGATATAACGGATATTCGAATAGATAACTTCCATAAAAACCCTCATCTTTTTCAAAATCCACGTTCCAAATCAGAAAGATATTTCAAATCCAAACTAAGTAAATTACATGAAAAATATGTCTTTGCACCAGCTGATAAAGCAGCCAACAACACCATTATCATTTGAAGACGTTACTACATATCAACTTTGATTTCGGAACTTTCGTCTACTAATACATATATCAAAAGCAATGAAAGTGCATCTAACATTTTAGGCAAGCATAACAGTGAACTGTCTTCATTCAATATCTCTATTTCTAAATTGGATCTCCCAACACTATATTGCATACCGAAACTGCACAAGTCTCCTTACAAATTTCGATTTATTGCTAATTCTAGTAACTGCTCCACTACAATTTTGTCTAGAAATCTGACGTCAGCACTTACTGCTATTAAAGAATACATAACTAGATATTGTGAAACGGTTCTAAACAGGAACGATGTAAATTTATTTTGGTCTATTAAGAATTCAGGGGATGTGATTGAAAAAATGAAATCTGGAAATTTCCAAGCCAATACGATTTCTTCATACGACTTCTCTAATATGTACACCACGCTTCCTCATGACAAAATTATTGATCGATTATCTAATCTCATTAAATGGTGTTTTGATCGAGAGCGAAAAACTTACATTTGTACATCTGAATCGAAGGGTTTCTTTTCCTCGACAGACTACAAATCATACAAATCATGGACATGTAGTGACCTGTGTAATGCCTTGTCCTTCCTCTTGGACAATATTTATGTTAGATTTGGTGAGGATCTATACAAGCAGGTTGTAGGAATTCCTATGGGTACTAACTGTGCGCCTCTTGTTGCAGATTTATTTTTATACACTTATGAAAAAGAATTTATCCAAAATCTTCAAAAGCAAAGAAAATTTGATGAGCTGAAATGTTTCAATAATACTTCTAGGTATCTGGATGATATTCTAACCATTGACAATCCTGCTTTTGAATTATATAAGAATGAAATTTATCCACAAGAATTAACCCTTAACAAGGCAAATCTTTCAAATACAGAAACACCCTTTTTGGACCTAAATATCAAAATTGTAAACGGAAAGATTCATACAAGTGTATATGACAAAAGGGATGATTTTGGATTTAACATAGTAAATTTCCCCTGGCTTGACGGTGATGTTCCAAGATTACCGTCATACGGCATTTACATATCACAGCTCATCCGGTACGCTAGAGCATGTACTGATATTTTGGATTTTCACAGTAGAAATTTACAAATTACCAAAAAACTTTGGTCAAGGTTTCCGCTTTCATAAACTAGTTAAGACTTTCTGGAAATTTTACAAAAATTACAGTCAACTTCTTTTAAAATTCGGATCTATACATGCAACAGAGTACATTACTATGGGTATTACACAACCTGTCTTTTATGGTGATATGATAAACAAAATAAAAAGGATCAAAGGTAGGCAGTATAACCATCGAAAATGCGTCAGAATCATCAAACGCCTTTTATACCGTGGATATGATCCTAATGTCACCAGACGGACACTAGGCTTGGTACTGGACCAATCTACAGTCTTGTACAAGCGCATCCTTGAGACTTGCACTCTGACTGACTGTGACGACGGGACTCCATGACGGGCCCTGTCCAAACCTCTTTAGAGAAGACAGGGCCCCGACCACCTGTCCTCTCTGAATGTCAGTCGGACTCCTCGGGTGATTACATACATGAGCTCGCTACAGCCGGCAGAGCACGGACTGTATTAAGCATGCCCTCTTTTTATATCCATTTACATATTCATCTGTGTCTCTGGGGCCTCTGCTTTTCGCGGTCGTGTTTGTGTGATGTCATCTTACAATGAGGAGGTTGTTTTACACCACAATTGTACGTTCTTCGAGACCTCTGGGTAATTGGAGAAGTGAGAGGGTTGTGCGCACGTAATCCAGGATAACCACACCATTTGCTACTTGCGTGACAAATGACCGTCCAAAGTCGGCACCGGTTACCCATTGGTCTCGTCGGTTTATGTGTAGTCTTTTGTGTTTGATGTTTACATGTCGTGTGTCTCTTTTCCGTCTCGTGATGTACACGTCTTTTGTGTTTTTGCATCGGGTGTTTTGGTGTTTTACTGTTGATGCTGCAACGGAGTCTTGTTGGAGATCTCCTCCCTTCTTTTTATGTTTGAGATTATCTTGGCTGAAAAGACTGCATAGTAATGTCAGTGCAAATTGGAAAGTAATACCATTGTATATTTCAACAAATTTGGATCAAATCTTCTGTTGTTCAAAATGAATAATGATGATAGTAAATATATTCCAAATTTTGAAGAAATACCATTATTTTACAGGCTATTATTAGAAGCATGGTTCAAAATAAAGGGATTGAAATCAAAATTTTCTGATATACATGAGATAAAACAAGAAATCATTTGGGGTAATAAAAATATCAGTTACAACGGAAAAGCATTATTCTTCGAAAATTGGATGAAATCTGGTTTTATTTATGTTAATGACATCATAGGAGAAAATGGAATGATTGATGAAAAATTTATATATGAGAACTTGAAAGATAAAAGAAACTGGATGTCAGAATTACTTTTGCTGAAGAAGTCATTTCCAAAAGAATGGTTAGAGAAAATTAAAATGCACAATACCCATGTTAAAATTAACATTACAGATTTGCAACTTGTGAATCCTAAAACAAGCAGAACTAAGAAGTTCATCAACTTCAGTAATAAAGAGCTGTATAATCTATTGATAGATAAGAAATTTTGCTACAGTTACTGTTTGGATAGCTGGAAAAGGAAATTTGATGATATAAACAATATAACATCATTAACAAAAGCTTTGTTTTCTTTTGTTTTTTATATTCTTTTAGAAAATGATGAAAAAATATTTAGGTGGAAGTTATACCATAAAATTATCCCAAATCAAATATTACTAAAACGTTGGAAAATACTGAATGAAGATAAGATTTAATGTTTTGTATGTGATAAACAAGATGATTACGAACATTATTTCATAACTTGCAAATCTTTAGATATTTTATGGTTAACAATAACTAACATACTAGCAGATTTGAATTTTAAAACAAATTTACGAAAGCTTAAGTACATTGTCTTTGGATACAAAATCTCACATGAAGAATACAATGATATTAATGTTGTAATTTCTATTATTGGATTTACCATTTATAAATACTTCCATTTAAGTAATCAAAGGCAAAATTTTATCAATATAAAATTACTTCTTAAAAATGAAATACGTAAAAAACTTCAGTTGACTGGATATCAAAAATATAAGATTCATAAAGATATATATGAAAAGTTGTGAACAAAATATTATAAAAGCACTTGCACCCACTTTTACTAGCTGAAAATATAATCATAATTTTCTAATCATAAAAGTATGATGAATAGAGCACAAAATTAAGCATCGACGGACGCCTAGCAAGCCAGAGGTGGGACCAGGTGCCCGGGAGGAGTAAGCATCCCCTGTTGGCTAGTCGCACCCGCCGTCGTTGTTCAAGCACGAAAATGAAACAATATATAAAACTCATGCACTGTCTGACGTTATGTCTATAAAAGTGCTATGGCGACATTGTCAGGGAAATATATTCAAAACACTTACTGCCAAGTACGATGAACTTCGGTTGATTGATTCTTCAACGCATTGAAAATATCTGTTATCAAAATTTCTTGAAATTTCTAAATCGTCGGTCCTGTAGTATAATATTCCTCCCATCCTCCAATGTCTTTCGGTATATCTTTGGAAATAATTACTTTCACACTTTTTGGTCATACTACATTGTTTGGATTGAGGATCACTGACGAGGGTTAAATACCCGAAACGTGCGTGTCTGGTCCATGCTGCAAATTGTATCTGCTCTTAAATGATTCTGTTGAATTTAAAGTTTAACATTTGTACTACTTGGTGGTGAATCAGGAGTCCCCGAGGGCACATGTAGCCAAGTACGATCAAATGCGATTGTTTCTTGTTTAACATCTTAGCCCCATGATCCCAATGCTATTTTGAACATAGATTTTATTTGGATATGCTACTGAATCGAAATGTCAAGCCGCATACTCTCTGTAATGGAAATATACGAATATAACTTCAAAACATTAAAGAGGGCGCTACTGAAATTATTTTTGGTGGATCCGCTGGAAGCATCACTGATGAGAATTTAATATTCGAAACACGTGTCTGGTGCATGGAAATAGGCTTGATATTTTCTTCAAGAAGGTACAGAGTTGGAACCCTTCGACATTATTCAACGCATTAAAAAAATATGTCATCAAAAATTTTATGAAATTTCTAAAACGTGGGTCCTCTAGCATTATATCCCACCCATCCATCAACGTCTTTCGGTATATCTTTGGAAATAATGATTTTCACACTTTTTGTGCGGCGCTGCATACATATAAAGAAAACTACTATAGAGTTATTAATCTCACTCCTGAATATTTTAAAATTTTATTATTGTTGTTTCCTGCAGCGGGTTGTAGTTTTGTCTGATGTCATTTATGTGTAGCTTTATTGTTGATGTGTTCCGCTGGGTACGTGCAGGGTGGTCATGCTGGAGATCATTCCCTTTTCTTAACTGGTTCCTTGTGCTGAGTTTATCATGAGCTTTATCCTTTTGATAAAATTGTATGTTGAAAGAGGTTATATTTCTACTCCAAAAATACGATATATTTAAAAAAAATGACTGTAATAATTTTTCTGTCTATTTATGTATTGAAAAAAGGTGCCCAAACGGAAGCGGATTTTATTTTGTGTGTGCATCGGTTTTTGTCTGAACATCGATAGACAGAAAAGATATTACAGTCATTACTTATAATTTAATTAAATTGCTATTAAATTTTCTAGCTTATCTGCAATTGACTCACTTCAGCATTGTTGATTTTCATGTTCAAACCTGGCGACGTAATATTTGCACAGGCCTAACGTAGCGGCGCCCGACGTTAGTGACTTCGTAATAGGCGACCTTGTCTATACAGCTATAGATAATATTTCGCTCCGTACGTTTGTATAAGCGTTTTACAGACACTACTGAAATAATTAAATTATTTTGTAATCCAAAGACAACCTCAAGTCTCTATATGATATATTTAGTAATCTAAAGCCGACCTATGGTCCGAAGTTTTTGCAACAGTTCCCCTAGAATAAGTAGGCTGGTAGCCCTGGTGTTCTCTATTAACACTCGGTTGCAGCAAACCAATAAAAAAAACCAATGCAAAAAACACAGAACAGACACCCACAGAAAGAGACGCAAAAATGACAATGAACACCAACTCAAACCATAGAAACATGAAACACAAAATACCACACATAAACCAATGAGTTAAAGAAGATCCTGCCGATAATCTCAACATCACTCACAATGGAGCACCAAATTGAGCATCGACGGACCCCCAGCAAGCTAGAGGTGGGACCAGGTGCCCGGGAAAAGTAAGCATCCCCTGTTGGCTAGCCTCACCCACAAATGGACAACCGGTGCCGACTTAGGACGGCCATCTGCCAGATGGTGTGGTCATCCGGATTGTGCACAGCCCTCCCACTTTTCCGATTACCCAGGGGTCTCAAAGAATGCACAATTGTGGTGCAAAATAACCTCTTCACTGTAAGATGAATTACAAACAGACAGCATGATACAGGGGCCCAAGAAACACATAGATAGATGTGTTAATGGATACTACGAAATAAAGTCCGTGCTCTGCGCGGGTTGTAGCATGCCATTACCAGAGAAATCCGACTGACATTCAGAGAGGATTACATTAAAACACGAATAACTTCACGTAATGGGAGGAAGACATATGATAGATGGAACTGATTAATATTCAACTCGTTACCTTCAATTTTAGTGCACTACACACGTGTTTCGGATATTACATCATCATCAATGGTACTTAATGTCAACTTGAGTTTTAGACACATCAAAACTGACCTTTAAAGCGTCCTCTAGTTTAATTTTTTGAATTTTGTGGATCTACTCAGCAAAGATTGTGCGGCTTCAAATTTCCTTCAGGGGAATGGGTAGCATAGTCATATAAAATCTATGACCAAAATAGCATAGGTGGGATAATGCTAGGATGTTAAAGTCCTTAGATTCGATGCTATTTTTGGTTTAAATGACGAGTTTCTGAAATGGTAGAAAATATATATTATGTCAAAAAGGTGCCCGGGGAGAGTCATCGTCTCCTGATTGCATGCAACACTCGTAGCAACAGCTCCATGAAAACTTGTCAAATTCGGTGATTCTCTCGATGTACAAATTGATGTACATAAAAGGTAAATATTTCTTGTTTGGTGATATTCAAAATAATGAACTCATAGCCCTCCTCTTATCCGTGTACATACATGCTTCATAAGACGCATAGGTGGTGTAGAAACCAAATGCATTTTAATTGTATGGTACCATCATAAACACAGGAGATCGTGGTTATACAAAGAGATGAAAGAGCTGACTGAATAGATCTTATATATTCAATCATCCGAGTAGTCCGTGCGATGTAGAGATGGTTAAAACACTTCGTCAGCGACCAAATGTTTAAGGGTCCCTGTAAAGTGCGAAACGAAACAAAAACGAAACGAAACATCGAAACGAAACGAAACAGATCGAAACGAATCTGTTTCGTTTCGTTTTGTTTCGTTTTCTTTCGATCTGTTTCGTTTCGTTTCGTTTCGTTTCGATTTGTTTCGTTTCGTTTCGTTTTTGTTTCGTTTCGCACTTTACAGGGACCCAATGTTTAAAGGCAAATAGCAAAATTACTTAACAGAATAAAAAGCGGTGGCATGTCATTTGAAAATAACATAAAGGATTATAAGCATTACGTCCTACATTATAAATACTTTTATACCTTATATAAAAGATTCCCACACCAGAAAATGAGTGCACGGTGAATGCATGGTACATGTATTCATAACAAATAATCGCACATGGTATGTAATACAATCGTTAGACTAGTAATTTTATCTTGCTTTACTTTAAACTTATACGAATTACCATTAAGTGTATATGGTTTTACAGCCTGTTCTCTATTACGTAAGATATTGTAAAAATAGATGTGAAAGAATAAATTTTCTGATGTACTGTAGACTTCATCCGCAAATTATATATTAATTCAAATTTGAGACTTTACACTTTGCAACATTTAAATAAATTTAAACTATAATCAAAGTACTCATAAGTAGTATTTTCCAGACTAAAGGTTATTGAAATTACGGAAATAAAGATCAATCCAGTTCTCTTAAAGGAGTGCAGATGGTTGCTGATGATACAAAAGTTACCTCAGACTGCTGTAAACCAGGTAAAAAATTTTTTAATTCTTATAATATTTTCAAATGGTAGTGATCATAGCTCAATGCAATATAAATTTCAAAGTACTAATTGACAATAGACAGATTTTTCACATTTTCATTTCATAACTTTTAAAACTTCGAAAAAAAAAAGAATTTCCTATGAAAAATATAAGAAAGGAGGGGATCTCCAACAACACTCGAATGCAGCACCCGCAGCTTAACCCCAAAACATCCAATAGAAAAACACAGAACAGACACCCACAGAAAGAGACACAAAAGGGACAAGGAACACCAACTCATACCATAGAAGCATGAAACACAAAAGACTCCAAAAATATCGTTCATCTAAAAGAATGGAATATATATATAAAGTCCTACAAACACCTAAAAAAGAAAGGAGGGGATCTCCAACAACACTAGGTTGCAGCACCCACAGCAAAATCCCAAAACACCCATGCAAAAAACACAGAACAGATACCCACAGAAAGAGACGCAAAAGGGACAAGGAACACAAACTCACAACATAGAAACATGAAACATAAAAGACAACACATAAACCAACGAGACCAATGGGCAACCGGTGCCGACTTAGGACGGCCATCTTTCACGTAAATAGCAGACGGTGTGGTTATCCTGGATTACGTGCGCACAACCCTCCCATTATTCCGATTTCCCAGAGGTCTCGAAAAACGCACAATTATGGTGTAAAACAACCTCCTCACTGTTAGATGACCACACACAAACAAGACCGTAAAACACAGGGGTCCAAGCAACACAGATGAATATGTAAATGGATATAAAAAGAGACGTGCGTAATACAGTCTGTGCTCTGCCGGCTGTAGCGAGTTCATATATGTTATCACCGAGGAGTCCGACTGACATTCAGAGAGGACAGGTGGTCGGGGCCCTGTCTTCTCTAAAGAGGTTTGGACAGGGCCCGTCATGGAGTCCCGTCGTCACAGTCAGTCAGAGTGCAAGTCTTAAGAATGCGCTCGTACAAGACTGTATATTGGTCAAGTACCAAGCTTAGTGTCCGTCTGGTGACATTAGGATCATATCCACGGTATAAAAGGTTTGATGACTCTGACGCATTTTCGATACATATGCTGTCTACCTTTGATCCTTCTTATTTTGTTAATTATGTCACCATAAAATGCAGGTTGTGAAATACCTAAAGTAATATACTCCGTTGCATGTATGGGTCCGAATTTCAAAAGAAGTTGATCATAATTTTTGTAAAATTTCCAGAAAGTCTTTACTAGTTTGTGAAAGCGAAAACCTTGACCTAAAAGTTTCTTTGTCTGCCATTTACGTGGCAGATGGCCGTCCTAAGTCGGCACCGGTTGCCCATTGGTCTCGTTGGTTTATGTGTAGTCTTTTATGTTTCATGTTTCTATGTTGTGAGTTGGTGTTCCTTGTCCCTTTTGCGTCTCTTTCTGCGGGTATCTGTTCTGTGTTTTTTGCATGGGTGTTTGGGGATTTTGCTGTGGGTGCTGCAACCTAGTGTTGTTGGAGATCCCCTCCTTTCTTTTGTAATTTGTAGATTTCTATTATGAAAATCCAAAACATCAGTACATGCTCTAGCATACCGGATGAGCTGTGAAATGTAGATACCGTATGACGGTAATCTAGGGACATCACCGTCAAGCCAGGGGAAATTTACTATGTTGAATCCAAAATCATCTCGTTTGTCATATACACTTGTATGAATTTCTCCATTGACAATTTTGATATTTAGGTCCAAAAATGGTGTTTCAGTGTCTGTAAAGTTTGCCTTGATTAGAGTCAATTCTTGTGGATAAATAACATCTTTATACTTTTCAAAAACAGGATTATCGATAGTAAGAATATCATCCAGGTACCTAGAAGTACCAATGAAGCATTTCACATCATCATGTTTTCTTTGCTTTTGAAGATTTTGAATAAATTCCTTTTCATATTTGTATAAAAATAAATCTGCAACAAGAGGCGCACAATTTGTACCCATAGGAATCCTTACAACCTGCTTGTAGAGATTCTCACCAAATCTTACATAAATGTTGTCCAAGAGGAAGGACAAGGCACTACACAGGTCGCTACATGTCCATGATTTGTATTCTGTAGCGGAAAAGAAACCCTTTGATTCAGATGAACAAATATAAATTTTCCCCTCTCGATTATAGCACCATTTAATGAGTTTGGACAATTGATCATTGATCTTGTCGTGAGGAAGCGTGGTGTACATATTTGAAAAATCGTATGAAGCAATCGTATTGGCTTGAAAATTTCTAGATTTTATCTTGTCAATCACATCCCCGGAATTTTTTATAGACCAAAATAAATTTACATCATTCCTGTTAAGAACAGTTTCACAATATTTTGCAACGTGTTCCTTTACCGCCGTGAGGGCTGACGTCAGATGTCTAGACAAACTTGTAGTTGAGCAGTTGCTAGAATTAGCAATGTATCTAAATTTGTAAGGAGATTTGTGCAGTTTTGGTATGCAGTATATTGTAGGAAGATCCAATTTAGAAATAGGGATGTTGAATGAAGAAATTTCACTGCTATGTTTGCTCAAAATGTTAGGGACACTTTCATTGGTTTTGATATAAGTATTTGTAGACGAAAGTTCCGAAACTAAAGTTGATATATAGTAAAGTTTTCATATGATTATGGTGTTGTTGGCTGCTTTATCTGCAGGAGCGAAGACAAATTTTTCATGTAAATTACGTAATTTGGATTTAAAATATCTTCAGATCTAGAACTTGGATTTTCAAAAAGACGAGGATTTTTGTGGAAGTTGTCTATTCGAATGTCAGTAATGTCCAAAATGAGGTTTTTCCAGTCATTCAGAGAATGCGATTCGACTCCTTCCGATTTACACCATCGTTTGTTATAGTTATCTAAGGCTTTCTTTAGTACTTCGCGACATTTAATAAAATCTATCTTGGATGGGATTCTATACTTAGGTCCTTTTTTGAGAAGACCACGGAGCTGCCTGTCTTGGATAATTGAAAAGTCACCTGTAATAATATGACCAGCTGGTTTTTATAGATATTCAGATGTTGCACATTCTCAAGAAGCAGGACATGATTCAAGTATTTTAGGATCTGATGTAACTTTGTTGTAGTTAAAAACGAAATTTCGAATAGGTCTCTTATATTTGTAACAAATAAGAGGAGGTTCTAAATTTTCAAAATATTGAGGAATAGCACTTTGTACACGATGATCCCGAAAAATATTAGAGATCGATGTTAAGAAGATCGAATCCTTTGTTAATAAATGAAAGTTTTAAGAATCGTTTTTTAGGTGGGATGTTTTTAACAACTGGATAAAGTTTATTCTGTGCGAATGCAAAAATGATATTAAGTCTGAATCAATCAGTATTTCTTAAGAATGCAACCAGTGCTTCTTTCAATTGAACTGCTGGAACTGATGAGAGAGCATGAAGCAGTTCATGTCTGCCGCCGTTGCGAGCAATGATCAGAAGATCGTTGAGTGTACGGTGTAATCTAGATCTTATTCTGAGTTTTCGGTTTCGTCGTCTTCCGTGAGACCTATGCTTCCGTTTAGTGTTTGGGCGGATTGAAAATACATTAATATTAGTTGACGTCGAGGAAATGTTTCCTTGTCCATAAATTTGATCGTTTAGACCAAGGGGGTACGCAGTTTGGAGTTTTGTGATCCAGGCCAGTTCAGCTTGTAGTCGGCGTTTTTTAATTTCCGTTTTACTAAGATTTTTAAGTTTAGAAAAAGACTGAACCGGTGTAATAGTTATATCCGAAATGGAATGATTGTATTCAACGAAGTGATTATAAAGGAAATTTCTTTGTTTTTTGTGATGTGAGTTTCTTATCTGATACGAATGACTTCTAAAACGAGATTTTAAGGCCTGACCTGTTTCTCCAACATATTGGGCGCCACATCCCCTAGCGTTTCATGTTATAACATAAATGACATCTTGGTACGATCAATCGATGTCGTTTTCAATCTCAATTTTAAAAGTCTGCCCGTTAACACTTGATTTAATTGTGGAATTGCAATTGATGAGCGGACACATACCCTTTGCACGTAGAAACTGCTGAGAACCCTCTATGTTTGTTGTTAAATGTAGAGCCTGCAGATGGAGAAGTAGGTGTAATACGTCTACGGGATTTAAATTTAAGAGGTGAAAGAAGTACTCTGGGTGAGGAAAAAAGTTTATTACTGTTAAAAGTCGATGATGGGAAAGTTACTGTAGTGATAGAGGGTAATCTCAAAGGAGTAAGTTTAATACGAGGCGACCTTAAAAATGCCATAGTGAGATGATCAAAAAAGGGTGAGTAGAGATCCTGCATGGAAGACACTACAACAAAGTCAAGTTAGAGAACGAAATGGAATTAAAACACTTCAAACATCGGGTCACGGGGAATTGTATTACCAACTCCACACTGCAACACGAAATAAGTGTAGATATAAAAGAAAGGAGGGGATCTCCAACAACACTAGGTTGCAGCACCCACAGCAAAATCCCAAAACACCCATGCAAAAACACAGAACAGATACCCACAGAAAGAGACGCAAAAGGGACAAGGAACACAAACTCACAACATAGAAACATGAAACATAAAAGACCACACATAAACCAACGAGACCAATGGGGAACCGGTGCCGACTTAGGACGGCCATCTGCCACGTCAATAGCAGACGGTGTGGTTATCCTGGATTACGTGCGCACAACCCTCCCATTATTCCGATTTCCCAGAGGTCTCGAAAAACGCACAATTATGCTGTAAAACAACCTCCTCACTGTTAGATGACCACACACAAACAAGACCGTAAAACACAGGGGTCCAAGTCATCCATACTTTTATATCCATGAAATATCAACAAATCGATATATTATGTGAATGTGATACTGTCGTAGCAAATTGAACTGAACGAATGAAGCTTTGTTTTTCACTTGTCATAACTATAATTTTCAAAATAACGGGTAAGTATTTACTCTAATTACTATGCAAGCAATCAATAATTTATTTCCCTTACATTGTTTATCAACTCTTCTCGATCGCTATATAGCCTGGTCACGTCACTGTTCTACGACAGTAGCAAAGTTTGGTAAAGTCCACAATAAATATCTTACTTTTGTCAGAATTATTTTGGCAAAGTCGAACCACCTCAAATGCCCACCACCAATTTAAGGGGTAGTCCACTTTGATGAAAAAAGACACCTCCCTGACATGTGATTTGAAAATCCCCCATGTAGATGTAATGTTAGATGATACAATAAATCCCGAGAGTTTTCTACTGTGCTCAACATGGACTATTCTATTGTAGTGTATCTAGTCATTCAGCCAGTAATAAATGTTGCATAGCTTCTTTTAATTATACATAATCAGAAAAGTAAAATAGAATTAACATCCGAAGATATTTATTTCAAAATGCACTTTATTTTACAGTACCACCTCCATTACTTGGATCATGCCGCCTTTCTATTACAGTGATGTTATGCCTCGGAAACATAAGTCTATACATGATGCGGTCAAATATGAGTTTAGCGATAGTCTGTATGGTTGATCGGACAGAAATAAGAGAACGTTTTGCTGCTAGCAACCAAACATCAGAATACTCCGAAAACAGCACAAATACCGATATCAAGGATTTATGCTCTGAAATGTCGTCTTATGAAACTGGGAACAAGGTATTTTGGTTAAACGTCTTTAAATTCAATAGCATCATTTAAGATAAATATTCATATTTTATATATATTCATATATCTTTCTTCATACTGAAAAAATGAATTTTCGCTTGTTGGTAATTTTCGCTTATCTCAAGTTTCAGGGGCCTATGCGAAAATATATCTGCTGCATTCCTACAAAGGCAGATACGTATATATTGCGAATGTCTTGATGTTATACTCGCGAAGAATCCCCGAATATAACCACTTCTACAGTACTCTTTTGTTTTTATATCTTAGTGCCAATGAAATGCACGAGGAAGAATACAATAGGCCTGTTTAAGTACCTTTGATTTCAAAACCTTTAAATGTTTAACGTCTTCATTTTCATTAACATCATTTAAAAGAAGATGATTTAACATCATGGAGCAAACACGCAGGTTTCGGAGGGTTCACCCTCCTCAGTGATATTCAATCCAAACAGTGAAATATGGCCACAATGAGTGAAAATTTAGTCCAAATTATACCGAAAGACGCTGGACGATGGCTGGGATATGATGCTATAGGACCGAGGTATCAGAAATTAGAGAAATGTTTGTAAACAAAAATTTTCGAATGCGTTTTAAGAAACGACCAACCGAAATTGATCGAACTTGGCTCCATGTGCCCTCAATAATAAATTTACATCATGGACCAGACATGCACGTTTTGGGTACTTAACCCTCGCCAGTTATCCTCAATCTAAACAATGTAGTATGGCCACAACTGTGAAAATTATGTCCTAGGTATACCGAAAGACGTAGCAAGATTGCAGGGATATAATGCTGCAGGACCCAGGTTTTAGAAATTTGAGAACATTTTGTAAACAGAAACTTTCAAAATCTATTCTAAAATGTTTGTTTTTTATATAGGGAGATCTAGCATTTTATCGGGGAGGGGGGGGGGTACGTGTGGGGTGGGGTGGGGGGTGGTTCAAGACACCAGGAAGGTCCAGAAAGTAAATAATCGAAATACATTTATGTAAAAACGGAAAGAATTAGTATTTTTCGAAATTTCCATGGAAGGGGGGACTGACGCCAATGGATAAGACTTTTGCCAACTTGATTATTTTTAAGAGCCAGCAATTTTTTAATTCATTGTTTATGCTGCTGACAGTTTATTTTTTCGCCGGACCGCCTTTGGACGTTCTTTTAATCGCAATAAATCATTTGTTGTCTTTCTTATTCTTATTCCCCGAGGGCACATGTAGCCAAGTTCGATCAATTTCGGTTGATCGTTTCTTCAACGCAATCTAAATTTCTGTTATCAAAATTTCTTGAAATTTCTAAAAAGTGGGTCCTGTAGCATCATATCCCATCCATCCTGCTACGTCTTTCGGTACCCTTTTTCCACATAGTAACTTTCATACTTTTTGGCATAATACATTGTTTAGATTTAGGATTAAGGATCACTGATGAGGGATAAGTACCCGAAACGTGCATGTCTGGTCCACGTTGCCAATTGATTTGTTCTTAAATGATGCTATTCAATTTGAAGACGTTTACATTAACTATTAGGTACCTAATTTCGCTTACTTTTTTAACTCATTTTATAGATCCAAGTATCTCGACAAGAACCATTGCTGGTATGATATTCTATTTGACAATCTCTCTAAACAGGACAAGGGTTCATCCCAACAGAGACAAATTTTAAATTTGTCGACCCTGCCTTATCTTCAACCAAAATGACTCAGCTGAAAGTCTAATGAATGACTTTGAATTATATTTTGTATAGCCTACAGCCCTTGAGCTGGCATGATATATTCGCCATTGAATTAACGTATAAATTGTGTATTTGTTATACAATATCCTTGTTAAAAGACGTGATGATGCTGAGATTCTTAAAGTTTGAGCATTGTTAATAAAATAAATCACATCTAGTACATGTAACGGACATAAAATGTAAAATCAGATTTCTTTTTTTTTTAAATATGTTTGTAATCAGTTTCATTGAGCAAAAGAAGTCACAGGAAAGTTATCTTCAGTTGTCTTGTATTTCATGGTTCTATGGCGTGGGTTGGTGTCCATTGACCCTTTTGCATCTGTTTATGTGCGTGTCTGCACTGTGTTTTTGCATTTGGTGTTCTGGGGTTTTGCTATGGGTGCTGAAAAAGAGTGTTGTTTGAGATCCCTTACTTTCTTTAAAATTAATGCATCATTTTATAAAACACTGTGAGATTTTCTGAGGTGAGCTGCACGAATAGTACATTGCGCAGAACAACTCTCCCCGGACACCTGGTCTCACTTCGGAATATTGTTCATTCCGCGGTTTGCAACCGTTTCGATGGGAATTCTCACGATATGGCCTTGCCTTCTCGACTTTGTTTTAGATACTTCTTTGATGTTTATTTTCTTTATTTCTTTTTTCCTATTTCGATATTTCCATTCTTAAAAATATGGACGTACATTTGTTTTATATCTAGCAACTTCTCTTTTGAAGGTTGGCGAATTTTCATGGGATAAAACAACTCAAGGCAGAATTCTCGGTTCATTTTTCGTTGGGTACATTTGTACGCAGTTTATTGGAGGATTTCTTTCTACTCGATTTGGATGTAAAAGAGTCTTCGGATTGGCAGTACTTCTTAGTGCACTCTTGACTATACTCACACCAGCTGCTGCACGTACTCACGTATATTTTTTGATTGGTGTTCGCTTCCTTGCAGGATTTTGCCAGGTAACTATGTTATTTAGTCAGGATACATGCATAAATGCATTGTTCCTAGTAAATTATTTCGAATATGTGAATGATAGTCAATTGATACACTCAAATTCAGAATCAATTAAAGACAAAATCAGTACAACTGACGGATGCTCCCCGAACACAACAATTCTAATACCGGAAGACAATTTTCTGTGTTGACCTTTCAGAAATGATCATGAATGGCAAATGTCATGCTGGAGATCATTCCCTTTCCTTTCATGTCTGTGCATGTAAGTCTGTTGTCTACATTAAAAGCATTAAAAATCTTGGTTTTCAACGTTGATTCGCATATGTAGCCTTTATCTTTACGTCCCCATTGAATTATGTAACACACCCTCCTCCTTTTGGTACACAATATCTCATACACGCAGTATAAAGTCTCAAAACCCTTAACATATGTACAAAAATATGTATTTAACCATCATCTAACAAAATGTCAGACCATTTTGATCAAAAACAAATTTTAAATGTATTTTTATTATATATCTTGCAGGAAAAGTAACCAAGAGTCCCCGAGGGCACATGTAGCCAAGTTCGATCAACTTCGGTTGATCGTCTGTCTCTTCAACGCATTTGAAATTTTCTGTTACAAAATTTCTTGAAATTTCTAAAACGTGGGTCCTGTAGCATCATATCCCACCCATTCTGCTACGTCTTTTGGTACATTTTTAGACAATCATAATAATTCTCATACTTTTTGGTCATATTACATTGTTTAGACTGAGGATCACTGACGAGGGTTTAGTACCCGAAACGTGCATGTCTGGTCCATGCTGAAAATTTATCCGGTTTTAAATGATGCTATTGAATTGAAAGACGTTTAACATTTGAACTACTTGGTGAGTGTCACTGCTGGTTTACCAAGAGTCCCCGAGGGCACATGTAGCCAAGTTCGATCAACTTCGGTTGATCGTCTGTCTCTTCAACGCATTTGAAATTTTCTGTTACAAAATTTCTTGAAATTTCTAAAACGTGGGTCCTGTAGCATCATATCCCACCCATTCTGCTACGTCTTTTGGTACATTTTTAGACAATCATAATAATTCTCATACTTTTTGGTCATATTACATTGTTTAGACTGAGGATCACTGACGAGGGTTTAGTACCCGAAACGTGCATGTCTGGTCCATGCTGAAAATTTATCCGGTTTTAAATGATGCTATTGAATTGAAAGACGTTTAACATTAGCCCAAAAATGTCGTTGAACTTCAATGATTAACCTTAAGTGACTTTTGTCCCAAAGGATCTATCCTAATGTGTGTTAAATATGATCAAATTCAGATGTAGGGTTCAGGAAATATGACCTTAGTTGGACCGACCGACCGACTGACAGACGAACGGAACAGACGAATGGACACAAAGGGGACTATAAGCTCCCTCGAAATTTGTCGGGGAGCATACAGATAGAAATCATAAACAATAGGTTTACAAAATTCTAAAAAAACAAAAAAAAAAACAAAAAAAAAACAAACAAAGGAACCTAGACAGTTTGCAAGAATTAATCCCTTACGGAAATGAGAACAGGTGCATTGAGAGAGTAAACATCTCCTGTCTGCTAGCAACACCATTCACTTTAAATGTAATTAATAGGTTGAAACCAGTGAAAGTTTCAAAGTTGGTACATTGTATTTATGAGGATTCTTATCGAAAGTGTCCTTCAACATTCTGGACTTTCTGATGTCATAACGTTTCGAACATTCATTTTTTTTCCAAAATAATGGTGAAAGTGTCAAGTTCTGTACTTTTAAATGGTTATTACCGAAAGTGTCATTCAACATTCTACATAACGAGATGTATCATGTCTTTATACTCTCATTGTTTCGTTCAAAAGCATAACCGCGACAAAGGCAGTCGTTCATAAATGTTATTTGAATGGATTCAATAAATGTATAGTCGGACGTAGCCTAGACAGTTCGATCAACTTCGGTTGATCGTCTGTCTCTTCAACGCATTTGAAATTTTCTGTTACAAAATTTCTTGAAATTTCTAAAACGTGGGTCCTGTAGCATCATATCCCACCCATTCTGCTACGTCTTTTGGTACATTTTTGTACATAATGATTTTCATACTTTTTGGCCATATGACATTGTTTAGACTTAGGATCACTGACGAGGGTTAAGTACCCGAAACGTGCATGTCTGGTCCATGCTGTAAATTTATCAGGTCTCAAATGATGCTATTGAATTTGACGACGTTTACCACCACATACTATAAGCATTTAGCAATTTACCAATGCTAATTTTTCCTCCATAGATCTCAAATGAATGCTTCAATGTCTCATCTAATTGTAATTCAGTATTTTTCTTTAATGTTTTTTTTTTAAATATTTACGTAGAAAATGATGATTTTGCTTCATTTTTACAAGGGTGTGACGTATCCAGCACAGCTGTCATTGTTTGCCATGTGGTATCCATCTTTGGATCGAAGTCGTTTTGGAAGTATCTGTATTGGTGGTTCGCATTTACTTTATAAACATCATTATTCTTACATGTTTCAAAAATTACATTTGACGAAAAACTTCTGCTTCAAAGTTGCATATATCTGATTAATCTCAAATTGTCTTAAATTACCTATTTCTTGTCTGTTATTGAATCTACAAAAGAAAGGAGGGAATCTCCAAAAACACTCGGTTCCAGCACCCACAGCAAAACTCCAAGACAAACAATGCGAAAACACAGAGCAGACACACACAGAACAAGGCGCAAAACGGACAAGGAGCAGTTTTATTTCTTATCAGCATGTACTGATGTTTTGGATTTTCATAGTAGAAATTTACATATTACAAAGAAACTGTTAGGTCAAGGTTTTCGGTTTCACAAACTAGTAAAGACTTTCTGGAAATCTTACAAAAATTATGATCAACT
This sequence comes from Pinctada fucata, assembly GCA_028142955.1. Taxonomy (NCBI): domain Eukaryota; kingdom Metazoa; phylum Mollusca; class Bivalvia; order Pterioida; family Pteriidae; genus Pinctada; species Pinctada fucata. The sequence continues at coordinate 15,326,863 of AP027105.1, forward strand.
TCTTTTGAAATTCGGACCCATACAAGCAACAGAGTATATTACTTTAGGTATTTCACAACCTGCATTTTATGGTGACATAATTAACAAAATAAGAAGGATCAAAGGTAGGAAGCATTACTATCGAAAATGCGTTAGTCATCAAACGCCTTTCTATCGTGGATATTATCCTTATGTCAACAGACGGACATTCGAAACGTGCATGTCTGGTCCATGCTGTAAATTTATCAGGTTTTAAATGATGCTATTGAATTAAAAGACGTTTAACATTTGAACTACTTGGTGAGTGTCACTGCTGGTGGACCAAGAGTCCCCGAGGGCACATGTAGCCAAGTTCGATCAACTTTGGTGATCGTCTGTCCCTTCAACGCATTTGAAATTGTCTTTTACAGAACTTTTTAAAATTTCCAAAAACGTTGGTCCTGTAGCATCATATACCACCCATTCTGCTACGTCTTTTGGTACATTTTTGGACATAATAATGTTCATACATTTTGGCCATATTGCATTATTTAGACTGAGGATCACTGACGAGGGTTTAGTACCCGAAACGTGCATGTCTGGTCCATGCTGTAAATTCATCAGGTTTTAAATGATGCTATTGAATTAAAAGACGTTTAACATTTGAACTACTTGGTGAGTGTCTCTGCTGGTGGACCAAGAGTCCCCTAGGGCACATGTAGCAAAGTTCGATCAACTTTGGTTGATCGTCTGTCTCTTCTACGCATTTGAAATTTTCTGTTACAAAATTTCTTGAAATTTCTGAAACGTTGGTCCTGTAGCATCATATCCCACCCATTCTGCTACGTCTTTTTGGTACATTTTTGGACATAATAATTTTCATTCTTTTTGGCCATATTACATTATTTAGACTGAGGATCACTTACGAGGGTTTAGTACCGAAACTTGCATGTCTGGTCTATGCTGTAAATGTATCAGGTTTTAAATTATGCTATTGAAATAAAAGACGTTTAACATTGGTACTTGACCAATCTACAGTTTTGTACCAGCGCATTCTTAAGACTTGCTCTCTTACTGACTGTGATAACGGGACTCCATGACGGGCCCTGTCCAAACCTCTTTAGAGAAGACAGGGTTCCGATCACCTGTCCTCTCTGAATGTCAGTCGGACTCCTCGGGTGAAAACATATATGAGCTCGCTACAGCCGGCATAGCACGGACTGTATTACGCACGTCCTCTTTTTATATCCATTTACATTTTCATCTGTGTTGCTTAGACACCTGCGTTTTACGGTCTTGTTTGTGTTTGGTCATCTAACAGTGAGGAGGTTGTTTTACACCATAGTTGTGCGTTCTTTGATACCTCTGGGAAATCGGAATAGTGGGAGGGTTGTGCGCACGTTATCCAGGATAACCACACCATCTGCTTCTTACGTGACAGATGGCCGTCCTAAGTCGGCACCGGTTGCCCATTGGTCTCGTTGGTTTATGTGTGGTCTTTTATGTTTAATGTTTCTTTGGTGTGAGTTGGTGTTCCTTGTCCCTTTTGCGTCTCTTTCTGTGGGTGTCTGTTCTGTGTTTTTTGCATTGGGTGTTTTGGGGATTTTGCTGTGGGTGCTGCAACCTAGTGTTGTTGGAGCTCCCCTCGTTTCTTTTAATTCACATGAAAACTTTCAATAAGTATTTTATTGTTCCTGTACTTCTATTTCTTCTGTTCCGTCATGTCATTAAAAGAATGACTCTTGTTCTTTTTAATATTGCACGATGATAATTTATTATCTTCCAAAAATTTTAATTACGTAAATAATTACAGTTACCATTGTACTGAAAAATGACATTTGTACTTCACTTTCTGATAATTAGATGCATAAATTTAAATTCAAAAATTAAACCAGAGGGCGCTATTAAAAAACATTTGGCTATGTCTGAAAATCACTTCGTCATTTAATTTTGTACCACTGATGAGGATTTACTAACCGAAACACTGTATGATGCATTAAAATTGGTTTGCAATTTTCTTCAAGAAGGTAAAGAGTTGGAACGTATTATTTTAATTAAAGATGTAATTCCTTTTGAGAAAAATTAACCATGTTCATAACTTTTGATTGGTAATTGATTTCGCTTCAAGGAAAATTATGTCTCATTTGTGTATTTCTTGTGATAAGTCATTTCCATGGATACGAGAATTTTTCAACTTGGGACCTTGACCTCGAAGTTTGACCTTATTTTGAAGATAAAACTTTAACCTGGGGGGCTCAACTTTCGAACATTAGTGATAGACCTCTCATATTTCACATGTGTTTTCTTTGTGACTAGACCTTTCCATGGATACCTTGTGACCTTGAATTTGGAATTTGACCTTCTTTCGAAAAACTTTAAACTTGGCCATAACTTTTGATAGGTAAGTGATAAGGCTCTCATACTTCACATATATATATATATACCTTGTGACAATATGTTTCCAGAAACCATATTGACATTGGATCATGACCTACTTTTGAAAAAAGTTAATCTTGGCCGTAACTTCTGATAAGTGATGTATAGGACTTTCATATTTCACATGTTTATTCCTTGTGACAAGACCTTTTCATGGATAAAACATTTCTTGACCTAGGAGTTTGACCTTCTTTTGAAAAACTTTAACCTTGGAAATAACTTTTAATACATTAGTCATAAGGTTTTTCTATTTTTCAAGTCTATTTCTTGTGACAACCCTTTCCATGGATATCAAATATTTTCACATTGGGACCTTCATTTTGGAGTCTGATCTACATTCGAAAAAAAAACTTTGGCCATAGTTCTTGAATGTAAGGTGATAGGAATCATACTATACACGTATATTCATTGTGGTATGTTCTATCCTTTTATGACCTGTCCCTTGTTACAAAAAGATTTGACAGTTTGACCTTAACCTCTCTCTTTGTGTATGACCTATATTACAGCTGTTTTACTGACAAAGATGTCAAAGGGGGAATTCGTGTTTGACAAAGATATGATTTTTATTTGAATTTAGATTTGTGCCTTTACTTTGCAAAGAGTGCGCAGCTCCAAATGTCCTGTAGGATCGATTTAGTGGAGTGCAATTATTACAGTGTTGAACATTATACTGTATTCATGATATATATCATCTTTTTCGTATAAGCTACCTATATAGGATACGTGATAGCTTTTCCTGTGGCAGGTTTGCTGTGTGATTATGGATTTGATGGGGGATGGCCCTCTATATTCTACGTCTTTGGTATGTATTTTGCCCAGCTAGACTTCGTACATATATTGTGAACCTTTTGAGAAAATAAAGATATTACGATATTTTTTCTCATCAAAGGCACAAATTCAATGTTATCTAATCTGTTTTTATCCTTGCGTAGGTATCTGTGGAATTGTATGGTTTATTGCTTGGATGTATTTCATGTACGACTCACCATTTCTCCATCCAAGAATATCAGAGACCGAGAAATCTTACATAACAGAACATCATGGAGAAAATCAATCGTCTAATAGAAAGGTAATGTGAGTTAAAGAAGATCCTGACGACAATCCTTATTCGATTCACATTTAGAAATATGTGTAAAAGCATATCTTTAAAAGAATGCAATGAACACTCGCATATTTAGACGACAAAAAGCTTCCATGTTAATAAACAGACAAAAAGCAGACAGATGAAATAAAAAGAAAAATCACATCAAAATGTCAAACAAACGAGAAAAAATCATTAAAGCAAGAAGGACACATAGAAAAGGTGAGGAGACAACATGCTGTATTGTTCAAGCTGAATAAGGAATATATTTCAGAATATGCCCCCGGAAAATAAATGATATAGTGAGCTTTGAGGACTTGTGACTATCACATCATGAACATAGAAATAAACAATGGACAAAAGGCACACCTTCACTTAGAGTTAATGAAAATATTACCACAAATACTACAAATACGAATACGAAACGTGCATGTCTGGGCCATGTTGCCAATTTATCTGTTCTTAAATGATGCTATTCAATTTAAAGACGTTTACATTCTACAAAGAAGCAAAATATCGAAGAACAAATCTGTTATTCAGTCTTGAAGTTGAGAAGGCTAGAATTTCTATTGGTAAAGTTGCTAATCATGAAACAAGCAATATTCCGAAGTAATACACATAGAGTTGAGATCATTTGCCCGGGAAAAGAAAACAACTCCTGTTTGTAAAAAGTACCGGTCACTTTTGTTGTGCCGAAAGGTTAAAAACAGTTGAGAGTATCAAATGTGGTGTTCTGGATGGTTCCTATATGTGCCTAAATCATTTTATCATCGGGGAATGAAATTACTTGTATATAAAGTTTTATATTCTGATTGTTTCATTTTCAATTAACCACTTTCTAATTGGCCCTTGGTTGAGTAATTCTTGTGGTAGTTTGAGCTTGCTCTAAAATGGTTTATCATCTGAGATTTGACTAAAGCATATACTTTGGACGAAGGAATTTGACATCTCAGAAATGTTAATATGAAAGGTGAAGTGAAGAAAAATCTGCAGTCTTGGTAATCAGGGGCGGATCATTAATACAGGATTGGTTCCAATATATACAGTATTAGTTTCGTATTCGAAGAAATGGTCAGGGACGATTTTTTATTTCTAAGTGTTGAGACTTAAATTTTTTGTAGTAGGCACAGTTAAATGAAGAGAAAAACCTTGGAATGTTGGGGTTAATCATCGTCGGAAACCCACGGCATCTTCTCCGTTCTACTTCGTAAGATAATCGTAGGGCAATAGGCTGTTTCCGACGATGGGGGTTTTTATGAGTTTGGAAGAATGTGAAGAAGAGAACTGAACATCAATTTTAGTCATTAGTTCATATACTAGTAGTAAACAGGGATAGGTGACGAAGGCGAGGCGTCTTTGACTCCTGATGCCGGTAGTGCCGGAGGGGTACTTCACACCCATCCGGATATATCTGAACTTTCAGAAGTCTCTTTTCATCTCATGAGTTAAACGAAATCTTTCTTCAAATTTTCTTCAATCTACATTCCTATTTGTAAATTGGATCACCCTAAAAATATACTGCACACCAAAACTGTTCGAGTTTCCTTACAATTTTCGATACATTGCTTATTCAAGCAACTGCTCAACTACAATTTTGTCCAGAAATCTGACGTAAGCACTCAAGGCTATAAAGGAACATGTGGGAAATATTGTGAATGACAAATATGGACAAGACACAGTGCAACACACTATTCACACAAATCTTTAAATTTTAACTTAAGACGACAATGTACAACCGGCTCCGACTTAAGACGTCCATTCTCTGTAAAGTAGCATATGGTGTGCTACAATCCGGATTATGAGAGCATACCCGGATATACGGATACTAAACATACAGTTAATGTGTGAATAAAGAAGAAATAACGCTAGCTCGCTCATTTAGCACTTCATGTGGATACACTGATTGCGTGCTCTCAATTGATAAATGCATTTTCGTTGATAACCTTAGCACAATCGTTCAGTGTGATTTACAGTAGATATTCAAAGATGTCCAAAATAATTTTCCTCGGAGAAGTGATGTGGCTGACAGAGGACACACATAAAGTCATAAAGGAGGATCGATGTACATATATGAACATTCTATACGTAAATGAATGCAGAACATGCGATCGCGCTATTTATGTATTTATCGCGGAAGATACAAATATATTCTGTGGTTGGATGGTTCAAATGGTCTAAGGCAGAATATCATCCACCATTCTGGAGAGTGGGACATTATAGTGTATGTCGAGTTTCCTATATCGACCGTAGAACTTCCTCAGTGACAATGTTAGTCGGTAACAAACGTATTCCTGACTGAGAAGCTTATCTGATGTTCCGAGATTACCGTCATACGGTATCTACACTTCTCACCTCATCCGGTATGCTGGATAATTTACTGATGTTTTGAATTTTCATTAGAGAAATTCGCCAATTACAAAGACATTTTGGGTGAATAATTTCGCTATCACAAACTAGTAAAGACTTTCTTGAAATTTTACAAAAATATTATCAATTTCTTTTGAAATTCGGACCCATACAAGCGACAGTGTATATTACATTGGGTATTTTACAACTTGCATTTTATGGTGACATAATTAACCAAAAAATTTAAGAAGGATCAAAGGTAGACAACAGAATTACGATCGAAATTGTGATAGAATCATCAAACGCCTTTCATGCCTTCATCCGATGGACACATTTGCTTGGTACTGGGTCAATCTACAGTCTTGTAACAGCACAATCTTTAAAAACTGCACACTGACTTACTGTGACGACAGGACTTAATGACGAGCCCTGTCCAAACATCTTTAGAGAAGACGGTGCCCCGACCACCTGTCCTCTCTGAATGTCAGTCGAACATCTCGGGTGATCACATACATAAGCTCGCTATAGCCAGCAGAGCACGGACAGTATTTTGTATGCCTTCTGTTTTTTATATCTATTTACATATCCATGTGTGTGTTTCTTTTGTGCGTTCTTCGAGACCTCTTGGTGATCGGAAAAGTGGAAGGGTTGTGCGCATGTAATCCGGATAACCACACCGTCTGCTACTTGCGTGGCAGATTGACGTCGTGTAACTCGGCACAGATTACCCATTGGTCTCGTTATATGTTATCTTTATATGGTGTGGATTGGTATTCATTGTCCCTTTTGACTCTCTTTCTGTGTGTGTGTCTACTCTGTGGTTTCGCATTGGGTGTTTTGGAGTTTATGTGGGCACTGCAGCCTACAGCAAACCGTGCTCTAAGTTACAAAGTGATATATCACGAGTAGGCAAGTTGTCATTTATTCATGTAAATAAAAAGGGCAACGAACACTTTGCGTAATATTTACTTCTTCATTTTTATTCGTGAGGTACACAGTGTTGTGGTATTTATCTAAAGAGTTAAAATCAGACTTCAACACTAAATGAAAGACAATACCAGTATCTTATTGAAGATATCAAGTTGGAACACTCCCGTATTATGATAAGAAAGAAATGACATTATACCTTGGTTGAATACTTCATAATATATTATACAAACTTCATTCCTTTGAAAATGATTCTTGTACTTGAAGGTGGTTCCATGGCTTAAACTGTTCACTTCAACTCCAGTATGGGCGATCGTGTTTTGTCATACATGTTGTACCTGGGGAGAATATACTTTTGTAACAAATATCCCCTCTTACATGAAGGAAGTATTGCATTTTGATATAAAAACAGTGAGTATAATTCACTTAATTGTGAAATAAGATATCATAAACATCGAACAGCTTCGGAAGTACATTTATTGAAACCTTTATCGAAATCTTAAGAAAACGCATTGCTTGTTATATTTGTTGTATTAGCTAAAAATGATAGATATTTTCATCTCATTTAAAATGAAACTACTTGGTATTATGTTATTGCTTACAAAAAATGACTCTGATCTTTTCAGAATGGTTTTCTGTCAGCGCTTCCTTATATAGGTGTATCACTTTGGGCAAGTATATCTGGAAACGTGGCAGATTGTCTCAGACGCAGAAATATATTGAACACTGATAAAGTCAGAAAACTTTTCACTACAATGGGATGTTTATTACCTGCTTCCTTTGTAATAGGATTGGGTTTTATGAACTGTACAGACTCAACTTATGCTGTAACTTTGTTAACCTTAAGTATAACAATGGCAGGATTTCAACATGGAGGTGGGTTTATGATAAATCCGCTTGATATTGCACCGAGTTATGCAGCAATTATAGTTGGGATTTCAAACACCTTTGCTACTCTACCCGGATTTATTTCTCCAATCACTGTCAGTGAATTAACACAGAATGTAAGTTAATCAAACGTGAAAAGAAATATTTTTCTCTAGAGGTCTCTTCCCTGTTTGATGATTTTCCTCTAGGATAAATTTATGGTCATTGAGTATTATTTTAAAGTATCATACTTGTAAAAGATCTAATCAAATGATCGTTGTCGAATGCACATAGTCATTGACGTGTCTTCTAAAATTTAAGTTCAGGTCAGAGGTTAACGTACCAATTGAAAAGTGTTCTCACAAGAAATGATCACATTAAGACATTTAGTAACAGACAAACAGAAGAAATATAACCCGATGCAATGGCATCAAAATATAACAGTCTAAAGGATTGATTTATAAGATGATGAAATTAACCACTTAAAACTCCCCAAAAACCCTACAGAAAGGTTTGTAATCCTCTATTTCTCTTGCAGAAATCAAGGGAAGAATGGCAAACCGTGTTCTACATAACCGCCGCTATTTACGTAGCAGGGGCTACAGTCTTTGTGATTTTTGGATCGAGTGATCAACAGGACTGGGATCCAAAGGAAAAAAGCAAAGATACCCATCTTCCTACAAATCTGGAAGAAGGTTTACGATTTTGAACAATGCTTTATATTCATATTGACTTTTGGAGCCGCCCACAACGATTTGTAAAATTTGTCAGAATTATTTCAAGGCACGGTCCATTTGATATTCGGGGGGGGGGGGGGGGCTTGGGTTTTTTTGAAAAAAAAAACTTTTTCTCTGAATTTTAGAAGTTATCTGGATTTGAAGAATTACCTTGAAATGTCGCTAAAACTTCCTGAACATTTTCCGGCTTGCTTTACTCGCCGCAGTTTTCAATTCATATAGGAACTTTTTGCTCGCCTTGCTTGCCATAGTTTTCCATCAAAACATTAAATTTTAATGGCAAAGTTCATATTTGAAAAGATCAAAAGAATGCATGATAATGGGAAAAAGGGCTTCCTTAAAGGTTTAAACATTTTATCAATATAATGTATTACTATTAATAGATGCATGTATCACCATAGAGTCTAATATTATAAACAAGCTTTGGAGGAGACTTCAGCGTTTCCCCAATTTACAATTTTAAATTCGAAAATTTGTCTAGGAGACCCTCCCCTCAGACCTTCTTACTTGTACCTTATATATAGATTTTTTTTACTGAGGATTATATTTCAAAATACTTCTATCTCTCTGTTTAGCAGTGAATTCAGAGAGCTCGTCAGACAGAAAACATAGGTATGGATAAATTGGTCAAATTTTGATTCACAAAACTGTCAAAGTAATAATCCCACCACATTTCAAAAGGAAAGAAACTCCTCATGTTTCCTATAGCTACACACAAACAGTTGCATCTAAAATTTACAATTACAAACTATTCCTGCAGTGTATCGATTTAAGTAATCCCTCACTACATCCATTTCCTTGCGAATGTTTTTCATCGGATTTCAACTACTCTCCTTATGGATACGTTATTAAAAGATACTTAGCTTCTGACTTCAATTTCACTTATAGACATATAGACAATGTGCTGTCCATCAATAATCCAAAATTCGCGGATTACCTTGGCAGAATCCATCCGTCGGAGCTTGAAGTCATAGAAACTACAGAGACAAATAATTCAGCATCATATTTGGACATAATGTTGTCCTATGACACTGATGGTCACATGAACACCTCACTTTATAACATACGTGACGACTTCAGTTTCACCATCACATACTTCCATTTTCTGAGGAGAAACATTCCTTTATCGCCTGCTTATGGCGTGTTCATATCCCAATTGATACGTTATACCAGAGCAAGTAGCAAATATACAGATTTTGTTCTGAGAGCTAGGCGTCTTTAAGATAAGCTTCTCAAAAACGTTCGTAATCGACTTACATCGTCATTGAGGACGTTCTACGGTCGATACGGGGAACACGTACACTATGATGTCCCATTGTCCAGAATGTCTTAGACAATTTGAACCATCATTCCACAGACAATACTTGTATCTTTCGAAATGGAAGTAATCGGATGTGAAATTTCTGCCGAATTGAAGCTACGGGTGTTGCATGCAAGCAGGAGATGCTGACTCTTCCTTGACACCTGTTCTTACTCCTAATTGGAAGTTCGCTTCTTTGCATGTGGTTGCATGTTTTTGTTTGTTTGCTTTGGTTCCTGTTTTATCCTGATTTCGTATACCGGTTTATGATTTCCTGCGTTATCGATACTGTGTATTGGGACATTGTCATTGTCCATATTTGTCATTTGATCATCAAGGAATTGATGACTTAGGCAATTTTATTGGTTTTTGTGTTCTTTTTGCATCCTTTTAATTGTCAAACCGAAACTAATGTATGGATGTGAAATATGGGTTTGTTTCTAAATTTGATATGATAGAGAGGCTACACCTTATATTGTGTAAGTTCCTATTAACTTCGAAGAAAGGTTCTCTACATTCAATGGTATATGGTGAACTTGGTCTATTTCCTTTAGTGTTCTCTATACAACCTAGGAATGTTTACTACTGAATGAATATTTTAAATAAATGGATATTTATATTGTACATATTAGTACTTCGGAGACGTAACCAATTTTATCATTTTACTGTTAACGGTTAACATATATTATATATATGTGAAAGGATTAGGAATTTCGCGAATTTTCAATATCACTTCTCCATTTTTGCATATACTGATCTTTCAAATTTTGCTTAATATGTTGACTGAACCATATTTTGTCTGATCATAAGAGAGATATTGAAATTTGAAAATTATTTAGATTAATTCAATGATTTTGAGAGAAAAAATTATGCCGTTTTTGTACTTGTAATAAACGTTTACCTCTTGAAAGAGGGAGATGGGTGGGGTTACAATGGCAGGATGGAAAATCTGTATTATGGTCAAATTTTGAATCACAAAATTGTCACAGAAAAAATCCCACTATATTTGAAAAGAAAAGAAACACCTTGTATTTCCTATAGCTACACACCAACAGTTGCATCTAAAATTTACAATTATATTACAAACGATTCTTGCAGTGTATTGATTTAAGTAATCCCTCACTACATCCACTTCCTTGCCAGTTATTGTCATCGGATTTCAACTTCTCGCCTTGTGGACACGTTATTACTGGTGATCTTAGTATAGTCAAGAACGACAAGTTGAGAGAAATGTTAAAAAAGGGTCCCAAATACAGAGAAAGTATGTCCTTTACATGGAACCAAAATGTCAAAATTATCATGGACTCTTGTAAGGAATATGCAGGACGTAGGGCAAAGAAAGAGGATGTACAGCTCGATGCCCTTTCCGAATGGATAACATTCATTAGAGGGTTACTTTTATCTAGAGTTTACCGATTAAAATCAAATGTGAACATCAGATTCGAGTCTATCTTTAAAGACCCTGATGTTATCACAGAGCTTGCCTACCTCCAAGAACACTATGCCATCACACCAGCAGATAAAGCCTCATAACATTACACATTAACTTGCAAAAAGTCTAGTAAAAGAGTTGGGTTTAAATTCGACACCTGGAAATCCCACTTACATCATTTGAGGATCACTGACGAGGGTGAAATACCCGAAACGTGCATGTCTGGTCCATGCTGTAAATTGATCTAGATCTGCTTTTAAATGATGCTAACAGATTTGGAGACGTTTAACATTCAGCCAAGTTGAAACTTGTGTATTGCTCTGATTTTATGGTACACTGATATAAAATCATTAAATTTTAACACTGAAATCATTGAAAATAATAAATAGTCACTAGACAGGCTCAACACAGAATGGGTTTCAAACTTTTGCAGATTGTTGCTATGTGCTTGTTTTATTTTGGGGAATAGATTTCCGGTGTTAAAGGTATATTTTTCAAAGGAAGAAAAGTTACTCCGAAATGGAGATTAAATCAGTTGTCGGGGTGAGTTAGCATCTCCTGCTTGCTTACAACACTCATCAATGAAGTCGTTCAGAATAAGTAACCAATGAGGGATGTGAACAGAGTTGGTTGCAAACTTGCTTTATTTTCTTTAAACTGAGGTGTGACAAATATGGATAATGACCATATCCCTGAATACAGCACAAAATCGATAATTCAGAAAATCAGAAACCGAAGGCATACAAAATCAGGATAAAATAGGAACCAAAGCAAACAAACAAAAACCTCCACCATATGAAAGGAAGCGATAATATCCCTCAACACTTTTCACAACGATATCTTCTTTTATACGTGCATTACTTTGTCCAAAATGTTTTGGCAAAGAAAAAAAACCTGTTGCTAAAATGACTGCAGCTTGTTTCACAAAAATTCTTACAAAATATTTCATGAATCTTTGTAACTTTTGATCGCTTAGTTCTACTTTCTTACTACATTTAGCAAAGTTTTGTTTCTGAATTCAAATTCAGTATGTAGAAATAATACATGAAAACATTGTACAATCGAAATAGAAAAACTTTACAACATTTTATTCAATGATGAAAGTTACGAAAATTCCTAATTTCTTCCGTAAGAACTTTTGTGAAATCGGGCACTGTTCTGGATCTTAACATGATATGGAATAACGAGCCGCCGAATTTCCTCTTGTATGCCATTTCGAACTCAGTCGAGATGAATAGAAAAAATCTTTCTGAATATTGAAAAAGATATAGTGATCTACTTTGATGCTGTATAGGATATCTTGCAAATAGAATATGAAACACAGATAAGGTATATACAAATCTTTGAATGGCCGTTTTCCTTTGCTGGTTTTGTCACAAACATAAAAGAAGATTTTGCTGTTGGTGCTGCAACCGACTGTTGTTAGAGATCCCCTCCTTTCCTTATGAAATGCATGGCTCTCTTCTCAAGTTTCAGCATTCTGTACCAGACACTAATATTGATTTGTTGATTGAGATCCCTTATGCACAAATTGAAATAAAAGAAGGGAGCATCACCAAAAGCAAAACACTAAAACATCCGATGCAAAAACACAAAAGACAAGCATACTATTAGACGGAAAAGAGACATACGACACTTAAACATCAAACACAAAAGACTACACATAAACCGACGAGACCAATGGACAACCGGTGCCGACTTTGGACGGCCATTTGCTACTCAAGTAGCAAATGGTTTGGTTATCCTGGATTACGTGCGCACAACCCTCTCACTTCTCCAATTACCCAGAGGTCTCGAATAACGTACAATTGTAGTGTAAAACAATCCCCTCACTGTTAGATGACCTCACACAAACAAGACCACAAAACGTAGGGGTCCAAGCAACACAGAAGAATATGTAAATGGATATAAAAAGAGGGCGTGCGTAATACAGTCCGTGCTCTGCCGGCTGAAGCGAGCTCATGTATGTAATCACCCGAGGAGTCCGACTGACATTCAGAGAGGACAGGTGGTCGGGACCCTGTCTTCTCTAAAGAGGTTTGGACAGGGCCCGTCATGGAGTCCCGTCGTCATAGTCAGTCAGAGTGCAAGTCTCAAGGTTGCGCTAGTACAAGACTGTAGATTGGTCAAGTACCAAGCCTAGTGTCCGTCTGGTGACATTAGGATCTTATCCCCGGTATAAAAGGCGTTTGATTATTCAGTACATGCTCTAGCATACCGGATGAGCTGTAATATGTAAATGCAGTATAATCTTCGAAAATCACCGTCAATCCAAAGGAAATTTACTATGTTGAATACAAAACCATCCCTTTTGTCATATTCACTTGTATGAATCTTTCCGTTTACAATTTTGATATTTAGGTCTAAAAATGGTGTGTTTATAACGTGTGCCTTGTTCAGTGTTAATTCTTGTGGATAAATTTCATTCTTATATAATTCAAAAGCAGGATTGTCAATAATAAGAATATCATTCAGATACCTAGAAGTGTTATTGAAACATTTCAGATCATAAATTTTCTTTGCTTTTGAAGATTTTGGATAAATTATTTTTCATAAGTGTATAAAATATATTTGCAACAAGAGGCGCACACTTAGTACCCATAGGAATTCCTACAATCTGTTTGTATAGACCCTCACCGAAACTAACATAAATATTGTCCAAGAGGAAGGACAAGGCATTACACAGGTCACTACATGTCCATGATTTGCAGTCTGTCGAGGAAACTACATATTAAAATATGTAGTTATACCTATGGCACAAGTGGAAATCTATAATACTAAAGGAACGAATTAGCCGATTCTCCGTCGAAATGAAGGACAGAGAGAAATGATGTGATATGAAGATATAGCATAAGGTATGTGAATCTGATAATTGTTTAGAAGAATATATTTCTAATACACGTGTAGACATAAATTATGTCTCACCGTTTTCCTAGAGAAATATGAGAAAATCTTATGTTTAAAACCGGCGTCTGACAATTACCATTAACTTCAATTTTTCCTCTGATTTAATCTCCCTTTCTAATCCCCGACTTTTTATGTATCATTAATTTAGTATGACGATTATTGCAAGGCATTTTTTTTCAAGTCAGAAGGTTAATTTCGTCTCGATACAATATTCGTTTTCTGAAATATACGGTGTCCGATTTTATAACAGAACATTCTCGGAAGGGGTTTCATAGCTCAGTTGGTGAAGCGCCGGACATTTGATATGGAGGACATCCAATTTGGAGAGACCAGGTTTGAACCCCTTCGAGGGCGGGCTTTGTCAGAGGGGATTTATATTTTCGCTCCCACCTGTTCTCTGGCTCGGAGGGATCTACAACAGTCTTAGTTACAAACAAAATATTTCCCTTATAGCATTAATAATACAGTGGTCCCCCTTTATAAGACCACCCAAAATACAGTGGTTTTATGGTCTTATTATATGTATAATGGAAGTGGTCTTTCTTGGGAGATTTTGAGTTTGAGCAGTCTGTCTGACGAGAACAATTTGTGCATATCTATTTATTCTTTTTATTATGTACAAGAATATCTACTACTACTATAATGAATTTACTGATATATGTAGTTGAGTCTATTGCATATTCAGAATGAAGAAATTTTAAAGATACATATAAAATATTAAATCTATAGCATTCATCCAATTACATGATTAAAAACTGACTCCTTACAAATAAAAAAATGGTATGATCGCTGAGCGATATAAGTCCCCTACCGGTATCAATTTATGTCCTGCATCTCTGCCTAGTAGAACTCTTCAATTAAACATGAATTTAAAATTGTTGTCCGTGCATCTCACTTCAGAAATAAGGAAACGGAGGTTTAATGTCCTTTAGCGATTTTTTTAACTATCCCAGGCCAAGCTATTTAGCAAACTCTATCTATTGCAGAAAAAGTCAGGAAAATTGAATTTCTTTGCGTCAAGAGCATAACTCCTCGAAAAAAGTTATGCATTACCCAAAGTCAAACTTACTCTGTAACTATCCAAGACCAAGTTATCTTATTTGTTGCAGAACAAAGGTCCGGAAACTGAATTTTGCAAGTGATGGATTTTGCAAGTCATCAAGGGGCGTAACTCCTCCTACAATTGGTCAAGCGTGCCAAAAGTCAAACTTGCTCTGCATCTATCCAAGACCAAGCTGTGTATCAAATTTCACCTGAATATCTCTTTTTGTCGCAGATAAAAAATCCGGAAACTGACTTAAACTGAATTTTGCATGTCACCAAGGGGGTTAACTTTCTCGAAAAATAGGTCAAGCAGAAACTTATGACTTATTTCCCTTGGCCATGTCATTCTTATTTACCAGTAACTGCTAATTAGTCAATTAACCTGGAGTAATTTTCTTATTTTTTGATAGATTTGGGGTCGAAAAAGTGGTCTTTGGTCGGGTAAGGGAAGTGGTGTCTTATAGAGGGTATTTGAACATCGAAAAATGCTCATGACAAATATGGAGAATGACCATATCCCTGTATACAGCACAAAATCGATAATTCAGAAAATCAGAAACCGAAAGCATACAAAATCAGGATAAAACAGGAACCAAAGAAAACAATCAAAAACCTCCACCATATGAAAAGGAGCGAACTCCTGATATGGGAGTGAGACTAGGTGCCCAGGAAGAGTAAGCATCTCCTGCTTGCATGCAACACCCGTCGCTTCAATTCGGTAGAACTGTCATATCCGGTTACTTCCATTTCGGAAGACATAGAGTACAATCTTCAGTTGGATGGTTTAAATGGTATATGACAGAATATCATTCACCATTCTGGAGAGTGGGATACCATAGTGTATGACCTGTTCCCCATATCGACCGTAGAAATTCCTCAGTGACGATGTTAGTCGGTCACATACATATCCTAAAGAATAATTCTTAAGAATTATGGTCACATAAGGAGATGTTTTTTTTGGGGGGGGGGGAGTGGTCACATATAGAGGGATACACTGGATGCATTTTCACATGCTTTTTTCCCTTGGCGTTTTCCATTGGTTCAATGTCAATCTCAGATGTGGACACTTTCTTACATTATTTCTTTTTTACACTTTTGTATAAAAATAATGTGTTCATTATCCTTGCCATAGTTACGTTCTTATAATATTTTAAGCTCAACTCACTTCTGTCAGTAGTTCTGAAATTTGATAAACGCGATTTCTACCACTTTATCATTGAAAATATGTGAAATTGATAAAATCTAATAGATCTTATTTAGTCGTAAATTCGTTGGTTTTTGATACCGACATATTGAGATGAACGTTATATGGTTGCGGTCATCCGCTTACCTGTGACGATGGAAGTTATATTATTTCATAGCCAAACAATATATATAACCCTGAACGATATCCCTATGTACATGTACAATGTACATGTATTGAATATTAGAGTCATACATAACGTATGGCAACGACTTTAAGACTCAATATCTGATTTGTACCTCTTCAATGACAAATATTGATAATGACCATATCCCAATACATTGTACATAGTACAAAATCGATAATTCAGAAAATCATAAACCGAAGGCATACAAAACCAGGATAAAACAAGAACCCAAACAAACAAAGAAAAACCTCCACCATATGAAATTAAGCGAACTCCAAATATGGGAGTGAGACCAGGTGCCCAGAAAGAGTCACCATCTCCTGCTTGCATGCAACACCCGTCACATCAATTGAAATGGTACAAATCAGATATTGAGTCTCAAAGTCGTTGCCATACGTTATGTATGACTCTAATATTCAATACAATAGAATTGTCACATTCTGTTACTTCCATTTCGAAAGATACTAGAAGTTCCGGTGGTCGGATGGTTCAAATGGTCTAAGACAGAATATCATCCACCATGCTGGAGAGTGAAACATGATTGTATGACAAGTTCCCCATATCGACCGTAGAACTTACGCAGTGACGAGGTTAGTCGGCTACTAACATATTCCTGACTGAGAAGCTTATCTGAAAGACGTCAGCTCTCAGAATAAAATCCGTATATTTGGTACTTGCTCTGGCATAGCGTATCAACTGAGATATGAACACGACATAAGCAGGCGATGAAGGGATGTTGCTACTAAGAAAAGGAAATGCTGATGATGAAATTGAAGTCGTCACGTTTGTCATAGACCGAGGTGTTCAAATGACCATCAGTGTCGTAAGACAACATTATGTACAGATAGGATGCTGAATTATTTGTCTCTGTGGTTTCTTTGACTTTAAGCTCCAAAGGACAGATTCTGCTGAGGTAATACGCGAATTTTGGATTATTGATGGACAGCACGTCTATGTATCTGTAAGTAAAGTTGAAGTCAAAACCTACGTATCTGTACCCTTCAGAGACCAAAAATTGAATGAATTCAGCTTCGCACAAGTAAAGGAAAATGTCGGCAAGGAGTGGGGGCACAATTGGTCCCCATTGGAATTCCGACAATTTGCTGGAAGATCTTTCCTCCAAACACCACAAAAATGTTGACATGTTTTAACATATAGTTTTTATGTCGCCTGCGAAGCATACAACACTTAGGGATCATTTTGTCCGTTGTCCGTCTGTCTGTCACTCTTGGATGTAACACCCTATTCCTAAGAGATTCCTAATGAGTTTAAGAAGATCCTGACGATAATTTCAATAGCACTCGACGGCGGGTGCGGCTAGCCAACAGGGGATGCTTACTCCTCCCGGGCACCTGGTCCCACCTCTAGCTTGCTAGGGGTCCGTCGATGCTTAATTTTGTACTCTATTGTGAGTGCTGTTGAGATTATCGTCAGGATCTTCTTTACTCACAATAGAGCACAAAATTGAGCATCGACGAACCCCTAGGAAGCTAGAGGTGGGACCAGGTGTCACGTTGTTTCGCTGGCGACACATGTATTACTTGGAATGGTTTTATTATTCATTTTGTGTCATACGGATCTTATAGTTACTTAAAAATAATATTTGTAATTTGTAAATATATTCTAATTTATTGTTTCTAGGAAAGGACCCGTACAAGCGCGGGAAAGATTGTCATAGATACGTTGACATAATAAGATACGTCATGTATGACTCTAGTATCGATCTTACTCGCCAGATTTTCATCTGAAATCAAATCTAGAATTCAAAAATATTGATCGACAGTAGTGTTATCGTAGCGGTATGAACCAGATGTGGATTTAAAAGAATTCGAAGGAACTTTTAGAACATCTGAAATCCACTCATTTCAAGAGTCCATTCGATCAAAGTCTTTGATTTTTCGACACTTTACACTACAATCCCACATACTAAATTAAAAGAAAGACTCGTAAAAATTATAAGTAGCGCGTTTACAAGCAAGAACGGCAATCTCAAATACAAATTTCTTGTTGTTAACTATGACAAAACCTACTTTGTAAAAAAAATAAAGTCCGATTCTGGAAACAGTACACTGAAACGGATATTATTAAGAAGTTAAGCTTCCTGATCGACGACATTTTTGTGGTGTTTTGAGGAAAGGTCTTCGAACAAATTTTTGGAATTCCAATGGGGATCAATTGTGCCCCATTCATTGTCGACATTTTTCTTAACTCGTACGAAGCTGAATTCATTCCATCTTTGGTCTCTGAAGGGAGAAAATACATAGCTTCTGACGTTAACTTCACTTACAGATATAAAGACGATGTGCTGTCCATCAATAATCCAAAATTCACGGATTACCTAGAAGCTTGAAGTCAACGAACACATCACTCTATGACAAACGTGATGACTTCACACAGAGCAAGTAGCAAGTATACAGATTTTGTTCTGAGAGCTAGGCAGGGTTACTTTGTGATCGACTAACATCGTCACTGAGGAAGATCTACGGTCGATATGGGGAACATACACTATGATGTCCCATTGTCCAGAATGGTGGATGATATTCTGTCTTAGACCATTTGAACCATCGAACCACAGACTTTACTTGTATCTTACTAAATGAAAGTAAACGGATGTGATATTTCTGCCGAATTGAAGCACCGGGTGTTCCATGAAAGCAGAAGATTCAAGATTACTAATCCTGGGCACCTGGCCTCACTTTTAATTGGGAGTTCGCTTCTTTTCATGTAGTGGAGATTTTTGTTTGTTTGCTTTGGTTTCTGTTTTATCCTGATGTTGCATGCCTTCGGTTTATAATTTCCTGATTTATCGATTTAGTACTGCGTATTGGGATATGGTCATTGTCAATATTTGTCATTGCTTGTCATCTAAAATGCATTGTTCTTTAATCTAGGTATATTCGACCATTATTTCAATAAGATTTCGAATTGTGTTTTCTGTAAGACATCGATACGGTTAACGTATAGTTTTTTATGCTCATACCCTCTTAAGACGATAATTATAAATTATATAGGAAAAATATCTCCAACAAGATTACGTTGCAGTGATAACAGTATCATTTAATTTCCGTTGTCATTTTCAAGATTTTTGTTGATACACAATTTTTCACGGAAGCCTATTTATAGCACTATTTTTAGAACAGGGGGTTCCCTCAAACACGAATGAACTCGTTGCTGAAAATACAATTTGTTGATGTTTGCTTATCATTTCAATGGTACCATTTCTTTTCTACTTACTCAAAAATTAATAGTGCATGTAGAATTTGCTCAAACTGGTCCTTATTCCAAAGATATAGAGAGACGATCGTTCGCTGTTTAAATCATGGGGGCTGTCATTACTTGTTTTGGCAGACGTATAACTGCGACTTACGAAATATAGTGCGGTGATTGATTGTTTTATATGCAAGAAAACAGTCTGTTTTCCATGAATAGATGATAATAAAATGATAAGAAATGAATCTTATATCTTTCTGTTGATGCAGGTATCATCCGCAAAACTGTACAGAAAACTTTTGCATCAAAGCCAAACGCCCATTGATGCAGTTTTCTGTCCAATTTTTCGGGTGATACCTACATCAACAGAAAACATATGAGATTCATTTCTTAAGTAATTGCTACAAATGACAACAACGAGCCACACCGACGATCATTCCGATACACCAAGTGCACCAGGGGCTTATACCAAGTGCAAGCATACAAGGAACCATAGTTACTCGCATCACAATTTAGAATTTGTCTCTGGATAATAATGTGTTTCAATGATTTTCTATAGATTAATTCTGATTAGGTATTTAAGTCCCTATGACAGAAACAAAAGAAAGGAGGGGATCTCCAACAACACAAACAAACAATGCATTGAAAACGAATACCAATACATCAAAGAAGGAAGACAATCAGCATTGGACGGTCATCTGCTTTACTCATAGTATCATGTACACAAGCACATGTACATGTAGAAAGAGCATCCATATCCTGTATACATGGTCATAAGAGAATACTGGTATCTATAGATAGACAAGGCTTCCGACGAATTTTCAGCTAGAAGTAGCATTTCTGCAGTTTTTTGCATTTGAAGGGCAAAACGGCGTTTGACCATAAAGATTTATTTGTATATATCCTAAAAACACCAATTATTCACCCAAAAGGATCTCATTACATAGCCTAATCGTCTTCCATAATTGGACACTGTTTTCTACTTTCTGTCTTGAACCTCCATTGCCAGATTAGCTAGTCTGAATCATCCAGGTGTTTTACTCTGCTTACAGTAAGCAGAGTAAAGCCTCTGAATGAATAAATATTTGTCCAATCTGGCAATGGAGGTTCAAGACAGAAAGTAAAAAACAGTCGAATTTCGGTAGGCAATTAGGCTATGTTATGAGGTCTTTTTGGAAGAATCATTGATGTTTTTAGGAAATATACCAACCAATTTTTATGGTCATACCCCGTTTTGCCCTTCAGACCTGTCAAATGGAAAAATAGCAGATACTACTTCTAGCTGAAAATTCGTCGGAAGCCTTGTATTTCTATACATATATTCTCTTATGACCTGTAAAGGGGTATCATGCAGGATATTGACGCTCTTTCTACATGTGCATGTGATCATGTACATCTCAAACGACTACGAATTCAATAGCATCATTTAAGAATAAATTTGCAGCATTGACCAGACATGCACGTTTCGAGTACTCAACTCTCATCAGTGATCCTTCATCAAAACAATGTAACATGGCCAAAAAATACGAAAGTTATCATGCATAAAAATGTGAAGAAACACGAAGCATGATTGGTGGGATGTGATGCTATATGGCCCACGTTTTAAGAATTTAAAGTTTTGATACCAAATATTCGAATGCGTTGAAGAAACGACCCTAAATTGATAGAACTTGGATACATGTGTCATCGGGGACTCCTGGTCCATTTCCGAATGAAAGACTCTCAAACGTCCCATTATCCCGATACACAGAGCTAATACAGAAAAAATCACAGAATAATTCCCACCATATTTCAAAAGAAAAGAAACTCCTTGTATTTCCTATAGCTACACACCAACAGTTGCATCTAAAATTTACAATTGCAAGCGATTCTTGCAGTGTATTGATTTAAGTAATCCCTCACTACATCCACTTCCCTGCGAATGTTCTTCATCGGATTTCAACTACTCTCCTTGTGGACACGTTATTACTGGTGACCTTAGTATAGTCAAGAACGACAAGTTAAGAGCATTGTTAATAAAGGGTCCAAAATACAGAGAAAGTATTTCCTTTACATGGAACCAAAATGTCAAAATTATCATGGACTCTTGTGAGGAATATGCAAGACGTTGGGCAAAGAAAGAGGATGTACAGCTCGACACCCTTTCCGAATGGATAAATTCAATCAGAGGGTTACTTTTATCTAGAATTAACCGATTAAAATCAACTGTGAACACCAGATTCGTGTCTATATTTAAAGACCCTGATATTATCAAAGAGCTTACCTTCCTCCAAGAACATTATGTCATCACACCAGCGGACAAAGCTTCAAATAATTACACATTTATTTGCAAAAAGTACTATTTCGACAGTCTAGTTAAAGAGTTGGGTTTAAATTCGACACCTGGAAATCCCACTTACACCCCAACAAACCTTTCTGCCTCTGAAATAATAGATAACCACAAATTAGCTCTTGCTTCCTTTGGCTTCGACACTACCAATTTAGATTTACCATACTTATACTGCATACCTTAACTGCATAAGAATCCGTACAAACAACGTTTCATCGTTGGTTCCTCAAAATGTTCTACCAAATCTGCATATGGGCTTCAAAAATATTGTTCGACAGTATATTCTCGCAGTGGTATCAACCAGATGTGGATTTTAAATAATTCGAAGGAACTTTTAGAACATCTGAAATCCACTCATTTTAGTAGAGTCCATTCGATCAAAGCCTTTGATTTTTCGACACTACAATTCCACATTCTAAATTGAAAGAAAGACTCGCAAAAATTATAAGTAATGCGTTTACAAGTAAGAACGGTAATCGCAAATACAAATTTATTGTTGTAAACTATGACAAAACCTACTTTGTAAAAGAAAAGTCCGATTCTGAAAATAAGTACACTGAAACAGACATTATTCAGATGTTAAACTTTCTGATCGACAACATTTTTGTGGTGTTTGGAGGAAAGGTCTTCCAGCAAATTGTCGGAATTCCAATGGGGACCAATTGTGCTCCACTCCTTGCCGACATTTTCCTTTACTCGTACGAAGCTGAATTCATTCAATCTTTGGTCTCTGAAGGGAAAAGATACTTAGCTTCTGACTTCAACTTCACTTACAGATACATAGACGATGTGTTGTCCATCAATAATCCAAAATTCGCGGATTACCTGAGCAGTATCTATCCTTCGGAGCTTGAAGTCAAAGAAACTACAGAGACAAATAATTCAGCATCCTATTTGGACATAATGTTGTCCTTCGACACTGATGGTCACATGAACACCGGTACCTCACTCTATGACAAACGTGACGACTTCAATTTCAGCATTACAAACTTTCCTTTTCTGAGTAGCAACATCCCTTCATCGCCTGCTTATGGCGTGTTCATATCTCAGTTGATACGCTATGCCAGAGCAAGTACAAAATATACGGATTTTGTTCTGAGAGCTAGGCGTCTTTCAGATAAGCTTCTCAGTCAGGGATATGTTTGTGACCGACTAACATCGTCACTGAGGAAATTCTACGGTCGATATTAGGAACTCGTCATACACTATGATGTTCCACTTTCCAGAATGGTGGATGATATTCTGTCATAGACCATTTGAACCATCCAACCAAAGATTGTACTCTGTATCTTCCAAAATGGAAGTAACCGGATGTGACAGTTCTACCGAATTGAAGCGACGGGTGTTGCATGCAAGCAGGAGATGCTTACTCTTCCTGGGCACCTGGTCTTACTCTCATATCGGGAGTTCGCTTCTTTTCATATGTTGGAGGTTATTGTTTGTTTGCTTTGGTTCCTGTTTTATCCTGATTTTGTATGCCTTCGGTTTCTGATTTTCTGGGTTATCGATTTTGTGCTGTAAACATGGATATGGTCATTATCCATATTTGTCATGATAATACGAAATGGTTCCAACTCTATACCTTCTTAAAGAAAATTAAGTATCCGAAACGTGAATGTCTGGTCCATGCTGCAAATTTACCAGTTCTTAAATGATGCTATTGAATTTGAAGACGTTTAACACCAGACACGTCTTTCAGATATTAAATTCTCATTAGTGATGCTTCAAGCCAAAGTGCTTTCCATAAGCTACAAACATTCATTTCAGTATCGCCCTCTGGTTTTATTTTGTGAATTAAAACTTGTACATTTACTTTACAGAGAGTGGGCGGCTAAAGGGTCTATTTAGTAGCATATCATAGCATTGGAGGGACTAGATGAAGTTAGAAAACAAAGCTTCTTTCATGCGACTGAGCTGGAAAAAGGTTATTTAACTGCTCCACACTGCAACACGAAATAAGTGTTTATCTTAATAATACGGAAGTGTTCCAACTCTATACCTTCTTGAACAAAATTTCAAACTAATTTATTATGCACCAGACACGTGAGACACATGTTGGTTTATGAACAAAATCCATTATCATTGTGCATGGATCATCACAAACAAAACATTTAAAGACAAGAGCTCGTTGCTACACAAAAGCGATGTAAGAGCGGACAGAAGAGATATCATGTTCAATCACCCCGTGCAATGTAAGGATATGATAATGGCCTCTTTTGAAATAATTACATTCTCTAAAAATGTTTAAAGGTAAATAGCAAAATTGTCATAACAATATAAAAAGTCATGGTATTGTATTTCAACGTAACATTTACAAGGATTACAAAGACAACGTCATACATTATAATTTCCTTTATACCTCTACACTGAAAAGGAAACAGTGGGATCTAGATGCGCGTTGAACGAATTGCACTTGTTTTCAGAACAAACAATTGCAAACGAATTCTACCTGTATGCAATATAATCGTCCGACTAGTAATTTAATCTTGCTTTATTTTAAACTTATGCGAATTTCCATTCTTAAATTTTTTATGCTTCTTACCGGATGAATTGTAAGTGTATGAGCAGACTGTTCTCTTATCATTATGTTTGTAAAACGAAATGTGACAGATTAATCTTTCGTATGTACTTTAGACAATATCCGTATGTTTTCAGACGAAAGGCTATTGAAATAAGAAAATAAATATCAATCAAGTCCATTTAAAGGATTGCAATGGTTTCTAAAGATGCAAACGTTACCCCAGACAGCTGTAAACCAGGTAAAATTTCGTAACATTTTCAAGAGGTAGTGATCACAGCAAAATACGTAATTTTGAAAATACTCATTAAGAATAATTATCTTATTTACATCTCATAACTTTCATTAATTACAAGATTTTGCAACAAAAGATATTTTAAAATTTTGAACTTTAACATTTAAAGTTCAACAAAAGAATGGAAATTAAAGTCCTACCAACACCCAAAATCGAACCAACCTCAAATACACTATACCAAGGGATGATCCGGGTTGCCCCGTTAAATTGGAAGGGAATTCTTATTATAATTTGAATAAAGATGTTAAGAAAAGTTAAATAGAATTAATTAACATAAAATGTTCAATAAAAAATTGATTGTTATTCACAGATATTCCTCCTTTGCTTGGGTCATGCCGTCTTTCCGTTGCTATTTTGCTATTCATTGGCAACGTGAATATGTATATGACGCGTGCAAATATGAGTGTAGCGATAGTGTGTATGGTTGGTCAATCAAATCCTAGCGAACTCATCGCTGATCTCAATTTCACATCGGAAAACTCAGGAAACGGTACACGAACCAATATCAAGCAATCATGTTCGCAAAGTTCATCAAACGAAACTGGAAAGAAGGTACATTTTATTTTTATGAATACTTTATTTATACCTATATCTATAAAAAAAAGAAATTGGAGATGATATATGGTGATGAATACATGTATGTCTGACTTTCAGTGCGTTCGCATTTTTCATTTGAGGTTTCAGGACATTTAAGGTGGTTCGAGTATCGTTTGACATCATCACCAATTTCCAAAATATATGATTAATACGTAGTATTAGCTGAAATTGGGCGGAGCTTCTGTGTGTGACGCTGGTGACGTTACACTAGCGGTATAATAAAACAGTTTAAGTATACCATTGAGGGAGTTAGCATTACCTGATTTGTTTGCAGATGTTGAAAATAACATGTTTGACCAAAAAATCATGTTTGAATAATAAGTCCTGTACTTTTTAAAACATTATTGTTTGTTGTATGGGTTTTTCGCTTTATTTAGCTGAAATATAGTATTTTGTGTCTTGATTTGCAATAGCCTTGATTGTTAAACGTCTTCAAATTGAATAGCATCATTTAAGAACAGAAAAATTTACAGCATGGACCAGACATGCACGTTTCGAGTACTTAACCCTCGTCAGTGATCCTCAATCTAAACCATGTAATATAGCCAAAGAGTGTGAACATAATTATGTCCAAAAATGTACCGAAAAACGTAGCAGGATGGGTGGGATATGATACTACAGGACCTACGTTTTAGAAATTTCAAGATTTTTCGATAACAGAAATTTTCGAATGCGTTTTTGAAGAGACAGACGATCAAGTATTCAAAACTTCTTCAATTTTTTTTATACTTATAATATGTTTCACCCTCAAAACATATAAAGGATGAAAAGATATCATGCAGGGGTCTTCTTTAGTTTCAGGGCGTATGAATAGTCTCCGCCATATTTCAACATCAAATAATAGCCCGCAAATTGGGACATCTTATTACCATTTCGATGCTATTTCTCAAAATGTTATAGTTGTATTGTCCTCTAGTGCTAAAACTGTGTGTTTGTAATTTTTATACTTACCTACGTGTTAAAATTATTTGACGTAAGATATTTTATATTTGTTTTAATTCCGTTTTTTTCTGTTGATGTAAACTAAATTTGGGCAAAATAGTATTTTGACCGAAAGTGCCTTACTTTGTTAAAGTATTAAACCTTTAAGATGCACGGTACCGTACGAATATTTTGTACATTTTAGATAATCTTCATCCTCGGTACCACAGGCTATTTGCGCTTTGGCTGAATACCCTGGGTCAGATCGTACTATTTCGGGGATTTCAAAAGAAATAGCTCTTCTTCGTGAAGTTTAAAAAACTGACGGTCATGGCTGCGCCCAGACCAGTGAGGACAACATGTGAATCGCACACAAGAGGGAATTTTTGTCGGTTACCTGAATATTTGTATCGAAAACATCCAATTAACATTTCGATTATTATCTCAGGGCATCCAGAAGTATCTTACCTAGTCAAACATGCGCGATCCAAAAGATACCGACAATAGACGTTTGTAAGCAATTATGCAATGGGATAAAAACGTTTGTGAGGGAGCCAATCAGCAACATTTGCATATAAATGGAAATCCCTGAAATAAAACGATATGACCCAGGGTATTCAGCCAAAGCGCAAATAGCCTGGGGTAACGAGGATGGATAGTCGTAAGGTAGATCTTTTGTTTTAGTAAAAAATAAAGCTAGTTTGAAAATTAAAACAGTGTCAAAATAACGATACTCGAGTCTAGAACACCCTTAAAGAAAAACCGTTACTGAGAATAATTTTATTTATATTATGTAAGAAATACAGTTCGAATATTGGTCATATGGAATGTGCCCCATAAAATATAGAAATATTCAATGTAATGTGATTTTGGACATTTTAAGGAAAACCGTTTAAGCGAATCATTTTTTTCCTTTGATATACAATGTAGCTTTTGCACCATGGAAAACAGATCATTTTCAACCATGTCTTTCATTCAATAATGCTCGACAATTTCATGAATGCAGTAAACTTTATGGATTCAATTTCTATTTTTGATACTTAATTTCATATAGACATGCTCTTAGAATGATTACTTAAATTGTGAAATAAGCTGCACGGGGGTATAATTTATCCTTCGATCAATATATTTTTTTGGATTCGTTATTTTATCAATTCATTGATCCTTCTACCATTTCTTTCGAAATGAAATGGTAGGAAGGTTGCGACACTAAACTACACTATTAAAAATTCGAGCTATTGCGATGGGTGTTTTATGCAGACAGGAGACACTCTCCCCGGGTTTCTGCTCTCACTTCGGAGTGTTGTTCATTCCGGGGTTTTTCAAATGTTCCAGTGGAAATCTTACCTTTTCGATTTTGAGTGTTAAACGTCTTTAAATTCAATAGCATCATTTAAAACTGATAAATTTACAGCATGGACCAGACATGCACGTTTCGGGTAATAAACCGTCGTCAGTGATCCTCAGTCTAAACAATGTAATATGGCCAAAAAGTATGAAAATTAGTATGTCCAAAAATGTACCAAAAGACGTAGCAGAATGGGTGGGATATGATGCTATAGGACCCATGTTTTAGAAATTTCCATAAATTTTGTAACAAAATTTCAAATGCGTTGAAGAGACAGACGATCAACCGAAGTTGATCGAACTTGGCTACATGTGCCCTCGGGGACTCTTGGTCCACCAGCAGTGACACTCACCAAGTAGTTCAAATGTTAAACGTCTTTAAATTCAATAGCATCATTTAAAACCTGATAAATTTACAGCATGGACCAGACATGCACGTTTCGGGTGAAAATAGAAAGCCGATGGTTGCTTCTTTGATGTTTACTAGGAGTATGATATTTTAGCGCTATTAATTTACGATGTAAAGGATAATATACCGTCCACCTACCTTCTGAACTTTGCTATTTACGAATCGAAGAATAACGAGAGGAGATTGTAATGTACTATCAGCTTCTTTTGAAATGCGTATTGACATATTCATCTGTGTTGTTGGGCCCCTGCGTTTTGCGGTCTTGTTTTTGTGTGTGGTCATCTAACAGTGAGGAGGTTGTTTTACACCACACTTGTACGTTCTTCGAGACCTCTGGGTAATTGGAGAAATGAGAGGGTTGTGTGCACGTAATCAAGGATAACCACACCATTTGCTACTTGCGTGGCAGATGGCCGTCCAAAGTCGGCACCGGTTACCCATTGGTCTCGTTGATTTATGTGTAGTATTTTGTGTTTTATGTTTATATGTCTTGTGTCTCTTTTCTGTGTCTTGGTATGCTCGTCTTTAGTGTTTTCGCATCGGTTGTTTTCGTGTTTTGCTGTTGATGCTGCAACAGGGTCTTGTTGGAGAACCCCTCCCTTCTCTTACAAGCAACAGAGAATATGACTTTTGACTTTGTTGCAATCTGCCATTTATGTGACATAACAAAATAAGAAGGATCAAAAGCCTCTTTGTCTCCAAGGCGCATCTCATTCCGGTAGGCCCTTCATTATTTTGTATTTCGAACATAGTTAACCTATGACGTTGTGATGCAAGACGGGATTCAAAGATAGAAAGATGCGTCAGAATCATCAAACACAATATAAAAATAATTATAACCTTGTACCAACGCATTTTAAAGACTTGAAGTCTGACAAATTGTAACGGCTGGACTACATAGCAGGCCTTGTCCATATTTCATAAGAGGAGCAGGACACCGACCACCTGCCTCTTTGAATGTCGGTCAGACTCCTTGAAGAGCACTGACTGTATTTTGTACGCGCTCTCTTTTTAGCTCACCTGAGCCGAAGGCTCAAGTGAGCTATTGTCATAGCGCGCCGTCCGTCGTCCGTCCGTCCGGCGTCCGTCCGGCGTCCGTCCGGCGTAAACTTTCACATTTTTGACTTCTCCGAAACCACTGAACAGATTCTGACGAAACTTGACAGAAAGCAAGAACTCAACCTCCTCTACCAAGTTTGTGTTTTTGTGCCGATCGGTCAACAAATATGGCCGCCAAGGGCTCTGATTGGCTGACACATTTTCGACATCTCCTCTGCAACCACTTCACAGAATTTCATGAAACTTCACAGGAATGAAGTACTCAAGATCCTCTACTAAGTTTGTGTTTTTTGTGCCGATCGGTCATCAAATATGGCCGCCAAGGGCTCTGATTGGCTGACACATTTTCGCCATCTCCTCTGCAACCGCTGCACAGAATTTCATGAAACTTTACAGGAAGGAAGTACTCAAGGTCCTCTACCAAGTTTGTGTTTTTGTGCCGTTCGGTCAACAAATATGGCCGCCGAGGGCTCTGATTGGCTGACACATTTTCGACATCTCCTCTGCAACCACTGCACAGAATTTCATGAAACTTTACAGGAAGGAAGTATTCAAGGTCCTCTACCAAGTTTGTGTATTTGTGCCGTTCGGTCAACAAATATGGCCGCCGAGGGCTCTGATTGGCTGACACATTTTCGACATCTCCTCTGCAACTGCTTCACAGAATTTCATGAAACTTCACAGGAAGGAAGTACTCAAGGTCCTCTACCAAGTTTGTGTTTTTTGTGCCGATCGGTCAACAAATATGGCCGCGGAGGTCTCTGATTGGCTGACACATTTTGGACATCTCCTCTGCAACCCCTGCACAGAATGTTATGAAACTTTACAGGAAGGAAGTACTCAAGGTCCTCAACTTAGTTTGTGTTTTTCGTGCTGATCGGTCATCAAATATGACCGCCAAGGGCTCTGATTGGCTGATACATTTTCGACATCTCCTCTGCTACCGCTGCACAGAATTTCATGAAACATTACAGGAAGGAAGTACTCAAGGTCCTCTACCAAGTGTGTGTATTTGGTGCCGTTCCTTCAACAAATATGGCCGCCGAGGGCTCTGATTGGCTGACACATTTTCGCCATCTCCTCTGCAACCGCTGCACAGAATTTTTTGAAACATTACAGGAAGGAAGTACTCAAGGTCCTCTACCAAGTGTGTGTATTTGGTGCCGTTCGTTCAACAAATATGGCCGCAAAGGGCTCTGATTAGCTGACACATTTTCGACATCTCCTCTGCAACCGCTGCACAGAATTTCATGAAACTTTACAGGAAGGAACTACTCAAGGTCCTCTACCAAGTTTGTGTTTTTTGTGCCGATCGGTCAACAAATATGGCCGCCGAGGGCTCTGATTGGCTGACTCATTTTGGACATCTCCTCTGCAACCCCTTCACAGAATGTTATGAAACTTTACAGGAAGGAACTACTCAAGGTCCTCTACCAAGTGTGTGTTTTTGTGCCGTTCGGTCAACAAATATGGCCGCCGAGGGCTCTGATTGGCTGACACATTTTCGACATCTCCTCTGCAACTGCTTCACAGAATTTCATGAAACTTCACAGGAAGGAAGTACTCCAGGTCCTCTACCAAGTTTGTGTTTTTTGTGCCGATCGGTCAACAAATATGGCCGCGGAGGTCTCTGATTGGCTGACACATTTTGGACATCTCCTCTGCAACCCCTGCACAGAATGTTATGAAACTTTACAGGAAGGAAGTACTCAAGGTCCTCTACTTAGTTTGTGTTTTTCGTGCTGATCGGTCATCAAATATGGCCGCCAAGGGCTCTGATTGGCTGACACATTTTCGACATCTCCTCTGCTACCGCTGCACAGAATTTCATGAAACATTACAGGAAGGAAGTACTCAAGGTCCTCTACTAAGTGTGTGTATTTGGTGCCGTTCGTTCAACAAATATGGCCGCAAAGGGCTCTGATTGGCTGACCCATTTTCGACATCTCCTCTGCAACCGCTGCACAGAATTTCATGAAACTTTACAGGAAGGAACTACTCAAGGTCCTCTACCAAGTTTGTGTTTTTTGTGCCGATCGGTCAACAAATATGGCCGCCGAGGGCTCTGATTGGCTGACTCATTTTGGACATCTCCTCTGCAACCCCTGCACAGAATGCAATGAAACTTTACAGGAAGGAAGTACTCAAGGTCCTCTACTTAGTTTGTGTTTTTCGTGCTGATCGGTCATCAAATATGACCGCCAAGGGCTCTGATTGGCTGATACATTTTCGACATCTCCTCTGCTACCGCTGCACAGAATGTTATGAAACTTTACAGGAAGGAAGTACTCAAGGTCCTCTACCAAGTGTGTGTTTTTGTGCCGTTCGGTCAACAAATATGGCCGCCGAGGGCTCTGATTGGCTGACACATTTTCGACATCTCCTCTGCAACTGCTTCACAGAATTTCATGAAACTTCACAGGAAGGAAGTACTCCAGGTCCTCTACCAAGTTTGTGTTTTTTGTGCCGATCGGTCAACAAATATGGCCGCGGAGGTCTCTGATTGGCTGACACATTTTGGACATCTCCTCTGCAACCCCTGCACAGAATGTTATGAAACTTTACAGGAAGGAAGTACTCAAGGTCCTCTACTTAGTTTGTGTTTTTCGTGCTGATCGGTCATCAAATATGGCCGCCAAGGGCTCTGATTGGCTGACACATTTTCGACATCTCCTCTGCTACCGCTGCACAGAATTTCATGAAACATTACAGGAAGGAAGTACTCAAGGTCCTCTACTAAGTGTGTGTATTTGGTGCCGTTCGTTCAACAAATATGGCCGCAAAGGGCTCTGATTGGCTGACCCATTTTCGACATCTCCTCTGCAACTGCTTCACAGAATTTCCTGAAACTTTACAGGAAGGAACTACTCAAGGTCCTCTACCAAGTTTGTGTTTTTTGTGCCGATCGGTCAACAAATATGGCCGCCGAGGGCTCTGATTGGCTGACTCATTTTGGACATCTCCTCTGCAACCCCTTCACAGAATGTTATGAAACTTTACAGGAAGGAAGTACTCAAGGTCCTCTACCAAGTGTGTGTTTTTGTGCCGTTCGGTCAACAAATATGGCCGCCGAGGGCTCTGATTGGCTGACACATTTTCGACATCTCCTCTGCAACTGCTTCACAGAATTTCATGAAACTTCACAGGAAGGAAGTACTCCAGGTCCTCTACCAAGTTTGTGTTTTTTGTGCCGATCGGTCAACAAATATGGCCGCGGAGGTCTCTGATTGGCTGACACATTTTGGACATCTCCTCTGCAACCCCTGCACAGAATGTTATGAAACTTTACAGGAAGGAAGTACTCAAGGTCCTCTACTTAGTTTGTGTTTTTCGTGCTGATCGGTCATCAAATATGGCCGCCAAGGGCTCTGATTGGCTGACACATTTTCGACATCTCCTCTGCTACCGCTGCACAGAATTTCATGAAACATTACAGGAAGGAAGTACTCAAGGTCCTCTACTAAGTGTGTGTATTTGGTGCCGTTCGTTCAACAAATATGGCCGCAAAGGGCTCTGATTGGCTGACCCATTTTCGACATCTCCTCTGCAACCGCTGCACAGAATTTCATGAAACTTTACAGGAAGGAACTACTCAAGGTCCTCTACCAAGTTTGTGTTTTTTGTGCCGATCGGTCAACAAATATGGCCGCCGAGGGCTCTGATTGGCTGACTCATTTTGGACATCTCCTCTGCAACCCCTGCACAGAATGCAATGAAACTTTACAGGAAGGAAGTACTCAAGGTCCTCAACTTAGTTTGTGTTTTTCGTGCTGATCGGTCATCAAATATGACCGCCAAGGGCTCTGATTGGCTGATACATTTTCGACATCTCCTCTGCTACCGCTGCACAGAATTTCATGAAACATTACAGGAAGGAAGTACTCAAGGTCCTCTACCAAGTGTGTGTATTTGGTGCCGTTCCTTCAACAAATATGGCCGCCGAGGGCTCTGATTGGCTGACACATTTTCGCCATCTCCTCTGCAACCGCTGCACAGAATTTTTTGAAACATTACAGGAAGGAAGTACTCAAGGTCCTCTACCAAGTGTGTGTATTTGGTGCCGTTCGTTCAACAAATATGGCCGCAAAGGGCTCTGATTGGCTGACACATTTTCGACATCTCCTCTGCAACCGCTGCACAGAATTTCATGAAACTTTACAGGAAGGAACTACTCAAGGTCCTCTACCAAGTTTGTGTTTTTTGTGCCGATCGGTCAACAAATATGGCCGCCGAGGGCTCTGATTGGCTGACTCATTTTGGACATCTCCTCTGCAACCCCTGCACAGAATGTTATGAAACTTTACAGGAAGGAAGTACTCAAGGTCCTCTACCAAGTGTGTGTTTTTGTGCCGTTCGGTCAACAAATATGGCCGCCGAGGGCTCTGATTGGCTGACACATTTTCGACATCTCCTCTGCAACCGCTGCACAGAATTTCATGAAACTTTACAGGAAGGAAGTATTCAAGGTCCTCTACCAAGTGTGTGTATTTGGTGCCGTTCGTTCAACAAATATGGCCGCCGAGGGCTCTGATTGGCTGACACATTTTCGACATCTCCTCTGCAACTGCTTCACAGAATTTCCTGAAACTTCACAGGAAGGAAGTACTCAAGGTCCTCTACCAAGTTTGTGTTTTTTGTGCCGATCGGTCAACAAATATGGCCGCGGAGGTCTCTGATTGGCTGACACATTTTGGACATCTCCTCTGCAACCCCTGCACAGAATGTTATGAAACTTAACAGGAAGGAAGTACTCAAGGTCCTCTACTTAATTTGTGTTTTTTTTTGTGCTGATCGGTCATCAAATATGGCCGCCAGGGGCTCTGATTGGCTGACACATTTTCGACATCTCCTCTGCTACCGCTGCACAGAATTTCATGAAACATTACAGGAAGGAAGTACTCAAGGTCCTCTACCAAGTGTGTGTATTTGGTGCCGTTCGTTCAACAAATATGGCCGCAAAGGGCTCTGATTGGCTGACCCATTTTCGACATCTCCTCTGCAACCGCTGCACAGAATTTCATGAAACTTTACAGGAAGGAACTACTCAAGGTCCTCTACCAAGTTTGTGTTTTTTGTGCCGATCGGTCAACAAATATGGCCGCCGAGGGCTCTGATTGGCTGACTCATTTTGGACATCTCCTCTGCAACCCCTGCACAGAATGTTATGAAACTTTACAGGAAGGAAGTACTCAAGGTCCTCTACCAAGTGTGTGTTTTTGTGCCGTTCGGTCAACAAATATGGCCGCCGAGGGCTCTGATTGGCTGACACATTTTCGACATCTCCTCTGCAACCGCTGCACAGAATTTCATGAAACTTTACAGGAAGGAAGTATTCAAGGTCCTCTACCAAGTGTGTGTATTTGGTGCCGTTCGTTCAACAAATATGGCCGCCGAGGGCTCTGATTGGCTGACACATTTTCGACATCTCCTCTGCAACTGCTTCACAGAATTTCCTGAAACTTCACAGGAAGGAAGTACTCAAGGTCCTCTACCAAGTTTGTGTTTTTTGTGCCGATCGGTCAACAAATATGGCCGCGGAGGTCTCTGATTGGCTGACACATTTTGGACATCTCCTCTGCAACCCCTGCACAGAATGTTATGAAACTTTACAGGAAGGAAGTACTCAAGGTCCTCTACTTAGTTTGTGTTTTTCGTGCTGATCGGTCATCAAATATGGCCGCCAAGGGCTCTGATTGGCTGACACATTTTCGACATCTCCTCTGCTACCGCTGCACAGAATTTCATGAAACATTACAGGAAGGAAGTACTCAAGGTCCTCTACCAAGTGTGTGTATTTGGTGCCGTTCGTTCAACAAATATGGCCGCCAAGGGCTCTGATTTTCCGACACATTTTCGACATTTCCTCTGCAACCACTGCACAGAATTTCATGAAACTTTACAGGAAGGAAGTACTCAAGGTATTCTACCAAGTGTGTGTTTTTTGTGCCGATTGTTCAACAAATATGTCTGTCGAGGGCTCTGATTGGCTGACACATTTTCGACATCTCCTCTGCTACTGCTGCACAGAATTTTTATGAAACTTTACAGGAAGGAAGTATTCAAGGTCCTCCAATAAGTTTATTTTTTTTTTGTGCTGATTGGTCAACAAATGTGGCCGCCGAGGGCTCTGATTGGCTAACACATTTTCAACATCTTCTCTGCAAAAAAAAAACGCTGCACAGAATTTCATGAAACTTTACAGGAAGAAAGTACTCAAGGTCCTCTACCAAGATTGTGTATTTTGTGCTTATCGGTCAACAAATGTGGCCGCCGAGGACTCTGATTGGCTGACATATTTTCGAAATCTCCTCTGCAACTATTGCACAGAATTTCACGAAACCTTGCAGCAAGCAAGTACTCAAGGTCCTCTGCCAAGTTTGTGTTTTTCTTGTCGATAGGTCAACAAATATGGCTGTTGAGGGCTTTGATCTGTAGAAGTATTTTTGTGACTTTTAACCCTTTATCTGCAACTCAGGTGAGCGACATGGCCCCCTTGGGCCTCTTGTTGTCCATTCATCTGTGTTGTTTGGGCCCCGTTGTCTTGCTGTTGTATTTTGGCTATCTTACAGTAAGGAAATCATTTTACACATCAATGTGAGCAACCGGACAAGTTTAGAACTGCGTAATAATCAGCATAACCACATCACTTTCTATTTACACCGTACGTGACAGGTGGCGTTCGAAGTCGGCACCGGTTGCCCATTAGTCTCTTTGGTTGATCGTTTTTAATGTTGTATGTCTCATTTGTGTCTCTGTGCTTTTTAAATGGATGTTTCGGTGCTTTGCTGTGAAGGTTGCAACCGAATCTGGTTGGAACTCCTCTTCTTCCTCTTCAAGAGACAAGTACCTATTGTTGACGAACTTACCTTATATTTTGATATAAATAATTTCTCTGTTCTCAGGACAAAAATCATTGAATAAAAGTCAAATGCAAAAACCGAAATAACTTTTTGGAAAAAAATCGAAAGTCTTACGATTTTGGGGTAAAATATAAAACAGAACCTTTTCACCGTAAAAGGAAATAGGGCAGAGACAATGACACAAGCTCCACAGAAACACGAAGGACTACTTATCTAGTGCAAGTGTCGAATGCATTGTAGAATTGTAGGAGGCACTATTAAAACGTGCCATACCAATTATTTTCATATACTACATGAATCATGTTTCATATCTGATGCAAACATCGTAGGAAGGTAGGACCAAAAGGAAAGCTCCAAGCCCATCCCAATTTCTCAGTGTTACCCGCAGTTTCGTTCATTGGAAACGGATGATCAAAATGATTATAAGTAGCGCCATCGTGAAAAAATTAGATAAACAAATAGATGTACTAAATTGATAAATGCTAATCCCATTATCCAAAAGCTTGTCTAATATGATAACTTCTTGTGAATCTAACGTAACAAAATAGAAACACAGCGAACACTAAAATAATACAACAATCAACTTTAATTTTAAATTTGTTAAGATACTTTTTAATTAATAAAACATTTCAAACTTACCAAAAGAGAGTTTAACCTATTGCAGTCAACATGTGTGCGGTGCCGCTAAGATCG
This sequence comes from Pinctada fucata, assembly GCA_028142955.1. Taxonomy (NCBI): domain Eukaryota; kingdom Metazoa; phylum Mollusca; class Bivalvia; order Pterioida; family Pteriidae; genus Pinctada; species Pinctada fucata. The sequence continues at coordinate 15,363,506 of AP027105.1, forward strand.
ATTTCTACAGCTCCAACTACAATAAATATCGATTCTACAAAAACTTCTATGGAGATTCAACTTTAACATGCTGCAGATTAGGTCAGGTGCCCAGGGTAAGTAAGCATATCCTGGTTGCTACTGTCACCCTTCACTTATGCAGTGCAAAATGTTGTAAAATTCGGTGTTTTGGATGGATCTAACCTAAAATCGAGGACAGCGAGATGTTATAACGTTTAATATCTTCTTTATACCGTCCAAAATATTTTCAGTGACATAGTCACTCCCTCACAAATGTACGCTTGGTTAAGTAGTTTTTCTTTAGTTTCCTTGAACTTCGAACGAAATCGTTGTAGTTGTAGCTTGCTCTGGAATAGCGTTTTAACGGGGGGTATTGAACACTTAGACGCCAAATTCAATTTTTCATTTCTAGACTGTCCTTGATCATGCAAACCTATATTCAATTCTTTCCATAGGGATTTTTCTAGGAGAATTTGAAATATGCTTTTTTTCCTTGATGACGTCATATTACTACAGTAGACGTATCATTCTGGTTCTCGTTAAGCTATAGGAAATGAATCTTAAGTTAACTTCCAAAATCTTCATAAATGCATTACACTGCCATACTGAAAAGATGAGTAGGATTGTGTTTCAATCAGGCAGGATACTGGAATAAAACATCACAATGTCGCTCAAATGATGCCGATTTTGAGTCAATTGACTTTATTTGATAGTTAATTATTACGAATTTAGTGGGTGAAAATTTTTCAAGAACTAACAAATTGATTAACAACGTCCATAGATGATTTGATTATTAGATGAAACATAATGAATTTAGGATTAAGAAATTGCAAGGCTTTACATTTCCGATTTTTTCATCTTAAATCATCAGTTTTCAACAATTAGCATCAGTTTTCCAGCCATGTGAATCTGTTAATAAATATACTGCGATAAAGATTGAATATTGAATTTCATATATACAAAGTTTAAATACGACACGTTTAATATTGGGGTTTTTATGACATTTTGAATGAGAGGGTTTGTGACGCCATTTCCCCCCGAAAACAACAAAATAACGTCGTGTTTTGCTCATGGATAAAAACTCCGACGTCCAAAATTTTTAATAGGGGCATCATGTCTTCAAATGATGTTGGGATTTTTTAAACTTCATCAGGAGATTTCAATTTATAAATCAATCTGTACATCAAATGATTTTAGGAAGTTAAGACTGTACTTTTCCTGCGAAGTGAGATAACAAGTAATGAAACCGCTATCTTGCAGTTGAATTCCTCCTTAAAACACCAAAGGCCGGAGACGTAGGAATGTTACTAATAAGGAAAGGGCAATTTGTAATTCTGAATTTGAAGTCATCAAATTTGTAAATATTTAAGTATTCATCTTTGTAAGATACGCTTCTTTTGTAGGTTGGTGAATTTTCATGGGATAAAACAACACAAGGCCAAATTCTTGGTTCCTTTTTCGTTGGATACATTTGTACTCAGATCATTGGAGGATTTCTTTCTACTCGTTTTGGAGGTAGAGTAGTATTCGGTTGGTCAATGCTTGTTTGCGCATTCCTGACTATTCTTACACCAGGTGCTGCACGTACTCATGTATATCTCTTGATTGGCGTTCGCTTCCTAGTAGGTATTTGCCAGGTAACTTATAAATTTACTTATATTCATGACCTTAACAATTCAATCATGCAGTGAACATAAAAAGTCATCTTTAAGTTCCAAATGCTTTGTTTTAATGTTAAAAGTCTTCAAATTGAATAGCATCATTTAAGAACAGATGAATTTACAGCATGAACCAGACATGCACGTTTCGGGTACTTATCCCTCGTCAGTGATCCTCAGCCTAAATATTGTAATATGGCCAAAGATTGTGAACGTTATTATGTCAAAAATGTACCGAAAGACGAAGCAGGATGAGTGGGATATGATGCTAGAGGACCCACGTTTTAGAAACTGCAAGAAATTTTGATAACAGATTTTCGAATGCGTTGAACAGATGATCAACTGGAGTTGATCGAACTTGGCTATATGTGCCATCGGGAACTCTTAATCAACCACAGTGACACTCACCAAGTGTTAAACATGTTAAACGTCTTCAAATTGAATAGAATCATTTAAGAGCAGATGCATTTGCAGCATGGACCAGACATGCAAGTTTCGGTCACTTAACCCTCGCCAGTGATCCTCAATTTAAATAGTGCAATATGACCAAAGAGTGTCAAAGTTGTTATTTCAAAAAAATGTACAGAAAGACGTAATGGGATATGATGCTAGAGGACGCACGTACGTTTTAGAAATTTCAAGAAATTTTGATAATAGAGATTTTTGAATGCGTTGAAGAGACGATTAATCGAGGTTGATTGAACTTGGCTACATTTGCCCTCGGGGACTCTTAGTTCACCAGCAGTGAAACTCACCAAGTGGTACCAGAAACTGCAGTTTTCCTTTATATGTAAGAAATGTAAAAACAAAGTGACGACTCTTTATTTTACAATTTCATATGTAGGGTGTAGTTTATCCATCTCAGCAGTCATTACTTGCCAAATGGAACCCACCTTTGGAACGCAGTCGTTTCGGAAGTTTGAGTATAACCGGTTTGTTATTCTTTTTTTTTCTAATTCAAAAAAAGATCCGACTAAAAATTGTCTTTTCTGCTTTGAAAGTAATTAACTATTTGGCGATTTATTTTATTCACGTAAATGTTCAAAATACGTTTTGATTTAAAGACAAAAATATCACATCGGGACATGTATACAAGATCACATAGTCCACAAGAAATCAAAGGCACATTAAGTCATTTATCAACATTTTGTGTTATTCGATTAACATTTCTAAGACATTATTCGTAAGGAACTTTGAATCATGAATGTGTTCAACATAATACTAAACTAGATATATGTTATATTTTCGCATAAGGTGCTTATGTAGGATACGTGTTAGCTTTTTCCGTGGCAGCTTTGTTGTGTGAATATGGATTTGATGGAGGATGGCCTACTATATTCTACGTCTTTGGTATGTAGTTTCATAATAATACGGAAGTGCTCCATAAGTTCAACTTTGCAATCAACGTAAATATTTCAAGGCCCTTCCAATCAATAAAATTAGAGTTATTGTTTTCTCATCAAAGCATGAATTACACGTTTATTAGAAATGTCTTGGCTTATTTTATTAATTTATTTTATTTATTATTTTAATCTCATTTAATGGTGTTTTGATCGAGAGCGAAAAACTTACATTTGTACATATGAATTGAAGGGTTTCTTTTCCTCGACAGACTACAAATCATGGACCTGTAGTGACCTGTGTAATGCCTTGTCCTTCCTCTTGGACAATATTTATGTTAGATTTGGTGAGGATCTGTACAAGCAGGTTGTAGGAATTCCTATGGGTACTAACTGTGGGCTTCTTGTTGCAGATTTATTTTTATACACTTATGAAAAAGAATTTATCCAAAATTTTCAAAAGCAAAGAAAATTTGATGATCTGAAATGTTTCAATAATACTTCTAGGTATCTGGATGATATTCTAACCATTGACAATCCTGCTTTTTAATCATATAAGAATGAAATTTATCCACAAGAATTAACACTTAACAAGGCAAACCTTTCAAATACAGAATCACCGTTTTTGGACCTAAATATCAAAATTGTAAACGGAAAGATTCATACAAGTTATATGACAAAAGGGATGAATTTGGATTTAACATAGTAAATTTCCCCTGGCTTGACGGTGATGTTCCAAGATTACCGTCATACAGCATTTACATATTACAGCTCATCTGGTACGCTAGAGCATGTACTGATATTTTGGATTTTCACAGTAGAAATTTACAAATTACCAAAAAACTTTTAGGTCAAGGTTTCCGCTTTCATAAACTAGTTAAGACTTTCTGGAAATTTTACAAAAATTACAGTCAACTTCTTTTAAAATTCGGATCTATACATGCAACAGAGTACATTACTATGGGTATTACACAACCTGTCTTTTATGGTGATATGATAAACAAAATAAAAAGGATCAAAGGTAGGCAGCATAACCATCGAAAATGCGTCAGAATCATCAAACGCCTTTTATACCGTGGATATGATCCAGACGGACACAAGGCTTCATACTTGACCAATCTACAGTCTTGTACAAGCGCATCCTTGAGACTTGCACTCTGACTAACTGTGACGACGGGACTCCATGACGGGCCCTGTCCAAACCTCTTTAGAGAAGACAGGGCCCCGACCACCTGTCCTCTCTGAATGTCAGTCGGACTCCTCGGGTGATTACATACATGAGCTCGCTACAGCCGGCAGAGCACGGACTGTGTAACGCATGCCCTCTTTTTATATCCATTTACATATTCATCTGTGTCTCTGGGCCTCTACGTTTCGCGGTCTTGTTTGTATGATGTCATCTTACAGTGAGGAGGTTGTTTTACACCACAATTGTACGTTCTTCGAGACCTCTGGGTAATTGGAGAAGTGAGAGGGTTGTGCGCACGTAATCCAGGATAACCACACCATTTGCTACTTGCGTGACAAATGGCCGTCCAAAGTCGGCACCGGTTGTCCATTGGTCTCGTCGGTTTACGTGTAGTCTTTTGTGTCTGATGTTTACATGTCGTGTATCTCTTTTCCGTCTCGTGCTGTACTCGTCTTTTGTGTTTTTGCATCGGGTGTTTTGGTGTTTTGCTGTTGATGCTGCAACGGGGTCTTGTTGGAGATCTCCTTCCCTTCTTTTATTACAACTAGATTAATAGGGTAAAGAAGTTACCCGTTCTGTCGTTCCGTGTAGAGTGTCGTTTACACGTCCATAACGTGTGGCTATACGTCACGACATGACGTCGTTTGATCGAAGACCGCAGGAAGCGATGACGTCATACGAACACGTACGTTACGTGTGGGGGAAATATTTGCGATAAAATGTGTTTCCTATTATGTTAAAGCAGCGGCGAAATTTTCGCGAAGTCCCTTGATTCGCTATCGTGCGAACGCAAGGGGAGCTCATACCTCACAAGCCCCGTGGGACAGAAGAAATGATAACCTTTGGAAGGCGTGTCCTGAAATACGACAGTATAAATGGTTAGCTTCGTTTTCAGTGCAAACCAATGAGCTGAAAACGCTCGTTTTTAGAATTCGTTACATTGATGTAACAACAGTACACGAAATGATGAATGGGTTCCGAATATCCAGAAAAAGTGGCATAAGAATTTTTCGGATTCCATTTTTCGAGAAAACATCATTAATGTACAGCTTTTTGAAAAGGTCATTATGAGACGATGTTGAAATTTGTTTTAGTAAAATAGGACTTGAAACAAAAATTTTATTAACGAAAATGACTCTGATGACTGATTTTTTAAAAATTGTTTATGATTTTATATCTTAGCTTTATTATTGTACATGTATTATAGGTGTGTTTGGTATACATTGATTCAGAATTAAATGTTAAATATGAATTTAAACAAAAAAGCGATTGAATTTTGGAATGAAGATCTAGAAATTTGAAGTTCAATTTTTCGGCACTTCAGAGACTTGACTATTCCGTCACAGAGTACTTGAATATAATTACGTCATCATTTTTCAACAACTATATTAAAGAATATTTATAGTTTAAAAGTTTCAAGGGTTTTCGTTCCTTCTTTCCCATGGGGTTTTGTGAGGTACGATATACCCCGGGGGTTCACACGATGATGATTCGCGAAAACGCGAAAATTATCCCCACGCGAAAATTTTCACGTTTACAGTATGTCTGATGCAACTTATGTGAACTTTTCAAGACTGTTTTCTAGCAGCAGAGTTGAAATACTTCTGTTTTCTCTATTCTAATTGTATTCTTCCATCTAGGTATTTGTGGAATTATATGGTTCCTTGCTTGGTTATATTTTGTGTACAACTCTCCCTTGCTCCATCCAAGAATATCAGAATCAGAGAAGTTTTACATAACAGAACAGTCAGGGGAAAAGGAACCTGTTAAGACAAAAGTCATATGATTACTATAATAACATAATTAAATATTTATGATGTACATTTGTATTGAATAAATAAGATCTCATTACCCAACACACAGTTGCAAGAATCGAAACTAATCACACAGGCATCTGACGAGAAAAGGGGAGACATCATGCCAAGATAGATACAAATACAACAAGACATTAAATAAGCATATAAGAGATAAAGAAGATCCTGACAACAATCTCAACAACACTTTGAATTTTACAATCTCAACAGCAGAGCACCAATTTGAGCATCGATGGACCTATAGCAAGCTAGAGGTTGGACTATGTGCACTGGAGAAGTAAGCATCCCCTGTAAGCATATAAGAAAAATACAATGCAAAATGACGAAAACCCACACAAACATGACGAAAAACGATGATTATATTATACAGATGAAACGGAACGTAAGATGGTGCCTCAGAAATATTCAAATAAATTTACAAATAAACATATTCAACAAATATTCCTGCCGAACGAAATTCCTCCGTTAAAATATTCTCTGATGATATGAAATCAATGTAGAAAATTTCCTTTGTAGATAAAATGTTTCTACATATGATAACATCGAAAAAGTACCCATCAGTTATACAACCTCAAAGTCGGGAGGTAAAGCGAACCCCGGAATAAACAATATTTCGAAGGGAGAGTCAGCGTCTCCTTTTTGCATGCAACATCCGTCGCAAATGTTCCATGAAAACCTGTCAAAATCAATGATTGTCTCGATGTTCATATTGATGTACCAGGGGTGACTGATATATTGTGAGCTTCGGTTTTCTGGGATGCAGAAGGTATTCTGCTGATAGATTATCTCCAAAAAGGACAAACAATCAATGGCACATACTGTGCTGTACCTCTGACACAGTTACGGGAAAATATTACCTGGTCTCACTCTCATATCGGGAGTTCGCTTCTTTTCATATGGTGGAGGTTTTTGTTTTTGTTTGCTTTGGTTCCTGTTTTGTCCTGATTTTGTATGCCTTCGGTTTCTGATTTTCTGAATTATCGATTTTGTACTGTAGACAGGGATATGGTCATTATCCATATTTGTCATTAAACTGAAGCGCCGCGGAAAGCTCGCTAGTTAAAAGTGTGTTATTCCGTCAAGACAATGCCCCTATTCACTATTCTATCATTGCCGTGGCTGCCATTCATTATTATGGCTTTAATTTGAACTAGCATCCACCTTATTCACCTGATCTTGATCCATCAGACTTTCATCTATTCCCGAAACCGAAAGCAGCTATTTGTGGCACCCACTTTCAGTCCGATGATGTCATACTTGCAGTGGATGGCTGTCTGACCAGTCAAGATAAATTCTTAAAAAGTGGTATTGAGGCCCATAAACACCGGTTGCAAAGGTGTATACTTGCAGTGGTTGGCTTTCTGACCTGTCAAGATAAGACGTTTTTTAAAAGTGAAATTGAGGCCCTTAAACACCGGTGGCAAAAGTGTATATATACTGAAGGGAATTATGTAGAAAAATAATGCAAAATGTCTGATAAAATTCAAATTTTTCAATACGAGGCTCACACCATATCAATCAGCACTCGTACATATAAGTTAAAATGTCTTGTTTAGTGATGTTGGCAGCTCTTCAATCGCAATCGGGAATGTCAGACTGGTCATTCTTGAGAAATGTATAAGATCACCGTAGCGCCGAAGAACTTACTCAATAATGATTTCAGCCGTTGTGTAATATAATCCTATAAAGCTTACGTGCAAGTCGTCTGGCTCTAACGATGAACTCGTCATATTTGGAACATGTCTTGGCGTACCGAATTAGCAAAGAAACAAAATCGTCATAAGCAGGGGAAGACGGAATGCGATTTTTGAAATATGAATATGATATATTATGTCGTCCTTACTAGATGGGAATCATACTATTGCCTATCACAAGAAAGGTCCTCTGCAAATTCATCCTTAACGGATTAACAGACATACTGGACCCTCTCCTATGGGATGAGCAACCAGGGTTTCGGAGAGGAAGATCGTGCGCAGAGACAATATCTTCACATAGAGACAGATTATAGAACAGAGCAACGAATGGAGCGCCATAGTTATGCCAAGTTAGAAGTCATCACCAATGCATTTTACAGTAGTTATCGACCTGCACTATTGAAGATCATGGCAGACAACGAAATGTCAGATCAATTCAATTATCAAAATCCTCTGTCAGAAATTCCAGGTCATAGTGATTTCTGGTGCAAACCTTACGGACAGCTTCCCATTACAGACTGGAGGGAGACAGAGATGTTAAGCACAGGTCCATGTAAGAATCAGGCAGGGGTGATACATGAAAAATTTGCAGAACTTATTATTCCTGTTTTGAGACATATGGGTTGTACAAAGAAACAGAATGGAATTCATTTCTCAAGGTTCGGATGGTGAATCGAGATATTCACTTCATATTTCAGAAAGGATTATGACGTGAAAAAATGGCGGGGACATTATCCTTATACAATTCAACCAAATATGCTACCCCTATTACTTTCTTCACCATCCAAGCATGAGGAAAATTCCTTCAGAACATTCATATGGAGGCTGATCTGAACACATTTCAAAAGAAGAAAAGGAAAGGAGATGATCTCCAGCATGACAACCATGCACCTACCCAGCGAAACAAACCCAGAAGAAAGTGACACGTAAATGACATCAGACAAAACTCATACAAAATTAACAAAAAATACAGGGCAAAAATCACTAGAACATTATACAAAACAATCGAAACAGACGTACAAAAGGTCAGCAAATATGTTAAGTTTTTTCAACTGCCTGATTCTTATACAGACCTGTACTCATTTATCTACTTTTTTGTTATGTATATTGACTGGGTGGTGAGGAATACAACCAATCAGGGTAACAGGGGACTACTTTGGACAATTGATAAGTCTCTTAAATGAGTTAAAGAAGATCCTGACGATACTCTCAACAGCACTAACAATAGAGCACTATATTGAGCATCGACGGACCCCTAGCAAGCTAGAGGTGGGATCAGGTGCCCGGGAGGAGTAAGCATCCCCTATTGGCTAGCCGCACCCGCCGTCGATGTTAAAGATCTAAACTTCGCAGATGACATCGTACTCCTGGCTCATATTTTCAAATAATACGGACGTACGTGTTCCAACTCTACTTTCCGCAGATAATATCAAACCAATTTATTATGCACTAGACATGTGTTTCGGTTTTTAAATTCTCATCAGTGATGCTTCCAAACAAAACCAAGGAAGACAACCGACTTAGCAAACAACGGCAGCCAGATTGGTCTCAACATCAACGCCGGAAAGACGAAGATCATGAACCGTAACAACAAAATGGAAAGAGAGAGAGGACTTTTTGGACTAATATAATAGAGGATGTCTCAGAGCCTTCTAATTCGACAGTAAGATCAAAGCCGATGGGGAATCAAGATCTGATAGCCAAAGCAAGTCTGAGGAACATCTGATAGTCATCAGCCATTAGCATCAAGACCAAGATCAGGATATTTAAGAGTAACATCATTGGAGTCCTCCTATATTGTGCTGAGTGTATAAAGGTGATCAAATGTGCTGTACATAAAGTAAATGTATTCAGGACTAAGTGTCTAGGACGAGGGTCTTGTTTGACGATTACTTGTCAGCTTTGATTTGTGTTTGTTTTAATTTTTTGTGTTTTTTGTGAGGTTTTTTTTTGTGGTTTCTTTTTTTTTTTTTTCTTTTTTTTTTTTTTTTTTTTTTTTTTTTTTGCTTTATTTTTCCTTTTTTTAAACGAGCATTATAACCTCTAAATATGTGTTGCCCTGTGTCGATATAGGTCGAAGTCAAAATAATTTATCAATATGCGAAGAGTGCATTCTAAGCATTACCTTAAACGAAGGGCGAAGAGTCTCCTATGGTGAGTGCAAATTAAATATATTTTTGTAATTGGAAAACCTAGTCGTTTATTGCAAATATATTGACCCTCCCATTAGGACCACCTGTCGCAACGACACGATAGGTTTTTCATTAGTCTTTGTATAATACACTTCCTTTTGTTTACAATTTTTTATATCATGCTTTTTTATACTTTAAGGTTGTTCCATGGCTGAGAATACTCACTTCACCTCCTGTATGGTCCATTGTATTTGCTCATATATGTTGTAACTGGGGAGAATATACTTTTGTAATATATTTTCCTACTTACATGAAAGAAATATTGATGTTCGACATAAAAACGGTGAGTATACTAGTAATTCATTTCAAATATGGATGAAGATTACATTATAAATGTACAATGATTTCCTTAATTGTCTCTATAAGCAATTTTATCTGAACTTTTCAGAATGGTCTGTTGTCAGCACTCCCTTATGTAGGTATATCAGTTACGACTGTTATATCAGGAAACGTTGCAGATTGTCTTAGAGGCAGAAATATATTGAATACTAGTGAAGTCAGAAAACTTTTCAACACTATTGGATGCTTTATACCTACGGCTTTAGTGATAGGAGCGGGTTTTATGGACTGTACAGATTCAGCACATGCTGTTACTTTATTAACCTTAGGTTTAGCTCTTACAGGGTGTCAGTATGGAGGAGGGTTCATGATAAATCCACTTGATATTGCACCGAATTATGCAGCAATCATCGTGGGGATTTCTAACACCTTTGCTACTCTGCCCGGATTTATTTCTCCAATCACTGTCAGTGAATTAACACAGAACGTAAGTTAATCAAAACGTGGAATGAAAACTAGTATTCTTATAAGATCACTTTCCTGTTTGGTGATTTTCCTTTAGGATAATATTAATCAAGGACGTTATGTCAAAGTGCAAAATAAAATCTCATATATTTCTTATAGAAAAGCGGAAGGATCTCAAGCATGACCACCCTGCACACACCAAGCGAAACAAACCCACAAGAAAGTGACACATAAATGAGCAGGCAAAAAGGAAACCCATTATAGAAAGCACATTGCCAAAACTGTCTTCCCAAAGTTAAGATCATTTGAACAAAGGTCAAGATAACGAATAAATGCGATCTCACAGGGAATACTCATGTGTAATACGTAATAAAGCTACTCAATATATTTCGAAAAATATAAAAAAATAAAACAAGGTTGATAATTTTACACAAAGAATATAACAGGACAAAACCTGTATGTTACTGGTCCTTGATAAATGAGAGTTCAAATGGATAACAAGTGTGCTGAGGGTTAAAAGAAGTGAAAATTGAAAATATTTATGTTTGTTATCTTCTATTTACAGAACATAGAACTTCTAGTGACATGGTAAAAACATATTTATCTCCTGCGTATGATTTAGTAACTCATACACGCGACTTCTTGTTTTCATTCTTTTTGGTCAACTATCTCGTGCCCACGACGTAGTTACTCATGTAAACGAGATAATCAATCAACGAGTTACAAAGTCCTACTCACGAGTTATTAAGTCGTAGGCACGAGTTACTATGTCGTGCGAACGAGTAAATCAGATGTGCGCACGAGATTCAAAGTCTTGCACGAATTTACAAAGTCGTGCGAAAAACTTACGAAAACGTGCGCACAGTTAATAGGTCGTGCACACGAGTAAATAAGTCGTGCGCACGGGATAAATATTTTTCATCAAGTCCCTTCTATGCTTCCGTAACTTTTCGCTTTTCTTTTTAAGAAAACAAGGGAAGAATGGCAAACCGTGTTCTACATAACCGCCGCTATTTACGCAGTAGGTGCTACAGTCTTTGTGATTTTTGGATCGGGTGATCAACAGGACTGGGATCCCAAGGGAAAAAACAAAGATACCCATCTTCCTACAAAAGGAGGTTTACGATTTTGAACAATGTGAAGTAGACAGTTGACTTTGTACGCCACTTACTGTTTTCTGTAATATAATAGATACGGACAAAATTTCAGAAGTATTGTAAAACCAAGCCAAGGATGTGTATTTTTTGTATTTGTTAATGTGCATATTTGTTATATATTTCAGAGAACCAATCTTGAATTTTTAACAAGACTATTAATCCAGATAGATAGGTGAAACTTGGTACATTGTACCTTCATTTTATAATTAGATAGAACTCTCATTGCTGTATTTGATTTTAACACAGTTAACAATTCAGCTATTGGATGCATGCTTAGAGCTAAATAACTGTTTATTATGTAATTCTTGTGGGTTTATTTTAATGAAAATGTATATCAATAGTCTGTCGTAGGGTCAAATGAGTAGACTTTAAATGACAAATAAAAACAATCTCTCTCTCTCTCTCTCTCTCTCTCTCTCTCTCTCTCTCTCTCTCTCTCTGTTTCAGACAACTCGATGGAATGTCATTCAATGAAACTGGCGAACCAACGATGTTGTTAAAATAGTCTTAATGTCATATATTCTGTCGACAATTCACTTCCTTAATGGGATGGTGACAATGTACGGTCTAATGGATCAAGAGACAAGTGGTGCAGATGTCTTGATTCATAAGATAGGCATGTTATATAAATTTATTAGTTTATACGGACAACTCAAGTTATCGGGGAAGTTTCTATTGGATCACGTACAATTCTGTTCACGTTAAAAAGAAGGATGAACACAAGCGTAAAAATGATTTAATTTCAGAGAGAAAAGTTTCAGAGTTTTTATTTCTCTTTAAAACTTTTAATAGTTGCAAATTGAATACCGAATATCATTAAATGATTCCACATCACTTGGGAGTTTCATTTCGTTTTTCTTTCCGTACTGAATAATGAAGAAAAGAAGAATTAACAACAATGTACTCCTTTAAAATTCTTTTTTTTTTTCTGCTGATAATAAGGATTAAATTTATTTTGAGAAATCCTCAAACCACACGAGTTCGTTTGTTCGGGTTTTCTTTTTCTAAAATTTTTAACTTATAATTTCTACCCACCTGTAAATTCGGATTTTATTCTTTCACATTAATAATGACATTGTTTGTTCACATGTCATGTTGCATCCTTTATTGAAAATAAGATTTCAACTGAGGGAGATGTATATAGCTACATAATAAACCCCAACGGGCGTCCACTTGTAAAATTGTCGGTCCAGTCCATATGACAAGCGCGCTACACGAACATGGCGGACCATCAAGAAACAGGCCATGCACTTCTACAACGCCGGGAAAAAGTAAGTACCATGCTAAGTTTTACATGCACTTTCGTTTGCTATAAACCAATACATGTTATTCGGAATCCTTTGCTCAGTTGCACTAATTTATAACGTTATTCAAATTTTCTCCACTCATGCATGGGTCTAGAGGGGAGATGAGGCGGAAAGGACCCTTTCTCGCGATTTTTTTTTTGGTCAGAAATGCTCATTTTTCACTTTTGTGTACACTTTTCTTCAAATGAAGGTCTGGGTTCCTATTGTTAGGATCCACCATACAAAACATTCTAGATCCGCGTGTCCTATATACATGTATCTATTTCCACCTGACGAGCCTGTACATTATTAAGGTATCTCCTTTCTTTCTGATTTGAATTTTCTACAAATATTAAACTTGGTAAAAAGAAAAAGGTTACAAAAATGTATCCACTGTACAATAGATCGAGTTTTTACGCTTTGTAAAGCACAATAAACTACATATTTTATGAAAGGTAAAAATGCCACAACACAGATACATTGTATACGCCACTAAGGGACAAGAAGAACAAAGGGGAACAGCTTCTTAAATACACAAAACACAATAATTTGTCACAACTCCTCTTTATAATATGATTTTATAAAACTGTACCTTAATTGCCGTTCTTACTTTTAAACGCATTGCTTATCATTTTTTCTTTCAATTTAGAATGTGGGATTGTAGTGTAAAGTGTTGAAAAATCAAAGGCTTTGATCGAATGGACTCTACTAAAATAAGTGGATTTCAGATGTTCTAAAAGTTCCTTCGAATTCTTTAAAATCCACATCTGGTTGATACCACCGCGAGAATATACTGTCGAACAATATTTGTGATGCCCAGATTTGATTTCAGATAAAAGATAGGAGTGATGACATAATGTTCTTGCAGGTAGGTAAGCTCTGTGATCTGTCATCAGGGTCTTTAAAGATAGACTCGAATCTGGTGTTCACGCTTGATTTTAATCGGTAAATTTTAGATAAAAGTAACCCTCTGATGGATTTTATCCATTCGGAAAGGGTGTCGAGCTGTACATCCTCTTTCTTTGCCCAACGTCTCTCAAGAGTCCATGATAATTTTGACATTTTGGTTCCATATAAAGGACCTACTTTCTCTGTATTTTCTGTATTTGGGACCCTTTTTAACATTTCTCTCAACTTGTCGTTCTTGACTATACTAAGGTCATAAGTAATGACGTGTCCACAAGGAGAGTGGTTGAAATCCGATGAAGAACTTTCGCTTGGAAGTGGATGTAGTGAGGGATTACTTAAATCAATACACTGCAAGAATCGTTTGTAATTGTAAATTTTAGATGCAACTTTTGGTGTTTAGCTATAGGAAATACAAGGAGTTTCTTTTCTTTTGAAATATAGTGGGATTTGTTTCTTTGACAGTTTTGTGATTCAAAATTTGACCAAGATTCAGTTGATCAATACCTTTGTTTGCAAATCTTACTCTAATGAAAGGACGGTTTGTTTTCTCCTCTGATTTATCTGATCTAACTGCTTGAAATAAACGAAAAGTAGAAATGTACGAGATGACTACTTGTAGTCTGTATTCTTGATAAAATTGTATTCTTGGGAATGTGTATCGGTAAACAAGTATAATTTGGTACGAATATAATGCAGGCCTAGAGGCTAATTCAAAAATGGAACAAGCCATCGAAGGAGAATTTATGTATCTCAGGCCTATTAAACTTACGAATGCCATGACTTCGAGGTCTTTTTTGTGGTCTGTTGAATTTACCGATTGACAACCGGGACTTGTTAAGTTTCCTTTGCTGCTGATATTATCGTTGTACCCATAGGGCGCTGCAGTGTCAAGATTTTTTTTTTTTCGAGAACTCTTCTCTGTTGCACCGCACTTAGAAATTGAGCAATCGCTTGTTGAAAATTTGTGCTCTTTTAGTATATCGACCAGTTCAATCTTACAGGGCTTGATTTTAATATACCCATCTGCATCTTTATACCAAAACTCATTGTTGCTTCTTACTACAAATGTTTCATCTCTTATGTCATGTAAACTAATTCTAGGGACGACTACATTACCTGTTGCGTATGTGTTCATAGACGCAACAGTTTGGGGCCTTTTTATAGTAGGCGACGCCCATGCCACTTTGTAGGTCTCCTGAGCACTATCAATTTAAGCAAAAGACTGCCCGACAAGTGCCCTCGGGGACAATTTGTCCACCAGCAAAGACACATGAACAGTGGTAAAAATGACAAATATGGATAAAGAACATATCCCTGTATATAGCACAAAATCGATAATTCAGAAAATTAGAAACCAGAATTTATACAAAATCAGGATAAAACAGGAACCAAAGCAAATAAACAAAAACCTCCACCATATGAAAAAAGTAAACTCCCGACTTGGGAGTGAGATAAGGGGCATGTCTATGTTTGTAGGAAGGGTTTTAGTGCTATTAATGTGCAGGTAGTAGTAGATGGCAATATTAAAGAAAGGAAGGGATCCCCAATAAGACTCGGTTGCAGCACCAACAGCAACACACCAAACACCCCATGTGAAAACACAGGGAAGACACACATAAAAGAGACAAGGAACAGCAAACGAGACATCATTCAACTTGAAGACGTTTACATTTATACCACTTGGTGAGTGTCACTGCTGGTGGACCAGGAGTCCCCGAGGGCACATGTAGCCAAGTTCGATCAATTTCGGTTGATCGTTTCTTCAACGCATTCTAAAATTTCGGTTATCAAAATTTCTTGAAATTTCTAAAACGTGGGTCCTGTAGCATCATATCCCACCCATCCTGCTACGTCTTTCTGTATGCTTTTTCGACATAGTAACTTTCATACTTTTTTGGTATATTACATTGTTTAGATTCGAGGATCACTGACGAGGGTTAAGTACCCGAAACGTGCATGTCTGGTCCATGTTGCCGATTTATCTGTTCTTAAATGATGCTATTCAATTATTCAATTTGAAGACGTTTACATCGAACATAAAAGACAATTCATACACCAACGAGATCCATGGGCAATCGGTTCCGATTTAGGACGGCCATCAGCCACGTTAGTAACAGATGGTGTGGTTATCCTGGATTACAAGCGCACAACCCTCCCACTTTTCCGGTTACCCAAAGGTCTCGAAGAACGCACAATTGTTGTGTAAAATAACCTCAGCACTGCAAGATGACCATACATGTAAAAACAAGACAGGAAAATGCAGGGACCCATGGAACACAAATTAATGTGTAAATATATATAAAGGTAGGGTAGGGCGTACGAAATGTAGTCCGTGCTCCGCCAGCTGTTGCGAGCTCATGTATGTTATCACCCGAGGAGTCCGACCGACATTCAGAGAGGACAGGTGGTCGGGGCCCTGTCTTCTCTTAAGAGGTTTGGAGAGGACCTGTCATGGACTCCCGTTGTCACAGTCAGTCAGAGTGCAAGTCTTAATGATGCGCTGGTAGGATCATGTCCACGGTATAAAAGGCGTTAGATGATTCTGATGCAGTTTCGATGGTTATGCTGTCTGCCTTTGATCCTTTTAATTTTGTTTAATATGTCACCATAAAATGCAGGCTGTAAAATACCCAAAGTTATATACTCTGTTGCTTGTATAGGTCTGAGCTTTAAAAGAAGCCGTCTGTATTTTTTTTTTATTCAAAAAGTCTATACTAGTTAATGAAAGCGGAAACCTTGACCTAAAAGTTTCTTGGTTATATGTAAATTTCTATTTTGATAATCCAAAATATTAGTGCACACTCTAGCGCACCGGATGAGCTGTGATATGTAAATGCTGTATGACGGTAGTCTGGGAACGTCACCGTCAAGCCAGGGAAAATTCACTATGTTCAATCCAATATCACCTCTTTGTTATAAATACTTGTATGAATTTCTTCGTTTGTAATTCTGATATTTACGTTCAAAAAAAGTGTTTCTGTATTTTTAACGTTTGCATTGTTGAGTGTCAATTCCTGTGGAAAAATCTCATTCTTATATGTATCAAAAACAGGATTGTCAATAGTGAGAATATCATCTAGGTACCTAGAGGTATAAGTAAAGCATTTCAAATTATCAAATTTTCTGTTGTTTTGAAGATTTTGGATAAATTCTTTTTCATAAGTGTTTAAAAATAAATCCATATTTGACACTGCAACAAAAGGCGGACAGTTGGTACCCATAGGAATCCCTACATTTTGTTTGTATAGATCCTCACCAAATCTAACATAAGTATTGTCCAAGAGGAAGGACAAGGCATTACACAAGTCGCTACATGTCCATGATTTTAATGATTTGTAGTCTGTTGAGGAAAAGGAACCCTTTGATTCAGATGTACAAATGTAAGTTTTCCCCTCTCGATCAAAACACCATTTAATTAGTTTAGACAACCGATCATTAATTTTGTCGTAAGGAAGCGTGGTGTACATATAAGAGAAGTCGTATGAAGAAATGGTTTTGGATTAGAAATTTTTAGTTTTCATTTTGCCATTCACATCCCCTGAATTTTTAATAGACCAAATGAAATTAACATCGTTCCTGTTTCTTAACAGGAACAGTTTAGAAATTAACATCGTTCCTGTTAAGGTTCCACTAAGTGAAAATAGGTAAAAGTTTCCACCTGAGAATTAAGACATTTCATGAATTCCTTCAAGGAACTTTCCTGTCCAAATGATTCAGCATATTTGAAAGTTGTTATGTAACAATTGCAGTTTTTTACTAATTGTATAGTTATTGTAAAAAAAACCAATAAATATGTTAGCTTTCATGCAATTTTTTTTGGAAATGCCACTTCAATATGAAAAGTTAATGAGGAAATAAAAGCATGAAAATAATTACTCTGAGTTTCGATGAAGTGCACCCGAACCTTATTTTTATGCATTTTTCATTTCATAAAGAGCGCGCATAAAAACATTTCATTGATCGATTTTGATTTTGGGGCAGCCATATTGGATACGCATTCGATAGGGTACCCTCAGAAAATGAACCATTGTAGTGGATCGGTGTGTCATATACCTATACTGATACCAGAAACCATTAACAAATACACTACTCTTGATGACAGACCTAATGTCAAGGGCGATCGCTGACGCATTCATACTGTTTTACGGCACTTTTGACTGTCATTTTCCGTGTTTTCATGGGGCAGCTCACAGTGAAATGGCGTAAGAATATTTCTACTACAGAATAACGCTCTCTCCTAAATACCAAATATTCAAACTTTTTATTGTAATTTTTCAAAATTTTGTTCTATGTGTGTTCTATTTAAGTAAGAAAAGAATATTTGTACAAGAGTTACATAAAACCTACGAGTGACCTATTTTAACGCGTAGTGTTTCTCTGTACAGCTAAAGTGGTGATACGTACTTTCATTTTGAAGGGCTACATCGAAGATCAAGAAGATCGCCTGTCTTCCCAGAAATCAGACAACATTAATCATTCAATCAAGGTATTGTTTGTTTTTCCAATGTATATAGATTGTGTTTATGACATAAGTTTTGAAATCGAACCCATATAATTGCTGATTTCTTTGTAAATTTGATATGAGTGCCATTATTGGACCGAGACGAAAATGGCGAAATACGTCACTTCACGGTTAACGCCGCCATCTTGGATAGGGGGCAACGCTTCCTAGTTACGCTTTGTTTACACCTCCGGATTTTTCGCGCGGCAAATTATCAACGAAGAGTTCAAGAAAAATTGTTTTCTACGTGACTGAGGTGAGTTGGTACGAGAGAACAGTGAATAAAAGATCAAATTTAATCTTCAAAGATATAGAAATATGAAATTACAATAAAACGAAGGGGAAAAGGGAAGGGAAAGGGGGGGGGGGTAACATATCATATGCTGACCCTTCGCCCTTTCGAGTTTATCATAATAAATCATATTTAGAATGACAAAAATAAGTTCTGTCTATAGGACAAAAAGATATAGAGTTGAAAATAAAATAACAAATGAAACATTAATCCACACAGGAGATGAATTCTGCCTACGAAGAGTTTGCATCGTTTACAGTTGGAAATCTGAAAGATTATTTGTCGGCTAGGGGGTGCTCTACTCAAGGAAATAAACAACAACTAGTAGCTAGGTGCTATGTGGCATGGGAAAATAAGTTAACATTTCATGATACAGAATTATGAACACTTTAAAAAAAATAGTACCAGCTGTATAAAAGATCATGTTTTCACAATAAAGTTAATAAGGAATTGGCTTTCTCTAAATAAACATTAAAGAAATACCTATCAATTTCCTAAAGTAAGGAAATTTTTAATTGATTGGATATCAGAAAAGAGAGAATTAAAGTCTGAATTACATGTATGATTTCAATTGAACAGGTTGAACTGAGGGAAGTAGAAACTGACAGACTAAAGAGGTTAAATGAGGAATATCAGAAAAGGATAGAGGAGGTGGGGATACCTGATCCTCGGAGTTTACAAGGAGAAGTGTGGTCATCTGATGTACAGAAGTGGCCAAAAGTGGATCTTGGCAAAATATTTGCCTTCATAATTTCAAAAAAAGAGCATGGTTTGGAATTCATAGGCCAATACAAGACACACAAGGCATATTCATATTATATAAGCGGTTTTGTGGACACTATCTTCTCTGCAAAGGTGAATGATAAAATTTAAGTTAAGAGTAGAGTGACACCATCACAATCTATAAGAAATGAACCACATGAAGTATGGATATGCATGGACTTGGAAGGAAACATTCAGAATTGTTGGTGCAGCTGTATTGCATGTGATTGCAGTCTTGTATAAGGTAGATTTTGATTGCTGATGTTAAAAGTTAATCTATCTCCTTTTCAGAATTTAATTCATTTTACTACCAAAATTCATTTTTCATGTTTAAATTAAACTCATCTTATGCTCTGAATTTCTGATTTATTAGTACAATGTATATAAAAGTGACCATTATTTTATTAGAATATGAGCATGTATGATTGAAATTTCAGGTAGAATATGCCAACACCATGGGGTATACCCATCCCTCATGCACATCACTGCCATGTTCCTGGAACTTCTCAACCAAAAAACATGTGGAACCATCAAGAGTCTCTAAATTTAATGTTAGACAAGACAATAGGTCAAAAATATCAGGCAAGTATCAGTATAAACAGCTAGTAGAATTTATCTTCTTCTTTTTTTAAAGTTATTTTTTAAATAATATCTAAATTTTGACGATAAAAAACTATGAAAATTTAATTAGTTCTCATGTACATACTTTTTTGGCTTATTACATTGTTTAGATTTGAGGATCACTGACGAGGGTTAAGTACCCGAAACGTGCATGTCTGGTCCACGTTGCCAATTTATCTGTTTTTAAATGATGCTATTCAATTTGAAGACGTTTACATTTATACCACTTTGTGAGTGTCACTGCTGGTGGACCAGGAGTCCCCGAGGGCACATGTAGCCAAGTTCGATCAATTTCGGTTGATCGTTTCTTCAACGTATTCTAAAATACACTTGGCCTGATGTCAGAATTTAAGCTGACTTTTGATCCACGAAGGATAGATCAACGCTGCACATCAAGTGACAAAGTCAGTACACTATATACCAGCCTTCATGCTGTACAACCGATTGCAGTTCTTTTCAAGGTGTTACCAGATGCAGGATCATCATCTGAAAAGAACTTACCACAGCCATTACCAGTACTAGCTAAGGAGTACACTGCACGCGGTGAAGCTGAGAAATTTTTACCCATGCTCAATAATGGTTTTACAAAGGTAAAGTAATAAAACCTATACGCACATTGTTTTGTTAATTAAGAAATAACCACTAGCTAGCTGTGGTTTACCGTCCAGTAATTCCCCGAGTTGCAGGCTCGGTGATAATTTGATTGGTCCATGCGACGAGGGGAATTACTGGACGGTAAACCACAGCTCGCTAGTGGTTATTTCTTAATTAACAAAACACTGTGCGTATAGGTTTTATTACTTTACCTTTGTAAAACAATTATTGAGCATGCTAGTTGTTATTTCTATTCTAATGTAATCAGATTATAACAAACGACAAGTAGTGTATGTCGTTTTCAGAAAATGCACGTGAGAAGGCATGACTTATCTAACCATAAATATTTTGGAGAATTATATAGACCATGGGTGAGCTCTATAGCAAATATAGGGAGAAAATCGCAAGTCATATTAAAATATGTATAAATGACATATTTACCATTCTTAGTACTTAATTTGATATAAACCAGTAACAAGTAATTGATCTTATTAAGTGCTTAAGAAAATTTTCACTAAAACTATTTCATCTTTTAGGAACAGACGAGGTCTATTGAGCAGAGGACAAGGGGCCAGAGCACCAACATAGATTGAAAGGAACAAAGAAAAGGGCGACTTACAGCTTCGTTACATCATGAGATTTGTAGCAAGATGGATTCCTTGGCAAAACAAAGATATGCAGTAACATCAAAATTGGCAGCCAGGGTCCTTGGGTTTTCCAAGGATATAAGTGGTGTACCAGCAATCAAGTATGGTATAGAAAACGAAGGAAAGGCTAGCCAGTATTTTGAATTGATGATGAAAACTGAGCATAGAGATGTTCTGGTGGAGAATTGCGGACTTTTTATAAGGCCTGATAGACCGTTTATCGCATGTAGCCCAGATAGATTGGTATATTGCAAATGTCATGGTCACTCCACACTTGAAGTAAAGTGTCCTTACGTGCTCCGTCAAAAATCTATAGTAGATGGGTGGCGTGATACTGATTTTTTACATAGTGTAGATGGTAAAATCTGCCTTAAAGAAAGTCATAAATATTATACACAAGTTATGTCTCAAATGGCAATCACAGGTACCAATCATGCATATTTCTTAGTTTGGTCACCTGTTGGGTCTTTTGTACAAAAGCTCACCTTTGATGGTAGTTTCTGGATTTCAGTTCAACAGAAACTTGTTCAATTTTTTAGTTCATTCATACTTTCATATCTTATAGGTCAGAAGGATTTGTTCATTTGTCCAAAATGTGAACAAGTTTGTCTTCAGGACAGCGAAATAAAGTCTGACTTTGAGAACAGCATACATTGTGAATGTTGTAACCTTTGGCTCCACTGGGTTTGTGCTGGAGTAAATGAGGACCCACAATCAGATAAATGGGTTTGTAAGTCATGCACCGATGCAGCAGGTACTAATTATTGATAGTAACTGCATATCTATGCAATATGTCACTGAACTCAGTAAATTACTGATAGATTTGGAAATTAAAGCAACTATTTTTTGTAGTTTTGTAGTTTTGTATACTGACACTATATTGAATCTTTTATTATATGAACAGTACCAATGAAACAACGATTTGAAAGAACAAATATATAAGTAGAGTAGCATCAGACAATATCTTTACTCTTCGTCATTAAATAGTGTGTTGATAAAAAGTGTTACCTTTGATTATGTTTGAATCTAACTGATGATAGATTTTTACCTTCATGTTGTGCTAAATGTCAAAGTGAGTTCAAGCATAAAAAAGACAAAGTACATGTATAATTAGCTTTAGTATTTGTTTTTGCTGATGCAATATTATAAACAAGATTTTCAGTACTTGAAATTAGCATAGAGGATCTAGCAAGTTGCAAAGAGCACATGAAACTATAACAATATCATCAACAACTGGCAGACAAGTAATTGGTATTTCGTTCTTGAGGAAACGATAGTTCTTCAGTCTACCGATTGCTTGCTCCACATATATTCTAACATTTGCTATTTTGGATGTGTCCTTTACTGCTGAGCTACACATCTGAAGGGACCCTACAGTGCTAGGTGGAATAGCAAGAGTGGCTTGAACGGTCATGATATCCTCTTTGATCTTAAAGCCACGGTCAGCCATGACCTGGTCATATGGCTCTAGCAAATTCAGAAAATTACAGTCATTTGTAATACATTTATCCGAGGCCCTTCCACCATAGCAAGGAGATACATAAGAAATGCTGCCATTTGGTGTAATTGCAACAAGAAATTTGACTGTACAGTGGTGTTTATAGTCTGACCAGCACTTGGCCTGGGTATCGAGACTAGAAGGGGTCTCTATAAATACCTCTGTACAGTCAATAATACATCTAAGTTTCGGATAGAAATGTTGGAAGCAGTCTGGAAGATTTTGCCGAACAACCTCCCTTGATGGCCAAACTATTAGACTACTAAGCTCTAGCCTCATCAAACGAACCCATGTGATAAAAATGGAGCTTAGCAGTGAGTCAGAAACTTGAAAACGAAAAGAAAGATCATGTACTAGAAGCGCTAATCTTAATCTCATTAATACTAACAGAAGCTCATGCTCAAGTGGTAGCTTCCTCTCTGGACCAGGTCTCTGCTAATAAGATGCAACCAGGTCTCTGCTAATAAGATGCGAGATCAGAGGTATACCTTTGGGGTGCTTCTTTCTGTGTTTGTTTTTCCCCTTTCCAATACTGCATATTTGATGCCTTGTCTACTATAAAGTCAAATAAACACTGAAATTCGTGGCAATCTTTCAAACCAGTGTAGAAATGAACATCACTATCTCTAGTTAACTGAATAGAAGCAAAGCAAATAGGAAAAGGCGATGCAAAGTTTCTACATGCATTATTGTTTCTATCTGTGTCTGTTTCTTGATCAGGTGTTGCTTTAGCTGCCTTTTTTGGTGTGACACCTGATGTACTTCTATTTTTCCTTTTGTGAGGAGAATGCTGGGTGCTAAAGTCACTAGGTGTTAGAAACAAAGTAGGTATTTGACATCTCGCAGTGCGCTCACCATCGTCAAAATGGTTGGAACAGATTTTCACATAATTAGATGGTTTGTAGTTTTTCCTTCCTTGTGAAATTTTCTTGTGTCAGATTTCCCTTAGCCTCAGATCTTTAGGTAGAGAATGAAACTGAAGATTGCTAACATGTGAACGGATTATATATCTTTCTGGGTATCGTCTGTCATTGTTACAACCTCCAACAGCACAGCGATCACCACCACCCATCTCTAATCCAAATATTGGAGCAGAATCACAAGCACATATAACATGCAGGGTTAATGTTAGGAAGGCAGAGATCAGAAGCAAGATGAGAAGCAGAATGTTAGGTGCAGGATCAGACATGAAAATGTGCAGGAGTGCAAGTAGCCAACATGTGTTTTAGAAAAAGCCTGAAAGCAATAAATTGTATGGAATTACTCAAGAGTTGAGATAATATATCCGATATGATACTAGTGCATATCTATTTTTGTAATTTATAACTCAAAAGATATTTTTTTTTAAAAAAAGGCATCATCATTCTTATGTTATTATAAAGGCATCAATGCCAGGCTCATTGCATGCATGTACACTCAAACCAAACCTACGCACCTCTTACACCCCCCCCCCCTTTATTTTTTGCTATGCAAGGCCTCTCTGGTACCATAAAATTATGAAACAGTTATCAATTGAATATATACTTAATTGAGAAATAACAAGAAAGCTTTTCTCTTTTTACTACAGTATTTCTTTTTTTTTTCAACTGAGGTCTTCCTAAAATATTGTTACACAGTCAATTGTTAAGTTTTTGTCATGTTTGTTGTGACATATCTTCCATCTTTCTTAATATGTTCAAATTTTTAGATCCACTGATCCACTGATTGTTGAAAGATAGTAGGGAGAAATGCCTCACCAGCACAGACAAAGATAAGTCACAAGATGGGGTACCCTCTGCTGAGAATCAAAGGTAATTTTACGCTCGCCTAGATAAATTTCTCGAGAACTATGATCGTATCCTGGTGATGGCAACTTCATTTGGAGGGTATTTCTCGTGAGCCATAAGGTATATTTGATATTTCACATGTAGAATCTCTCATTTTAAACTATGACATTTGACCTCTTGACCTTGAAATTTGACCCACTATTTGAAAACTTTAATTAGAAGAACCATTTATTAAGTTGCTGTTATGATTATGCCTCTTGAATCAAAGATTCGGGGGTATGTATATTTTTTGCCTGTCTGTCTGTTTGTTCAAGGGAAAAACTTTAACATAGGGCATAACTTTTAAATGGTAGGTGATAGAGCCTTCATATTTCACATATATATGTATACCTGATTATCAAATTTTTAAGAATGAACATCCATATTCTATTTACATATCATTTTACTGTGTCGCCTGTGAAGCATAGCGACACTCAGGGATCACTTTGTTTTCTGTCTGTCTGTCAGTCCGTCTGTCTGACACACTAACACTGTCACAGCCTTTCTTTATTGGTAAGTGATAGGGCTTTGATATTTCACATGTATTCACTGTGACAAGACCTTTCTTCATATACCATATTGGCATAATTCTTGACCTAGTGACCCTAGCCTAGATATTTGACTTTTTTAAAAGACTGGCTTAATCTTTTGATACCGTAAATGAGTTCACATACGTGTGTATTTCTTATGATGAGACCTTCGTGTTGTTAGATGATTGACCCTCTTTTCTAAAAATTTGAAATTGACCATACTTTTTGTGTCGCCTGCGAAACATAGCCACACTTAGCGATCACTTTGTTGTCTGTCTTTCTGTCTGTCTGTCACACTTTGGTGTCACACCCCAAAACTTTTGATTGGTTAGTGATCAGGCATAGATATTTCACTTCAAATGTATTCCTTGTGACAAGACCTTTCTAGACATACCATAATTTTTGACCTCGTGACCGTGCCCTAGATATTTGACCTACTTTCAATAAAAAAGATAAGCCGCTTTGCAGGCGACACAAACATTCCTTGGATTGCCATTTTTAATAGATAAGAATTTCATTTGACAAGACTTTCCTACTGATACCATTATTTTCAACCAATTGACCTTAACCTACATATTTGATCCAAAGCTACTTCACAGGAGACACAAGCATTCCTTGGATTGCTATTTTAAAAGGAAGAGGAGCTTCTCAATTTTATTGCATAAAGAAAGAAAAATTGAAACATTGAGTCACCTATGTAATCGAATATAATGAAATTGTTGAATTATTTTTCAGTCCTACATGTATGTAGAATGTATCCATGCACTAGTCCAGGGACAACTCCACATTGTCATCCAGATCCACTAGGAATAATATTCTGAATCACATTCAAGGTATACATTTAGCTTAATTTAAGTAAAAGTTCGGTGACCTTTTTTCTTGCACTCTGTCCAGCGTCAATGTGTCAGTTGTCTGTCCTTCAATGTCCATATACTTTTCATACCTGACTTTTATAAACCCTGCATAGAGTTTTCATCAAGCATTATATATCTACAAAAAAGGATAAAGGTCTTTTCACAAATTTATAATTGCTTGTCAACATTTTCAGCTCACCTAAGCGAAGTGAGCAGTTGACGTAGCAATCAATACCTTGTTTTCATTGATCTTGTGATCTTGACCTTTAGTTTTTAAACATGTACCTGTTCAAACTGATAAAGCTACTGGTGAGTTTCTTGGTTATGATATTTTGAATGATCACTTTATTTTTGTAATTTCAGTTTTTATCCAGCTGCCAATGTGTACATATATATGTTCAACACTACTACGGATGTGTTACGATGCCGTCACTTATGTTACATTTAGTAGCCTCCACCACTACTACAGATGTGTTATGATGTCATCACTTATGTTACATTTAGTAGCCTCCACCACTACTACAGATGTGTTATGATGCCGTCACTTATGTTACATTTACATGTAGTAGCCTCCACCACTATCAAACAGATGTGTCACGATGCCGTCACTTATGTTACATTTAGTAGCATCCACCACTACTATACAGATGTGTTATGATGCCGTCACTTATGTTTACATTTAGTAGCCTCCACCACTACTACAGATGTGTTATGATGCCGTCACTTATGTTACATTTAGTAGCCTCCACCACTACTACAGATGTGTTACGATGCCGTCACTTCCAGCAAATATGTCTTACAACAATTTATTGATCCACTTCTGAGGTTAATGTCTTTTTGCTTTTTGATTTTGAAAGACATATTTAATGTTCTTCAAAAGAAGTGATCTTTAATTTCAAGCAGTTTTAGAGACATTTTTGTCACTGTCCAAAATAACCAAGCTTAGAGATTCAGAGAAATATTATATTGTTATTGCACATGTATGATTGTGTAAAATATACAGGAAGATATTGTACAAGTCCACGCCATAAGGAAAACAAATATTGTATAAGAAGCTTCAGAACTCAAATACAATATATATACAGGTTTCCCTACAGGATGGACGAGTTCAATATTTTCCGTAAT
Source organism: Pinctada fucata (assembly GCA_028142955.1). NCBI lineage: Eukaryota > Metazoa > Mollusca > Bivalvia > Pterioida > Pteriidae > Pinctada > Pinctada fucata. The sequence goes on from AP027105.1 coordinate 15,390,718, forward strand.
GCACTGTTTTCAATATATATTTTGAATGTAGAAGTATCATTTGTATTGCATGAGATAATATCCTCCAGTTCACAGGCTTCCTAAGAGCAATACAGAGAATAGTAACAGCAAAATATTGTTGCTCTTATATGACCAATTTGTTGGAATTTCATTACATGTATTAGAAATTCATACATGGATAATGATGGATGAAAATCAGGAAACCTACATGTATATGTGTAGAGTTAATATGTAAGATATTCCTTATATTATAAGAATATGTTTTCTTCTGATGTGAATTTTGCTCATACTTGCATGTACAATAATGTCATTTTGTCTTTTAAGGTTTTGCTGGAAACTCAGTTTACAGTTTGTGCCATGAGGAAGCGAGAATACAGGACTGATCAGGCCCCGTGTAGATGTTGTTGATAGCCTACATGAAAACAGATTATTACCATATATACATTCTAATTTCTAATTTTTTTTTTCAACCATAATTGGTTGTTCCTTTTTTAGAGGGCATTTTTTTTAAATCAAAAATTTATTCAAATGCCTATGAATTAATAACAACCCTAGTTTGGGAATTTTTTTGCATTAAAGTGTTGAATGAATTGTACATATGCCTAAGGCACGGTCCATTTGATATTCTGGGGGGGGGGGGGGGGGGGCTTGGGTTTTTTTCGAAAAAAATAATTTTGCTCTGAATTTTGATGAAAAAAATAAATTTGCTTATGGTGTGACAGAAAAAAATAATCTTGCTCTTACAAGTTATCTGAAATTGAAGAATAACCATAAAATTCGCTTAAAATTCCTGAAAACTTTTCGGCTCGCTTCGCTCGCCACAGTTTTTACTTTCTATAAAAAAAAAAATTGGCTCGCTTCGCTCGCCATTCTTTTCTTCTGTAATGGCAAGTTCATATTTGAAAATATCAAAAGAAAGCATGTGACTGAAAACAATTAAATGCTTTGATACATTATCGATATAATTTATTACTATTAATAGATACATGTACATGTATCACCATAGTGTCTAATTTTATATACAAGCTTGGAAGGAGAATTTAAATAAGTTTTTCACTAGTTTTCATTTCTACATGTAAAAACTTGCATCAGGCCCTTTTACATGTTACATGACCTTATATACATTTTGCTTACAAAAAAATTATATATCGCATATTGTAAAAATCTTTCATCTCTCTCAATTTAGAAGTGAATACAATTTACATGAAAATAATGTTTGGAGTATAATTTAAGTAAAAATAAAGAATAACACAAACATTCTTAATATTCACATCAATTGTTATAAAAAAAAATTTCCTTGCTCCAACTTTGCAAGAAAAAAATAATTTTGCCCCGGTCCGGGGCGAAAAAAATAATCTTGCTCCGACAAAAAACCCAAGCCCCCCCCCCCCCCCCAGAATATCAAATGGACCGTGCCTAAAGGGACACCTATTGCAATTATAGAACATGCACATGTTTGATTCAGCATCAGTTATTCACCCAAATTTTTACAACAACTTTAATTATATTTCTTAATACAATTTCTTCTGTTGACATTGAGCAATTGAACTTGTATAATTGCAAATTACACAATGGGTACCTTCATTTTTGCAAGTTTTGCACATGATACATGCAAGAGTTATTCTGTCTAAGTGTTAAAGGAGCTGATAAGATAAGGCGTAAAATCTGCCCTGAAAAAGTGGAATTTTCAAAATGGGAACTTAAAAAAAATTCTTTTACAAAATTGATGCCAGTTCTTGGTTTCATCATAATCAGCAGTTGCATAAGATTTATCATGTATAGTTTTCATAAATTTTGGGGCAATATATATCTTTTTTCTATAGAAACCAATGGAAAATGGAAAAGTTTTTTAAAACATTGTTCCCCCCTCAGCTACAGAACGCCACTTTTACAGAAGGTGTATATCACTAATACACATCTTTTGACAAAGTGGGGTTCTGTAGCTAAGGGGGGAACGATGCCCCAGAGACGAAAAACTGAAAAAGGGAGGGTGGGGGGCTTTTTACAAATCTGTGTTTTAGGCCATAATATAAGCAAAATTTATTTTTTCCCCCTTTTAAAGTCATTCATTTATTTATTCTAAACATGTTCACATGAAACGTACAAGATTTTGGAATGAAATAAACAGGAGTATGCAGTTTATTTCTACACAATGTGTATTTCGCAGTAACATGCCTACTTTGTAGTCAATGAATACAATGACAAATATGGATAATGACCATATCCCTGTATACAGCACAAAATCGATAATTCAGAAAATCAGAAAATACAACCATATTTCAGATTCAAGATTTTAAAATTTGTGGAAAAAATTGAGACCAGTCTTTTGAATTTAATTTCTAGTATCTTGTTTAGACTATAACTATGTTTTAAAGTTTATAGTTATCCATATTAGCCAGATTGTTCTTGATTTTCAACGTTTTTTATCGATATTAGCTTCTTTTCAACATGGCTACCCCCTACTCTTTAGACTGTAATTTAAGTATCTAGAAATAAGCTTACCAAAATAAAAATTGCATGAGGAGTCTCCAAATACATTACATTTAAGTAATTATCAAGTTTTTCTTGTGTACAGATCATTGTGTAGAAGAAATACTTGATGAGATTCAGGGCTAAATACAGCCCTTATCTTATCAGCTCCTATCTATTGATTAGAAGACAGATATTATATAATTGCTCTATTGCAAATAAATTTTACCATGAGAATACTGTTTGAAGTGCAAGGACATAATCATGCACTAACATATAGTTACACGAAAGAATCAGTTTCAGGTTTTATCTGAAAAAAGATGCTATTGTATGCTTAAATTACATATGCCATAAAATTGAATTATTCCTAATTGCTTTTTAATTAAAAATGAAATTCATAATTACACATACAACATCATGGTTGTCATTTAGGAAAGTATCTCTTAATATGTACCCCCCCCCCCTTTTTTCCAGTAAATTTTATTGCTTATTCCTTGAAAATGTATATATAATGTCACAATTCTGAATATTTAGAATAATCTTATTTTGAATTTGTGTAATTTCCAAAAGACATTTTCTTACTGCCCCCCCCCCCCTTTTTTTCAATTCATCAAATATGGTTTATTTGCAGAATTTGTGATATTTACCATTCATAATTAAGATATTAATACATGTATTTCAAAATGTTAAAGGAATTTCATTATAGTAATTCAAGTGTTTTAATTAGGTATTTTCTTACGTCAATTATATTTTCACACTAAGGCTTCCATACTTTTGGTAGTGAAAGTAGTTCCTTTCTAATATGGCCTCCATTTTATTTTTTCAATGTTATGATTATTTTACCTCAGATTTTACCATTGTATTTCATAGTTCAGTAAAATTAAAGTTCCCATGACCTTATTTAGGCTCCTAAGTTATTGCTAGGGTATATGGAATTAACTAATAGTTCACTGTGTGAAAGATAGATTTATTTTTACATTTGTTATAAATTGTCATCTCTATTTCATATAGCAGTGACAAAAACATGTTTGAATGTTAAAATCTTGTTGTTCTTATTCTTGTTAACATTTTGATATATGACATGTGTGCCCTTTTGTCTAAAAACTTTGAGAAATTGAAGTTGTAATTTGCAAGGATTTTGACTTTAGCGGAACCTTAAGAACAGTTTCTTAACAGTTCTTAACATCGTTCCTGTTAAGAGCAGTTTCTTCTTTCTAAAAGAAAAGTCCGATTCTGAGAATAAGTACACTGAAACTGATATTATTCAGATGTTTCTGATCAACAACATTTTTGTTGTGTTTGGAGGAAAGGTCTTCCAGCAAATTGTCGGAATTCCAATGGGGACCAATTTTGCCCCACTCCTTGCCGACATTTTCCTTTACTCGTACGAAGCTGAATTCATTCAATCTTTGGTCTCAGAAGGGAAAAGATACATAACGATGTGTTGTCCATCAATAGTCCAAATTTCGCAAATTACCTTAGCAGTATCTATCCTTCGGAGCTTGAAGTCAAAGAAACTACAGAGACAAATAATTCAGCTTCCTATTTGGACATAATGTTATCCTACGACACTGATGGTCACATGAACACCTCACTCTATGACAAACGTGACGACTTCAATTTCAGCATTACAAACTTTCCTTTTCTGAGTAGCAACATCTCTTCATCGCCTGCTTATGGCGTGTTCATATCTCAATTGATACGCTATGCCAGAGCAAGTACCAAATATACGGATTTTGTTCTGAGAGCCAGGCGTCTTTCAGATAAACTTCTCAGTCAGGGATATGATTGTGACCGACTAACATCGTCACTGAGGAAATTCTACGGTCGAAATGGGGAACTCGTCATACACTATAATGTCCCACTCTCCAGAATGGTGGATGATATTCTGTCATAGACCATTTGAACCATCCAACCAATGATTGTACTCTATGTCTTCCGAAATGGAAGTTACCGGGTGTGACAGTTCTACCGAATTGAAGCGGCGGTTGTTGCATGCAAGCAGGAGATGCTTACTCTTCCTGGGTACCTGGTCTCAATCTCATATCGGGAGTCCGCTTCTTCTCATGTTTTTGGTTTCTTTGCTTTGATTTCTGTTTTATCCTGATTTTGTATGCCTTCGGTTACTGATTTTCTGAATTATCTATTTTGTGCTGTATACAGGGATATGGTCATTATCCATATTTGTCATTCAGAATATTTTGTTACGTGTTCCTTTATCGTCGTAGGTGCTGATGTAAGATTTCTAGACAAAACTGTAGTGGAACAATTGCTAGAATTAGCAATGAATCGAAATTTGAAAGAAGACTTGTGCATTTTAGGTATGCAGTGCATGGTAGGAAGATCCAATTTAGAAATAGAGATGATGGATGAAGACAGTACACTGTTATGCTTGTGCAAAATATTAGAGACATTTGCATTGCTTTTGATGTAATTATTTTAGATGATAGTTCCGAAACTAAAGTTGATATGTAGTAACGTTTTCAAATGATAATGGTATTGTATGAGGTAAGTGTCTTATTCTCACTTTCCTTTTTATAAACGAAAAGATGTATTTCTTTTTTATATCAATGAAATTGAGAAAAAAGACATTATCGTAATTTTCGCTTCATGTAATGTACGACAATAAGCGCAGATACGGACAACCACATTTATGTTTGATGTGATATTGACATCCTTTATAAAAGAAAATGTATCTTTTACAAAATGTATTTAAGCAGTATCATCTAAGTATATGTAATCGTAATTAAGAGATAGGGTCAATTCTCACTATAATAGAATCTTACATGTGTAACACAAGTTTTATAGAAACGACTTTTTACACATAAAATTCTTTGTGGGTTCGTTTCCCTAATTATGACATTCGCGACGAGTTGTAGACCAAGTGATCACGCTAGAATATATACCCCCCCCCCCCCGAAAAAAATTTACATCACATACAGGTATTCGACTTGACAGCCCTGAGTCCTTCATATTTGGTTCGTACTGTATGCATAAATTGAAATGTATAAACTTTGGAAAATTTTGTAAAAATGTATTGAAATCGCAGCTTTCTGGAATGTCTTTGGACTATTTTGATCATAGATTTTATTTGGATATGCTACTGAATCGACCCTACAGGAAATTTGGAGCCGCACACTCTCTGTATAGTTAATACACAAATTTTAATTCAAAAGAAATAATACAAGAAGGTGCAACAGAAATGAAATTAGGCGGCTCATGCAAAATCACTTCGGCTCGAAGCAAAACTGATTTAACTATGCCAATCGATGGTGTAAATCGGAAGGAGTCGAATCGCATGCTCTGAATGACTTGAAAAATCTCATTTTGGATATTACCGTGTTCGAATAGATAACTACCACAACAATCCTCATCTTTTGGAAAATCCAAGTTCTAAATCTGAAAGATATTTCAAATCCAAGTTACGTAATTTACATGAAAAATATCTCCCTGCAGACAAAGCAGCCAACAACACCATAATTATTTGAAAACGCTACTGCATAACAACTTTAGTTTCGGAACTTTCCTCTTCTAATACTTATATCGAAAGCAATGAAAGTGTTGCGTCTACGGACACATACGCAACAGGTAACTTAGGTGTCCCTAGAATTAACTTACACGACATTAGAGATGAAACATTTGTAGTTAGTAACAACCATGAGTTTTGGTATAAACATGCAGATGGGTATATTAAAATCAAGCCCTGTAAGATTGAAGTGGTCGATATACTAAAAGAGCACCTATTTTCACCAAGCGATTGCTCAATTTCTAAGTGTGGCATGAAGAACTGCAAAACTTGTAACATCCTAATAACAGACACTTCATTCTCAAGTAATCTCACAAAACAAACATTTAACACGCATAGTTTTGAAAACCTTAACTGCATGACATCTAATGTTGTGTACGGAATAGAGTGCTCACTTTGTGGATTGATTTATGTGGGCGAAACCAAAGGCCAGCTCCGAAAAAGAATGTCAGGACACCGGTCAAAAATAAATAATAAAGGAAGTCAACTCCTTTACCGACATTTTGACCAGGCGGATCATTCTGTTTTATCTATGAGAGTCAGAATCCTGGAGAAAATATATCACCCCACAAACAATCCCAATTTGAGCACACCTCTCCGTCGCAACAGAGAAGAGTTCTGGATAAAAAATCTTAACACTGCAGCGCCCTATGGGTGCAACGACAACATCAGCACTATAGGAAACTTAACAAGTCCCGGTTGTCAATCGGTAAATGTGACTAGCTTATTCAACAGATCACAAAGAAGACCTCGAAGTCATGGCATTCGAAAATATAATAGGCCTGAGATACATAGTTTCTCCTTCGATGACTTGGTTCCATTTTTGAATGAGCCTCTAGGCCTGCATTATATTCGTACCAAATTATACTCTGTTCCTTACGGAAGTTACACGAAATCTACGATTATACGAAGGACCTCGCATATACCGATACACGTTCCCCAGAATACAGACTACAAGGAGTCATCTTGGACATTTCTACTTTTCGTTTATTTCAAGCAGTTAGATCAGATAAATCAGAGGAGAAAACAAACCGCCCTTTCATTAAAGTAAGATTTGCAAACAAAGGTATTGATAACTTGAATCTTGGTCAAATTTTGAATCACAAAACTGTCACAGAAAAAATCCCACCATATTTCAAAAGAAAAGAAACTCCTTGTATTTCCTATAGCTACACACCAACAGTTGCATCTAAAATTTACAATTACAAACGATTCCTGCAGTGTATTGATTTAAGTAATCCCTCACTACATCCACTTCCCTGCGAATGTTCTTCATCGGATTTCAACTACTCTCCTTGTGGACACGTTATTACTGGTGACCTTAGTATAGTCAAGAACGACAAGTTGAGAGAATTGTTAAAAAAGGGTCTCAAATACAGAGAAAGTATGTCCTTTACATGGAACCAAAATGTCAAAATTATCATGGACTCTTGTGAGGAATATGCAAGACGTTGGGCAAAGAAAGAGGATGTACAGCTCGACACCCTTTCCGAATGGATAAAATCAATCAGAGGGTTACTTTTATCTAGAATTAACCGATTAAAATCAACTGTGAACACCAGATTCGTGTCAATATTTAAAGACCCTGATGTTATCACAGAACTTACCTACCTCCAAGAACATTATGTCATCACACCAGCGGACAAAGCCTCAAATAATTACACATTTACTTGCAAAAAGTACTATTTCGACAGTCTAGTTAAAGAGTTGGGTTTAAATTCGACACCTGGAAATCCCACTTACACCCCAACAAACCTTTCTGCCTCTAGTAATAGATAACCACAAATCAGCTCTTGCTTCCTTTGGCTTCGACACTACCAATTTAGATTTAGATTTACCATACTTATACTGCATACCTAAAATGCATAAGAATCCGTACAAACAACGTTTCATCGCTGGTTCCTCAAAATGTTCTACCAAATCTGTATCGATCTTACTCACCAAAGTTTTATCTGAAATCAAATCTGGGCTACAAAAATATTGTTCGACAGTATATTCTCGCAGTGGTATCAACCAGATGTGGATTTTAAAGAATTCGAAGGAACTTTTAGAACATCTGAAATCCACTCATTTTAGTAGAGTCCATTCGATCAAAGCCTTTGATTTTTCGACACTTTACACTACAATTCCACATTCTAAATTGAAAGAAAGACTCGCAAAAATTATAAGTAATGCGTTTACAAGTAAGAACGGTAATCGCAAATACAAATTTATTGTTGTTAACTATGACAAAACCTACTTTGTAAAAGAAAAGTCAGATTCTGAAAATAAGTACACTGAAACAGACATTATTCAGATGTTAAACTTTCTGATCGACAACATTTTTGTGGTGTTTGGAGGAAAGGTCTTCCAGCAAATTGTCGGAATTCCAATGGGGACCAATTGTGCCCCACTCCTTGCCGACATTTTCCTTTACTCGTACGAAGCTGAATTCATTCAATCTTTGGTCTCTGAAGGGAAAAGATACTAAGCTTCTGATTTCAACTTCACTTACAGATACATAGACGATGTGTTGTCCATCAATAATCCAAAATTCGCGGATTACCTGAGCAGTATCTATCCTTCGGAGCTTGAAGTCAAAGAAACTACAGAGACAAATAATTCAGCATCCTATTTGGACATAATGTTGTCCTACGACACTGATGGTCACATGAACACCTCACTCTATGACAAACGTGACGACTTCAATTTCAGCATTACGAACTTTCCTTTTCTGAGTAGCAACATCCCTTCATCGCCTGCTTATGGCGTGTTCATATCTCAGTTGATACGCTATGCCAGAGCAAGTACCAAATATACGGATTTTGTTCTGAGAGCTAGGCGTCTTTCAGATAAGCTTCTCAGTCAGGGATATGTTTGTGACCGACTAACATCGTCACTGAGGAAGTTCTACGGTCGATATGGGGAACTCGTCATACACTATGATGTCCCACTATCCAGAATGGTGGATGATATTCTGTCATAGACCATTTGAACCATCCAACCAAAGATTGTACTCTATATCTTCCAAAATGGAAGTAACCGGATGTGACAGTTCTACCGAATTGAAGCGACGGGTGTTGCATGCAAGCAGGAGATGCTTACTCTTCCTGGGCACCTGGTCTCACTCTCATATCGGGAGTTCGCTTCTTTTCATATGGTGGAGGTTTTTGTTTTTGTTTGCTTTGGTTCCTGTTTTGTCCTGATTTTGTATGCCTTCGGTTTCTGATTTTCTGTATTATCGATTTTGTACTGTAGACAGGGATATGGTCATTATCCATATTTGTTATTTTTACCACTGTTCATGTGTCACTGCTGGTGGACAAATTGTCCCCGAGGGCACTTGTCGAGCAGTCTTTTGCTTAAATGGATAGAACTCAAGAGACCTACAAAGTGGCTGGGGCGTCGCCAACTATAAAAAGGCCCCAACCTGTTGCGTCTACGGACACATACGCAACAGGTAACTTAGGTGTCCCTAGAATTAACTTACACGACATTAGAGATGAAACATTTGTAGTTAGTAACAACCATGAGTTTTGGTATAAACATGCAGATGGGTATATTAAAATCAAGCCCTGTAAGATTGAAGTGGTCGATATACTAAAAGAGCACCTATTTTCACCAAGCGATTGCTCAATTTCTAAGTGTGGCATGAAGAACTGCAAAACTTGTAACATCCTAATAACAGACACTTCATTCTCAAGTAATCTCACAAAACAAACATTTAACACGCATAGTTTTGAAAACCTTAACTGCATGACATCTAATGTTGTGTACGGAATAGAGTGCTCACTTTGTGGATTGATTTATGTGGGCGAAACCAAAGGCCAGCTCCGAAAAAAAATGTCAGGACACCGGTCAAAAATAAATAATAAAGGAAGTCAACTCCTTTACCGACATTTTGACCAGGCGGATCATTCTGTTTTATCTATGAGAGTCAGAATCCTGGAGAAAATATATCACCCCACAAACAATCCCAATTTGAGCACACCTCTCCGTCGCAATAGAGAAGAGTTCTGGATAAAAAATCTTAACACTGCAGCGCCCTATGGGTGCAACGACAACATCAGCACTATAGGAAACTTAACAAGTCCCGGTTGTCAATCGGTAAATGTGACTAGCTTATTCAACAGATCACAAAGAAGACCTCGAAGTCATGGCATTCGAAAATATAATAGGCCTGAGATACATAGTTTCTCCTTCGATGACTTGGTTCCATTTTTGAATGAGCCTCTAGGCCTGCATTATATTCGTACCAAATTATACTCTGTTCCTTTACGGAAGTTACACGAAATCTACGATTATACGAAGGACCTCGCATATACCGATACACGTTCCCCAGAATACAGACTACAAGGAGTCATCTTGGACATTTCTACTTTTCGTTTATTTCAAGCAGTTAGATCAGATAAATCAGAGGAGAAAACAAACCGCCCTTTCATTAAAGTAAGATTTGCAAACAAAGGTATTGATAACTTGAATCTTGGTCAAATTTTGAATCACAAAACTGTCACAGAAAAAATCCCACCATATTTCAAAAGAAAAGAAACTCCTTGTATTTCCTATAGCTACACACCAACAGTTGCATCTAAAATTTACAATTACAAACGATTCCTGCAGTGTATTGATTTAAGTAATCCCTCACTACATCCACTTCCCTGCGAATGTTCTTCATCGGATTTCAACTACTCTCCTTGTGGACACGTTATTACTGGTGACCTTAGTATAGTCAAGAACGACAAGTTGAGAGAATTGTTAAAAAAGGGTCCCAAATACAGAGAAAGTATGTCCTTTACATGGAACCAAAATGTCAAAATTATCATGGACTCTTGTGAGGAATATGCAAGACGTTGGGCAAAGAAAGAGGATGTACAGCTCGACACCCTTTCCGAATGGATAAAATCAATCAGAGGGTTACTTTTATCTAGAATTAACCGATTAAAATCAACTGTGAACACCAGATTCGTGTCAATATTTAAAGACCCTGATGTTATCACAGAACTTACCTACCTCCAAGAACATTATGTCATCACACCAGCGGACAAAGCCTCAAATAATTACACATTTACTTGCAAAAAGTACTATTTCGACAGTCTAGTTAAAGAGTTGGGTTTAAATTCGACACCTGGAAATCCCACTTACACCCCAACAAACCTTTCTGCCTCTGAAATAATAGATAACCACAAATCAGCTCTTGCTTCCTTTGGCTTCGACACTACCAATTTAGATTTAGATTTACCATACTTATACTGCATACCTAAAATGCATAAGAATCCGTACAAACAACGTTTCATCGCTGGTTCCTCAAAATGTTCTACCAAATCTGTATCGATCTTACTCACCAAAGTTTTATCTGAAATCAAATCTGGGCTACAAAAATATTGTTCGACAGTATATTCTCGCAGTGGTATCAACCAGATGTGGATTTTAAAGAATTCGAAGGAACTTTTAGAACATCTGAAATCCACTCATTTTAGTAGAGTCCATTCGATCAAAGCCTTTGATTTTTCGACACTTTACACTACAATTCCACATTCTAAATTGAAAGAAAGACTCGCAAAAATTATAAGTAATGCGTTTACAAGTAAGAACGGTAATCGCAAATACAAATTTATTGTTGTTAACTATGACAAAACCTACTTTGTAAAAGAAAAGTCAGATTCTGAAAATAAGTACACTGAAACAGACATTATTCAGATGTTAAACTTTCTGATCGACAACATTTTTGTGGTGTTTGGAGGAAAGGTCTTCCAGCAAATTGTCGGAATTCCAATGGGGACCAATTGTGCCCCACTCCTTGCCGACATTTTCCTTTACTCGTACGAAGCTGAATTCATTCAATCTTTGGAAGATATGGGTATATAAACATGCTAATTTTGATCAGTTTAATGACGATATAAAAACTTTTGACTGGGAGAAATATATGTTTGATTCGCATGATGATGTTGATATAGCCTGTAATTTGTTTACTGATAAATTTTTAGAATTTGCGTCCAAAAATATTCCTCAAAGAACTATTACGGTAAGACCAAACGATAAGCCTTGGTTTCATTCAGATTTACGTCTCGAAATTAGAAAACGTGATAGGTTAAGAAAAAAAGCAAAAAATGGTTCTCCAATTATCAAAGAAAATTACCGAAAACAACGTAACCATGTCAATAATATGAAAAAAGCAGCGAAGGAAACTTTCTTTTTAGATGTTCATAATATGATTAATTTGTTCTCATATAATAATCAGAAAGATTTTTGGAAACTTGTTCGCACAATTATGAAAAGAAATGGTTCTTTCACTCCTATCCCCCCTCTTTTGGATCCAGATACAGGTAACATTTCTACTGACGATCTTCAAAAAGCCGAGATCTTAAATAATTATTTTTCCAATATATCTAATATTGATGACGACCTATCATTTGAACCTGACTTTGAAAATAAAACTGAAAATTCAATCGAAAAGATAGAAATTACCCTATCAGAAATAATAGACATAATAAAATCCTTAACATTAAACAAAGCATCAGGATCTGATGAAATCAGTCATCAAATGTTAAAAGGCACAATGTATACAATTAGCGTACCTCTTCTCATGCTCTTCAATAAATGTCTTGAAAAGTCGATATATCCCAGTAAATGGAAGTACGCTCGCGTCATGCCAATCTTTAAAAAAGGTGATAGGTTTAACCCCTCAAATTATAGACCAATAGCTTTGTTAAGTACTGTAGGAAAACTTTTTGAAAGAATACTCCATAAACATATCCACAATTTTATGATAGAAAACAATTTGATATATAAACTTCAGTCTGGCTTTCTTCCTAACAACTCAACAGTCTACCAACTTATCGAAATATTTAATACAATATGTATGAACCTTGAAGAACATAAAACAACCTGTATGGTATTTTGCGACATATCGAAGGCCTTCGATAGAGTATGGCACAGGGGTCTTGTTATAAAGCTTAAATGTTATGGGGTAAGGGGGGCTTTGTTAACCTTTATTGAGAACTACATAATCAATAGACAACAGTCTGTTTTCATAAATAATTCTGTCTCCCAATCTAGTGTTATAAATGCCGGTGTTCCGCAAGGGTCCGTGCTTGGCCCTTTTCTCTTTCTTCTCTATGTAAATGACATTGCTGATTCTCTTGTAAATTTAGCTCGACTTTTTGCAGACGATACGTCAATTTCCTCCAGTTCCCATAATTTAGATAATATTAAAGAATCCTTGAATAGTGATCTTCGTAAACTCGTTGAATGGTCAAAAGTATGGAAGGTACAATTTAATCCAGCTAAAACAGAAGTTCTTTTAATTGGAAATCGTAAGGAATCAATAACGCTCGAATTTGATAACACCTTGATTACGTCAACGTCTTTTCATAAACATCTTGGGCTAACCTTCTCCAATGATGCTAAGTGGTCTATACACATTGACAATATATGTAAAACAGCTATGAAAGAAATAAATGTATTAAGGAAATTAAAATTTACTCTTAGTAGGAAAGCTCTTCATAAAATATATATGACCTTTATTCTTCCACTTCTTGAATATGCTTGCGAGGTTTGGGATGGTTGCACTAAAAAGGACGAGGATAGATTAGAAAGAGTTCAATTAGAAGCAGGGAGGGTAGTAACAGGTTTACCATTATTTTCTAGTAGAGAGGCTATTTATTTCGAAACAGGGTGGGAAACTTTAAAAAGCAGGAGGGAGAGAAGAAAATTAGCGTTATTTCATAAAATCTATAATAGAAATGTTCCGGAATTTCTCACTAATATTACTGACCAATATGTTAGAAATAATGTATATAATGTAAGAAACGACGCAGACTTTACTCTACCAAATTTTAGGTTGCAGTTAACGAGGAACTCTTACATACCTTCAACAATAAAATCATGGAATTCTTTAGAACCTGAACTTAGACATAATTCTACTATCAATCAATTCAAAAACACTTTACGTAAGCAAAGCGATACATTCAAGGTACCAAATTATTTTTATACAGGTGAGCGAAAATGGAATATTATTCATACAAGACTCCGAAATCTATGTAGTAACTTAAATTATGATCTATTTCGAGTTAATCTGTCTAATTCCTCGTACTGCTCATGTGGACATCATACCGAAGATGTTTCTCATTATTTACTAAATTGCACATTATATCTTTCGGCACGAACAAACCTATACAATGAATTAGTAATGTTTCAACCCTTAAATATTGAGCTTCTTCTGATCGGAAATGAAATAGATTTGAGTTCGAAAGATAACGAAAAGATAATGATTGCAGTTCAGAAATTTATCAAAGAGAGTAAACGTTTCTAAATATGTCATATTGTAATGCAGGAAAAGCGTTTACTTCCTATCCTTCTCTTCTTTCTTACTTTTCTTCTGCTCTGTCTCTTTCTTCACATATTTGTTAATAATTGGTCTTGTTCTGTGTGTATTTTAATGTCGTCATCTTGATCATTATATGTTGTACATTTTAAGGAGAGGGCTCCTGTAATGTTGAGATAACTTTTGCCCAATCCCTTTTCATGTTTATGATGAATAAAATATGTTTAAACTAAAATCTTTGGTCTCTGAAGGGAAAAGATACTTAGCTTCTGATTTCAACTTCACTTACAGATACATAGACGATGTGTTGTCCATCAATAATCCAAAATTCGCGGATTACCTGAGCAGTATCTATCCTTCGGAGCTTGAAGTCAAAGAAACTACAGAGACAAATAATTCAGCATCCTATTTGGACATAATGTTGTCCTACGACACTGATGGTCACATGAACACCTCACTCTATGACAAACGTGACGACTTCAATTTCAGCATTACGAACTTTCCTTTTCTGAGTAGCAACATCCCTTCATCGCCTGCTTATGGCGTGTTCATATCTCAATTGATACGCTATGCCAGAGCAAGTACCAAATATACGGATTTTGTTCTGAGAGCTAGGCGTCTTTCAGATAAGCTTCTCAGTCAGGGATATGTTTGTGACCGACTAACATCGTCACTGAGGAAGTTCTACGGTCGATATGGGGAACTCGTCATACACTATGATGTCCCACTATCCAGAATGGTGGATGATATTCTGTCATAGACCATTTGAACCATCCAACCAAAGATTGTACTCTATATCTTCCAAAATGGAAGTAACCGGATGTGACAGTTCTACCGAATTGAAGCGACGGGTGTTGCATTCAAGCAGGAGATGCTTACTCTTCCTGGGCACCTGGTCTCACTCTCATATCGAGAGTTCGCTTCTTTTCATATGGTGGAGGTTTTTGTTTTTGTTTGCTTTGGTTCCTGTTTTGTCCTGATTTTGTATGCCTTCGGTTTCTGATTTTCTGTATTATCGATTTTGTACTGTAGACAGGGATATGGTCATTATCCATATTTGTCATTCCCAATATTTTGAGTAAAACAGTGAAATTTCTTCTTTTAACATCCCTATTTCTAAATTTGATCTCCCTACAATATACTGCATAACAAAACTTCACAAGTATCCTTACAAGTTTCGATACATTGCTAATTCTTGCAACTACTCAACTACATTTTTTTTCTAGAAATCTGACGTCAGCACTCACGGCTGTAAAACAACACGTGTCCAAATACTGTGAAACTGTCATGAACAGAAATGGTATTAACTTCTTTTGGTCTATCAAAAATTCAGGGGATGTGATTGACAAAATGAAATCAAGAAATTTTGAAGCAAATACGATTTCTTCATACGACTTTTTAAATATGTACACCACGCTTCCTCACGACAAAATAAATGATCGACTGTCCAAACTCATTAAATGGTGTTTTGATCGAGAGGGGAAAACTTATATTTGTACATCTGAAACGAAGGGTTTCTTTTCCGCCAGAGATTACAAATCATACAAACATGGACATGTGGCGACCTGTGTATTGCCTTGTCCTTCCTTTTGGACGATATTTATGTAAGATTTGGTAAGAAACTCTACAAACAGGTTGTAGGGATTCCTATATTCTAATTGTGCGCTTCTTGTTGCAGATTTATTTTTATACACGTATGAAAAGGAATTTATCCAAAATCTTCAAAAGCAAAAAAAAATGATGATGTGAAATGTTTCATTGGTACTTCTAGGTACCTGGATGATATTCTTACTATCGACACTCCTGTTTTTGAAAAGTATGTTATTTACCCACAAAAATTAATTCTAAACAAGGCACACACTACAAACACAGAAACACCATTTTGGGACCTGAATATCAAAATTGGTAATGGAGATTTATACAAGTGTGTATTACAAATGAAATGATTTTGGATTTAACATAGTAAATTTCCCCTGGCTTGACGGTGATGTTCCTAGATTACCGTCCTATGGTATCTACATTACACATATCATCCGGTATGCTAGAGCATGTACTGATGTTTTGGATTTTCATGGTAGAAATTTGAAAATTATAAAGAAACTTTTAGGACAAGGTTTTCACTTTCACAAACTAGTAAAGACTTTCTGGAAATTTTTACAAAAATTATTGTCAACTTCTTTTGAAATTCGGACCAATACAGGCAACAGAGTATAATACTTTGGGTATTTCACAACCTGCGTTTTATGGTGACATGATTAACAAGATAAGAAGGATCAAAGATAGACAACATAACTATCGAAAATGCCTCAGAATCATCAAACGCCTTTTATACCGTGGATATGATCCTAATGTCACCAGACGGACACTAGGCTTGGTACTTGACCAATCTACAGTCTTGTACAAGCGCATTCTTAAAACTTGCACTCTGACTGACTGTGACGACGGTACTCCATGACGGGCCCTGTCTAAACCTCTTTAGAAAAGAAAGGGCCCCGACCACCTGTCCTCTCTGAATGTCAGTCGGACTCCTCGGGTGATAACATACATGAGCTCGCGGCGGCAGAGCACGGATTGTATTACGTACGTCCTCTTTTTATATCCATTTACATATTCATCTGTGTTGCTTGGGCCCCTGCGTTTTGCGGTCTTGTTTGTGTGTGGTCATCTGACAGTGAGGAGGTTGTTTTACATCACAATTGTATGTTCTTCGAGACCTCTGGGTAATTGGAAAAGTGGAAGGGTTGTGTGCACGTAATCCAGGATAACCACACCTTCTGCTTTCTCCGTGGCAGATGGCCGTCCTAAGTATGCATCGGTTGCCCATTGGTCTCGCTGGTTTATATGTAGTCCTTTGTGTTTGATGTTTCTGTGTTGATCGTTGACGTCCCTTGTCCCTTTTGCGTTTCTTTCTGTGCTTGTCTGCTCTGTGATTTTGCATTGGGTGTTTTGGGGGTTTGCTGTGGGTGCTGCAACCTGGTGTTGTTGGAGATCCCCTCCTTTGTTTAATGTTCGAAACACGTGTCTGGTGCATGAAAATTGGTTTGAAAATTTCTTCAAGAAGGTGTAGAGTTTGAACACTTCCGTATTATTATTATAAACACTTAATACTTTTTGCAGTGTGGAGCATTTAAAATCGTTCTCCGTGACATGGTGTTTAGATGTGTATTAAATACTTCTTTCCACCTCTGTCGCCTGAGAGAAGCTGTGTTTTGTCCCTTTATCAATTTGTCATCGTATCTATTATTATGCTTTTTCGGAAACTTGTTATTTCATCCAAAAAAATCAATGGAATGAAAGGAGGTTAACATCTTAGCACCATTCCCTCAATGCAATTTTCCAACTGCTGATGTTCCAGGAGTCCCCGAGGGCACATGCAGCCAAGTCGATCAATTTCGGTTGATCGTTTCTTCAACGCATTCGAAAATTTCTGTTATCAAAATTTCTTGATATTTTTAAATGTGGGTCATGTAGCATCATATACCACCCATCCTGCTACCTCTTTCGATACATTTTTGTCCATAACGTTCACACCATTTGGCCATATTAAATTGTTTAGATTGAGGATCAATGACGATGGTTAAGTTCCCGAAACGTACATGTCTGGTCCATGCTGCAAATTAATCTGTTCTTAAATGATGCTATTGAATTTGAAGACGTTTAACATTTATTATGTGTTATGTAAAGACAGATGTAGGTTAATCTATATATATAACATAGAGTTTATTTGGAACTGTTACAGAATATCGACCCTACAGGAAATTTGGAGCCGCGCACTCTCTATATAGTAAATACAGAAATTTTTATGTTCAAAAAACTAACACAAAAGGGCGCTACAGAAATGGATTGAGGCGGCCCATACAAAATCACATTGGCTGGAAGTATCACTGACGAGAATTTAATTTTCGAGAAACGAGCCTGTTGCATAAGAACGGTTTGAAGAATGGTTTGGTGTTTTCTTCAAGAAGAAATACGGTTGGGATATTTCCGTATTATTATTCTAAAAAAGCAAAACAGTTTACAATGTTAAACGTCTTCAAATTCAATAGCATCATTTAAGATCTGATAAATTTACAGCATGGACCAGACATGCACCTTTCGGGTACTAAACCCTCGTCAGTGATCCTCAGTCTAAACAATGTAAAACTAGGTACAAAAAAGTGGAGAGTACTCCCCCTTGTCTGACGCCCTGCAGAGCTTCAAACCAATCTGATTGTGTATGACTGACAATGACAGAACATTCAGTTTGATAGTGGCAGTCATCAATAAGAGTCCAAATTCTACCTTTAACACCAAGCTTAGAGAGTTTGACTAAAAGCCTCGCCCGCCAGACGGTGTCAAACGCCTTACTAGAATCTATAAACCCTACATACACATTACTTCTACATTCAAGATTGTGTAATACAGTTTCTTGTAAATTAAATGATGCTGTCAAACAACATAGACCTTTCTGGAACACCTGTTGCTCACAGTGAGGAAAAATCGTATCTGTTAATGTAAACTTCTTAATGCGTTTAAATATTACACTTTCTAGTACTTAAAATAAGCATGACAACTGGGACACGGGCCTATAGTTATTGCATGAATCTTAAGGTTTACCGTTTCCTTTGTGTAGTGGAATGATTATACCCCGTTTCCACGAAAGGGGGATTTTTCTTAAAGATATCAAAGCATTAAAGAGGTGACAAATTACGCTATATAAAGTTTGACCGCCGTACTTCAAATGCTCGTTCGTAAGGCTATCCTCACCAGGAGCCTTTCGCAGCTTGAGTTCGCTTATCATGTCAATTACGTCATCATTTGTGATTGAACCACCGGGCAATGAATCATCGAGAAAGCACTGCTTTCTCAATTCTTCACATTGTTTCTCTATCTCATCCTTAAAATCACTATTAAATGCTTCCGAGTTCGTCGCGGCATAGATGTTTTTAAAGTGCTCTGCGAATACATTTGCAGTATCTTCGGGGTCAGACTTAATAGTGCCCGAGGAATCACGAACGAACGGATATAGTCTCGTTGTCCGAGGTTTTTGACGTTTAACTAATTGCCAAAAAAGACGAATATCACATCCAGCAGCGCGGTCTATGTCCTGATAAGCTTCAGAACGAGATATCTCTCTCTCTATTGTTTTCAAAGTAATATTGAATGTTATAATTTGCATCAATATTGTATATTTACCCAGCAACAAAAGTCATATTGTGCAACGGACTTAACGTGCATACGAATGAAATGACACGGTTACAGAACAAGGAGACGCTTTATACAAAATGTATACCCGCGATAGAGCGATGCGCCTGGATTTTGGGTCGTACCTTCATTAGTATGCAAACTACGTCACTGAGCTAAAGTTCATTTCACGAAGGGAATGGGGATTGTTTACCTTTGTTTTAACAATCTCCGTTTCCTAACACAACTTCAAAGTTTAAATTGTTATAGTCCGGCTTTAACTCTCGTCAGTGATCCTAAATCCAAACAATGAAATATGGCCAAATACAGTTAGGCATACATGTATCAGGGTTGGTGGGATATGCTACAGGACCCACTTTTCACGATAACGTATAGTGAACAGAAATTATTGAATGCGTTTGAAGAAACGATCGACCGAAACGTTCTCATAACAATGTCTTCTTTTGACCTTGCAACAATAAAATTCGATAACCTTGATTCACGTGTATTTTCTTTTGATCATATCATTCGTTGAATGAAATCCTATTTCTACTTACGCAAACTTTTATATGATTATCTAGTAATGCAAGACCGTCTGTCAGAATTTTACAACATTGTCCCTTGAGTACGTAGACTGATTAGTCACTACCATATAATTCTCTCTTGAGGATAACAGATTATTCAGGCTTTCTCCCTTGCGCTTTTAGCAGCACATAAAACCAAGATCTAAACTGATTTAGACATGATAGTACCAATTGTCAGACCAAGCTTCTGTATGAAATATTTGGAGGGATCTGCTACATCTGCAGTCATATCTTCAGACAAGATAAGAATAGAATGAGGATAATATCTCCAACGAAACATCGTTGCAGTGATCACAACGTATATGATACAAAGAACCACACAAACGATACAACGAGATACTCACTCCAAATGAAACATACAAGGAATGATATTAAACGTCCTCAAATTCATTTGTATCATTTGAAAGCAGATAAATTTACAGCATGGACCAGATCGAAGAAACTAAAGCGGTTCGATTCCCTCGGCCTTAAAATTGGTCTCTATTCTCTATTACCATTTCGCTCTATATGATAACATAGAGATTAATATTGAAGAGGAATTAAAAGTCCAAGTTGAAGATACAAATCATACATCATTGAAATACGGATTGTATGAATAATTATCAATTACCTATAGTAATATTGGTCTTTCTGCCCAAACAATACAACAATGCAAACTAAGCCAATATCGACAAAAGAACGCCAATATCGACAAAAGTACGCCAATATTGAAAAACTCGGCCAATATTGAAGTCACGTGATTAATGCGAAGTTCAAGCGATGAAAGCAAGATGGCGGCGTTCGAACTAAGCCATTATCGACACAACTAAGCCAATATAGAAAAAAGTACGCAAACCTTGAAAACTCGGCCAATATTGAAGTCAAGTGAGAAATGCGAAGTTCAAGCGATGAAAGCAAGATGGCGCCGTTGTTGTAAAGATCACTCATTAATAAGCGTTTTCCTAGTTATCTGCAGTATTGGCTCAGTTCGATATCATATCGGTCGAGTTAATTAATAATACGCTTTGGCTTCGCCTCATGCCAATATGACAGACCTCAGCGCAATAACTAGGCCAATATGGAAAACACTAATTAATAACTCTATATTATAATTTTTACACTCTTTGGCCATATTAAATTGTTTGGATTGCGGATCACTGACGAGGGTTAAAAGAAGGGAGGAGATCTCCAACAAGACCCCGTTGCAGCATCAACAGCAAAACACCCGATGTAAAAACACAAAAGACAAGTACAGCACGAGAAGGAAAATATACACACGACATGTAAACATCAAACACGAAAGACTACACATAAACCGACGAGACCAATGGGCAACCGGTGCCGACTTTGAACGGCCATTTGTCACGCAAGTAGCAGATGGTGTGGTTATCCTGGATTACGTGCGCACAACCCTCTCACTTCTCCAATTACCCAGAGGTCTCGAAGAACGTACAATTGTGGTGTAAAACAACCTCCTCACTGTAAGATGACATCACACAAACAAGACCGCGAAACGTAGAGGCCCCAGAAACACAGATGAATATGTAAATGGATATAAAAAGAGGGCATGCGTAATACAGTCCGTGCTCTGCCACCGCGAGCTCATGTATGTTATTACCCGAGGAGTCCGACTGACATTCAGAGAGGACAGGTGGTCGAGGCCCTGTCTTCTCTAAAGAGGTTTGGACAGGGCCCGTCATGGAGTCCCGTCGTCACAGTCAGTCAGAGTGCAAGTTTTAAGAATGCACTTGTACAAGACTGTAGATTGGTCAAGTACCAAGCCTAGTGTCCGTCTGGTGACATTAGGATCATATCCACGGTATAAAAGGCGTTTGATGATTCTGACGCATTTTCGATAGTGATGTTGTCTATCTTTGACAATGTAAATGTAAATGCCGTATGACGGTAATCTTGGAACATCACCGTCAAGCCAGGGGAAATTTACTATGTTGAATCCAAAATCATCCCCTTTGTCATATACACTTGTATGAATCTTTCCGTTTAAAATTTTGATATTTAGGTCCAAAAACGGTGTTTCTGTATTTGAAAGGTTTGCCTTGTTAAGTGTTAATTCTTGTGGATAAATTTCATTCTTATATAATTTAAAAGCAGGATTGTCAATAGTTAGAATATCATCCAGATGCCTAGAAGTATTATTGAAACATTTCAGATCAACAAATTTTCTTTGCTTTTGAGGATTTTGGATAAATTCTTTTTCATAAGTGTATAAAAATAAATCTGCAACAAGAGGCGCACAGTTAGTACCCATAGGAATTCCTACAACCTGCTTGTATAGATCCTCACCAAATCTAACATAAATATTGTCCAAGAGGAAGGACAAGGCATTACACAGGTCACTACATGTCCATGATTTGTATGGTTTGTAGTCTGTTGAGGAAAAGAAACCCTTCGATTCAGATTAAGTACCCGAAATGTGCATGTCTGGTCCATGCTGCAAATCTATCTGTTCTTAAATTATGCTATTGAATTTGAAGACGTTTAACATAAAAGAGGTAGACACTTGTATACATAGAGGTTATCCGATATACCATAGCAAAGCATGTACATATCCGAATAAAGGTCCCACAGCCCTCCCATTCTCCTGATAAACAGGTATTATAAGACAAAAACTGCTTTATGAACCAAATGCATATCTTTGCATGATACCATCACAAACAATAAAGTTGAAGAGAAGTAGTTCCGTGCAACATAATGATAAGATCATGTCATCTGTGAAGGAAAAAAATATATGGAGGCAAATAACAAAATTGCATAACAAAATAAAAAGCTGTGGTATATCATTAACAAGTTGTATAAAGGATTATTAGCATAAAGCCCTACATTCTAATTAGCTTTATAACAATGAAAAAGTCTGGTATAATGTAAAAGATAGACAAATGCTTTAGATGTTCAAGTGCATGCTCTGTAAGGCATGAAATTGGAACAAACACTTGCAGATTACCTCTTCTGTATGCAATACAATATTTGTACTTATATTTTTAAGTTTCTTAATCTAATGCTGACGTCATTCTTGTACATGTATTTGTCAATAATACATCTACTTTATTCTATACATAACTTAAATGCAACAAATAAATCAGAGAATAAGGTTATTGAAACAATAGGACCGACCCTTGCTATTACTATTAAAGGAGGACAATGGTAGTTTCTCAGGAAAACGTGATCTCAGACTGCAGTAAAACAGGTATATTTTTTATGCATCTTCATTTCTGTAGCATATCAATTTGTAGGCATTTTTTTTATGAAACAACTTTCCGCAAGATATTGAAATTACAATACCAGTTATCAATATATTTCATTAATACATGTATCACATTTCTTTTAAAAATTAAGGTGGGTCCCTTCTCATAAATTAAACAGATTGAATTCGTATTTAAGGGTTTTTTTTCCTAAACACAATGGTCCAAATGAGAAATAAAACAGACATAGATATGTAATTTTTCTTTCATGAGAGATACAGTATATTATTATATTATATGCATATTAAAATTGAGGAATATCAAATATCCAGCATATGGTTTTGAACCCTCCAAATTCAGTAATGATGGGAACATGTTTAATTTGTTTTGTTTTATTTTATGATAATAAAATATGGATGAAATATAACACTAAGAATGATATTCTTTCATAAATCTAAGTATGATAGGGTTCAAAATATAAGGGTAGCCACATTATAATTTCATTACATTTTTGACACATAATATATACTCAATCCAACGTATTCTGCAGAAAAAAGGACAGATGATTTCTTTCGTTTTGCAATATCTCATACGATTATTCATTTAGATGAAGAAAAAATCACTTACAGGTATACAGCTTTATAAAAAGATCAAGATATGACTCCAAACATAAAGGGAACTCCCTTATCATTTTATCGCATTTTAAACTATGAATATATATCATATCCAACTTTTTGCATGAAATACCAGATGCAAGTTCTTCATATTACATTATTTTATAAGATAATATCTACAGGTGGTAAAATAATTACATACAGATATACAGTTTTATAAATGATTAAGATATTACTTCAAGCATAAGGGTATAATTTCATCACATTCTCGACGAAGAATAAATACTATATCCTCTACGACATCGGGGCAAGACCTATTACATTACGAATGGTCTAAATTATTGATGGGTGTGGACATTGATAGATTGTCCCATCTTTTGTTTCTATTGGTATTAAATACCTTTTGTCAGTTTTTTTTTCAATGTGCTTGCTCGTCCGCCACCAGCCATTGTAAAACGGGAAACGCAGACTGCTGCATATAAGGAAAAACCTATAGCGATTCCAGTAGGAACCCGCCGTAATGAAAACTAGAGCAAGTCTCACATTGGTCGTATGAAAATAACATTCCTCGACATTCTCCGATCCAAGTTATACTGCATGATGAATAACGTATTTTAACTGAAGAACCGTATCCGTAAATCGTATTTAGAAACTAAGGGACGTCCCTGTTAAACCTTGTTAGACCAATCGCACATTTCCGGGCTTTTCCGTTTTTATTTCCGATCCACGCAACGAAAATTTCCGAGGATCTACAATTGCTGTTCGTCGTATCGGTGTTAAGACTTGTCGATTTATCTTTCGAATGAAAATGAGTTGATACGACATAGCTTTCATTTGTCAGGTCATCTAGACTCTTAACGAAGCCGACCTGATGAAAGAATCTAATGTACAGATTCTGAAGAAAGGAGGGGATCTCCAAGAAAACTCGGTTGCAGCACCAACAGCAACACACCAAACACCCCAAGCGAAAACTCTAACCAAGAGACAAAGAACAGCAAACGAGACATCAAACATCGAACATAAAAGACAACACATAAACCAACGAGACCCATGGGCAATCGGTGCCGACTTAGGACGGCCATAAAGCCACGTTAGTAACAGATGGTGTGGTTATCCTGGATTACGTGCGCACAACCCTCCCACTTTTCCGGTTACCCAAAGGTCTCGAAGAACGCACAATTGTTGTGTAAAATAACCTCCTCACTGTAAGATGACCATACAAACAAGACAGCACAACGCAGGGGCCCATGGAATACAGATGAATATGTAAATATATAAAAATAGGGTAGGGCGTACTAAATGCAGTCCGTGTTCTGCCGGCTGTAGCGAGCTCATGCATGTAATCACCCGAGGAGTCCGACCGACATTCAGAGAGGACAGGTGGTCGGGGCCCTGTCTTCTCTAAAGAGGTTTGGACAGGGCCCGTCATGGAGTCCCGTCGTCACAGTCGATCAGAGTTAAGTCTTAAGGATGCGCTGGTACAAGACTGTAGATTGGTCAAATACCATGCCGAGTGTCCGTCTAGTGACATTATCATCATATCCACGGTATAAAAGGCGTTTGATGATTCTGACGCATTTTCGATGGCTATGCTGTCTGCCTTTGATCCTTCTAATTTTGTTTATTGTGTCACCATAAAATGCAGGCTGTGAAATACTTAAAGTAATAACTCTGTTGTTTGTATAGGTTCGAACTTTAAAAGAAGCTGACTGTATATTTTGTAAAATTTCCAAAAAGGCTTTACAAGTTTATGAAAGCGGAAACCTTGACCTAAAAGTTTCTTGGTTATATCTACATTTCTACTTTGAAAATCCAAAACATTAGTGCACGATCTAGCGTACCGGATGAGCTGTGATATGTAAATGCCGTATGACGGTAGTCTTTGAACGTCACCGTCAAGCCAGGGGAAATTTACTACGTTGAATCCAAAATCATCTCTTTTGTCATAAATACTGGTACGAATTTATTCGTTTGTAATTTTGGTATTTAGGTCCAAAAATGGTGTTTCTGTATTTTTAAAGTTTGACTTGTTGAGTGTCAACTCCTGAAGATAAATTTCATTCTTATATGCATCAAAACAGGATTGTCAATAGTGAGAATATCATCCAGGTACCTAGACGTATAAGTAAAGCATTTCAAAATATCAAATTTTCTGTTCTTTTGAAGATTTTGGATATATTACTTTTCATAAGTGTATAAAGATAAATCTGCAACAAGAGGCGCACAGTTGGTACCCATAGGGATCCCTACAACCAGTTTGTAAAGATCCTCACCAAATCTAACAAAATATATTGTCCAAGAGGAAGGACAAAGCATTTAAATGATTTGTATCTGTTGAGAAAAAGAAACCCTTTGATTCAGATGTACAAATGAAAGTTTTCCCCTATCGATCAAATCACCATTGAATAACCTAGACGAATATTTGCATTTTTTTTAAACTGTCAACCAATCATATTGCCATGAGGTATTCTATCCGTGCAAGTAGGTTAGAAATAATTACAGTATGTCGGCAGTCATGACTGCCGGTAACTACTTGAGATAGATGTTTAATAACTGCATGCTTTACCCACTATGCGATAATATATCACGAACGGAGTAGGAATAAGGCATTTTTTCTATGAAGTTTCATGTATAAAGGAAAATATGGATAAAACAAGGAAATTTATAAATTCATTCAATTTGTCAGAAATAACATACCGAAAAATTAAAGCAATGCAGTCACAGGGAGCATCATAAGATAAATACTGACACGAGAAGAAACTTGGTAACATTGAGACAACGAAGGGGAATGGGATCTATAAACGTAACTATCCGTGATTGCTGAAACTCAAGGGGCAAATATTTAAATTGTCAAAACATTTGTGAAGGCAGTTCACGGTGCAGATGACCTACTGTAGAGACCGTATCAAAACAGGTCGAAGGCAACGAAACAGACAATACATTACAGACCGTAACAAAACCTGGGATAGTGTTCGTAGCGAAAATAAAAGCAACAGGATGACCAGATAACTAACGATCCTAGTGAAATTGCGTAAAGGTCTGCCACGTTTAGTTCCCGTTTAGCTGCGGCTCTTTTAGGACAGTTGCGCGTTCTGTCCTGGTTTGTCACGACTTCTCACGGCTAGCTAAGGCGTTTGTAAGCCGTTTCGTCAAGTTCAATCGTGGTACATCCCGGCTTCTTATGGTTTATTTCAAGTTGTACTACAGCCTGTGCACACGGTAATCAAGAAGTAAGACACGCCAAACTATTTTTTCCATTTTTTGTAGCTTCTCTTTTTTTCTTTTTGTGGCGCTTAATTATTCCATTATATGTATTATAAAAAAATCTTAAATTATTGTAAAAATGGATTTCATCTTACAGTGCCGCCCCCAGTACTTGGATCATGCCGCCTTTCCATTGCAATGATGTTATGCCTCGGCAACATAAATTTATACATGATACGTGCAAATATGAGTTTAGCGATAGTATGTATGGTTGATCAAACAGAAATTAGTGAACGTTTAGCTGCTAGCAACCAAACATCAAAATACTCCGAAAACAGCACACAAACCGATATCAAGGAGTTCTGCTCTGAAATCTCGTCTTATGATATTGGGAAGGAGGTATTACATTAATATTCATATTCCAATATCTAAATTATTTTTCCCTTTTTCCTTCATCTTTCTTTATACTGAAAACGTGGAAATTTTCGCTTGTTAGTTATTTAAGCTCATTTCACGACTCAAGGGACTACGCAAAAAAAGTTTTCCTAAGCAACAATAACCCTGCCGCATGCGAACGTCTTGGTGTTATAATTGCGAAATATTCCCTAATAATACCCATAAAAGAAGTACCTAACAGTTATTCAGTCTCAAAGGTCGCGAAGGTAAGGCCAAATCGTGATAATTCCCATCAGAACGGTTGCGAACTCCGGAATGAACAACATTCCGAAGTGAGACCAGGTGTCCGGGGAGAGTTAGCGTCTCCTGGGTAAGTATGTCTTGTTTGGTGATGACGATAGCTATTTGTATACTTTGATTCCTGTTTTATCCTGATTTTGTATGCCTTCGGTTTCTGATTTTTTTAATCGATGCTGAATTTGGTGCTCTATTGTGAGTGCTGTTGAGATTTCGTCAGGATCTTCTTTAACTCATTTAACTGTTTGTTGTTGGTGCTTTCCATGTAGAGCTGCAACGAGTCGGGAATTTCTCGATTCGGTTCGATTTCGATTTTTAATTCTTGATTCGATTTTTTCGGTTTCGGTTCGATTTGTTTACGATATAATTTTCCATGGATTCGTTTTTCCCATTTATTTGAAAATTTAATTGAAAACCTCATCTGCATCAAAGAACAAAGCATAAAATCCCGTTCAAGTGAAAGCGTTGTATGATGTACATTTGCACATGTTTATTATTCGAAGACAACCCCCCCCCCCCCCCCCTTCCACAAAACAGCCTTCTTTGGATATAAAGTCAATACTGTACACAAAGGATACATGATAATTAACAAGTTTGCACAAAGAAATGCATAGATAAACTACTTTAAAATAGGCATTTCAATTTGGGGCAGCACTCGTCGAACTTCGGCAAAAGTCGCTGGTTCGTATTTTCTCTGACTCTGTATTTTCTTACGAATTTCTAGATAAAATGCACTTGAAGGGTTCATCTTTTATTCTAAATCACAATCTTAAATCATTCTTATTGGGAATCCTGCGATTAGAGATCTTTAAAATTGAAATTAGAACGTTTTTTCTGCATTATTTATTCTATTCGACTCGAATCGTTTCTGACAACAACGACTCGCGGTTCGAGTCAGGGCTAATAATCGCGATTCTCGGTGCACCGCGGTGAATCGTTGCAGCTCTATTTCTATGGGAAGGGATTATCCCCATTGGGCCTCCATAACTCAGTGAAAAAGTTGATTTGAAAAATATGCTAATCGTCATGACAGAAATTAATAAATTATCTCACTTTTGATCCTAACAAATTTAGGGTTATCGTTGCTTTTCTCCCCTGAAATCTTGTTAGAAAAAAGGGGAGGATGAAGTGAACAGTTAAAACATTTTGCACCTTAATATTTCTATCTAAAATAAATTCCATGTTAATGCTGTACATGCAATGAAAGTCTATAAGCAGTATTTTTCTTTTGTATCTGTATAAATGAATATTATCAAATAACAGAAGCGTTATCTTTTACTCCTTGTCAAACTTTGGGTGACCTCAGAAGGGAGGCGACTCGTTCGAAATAATTACTACCTGTTTACCATATGAACTTACATTTCTTATATTTAGCAACTTCTCTTTTGAAGGTTGGTGAATTTTCATGGGATAAAACAACACAGGGTCGAATTCTCGGTTCATTTTTCGTTGGGTACATTTGTACGCAATTAATTGGAGGATTTCTTTCTACTCGATTTGGATGTAAAATGGTCTTCGGTTTAGCCATGCTTCTTAGTGCATTTCTGACAATACTCACACCAGCTGCTGCACGTACCAACGTATATCTCTTGATTGGTGTTCGCTTCCTAGTAGGATTTTGCCAGGTAACTACGATTTTTTTTCAGGATACATGCATAAATGCATTATTCATAGCTAGTCCTTGGGCTAAGGTGGTTTTCGTTAGCATACGAGAGACCCGATGTTACTCTTCATATTAATTAAGGTGATATCACACGTTTCATGTATTACAACATTTTTTTATCAGAAAAAAAAGCAAAATTCTTATTTCCTAATATAATTAAGATGTAAAGGACAATATTAGGAGGTCACCATCCAAAATTCTGAGAAATTGAAACTGATTAGATTTTTAGCCATCCATTGATTGTAATAGAAATGCTCATTTCTTGGCTATATTTTCTTTTCAGCCCAAAATTTTCAAAAGAAACTTCACATATGATTCCTTCATTATATTGTACAGATTCTTATAGAAAGAAATCATCCATTGACCACGTCATATGTTGCAAAATCTGACTGAATGTGTATTTCATCATGTAAAAAAATGAAAATGCAATTAGAGTTATATTTTTTTTTACTATATGACCAAAGACAAAAGAACCAACTTTTTTGAAATATCGATTTCAATACGTAAATAAATAGAGCCGAATACCGATTTTGTGTATTATAAAATAATGCGACAGTATGTGCACATGTGTAATGATATTATATTACCATATGGGTAAGATATATTATAAGTTTCTCAACATTCAAACACTTTACAGGCATAAAGATTTTCTACCTTTTGTAAAATATCACAGCAGCATTCCAGCAATTACAATGCTTACAATACGTAATATATATATCAAAGTTTTGTGTAATGATATGAACATATGCATATGGATACATTCATATGAATAGCGTGAAAGATAAAATTTCTCTACATTCAAACACTTCTTCTAAAAAATCCTGATATAATTATCTCTGAATAGATATGACATATGTATGTAGGTAAAAAAGTCAGAACAAAATTTTCAAATAAGTTCAAAGTGAGCTGTAATTCCAGTAATAATTCGAATATTGTTGGTCACTCTACGCTTACCATTACTTTGCGAAGAAAAAGAGGACATTGGTGCCTACATTCTAATGATTACTGAAATATCTCCTCTCGTACAGTATCGAACCATGGTCCTTCCGCATGATAATCTAGAGCTCTACCTTTGTGCCACTAGATCGACATACCGGTTAGGCTTTTATTACAAGGACTAAACATGAAGACATTTTAAGTGACTAAAATCGGAAATCTTCAGCGTGGAGATGTCTTTAAAATTCTCGTCTAAGGGAGGTTACTGAAACGCGTGTGATATTCCGTTAATGAAGTAAACTACCTAGATGATAAGAAAGGTGAGGTAAGACATTTTTAACCCTGGCAATAAATGAGAAAATTTACCTTATATGAGGTTAAAGAGCAAAAATTTCAAAGACAGAATTTAAAGGGGTAGGGTTAAGGTTAGGGTTGCGACTACAGGGAGATAACTCTATTTTCAAATCAATTAATATTTGAAACCAGCATAAACGATAAATGGTATATCCTCTGATTGTTACATTATTTCAGAAAAAGAATAATAGTCCTTGAAACTTTCATTCCTGAGGGGGTATTTTGGGGAAAAATGTATATTTTTCAATGAAAAATTGCCGAAAATAGGAAAAACATTTTCATCGTCGCATAAGTTCTGCCACAAAAGATTTAAACATCAGAATATATACTATTTGTTATACTCTTTAAAAGTGAGATAATTAGAAGTCTGAATTTAGAGTTAAACTCTATGTTTTGGGTCAAAATGTTAATTTTTTGCTTAATTTATTGTGCTATTAATACATTGTAGAAACAGTAATTTTTCTCAAAAACTCATACGGGTTTATATTAATTTGACTACTTTAGGATAGAGCAATACCTTAGCTCTGTACGTGGAAATTAAATTGTGCAACTATCGACCTTCTACGAGTTGTTGCCATTCCATCCATCCACGGGGAGGAGTTATGATATGGACAAGGTTTAACTAATGGTGTCTACTGTATGACCTTTGATCTTGGTTCAAAGTCATGACACACCCTTAGGTCCTAAGATATTAAACGTCTTTAATTCAATAGCATCATGTTAAGAACAAATAAATTTTCAGTGAAAATTTCTGTGAAATATTATTGAAATCCATCCACAGCTCTGAACAAGGATCTACCAATGGTGTCTATAGTGACCTTGACCTCTGAACTATGACCTTGGTTCAAGGTCATGACACACCCTTATGCTTTAAGGTACATTTTTGTGATATATTATTGAAATCCATCGACGGGGGAGGAGTTATGCTATTGACAAGGTTTTACTAATGATGTATATCAGGACCTTGACCTTTGGCCTATGAACTTGATTCAAATCATGACACATCCAAAACAATTCTGTGAAATGTTATTGAAATCAATCAAAAGGGGGAAGAGTTCTGCTCTGGAAAATGTTTTACTAATTATGTCCATTGAGACTTTGACCTATGACCTTGGTTCAAAGTCATGACACACCCTTCAGTCCTAAGAAACATTTCTGTGAAATATTAATGAATTCAATTCACAGGGGGGTTATGCTCTGGAAAAGGTTTTACTAAAGATGTCTATTGTGACATTGACCTTTGCCCTATGACCTTGGTTCAAGGTCATAACACACTACTATATTCTAGAATCAATCCACAGGGGGATCGGTCAACATATATGGCCACTGAGGCTCTGATTGACTGACGCATCTTCGACATTTGTAATGCAGCCACTGAACAGAATTTCACGAAACCTTACAGGAAGGAAGAACTCAATGTCTTCTACCAAGTTTGTTTTTATTTTTTAATGCTGATTGTGCTGATTGGTCAACTAAAATAGCCGCCAAGGGCTCTGATTGGCCTATACAAATTCGACTTCTCGTCTGCAACCACTGCACAAAATTTCACGAAACCTTACAGGAAGCAAGTACTCAAGGTCCTCTACCAAGTTTGTGTTCTTCGTTCCAATTGACTTACAATATGGTCATCGAGGGATTTGACTGACTGACACATTTTCGACATCTCCAAAACTGATGCTCATAATTTCATGAAACCTTGAAGGAAGTAAGCACTCAATGGCCATCACCAAAATGTCCACTATCATTCTTTTGTTTGCAACTCAGGTGAGCGATGTGACCCCCTTTGACCTCTTGTTAAAGGAGATGCTGACTCTTCCTGGACACCTGGTCTCACTCAAAACAAAAAACCTCTACCAAATGAAAAGAAGCGAACTCCCAATATGGGAGTAAGACAAGGCACCTAGGAAGAGTCAGCATTTCCTGCTTGCATGCAACATCCGTTGTTTCAATTCGGCAGAAATATCATATCCGGCTACTTGGGAATTTAAGCGGCTTATACAAAGCACTTTGGATGGAAGCATCACTGATGAGAATTTGATATTCAAAACACGTGTCTTGTACATGAAAATTGGTTTGAAATTTTCTTCAAGAAGGTATAGAGTTGGAACTCTTCCGTATTATTTCCATTTCGGAAGATACATGTATAGTTTGTGGTTAAATGGTTCAAATAGTCTTAAGACAGAATCTCATCCAACACCCTGGACAATGAGATATCATAGTGTATGACGAGTTCCCAATATCAACCGTAGAACTTCCTCAGTGACGATGTTAGTCGATCATAAACGTATCCCTGACCGAGAAGCTTACCCGAAAGACGCCTAACTCTCAGAACAAAATCTACATATTTGCTACTTGCTCTGGTATAACGTATGAATTGAGATATGAACACACCATAAGCAGGAGATGAAGGGATGTTGCTACTCAGAAAAGGAAAGGTTGTGATGCTGAAACTGAAGTCGTCACGTTTGTCACAGAGTTAGGTGTTCATGTGACCATCAGTGTCATAGGACAGACTTATGTCAAAATAGGATGCTGCATTATAAGTCGCTGTACATGTAGTTTCTTTGACTTCAAGCTCCGATGGATAGATTCTGCTCAGGTAATCCCCGAGTTTTGGATTATTGATGGACAGCACATCGTCTATTTATCTGTAAGTGAAGTTAATGTCAGAAGATAAGTATCTTTTCCCCTCAGATACCAAAGATTGAATGTATTCAGCTTCGTACGAGTGAAGGAAAATGTCAACAAGGAGATGGGTACAACTGGTTCCCATTGGAATTCCGACAATTTGCTGGTAGACCTTTCCTTCAAACACATCTAAAATGTTGTGGATCAGGAAGTTCAAAATCTGAATAATATAGTTTCAGTCTAAATATTTTCAGAATCGGACTTTTCTTTTACAAATTAGGGTTTCTCATAGTTAACAATAATATTTTTCATTTGCGATTGCCGTACTCGCTTGTAAACGCATTACTTATAATTTTTAGTCTTTCTTTCAATTTAGAATGTGGGATTGTAGTGTAAAGTGTCAAAAATCAAAGGCTTTGATCGAATGGAATCTACTGAAATGAGTGGATTTCAGAGTTCTAAAAATTCCTTCGAATTCTTTAAAATTCACATCTGAATTGTTTGTGTCGAAGCCAAAGGAAGTGAGAACTGATTTGTGGCTATCTATTATTTCAGAGGCAGAAAGGTTTATTGGGGTGTCAGTGGGATTTCCATGTGTCGAATTTAAACTCTTTCACAAGACTATCGACTTGCAAGTAAATGTGTAATTATTTGAGGCTTTGTCTGCTGGTGTGATGACATAATGTTCTTGTGGGTAGGTAAGTTCTGTGATAAGCTCAGGGTCTTTAAAAATAGACTCGAATCTGGTGTTCACAGTTGATTTAAATCGGTAATTTCCAGACAAAAGTAACCCTCTGATGGATTTTATCCATTCGGAAAGAGTGTCGATCTGCAAATCCTCTATAATGCATGCAATTTCAAGAATTCATAAATATCCGTATTTCTTATAGCTTGTATGTGAATTAAAGACTTTCTCGAGAAAAATAAACACGATGAATACGATTCTGCTGGTTGCCATGCATGGTACTTTTTATTAATAGCCAGAATGTCTACATTCATAATTTCATTTTGAACACATAGATTGTCAATATTGAAATATCTGTTCTTTAGTACAAATTTTGTTGTACTAGACACGTGATTCGGATACTTTAATCCTCTTCAGTAGTACTTCATGACAAACAGTTTAAATAAAGCCGAAGTGAATTTTCCTGGCGCCATCTACAATACGGAGCTTTAATTAATTTCCTTTTGCCAAAATGAGCGGCTCCACATTTTGTGTAGGGTTTATTCATAAGCGTATTTAACTGAAAAATATGGCCAAAAATCGTTGGAGGGTAGGCGGAAATGCTTATTTTAAACATTACCGAAAAAATTATGCCGAAACCCAGCTAAGGACAGAGCTATGCAATGAAGGAGATACCCCTTAGTTTTAGAAATTTAGGTCTAATTTGCTGACAGGAAATTTAGAATATATGTCAATGCAGTGCGTAAACACTAAAACTGGGTGAGCGATATCCTTGGGGACTTACAGTCCACCAGCAGCGATACCAGCCTAGTTGTTGAAATTGTCAATATTGAAATATATGTTCTATAGTACCATTTTGTGTTGTACTAGACACGTGTTTCGGATGTGATCTTTGGTATTGCTTTATTCTAGAGCAGTCATACCAATATGTACCCGAATTAGTTTTATTAGCAAAATGACTTCTACTATAATTAGCACAAAAATTATGCAAAGAAAATCCCAAAACAAGGCGATTGGCTCGAAGTTCGAATAGTCTCTTTTTAATAGAGAATAGTAAATAGTATACATTCTGATGTTTGAATCTTTGACAGCAGAACTCAGCTGAATTCAAAATTTTCACTATTTTCCATGATTTTTCATTAAAACACTATGTATTTATTCTCAAATTATCCCTTCAGTAATACAAATTTCAAGGAGTATTATTTTTTTCTGAAATAACGTTACAAATTGAGGTCATATCATTCATCGTTCTTGTCAGTTTCAAATGTAATGTGATATAAAAATAGAGTAGTAGTCGCAACCCAAACCTTACGAAATAGTATTATACTTAATTTTTTTTTAATATTTCCATAGAAAAGGACGGTTTTCCTTTATTCTTTTAACCGTATCTTTACAAGGGTGTGAATTATCCAGCACAGCAGTTATTGTTTGCCAAGTGGTATCCGCCTTTGGATCAAAGTCGTTTTGGAAGTATATGTATTGCTGGTTCGTATTTTTCTCATCTTATATGCTGTAAAAATCAAATTTAAAGAAAACGTTCTGTATAAAAGAAGGGAGATCTCCAATCAGACTTCCTTGCAGTGTCCACGGCAAAACACATGATACGAAAACACAGAAGACAAGCACAACGAGACTCGTAAAAGAGGCATACAACGCAGAAACATGAAACATGAAAGACTACACATTAACAAATACTAATGGACTAACGGTGTAGGACGGTCATCTACAAAGTCAGTAGAAAATGATGTGGTTATCCGGATTACGTAACCCTGGGAGGGTTTCTGATTTCCCAAAGGTCTCGAAGAACGCACAATTGTAGTGTAAAATATATAGATTTGTTTGTCGTCACGTTAATAAAAGAATGGCTCTGGTTCTCTTTAAGATACAAATAGTCTAGCAGGGATTAAACTGTCAATAATGAAGTTTTACCGTAAATGGCTTTTAAGTACTACCATTTGAACATCTATATATTACTTTCATAAGATATCTCTCATATTTTTGTTTTACATACGTTTGCACTCTCTGGTACACATGATTTCGGGAAACTTCGGAAATTGTTATTTGCATATATAGAATATAGAAATATGTCACGTTTACTAAAGTCAAAGTCAGCACGCTACCACGATCAGCCAATCGCTTGAATGAACTTCACATCGTGGGATTACTACGAAACATGTAGTAAACCACGTATACAGTCTTTTTGAAATTCTCAAAGAAAACTTACTTTAGTTCGTACTAATATTTCATTAATTGCAAATACAAGGTTGATCTCATGTATATAGAGATTATGTTCCGTTCAAATAACCATTTTGAACGTGACTAATCGAACACATTCAAATGACTAACAACGTTTAATAGTGTATGACGGCTTGAATGGGAGGCAGGTGTAGTCTGCTATACACATGTGCGTTTGTTTACCAAATCCTGAATGAAGATTAACCTTTATTTAGTCATGGTTTTTTGTTCTTTTTTAGTATTTGATAAAGACTGTGAATATATATAATGTATTATATCAATAAAAAGTCAATAAGTCTCTCCACAAGTTTCAATATATTGAAAAATAACAAACACCGAATTAAAACTCCGTTAAAATTTCGGCGTTTGTTATTTTTTCAATATAATGTATTATATATACACATATCAAAATTACTGTGAATATATATACACATCAAACTTATGTATATATACATCTCATAGATAAAAATAAACGAGAACTATACATGTACCCAGATAGCAAGGGTACATTGGCCCGTCGTCGGTATATGGTTGGTGTATCGGCTAGTGGTCGGCAATGGCATTACTAAATTGGTCCGACGTTGGCACGACGTACCGTACGTTTATCATATATCGAGAGGTCATATCGGACAATAAGAAGAAATTGGTCCAGCGTCGGACCAATGAATGTTAATACTGCAATGAGTTGACTTAATTTACATATTTTGAGAAGCTCACTTTCATAGCACTTACATAACGTAAAGTATTCATACTATCTAGACAAATTATGTCTGTCCATCTATATACAAATAACATAATTTTAACATTGGTCCATCATCGGTCCAACGTGTGTTTTTCTGAAAAGTTCTACATCTTTTCTTTTTTTCATCATTTTATTATTTTAACTAACTCTTAAAGAGAAAGGTATTATGACGTATACAAATTATGTTCCCCAGTTTTGATTTGTAATCAGATCAAAGTTTAAAGAAAAGAACATGCACGCAAATGGTCCATCATCGGACCGTTGTCGTCTTGTTTCGCTTTACTTTATTATTTTTTTTAATATTCTGTGTGTGTTTTAAATCTGATCTTTAAAACGGCCATATATGTAAATATTTTTCAAAGATGAAAATGTAAAAAAAAAAAAAAAAAAGCCACCAACAACAACAAGTTTACGATTAATTAAACTCTTTGATTAATTTTATCTCATAGACTGAATTAAATTATTTTAAACCGCAAAATATCATTATAAAGAAATTAATTTATTTAGCTGACCAATTTTGAGAGTGACCCATAGCATAAAACTTTCAATAAGAGTACGTAAGGAGCGCATAATTCAGAGATAAGATGCTAAGATATATATATATAGGTCAGTATCCTGGATGAAATTCACAGCAGGGAAACCGGTCATCGCCATGGTTATCACGTAATCTGACACTCAAGGGCTTGTTTATCGATAGCCTTTACACTTTGTTCCCATCTTAGCAGAGGAAGGCGCTCATTTTAAACACACTGAACTTCAATGAATCTGGATATTTAAAGGCACAAAAAGTGAGTATTATATATACTTTTTATAACAGGATTACATATAATTACAAGTTAATTCATCTACGTAGTTTGATTCTTTTCACAGTTTCAAGTGCATGTATACATGTACATAAATAATTAAAATGGATGAACTGGAAATTGTATAAACTATATATATGTACTTCAAACTATTTTTATTTCCCGTGGTCAAGATTTTGTGGTTTATGAAAGGGGGCTTAATTTGCAAAAATAAAGTAATAATAAAACCACATGAGTTTGTCATAACTTTATATTTTATTTTCAGTTTTGGCAGTGACTATATGGAATAAATGCTCTAGAATGTTTTGAAAAAATGGGGTCCATGTCAGACGTCTACTGGCATTAATGATAAAAATATAGGTCTAAAATAAATTTTGAGTTGGAGATTCCATAGCCATTTTGTCACGTTTAAAAATACAAAGGTAAGTTTTGATTTATTCAAGTAAATATTATGTTCGATTGATCACATTGAATAGAATCAATTTAAGTATACTTGACAGACAAAATTTTTATTTTTGTATCATAATAATTTTTTTGACAATTAGTCCAAATACTTTATCTTTTATTTTTTATGATGATTGCATTCTAGGAATAGTTCATGGAATCAGGATGATGGACAAGTGGGAAAAGTGACGCCAGAACTAGTACTAGTGAGAAGAGGACTCTGAGGTTACTGAATAGTGAATGTAATGGAAACGATATTTCATTAAAGGAAAAAATTACTTTTTTGTTATTGTAGCTTAAAGGTTTGTCAGAAGGTCTACGGAGGCTTGGTATATAGAAAATCATACATTGGTTTGACAGCGGTTAGACGTTGGACCAACGTCGGAATCATTTTGGCACGTTGGACCTGTGTCGGTTCAGTATCGGGCCGATCATGGAAGAAAAGAATCATGTCGGACCAGCGATGGGCCAATGCTGTTATTGGTCGATGTTGACGTCGTGCCGATGTTGGCCCGATATATCGGTCCATCTGCGAACCAATGAGCAAGTTTACATTGGCCCGATGTATACTGCCGACGTCGGGCCGATAAAACGAATGTTGTTGGGCCGACGTCGGACCATTTAACCCTTGTTATCTGGGTATATGTGCACTGTAGATCCCTTTCGCTAATTTTCCTCCGACTTGAGCTTTAATTTCACAGTCGTCCTCTAAGCTAGGTCTCTATACCTTTCCAATGCCAAGCCAATATATTTTCTGTTCTTTTATTGTCAATTACATTAATTTTCTCTTTTCAAATTTTGATAACACCGATTGTCGATTCATTTTCGTCCCAAGTGTTATCCGTCCGCCATGTTGTTTTGTTTTGATACAGTACTAACCTTATGCAAATAAGTGCTTTCATGTGTTCGCAATGGGGTTCTACGGAGATAAGTAGGTTATATTAGGGTACCCATTTTATAAACAATAATTGTTCATAGCTCGGTAGTGAGGGCATATGTGACAATTGTAACCAACTAGTATCTAGTTTCTAAGCATGACAGACTCGTTTGCGTAAAAAATAGTTGATTCATGGTTTTATCTTGACGAGACCTAGAGTATCTTTCAATTACAGTTAAATAATCTCTCGTTACTGTAAACCGTCTTTTATTCGCAAGTGAATTATATTCAGCTTGAGTCGCGAAAATTAAACGTCGTGTACATATTTCAATAAAACTACATCATTGACATAACCTTAATACTGGCGAACATAAAACGCTGCCATTAGGTAAGTGCTATCGAATTCTTCGCGAATGAAAGACGCCACGAACAAAAGACGGCTTACAGTTACCTCCGAAACCTTTAAATTATGTAATGGATAGTTAGCATTTTTACTGACAAGTGAAATTTGTGCTCATATAATATCAGTCAATGTTTGATAGTGAAACCAAAATCAGAATTCAAAAAGTAATCATAATAGGCCTACAAATTCTCGAAAATTACAAATAAAAAGTAGGAAGGATTGAAACCCCGAAGAGTGAAAATAGCGAAACGTTTATTCACGACAAGAAAAAAGCTGATTAACAGACGGAGACAATAACACAAAACCAAAGACACACGAAGGACAACACTGTCTTATGAACGGATCAATTTGATACATTTGACAATTGTTGATAGTTTTCATTATGAAAGCTATCAAATGATTGAATAATTATCAAAGACTAGAAAAGAAAGAAAAATAAACAGCATCCACAAATTATTTCATTATGAATAGGGAAAACTGAAATAAGGAATAAAGTATTAGTATAACAAAGGTTTATTTTTTTTAAAAAATGACTTCTCAAAATTGTTTCTTCAAACCCATTTGAAAATTTCTGTGTACAAACTTTTCTCAAATTTCTAAAACCTGGGTCCTGTAGCATCATATCCCAGCCATTTTGATACGTCTTTCAGTATATTTAGGACCTAATTTTCATAGGTTTTGGTCATATTACATTGTTTAGATTGAGGATCACTGACGAGGGTTTACTATCCGAAACGTGCATGTCTGGTCCATGCTGTAAATTTATCTGCTCCAAAATGATGCTAATGAATTTGAAGACGTTAAACAATTGTATGTTCCACAATGAAACGTCCAAAATTTTGGACATTTTCTCCTCATATGAATTCCCAAAGATTCACTTTTGTTTCATTGCAGCATGTTTGAGTTGAATGTATTATTTGAAAAAAAAGTGTAAACTGGAAATTTATTGTAGGTTGCGCTCCAAACATATTTCTTTTAAATTGCTATAGTTCTAACTCCCTTCTGATTAGTCTTAAATTTTGTATTTTGCTTTAAAATACTTTAAGAAACAGAATGCATTTTTTATTGTGAAAATATTTTCTAATAATATTTTGTAATAGCAGAGTCCACAAGAAATTATTATGTTTGGGAGGCTTATGGATCAATGGAATTGCAGTTTGGTTTATTGGTTTTTTTTTAAATCTTGTTTGGTTTTTTTTTCTGTCTGTCCGCTTATGGAACGCAATAACTTGAATATGCGTTAAGGGATTTTCATGATATTTATACATTCTTATAAGACTGTGGAGAGGAAGCCGGCTTTTGACAGGTTTATCCGATTTGTCGTTACAGAGTTATGGGACTTGTCGTGACATCTTTAAGTCATTTTGTTTTCTAAGCAGAATCAAATCTCTTTGATCCAAGACAATATATCGTAATTTTTCAAACATACTGAGAGATGTAACATCTATATTTTGATATTTAAGGAAGCTGCATTTTGATTTTCATGTTCACCTAATTTGTCGTTACGGAGTTTTACATTTAGTACCTAGATATTTTGGTATTGTGAAAATAAATCCCAACAAGCGTACCTTGCTGCGTTAGCGTAGGCTTTATTAGTTACATGTAAAGTGTACATATAAATTTTTCATCGAATATTTATTCAGTGTGGCGCCACTTACAATAATTTTTGATGATTTTCTTATCATAGGTTCTCATACCGTGGCCAACGAGCGAAACCTCTCCCTTGCTTTTAAATAATATGAAAAGAGATATTTAAATCGGCGTTGGGCTTCTTTTTTTGTCCCACTTGCTTAATAGATACTATGACTTGCATCTTGTATGTAACATGAGTCATGTGATATTTGAATGTTTCAATTGTATTTATAAGCACACTAAAATGTATATCAAAGCAACAGGTACATATCCCTACATTAAAACCTGGTACAGAGAGACCTGATTTTGACCTTTTCACTTTCAGAATTAATGTTAACCATTGCTATTCTAGTTGTGTAATTTTTCTTTGTGTAAATAATCTTCAATTATCAGACGGTATCAAGACTTAAATTTGATACATTTGGTTGTATTCGCGTAATACCAGTATTTCTAAGTCATTCTTTTAAGGATACAATTATTATTTTCCAATGAACACAGTTAAAACATGATTAAATATTCGATATACATTATCTTTTTGACATTAGCTACCTATGTAGGATACGTGCTAGCCTTTCCTGTGGCAGGCTTGTTGTGTGATTATGGATTTGATGGGGGATGGCCTACTACATTTTATGTCCTTGGTACGTATTTTGCCCAGCTTTGTAATTACATTGTGAAATTAACTAGATAATAAAAATAAATATTAAGTACTTTTCCACATCAAAGGCACAAAATTCATGTCTTCTTCCCTGTTTTTATTCTTGCGTAGGTATTGTTGGAATTCTATTGTTCATTGCTTGGATGTATTTCATGTACGACTCACCCTTTCTCCATCCAAGAATATCAGATGCAGAGAAATCGTATATAACAGAACATCAAGGAGAAAAGCAATCAGCAAATAGAAAGGTATAAATGGCAAATATGGATAATGACCATATCCCTATATACAGCACAAAATCGATAATTCAGAAAATCGTAAATCGAAGGCATACAAAATCAGAACATAACCTGAATAAAAGCAAACAAAAAAAAAACACCATATGAAAAGAAGCGAACTCCCGATATGGGAGTGAGACCAGGTGCCCAGGAAGAGTCAGCATCTCCTGTTTGCATGCAACACCCGTCGATTCAATTCGGTAGAATTGTCACATCCGGTTACTTGCATTTCGGAAGATATAAAGTATAATCTGATTCATATTTATAATATAAGTTTATTTTAATAAAATCAAATTGCACCATAGATGCAAAGTTCAGAGTTGCAAAACTTTAATATAATAATCAAATTAATACGCAGACTTACAATGAACATAAATTGTATAGAATCCCATCCAAGATAGATTGTATTTAATGTCGCGAAGTACTTAAGGAAGCCTTAAATAACTGTACCAAACTATGGTGTCAATCGGAAGGAGTCTTATCACATTCTCTGAATGACTCGGAAAACCTCATTTTGGACATTACTGACATTCGAATAGACAACTTCCACAAAAATCCCTCATCGTTTTGAAAATACAAGTTCTAAATCTGAAAGATATTTCAAATCCAAATAACGTAATTTACATGAAAAATTGGTCTTCGCTTCTGCAGATAAAGCAGCCAAAAAGACCATAATCATTTGAAAACGTTACTATATATCACTTTTAGTTTCGGAACTTTCGTCTACAAATACTTATATCAAAAGCAATGAAAGTGTCCCCAACATTTTGAGCAAACATAGCACAGATTTTTTTTTTCATTCAACATTCCTATTTCTAACTTGGATCTTCCTAAAATATTAGTGGGCCTAAATACTAGTATAGGTTAGAAGGTAATTTGAAGTTTCTACTTGAGTCAGAAGTTGGCGGGTCGTCAGCGAAGCCCCTTATTAATCATACATGTACATGTAGAAACTTCAAATTACCATCTAACCAACTTAGAAAGCAACTACCCAGGTAGCGTAGTGGTTAGCGTACCCGGCTAGCATACTAGAAAGCATACTGAAGATCGCAGAAAAGGTAAAAAATACAAAATGGTAAGATATGATCTTAATTATTAAGGGTGTCACCAGATTAACACTTGGCTTGGTCCTGTAGCATCATATCCCAGTCATTTTGCTATGTTTTTAGGTATATTTAGGACATAATTTTCACAGATTTTGGT
This sequence comes from Pinctada fucata, assembly GCA_028142955.1. NCBI lineage: Eukaryota > Metazoa > Mollusca > Bivalvia > Pterioida > Pteriidae > Pinctada > Pinctada fucata. Next base: position 15,433,993 of record AP027105.1, read on the forward strand.
CATATTACATTGTTTAGATTGGGGATTACTGACGAGGGTTAAATAACCGAAACGTGCATGTCTGGTCCATGCTGTAAATTTATCTGCTCTAAAATGATGCTAATGAATTTGAAGACGTTAAACTTGGTACTTGACTAATCTAAAGCCTTGTTCCACCCACAATACATGTAGCTGCGCTATCTAAAATATTGCATTTTGACTGACTCTGACGAAAGGACTCCATGACTAGCCCTTTCCAAACCTCTTTAGATATAACAGAGCTCCGACCACCTCTCTGTATGTCGGTCGGACTCTTCGGGTGATAATTTAACATTGATGAGATCGTTACAGCCGGCATAGCACGGACTGAATTTCACACGCCTTCTGTTTTTTATATACATTTACATATCCATCAGTCTGCTGCTTTGGGCCTCTACGTAATGCTGTCCGTTTGTGTTGTCAATTTACATTGAGGTTATTTTACACCACAATTATGTATTCTTCGAGACCACTGGGTTATCGAAAAAGTGGGAGAGTTGTGCGAACATAATCCGGATAACAACATCGCAGCAAGTGCGAAGTTTATTTGTGTTCTTTTTTTGTGTGTTTGATGTTTCTATGTTGTGATATGGTGTTCCTTAATTGTCTCTTTTTCGTCTCTTTCTGTCTCTTTCTGTGCTTGTCTGCTGTGTTTTTGCATGGGGTGTTTTGCTGCAACTGAGTGTTGTTGGAGATCCAAATATATTTGAATCGTGGTTTTTGTATTTATGCGGTGCATTTCTGAACATTTGTTCAAACAATAGATAACTTATAACCACAAATTCATAAAAAGACCGTCTAATTAAAGTTAAAGTTTGTGACCGACTAACATCGTCAATGAGGAAGTTCTAAGGTCGATATGGGGAACTCGTAATACACTTTGATGTCCCACTCTCCAGAATGGTGGATGATATTCTGTAATAGACCATTTGAACCATCCAACCAAAGATTGTACTCTTATTCTCTCAAATTATGTGATCTTGTAACAATTTGTTCGACCCCGCTCATGCATATATATTGAGAAAACAATATTCAAGGCCGGAATTGATGGCGATTTATCCGGATTTGCCAAATACCCCTGTCACAAAACAGACATCACACATAGTAACATCTTTGAAAACAAGCAAAACATTAATAGTTATTTCATACACGAATGGTCAATTTTTAATTATATGTAAAAAGTCATACAAATGACATTAAATTCTTCGATTTATGAGTGATCAATAATGGGGTTTAAGGTCTGGGATCCTTTCATGAAATTCTCAATTTTCAGGACTTTTCTTTACTGTTGTTGTAAATATTGAACTGATATTTGGTATCTACATACATTGTAGTATGATACAATGACAAATATGGATAATGACAATATCCCTATTTACAACACAAAATCGCGAAATCAGAAACCGAAGGCATACAAAATCAGGATAAAACAGGAACCAAAGCAAACAAACAAAATCCTCCACCATATGAAAAGAAGAGAATTCCCGATATGGGAGTAAGACCAGGTGCCCAGGAAGAGTAAGCATCTCCTGCTTGCATGCAGCACCCGCCGCTTCAATTCGGATGAACTGTAGCATCGGAAGACATAGGGTGCAATCTTTGGTTGGATGGTTCAAATGGTTTATGACAGAATATCATCCATCATTCTGGAGAGTGGGACATCATAGTGTATGAGGAGTTCCCCATATCGACTGTAAAACTTCCTCAATGACGATGTTAGTCGGTCACAAACATATCCCTGATTGAGAAGCTTATCTGAAAGACGCCTAGCTCTCCGAACATAATCCGTATATTTGGTACTTGCTCTGGTATAGCGTATCAAATGAGATATGAACACGCAATAAGCAGGCGAAAAAGGGACTCAGAAAAGGAAAGTTTGTAATGCTGGAATTGAAGTCGTCACGTTTGTCATAGAGTTAGTTTTTCATGTGACCATCAGTGCCGTAGGACAACATTATGTCCAAATAGGAAGCTGAATTATTTGTCTCTGTAGTTTCTTTGACTTCAAGCTCCGAAGGATAGATACTGCTAAGGTCATCCGCGAATTTTGGATTATTGATGGACAACACATCTTCTATGTATCTGTAAGTGAAGTTGAAGTCAGAAGCTAAGTATCTTTTCCCGTCAGAGACCAAAGATTGAATGAATTCAGCTTCGTACGAGTAAAGGAAAATGTCGGTAAGGAGTGGGGCACAATTGCTCCCCATTGGAATTCCGACAATTTGCTGGAAGACCTTTCCTCAAAACACCACAAAAATGTTATCGATCAGAAAGTTTAGCATCTTAATTTTATCTGTTTCAGTGTACTTATTTTCAGAATCGGACTTTTCTTTTACAAAGTAGGTTTTGTCATAGTTAACAACAATAAATTTGTATTTGCTATTACCGTTCTTACTTGTAAACGCATTACTTATAATTTTTGTGAGTCTTTCTTTCAATTTAGAATGTGGAATTGTAGTGTAAATGTTAAACGTCTTTAAATTAGTGTCGAAAAATCAAAGGCTTTGATCGAATGGACCCTACTAAAATGAGTGGGTTTCAGGTGATCTAAAAGTTCCTTCCAATTCTTTAAAATCCACGTCTGGTTGATACCACTGCGAGAATATACTGTAGAACAATATTTTTGAAGCCCAGATTTGATTTCAGATAAAACTTTGGTGAGTAAGATCGATACCGATTTGGTAGAACATTTTGAGCACCAGCGATGAAACGTTGTTTGTACGGATTCTTATGCAATTTAGGTATGCAGTATTTCAGTTAAAGTTGGGTTTTGATTTACCTAGGAACGTCAACACACAACACAGAAACATCAAACACAAAGGACTACACATAAAACAACGAGACCAATTGGCATCCGGTGCCGACTTAGGAAGGCCATTTAGATCTGTCACGCAAGTAGCAGGAGGTGTGGTTATCCTTGATTACGAGCGCACAACCCTCTCACTTTTCCCATTACCAAGAGGTCTCGAAGAACGTCTAATTGTGGTGTAAAACAACCTCCTCACTGTCAGATGACCACACACAAACACGACCGCAAAACGCAGGGGCCCAAGCAACACAGATGAGTATGTAAAGGATATAAAAAGAGGGCGTACGTAATACGCTCTGCCGCCCCTCATGTATGTTATCACCCGAGGAGTCCGACAGACATTCAGAGAGGACATTCAGAGAGGACAGGTAGAAGGAGCCCTGTCCTCTCTTAAGAGGTTTTGACAGGGTTTCGTCATGGAGTCCCGTCGTCACAGTCAGAGTGCAAGTTTTAAGAATGGGCTGGTACAAGACTGTAGACTGGTCAAGTACCAAGCCTAGTGTCCGTCTGGTGACATAAGGATCATATCCACGGTTTGAAAGGCGTTTGATGATTCTGACGCATTTTCGATAGTTATGTTGTCTATCTTTGATCCTTCTAATCTTGTTGATGATGTCACCATAAGATGCAGGTTGTGAAATACCCAAAGTAATATACTATGTTGCCTGTATAGGTCAGAATTTCAAAAGAAGTTTGCAAGATAGTCATTGGTGAAAGAAACTTTTTAAAGCTAGAATTTTGTATTTCTGCCTGAGTTTTATATTTTGAAAAATAGAACGTTGTTTTATTTTTATAATTGGGGCGTGAATTAGTGACTTAAAATTCTCCATAATTTTTTTCTAGATTGGAAATATAAGAGGACTTTTTAAAAATCTTTAAGTTGGTATGAAAAACCTAAATCAACTTACATGACCATGTATAGTCTTGAAATAATGATTAACTGTACTGATGACAAATATGGATAATGACCATATCCCTGTATACAGCACAAAATCGATAATTCAAAAATCAGAAACCGAAGGCATACAAAATCAGGACAAAACAGGAACCAAAGCAAACAAACAAAAACATCCACCATATGAAAAGAAGCGAATTCCCGATATGGGAGTGAGACCAGGTGCCCAGGAAGAGTAAGTATCTCCTGCTTGCATGCAACACCCGCCGATTATCTGCGAAATTTGAGAGCACGCCATCAATGTATACAAATTAAGTCCTCAATGCATTATTTTATTATGACATGCTAGCCTTATTTCTTCTTTATTTGTACAACTGTATGTCCGAGTAAGCGCGACTGTTATGCGCACATAATCTAGATTGTAGCATCATAGGCTACTTTATAAAGAATTGACGTCTAGAGCCGATGCAGGTTGTACATTAGTTGTCTCTAATTGAAATATTGTGATTTGTGTTTCTCTCACCCCGGACAGAGATATCTACAGATTTACCCGTTCTGAGACAACTCTGTCTTGCATCCCCGGATGTTTGTCTCGAACCCCATATTGTGACGTCATAGATGTTTACGTAGGTTTAGCAGCAAGCATCGTCGTGGACTGCAAATCTTTGATACTCGGGTTGGATTTCCCTGTCCCTGTACAAAGGGGTGACAGATTCTATTATTCTAGTTTCGGCGTGTCTTTTTTGACTGTTTGAAGGATATTTCAATACGGTTGTTATTCTGTGTCTCTCATTTAATTGTCCCGTCTGTTCTTTAATATTTTTTTTTGCAGTTGTTCTATGTTTGTAACATCAAGCAGGTGATTTCCAGGAGATTTTTTCTTTACCACCATCGAGACCTCTGGGTAACCGGAAAAGTCGGAGGGTTGTACGCATGAATCCGGATAACTGCACAATTTGCCGTACTAATTCGGCACCGGTTGCTCATTTGTCTCTTTGGTTTGTTTGTAGTGTTTCTATTTTGTGTGTAGGCACCTATTGGTTTTCCTTGTCCCTTTTGTGTCTCTTACTTTGCTTGTCTGCTCTGTGTGTTCGTATTGCATATTTTGCTGTGGGCGCTGCAACCGACCGTCGTTGGAGGTCACCTCTTTTCTTTTCAATGCGGTCAGTGCAGCCTTGCTGGATATCTCTTCCAATCCTTCTATTGACTGATATCCTCCTTATATTTCTATTGATTAGATCTTTACGACGGCATACCGAGCTCTCATTCCCAAAGTTATATGACACGAGTAGTTGTCATATAAAGCATTTATATAAATACAAAAACGGTAATGCACAATATGCATAATAATATTTTGTTTTTATACATAAGGTATACTTTTTTGGTATTTCTTTAAAGAGTTAAAATCAGACTTCAATACTATATGAAGCATAAAAGATTACATTTTGTCTTATAATCTATATAAAATATGTAAAATATCCGTCACGAGTTCAACAATTTATGTCTAACTCTTAATTAAGCGAAAGAAACTATTTCTTTACCCATTAAACATAAGAAAAATGAATTCAAACACCGTTTCATGCCTATCGCAATTTTTCGGACGACGTTACTGTCTTTCACAATAAGCTGTTATTTAATCATTGGTCAATGTGTAACCTTGAGATAACAAACGTGTCTCACATAAACTGGAAAAGAAAATAGTATCCCCAATACCGGCACCTTATAAGAAAAGAATTATACGTTGGTTGAATACTTCATAACATGCTATACAAACTTCATTCCTTTGAAAATGATTTTTGTACTTGAAGGTGGTTCCATGGCTTAAACTGCTTACTTCAACTCCAGTATGGGCGATCGTGTTTTGTCATATATGTTGTACCTGGGGAGAATATACTTTTGTAACAAATATCCCTTCTTACATGAAGGAAGTATTGCATTTTAACATAGAAACAGTGAGTATAATTCAGTTTAGTATGAAATAAGATCAAATAAGCATCGAGCAACTTCGGCTGTACTGAAACCTTTCGTGAAAACAGAAAAAACCGCATTTGTTGTATTAGCTGAAATTGATAAATATTTTCATCTCATCTAAAATGAAATTACTTGGTAATATGTTATTGTTTATAAAAATTTAATCTTATCTTTTCAGAATGGTTTTCTGTCAGCGCTCCCTTATATAGGTATATCACTTTGGATAAGTATATCGGGAAGCGTGGCAGATTGTCTCAGACGCAGAAATATATTGAACACTGATAAAGTCAGAAAACTCTTCACTACAATGGGATGTTTATTGCCTGCTTTCTTTGTAATAGGGTTAGGTTTTATGGACTGTACGGATTCACTTTATGCTGTTATTTTGTTAACCTTGAGTATAACACTGGCGGGATTTCAACATGGAGGTGGCTTTATGATAAGTCCGCTTGATGTTGCACCAAATTATGCAGCAATCATCGTGGGGATTTCAAACACCTTTGCTACTCTGCCCGGATTTATTTCTCCAATCACTGTCAGTGAATTAACACAGAATGTGAGTTAATCAAACGTGAAAAGAAATTTCTCTCAAGAGGTCACTTTCTTCTTTGATGAATTTTCCTTAAGGATAAACTTATGACCATTAAGTATGATATTGATGAATATCATCTAACCAAATGATCGTTGTCGAATACACATGGTCATTGACATGTCTTCATAATTTCAAGTTAGTTCATTAGGTCAGAGGTCAAGGTACCAATTGAAAGGTGCTCTTACGTCGTACAAGAAATGTTCACGTTAAGACATTAAGAAACAGACAAAACAAGAGCAATATAAAACCGATATAATGGTATAGAAATATTATAGTTTAAAGGATCAAATGATAGGATGATTAAATTAAGGTGAATAAAACTCACAAAACTCACAAATAAAGAAATGTGTTCAATCTGCTCATCGATTCCTCTTTTCAGAAAACAAGGGAAGAATGGCAAACCGTGTTCTACATAACCGCCGCTATTTACATAGCAGGGGCTACAGTCTTTGTGATTTTTGGATCGGGTGCCCAACAAGACTGGGATCCCAAGGAAAATAGTAAAGAGACGCATCTTCCTACAAATTTGGAGGGAGATTTACGATTTCGAACATAATTGCTTAATATTCAGTTGACTTCGTATGCCACCTACATTTTTCTGTTATATAAAACGTTTTCTCCAAATTCGGACAAATTTGAATAAATATTTTAAAAACAAAGATTTATTTCGTATTTTCATGTATATGTAAATATGCATTTTAGTTTAGGACCCATCTTGTATTTATGTAAGAGAGGATCCATCAGGTATTTTGATCTTTTTAGCATTACTGGAGATATGTAAGTTAAACATGAAACTTGGTACTTTCAGGCTAGATAGGGCACTCTCAGCAGTAGCTAACAAAACAGTTTTAAACATACACTAATATTGAGAATATCTGTAAATCTACATTCTGCAATTACTCCCTTATAGATTGCAATTTTAAGCAACTGGTTGATTGCCATCTGCAGAATGAAATAAAACATGTACCATCTGCTTTACCAAACAAATGCATTGCGCTGTAATACAAAAGCTTGGCACATATTACAAAATCGCATCCCCCATATCGGTTGTTAAGTCGTCGATATTTTATCTCTTTATCGGGAATTGAAAAATGGATGTGTAATTCAAAGTATTTTCAGTGAAATTCGAAATAGTAGTCAAAACCAGTACCAGTTCATACTTTTTTCATTTAGATCAAGTTCACATATCGCAACTTCTGTGCATGAAAAATAAGCGGCGAAGTACTTTGCAACCGTACACGAGCTCTTTAAAGAACTGCATTGCAGAAAGTCTTTTGTAATGTAATAGCAGGTGTCTATTAATCCCTACACTTAACTTATTGAACAAGTTGTAACAGAATAACATAATGCTTTTGATTCATGTACACGAGTGCCGCAAATACGTCGTACGTACGACAGGACAAATTGTCGATGCTTGTAAAGGTCTCTCGTCTCCTCCCTTAAAACCCACCGATGTGAATCAAGCTGTCGTTCAAAGATGCGCGTTAGATAATGATCTAGATGGCAACATTGGATCATCAGGGAATTAATGTCGAAGGCAATTTCTTGTTTTGATTCTTTTCGTCCTTTCAAAATTGAAAAAGCTACATTGAAAATGCCAAGCAGGGGATTCGCACTCCTCCCGGGCACCTGGTCTCACTTCAAGCATGCTAAGGGTCCGTCGATGCTCAATTTTGTGCTCTGTTGTGAGTGCTGTTGAGATTTTCATCAGGATCTTCTTTATCCCATTTGTGTCACACTTGTGCCCTTTGTCGTGTAGAGCTCGTAAAAAAGTTCCCCGCGAGGGGTTTGACAGTAGTTGTGTTAAATGCTTTTCCCTGACATGGTCGCCATAGCACTTTCTATATAGGCATGGCCTCAGACAGCGCATGTTTTGTAGATATTGTTTTCAATTTCATGCATGAACATCGGCGGCGGGTGCAGCGAGCCAAACAGGGGATGCACATTCCTCCCGGGCACCTGGTCCCACCTCTAGCATGCTAGGGGTCCGTCGATGCTCAATTTGGTGCTCTATTGTGAGTGCTGTTAAGATTTTCGTCAGGATCTTCTTTATCTCATATGTAACAGCAAGCCAGGCAGAAAATCAAGCATATAAAACGAAACTGCATTTTTATAATATGACTTTAACGTTCTAGTTCCATGTGAAATATGGCAGAAACTTATTTCATTTGCTGATTTTAGTCGACAAAAGAATGATAAATAATGCGATCTCTTGAGTCATTAAAGAAGGGAGGAGATCTCCAACAAGACCCCGTTGCAGCATCAACAGCAAAGTTCTTCTACATTTTTGTACTGAAGTACTTCTACATTTTTACATGAGATATAGAAAATTAAACAATTTCTGTGTAATTTTTGTAGACACATTTAATTTGCACAGACATTTCTTACATTTGATGATTTCAGTCAACAAAAGAATGATGAATATCCCAATGTCTTGAATCATTGAAGTACTTTTACATGAAAGAATTTGAAGACGTTTAACATATAGATAAATTTCATAAGATGCTATTATTTAATTTTGTTTTGTTTTATGACTTTGGACTGAAAATCAACCAGCACGAGGACGCAATAAAGAAAATAACAAAGAAATTACCTTAATATTTAACTAGGGTAATGTGGGGTAAATTCGGCCGCTTCTCTGACTACCTAGTAAAATACAATGCATATACTGGACGCATCAATGGTTTACCATATTATACTTTGAATGAGGACGTTCATACTTTTTCTATTCTACATCTCTTATTTTTGGTTGACAACAAGTTACCGGGACTACATGACAAGATTGTAAATTGGTCTATAGGGGTAAATCCGGCGCGTCATGGGGTAAAATCGGTCACCCTGTAGGGTAACTTCAGCCAGTAAGATATTACTGATTTTCCTCCAATCGTAGGAGTTCTTAAGTTAGTAAAGTACTGTAGCAATTATAGTACCGGTATGGATTGAGGATTGTGTTGAATGATTTTGAAGGGATTTTACAAAAATGAAAGAGGTCTCTCAGTTTACTACTGGTAGACCAGAATCCATTTAAATCATCATGTTATTATACTAAATATATACCTGCATTTTATGTATTATGCTAAGATCATAGATTTTGATATATTTTACGTACATTTGGTTACAATCCCGTCCAATTCTTTGAAACAAATGAGTAATGTAAGAAACATTCATGTACTTTGGTAGGTTGATAATTTTTTTTTGAAGAGGAGGGGTCAATATTGAATAAAATTTTAATAGAATTATTATCGGTGGATGGGTTAGAACTGCAAGAGATGTAAGGCAGTTTGAGAACCAGTCTAACAAAAGTAAGGGAAAGTTGAAGAGAGCTACGTGTAGATCCAGTAAAGGTGTTCAGCAAATCTGATTATTCAAAAAGGATCGGTTCCATCAGTGAACGACTTATATAAAATTTTGCGTATATACTCTCATAGTAACCATACATGATGTAAATTTAAGTATGTTTGAAATATTCAAGATGCATTTAGATGTTACTTTGTATCATCTGTCAATAAATATTTAATGTCCTTCCTTAGAATTAAAGGTTTCACATGTATTACTGAGTGTAAATGAATAGATCTTCGATAGAAAAAAAATCTGACTGAAGGAGCTGTGAAGATAAGGGCCGGTTTAGCCCTGAAATCACTCGATTATTTCTCCTGCGCTGTCCTTCCAATTTAGATCAAAGTTGGTCAGGATAAAAATATAAAGTAGTATTATAAGATTCATAGTAGCTATCTTATTTTAAAATAATTGGTGAAAGATGTTATGATTACGGGTTGAAGAAGAAGGGGTACAGATGACGGAAAACGTTGAATATCGATCGAAAATTCACAAAAATGCATTGTTTTACACATTTTTACATTTATTATGCTTCTGTTACTATTTCATGTCAAAATTGGATAAGCGAAATTAACTTTAACTTCTTTAACTCATTTGTGTCACACTTATGCCCCTTGCCGTGTGGAGCTCGGGTGCGGCTAGCCAACACCGGATGCTTACTCCTCCCGGCACCTGGTCCAACCTCTAGCTTGCTAGGGGTCCGTCGATGTTTAATTTTGTGCTCTATTGTGAGTACTGTTGGGATTATCGTCAGGATCTTCTTTAACTCAATTGAGGTTACTATATCAATGTACTCGGCAAATTCTGCAATCTGGAAACGGTTTCATGTCGTTCTTCTCAGCCACTTATTTAGTTTTCTGGTGCGAAATATACACGGTGTAGAAATAGAACTTTCTTTCGAAACGGTATTATATCTTATCAGAACACACTCTGAGTAGATTGTTCCGTGATATAAAATGAAAAAGATGGGAACTTTATCGCTCTTGGAGCAAATTTAAAAATATTCATCCATCCCTCTTTTTTTCGTTTTTCGCATGTGGGACATTCTCCCCCCCCCCCCCCCCCCCCCCCCCCGTCGCTTCAGAACCCCACTTGACCAGATAATGCGTTTTATTGATATACACCTTTAAGGGCCAATGTTGTAAAAATCTTTTCCGTCTTCCATTGATTTCTGTGTAAAAAACCGTTTATTTTGACCCAAATATTGGTCTTATTTTGCAAACATTATCCCATCTGACAGCAGATTTATATGTGGACCTAGTCACTTGAAATTTCTACCGAAAAAGATTATCAAATTTTGCATTTTGAAATTTCGACTTTGCAGGGCAGATTTTACGCCTTATCTTAACAGCTCCTTTACCCCATATACGAAGAGTGGTTGGGGTAAATTCGGCCAACTAAATAAAAGCTAAAGAAAAAAATATAAAAACCTCTTTGAATTTTTTACATGAAAAGTGTCATAAGACAAATTTTAGATATGCTTTTAACTTTTGAATAGTGATTTTATTGATAGAAGGTTGTGGTCGCATTGTATTCGATATTAGTTTACAAGGCACGACATAACTGTTCAATGGTAACTTTCTGAGAAATTGCCGGGTTCCGTCATTGTTAAGCAACGAGATAACTCTTTCATTCTACCTCATTTTTTTTTCTTTTCGGAAAAAATGTACATATCTTTTTGAAAGATTAAGCATACTGATAAATGCTATACATATCAATCAAAGTTTTGAATGTTCCAGTAATTTTACAAATAAAACTAGTAATAGAGGTGACTTGCCGAATTTACCCCATGGCTGAATTACCCCACATTACCATATTATTAGGCTGGCGCCTGTAAATAACGATCAGTTTGCGAATCATTTTTTTAATGACAAATATGGAAAAAAAACCATATCTCTATCAAGAAGTACACTATCGTTAATCGAAAGATCATCTAACAAAGGATATACAAAACCAGGATAAAACCAGAACTAAGGCAAAGGAACAGAAGTGAATCATATACTGCAATATTTATGCCAACTCTATATTCAAATTACGTCTTGCATAGTGGCACTGTTTCTGGACACTGGTTGTCATTCAATTTATTAAAAGCCCGATGGTAACATAAATTCCCCATGACAACCAACTAAATAGTTATGCCCCTCAAAATCACCGACATGCACTGATTCCATTAATGCTTGTATAATGCGACGACTGGATATAACAATGTGAATCTTTTGTTTTGTTTAAAATTATGTAAGTCTTCATCTACTTAAAATACCTCTGATGTAAATCTTATGTAATAATATGAACCAAGGCAAAGCCTTAAAAATGCGAGCGGAGCTGAAGAACATATATTGGATATAAGAAAATAAAAATTATACCGCCTAATCGGATTACTGAGGTTTTGTTTTTTTCTATCTTTTTAAATACTCAGTTAATTGGTCGATCGTTGATGGTCATGGTAAAAAAATGTGATATCTTAATTTTTATTAGAATTTATCTTCGTTTGTTATGTCAGTCCGTAACAAATAATGATTGAGGGTGTCTGCCAATATTGCACAGAGTCAATATTGCCCAACTCTTGCCACGAGGAGGCCCCCTCAGCAAGAGTCATAATTTTGAATTTTGAAAAATTGTCCAAATATTCCAAAACACAACCTGCAACTCATAACATTTATAAAATTCTTCTTTTTTTTTCTTACAAAATTTATTTTCTTGCACTTAGTATTCAAATAGCAATATATTTGCATATAATAAATGTTTAAAATTAAATTGGAAGATGGTTATTAAGTTCATTTTATTTGTAAATAAATGATATCCAGAATTTTTTTTAACATCCTGACTGTTGATTCTTAAATTCCATGCCTAAAAGAGCCTAAATAAAGTTGTGGTTTATTTAGTGATTTCATGAAGAAAAATGAATTCCAAAAACATTTCCTTTAAACATAATGATGTATCGTTATATGATGTGTGTATACGCTGACAAATATTGCATTGATGACATTTGACCCAAAAATCAATCTTTAAGAAAAAAAAAAAGTTATATACATATATGAGGTGCTTCCCTTGTTATAGATTTAAATTTTCATTTGAATTATCGCTTAGGGTTAGCGACTGTCACGTCACCCACCCAAGAGACAATTTTTAGTTGTGGTTAATTATCATGCAATTTTCAATTACTTCGATTGTATTTACTGAAATGTTAACTAATTGAAGGTAATGTAAACAAGGTCCACACACTAAATACAAGATTAATAGTTCATTTAAGTTAAAAATAATGTACTTGTATATGTCATCACATAAGGACAAATAAACATATATACACACGTCAGAGAATATATTACATGTTGAGAATAGCATCTACGGATGTGACTTCTGGTCTTTACATTAGGTTAAAATGCACAGCACATGTTAGCACAGAAGACAAATAAACATACATGTACACACAAAAAGACGTATTAGGAGTTTATATATACATGTTAGAATCACATGAGGAAGTGACTGTCTTGTCACATGATAAATAATTTAAGGTTACAAATACAAAGCATATACATCAAATAGGACAAATAAACACACGACAAGGATGTTTTGTGAAGGTGTAATCAAAGAATATTTACAATGATTCACAAGGAAGTGACTGTCTGGTCACACGAAGAAATAAAATGGGATATTAGAACTTTAAAACATACCTAAATGGAGCCAAGTATTGCTGTAATGATATTGATTAGATATATATGAGTTAAAAAAACTTGCATGAATGTATTTTAGAACAAGAAACAAATTATAAACAAAGAGGGTATGTACAGTAGCATATAGTTATCATTCAGACTCTTTTAAAATCCCATGATTGATCCTCCATTTCTTCTTCAGAAAAGTCACTCTCATTCTCTTCTGAAAAAATTATCATTGATGAAAGCGATGAGCTGATAATTCTGAACCATTTTTGCTTCAAATAATTGTTTGGATGAACCCCATCATAGAAATTACTGTAATCAAATTTTGTTACTCTTTTCTTGTTCTTTCCCAATTTCCCTCGTTTTTTGATGGATGTACGTGTAATATCTTTGTCAAAATGAACACTTCTAACTTTATTATTAGCATTCATTTGACATATTTCAAAATTTATATGACGTATGTCAGCCTCTAACAGTTTCTGTTGAAAAGCAATTTCTTCATTTGTAATATTTGTCTGAAAGTTTGGATTTCGAAGCTTCTGATAACTCAGGTAGCTTTTAATTGAGACAGGTGGAATATTTGCAAACTTAAGCTGCACATTTTGACATTGTAATGAATGAACAGTGGTATTCAAATGAAACATAAAATCGTCTATTTTGCTTTCCTCGTACAATAGGTCAAAGCCATTGGCATGTTTCACTTTGGTGGTTAAATTGCAAATTCCAGCTGCGAGGAAAACTATATTTCTTTCTTGGTGGTTTATGTTCCTTATGATTTCTTGGTGAAGAGACTGAATTTTTGCACCAGGCCTTATGATGAATTTACAGTACCAAGAGGGATGGTTCTGTAGAATGTATTCTTGGAGACCTCTGCCTCTAGAATCGGTAGCAATGATGATGTGTACCATTATCTAAAAATTTGTTAGTGTTGTTCAAGAATAGCTAACACCTGAATTCGACAAAATTTTTATGGAAATTTGAACACAGTATTATAAAATTGTAGAAAATTATATTTTTTTGTATAGCCCCCTTAAATTAATGCAAGATTCAAGGGCAAATATGCAGTGATTTAAGTCTAACTTTTACTTGATAATTGATGTAAAAAAATCAGATTTTGATAATTATCTTTGTTTAAAGTGTAATTTCTTTAATGTATTCAAATGCACAGGCGATGGTGACTAAATATATAAACGAGCAGCTGCATAAATTTGTCGGAGCTTAAATTTGTATACTCTTTAAATGAAAAGTTGATACTATACATAAAACATGGTAATTGGTGTAATGAATAAAATTAGTCAGGGAAATTAAACATAATTTACAAATGTTATATACATATCATCTACACATATCAAAGAGGTTAGCGACTTTCTCGTCACACACCAGTATCTCAATGTGCAGTTGAACAGAGAAATTTAATAATGATGCATAAAATTGTGTCTGATTTCGGTAAATCATTCAATGATGGGGGGGGGGGGGGGGCAAGTAGCGTGTGTCCTTTTTATTTCCTAAAATAATCAATATTAAGTATTGTCTTTCTCCTTGCAAAGATCTGAACTGATCTTAGTTTTGAAATAAGAAAAAATATGCCCTCTCTAAGATGGAACTCGGGATCCACATTTTGATATATGCAGAATATGTCTTTTAGAATGGAAGATTAATGGTTTTGTAATAACTTACTTTTATTGAAAGTTGTGATTTATATATCATGTATGCTGTTGCATAAGATAAGAATGCATTGTCTCAAACCTCACTGACATGATGTACAATAAAGAAAAAGGGTATATGATCTATCTCAAACAAGGTTAAAAGAAAGTTCAACAAGAACAATGGCAGATGAGCAACGTAGGTTAAGTAAGTCTAAGCTGCTGATTTCTATAATTTTTTTTAAAGTACGAGTAGATGTACCGTATGGTGAATATGTATGCACAGTATGCATTGGTAGTGACAAATGAAAGTGGAAGAAGAATTCAATTTTGAAGAATGAATTATTAAATAATTTACATCATGAATGAAGTTAGCGACTGTCTCGTCACACACCTCATTGAGATGTATATTCAAACAAGCAAAAAGCAAAACAGGCGTGACACACAATTGTAAAAGGGCAAATGAGAGAGTGGAGGGATTGAGGAGTAAATTTGTATGTAATGTAAGATGATGAAATTAGATGTTTGATGAATATGATGAACCACATATACATGTGATAAGAAATGATATGTGAATAATGAAAATGAAAGAAGGAGAATTCAGTTTGGAAGAAAGAATTTTAATAATAACTATTAATTTACATCATGAATGAAGTTAGCGACTGTCTCGTCACACACCTCATTGAGATGTATAATTAAAAGTTTTAAGATCTCAAATAATCTTGGCCAAAATAAAAGCTAAAGAAGGAAAAGATCTACAAACAAGACAAAAGCTAATAAGACATTCATGAAGAAGATTACTACAAATAACACCTGCACCGAATTAGAAAATTGTGACAACAAATATTGGAAGAAAAGGAGACAAAAGGGAAGACCAACATCAAGATGACTAAATGATATTACGCAAAAGGAAAGAGACCAATTTTCACCTATGACTTTTGATGTATTACCGGTATTTTTTAGGGGAAAGTATCATATATGAAAATGAGGTTAGCGACTTTCTCGTCACACACCGCAATTCATACTCAACACTATTTGTTTGTTTAAGGACAAGTTGTCACAAGTTATGTATACTGCAGCAGCAATATTCATCCAATAAATTCTATTCTTCAATGTTTGACAATTCCTGGCTTGATGGATCCATTTCATTGATTCTTTTAATGTACATGTCATTGTTTACCAGAGCTGAGAAATTCCTTTCTGTTTCTTTGCACATATTTGAAAGTTTTGTGATCTCAGTTGACCTTGCTTCAGTAGTTTTTGTGCGCACAACGTAGCAAAGACGGTCATGATTGATTAGGACCGAGGGATTCCAAGCAAAATCAGGATAAGAACCAGGGGTAGCTCCTGATGACTTTGCTCTTGAAAGTGCCACAAATAGAGCTCCGGGATTTCTAGACTCGAAACTTCTTGTTCCAGGATTGATGACGATATGTTTATTCACTTCCCCTTGTCCAATAGTCATTCCTTGGCACTTGTGGATGGTGGTTGCCCAGCCGAGTTTCAATGGAACTTGAGTCCTCTTGCATGAAAAGCATCGGCATTCAACACGTCTAGATACAGGAAATATAGGCACAATAGTTTTCTGTTCAGATGTGAAGGATGGACCAGTATAATTTGGAAAGTTCACCATGACTACATCTGGTAGACCGTCTGTTGGTTTTCTTCCATTTTTGTAAATGATATCTACAACAAAACCAATGGCACCATTGAACAACCCAAACGGAACACAGATATTGACACTCAGCATGACTTTGGCCTCTTTACACAAGAAAATTTCATTTGAGAGTCCCCCTGCCTTATCAGATTCTCTCGTTTTTGAATGGGGTCCTTGACAAACTGCAGTGATTTTGGCAATGGGATTTTTTTTATTAGCAATAGCTAATTTTGACTTATTATGCTGCCAAACCTCCTCATGTGTTGGGAATACAAACAAACCATTATCTGAGACGTTCTGCATGAAAGTACTGCCATACTTTTTTGATAGATCACTCCACTGAAAATTTTGCAACCATGTAGCCTGTTGAACAGAAAGGCTGTAATCACGAAGAGAAAGTAATGTCTCTCTAAACTGTTGTTCATGCACACCTTGCCTTACAATGTTTTTCAGGTTTACACAGGTTGTAAATTCTTTCCAAACTAATGCCCCATGAATTGTAGCAGGAGAAGAGGAATTTGTTTTGTAAACAGGACAGTCAAGAACAGGAGGCAACTGAACATCATCCCCCAAAAATACAACAACAGGTAGTCCACCCCATGACTTATCAAAGTTCATGCCTTGCATCATACCACATCGACACATGAAATCCATCCAACCAAGAGTGTTGGCACCAATTAAAGACCTTTCATCAACTAAAAGAGCATGGACACCATGACAATTTCTTTGAAGACTTTCTCCTTTACTGCCATCGGGAAATTTCATTTCTTTTCCTCTATCAGAAGTTGGAATTTTCAAGAAGCTGTGTAGTGTTACACCTGATATAAGGTTTGCACTATTCCCGGTAGGACAAAGAACTTGAACTGCTTTATTGGATTGAAACATTAACCTAATTGCTTTGACTAAGCATTTGATTAAGAAAGATTTACCAGAACCTGCTGTTCCTGAAACAATCATTCTTAGAAATTGTGTATTGTTTTTGTCATCTCTGAAGTTGGTTATGGTTTTCATCACAATATTGAATGCAAATTGCTGGTCTTCATTCATTTGTGCAAGGTCAACTTGTGGGATTTGTAGTTTTGTACTTTGAACTTCGAGAGCTTCCAATATCTTCTCTGGAAACGAATATATTTGCTCTGAGTAAGTGTATGTTTCTTTACTCCAGTCATGTGTAGGTCCTCCATCATCATATTGAAAGTCGTCGCAACATACTTCATCAAAATTTACGTTTGGTCGAACAACATCCATCCATTCAGGTTGTTCAGTGTCAGTTTGTATGGTACCTTCATTGTCTTCTTCATCAATTCCAGGATCTTCTTCATGCTGTTTCGTTTTTTCCACATCGGCTTTCAAGAAATTGGGACAGGAGTCGGTTTCTAAAAATTGAATGAATTTCTCAATCCATGATTCATTGTCATTCTTGATGTCCCTGATATTTCTCCAATTTGGAAAGTGCAAGAGAAGGGAAGTTTTACAAAAGTTTTCCTCAAGAGGCCATGTTGCTTGTGTGTAGCCACCTGTTATTACAGGGACTTTGCCAGATCTACATAGAAAAGTGTAAAAAGATGATTTATCACTCTGGTCGCGATTTAAGTATTTGTCTAGTGCTGTGCTTTTAGTCAAGACTGACCCATCTTTGTCTAAAATTCTGAAACCAGAGAAACTGACAGACTGAAATAAGTGGCTAGATCTATAGAGTGGAATAGAAGAAAGTTCATAACAGGCTTCTACGGCAGAAATGTCCCTTTTTACTGTGCCCATAAGGAGACGAGTACACAACGATTTAGCAGAAGTACTTGTGTCAGAGGAACAATTTACCATATCATTGAATAAGTCAGCAACAGCACCAGTGGACTGATTTCTTTTGCAAGCATATCCTGTTATGTATTTTTCTGTTGCCAAAATTTCACTTACAGATGGATTTTCTGGATCGCTTTTCGATAGAATTAATGAAATGTCTCCATTAGCTCGCCATGCTTGGGTATGGAATTTCGAATGTTGAACCAAAGCTGGGTGGTCTCTCTCCATTTCCAATCTGAGTGAACTGTTTCTGTCTTTTACAATGGCAGCATGCTGACGTAGTTCTTTTGGGAATTCCATTCTACAGGTAGGTCTTTGATTGGGACGTATTGACTTCATGCAATAATCTGAGCATCTGTGCAAATTAAAGCGATTACACAAAAGAAGGTGGTCATCTTGAAGCATTTCTTGAGTGGCACTGACATCCATCAATAATTTAATGAGGGGGTTGGAACTTTCTGGAGGTTGAGGAGCACTACCCTCTGGAGGTGGCCAATACTCTTTCCTTGGGTTTCCTTCCTCATCCTTTCCAGCTGGATGGGATGCAGTGAGTCCAAATTCTTTTGCAGCCCATGTTTTCAATCTTTCTGCACATTCACTTTCTGAAAGACCAGCAATAACTGCTTCATGTAGAAGGTTATGTGGTTCCCTATCTGATCTCCAACACAAACCATGCCAATGAACCATCCCCCTTGACTTTGCAAATTCCTGTCTATACCAAAAAGAATCGACACCAAATACAGGACCCATAATTTCCTTAAAGTAGCATTGTGTTCTAAGGTCAAAGTACTGGGCAACTATGTGTGGATATTGCTGAAGAATAGAAAACATTGTGTTCTTGTCTGAAAGGTACACATCATTACCTGTGACCTTCTTAGTGTACATTTGTAAGAGACGTCGCAATGGCTTGAAGTGAAATTCTGCACAGCTTCCTGTTGTGAAGAAAGATGGGAGACCCTGTCCTTTTTGGATCTTATATTGAATCAGTGCCCTCAGTTCTTTTGCCCTTTGAGACCAGTATTGGTTAGTTCCCCTTATACTTGCACCGAAGTAAAGAATCTTTTTGGCAACTGAAGTGTCCCCATTTTTAACCTTCTCCCTTAATTCATCTACAGTCAAATGACAATCTCCAAGTTGCTGATTATAAACAAAATTGCTGGTTTCCATGGCTTTCTTTCTCATAATCATGTTATGAACAATAAACTTAAACAATTGATGTTTAACAAATCTGCCATCTTCATACCACAGTAGGTGATCAGCCCAGTCAGTCATTGAAGTACATGACCTAGGTCGGTTAATGTAAAAATCCCCTGTGCCATTTGGAAAGAGTGATGGAAAAGAAAGAGTGAAGAAGTATTTTGTTGTAAATTCTGATACTGGTACATCATTTCGTGTAGGCCATGGAAGTACCGGAAGTTTATTAGGGTGTTCATCACTTGCTTGCATGATGTCATCCAATATGTGTTGTATTTTGTCATTTATATTGACAGGGGGTCTGGTAGGAGGGTACTGGAGTAAGTTTCTCCATCAATATCTGCATCAGGATCAACTTGTTCAGATGCAGGACCTTTGTCATTATTGTGTGGTGTATTCTCTTTATATTCAATGAGTGGTATGTCAACTTCACCGTCGATAGGTAAATCGTTTAGCCTGTCTTGTGATATTGTAATGTCTGTATATGCAGGGTTATTGGCTTTTAACCATACCAAAGCATTCTGAACGTTGTATCGCCTAACTCTAAAATTTTTTGATGTTTCATTTTTTCCCTGTTTGCGCACCTTTAAAAGTCTTATTTCATGTGGTAAGCGTGGAAAAATTTGAGCAGGCTCATTTATTTCTTGTGGAAATGTCACACAATGACCACTGGATCCAATGCCACCATGTTTCAGCATATGAACATTCATACATGGAGATATTCTGCATATAAGTTGTTGTTCAATCATAGAGAGGTCATTTAATTGATGTGGAATGTTTCCAGGATTCATATTGTTTTCGTCTGAGAACATTTTAACATTAGACTTATCTCTGTGGCATCTTGTGCATATATTACCTGTCATTTTCATCTCTATTCTGGTTTCATGACAAATAGGACATGAATTCAGCTTGTATGTCATTTGCTTCAGCTCAAATGATCTAATACAGTCCATTGCTTTATTGAAATGTTGGTCATCAGTCAGAGGTGGAGGGTCTGGAATATCTTCAAGGCCTATTGCCAGTTGTTTAAGTTCTTTTTTAATTTTGTACTGAATTCTTTTCTTGCGATTTTTTTTATCTTTTACACTTTCATTTTCAAAGCCCTCTTCATACTGTATGCCTAATTTTCTACAAATTTCAAAAGATGAATCAGATATGTGAGATATGTTTGTTTGCTTATTATGGGATACACCTATGCAAGCACCTTCTAATAGTTCTATGTGACTCTCACAGTCTATCATTGTTTCATCAATGGTGATGTCTGCTAATAAAGTTTGTTCATTGGCTGTGTTTGTATTACTGTCAGTTCCATTGTTCTGGTCATAGGATACATGTGTTGATTTATTGTTGATTTTTCTCCTTTTGGTGGATTTATTTGACATATTATGTGGCTGATTGTGAGTAACAGGTGTTTTGTTTGTTTTCTGTTCTGTTAAATTGTTTATGATAACCGTGTCACAGTGCTCTGCTGATGTTTCATCAATGAAGATGTCTCCTAATAAAGTTTGTTCATGAGCTGTGTTTGTATTACTGTCAGTTCCATTGTTCTGGTCATAGGATACATGTGTTGATTTATTGTTGATTTTTCTCCTTTTGGTTGATTTATTTGACATATTATGTGGCTGATTGTGAGTAACAGGTGTTTTGTTTGTTTTCTGTTCTGTTAAATTGTTTATGATAACCGTGTCACAGTGCTCTGCTGATGTTTCATCAATGAAGATGTCTCCTAATAAAGTTTGTTCATGAGCTGTGTTTGTATTACTGTCAGTTCCATTGTTCTGGTCATAGGATACATGTGTTGATTTATTGTTGATTTTTCTCCTTTTGGTGGATTTATTTGACATATTATGTGGCTGATTGTGAGTAACAGGTGTTTTGTTTGTTTTCTGTTCTGTTAAATTGTTTATGATAACCGTGTCACAGTGCTCTGCTGATGTTTCATTAACAGCCTGCTCAGAATATTTTGAGCTCTTTGAAACATTAGAGTAATTGTGCTCATTGTGACATATTTTCTGAGCTGAAATGTCTGTTTTGATAGAGTAATTGTTATCAATATCGTAAGTTTGTTTATTTCCTTCAACAGATTTCCCTACAGAATATCTGCTTTGCAGTTTGCTTTGTTTATCCCTAGTTTCTAGCAATGGGTTTTCATGTGCAATGTTTACTATGGGTTTCAGAAATTTGAAATGATTTCTTTCCAAAATGAGATTAATTGTGTACTCTGAATTACTGAGACTTGGAGTAAATGTGCCTTTGATATGTTTTTGGACACCAGATGAAGTTCTTCCGGATAACCACACATTTATTGTGCACTTTAACACCTCTGCAGCAGCTTTAATTTCACAGGCAGTTGCCCAGTTATCAGAGCTGCACATCATTCTGTTTAGATACGATGATGGTGAAGTTATTTGATCATGACAGATCCGAACTTCATTGACATATTGACCCCAGTTTTCGTAAACATATTGACATACAGCTTGCCTGTACCATCTCGTCTGCAAGAAGTTGTCATGGTATGCTAAGCTAAGGCAGTGAAAAAAACAGTCACCATCGCCTGGCACATTAAAAATAGAATAAATAACATCGCCAAATTGTATCATACTCATCTTACCACGATCAATGCTTTCTGATATGAAAATCTAGTAACTATATTGTAAATAAACTATATCAACGATCTAAATCAAGTCTGGAGGGCTGCGTTGACAGTAGAAGTCGTCTGCTGTTTACAAACATTGGCACGTGAATTTTCGACACAAATTTACTTGACCTTGTTTTACTTCGAGTCTTTGCAGTTCGAGCTCCGACCGGGCTAAAAACGGAATTGACCCAAGTTCAACTATTTCCTACGTGTGAATTTTTCTTTTCATATCATTTTAATTTTGTAAGAATAATATTAAGCTGAAAATTGAAAATAATTACTTTTTGCATATCGAACAAAAGCAAAAAAAAAAAAGAGAAAATATTCCGACTTCTGACTGTACGAAACCACCTAAGACGAGAAAAGCAAATAGAGCGAAACGTCTCGTTTAAAACCGGAAATGTCGGATTTCCCGTGGTTACGCCTTGTTAATGATGCTTTATCGTTACCTGAATTACGAAAAATGTTTTCAATAAATTCAACTTATAAACAAAAATTGAGTATAACATATACGTATACTCGGAGTCGAAAAAAAAAATTAAATGGCAATATTCAGCATCTCCGCAGTAACTCTGTCTGCGAGGGGACGAAAATTTTTGAAAGCATAGTAGTACATTCTAATTCTTTGATTCAGCATATTTTCTCAATAAGGTAAGTGTATACGCGTTACCATAAGGGCGAGCTTCGCTCGCAAAGGCCCTTCGGGCCTTTGCAGCGAGCTCCGCTCGCTATAATCTTTTTAAATGACTATCGTTTAGGGTACATATTACTGAAGCATACTTATGTTAAGGTAATGTATTAATCGCCTAAATTGACAAATTATCATGGAGCTGTTGTGACGGATGTTGCATGCTGTCAGAAAAGGGTAGGATCTCCAGCATGACCACCCTGCACACACCCAGCAAAACAACCCCACAAGAAAGTGACACATAAAACTACAAGCTGCAAAAAGACGCAATATTCACCAGAACATCGTACTGTACAAAGCAATCGAAACAGACGAACAAATGGTGTGGTTATCCAGATTGCATGCGCACAACCCTCCCACTTATCTGGATACACAGAGGTTTCCATAGGCGCAGAATTGTTGTATACACATAAAACTTCTCACTGTAAGGTGACATCACAAACGATACAGTGAAACGCAGCGGCCTCTTGTAATACATATTCCATGTAAATGGATCTAAAAAAATTCTTTTGATGCGTTCAACAGTTTGTGCTCTGGTGACTGAAGCGAGCTCGAGATCAATCACACCGAGAAGTCTAACCAACTTTCAGATATGACAGAGAATCAGGAGACGCTGACTGTCCCCGGGCACCTGGTCTCACTTCGGAATGTTATTCATTCCGAGGTTCGCAACCATTCCAATGAGACTTTTTATCTAATGATTTTGACTTCCCTTCTCGCCTTTGAGACTGGATAACTGATAGGTACTTTTTATATGATTATATTACATGTTTGGTCCATGCTGCTTATTTCGAGCATGAATCGTAAACTTGTTTACTATTGTATCGAACAATATGTGCTAGTAAGTAAAATCCTTCAAAATCACTTTGAAATCGTCGTTTTCAGCATGAACATACCACATAATGAAACTTAAACATAATTATCTTCTGCCCATTCATCAATTTTTGCGGTCTTAAATCACCATAAAAAGACATTTTCCCATAAAAATGCCAGAGACGACTTTAACACGTCTATTCACCGCTAACCATCTCGCTCTCTACCAAAGTTTATCTGTTCTTTTAACTTTAAAAATTAAATGATGCTATTGAATTTGAAGACGTTTAACATTTGTACCACTGCTAAGTGTCACAATTGGTGAACCAGGAGTCCCCGAGGGCATATGTAGCCAAGTTCGATTAATTTCTGTTGATCTTTTTTTTTTTCAACAGAATATTTTACTTTGGGTATTTAGCGGCGGGTGTTGCATGCAAGCAGCAGATGCTTACTATTCCTGGACACCTGGTCTCTGTTTGCTTTGGTTCCTGTTTTATCCTGATTCTGTATGCCTTCGATTTCTGATTTTCTGAATTATCAATTTTGTGCTGTATACAGGGATATGATCATTATCCATATTTGTCATTTCACAACCTGCATTTTATGGTGACATAATCAACAAAATAAGGAGGATCAAAGATAGACAGAATTACCATCGAAATTGTGTTAGATCATCAATCGCCTTTTATACCGTGGATATGATCCTTCTGTCACCAGACGGACACTTGGCTTGGTACTTGACCAATTTACAGCCTTGTACCACGCATTCATAAGAATTACACTCGGACTTTAACGACAGGACTTTATGACGGGCATAGTCCAAATCTCTTTAGAGAAGACAGGGCCCCGACTCTCTGAATCTCAGTCGGACTCCTAGGGTGATTACATGAATGAGCTTGCAACATCTGGCATTTCGTTCGCCTTCCGTTTTTACATCAATTTACATATTCATCTGTGTTTCTTGGGCCCTTGCGTCATGCTGTCTGTTTGTATGTTCATCTTACTGTGAGGAGGACATTTTACAACACAATTGTACGTTCTTCGAGATCTATGGGTTATCGTAAAGGTGGGAGGCTTGTGCACACGTAATCAGGGATAACCACGCCGTCTGCTGTTTACGTGGCAGATAGCCGTCCTAAGTCGGCACCGGTTGTCCATTGATCTCGTTGGTTTATGTGTGGTCTTCTGTGTTTCATGTTTCTATGGTGTGAGTTGGTGTTCCATGTCCCTTTATCTTTTTCTTTGGGTGTCTTGGGGTTATGCTGTGTGTGCTGCAACCGAGTGTTGTTGAAGGTCCCCTCCTTTCTTCAACGCATTCGAAACTTTCTGTTCTCAAAATTTCTTGAAATTTCTAAAGCCTGGGTCCTGTAGCATTATATCCCACCCATCCTGCTACGTCTTTCGGTACATGTATATTGTAAATAGATAAGGGAAACACACGTACAGGTATACAGTTTTGATAAGGGCCAAGTTATGGCTTGAAAGATAGGGATACCCCCTAAGATTCTCAGCAGTTTCTACAAACTATTTCTATAACTACAAAGACAAGCATCTTACAAGATTAAATTTATGCTTTTGACATTCTTTCACAAGATCAAATTGTTACCTATAGAAAAAGACCAATTAATATTGTTACATCCTTCCTATGAAAAACATTTGGAGCATTACATTAGGGCACCCAATAAAACGTCGAAGATATTTGATATACAGTTTCATGAAGATTTTTCGAACATTCTTCAATAGACACAATTTTCAGGTAAAACAACACATAAAAGACAGTAGTGAATGTTTAATTTGTAAAATAATACTTCAGTCATAATACAAAAATATAACTACTGGGGAATGAACAACCTTAAACGGTCAGGTAGGGACCCACCTTAATGTTTACTAGCATAACGCCCTACATTCTGACTACCTTTGTACCTTTGACAAAGCCAACTTAACTGTAAGGAATACTACTGGTCTAGATGTCAAAGTGCAAAGTAAATAGTGCATGTATTTGGGGAAAAAAATGCGAATGACCTCTTTCTCTATGCAATAAATGGGATAAATTTGTATTTTTGTGTTACTTTATTTACAACTTATACGATTTCTCATAATTAAACTCTGGATGTTTCTGTATGAAGAAAACGTAAGTTTATGAATAGCCTTTTTTATTTTATTTTTAAGAACGAGAGTTCAAAAATTAAACTGAATTAAATTTAAACTATTGACCTTAATTTGGAATGGATGAGATATATTTCTTTCATGTAGTTTCCCATCAACACACTGCTCTGTCTTCTTACATATAATAATTTTTTTGAAAGTAAGGTTATTGAATTTTTGTTTAAACATATTTATTTCATGATAACATGAAATGAAATATGAGTCTCTTCTCTGTAAAGCATAACAAAACAGAAATATGGTATGACAATTTAAAAAAATTGTGCTGATGAAAAAAGTATCTTTTTACATTTTTGTTATCACAATTCATAATTTAAAATTATATGAAGCCAATGATTATAATTCTTTCAAGTTCAGAATTGAAAAATTAGGATAAATTTATAAAGAATTAAGAATGATTTCCTTGAGTGTATAGTTATTTATGGATGGCAGTGTATATAGCACATATTTGATATGGAAATTTGAATATTTGAGGTCAGTGTGAGCTATATTTAGAATGTAGTTCGAAAAGTACATACTGATAAACACAATCCATATCCTCCCAAGCCACACAGGAAAACAAACCTATTCTTATCGGAAAAGTTAAAAACCTGCCCCCATTGCAATGCTTGGTAAAATCCTACCGGAAAGTGTTAAAAACGCTGGAGCATCGTGTTAGGGAAAATTTGATAAATAAACAAAATATAATTCAAAAATAAATTTTAACCAAAAATTTTGAAGAAAATTAGATCTGAACTGGTCAGCAGCGTGGCTAGAATGACAAATATGGATAATGACCATATCCCTGTATAAAGCACAAAATCGATAATTCAGAAAATCAGAAACTGAAGGCGTAATAAACCAGGATAAAACAGGAACCAAAGCAAACAAACAAAAACATCGACCACATAAAAAGAAGTGAACATCGATATGGGAGTGAGACGAGGTGCCCAGGAAGAGTAAGCATCTCCTGCAAGCATGCAACACCCGTCGCTTCAATTCGGTAGAACTGTAACATCCGGTTACTTCCATTTCGGAAGACATAGAGTACAATATTTGGTTGGATGGCTCAAATGGTCTATGACAGAACATCATCCACCATTCTGGAGAGTGGGACATCATAGTGTATGACGAGTTCCCCATATCGACCGTAGAACTTCCTCAGTGACGATGTTAGTCGGTAACAAACATATTCCTGACTGAGAAGCTTATCTGAAAGACGCCTAGCTCTCAGAACAAAATTCGTATATTTGGTACTTGATCTGGTATAGCGTATCAATTGAGATATGAACACGCCATAAGCAGGCGATGAAGGGAAGTGATTTCTTGTCTCAAGCAAGACACTTGTCACATGATAAATACTCGTTTATCATTGGTCAAATACAACATGTTATGTATTAGAGGACGCAGTCCGCGCCCCAGACGCGGACGTAGTCCTCATCAAGGTACAGTACCTATCACGAGTTTTACAAAGAGATCGCCATCGATGGAGTAAAACTTTAACGAGTAAAGGCCAATTCCTCCATCGGTGGAGGGCTTTTAGGAGGGCTGATGAGGGGCAAAGCGGGCTCATAGCGAACAAAATTTACCCCGAAAAACTCGAAGTGTTTGTGGGTGGGGCTAATGAACGGAGGCGGCGCTTATGCATATTTAATTATAAGCCGGGGTAAACACCGAGTGCTTGTAGGCGGGGCTTGTATTCGCTTGACGGAGCATCTCGGGTCGCGTAAAATCTCTTTGTAGAGAGTAAAATCGCGATAGGCCAGTGAAACAACTTTTTTGAAAAAAACGCTAGATCTGTACGTAAATGTTTTCCTATTAGAACGATTCTATAAATGTTGTAACAATTTAAAGAATCATTATCTTACATATTCGTATAGCTATACTACGCTTATAACAATGCAATATTCAGGATTATGTACGTAGAGATAGAGAAATCCTAGATGAAAAAGGCAGTCTACACATGTCTGTAGTTTGAAAATGCTGTGATGTACGAAAAATGAATATGAATTAATAAACCAGCAAATAATGTAGGAAGCAAAACTGTAAAAAAGAAAATAAAGGAAAAAAGAAATACATATAATTGTTTATCCTACTTCTGTATTTTATAAACACCTGATTATTGGATGTGTAAAATACATTATTTCATTCGATGTATCTGATGGAAGGAATAATTAATAAGATTTGTTTCCTGTTAGACAGTCAAACGAATTTTTGCATGCGTTTATAGATTCAAGTACTGTAACGCATGACTTTGCAGTAAGATGAATATTAAAAGTATTATGAGTTGTGCAAATCATTTTCCCGTTCATACGGAATAGCTTCTAAATCCGTACTCTGGATGCTTCACATTGATATAATCTATTTTACATAGACAGATATACATGTAAACGATTGCACACTTACGTATAAATTTAATTTAATGCTGTACGATACCAAGTAAATTAAATATTTAATTCATTGATAGTTATCTTTTTATTCTATCGTGTTTGAACGGTGTTTTTGATCACGGAAGCATATTTTAGAAGGCGTTGTAAGTATAGACCTTTGTTCAGCAATTGTTATAATCCGTTATCAGTAATAGCTGAAAATCTCGAGCAGGAACCAGTGTTCACCCCTGCTCCCTCGCTTTTTAAATAAAATATGAAAAAATATAGACAAAACAGTCAAGACAATGTCTATTTACTAACTCAGGCACGTATGTCATCATGTATGCACATGCATTATGTTTCTAGGTGGCAGGTCATTTATAATATACATGTACCAGTAGTGGATCCAGGATTTCAGACAGGAGGGGGAAGCCCAGCTTCAAAGAAAATTATTCACAGAAAAGCTGACAAGCAAAAGATAAATTCACAACAAAAAAAAACAAAGAGACGATGATACAAATATTAAGACCTAGGACTTTATATTATTCAGGGGTCCTTAAACCCCCCCCCCCTTAATCCTCATTTGGTCTTTTTCTTATAAGGTATTTGATCGTTTACCTGAAGATGTGTCAATTGTTGTGTGATTCTATAGATCCTACAGATTTGTAGTACCTTAAATTGACACTATACTATGAGCAAGACAGTCCCAACGCGTAATTACTCTTTGAAAGCGGAATTTCTCTTTTTTGTGGCGCATCATTATTAATCAATGATGCATATGAATGAACATGCGATTCCCATGAAATTGTCTCCTGATAAAGGACGCAATTTTTGTAATATGAATTGAAAACTGCGGCGAGCGAAGCCGGAAAATTTTCCGGAATTTGAAGCGAAATTTTATATTAATTCTTCAAATTCAGATTACTTGAAAGAGCAAGATTATTTCGTCTGTCATACCATAAGCAAATTCATTTTATTTATTGAAATTCAGAGCAAAATTATTAATTTTCGAGCATCCCCACCTCCAAATATCAAATGGACCGCACTGTTTTACCTGTTCCTGTTTCATTATCAGTAAATAAGGGTTAGATAACAGTTTCGAGTTACTCCGTTCTTGAACGGCACATACATTTTTTCACAAAATTAAAAAGAAAAAAAATCAGTTTTCGGAAGCGGTTAAAGAAACTAACACCAAAAAGTGAGGGAGCTCCAGACTCATTTGCAACCGAACAGGTCCTACGTTATAATGTTAATGTTCCTTTTCTATATGTCAGATTAATAATGAAAGTGATAAACGATTTTCGATTCGAAGCAGAGGAGAGGGAAGGGGGGGGTGTTCGGTCATTTTTTATTCCTTCCCAAATCTTACATTTCCGTGTAATATGACAAATTTCAGGGGGTCCTTAAACCACCCCTCCCGATCCGCACTTGTTATAGGGGAGGGTGGGCGGTGTTCGGTCCTTTATTCCTTCCCAAATCTTTTTTTTCATTTTTCTATGTTTAAGAACAAATCTCAAGGGGTTCTTAACTTCTCCCTCCCCTTCCCTCCATCCCCTCTTTTCCTCCTCTCGCCCCTTCCTCCCAACTCCTTTTCACCCTGTCCAACCCCTAAAGTATAAAATGCGAAGTCTTTATTCAGGTTAATGAGATGCATTTAATCTAGACGACGATTCCATGAGAATCGTACAGTATGTCTTTTTTAGCTTAATACATGTAATAATGTAACGCTTAAAAGAGAAATTCCGCTTACAAAGAGTAATTAAGCGTTGGGGCTGTCTTCCTCTTGGTAGTGCCAAAGTAAAAACGAAATCTGTAGTAAACTTGATAAAATCAGAGAAATTCATCCATTTAAGACTTATTGGTGTGGTTCCCTCATTATTTATTCTTACATTTGTCCTGGTATTATGACAAATTTAAGGGGGGGGCTCTTACCCCCTACCTCTTCTCGGCCCCATTACATCCATTAGGTTTTTATTTCAAATAATCAATATTTGTGTATTGATTGACGTTATTATATCTTATCAATATCCATAGAATGAGAAAATGAAAGTCAAACACAAAAGCAGAAACCAGATTCCAAAATAACAATAGAAAGAATTAGAATATTGTACATTTTGTAACAGTGTCAAAGTTAATCTCTAATATTTTTTTGTTCCCTCATTCAACAAGAAGCGTGTCATAAAAAGATTCGTGACTTTAGCCGATGATGAGGGAGTTACGCATTCATATTAGCTCCGCCTTCGATCCACTAAGCTTCGCCCATAAAGGCCCGCGCTGTATTTTGGAGGAAATCCTCGGCGGGCATGGCGTTTTCTACGGAGTAAACAAAGGGGGCAAGGAGGAAGAAAGAGAAATTACTCTGGGGAATTATGGAGAAAGCTTACTCCATCAACGCGATCTCGTTGTGAATCTCCTGGTACGTACTGTAACACGTGTATATATATAGGAAAAATCGTGTTTTTCAATTTAATTCTATGCTATACCTATGGGTTCCAAATCCGTGGTTAATGACGTCATTCTCCTAATTGCCCATTTGATCGGCGTGCACGCAAGCTTTTTTTTTTTTTTTTTTTTTTGACAATGTCACTTGACATCAGAATGAAACCCATCGATGACCATGATTTCTCAATCTCCTTTGAGTATTCTCCGTTTGGCTTACTCCTCCAGTGTCCCAATGTATGTTTTGTACTTTGCTTCACGTAATACTGACATGGCACCATCATTTCCAACATATATCATGTTTAGTCCGAATATCCTCTTTGAAATTACAACGTGACGTCAGCATGCTACGTCAGTATAAAGTTTGTTTCGCGGACTTTCTTTCATCGACAGCTCCCTCAGACAAATCCGTGGATAAACTCATAATATTGGGATGAAAATACAAACAAAAAATATCAGCGACTTACCGAACTTCATTCTGCTTTCGAGGATGATTTGCAGCTGATATTTTGTTTCTCTCCACATATAGAAGATCTACATGTAGAATCTACTGGAAATCTATGCAGTGTAAATCCCAACACAAACTTCTAAATGTCTGCTGCCTTCGATACTGTGCACAACGCGTCACAACTTACGTCATCATTAACAGTACTCAGTGCAAATAGGTAAACACAAACTGGGACTCTGTTCAAAGACAAAGCATAAAAAAGGCTGGGTATTTTCCCCTTGGAGGTAAATCATAGGCGGATCCAGGGTTATTCAAAAAAGGAAGAGGGCGAAGGCTTCAGTTTTCTTAGAAAGAGGGGGGAGGGTTGATTGTAATTATGGGGGAAAGAGGGGTGACAGGGGGTGAATTTCTACTCAGAATACTTCTATCCCCCGTCCCAACATCTTCCTCCCCTCTCCAACCTCCTAACATCTCCCGGCTCCCTCCCTTCCCCCTTCCTCCACCTCCCTTTCATTCTTGTCTTTCGTGGGGTTATGGAACAGATCTCCCCTTCCCATACTCCCCTTTACACTCCCCGTCTCTCCTTCCTCCCGCTCCTTCCTCTCCTCGATCCCTTTCACCCTCTTTTATAGTAAAGGAATGAATGTTGTCTTCAGATGTTACAGTGGAAAATCATTTGTAAACATAATTTAGAAGGGAAAATCCTGTGATACTAATATTATACTAGATTTTTTTTTTTTTTTTTTTTTTTTTTTTTGTCTGTTTTTTTTTTTTTTTTTTTTTTTCTATAACGCCCTTCTTCAGGCCATCCCATAAAACGATATATTGCTGATAACACTATAGACGGTGCCGAAAAGGAGACTTTCTTTCTTCTACATATTGAATGTTAATTTTTCCGGTGAAAGTAAAAAGGAGTACAAGGGGTGGGGGGTTATACATTTGTGCATATTCCTGATACGACAACTGACATTTCATCATCCAATGAAATTTGAAAAATAAACATTTAAAAGTTTAATTAAATTGAATAGTTAAGGTACATGTAAATCTTCCAATATCATGTAAATACATGTATTTCAGAAAAAAGTAAAATCCTTTATTTTTAATTTTAACGGTTTGTGCCCACAGTTTTCTTGCCCGAGTTCTCTTTTCCTTGGTTTTTGTCAAGATCCAAGGACTTACAATATATACATAGATCAAGATTACATCACTTGATCTCTTCTCATCTGTCATTTATGTTTCAAAATTAAGTATTGCGATTTCATGTTTTCTGATTGTTTTGTGACATGAAACCGGCCGACATTGAGAATTGTTTCCCCGCATTTACGAGTTACTTGCATGCTGTCGATCCAGAAATACCCCCTCTCCTGTAGATGATTATTGATTTCAAGAAAAAAAGACTGTAAGACTGATGCCGGAAAAGAATAACAAGAACACATATTGTATGACATATTTTGTTTGTTATGAACTAAGTAAAAAAAAATTCAATGATGTATGGTGAAAAATCATTGAAATCATCATTCATCTGCGTCCTCATAATGGCTTTGCCATAATTCATATTACTACGTTTTAAAAGGCAATAAATTTCTACTATACTGACGAAACGTAGAAATTTTATACTTGACACATGTGGATCTTTCAGTCACGTGACGTAGTTCGGCGAAACTCCCATTAAAATCAGTTGGTAGCTTTTCTCCGTTAAATCTTCGTTTTTTTTTTAAATTTCTGTTATTCATATTATTTTCAATTTGTTATGTAACGATGATTCATGGCCTATTTTCAATTCTATAAGGAAACATTTTATACTAGAAAACAGAGGAAATTTCGTAGAAAGAAGGAATTTTTGAAATACGTGGGAACCGCCAAAATCAGTTATCAGAAAAAACAAAGGTACCCGACTTCATGTTTTTGTTATAAACTTTCAGTTGCGATGCCCGGAACATGAATTATTACACTAGAAACCTAAGAAAAAGGACATTGAAGTTGCCAAAACTCGCCAAATCATGATGTATTCTACAGCCTATGGGCGGAATCTTACTAATTTTCAACTCGTGTGGGAACCGCGAATTTATCACGGAAAATAAAGTTTTTTACATCAACTTCTTCAGAAAATAGCAGAGTATCATATCCAATGCCCGCCAACCGTTTAACAATCTTAGTTACAGTGATACCCATATACGACAATAGTACTTTCAAATCTGGCTGCGAGCCATGACGTGATGTCAGAGTGGCATTATTTCTCCGTATGAGAAGTTATCAATAACATAACATGAGGCCTCTCCTCGTCATATACAACATACAGATATAAAGATGGTAACTTAAAGAGTTGGAACAATTGATTTACGATTTATGAGAACAATATTATGAAAATGAAATATATTTTATGAGAGAGAGAGAGAGAGAGAGAGAGAGAGAGAGAGAAGAATATTCCTCTTTGTGATTCTACAAAAATGAATTATTATAGAACGAGCTTATTTTAAACTAATATCTTGTACAGCTGATAAGATTAAGATAAATAAGTTTCGTTTTGTTTTTCAGTGAAGATTTCCTCCTTTCCGAAAAGGTATCTTAATCAAGGGGACTGGAGATATTTAGTTTATCAAAAAGGTAATTTCATTGTGTTTGATTTAATCTACATTCTAACAAATAATGAGAGATAATGTAATTTTAATTTTTTCATTAAAGTTGTTTACTCTAGGCTCTGGCCATTTCTTTATTAATGCATCCCTTATTCCAAGAAATAATGTAAAAGGTGGTTTAAAGTTAAAATTTTTACAGAATTCATGATGCACTAGGAAGTTCCATATTCATTTAAGAAATGATAAACATTAAAAAAAATATTTTCTACACAATTTTGTATAATGTATCACTTTTTCACTATTATGAAACATTATAATTATAATGAAACCAAACATACTTTGGATAAATATTTTTAAGCACGAGTCTGTGAGTGAAAGTTGTCCTTTGTCTTTACATGTATGAGGCATAAAATGTTTGCATAAAAATAAAAAAAAAAGTTTTATTTTATTAAAATAAGGAAATAAAGAACAATCCAGTATTCTTATAGGAGACGAAATGAGACTAACTAAAGCAAGCGATACCTCAGGCAGCCGTAATCCAGGTAAAAGTGTACTAAAATTATATATCATAATATTTCCAAGGTATGATAAATACAACATAATATGTATCAGCAACATAATCATAAAACTGCATGTAACAATAGACAGTATTTTTCGTTTTTCATTTTCTAACTTTCAAAAATTGCGATATTAGAAAAGAAGTGAATTTCATATAAACATTTACCAATAATAATATTTACCAGAATAAGTCTTATATCTTGCCAACATCTAAAATCCTGAAAGATCCTGTAATAAACCATATCAAGTGTATATACTATATGGAGTTCCCATCTGAACACTATTATAACAACATCAAAATCCGTGGTTCCTGAAGTCATTTCAAATCTTTCTCACAAATAATGAACGGTGGTCATTTATCTATAGCTTTTTTTTACGTTTCCGTTAAAAGTGAATTCAATTTTATTCAATTTTCGTGAATTCATTCTACACCATTTAAAGGTAGTGGATCAAATCCAATACCAACTGAGTAGGCCTACCATCATTCATCTCCACATTATCGATGGGTAATAATCGATTACTACAACCCTTAATTACTCACAAAGAAGTCTACATTGGAAAGTCCTGTCATCGATCAAAATTGGGATGTGCTATTGAATATGAAACGCAACCGTTGGAAACTGTTCAGATGTTGACTGTGATAGGCGTAGTTGTTGAGCGCCAAACATCTAACTAACCATTTATTTTTGTTTCGAGCTAAGGCCATTTCTTGTTTTTATTCTGTTTTGCGTCCTTTTGAAATTGAGAAACCTACCAGCCAGCCAGTGAGAAAACAAACAAGCATACAAAACAAAGTTGCAATTTCATATAATGTGACTATGTGAAATCCTAAAGAAACTTTTCTCATTTGGTTATTGACGGATTTTAGACAACAAATGAATGACAGATAATGCAATGTCTTGAATTATAGCAGTACTTATACCTTTTTACATGAAATACAAAAACTGAACAATTTCTCTTTAATATTGTGTAGAAAATATATTTAATTTGCAAAAGATTTAATTATTTTAATTTTGTTTTGTTTTATGACTTTTTGCTCAAAACCTACCAGCACGAGGACGCAAAACAGAAATTAACAAAGAAATGGCCTAAGCTCGCGATATCTGAAAACAACTTTTAAGAGTTTGGGTGATTTGATAGGACATTCAATAAACTCACTTAAAGAAATCATTTTCTGAGAAATGGTGAATGGCTGTTGAATTTACTTAAATAGTTATCTTTCGTACATGAAACTGATTTTCTGTCAGCAATTTGAGTTGAATGGAAACTTAACTTTATATTTGTCAAAAGGTTGTAGTACTTTCAGACAACCCATTGACCAGGCGAATAAGGACATCTTTCAAATAGGACAGTAAATCGCATTTTTTCTGTTACAACGTTTTGACTATGTAACTAACCCTGTTAGCCTTAGATAATTATACGAAAAGATGGTGTAAATCAGAAGGAGTCGAACCGCATGCTCTGAATGACTGGAAAAACCTCATTTTAGATATAACGGATATTCGAAAAGATAAAAAGAAGGGAGGAGATCTCCAACAAAACCCCGTTGCAGCATCAATAGTAAAACACCAAAACACCCGATGCAAAAACACAAAAGACGAGTACAGCACGAGACGGAAAAGAGACACACGACATGTAAACATCAAACACAAAAGACTACACATAAACCGACGAGACCAATGGGTAACCGGTGCCGACTTTGGACGGCCATCTGTCACACAAGTAGCAAATGGTGTGGTTATCCTGGATTACGTGCGCACAACCCTCTCACTTCTCCAATTACCCAGAGATCTCGAAGAACGTACAATTGTGGTGTAAAACAACCTCCTCACTGTAAGATGACATCACACAAACAAGACCGCGAAACGCAGAGGCCCCATAGACACAGATGAATATGTAAATAGATATAAAAAGAGGGCATGCGTAATACAGTCCGTGCTCTGCTGGCTGTAGCGAGCTCATGTATGTAATCACCCGAGGAGTCCGACTGACATTCAGAGAGGACAGGTGGTCGGGGCCCTGTCTTCTCTAAAGAGGTTTGGACAGGGCCTGTCATGGAGTCCCGTCGTCACAGTCAGTCAGAGTGCAAGTCTCAAGGATGTGCTTGTACAAGACTGTAGATTGGTCAAGTACCAAGCCTAGTGTCCGTCTGGTGAGATTAGGATCATACCCAAGGTCACAGGGATTTATCACGCTAAATTAATACCGGTTGCTGTATTTACTGTATATATGTGTTAAAGGGATCTAACTCGGCGTTTAACGAAAAATCGACAAGTCATCTTCAAGTCTTCAGAAATAGGCTAATCAATGTCAAAACCTATTTTCTGTGATATATTTCGATAGATTAATTCATACTGAATCTTCATACGAAATTTGAAATCAGTACCTCCCTTTCGATCCGAGATATGCCCAATACCGCTCTCTTCTGAGCGCCGCATTTCTAGGTCGGACAAAAAGGTGTCCGGTGATAATCAAGCAGTATAGACAAAATGTGGTTACTGCTTGATCGTTTAAACGTCCGAACACTTCAAAGACATACAACTGCATGATTTTCTACTCTTCACATGCTTTTTACCATCTCAAAAATCGCTGGAATATGAAAGTCCCTCATATAGCTACCTCTTTGCATGCACGTATATGTCTTTCATAACTCTGCACATGTTGAATTTAATCTCACCTAAATCCGACGCTTTTCTTATTTCAAAGTCGTCCAAAAAGACTTTATATGAAATTGTACTAAGCATATATGGGACTATTTCATGCAATGTTATGTATTTGAGATGTTCGCATCATTGAATGGTCAAGCGGTGCCTCAAGTTGATCACTGATGCCTGATTATCACCGGACACCTTTTTGTCCGACCTAGAAATGCGGCAATTATAAGAGAGCGGTATTGGGCATATCTCGGCTCGTAAGGGAGGTACTGATTTCAAATTTCGTATGAAGATTCAGTATGAATTAATCTATCGAAATATACCACATAAAATATGTTTTGACATTGATTAGCCTATTTCTGAAGACTTAAAGATGACTTGTCGATTTTTCGTTAAACGTCGAGTTAGATCCCTTTAACACATATATATAGAAAACACTGCAAACGGTATTAGCGTGATAAATCCCTGTGCCCACGGTATAAAAGGCGTTTGATGATTCTGACGCATTTTCGATGATTATGCTGCCTACCTTTGATCCTTTTTATTTTGTTTATCATATCACCATAAAAGACAGATTGTGTAATACC
Source organism: Pinctada fucata (assembly GCA_028142955.1). Taxonomy (NCBI): domain Eukaryota; kingdom Metazoa; phylum Mollusca; class Bivalvia; order Pterioida; family Pteriidae; genus Pinctada; species Pinctada fucata. The sequence continues at coordinate 15,471,476 of AP027105.1, forward strand.
CATAGTAATGTACTCTGTTCCATGTATAGATCCGAATTTTAAAAGAAGTTGACTGTAACTTTTGTAAAATTTCCAGAAAGTCTTAACTAGTTTATGAAAGCGGAAACCTTGACCTAAAAGTTTTTTGGTAATTTGTAAATTTCTACTGTGAAAATCCAAAATATCAGTACATGCTCTAGCGTACCGGATGAGCTGTGATATGTAAATGCCGTATGACGGTAATCTTGGAACATCACCGTCAAGCCAAAGGAAATTTACTATGTTGAATCCAAAATCATCCCTTTTGTCATATACACTTGTATGAATCTTTCCGTTTACAATTTTGATATTTAGGTCCAAAAAGGGTGTTTCTGTATTTGAAAGGTTTGCCTTGTTAAGGGTTAATTCTTGTGGATAAATTTCATTCTTATATAATTCAAAAGCAGGATTGTCAATGGTTAGAATATCATCCAGATACCTAGAAGTATTATTGAAACATTTCAGCTTATCAAATTTTCTTTGCTTTTGAAGATTTTGGATAAATTCTTTTTCATAAGTGTATAAAAATAAATCTGCAACAAGAGGCGCACAGTTAGTACCCATAGGAATTCCTACAACCTGCCTGTATAGATCCTCACCAAATCTAACATAAATATTGTCCAAGAGGAAGGACAAGGTATTACACAGGTCACTACATGTCCATGATTTGTATGATTTGTAGTCTGTCGAGGAAAAGAAACCCTTCGATTCAGATGTACAAATGTAAGTTTTTCGCTCTCGATCAAAACACCATTTAATGAGATTAGATAATCGATCAATAATCTTGTCATGAGGAAGTGTGGTGTACATATTAGAGAAGTCGTATGAAGAAATCGTATTGGCTTGGAAATTTCCAGATTTCATTTTTTCAATCACATCCCCTGAATTCTTAATAGACCAAAATAAATTTACATCGTTCCTGTTTAGAACCGTTTCACAATATCTAGTTATGTGTTCTTTAATAGCAGTAAGTGCTGACGTCAGATTTCTAGACAAAATTGTAGTGGAGCAGTTACTAGAATTAGCAATAAATCGAAATTTGTAAGGAGACTTGTGCAGTTTCGGTATGCAATATAGTGTTGGGAGATCCAATTTAGAAATAGAGATATTGAATGAAGACAATTCACTGTTATGCTTGCCTTAAATGTTAGATGCACTTTCATTGCTTTTGATATATGTATTAGTAGACGAAAGTTCCGAAATCAAAGTTGATATGTAGTAACGTTTTCAAATGATAATGGTGTTGTTGGCTGCTTTATCAGCTGGTGCAAAGATATATTTTTCATGTAATTTACTTAGTTTGGATTTGAAATATCTTTCTGATTTGGAACGTGGATTTTGGAAAAGATGAGGGTTTTTATGGAAGTTATGGAATTATAGTAATGGAATTATACGAAAAGATGGTGTAAATCAGAAGGAGTCGAACCGCATGCTCTGAATGACTCGAAAACCTCATTTTAGATATAACGGATATTCGAATAGATAACTTCCATAAAAACCCTCATCTTTTTCAAAATCCACGTTCCAAATCAGAAAGATATTTCAAATCCAAACTAAGTAAATTACATGAAAAATATATCTTTGCAACAGCTGATAAAGCAGCCAACAACACCATTATCATTTGAAAACGTTACTACATATCAACTTTGATTTCGGAACTTTCGTCTACTAATACATATATCAAAAGCAATGAAAGTGCATCTAACATTTAAGGCAAGCATAACAGTGAACTGTCTTCATTCAATATCTCTATTTCTAAATTGGATCTCCCAACACTATATTGCATACCGAAACTGCACAAGTCTCCTTACAAATTTCGATTTATTGCTAATTCTAGTAACTGCTCCACTACAATTTTGTCTAGAAATCTGACGTCAGCACTTACTGCTATTAAAGAACACATAACTAGATATTATGAAACGGTTCTAAACAGGAACGATGTAAATTTATTTTGGTCTATTAAGAATTCAGGGGATGTGATTGAAAAAATGAAATCTGGAAATTTCCAAGCCAATACGATTTCTTCATACGACTTCTCTAATATGTACACCACACTTCCTCATGACAAGATTATTGATCGATTATCTAATCTCATTAAATGGTGTTTTGATCGAGAGCGAAAAACTTACATTTGTACATCTGAATCGAAGGGTTTCTTTTCCTCGACAGACTACAAATCATACAAATCATGGACATGTAGTGACCTGTGTAATACCTTGTCCTTCCTCTTGGACAATATTTATGTTAGATTTGGTGAGGATCTATACAGGCAGGTTGTAGGAATTCCTATGGGTACTAACTGTGCGCCTCTTGTTGCAGATTTATTTTTATACACTTATGAAAAAGAACTTATCCAAAATCTTCAAAAGCAAAGAAAATTTGATGAGCTGAAATGTTTCAATAATACTTCTAGGTATCTGGATGATATTCTAACCATTGACAATCCTGCTTTTAAAATATATAAGAATGAAATTTATCCACAAGAATTAACCCTTAACAAGGCAAACCTTTCAAATACAGAAACACCCTTTTTGGACCTAAATATCAAAATTGTAAACGGAAAGATTCATACAAGTGTATATGACAAAAGGGATGATTTTGGATTCAACATAGTAAATTTCCCTTGGCTTGACGGTGATGTTCCAAGATTACCGTCATACGGCATTTACATATCACAGCTCATCCGGTACGCTAGAGCATGTACTGATATTTTGGATTTTCACAGTAGAAATTTACAAATTACCAAAAAACTTTTAGGTCAAGGTTTCCGCTTTCATAAACTAGTTAAGACTTTCTGGAAATTTTACAAAAATTACAGTCAACGTCTTTTAAAATTCGGATCTATACATGGAACAGAGTACATTACTATGGGTATTACACAACCTGTCTTTTATGGTGATATGACAAACAAAATAAAAAGGATCAAAGGTAGGCAGCATAATCATCGAAAATGCGTCAGAATCATCAAACGCCTTTTATACCGTGGGTATGATCCTAATGTCACCAGACGGACACTAGGCTTGGTACTTGACCAATCTACAGTCTTGTACAAGCGCATCATTGAGACTTGCACTCTGACTGACTGTGACGACGGGACTCCATGACGGGCCCTGTCCAAACCTCTTTAGAGAAGACAGGGCCCCGACCACCTGTCCTCTCTGAATGTCAGTCGGACTCCTCGGGTGATAACATACATGAGCTCGCTACAGCCGGCAGAGCACGGACTGTATTACGCATGCCCTCTTTTTATATCCATTTACATATTCATCTGTGTCTATGGGACCTCTGCGTTTCGCGGTCTTGTTTGTGTGATGTCATCTTACAGTGAGGAGGTTGTTTTACACCACAATTGTACGTTCTTCGAGACCTCTGGGTAATTGGAGAAGTGAGAGGGTTGTGCGCACGTAATCCAGGATAACCACACCATTTGATACTTGTGTGACAAATGGCCGTCCAAAGTCGGCACCGGTCACCCATTGGTCTCGTCGGTTTATGTGTAGTCTTTTGTGTTTGATGTTTACATGTCGTGTGTCTCTTTTCCGTCTCGTGCTGTACTCGTCTTTTGTGTTTTTGCATCGGGTGTTTTGGTGTTTTACTGTTGATGCTGCAACGGGGTCTTGTTGGAGATCTCCTCCCTTCTGTGTACAATGAAGACGTTATTTTTCCCTGGATAACTGCGCAAAAACAACCTCACTCCAAAAATCCAAAAAATACCAAGTATAGTCCTGGTACATAATTAAAAATTTACTTTTACCTTTTTTTCACACACCTCTTTTTTCGAATGTTTAGTTTACGGTAGGGTTATTCAGCCAAAATGGTTTTATCAGAATTATTTTTAATTCATAGTCGTTTTTTCTCTATCTCTCTCTAACAATAACCTATTAGAGTAATTAAATAGGAGAGGGCATTATATAATGTTGTGAAAACTTTTGCCCAATCCTTTTTCTGCTACTTGAAATAGAATATGATTAAACTAAAAAAATTAAATTGAGTAAGAATCCTAGACTATATGGATTTTTATTTGTTTTTACAGATCCGCCTCCTTTACTTTGGTCATGTCGTTTTTCCCTTGCTATCATGTTATTCTTCGGCAACATGAATATGTATATGATGCGTGCTAATATGAGTTTAGCGATTGTCTGTATGGTTGGTCAAACAGAAACTAGAGAAATCTTCGCTGATATCAATCACACGTCAGAATACTCAGGAAACGGGACATGTATCAGTCTGAAACAGCCATGCTCTATCAGCTCTTTGAATGATACTGAGAATAGGGTATTGTATGAATATTTATATTTACAATACATTCATTTATCTATTCATCTGACAGTGAGGTGGTTATCAACGCAACAATTATATATTCTTCTAGACCACTGGGTTACCGAATAGATGGGATAGTTGTATGCACGTAATCAAGACAACCGCATCATTTACTTCTAAAGTGGTTCATTTTGTCAAGGGACTTGTCTTTTGTAGGTTGGTGAATTTTCGTGGGACAAAACAACACAAGGTCGAATTCTCGGCTCCTTTTTCGTTGGATACATTTGTACTCAAATTATTGGAGGATTTCTTTCTACTCGTTTTGGAGGTAAAAGAGTGTTCGGTTGGCCGATGCTTGTTTGTTCATTCCTCACTATAATCACGCCAGTTGCATCACGTACCCACGTTTACCTCTTGATTGTTGTTCGCTTCCTCGCAGGTATTTGTCAGGTAACTTATTTTATTTACGTATTGCTCGTATCCTAACTACTTCACACAGATAAATTGAATGCATACTTTCCCTCACTAGAGCCCATCAAGTTCAAATTGGTGAGTAAAAGGCAAACTCAGAATACAAATACCACAATCCAAATTATCAATAGACGTACACATACTTGAAAATGCATGAAACAATACAAAACTAGGGAGATCTCCAACATTGAAAACCGCAAACGTTTTCTAACGAGAAAAGATACAGCAAACAAACAGACGGAGACAATAACACAGCACCATAGAAACACGACGGACAAACAGACGGAGACAATAACACAGCACCATAGAAACACGAAGGACAATAAGACGGAGACAATAATACAGCACCATAGAAACACGATGGACAAACAATCGGAGACAATAACGCAGCACTATAGAAACACGAAGGACAAATAGACGGAGACAATAACACAGCACCATAGAAACACGAAGGACAATCAGACGGAGACAATAACACAGCACCATAGAAACACGAAGGACAATCAGACGGAGACAATAACACAGCACCATAGAAACTCAAAGGACAAACAGACGGGGACATAATTCAGCACAATAGAAACACGATGGACAAACAATCGGAGACAATAACACAGCACCATAGAAACACGAAGGACAAATAGACGAAGACAATAACACAGCACCATAGAAACACGAAGGACAATCAGACGGAGACAATAACACAGCACCATAGAAACTCAAAGGACAAACAGACGGGGACATAATTCAGCACAATAGAAACACGATGGACAAACAATCGGAGACAATAACGCAGCACCATAGAAACACGAAGGACAAATAGACGGAGACAATAACACAGCACAATAGAAACACGAAGGACAATCAGACGAAGACAATAACACAGCACCATAGAAACACGATGGACAAACAATCGGAGACAATAACGCAGCACCATAGAACAACGAAGGACAAACAGACGGAGAAAATAACAATGCACTATAGAAACATGATGGACAACAGAAGGAAAAAATAACACAGCACCATAGAAACACGATGGACAAACAGAAGGAGAAAATAACACAGCACCATAGAAACACGATGGACAAACAGAAGGAAAAAATAACTCAGCACCATAGAAACACTAAGAAAAAAGAGAAGGAGAAAATAACACAGCACCATAGAAACACGATGGACAAACAGAAGGAGAAAATAACACAGCACCATAGAAACACGATGGACAACAGACGGAGATTATAACAATGCACTATAGAAACACGATGGACAACAGACGAAGACAATAACACAGCACCATAGAAACACGACGGACAAACAGAAGGAAAAATAACACAGCACCATAAAGAAACACGATGGACAACAGACGAAGACAATAACACAGCACAATAGAAACACGACGGACAAACAGACGGAGACAATAACACAGCACAATAGAAACACGACGGACAAACAGAAGGAGAAAATAACGCAGCACCATAGAAATACGATGGACAATACTTTTTTAAAACAATCTGGAGAGCCCAGTGCAAGGCCGGAAGTAAGTTTAGGCGGCGCTATTAAATAACGCGCTGTGTTCTAAAATAAGTTCAAATATCATACGAATAAGATCTGTTTATTCCTATTTTTCATCAAATTTGAATTAAGAAACGATATTGTCTTTAATGTGTAGAAATTGTAACAACAAAAGGGTGATAACTGTTTATGAGTTTACTACTTTTATGTCACGTTTGTCTGTTATATTTCATATGCGTATTTCTTTTTGCATAACCTACGAACTGGCACCAATACATTGAATTCAGAGCTTGACCTTTTCAGGAGAAGGTAGCATTTTACTGACAAAGTTTTGGACGGGGTATTAAGGTTAATATATCTTTTTTTTATTTTTATTCTATTTATAAAGGGTGTGACTTATCCAGCCCAGCAGTCATTGGTTGCCAAATGGAACCCGCCTTTGGAACGAAGTCGTTTCGGAAGTTTGTGTATAGCTGGTAAACAGTTGCTTATTGACTTTTTTCTAAATATATCCAAAATATTTCAATTATTCAAAAACTTCAAAATTTTCTATTCTGCTTTATTCTAACGATGCTAACTTTTTTATTATGAGTTTTTTTCGAGTGTTTTTCATTAAAACAAGTACTATTCAATGGCAAAACTTTCACAACTATATTTGAATGAAACATTAAGTACACATGGTCCACAAGAAAAGTCTGATTCGAATTATTAGGAGCACTAGACCATTTTCAGTTCTAAAATTTCTTTTAGGGGCACAATCTTATTTCTTTTCTTATAATCATGAATGATGTATATTATTATTTCATTGAAACTTGTCTAAATCTATATCGATTTGCACCAACAAAAATATCGGTAGAAACAGGTTATCAGATTATGGCGAGTGCTTTATGAAATATATTAAGGGGGTCCAGACGCTGCCAATAGTTAGGCAGTTAAGGTTAAGTCCGGTTATCTATAGTCTTAATTTATCAGCTTGGTGATAATATTAATCAATCGAGCATTGGTAAGTCATGTTTTAACATATCGGTTTTTGCAATGAAAAAAATACATTAGTTAAAGAAGATAATGACGATAATCTCAACAGCACTCACAATAGAGCACAGAATTGAGCATCGACGGACCCCTAGCAAACCAGATGTGGCACCAGTTGCCCGGGAGGAGTAATTTTTCCCTGTTTGGCTAGCCGCACCCGCCGTGTATGCAATGCCACTGGGACTAAAAAATATATATCGGACCTGGGAATAGACAGTGTTCGGTTTATACAGATATCCTATTGAATTTGAAGTCGTTTACAATAACATGTCACTGCTGGTGGACCAGGAGTCCCCGAGGGCACATGTAGCCAAGTTCGATCAGCTTCGATTGACCATTTCTTGAAATTTCTAAAATGTGGGTCCATTAGCATCATATCCCAACCTTCCTGCTACGTCTTTCGGTACATTTTTGGACATAATAACTTTCACACTCTTTGGCCATATAACACTTTCTTAATTAAGGATTACTGACGAGGGTTAAGTACCCGAAACGTGCATGTCTGGTCCATGCTGCAGATTGATCTGTTCTTAAATGATGCTAATGAATTTGAAGTCGTTTAATACATGTCTAGTACAACAAAATTGGTACTATGGAACATATATTTCAATATTGACAGTGACAATACAGAAAATTCTTCGGGAACAATACATTAGCAGAATAGACATGATACCGGATTAATCAGGTATCGGTTTACACAATTTTCACTGTAATATCAGTTGAAAAACTAATTAAGGCTTTCTTGAAATTTTACCAAAAATAGTCTCAGCTTCTTTTGAAATTCTGCCCTGAATATTACTTTCATAGCCTGGCTGTTATGGCGACATCAGAAACAAAATAAGAAGAATCAAAGGTTAATAGAATTTACATTGAAAATGCGTCACTCGACTTTTATACCATTGATGTGATACTGCTGTCTCCAGAAGGACACCTGGCATGTACCAATCTAGTATCTGCTATTAGGTCCTTTTATAGAATGCAATTATCTTTAGGGGGTACGAGTATCACTATATTGACGCTGTTTAAATGGTCCAACTAACTTTATCTTTTATTTAAACTAAATATCTGTCTTCAAATAATCTAGAATGCATGAAATATTTGTATGGTACAGGGCACCTTTAGGGTCTAATACTTGAACAAAGTTAGGCAATAATCCAGATTAAGTTCATATCCAAAGAAGACTAAATAAAAATGAATATAAGGTATATTAAATCCAATTATCGAAACAATAAGGCTAATTAAAGAATTGCAGACACACAGTATCAGCTGTAAAAACAAGACAACTAAAACATTTTGAGAAATAGCAATGAAATTGTAACAAAAAAACCGCTATTGCAATGTTAAATACATAAATGTTATATTTTCAGCCCAAAATGAGCGAAAAACCTGTATGACGAACAAAAAAGTTCTAAACATTGAAGGGTTTATTATTAAACATGTTCAATTATTTGTTGAACATATTATTCTCAGCATCTGCAAACAATTATGGCTATTCTATTTAAAGATCATATATTTTGTAAATGGGTGATGACGATACCAGAAACACATTAAGACGACCTTTACCCGTATTTGTTGCTTTTAGAGTTATTGTACATGAAGCATTCTTTTTTGGAGTCATGGATGTTTTCTACATAACAATTAACTAGATTTATATGATGTTTTCACTTTAGCTGCCTATGTAGGATACGTGATAGCCTTTTCTGTAGCAGCTCTGTTATGTGATTATGGATTTGATGGAGGATGGCCTACTATATTCTACGTCTTTGGTATGTATATTTGTTAACTCTATTTTGCTATTTATACTTACAACCAAAAAAGGTTAGACTTTTCCTCATCGTAAGCATAAATTACATATACACACTCCCTCTTGAATGGTTTTGGTTTCATTTTCATGGAATTATGTCTCTGAATAAATCTTACTCAAAAATGGAGATACTATTTATGAAAAGTGCAGTTAAACATAGAAATTCATCGACAGGGCGCCACAAGAAGAAAGAAAATATTTTGACTGCTTAGAAGCAGTTTAGCTACTTGAACAACTGTTGGGGATTTATTGTCAAAAACATGAGAAAATCACAAGAAGATCCTGACTATCATCTTAGCAGCGATCACAATAGAGCAACAAATTGAGCATCGACGGAGAGCTAGAGGTGGGACCAGGTGTCCAGGTGTCCGGAAGGAGTAAGCATCCCCTGTTGGTTAGCCGCACCCGCCGTCGATGTTTATGCACGAAATGAAAACTATAAAATACATACACTGTCTGAGGTTATGTCTATATAGAAAGTGCTATGGCGAACATATCAGGGAAAATATTCAAAACACTTACTGTCAAACCCCTCGCGGGGAACATTTTTACGAGCTCCACAAGACAAAGGGCATAAGGGCATGAATGGCTAGTGAACAGAATTTCGTTATGTCTCTTTCATCACAGTTGGAATACTTCTTTCTTCTCTATTCTCTTTTTTTTTATTTAGGTATTGTTGGAATTGTATGGTTCATTGCTTGGTTGTGTTTTGTGTACGACTCCCCCTTCCTCCATCCAAAAATATCAGAGACCGAGAAATCTTACATAACAGAGTACTTGGGAGAAAAGGAATATGCTGAGACAAAGGTAATGTGATTAACATATAAATTAAATATTTGAGTACAGAACTAAGGAGGGGATCTCCAACAAAACCAGGCTGCAGCACCCACAGCAAACCCCAAAACACATAATGCAAAAACGCAAAGCAGACAAGCATAGAAAGAGACGCATAAGGGACAAGGAACGTCAACGCACAACACAGAAACATCAAACACAATGGACTACACATAAACCAACGAGACCAATGGGCAACCGGTGCCGACTTAGAACGGCCATCTGCCACGGAAATAGCAGAAGGTGTGGTTATCCCGGATTATGTGCGCACAACCCTCCCACTTTTCCGATTACCCAGACGTCTCGAAGAACATACAATTGTTGTGTAAAACGACCTTCTCACTGTCAGATGACCACACACAAACAAGACCGCAGAACGCAGGGGCCCAAACAACACAGATGAATATGTAAATGGATATAAAAAGAGGGCATACGTAATACAATCCGTGCTCTGCCGCCGCGAGCTCATGTATGTTATCACCCGAGGAGTCCGACTGACATTCAGAGAGAACAGGTGGTCGGGGCCCTGTCTTCTCTAAAGAGGTTTGGACAGGGCCCGTCATGGAGTCCCGTCGTCACAGTCAGTCAGAGTGCAAGTTTTAATAATGCGCTTGGTCTCTCTCCCATATCGGGGGATGTGGTAGAGGTTTTTGTTTGTTTGCTTTGGTTCCTGTTTTGTCCTGATTTTGTATGCCTTCGGTTTCTGATTTTCTGAATTATCGATTTTGTGCTGTATACAGGGATATGGTCATTATCCATATTTGTCATTGTACAAGACTGTAGATTGGTCAAGTACCAAGCCTAGTGTCCGTCTGGTGACATTAGGATCATATCCACGGTATAAAAGGCGCTTGATGATTCTGACGCATTTTCGATAGTGATGTTGTCTATCTTTGGTCCTTCTTATCTTGTTAATAATGTCACCATAAAATGCAGGCTGTGAATACCCAAGGTAATATACTCTGTTGATTGTATTGGTCCGAATTTCAGAAGAAGTTTACAATAATTTTTGTAAAATTTCCAGAAAGTCTTTACTAGTTTGTGAAAGCGAAAACCTTGTCCTAAAAGTTAAGAATAAACAATGTTAAAAAGTTAAGAATAAACAATGAAATAAAAAATCAACAAACAGACGGATACAACACGATATCGCTCAACATGAAAGACTTGCAAAATAAAAAAGTAAACAAAAAAAAAGAGGAAACCGACGACTGTATTATACAAATAAAATGGATATTATAAAATTATTTGGAATGCATTTTAGATGGTGCCACAAAAACAATCAAAACACAATCAAAGGAATTTTCAAATAAAGAGATTTATCAAATAGTTAATTTTGAAAGGATTATATATGGTTTTATTAGGAAAGCGGTCCCCTTTCAAGGCAAACTCATGAAGTAATAAATTTGTACCAATATTGTTCTATTGCTGCTTGTGAAATGATGCATAATCTTTAATTTCCTTTCTCAGTTTCTTAGAATTTGGTCGTCAAAAATGGTATATTTTGCCAAATATCTTGTAAAACGTCATTTTTGGGGCTCATTTTCGACAAACTTTCTATTAGTTAGTATCAAGCGGGCCTCTGAACAACTTTCACATTTTAATATGTTGTTACCTTTGGACGTCTTTAAGTGCATGCAAAAGGAAAAAGTTGTTCACGATCCCGCTCGATGTTATCTCAATGGAAATAACCAAGAATCATGCTATGTTTCCTGAAAAATTGACAAAATCACCGGTTTTCATGATATTTATGCAAAATGCACAATGTCTTAGAAAGCAAAGAGTATTTTTCATAACAAGATTTCTAAAAAATATAGATATTTAACTCTCTAAGATGACAACAAAATTTGATTTTGGAGAAGTCGATTTTAGGGGGCCATTTTACTATATAAACCATATATACTCCCTTATGTTCGGTTTTTTAAATGTCAAACCGCCATATGCGCATTTCAACAATTTATGTCTCTTCGGTGATGCCCTAGGCCGAAAAAGAGGAAATCTAAATAATATGAATTTATGAAGAGCATGACATCAAATTGCTGCCCATGAATCTACTTATCCTGTTGGACAAGGTCCCGATGGAAAGTAAGAATATAGGCCTTACAAAAATGTTCTGACGACATGAAATAAAACTAAATAGGACCATGGATGTCTTCTGTCGATAATACACATATATATAGATATGAATATTTTTTTAAGAATCCGGATATACCTTGTGGTCCTAAATCAGTAATGGTCGCATATTTGGGTATCGTTATTTGTTGTAGTCTTTTGTGCTAAATGATGTAATTGTAGCCTTTGGCTTCGGTCCTCCTTGGTCCTTTGGTGCCCCTTGTTATGTTTGTCCACTAAGTATTTTCGCATTTGGGTTATTTTCTTTTGGTGCTGCAACCGATTGTGTTGCAGATCCCCTCCTTTCTTTTTTAATTAAACATAAGTGTTTGCAATGTACTAAAAATATAAAGGAACGAATCCGAAATTATTATAATGGGAGAGAGTCATTTACATACAAACACAAAAGGGCCAATATAGCCAAAATATAAAGAAAAAATACTGGAGTATTTTTTGTACGTTTCAGTGTACAAGCGAATCATCAAGACATCATGGTAATAATTACAGTGCTTCAAATGCATATTTCAACAAAAATTGCATGATCAGTTAGGCCCAAGAACTACATAGAGGCTATCCAAATGGTGAATTTCGATGAAGGAATTCTAAGTATACCATGCAATTGATGTCAAAGAGCAATTTGGGTACAGACATGTGCATTGAGAAAGCACCGAAAACATGAATCGGGTGCATTTCATTTCAAAACATTTATGATTAACATTCATGACTTGGCCTTATAGACATAACCTCAGAATTTGCATGTATTTTAGATATTGTTTTCATTTTCGTGCGTGAATATCGACGGCGGATGCGGCTAGCCAAACAGGGAATGCTTACTCCTCCAGGACACCTGGTCCCACCTCTAGCTTGCTAGGGGTCCGTCGATGCTCAATTTTGTGCTCTATTGTGAGTGCTGTGCTTCTTTAACTCATTGGCAAACCTCGTCGTTGATTGCAAATATTTAAACCTTGTATTGTGATATCCTGACGCAATCGTGATAGAATCAGTTACTCCTTGTAGTACGATACATAAATGATTATCATCTTTTTTTTCAGTCATAACATTTAATATCATGTTTTTTTATACTTGAAGGTTGTTCCATGGCTGAGAATACTCACTTCACCTCCTGTATGGTCCATTGTTTTTCCTCATATATGCTGTAGCTGGGGAGAATATACTTTTGTAACAAATAGTCCTACTTATATGAAAGAAGTATTGAAGTTCGATATAAAAACAGTGAGTGTAATAAACTTCAAGAATGAAAAAAATTTCTGATCACTGATCGATAAAAGTCCCCTAACGGCATAAATTTATGTCCTGCAACTCTGCCTAGAACGCTTCAATAGACCATTTTCGAGTTACAAGTAATGACCGTTATAAACCTTCAGTTTAGTCACTACTATGACGCACCTGCTTAGTTACGTCAAGTAGGGTTACTTCCGGTCTACCTTAGCAACGTCACATATTGTGACATCAACGGTGTAAAATCGATCTAATCTACTCAAAAGTGAAAAACTACTTTCCTTTGAGTATGGAAATTATTATAATCGCTGCTTTTGTTTGTATTGACCATTAATTTGTTTATGTCATCAATGACAACGTAAATTTTAAGTCATCGGATTTTACTTTTTTTCAGTAATATCATATAGAGATAATTATTCTAATAAATATTGAAAAAGTGAAAAACAGGAAATTCTTTGAACAGAAAATTTAAAAGTCTTACATAAAAAAAAAAATTAGAAAATGATATCCCAACTGAATTTCTTTTTTAAAACATAACAATAATTGTGATACCCCCCCCCCCCCTTTTTTTAACGCCATTGCCTTTTTTTGCAAATATATCCCTAAGAAATTGTCAGTAAATAAAAGGTTCTAAAATTTAAATGACATTAAGTATTTTTGAAGTAATATAAGCCGCTTTCTCTTCTGAAGGCATCAATTCAGTATGAAAATCGGCATTAACAGGGTTTTTTTTTTTGGGGGGGGGGGGTAAACTATTTTGATAAATGGCAGCGTGTGCCATTGCATGGTAACTTGAGAAAATAAGAAAAATACGAAAGATAATTATATCCCTGTACACCTGACGAAGGCATTAAAAAAAAAAAAGATTTTCAAAGTTGTAAAACTTTGAAAAATCTGAAAAACGGTACCTTGGAAATTCCGAATAATGAAAAAACAAATTGTATATAGATAAAAAATCATGCGTGGATCTAAAACATTTTTCCAAGGATGGGGTTCATCCTGGCTCTGAAGTTGAGAAATTGGGAGCGTAGAAATAGAATAATGACTGACATCTTGAGGGGGAGGGGAGTTCAGAGCCTCAGTCAACACCCGCGCGGGTGTAAACTTCACGCAAATAAAATGTAAGCCTATGAAACTCAAAGTTCAAGTAAACGTTTTATTTGCCGTATTCACAGATAGACCTTCTTGTATCTATTTAGTCATGATCCTTGAACAAACATTTCAATAAATACATCTGGCCTGCAAACTTTAAAATGAAAATTGTTCTCGTGAATCTCTAGGGGACGGAGTTCACCCCAGTCACGCTCATGGCCTGATCAATATTTTACAAACGAGGAATGGAAAGCCGATAGGAGGAAAGGGGGGGGGGGGTCAGCCAGGTAAGGAAAATATATCAGTCCTGAGTCCGAGAAGATAATTATTTCAGACATTTTTTTTCATTCTTCATTCTTTTATATTCTGCATGATCTTTTTCCGATTACAGAGTCACAGAAACAATGTCACTGTGTATATCAATACTATCATGATATTTGATTGTCAGCAGGGTACACCTTCGGGGGAGGGGGTACCTCTCTCCCCCTCCCACCCCTTACCTCCCCCTCCTTTTCACCCTTCCCTTACCTCCCCCCTCCCGCCCCCTTCTCCCTCCTCCCACCCCCTTTCTTCCCTGCCCCTTTCTCCCGCCTCCTTCCCCCTTCCCCCTCCCTTTCACCCTCTCACCTTCATAAGCTTTAACCGGCATCACGTCGTTGGCCGGTTGCCGGGGTACTGGGTAGATGTACATGTACAGGTCAAAATCAAACATTTAAACACCTGACGTGTCAAATGCCTATCCCAATCTAACTGTCACAAACAATAAATTCAGTCACATACACCTGGACACGTGTCCAGAGTCTCTTGTTATGTCTCCTCGTAACCCCCCCCCCCCCCCTTTCCTGCCCATTCAGCTTCTACATAGAGCATCCCCTTTGACTGATACCTTTTGCTTGAATTTTTCCAACCCCAAATCATGTAAATGGTGCACATTTATGACGCTACAATGCCATTTGGTTGCTTAAATAGTTTATTTCTTAATCGTGATCACGTTATTTTTAAACTCAAATGTAAACCGGAAGTAGGGCATCTTGACAAAACGTCGAAGCGGAGTATAATATCCGAACGTGATCGGTAACTCGAAAATGGTCTATTGATTATTAATTCAATTTGACTTATACTTACACCAAAAGATGAATGCCCACACAAAAATTAGTTCAATATATGTATTGGAAATCAAAAGGTCTGGAAAACTGAAAATTTCATATAATTTGCTAAGTCAAAGGGTCATATTTTTGTAAGAAATATGTCAATTAAACTTGATCTATACCAGACATTTTATTTAATATATTCACATAGCAATACTCAATTAAATATCTACAACAACAGCCGAGAAAAGTTCGGAGAACAGAACACTTCAGGCAATTTGTTATGTCAAAGGGACATAACTCTTGTAAAAAATTGGCCAATCAAAACAAAACTCGAATTCGATCTGTATCTTTTTACGATGTATTCACACCACCAAAAATCAGTTCGACATCATTTGCAATAACATGGAGGAAAATTAAGACGGGAAAAGTGAAAAATTCATGAAATTTGCTATGTCCAAGGTCCATTACTCTTGTAAAATAGGTCAATCAAAACCAAACTCAAACTTGATCTGTATCACACTATTTAAAATGAACTCGCATACCAAAAATCAGTTCATTATCTGCAACAACAGTGAAAACAAGTCCGGAAAACTGAAATTTGCGAATTCCAAGGGCCACAACTCTTGGGAAAAAATGGTCCAATCAAAGATCAAGATGTATTCAGATAAAAAATATCATTCCAATATCGGCAATACCATGGAAGAAAAGCTGGAAGACTAAGAATTTCATGAAATTTGTTGAGTCCAATTGCCATAGCTCTTGTAAAAATAGGTCAATCGGAACCAAACTTAAACTTGATCTGTATCACACTGAGATATACTCACATTTCACAAATGAGCTCAATATATGCAACAACAGGGAAAAAATGCTGGAAAACTAAAGTGTGACAGAAGGAGAGACGGATGGATGGACAGAAAAACGGGATGGAAACTATAAGTCCCCTCCGGCGAGTTGGTAGAGGACTAATAAGAGCATATAATCACCAATGAGCAATCAGAGCCGACTTCTAAAGGACAGCCATCCGTGGTGTGGTTATTACGTGCGCACAACCCTCACACTTTTCCGGTTACCCATAGGTCTTGAAGAACACACCATTGTTGTGTATGATAACCTCCTCATTGTAAGATGACCACACAAATAAGACAGCAAAGTGCAAGGGCCAAAGCAACACACCGATGAATATGTAAAAGAATTAAAAAAAACAAAGGGCGTACGAAATACAGTACGTGCTCAGCTGGCTGGAGCGAGCTATTGCATGTAATCACCCGAGTAGTCTGTCTTATATTTAGAGAGGACAGGTGGTAGGGAGTCGGGACCCTGTCTGATACTCGGAGAGGCAGGTGGTCGGGACCCTGTCTGACATTCAGAGAGGACAGGTGATCGGGACCCTGTCTGTCATTCAGAGAGGACAGGTGGTCGGGACCCTGTCTGTCATTCAGAGAGAACAGAGTATCGGGACTCTGTCTGTCATTCAGAGAGGACAGGTGGTCGGGACCCTGTCTGTCATTCAGAGAGAACAGAGTGTCGGGACTCTGTCTGTCATTCAGAGAGGACAGGTGATCGGGACCCTGTCTGTCATTCAGGGAGGAAAGGTGGTCGGGAACCTGTCTGACATTCAGAGAGGACAGGAAGTCGGGACCGTGTCTGACATTCAGATAGGACAGGTGGTCGGGACCCTGTCCAATCTAACATAACTGATGAGAAGTTACATGTATCTTTATAAATTGATGGTATGCTGATATTTAACATATCATATTTGAATATAAAAATGTACATGTAACCCCATTTCATCTCTGATGGTTCAAGTGGAACAGAAAAATAGTATAATGATAGGATATTGGTTTTTAACATTTGTATTTTATCTTTTCAGAATGGCTTTCTATCGGCACTCCCTTTTATAGGCATATCAGTTACGACTGTTATATCGGGAAACGTTGCAGATTGTCTCAGAGGCAGAAATATATTGAGCACTGATAAAGTTAGAAAACTTTTCAACACGATTGGATTCTTTATACCTGCGGCTTTAGTAATAGGAGCGGGTTTTATGGACTGTACAGACTCGGCTTATGCTGTTACTTTATTAGCCTTAGGTTTAGCCATCACAGGGTTTCAGTATGGAGGAGGGTTCCTGATAAATCCCCTTGATATTGCACCGAATTATGCAGCAATCATCGTGGGGATTTCAAACACCTTTGCTACTCTGCCAGGATTTATTTCTCCAATCACTGTCAGTGAATTAACACAGAACGTAAGTTTATCAAAACGTGGAATGAAAAACTAGTATTCTTATAGGATCACTTTCCTTTTTAGTGATTTTCCTTTAGGACAATATTAATTAAGGAAGTTAAGTCAAAGTATAAAATAAAATATCATATCATATGTTCATTATAGAAAAAGGGAATGATCTCCAGCATGACCTGCACGCACCAAGCGAAACAAACCCACAATAAAGTGGCACATAAATGACAGCAGACAAAAAGAAATCACGTTATAGAAAGCACATTGCCAAAGCTGTCTTCCCAAATTTAAGTTACGGTCATTAGAACAAGGTCAAGATAGCGAATAAATGCGTTCTCACGGGGATACTCATGTGTAATATCTAATAAAGCTACTCAATATTTTTCGAAAAATATTAAAAAAACAAGGTTGACAATTTTACACAAAGAATATAACGGGACAAAAGCTATATGGCACCGATCCTTGATAAATGAGAGTTCAAATGGATGACAAGTATATCGAGGGTAAAAAATAGTGAAAATATTCAAAGATCTATTTACAGAACATAGAAGGGACATGGTCAAAATAAAGTCGTAGGCACGAGTTACTATGTCGTGCGTACGAATTACAAAGTCATGCGGACGAGTAACTAAGTTTTGCACGAGTTAACAAAGTCGCACGACTTTTAAATAGGTCGTACACTCGAGTTAATAAGTCTTGCGCAAGGGATAAATTTTCCATCGTGTTCCTTCTATGCTTCCGTATCTATTCTCTTTCTCTTTTCAGTCTTTGTAATTTTTATGATCGGGTGACCAACAAGACTGGGATCCCATGGAAAAAAGTAAAGATACGCATCTTCAAACAAATTTGGAAGGAGATTTACGATTTTGAACATTGCTAAATGAGTTCAATCTTCTCTTCGATTTCTCTTTTCAGAAAACAAGGGAAGAATGGCAAATAGTGTTCTACATAACCGCCGCTATTTACGTAACAGGGGCTACAGTCTTTTTAATCTTTGGATCGGGTGACCAACAAGACTGGGATCCCAAGGATAGAGACAAAGATACCCATCTTCCCACAAATCCGGAAGGAGGTTTACGATTTTGAGAAATGCGAAGTATTCTGTTGACTTTGTCAATGTTTGTCAGTTGACAATGTTTTCCGTAATATAATAGATACGGACAAAATTCAAGAATTATTGTGAAACCAAGCCAAGGATGTGTGTTTTTGTGTTTGTTAATGTGCATATTTGTTTTATATTTCAGATGACCAATCTTATAGATAAGTCAAACTTGGTACCTTCAGGTTACGAGCTCTCACAGTCGAATTTGATTTTAACAATAGTTCTTGATGATATTCGAACCAATCGACCTATTGGATGCTTACGGCCAAATATATGTTTTTAAAAAAAATCAACGAAAATGTATGTCAATAGTCCTCGCGGGAGCAATGAGCAGACCTCGTATGATAGATAAAATCCTGAATAAGAATTTTCATATGTCTGTCATTCTCTTTGAAGATCAAATGGAATTCTCCCTCTCTTTCTCTCTATTAAAGACAACTCGTCGATAGAATGTCATTCAATGAAACTGGTGAATCAACGATGTTGTTAAAACAGTCTTTATGTCCTATATTCTGTCGACAACTCACTTCATTAATGGGATGGTTACAATGTATACGGTCTAATGGATCAAGAGACAAGTGGTGCAGATGATGTACAATGTCTTGATTAATGAGATAGGCATGTTAATATAAATTTACTAGTTTATACGGACAACTCCAGTTGATGCGTCTAAATATCGGGGAATTTTTCTATTGGAACACGTACAATTTAGTTTTACGTTGAAAAGAAGGAAGAGCATATCACATAAAAATGATTTAATTTCAGAGAGAGAAGAACTTTTCAGAGTTTTCATTTCTCTTTAAAACTTTTAATAGTTGCAAACTGAATTCACATTTCTTTTATGTAATAATCATTAAATGATTTCACATCACTCGGGAGTTTCATTTCGTTTTTCCGTTCGTACCGAATAATGAAAAAACAGAATTAACAACAATGTGCACCTTTAAAAATTCATTTTTTTTTTCTGCTGATTTTAAAGGATTAAATTCATTTTGTGAAATCCTCAAACCAAGAATTAACAACAATGTACACCTTTAAAAATTCATTTTTTTTTTCTGCTGATTTTAAAGGATTAAATTTATTTTGTGAAATCCTCAAACCACAGTTCGTTTGTTAGGTTTTTTTTTTCTTCCATTTCTTCCTCTTCTAAAATTTTTAACTTATAATTTCTGTAAATTCTGATTTTATTCTTTCACATTCTTAATGAAATCGTTTGTAATATGTCATGTTGCATCCTTTATTGATAATAAGATTTCACCTGAGGGAGATGTATATAAATAGGTAATAACACAAAGGAGGGGATCCCAATGGGCGTCCACTTGTAAAATTGTCGGTATAGTTTATATGACAAGCTCGCTACACGAATATGGCGGACCACCAAGAAACAGGCCATGCTCTTCTACAAAGCCGGGAAAAAGTCAGTAAGTACCATATGTTTTACATGCACTTTCGATTGCTATACACCAATGTATGGCACATTATTCGGAATCATTGGCTTAGTTGCACTTATTTATAACGTTATTCAAATTTTCTCTATTCAGGCACGTGGACCCTTTCTCCCGATTTTTTGTCAGAAATGCTAATTTTTCACTTTTGTGTATTCTTATCTTCAAATGAAGGTCTGGGTTCCTATTGTTGGGATCCACCATCCAAATCATCCTAGATCCGCGTGTCCTATATATATGTATCTATTTCCACCTGACGAGCCTGTACAGTATACGGGTATCTCCTTACTTGCAGCTTTTCTTTCTCATTTAAATTTTCTACCAGTGTTAAACTTTGTAAAAAGAAAAGGTTACAAAAATGTATCCACTGTACAATAGGTCGGGTTTTTATGCTTGGTAAGGCACTATAAACTACATATTTTATGAAAGGTAAAAATGCCACAACACAGATATAATCCACTAAGGGACAAGATGAACAAAAGGGAACAACTTCTAAAATACACAAAACATAATAATTTGTCACAACTTCTCTTTATAATATATATAAAACAGTACCTAAATAATAGGTTTGAACCCCCTCTCCCATCCCCTCTCCCCCTGGAAAAATTCTCTAGATTCGCCTATGATTTCTTTCTTTGAAAATTATTACAATCATTGATATGGACGTCTTCACCTTAATTATCCATATGTATACAGTGGCGGATCTAGGATTTCAGAAAAGGGGGGGCCCCAAGGTTTCAGCTCGAAGAAAATTGTTCACGGAATAACTGACAAGCAAAAAAAGGGGGGGGGGAGGTGACAAAAACGTGAACCTCAAGACTGCCGATCTAATTAAGAAGTGGGGAAGGGGAGGGGAGTTGATTCATTTACTTTAACTTATAGGTAGACTGGCGAGCGTAGCGAGCCAGAAAATTTTTTTAAGATATGGATCGAGTTTTCATTTGTTTTCAAACTAAGTCATCCATACATGTATAGACAACTTTATTCTATATTGGCGAGCCGAGCGAGCCGTAAAATTTTTGGACTAGACGGTTACATTTTGTCATAAGAATACAATCTCTCTCTCATTTTCCATCCTCCATTTTTGTTTGACCAATTGGGGAAGGTTGGGAAGATTAGGGCATTACAACCCCAGTATCTACCTGTCTAACCTGGTTAGATTGGCCAATGAAAATGAAGCATTTGGTAATTATTCAAGTGTTAATTTGATTTTGAATTTTGTATATGTTTATGACATATGAATCCGTTCAAACACGACGACAAAGAAAATTGAAGACAAAGTGAAGACGAAAAAAATAGACAAATAATGAAAAATTTAGTGCGGCGAGCGAAGCGAGCCGAAAATTTCCCCAAAAGTAAAGAGAAATAAGTATAAAAAGAGTACTCTGAATCAATAACTTTGGGTGAAAAAGGGGGGCCTGGGCCCCCCCCCCTCTAAATCCGCCACTGGTATATTAATCTGTATTATATAACATGTCTGATGTGCCAATGGACACAACGAAAAAAATGTATCGATTTTCTAAAAGAATATAATATTAACTCTGATAACCTATCTCACGACAAAACATTAAGTTGATTTCATACTCTTTTTTTCAGAGACAGCCCCATTGTTATTTTCTAGTCGCATGTCTCTAGCAATCATGGCTTTTCTTGGCTTCTGTAACTTGTACATGTTACGTGTAAACATGAGCGTAGCTATTGTATGTATGGTCAACCAAACTGCTTTGAATGGTAACGTATCCACAGAATCACCTGACAAATCCGATAATAACAGAACAGGTCTTGAAGAAACTTCGTGTGTAGCAGAGCTTTCACGTGACAACCAAGAGTCAGAGGTCAGTCAAAATTAGATAGAAAATCAATAATTCAATGATAAGAAAATTAGTTCTGATGTAAGTTACATTAGCTACCGTAGAACAATTACTTATATGTTTGAAAAAGGAAGTTAGAATTCTTTTCAAGAAAAATTTAGAAGCACTAACATCTAATTCACATCAATTCTTATCTTAGGACGGTGAATTCCTATGGGACAAACGAACTCAAGGTGTAATACTTGGATCTTTCTACTGGGGGTACATATGTACTCAGATAGCAGGCGGCTGGTTGTCAACTCGTTTTGGCGGTAAACGAGTGTTCGGTTGGTTCATGTTCGTTTGTGCTTTGGCGACCATTTTTACACCTCTAGCAGCACGAGCACATGTGTACTTCTTGATCACACTGCGCTTTCTGGCAGGAGTTTGTCAGGTAAAAAAAAACGCATTTTTTTTCTCTTCGTGCATTAAAGAGTAAAACTACTTTATATCAAGAGTGATAACTCTAAAATTCAAACAAAATGTATTAGAAAAACAGATCGTGTAGGTAATGTTCTGAAATAACATCAGCTTTCTTATTGCAAACACTGAAATTTGAAATTCAGAATCCTACATGTAGGATTGAGAAAAGTATTTTATTTCTAAATAGTCACCATATCTCTTAGGGAGTCGTATGGCCGGCGCAACAGTCATTGTGGGCTAGCTGGGCTCCGCCCCTTGAAAGCAGTAGACTCGGAGGATTTGGATATGCAGGTATAAACACGCTTTTCTTTTGTTTTCAATTACTACAATACTTAAATTCCATCTGAAAAAAAATTATTGATTTCTTGAAACGAATAAGGCTTCATATGAAATAAGGACTTTTTTTTAATTTTTAAAGGATCTCAGATAGGAAATGTTATAACGTTTCCCCTTGCGGCACTCTTATGTAAATATGGATTTGATGGCGGATGGTCGAGTATCTTTTATATATTTGGTAAGTCATCAATAACAGAATGTTAAAAACAGATGTTCTTTATTTAATATTTGGAGTTTTCTTAAATAATTTGTTCAACATAAGATACATGTAAACACGATAAGCAAACGTAAACCGATGGAATCAATGAAAACACAGAGTCAATAACTGCAAATTGTTGCCTCGTAATGAAATTGTAACTGTAGATCTGGGTTATTTTCTTCTTTATTATCAGGAGGTATCGGTATCTTGTGGTTCATTGCCTGGATGATATTGGTCTACGATTCTCCAAACCAACATCCGAGGATTTCAGAAGCAGAGAGAGATTACATTGTACAAAGTTTAGAGGGAAAACTGGCCGACAAAAATAAGGTTTATTCTGTAATTTCCCAAAGCAACTTGACATTTAACTATCCTTAATATCTTGAGTATGATGCACATCTCACATATTTTCGTCAATATCACGAATTATGATGATGACTTTCGTAAAGATTGTCACAATGTTACGGTGATATTTTTTTCATTCTCGAAACACGTAGGAACTTCACCAAAAAAGAAAATGTACTGTTTTGTGTAATTCTTTTTCATTCAAGAAAAGATTCGATATATTGACAGCTCTCTATTCGCTTTGTTACAGTCTATTCCGTGGCTTAGGATACTGACATCTATCCGAGTCTGGGCTATATTTGTGGCTCATATATGTGCAAATTGGGGTACATACACCTTTCTCACAAATATACCAACATATATGAAAGAAGTTCTGAAATTTGACATTAAAAAGGTATGGCTTAGTCAATATTTATAATATGTATAATTATGTACAAGTTTATGGTTATATTTTTAATCTGGTATTGCATATCTTAAATACACGAAACATGCAGGTCTGGCCCATGCTGCAAATTTATCTGTTCTTAAATTGTGTTATTGAATTTGAATTCAAGGCGTTTAATATTTGTGCAATGAATTTAGATAGTTTGTCCTGAATGACACGTTTTGGTGGTAGAGTTGAAAAATTCTAATGTAAATAATTTCATTTCCCATACAGATGAGAATCAATCAAACTCTTTTGACTTCATACTTTGTTTACATTGCTTTCTTTAGAATGGACTGCTTTCTGCACTTCCATACATAGGATTTTGGCTAATGATCAATG
This sequence comes from Pinctada fucata, assembly GCA_028142955.1. Lineage (NCBI taxonomy): Eukaryota > Metazoa > Mollusca > Bivalvia > Pterioida > Pteriidae > Pinctada > Pinctada fucata. Next base: position 15,495,636 of record AP027105.1, read on the forward strand.
TGTCCGGGAACTTGGCCGATGTTTTACGGAAAAAGAAGATCCTGAACACGACCTTAACACGGAAACTGTTCAATTCCCTTGGGATGCTTGTTCCTGCTGTTTTCGTTCTGGGTACTGGATACATAGATTGTACGAGACCGACCATAGCTGTGGCACTTTTAACTATAGGTGTCGCTTTTTCTGGATGTCAATATGGCGGAGGATTTCTAGTAAATCCAGGGGATATAGCTCCAAGATATGCTGGAATTATTTTTGGAATATCCAATACGTTTGCGACCATTCCTGGATTTCTGGCACCTATTGCAATAGGTGTGATAACTTCGAACGTAAGTTGAATGTAAATAATTTTCAAATTGTTTTCAGATGAAAGGATATGGAAAACTGAAAATTCAATCTGAGCACCCTACTTGTTTCTTGAAATAACAACATATTTCAATATTGGTAATGCCCTTACCAGGAATAGTTCAGTTTTGGAAAGAAATCGAAATCTACGTTGTCTTATTAGACATTGTAATGTTGCAAACAGAACATTAGTATTTCGTTGTCCATCTGTCTGTCTGTCTGTCTGTTAACTATAATTTCAGATTGATTTTCAGCAAACGCAGTCTGAGTGGCAGACAGTGTTTTATATAGCAGCAGCTATGTACACGGTTGGGGCTGTATTCTATCTAGTATTTGGGTCAGGCGAGGTTCAGTCGTGGGCGGTGGACGACTTAAATAGAACTGACATTATACTGGAGAAGAAGGAGTGTACTTACCATGACGATGTGCAAAAGGAAAATGATAAAGATGTGCTAAATGAACAGATGCCAATTGAAAATGATTGATAATCATTGCAAATATATGTAGATCTCCAACAACAAATCTTAAAGGAGCTGTTAAGATAAGGGCTTGATTTAGCCCTGAAACCACTCGATTATTTCTCGTGCGCTGTCCTTCTATTTCAGATAAAAAGTGGTCGGGATTAAAATATAAAGTATTAGAAGATTCTTAGTAGGTATTTTATTTAAATAGATTTGGTGAAAGATGTTATAATTACGGGTTGAAGAGGTAGGGGTATGGATGAGAGAAAACCTCAAATATCGAGCGAAAATTCACAAAAAATGCATTAGTTTACATAAATTTGATGTTTATTATACTTCTCTACCTTATAATGTCAAACTTGGATAAGAAAAATTAACCTTGATGTTATTATATCAATATAATCGGCAAAACTCGCAGTCCGGAAACTGAAAAACGGTTATATTTCGTATTTATCAGCCACATATGTAGCTTTCAGGCGCGAAATACGCACAGCGTAGAAATAGACAACTTTCTCGTTTATTTCCTTCCTAACGGTTAATAATGTGATTGGAACACACTCTGAATAGATTGTTACATGATATTAAAAGAAAAAAATGGCAATTTTGATTTATTTTACCGCTCTAAATACTGATTCTAAAATAGTCATCCATCCCCCCTTTTTTCGTTTTTCGCCTGTGGGACATTGTTCCCCCCCCCCCCTCGGTTCAGAACCCCACTTGGCCAGAAAATTAGTTTTATTGATATACACCTTTGGTAAAAGTGGCATTCTGAACCGAAGGGGGGAACAATGTTGTAGAAAAACTTTTCCGTTTTCCATTGATTTCTATAGGAAAAACGCTTATTTTGACCCAAAAATCAGTCTTATTTTGAATAATTTATCCAACCTGACAGAAGATTCATATCCGGACCAAGTAACTTCATATTTTTACCGAAAATTTTTCTCAATTTTTGCATTTTGAAATTTCCACTTTTCAGGGCAGATTTTACGCCTTATCTTAACAGCTCCTTTCTGTATCATGAAAAGTTCTTTCTTTTCAAAATATTCAACCATTTACGGACAGTCTATATATGATGTTACAAATGATTGCATTCCAAAACGGGCATCTTCTCGAGACAAGTGTAGCATTTCAAAATAGAAATTTTAAAATTTTAAGTTTCCCACAATTTTATGAGCGCCGCCCAGTGAGCAATCAAAAGTTATGTCCCTTGAGAGTTCGTCATCACTAGCCAATCAGCACTGACACATATTTCGATAGTTTTGATTCGGTTTCGGTACGTTGAAGTACCTGACATACAGGCTTTCTACTGTTCCTACTATTTCCTACTTTTCCTACTTTTTTATTTTGATCCTATTTTTTCCTACTATTTCCTCAAAACCTCCTACTATTCCTACTTTTTCATCTCAAAAGTTAAAATTAAATTACTTGCTTCACTTGTCATCGACATCTGATTCAAAGTTTCTGAAAAAATTCGGGTGAGCTTCGCTCTCCCATTCTGTACATTTTACATGAAAAAAATCAATCTGCCTTTATTTCTCTCTGTGATTTCCTCAGAGATGAACATTAGCAGTCTACAAGCATTGCTTACTGTGATTTGTGTGTCATACTTACTGAAAATTGTCGCTAAAAGTGATAGAAAATTTCCTACTTTTCCCCTATTAATTCCTACTTTTTCCTATTTTTCTCCTACTTTTTTTCATTGACTACTCCTACTTTTTCATCAAGGTAGAGTAGAAAGCCTGGACATACCTATTAAACATAAGAAACGTATCGATGACAATTATACGCCTGTGCCTCTTATTTAAGCATATTCGAGAAATGTTCATGGGCGCAGTCATATTATTTTCAAACATTCGCTACCTATGCAAATCTTGGCACCTTATGTCGATTCTAATCAGTCCGGTGGACCTCGCTACGGAGCCAACGAAATGGGCGAATTTATAGTGGCGAATGAGTCATCCAAGAAGGGGGGGGTAGGATATTTCATTCACTTGTCTCGAGAAGATGCTAAAAGGGAGGGGGCGTTGAGATCGGTAACCGGTTTTACGAAAGTTCTTGCGAGATAAAAGGTTACTTATCAATATACTGACATCTGAATTGTATCTTTTTTTAATGGACGTAACAGTTAAAACTATTTAGAACAATGTACATGTACCATTTAGAATGCAAACAAAAATCAGAGCCTATTTCTGAATAAGTACATACATTTGTACATTATAATTCAGTCTGAATCAGTACACTCTGTATAAATTGATCCTGGTAGATTGATGTCCATTTCAATATATTCTCCGAGCGACTGGTCCGGATTTGCTTCGTATTCTACAGAAGACAAACTCGCATCCGGTTGGATAGAGGCTTCCTCAAATGACATGTGATTACAGTCATGCGATGTACATGTATGCGACGAGCCAGGTATTTCCGTGAAGTCGGGAGAAACTTGGTTCCGCTTTTGCTTTCTTTTCATCTTCCGCCTTTGTTTCTTTTTTAGTTTGTAATTTTCCACCATTTTCGCACAACCGTAGATAACGCAGCACGAGCAAATTGACATCACCATGATGGGCAGGACTAGGTACATAGCAATGTTCTGCTTATTACTGAAGAAATGTACAATTCTATCATATATGCCAAGAATACCATCACGGAATCGTACGTACGTTGAGTGGTCTGTAAAAATATTAGAATACTAGTATCATAATATGTACAATCTTATTGACCTGTGCCCATTTTTACAAATCTAAGCTACTTACCAAAACTTTTTGCGATTTTCATAACTTTCGTCATTTGATAAAATGGTAAAAGTCGTTTTAAACAAACATGACGATTTTTTTATGTACATAAGAAATAAGTGTTCAAAAGATAGAAAAAATGGCAGGACGCTGTTCAACTAGTGCTAGATAAAATCAGTACTCTATACGATTATCTATAACTGTTATGTTGGCATATAATATTTGTATTTGATACCACATCTAAAGGAGACGGCGTCCTATAAGTTATTTTGCTTGTTGCCGGATCCTTCTATACGTCATTTGTAATCTACACTATATGCTTATTCATTGAATAAATACTGTTTAAACCAAAAGATAGAAAAATCCTGAAATTAATTGTAAGTTTGTTTGGTTTTTTTTTTTTGTGAAACGGGCTGTTGTTTACGATTAGGTTTGTCCGAGTCATATTAGCTCTATGAGGCACCTAGAAAAGTAGAATGGTTGACAGTGACGGGATATTGCAATCAGACAGTATTTTGAATCTTAACGTTGAAGTTATGTCATAGTCTCTATTTATACATGAATATTAATGTTCTAAATAATTTCTCTCTGTCTTTTACTTAACTTTTAGCTAAAAAGGGGTTAATTGGTGACACTAATTTGAAAATGTACTCGGAAAATTATGTTACAGTACAAGACTGTGGCATTTTTTTTTTTCCATCAGAAAGCAAATACGGAATGAAATTAGTAAAGGCACCATGTGTCTCTTTGAAATATAAATCCATCAGAAAGGAATGAGCGCTATGATTTATATGATACAAATATGACTCTAGGTTTCAAATATTTATCTTTACGTGTTAGAAGTTTTCTTTCAATTTTTAGCTTTTGAATGAAAAAAAAAATGAATACGTTTTTTTTTTAATGAGTTTAATACATACTGTATACCTAGAGTGACTTGACAGATACAGGCGTGGCTCTGACGACATCTCTTTGTTTCCCATAATCCTTCATCGGGAAGGAAAACGATGCATTTCTGGGACCCTGGGTAACCAAAGTTCCAGTGATTCTCAAATTCTGTACTTAAAAGAAGTAAAATACAACCAATTTTAATATGAGTCATCTATTTTCAAGTTTAATTTTAAGAAGAGAATCTTATTTTATATGATAGATTATGAAAATAAATGGTTTGAATATGTTCATTTATTAAGTTGAAATACATATATAGGCTTGTATGCATAAGGGCTTCCACTTTCTTTTTCATGAATATTTCAGGCAATCTATTAAATAATCTAAAACTAAATTGAATGTCAATACTTTTCACAAAAGTATTTTGATAATAAAAACTGTATTTCATTTTAAACATGATCTATCATGAAAGAAATGGTCAAGTACCTTTGCTTGAGAAACGTTTTTCATATTTTGATAGCCAATGAAAATCTTCATATTTGCTTTCTTTATGTAGTCCGACCCATGCTACACTCTGTAACGATGACAAGAACTCAAAATGTATATAGTATGCACCAAGTCAAAGGACCATCCCTTCAACTTATCATGCAGAAAATGTTTTGTATTTGAAACATTTATGAATGAAGTTGTAGCTAACCAAAATAATCTACCTGTCAAAAGTTCTATATGACATTGTACATAAGTCTGCCTAGACGGACATGTAGATCAATAAAGATTATTTATTTGATCGCACAATAAGGTTACGTATATTTCAATATTGATAATGCAACAGCAACAAAAAATTCAGAAACAAACTCGATAAAAATTTAAATACCTTTTTCTCCACTTGATTTCCTTTGTTAGAAAGCATTTTCTTCCTCAGAACATTGGCGTCAATATCAGAAAATATATCTCCATTGACCAGCACACATTCTCGTCTGCACATGTCGAAATTCAAGGACGGGTGTACCAGCGATAAGCAGGCGTCATATGGCTTTCTTGATATACGTGTGAAGTTTCTAGGGCAGTCCTTTACTATTTGAAAATAAAAATGTTTAAGAATGACCTTATGAAGAAGGAACTTATTAAGGTCGTTGTTTGTTTCCGTCTTATGTGTTCCGCAGAAGTAAGTAAACCATGATCTTGTAGTTAAGCAATAACAACTAGCTAGCCGTGGTTTATTGTCCAGTAATTCCACGAGTCGCATGAACCAATCAAATTATCACCGAGCCACGAGCGGCGAGGTGATAATTTGATTGCTTCATGTGACGAGTGGAATTACTGGACAGTGAATCACGGCTAGCTAGTTCTTATTTCTATTCTTATAAAGCACGTGAATGGGCGGAGCTTAGCGCACTGGAAGTTTGTTGGAGATTTTACACCAGGCGAGTTCTATATGGTACATATAGGGAGAAAATCTCAAGTCATATTAGAATAGATCTTTCATCATTGTGCTTAAGCATATCCGTAGGTGTTTACTAGTTGAGGTGCACAGAAATTTAAGACAAGCCCAGCAAAAGTCACAAAAGTGACAAGAAACATCAAATACGACATGAAACACTTAACACAAATCTACTGTACACATAAACCAACGATACCATTGGGCAAACGGTGCCGACTTAGGACGGCCATCTGTCAGTTTAGAAAATGGTTTGGTTATTCAGATTACGTGCACTAAACCCTCCCGCGATTTCAGACAAAAGACTACACATAAACCAACGAGACAAATAGACAAAAGGTGCCGACTTAGAACGGCCACATGCCACATTATTAGCAAATGGTTTCGATATCTGGATAACATGCGTGCAACCCTTCCACTTGTCCGGTTACCAAGTGTTCTCAAAGAACGCAAAATCGTTTTGTATAAAAGCCCCTTCACTGTAAGATAGCCTCAGAAACAAAACAGCAAAATCCAGGGGCCCGAGTAACACACAGATTGATATTTAAATGTATATCAAAAGCATAAAAGAGTCCGAGAAAACAGTCCATGCGAGAGCGAGTTCATGCATGCAATGGCCCGAGGAGTTCGACCTACTATCAGATATGACAGGTACTCAGGACCTGTCTCCTCTAACAAGGATTGGGCAGGGCCCGTCATGAAGTTTCATCGTCAGAATGAGGAAGAGTCCTAAGAATGCGCTGGTACAAGGTTGTATATTGGTCCAGTACCAGGCTAAGTATCAGTCCTTTTAGTGACATCATAATTATATACATGGAATAGCATCTACGTTTTAAATGAGGATGAAATATATTGAGAGGAGCATGCCTACAAATATTCAACTTTAAAAGAAAGGAGGGGATCTCCAACAACACCCAGTTGCAGCACCAACAGCAACCTCCCAAAACACCCACTGTAAAACACAAAAATGACACGCACAGAAAGAGACGCAGTAGTACAATGAACGTCAAATCACAGAAAAACATAAAACACAAATGACTACACATAAACCAACGAGACCAATGGGCAAACGGTGCCGACTTAGGACGGCCATCTGCCTCGTCAGTAGCAGACGGTGTGGTTATCCTGGATTACGTGCGCACAACCCTCCCACTATTCCGATTACCCAGAGGTCTCGAAGAACGTACAATTGTGGTGTAAAACAACCTCCTCACTGTCAGATGACCACACACAAACAAGACCGCAAGACGCAGGGGCCCAAGCAACACAGATGAATATGTAAATTGATATAAAAAGAGGGCATGCGTGATACGACCTGTGCTCTGCCGGCTGTAGCGAGCTAATGTATGTTATCACCCGAGGAGTCCGACTGACATTCAGAGAGGACAGGTGGTCGGGGCCCTGTCTTCTCTAAAGAGGTTTGGACAGGGTCCGTCATGGAGTCCCGTCGTCACAGTCAGTCAGCGTGCAAGTATTAAGGATGCGCTGGTACAAGACTGTAGATTGGTCAAGTACCAAGCCTAGTGTCCGTTTGGTGACATTAGGATCATATCCACGGTATAAGAGGCGTTTGATGATTCTGACGCATTTTCGATAGAAATTCTGTCTACCTTTGATCCTTCTAATTTTGTTGATCATGTCACCATAAAATGCAGGTTGCGAAATACCCAAAGTAATATACTCTGTTGCTTGTATGGGTCCGAATTTCAAAAGTAGTTGACAATAATTTTTGTAAAATTTCCAGAATGTCTTGACAAGTTTGTAAAAGCGAAAACCTTGACCTAAAAGTTTCTTTGTTATTTGTAAATTTCTATCATGAAAATCCAAAACATCAGTACATGCTCTAGCATACCGGATGAGCTGCGAAATGTAGATACCATAAGACGGTAATCTAGGAACATAATTAACATAATTAAAAAGCTAATTCATATAAATTTATATAGAATATTTGTTCAATTACGCCAATTTGAAAGAGAAAATAAGAAGTAACATGTCTATTGCTTTTTTTTGGCAATTTGGACCCTACACAAAAATTGGAGCCGCGCACTCTGCAAAGTGAGTGCTCAAATTTAAATTCAGAAAAAAGAAAACCAGAGGGAACTACTGAGATACATTTGGTTGTGAAAGGAAATCACTTCAGCATTTGATAAATACCACTGATGCGGATTTAGACGTACTAGACGAAACATGTGTCTGGTGCATTAAAATAGGTTTGAAATTCTTGAATTTTCTTCAAGAAAATAACGAGTAAGAACAGTTCCGTACAATTTCCATTTCAGTAAAATTTGATTTTTCAAGTAAAATAAATGCGTTAGTAACTGTCGTACCTTTTTCGACAGTGTAGCCTAGTGACCACTCCAAGGCCGTACAATGGTACGAGTCTGAAATAAATAAATAAATTAATGATAAATGCAGTTGGTATTAATAATATATTGATAGAAATGTTATAATTTTTATCCCAAATAAGGTTAACTCGTATGAAAAAATAAACACGTCTTCCAGAGGGGCCCCTTGGAGTTAACAAGTGCAACTGTTCCATAATGAGGTCAAACGTCTTCAAATTCAATAGTATAATTTAAGAACAGATAAATTTGCAGCATGAACCAGACATGCACGTTTCGGATACTTAAACCTTGTCAGTGATCCTCAATCTAACCAATGTAATATGACCAAAAGGTGTTAAAATTATTATGTCCAAAAATGTAACGAAAGACGTAGCAGCATGGATTGGATATGATGCTACAGGACCAACGTTTTAGAAATTTCAAGAAATTTTGTAACAGAAATTTTCAAATGCGTCGAAGAGACAGACGATCAACCGAAGTTGATCGAACTTGACTACATGTGCCCTCGGGGACTCCTGGTCCACCAGCAGTGACACCAAGTAGTTCAAATGTTAAGCAGTACAAAATTATACAACCCTCCTGCATACATGCCTACACCATGCATAATGTCAAATTCAATATGCGTACATTGTCTTTTTGAATTTGATTAAGGCCAAGGGGCAGAAAATTTGTGTTCCTGAGTCTTTGTGTTTTATATGAATGTAAGGATCACAAGAAAACTCAAAATCAAGTACCATGTGTCTCTCTAAGCGACTCCGGTGGATCCCTTCCACATCCACATGGGTTACTTATAAATCTGAAGCTGGCATAGGGGAATCCCATGGTCCTACATTCTCTCTGACACAGGGTCAAGTTCAAGGTTAACTTTCGAGCATAGAACGTGGAATATATTTCCGTTGAGGAACATCCAAGAAAGAAGGCTGGGAAGAGAGGTGCTAAAAATGAATAACATAAATTAAACATGAGAAAGTAGTTCGGAATCTATTGAGAAGAACGGACATGAGAAGGATTTCGGTGCGTCAGTGCTTCTTGTATGTAAATGCTTCTGATCTTTTTCAGTCAGTAAATCTTTTTCAGTGCGTACATCCTCCTTCTTTCGGTATGTAAATTCTCCACCAATTGGTGTCAAACATGGTACTTGACCAATCTACGGCCTTGTACCAGCACACTCTGAAATATTGTACTCTGAATGACTGTGACAATGAGACTCCGTGACGGGCCCTGTCCAAACATTACAAGAAAAGACAGGACCCAACCACATGTCTTCTCTCCGAATGTCGGTCGGATTCCTTGGGTGATGGCATACATGAGCTAGCTCAAGCTGGCAGAACACGTTTTTCGTACCCCCTATGTTTTTGACGTCCATTTACATAATAATAAAATTATTTCGTCTGTGTGTTACATGTACAACCTCGTTTTTCTTTCTTGATTGTGTGGTCATATAACAGTAAGGAGGCTATAATACACTTGACGTTTCTCTAGACCGCATTGTACATGTAATCGGACAAGAGAGAGGGTTATACGCTTGAAATCCATATGCTACAAACGAGGCAGATGGCCGTTCAAAGTCGGCACAGTCGATGGTTTATGTGTATTTTTTATGTTCAGTGTTCGGATGTCTTATCTGGTTTCCTTGTCCCATTTGCGTGAATCCCTTACAACAATGTGTAAAATATCTCTGACAAGACAACATTGCGATAAAAGCATCACGTCACACATTTACAGGAATGCATCAAACAACGGTTTTCACGAAATACAAAATGATACAAAGACATGTATTACCCGCAGACAACATGGACAAATAAACCTTGACATAAAGAGTGGCTGACAAATTATGCAAACACATAAGTGAGATTGCAAAAATAGAAAAGAAACCCTTGTGCATCTGGAACTGACTTTAGTCGCTTGCCTTAAATACTTATCCGATTGACATGTGACTACCTTCTCAATTATTGGAATAACAACAGTTAAGACGAAGCTGCAGTGACAACATCGCACTCTCATAAGAGGATAAAAAGAATAAATAACATTATTGAAACACGGTGAACAGCCCTTATTATATTATAACCTCTATAGAGCCTAATTGTTAAAATGAAAATCATCATAGGTGGCGCCGAACAAATGTGAAATGGTTTTTAAAAAAAAACAATAAAAATGTTGTCTCACTACGTCATCATACCTCACAAAACGCACAGGTACTGTACAAGGACCCGGTTGCAGCAGCCATAGCAAAACACCGAAACATCCACATGTGAAAAACAGTAGACGTAAAAACCTCGTAAAAAATGGCATTTCTAACAACGTACGTAACTCGCCAAGGGAGGGTAACACACACATTCTTCCTTTTTTTCTTCCTGTTTGGGCACCTGGCAGCCCTCTTTTGGGTCAGTTGGCTGTATTGATGTTATATTGCGGGGAACTCATTCGCCAACTGCCCGTTACAGAGTATTCTAGCCAGGCCGTTCCCCTCTGGGGTGCCTCATAGCCCCTTCTATTATTTAAGGGGCGGAGTACTACCCCATTTTAATGCCCACCCTCCACTTGTGTATATGGTGTATGCATGTATGCAGGAGGGTTGTATAATTTTGTACTGCTTGGATGGTCCGTATTTCCAACGGCTTTTATAAGGTGCCACCACACCTGGATACCCTTGCCGCAGCATGAACGTAGGTACCCAACCGGGCCCTTTATAGTCCCCCCGGTCAGGAGACTCGGTAGGGACGAACGAATGGATATGACTTTCAACTCTCATATGACTACACCGGGATTCGAACCCCGGTCGTCTGCGTGAGAGTTGAACGCCTTATCCACTCGGCCATCTCTACCTCTACATTCTGTACATAATACGGAAGTGTTCTAACTCTTTACCTTCTTGAAGAAAATTTCAAACCAATTCTAATGTACAACCAGACCCGCGTTTCGGTTAGTAAATCCTCATCGGTGATGCTTCCAGCTAAAGTGATTTTCAAACACAGCCATAATCAAATGCATAATTCATGCGGTCTGTGTTTTAACACCGCCAGCCATAGAATAAGTTATTCAATCGGAGAAAAAGTTACAATGATGTGATGTAGAAATCAGAATTTGATGGTTAGCCTTGTAAGTATAAGTAACTGGCGTGTCAAAGAAAGTGACAATATCTAAATGATTGGCCTATTGACCGCTATCACGCGAGTTTCTATTGTCAGAGTGTTAGAAAGATTTTAAAGAGGAAAGGAGATCCCAACAAGACTCGGTTAAAGCATCCACAACAAAACACCAATAACGACCTATGCGAAAACTCAGTGTAGACAAGCACAATAATAGACACAAAAGAGACAAGGAACACCAAATAGAAAAAATTAAACACTAAAGACTACAAATACACCAACGAGACCAATTCGCAATCGGGGTGCCGACGTAGGAGAGTCATCTGCCACGCAAGTACATGTGATTATTCGGATTATATGCGCACAACCTTCCCACTTCTAAAGAAAATTAATGGAATATCGATCCAATTATTAATGATGCTAAAAAAAAATGGGGATACTCAGTCTCACTTCATAAGAATGGAGACCTTGAAGTTATTTCACATAAACATTAATGACAATAATTCTTTACTTTGTCTCTTTGTTTTATGTTTTATGTTTTTGTATTTGTTTTCCGAGAATTATTCATGGTGAAGGTGAAAATAAATTCATGATTTACTTTTTATTGTGCCAAACATAAGAAGTAACTCATTTTTGTAATTAATTCTCTCCTCCATCCACATTTCTACAAAGTATTAATTCTTCGTTTGAATTTATGAAATTTTCACCTCTTAAACGGGTTTTATTTTTTACATATTGATGAAAAAATTCATACCTTTCATCGAAAAAATAATCAGAGATATACCGTACAAATATTGCATAGCGGCATTCCATCTTTACCTATAAAACAACAAATAAATATCGATACAGATGTTACTGATAATGTGAATGAATGCAAGTAATGCTTTCTTTGTTCCTCGTAGATCTGTCGACAAATAAAGATAAGTTTTTTTTTTATCAAGGTCAGATCTGGAGGATGAGTGGGGATAGGAGTTCAGGAAGCCACGCTCGAATTTGCAAAAGATGCTTGGTTTTTTTTGCGTTTGGCGTTGTGTTTTGTTGTGTTATTTATATACAATAGACTGGACCCCGCCTCCGCCCATTGGCTGAATGAAACCTGCATCCCCCCTTAAGATAATAATTCTAGATCCGCCCCTGTTCTTTTTTTATTCATTGATTTCCTTACGATAATACTTTCTTCAGTTCTTGCTATAAATAACTTCACTCTTGACTCGTTTAACTTGGATGACGGTTATTTTTTTTATTTCCGGTCTTGTTTATGGAAGAAACAAGACACACATTCATTAAATGGATGAAGACATTTAATTTCTCTTAAAATTCCTACAACATATTTATAAATATAGAAAATTAAATTAGAATATGTGTAATATGCTAATTATGTGGCGATAAATGACCAGTTAAATCATTTTTATACTATATCATCTTGTTAACATTGGTCGTCAATTTACCGCTACATGAGTCAATGACGGAGCTGTCACATTGATGATAAAAGACAAACCAATAACGATAAATCATATTTTACTCGAGGATTATCGTTTTCGTAGCGCGGCTGAAAATGAATAGCTAGAGGATTAATACATTTGACACTTAGTCTTATCTTACATGTATTTTGAATTCAAAGTAAACTAAACAGAACAGATTTTTAAATTATAAATTTTTGGTCAATAAAAATCCTTTATTACATAAAAATTGTAAACTGAAAAATTAATACCATTGTGTATGACAAAAGAGATAAGTTTGGATTTAATTATGATGGTAAATTATACTGTATTTATACATCTCAACTCATCCGATACGCTATTTACTGATAATTTGGATTTTCGCAATAATTTTTCACATTACAAAAAAAAATGCTTCGGTCAAGGTTTCCGCTTTCATAAACAAATGGAGACTCTGAATTTTCAAGGAAAACTCTCACCGTCTTTTAATCTTTAGATTTATGCCATTACTTTTGAAATTCCGCAACCTACCTTTTTTAGTGACTTAGTAAATAAAATACGTAGTAGGAATTTCAATCAAAGAATCATCAATCGCCATAAATAATCCTGGAGTCAGAATTCTGCACACATCGATGCCTTCCGATTCCGCGTGGACTACATCAGAAAAAGTATTTTTCACAGCTTGCCTACCTTGTTTCCTTGTAAGCGAGATGTACCGAAAGCACACTCTACATGACCCATGCACAGCCTTGTATCAGCGTAAATCTTATTCTTAAGAGTCGTAAACAGACTGTCTGTGACGACGGATCACCCAAGACGAACCTTGTCCAAACCTCGTCAGTGAAGACAAGGTCATGACCACTTGCTCTCTTTCAGAAATTTCATTGGATTCCTCCGGTGATGGCAAACAGTAGCTCGGACTGTCGCACGACCTTACACTTTTGATATCAATTTACATACTCATATGTTTGTTACTTGGATATCTGTGTTATGCTGTGTCTTCATCTTACAGTGATAATGCCATTATATACAATAATTGTGCGTTCTTCGAAAGCGCTCGCTAACCGGACATTTGGGAGAGTTGTGTGCACGTTATCTGGATAACGACACAATTTGCTACTAACATAGCGTATAATGGTCCCAATTCGGTAATGCTTGCTAAATAGTATCTTTGGTTTACATGTAGTCTTTTTGCGTGAAGTATTTTGATATCGTCTTTGATATGTTAAACCATTCTTGTCCCTTTGATGTCCCCTTTACTTGTTCCCTCTATGTTTTTTCACATTTGGGTGTTTCGATATTTTGCTGAAGGTATTTTTACCAGATGCTGTTGGAGATTCCCTCCTTTCTTTTGTCATCGTATCGTTTGATTGTTATATTGACCTACATTTGTAATGATTGTCCTTAAATTAAGTTATCAATAAAAGCCCTCTGACAGGAGACATGTTTGTTCTTGACAATAGAAGCAAGCTATCTACAAAATGAAAACACAAAGAATACATGTATGTATAAAATTACCAAAGTATGCATTTATAGAGATCATGCAAAAACAAAAACACCTCTTTGTATCAGTTGTTTGTCATTGGACTTACTTCTTCCCCACCATGCTGTCATTGTTAGATTTATTATATATTCTTTACATGCAGGCGTGAAATCAACATACATGTGTAGCAGCATCTTTCTATTTAAACTATTTGAATAATTTGCATATATAAGAAAGGAGGGGATCTCCAACAACACTCGGTTGCAGCACCCACAGCAAAACAACCCAAAGGCATACAAAATCACAGAGCATCTATAAGAAAGAGAGAGTTAGAATGAAAACTCTTTCCATGAGTTCAGCAGGCTTAGTTTAGTGCACCATGTGAATTTATTAAATCTTACTTTTCTTTATTCTTCTCTTTCATGGTGCAATCGGCGTATATTTATGGTAGCGACATACAAAGAATACTTAATTTTTTGTCATTTATTACTTAGACAGAATGCTGTTGCATCCTTCATGAATTTTAGCCGCCAGAATATCATATACTTGTAAATTATCGTTTCGAACATCCTACCGAAGAATAAAACAGTACATCCCCAACAATATTTACCTGATAATTAAGAATGTTAAACTTCTTCAAATTCAATATTATAGCATCATTTAAGAACAGATCAATTTGCAGCATGGACCAGACATGCAAGTTTCGGGTACTAAACCCTCGTCAGTGATCCCCAATCTAAACAATGTAAAATGACGAAAGAGACTGAAAGTTATTATGTCAAAAAATGTATCGAAAACGTAGCAGGATGGGTGGGATATGATGCTACAGGACCCACGTTTTAGAAATTTCAAAATTTCAAGAAGATTTGATAACAGAAATTTTCGAATGCGTTGAGGAGACAGAACAATCATTTCAATAGGTAAGTTAATTAATCTTGTCGGCTAAGATTTTCTTTATTGTGATTCATTTGACCGAGTTCATATGAATCATTCTATATGAAAACCTCGTTTCTATAACATTCGCACAGAAGGAAGTCTCCAAATTTAATAAGAGAAGAATTATTGTCCAATCGTATTCAAGATGAACATCTTTGCATCTCGTCCGTTTCTCATGTTTACATGACTACATTTTTCTACGCGTAATTTATGTTTTACATAGAAGTTTGCATTTCGTTTACTTGATAAAGAATATTGACCTTAGTGCAAGTTTTACTATGTTCAACATGAATAAACATGCCTGCAGAAAACCATAATCCTGTTTCCAGTTAAGGATTGTTTCTTTCATAATTTCTATGATTTTGAGAAGATGCTTGATAAAGAGTAGTATTCCTCACAAAATCAAAATGTGTAAGATAGTATGATATTGAAACTTTTTAATGAATGTTTGGAAAATAAAATTGTTTATTATGTTCGAAAATTTTGCGAGTGCCGGGTGTTTATGAGTCTTCCTAAGACTATATAATCTTATTTTATTAGAATATATATTCCTTAGAATATATCATATGTTTTGATTATATAATCTCTTAATATTGATATATAATCTATTATGTTGATAATATACGGCAATTCTTTGAGCACCGGGTGCTATAAGTATTCTTTAGATTATATTCCTTAGAATATGAAAAATATGGATAATGACATATCCCTATACACAGCACAAAATATCATAAACCGAAGGCATATAAAATAAGAATAGAACAGGAACCAAAGCAAACAAACAAAAACCTCCACCACATGAAAAGAAGCGAACTCCCGGAATGGGAGTGAGACCAGGTGCCCAGGAAGAGTCAGCTGACTCTTCCTTCTACATTATCATTATTATTCATGTTTTTGGTGTGTCAGTTTTAATTGTTTGTCGGACACTATGCCATCGGTGTGGGTGATGTTGTACATGTTGCAGTTATTTTGTCTAATGTCCATTGTTTGTAATTACATCTTGTGGGTGTGTTCCGCTGTGGCCAATACAGGGTGGTCTTGCTGGAGATCTCTTCTCACATCTTCTCACATCTAATTCTTTAATACATTCCTGAAATATCACAAAGAACACATAGAAAAAGAGAGCACCTACTTGGGTGGTCAGGTAATACAGGTATATCCATTACAAATGATGTATAAATTCGGATAACATGCGAGCCATCCTCGAAAGAGGCACAATTTTATTCCATTTATTTTTTTTTCTCGTGTATTACGTTAGAATAATATACAGATTCAAAGATGAGTTAAAGAAATTCCTGACGACAATCTCTACAGCACTCACGATAGAGCACAAAATTAAGCATCGACGGACCCCTAGCAAGCTAGAGGTGGGACCAGGTGCCCGGGAGGAGTAAGCATCCCCCGTTGGCTAGCCGCACCCGCCGTCGATGTTTAAGCACGAAAATGAAAACAATATTTGAAATTCATGTACTGTCTGACGTTGTCTATATAGAAAGTGCTATGGCGACAATGTCAGAAAAATATATTCAAAACACTTACTGTCAAAGAGTGTCATTGACCAATCAATAAAATACCATAATGATTGTTTCTGCCTTTCAGTTTCTTTATTGAAAAACCGTCAAGATAGAGAAATTCCAGGAGAATACAAACGGTTTCCTAAATGTAAAATATAGTTTTGATTTTCCTTTGTATCATATGCTATATGGGACGTTCGTTTTTATACTTAAATCCTCCAAGAGGTTTATAGATAAACATTGTCTCCTGCATGAAATAGATTTCTTCTTTTTCTTCGATGTTTCAAGTAAAAACTAGCATTATGAAATCTCTCTTAAATGACAGACTTATGTTTGCTCCTGTCGCCTATCGGTCTGTTCGCTGCGCTGTCTGATATGTTCCATGATTAGTTATTCAGTGTCCTGTTGACCTGTTGTCGTTTGATTATTTAAAGCCCCTTTCACACTTTTTCGTATAAGCTACGTAAGAGGAGTATTTTTGCCAAAATTCTTTACGCCAGAGGAACGAAAAGGTCTGCCGCGTATTTCGTCCTTCTCAGAAGTCAAAGGCGTAAGTGCAACGTTTATACGACGTAAGAGTTGTTTTTATCACGTATGAGCGACGTACCGATTCGTGTGGCGTTCGGCACGTACGTGCGACGTGCAATGCGTTTCTTCTGCGTAAGTACGACGTTGGTGCTACGTAGTCTTCTTTTTGCGACGTTTCTGCTGCGTTGCCGTGGCGTTCACGTTCGTATTAAAACATTCTTTGGTTGCCAAATATTATTTCTCTCGATTAACCACTTAAAATAATATGAACACAAAGTGTAAAGGGTACTATCAAAGTGCCCTTTGAAATTAGCGTATACTTTATTTAAACTCAGTTCGCCATATGAAATAAAGCTGCTTGGTTGATCTTATGGGAGTTTAAAATTATACGGTATAATTAATCTTAATTCATTCTAAATAGGTTCAAAACCGTATTTTCCCCCTAGATTTTTATCATGAGTTCACATAAACATAGCAAACACACCTTTTACGCCGAGGTGGAATGAGCGATACTCCTTTAACGTAGCAGATACTCATACAACGTAACACCAACGTAGCTCTTACGTAGCAGGAACAAAAAAAAAAGCAGGAGTAAATCGAAGAAACAAAAAATAAGAAATTAAAACGTGTATCATACGTAGTAGATAAGAAAAGAACGCCGCGGGTACGAATTAGCAACTTCTTGTACGTAGCACGTACGCCATAGGGATACCGCTTGCGTTTGTGATTCGTTTGTACTGCGTAGTAGGAGTATTAGCGACGTTCCTGCTGCGTTGCTACTGCGCTTCTTTCGTTTGCACTGCGTTCGTGCTACGTACATACGGCGTATGAAAGCTGCTACGTATGTGCTACGTAATTTTAGGTGCGAACTTAAAAAAACGCAGCACTCTTTCGTATCAAGAGATCATGCTACGTTTCAAAGAGTACTCGCTACGTAAGCTGGCGTTGCTACCGCGTTGCTGCGGCGTTCTTTTCTTACTGCCACGTATCCTGACAAGCCGTAGATGCGTGGGCCGATACGTAAAAGTGTGATAGGGGTTTTACTAGTGAGGTGTCCTATAACTTTATTCAGCGCTTGCCGCATTTCTGTAGACTTCTACTGGACGAAAGGCCAGATCATGCATTCGAATAACCGAGCAAAGTGATTCCATTTTCATCATTATCATTGCCATATTTGCTTTTTATATTTTAAGAGTGAATGGGTCCCCTTTCATTTTGAAAGATTTCATTTTTATGCTTGTTCTTCCAGTGTGAATCTGTCAATGGACTGGTGGCTTAAACCTAATAAAAATCAGTAAATGAGGTAGTCAAAAAGGACATTTTCTTTTTTATTTTGGATATATTTATCTCATTCGAGATTAATTGAATGACGTTCAAGCTTAATCATTATCGCCGGCAGAAGTCCGTTTTTCATTTTTTTTTTTTTTTTTTTTTTTTTTTTTTTTTTTTGGCATATTACATTGTTAAGATTTGAGGATCACTGACGAGGGTTAAGTACCCGAAACGTGCATGTCTGGTCCACGCTGCCAATCTGTCAACATTTATACCACTTGGTGAGTGTCACTGCTGGTGGATCAGGAGTCCCCGAGGGCACATGTAGCCAAGTTCGATCAATTTCGGTTGATCGTTTCTTTAACGCATTTCTTAAATTTCTGTAATCAAAATTTCTTGAAATTTCTAAAACGTGGGTCCTGTAGCATCATATCCCACCTATCCTGCTAAGTCTTTCGGTACGCTTTTTCGACATAGTAACTTTCATATTTTCTTGGCATATTTCACTGTTTAGATTTGAGGATCACTGACGAGAGTTAAGTGCCCGAAATGTGCATGTCTGGTCCACGCTGCCAGTTTATCAGTTCTTAAATGATGCTATTCAATTTGAAGACGTTTGACATTGTACTTCCGCCCATGGTCTCGGAATACCTTTGCTGTATCATCTTCACATAAGAAATAATCCAAATGAACAAGTCAACTCGAGGAAGGACGACAACTCAAGATTCAACCTATTCGTTGCCTCTACAAGATCGCTTTACACATAAGGCAATGCACTTTGACTTCCCCTCCGTGCGGCATAATGTGTTCACTAACACCGAGCCTTTGTACAGCATCGCCTTATTGTAATTGATAATTTAAGCCCCTTCTAATTCATGTGAAAACATCAACTTTCATTCTAACTGCCTTTGATGTCAACTACATGTGGAGTAGGAGGTCTCGAGTACGCACCCTATGTCATGCGAAACGTTTTCATATTTACGCCGTTTTTTCACTAAGACGGTCAAATCACTACATCCACTTCCTTGCGAATGTTCGTCATCGGAATTCAACTACTCTCCTTGTGGACACGGTATTACTGGTGACCTTAGTATAGTCAAGAACGACAAGTTGAGAGAATTGTTAAAAAAGGGTCCCAAATACAGAGAAAGTATGTCCTTTACATGGAACCAAAATGCTAAAATTATCATGGACTCTTGTGAGGAATATGGAAGACGTTGGGCAAAGAAAGAGGATGTGCATCTCGACACCCTTTCCGAATGGATAAAATCCATTAGAGGGCTACTTTTATCTAGAATTAACCGATTAAAATCAACTGTGAACACCAGATTCGAGTCTATATTTAAAGACCCTGATGTTATCACAGAGCTTACCTACCTCCAAGAACATTATGTCATCACACCAGCGGACAAAGCCTCGAATAATTACACATTTACTTGCAAAAAGTGCTATTTCGACAGTCTAGTTAAAGAGTTGAATTTAAATTCGACACCTGAAAATCCCACTTACACCTCAACAAACCTTTCTGCGTCTGAAATAATAGGTAACCACAAATCAGCTCTTGCTTCATTTGGCTTCGATACTAACAATTTAGATTTAGATTTGCCATACTTATACTGCATACCTAAAATGCATAAGAATCCGTACAAACAACGTTTCATAGCTGGTTCCTCAAAATGTTCTACCAAATCTGTATCGATCTTACTCACCAAAGTTTTATCTGAAATCAAATCTGGGCTTCAAAAATATTGTTCGACAGTATATTCTCGCAGTGATATCAAGTAGATGTTGATTTTAAAGAATTCGAAGGAACTTACAGAACATCTGAAATCCACTCATTTTAGTAGAGTCCATTCGATCAAAGCCTTTGATTTTTCGACACTTTACACTACAATTCCACATTCTAAATTGAAAGAGAGACTCGCAAAAATTATAAGTAATGCATTTACAAGTAAGAACGGTAATCGCAAATACAAATTTATTGTTGTTTACTATGACAAAACCTACTTTGTAAAAGAAAAGTCCGATTCTGAAAATAAGTACACTAAAACTGATATTATTCAGATGTTAAACTTTCTGATCGACAGTATTGTTGTGTTTGGAGGAAAGGTCTTCCAGCAAATTGTCGGAATTCCAATGGGGACCAATTGTGACTCACTCCTTGCCGACATTTTCTTTTACTCGTATGAAGCTGAATTCATCCAATCTTTGGTCTCTGAAGGGGAAAGATACTTAGCTTCTGACTTCAACTTCACTTACAGATACATACCGTAAATCTGGAAATTTTTGCGTCGATTAATTTTTACGGTTTTGAGTAAAAAGCCTATAGATTTATTTTTGTTATTCTTATTTTTGCGAATCTATCGAGACCAAAAAATAAAATTAAAGCATATGCTATTTTGCTTATTTGCTGTACAACATTGCTGCATGTTTTAATCGAAAGTGATAAAAACAACTGGCCGGACAGAAAAGAAATGATTCCTATCTTATTGTCTTTATTTGCAGTATGTTTTCCGATTCGGAGAAGCTAAACTTTTGAAATGTCACAAATTCAAAAAGTATACGGATCGCAGATAATTTCAGTAATGACAGCCTCAATCAGAGAAAGTTTACTTACATTATGAAGTAATTAACTCTCTCATTGCAAACAAAGACCCACTTCAACTGTCTATTGGCTTATTTTTCACACCGATTCAACGATCGGCGTAGCATACCTGTATTGTTCATGTTTACTTATGTATTGTTATACGCAATTCATCAACAGACATTCGTGATATCCCTTTTCTTTTTATAAAGTTTGAGTTGCTCTTTTTTTAGATCAAGTGATTTTTATCACTAAATGAGACATATGAACCCCCCCCCCCCCCTTTCCAAACACCGAATGTCAAAACGGTCATCAGTAAAAGCAAAGTATACAAGTGCGCGTACGTATCTGTTAAATTGATGTATCGGAAGCATAATTTTTATCAAGTATCTTTAAGAAACATTTTTTGCGAATCCATCATACCCGCAAAATTGCTAAAAATTAATCGACAGCAAAAATAACCAGATTTACGGCAGACGATGTGTTGTCCATCAATAATCCAAATTTTGCGGATTACCTGAGCAGTATGTATCCTTCGGAGCTTGAAGTCAAAGAAACTACAGAGACAAATAATTCAGTACCCTATTTGGACATAATGTTGTCCTACGACACTGATGTTCACATGAACATCTCTCTATGACAAACGTGACGACTTCAATTTCAGCATTACAAACTTTCCTTTTCTGAGTAGCAACATCCCTTCATCGCCTGCTTATGGTGTGTTCATATCTCAGTTGATACGCTATGCCAGAGCAAGTACCAAATATACGGATTTTGTTCTGAGAGCTAGGCGTCTTTCAGATAAGCTTCTCAGTCAGGGATTTGTTTGTGACCGACTAACATCGTCGATATGGGGAACTCGTCATACACTATGATGTCCAACTCTCTAGAATGGTGGATGATATTCTGTCATAGACCATTTGAACCATCCAACCAAAGATTGTACTCTATGTCTTCCGAAACGGAAGTTACCGGATGTGACAGTTCTACCGAATTGAAGTGGCGGGTGTTCCATGCAAGCAGGAGATGCTTACTTTTCCTGGTCTCATTCTCATAGGGAGTCCGCTTCTTTTCATGTGGTGGAGGTTTTTATTTGTTTGCTTTGGTTTCTGTTTTATCCTGACTTTGTATGCCTTCGGTTTCTGATTTTCTGAATTATCGATTTTATGCTGTATACAGGGATATGGTCATTATCCATATTTGTCATCAATCAATAATCCAAAATTCGCCGATTACCTTCGCAGAATATATCCTTCGGAGCATCAGCATCCTATTTGGACATAATGCTGTCCTAGGACACAGATGGTCACATGAACACCTCAGTCTGTGACTAACGTGACGGCTTCAATTTCAGCATAACAAACTTTACTTTTCTGAGTAGCAACATCCCTTCATCGCCTACTTGTGGCGTATTCATTTCCCATTTGATACGTTATGCCAGAGCAAGTACCAAAGATACAGATTTTGTTCCGAATGCTAGGCGTCTTTCAGATAAGCTTCTCAGTCGGGGATACGTTTGTGACCAACTAACATCGTCACTGAGGAAGTTCTACGGTCGATACGGAGGACTCGTCATACACTATGATATTCCATCGTCCAGAATGGTGGATGATATTCTGTGTTAGACCATTTGAACCATCCAACCACAGAATATACTTGTATCTTCCGAAACGGAAGTAACCGGGATTGACATTTCTGCCGAATTGAAGCGACGTTGCATTCAAGCAGGAGAAACTGACTCTTCCTGGGCACCTGGTGTCACTCATATATTGGGAGCTCGCTACTTTTCATGTGGTGAAATTTTTTCTTTGTTTGCTTTGGTTCCTGTTTTATCCTGATTTTGTAAGCCTTCGGTTCATGATTTTCTGAATCCCTTTTGTATTGTTATTGTGATATGGTCATAATCCATATTCGTCATTGCCACATTATTTTGACACTATCTTTCCCTATAATCATACTTTGTGTAAATGTTGTTATAATGTTAGATGTTATAATTCTGATGTGTCTCTGGCAGAAAGGAACAAATACATGAACTTGAACGTGACTGTGTGTTCTCTAATAATTGCTACGGCGAGGTCATTTTGAATACATTTTCCTTTTTAATTTAAAAAGTGTTTACTGTGCTATAGACAAAACAAATAATTGTGTAATAAAAAAAAGCTTTATTCAGAAATTTTCCAGTTGTTTTTTTTTTTTTTTTGCAAATGCATACGTATGGATTTTCTGTGTTGAGAGATGAGAGTCCTTTCAATAACATGTTTCTCATTGCCTGTCTGAAAAAGAAATTTAAGAACAAAATGAAACAATCCTCAAGATTCATATTCAACGTATTAGTTCTGTAGTGTACTACTTTGTATGATTTCGCTTATCAAAATAAGGCTGGCTTTTAGACTCCTTCGTGTATTTAACAGATCATAAATAGGGGCAATGTTTACATATATCGAAATCATGTTGTTAGTTAATAGATTTAGAAGATATATAGTGTTTAACAGAGAAAACTTTATGAATCGCAAGCGATATAAGTCCCCTACCAGCATTAATCCATGTCCTTCAACTCTGCCTTGACCTTTACTTACACCAAAAGATGAATCCAACATAAAAAAAAGTTCAATATGTGTATTAGGAAAAGGTCTGGAAAACAGGAGTATTAATGACATTTACTATGAGGCCATACCTTTTGTAAGAACAAAAAAATCAAACCCAACTTCAACTTATTCTTTATCATACTATAATATATCTGCATACCGAAAATCAGCTCAATATCTACAACAACAGACATAAAAGGCTGGAAATAGAGAAGTTCATGAAATTTGCTAAGTTCAGGGGCCATAACTCCAGTAGAAATGGGTCAATCAAATTGAAACACGAACTTGATTTGTATCACACTGAGATATATTCACATACCAAAAACGATTTCAATATCTGCAATACCATGAAAGAAAAGTCCGGAAAACTGAGAATATCATGAAATTTGCTAAGTCCAAGGGCCATAACTCTTTTGTGAAATTAGGTCAATCGAAACCAAACTCGAACTTGATCTGTATAACACTAAGAGTGTAATCACATATAAAAACTTATTTCAATATCTACAACAACAGCCGAGAAAACCCGGAAAACTGAGAATTTCATGAAATTTGTTAAGTCCAAGGGTTATAACTCTTGTAAAAATAGGTTAATCGGAACCAAACTCAAACTTGAGCTGTACAACACTAAAATGTATTCACATATAAAAGAGTATTTCAATGTCTACAATACCTTGGAAGAAAAGTCCGGAAAACTGAGAATTTCATGAAATTTGCTAAGTCAAAGGGCCATAACTCTTGTAAAAATAGGTGAATCGAAACCAAACTCGAAAATGATCTGTATCACATTGAGATAAACTCACATGTCAATAATGAGTTCAATATATGCAACGGCATCGTGGAAAACTAAAGTGTGACGGACAGAAAGGCAGACAGACAGACAGACAAACGGGGTGGAAACTATAAGTCCCCTCCGGCGAGCCGGTAGGAGGCTAATAATGTTATCACTTCATTCAATGTTAAACGTCTTCAAACTATTATCGAAACTTCAAAGACTTTTGAATACGTGTGACGATTGTGAAAAACCATGGTGTTTAAATCACGATTCGTACATGTATATTCAAAGTATATATACGTACAAAATACGCCATCAGTAATACATATTCCATGATGATCCGTACGGACTATAGAAGCCTCCTCCGCCATAGTACGGGTACATACCACCTCCTCCGTAATAAGGATACATGCCTCCTCCATAGTAACCCCCATACATGGGGTATCCCATCCCGCCACCGTAGCCATATGGAGATCCCCAGCTACCGTAGTGACCCCAACGCCTCTTCCCTAATGCAAACGAGGCGAAAATGGCAACAAGGAGCAAAGATGCAAATAGGTATTTCATGTCTGAAAAACAAATGTATATGGAAAAGTGAATGATGGTACACATTGGGAACTATTTCATACGAGATTTTCTGAAATTATGGCCAAAAATGTAACAAAATACTACGCAGAATAGTAAGGCGATGATGAATGATAGACAACACGACGGAATGACAATTTACAAAGTAGATAATTTTTCGATGTACAAAACTGTAAATGGCAATATGTGAATGTTATTCAAAATTAAACTCACATTGATGTTGTTTTTCGGATTATTTGTAAAACACCCTACCCTGAAATCTGTCATTTTTGTGCGAATTGAATTGGTTTAAGTACCTGTAGAATTATACTAAGCGAATAATAAAGCATCACATGAAGATAGTTTTTTTTTTTTTTTTTTTTTCAGTGGTGCTACCCACATTTGATCAAGTTCGAGTAGCTGCAAATTTCATGGGAGGTTTTAAGAAAAGCATATTGGAAATTAAAGCAAAAAACAACAACAACAACGAAACAAAGCATACCTACAATGGACGATACGAGGGTATTATCCGTAGTAAAAGGATGATTTTGATTTTCTAAATGAAATTCTAATTTAAAAATTCTCCAAAAAGCAGTCATTTAATTAGTACAATGTGAAAGCTTTGGGTCCATTGAATTCCTCGTGTTCGTTTTGCTTATTTAAAAATTTGGAAGGGACTTCGTTTTTCTGGATATTGTTGCTTCTTTGATAACCAGACCTAGAAGTGAAACTAGGAAAATATTCTCAAAACCAAAGGCAAACATATAGTAAAAACTTAAGAAAATATTTCACATGCAGTGTCCAGAGATATTCATAGCAAAATAAATGAAAAGTATACTTACTTTCGCTTGAACTGGTTGTCTTTACTGAATGAAGGTTGAAGATGAACGAATTGATACTGCAACGAACATCGTCTTTTTATACAGTTTGGGAATTGGGTGATTCCTTTGGTTTGTTTACGGATATATTGTTTATGTGAATCATCGCAAGCTTGGTGGTCAATATCTGTCATAATTAACTCTGACATATTGACCACAAAATCCTTTATCTTATTAAGCAGTTTCAAAGTTTGGAGCCCACTACCTTACATTTTAACCTCATAAATAATTAGAAAATGTCCTTATACAGAAATTATGAGATAATGTAGAAATTTATACGCCAAACGTTTCCTTCATAAAGAGGTCAGTGCACCGAATATTGCTTGTTCTGTGGTAAAACACAAGCAAATATTCCTGGTACAGTCAAACTTTTATTTGAAAAAGATTTGGAATAACGACTTCACAGGCTTAATGACACATATGCGGTCAGTGTTTATTTTTCTACATTCGAACTTTTAATTTTGAAACAATGTTAATCAAAGTCTATTAAAGAGATAGGATTTGATAAAATCTATTTTGATCTGCACATTTGCATAAATGTAGATAAAAAATAAATGCATCTGCTTTCAATGCTTCATCATGGAAGGTTATTGAAGTAGTCTCAAGTAGTAAGAGAACCCGTCGGCCATTAATTTTCATCGATAGTTTGATTACTGAATAACCTGCAAATGTATCTGAATAACTCTGCCATTTGTTGATATATAGAGATATTTACGACAGGACTCCATGACGGGTCCTGTCTTCAGAGAAGACACGTCCCCAACCACCTGTCCTCTCTGAATCTCAGTCGGACTCCACTGGTGTTCACATGTATGAGCTCGCAAAGCACGAACTGTATTTCGTGTGCCTTCTTTTTTATATCCATTTACATGTCCATCTGTGTGTTTGGTGGGTCCCTGCGCCACGCTGTCTGTTTGTACGTTCATCTTACAGTGAGGAGGTTATTCTATACCACAATTGTGCGTTCTTCGAGACCTCTGGGTAATCGAAAAAGTGGGAGGGTTGTGCGCACGTAATCCGAATAACTACACTGTCTGCTACTTGCGTGACAGATGACCGTCCTATGTCGGCACCGTTTGCCCATTGGTCTCGTTTGTTTATGTGTGGTCTTTTTTGTTTCGTGTTTCTATGGTGTGAGTTTGTGTTTAACAATAATTAATTGGTTTAAAATTTTCTTCAAGAAGGTATAGAGTTGGAACCCTTCCGCGTTATTGGTCTCATTGGTTTATTTGTGGTCTTTTGTTGTTCATGTTTCTATGGTGTGCGTTTGTGTTGTCACTTTTGCGTCTCTTTCTGTAGATGTCTGCTCTGTGTTTTTGTATTGGGTGTTTTGGAGTTTTGCTGTGGGTGCTGTTGAAGAAACGATCAAACAAAGTTGATCGAACTTTGCTACATGTGCCCTCGGGACTCCGCAATGACACTCACCGAGTAGTACAAATGTTTA
This sequence comes from Pinctada fucata, assembly GCA_028142955.1. NCBI lineage: Eukaryota > Metazoa > Mollusca > Bivalvia > Pterioida > Pteriidae > Pinctada > Pinctada fucata. The sequence continues at coordinate 15,522,921 of AP027105.1, forward strand.
ACGTCTTCAGATTTAATAGCATCATTTAAGAACAGATAAATTTGCAGCATGGACCAGACATGCATGTTTCGGGTACTTAACTTAATAACTTAAATAATATTTCACAGAAACGTTTCTTAGGATCTAAGAGTGTGTCATGACTTTGAACATATTTCGAAGGTCAAATGTCATAATAAACATCATGTTCTTAACCCTCGTCACTGATCCTCAATCTAAACAATGTAATATAGCAAAAAGATGTGAAAGTTATTATGTACAAAAATGTACCGAAATACGTAGTAGGATGAGTGGGATATGATGCTACAGGACCCACGTTCCAGAAATTTCAAGAAATTTAGAAAACAGAAATTTTAGAATGCGTTGAATAAACTATCAAACAAAGTTGATCGAACTTGGCTACATGTGCCCTCGGGGACTCCTGGTCCACCAGTAGTGACACTCACAAAGTGGTATAAATGTTAAACGTCTTCAAATTCAATAGCACATTAAAGAATAGATAAATTTGCAGCATGGACCAGTCATGCACGTTTCGGGTACTTAACTTAATAACTTCTATAATATTTCACAGAAACGCTTCTTAGGATCTAAGAGTTTCATGACTTTGAACATACATCATGTTCACAACCTCGTCCGGGACATAACTCCTCCCCTGTGTATGGATTTCAATAATACTTCACATAAATTTTCTTTACGACCCAAGGGTATGTCATGATCTTGATTCAAGGTTTAAGGCCAATTTCACAATAAACGCTTGACCTTTATGCATGATAACTTTTCAAAGAATATTGCTGCCAGGGGGAGGCGGTATTTTCGTCTCGTTAGGGCAGTTTTCATTTCTCTTGTATACTAGGGTATGTGTAAGTCATATTGTAATTATGAGAATCACCTTTCCTTTAACACAATTAATTAACGTTGTAACCCATTCACTTAATTTCACTCTTGGTGCAATAAAATTTATCGAAAATTAAACACTTATAACAATGATATTTTTAAAAAGTCCTGAATAAAGCTGCTTAATAAATAAAAGATCTTACTGTCGTAGTTTTGAGATTGATGATAATTACTTTAATTTGATTATGTACTAAATTAATCTTGATTATGCGAGTTCACTGGAGGTCCGTTAAATGGATTACTTTCTCTACGTTTGATGATTTATAATAATTGATGTATTACAAGTCATGATTTATTTGTGGTGATATGAGCAAATCAGACTTTCTTAAAGTTTGAAAACCATAGTAAGCGTAATGAGCACGATAAAATGTATTCATTTTTCAATATATACACAACCAAGATGAAACCATTGAAAAGAACGTGCTGCGTTTTTCATGAAAACGTTCTTGACGTCACCATACATTAGGTATACTGGTTGAGCAGACAATTCCGAACGATTTTCGAGAGCTTTCTCTAATAACTCCGCTCCTTTGTGTGCAACCACCTTGAAATTTGGGGAAAGAAATGCTTCACAGATGCCTATGCATGGGCGGATCCAGGAAATTTTTTCAGGGGGGGTCCTGAAGTCCGAATTTTTTAAAGAGTAAAAAAAAAAAAAAAACCAAAAAAAAAAAAATAAATAAAATAAAAAAAAAAAAAACCACAAACGCTAGAAAATAAAGCTTTTGTTAGTTCTGTTTCTAATTATTAATAAACCAGGTAACTGGAGAGCATTGGCGGGCATAAAGCTTAAAATCTTGAATTTTCACATCATAGTACTTGATTATTGATTGTCAGCTCTAATACATGTATATAAACTCAACAAATGGCGAGCGATAGCGTGCCAGCGATATTTTTTTCTGAGAAATGGAATAAAATCCACCATTCGTGTCATTTTCAGTTTCTTTTCGTTGTTTATTGACCTATGTGTAATGTATATGTGTTGTATATAGGAAAGCGCAGCATCATTTGAAAATAATGTATACTAGTATGTACGTAATAAATTCTGGCGAGCGGAAGCGAGCCTGAGAAAATTTTTGAAATGCTGACGGCAAAATATTATCAAAATGAAAGATTTTAATACAAATTCATAATACATTATTCAATGACAACAAAAGGGGAATTTGGACTTAATCTTATGAAATATGTATATTAATAAAAAAAAATCATCTATGCTTCGAAAATTCCAGGGGGGTCCGGACCCCCCCGACCCCCCCTCTGGATCCGCGCTTGCTATGTAAAAAATGATTTTGAAAATCAATCCACAAATAACACCCACCCCCCTGAAAAAGCCATTTTACGCAAGTTACTAAAGGTATTTCTGATCGATTTGCATGGATCAAATGTTTCAAAACATTAGTTCAAAGGCCTTAATGAAGAATTCTATGTCACCATAAAACATCAAAAAAAATTTACCAAAGGTATTGTAGCAAAGTGACCTGACCGGGCAGAGCTAATTAAATCATGACACTTGTAATTTTTCTTTGTTGTGAATATCCTGCCTTGGCCTCCTCTCAGTGCATGTTCAGATAGATAATAAGTTTGTGTTTTGTTAAGGGTATGCAACACACAGCAAGTGCATCTATCGTACATGTAATGCGCGTTAGCGTTAGCGTAACAAAACACAAATTATGACATTTATTCTAATATAGACATGTTTGTTTTCCAGGTAAAAAGGTGACGTTCTGCCACCGCGGATTCAGTTTGCAGGTTAGAACAGCCGCATGTTTCTGTAGAGTTTATGCATTGTGACGTCAAGAGCGTTTACATGGGAAAATGCGACTGTTACACGTTTCTTTCAATAGTTTTACATTTTGTATCTCAGGAACTTTGATTGATTGTGAATATCTATTGATATGTGCGACTCCAAAACTAGGACAAGCTTTGTTCTTAACTCAGTGACGTCATTTTCCCTGACTCCTTAACAGACGAAAGTTACAAACTACAGGAGAAACAAACGCTAGTTCTACTAAATAAAGTTTTTTTTTTTTTTTTTTTTTTTTTTTTTTTTTTTTTTGCATTAAGGCTTTTTTTGTGAAAAAGTTCCTCCAAGTAACCGAACTAGCAAATCGTTCGGAAATATCTTCAGTTCAGAAATATACAGAAACATTCATGACGGCTGTTCAAACATGAAAACCGTGGTGACGTAAATTCTACCGTGCCTTTTTACCTATAAAAACGCTATTTCAGAAAACAAGAAATCCACGAAACTGGCAATTGACTCTGGTTCACATATGGAGAATAACTATTATAATTTTGTTTTGTTACGGGTATCCAAAACACATCAAGTAATTTTATCATAACGGCATGTTTTGCATTAATTTTCTTTACGTCACAATGTATAACCTCATTAGAAACATGTACAGCGACAGCTTTTCTAACTGCACCCTGACTTAACTTTAGCTTTTGGTATGAAAAGTGGCATTTACCGAAAACAAGTAATAAAAAAAACTGACAATTGTGGTGTGGTGCATATATGAATATAGAACAAATGGGGTGTTTTTTCATTACGAGCGCTAGTATTCAACACAAAGCAAGCGAATTTATCGTAAGAAATGCGCTTAGACCATGAACGACAAAATTGCTTATGAACGACAATATTGCAAAATACGGCACAGAATCCGAAGTAATTTCCTGGCTGACCTTTGTGCATTATTTCAAACTTTAAGAAACGGTTTGACATTTTGAATTTAAAGTTGTTACGTCTTTGGTTTTTAACAGTGGCGCCACCTACGCTGATTTCAAACACGCTTGTTTTCTTTTCTTCACTTATCTATCTTTTTGTTCGTCTGTTTGCTATGGATTTTTTTATTTTTACATGTATGATTATCCTGTCTGTATTTGTTTCGCTGTTCAACGACAATATATCCATTTTAAAGATATGTTTGTATATTGAAATGAAATTTGCATTAAGTGACAGGCGTTATGAGTCGACTTGACTATTTCTAAGTTTTTGCGGAGAAAGAAGTACAAATTATCCGCTGTATTATGAACAATTGCTCTCTTGTTATGAACAGCTACCTAAATTTAATTTAAATTATCTAATCAACAATAGCAACGATGAACTTTCAAAAGATACAACGTGAAATCCATAAAATGTTCGTGAAAAGAAAATAATAAATCATTCGGTTGGATAAAATTATACATGACTGGATATGTCAAAAAATTGTAAAATATTTTATATAAAATATCTACTATTGTCATAAAAATTAAAGATCACCAATGACCAATAAAAAAATAACAATGACAGTAAATTAAAAAAAAAAAAACAAAGCAGTAATATAAACTAATGCGTGGGGACTTCCTGATTTATAGCATTAGAGATGAAATTTTACTTGTAAGTGGTAAAGTAGATGTACAACATGGGTTTTCAGTTATTATTTACTTGGTTTCCTTGTCAATCCATCTTTGTTTACAAACATAGCTTCACTGCTTCATTGACGGGGAATGTCGGTCATGATTATTAATTTCATAATTAATTCACAGGTGTTTTTCGTCTGGCGAACTCCCAGACCGTTTCCGACAGGAGAAATAAATTTAAAAAGGCCTCGCACCAGCTCAATCCAAACAGAGGCTGAGTTTTCGCTCAAAAGGTAAAATTTGATTTCTTTAATTTCAATAGTATTTTCACCAGGCATACAGTTTACTTTTCGTTTAAAAAGTAATGTTTAATTTTCATAAATTTTCATTTTCGATTTTTCAAAAGAATTTAAAAAGAAAAGAGACTATCAAGGTAAAAACGCCCCCAAACTTTTCTATCTATCTTGAAATATTTTTTCTTTAATTTTGCTTACCCATGAAAGTAATTATTTATGTGCTCAAGGTATTTTCATCAGGACATCGTTCTTTCAATCATCTATATTTTGACATCCCTCCACCAAAAAAAAAAACCCTTGGAATGTCGTTCTCTTGACATATTTATCCGAAAATAATGTTCCTGCAAGTCTTGATTATTCTTGTTAAATTTTTAATTGAGTTTAATTCTGATTATTCTTAATTGTTTTCTTAATTTGTTTTCTTAGTTTAATGTTATTTTTTCAAAAAGTAGGTATAGTAATTATATTTGCTATACATGTATATAATATCATATTCATCTATTCTATTTGGAAAAATAAATCGTTCCAATCGTAAATTTCTGTTCCAGAATCATAGTTGTCTCTCTTTGTACATGTATTTTATATTGCTCAATTTCATATTTCATACTTCATCAGATTCCAAAATGATGTATCTTTGCCTTGCCCTCATCGCATTATTCACCCAGAGCTATGCTCTAAACTGGGGAAGATATGACGATGACGACTACGGATACGGACAATTTAGGGGAGGATCTGCATATTTTCAAGGACCGTTAGGTGGAACAACATACCTGCGCGGCTTTGGGGGCAGGGGATTTGGTGGATCTTATGGAGGGCCAATAGGAGGAGTGGCAGGGGGATATCTTGGAGGCGCCTACTACAATCCTAACTTGGGTATCGGTGCAGTCGGCGGTATTGGGGGAATAAGAGGAGGAATCGGATATCCCACCACGTATGGCGGATACAGAGGCGGGTATGACAACGACGGTTTCGATGACTACCAATTCGGATACAGAGGCGGATTTGGATCAGGAATGGGCGGAATCAGAGGATACAGTACGTATCCCACATACTCTAGCTACAGAAGTTACAGTACGTTCCCAAGCTACGGTGGATCGTACGGTACATTCCCAAGCTACGGTGGATCATACGGTACATTCCCTAGCTACGGTGGCTACAGCAGCTATAGATCGTTCCCTAGCTACAGTGGCTACAGTAGCTACAGGTCGTTCCCTAGCTACGGAGGATCGTATGGTAGCTACGGTTCATATCCCAGCTACGATGGATCCTATGGTAGCTACGGTTCATATCCCAGCTACGGAGGATCGTATGGTAGCTATGGTTCATATCCCAGCTACGGTGGATTCAGCAGCTACGGTAGTTTCCCACGCTCTGGTGGATTCAGCAGCTACGGTAGCTTCCCCAGCTATGGTGGATATAGCTACAGAAGTTACGGCACATACCCTAGCTACGGTGGAAACTACGGAGGCCTAGGAAGCCTTGGACCCCTGGGAGGGGGAAGCAGTGTACATGTTACTACAGGTATTATTTTTATTATTATTTTGTTCTTACCTATGGTGAACTCATCTGAATATTTCTTTAGTAATCAATGAAACAAAAGTTTACAAATTTTAAGAAAATCAGATCAATTCAGACTAAGAAGCAACTGACGTTCCTTATCTAATTGTGGACTTTTGCTTTAGATGTATATTCTTTATTATCTTTCGTTCGTCGATCTTTCCCTATCGTTGGAAACTCACGGTCCTTTCTCTGCTGCACTACGTAATCTTTTTTCTCTTGCCTTATGATAGGCGGTCTATTGTTTAAATGGTCTGTCGTTCTTTCTGTACAAACAATCTATTCCAAGAAACTTAGTCAAATAAATGCTGTCCAAATTGAAAATAGGACTCAATGGTCTCGCTAACGTTTTTGTATTCATGTGGCTTCTACCGTTACGATTGTTTCTGTGTATTTTAGCCTTTCTCTTTCTGGTTTTCGACTTCCTTAGTCATCCATCTTTTGTCTTACAAACGTTTTAAAGTTAAGATATTTTACCATCTTATCGTATATTTTTTTCCATTTTCAGCTCGAAGAAAGGCTTATTAGGATAAATGTCATGTATCTGTGACACCGGTATGTTTACTGAAATGGAAATCCTGACCCAAGGACATTTTATACAGAAAAATACGGAGAATGATTGTATATAGAAATTTTTTGGTATTAAAGATTCAAATTAATAATTATGAGTTAGTCCTCCATTATATCACTGGAAAAGAGACGAGTGCGGTGGATTTGATGCTGACCCATTATTCGAAACATGTATTTTGGGCACACCGAACTTGATTTATTTTTCTGTGTGTGTCCTAAAGTCTGCAGGTGAGTTGGAACACCTCTTTTTTCCCCTTCAGAAAACCCTTACCGACTGGTCTTTTTAACAATATCATCATAGGAATTTTGCCAGAATCATCGAAATAGCATTGATTATTTTCCGTTAATTTTTAATCAAGAATTTTTCATTTTCTTTGTATAGAAAAAATATCAATAATTCTATATTTAAAATATCCATGCATCTCAACAGCCTCTCGGGAAGATAACCACGTCTCGTAGCTAACTTACAAGACATTTTCCTTCACAGTGATCAATTCTTATAAAAATATCACTAGATTATTTAGCTATAGATGAAACAAAACGTAATTGTACTTTAAACACCTGTGCAAATCAAAATTTATGGTATAAAACTTTGTCTACTTTTATCTCAAAAAGATGCATCAACATGCTATTTATGATCCTATATACATAATGTATACCATTATCAAATGATTTATTACTTCAGTAGGATTAGTAGCAATTTTAGTTTTACAAAATCCTCTGGTTTATCTTGACACAAACATTAAAAAAAAAAAACAAAAAAAAAACCGTAATTACACATATTGACAACGCCATTGGAAACGAAAAATTAGATCTATAGGCATAGAGGACATACGGACAAAGCCAAAATGAAGTGAAAGATAAGAAAATCTCCAGCAAGATCACCTTGTACTGACCACAGCGGAACACAACCACAGGACTGTGACTTATTTTGGCGGCTCCGCTGAAGGCATCACTGATGAGAATTTAATATTCGAAACACGTGTCTGGTGCATGTAAATTGGTTTGAAATTTTCTTCAAGAAGGTAGAGAGTTGGATTCCTTCGACATTATTAATATAGACACTTATTTCACGTTGCAGTGTGGAGCGGTTAAAATCGTTCCCCGTGACCTGATGTTTGTCAAGTGTATTAATTACTTCTTTCCAGCTCTGTCACCTGAAAGAAGCTTTGTTTTGGCCGTTTATCAATGTGACATCATATATATTTTTTGCTATTTCGGAAACTAGCCATTTCACCGATAAATATAATCGAAATTAAAGGAGTTTAACATCTTAGCACCACCCCTCCATTGCTATTTTGAACATAGATTTTATTTGGATATGCTACTTAATCGACCCTAAAGGGAATTTGGAGCCGCGCACTCTCTGTAATGTAAATATAAAAATCTAACTTCAAAAAAAATTAAAGAGGGCGCTGCTGAAATTATTTTTGGTGGCTCGGCTGATAGCATCACTGATGAGAATTTAATATTCGAAATACGTGTCTGGTGCATGTAAATTGGTTTGGAATTTTCTTCAAGAAGGTAGAGAGTTGGAACCCTTCGACATTATTCGAACAACAGACAAAACAACTTAAACATAAGGTGACAACAAGACACACAACAACAACACGCACACCAAGATATGGAGACGAATTCCATTTTTAAGGCCTCCTTTCTCTGAACACAAAAACACGACCCATATGATTTTAACAATGAACAACAGACAGACTACTACAAATAATAAGGAACATCGAGATATGCAACAGAAACATTCACATCAAATGTGTGGCCAACACACAATCGAAGCAGACAAGAAACTCGAAAACGTGAATTATGCATGACAACACAAAAGGGAGCCCAATGTGGATCAGACGCCAACTTTGGACGCAAATCTGTAAAGAATAACGCATGGATTGATTTTCCAGATGATATTAGTACAATATATATATATATCTGGAGGAAAATGAGACACAGATTGTGTGCAAACGACATCCTCGATAAGTATATAATTAAGTACCGTCCTTATTTTATCAGTTACATATATCCTCGTCCGCCTTGCATAAACTGGTTCTCTGAAATTTTGGTCGAGACGTCCTTAAATCAGTAAAACTGAATTTCTAATAAATTTGATATGTAACTTAACCTTTAAGTTTAAGCGATAGAAAATGAAAAAGGATTGAAGTAGGTATAGTTTTTAAACCTCTACGTTCTATAGACCAACATGTTTTTCTATATATTTGAAACTAGGCGTACTGATCAGACCAAAACCAACCTAGTGGTGTTATCAGATTTTGATGTACATTTTTTAATACAAAAGATTTTTGTGCATCATATGCGCATTTCATCAAGTTATCATCAGTTATGCTGCCATATACTACTCTATTAGTAGATAAACACTTAGCTTCCTCATACTAATCTTTTAAATCTAAAAAGGTTTTAAGTTTACTACACCAACGACTTTCTTCCCTATTTTTAGTTGTATGTTTGATTGAAACCATTTGAATATGTTTAGAATTGCATTGATCAATTCTTCTGAAATTAAAAGAGTGTTAATTTATATGATTAAGCTTTCTTGGAATAATATTATAATAGTTTTTATATCACATAAATGATGAATTGCAAGATTTTATAATGAAGTTCTAAATTCTTGATATTTTAAGAACAATAAATTATTATTGATGTAAATTTTGATAAACGAGCTAAATCATTCAGAAAATTACGTAATAGAAATGACTTAAAATAAAGATGATATACTATGCTGCTAAGATTTCCCGGATGCGTTTTATCTTTTGACCTTGAAATGGACTTCGAAGCCAGAACTCGTCCTGATTGATGGTTGATACTTCGTCAAACTCTCCAATGAATTATGAATTCTAATGAATCTTAAGTTTTATCGGAATCTTTTAGCATTCTGAAATCTCCAATTGATCAAACAATCCGCGTAGATACAAAATATCCCTGTCCAGTGGCTGTTTGCGTAAATTCTAGCCAAGTTCTTCGACTAAATTAACAATTTTGTACATTTTAAAGTAACAATTTTGTACATAGTTCGATTGTGTAATTTGTGACAATTTCATGAGTAATGAATAAGTTTTGAAAAGCTCATGTACGAATAAGAAGAAATTTCCAACTAAACGATACTGCAGCTACTACAGCGGACTACAAACACATGATACAAGAAATGGACAATACCCAACGTGAAAACGTCGACAAGCAGCCAGAGACACCGAGAATAATGTCACCAAAACGACCTACTAACGAGGGAAAATTAATGAAACATTAAGAACAACTCGTTAGAAGGAAGCAGGCCAATGACTTTAAATAAGTGGGGTAGGCTGTATCTATTGAAAAGTTTTACAAATCTTGAAATTTCATTTTTATGTACTTATTGTTCAGAGAGAAAGCGATTCTACATGTGATTGAGGGTGGTGTCTAAACTTTGGCTCATTTCAACAATTATTTTGCCTATCAAACATATTAAAAAAAACAGAATTCATACTAAATAGAGTCCGTTGTCTGCTGATTGTAGCGAATTTCTTCATGTGATCACCCGAGGAGTCCGACTGACATTCAGAGAGGATAGGTGGTCGGGGTCCTGTCATTTCTAAAAAGGTTTGGACAGGGCCCGTCATGAAGACCTGTCGTCACAGTCAGTCAGAGTGCAATTCTTAAAAATGTGCTCGTATAAGGCTGTAGATTGATCCAAGCCAAGTGTCCGTCTTGTGACAGAAGAATCATATCCACGGTATAAAAGGCTTTTGATGACTTTAACACAATATCGATGGTAATTTTGTCTACCTTTGATCCTTCTTATTTTGTTTATTAAGTCACCATAAAATATAGGTTTTTGAAATACCAAAAGTATCTTGCTAATTTCTAAAATTTCTACTATGAAAATCAAAATCATCAGTACATGCTCTAATATACCGGATGAGCTGCGAAATGTAGACACCGTATGATGGTAATCTAGGAACATCACCGTCAAGCCAGTGAACATTTACTATGTTGAATCCAAAATTATCTATTTTGTCATACACACTCGTATGAATTTCTCCATTAACAATTTTCATATTTAGGTCCGAAAATGGTGTTCCTGTGTTTGCAACGTTTGCCTTGTATAGAGTCAATTCTCGTGGATAAAAAAAAAAACGTTTTTATACTTTTCAAAAACAGGATTGTCGATAGTTAGAATATCATCCAGGTACCTAGAAGCACCGATGAAATATTTCAAATCATCAGGATTGCTTTGCTTTTGAAGATTTTGGATATAGGTTACATTTGTGAGCGACTGACTTCTTCACTGAAATTTTAGATAAGAACCACCAAAACATCGAAGTTAACAATTTTCCGGATGAAACTTCTTTTTTGCACTGCACAGTGACGGGTGTTGCTAGCAAGCAGGAGATACTTACTCTTCCCGGGCATCTGCCCTCATCTCCATTTTGGATCTTTGCAAACTGTTTAAGTTGATTGTATTATTTTAATTATTTTCAAAGAAATTTTTGTAGAATAGAAATTAATTGTAGGTTGCGCTGTAAAAATCTATTTGTGCGACGCCGCACAAAAGTAAACAGCTTTAGATTTAACTCTCTTCCGGTTAGTTCAAAATTTAAACATATAAAATGTTTAAGTTGATTGTTGTATTATTTAAGTGTTTGCTGTTTTACTATTTTGTGATGGCAGATTTCGTGTTTGGCAGGCTTTGGGATCAATGGAATTGCATTTATCAATTGCAGTGTACATCTGTCAGTGGCACAGTCACTTTATCGAATTAATTCAGGGTGGCGCTTCTAACTATTGTTTTTCAGTTTTGGTCATTACTTTGTCAATGAGCGAAACTATGGGCAATAGTAGGATGGACTTTGAGCTTCCTTTTTGGTTCTACCTACAGGGCCCCGACCACCTGTCCTCTCTGAATGTCAGTCGGACTCCTCAGGTGATTACATACATGAGCTCGCTACAGCCGGCAGAGCACGGACTGTATTACGCATGCCCTCTTTTTATATCCATTTACATATTCATCTGTGTCTCTGGGGCCTCTGCGTTTTGCGGTCTTGTTTGTGTGATGTCATCTTACAGTGAGGAGGTTGTTTTACACCACAATTGTACGTTCTTCGAGACCTCTGGGTAATTGGAGAAGTGAGAGGGTTGTGCGCACGTAATCCAGGATAACCACACCATTTGCTACTTGCGTGACAGATGGCCGTCCAAAGTCGGCACCGGTTACCCATTGGTCTCGTCGGTTTATGTGTAGTCTTTTGTGTTTGATGTTTACATATCGCGTGTCTCTTTTCCGTCTCGTGCTGTACTCGTCTTTTGTGTTTTTGCATCGGGTGTTTTGGTGTTTTACTGTTGATGCTGCAACGGGGTCTTGTTGGAGATCTCCTCCCTTCTTTTTCTTGGAAACTATACTTACATTACATATGTAACATGATTCATGCGAAGCATGATAACAATAAGAACGGCGCTTTTTGACAGCGCCACCTACAATGCATTCTGCAATGCCTTACGTAAGCCCCCTTCACACTTTCACGGATCGGGCCACGGATAGCTACGGATCGAGAAAAAATTTACATCCGTAGCTATCCGTAGCTCGATCCGGCACTAGTCGTGACAAGTCGTAGCTATCCTTGGCAATCCGTAGCTATCCGGGATGAGACAGAAAATTTTTGAACATGTTCAAAATTTCCCACGACTCCGCTACGGATAGCTTTGTCGTAGCGAAGTCGTAGGGGAGTCTTAGCAACCCGTAGTGGAGTCGTAGCTATCCGTAGGGGAGTCGTAGTACCCGTAGCGCATCTGTAGCAATCCGGGACCATTTTTGTGATAAAAATAGCAATACGACTCTGCTACGGATTGCTACGACTCTGCTACGAATTGCTACGACTCTGCTACGGATAGCTACGACTTTGTTACGGATTGCTACGACTCTCCTACGGGTTGCTACGGATAGCCAAGGATTGTGTCTTATATAAACTTCAAATTTATTAGGTTTCTGTTTTTCGGTCAATATATGAGTTAATACTTCATCTATTCAATTTCAGGTCATGATATAAAGGCATGTATAAAACCTCAATACTGTTATAAAACAAGTGAGACCATCTCAATTTGAAAATATTCGGTGTTTTAGTAAATAGTTATAGATTAAAAATGCATAGGAAATTCAAGCTAGTCCTACCAATCCGTACTGAAGTCGTAGCTATCCTTGTGCGAATCGTAGCTATCCGTACTCGAGTCGTGGTAATCCTTAGCAATCCGTACCTATGCGTACTCGTGTCGTATCAATCCGTACGCGTGTCGTAGCAATCCGTAGCAATGTCGGGACGATATCCGTAGCAATCCGTAGCTATCCGTAGCTATCCGTACTCGATTCGTATCAACCCGTAGCAATCCGTAGCAATCCGTACTGGAGTCGTAGGTTCATGGTTCATCGAACAATTTGCGTCCCGACTCGCCACGTATAGACCTTTTTTGGAGTCGTAGCGGAGTCGTGGCTCGATCCGTGAAAGTGTGAAGGGGGCTGTACTTGCACTGGAGATAGTTCATAAGGTAAGTTGTCCTTACTGTTTCTAAGGAGCTGTGTCATTCTCTCCGTCTGTTTGTCCAATTTTTTCTTTTCGCATGGGAATGTTCTGTTTTGTATTTATTATTCCAAAATTCTTAAATCTTACGATTGTGGTTTTTGTAATCTGGTATTGGTTTTTATATTTGATTATCATTCACAGATTCTATTACCAGAATGGCCATATTTCATGTAATTCCATGTCAGCAGCTCACATATGCATTGTTTGTATTGTCTATGCTTAAGCGTTTTAAAAAGGTAACCACCGAAGCAATAGATATACCAGTAGTTTATTTTTTCACATCTTCTTCATCATAAAAAGGCCTATTTATGATATAGACAGCAGGTAACTCACTTGAACTTGTTTCTTATTCGATACAGACATCAGAAGTTAACTTGTGTATGGTCCTGTGTGTTGATCTATTTATTTTAATTATTTTTATTTTTATTTTTTATTTTTTATTTTTTTTTTCGTATTTTGTGTTCCTTGTCCCCATTGCGTCTCTTGTTGTGTTTGTCTGCTAACTGTTTTACATTGGGTGTTTCGATGTTTTAATGTGAATGCTACAACCGAGCCTCGTAGGAGATCCTTATTGTCTTGTATGAACAACTTTTCATAATCCAAATTCTAAGGTTATTCTTTTTCCTTTTCTTGGTGGGTTTCTTTCGGTTGGTTTTTGTTTTGTTTTGTAAATGATCAAAGTCGCTGTGCGCAATACCGAATGTAACAACATATGGTCAGTCCCATTAGAATACCGCAGATGTTCGTTTTATTCAAACTTCCTTTTTGAAGACAGATGATATTAACTGAAGAAGTTTATTTTGGTAAATAAGTAGCAAAAGATCTCGAACAATCAGTTTATCATCAATGACCTAATTTTACAAGATCATCACAGTTTGTTAATTTTGAGAGGATGTGACGAAGTTAAGTAAATTATCTTTGGCTCATTGAATTTGAGAAATTGTTAACAGTCATGAGATGAGACATGTTTGTTCACGTAATTTAAAATGTTAAACGTCTTCATATTGAAAAGCATCATTTAAGAACAAATAAATTGGCAACATCGACCAGAAGCTTATCCTAACCCTTGAGAGTAAAAACTTTAAAAACTCTAGCTCTTAACTCATTCTCTTGAAACAAATCTTGATTGTTAGTTAAGTATCACCCTGATATGGGGCATCAACCAATTTTTGTATGCTCACTTTGACCAAAGGCTTAAAGTGGACTCGTGTCGAACGTACCAACAAACTCATATTTCTAATTTCATTCATTTTTTAACAAATTAAGTCGCAACAGCATCATAGACATACATAATAGCAACAACAAAATAACCAATCACACCAACAATGTTAAACGTCTTCAACTTTGATAGCATCATTTATGAACAGATCAATTTGCAGCATGGACCAGACATGCACATTTCGTCAGTGATCCTCAATCTAAACAATGTTATATGACCAAAGAATGTGAAGTTATCATGTCCAAAAAAAAACTATAAAAAAAAAACAAGCATATCAATAAGAAAGCAACCCAGGATATTAACACTTGTAAACCAGAATATTTATACCTACAGAACAAGCAAACAAAGAAAAGAAAATGTCATTGTAACCAAAATGAAGACAAAGTATACCATCGAAGAAGGACAAATTCTAGTTCAGAAATCAAATGAAGACTGACAGAAAAGGAGTCTAAACAATGTCTAAATGTCTAAACAATGATGGCTATCTACTCAATGTGCGGCAAATGTTAACCGGACATCATGCACATGACCCATGTATCCGGAAGTCAATAAATAATAAAGAAAACGCTTACGTTCTGCTGACCATAAATAAAACAAGGTAGGAACCCAATGGGTTGCAAACAGTGGATATAAAAAAACAGTCTTCACTTCTCTCATGTTTGAGATCAATCATACCGAACATTTAACAGAGAGGAAAGCGGGCACGTTAGTGTTCTCTTATATGTAAATGGCTATGACGTTTTTTGTGCTCTGAGGTACGTTCCATTATTCGGAATGTTTAGATAATGCGGAAGAGTTCCAACTCTATATCTTCTTGAAGAATATTTCAAACCAATTTATTATGCACCAGACACGTGTTTCGAATATTAAATTCTCACCAGTGATGCCTCCAGCCAAAGTGTTTTTCATACGCCGCCTAAATTCATTTCACTAGCGCCCTCTGTTTTTTTAATGTTTTTTTTTTTTAGAATTTAAATTTGTGTATTTACTTTACAGAGAGTAAGCAGTTCCTGTAGGGTCGATTCAGTAGCATATCCAAATAAAATCTATGATCAAAATAGCATTGGGGGATGGTGCTAAGATGTTAACCTCCTTTAATTTCGATAATACTTGGGATGAAATGACAAATTTCCGAAACAGCCAAATAAAATGTATGATGTCAAATTGATAAAGTGCCAAAACAAAGCTTCTTTCATGAGACAGAGCTGGAAAGAAGTAATTGATAAATTTAAAAACATCCAAGGTCACCGGGAACGTGTTAAACTACTCCACAGTGCAACAGGAAATAAATGTATATATTAACAATGCGGAAGAGTTCCAACTCTATACCTTATTGAAGAAAATTTCAAACCAATTTACTATGCATCAGACACGTGTTTCGAATATCAAATTCTCACCAGTGATGCTTCCAGCCAAAGTGTTTTTCTTACGCCGCCTAGATTCATTTCACTAGCGCCCTCTGGTTTTATTATTAGAATTTAAATTTGTGTATTTACTTTACAGAGAGCATGTAGGGTCCATTAAGTAGCATATTCAAATAAAATCTTTGTTCAAAATAGCATTGAAGGGATGATGCTAAAATGTTAACCTCCTTTAATTTCGATAATATTTCGATGGTGCTAAGATGTTAACCTCCTTTTATTTCGATAATATTAATATGATACTCTGGCTGTTTCTTGAAGTCAAAGAAACTACAGAGACAAATAATTAAGCATCCTATTTGGACGTAATGTTGACATACGACACTGATGGTCACATTAACACCTCACTCTATAACACAAGCGACGACTTCAAACTTTCCTTTTCTGAGAAGCAACATCCCATCATCGCATACTTATGGCGTGTTCATATCTCAGTTGATACGCTATGCCAGATTAAGCACCAAGTATACGGATTTTTTTTTTCTGAGAGCCAGGCGTCTTTCAGATAAGCTTCTAAGTCAGGGATATGTTTGTGACCGACTAACATCGTCACTGAGGAAGTTCCCACTCTCCAGAATGGTGGATGATAATCTGTCATAAACTATTTGGACCATCCAACCAAAGATTGTACTCTATGTCTTCTGAAATGGAAGTAACCGGATTTGACAGTTCTACCGAATTGACTCGACAGGTGTTGCATGCATTCAGGAGATGCTAACTCTTCCTGGGCACCTGGTCTCACTCCCATATCGGGAGTTCGCTTCTTTTCATATGGTGGAGGTTTTTGTTTGTTTGCTTTGGTTCCTGTTTTAACCTGATTTTTTATGCCTTCGGTTTCTGATTTTCTGAATTATCTATTTTGTGCTGTATACAGGGATATGGTCATTATCCATATTTGTCATCTTATCTTTCTAATCTTTACTAATTGATACAGCGCGTTTTAACAGCGCCACCTACAATACATTCCGTCATTGTACTGCACTCTGGGAATTGATTATAAGACAGTGTTTTCCCTCGTGTTTTCTATAATGCTGTGTAATTATCTCCTTCTGGCCAATGTTCTTTTTTGTGTGAAAAAAACGTTCCACTGTTTCGCTGTTGGGGATTTCCTCCCTGACTTTGTGTCGTTTCAAGTATTTTACAAGAACTTGTATGCATTTTGATTATGATTGTGATAATCTGATTCTTGTTTGACTTTCACTCACTAATCTGAAAATGGAACGCAACGTTCTAAAAGAAAGGAGAGGATCTCTAACAACACCTAGTTGCAGCACTAACAGCAAAACCCCAAAACACCCACTATCAAACACAAAGAAAACATGCACAGAAAGATACGCAAATGGTACAAGGAACGCCAAATCACAGAGAAACACCAAACACAAATGACTACAGAAACGGATCGGATCGGTCTAGACGTCAATTACACTCTTCTTATGTAACCGAAAATTTGGAATGGATGCCTAGAGAAAATTATGCCATACCATACTATAAAAGAAAATATAACGATTTCAACATCCATAATAAAGGGGAGACATTGTTTTACTATTTTCATCCACTATCAGAATGAATAGTTCTTTGACATTTTAATAACGGAAAACACCTGGACTTCCGTATTGTCCTTTGTACGTTGTGGTAGCTGAATCGTAAGGGAATCATTTAATATGATTTTCTAGCAAATCATAATTTGTTGATAAAGGAGAGAATCTACAACCTGACTCGATTGCAGCAATTCTTATTTTCAAAGTAATTACATAGAGCTTTGTAAAGAAAGAATGCACTGTTGCCAAAATCGCTTACACCCGAAATGAAGGTCTTGCCAAAAGAATGGAAGACTTCGAGGAGTTAGTTATGACCAACGTATGACAGAATTGTGACTTGATGTTTGAAGTGTAATAATTACTACAGCTCTGTTGTCTGCAAGAAGCTTTGTTTTTGCCTTTTATCAATTTGAAATCATGAATATTATTTTGCTATTTCGGTAACTTGTTTGTTATCCAAAAAAATCAAAATTGAAAGGGGTTTATATCTGAGCAACATCCCTCTAATGCTTTTTGGTTATCGATTTTATTAAACTTTGCTACTGAATCGTTCCTACAGGAAATTTGGAGCCGTGCATTCTACAAAATAGTTGCACAAATCTAAATTCGAACAAATAAAACCAGAGACGCTACTGAAATGAATTTTGGCTGTGTCTGAAAATCACTATGACTGGATGCATCACTGATGAGGATTTTCCTATCGGAAACTGGTGAATTAAAATTGCATTGAAATTTTCTTCAAGAAGTTAAAGTGTTGGAACACTTCCGTATTTTACATGTTTATTTGTATTTCAATTTGTGCAGCGCCGCCGTAATTATATTCAGCGGAGCCACCTACAATAAATTTCGTTATAACCATGGAACTCGTTGGAGAATATTCATATATATTCTGCTTTCCTTCGTGTTTAAATTATGTGATGTTATCATTCTCGTCTGTTTGTATCCTTTTTCTTGAATATGTGTGATTACTGCAGCTTTGTCATTTTCTCCTTATCTTATAATTATATGAACAAATACATTACTTTTATACACAAAACTCAAAGAATTAAAGTACACAGCTCCAACATTAATACAAAATAGGTTATAATTATTTTGCAAATCAAAGGGTCATGTATCAGAAGACTGACCAACTTACTTAGATACTGTTACTTGGTCTTACTTCGGAATGTTGTTCATTTCGGGGTTCGCAACCATTCCGATGGGAATTTCACGATTTGGCCTTGCCTTCTCGACTTTGAGACTGAATAACTGTTGTGTACTTCTTTGATGTTTATTGAAATTACATAAATGTAAAATGATAAATGTTATATTTGAATATGTTTAAACTATACTAATTTGCTTGTACTACATGTATTTTCTTTTCTCGTGATAAAGTTCTTATATTTATTTTTCGAGAATTTGTGAGCCTTTTGATTGTGATTTTTTTAATCTGATTTCGGCTTTTGTGTTTGACTTACATTCAATGATCATCTCATACTCATGGGTTTTCGTGCTTTCTTCTTCTTCTTCTTCTTCTTCTTCTTTTTCTTTTTTTTTTTTTTTTTGCTTTTTGATTGTGCAATTCTTATTAGCACCAATTTTCTTTGTCTCGAACGATGAACATTTTTGGAATGGATTAAGGATGAGGAGTGTCTGTCAATTAATTTTACTTGGAAAATGTGAAAATTGATCACTTCAATGATGTATAAAATTATATATAAATGATGACTACTTAGAAATCGTCAATCTTGCTTATTCCCTATAATGCAATTTTGATTAGTCTGGAGACCTTGAATTCTGAATATATTAATTATTTATTGTTGTTCAATGCATGAGTCAGCGTAAACTTGCAAAGGAAATCTTGTTTCTTGTGCATGGTGTTTTAGGCGTGTGAGGAAACACGTGAATTATGTAATACATACGTATAAATTGTGTTGAAATTCTTGCTCGTGAAATGCTTTCGTTAAATTCTAATATTTTTACAACCTTGTCCGATTATATTTTATGATAGCTGTTCACAATTTTTAAGAACAGGCCATAGCGTATACAAAACATGTTTTTCATCCAGTCAAGTATAAGCTAATAGAATGTTTTGAGATGATTTTAGTTTTAGATAAATGTTTTTAAATAAAACACTTTATGATTGTAAGATATCGCTTTTCCGTATCAACAGCCTGTTTGATTCAATCAATCAATAAATTGTTTGTTACAAGAGAACAAATTAAGTATTCAAACTCTACTTAGAGAATAACTAGCTGCTGACGTTATGTTTGCGGATGGTATAGCCTCATATTACGGTGGCAAACTGAGCTTTTCTGGCGACGCGTTAGCAGCATTTAACTTCCGCGAACATAACGTCAGTATCTAGTTATTCCCATTCTAATGCAATCTATATTTTTGTGAATATAAGGCGAAATGTGACGTTTGCAACGCCAAATCATAGTATGCTCTCGTTGTACTGCCGTAACTAGGGAGCAAACAACCAATGAAATTCGACGTTGTAGCGACATTGCATAAGAATGCTAGACACTACCTTTCTGATAAAAATGAAATGGAAAATACAATGAAATTCGATGTAGAAGACATACCTATTTTAGACAATGGATCCTATCAGCTGTATAAAAGCAAAATGCATCTCGAGTTGGGGGGGGGTGTTCTTTATTGAATGCATATACTAATCTGTATAAAAATAATACAGGGCATTAAACAATATTTCAGTGGACTTCGGTACAAGTGTTTAACGTCTTCAAATTCATGAGCATTATTTTAGTGCAGATAGATTTACAGCATAGACCAGACATGCACGTTTCGGGTATTTAGCCCTCGTCAGTTATCCTCAATCTAAACAATGTAATACGGCCGAAATCTGTAAAAATTATGTCCTAAATATACCGAAAGACGTAGCAAGATGGCTGCGATATGATGCTACAGGACCCAGGTTTTAAAAATTTGAGAACAGAAATTTTCAAATGCGTTTGAAGAAACGACCAAACGGAATAGATCGAACTTATATGCCCTCAGAAAGTGCCTTTTTTTAAACACCACAGACACGAGGAGACGATGCAGACAAAACATTTTTGTATATATTATATGGGTGAATATATGTCGACCGACCCGCAGCCCCAGCGCAGCTTAAACAAGCAACCTTTGGGTTACCATTCCAACACCATGACAGTTTGACCAAGGCGTCGACAGTGTTTTCTGTAAAAGGGGTAGGGCCGCGAAACCCCTAAATCAGCCCTCGATTTTTCTCTAGAAATAAATTTCATGAGAAATAATTGATATCTCTCATGAAAATACACCAATGTTTACCGCTTTTTATGAAAAAAATATCACCAAAAAAGTGTCATTTAACTGTAATGACGTCATAAATTGACATTTTGGTGTTTTCAACGCGCTAAAAGCTATTGATAAACGCAATGTTTACAAAAGATAAATTCGTTATTCATTAGAGAATGTTTCAAAATGAAGTACAATGTTAAAAATGAGGGCCAATAACGATTCGTACCCCTTTTAATAATATCGCATTTGCATGAGAGAACTAATCCTCTTTGCATATGATAATTGAATTCATTAGGCTAAATTCATATTGGTATCTGATTTCGCCTTATTTTGAACTAAAATTTCAACTTTGGCTGTAAGTACTATCCTTTTTATTTTCACTACTTAAGTCTGAAATGTGATCGCCTCTTTCAATTTGTAGATGAGCAGGTAATGGCTTATTTATATAGTAGAAATAGGACTGTATATGCAGTAGCTATGCAAACAAGACATGTACAGAATACTGCTAGATATTGCAACGAAACGAACCGATTTCTTTTCTTCATTCTTTCAACAAAAAGAACGAATTTCCTTTCTTTCTTCATTTCTTTCTTTCTTCTCTTCATTTGGAAAATTTAAAAGCAACTATTTTCAATCGTATTTCGTACGCCTTCTGTTTTTCTATCCATTTACGTATGCGTCACGCTGTCTGTTTGTATGGTCATCTTACAGTGAGTAGGTTATGTGACAATTCTACGTGGGAGGGTTCTGCGCACGTAATCCGGATAATCAAACCGTCTGCTACTGACGTGGCAGATGACCGTCCTAAAATCGGCACCGATTGCCCATTAGTCTCGTTTGTTTATGTGTAGTCATTTGTGTTTGATTTTTGTATTTGATTTGGTATTCCTTGTACTTTAATACGGAAGTTTACATTTTGCATCTCTTTCTGTTCGTGTCTAATTGTGTTTTTGCAGTGGGTGTTTTGGGGTTTTTCTGTTGGTGCTACAACCGGGTCTTGTTGGGGATCTCCTTCTTCCTTTTACCAACATAAAGTCTTGACCTCTCCATGCTCTACACTACCATTCCACACCAAAAGCTCAAAATCAGACTGATATTATTCGCAACACCTCTCTTTAAAACAAATGGGACCAGGAGATAAAAATACCTTTTCATAGGGCGGGAGGATACTTATTTAGTTAAGTATTTTGTGATGTTTGGAGGAACCGTATTCCAGAAAAAAGTTGGTATCCCAGAGGATACCAATTACGCCTCACTGCTTGTGGACTTATTTTTATAATCATACGAAGCTGACTTCATCTCGACCTTGCTCTCGACTGGGCGAAAGCACCTCGCAACCCCCGAACTTTAAGCATTATCTACATGAAATCTATTCTCATGAACTAGAGATCAAGGAAACAACCGAGAGCGACAGATCCGCCTTGTACTTGGATATTCTTATATCATCTCATTCTCACTGTATGACAAGCATGGTGATTGCAGCTTCCACATAACTAAATTAACTTTCATGAGTAGCAACATTCCATCTTCTTCTGCTTATGGCATTTTTGTTTCTCAGCTAATACGGTACGCCAGAGCATGTTCCAAATATGAATATTTCATCGATAGAGCCGGACGGCTTGTATGTAAGCTACTTTTTCAGGGTTATTTTACACAACGACTGAAATCATCTTTAAGGAATTTCTTACGTCGCTATGGGAATATGATTAAAAATCAGAACCCCCTTTTCAGAATGATCACTGACATTCTGAATTGCATTTGAATGGCTGTCATCATCACCAAGCAAGAAATATTTACCTGAAATGTACATCAGTATGTACATCGAGACAATCACTGAATTTGACAAGTTTTCAATGGAGCTGTTGCGACTTGTGTCACATGCAATTAGGAGACGCTGACACTTCCCGGGCACCTTGTCTCACTTCATTCCAAGGTTCGCAACCGTTCCAATGGAAATTCTAATGATTTTGCCTTACCTTCTCGACTTTGAGACTGAATAACTGATAGTTACTTCTTTGATGTTTATTCATTGAAACCTCTAAGAAGGTATCACTCTGGTTGTTTCTCTTTTCTTTTTCTAGTTAATTCGTATTTTTCTAATGATTGAAATTCGCTTTGCCGGAGTTTCTAAAGTATACGTATTATACATAGTTATTTTTCCACATTCTTAATGGTTCAAATTTTGAATTTAAGCTATACAAATACTTTCTTTAGTTCAACATCGAATATCACTGAAATATTATTCCTTTCAAGGAGTGCAAGAAACACTACATTATAAATCTTTAGTTCATTGCTTAATTTTTCTTCCATTAAATTGTTCCAAAAACGTTTGAATGAACAGTACAAGTTGGCGCTAGTGAAATGAATTTGGGCAGCTTAAATGTATGAAAAGCACTTTGGCTGGAAGCATCACTGAAGATAATTTGATATTCGAAACACGTGTCTGGTGCATGACAATTGGTTGAAATTTTCTGCAAGAAGGTATAGATTTGGAACACTTCCGTATTATGTATATCGCCAAGGATGGTATCTTAACTGTTACTCGCCGATGATATTATTTCAAAATTAGGAATTTCAATAAATCGAGTTTCTATGTCTCTATATGAACGATTCTACATCTGAAGGGTAACTTCTGTCGACATAGCTTTGTCCTTGGTTTCTTCTTTGGCATATGATTTAGGTCCCTTTGGAATTTCGCTCGTCATATATTCACTATTTTCAATTCCTCTAATTTGGCATGGAGCATCACTGATGATACATTATTTCTAAAAATGGGCATCTGATACACTAAAATAATTACCATTGAACATACATGTATACCTTAACACATGTATTATCAAGCTAGTTCTTCCGGGTTGAACAACTTCCCTAAAATATTTCCTTTAATTTCTTCGGATATTACCTCTTTATCTGGAACACAAAATATCAGTTGATGTTTGTTCCATTGATTGCCCGTTTCTCGTCGAGTATTTTAAGTTCCAAATCATTTTATTCAAACGGAAAATTCCGAAAGTGTATTATTATAAGGTTTCAAATCCAACATCAATGAAACGGAACAAACATTCATTTCACTTTTGTTGTATGTATAGATAATCTCTTTTAAATTCATTGAAAAACTAAAATTGTCATGAAAGAAATCATGTTTTACCGCAGTTCCATTTCTACGTATGAAGACACAGATAACGGGGATCGCGCTTTAAAGTTGTTATGTTCTTCTCTAAATTAGGACCTTTCTATGAAGGTCCAAATACTAATACCAACGTTCAGTTCTAGGAGCTCTCGAAGAAACTTTTATCCTGCAAAAAGTGGGCGGTGTCCACTGGTCTACAATTTAGCATTGATTTATATATGACGTAATTTTCTGGAATTAGAATTACCGTCAATATGAATTCAAAATCTGTCTTTTTCTCACAAATCGATTAATTATCATTAAAGATTTTATTTTTAGCTGTTTTCTACAAACAGTAGTTTTGGGTCATTGCCGAACAAAATCTCATTTGTAATAACAATTAGCTGTAATCTGTAAACAGACAAAAAAATGGGTTGATTTAGCATTTTGATGTAGCACAAAAAACTGAATGATCAAATGCATGTGTTTTCGCAAGAGGAAGAATAATACTTGGATGAAACTAATTTTTTTCAATTCTTTTATGATTTTCAAAAAAAAAAATTCATAGGGGATTTTCAAAACATTTTTACTTAGAGGGCGTCACAAGACGGCGCTACGGAAATGAATTTAGTCGGCTCCTGCAAAATTACTTTGGCTGGAAGCATCACTGATGAGAATTTAATTTTCGAAACACGTGTTTGGTGCATGAAAATTGGTTTGAAATTTTCTTCAAGAAGGTATGGAGTTGAAACACTTCCGTATTATTACTTAGATTTTATAAATACACTGCTCAAAAAAATAAAGGAGCAATTTTTCCATTGTTATATAATGGTACATAGAATGAAATATTCTTTGGTATCATCAATGCTAACTTATCATGTCTAATCATGTGTAACGGTTCATCTGTTCGATACAGACAAAGGTTAGAAAGAAATGACCATCAGATAGAAATTTTTGTTGATAGAATAAGCAACTGCAAATATCTCAACAATGAAAGTAGATACCGTGCTCCCTTAAACATTTTTAGCAGTGTATTATATTTGTGTCAGAATGAGATTTCAGTTAAAATTCTTTACTCTTCAAGAGAATGATCATTAACTATAAATTTATACATAAATTTTCATTAATGAATAGTTCTTTTGTTTTGCACATTTTGACACTTTGTTTTTCTTTATCCTGTATATAAAAGATATTTTACTATTTTTTTTTTCCTTTATTAAAAGTTTTTATCCTTATTTTCATTTCTTCTTCCTAATTACTTCATTCTTTTCCACCACCATTCATTGATTACTGTGTGATTAGTGTATATATTATACATGCAAATTAATGTTCAATATTAAGATTGTACTTATTTAAAATAAAGGCTACAGCGGCAGAATTTATTCATATTTATATATATATTTATGGCTTTTTATTATGTAGCGATGCATCATTATTAATAATGATATTCAAACTTTACATATAATGCATTATTTATGAATTTCAAATCCTTGTTATATAGCGAGATCGATGGTACTTTTTATTTCATTAGTTCCAGCAAGCAGTGTCCTTGACT
The DNA here is from genome assembly GCA_028142955.1 of Pinctada fucata. Lineage (NCBI taxonomy): Eukaryota > Metazoa > Mollusca > Bivalvia > Pterioida > Pteriidae > Pinctada > Pinctada fucata. Next base: position 15,548,243 of record AP027105.1, read on the forward strand.
AAGCTTTTTTTGTGGGGGACTGGAACAAGAAATCGCCCATTTATTTGTAAGTGAAAATTTTATATATACATAATATCTTTGTGAATAAGCACATTTCTTCTTGTACTCGACCTTTTAAAGGTAAATCTCACGCAGTATCTGTGAAATAAGTCATTTTTTGTAAATACTTATTCAAAACCTTAACTACATAATTTTCTGAACACAATTCAATTTTTAAAGACAATCAAAATCTGCCCAAAACCATAAATAAAACTGGTGCTTGAATATTTGTTTTGGTACAATACCGAAATATAAATATCGGTATTCCTTTTGTTTTTCCTATGAGATAAGAAAATAATCATCATATTTTGTTTTACCGAGAGCTTATTTTACTATGATTCTTTATTCTTATAATTTCATATTTTTCAAAAAAAATATCCTCGTTTAAAAAAAATTGTTGTTTTATGTTGTTATACTAATATACAGATATATAACAATTTTATGATTCCCTACTCAAAACTGTTTCTTTTAAATTTATGTAAGAGAAAGGAGGGGATCTCCAACCACAATCGGTTGCAGCACCTGTGTAGTTTCATATTATTTTTGCCGTCTCTTGCATTTGTCTAGAAATCTGTTAAATTTTGAAAGCATAATCTTTGACAAGAAAGGGGGCGTTTTCACACCTATTAAACTTAAATTGATGAAGTAACTTTTGCGTCGGGACGTACCATCCTTGAAATTAACCTTTTAGCTTTGAACATCCGTCTTGGTTCCGTGCGGTAAGCCTCATAGTGAGGATCCGGTCAAAGATAACCACACTCTTCCCCGTTTCTTACAGAGAGTGGCACTACCAATACGCTCTAGGAGAAATAAGTGAGTAAAAAGTATTAGTCAGATACTTTTTTCAATCAATCTTATTTTATTGCTTCATCGATACAGAAAATCTGCTTTAGTTTCGATTTTCGTTTTTATAATTGCTTAACATGTAACCTAGAAATTCATCAAGTTTTGTTTGATACACAAAAAGGTTGCAAAAGAAATTCTCACAGCTAAGTTACATATAATGCGTAAGGAAAAAAAATAGTACATCCGATAGATAATGAAATATTTGCACAAATGCATTGCGCCAATTCTTACTGAAAAAGGAGGCTTGAAAAGGAGCTTTAAGCTAGGGTCATCCAATGACGCCGACTTTGACACATTTTCCTGTTTTGACTTTTTCTTATTAACGAAATTTTAAAGACTGTTTTGATTTTAGTGAATATGATTATGTAAATTTCATTTTAAGCGTATCTACACTATGTTAAAAAGATCAAATCAAATCATTAACTCCTTGGTAAAATTAAGGAAATAGAAATATGAATCGAAAGTTTCAGATATGTACGTTTCATCAACTATGTTAGAACCAAATCAAAATAAATAAAATCCCCTTATGATGTTTTCTGATTTTACCGATTTGGATAACCCTAATGCTGTGCACCCTTTACAACGTAGGTACACAAAATTCAAATAAGAGGGCTTTACTAAAACAATTTGGTTGTGTTTGAAAACACTTTGGCTTGACAAAGGCCTTCGACCTCGGGGCAATATTTTTTCTTCAGGTCAAACAAATCATATATTGCTCTCATTCCCAGTCAATAATTGTAAATTATCACACGTATTTTCTTTGTGAAATATGGAGCAATCAAACAAGTTCCCCGTGAATAAATGTTTCAAGTGTAGAAATTACTTTCTTTCCTTTTTTTGCATGAACGAAGCTTTATTTTTACCTATTATCAATTTGACTTCATATATTACTTTGCGTTTTTGGAAACTCGTCTTTTCATCCTAAAATGTATCGAAATTTAAGGAGGTTAACACCATGATTCTTTTGGTCATACATTTTATTGAACCATGCTACTGAATCAACCCTACATTAAATTTCGAACCGCACACTCTAAAAGAATAGATTCACAAAATTATTTTTAAAAAATCAAATGACGAGAGAGAGTGTTACTGGAATAAATTTAGCTTTGTTTGAAATCACTGAAATAATACGGAAGTGTTCCATCTCTATACCATCTTGAAGAAAATTTCAAACCATTATTTCTGTACCAGACACGTGTTTCGAATATTAAACTCTCATCAGTGATGCTTCCAGCGGAGTCGCCATAATTTGTAGTAGAGCCCTCTTCTTTCTTTTTTTTTCTGAAGTACCACTGATGAGGATTTACTAGCCGAAACACGTGTCTGATGCATTCAAATTTGTTTGAAATATTGTTCAAGAAGGTAAGGAGTTGGAACACTTCAATGAGTTAAAGAAGATCATGAAGATAATCTCAACAGCACCCACAATAGAGCATAAAATTAAGCATCGACGGACCCCCAGCAAGCTAGAGGTGGGACCAGGTGCCCGGGAGGAGTAAGCATCCCCTGTTGGCTAGCCGCACCCGCCGTCGATGTCTAGGCACGAAAATGACATCAATATACAAAATTTATGCACTGTCTGACATTATGTCTATATAGAAAGTGATATGGTGACAACATCCTTATTGATTTACGAATATGATAACACTTGTGGTATCCAGTATGTAAACTTCTTTAAACTATATCTAGATAGGTCATTTTTTTTCTGTTTGAAAAATACTCTTCAAGCGCTAAAATATTCCCCATTCGAATAAAAATCTAACACATGGGTATAGGTACAATATCCCGAAATATTGTGGTTGCTTGCGCCTTTTGACAATATTTCCAAATGATATAAAATCTTCAATAAAATAAAATGCAACTTAGGCGGTTTAATTTAAAGTCATTCTGTGATAGCATTTTCTGTAACGCTTTATCACACTTTTAAAATGCATCAGTTTATGTAATTTTGTGCATGTTGCGAACAATCATTTTCCGAGAAAACATTTCCCGTTTCCCCTTCTCTTCTTAATTTTTAACATGATCGATAGGTTAAGTAGAGTGAAAATAAATCAAAGGTAATAATGACCAATCATCTGCGTTTAACTTATGTCTATCAAAGCGACGAACGTGTAAAGAAGACTGATTACAGAGCATGTAATGAACAACTGGTTTTTTCTATATGTCCTAAATGAGCAATTCATAGGAGTACTTTTTTTTTGATTTTCTAACTTGTATCTATTGTGTAAAAAAAACTTTATTGTTTCCATCAATTGTCGCCCGCTCAAATTGTTCTGATTAAAGATCTATTTGTAAAAAAAAAACCTTGGGATATATCAAAGATTACAGATTATTGAATGAAAGTAAAACACAAAATCCTAAATCAGATTCCAGAAATCACAAAAATATACAACAGCATTTCCTGACAAGAAAAGAAAAACAGATCAAATAGATGGAGAGAACAACACAGTTGTTATCTTTAAAATAATTTATTCCTACATTGTATTGCATTACTGCGAATTCTGAAACATATTACACAAAAATTCTTACGATAAAAATCAGGATTTTTCGTAACTTTTTAAAATTGCTTAGTTGAACTTTCTTACTAGATTTAACGAAGTTTTGTCTCTGAATTTATATTTAGTATGTGAAAATGATAAAAGAAAACATAATACAATCTGAATAGAAAAAGTAAATAACATTTAATTCAATGATAAAAGTTACGAAAATTCCTGAATTTTTTCGTAACACTTTTTTTTAAATTGGACACAGATAGTCAGTTATGTAGAAGACATACAATATATTTAAAAGAAGAATTAATCTAGAAATTATATTTCATTTGTCTGTAGTCTTCAATATTCAAGATTAATTTATCAGATTCGGTTGTTTTGGGAGGTGCTTAATGGAAATATTGTGGACAATGAGATATTTTTGGTGTTTTATATTTTCTTTGTTTCAATCATCAATGCATTGATAAATTCAGTCGCCACATATTTTTTTTGTCTGGGTTGTTTTTTGTTTTTTGTTTTTTTTTTAATCTTTATCTTTTCTTTTTTTTTGGGGGGGGGGGGGGGTAAAAAGTTATCGGTAGATAGCCTTGACCTCGGATCGAAGTGTGTGCAATGAGAGCATTTCGGAAACTTGTCATGTAATCCAAAAATGTAATCGAAATAGAAGGAAGTTAACATCCTAGCACCCTTCAATGCTAATATGGTATTAGATTTTATTTAACTATGCTACTGAATCGACCCTACATGATATTTGCTCCCTCGTACTCTTTGAAAAGTAAATGGACACATTTAAATTAAAAAAGATAAACAAGAGGGCGCATTAAATCACTTCGGCATTCTTAAGTGCCTCTGATAAGAATTTACTTTCCGAAACACATGTCTGGTGCATTAGAATAGATTTAGAATTTTCTTTAAAAAGTTAAAGAGTTGGAACACTTCCATATTATTGTCCTGTCCATTAAGGAATATAATACTCAGAGATAGAAAGTTCAAATCGTCGAGTTTGACATATTGTTACCACTGTCGATGTGTCGAAGCGGAACCAATGCCTAGTTGGTTTCTTTTTACCTCTAGTTACAATTTAACTCAGATTTTTGCTGAGGTATAACGCAAACGTTTCATAATTTATAAAGTAGCACAAAATCAATTTATCTGCATTTAAAATTGATTAGACTGTCAAGTACATCTTTCTTTGTGAGACTGGACAGAGTCGGATTCGTATGAGCATTGAAAGAATACCAACAGGAAATGGAGCACAGTTGGTTCCCATTTGAATTCCAAATATTAGCACAAAGGAAGTTCGATATATTGGATATAATTTGTAATCGATTAGGATGTTCAATATTTTGATTTATTCTGATTTCCACAAATTCAAATTACTGAATTTAAATGTTCCTTTTATCTTCAGACCGTGTAATTTCATATAGCCGGCAAATTATTAATTTCTTCGTATCTTTGTATTTCGCACTTTGTATTTAGTTCGAAATAAAAATCAATGGACATTTCCATGAATAGACTTTTTCGTGAAGACATCCAAGTTCAGCTGTACTTTCAGACTTGAAACAATGCAGTAATTCAGCAAATATAGGTGCCTTATATTTGTGTAGTAATCTTCATAAAACTTCAAAACTGTTCTACTTAAGAAATGACTGTTATAATTTTTCTGTCTATACAAACTATATAATCCGCGAAGCTTGTGCATCGGTTTTTGTCTATACATCGATAGAAAAAAATTATTACAGTCATTTCTTATAATTTAATTAAGTTACTTTTTGATTATCAAGTTTATTTTGCAATTGACAAAATTTTAGCATTGTTGATTGACGTAATATTTGAACAGACCTAACGTAGCGTAATTCAACGTTAGTGACGTCATGATAGGCGACATTGTCTATACAGCTATAGATAAAATTTTGCTCCGTACGTTTGTATACTATCAGGCGTTACACAGACACTATGGAATTAATTAAATTATTTTTTGTTAAAGTTTTACACTAGGATTTCAAACAGAATAAATATTCTATATTCTCTGATACATTGATAGGACTTCATTATTTTCTACTGTTTAAAAATTTCCTTTATATTCAATATCTTTCTTACAGATGTAGGGAATATTTGAAATGTAAATTGTTAATTGTAATTCAGGGGGGTTTTTTTTCTCTGGCCAAAAAAAATAACAATTACGTATAAAGAAAATAAAAATTAAAAGAAAGATGTTTCAGAATTACACTGGTACCTGCATGGCCAATCTCCGTAACCATGCATAACAAATATTGGTATGCACCTTGATTCTTTATTGTTTGAGATATTCAAAGGTCTTAGTGTTGATTGATGATTTACATGTTCTTCTGTCAATAAATTAATTTAATTAAGACGAAGCAGAGATAAAGAAAAATGATACATGGAGCATTGTCCCATTGCGGTAACTAGGCAAACATATTTATTTTGCAATTGAATGATTTAAATATACAAAATGATTCAGAAAAAAAGAGAGACTCGATTGTCATCATTCATTGGACAAAAAGGAAAACAGACCAAATTGTACAAATGGAGATTTACCACCTGTGTTAATTAGCCTGAATCTAATAGATTTTTCGACTTCATTTATCATAATTAGTCATGATCATTGTGGATTCCAGGAGTGAATGAAAATGACCAACATTGACGTGAAGTATCCCTCTTTTAAACTTATTTTGTAAAATCGTATATACAAATATCCCATTGATTGATTCCACTTGACAATTTTCATTATTTCCTTTTTATTTATACTTTCTTTTATTTCTTTATTTTCACTGATTTATAGCAACTCTTTCTCTTTAGTCAAAAAAGAGAGACAATAACACGAAAAGTACTTGCAAAAATCAGGGTTTTTTTGTGGATCATCATTAACATCCATTATCTTCAACTATCGAGTAGGTCCTCTTTAATGTGGCGAAACCACAGTCATTTCCTGAACTTTAATTTTACTTACAGTTTTATTAAATTAAATCGCTTAAAAAGATTCAAAATTCTACATAAAAGTTATTCAGAGTGCATTTTCTCATTACATTTTAGTTAGGAACCTTCAAGGTATGTATTGATTTGAATATCTTTGTTCTTTTGTCAGCAACATTTTATTAAAGGCATTCACTCCTTGCTAAACTTAATTTGTCCGAAATATGCATGTCTGGTCCATGCTGCAAAGGTATCTGTTCTTAAATGATGCTATTGAATTTGAAGACGCGTTTACCATTTCTATGTGAAAACCTGAATAATGAATGCATTTGCATGTATTCCGCACTACATTATTAATTAAAGGCATTGTTAACTTAGGATTTTTAATGTATGTATGCATGTTTTTTTCTATAAAATCCATATATTCATTTGTCTATTTATTTATCTATTTATTCATTTGTTTATTTATTTATTTATCTATTTATTTGAATGTACATTACTTATTTAATCGTCTAATTATTTATAATTTATAATTGTTTTGATTCATTATGACTGAAGCGTTTGAAGTAACTTTCTTCGGATAATACAGATAAAATCATATCTCGAGGGAACGGAATAATATCTCGAGGGAACGGAATAATATCTCGAGGAACGGAATAGTATCTCAAAGGAATGGATAATACATCGGCGGAACGAAAAAATACTCCGAGGGAAGGAAATACTAGTAATATGTCCTGAAGCATCGTATCCCACCCATTCCGCAACGACTTTCGGTATTTTTTTGACATAACTTTTACAGTCTACGGCAATATGTCATTACTGGATTGGGAATCACTGAAGATGATTCAGTACCCAAAACTTGCATGTCTGGTCCATGCTGTAAATGTTTCTGCTTTGAATTGGAAGACGTGTAATATTTTATGGGAATGAAATAGTTTCCAATACCAATACAATGAGTATATACAATGGATCAATATGGAATTGAATGAAAGCGTATGAATCCACCTTAAAATTATCACCGTCTTTTATATAATTTGAATTTATACATCGTTGGTTAAAATGCCGAAAATATTACAAATTCAAATTTATCCACTTACGATTTTAAGAATACATGAGAATTAAAGTGTTCCAACTGGTAAGCTTCTTGAATAAATTTCAAAATAATTTTGATGCACCATACACATGTTTCGGAAAGTGAAGCCTCATCAGTGTCAAGCCTACGTGATTTTCAGACACAGCCAAACATATTTTCAAAGCTGCCTCTCGTACCATTTGTTGAAGTTTATGTTTCTATTTTGTTCAGTGTGCGCGGCTATAAATTTCTTAAACATCTTTTTTTTAATTCAAATATTTACATAGGGTAGAGGATATAAGACTCTTCAGCACCCGCTCTGTATTCGTCATAATGTAAAAACAATTCTTATCTACGTTAGAATTGTCAATATTGAAATATATGTTCTATAGTACCAATTTTGTTGTACTAGACACGTGTTTCGGATATTTTAATCCTCGTCAGTAGTACTTCATATCAAAGAGTTTACATAAAGCCAAAGTGAATTTTCCTGGCGCCATCTTTAATTCAAAGCTTTAATTTCCTCTTGCCAAAATGAGCGGCTCCAAATTTTGTGTAGAATTTATTCAAAAGTGAAAAACATGGCCAAAAATCGTTGGAGGGTAGGTACAAGAAACTTAATTCTAAACATGACCGTAATAAATATACCGAAACCCAGCTAAAGACAGAGCTATGCAATGAGGGAGAAACCCCTTAGTTTTAGAAAAGCATGGATAACAATTATAATATAATATAACAAGAACTGCATCTATATACATGCACATTTGCCTAACACCTGTGGCATACAATTTTTTAAATGTAATTTGATAGAAGTTTATAAAAAAGGTTATAAACAAGTAACCAACCACATTGCCTATTTGAGAAAATAGCTTCTAAAAAGGCTCGATTATGCCTCATTTAACATAAAATTGAATTTGAATTCAACATGTATCATAATAGTTTTTTTGTGATCTTTGGAGTATTTGTCATGCTTTGCAAAATAATTATGATTGAACGTCTTCCGGATTGTGAACATAATTCGTAACTTCTGAAAATTGAAATTACGAGTCATCTTCATATCCATCATCTAAATTTAAAAGAAAATGTCAACTTTTGAATATTCATCGCAAAGTTTGGAATAAAAGGTACTTAAATTGTAGAAAGCAAGTCATAAGATTTCGAGACCAATTTACAAAAGTTCAAAATTTTGTTTTAATGAAAATGTTTTGATAGTTCGAAATTAAAATTCTAAATTTTCTTTCATTTTGTCTGAAGCACGATCTTAATGGAAAACAAATAAAGCATTTTGGGAATATTGTACTTTAAGTGTAGGTCGTCGAGGAGTAACTAGAGAATATACATAGGATATCAATTTGGCTGTCCATTGAAAAGTAAGTTTCATCTTAACATAGAACAATTATCCCTTTAAGACAATTCTTTTTGATTTTCAATGAGTATGAATGAGGCATAGATCCTTTTTTAGTAATACTAATGTTTTCAGGAAAAAGTTCCAGTGTCAACGACTCAAAACTGAAAAAGAATGGTAACTCTAATATTATGAACTATACTCTGCAATATCCTCCCATCGTGTAGAAAGATATAATTTCTTTTCGATATTTAAATAATGTCGAAGGGTTCCAACTCTCTACCTTCTTGAAGAAAATTCCTAATCAATTTACATGCACCAGACACGTGTTTCCAAAATTAAATTCTCATCAGTGATGCTTTCAGCGGCGCCACACTTGAAAAACGTCAGGCCACGGGGAACGATTTTAACTGCTCCACACTGCAACGTGAAATAAGTGTCTATAGTAATAATGTCGAAGGGTTCCAACTCTCTACCTTCTTGAAGAAAATTGCTAATCAATTTACATGCACCAGACACGTGTTTCGAAGATTAAATTCTCATAAATTACACAAACATTCAGCGATGAAAATAAAAGGTACTCGTGTCACGAGGGTCAATGTCAGAAACTCAAGATTCAGCCAATCAATCGATGACTTACATCTTTATGCGTTATTAATTGACATGATCTGGAGTTTAGTGCATAGCATTCAGAGCCATTGGCAATTTGCAACATAGCTTCACATATTTCAATAATATTCGCTGTGCTGATTTAAGAATTTCGGCTTGTTACGATTTTCAAATCCACTTCACTTTTTATACACAATATGTATCAACATAATAATCATAATAACTGTGAATTTCAGAAAGGACCATGATGGGGCAAATGATCACAGCGTTTAGTTTACTCCTTTGTGTGTGGTTATCATGGGCAACGGATCCTGTCTATGAAGAAACGATAGCGGAGATCACAAGACCAAGGATATACCGCGGTGCAGAGGCTACCAGACGTTTCGGGATTCCAACACGGATCATAAGAAATTTCCGTCCTCCATATATTGGCCGTCCAGTCCACTTAGGAACCACATATATTCAAGATATAAGATATACATTCCCCCAAGGCAATCCTTTCGGAAACACGTTCCCTAGAGGCGTTTTGCGTCGAGTTTTTCACAGACGAAAAGTCCCATTCTACCGTGTTGTTCGTCCTGGCAGAAGAGTGTATTGATCGTTGATCTTGTTATAATGGTCAACTATACGAGCATGAACTCAAGGTAATTATTTACATTACATTTTTATTCATGTAATGGACTCGGGTGGTTATATTTGACAGACAAGTTAGTTCAACAGCATGTATGGGGATCATCTAAAACAGCATGTCACATCCTTGTCTTAAGAGTTCTTAATAAAAACATTTAAACCATTAATTCGTTGAAATTAGGAACTGATCCTATTTTCATTATTGCAAAATATTGAAATATGTAGAGTTTTGATTGAAGATTACACAACGAATTCAGAGTAGAGAAATGTGTATGTCTTTGACATTCATGTCGATAATAAGCAAAATGTGTGATATATCGGAAGGCGATGTTTACTATTCTTGACACGATCTCAGTCCCATTTTGGAAGTTCATTTGTAAACTCTCAGTTGTCCCTTTCGTATTACGTCCCTTTAATATTCATGGTTGCCTGGTTGTTAATGTGTTTCTAATTTTCAGGAAAGTTTTTCTGTTTCAATTTCCATGGTTGTAGACGCTTTCTTTACTTTTGGTTTTTGTTCCTGATCTGATATTACCGTGTTTTACACATTTCTATTTGGCGTTCGCGGCGGGTACTGCATACAGCAGAGGACGCTTACTCCTCCCGGGGAACTGGTTCTGCCTCCATTCGTTTCGCAATTGCCTTTTTAATGAAGACTTACACAATATAGCCATATACCCTGGATGATCTTTGATTCCTTAACTTCGATCGGTACCTAGTTTTTCTCTGGTATACTTTCGCATGACAACCATCAGGATTGATTAAATATATCAGACAAATGATTCATCTTATGTTGAAGTATTTCAATACTGATTATTTTCAATTTCAAGTTTTCCTATTTGCTTAAATTTCACATCTTTGTATTTGTTTTCTTTTTCAGATGCAAAATGGAGTGTAATACGGCTTTGCTTTTGGAATCTTGTTATATTATGTTATAAAATATAAATTGATTAATAAACATGCATTTGTTATACCTTTCTTGATCCCAGTCTTGAAATCGCTAAAATGACAAATATGGATAATGACCATATCCCTGTATATAGCACAAAATCGATAATTCAGAAAATCGGAAACTGAAGGCATACAAAATCAGGATAAAACAGGAACCAAAGCAAACAAACAAAAACCTCCACCATATGAAAAGAAGCGAACTCCCGATATGGGAGTGAGACCAGGTGCACAGGAAGAGCAAGCATCTCCTGCAACACCCGCCGCTTCAATTCGGTAGAACTGTTACATCCGGTCACTTCCATTTCGGAGGACATAGAGTACAATCTTTGGTTGGATGGTTCAATTGGTCTATGACAGAATATCATCCACCATTCTGGAGAGTGGGACATCATAGTGTATGACGAGTTCCCCATATCGGCCATAGAACTTCCTCAGTGACGACGTTAGTAGATCACATACGATGTACTTACTTTACTTCACTATAACAGCTTTAAGAGTCCAACTCTCCTGCCGGAAACAGAATCTCCAGCAAAACCCTGCGCTAACCATAACGAAACACACCTGCTGAATGCAAGGAACATCATCCAAACGTCAAGCGAGGATCTCCAACCAGACTTGGCCGCAGCATCCACATCAAAGTGGACAAGCACAACGCGAAACACGAAGGGCACAAGAATGACTAAGCATGAGAGATAACATCAAAACATTACACATAAGTTCGATCAACTTCGGTTTTTGAAATTTTCTGTTACAAAATTTCTTGAAATTTCTAAAACGAGGGTCCTGTAGCATCATATCCCACCCATTCTGCTACGTCTTTTGGTACATTTTTGGACATAATAATTTTCATACTTTTTGGCCGTATTACATTGTTTATACTAAGGATCACTGACGAGGGTTTAGTACCCGAAACGTGCATGTCTGGTCCATGCTGTAAATTTATCAGGTTTTAAATGATGCTATTGAATTTAAAGACGTTTAACATACTACACATAAACCAATGATAGTAGTGTTCAACCGATGCTGATTTAGGAAAAACAGAATCATGTTTAATCAATTCTGGTATGAGCAAAATCACGAGAGTTGTCTTTCTTTTTCTAGTGAACAGATGAATCCCATCTCTGCTGCCAGATACCAAGTCTTCTGGACATACACATTTTATTAAAACTTGAAATTTTGGATAATGAATCATTGGAAATTTAACATCAAACAATCGTTCTTTTGGTATTGATACGTAGAAGAATATTAAATATTGTGTTTGTTTGCCAATAATCCGGTTAACGAACTCAATTTGCTTTAACATAAGAATGGTCTTCTTAAATGCCGACGGGGGACTATATAAGGGGACAGGTAAATTGTTAGCATTTTCCTAACTGACCGCTATAGGGTTAAAAGATTATTTTTAACCATGTATTCTGATTGCACCGCATTTATCTATCGTAATTTATTTTTGTATCCAGCAGGCTGCTCTAGCTTTGTCTGCACAATTAGACAATTCGTATCCACTTCGTTTTTCTCTTTATTGTCAATACAACAAATATATCATTCTCATGTTCTTTTTAATGCCATTTTTTCTTTGCTATAGTAACATGATCTTAAGTAAAGAGTACCAATACATAAACGTTTTAAAACAATGCGTAAGATGTGAAGTTCGAATTTGAACATTTCTGTTTACAAAATTTTCTCAAATTTCTAAAACCTGGATCCTCTAGCATCATGTCCCAGTCATTTTGCTACGTCTTTCTGTATATTCAGAGCATAATTTTCAAAGATTTTTGTCAAATTACATTGTTTAGATTGAGGATCACTGACGAGGGTTTATTACCCGAAACGTGCATGTCTGGTCCATGCTGTAAATTTATCTGCTCTGACATGATGCTAATGAATTTGAAGACGTTAAACATTTTAAAGCATTTGAATTAAAATTCTTAACAGATTTTTGACTACTTGGGTAATAAATTCAACTTCACTTCTTACATATTTCTACCAGCGATCGGTTCATAAGAACCAGAAGGGAGCACGATCGGTAAGTTTGCACTTTTTATGAAAAAAAAATATTTTCCACAATTTAAAATTATATCCGAGCTCGTTTGACAAATGTCAAACTTCCATATTTAGAGTGTTGAACTGGATTTAAAATGTACCGATCTAAATGTGACCGAGAACAGATTATCTAAATGCAATTTTAGTGCACAAAGTTTATTTTACTAACATTGCGAAAATGTGCGGGAAAGCGAAAGCATTTTAACTCCACTTGGATTTTTTTATTATTGATCATTATCAGAATGATATGGGAGGAGTTGACCGAATAAAACATATGAAGATAGTTATAATAAAGCATATTATGTTGTGACAATAGAAGGCAACCCCACAGATAAGTTTACGTCAAATATGACAATCTCAATTATACAACCTGTGGAATTTGTCAATTAGCAATCCTTAACTCGTTATACATGTGATGCAGCATGAAATGCAATTATGAAGCATCGCCTTGGAAGTCATGACATATTTGCTTGAAAATTGTCACCCTCAAGTTTTAAATTACAGTTCCTGATTTAAACCCTTCCAGCTCCTTTCTATATTAAGTAGAAGAGTTTTTGCCAAGGCTTTATTAAGAACGACAACAGCTAAAGAAGGGGATGGTACACAATATCAACAAAAAGACAATAGTGGATCACACACATGTCAGATAAACAAGGGACCCAGTGGGCACACTTACCTTAGAACCTGACACAAATGTGCATTATTAGCAGAAAAGCAGCTTACCTTAAGACATTTTTATATATTGACTTTCCATCAGTTTGTGAATCTTTCAAAAATAGGACTGAGGAGACAAGCAAATATATTGCCATTCATTGTAGTTTAACGTGCAACAAAAATAAATATCTAAATTAACATATCTTGACAATCTCAACAATCTCTCAAAAGAAGAAAAAAAAAGGGGCGAAGATCAAGGTAAAGGTTTATTTCATTCAATCTGCACGTATGTGTAAGTGAATCAATTTACTGTTTTGTTCTTCCAATTTTTGTAAAGTGGCTGGTCAACTTTCTGCTTTAAAACATTTGTACGAAGCAACCATTGCTGATTATTTCCAACATATTTTTTTACAAGAAGTCCGGAAGATGCATAGTTTAAGCCATCAGAAAATCACTTGAGGGGAAAATTGTCTATGTTTTATCAATTTGCTGTCCAGAAATTAATCATTTGGTTTATTTAAATTCCATATTTCATTTGACAAAACTTATGATATTCTCATCATAGATCACATGTGTCGATTAATCATTCCGTCTCTAGGACACCTTATATGACAGCAGATTGCAAGAAAACAACGCCAGGGCATAGTCAAGAAAACTAAACGTTTCCCTCTTAAATAAGAGAAATAACGAAAACATAGACATGTGAAAATAAAGTAAAACATCAATAATAAGCTAGATACATTTATCTGTTCTTAAATTATGCTATTCAATTTTAAGACGTTTAACATTTATACCACTTGGTGAGTGTCACTTCTGGTGGACCAGGAGTCCCCGAGGGAACGTGTAGCCAAGTTCAATCAATTTCGGTTGATCGTTTCTTCAACGCATTTTTAAATTTCTGTTATCAAAATTTCTTGAAATGTCTAAAACAAGGCTCCTGTAGCATCAATGACCCACCCATCTTGCTACGTCTTTCGGTACGCTTTTTCGACATAGTAACTTTCATACTTTTTTGGCATATTACATTGTTTAAATTTGAGGATCACTGACGAGGGTTAAGTACCCGAAACGTGTATGTCTGATCCATGCTGCCAATTTATCTGTTCTTAAATGATGCTATTCAATTCGAAGACGTTTAACATTAATAAAGCCATATCGTATTCTTTTGTTTTTATGTCAGATGCTTTTGATGTCAATGAGCTGAGGTTTGAGTAAACTATGTGTTATACCTTCTTCTCTGTGATTTCACCTTACAGTGAGTTGGTTTTTATGCTTAATCTGTGTATCAGGGGATAGCTTTGTATCTGGATAACGGGGGGTGTAGTGAAGAGTCATTCGGAAAATAATTTGTTATGGATAACGTGGATGGTCGCCAAGACATTGCAACCGACAAATTTGTCTCCTCGTGTTAATGTTTTGCCATTTATATCCAATGTACCTTCTTTCTCAGCATGGCAGTTTGTCTATTGTTCATTGTTTGTTTCAATGTTACGGCTGTGCTCCGCTGTAGTCATTTCGGCATGATCTTATAGGAGGTATTTTACCAATTCTCCCTCATTTTGTGATTGATTGATTGATTCGATGAAAGAACGAGATGTTCATTCCTGCCATTTATTTTGTAGTAAATAATTGTTACTTTATTTTTCTTTCATATCATAGCTTAATTGTTTATATCTTGTTCTTGTCTTGAACCTCCAATGCTATTTTGAACATATATTTTATTTGGATATGCTACTGAGTCGACCCTACATGAAATTTGGAGCCGCGCACTCTCTGTAAAGTAAATATACAAATCAAAATTCACAAAAATAAAAGAGGGCACTACTGAAATCAATTTTGGTGGCTCAGCTGGAAGCATCACTGATGAGAATTTTATATTCGAAACACGTGTCTGGTGCAGAAAAAAAATGGTTTGAAATTTACTTCATGAAGGTATAGAGTTGGAAACACTTCCGTATTATTGTGCTTTCTTTATTTCTGCTGGTCGATTCAAGTCACGATATAACTCAGAGAAAGAATTTTCCGAATCAACTTTTACAACAATTTAAAATTTGGTTGTAAAATTTCCGTCCCGTTTAAATTGTGCCTTTTTTGCTCAATAATTCGCGGGCGATTTTGATACATGAATAAAAATATGCTGCTTAAAAACTTTGAAGTTAAAATGAAAAGGCGAATCATTTTCAAAACCTTTCAGAGAAAATATAGCATGCCTGTTGATTTCATTCACTGCTGATCCATAGATGATTATTGTTTGAATGTTAAACTCGTCTTTTTTTAAAATGTTAAAATTTGTTCCCTTGCATGTGTTTTGTAAGGTTTAGTGTTGAAGTGAGAACATCAGTGAGGCTTGAGTGCTTGTGCACTTACAAAATATACTTTGTATAAAACTGAGATCATTTATAAATTATTTGGGCAAAAATCTACTTTTCCAATATTTTGACTGAAACAATATATTCCTTATCGCGTAAGATCTAACCAGGCTATTAGAACAAAAAGTTCTTTTTTATTTAAGCACATTAAAGTTTATTCTTGACAAAATGATTGATAAACCCAGTAAAATTACATAATGACTGTAGTACCGATTTACAATTCACAAGATACATACAACCCTTTCAATTTAAAAAGAGACTGAACGGTGCCCGATGTCAACAGTAGACATCGAGCAGAAACGTGCAGGTCATTTTTTTCAGCTTAATTGTAGCATATTCTAAATTTTAGATTTAGAAGCCTAAATTATATAATTGGAATCTGGCGTCAAGATAATGCAGCAACCTACGCTTTAAAGCATCGTGTCTTTGTGGATTAAAAAAAGAATAAATACATGAATGATCAATTATTTGAAGTAAACAAAATTGTTGAATTCTCACGATGAGACAAAAACGTTTTTGTTTGTTCGAAGCGCAAAATTAGAGTAGCTAGTCGCGTGAATATTGACAGAAAATGGCCAATAAACTAGTTCCTATTTTAGAATGTATTAAGTAAAAAAAACCGCAATAGAGGAAAAGATAATTGGAATAAAAAGACTTCAATTCAAATAATTTGATGTAGTAACAAAACAATGAAGACATTGATAGAAAGGAATAAATTGATTTTCTCTTCTTAAGAATCGGAAAGGATAGAAAATGAACCTATTGACACATATGATGAAGTCAATCTTCTTCATTTACATTGGAATCTTCATTGAAATAAGAAGGTATGAACCAAAACACCTCCATATAATCTGACAGTCACTAATGCATTTAAGATATTCTAAACCAATTATATCACATAGAAACTGCATGTATCTACCAATTTCTGCTATACCCAGCCTGTTTATTCTCTAACTTTCTCTTGTTTATCTAAGAAAGGGTACTTTCAATCATGTCTGATGTTGATGATTTTCCTTTTAAAATGCTGTACATTTTGTGAATTAAATTAATTATCGTTATTTTCACAAAATATCCTTTCAAATTTACATTCTATAACACAAAGGAGGGATCTCCAACATCACCAGGTTGTAGCACCCACAGCAAAAACCCCAGAACACTCAATGCAAAAACACAAAGCAGACAAGCACAGAAAGAGACGCATAAGGGACAAGGAACGTCAACGCACAACACAGAAACATCAAACACAAAGGACTACACATAAACCAACGAGACCAATGGGCAACCGGTACCGACTTAGGACGGCCATTTGCCACGGAAATAGCAGAAGGTGTGGTTATCCTGGATTACGTGCGCACAACCCTCCCACTTTTCCGATTACCCAGAGGTCTCGAAGAACGTACAATTGTGGTGTAAAACAACCTCCTCACTGTCAGATGACCACACACAAACAAGACCGCAGAACGCAGGTCTATCTTTTTCGTACGTTTCCAATATCTCTTTTCTCGATAATTTCTATTGTCGAAACCTATAGAAGGCCCTTGTGTATAATATCTGGCAATACATTTGACATATGAAAACATCAAATTTCTTACAGTAGCTTTTGATTTTAACAGCATAAAA
This sequence comes from Pinctada fucata, assembly GCA_028142955.1. Taxonomy (NCBI): domain Eukaryota; kingdom Metazoa; phylum Mollusca; class Bivalvia; order Pterioida; family Pteriidae; genus Pinctada; species Pinctada fucata. The sequence goes on from AP027105.1 coordinate 15,565,844, forward strand.
CAAAAAAGTATAAACTTTATGGAAATAGATTTGAGAAAATAGCTATACATTGCACTTTGCTTCGAAAAGAGATATACATAATTTATGAACAAATGTCAAACATCTTCAATTCAATAGCATCATTTGAGAACAGATAAATTTCCAGCATGGACCAGACATACACGTGGAAACTTAATTTTGCAGCTGAATAGCTTTATTTTTTTAAAGACTGAGTCTGTATCCGTTCTGATCAATAGAATAAATTAATGATTCAATAGGAAAGAATCTTCTGAAATGCGAATATGAGTCTTGATTGTCTGATGGCAAAGTCTATGAAAATTAAAGAGTTTATTGGTCCCCAGCTCTTGGTTTTCGCAATGTGTCTAAAAGAGTCACGTACGTCTTTGTAACTCTTTGAAAAGTTGAATTGCAATCAAAACAATTTAAAGGATAAAAAATGTCTATGAATACGAATGAAAAAACAACTCTCATTTTCCTATCTTTTCCCAATTTTTTTTTCACCTCACTATATGATAAACGTGATGATTTCATCTTCCGCATAACTAACTTCCCTGTCACGCGTATTCTTCTTTTGTTTCTAAGCTAGTTAGGTACTCCAGGGCATGTTCCAAATTATAGATTTCATCGTTAGAGCCAGACGGTTTGCAAGTAAGTTACTCGTTCAGGGGTATATTATACAACGGCTGAAATCATCATTGAGGAAGTTCTTCGGTCGCTACGGGAATCTTATAAAAGCATATGAGATCCCTCTTTCCAGAATGATCAGTGACATTCTGCATTGCGACTGAATGGATGTCAACATCACCAAACAAGACATCTTTTCCTGATATGTACATCAATATGTATATCGAAACAATCACGGAATTTTACAAGTCGTCTTGCAACTGTTGCGACGAATGTTGCATGCAATCAGGAGACGCTGATTCTTCCCTGGATCCTGGTCTCACTTTTGAGGGAGTTCTACGGTCGATTTGGGAACTCGTCATAGATATGGTCGATATGAGGAACTCGTCGTTAGATATGGTCGATATGGGGAACTGTCCTCTCTGAATGTCAGTCGGACTCCTCGGGTGATAACATACATGAGCTCGCTACAGCCGGACTGTATTACGTACGCTTTCTTTTGATATCCATTTACATATTCATCTGTGTTGCTTGGGCCCCTGCGTTTTGTGGTCTTGTTTGTGTCTGGTCATCTGACAGTAAGGAGGTTGTTTTACACCATAATTGTACGTTCTTCGAGACCTCTGGGAAATCGGAAAAGTGGGAGGGTTGTGCGCACGTAATCCAGGATAACCACAACTTCTGCTATTTCGGTGGCAGATGGCCGTCCTAAGTCGGCACCGGTTGCCCATTGGTCTCGTTGGTTAATGTGTAGTCCTTTGTGTTTGATGTTTCTGTGTTGTGGGTTGACGTTCCTTGTCCCTTATGCGTCTCTTTCTGTGCTTGTCCGCTTTGTGTTTTTGCATTGGGTGTTTTCGGGTTTTGCTGTGGGTGCTGCAACCTCATGTTGTTGGAGATCCCCTCCTTGGCCATACACTATGGTGTCCTACTTTCCAGAATAGTGGATGATATTCTGTTATATACCATCTGAACCATCCAACCAAAGATTGTACTCTATGTCTTCCGAAATTGAAGTAACCGGATGTGACAGTTCTACCGAATTAATGCGGTGGTTGTTGCATGCAAGCAGGAGATGCTTACTGTTCCATGACATCTGGTCTCACTCCCATATCGGGATTTTGCTTTTCATATGGTGGAGGTTTTTGTTTGTTTACTTTGGTTCCTGTTTTATCGTGATTTTGTATGCCTCCGGTTTCTGATTTTCTGAATTATCGATTTTGTGCAGTATGCAGGGATATGGTCATTATCCATATTTTTCATTCGGAACATTGTGTGTTCAGGGGTTAGCAAAGATTCAATTGGACATTCTAATGATTTTACCTTACCTTCTCGACTTTGAGATTGAATAATTAAAGAATAAAGGCCTATCAATTTCTATTCATATTGATGACCATCTCTCCTTGTACGAAATATGTGTTCTTAATGTTATTCTTTTCTTAGGCCTGTATCAAACCTTCAATCCCGGAAATCTAGAATGTATGTGATGATAGCATTGTTTCTTTTTTTATGTTATGTCCGTCTTCTTTTGTTTTACTTCAGTCACTTTGGAAACAATACTCTGAAGTCTCTTTTGCATTCTCTTTGTATTTTCTTTTCTATTTCTGGAAAACTCTGGAAAAGGCACTCGGGTATGATATCCGACAATTAAAAATTTGACATAAAAAGAAAGCTATAAAACTTTAAGTTTCCGATGTCATCTTTGAATTGCATAAAACACAATAACGTCTACCTAATGGAAATATATTAAGAAAATTGCTGTTCTTAGCTTCGAAAAGATGGTCATGATTTATGATCAATTTACGTGCATATAGAAACTTTGAAAACTATGCTGAATAGTTTTTTTAAGAATGAGTCTGAATCCATTACAATCAATAGAATGAATTAAAATTTCATCAGATTCTTTTAAAAAGCGAATATTAGTCTAAATAGTCTGATGGCATTGTGAGCGAACATCAAAGACTTTTATATGACTTAAGTGCTCCGGTTCCCGCGATCAGCTAACTTTTTTTCTTCCTTAAATGTTGTTTTACTTCCATTAAACCTTAACCCCTCCCCCTTATGACTTTCAGAAAATAAACTTGTTTATTAATTTTAATTTATTTCGCATACTTCTGCATTCTGGTATATACTTTTTTGTCTGTCTTGTCATCCGTCCTCTCTTTTTTTCAATGTAGTCATCTTCGAGGCATACCTCGTGTCTTTTACATTCCTTTCATCTTTATTTGTCTTACTTTTTGCCTCACTTTGGAAAAGGCACTTGGGTATAATATCATAAAATCAGGCAATTTAGAATTTGAAAATTGAAAGAACGGTCATCAAAATTTCATATATCTTACAGTGGGGTTCAATTCTAAAAGCATAAGGCAAAACATCCTTTACCTAATGGAAGAAGATCAAAGAAAGCGTTTCATCATGCATTGCAAATAAGATATACTCATGATTTATGAGTAATTTACCTACAAATGGATATTTGAAATGCCCGCTGATCACTTGACTTATTTTTAAAAATCAGTCTGCACCCATTATAATCGATTAGAATTTTAGAAAATTTAACATATTGCTTATATTAGGATCAAAGATTGTTAGTAGCGTTCTTGTTCTCGAGTTCCTTTATATTCCGAAAAAAACTGAAGGGATGCAAATGAAATCTTTCTGGGCACCTGGTCTCATTCCCATATTGGGTGTTCACTTCTTTACATGTGGTGGAGGTTTCTGTTTGTTTGCTTTGGTTCCTGTTTTATCCTGATTTTGTATGCCTTCGGTTTGTGATTTTCTGAATAATCGATTTTGTATACTGTGTATTGGGATATGGTCATTGCCCATATTTGTCATAATCAATCATAGTCCAAAGAAGAAGATAATAGAACATGGAAAATCATATACTCAAAGTTTTCCAACTCTTTACCTTCTTGAACAAAATTAAAATGCACCAGACAAACGTTTCGGAATGCCAAAACAATTTTCATAATACGGAAGTGTTATTTCGAACCAATGTATTATGCACCATACACGTGTTCCGGATATTAAATACTCATCAGTGATGCTTCCAGCCAAGTGATGTTTAGAAAGAGCCAAAATTCATACTAGCTAGTACTAGTATCTCCCTCTGGTTATATTTCAGATACAGCTAAATGTATTTTAGTAGCAACTTTTAGTTTTACTTTTGAATTCAATTTGTACATTTACTTTGCAAAGGGTGCAAATAGCATTGGAGGGATGGTTCTAGGATGTTATCCTACTTTAGTTTCGATGATATTTTGGATGAAATAAAAAAACAGGAAAACAAAATCTAAAATTAACTCTGATCATTAGAAAAATTCGTCACTGGAGATCCCCTCCTTTGTTTTTTAAGCCATGAAGAAAAGAACAATACCGATGTCTATCGAGTTATTTTGGCTACTAGTTATTCATCAATGTTCAATGAAGATTCTCTAGAGTAGGTAAGTTAAAATGATTCGAATTTCCATTAGAACGGTTGCGATACCCGGAATAAACAATAAACAATATTTCCAGTTTCAAAAACTAGAAGATGGGGCAAATCATAAAAATTTGCTTTGGAACAGTTGCAAACCTCTGAAAAAAAAACAATATTTTATCTAATTATACTACTGTGTCGAGGCTGCAGGAAATTTGGAGCCGTGTTCACCTAATCAAAAAAGATACACATAAATCAGAAAAGAGGACATGACTGAAATAAATTTGGCTCGTCTTAAACTCACTTTGAAATTTCTAAAACGTGGCTACTGTAGCATCATATCCCACCCATTCTGCTACTTCTTTTGGTACATTTTTGGACATAATAATATTCATACTTTTTGGCCATATTACATTGTTTAGACTTAGGATCACTGATGAGGGTTTAGTACCCGAAACGTGCATGTCTGGTCCATGCTGTAAATTCATCAGGTCTTAAATGATGCTATTGAATTTGAAGACGTTTAACATTTGACTTGAAGTACCACTGACGAGGATTTACTATCTGAGACATTGTCTGGTACATTGAAATTTATTTGAAATGAGAACGTTCGAGTCAGAAAATTCAATTATCTTTATATAAATATCAGCGTTTCATGCTGAATATCATCAACAATTAGTATTAAACATGTCAATATTGAAAACGCTTTAGATTTGGAATGTGTCGCTTAAACTTGATTTCTTGTTCTTTTCTAATCAATTTAAAGATTAAGTGAAAATAAGTACCTTACAGAAACGTATGGTTATTCAAAAAAGGAGGGCAGTCGTACGTTTTTTTGTTGAGCTAAACCTCCACTCAACGTATAAAAATCGTGTCAATTCTAGAAACGATTTGAAATCGTAATTTAATATGGGATCTGGTATTTGAGCAATAACATTATAGTATAATTAAAGAGCACATTTATGTTTGAGTATAATTAAAGACCACATTTACTTTTGTAACATCCACTGATATCTTGAACTGTTCGAATTTTTAAAATATAAAAAACATTTCGACGAAAACAAGTGCAGCATTTGATGAGCACTTCTTCACCGACGTTTCAATTAGTTCAACGATGATCAAACGCTTAAATTCAATTTGAACCGAGTCACATTGTAAAATGTTTGTTCATCTGTGATGCATGGAAGAATCCATTTGAAAAACCGATCTCCCCTGTGGTAAATTATACTGAAATGGATAAATAACGCTGTAAACTAATTGTTAGCATTCAAAACAAAGAGCTTAAAGTAATGCTTTATTCGCCTTACCACAAGGAGGCATTTTATTTATATACGTGGTAAATTTCTCAAGAGAAGGGTTGTGCGTACAAAATCCGAAAAAGACATCTTTCGCTATTTTTCAGCGGATATCCATCCAAGAAGGGAGGAGATCTCCAACAAGACCCCGTTGCAGCACCAACAGCAGAACACCAAAACACCCGATGCAAAAAAACGAAAGACGAGTATAGTATGAGACGGAAAAGAGACATACGACATGTAAACATCAAACACAAAAGACTACAAATAAACCGAAGAGACTAATTGGCAACCGGTGCCGACTTTGGACGGCCATTTGTCACGCAAGTAGCAAATGGTGTGGTTATCCTGGATCACGTGCGCACAACCCTCTCACTTTTCCAATTACCCAAAGGTCTCGAAGAACGTACAATTGTGGTGTAAAACAACCTCCTCACTGTAAGATGACCTCACACAAACAAGACCGCAAAACGTAGAGGCCCCAGAAATACAGTTTAGTGCCAGATTCACTTTGGCCTTCCTTATATTGTGTTGTTGCATTTTTGCTTGTTAAATTGTTTGGTTCGGTTTTTCTTGCATTTTGCGGTTGAGTTCCCATTAGGCCAGAGAAGGGTAGTTTTCCCCCTTTTTTCGATAATATTTCTAAATATCTCTCTCTTCAAATAATACAAGAATTCTATCAAAGGTAAAACATTTCTCGGATCCCTACCATTAAAAATATGATACTATAATGTGTTACTTTGCATTCCAAAATGTTCGTAATATTTGGTAATATAAAGCAGAAACATATTGCTTTGACAAGCTATGTTTCTCAGTCTCCCCTCTCCACTGTTTTGTTGTGTTACGATATCAAGGTGTCCTTTTTTTAGTAGAATGTCAATTGGTTAAGATTACAAATATGGACGAGAACCATATCGTTATATAGAGAACAAAATGGAAAATTCGATCAACATTAACTGAAGGGCATACACAATTCGAAACATGTGTCTGGTGCATGGAAATTGGTTTGAAATTTTCTTCGAGAAGGTATAGAGTTGGAACATTTCCGTATTACAATCATGATAAAACAGAACACAAAACAAACAAACAAAATATTCCACCATATAAGGGAGTGAGACCAGGTGCCTCGGAAGAGTCAGAATTGTTTAAGAACTTATCCATTCAGTGACTGCGTGTTGCCTTTCAATGTTAAGATCAGCGTTGAAGATCCGATGAAGGTAGAAAGGAGATCCTCAGTATGTCAGTTACAGCGAAACAAACGAGACAAAAGGAACAATTACACAAACATAACGAGAATACTAGCATCACACCATTGTAAAATCATGGACAGCACTATACAAATGAACAAACTCTACACAGCCAAAGTAATAAAACGGGACCAATTATTGATGAAGCCATCAAAATGAGCGAATGCGGCGCTGCAACAATTCAAAATACCAGTAGTTCAAATAAGTACAAAGAAACACAGAAATGCAAAAGAAGCATCTCGACTAATCCGAAACAATAAACTTGGTTGAAAGGAAGTATCCCCAATACCATATCAGACAAAATAGATGAAAGAAAGTATATTCAATACTGTATGAAATAAATGGATGAGAAAAAAGATTCCTCAACATAGCATTTGAGCCTCGCCACTTGTCAAGGCTATGCGCATTTCGAATTCGGTCAACAAGGGTTACAACTTAGCTATTGAAGTGATATATCCGTCGTCAAACTGCCGTCGTTGCTGTCTCAGTCCGTCCATTTCCGACGTCTTATCATGAGTAACTTGGTAAAACGTCTATTTGTGCATCTCAATCAAATGGTTTCTTTTCCGCATCAGACAACAAATCATACAAATTATGTACATGTAGTGACTCGTGTTATGCCAACCCTTCCCATTTAACAACAATTATGGTGGATCTGGCGATACTCTCTTCAGGAAGGCTGTAGGAATTCCTGTGGGTACTAATTGTGCACCTCTTGTTACAAATATATTTTCATGCACTTATTAGAGCAGTTGCATTTATTTTACTTCTTACTTTACTTCTACTTTTACCTCACCTCTACGCTTCAGTGGTCATTGTGGTTAGGGATTAGGCCGTGGTATTTAAAATTCGTTTTCCATCCTGGTGTTTTAAAAAAAGACACCCTCCGGTTAGGCGAAAACACACAAACAAACAATTTTTGTATTGTTGTCAATGACATGTATTATTCTGAAATTTTATCTAAGGCACATATCCACTGTACAAGTCAGGGGAGACGGGAATGTGAGCTATTATAGCTAAGTCTTGGTTTAAATAGATCCATTTGAGCCGTTTTTCATTTCGAGTAATAAAGCCTTAGTGGAACTTTTTTTTCAGTATGACAGGATACCTTTGGCAATCTCGAATTAATTGTGAGTGTATGCTTTTTATCTGGTATTTTGTCTCGAAGGGTACCAGTCCGCACACGGTAAACAGAATATTTCACAGCCATGGCTTTACATTGTTCAATACACACCTGTCCTGAGGCGATCCAACTACAGTTACCTTTTAAAGCTGACCTGTCACTTTTTGATCATTTAAATGTGAAAGTATAATCATCAGACGGACGGACATGCAGACGGAAAGATAATTTATTTATGTAGCAAAAATTACAATGCTTAATATTTCTTCGTCCGAAAAGGGGAAATTTACGTAAAATGTACTCGTAAGTTTTATGTCTAAGATATGAAATGTACCCAAAAAACGTCAAGGTAGGTCAGCTTTAAAAGTTAACTGTAGTCGTCAATACTCGAGACCAAGATTATGTAACCCCTAACCGCAGTGACCACTGAAGCGTAGAGGTGAGGTAAAAGTAGTGGTAAAGTAAACTAAATGCAACTGCTCTATTAGTTCATTCAAAATATTCAAAAGCGAAGGATTTTTTTTCAATGACATGTCCAGGTATCTGGATATCTCCCTGATGGCTTAGCTTCTTTCTTAGCAGGTTCTTTGGCAGACATTTTAGGTCAAGTTTATACTTATGCTTTTCATAATTTTACATCATTTGGATTTCTGCCTCGAGCATCACTGATCAGACATAACTTCTTAAAATGCTCATATGGTGCACCGACATCTTATAATAGAAAATATATTTCAAAATCGACAATTCTGACTGTTGGCGACCCTATTTTGAAAAATATAAATGTAAAATTTATCCGCAAGAATTTACTCTGAACAAAGCAAACGTTAAATAAATAATTTATTAATATCAACGATAAATATCTAAATTGTAGATGGAGAATTTCATACAAGTGTATGACACAAGTGATAATTTGGATTCAACAAAGTAAATTTCCTCTTGCTTGACGGTGATGTTCCTAGACTACTGGCATTAGGTATTTATACATCATGGCTAACCCGATGCCCTAGAGCATGTAATTATTATTTGGAATTCTTCACAGCAGAAATTTTCAAATTTCCAAAAAAAAAACTCTTATCTATCGAAAATGCATCAGAATCACCGATCGCCTTTTATACCGCGGATAGAATCCTGGTGTCCCTAGAAGGACACTCTGCATGGTACTTGGCCAATCTACAGCCTTTTACCAGCGCATTATTAAGATTTATTCACTGACTGACTGTGACGACGGTACTCCGAACTTCGTTTGTGAAGACAGGTTTCAGACCACATCTCTTCTCTTAATATTCGTCGAACTTCTGGGGGATTGAATGCATTAGCTCGCTGCAGCCGTCGGCCTTTATGCTTTTGATAACAATTTATATATTCATGTGTTTGTTACTTTGTGCCCTGCGATTTCATGCCCAGTGTTTTTGTCGTCATTGAGGAGGCTATCATTCACAGCAATTGTACGTCCTTCGAAACCATTTAATAACCGGACAAGTAGGAGTGGTACCTTCTCGACTTTGAGACTGAATAACTAGTGGGTACTTCTTCAATTTTTTCATTGTGTTTTTTTGGATTCGTATTTTGAGTTTTGTGTTTGACTTTCATCACTGATTCAAAATATTTATGAATCCCATTAAGAACAACAACAAAATCCAGCAAATGGGAAATTTAAAATCAACCAATGAAACAGTCTGCCATGAAAATGAAGAAAACTCTCGAAAATAAGTAAGATTCGGTGTCCGGGAAAAGTAAATATTTCCTACTAGCAAGTCTCAAATCACTTCAGCTTTTAAGGTATGAAGTTCTTGAACTAAAAATATATCATTGACATTCTTATGTCTCCTTGTTCCTATTTGGTTCCAGTTATTGTACTATTTTGACGATACTTCTGTTACTTCATTTTTGTGCGTGAACATCGACGGCGGGTGCGGCTAGTCAGAAGGGGATGCTTACTCCTCCCGGGCACCTGGTCCCACCACTAGATTGCTAGGGGTGCTCTTTTTTGAATGCTGTTTAGTTAATAGTCATGATCTTCTTTAACTCATTCATTGTATGATGTCTGGTTGTTATGAGGTCGTCATTAACATCTTTCTAGTCTGAAATTTATTTTATTTTATATTTTATGGACTCTATGAATAGTAATAGGAAGAACAGATTAATTTCTTTGTTTTATATTTATTGAATATTCCTGCCCGTTCAAATTGCAAGTGAACATCAAAACAAAATACTACTGCTTGCTCTAAAAATACATTTTCTTCTATTTTATTTTTACCATCAGGTGAATTTTATGCTTAAGATTTACTTTTCAATTTTTATTTTTAATAAAAGCAAGGAGCATTTTATCGACAAGCACTTTTATCAGTAATTTTTTTTTTTTTAATTTGCTTCAGTATTTTTAAACAAATGAATTCCACATCAATATGATAACAACTAAAATATAAGAAGAGAGAGAAAATCATTCGACTTGAAAACTGCCTAAGAATCAAAATTATGTCTTTAATCGCCTTCGATGCAGAAATTTGATTTTTAACTCGCCCTTTTTCACAAAAGGCCTGAGGATAGTCTATCAAGGTAGCGTTTCTGCTGCTGGCTTCGTCGGATCAATCCTGAACTCATCCTATCAAGGTATCTCTTTTCTATATCAGCAACATCTTTCTTTATAAAGCCAGATCCTAACCGATCAAGTCGTCTTTTGTCGGTTCCTGGGGCTTCGTAATCCGACGGGCCTCTCTTTATCAATCCCATTCCGACACGATCGAGTCTTCTTTTAATTAGACCAGCGTTGATTCGGTCCAATGCTCGTTTCTTTAACAGGTCCATGCCGATTCTATCAAAAGCTCGCTTTTCCTCGGCTTGTAAAGGCATCATATCACCTAAGTCTGAGTTCATTTGACTCGATGGGTTTTGATTCAAGTAATATTCAAGCTTGAGCAATGCGTCGTTCAAATGAGAAGGTGGACGCCGTTTGATAAATCCGCTTCCAACTCTGTCCAGTCGGCGTTTGGACGGCGCTTCCAAGTCATCTGACTTCTTTATGAAATCGTTTCCAATTCTGTCAAGTGCCCTCTTATCTCGGTCAGAACTACAAATAAGAAAACATTTACAGTAACTTGTATTTATGTCATGAAGAAACAATCAAACAACATGGGCTGACGTTCTGTTTCTTTTAGACCTTGGAAATGAAGAGAGTGTTCCATTAGCCTAGTCGCGTGAGCTTGAATATAAATTAGATGACCCTGATATACATTTCAGAATACATGTATTTCAAAATAGAATATACAGTAGTTTGGTATCAAATCTTATTAGGATTTCTGTTCAGATTAATCGGTTCAATGAGTTTCAGAACTTTTTTCTGGATTAAAAATAAAACAAAGTTAGTCTTCGGGGCCGGTTAATTATTTTTTTATCAGCTAAGGGGTATTTGCTGATGTAAGAAAAAGTCTGTATACGCTATTTTCGCAAAAGGAACGAAGATGTCTACTTTTATAGAAAAAAACTTTGGAGTCGGATGGTTTTTGGTAAAGTGTCATTAGGTCTTCTTATCATTAAATTTGATAGTCAGACTTTTCTACGGAAATGGGAAATAAAATCATGTGGTCAACAACATTTTTCAACTATCTCTCTACTCCATCATTGATCAATAACAACTTTATGTTCATAGGGAGAATTGTCGTTTCCATTACCCATTATATAAAGACAATTGAGATCTTTGAATAAATGATATGGTTGAACAGAATCACATTATCGGCCAAAATGCCATCTATGTCGATCAGCCTTCCCTTTATTGTGAGTATATGAATTTGTTTTTCGCTAATGTTTTCCATTCTACAAATTTATGTCAACACTAGCCGTAGTTCTTAGATAATTGACATATCAAGAACTTCTACAGTCTCTATTAACTTTGCCTTTTCTTATTAATTGTATTTGGTTTCAGTCACAAATTCTCTTTGGACACTTTATTATCACGTCATTAGTTTCATAACAGGGAGTCTTGGTCATTTTCGTTGCGGATTACCATGAAGAAGCCCTTACCAGTTGTTCAATTACATCGTCGTGTGAACGTAACGAATATAACACTTCGACGAGTATTCATTTTCTCGCATTCTCCCTTCTGTCTCGCTTAACATGTCATGTTTAAAGCAAGATTGATGCAAAGAAAACCCATTAGATAAAAATTTTGACACTTGTATACCTAAATAAGCTTATTTCCAGTGTTTATTATATGAAAATAATATAAATTTCACAATGTCATGATTTACGGTGGACATTTGCGTCTAGGATGATGAGATACAATTTCAGCGGTATATTCTGTCCGAATGTTGGTATTTAAAGGCACAGCTAGAATAACAAGGTGATCCTCATTATCAATTTCATGTATTTGGCTGTTGTTTCTGCCCGAATACTCTGTTTTTAATAGGGGCGATAGTTATCATGAAAACCACTCCTTTTTATACCGTCATACTCAGTCCCATCCCCATTCCATTACTCATTGATCATGTAAAGTCGTATCAAAACGCCTACTGTTGTTTGTAGGTTCAACATTTCAGTGTTTTGATATTCTATATTTATTACTGTTTGTAGCCAGTTTGGGAGTTTCGGTGTTGTGCTGCCACTGAGTCCTGTCAGGGATTCCCTCTTTGCCTTGTCAGAAATATTGTTCATTCATTTCCTTTTATGCTTCATTGTTCTCAAATGTTTATATTAGTAATGTTACATTTATGAGAAAGGGAGGGGCGGCTTCAGCACCGACAGCGAAACACCCAAAGACATCAGTATCCTGCAATAAAAATAACCTCGCTCATTGCTCACAACATGTATGACTTGTTAATACAATAAACTATTACTATTCGAACACTCTTCGACATGCTGTGACTGAAATTCTTTTTGCTATGTCCCAATTTTTAAGTGTTTGCTTAATGAAAATATGCGATCTGATGTTTGGAAAAATATCAATTTTTGTGAAATAATAGAATATCAAAGACAAATAAATGATTGGCACAGTATTCATTTAATTACTTACGGCTTTGATGCAAATATTGGGTGTTTTCACAGATCATATCACACAGAGAACAAATGAAAGGATTTCTGTGCATTAATGTTCGATTCGAGCAAGAGAATCATTATGCACTAGCAGCTTGAATAAATCAATGTAAGTGTAACATTTCGAACATACATAGCACATATACATATTTTGACAGTATATACTGCAGTAATGTGACGAACGTTATCTGAACCCCTCTGAGGTTTTTTTTTTTGGGGGGGGGGGGGTCTTTAAGAATTCTAAATTATAGCATGAAATGTATGATTCTGAGAAAATCGTTCAAATACCGAGCTTGAAACGCACGCAAACATATCTTATTTAATTTTCAGCCTCTAAAAGACAAGTATTTTGATCGAAAAGTTGATCATAAATTTGTCGAAAAATACTTCATACAGACACTGTGGGCCTATCTAGGCAATTTGAACTTTTATGTATTGATCAGATTGCCATTGAAAGTATTTGTAAACACAATCAAATTAGTCTTCATTAAATTGTAAGTGACGCTAACGCGAAATTGTCTTTAACCTTTTATTTTCAATTTCATAGTAAAATCCTTATTTTCAATTTCATAGTGCAATCCAAAGCACAACTGTCTCTTAATTAATTGTCTATTAGAGGCCACGCGTTTACTTCATTTTAATTATCCCTATCCCGTAGTGCTAAAACCCATCCCTCTCAATGTACAGACAATATCACTGACAACTTTAAACAGCATTACAAACATTTCGATATGATGTTGTTTGTGTCAAGTTTGTGATGAAATTAGAACCATAATGTTATTTTAGACTATGTTCAATTTGATAATGTAAGTTGCAAAGAACAGAAAATCACTTATAAGAAGTCTTAGAATTGAGTTTTTTATGATTTCCATTAATTTTATGAACAATAATATGGGAGCGTTCCAACTCTTTACCTTCTTGAAGAAAATTTCAAACCAATTTAAATGCATGCAGCTGACATGTGTTTTGGATAGTAAATACCATCAGTAGTACAAATGCACCTAATAAATGCCGGGGTGATTTTCAGTCACAGTGAAATGTATTTTAGTAGCGCCCTCTAGTTTTATTTTTGATCAGTATTTCCATAATGACTAAGTAACAAAAATAGAAATATTCAGAAGCACTTACAAAAATTATTTCTGTGCAAAGTTATTTTAAAGAAAAGTCTTCTATATCTTGTGTTGATATGTAGTTTGTAATTAGTGGCACTTTCTACTTCTTTTATATTGATATTGAATTAATTGTCTAAATCTAGAAAGTTATTCTACAATATAAACGCATTATTCGCATTGATAATGGAACGCAATCCTGACTGGGAAGCGTCTGAAAGTGCATTGGGACATGGTCCGCTCCGTTTGAATATTAAGCACAAGAAACTAGTTTGTATTGCACATAGCAGAACACAACCGCACGGTTGCAGTGAGCAACGTAAACCAAAGAACAGTTAACCAACAAATAGGAGACACCTAGGACACTAACACTAGATTGACCGACAAACTAATCAAAGTCACAACTAAACATAAAGAGAGAGAGCGAGAGAGAGAGTATATCCATCCTTGGTGCCGACTTATACGGTCATCTGCTTTATAAATGGAATATGGGATGGTACGTAGATTACTTGCACACTACCCTCCCAATTAAACGGAAAGATAGAGGTCTCCAATGACGCAATTTTGCTTTACAGACAAAACAATCCTTCTCATTGTAATTTTGCAATGTAATTACAAATAGGGCAGTAAATCTAAGAGGTTCTAGATTGCGCAAAACTATTCTAAATGGAAATCCAAAGTTTTCGGCATACGTAAAACAGTGTGTGCTCCGCTGGCAGAATCAAGATGATGTAAGTTTTCGCTGGTATAGTACAATTTTTTGTGGATATGAATACATAGAAAATTTAATCTTCGTTTGACGTTAAGTGATATTTCCCGAAATTAGATAGCATAGTATCCATGTGATATTTCCCGAAATTAGAATATAGCATAGTGTCCAAAGTCAGGAACTGGATTAATATCATTGAAATTTGGTTATCTAACATTTTCGAAAAAAAGCTCTCTGTTTTCTGTATTTTGTAAAATTTTGTTGATAAAATGAATATTTAACTCTCGATTCCGAAATGTCTTTATATTTTTAACATTTTATCGTCACATGGATATGTCTATAAATGCATTAATTCGAAATTCTTACATATCAATATAGCATTTTTTTTCAAATGAGGAAACTAGTCTTAGCTATTTTATTGTGCCTGATTTACTCTTATAATGGTGCAAATTATACAACTGATTTAATATTTTGATAATATGCAACACTGATTCAGTATTTATGAATTTGTATTATTTTTATTAATTTGTATGATATTATTGACATGATTCCAAGGCATGAACCTATTTTTTCCAATTACGCATATCACACTGTGAACATCAATTTATATTTCATTTGTAGTCTGCGGTATGAATACAAAAAAAGCAAAGAGAAAGTGAAGAAATGTATTCATAGAACATTATCTGTCCTTTCCCCAAGGAGACAAACCATGTTATTATGCAGCGTGAAGCAATGTTCACTACAAAATACGTGGAGCTATTTGTATCAAAGTTTTTGATTGTATGAAACATTCATTTATTATTAAAACAATATTCCACCTGTCCATTAGACTGCATTACTCTCAATTTTGAAAATAATGACGAGAAGATTGATTTTGTTCTATAAATAATTTTAGGTGAAATTCCAATTTCAAAATAATAACCTTATCATCATACAGTCACACAACTTTAGTTGAAGTGTAATTATATTGTGTTTAATGTGCAAGTATGGCACTGTCTTGTCCTCATTTGTAGATCCCAGTTTAGCAGATTTAAATTATTTTTCTTCTTCTAGAAGTACACATAATGTTGGCATCTTGGCCTTCATCAAGTGCAAAAAGGACAATGATCAGGAATTTTTTCCATCCTTGTTGATTGTATCTTTTAAACATTCCCTTCTTCTTTGCAAAAAAAAAATGTGACTTTAGGCCATTTCTTGTTTTTATTCTGTTTTGCGCCCTTTTGAAACTAAGAAAGCTCCCAGCCAGCCGGGGAGAAAAACAAACAAGCATATAAAACAAATTCACATTATCAATTTGTTTTATGACTATGGGCCCAAAAACTACCAGCACGAGGACACAAAACAGAAAATAACAAAGAAATGGCCTTTTATAGAGTTACACTATTTTGTCAATATACATAATATAGTACTTTACAGCCATGAATTAAAGTCAAACACAAAAGCATAAATCACATTCTAAAAACAACAATCGACAGACCTACGAATTTTGAGGATATATATTTATAAAACAGACTTTTCTCACGCAAAAAGAAAAAGGACAAACAGGCGGAGACAATGACGCAAGCTAGAAAAAAGAAAGGAGGGGATCTCCAACAAGACTCGGTTGCAGCACCAACAGCAACACACTAAACACCCCAAGTGAAAACACAGAGAAGATACACACAGCAAGAGACAAGGAACAGAACACAAAAGACACAAAAGACAACACATAGACCAACGAGACCCATGGGCAATCGGTGCCGACTTAGGACGGCCATCAGTCACGTTAGTTACAGATGGTGTGGTTATCCTGGATTACGTGCGCACAACCCTCCGACTTTTCCGGTAACCCAAAGGTCTCGAAGAACGCACGATTGTTGTGTAAAATAACCTACTCATGTAAGATGACCATACAAACAAGACAGCACAACACAGGGGCCCTAGGAACACGGATGGATATGTAAATATATATAAAAATAGGGTAGGGGCGTACGAAATGCAGTCCGTGCTCTGTCGGCTGTAGCGAGCTCATGCATGTTATCACCCGAGGAGTCCGACCGAATTCTCTAAAGAGATTTGGACAGGGCCCGTCATGGAGTCCCGTCGTCACAGTCGGTCAGAGTGCAAGTCTTAAGGATGCGCTGGTACAAGGCTGTGGATTGGTCCAGTACCATGTCGAGTGTCCGTCTGGTGACAATAGGATCATATCCACAGTATAAAAGACGTTTGATGATTCTGACGCATTACAAAGAAACACGAAGGACAGCATCTCCGGAGCAAGTGCGAAAGGCATAGTAGAATGCATTGTAAATGGCGCTCTTAAAATGCGCCGTACTAACTAATGAATTATATTACATATCTAATGCAAGTATAGTATCCACATACTCATAATAACCAAACTTTGTAATCTTACAGTGAGAAGTTTTATGTTTGTACAACAATTTTGTGTCTATGGAGACCTCTGTGTATCCGGATAAGTTGAAGGGTTGTGCGCACGTAATCGTGATAACCACACCATTTGATAAAAGCAGATGGCCGTCCAAAGTCGGCGCCGGATGCACATTGGTCTCCTTCCTTTTATTTGATGTCATCAATGTTTAATGTTTCTGTACGTCTGTTACGATTGTTTTGTATGATGTTCTAGTGAATATTGTTGTGTCTTTTTGCGATTTGGAGTTTGTATGATGTTATCTATGTATAACTTTCTTGTGGGTTTGTTTCGCTGGGTGAGTGCAGGGTGGTCATGCTGGAGATCATTCCCTTTTCAAAACAAGCAGACTCCTGAAACAAGTAGATATACGAGGACATTCATACTAAGACTAAGAGGACAACGATCAATAACACGGTAGCGAATCACGTGTTTTACTCATAATCTCTAATCAAGGTAAATGCTGTCTTAATCTACCTTGTATGAATTTTATCTTAAGTCAATCATACGGGCATCATTATCAACGATATGATGGTAATCTATTCTGGTCATTCTGGACATATCCAGGGAACACCTCATCAGAAAATTGTGTTTATTTACGTGCACCATATCATTACATGTTAAATAATAGAAAATTTTCTGTTTAAGTGTTCTCTGGGTATACCTCTATTCTTAACCAGAAAAGATAACCACCATATAATTGATGATGATGTGCATATGATAGGACTAAGATAAATTCATATAAGGTAGATTTAGACAGCATATCAATTGTTTAATCGAAGGGGATTCCCATGCAAGAGATCATGTGTATATCACGTGATTCGCTGCCGTTATTAAATTCATAGAAAAATATCAATGCACGGTCGCATATCAAGTGATACGCAAATGATATGTTCCACGGAAATCCCCATCGATTAAACCAGGTAAATACTGTCAACTGTCAATATAATGTTTCTTTTGAAACATCTAATATTTTGACCTCGTGTAATGAAAAGGTACCTTAAAGCTCAATTTGGTGCTCTATTATGAGTGCTGATGAGATTGTCGTCAGAATCTTCTGTATTTTATCTGTTTCACACTTATGCTCTTTGCAGTGTGGAGCTCGTATAAGGGTTACCCGCGAGGGGTTTGATAGTAAGTGTTTTAAATGCCTTTCCCTGACATTGTCGCCATAGCACTTTCTATACTGTGAGACATAACCTCAGACAGTGCATGTATTGTGGATATTGGTTTTATTTCAGTTTTGTGCGTGATCATCTACGGTGGGTGCGGCTAGCCAACAGGAGATGCTTACTCCTCCGGGCACCTGGTCCCACCTCTAGTTTGCTAGGGGTCCGTCAATGCTCAATTTGGTGCTCTATTGTGAGTGCTGCTGAGATTGTCGTCAGGATATTCTTATTCTGTTAAATATAGATACTAGTATGTTATTGCAAGTATTGCATGAGGCAGAATATGCTTATATCTTCCGAAATGGAAGTAAACGGATGTGGCAATTCTACCGAATTGAAGCGATGTGTGTTGCATGCAATCATGAGATCCTGGGCATGTGGTCTCACTCCCATATTTGGAGTTCGCTTCTTTTCGTGTGATGGAGGGTTTGTTGTTTGATTTGGTTCCTGTTTTATTCTGATTTATCCTAAAATTGAATTCTTACGATTTGGTCTTGCCTTCTCGACTCTGAGACTGAATAACTGTTAGGTACTTCTTTGATGTTTATTTATATGCCTTCGGTTTATGATTTTCTTTGTACTGTGTATGGGGATATTAACAGTATCCATATTTGCCATAATAATTCACGACGCTCACACTTTTACCTTTTTTTTAATGCAGTTTTCATCCGACTTAAGATGATCTTTAAAAAATACTTTGAAGAGTATTCTTAAAATTAATACATTGAACAACGTCAGAACGACAAAACATATTTCAACACTGTAAATCACTAATAGGACCTCACCTGTACACTAAGACATACAAAATGAAATCTGGCTTTTCATACAAGGTTCTACCTTATTATACATTGTTATTCACAAAAATAGTAGCAATTTTAAATGCGGGTCTAGAGTGTTAATGCTAGAATTTGAAAAAATACATGATTTCCTCGTTTCTACGTTAATGTTTACAAAAACAAGGGCCTTACCCCTCTCTTACCCTGACGATGTCGAAACACCCCCCCCCCCCCCCTTGGAAATATTTTCTAGATGCGCCCGTGAATTTTATGGTCCTATCATGTAAGAATGAAGGTCTGAGAAGTCATTAAACCCTAAATTACTTTGTATTCAGATTTATGATTACTACAAACTACATGATATCTGATTAATTAGCTGTGCCAAGAATGGAAGTTTTCTTTCTGATGCTTATCGTCATCCGTCCAAACAACTCGAATATCAATTAGTTTTTGTTAGTACCAAGATACTACGTAGTTTCTTCACATATTCTTTGTACACGTAAGCTTTGATTCACGAACGGTTTTGATTAGATTTTGCATCAAGAGCTCTTTTCAAAAGATAAGAGTCATTTTTCATCAACTATGAAGATTAAATAGGACATTGTAGGATTTCTGAATTACAGAAGCCGTTATCTAAATCTGACGTCGAAGCAAAACTTCCTTAACTGAATAGTAAATCGTTAATTGGTCGAAATCATACATGCTTGATGCTCATGTAGGCTTTGTCACTGTGCCAGCGATTTCAGAATTAAGGCCATTTCTTCGGTAAATTAGCGCGAATTTTCTCATATTCCTTGGAGCTTTGTAATTTTTATGGTATCTCCTGATAGGGTACTGTCTATGACCTTGAAATAAAGATACACGAGTATAATCTATTCATTTAACAATCGAAATTGGACGACTAGAGAGGTACCTCAACCACAAAATTTAGACTAGTATACCACACACGTATTAGATATACTATCATTATTCAGTAAAACTGTTAAGTCGACGCACTACGCAGTACGACTTCATTTTCATGTGGGTTTTGGTTTTGACTTTGGCTCAAGCCTATTGATTGTGATTTTGGGTTTCTGGTTTGACTTTGGCTCAAGCCTATTGATTGTGATTTTGGGTTTGGGATTTTGACTTTGGCTCAAGCCTATTGATTGTGATTATGGGTTTCTGGTTTGACTTTGGCTCAAGCCTATTGGTTGTGATTTTGGGTTTGGGGTTTGACTTTTGCGCAAGCCTATTGATTGTGATTTTTGGTTTTGGGTTTAACTTTGGCTCAAGCCTATTGATTGTGATTATGGGTTTTGGGTTTAACTTTGGCTCAAGCCTATTGATTGTGATTTTTGGTTTGAGGTTTGACTTTGGCTCAAGCCTATTGATTGTGATTATGGGTTTCTGGTTTGACTTTGGCTCAAGCCTACTGATTGTGATTTTGGGTTTGGGATTTTGACTTTGGCTCAAGCCTATTGATTGTGATTATGGGTTTCTGGTTTGACTTTGGCTCAAGCCTATTGATTGTGATTATGGGTTTCTGGTTTGACTTTGGCTCAAGCCTATTGGTTGTGATTTTGGGTTTGGGGTTTGACTTTTGCGCAAGCCTATTGATTGTGATTTTTGGTTTTGGGTTTAACTTTGGCTCAAGCCTATTGATTGTGATTATGGGTTTTGGGTTTAACTTTGGCTCAAGCCTATTGATTGTGATTTTTGGTTTGAGGTTTGACTTTGGCTCAAGCCTATTGATTGTGATTATGGGTTTCTGGTTTGACTTTGGCTCAAGCCTACTGATTGTGATTTTGGGTTTGGGATTTTGACTTTGGCTCAAGCCTATTGATTGTGATTATGGGTTTCTGGTTTGACTTTGGCTCAAGCCTATTGATTGTGATTATGGGTTTCTGGTTTGACTTTGGCTCAAGCCTATTGGTTGTGATTTTGGGTTTGGGGTTTGACTTTTGCGCAAGCCTATTGATTGTGATTTTTGGTTTTGGGTTTAACTTTGGCTCAAGTCTATTGATTGTGATTTTGGGTTTGAGGTTTGACTTTGGTTCAAGCCTATTGATTGTGATTTTTGGTTTGAGGTTTGACTTTGGCTCAAGCCTATTGATTGTAATTTTTTGTTTTGGGTTTGACTTTGGCTCAAGCCTATTGATTGTGATTTTGGGTTTGAGGTTTGACTTTGGCTCAAGCCTATTGATTGTGATGATGGGTTTCTGGTTTGACTTTGGCTCAAGCCTATTGATTGTGATTTTGGGTTTGGGATTTTGACTTTGGCTCAAGCCTATTGATTGTGATTATGGGTTTCTGGTTTGACTTTGGCTCAAGCCTATTGAATGTGATTTTGGGTTTGGGGTTTGACTTTTGTTTAAGCCTATTAATTGTGATTGTGGTTTTGGGGTTTGACTTTGGCTCAAGTCTATTGATTGTGATTTTTGGTTTTGGGTTTAACTTTGGCTCAAGCCTATTGATTGTGATTTTTGGTTTGAGGTTTGACTTTGGTTCAAGCCTATTGATTGTGATTTTTGGTTTTGGGTTTAACTTTGGCTCAAGCCTATTGATTGTGATTTTGGGTTTGGGGTTGGACTTTGGCTCAAGCCTATTGATTCTCATTTTGGATTTCTGGTTTTTACTTTTGCTCAAGCCTATAAATTGTGATTGTGGTTTTGGGGTTTGACTTTGGCTCAAGTCTATTGATTGTGATTTTGGGTTTTGGGTTTGACTTTTGCTCAAGCCTATTGATTATTATTTTTGAGTTTTGGGTTCGACTTAGGCTAAAAAAAGAAGGGAGGAGATCTCCAACAAGACCTCGTTGTAGCATCAACAGCGTATTGATTGTGATTTTGGGTTTTTGGTTTGACTATGGCCCAAGCCTATTGATTGTGATTTTGGGTTTGACTTTGACTCAAGCCTATTGATTGTGATTTTGGGGTTTGGGTTTGACTTTGGCTCAAACCTATTGATGTGATTTTGGGTTTGGGCTTGGACTTTGGCTCAAGCCTATTGATTTTGACTTTTGGTTTGACTTTGGCTCAAGTCTATTGATTGTGATTTTTAGTTTGAGGTTTGACTTTGGCTCAAGCCTATTGATTGTGATTTTGGGTTTGGGGTTTGACTTTGGCTCAAGCCTATTGATTGTGATTTTGGGTTTGGGGTTTGACTTTGGCTCAAGCCTATTGATTGTGATTTTGGGTTTGGGGTTTGACTTTGGCTCAAGCCTATTGATTGTGATTTTTGGTTTGAGGTTTGACTTTGGCTCAAGCCTATTGATTGTGATTATGGGTTTCTGGTTTGACTTTGACTCAAGCCTATTGATTGTGATTTTGGGTTTGAGGTTTGACTTTGACTCAAGCTTATTGATTGTGATTTTGGGGTTTGAGGTTTGACTTTGGCTCAAGCATATTGATGTGATTTTGGGTATTGGCTTGGACTTTGGCTCAAGCCTATTGATTTTGACTTTTGGTTTGACTTTGGCTCAAGTCTATTGATTGTGATTTTTGGTTTGGGGTTTGACTTTGGCTCAAGCCTATTGATTGTGATTTTGGGTTTGGGGTTTGACGTTGGCTCAAGCCTATTGATTGTGATTTTGGGTTTGGGGTTTGACTTTTGCTCAAGCCTATTAATTGTAAATTTGGGTTTCGGGTTTTACGTTGGCTCAAGCCTATTGATTGTGAATTTGTGTTTGACTTTGGCTCAAGCCTATTGATTGAGATCTTGGGTTTGACTTTGGCTCAAGCCTATTGATTGTGATTTTTGGTTTGACTTTGGCTCAAGCCTATTGATTGTGATCTTGGGTTTGACTTTGGTTCAAGCCTATTGATTGTGATTTTGGGTTTGACTTTGGCTCAAGCCTATTGATTGTAATCTTGGGTTTGACTTTGGCTCAAGCCTTTTAATTGTGATCTTGGGTTTGATTTTGACTTTCAATCAATGATACAGGCCTCTTGTAAATGAAATAATGAAAAATATCAATGTATCTTTTATTTGTGTATATGGCAGATACCAATGGCGATTTTCTATAATTTGCTTAGTGGAGACCATTCTTTCGTTAGCTGCTCGGTTACTGACAATATCATATAAAAAATGTATGTTGCTTCTCGATCCCTCCAGAATAGCGGAGTATGCATCTAATTTTCATTTGACAAAATTTTCAGCATGGACCAGACATGTACGTTTCGGGTACTTAACCCTCGTCAGTGATTCTCAATCTAAACAATGCAAAAATATGCAAAGAGTGTGAAATTTATTATATACTCAAATTTACCGAAAGACGTAGCAGGATGGATGGGATATGATGCTACAGGACCCAAGTTTTGAGTTATTGATTCAAGATGACACCATATATTTATCATCACTTCTTCTGATTATGTAATGAAATGTATGATTATATATACTAGAGTTCAACAGAGGATTCTTACTCCTCCCGGGCACCTGATCCCACCTCTAGCTTTTTAGAGGTCCGTCGATGCTCAATACGGTGCTCTATTGTGAGTGCTGTTGAGATAATCGTCAGGATCTTCTTTAACTCATTCATAATACATTCTAATGACAATTATTGACAATCAGACGAATAATCGATCATGGTAGGTCAAAAAGTTACAGAAGAAATTAACCTTCATTGAATCTCTAGGCTCAATGTCCAGATATGGAGAATTTTCTAATATCTATCATTATCCCTGATTCGTCTTGTTCAAAGTATGAGATAACAGTTAATTTAAAGAAATCATTTTTGAACATCATACACAATTTCAATAATTCGTCATTTCGTGTCATAAGAACAACCCATAAAGAAGATTTGAACTTTATAAAAACCTGAATATTCTGAATTTGCCGATTTATTTTGACAACATAAAACATTACGTCGTGCCATTACTGGAAAGGATACGCGTACTTGTACGTTAAAGATGACATTCAATGACCCAAAACGTCTTTTGAGGATAATACAACTTTTTTTTTTCTAGGTCACTTGATCCCTTTCCTTAAGTTTGTCATCATAACCCTAGGCATTCTTAAACCCCTTGGGACCATTTCGTGGTTTCAACTTCCCTGTTCATGACAGGTTTTCAAAATTTATAAAACCTTGAAAGAGTTTTCCGTCATTTGACTTTACTCTTGGGTTCCCTGTTTACCATTTATGCTCTCGCAAGAGGGAAAGTTTCTCTTAATGATATATCACGAATAACCGTTTTCATGCATTTAACATCGTGTGACAAATAGGCGTTGTACGTTTCATTTCGGCTAATAGACATTTCGACTTAATAGGATCCATTTTACGACAGTGGCGGCGTGTTTACGACAACGCGAGTCTTTGAGTATTTAACGGCATCACAATCGGAAATGATGTCAATTACCAGAAGTAAAGTCACATTTTACATCTGTAGTAGAGGTCGTTTTACTTGGTGAAATCGTTTGAATCGTTTTATTTATCTCTTTGCTATGAAATAAAGATCTGGTGAGCAGTCTGTTTACGTAGCATCAGGACTATATTCATGTAGCAGCCAAACGTTCGTTTTTCCGAAGAAAAATACTTGTGTAGGTATTTGATTTGTTTTGGTATAAAACGGGATAGAAATAGCCATAGTTTCCCAAAATATATAGATAGGAGGTTCAATTTAGTTTGTTTAGTTCTTTTTTCAATCATTAGGCAATTAATTATTTGACTGCAGTATCATATTATGTGCTTAATATCGAATACATATAGTTTTATGAAAAAAAGAGTCCTATTGTTCTCGAATAATATTGGGATGTTTGTGTTCTTTTTACCCTCGAAAAATGCATATCATGCGTAAATAAGACATTCTAAATATCAACAAATGATCAGAGAAGCTCTTTGATAAGTCCCGAATGCAGCGGTAAACAGCATGGTTTTCATTCAATAGGATGAACATCTAACACTCAGCAACGATTTCACAAAAACTGAAAGTAGGAGATCGTAAAAGAGTTTCATAAAAGAATTTTAAATTATTCCCGATGAACTTGAAACCCTTTGAAACGGGCCTTTCATTATGACATTAATTTCAAAATATACACTATTCAGTGGTAATAAACGAAACCGCTAACAAACGACCAAAAAAAAGCAGCCGACTCATCAAAACTGAGGAGTCTAGAATGTAAGCAGATATAAACTCGGATACTTTGAATAAGAGTAGGTGCCCAGGAAAACTGAGCATCTCCTTCCAGCATAGAATGTCAATATTGAAATATATGTTCTTTAGTACCAATTCTATTGTACTAGACACGTGTTTTGGATATTAAACCCTCGTCAATAGTACTTAATTTCAAACAGGTTGAATAAAGCCAAAGTGAATTTTCCTGGGGCCGTCTACAATATACACTTTTAAATTCCTCTTGCCAAAATGAGTGGCTCCAAATTTTGTGTAGGTTGTATTCGGAAGCGTATTTCAGTGACAAATATGGCCAAAAACGTTAGGTAGGTTCAAGGAGCTTTATTCTAAATATGACCGAAAACATTATGCAGAAACCCCAGCTAATGACAGAGATTTGCGATGAGGGAGATATCCTGAACAAGCCAAGATAGGATGAGGTCTCCAACAAGACGGTTGCAGCACCAACGGCCAAACATCAAACATCCCTTTGTGAAAATGAATAGTAAGCAGGCACAACAAAAGACGCCAAAGAAGCAAGGAACACCAAACACGACATCAAAACACCATACACAAAATACTTCACATAAACCAACGATACCAATTGGAAAGCCAGTGCTTCTTTGGATGGTCATCGGTCATGTTTGTAGTAAATGGTACATGCATGATTATCCGATCGCACAAACCTTCCACTTGTTCTGTTACCAAGTGGTCTCGAAGAATACACAATTGTTATATTTCGTCTTTTGTTTTTATTCATTGTGATTTCAAAATGTTTTAGGTTATTTATCAGAATCTTGGATCCCCTGATTGATATCACGTATTCAGAACCAAATTTTCACTAGATGATATAATTTGACAGCAGAGCTGGGACACGTCTTTTATTCTTCACAGAATAAATCTTTATATTTATATAGTGCACATAGAACCCGACTCCAAACACATTTCAGATGTGATGTAAAATAATACCACGTGCAATTTGCGTCGGAGTTTTATTGGCTCCAAATTGCAGAGTTTCATTCTATTTTCGGAATCATTCGTTTAAGATATCACCTAGCTGTCGCTTCAAATGACTACTAGCCATATAGTTATGGAAGAAAGTTCACTTTGTCTATCCTGCTTATGACGTTTTTGTTTCTCTGATGATACGGTGCGCCAGGGCATGTTTTAATCGTTAGAGCCAGACTGCTTGCAATTAAACTTCTAGTTCAAGGTTATATTACACAACGGCTGAAATCATCATCGCTGTCGCCACGGGTGTTGCATGCAATCAGGAGACGCTGACTCTCCTCGGACATCTGGTTTACTTCGGAATGTTATTCATTCCGAGGTTCTTCGCAACCGTTCCAGTGGAAATTCTAATGATCTCTACTTTGAGACTGAATAACTTCTAATAACCTCTTTGACGTTTATGTTAAATCTAAGACAGTTCAATTAAAACAATAGATTACATAATATGGATAACTGCTCGAAGCATAAAATTGTTATATAAAGTGAAGGGTTTAGAAATTACGGTAGTTAAATGCATAATATTTATGAGGTATCCAATGCTTTCTTATATTGAATAGCATGCTTTATTGTTGTTCTATGGGCTCTCATCCCTGTGTCTCATATGATTTTCTATGACTTTACCAATATACCCAGAGAATATGACATGAATTAACAAAGGCACCTAAAATTAATATTGTAACATTAGATTAATGTTAACAAATACGCCAACTTATTCTACGATAAGAATAGAAGTTATAAACTGAATTTCAAGACAGGTCAATGCGGAAAGATCATCTTGTATTATCCTTCGATAGATATTCCTGAGATTAATGCACTTTAATTGTTTCTGATAGCAGAACACATTGGCTTATTGTCATCTGTTACTGGTTAAAGAGGTTCAATATCTAGATTTCATATACACACATACATTTTCTGCACATAGGACGATGCCCCCCCCCCCCCCATTTTCTGTTGACGAAGTACAAGAGTGAAATCGATTTAAAAAAAAAAAAGACATTAATCATTGGTATACTTTAGCCAATGTGCATTCTGTACTCAAATGTTCAAAAGTTATATAAGATCATCTTGACAGAGTTGTAGTCTCATTGTGTGTTGAATTTTAATATCCTGTATCAAGAAAAGAAAAGAGGGGATCTCCCACAAGCCTAGGTTGCAGCATCCGAAACGCTGAGATACCCCTATGCAATAACTTAACAGGGGTTTGACAGTAAGTGTTTTGAATATATTTCCCTGACATTGTCGCCATAGCACTTTCTATATAGACACGACGTACGACAGTGCATGAATTTTATATATTGTTTTCAGTTCCGTGCTTAAACATCGACGGCGGGTGCGGCTAGCCAACAGGGGATGCTTACTCCTCCCGGGCACCTGGTCCCACCTCTAGCTTGCTGGGGGTCCGTCGATGCTTAATTTTGTGCTCTATTGTGAGTGCTGTTGAGATTATCGTCAGGATCTTCTTTAACTCATTAGAGTAAACAAGCACAAGAAGAGCAATGAACACCAATTACGACATCAAAACACTTATCATAAAAGGCTACCCATAAACCAGCAAGATCAATGGGCAATCGACGCCGACTTAGGACGGCCATTTGCCACGCTAGTAGCGACCTCTACGCCGACATGTCAACAATGGAACAGAAAGGAGGGGTTACTATACATCGAAACACTCCTATGCGAAAACACAGTCATTTTCCTTTTTGGACAAAGGCGTAGAAGCAGGATGTACTTTCCTTATTGGACAACGGCGTAGAAGTAGGATGTATTAACAAGGAGGAGAGGCTTATTCTTACCGAGCACAGTATTTGAGGTTGTCCATATCTTTTTTTTTGGGGGGGGGGGGGGGTAGATGTTGGATTGTCATTTAATTTTTGTTACATGGTATGAAAACTAATTCTATCATAGTTTATGTAATATACCATTATATGATATCATATTGTATTTCGAGAAATAATCTCTTCATAACAGGAAATGGAAGAATGGTCACTTAAAATACTCCATTGCGAAATTGTCCTTAAATATGCACCAAAGAGGAATACAAAGGACATATTTTGCGAGAGAGCTACTTCTTGATATCATTCTGATTTATAAATGTAGTGAAATTAAATACAAACGTTTCTTATTTCAATCTAATTCAGAAACACGAAAAATAGCCAAACGATATTCTCGGCTGCTGATTGTCCATCTTTAGCAATACAAACTTAGTTACTGTGATGCAATATTATGTATACAGTGAATCATACTTCCATGCGTTAATGCCTGTGTGACATTTTTTTCAATGGGGGTCATTTTACAATGTTTAACTTCTTCAAATTCAATAGCATCATTTAAGAAAAGATCAATTAGCAGCATCGACCAGACATGCACGTTTCGGGCACTTAACCCTCGTCAGTGATCCTCAATCTTAACAATGTAACATGGCCAAAGAGTGTGAAAATAATTGTGTCTGAAATGTACCGAAATACGTAGCAGGATTGGTGGGATATGATGCTACAGGGCCCATGTTTTAGAAATTTCAAGATTTTTTGAAAACAGAAATTTTTGAATGCGTTGAAGAGACAGACGATCAACAGAGGTTGATCGAACTTGGCTACATGTGCCCTCGGGGACTCCTGGTCCACCAGCATTGACACTCACCAAGTTGTTTAAATGTTAAATGTCTTCAAATTCAATAGCATCATTTAAGAACAGATCAATTTGTAGCATGGACCAGACATGCACGTTAATATTGAAGGCAAAGAACACGTTCCGTAGTATTATTTTCCCCATTTTAAAGAAGGTGCTTGTCTCTTTTCTGTCTCTTGTTGTGCTTGTCTACTCTGTGTTTTCACACAGGGAGTTGGGTGCTACAACTGATTCTGGTTGGAGATCCCCTCCTTTCTTGATTATGATGGTTTTTGAAATTTGAAATTCTAATTAAGCCTTAATTTTATAATTGTTCGTCAATTATCATCACATCTCACCACCAGAGGAGATAAACTGTTTTTCGTTGCATAATTTCATTTAAAGTTTCCAAAATTGATTGAAAATCCTTTCTAAATTCAAATCAAGACCTTGTTTATTCAGTAAATAACTATCCGTCAGGATATCTGATTGTCAAATTACACAAAATGATAGTTTACATCGATACTTATCGTGAGCCCTTTTTGTAACCCAAGGACGCAAAACTTCGATTAGTCCAATAAAATCAAGGTCAAAATTAGCCATATTTATTCTTGCTACGGGTTGTCCTTTTCACAGTATTCTATTGAATGATTCAGTCATGGTGTGATATAAACTTGGTCATTATCATTTTTTATATCAATTCGCTTTTGTATTGCATAGAGGTGTTTGAAAAATTACCTCTTATTAGAACATGTGAAAATTGTCTGTCGCTACCCATTGATGATTATCACATTTGAAAGCAACATATTATGCATTTTCATTATTCAATACATATTTATGGTATGGTAATTTCCATAGATTGAAGATGTTACATATCATTGTGCACAGTATTCCAATGAAATATTTCAGTTTTCATTCTATGATGATGACGCAGAATATGTCAACTTCCTTGTAGTGACGACATTTAGGGGTTACCATGCGTGTGTTATACAAAAAAAGACAGGGTATCGGCGAATCCTCTGTCAGAAATTGAGTTTTAAACGGATATTTCTGACAACAACACATGACGTCATAGCAAAAACTGCAGTGAAACGTAAAACCCCTTGCAGTTTTTTAATCGCTCAGCCAATCAGATTGCGCGTTACAAACGTAGTGCAATAGAATTTGATCATATCTGCATGTGATATTTCATATTATGTTCGAATTTTTTTTATTTTGAATTTAACATATACCTATGAAAATGCAAGTTTTCCTTAAAAATGCTCGTTCCAGATAAGAGTTTTATTTTTTCATCTCGTTGTCAGTCGGTATGGCAGTCTTCACTTAATGTGTTTTACTGAAATTATTAGTATATCGTGCGCGTTTAACAGCACCAACTACAATAAAACATGCACCAGATTATGTTGTCCGTCGTGTTTGTATGGAAATTATAGGTATTGTTTCCGTCTGTTTGTCAGCTTTTTAGTTCTGTTTTATAGGTTTTATATTTTGCTAGAATTTGTATGCCTTTTGATTGTGATTTTGATTTGTGATTTTGAGCGTTGTCTTTGACTATCATTTAATGTCCACAATTATGATGTTCTTTGCACAATTAACAATGTACTCTGAATGGATGGTTTTTCATTTTAAAAAAAAAACTGAAATTATACTTGTTGTCATAGTAAAAACTTCATGTAAGAATGGCAAAAATTTGTGCCTTAATTTTGGGGGGGAGGGCATTAAATTCCATCCAATATCAAAATGTGAACGCGTATACTGGAATTTTGAATTCCACTTAAAATAGCTTCAAACGTAGCATGCTCTATATATAAATGTATTAATCGATGTCTCCCTTGTGAACTTTCACAAGAAAGTTTGATTTGATTAAGCCAAATTGTTACTGTCAACATTACAGTTCAAATTCTATGAAATTAACAGCTTTTGAGGGTTTCAACTGAAAGGCCTCTACAATTATACAATAACGAAGAGTGGGAACCTTTCTGAAAGATAATCATATTTGTGGTTGCCATTCACTCTGATTGCATCTAGAGGAAAGAGACTTCTTAATCTTTTTCTTTTAGATTTCAAATTTTCCCAAATTTCATTTGTGAAAATTTTCGCTTTATGTTTACTGCTTTACTACTGTTAGATAGTGGCATTATTTCGACTCACGTACAGGGGGCTATTTCATTAACGTTTGGTAGAACCATGAATTATATTTGGTCAAAGACCAAAGTTTCTACCTATGTATATCTAGTGTTTATAATTGTGATGCAAGAGTGCCATTATTACAAGCAATTCTTATTTTTTTAAAATAAAAGATATTCATGTTTTAATATTCAATACTTTATAGTGTACGATAAAAATAAACTTTTACGATTCCAAGTTAAATCAGCAATGAACCAGTACTCAAATGTTCCTGGAACCTCTTTCCCGTCTATATAAGTGATAATTTCTTTTTTCATTTCATTTTAATCCGCTTAAATTTTCATTTTCGGGAAGTTTATCTTATTCGACATAAAACGTTATATTGATTTTACTTTGAATATATTCACCTTACACGTCTATTAGAAAAAATAGCAATGCTGTTTTTGAAACTCGCAAATCTAATTGAAAGAAAGGTGTTCCTTCAATTCTCTAAATATCCTCTATAAAGAAGAAAATAACTCATCGCTTGTAATAATGGTATTCTTATATATTTAACTCTTTTTAAAATTTCAATGTGCATCCAATGTGATATCCTTATGCAACAGTTTTCATATTATGTATGTTATATAAAGCTACGCGAGGAACAAGCCAAATAACCTCATTGATTGATTCATTTAAAAGAGCATTAAAATTCAAAACAATTAAATCTATATAAAACTTATTCTAGTAAATTAAAAAATATATGAAATTAAAAAATATGACTTACCTTTCACCTTTACAGCCAAAAATTATTGTGACACAAAATACCAAACATGAGTAAAGAACTGCAATATTCGGCTCGAAATAAACCATCGCTCTCGAAACTTTCAAACTTTCTCGTCTTTTCGATTTATCGAGTCCCTTTCACTCTTCCTTGCTTCAATCGATGACTGGTTAGTATAACTCTTGTCATATGGAGGTAAGATTCTGTGACTTTAGCTATATAGCAACATCCTTAATTATTTATTGATCAGGTGTCAATCAACTTGAAATATTTGACATAACATCATCGCGCCCCGCCTAATTATCTGTCTCCAGAGGAACATGACTACCCCAATGTTGACCTCAGAACAGATGCTCTACAAGCATTAGAAACGCTGAAAGACTCTATAAGCCTTTAATTGTCACCTAAAGCACACCATCCCTAGTTAATATGAGAGTTATTTGTAACTTAGAGAATGGGGATTCTCTATTTAAGGAATACTAAAGCTTTGAATATTTTATTACGTGTCTGAACATTTTGTGAATATCATTTGATTTATATTTTAATTTTAGTTCTTTGTTTAACTTTCATTTAAAAGTCTTTTACAGTTTTTGACATTTATGTCCTGAATGCATCTTGGCATCAAAGTTGTAACACTTCGCTTGGTACTGGACCAATTTACAGCCTTGTACCAGCGCATTCTTATGAATTGCACCCTGACTGACTGCGACGACAGGACTCCATGACAGGCCCTGTCCAAACCTCTTTAAAGAAGACAGGGTCCCGACCACCTGTCCTCTCTGAATCTCAGTCGGACTCTTCGGGTGTTCACATGCATGAGTTCGCTACAGCCGGCAGAGCACGGACTGTATTTCGTATGCCTTCGTTTTTTTTTTAATCAATTTACATATCAGTCTGTGTGTTTCTTGGGCACCTGCGTCTTGCTGTCTGTTTGGGTATTCATCTTACAGTGAGGGGTGCGTTCTTCGAGACCTCTGGTAATCGGGAAAATGGGAGGGTTGTGAGCACGTAATCCGGATAAGGACACCATCTACTACTTGCGTGACATATGGCCGTCCTAAGTCGG
The DNA here is from genome assembly GCA_028142955.1 of Pinctada fucata. Taxonomy (NCBI): domain Eukaryota; kingdom Metazoa; phylum Mollusca; class Bivalvia; order Pterioida; family Pteriidae; genus Pinctada; species Pinctada fucata. The sequence goes on from AP027105.1 coordinate 15,598,400, forward strand.
CACCGATTGTCCATTGGTCTCGTTGGTTTATGTGTGAACTTTTGTGTGTCATGTTTCTATTGTGTGAGTTGGTGTTCCTTGTCCCTTTTGCGTCTCTTTCTGTGGGTGTCTGCTCTGTGGTTTTGCATTGGGTTCTATGAACTTTTGCTGTAGGTGCTGCAACCGAGTGTTGTTGGAGACCCCCTCCTTTCTTTCGTATTCTTTAATTGACTGATAAATTCATTAATAATCATTGAAGTTGTACCCATCAGTGATTTAGTCTCAAGGTCGAGAAGGTGTGGTTAAACCATTAAAAGTTCCATTGGAACAGTTGCGAATCAAGGAAAAAACAATATGCCGAAGTGAGACAAGGTGTCCGGGGAGAGTCGGCATCTCCTGTTTGCATTCAACACCCGTCGCAACAGTTCAAGGATTACTTGTCAAATTCGGTTATTGTCTCGATGTACATATTGATGAACATATCGGGTAAAGTTGTCCTGTGTGGTGATGTTGACAGCCTTTAAATCGCAATCCAAAATGTCAATGATCATTCTGGAAAGACGGATTTCACATGTTTTATAAGATCTAAGTAGCGACCGAAGAACTTCCTCAATGATGATTTCAGCCATTGTATAATATAACCCTGAACGAGTAGCTTACTTGCAAGTCGTCTGGCTCTAACGATGGCACATGTAGCCAAGTACGATCAATTTCGGTTAGTCGTTTCTTCAAACGCATTTGAAAATTTCTGTTTACAAAATATTCTCAAATTTCTAAAACCTGGGTCCTGTAGCATCATATCCCAGCCATCTTGCTACGTCTTTCGGTATATTAATGTAAACGTTTTCAAATTGAATAGCATCATTTAAGAACAGATAAATTGGCAACGTGGACCAGACATGCACGTTTCGGGTACTTAACCCTCATCAGTGATCCTAAATCTGAAGATTGTAATATGCCAAACAGTATGAAAGTTACTTTGTCGAAAAATTATACAGAAAGACGTAGCAGGATGGGTGGGATATGATGCTACAGGAACCATTTTTTAGAAATTTAAAGAAATTTTGATACCAGAAATTTAGAATGCGTTGAAGAAACGATCAACCGAAATTAATCGAACTTGGCTACATGTGCCCTCGGGGACTCCTGGTCCACCAGCAGTGACACTCACCAAGTGGTATAAATGTAAACGTCTTCAAATTGAATAGCATCATTTAAGAACAGATAAATTGGCAACGTGGACCAGACATGCACGTTTCGGGTACTTAAGGACATAATTTTCAGATTTTGGCCATATTTCATTGTTTAGATACAGGATCACTGACGTGGGTTAAAAACCCGAAACGTGCATGTCTGGTCCACGCTGTAAATTTATCTGCACTAAAATGATGCTTATGAATTTGAAGACGTTAAACATAAAAACATGCCATGGCGTACCGAATTAGCAGAGAGACAAAACGCCATGAGCAGGAGAAGACGGAATGTTGTTACTTATGAAAGGGAGGTCGCATAAATTGAATAAAATTTAAACACAGAATTAACGCAATTTTAAAAATAAAATGAATAAAAGTTATTTTGCAAAATGCATAAATTCTTTGCAAAATGTATACATTGAAATTCACAAAAAAGAATAAAATAAAACTAGAGGGCGCTTAACAATACATATGGCAGTGTCTGAAAATCATTTTGGAATTTAAGTTCCACTGATGAGGATTTACTTTCCAAAACTCCTGTCTGGTGCATAAAAATTTGTTTGAAATTTTATTCTAGAAGGTATAGAGTTGGAAAATTCCCGTAGTTTTTCATTGAAGAGAAAATTATCACGCTTGTCATACAGTGAGGTGTTCAAATGGCCGTTTGAGTCGAAAGATAGAGGCATATTCTTTCCTTGATCTCTAGTTCATGAGGATAGATTTCATGTAGTTGGTCCTTAAAATTCGGATTATAGACAACACGTCAATTAAAGCTATACTGACATAATAAATATTAATGTAAATGTGAAAATTATTTCAACAGTGATGTTCTATGCCTGAAAAGAAGAACAAGTGATTTCTTTATTATATGACGATAGGAATTTGCCGGTCTTAATCAAAATTAAGAATGATGTATCAAAATGATTTCACAAGTTTGAGTGCTAAGTGATCTAACACAGCAAAAATGTCCACATATATTTAACATATGTTACATATATGTTAAACATGTGTATAAAACATATTTTCAGTATGAAAAACGAGTATATGTGTTTAACACATACATTGAACACGTGTTAAACATATGTTACATATATGATAATTGATAAATGATATAAGTGCTTTTGATAACCATCTCTAAAATGTTATTTTAGATGCATTTTTGACATATCTGTGTTTGACATATGTTTTACTAACATGCGTTTAACATACTTTACTTAACATACGTCTAACGTATATGGCATTCACACATGTTTCACATATATTTTCGAAAATATATGTTAAACATATTATCAATATGTATCAAACACATATGTTTCATATGTTTAACATTTTTCAACATATGTAAAATATATAATCAACATATATTCGATAAAGATTTTTTCATATTATAAACATATAAATATCAAACATGTGTTAAACACATAAATGACAAATATGGATAATGACTATATCCCTGTATACAGCACAAAATCGATAATTCAGAAAATCAGAAACCGAAGGCATACAAAATCAGGATAAAACAGAAACCAAAGCAAACAAACAAAAACCTCCACCACATGAAAAGAAGCGGACTCCCGATATGAGAGTGAGACCAGGTGCCCAGGAAGAGTAAGCAACTCCTGCTTGCATGCAACACCCGCCGCTTCAATTCGGTAGAACTGTCACATCCGGTTACTTCCATTTCGGAAGACATAGAGAACAATCTTTGGTTGGATGGTTCAAATGGTCTATGACAGAATATCATCCACCATTCTGGAGAGTGGAACATCATAGTGTATGACGAGTTCCCCATATCGACCGTAGAACTTCCTCAGTGACGATGTTAGTAAATAGCATACAAAAACATATGTTTGAATATTTATGTTTAACATATATACTCGTTTTTTGTACGGGGCATATCATATTAACATATGTTGAACGTATATTCTTTAAAAACACATGTTAAGAACATATATGGAAATTTTTGCTGTGACTTATTCTAACATGAAATCAATTTAACAAAATACATGTACAGCGATATAGGGACGTCGTGACAATCTTCTTCTTAGCTTTAAAAGAAACAAATTTGAATCAATGTAAAGTAATTGGAACGTTGACATCACTTTTCGCTGAAACAGTAAGCGAGTGTAGTATATCAAGAAAAGAGAAACGGTATTCCTGACTTTGCTTTTAGATCAGGAAAGAACGGAGGGCATTATGATCGGAACGTATAGATGTTCATACCTAATCACGTAATAGAGGAATTGAGGGTATAAGTGGTTTAATGAAATGATCAAACAAATTGACTTTGTATTATCCCTTGCTTGACATAAATTCTTTTTAGATAGGAGGAAATGTGACAAATAAGAGATTTTGGTCTTAATATAGAACAACGAGTGAGAGAATCCATGAAATAACAAAAATGGAACGTTGACCTTAATGTTTGGGATAAGATGAATCGAGGCTTATTCCTTAGTGTTTTTATTGACAGATCACCATCTAAAGACATCAACACAGAGGGAAAAGAAACCTGGTACAATTCCCTGAGGTCACAAGTGATGTAGATTCTCTAAATGTTATAAATTGTTTTTCACCGTCCCTTTGCACTTAACTGCTGCACATTTCGAACAGCTGCAGGGTCGTAAAGAAAATAAAAAGAAATTTCTACTCTGTTATCACAGACCCTGAGTACTTATAATAAACTTGCGTCATGATGCTAATTAAAAGATTACACTACATAAATGATACATGTATCTATTATTTTCTTTATGTATTTTGTACCCTTCTGTGAGTGGGAGTTTTGTTTTCACCAATCAAAGGAAGTAATTCGCCATTAAAAACAACATCAAAATGACAACTGGACAATCTCGACGAAAAATAATATAACGACGTCCGGTACATGCATAATAATTGCGACTAGGGTTGACAAATTATAGCTTTTTGCGATTTAAGTATAGCATATGGTTAAATGCTTTCTATGAGAGTGTCTACAGAAAAAAAAGGTAAAATGGTAATAAACAGCAAGAACATGTTGTCTTGCTCTTCATAATTTTCGGCCTCGAGCATCACTGATGAGTTATAACTTGTTGAAATGCGCATATGGTGCACTGACATTTTATAATACTAGTAGAATATATTATTTCAATAAATCAAATCAAGGCGAAATGGAATCATTATATTAAAGAAGGAAACGTGAATCTCCGAGGGCACATGTAGCCAAGTTTCTTCAACGTATTCGAAAATTTCTGTTTTCAAAAATTCTTGAAATTTCTAAAACATGGGTCCTGTAGCATCATATCCCACCAATCCTTCTACGTCTATTGGTTTCCGAGTTAGGTTTAAAACTTCATTAAATCAACAGCTAGTATATCATTCCCATTTTCTCAAAGCTAGACTTTAATTTTCTTCTGCCTCTCATAAATTGAACGAGGGTTTCGGGGTTACGTACTCCCTCCGCGATGATACTAGTTTATGATATCCTTCAGTTCAGAAGCCGATGCAAATTTTAATTTGATAAAATCATTCTTCTCTAAGGAAAAAACGAACTCAAAAACTTTAGAAAAAAGTAAACCGCTTCCCTGTTCCCATAGCTTTCAACTCCTGTCATTGGCCAAATTCAAACAAAGGAGGGGATCTCCAACAACACCAGGTTGCAGCACCCACAACAAACCCCAAAACACCCAATGCGAAAACACAGAGCAGACAAGCACAGAAAGAGACGCAAAAGGGACAAGGAACGTCAACGAACAACACAGAAACATCAAAGACAAAGGACTACACATAAAACATCGAGACCAATGGGCAACCGGTGCCGACTTAGGACGGCCATCTGCCACGGAAATAACAGAAGGTGTGGTTATCCTGGAATACGTGCGCACAACCCTCCCACTTTTCCGATTACCCAGAGGTCTCGAAGAACGTACAATTGTGGTGTAAACAACAACAGAAGAAACATTGAAACTTCCAAATAGCAAGGACTATGGATTTGTGTCAGAATAAACATAATAAATTGTACGTAAAGGTAAGCTTTTTCATTTAGTTTGATGAAGCGTTAATATACCCCAAACAAAATCCAACCTACTTTATTGGCTTGATTTGCTCCCTGTACGTATATACTATCTTTACCCACATTTTTTGACCAAAGGAATTCCTTTTAGGTCATAGACAGAAATTCAAATTTCAATAGATCAAGAATGTTTGTTACAACTCTTGTCAAAACATATATTAGTAATTTTGTTTTTATAAATAGCTGCAGGATACTAGAATCTCAAGTATCGAACGTGAATACCAATCATCATTGTACAAAAGTGACCTAACCAGGCGGGTTTTTTTTTCAGCTGGGTATCAGAGGAGATGTTCAATTCCATTTTAAAAGTTCATATCCCCGGAAGCTAATGGACGTTACACATTCACTATATAGGGCAGTTTTTTATGTTAAAATCAATAATCATTTGGTATTTTTAATTCTTTTCGCAAAAGAAGCACTTACGCACGACATGCTACGCGCCTGCTGTCACCAGACGGACACTTGGTTTGGTACTTGACCAAACTACAGCCTTGTACCAGCGCATTCCTTGAGAATTGCACTCGGCTGGCTGTGACGACGGGACTTTTAGAGAAGACAGAGCCCCGACCATCTTTCCTCTCTTAATGTCAGTCGGACTCCTCGGGTGATCACATGCATGAGCTCGCTACAGCCGGAAGAATACAGACTGTTTTTCGTATGTTCTTTGTTTTTTTTGGTTTTTTTTTTTTATTGTTACATCCATTTACATATCCATTATGTGTGATGCTTGGGCGCCCGTGTCGTGCTGTCTTGTTTGTACGGTCATCTCAAATGAGTTAAAGAAGATCCTGACGACAATCTCAACAGCACTCACAATAGAGCATTAAATTGAGCACCGACGGGTGCTCAAGTGAGGAAACGGGAAGGATCTCCAGCTTGACCACCCTAAACTCTCCCAGCGAAACAAACCCACAAGAAAGTGACACATAAATGACATCAGACAAAAATACAAACCGCAAAAAGACACAACAATATTCACTAGAACATCATACAAAACAATCGAAACAGACGTACAGAAACATCAAACATTAATTACAACACATAAAAGGAAGGAGACCAATGTGCACCCGGCGCCGACTTTGGACTGTCATCAGCTATAAGCTATTAGCAAATGGTGTGATTATCCGTATCAAATGGTCTAAGACAGAATATCATTCGCCATTCTGGACAATGGACATCATAATGTATTACGAGTTCCCCGTAATTCAGCATCCTATTTGGACATAATGCTGTCCTACGACACTGATGGTCACATGAACACCTCACTCTATGGCAAACGTGATGACTTCAATTTCAGCATCACAAACTTTCCCTTTCTGCCTAGTAATATCCTTTCATCGACTGCTTATGGCGTGTTCATATCTCAAATTGATACATTATGCCAGAGCAAGTACCACATACACAGATTTTGTTCAGAGAGCTAGGCGTCTTTCAAATAAGCTTCTCAATCAGAGATACGTTTGTGATCGTCTAACATCGTCACGGCTCCTCAAAATCACTTTGGCAGGAAGTATCACTGATGAGGATTTGATATCCGAAACACGTGTCTGGTGCATGAAAATTTGTTTGAAATTTTCTTCAAGAAGGTATAGAGTTGAACACCTACGTATTATTCTAAGGTCGATACGGGGAACTCTTCATTCACTATAATGTCCCATTGTCCAGAATGGTGGATGATATTCTGTCTTAGAACATTTGAACCATTCAACCACAGAATATGCTTATATCTTCCGAAATGAAAGTAACCGGACGTGAAAATTCTACCGAATTGAAGTGACGGGTGTTGCATGCAAGCAGGAGATACTGACTTTTCCTGAGCACCTGGTCTCACTCCCATATGGGACTTTCGCTTCTTTTCATGTGGTTGAGGGTTTTGTTTGTTTGCTTTGGGTACTTAAAGGCCGGGTGGGGACTATAAAAGAAGACAGGTAAATATTCTCTCATTTCCTCGCTGACCGCTGTAGGGTTTACATCTCTAATCGCAATCTGATTGGTCCTATGTATCCTTTATAACCCTCTGAATTTTTGATTGACAGCTTCATATAGGTAGAATTGTGGTATATCTAATTAGCATAATCAAGTATACCTGTCGGTATGTCTTTGATGTCACACACCGCTTGCGTCTCTAGGAATATCACTGGTCAGTAGTCGCCGCGTTTATCACGCCTACCAAGCTAAGATCACTCAGGTGTGCATATTAATTACCACTCGGTAAAAAAACCCGGCCTTTAACCCTCGTCATTGATCCTCAATCTAAACAATGTAATATGGCCGAAAAGTATGAAAGTTAATATTTTAAACAAAATGTACCGACAGACGTAGCAGGATGGGTCGGATATGATGCTGTAGGACCCCTGTTATAGAAATTTCAAGAAATTTTGATAACAGAAATTTTCGAATGCGTTGAACAAACGATCAACCGTAATTGATCGAACTTGGCTACATGTGTTTTCGGGGACTCCTGGTCCACCAGCAGTGACACTCACCAAGTGGTACAAATGTTAAACGTCTTCAAATTCAATAGCATCATTTAAGAACAGATTAATTTGCAGCATTGACCAGACATGCCCGTCTCGGGTACCTAACCCTCGTCAGTGATCTTCAATCTAAACAATGTAATATGGCCAAAAAGTGTGAAAGTTATTATTATAAAAGATATACCGAAAGACGTAGCAGGATGGGTGGGATATGATGCTACAGGACCCAAGTTATAGAAATTTCAAGAAATTTTGATAACAGAAATTTTCGATTGCGTCGAAGAAACGATCAACCGTAATTGATCGAACTTGGCTACATCTGCCTTCGGGGACTCCTGGTTCACTAGTGCTGTATATTGATATTGGAATATTGAAGAGTATCGATACTTTGAGATTTTCAATACGTATCGATACACAAATGCTGAGTATCGATACTTTCAATATACTTGATAAGAAAATAAAATCCTAAACTTTTAATTCGTTTTTGGTTCTTATTTTAATATATCTTCTTAATCTACTTTGATCACATCAACGTTCAGACATACGAGTTCAGATAAACTTTCTGTCGAAATTATATCTCGATAAATCGGGTTGTCAATGTGACGTCACGTCCAAATTTTGAACTTAGAAAGAATTTCCCAACGTTAGAAAACTTTTGACGCTGTAATTCGCTATTTTTGCGATGTTCGCGCAAAAGTTGGGTGTCTAATATTTAGAGAAATGTAAATAAATATGAATTTATTAGTTTTGGTGTTCATGGGGGTATAATTCGCGATTAAGTTATAACGGAATTTGCACGTGACCAGTCACCAACCAGAATTCTTTGGTAGACAAAGAAACACTTTCCATACCTGCCATTGTCATCTTTTTATTCCTTTTTAGCTTTTGAAATAATAAAAAACGTCCATTTGTTTTTTTTTTTTTTGTTTTATAAATTTTTCATTGATTAAAACATAAAAGCTCCATTTATTGAATCATTATTATCATTTATTTGAGAAAAGTGTAAAAATGCGTATTGTATTGAAAATATTGAGTATTGAAGCAAAATGTGTTGTATTGTATTGTTTTGAAAAGTTTATTTCAATATACAGCACTATGGTTCACCAGCAGTGACACTCACCAAGTGGTACAAATGTTAAACTATTCAAATAACACAGTTCCTTAGAAACAGATAATTCGATCAGATAAATCAGAGGAGAAAACAAACCGTCCTTTCATTAAAGTAAGATTTGCAAACAAAGGTATTGATAAATTGAATCTTGGTCAGATTTTGAATCACAAAACTGTCACAGAAAAAAATCCCACCATATTTCAAAAGAAAAGAAACTCCTTGTATTTCCTATAGCTACACACCAACAGTTGCATCTAAAATTTACAATTACAAACGATTCCTGCAGTGTATTGATTTAAGTAATCCCTCACTACATCCACTTCCTTGCGAATGTTCTTCATCGGATTTCAGCTACTTTCCTCGTGGACACGTTATTACTGGTGACCTTAGTATAGTCAAGAACGACAAGTTGAGAGAAATGTTAAAAAAGGGGTCCCAAATCCAGAGAAAGTATGTCCTTTACATGGAAGTAAAATGTCAAAATTATCATGGACTGTTGTGAGGAATATGCAAGACGTTTGGCAAAGAAAGAGAATGTACAGCTCGACACCCTTTCCGAATGGATAAAGTCCATCAGAGGGTTACTTTTATCTAGAATCAACCGATTAAAATCAACTGTGAACACCAGATTCGAGTCTATCTTTAAAGAACCTGATGTCACCACAGAGGTTGGCTTACTCCAAAAACATTATGTCATCACAACAGCAGACAAAGCCTCAAATAATTACACATTTACTTGCAAAAAGTACTATTTCGACAATCTAGTTAAAGAGGGGTTTAAATTCGACACCTGAAAATCCCACTTACACCCCAATAAACCTTTCTGCCTCTGAAATAATAGATAAGCACAATTCAGCTCTTACTTTCTTTGGCTTCGACAGTAACAATTTAGATTTAGATTTACCGTACTTATACTGCATACCTAAAATGCATAAGAATCCGTACAAACAACGTTTCATCGCTGGTTCTTCAAAATGTTCTACCAAATATGTATCGATCTTACTCACCAAAGTTTTATCTGAAATCAAATCTGGGCTTCAAAAATATTGTTCGACAGTATATTCTCGCAGTGGTATCAACCAGATGTGGATTTTAAAGAATTCGAAGGAACTTTTAGAACATCTGAAATCCACTCATTTTAGTAAGTCCATTCGATCAAAGCCTTTGATTTTTCGACACTTTACACTACAATCACGCATTCTAAATTGAAAGAAAGACTCGCAAAAATTATATGTAATGCGTTACAAGTAAGAACGGCAATCGCAAATACAAATTTATTGTTGTTAACTATGACAAAACCTACTTTGTAAAAGAAAAGCCCGATTCTGAAAATAAGTACACTGAAACAGATATTATTCAGATGTTAAACTTTCTGATCGACAACATTTTTGTGGTGTTTGGAGGAAAGGTCTTTCAGCAAATTGTCGGAATTCCAATGAGGACAAATTGTGCCCCACTCCTTGCCGACATTTTCCTGTACTCGTACGAAGCTGAATTCATTCAATCTTTGGTCTCTGGAGGGAAAAGATACTTAGCTTCTGACTTTATCTTCACTTACAGATACAAAGACGATGTATTGTCCGTCAATAATCCAAAATTCGCGGATTACCCCAGCAATATCTATCCTTCGGAGCTTGAAGTCAAAGAAACTACAGAGACAAATAATTCAGCATCCTATTTGGACATGATGTTGTCTTACGACACTGATGGTCACATGAACACCTCACTCTATGACAAACGTGACGACTTCAATTTCAGCATTACAAACTTTCCTTTTCTGAGTAACAACATCCCTTCATCGCCAGCTTATGGCGTGTTCATATCTCAGTTGATACGCTATGCCAGAGCAAGTACCAAATATACGGATTATATTCTGAGAGCTAGGCGTCTTTCAGATAGGCTTCTCAGTCAGGGATATGTATGTGACCGACTAACATCGTCACTGAAGAAGTTCTACGGTCGATATGGGGAACTCGTCATACACTATAAGGTCCCACTCTCCAGAATGGTGGATGATATTCTGTCATAGACCATTTGAACCATCCAATCAAAGATTGTACTCTACGTCTTCCGAAATGGAAGTAACCGGATGTGACAGTTCTACCGAATTGAAGCGGCGGGTGTTGCATGCAAGCAGGAGATGCTTACTCTTCCTGAGCACCTAGTCTCACTCCCGTATCGGGAGTTCGCTTCTTTTCATATGGTGGAGATTTTTGTTTGTTTGCTTTGGTTCCTGTTTTATCCTGATTTTGTATGCCTTCAGTTTCTGATTTTCTGAATTATCGATTTTGTGCTGTATACGGGGACATGGTCATTATCCATATTTGTCACACAAAGTACAACTTTATTTTATGAACAGTCTCCAGAGTCCTTTTGAAGATTTGAGTAAATACTTTTTCATGAGTTTATAAGAACACATAAAGAAATACATATGTTGTACCAATGCTATTTTCAACAGAATTCTTTTTCTATATAGTAAGAATTTTTGAATTATTTCCTCTTTCGAGCTTTCTCCTTTTTTTCGGATGATTTTATACAACTCAGTATTCAATTTGATGCATTCTGATATCACAACATAATATTATATGTTTAAGTTTGATTTCAGCAATATCTTCTCTTCCTATGCAAGTTTTCCTGAAGTTTGAAAGTGTAGTATCAAACTGAATTGAAATGAAATCAATCCGAATCGGGTATGCCTTGTCATATGAAAAGTATTTACGAGAATGTCAATTAAGTAAATATCCTCTTCGTTCTGTGACTTTAGTTGTGTATTAATTAAATAGGTGATATAACAGTTCTGTAAACATCAAAGGTACTATGGCTGTAATCATCATCACCTACCATTCCTACAAACTAATAATAATGATGTGTTTACCGATAATTATGACCACAATATCGCACGGGATGGCGAAATTATTCATTTTTGAATGGTAATTATCGTTTTATGTTTTGTTGGATATAATGTCACGTTTTACATCTTTTTATTTTGTTTGCAAGAGGTCAGGACCCTTTGATCTTTCCCCGGGAATCGCTGAGTAACAATTCATACATCCATTGTTGATACAGGATGTTGTAAAACATTATTATTTATTTGTACGGACTTGATTATCACCATTTGGCGTATGTAAAGTACCCATAGTTTCATATTTAATCCTGCAAAATGATGATAAATAGTATGTAGTACTATTATGATCAACGGATCAAATAGCCTTTGGCTATCATAGTAAGGTACAAATTGGACTCCATTGCCTGTTCAGCATAACATCTGACAAAAATTGTCGTCAATTCATATAGTGATCTTAGGTTTTGTTCTATGAAACCTGAGACAAAAATTAAATAAGCTTTGGTTTCCTTTTTGGTCCTACTTGCGTCGTGTCTGTAACATGAATTATGTAATATCTGACTGTGTTTTAACTGTACTAAATCGTTTTAAAAGTGTTATTGTTTCCGTCTGTTTGTCCTACTTTCTTTTCACCTTAGAAACTTCTGATATATATTTTTTCAAGAATGTGTTGTTCTTCTGATTTTGATTTTTGGAATCTGATTTCGGGTTTTGTGTTTGACTTTCATTCACTGATGCATGTTTGATGAACAGTGTTTTGACATTTTGTCCTGCAGGCTATTCCTTGGTACAAATTATCATTTGCAATGGGAAACTTTTAAGGTGGGTCCCTACTCAAAGAATTAACAGATGAAATTTGTATTTTAGGGTTTTTTCCTAAACACTATGGTCCAAATGAGAAATAAAACACAGACATAGATACGTATTTTTTTTCATCAAAGATACAGTACATTATAGAAAGGTACCCTTGCACATTAAGATTGAGATATATCAAATATCCAGCATCTGCTTTTGAACCCTCCAAATTCAGTTATGATAATAATATGTTAATTTGTTTTGTTTTATTTTGTGATAACAAGTCATATAGAAGAAATGTAACACATAAGATAAAATTCAAATATAAATCTGAGCATGATAAGTCTCCAAACATAAGGGTACCTCCCTATAATTTCATAACATTTTTTACCAATAATATATACTAAATCCAACTTTTTGCAGAAAAAAACAGATGAACTGTTTTCGTTTTTCAATATTTCATAAAATTATGTATGTAGATGAAGAAAAAACACATACAGGTACACAGTTTTATAAATGATCAAGATATGGCTCCAAACATAAGGGTACCCCTTGATAATTTCATCGCAATTTCAACTAAGAATATATAGTATATCAAACTTTTTTGCATAAAATACCCAATGGAAGTTCTTCATTTTGCATTATTTCATATTATAATGTTTATAGATTGTGAAAAAATCACATACAGGTATTCAGCTTTATAAATGATAAAGATCTCGCGCCAAAGTTAAGGGTACCCCATTACAATTTCATCGCTTTTTAAACTAAGAATATACCGGTATACTATATCCATCTTTTTACATAAAATACCTGATGGAAGTTGTTCATAGTGCATAATTTCATAAGATAATGTCCATAGATGAAGAAAAATCACATACACGTATACATTTTTATAAATGATCAAGATGTCGTTCCAAACATACTGCATAGAAGGAAAACCTATAACGGTTCGAGTAGGGACCCACCTTAATTAGTAGTTTAGACTCCTGCGACTGAGTATTCAAAGTGCTTTCTTTAAATAACTAGCCAAGTTCGTCAACGCATTCGAAAATGTCTGTTATCAAATTTTCTTGAAATTTCTAAAACGTGGGTCCTGTAGCATCATATCCCACCCATCCTGCTACGTCTTTCGGTACATTTTCGGACATGATAACTTTCACACTCTTTAGTCATATTACATTGTTTAGATTGAGGATCACTGACGAGGGTTAAGTACCCGAAACGTGCATGTATGGTCCATGCTGCAAATTTATCTGTTTTTTAATGATGCTATTTAATTTGATGACGTTTAACCTTTGCTTGACCACTCATTCTTTTTTATGAAATTCAGATTTTCTTCTTCTTTTTTTTTTTTTTTTTGTTTTTTTTTTTTTTTTTTTGTTTTTGTTTTTGTTTTGTTTTTGTTTTTTTTGTTTTTTTGTTTGTTTGTTTGAAAGTACTACCATTACTATGTAAAATCGACCTTACATAGAAAAACTTGGGTAATAAGGTTAACATTTTAGACCTCAAAGGAAAAAATGATGATAAATTTATGCTAATAATTTCACATTAGGCATGAAAACGACTTGTTTCTCTAACAATGCATATGTTTATCACCTGAAATACATCTCAGTATAGAACAAGAGAGATTTATTGGTCCATGACAAATATTTCATGTTATTTAATGAAATTAATATGAATCATTGTCATCCATACAACATACTAATTAACAAATGTCTCTCTGAATCAATGTCTACCTATGTAAATTTGTCTGGAAGAGTCTGATTATGATAGATAAGATGATTTATTTGTAATAATATATAATTAATAGTATCATTGGTTTTTGCGTAGGTTGTTATGAGACACAGTTCGGCGTCGGATACAAAAAGGGGTTACATCTCATCGTACATGTTTATTGTCACTTGACAGGGGGAATGTTACGGTTATAACATTGACGTGGAAGTATTCATTTTGACCCAAATACATTGAATTATAGAACTTTAATGTAAACTTTTTTCTTACTTCCTGATATTTCGTTTCGGTGGTGCCACCTTCAATTTGTTTTGAAAATTTTTATCTTCCTTATACTTTCACTTCCATTTTTTTTTTTGGTCATGTGATGTCTCATAAGGCTTTGTTGTGTCGCCTGCGAAGCATAGCGACACTTGGGGATCACTTTGTCTGCTGCCCGCCTGTCCTTCAGTCCGTCTGTCTGTCACACTTAGATATCTGTCACACCTATAAAAAAAAAGTGATTCCTAAGTGTCGCTATGTTTCGCAGGTGACACATGCATTCTTGGGATTATTTTTTGATATAGATATATGTCACTTTTGCTTTGAAAGCGACATGATGATGATGGTAGAGTACAAAAAGAGTTGGCTACAGGCAAATGATGTGGTTTGGTTGATGAGTTTTTCGTTTCAAATATATATAATGATAATCTTGTGAAAGATACCAACTGATGATCCTGGGGTTAATTTTTTGATTACTCCTCACTATAAATTGTCAGGCATTCCCGAGATGGGTCAATTCCAGCCATTTCATCTGCAATAACATTTGCAAGTATTACTTTCCTCGTCTCTAGGGAATGGATCGGTCTTGACATTAGCTAACCAACCGAGAAATTATCAATATACCAAATGATTCTGGGTCGTACCGTCGAATTAGTCACCATTATGTATCTTTGCCAACCGAACACTCTGTATCAAAACACTTGCAGTGTCCGATAATAAAGTTAACTATATATGGCTTATGTTTTGTCGATATGAAAGGAAATACTGAATCAATCGGTGTGGAGCGTTCGACGTTACCAATCATTTACCAAGCGATGCGATTTGAATCGACCATGCGAACACGCGCGTGAAATGCTATTATAGACTTGTCGGTGATCGCAATGTGTAAAATGCCAGGATGTAAAGATGTGCGTGATAACTATTATATCTACGTCAGATGAATAAATGAAAATTTAGAAGAAAAAATCATATTGTCTTTATGATAAGAAAAAAAAATGGAAAGATATCACGCATTTCAATTGCTCATATACATTAATTAGTTTTAGGCAATGTTAGGTAGGTGTGTATTCATAAGTAAAGACGTGCGCATTTTTTTTTTTTTTTTTTTGGATATTTTTTCAATGTATTTCAGAGTATTAAAATTGTACAATATACACAGAACAAAATAAAATGCCTTTGACTTAATATTTTGCTGTTTCATAGCCTCTGAAGACAAATTTGTGTGTTTTGTCAAAAATGAACAACATCAGTTTTGTAGGATTACAAAACGGACGCTAATCTCTGAAACTAAATATAATCAGCGAAATATCAATACATTAAAGATGTTTATTTTGATATTCTTTTTATTCTCTTTTTATGGAAAATGAACAATTGATCCGAATTTTTTTAACCGATATATGATCTATGACCCAATTTTTATTCTTAGCAGTAAAGTGAGAGAATTGTTCATTCTAGTTTCCTAGAAGCTGAAACAAATTCTTGTAAATAAGGACATATATAACTAACTAATAACATTGATACAGTTCGTACTCATATCTGTACAGTATTTTTTTATTTATTTATTTATTTTTTTTTTTTTTTTTTTTTTTTTTTTTTTTTTTTTGTTTAAAAATATTCTCTGAGATAATGTTTCCCCTTTGGATTTTTCTTTCAATGTCTGGAAAATACAGAATGCTCAAATATATGAAAGTTCAAATGCACTAATCATAGCAAGCCACTTTATACTGTCAAATTTTTGTCGAACACATTGAGGTCTGTCTTTGCAGTAAGTCATTATGCAATCTTCCAGAATATGTTTCTACAAAGACTTTTCATTGGTTCTGTGATTTACATATACTAAAACTTGCATGACAAAATTATATTCTTGGTAAATAGTCTGATATTTCTTTAAACAATTCCACAGACATAAATTTGCTTTTTGGTAATATCAACTTTGCTAAACAAATCGCATGAGAGAGAAGAGTTAGTAATTTTGTACTTTATGAATTTTTTAGTATAGAACTTCCATTCTGACCTAAATGTCAATCATTTGAACAGCAAAAAAAAGACATTTTACTGTCAGATCAGAAGGTAGCCAAAAACAAGCCTTTCTGGATATTCTGGTCAATATTGCGACTAAAAATGTTAAAAGCGTATATTCTTAAATGGGAAAAATACAGCAACACCTTGGACGATAATCTGGTCAATAATGCGACAAAAAATGTTTGGACAAGTCAAAGGTTTTACATACAACAGGTGTATTAATGGTATAATAAATATCTTGCTGAAGAAAACTGTATGGAACAAAAGCAAATTTACAAGTGATTCAAGCAAACTGGTGAGGAATTTTGTTTTCATGACGTTGTATTTTTCTACTACAAAATAACTAGTGGATCTCAATCAGCAAGAATGTTTTATATCCCAAGGACAAATCATAGTGGACGAAGTGAATATAAAATTAAGGGGGTTAAAATAGACCCTTATTATATACGGTCCTTATATAACCATGCATTCGCTTGGAGGTACGTTTCAGTTGTATACACAGCCAATTGTGCCTCACATGAAACTAATATGAAATGAGCATCATGTAAATTTTACATGAAAGTTCATGTGAAATTCATATAAATTTCACATAAGATTTGTAATAAAGAATTTTTCACATGAATTTTACATAAATTTACTTCATGGAATTTCACATGAATATTTCTTTGTGACCTCCATTCGAAACTGAACTCGCATAAAATCTATGTCAGAAACTTCACATGAATTTACATGTTAAAAATTTCATGTAAATTTCACATTCGTGCTCCTTTCACATAAATTTCATGTCAACTTTTGTGAACTTATGTAAAGTTCATGTAAATTTCACATGAATTTCATATGAGGCACAATTGGCTGTGTAAAATTGAGAAGCAAAAGTGTACAGGTCAAAAATTGTAAAAAGAATTACGCCAAAATCTTCCTTATATGATCACCTCAATGCATGCACATTCAAAACGAAACACAGGTTTTATAAAAGTTGAAAAAATTTTTATTGTAGATAGAAGGTTACTAAGTCTTTTATAAAAAGTACATTGGCATTACAAAATGCTGGATATAATATATAAGTGTTAAGTTAATCCATTGTAAAGAAGGCAATTAAATTCAATAACAATTTAACAGCATAAAAACAATTAAAATTCAAAAACAATATACAAGATGAAATTTGATAAAAATAAACATTCTATTTATTCTTTGATTACCCTCAGAGTATGACTTATAATATAATATACTGAAATAACCCATTGCTATTGTTCCCCACATGTCAGAGAGTGGTCAAACACTTCATAAAATCATAAAGCAACAATAAAATGTTTTCGATATACAGTGTTACCTCCAATTTGGGACGGTATTTGATAAAAACTAATGATGACATCATCAAATTCTATGGAAACCAGCTTTATTATGGGAAAATATGCTTCAAACATGACATCTTTATGGGAATTTCATTACGTCATAATGAGCTTCATTAGATACCATCAAAAATGGGAGGGAACTCTGTGTATAGAAAATACCAAATACTAAAATAAGTACTTTTAAACATAATGTTGACATGGAATGTTCAATAGTTTTTTACTGATTTCCCTAGCACTCAATGTCATGTCATGCAGGTAAGTGTTAAATCTGCCAATGAGAAATCAATCTATTTTAAATTCCTACTATAGCAATGGACATAAGGAATTTCTATCAGAGATATTTTTTGAAAGGCTCTGCCTTTTTGCAATAATACAAGATTGTTCAAACACAGCTTCATTGTTCATCATGTACTTGACCCTGAAGATCACCTGAACCCTAATTTATGTGTTGACCCTCATCAGACTTGACCACTCCTGATAGTTTGATGAGTATCAAGAAAGTCATAGCCAGTGTGATTCTCTGACAGATGAACAATTTGACACAAGACAAATAATCTTTACATGTCATTCTTGCATTGCTGGCAACGTAACAACACCAGAGCATGATATTGCCATCAATGCAGTCCATTATATACATGTTTCATCTTAATCAACATATATGCCAAAAGTGAGAAGAAATTTAACGTAGCATAAAATCTAAAAATTCTTCTTCATTGCATTTTCCACAATGACCATGTTAAGTGTAGAATATACATGTGTATATCGACCATTTCTAACACAAAAAAAGCACAAATGAATAAGCAATTTTCAAGCGCAGCACACTCTGATCAAAACAAATTACAATTGTGTCTCTTTTAGATTTCTTTCAACTAAGCAAGAATTTCAACTTAAAAAAGATTGTTATTTGAAAAGATGAAAACTACATATGTAATAGGAGGTTGGGATCAAGCTACCCTGTCACTCTCATTAACAACACACCTTTCAATCAGACACTTATTTTAAAACTAGTTTGTGCAATCATTGAGCAGAATTTCAGTCTACAGCAAAAAAAATCGAAAAACTATACAAACTTCTGAAGAAATTTCATCAACATTTTCAGCAAATCTTTTCATTTTTTTTTTTTTTTTATTTTGCATGAAGTACATTTCATACTGTATTTCATACAAAGATATAATGAACTGATTTACTAGGATTTACACAAAACAAAGTAAATTGCATGACCTTAACTTAACTTTTAAAAGAATTTGCAAAATCATTGTGGGTAAATTTATATATACATGCACACAATATAAAAAATTAACGCTTTCATAAATCAATATATCTTGTTCAGCACCATCACATGTGAAAAAAAATATTTCAAAGAGACATAAAAAATTTACAATGAACAAGCTTGACATAAACAATGTAAAAATGTTTCTCATTTTTTATCATTAAATCAAAGACTATGTGCATTTTAAAAAAAAAAAATCTAAAAATGATGCTCAGATTTACTGTATACTCAGATGATTCTGTAAAATGGTTGCTTATTTTCATACACTACATGTAATATGTAAAACGTGTGAGTAATCAATTTTTATATTCTTCGTAAATTTCAAATAAATATTTAGCAGTATTATGTTGATTTTAATTTCATAATGAACAGCTCAAGTCTTTTTCATTGAATCTGTAGTAAGACAATGCGATTTGAAGTTTATTTGATGTCACTAAGGTTAATTTCATATAACATGTCTGCTTTGTATGAAATTTTGATAATGTATTGTGGACAGTATAATACTATTATAAAAATGAATATAATCAAATTTGTAATGTTCAGGAGTGTCTATAGAGAAGCAGATAATAGCTGATCTTTAAGCGGACAGACACCAGATATCACAAATTCGGCAATAATTTCATTGTGATGTCATAATAGAAAACATGACAACGCATAAAGTCAGTGCGATCAAACATGACGTCACAATTCAAAATTTTGCCAAATGATGTAATGTCTGGTGTCTGTGCATATAAAATCAAGGTTTTAAACCATCATAATATTTTCTGGAAAATGGAGTATTGCATTGTACAGTCAAGCAAAGCAAAGCATTGAAGTCAAAAAGCGTACCTTTCATTGACTAAAATCATTGCCCTATTTTGATTACTGTTCTTGGCTAAACAGAAAATCATACATTAAAAGTGGATGACGAGTAGAAATTGTACATAATGCTGAAAGTAGTGCAAGTAAACCCAGAATTTAAAGGGTCGCCAGTGAGAGGTATGTCGGTGAGTTTATCAATACATCTGACAATGATGAAGTTGATTAAGTAGCAAGTAATTGTGTCGTATTATAACAAGCAAAGAATGAAATAATATGAACCTGATGAGAATTATTTGGGACCATTTAGACAAGTCATTGGAATGTATCGGCTTCTATTTTAAAAGTGCTTTAAAAACAAAGAAAAAAACATAAGGAATAAAGACAAAACTAAAATGGAAGTTAAATCATATTGTATGATCTTAACACTATCTTACTCTTCAACATCAATGTTCTTATTCAAACTAACGAGTGATAAAACCATAGTGCAAAGTCTGACTGACAAATGGTCTTGTATAGCTTTTGTAAATCTGTGCCCTCATTAGTTAGAGTATAATTACATGTAGGTTGCTTGGTTCAATATTTCATTTTTTTGTAATTTACACTCCAAATTGCCAGACACGATAAAGTTTGGGTGTACTGGCAATGTACAGCTGCAATTGAGAATTTGGCAATAGAACATTTTCCCATCTTGTTAGACAGCACAAAATGTCCGAGTCAACATCTTTTGGCATTGTTTTACATAATGACGTCACTGTTAAAAGACGCAATTCAATTGTGACGTAACAATGAAAAGTGCGAAAAAAATTGCCTACCTCGGACATTTTTCGTCATTTTGTCAGCCATTATGAATTTTGGCAAGTGGCCTAATTCATTAAGATTCTTTATACATAATGCAATGTCTGTTGCCTCAACATATAAAACCTAGTCTAACAATGGCCAACTTGAAAATGGATTATTAGATTGCTTAATTAATAACCATAGAAAATTTCATCCATGCAAATTCTAAAATGTGTAAGAACGATATATTTGCAAATGAGAAGAATTTCTTAAGAATGAAATGCTTGTTAAGAAGTAACTTATACAAAGTATGAAAATAAGTATATATAAAAAAGAATTATTAAACAACAACTTGCGATAAAAAAATTTAAAAAAAATATGTCATTTGAAAAACTTTGGTTTATATCAGTTAAGATCAATTTCAAATCAGCGCTTCCGTTTTGTCTTCAGTTTTGAAATATCCTTAACAGAGGCATATTCCTTGTCAGCACAAAAATGTTCGAAAAGATCGCCAAATGTAGGTCTTTTCTCCGGCTCTTTAGCCCAGCATTTGAGCATCATTTCATAGCACGTATCAGGGCAATCTTCGGGTCGTGATAATCGTTTTCCAGATTCTATAAACTGCATAACCTGTAACAATTAACATTACGTTTTTCCTTTAAAATTTTTTCCTTTAAAATTTTGTGTATGTGATAAAACTATCTAAATTTTTAAAAATGTCAACATGATTCAGAGAAAAGCTAAGAACAGTTATAGACAAGATAAAAACAAAGTTGGAAAATGTTCACTCTGCAATAAAAAAAAATGCACTAGAGTTAGCACTCACTGGATGCCTAGATCATTTTTTTTTTTTTTTTTGGTTCTGACATGTACACAGTTGTCAGAAGAGAAACAAAACTTGCCAAAAATGGATGTTTGTACCAAAATGGGAGAAAAAAAAGAACATTTTAA
Source organism: Pinctada fucata (assembly GCA_028142955.1). Classification (NCBI taxonomy): domain Eukaryota; kingdom Metazoa; phylum Mollusca; class Bivalvia; order Pterioida; family Pteriidae; genus Pinctada; species Pinctada fucata. The sequence goes on from AP027105.1 coordinate 15,620,007, forward strand.
GTACTACAGTTTCATGCTTCAGTTTTCATAATATAGAGCTACATGTAATTTTCAAAAGCAGCTGCCAGACAACAATAAAGAGGCCTTCCAAACTTTTATCTCAGCTAGCTTCAAAGGACAATCGATAAATATCAAAATTTATGAAACATACATACCTCGATTCCTTTTTTATCTCCGTAGGGTTGTTCTCCCCAAGAAAACATCTCATATAGTGTTACACCAAAACTCCACACATCCGTCTTGTGGGTAAATTTACCGTAATTCACACACTCTGGAGCATACCTGATGTAAAAGATGACAGTATTACATATTAACATTATTAGGATAAACATAAAACCTTTTTGTCTGGTATTCACTACAGCACTAGGTGCCTGTTAAACAAAAATACTTACTAAAAAATTTTAGGAACTTTCGTAACTCTTGATCGCAATGTAATTCTTATTAACTAAAAATCATGATGTTTTGTTTCTGAATTTATACTAAGTATAATCATATATGTAGAAATGCTATAAGAAAGGACAACATAATCTAAAGTGAAAAAGATTTTAAACTATTATTTGATGATGGAATTTACGAAAATTCCTGAAATTTTTCGTAAGTTTTTTTATAAACAGGCACCAGGTCTCAAATGCAGTATTTTTATATACATGTACATGTATATTGCTTAAAATCTTGAAACCCCTTGGACCGTCTGAAATGGAATACCATCCTACTCCATCTTGTGGAAATATTCTGCATCCATATCTGCATCATGTCAAATTTCTATCATCTGAGAACCAATATACATGTACCAGAAATTTATCATAGGACCACTAATGAATAATATAACTAAAATTGTTATCTACATGTATCTATCAGGTTCTAGACTTTCATCATTGAACACAAATTTATGTATCAGAGTCAGGAACAGCATACCAATCTTAAAAAGAGGGAGATCTCCCTCTTTGGCGCTTGAAAAAGAGGGAGATTTCGCGTGAACCCATTTTGCTTCATTTTTAATGAATCACGACATTTTGTGCAAAACCAATTTTCAAATAATTTTATTGTGCTGACATTTCAATGCAAAAACATTTATAAACTATAAAACATGTATCAATAGTTTATTGCATTCTATACATCTTTTCTTACATTTTGTCATGCAATTTCTAACGAAATGCACTGAATGTCGCTATTTAGAGTGATTTTCTTTGGTAAATATGCCAAAAGAGGGAGAAAGAGGGAGATATGGTCAAAAAGAGGAAGATTTTGGTCTCTCGAAAGTGAGAAATGCCAAAGAGGGAGATTAGGTCAAAAAGAGGGAGTCTCCCTCCAAAAGAGGGAAAGTTGACAGGTATGGAACAAATTCAAGGAAAAGCAGAGCTCCTAAGCACACAATAAAGCCATTCATTACCATTTGATTGGCCATCTTCCTCCTTTAGATGCCTGATAGTAGTTCTTCTCTTCCATATAAGCTCGAGACAGGCCAAAGTCACTAATCTTCACCTACGCCAAAATAATTAAAAACTTTGATATCAAAACTAGAACATAAGAGCAAAGTACAATATCTATAGTAAGAAATAATTGATAGGAACATAACAAGTTTTGACCGATCATAAGTAAATGTATTAAAAGTAAAGAAACATCAGTAGTGGCAGAAACTCCAGTATGGTTGTTTTTTGTTGTGTATTTTAAAAACATTTTCACATGAAATTAAATTAGACATTAGGAGACTTATTTTCGAATCCAGTTTAATGCCGTACCCATGGTGAAAAATCAAATCGAACTAACATTGGATTCAAAATCTGGAATAACTTGAGGAAAGATTTTAGAAATTTCAGGAACACTCGCATGAAAAGAATGTCACCCATACCATGTATACGGAGAGAGAATATTTCCTGAAAAAATATATACCTGATCCATGTTTTGTACGAGTATGTTCCTAGCAGCCAGATCTCTATGTACGATCTTCTGTTCCTCCAGGTAACACATCCCGGATGCTATCTGTGCCGCCCACAGGTAGAGGGTCGGGTTCACTTTGATGTTCTTCCTGTGATCTATTAAGTTATCCAGCATGGAGCCTTTGGAGATAAACTCTTCAACCTAAATGAATAAACAATAAATGAACATACATCTACTTGTGAATACATACATGTACAATTTCTCTGTTTGAAATCTATCCACATAAGGAACCATATTCGTTATTCTATTACTTCTGGAATGGCCATGAGGACCTACTTGCATAAACAATCAGCTATAATAGGAAAATGTTGGAAAGGATGAAAGGACTTGGAACTAATGTCAGACACTGAGTTGGCAAAAGTAGATATTTTCCATTGTTTCCTTTCATTTATGTATCATGTGCTAAAAAGGAACATTTCATTTTCTTTTTTATATAAATAAAAAGGCCTTATCTTAATTACATACATGTACATGTATGTACTAAAATAATAGTGTCAACATACCAACATGAATGGTTGTTCACAGATTCCGTACAGCTTTACAATACAAACATGGTCAAGTCGCTGCATGAGACGGGCTTCCTCCATTATGCTAGCTAGAGCTCCGGCTAAGGCACCGTCCTCGTGGAATGTTTTTACGGCAACATCAATCTGTGTGTGATATAGTAAAGAACTAATATATGGCTTTAAAATAATTTGTTAGTTTTCATATTCATAAGATAAGTAGCTTTTTTCATTCAACATGTTATATCTATTCAATACTAGCTTTCTCCAAACTTTTCTTTTGTTTTCTTCAAACATAATTTTCGTTTTTGGTATGACAGACAAAATAATCCGGAAAATTCAAACACATATTGTTTGTAAATTTCGACTTAGGTATCATCAGGGTGTATCGATACTTGGATCGTGAAATAAAATATCGCAATGAATCAGAGTATCGTTCCAGCCTTATCATAATCCTTCTAAAATGTGAAATATTATGTAACAACTATACTGCAGATTTCATTTAAATAATAATTATGCAGTACGCTAATTTTAAAGTTGCAAACTGAGGTTTTCTAAGAAATATTAAGCAATGCTAGAAAATCAGATGTTAATATCCTATATGAGTAAGAACCAGGGGCAAACATGATATATTCCAACAATGAACATTCAGTGCTTCTTTTTCCTTTACAAGTAACCAATACAAAACTTACAGTATGTTTTGCAAAGCCTCTCTTTATTGTGTACACAGCCTTCTTTACAGCTCCAAATTCTCCCTGTCCAAGTTCACCCCCTGAAAATATTACAATAAAAGAAATAATGAGAAGTTGAAAACAGAAAGATAGAAAGTTTGAAAAAGACAAGACCATGCACCTTTGCAAAATACATTTACATGTATGTACATGTACATGTATTAGAATACATACATGTAATTAAGCTAAGAACAACATTGCTTTATGCTATATGCACCTTAATGCTAATCCATGTACTGAAAAATTTCCACTATAAATAATTCATGAAAATGCAAAGATTCCTTTTTTCTTGAAAGAATTATTCCCTAACAGAGAAAAGAGAAGTTCCTATTTTGCATTCATTGTTATTTTTTTTTTTTTTACATTTTGCCCCTAAAACCATACCACATAATAACTTTGCCTTAAACCAAACTATGGCTAAGATCTAACAATCAATTTCCTCATGTAGATTTTACATACCAAGTTTGATGTCTTTATTGCTAATCTTTTTGAATTCTTCAAAGCTGGTTTGTCTCTCTCCCAGGGAAGGGGCGGGTGGGTGACTTTCCTGCTTTTTCACAGAGGGTGCTACTTTAGGTGGCTGTTAAAAAGAAGCTTATAATCACATTGTATTCAAAATCAGCTTATCCTCCCTGTACTCCATAATAATAGTGTACTGTTAACATAGAAATTTTCGCATGGGGGAAATTTTCACATTTTTCCTGATTGTAATTTATCGCGATATACATGTTGTATACATGTATATATATATATTTAAACAACCTCATGGGCTTGGGAAAAATTTGAAATGGAGCTCAAATTACCATCATCACTTTGGCATCAAGATAGGGATTTAATGTTACACTAGTCAAAATGTAAGTTCTTGATACAATAGTACAGTAACTCACATGACTTGGGGGTAGAGGTGGGGGTTTAGCGTTACTTTGGTCGTTATCGACAGCTGCGTAGAAGTCTTCGTCTTCCTCGGGTTCGGGTGGGCGAGGTGGTAATACGGGACGATTTGAAGGCACTGGAGGTGGACCTATAAATAAACATGTTACATTGATTGCAATATTTTTCAAATGAAAGGACATGTATACACGTATGTAAGTTTTATTCATCAGACAAGTGTACGAATTTTTAGTGTTGCTAATTTATAAATGAAACAGACAGCAATAAATTCAACATAACTATCTTATTTTTTTATTGGTACTCATACACTGATCAAATCTAAAGAAAATTGACAAATTCAAAATAATTGCAGCTAAAATCTCTAAAATTTATATTGCAAGTTCATGACATCCTAAATAAAATTCATAAAATTTCACATCTAAAAATAGCTAAATCTTCTCTGTATTTTTCATTCCATCTTATTCTACATGCCATAAAAGAGCAAGCTATGGTCCGTACCTGCCGATTTTCTGTGCGCATTATCTACATTGGACGCTATATTATAGTAATCCTCCTCTATCTCTATCCTGTCATTACCTGTATTGTGAAAATATACCGTACAATATGTAGGAAATGTGAATAACAATATGCCAAATATACATGTAACTTTAACAAACAGTGCTTCAACAATCATGCATGTATGGCAAGAAATAGGTTACAAATCATCTCAAAGAAAAGTTTCCAACATGTAACAGATGTATTGGTCTACAAAATGTCAAATAAACAAACCTGGATTAACGGAGGCTCTGAGTTTTGCTGACAATCCATCAGCATAGCGGCTATAATGGTCTATCAGATGTTCCAGGGACTGAAAGAACGGTCCGTCATCTATGTAGTGGACCAGCTGATCTTGATATTCCTAAATCAACAAAATCATAATCAAATTCAGCTAATTTTTCCATTATGTGTTACAGTTTTTAGTAAAAGTATTCAACGCTTTGAAACCTTTCAGACTTTTATGCAACTTATATAGAGAATAAGTGTCTTAATTTGTATTTTGTTACGGGTATGCAACACACAGCAAGTGAATTTATCGTACTTGCAATGCATGTTAGCACATTACATGCGATAAATGCACTTGCTGTGTGTTGCAAACCCGTAACCAGACTTGTCAGAATGACAACATAGCTCGCCGGTGGCAACCATATGTAAATTGCAACAACAACAATAAAAAAGGTCTTATCACAAGGAATGCACATGTGAAATATCAAAGCCCTATCACTTACCATTCCAAAAATATGGCCAAGGTTAAAGTTTTTCAAAAGTAGGTCAATCATCTCCAAGGTCAAGGTCACAAGGTAAAAAATTTTGGTATCCATGGAAAGGTCTTGTCAAAAGGAATACACATGTGAAATATCAAAGCCCTATCACTTACCATTCCAAAAATATGGCCAAGGTTAAAGTTTTTCAAAAGTAGGTCAATCATCTCCAAGGTCAAGGTCACAAGGTCAAAAATTTTGGTATCCATGGAAACGTCTTGTCACAAGGAATACACATGTGAAATATCAAAGCCCTATCACTTACCATTCCAAAAATATGGCCAAGGTTAAAGTTTTTCAAAAGTAGGTCAATCTCCAAGGTCGAGGTCACAAGGTCAAAAATTTTGGTATCCATGGAAAGGTCTTGTCACAAGGAATACACATGTGAAATATCAAAGCCCTATCACTTACCATTCCAAAAATATGGCCAAGGTTAAAGTTTTTCAAAAGTAGGTCAATCTCCAAGGTCAAGGTCACAAGGTCAAAAATTTTGGTATCCATGGAAAGGTCTTGTCACAAGGAATACACATGTGAAATATCAAAGCCCTATCACTTACCATTCCAAAAATATGGCCAAGGTTAAAGGTTTTTCAAAAGTAGGTCAATCTCCAAGGTCAAGGTCACAAGGTCAAAAATTTTGGTATCCATGGAAAGGTCTTGTCACAAGGAATGCACATGTGAAATATGAAAGCCCAATCTGTATTGGTTTAAAAGTTATAAGCAAGGTTAAAGTTTTTGTGCACGCACACGCAGACGCCAACGCCAACACCAACGCCAACACCAAGGCCAACGCCAACGCCAACGCCGACACCGGGGGTATGACAATAGCTCTCCGGACATTCGTCCCGGCGAGCTAAAAAAACACAAATTATGACATTTATGCTCTATATATGAGCAACAAATGTCAGTTTCACTTTTGTTTTCTGAATCGCGTTTTTCCAGGTAAAGAGATATGTTAAAATTTAGGTCATTGCTGGTTCAGTTTGAAGGTTAGAACAGCCGTCGTCGCAAGTTTCTGTAGAGTTTATGTATTGTTACATTCTGGAATGCAACACATTCATTTCAAAAGTTTCATCTCAGGGAATAACACTGGTTGTGCATATATACCTAAAAGCAACTCTTCTCTGTATTTACACAACTCCTTATACAATATCTCATCCTATTTCAAGATGAGATAAATTAACTTTTTTCAAAAGTATAAACAGTGACTTACCATAACTTTTATTTCGAAGTTGAAAACAGCCTTTTTGTGACAGAGAGAAAGTACATTAAAGTTTTGATTCCTGGTGCTCTTCCTGACTAAGAACAAGCCCTCCTCTTTCCTAAAATTCTCTAAGACTGCATTGGCTCCCTACAATTGAATTGGTGAAATCAAGTTTAAAATCATGTGGTTGCAAGACATTGTTATTGTAGCATAAGAAAACTTATACATGTACTAGTTTAACACATAATGACATCAAATAATGACATTTAAGGAAATCATAATTCTATTTGTCAAAAGATCCACTACATAAAACCTCTAAATTCTGTCCTTACCGTACGCATGTGCTGATTGAAGGCCAACATTTCTCAACTCCACATACATGTACATGTATGAACACAGGCATAATAAGCCTATAAATAGTGGCTGATCCAAGGTCCCCTTTGTCCAAAAAATTTTGTTGATTTTGACAAAAAATTGTCCAAAATATAGGGTTTTGTGAAGATGACTGGGTCACTCTCAGATAGCATCACCCTAAATCCAAAAATGATTCAATATCCTCACCTTTCTATCTAAGCCTGAGTGATACCAGTTTGATCGTTTACTCCTGACATCTCTACGGTCAGGAAATTCTGTAAAGAAAAGTATTTGTCCTACATGAATGGCAATTAACTATAAGTTGTACAGTGTTTTACAGGGGGATGCAGAAATATATTGGGTTAATGAAAAAAAATTGTATTAGGCAAGGCGAGGACGATGGCTTTTGGTATGTGTAAATAACATCAACACAGATTTTAAAAGCATCTCAGTGATGTCAATAGCATCTTAGTAGAAGCAGGATATAAAAATAATATCCGGTCAGTGACCATATACAAAACAAGTTAAAAGTCATGTTTGTAAAACATTAATGCCCCCCTACCCCTTCTGTGATTAAAGTCTGTCACAACTTTATACTTGCATTGATACAACCTATGGGGGTATAAAGTAACAGTTTCATTTCAATACGTAACTCCACTCAAGAGATATTGAACAGAAACCCTGAAGTTTTGGTATTTTTCAAAGTGCAAGGGGCATAACTCTGTCCAAATTTTTTTGATCGGACCTAAATATGAACTTGACCTAGATTGTCATTTGATGTATCCGTATACAAAATTTCATTTCAATATGTAACTCCACTCAAGAGATATTGAACGGAAACCCTGAAATTTTGGTTTTTTTCGAAGTGCAAGGGGCAATAACTCTGTCAAAATTTTGTTGATTGGAATCAAATAAGAACTTGACCTAGATTGTCATTTGATGTATCCGTATACAAAATTTCATTTCAATATGTAACTCCACTCAAGAGATATTGAATGGAAACCCTGAAATTTTGGTTTTTTTCGAAGTGCAAGGGGCATAACTCTGTCAAATTTTTTTCGATCGGACCTTAATACCAACTTGACCTGGATTTTCATTTGATGTGTCTGTATACAAAATTTCATATCAATATGTAACTCCATTAAGAGATATTGAACGGTAACCCTGAAATTTTGGTATTTTTCGAAATGCAAGGGGCATAACTCTGTCAAAATTTTTTTGATCGGACCCAAATATGAACTTGATCTAGATTTTTGTTTGATGTGTCTGTATACAAAATTTCATTTCAATATGTGAATCCGCTCAAGAGATATTGAACGGAAACCCTGAAATTTTGGTATTTTTTGAAGTGCAAGGGGCATAACTCTGTCAAAATTTTTTCGATCGGACCTCAATACCAACTTGACCTGGATTTTCATTTGATGTGTCTGTATACAAAATTTCATTTCAATATGTAACTCCATTCAAGAGATATTGAACGGAAACCCTGAAATTTTGGTATTTTTTGAAATGCAAGGGGCATAACTCTGTCAAAATTTTTTTGATCGGACCCAAATATGAACTTGACATAGATTTTCATTTGATGTGTCTGTATACAAAATTTCCTTTCAATATGTGAATCCACTCAAGAGATATGGAACGGAAACCCTGAAATTTTGGTATTTTTCGAAGTGCAAGGGGCATAAATCTGTCAAAATTTTTCCGATCGGACCTTAATACGAACTTGACCTGGATTTTCATTTGATGTTTCTGTATACAAAATTTCATTTCAATATGTAACTCCATTCAAGAGATATTGAACGGAAACCCTGAAATTTTGGTATTTTTCGAAATGCAAGGGGCATAACTCTGTCAAAATTTTGTTGATCAGACCCAAATGTGAACTTGACCTAGATTTTCATTTGATGTGTCTGTATACAAAATTTCATTTCAATATGTAACTCTATTCAAGAGATATTGAACGGAAACCCTGAAATTTTGGTATTTTTCGAAATGCAAGGGGCATAACTCTGTCAAAATTTTTTTGATCGGACCCAAATATGAACTTGACCTAGATTTTTGTTTGATGTGTCTGTATACAAAATTTCATTTCAATATGTGAATCCGCTCAAGAGATATTGAACGGAAACCCTGAAATTTTGGTATTTTTCGAAATGCAAGGGGCATAACTCTGTCAAAATTTTTTCGATCGGACCTTAATACGAACTTGACCTGGATTTTCATTTGATGTGTCTGTATACAAAATTTCATTTCAATATGTAACTCCACTCAAGAGATATTGAACGGAAACCCTGAAATTTTGGTATTTTTCGAAATGCAAGGGGCATAACTCTGTCAAATTTTTTTTTATCAGACCCAAATATGAACTTGACCTAGATTTTTGTTTGATGTGTCTGTATACAAAATTTCATTTCAATATGTGAATCCACTCAAGAGATATTGAAAGGAAACCCTGAAATTTTGGTATTTTTCGAAGTGCAAGGGGCATAACTCTGTCAAAATTTTTTCGATCGGACCTTAATACGAACTTGACCTGGATTTTCATTTGATGTGTCTGTATACAAAATTTCATTTCAATATGTAACTCCATTTAAGAGATATTGAACGGAAACCCTGAAATTTTGGTATTTTTCGAAATGCAAGGGGCATAACTCTGTCAAAATTTTGTTGATCAGACCCAAATGTGAACTTGACCTGGATTTTCATTTGATGTGTCTGTATACAAAATTTCATTTCAATATGTAACTCCATTCAAGAGATATTGAACGGAAACCCTGAAATTTTGGTATTTTTTGAAATGCAAGGGGCATAACTCTGTCAAAATTTTTTTGATCGGACCCAAATATGTACTTGACCTAGATTTTTGTTTGATGTGTCTGTATACAAAATTTCATTTCTATATGTGAATCCGCTCAAGAGATATTGAACGGAAACCCTGAAATTTTGGTATTTTTCGAAGTGCAAGGGGCATAACTCTGTCAAAATTTTTTCGATCAGACCTTAATAAGAACTTGACCTGGATTTTCATTTGATGTGTCTGTATACAAAATTTCATTTCAATATGTAACTCCACTCAAGAGATATTGAACGGAAACCCTGAAATTTTGGTATTTTTCGAAATGCAAGGGGCATAACTCTGTCAAAATTTTTTTGATCGGACCCAAATATGAACTTGACCTAGATTTTCATTTGATGTGTCTGTATACAAAATTTCATTTCAATATGTGAATCCACTCAAGAGATATTGAACGGAAACCCTGAAATTTTGGTATTTTTCGAAATGCAAGGGGCATAACTCTGTCAAAATTTTGTTGATCGGACCCAAATGTGAACTTGACCTAGATTTTCATTTGATGTGTCTGTATACAAAATTTCATTTCAATATATAACTCCATTCAAGAGATATTGAACGGAAACCCTGAAATTTTGGTATTTTTCGAAATGCAAGGGGCATAACTCTGTCAAAATTTTTTTGATCGGACCCAAATATGAACTTGACCTAGATTTTTGTTTGATGTGTCTGTATACAAAATTTCATTTCAATATGTGAATCCATTCCAGAGATATTGAACGGAAACTGATGTCGCGGACCGACCGACAGACCGACCGACAGACCGACAGACCGACCGACAGCGGCAAACCTATATGTCCCCTCTTCTTCGAAGGGGGGCATAATAATATTAGGTTCTTCTCAACCAATTAAAATGCAAGAAATTTGCCAAGAGTTGGGATAAATATTCATACTTATAACAAGATGTATTTACAGTACTGTGATGAACCCTCAGATTTCTTAGTAATCAGATGGCCAATTCTCTTTCTTGTTTACCCTATCTAAATACATGTATTAGGTACCTATTCTTTAGATAGAAATTAATACTTTGTACTTTTACCTTATGAAAATATTTTGCCCATTATTGTGTAATCAATGCACATATATAATTCTAACAATTAAGGAAGTCCTGCAGGCTTACATGTACATTTGAATTTTTTTAATTGTCTTGATGGAATTTTCAAAAGTTAAATAAGGCCTGTGTTTGTGAAACACGAATGCCCCCGGTGGCATCTTTGTTAGTATAAACACCATTTTCTGTTTAGTACCATATGTGAAAGGTCAAAGTCAGGGTCACTTGGTTAAAAAATGTTGGTATCAAAGGAGAAATCTTGTGACAAGGAATACACATGTGAAATATGAAAGCCCTATCACTTACTATTCAAAAGTTATGCCCAATGTTAAAGTTTTTGAGAAGTAGGTCAAAGGTCAAGGTCAAGGTCACGAGGTCAAAAATTTTGGTATCCATGGAAAGGTCTTGTCACAAGGAATACACATGTGAAATATGAAAGCCCTATCACTTACCATTCAAAAGTTATGCCCAATGTTAAAGTTTTTCGGACAAACAGACAAAATAGACAAACAGACAGACACACAAACAGACGGACAGGCCACAAACTATAAGCCCCGAATCCTTGATTCTGGGGGCATAAAAATATATCAATGACTGAATTCTAAGCTTTGACCGATCATTAGGTAAAAATCAACAAGTCCTAGTTCTAGACCTCTAACTTATACTATAAGTATTAATGAAACCTCTAATGAGCTCTCAATCTCTCAAGAGTCCTACAGCTTTTGGCAGAAACCTTGAAAACAAAGAACTTGATTTGAAATAAAGCATTCATTGCCACAACTCTGCATCTAAAAAGATGTCGATAGGCTGTGACTGAGTACTTATTATAACTAAGTATAATCAATATCAGTATACTGACATTTTCTTTCTATAAAATCAATAGATGTCCATAGCAGTACAAAATACAATTTTCCACAAAATTTAAAATACTTTGAACTATGATCTTTGAAAAGGACATACATGTACGTTTTTTAGTTTCATAAGATTTTAAGATCAGGTTCAAAGTTTCCATTGATTACATAATTCATGTATCAGTATCTAACTGGTACAACTTAATACATTAAGTGTACACCACACCAGAATAAGTGCTTAAGTAATTGCTTTCGTAAAAACAAAAGGTTACAAGTCCTAAAACACTTTGTACTGCATTGTTATAGACGAGGAAAAAAATACTTAACAAAAATCTAGGATAACTTGAAAGTGAAGCAACTTTACAAAGATTGTTTCCTTATACTATAATTTCCTTCCCTTTATTCATTTGAATCTACTTTGCATTCTAAGAAATAATTATCTTGATACTTACGTAGAAAATCTATACAGTCTAATCTATTATAACGTTTGGCAAGATCAAGTGGCGTCTGATTATCATCTGCCCTTGGCATCATAGGAGCATGAAAATGTAACAGTTTCTAAAAAATAAACAAATTGATGTATGTCTTGTAAATAATAATTAGATTTCTAAAGGAACATTTATCAATAAAGGGTATTCTTTTCTATTTGATAAATTTCCTCTTATTTCTAGCAGATAAATCAGTTTTGAATTTTTTAAAACAGGTTTGAATACACTACTTAAAGTTCAAACCATAAGTGTTTGTATGATCATTATAGGTATTCATTCGTATACTTCCGTATTAGTATTCATTCGTATGCCCCTAATACGAATTTATATCATACTAGTTTTATCATGAAAGATGTTTATTTCATTCAACGTTAGAAATTTTCAGTGTGAACAAAAACAACATGACTAAGAGACAATTTTCAGTGAAAGTGGGGCATAGCCTTTCTTTGACTTATACTAAAATACTGTAAATTCTGGTTGTATGGACATTAATTATACAAGTATACACAAAAATACAATACATTGTATTCGCTGTGATATTAATAAAACATTAATTTTGAGGTTATATTAATAAAACATTCTAGATTCTGCAATATGGTTCTGTTGTATTTTTTTTTTCTTCGATTACCTTAATACAGTCAGGGTAACCATGCATGGCGGCTTCGTGTAAAGCCACCCAGCCAGTTTTAGGAGCTCGTGTTTGTGGGTCCGCATTCCCGTGTTTTATCAAGACCTCAATCACTTCAGGGTAATTTGATGCACAAGCTCTCTGCAATAAATGTATGCATGTGCATGAAATTATGCATAATTACATGTATGAATATAACTTAATGCTGACAAATCTAAACGTCTTATCTAACATCACAAGATCATAAATTCAATTCAATGTATTATGTCTCTAGAAATAAACAACTTTTTCACTTGATTACAAAATAATGGCCAAAGTATAAGTTTGCCACAAACACAGTATAAACAGGCAGATTTCAAATTGCGAAGGACATGAAAGAGAACATGTATTTGATTAATTATGCACTATTGTGATACCTTGTGTGACCTTGACCTTTTGATCTCAAAATCAGGAAAGATTTTCCACATATAGCTTATGAATATTAATATACTTTATACTACAAAAACTTGAAAAAACATTCCAATTTCACAATATTTTCTTTTATCTGGGTATCAAAGGACATTAAAAACAACAAATGAAAACATTATGTCAAAAGTCATTCAATTTCGGAGTTTTTGCATTAAAACTTTTTTTAACTCACATGTAAAGGAGTAAAGCCAGCTCTATCCTTTATGTGTACATCAGCCTCATGCTCGATCAGAAGTTTGGCTATTTCTGTCCTCCCATACTTCGCTGCATCATGAAGACAAGTGGTCCCTGATCAATATAAACAAACATTTAAAATCTAATGATGCCTACATAAGGTAGAGCAATATAAGACTACATGTATTTCGTAGAATAGGTTGCACAAGCAGTTTCAAAACATTATCATGTAAAATCATCAAATTTTACTCAATTATGACAATTCATATCAATTTTATGTTATTATGTAATATTAAATTAGTAGGGCAACCAACTGATTTTTTTTATTATCATTGTTTCAAAATGTTTCATCACTACCAATCAACTGCAGCACTGTGCCCATATTGAAAGCTTGGCAACTTTTGAAGAACTTTCCATGAATATATATTTGCATAGTTGACAAAATTGATAATTAATTATTAAATTCTTACCAAATTCATTTTTGGCATTAACTGAAGGGCAATGCTTGCTAGTTAAAATTTTCTTCACAAGGTCAATGTCTCCTGAAAAAAAAAATAAAATATTACCACATTAATCTTTTCATTCCCTTCATATTTGGGACGGTATCTGACGTAGAGAAATTGTGACATCATCAAATTCTATTGGAACAAGCATAAAATTCAGGGAAAACATGCTTCAAATGACGTGTCAATAGGAATTTCATTACGTAATTATACGTTTACGTCAGATACCGTCCCAAGTGGGAAGTAACTCTTTATATCGAAAAAAGATGAAATAGGTCACAATCATGGAAATAAAGGAGAGTATGATTCTAATTTACCCTTTATTAACGTTAATAATAGGTTTTCTATTTTTTAGGGGGAGGGGGAGGGGGAGAGAAGGGGGGGGTTAAGACAGGAGAGTGGTGACAATAAGAACATTTTCCTTTCTATTTGGTGATGACACTGGTGTTGATGATAAACTATACTTCTCATGTATATGCTTAATTTTGAAATTTTGAGAGACAAATGGAGGGGGCATAAACTGCTGAAAACAGTATTCTAATTTAAATATCAAGAAATGTGACACTGTTTTCTTACATAATACAGATGAAAATAGATGATGAAGACAATGTAATTCTGAGAACCTACCCTGTAGTACTGTTTTGTGTAGTATATTGGTAGGACCCGTGACCCTGGCTCGGTCAGGGGGAGCCGATCCTTTACAATGCTTGGTTAAACGTGTTATCAATCCATTAGCACCATTCTGATAATAATTTACTATCTTCTCTAAACCTGCAAAGAATGATGGGAGAAAATCTAAATATCTTTCAAAATAAAATTGAAAACATTCTGTTTCTATTAATTCACAAATATGTGAAGGTTTTTATGCTCTTCTGAGTAGTTAAAGAGATGTTGTAAAGACAAGATAATGCTAAACACATATAAAAAGTATGGAAGTCCAGGTTTCCCTCCTGTAAAGAATTTTGGATAGCAATCCCCTTTCTTTGCATTAATTTGTTGTGATCTCTCATCTTACTTAGCTTAGAATGAATTAATCCTTCCAATGTTAAGAGTATGGAATTGCAAAGACAAGGATGTCGAAGAACAGAATGACAGAAGGGATAAAAACTGTATCTAACGTATCCAGTGTACAAATGGAGATCTCGCGGACGTCTCGTCCATTTAAACAGTGTTAAAATTATCTAGGTAATTTTCGGCAGTGTCTCGATAGTTTCCGTGGATTAAGCGAAGGTTGGCATGTTGGATTTTGATGATAGAAACCATTTTTTACGTTGTATAAGGTATATTTAGTTAAAAATATTCAATGATTCTAACTATATACTACACTTGATATTTATTTGTACAACGGATACCTTAAGTATATGCCTTCATCTCATTTTATGACAAGGACATTAAAAACTAACGCTTTAAAAACAAACCTTGTGTAGTTGGACCTTCATCAATCTTGTAATGCCCATCAAATACTTCCTTTATTTGAAAATGATAAACCTTAGCATCATGGGTAACGGACACCACAAAATCTTTTTCCGAGCTTGTACTGTCTCTAATCAAGAATAACCCGTCACTGTGCCCTTGTAAACTCCTTAAGCCTGTAAAAGAAATGTTTTATTAATATTACAGTAGAACTGTCATAGTACATGTAATGGTATTACCATATTTACAAATAAGTACTGTAAACATATTGGTTATTTTGCTGGGGGAAATTTCACAATTATAACATCAAGACAGTACCCGTGGGAGAAATTTTCACTATAAAAACGTCTTTTCTATTGTAAGAATACAGCAGAGATATTTTCACATGGGGGATATTTTTGCGTGGAGAAATTTTTGCGAAGTCCCTAGATTCTCGAAAAATGCAAAAATTACCCCCACATATCATTTGGACAAGAAATACATTCTTCATGATTTATGCAGAAAAAAAATGTTAACCTGAAAATGACCTTGAACTGAAATAGATGACCATCAGTGACCTTTGTCCTGAAGGGGCTATCCTAATAAATCTTTGTATTACATTCTCTTAAGCAGCCTATAACTTAACCTATACCTTAACATCCCCATGAAATTATGTTTAGAATTGAATTTCTAAAATATTCAATATAGAATAAGCTATTTCTAGCCTGCAGATGAACTTGACCTTTGATGAAAGGATTTATCCAAATGAACATTCGTGTGAAATATGATCAAATTCTGATGTTACTAAGGGTTAAGGAGATATGAGCTCAGATGGACTGACAGATTGACAGGCATGACACCAACTAAATGCTCCCAAGAATTTTTTACAGGAGTTACAAAATAATTAATGATAAATAAGTAGAATGAATATCCTTGGCTGTATAATAAGTTTTAACAAATTAATCTAGGAAAGTGAAATTACAACATTTTCCACAAACTTTCCTAAAATTCCATTATGTTTTAAGACTGAAACTAAAATCCATGAATTTCCATGACCAAGGTCACTGCCCTGCATAAAATTACATTGTTCTAAACGTGCATGAACCATGTTTCATACCAGCTGGGTTTAGATTCAACATTTGAGAAAGTATATACTTTGATCATACCACATCTATCTTACTTTAAAATATGCATTGTTTTCTAAAATATATGACATATTAAACTGCCTTGTTTTTTTTTTTTTATTCACCATCACATGGGCTACAGATAAAATGATGATGAGCTCACAAAAGTATGAATTCATGACTTCCTGCTTCTATTTTTAGAATTCTTTTTCAGTTTTTTATCACATTGCTCTTGCGTATAAGATACAACACTCTAAATGAATTTCCTGCTTGCATAACCGGCTTTTAATATTCACCATGTGCATACAGGGATAGGGGTAAAGATAGCATCTGAAACTTTGCTGTATGATAATTACACACATGTTTCCTTTAGAAAGTATATCATATTGTATTTCATTAATTAATCAGGGGCCAAAGCAGGCCATTCCATAATTTCGCAACCATTTTACTTGAACAGGAATCAATTAAAGACATAAGAACATGTATTTGTGGGGCACCAATGTCCCAAAAATGGCACAAAGGTGATGCAACTAAATTCTACCAAAATATCAAACTATGACATATAAAATTTTGGCATAAGCAGAACAGTCTTACCACAAAGAGGAACTCATATGAAAGTAAATGTATAACTATCAAAAGTTACCCACAATGTCACAGTTTTGCCAAAGCAGGTCAAACTCAAAGGTCAAGGTCACAGGTTTAAAAGTATCAGTATTGTCACAAAGAATGAATCATCCGGCTCTACTATCAAACTGACTGTGATCAAATAAATTTTTTTCAATATATTGATCTCAGTATTTATTTACTTTTGCAGTAACTAACTAAAAGTTGCCCTCCCACACAAGATTTCTATCAGCTTTCCTGTGTAGGAGAGCTTTAATTTGATCTCTGCCCCACTCTGATGATAACAGCTAGTATAAACTGATTGTGTATTATGACAATCTTGAACAATTCCTTCCTGTTGAACTAGAAAAACATATGGAGCCTATAATCCTAAATACAATAAAACACCGCTAAAGACGGTATGGCCGGATTGCAAAGTAAGTTTTTGTCACTAACTGGGTCAAGGTCAATAGGTCAAATAATACAGCATAAATTGAAAGGTTTTGTCAGAGGCAACCTACATGTATAAAATAAAGTTTCTACTGCACACAGTTCCATAGATTTTGCTTAAACCAGGAACTTTAACCAAAATCCTTAACTAGGTCAAAGTCCTAGGTCAAGGTCCCTAGGTCAAATGTTACCACATAAATTGAAAGATCTTGTCATGGGCAAGCTTCATGTATAATATAAAGTTTCTACTGCATACAGTTCCATAGATTTTGCTTAAACCAGGAACTTTAACCAAAACCTTTGAGTACGTCAAAGTCCAAGGTCAAGGTCACTAGGTCAAATACTATGGCATAAATTGAAAGGTCTTGTGACGGGCAAGCTTCATG
This sequence comes from Pinctada fucata, assembly GCA_028142955.1. Taxonomy (NCBI): domain Eukaryota; kingdom Metazoa; phylum Mollusca; class Bivalvia; order Pterioida; family Pteriidae; genus Pinctada; species Pinctada fucata. The sequence continues at coordinate 15,637,895 of AP027105.1, forward strand.
TATAATTTAAAGTTTCTACTGCATATAGTTACTTAGATTTTGCCTCAACCAGAAACTTTAACCAAAATCTTTAACCAGGTCAAAGTCCAAGGTCAAGGTCACTAGGTAAAATGTTATGGCATAAATTGAAAGGTCTTGTCATGGGCAAGCTTCATGTATAATATAAAGTTTCTACTGCATATAGTTCCTTAGATTTTGTCTCAACCAGAAACTTTAACCAAAATGTTGACGGCAGACGGACGGACGGACGGACAGAAGGACAGACAGATAGACGGACGGACGGACATCGTCAATCTATAGGCCGGAATTGCTTTGCAATCCAGCCAAAAATAACTACTACTTAGAATAATTCAAAGTCTTTCTAGAGAATTATATCAGAGGAAAACAAGTGAATTTTGACCTGGACATGTACTTGAATCGCATCCACAAATATTTTACATAAAAGATGGATAATGATCGATTTGCAAAAATAGATAAAACCGATAACCAAACCAAATGGCTGCTACAAAAAATCATAAAACAAAGACCATACAACATGTACAAAATTGGAAGGAAACAAATACAACAGTGAACTGAAATCCCTAACAAAGGTGATACTGTAAATTGCTTTATTTTCGTAAGTACCAATTTTCGTCAATTCGTTCAAAATGACCTTTTCGTCAGTACGTAAATTCGTCATCCAAGGGTCCCTAAAATGTAAATTTGTCTGTTCAAATACCAACTTAACATTTTGATAGGCCGTATGCATTTGTTTTCATTGTTTGTCTAACAATTATTGGTAAACAAACAATTAGAGACTTGTACACCACCTAGCTTGTCATTTGGTAATTAGCTTGTCATTTGGTAATTAGAAGTTAAATTAAAATTAAAATTTTCCTACACTATACTTTGTCAGGGGTATTTATATTCGTCAGTGCGTAATTTCGTCAAGGGAGGCAATGACGAAAATTATGGAAATTGGTACATGACGAATAAAAACCAATTAACAATACCAGGAGTAGGCATCTCCTGCTACAAATGTAGCATAAAGCTTCAAGGTACATGTACTGTAAATGTGGATATTTTTGCAAAGGGATAATTTCCGCATATTTTACACATCAACTGACTTCTCTGAAAATCCCCCCACGTGAAAATAATCCTGCTGCATTCTTACAGAGACGTTTGTATCGCGAATGTTTCCCCCAAGCAAAACATCTTGATGTCAAAGTCATATGAAATTTTTCCACAGCAAAAAAAAAACACGATTACAGTGGATTGTAAGGATATAAGGAATATATGTAAAATAAATAGGAAGATAGACAGTGGTAAAAATTGTTCTTTTCTGTAATTCCTATAATGTTTCAGTTCAGGTCACATATCATTATTGTCAAATCAAACTGGTGTTACAGGAGGGGAAAAGATGTGGCCAGACCGGGAATCGAACACGAGACCTTCTGCTATCAGGGCAGATGCTCTTACCAACTGAGCTATCCGGGCACAATACCCGTTCCTGCCGGACTCCTCTCCAACGATTTTTCGGGTTTCCACGCCCTGGAAACCTCACACGAGACTCCACACCATCGTGAGTCATTTAGTTGGGCGCCAATTCTGTAGCAGGAGAGGATACCGTGTGACTGGACGATCAATCCCGAGACCTTCTGCTATCAGATGCTCTTACCAACTGAGCTATCTGGGCACAGTACCCATTCCTACCATACTTGTATAACATGTAACCAATGATGTCCCTTTTGTAAATTGAAAGACGAGAGCCTAGATAAACTGATAAAATGGAAATGAATTCAACTCACAACAACACAGTCAGTCTAGAGAAGGCAAGTTGGTCACCTGTATGTATAAGGTCTACTTCGATGTACATGTATTACATATAACACTATGTAAAGTTGAAATGTACATTAACAGATAAACTTGATTTATGACTGGACAGAGAGGCTCTGGAATAAAAGTATGATTTAGAAGTCTCAAATCACATCAACTTCAACTTATTGCATACTTTCAATTGTTAGATGTTCAAGTCATATAGTTTTTACAAATGCAATTCTAAAATTTAGATTTTATTCTCAAATTTCAAATATGATTTAGATCTATGATTTTTTTAAAAAAAATAGAAAGCAAAACTTTGAAACCCTGTATAGGATTCTTATCATCAAACAATGGAGGTCTTGCAATAAATATTAAATAATCAGTAGATTGAAGTGGATCTAGCTTAACATATTTAACATGTTTAAAGGCCGACATTGGGAACCACCCAGTCGTTAATAGTTATACCTGAGTGACATAAGCTTGATAGGTGTGACATACCGTCTTTGAAGACAACGCTGTCTGCGAGCGGCGTGTTACATAAAAGACAAACCGACAGGTAATCCTTTATTATGCTAATGAGATACCCGAGTCTCATCTGTTTTAAGCTGTCAATCAAAAAGTGATAGGTGTAAAAGGATTACAGGGAACCAATCAGATACCAATAAGAGATGTTAACCCAATAGCGGTCCGTGAGGAAATGACAGAAAATTTACCTGTCTCCTTATATAGTCCCCCGTTGGCCTTTAAAGGTTATGTTCATAATTTGTCAAAAATTAATTATATATATCATATATTTGTATAAATTAGCAAAATTAAGTACTAGTTTGTGAGCAATTGGCAGAGGTTTTGCCTCAATGTTGTCTGGATTTTACATGTAATTTATGTTTTAGGAAAATTCAAATCAAATTAGCTAATAAGATGTCCTGGATTTCCATTGTGCCAAAGGACATCCCAGTAGTTACAGCTGCAACAAAGACACTACTTCTTATTCTATTGTTCCTGTACCAGAGAACAACAAAATAAGACCCCTGTACCAGGGAACAACAAAATAAGACCCCTGTACCAGGGAACAACAAAATAAGACTCCTGTACCAGGGAACAAAATAAGACCCCTGTACCAGGGAACAACAAAATAAGACCCCTATACCAGGGAACAACAAAATAAGACCCCTATACCAGGGAACAACAAAATAAGACCCTTGTATCAGGGAACAACAAAATAAGACCCCTTTACCAGGGAACAACAAAATAAGACCCCAAAATAAGACCCCTGTACCAGGGAACAACAAAATAAGACCCCTGTACCAGGGAACAACAAAATAAGACCCCTATACCAGGGAACAACAAAATAAGACCCCAAAATAAGACCCCTGTACCAGGGAACAACAAAATAAGACCCCTATACCAGGGAACAACAAAATAAGACCCTTGTATCAGGGAACAACAAAATAAGACCCCTTTACCAGGGAACAACAAAATAAGACCCCAAAATAAGACCCCTGTACCAGGGAACAACAAAATAAGACCCCTGTACCAGGGAACAACAAAATAAGACCCCTGTGCCAGGGAACAACAAAATAAGACCCCAAAATAAGACCCCTGTACCAGGGAACAACAAAATGAGACCCCTGTACCAGGGAACAACAAAATAAGACCCCTGTACCAGGTAACAACGAAATATGACCCCTGTATCAGGGAACAACAAAATAAGAAATAGCTAGTGTCGTCATAGAAGCTGTAACAATAAGAGGCAGATATTATGAATCAAGGAGCTTTGGCACGCTATATATCATGCTGGAATGCAAAAGATCACTATGTACATATATAGGCTATAAGAGGCAAAAGAGCCTAGCAGTCATTGTGGCATACAACCCACATAATCCGGCCCTCACTGCCAACAATGACAATGTGCTTGGACGAAAGACATGCCATAATAAAGAACATTAGTACAGTTCTTATACCTTCTTTGAGTAAACTTTCAGCAGATTCACGTGGAATTTTATGATGATACCATGCAATATCACTATCTTTTCCCTCACAAGATTCCTTGTCTCTTTTTAAAAGTTCAATCAAACTCAACCCGGATTGCTTTAGCTGATCTCTCACATTCAAACCAATCAAATCAGTTATTTCATCGTTTGCATAGACAGAATCAAACTGTTCGTCATCCTCATATTCGTCCCCCATTCCGTATTTTATCAGTCAGACCAGCTGACATGCGTTCATTGCAAAGGTAACGCTCAAACTCAAATATGATCAAGTTGTCTGCACGAAAATCGCTTCCTGGTCCATTGTGCGGATTTGCTTCTTCGTGCGAGTCGATCTCGAAGTAATACGAGTTTTCCATCCGTGTTCAGATTTTTTCCTTTTTATATCATATCTTGCTTATTTATACTCTTTTATAGTCCGACTTGTAGACCTACGACGGTGATATCTGTTTTTTGTCTTCGGTCTGACTGCTTTGCATAGGCAAAACTTGAGAATTTCTGCGCGAAAAATTTCGGCAAGTCCTCCTTTTTTTGACATATTCCAGTCTCTTCAACTAATATAAAAAAATAACTCGCCCAGTCCTCCTGTCATTAAAAAATCCTCTCTAAGCCTGGTTTCACCTCTTCTTCTCTTCCGATTTTCCTCTGATCGACGAAATTTGGCATGCGCACAGAGGTGAAACCAGGCCTAGAGGGGATATTTTAGGGGCAGGAGGACTGGGTGACTTATTTTTTGGTTTAAGAGACTGGAATTCGTCAAAAACAAAGGTCGACTTGCAAAAATTATTCGCACCGAAATTCTCAAGTTTTGCCTATGCATAGTATGGCAGTCAGACCGTAGACGAAAAAACAGATAACACCGTCGTAGGTCTGCAAGTCGGACTAACTCTTTTACACCCTTTTACATTGGGAAATTTACCAGTCAGTCTGAAAGAAAAACAAAAGAAACATGCGTATTAAAATAAGGTCGTGTTTTCATCTAATTTGAACTTATATAAAAATGAAAAAAAACCTATCAAAACGAATATAAAAAATAGCAATCCAAGGAATGCTTGTGTCGCCTGCGAAGCGGTTTGATTATTATTCTAGAAAGTGGATCAAAATTCTTGAAAAGGAGGTCTAGGTCAAATATCTAGATCAAGGTCAAATTTTATGGTCTGTGTAGAAAGGTCTTGTCACAAGGAATACACATGTGAAATACCAAAGCCCTATCACTTACCAATCAAAGATATATCCATTCTTAAATTTTTTGAAAAGTAGGTTAAATATGTAGGTCAAGGTCAAAAGGTAAAAAAATAATGGTATGTGTAGAATGGCATTGTTACAAGGAAAATACATGTGAAATATTAAAGCCCTATCACCTACCAATCAAAAGATATAGCCAATATTACTTTTCTTGAAAAGTAGGTCAAATATCTAGATCAAGGTCAAAAGGTAAGATTTAATGGTCTGTGTAGAAAGGTCTTGTCAGAAGGAATACACATGTGAAATATCGAAGCCCTATCACTTACCAATCAAAAGATATAGCGAATCTTATCTTTTTTTCAAAAGTAGGTCAAATATCTAGGTCAAGGTCACAAGGTCAAAAATTATGGTATGTGTAGAAAGGTCTTGCCACAAGGATTGCACATGTGAAATATCAAAGTCTTAACACTTACCAATAAAAAGATATATCCATTCTTAATTTTTCTTGAAAAGTAGGTCAAATATGTAGGTCAAGGTCACTAGGTCATAAATTATTGTATGTGTAGGAAGGTCTTGTCACAATGAATACATATGTGAAATATCAAAGCCCTATCACTTACCAATCAAAAGATATAGCGAATTTTATCTTTTTTTTCAAAAGTAGGTCAAATATCTAGGTCAAGGTCACAAGGTCAAAAAAAATGGTATGTGTAGAAAGGTCTTGCCACAAGGATTGCACATGTGAAATATCAAAGCCCTATCACCTACCAATCAAAAGATATATTCATTCTTAATTTTTTTGAAAAGTAGGTCAAATATGTAGGTCAAGGTCACTAGGTCAAAAATTATGGTATGTGTAGGAAGGTCTTGTCACAAGGAATACACATGTGAAATATCAAAGCCCTATCACTTACCAATCAAAAGTTATGGGCTGTGACACCCAAAGTGTGACAGACAGACAGACGGACGGACAGACGGACAGACGGACAACGGACAAAGTGATCCCTAAGTGTCGCTATGCTTCGCAGGCGACACAAAAATGGGCTGTGTCAAATAAAATTCATCATATAACCTATAATCATTTGAATCGTTGCAGTACCTAAATCAGAAAACAATGAATTCATTCAGGAAAAAGAGACAATTAATTTGTTCAGGGTTTTTGAGTGTCTATTTCCATCACAACTGTAACTCAAGGAATGACCTTTAAAATTTTGATTTCCATTATTTGTACGGGAAATCATTTTACAATTTAATGATATCTCCGATTTCGAAAAGACCATATCTCCCATTTAGAAATAATACTCTATCACCGATACAAAATTGGAATTGAACGGATTTCTCATATCCATATGGATCATGATTTATTATAAAATGTTCCATTGACTATATATAGTTTTCTTTGTATTCTGATTTCTAAATTTATAATATCTCCTATTCGATTTGCTTTTATCTACAATTCAAATCGATGATATTTCTTGCTGAATTGAATTGAAGCGGGGCCAATCCGAATAGCCTATGAATACTTGTATATATCATCTGTCCCAAAATAAATAGTTGATAGCTCTTAATCAATGAGGAAATATCTCCTATTCTGATTGGAGATATCATCAATTCAGTTTGAGATATCCGATGATCAGTTCAGTTTAAGATATCATCAGTTCGGATAAGAAAAATCATTGATCAATTTGAATATGAGATATCTCATATTCGATCCTCAATTGAGTTTAAATTCAAATTAGATACATTATATCTAGTCGAATTTGAGATATCACCAATATAAATAAGTGATATCTCCTATTTCAATTAGAATTGGAGATAAACGTTTCTCTTTTTCGATTGATTGATTGATTGATTGATTGATTGATTGATTGATTGATTGATTGATTGATTGATTGATTGATTGATTGATTGATTGATTGATTGATTGATTGATTGATTGATTGATTGATTGATTGATTGATTGATTGATTGATTGATTGATTGGGCGATGAAACATAAAAAGTAAAGCCAAACAAATATCAAATTCCATGCAAGATTATGAGAATATAATCATCAAAAGACACTGAAAACAAATAGATATTTGCATTAACAGGAGTAAACAAGTATCACTCGACTGCACACATGGGTTCCACCGGCTGCGTAAACTAAAGCTCATGATCCATTACGCGAGAAATAAGACCGCTTTTGAACAGCTAGGGCATGTACGTTGTACAGCGGATGCCATGCTGGTAAAGGGCTGCTGACGGTTCAAGTTATTATATATGACCTCGAGTGAAAAGGCACAAATATCTGCACTACTTTTGTCCTTTGTTTCAAAAATACGGTGACTCCCCCTCCTCTCCCCTTTTGCAATGACGGATTTAGAGGGAGGTGTCCCCCCCCCCTCCTAAATTCTTAAAAGTAAGGTATTTGTTGGACTCAAACTAGTATATATGTAGACTTAATTTCTCGTAACTCGATGTAAAATTTCAGATTTTTCGCTGGCTCCCTGCCACTCGCCATCCGTAACTTTAATTATGTGCTGAGAGTCATTAAAAATCATTTTTGCAGAAAAAAACCCGACGCTAAGTATATATCCATTTCATGCGGGTACCAATAGCAAGTGTACTGATGTATTCCCTTCCATACGGCTCAACTTAATCTTTATGATCGTTCTGTTCCTGATATAGTACTGGTGTCGGAACAGTTTCCGGACGATAATCGATTTTGAAGGTTTTTCGGGCATAACTCCTCCGTCCATCAAAAGAAAAGATTCAAATTCCTCTCAAATAATGCTATGCCCTTCCCACAGATACTCATGTTGAAAGAAAATATTAAATCTCTCAAGAAATATGCCTTATATGGTTTCTATGCCGATTTTATGACCTTATATTTTTGCCATTTTTCGCAAATCACTGGAACAGTTTCCGGACACCTGATTTTAAATCTGTCAATCTCGATCAATTTAAGCCCAAACTGGATGGTTTTTGGATATTACTTTCTTTAATCTTTTCTACAAATGACTGTGCAAAAGTAATTTCCAAAATAGAACCGAAACTTCTCAAATCACGTAGATTAAAATAGTATGGTTCTCGGCGACTTCCCCCGGTGCGCGATATTAAATGGGGCAGAAAGGGGTAAAAAAGTGGTGTGATATAGCAACTTAGATGCAAAATTTTGTTTATATGATTAGTGATTTGAATTCTGCATTTAAAAATCTACAAAATTGTCGTAAAATTTTGAAAATAATTACCTTCAAAGTACTTGAAAAGGGCGACTGTCCTGAAACTGTTACTGTCCGGAAACTCTTCTGACACCAGTATACTAAACTTGTAAGTCAACATACACTTACAGAAGCCATTAAATAAAACTTTAAAAGATATATATATAAAATCGCTGACTCGCTTCGCTCGTCAGATACATAACTTTTCATAACAATATAATGCCTCCTTTCAAATCAAGATTTCAAATTACTTACATTTCAGTACTGTCTTCATCAAACAAAACGGTCATTCAGCGTAAGATAATTTTTGTCGGGGGGGGGGGGGGCTTCTCTCCAGAATCACCCCCCCCCCCCCCCTACTAAGACTTCGCTCCAGATGGACCCACTGGGGTGGAGGCCTTTAGATATATAGTCCACGCCCCCTCTTTTTAAAAACTCAAATCCTGTATCCGCCCCGCTGTTTTGCATTGCACATTTGGTTGCATTCCCTCCTCCCCCCCCCCCCCCCCCCCCCCATTTTGCATAGTCATTTGGTTGCACTGTGTACGAGTCCTTGCTTCGATCGGACAATCCTCCATAAAGATTTTGCTGTATGATATTAGATAACTGCTTTTTTGGAAATTTGTAAAAAGGTGGCAGGTGCGCTTCGGGATCAAGATTCTCGTGTAAAAGTGAAAATGGCCGATGAAATGGACGTCGAAAGGGAACCTGACAGAGAAAGCGCTAAGAAAGCAGATAAAATGTTCACTTTGAAGAAGTGGAATCTTGTAGCCATGTGGAGTTGGGATGTAGAATGTGACACATGTGCTATTTGTAGGGTACAAGTGATGGGTACGTGAATAGAGATATATGATTACAGAATAGTAATGACGTCACAAAGCAGGTTATTGACATGAGACAGGGAAAGGGTAGGGAACGAGAAGGCCTTTTTTTTAACATTATAATGTGTGAATTTTATACACTGAACATAAATTTGTATGGTGATGTCCGTCTGTCCATCTGTCCACTATGAAACGCTATAACTTTAATTTGTTTTTGAGAATCTGGAGGGGGAATTACGGACATCTCGGACCCAAGACATCTCGGACCCAGACAACTCGGCCCGTGGTCGGACAACTCGGACCCTCGAGGAACAGACATCTCGGACCCAGGAAATATAACAATGATTATTTGTATAAATAGATAAAATAAGACTTCATATTGAACAGACATCTTGTAATACATCTCGGCTCCTCTTATTTATACTTCTTCCGAGTCAAAACGGAGAAGATATGAATATGTAAAAGTCGGTCATCACGGTCCCTTGTATTCGGACATCTCGGCCCCTTTCTCGAACTCAAGAAATTTAAAAAAGATTATTTGTATATATAAATAAAATAAGACTTCATATTGAACAGACATATTGTAAGACATCTCGGCCCCTCTTATTTATACTTCTTCCGAGTCAAAACGGAGAAGATGTAAATATTTATTTCTTTTCAAAACGGAGAAGATTAAATAAGTCGGACTTTGAGTATGATAATAATGATGTATAGTCGGTCATCAACAATAGACATATTGGTCCCTTTTACATTTCTTTCTTTCAAAACGGAGAAGATATGAATATTTAAAAGTCAGTCCCTTGTATTCGGACATCTCGGCCCCTTTCTCGAACTCAAGAAATTTAACAAAGATTATTTGTATATATAAATGAAATAAGTCTCGGCCCCTTTCTCGGAACGGAGAAGATGTAAACATTTATTTTTGTCAAAACGGAGAAGATTTGAAAAAAAAAATCTATTTCAATATCTTCATTTATACAGATATAAATTAAATTATTAAGTTAGAATTTATACGGACATGTCGACCCTCTCTATTTGGCTTTTCTTTTTGTAAATCGTAAATAAGGAATACAATAATCATGATAATGCTATTTATTGCAAAAAAAGGAAGGGTATGAAATATATATATATTCTAAGTCTAAGTGTCCATTTTCATTCTTCTCTTCTTTTTCTTTTATATTTTTGTCTTTCTTTCCATTATCTCCAATTATTTTCGTCCATCTTTTATTATGTTTGATACATATTTCACTTGATTAAGATAATTTCTATGATTGAACTTGTTCACGAATACGATGTAAGCTGTGACCTTGTAAAGAGAAGCTGAGGGAAATTAGGCAATTAAGATAATTGAGATAATGAATATAGAGTTCACACTCATACCGACAAAGTGATGCAACACAGTAATTGCCTCTACAGCTGTGAACACGGCCCAAGCTATAACATTTAATCAAGAAGCTGAGAGTAATTTAGGTAATTAAGATAATCATTATGGAGTTCACACATCATACTTGCCATAATTTTTCGGAGTTTTGTCGTTGCAAAGAGGGACAAAAAGAGGGACAAATCATCAAAATGCGGGACAAATATAACGCCAATGAGGGACATAAAGAGGGACCCTTTTAAGAGGTTGAACTTCAGATATTGCAATCCAAAATTGCACTAGATCATTGCCCTCAGCAAACGAAAGAACGTCAGAGTAAAAAATAAATCTTTATTAACGCGCGCCGTATACGTATATGGCCCCTGGTCGGACGCATTTCTAAAAGTGGCGCTTCAGTGAACTTGTCTACCCTATTTAATTTTTCTCTGTGAAAGTTTTAAAAGTCTTTTACTCCATTGTTCACGTTTTATATTCACAACTTTCTCATGTTTCTGAACATAAGTATTAAACATCTGCGCTGTTGCCTGCGTTGACGTTGACGATTTAAATGAAATACACAATCGATAACTTAACGACTCGGGTATTGTAAAACGACACTAAGCAAACGTACTTTGATTGATACTGAGATTTTTTTGACGTGATAATAATAAAGAGCATATTATAGTTACCTTTAGAGCGTTCCATGGTTGCCGTATTTTCTTTTTTTTTTTAATTTTGTTTACAGATTTTAAATCACGTTGTTTCTTCTCATAAAAATAAATTCATATCTTGGCTTACATAAATGATATCACTCGAACATCGTATAACTATTGCTTTATTTATTTCAATGCTCGAATTGTTTTGTGAGCTTAAAAAATACCAATATGAGAAAGGCTGCATGAATGTATTTAGCGACGTTTGTGGGACAGCCGACCTTTAATCAACCTATTACTATCAAAACATAGGTCGATTATCGGCTGATTACTGTATATGGCTATATAGCGTAGATAATTGGAAACGCTTAAATAAACAATGAAAGTTTAAGAAACGACGGAACGACTGAAATCGACAAAGAATAATATTACCATGATTACGCCGATTTTTTTTTTTTTTTTATGAAAGGTCAAAAATGCGGGATTTTCCGTGTCCCGGCCGGGACAGATATTTTCGGTCGAAAATGCGGGACATTTTTTGTCCCGGCCGGGACAATGGCAAGTATGACACATATACCGACAAAGTGATGCAGAGAAGTAAATGCTCTGTAATGTGAACACGATCCAAGCCGTGATTTCTAATAAAAAGGTTCGGATACTTGAAGAGGACATCACAAATCACAATGACTCTTAGCTGTATCCAATGCGAGAACACCCTTCGACCCCGCCAGGAAGTTGTCACCTGCTCCTTTTGCCATGGTAAAGTCCATAGGACTTGTACAGGCATTACCAGAGGTGATTACAGAATGGCCTTGAGAAACCACGCTGATCTCCAGTACTGTTGTTGCTTATGCGCCAACTCATCGACACCTGACGCCGAGAGTACCCGCATGGACATCGCTACTCAAGATGATACTCCCGCCACCAACCCTGATCCTGACGCAACCATTCCTTATACCGAACCAGAACCAGACGCAACCATCCCCTACGCAGAGACCACTACCCATTCCTCATTCGACCTAACCAACCGGCAGTCCATTGACGTACCAACAAATGTCTTCGAAAACTCAATCAGCGACGACTCAGTAGACGTATCAACTACTCAGGAAACCGCAATCACCTACCAAATCGTCGAGACCGGAACCCAGAGGGCCAAACGCAAACTAGTATCCAGCGCCCTACCATTCCTGCCAGCCGAACACATCGCCGACACCTTCACCAAACTACAACGCAAAGCCCAGACGGACAACCTCCAGCGTGTAATGGACTACGTAGACTCAACATGGATTACCAACGAGATGTGGCCCGTGGACGCGTGGAGTATCTTTGGACGCAGCATTCGGACCGACAACGACTGTGAGGGATTGCATCACCGGATCAACCGACGAGCCAGCAAGGGGAACCTGCCGTTCTACCTCCTACTGCAACTCCTGTACGATGAAGCCGACACCATACCACTTGGTGATGGGCCGATTATCGATAATAATCGATTAGCGGCGTGTTGAAGTCATCCGATTTCGATAATCTATTTTAAAATAAATAATCGATAGCGTGAAAGTACAAAAGGGGGGGGGGGGGGTGGCCGCTGAGGGAGCAGAGGAAATTCTGTCCAATTGTCTAAAGTATTTCCAATAATTTCTCTACTAAATCATTGTTGTTATAATGTTGTAGAGTAACAGAAGCTAGCAGCATGAAATTAGAAAGAATAATTGTAAGAGCTAGTAAATCATTAATTAATTTAATGACAATTTTCACAGCGGACATTTGGGGATTGCCGACGGACCGACGATGACGGTCATTTTTTTTTTTTTAAGATAAATTGATTTTATTACTTGACTAAGAAAAGTTGAAGATAATCTTGTTTGTTGTTACTGTTTATGTTGACAGATACTTTGCAAATACTATTATGACCCCCTCCCCCCTTTCCATTCCTCAACGAACACAACTGAAAAATGATTGTTTTTGAATACTTTTCATGCATTTTTTCATGAAACAATGGAAAGGGTATAGGGGGTTATTTTTACATAGATAAAGTTTATTCAAGATTAAATAAATCACATGATCACACATACATGTATACATTGTATGCATTGCGTATATTACAAATGTAGGTTTTGTTTGGATAAAACGTAGTAAATTTGAGTAGAATGTGATAAACCGATTATAATCGGTAAAATCGCATCGGATACACCAACCGATTCTAACCGATGATCGATTATGATTCTAAACCGATTTCCCATCACTAATACCACTCAACCTAAAGATGATGAAGGAAGGAGACCAAGCAACTCGAGGGAAAGATATTCAACGCCTGGGACCAGTACGCGGACAACGAGATTTCCGTCAGCAGACTACTCAAGAAGTGCAGTGCCATCTACGGACCTAGTGCCTAGTGTTTATTAACTTTAATTGATTTAAGTGTTTTAACTGATGGAGACTTTAAATATAATTGAAATTTAAATGTAAATAATCTGTGCTAACTATTTTATTTTATAAATATCATATGACATGTCATTAAAATAATTTTGTGAGTTAACAAACGAATTCAAGTGACTGTATTTCTTTGTATGCATTATTTTACAGCTGTTTTATATGTAACTTGTACATGTAATTGTATTCATATGAAGTATGTTATTTCATAAAATAAACGTCCTTATCATAGTACATTAATTAAAATTTCAAATATTGTCATTGATAATATTGTAATGCATGTTAATAATTTATTTTCAATACTTATTATCTTTTGTAAATATTTATAATGTTGTCTTTATATTATGAAAATGTACAAATGTGTTTTTATATAACGTTGTATTTTTGTAGTGTTTTAATATTAATGAATGGTTGAATTTGAAAATGAATCCTTTTAATAGATCATTAGCATATCATAAACAGATTTTATATAAAAATACAACAGTTGTCTAAGCAATACAACCTTATTTTCATACAATACACAGAAATCAGATAAGAGCTTTCTGAATAATAAAACGAAAAAGGCAACAGAATTTCAAGAAAGAAACCAACTTGTCTGTCATCTGTTCAAGTTCAAACTTGCCAATATTGTCAACTCTAACTAAGGGTCGGAAATACAAGTCCCAATATTGTCAACAATAAGGGTCCGAGATGTCCGATATACAAGTCATAATATTGTCAACAATAAGGGTCCGAGATGTCCGATATACAAGTAACAATATTGTCAACAATAAGGGTCCGAGCTGTCCGATATACAAGTCACAATATTGTCAACAGTAAGGGTCCGAGATGTCCGATTTACAAGTCATCATATTGTCAACAATAAGGGTCCGAGATGTCCGATATACAATTCATAATATTGTCAACAATAAGGGTCCGAGTTGTCCGATATATTTAAGTCACAAGATTGCCTTTACTAACAGACTAAGGGTTCCGAGTCGTCCGATATATGAGTATGCTATAGTCTATACAGAGGGTCCGAGTTGTCTGCTATAAGGGTCCGAGATGTCTGGGAACGGGCCGAGTTTTCCGGGGTCCGAGTTGTCAGGGGTCCGAGTTGTCCGCGTTCCTGGAGGGGAAGCCCCCTTTCAGTTTTTTAAGGTTCAAATGATTTGTCGTTACATTATGATGTTATGCCATAACTTAAGGAACTTAAATTTTCTTAAATTTAGAAAATATATCAAACATTTTTTAAAATTGTTTTAAATATCTTTTTTTCAACTTTGTTTACTTTAAGACGAAAGCATGTAATAGGTATTATTATCATTATTATTAAGGATTCCGACTTCTGTCGGAATCCTTTCTGTTATTGTATTGTCTTTTCTTTATTAAGGATTCCGACTATTCCGTCGGAATCCTTTCTGTTATTGCAATGTCTTTTCTTTATTCTTATTATTAAGGATTCCGACTTCCGTCGGAATCCTTTCTGTTATTGTATTGTCTTTTCTTTATTCTTATTATTAAGGATTCCGACTTCCGTCGGAATCCTTTCTGTTATTGTATTGTCTTTTCTTTATTCTTATTATTAAGGATTCCGACTATTCCGTCGGAATCCTTTCTGTTATTGCAATGTCTTTTCTTTATTCTTATTATTATTCTTATTATTATTATTATTATTATTTTTATTCTTACCCCCTCATCATTTCCAGAGACTTTATTCAAAGGTCTTTCAAAACAGAACACAAGGGATGGTACCATCAGAAAGAGCATACCAAGATCTTCTTTAACTATTTTTTGTTTGTCGATAAGCTCACCAATGCCCCCGCTGGATGTCATCAAAGGTCAAATCTTTAAACACTTATAACTCCTAAACTAACCGTACGATTTGAACGAAATTTGTTTTAAAATGTTCTTTGGGAAAACTGTAAACTTTTATACGCATATATGCTCGATAAAATATTTACGGTTTTCGTGCTATTCCCAGTTGAAGATGGAACTTTAAATTGGCACAGTGCCAATTTCTACAGTTTTTGAGATTTTGAGTTAAAACTTTGATAGTATGTTACTTATAGGTGGCCATTTAATGTTGACCTACTTTCAAGGTCAAATTTTTATTCTCAAGGTCACAACAAACGTTTGCCTATAGAACAAAAACTATTTGACCTTCATAGTTCATACTTTACACATATAATGCTTGGGCCAAGCTCTTTCACCATGACCTTGACCCAAGGTCAAATTCTCATTCTCAAGGTCACAACGAACTTTAGTCTATAATACAAAGACCGTTTGACCTGGGGAGTTCAAACTTAACACAAATATTCCTTGCATCAAAACCTTTCACCATGACCTTGACCCAAGGTCATTTGTTCGATTTCAAGGTTATAACAGACTTTGTTTGATTCGATATTGAGCTTTGCTCAGATTAAAATCAATCGTGATGAAAATAATCACAATACTTATTTTTCATGCAAGACATTGGTTCAAGGTCAAATAATCATTCTCAATGTCGTACCAATCATTTACTCTTGTAGAATTAACACTTTTTGTCCTATAATATTTATTCTTTACACAAATAGTCCTTCCTATTTGAACTTAAAATAGTATAAGAAAGATAACTCTTTTCTTCTTGTTCACTGTTTCTTTCTTTTTTTTTTTTTTCTTAGTGGCATTACATATCTGTACTTTCATTTTGTTGTCATTCTCTATTAATAGAAATTACCTCATTACAAAATCATTGTGCAATTCTGTTTGAGAAAGTAACTGTAAAGGATCTGATATTGATAGAGCATGGAATTTAGAGCTTTCGTAAAAATAAAAGGTATTTATTATTGTTTTCGTCTCTTTTGTTGATAAATAAGAGTCCCAAATTAGACATAAGCTCTTTTGACTCATTTCCTGAAATGAATATGGTACTAAAGCAACTTTTTTTTTCCATCTTTTTTTTTCGGATTTTAACACTTCAGTTCCGAGGAAGGTCTAATAAAGGAGGAATCCGTCTGTTGCTTGCAACAGTAGCCATCTAGTTCTTATTATTAAGGATTCCGACTATTCCGTCGGAATCCTTTCTGTTATTGCAATGTCTTTTCTTTATTCTTATTATTATTAAGGATTCCGACTATTCCGTCGGAATCCTTTCTGTTATTGCAATGTCTTTTCTTTATTAAGGATTCCGACTATTCCGTCGGAATCCTTTCTGTTATTGCAATGTCTTTTCTTTATTCTTATTATTATTCTTATTATTATTATTATTATTTTTATTCTTACCCCCTCATCATTTCCAGACACTTTATTCAAAGGTCTTCTAACACAGAGCAAAAGGGATGGTACCATCAGAAAGAGCATTACAAGATCTTCTTTAACTAATTTTTGTTTTTCGATAAGTTCACCAATGCCCCTGCTGGAGGTCATCAAAGGTCAAATCTTTTAACACTTCTAAGTCCTAAACTAACCGTACGATTTGAACGAAATTTGTTTTAAAATGTTCTTTGGGAAAATTGTAAACTTTTATACGCTTACATGCTCGATAAAATATTTACGGTTTTCGCGCTATTCCAAGTTGAAAATGGAACTTTAAATTGGCACAGTGCCAATTTCTACAGTTTTTTAGATTTTGAGTTGAAACTTTGATTGTAGGTTACTTATAGGTGGTCATTTAATGTTGACCTACTTTCAAGGTCAAATTTTCATTCTCAAGGTCACAACAAACTTTTGACTATAGAACAAAAAGTATTTGACCTTCAGAGTTCAAACTTCATAAATATTATCGTTAAACCAAGCTCTTTCACCTTGACCTTGACCCAAGGTCAAATTTTGATTCTCAAGGTCACAACAAAGTTTTGCCTATAGAACAAAGACTATTTGACCTTCAGAGTTCAAACTTCATACATATCAATGTTCAGTCAAGCTCTTTTATCTTGACCTTGACCCAAGGTCAAATTCTCATTCTCAAGGTCACAACATACTTTAGTCTATAAAACAAATATTTTTTGACCTTGTGAGTTCATACATTACACAAATATTCCTTGCAACAAACCCTTTCACCATGACCTTGACTCAAGGTCATTTGTTCGATTTCAAGGTCACAACCGACTTTGGTTAATTAGATATTGAGCTTTGCTCAGATTAAGATCAATCATGATGAGAATGCTCAGGTTAAGATCAATCGTGATGAGAATGATCACAATACTTATCTTTCATTTATGACATTGGTTCAAGGTCAAATTATCATTCTCAAGGTCATAACAATCATTTACTCTTGTAGAATTCACACTCTTTGTCCTATACTATTTATTCTTCACACAAGTAGTCTTTCTTGTTTGAACTTAACATAGTATAAGAAAGATAACTCTTTTATTTTTGTTCTCTGTTTCTTTTTTTCTTAGTAGCATTACATATCTGTACTTTCATGTTGTTGTCATTTTCTATTAATAGAAATGATCTCATTGCAAAATCATTGTGCAATCCTGTTTTGAGATAGTTATCGTAAAGGATTTGATATTGATTGAACATGGAGTTTAAAGCTTTTGTAAAATTGAAAGGTATTTATTATTCTTTTCTTATATTTTGTTGATAAATGAATAAGAGTCCCAAGTTAGACATAAGCTCTTTTGACTCAATTGCTGAAGTGAATAAGGTACTAAAGCAACTATTCTTTTTTTCATCTTCATATTTCGGATTTTAACACTTCAGTTCCGAGGAAGGTCTAATAAAGGAGGAATCCGTCTGTTGCTTGCAACAGTAGCCATCTAGTTCTTATTATTATTCTTATTATTATTATTATTATTTTTATTCTTACCCCCCTCATAATTTCCAGAGACTTTATTCAAAGGTCTTTTAACAGAGAGCAAAAGGGATGGTACCATCAGAAAGAGCATACCAAGATCTTCTTTAACCATTTTTTGTTTGTAGATAAGCTCCCCAATGCCCCCGCTAGAGGTCATCAAAGGTCAAATCTTTAAACACTTATAACTCCTAAACTAACCGTACGAATTGAACGAAATTTGTTTTAAAATGTTCTTTGGGAAAATTGTAAACTTTTATACGCTTACATGCTCGATAAAATATTTACGGTTTTCGCGCTATTCCGAGTTGAAAATGGAACTTTAAATTGGCACAGTGCCAATTTCTACAGTTTTTGAGATTTTGAGTTGAAACTTTGATAGTAGGTTACTTATAGGTAGTCATTGAATGTTGACCTACTTTCAAGGTCAAATTTTCATTCTCAAGGTCACAACAAACTTTTGCCTATAGAACAAAAAGTATTTGACCTTCAGAGTTCAAACTTCATACATATTATCGTTAAACCAAGCTCTTTCACCTTGACCCAAGGTCAAATTTAGATTCTCAAGGTCACAACAAACTTTTGCCTATAGAAGAAAGACTATTTGACCTTCAGAGTTCAAAATTCATTCATATTATCGTTAAACCAAGCTCTTTCACCTTGACCTTGACCCAAGGTCAAATTCTCATTCTCAAGGTCACAACAAACTTAAGTCTACAGAACAAAGCCTGTTTGACCTGGGGAGTTCAAACTTTACACAAATATTCCTTGTATCAAACCCTTTCACCGTGACCTTGACCCAAGGTCATTTGTTCGATTTCAAGGTCATAACAGACTTTGTTTGATTACATATTGAGCTTTGCTCAGATTTAAATCAATCGTGATGAGATTAATCACAATACTTTTTTTTCATCCAAGACATTGGTTCAAGGTCAAATAATCATTATCAATGTCATAACAATCATTTACTCTTGTAGAATTAACATTTTTTGTCCTTTACTATTTATTCTTCACACAAGTAGTCCTTCTTGTTTGAACTTAACATAGTATAAGAAAGATAACTCTTTTCTTCTTGTTCTCTGTTTCTTTTTTTTTTTCTTAGTAGCATTACATATCTGTGCTTTCATGTTGTTGTCATTTTCTATTAATAGAAATTATCTCATTGAAAAATCATTGTGCAATTCTGTTTTGAGAAAGTAATTGTAAAGGATTTGATATTGATTGAGCATGGAGTTTAAAACTTTCGTAAAAATGAAAGGTATTTAATATTTTTTCTTCTATTTTGTTGATGAAAAAATAAGAGGCCCAAATTAGACATAAGCTCTTTTGACTCATTTGCTGAAGTGAATTAGGTACTAAAAAAGCAATTATTCTTTTTCCATTTTCTATTTTTGGATTTTAACACTTCGGTTCCGAGGAGGGTCTAATAAAGGAGGAATCCGTCTGTTGCTTGCAACAGTAGCCATCTAGTTCTTATTATTATTATTATTATTTTTATTCTTACCCCCTCATCATTTCCAGACAATTTATTAAAAGGTCTTTTAACACAGAGCAAAAGGGATAGTACCATCAGAAAGAGCATTACAAGATCTTCTTTAACTATTTTTTGTTTGTCGATAAGTTCAGCAATGCCCCCGCTGGAGCTCAGTAAAGCTCAAATCTTTAAACACTTATAACTCCTTAACTAACCGTACGATTTGGACGAAATTTGTTTTAAAATATTCTTTTGGAAAATTAAAAACTTTTATACGCTTACATGCTCGATAAAATATTTACGGTTTTCGCGCTATTCCAAGTTGAAAATGGAACTTTAAATTGGCACAGTGCCAATTTCTACAGTTTTTGAGATTTTGAGTTGAAACTTGGATGGTAGGCTCCTAATAGGTAGTTATTGATGATGACCTAGTTTCAAGGTCACATTATGATTCTCAAGGTCACAACAAACTTTTGCCTATAGAACGAAGACTATTTGACCTTGACATTTAAAACTTCATAAATACAATCATTGAGTCAAGCCCTTTCACCTTGACCTTGGCCCAAGGTCAAATTTTGATTCTCAAGGTCACAACAAACTTTTGCCAATAGAACAAAGACCATTTGACCTTGAGAGTTCAAACTTGGCGCAAATATTTCTTGCATCAAGCCCTTTCACCTTGACCTTGACCCAAGGTCATTTGTTTGATTTCAAGGTTACAACAGACTTTTGTCGATAGAATATTGAGCTTTGATTAGATTAAGAGGACTCATGATGAGAATAAATTCAAATGCTTATCTTTTATCCATGACCTTGGTTAAAGGTCAAATTAACTTTGTCAAGGTCATAACAAACATTTACTCTTGTAGAATACACAGGATTTTGTCCTTAACTATTTATTCTTCACACAAGTAGTACTTCTTATTTGAACTTTACATAGTAAGATAGATAACTCTTTTATTCTTGTTCTCTGTTTCTTTCTTTTTTATTCTTAGTAGCATTACATATCAATAGTTTCATGTTGATGTCATTTTCTATTAATAGAAATTATCTCATCGCAAAATCATTGTGCAATTCTTTTTTGAGAAAGTCATTGTAAAGGATTAGATATTGATTGTGCATGGAGTTTAAAGCTTTCGTAAACATGAAAGGTATTTATTATTTTTTCTTCTATTTTGTTGATAAATAAATAAGAGTCCCAAATTAGACATAAGCTCTTTTGACTCATTTGCTGAAGTTAATATGGTACTAAAGCAACTATTCTTTTTTCCATCTTCTTTATTCGAATTTTAGCACTTCAGTTCCGAGGAAGGACTAATAAAGGAGGAATCCGTCTGTTGCTTGCAACAGTAGCCATCTAGTTATTATTATTATTATTCTTACCCCCAAGCCAATCCAGAGACTTTACAACAAAGTACCGCATCATATGATAAAATGGAAAGTATCATGTGAAAGAGCAAATAAAGATCTTCATATATATTTTTTTTCTTGTCGAAAAGTTTACATATGCCCCCGCTAGAGGTCATCAAAGGTAAAATCTTTAAAACCTTATAACTCCTAAATTAACCGTGCGATTTGAATGAAATTTGTTTTAAAATGTTCTTTGGGAAATTTGCAAACTTTTATACGCTTACATGCTCGATAAAACATTTACGGTTTTCGCGCTATTTTGAGTTGAAATTGGAACTTTAAATTGGCACAGTGCCAATTTCTACAGTTTTTGAGATTTTGAGTTGAAACTTGGATGGTAGGTTACTTATAGGTAGTCATTGATGATGACCTAGTTTCAAGGTCAAATTTTGATTCTCAAGGTCACAACAAACTTTTGCCTATAGAACAAAGACTATTTGACCTTGACAGTTCAAACTTCATAAATACAATCATTGATCCAAGCCCCATCACCTTGACCTTGACCCAAGGTCAAATTCTCATTCTCAAGGTCACAACAAAAATTTTCCCATAGAACAAAGACCATTTGACCTTGAGAGTTCAAACTTTGCGCAAATGTTCCTTACATCAAGTCCTTTCACCTTGACCTTGACCCAAGGTCATTTGTTCGATTTCAAGGTCAAAACAGACTTTTGTTGATAAAATATTGAGCTTTGAATAGATGAAAAGGAATTTTGATGAGAATAAACTAAAATGCTTATCTTTCATCCATGACCTTGGTTCAAGGTCAAATAAACTTTTTCAAGGTCATAACAAACATTTACTCTTGTAGGATTGAGAGAATTTTGTTCTTAAATATTTATTCTTCACACAAGTAGTACTTCTTATTTGAACTTTACATAGTAAGATAGATAACTCTTTTATTCTTGTTCTATGTTTCCTTTTTTTTTTTATCTTAGTAGCATTACTTGTCTGTACTTTCATGCTGTTGTCATTCTCTATTTATAGAAATTTTCTCATTGCTAATTCATTGTGCAATTCTTTTTGGGATAGTAATTTCAAAGGAATCAAAATGGATAGAATAGATCTAGGAGTTTAAAGCCTTCCTAAACTTGAAAGGTATTTATCATATTTTTCTTCTTTTTTGTCGATAAATAAATAAGAGTCCCAAATTAGACATAAGCTCCTTTGCCTCATTTGCTGAAGTGAATTAGGTACAAAAGCAACTATTCTTTTTTCCATCTTCTTTATTCGGATTTTAACACTTCAGTTCCGAGGAAGGTCTAATAAAGGAGGAATCCGTCTGTTGCTTGCAACAGTAGCCATCTAGTTATTCTTATTAAGGATTCCGACTTCCGTCGGAATCTTTTCTGTTATTGTATTGTCTTTTCTTTATTCTTATTATTCTTATTATTATTATTCTTACCCCCAAGCCAATCCAGAGACTTTACAACAGAGTACCGCATCATATTATAAAATGGAAAGTATCATGTGAAAGAGCAAATAAAGATCTTCATTGAAAATTTTTTTCTTGTCGAAAAGTTCACATATGCCCCCGCTAGAGGTCATCAAAGGTAAAATTTTTAAAACCTTATAACTCCTAAACTTACCGTGCGATTTGAATGAAATTTGTTTTATATTGTTCTTTGGGAAATTTGCAAACTTTTATACGCTTACATGCTCGATAAAATATTTACGGTTTTCGCGCTATTTTGAGTTGAAAATGGAACTTTAAATTGGCACAAAGCCAATTTCTACAGTTTTTGAGATTTTGAGTTGAAACTTGGATGGTAGGTTACTTATAGGTAGTCATTGATGATGACCTAGTTTCAAGGTCAAATTTTGATTCTCAAGGTCACAACAAACTTTTGCCTATAGAACAAAGACTATTTGACCTTGACAGTTCAAACTTCATAAATACAATCATTGATCCAAGCCCTATCACCTTGACCTTGACCCAAGGTCAAATTCTCATTCTCAAGGTCACAACAAAAATTTTCCAATAGAACAAAGACTATTTGACCTTGAGAGTTCAAACTTTGCGCAAATGTTCCTTGCATCAAGTCCTTTCACCTTGACCTTGACCCAAGGTCATTTGTTCGATTTCAATGTCACAACAGACTTTTGTTGATAAAATATTGAGCTTTGAATAGATGAAAAGGAATCTTGATCAGAATAAACTCAAATGCTTATCTTTCATCCATGACCTTGGTTCAAGGTCAAATAAACTTTTTCAGGGTCATAACAAACATTTACTCTTGTAGGATTGAGAGATTTTTGTTCTTAAATATTTATTCTTCACACAAGTAGTACTTCTTATTTGAACTTTACATAGTAAGATAGATAACTCTTTTATTCTTGGTCTATGTTTCCTTTTTTATTTTAGTAGCATTACTTGTCTGTACTTTCATGCTGTTGTCATTCTCTATTTATAGAAATTTTCTCATTGCTAATTCATTGTGCAATTCTTTTTGGGATAGTAATTTCAAAGGAATCAAAATGGATAGAATAGATCTAGGAGTTTAAAGCCTTCCTAAACTTGAAAGGTATTTATCATCTTTTTCTTCTACTTTGTCGATAAATAAATAAGAGTCCCAAATTAGACATAAGCTCCTTTGCCTCATTTGCTGAAGTGAATTGGGTACAAAAGCAACTATTCTTTTTTCCATCTTCTTTATTCGGATTTTAACACTTCAGTTCCGACGAAAGTCTAATAAAGGAGGAATCCGTCTGTTGCTTGCAACAGTAGCCATCTAGTTATTATTATTATTCTTACCCCCAAACCGTTCCGGTCACTTTACAAAAAAGTACAGCATCGTATGAAAAAACGGAAAGTACCATGTGAAAGAGCATATGAAGATCTTGAATGAAATTTTTTTTCTTGTCAAATGGTTCATGTATGCCCCCGCTGGAGGTCATCAAAGGTCAAATCTTTAAACTCTTATAACTTCTTAACTAACCGTCGGATTTGAACAAAATTTGTTTTATATTGTTCTTTGGGAAATTTGCAAACTTTTATACGCTTACATGCTCGATAAAATATTTACGGTTTTCGCGCTATTCCGAGTTGAATATGGAACTTTAAATTGGCACAGTGCCAATTTCTACATTTTTTGATATTTTGAGTTGAAACTTAGATGGTACGTTACTTAAAGGTAGACATTTAATTCTGACCTACATTCAAGGTCAAATTTGTATTCTCAAGGTCACAACAAATTTCGGCCTATAGAACAAATACTACTTGACCTTCAGAGTTCAAACTTCATACACACTATCGTTAAGCCAAGCTATTTCACCTTGACCTTGACCCAAGGTCAAATTTTGATTCTCAAGGTCACAACATACTTTTGCCTATAGAACAAAGACTATCTGACCTTCAGCGTTGAAACTTCATACATACAATCGTTAAGCCAAGCTCTTTCACCTTGACCTTGACCCAAGGTCAAATTTTGATTTGCAAGGTCACAACAAATTTTGCCTTTAGAATAAAGACTATTTGACCTTCAGAGTTCAAACTTTATACATATTATCGTTAAGCCAAGCTCTTTCACCTTGACCTTGACCAAAGGTCAAATTTTGGGTCTCAAGGTCACAACAAACTTTTGCCTATAGAACAAAGACTATTTGACCTTAAGAGTTGAAACTTAACACAAATATTCCTTGCATCAAGCCCTTTTATCTTGACCTTGACCCAGGGTCATTTGTTCAATTTCAAGGTCACAACATACTTTGGTTGATAAAATATTAAGCTTTGATCAGATTAAGATCAATCTTGAAAAGAATTACCTAAAATACTTATCTTTTTTCCGTGACCTTTATTCACGGTCAAATGATCATTCTCAGGGTCATAACAAACTTACTCTTGTAGAATTAGCAGTTTTTGTCCTACGCTATTTATTCTTCACAGAAGTAGTCTTTCTTATTTGAACATAACATAGTATAAGAAACATAACTCTTTTACTCTTGTTCTCTGTTTTTTTTTTCTTAGTAGCTTTACTTGGCTGTATTTTGATTCTATTGTCATTTTCTATTTATAGAAATGCTCTCATTGCAAAATCATTGTGCAATTCTGTTTTGAGATAGTAATTTTAAAGGATTTAGAATTGATAGATCATGGAGTATAAAGCTTTCGTAAACATGAAAGGTATTTATTATCTTTTTGTTCTATTTTTTGATAAATAAATGAGAGTCCCAAATTAGACTAAAGCTCTTAAGACTCATTTGCCGAAGTGAATCGGGTACAAAAGCAACTTTTTTTTTCCATCTTCTTTATTCGGATTTTAACACTTCAGTTCCAAGGAATTTCTAATAAAGGAGGAATCCGTCTGTTGCTTGCAACAGTAGCCATCTAGTTATTCTTATTATTATTATTATTTTTATTCTTACCCCCTCATCATTTCCAGAGACTTTATTCAAAGGTCTTTTAACACAGAGCAAAAGGGATGGTACCACCAGAAAGAGCATACCAAGATCTTCTTTAACTATTTTTTGTTTGTCGATAAGCTCCCCAATGCCCCCGCTAGAGGTCATCAAAGGTCAAATCTTTAAACACTTATAACTCCTAAACTATCCGTACGATTTGAACGAAATTTGTTTTAAAACGTTCTTTGGGAAAATTGTAAACTTTTATACGCTTACATGCTCGATAAAATATTTACGGTTTTCGCGCTATTCCGAGTTGAAAATGGAACTTTAAATTGGCACAGTGCCAATTTCTACAGTTTTTGAGATTTTGGAATGAAACTTTGATAGTAGGTTACTTATAGGTAGTCATTTAATGTTGACCTACTTTCAAGGTCAAATTTTGATTCTCAAGGTCACAACAAACTTTTGGCCATAGAACAAAGACTATTTGACCTTCAGAGTTCAAACTCAATAGATATTATCGTTAAACGAAGCTCTTGGACATTGACCTTGACCTAAGGTCAAATTCTGAATCTCAAGGTCACAGCAATTTTTTGCCTATAGAAAAATGACTATTTGACCTTCAGAGTTCATACTTTATACATATAATGCTTGGGCCAAGCTCTTTCACCTTGACCTTGACCCAAGGTCAAATTCTCATTCTCAAGGTCACTACAAACTTTAGTCTATAAAACAAAGACTGTTTGACCTGGGGAGTTCAAACTTTACACAAATATTCCTTGCATCAAACCCTTTCACCATGACCTTGACCCAAGGTCATTTGTTTCATTTCAAGGTCATAACAGACTTTGTTTGATTAGATATTGAGCTTTGTTCAGATTAAAATCAATCGTGATGAGAATAATCACAATACTTTTTTTTCATCCAAGACATCGGTTCAAGGTCAAATAATCATTCTCAATGTCATAACAATCATTTACTCTTGTAGAATTAACACTTTTTGTCCTATACTATTGATTCTTTACGCAAGTAGTCCTTCTTATTTGAACTTAACATAGTGTAAGAAAGATAACTCTTTTCTTATTGTTCTCTGTTTCTTTTTTTTTTCTTAGTAGCATTACATATCTGTACTTTCATGTTGTTGTCATTTTCTATTAATAGAAATTATCTCATTGCAAAATCATTGTGCAATTCTGTTGTGACAAAGTAATTGTAAAGAATTTGATATTGATAGAGCATGGAGTTTAAAGCTTTCGTAAAAATGAAAGGTATTTATCATTTTTTCTTCTATTTTGTTGATAAATAAATAAGAGTCCCAAATTAGACATAAGCTCTTTTGACTCATTTGCTGAAGTGAATAAGGTACTAAAGCAACTATTCTTTTTTCCATCTTCTTTATTCGGATTGTAACACTTCAGTTCCGAGGAAGGTCTAATAAAGGAGGAATCCGTCTGTTGCTTGCAACAGTAGCCATCTAGTTCTTATTATTAAGGATTCCGACTATTCCGTCGGAATCCTTTCTGTTATTGCAATGTCTTTTCTTTATTAAGGATTCCGACTATTCCGTCGGAATCCTTTCTGTTATTGTATTGTCTTTTCTTTATTCTTATTATTATTCTTATTATTATTAAGGATTCCGATTTCCGTCGGAATCCTTTCTGTTATTGTATTGTCTTTTCTTTATTCTTATTATTCTTCTTATTATTATTATTATTATTATTCTTACCCCAAAGCCAATCCAGTGACGTTACAACAAAGTACCGCATCATATGATAAAATGGAAAGTATCATGTGAAAGAGAAAATAAAGATCTTAAATTAATATTTTTTTCTTGTCGAAAAGTTCACATATGCCCCCGCTAGAGGTCATCAGCGGTCAAATCTTTAAACTCTTATAACTCCTTTACTAACCGTACGATTTGAACAAAATTTGTTTTATATTGTTCTTTGAGAAATTTGCAAACTTTTATACGCTTACATGCTCCATAAAATATTTACAGTTTTCAAGCTATTTCAAGTTGAAAATGGAACCTTAAATTGGCAAGGTGCCAATTTCTACAATTTTTGAGACTTTGAGTTGAAACTTGGATGTTAGGTCACTTATAGGTAGTCATTTAATGTTGACCTTCTTTTCAAGGTCAAATTTTTATTCTCAAGGTCACATGAAACTTTTGCTTATAGAACAAAGACTATTTGACCTTCAGAGTTCAAACTTCATACATATAATTGTTAAGCCAAGCTCTTTCACCTTGACCTTAATCCAAGGTCAAATTCTCATTCTCAAGGTCACAACAACATTTTGGCCTATAAAACAAAGACTGTTTGACCTTGAGAATGCAAACTGGGTACAAATATTCCTTGCAGTAAGTCCTGTCACATTGACCTTGACCAAAGGTCATTCGTTCGATTTCAAGGTCATAACAGTCTTTTGTTGATAAAATATTGAGCTTTATTCAATTTCATATATATTTTGAAGAAAATGATATTCTATACTCATCTTTTTTCCTTGACCTTGGTTCAAGGTGAAAATTTCATTCTCAATGTCATAACAACATTTACTTGTTAAATACACAGTGTTTGTCCTACACTACTTATACTTCACAAACGAGGTCCTTCTTATAAGAACTTTACATGATCTAAGAAAGATAAATCTTTTATTTCTATTTCTCTTCGTACCATGACTTGTCTGTACTTTCATGCTATTGTCATTTTCTAATTAAATGTTTTAAAAATGTCTTAAAATTGAATAGCATCATTTAAATTAACTGGTAAATTTGCAGCATGGACCAGACAGACAGACTGACAGTGTAAGATAGACAGTGTTAGATAGACTGACAACAATAGAAGAACGAACAGACATACGAACAGATAGAGAGAGTACTAGACAGAAACGCAGACGATCGGCGATAAAAAAAAAACGTCCAGACTGGGGATCGAACCCGGTACCCTTGGGCCAGCAGTCCAACGCCCTATCCACATAGCCATTGGAGTTCCTGAATGTTAGTGGTTTTTATTTTTGATATACAGACGGAGAAATACAAATGGCTGATTCAGCATTACAAGAATTATCGATCGATCATGCAACAAGTCAGTCCTATTCATAGCTTTTTATTCAGAAGAAAAACACATTTCATATTGCGCATATTTATTTCACTGTCATTGACTTCAACGTGTATATATGGCCACCTTAGGCCTCTTTTTTTTCATTCGTCAATCTTTGAACAACTGTACAAGACCTTTGACGGAGCAATGTGGCCCCCTTGGCCTTCTTGGTTTTTTTTTTTTTTTTTTTTTTTTTGTTTGTCTTGTTTTTTTAATTCGTCAATCTTTGAAACAACTGTACAAGACCTTTGACGGAGCAATGTGGCCCCCTTGGGCCTCTTGTTTTTTTTTGTTTTTTTTTTTTTTTGTTTTTTTTTTTTTTGTTTTTTCATTTGTTTTGCTTGTTTGTTTGTTTGCTTGTTTTTTTCTTTTTGATTCGACAATCTTTGAAACAACTGTACAAGACTTTTGACTGAGCAAAATTGCTCCCTTGGGCCTCTTGTTTTTTTTTTCATTTCTTTTGTTTGTTTGTTTGTCTTTTTCTTATTAAATTCCTTAGTATTTGAAACAACTGTACAAGACCTTTGACGGAGCAATGTGGCCCCCTTGGGCATTTTTTTTTTCTCGTTTGTTTGTCAGTTTCTTTTTGAATTCGTCAATCTTTGAAATAACTGTACAAGATATTTGACGGTTTGTTTATCCAATGACATAGGCTAGTCCTTCGAAAGGGGGAGGTTGATAAGTTTTTGCCCCCCCCCCTCCGACTTACATGTTACATACGTGTACATACCTGTTTTCACCTACCCTGTCTAGATCCGCCCTTGCAAAATAAGCAAACACATTTTATTGATTCATAATTTTATTCTCTACATACATGGTCAATGAAAGTCAAATAAAAAAAATACATTTTATGAAATTCTGTGTTGTTTACTCCTGAATACAAACCTGTAAATAGAATCGATCGATAAAGATTTATCATTCGGAACATGCTCGACATGTTGAGTCATATCATAGTCGCAAGATTTCATCCTTCTAAAGACTTTTGATGCAAACCTCTGTCAGTTCTGCAATAGCTCAGCGGTAGAGCGTCAGACTTCGAATCGGAGGGTCCGGTGTTCCATACCGGCCTCGGCCATTTTTTTCCCTCAATTTTTTTTTCATTCGTAAGCAAACATAAAGTACAGTGCTTCAACATTGTTTTCATTTCAAAATTTATACGAGTATGTATTAGTTCAAAATGTTTTCTAACAGAATCAAGAAATATCTAATACATGTACCAGTTTGAAAACACTTGCTATATTGTCATGATTCATTGGAAAATCCCTCACATAATCAATATGCATGACCCAGGATGTGTTACAACTTTCATTGGTCAATTCAATCATGTGACCTGACATTACATGTACAAGATACGATGGGGCCTACCTTGGTGAAGGTACCTGGTTCGAGTCCAGCTGCGGCCAGTCATTTTCGCATTTTTTCTATTTTCATTTCTGTTCTTATCAAGATGAAAATGAGAGGAATCCGTCTGCTATGTCCACAGGAACCTCCATCCTTCCGTTTATTAAGGATTCCGATTTCCGTCGGAATCCTTTCTGTTATTGTATTGTCTTTTCTTTATTCTTATTATTCTTATTAAGGATTCCGACTTCCGTCGGAATCCTTTCTGTTATTGTGTTGTCTTTTCTTTATTCTTATTATTCTTATTATTATTATTATTATTATTATTATTATTATTATTATTATTATTCTTACCCCCAAACCAATCCAGAGACGTTACAACAAAGTACCGCATCATATGATAAAATGGAAAGTATCATGTGAAAGAGCAAATAAAGATCTCAATTTAAATTTTTTTTTCTTGTGGAAAAGTTCACACATGCCCCCGCTAGAGGTAATCAAATGTAAAATCTTTAAAACCTTATAACTCCTAAACTAACCGTGCGATTTGAATGAAATTTGTTTTATATTGTTCTTTGGGAAATTTGCTAACTTTTATACGCTTACATGCTCGATAAAATATTTACGGTTTTCGCGCTATTTTGAGTTGAAAATGGAACTTTAAATTGGCACAATGCCAATTTCTACAGTTTTTGAGATTTTGAGTTGAAACTTGGATGGTAGGTTACTTATAGGTAGTCATTGATGATGACCTAGTTTCAAGGTCAAATTATGATTCTCAAGGTCACAGCAAACTTTTGCCTATAGAACAAAGACTATTTGACCTTGACACTTCAAACTTCATAAATACAATCATTGATCCAAGCTCTTTCACCCTGACCTTGACCCAAGGTCAAATTCTCATTCTCAAGGTCACAACAAAATTTTTCCTATAGAACAAAGACCGTTTGACCTTGAGAGTTCAAACTTGGCGCAACTATTCCTTGCATCAAGTCCTTTCACCTTGACCTTGACCCAAGGTCATTTGTTCAATTTCAAGGTCACAACAGACTTTTGTTGATAAAATATTGAGCTTTGAATAGATCAAAAGAAATCTTGATTAGGATAAACTAAAATGCTTATCTTCCATCCATGACCTTGGTTCAAGGTCAAATAAACTTTTTCAAGGTCATAACAAACATTTACTCTTGTAGGATTGATAGGATTTTCCTCTTAAATATTTATTCTTCACACAAGTAGTACTTCTTATTTGAACTTTACATAGTAAGATAGATAACTCTTTTATTCTTGTTACCTGTTTCCTTTTTTTATCTTAGTAGCATTACTTGTCTGTACTTTCATGCTGTTGTCATTCTCTATTTATAGAAATTTTCTCATTGCTAATTCATTGTGCAATTCTTTTTGGGATAGTTATTTAACAGGATTCAAAATGGATAGAATAGATCTAGGAGTTTAAAGCCTTCCTAAACTTGAAAGGTATTTATCGTCTTTTTCGTCTTTATTCTCGATAAATAGGTAAGAGTCCCAAGTTAGACATAAGCTCTTTTTACTCATTTCCTGAAGTGAATAAGGTACTAAAGCAACTATTCTTTTTTCATCTTCTTTATTCGGATTTTAATATTTCAGTTCCGAAGAAGGTCAAATAAAGGAGGAATCCGTCTGTTGCTTGCAACAGTAGCAGGCTTTCTACTGTTCCTACTTTTTCCTACTATTTCCTACTTTTCCTACTTTTTTATTTTGATCCTATTTTTTCCTACTTTTTCTTTAAAACCTCCTACTATTCCTACTTTTTCATCTCAAAAGTAAAAAATTACTTGCTTCACTTGTCATCGACATCTGATTCAAAGTTGTTAAAAAATTTCGGGCTCGCTTCGCTCGCCCATTCTATATATTTTACATGAAAAATCATTCTGTCCTTATTTCTCTCTGTGATTTCATCAAAGATGAACATTACCAGTCTACAATCATTGCTTATTGTGATTCGTTGGTCATACTTACTGAAAATTGTCGCTAAAAGTGATGGAAAATTTCCTACTTTTCCCCTATTAATTCCTACTTTTTCCTATTTTTCTCCTACTTTTTTTCATTGACTACTCCTACTTTTTTCCTACTTTTTCATCAAGGTAGAGTAGAAAGCCTGCTGTAGCCATCTAGTTATTATTATTATTCTTACCCCCAGATCGTTCCAGTCACTGTACAAAAAAGTAAAACTTCTTATGATAAAACGAAAAGGATCATGTGAAAGAGCATATAAAGATCTTGAGGTAAAAAAATTTTGTCGTCGAAAAGTTCACATATGCCCCCGCTAGAGGTCATCAAAGTTCAAATCTTTAAACTCTTATAACTCCTAACTAACCGTACGATTTGAACGAAATTTGTTTTAAAATGTTCTTTGGGAAATTTGTAAACTTTTATACGCTTACATGCTTGAT
The DNA here is from genome assembly GCA_028142955.1 of Pinctada fucata. NCBI lineage: Eukaryota > Metazoa > Mollusca > Bivalvia > Pterioida > Pteriidae > Pinctada > Pinctada fucata. The sequence goes on from AP027105.1 coordinate 15,670,195, forward strand.
AAATTATTTACGGTTTTCGCGCTATTCCGAGTTGAAAATGGAACTTTAAATTGGCACAGTGCCAATTTCTACAGTTTTTGAGATTTTGAGTTGAAACTTGGATACTAAATTACTTATAATTGTCATTCGATGTTGACCTACTTTCAAGGTCAAATTTTGATTCTCAAGGTCACAACAAACTTTTGCCTGTAGAACAAAGACTATTTGACCTTCAGAGTTCAAATTTCATACATACTATCGTTAAACCAAGCTCTTTCACAATGACCTTGACCCAAGGTCAAATTTTGATTCTCAAGGTCACAACAAACTTTTGCCTATAGAAAAAAGACTATTAGACCTGCAGAGTTCAAACTTCATACATACTATCATTTAACCAAGCTCTTTTACCTTGACCTTGGCCCAAGGTCAAATTCTGATTCTCAAGGTCACAACATACTTTTGCCTATAGAACAAAGACTATTAGACATTCAAGTTCAAACTTCATACATAATATCATTAAACCAAGCTCTTTCACCTTGACCTAGACCCAAGGTCAAATCCTGATTCTCAAGGTCACAACAAACTTTTGCCTATAGAACAAAGACTATTTGACCTTCAGAGTTTAAACTTTATGCAATTAATTGTTCAGTCATGCTCTTTCTTTTTGACCTTGACCCCAGGTCAAATTCTCATTCTCAAGGTCACAGCAACTTTTCCCTACAAAACAAAGACTATTTGACCTTCAGAGTTCATACTTTATACATATCATGCTTGGGCCCAGCTCTTTCACCTTGTCCTTGACCCAAGGTCAAATTCTGATTTTCAAGGTCACAACAAACTTAAGTCTATAAAACAAAGACTATTTGACCTTGAGAGTTCAAACTTAAACAAATATTCCTTGCATCAAACTCTTTCATCATGACCTTGACCAACGGTCATTTGTTTGATTTCAAGGTCACTTCTGACTTTGGTTGATTAGATATTGAGCTTTGCTCAGATTAAGATCAATCGTGATGAGAATAATCACAGTACTTAGCTTTCATCCATGACATTCGTGAAAGGCCAAATAATCATTCTCAAGGTCTAAAAAATCATTTACTCTAGTAGAATTTACACTTTCTGTCACATACTATTTATTCTTCACACAAGTAGTCCTTCTTATTTGAACTTAACATAGTATAAGAAAGATAACTCTTTTATTCTTTTTCTCTGTTCTGTTTCTTTTTTTTTTTTCTTAGTAGCATTACATATCTGTACTTTCATGTTGTTGTTATTTTCTATTAATAGAAATTATCTCATTGCAAAATCATTGTGCAATTCTGTTTTGAGAAAGTAATTGTAAAGGATTTGATATTGATAGAGCATGGAGTTTAAAGCTTTCGCAAAGATGAAAGGTACTTAATTTTTTTTTCTTCTATTTTGTTGATAAATAAATAAGAGTCCCAAATTAGACATAAGCTCTTTTGACCCATTTGCTGAAGTGAATAAGGTACTTAAGCAACTATTCTTTTTTCCATCTTCTTTATTCGGATTTTAACACTTCAGTTCCGAGGAAGGTCTAAGAAAGGAGGAATCCGTCTGTTGCTTGCAACAGTAGCCATCTAGTTATTATTATTATTATTATTCTTACCCCCAGATCGTTCCAGTCACTGTACAAAAAAGTATAACTTCTTATGATAAAACGAAAAGAATCATGTGAAAGAGCATATAAAGATCTTGAGGTAAAAAAATTTTGTCGTCGAAAAGTTCACATATGCCCCCGCTAGAGGTCATCAAAGTTCAAATCTTTAAACTCTTATAACTCCTAAACTAACCGTACGATTTGAACGAAATTTGTTTTAAAATGTTCTTTGAGAAATTTGTAAACTTTTATACGCTTACATGCTCGATAAAATATTTACGGTTTTCGAGCTATTCCGAGTTGAAAATGGAACTTTAAATTGGCACAGTGCCAATTTCTACAGTTTTTGAGATTTTGAGTTGAAACTTGGATACTAGGTTACTTATAGGTAGTCATTTAATGTTGACCTACTTTCAAGGTCAAATTTTCATTCTCAAGGTCACAACAAACTTTTGCTTATAGAACAAAGACTATTTGACCTTCAGAGTTCAAACTTCATACATAATATCGTTAAACCAAGCTCTTTCACCTTGACCTTAACCCAAGGTCAAATTTTGATTCTCAAGGTCACAACAAACTTTTGCCTATAGAACAAAAACTATTAGACCTGCAGAGTTCAAACTTCATAAATAATATCATTAAACCAAGCTTTTTCACCTTGACCTTGACCCAAGGTCAAATTTTGATTTTCAAGGTCACAACAAAAATTTGCCTATAGAACAAAGACTATTTGACCTTCAGAGTTTAAACTTCATACAAATTATTGTTCAGTCATGCTCTTTCACCTTGACCTTGACCCAAGGTCAAATTCTCATTCTCAAGGTCACAGCAACTTTTTCCTACAAAACAAAGACTATTTGACCTTCAGAGTTCAAGCTTTATACATATCATGCTTGGGCCCAGCTCTTTCACCTTGACCTTGACCAAAGGTCAAATTCTGATTTTCAAGGTCACAACAAACTTTAGTTTATAAAACAAAGACTGTTTGACCTTGACAGTTCAAACTTTACACAAATATTCCTTGCATCAAACTTTTTCATCATGACCTTGACCCAAGGTCATTTGTTTGATTTCAAGGTCACAACTGACTTTGGTTCATTAGATATTGAGCTTTGCTCAGATTAAGATCAATCGTGATGAGAATAATCACAATACTTAGCTTTCATCCATGACATTAGTTAAAGGCCAAATTATCATTCTCAATGTCTTTTAAAACAATTATTTACTCTTGTATAATTTACACTTTTTGTCCTATACTATTTATTCTTCACACAAGTAGTCCTTCTTATTTGAACTTAACATAGTATAAGAAAGATAACCCTTTTATTCTTGTTCTCTGTTTCTTTTTTTTTATTCTTAGTAGCATTACATATCTGTACTTTCATGTTGTTGTCATTTTCTATTAATAGAAATGATCTCATCGCAAAATCATTGTGCAATTCTGTTTTGAGAAAGTAATTGTAAAGGATTTGATATTGATAGAGCATGGAGTTTAAAGCTTTCGTAAAGATGAAAGGTACTTAATTTTTTTTCTTCTTCTATTTTGTTGATAAATAAATAAGAGTCCCAAATTAGACATAAGCTCTTTTGACCCATTTGCTGAAGTGAATAAGGTACTTAAGCAACTTTTCTTTTTTTCCATCTTCTTTATTCGGATTTTAACACTTCAGTTCCGAGGAAGGTCTAAGAAAGGAGGAATCCGTCTGTTGCTTGCAACAGTAGCCATCTAGTTCTTATTATTATTCTTATTATTATTTTTATTCTTACCCCCTCATCATTTCCAGACACTTTATTCAAAGGTCTTTTAACTCAAAGCAAAAGGGATAGTACCATCAGAAAGAGCATTACAAGATCTTCTTTAACTATTTTTTGTTAGCTCTACTGGTCTCAGACCAGTCGAGCTTATGCGATCACCCTTCGTCCGGCGTCCGTCCGTCTGTCCGTCTGTCCGTCTGTCCGTCTGTCTGTCTGTCCGTCTGTCCGTAAACAATTCTTGTCCGGACAACTCCTCTGAAACTGTCAGGGATAGAAACTTAATTCTTTTTGTATTTTACTTGGTCTATGGTCTAGTTGTGCACCTGACATTTAGTTTCAGTCCCTGACTCCCAGGGTCTTAGAAAATGGGCGTGGTCATTAAATTCTATGTAATTTTGTCCGGACAGCTCTTCTATCACTATAAATGATAGAGACATAATTCTTTTTGCAATATGATGGGTCTGTAGTCTAGTTGTGCACCTGATATTTTGTTTGAGCCAATGACCCCCAGGGTCTTAGAAAAGGGTGTGGCCATTTCCATATAATCTTATGCTTACAGCGCTGACACTATAAATAATGGAGACTAAATTCTTTATGCAATATGATGGGTCTGTAATCTCTTTGTTCACCTGATATTTTGTTTGAGTCTCTGACCCCAAGGGTCTTAGAAAATGGGTGTGGTTGTTTTCTCTCTATTAAACTACATGTGATCTCATGATAGCTAATTTCCCAGAATTTATGGATAATAATTAATTGATTTATTCCAAAATATTATCGGTTTGCAGTTTAGATGTCATTACAGTATTTTACTTGAGTCCCTGTTCCCTAGGATTCTGGAAAATGGGTATATGGCTATTTTCTCTTACCCTATCTACATGCATTTAGAGTATATAAGTGACAGAAACTATAAATAAACAAAGATATTGCCATTTTACAATATTATCATAGATGAGTCTGTAATTTAGTTTTTCTCATATTTTATTTAGGACCTGACCCAGGATTTTATCTTCAATTCTATAGAAACGCTAGGGGATAGTTTCGGAATTTCCTCTGATCAATCAATCAACATGAAAATCTTTTCTATAGTGTTTATACAGTGCAAGAAAGATATCAAATAGTCAAAATGCATGTATTTCTCACTTATTTTTTATTTGTTTAACATGTTTAAGGTGTAAGATTTTTGGGGAGAGTAGTGAGAATTTTTGTTGCAAGAGTAGAATGTCCTAAGTGATCACAGACTTGAGCTGTGCTTTCTGTTTAATGGGAACACCAGAATCACAAAGATTGGTCATTTTGTCAAATAAAATAGCAATAATGCATCCTTCACATTGCCAAATGAAAGGAATATTGTGCTTGTGTAAGTTTTTTTTTGGGGGGGGGGAGAGGGGGGAGGTAACTAGAATGTCCTAAGTGATCACAGACTGTTAAATGAGAACACCAGAATCACAAAGATTGATCATTTTATCAAATAAAATAACAATAATGCATCCTTCACATTGCCAAATGAAAGGAATATTGTGCTTGTGTAAGTTTTTTTTGGGGGGGGGGGGGGAGAGGGGGGAGGTAACTCTTACATCTTTCTTTCTTCTTATAAATTCCTCCACTGCTTGGAGTACCACCCCCAATGGGATGTAAAACTGTGTGGTTTGATAAAATTTTCATAATGTTTACATTAAAGCAAGTGACACATGTTTTAATAGAAGATAATATAACAAGAGATGCATTATAGGCATATCTACTATGTGTTAATCAAATTTAAAAAAAAAATAAAATAAAATGCTAAAAAAATTCATTTGTAAAAGCCAACTCATACAAAAATATTTCAACCCAGGAAAACTTCTACCAAAATCTCCCTTTATTGCCATTTTTAGCTCGACTGCACTTTAGTGCAAAAGAGCTATTGCAATACCCCCGGCGTCGGCGTCCGCGTCGGCGTCCGCGTCGGCGTCGGCGTCCGCGTCGGCGTCGGCGTCGTCCGAACTAGATGATAAGGTAAATGTTAAGATTACACATTTACCTTTCCTATATTCATATTCTGTTGGTTTTTTTTGTTGCAAATGTTTCATTATACATCATTTAATATATCCAGATGAGGATATAGCCCCTGGGGTTGGGATTTTTAAAATTATTTCAAATGATAAGGCAAATGTTGAGATGATAAGGTAAATGTTAAGATAGCAATAAAGTCTTTAAAAGCCAATATTGAGCAAAGTATAAGTGCTACATGTACCAAACTTACATATTTGATGTATCTTTGATCAAACTTTCAAAAAATGACCTTGACCTACTTTTTTCCGCTTGAATGATTTTGCCTTTAAAAGCCAATATTGAGCAAAGTATAAGTGCTACATGTACCAAACTTGCATATTGGATGTATCTTTGATCAAACTTTCATAAAATGACCTTGACCTACTTTTTTCCGCTTGAATGATTTTACCTTTAAAAGCCAATATTGAGCAAAGTATAAGTGCTACATGTACCAAACTTGCATATTGGATGTATCTTTGATCAAACTTTCATAAAATGACCGTGACCTACTTTTTTCCGCTTGAATGATTTTACCTTTTAAAGCCAATATTGAGCAAAGTATAAGTGCTACATGAACCAAACTTACATATTTGATGTATCTTTGATCAAACTTTCAAAAAATGACCTTGACCTACTTTTTTCCGCTTGAATGATTTTGCCTTTAAAAGCCAATATTGAGCAAAGTATAAGTGCTACATGTACCAAACTTGCATATTGGATGTATCTTTGATCAAACTTTCATAAAATGACCTTGACCTACTTTTTTCCGCTTGAATGATTTTGCCTTTAAAAGCCAATATTGAGCAAAGTATAAGTGCTACATGAACCAAACTTACATATTTGATGTATCTTTGATCAAACTTTCAAAAAATGACCTTGACCTACTTTTTTCCGCTTGAATGATTTTGCCTTTAAAAGCCAATATTGAGCAAAGTATAAGTGCTACATGTACCAAACTTGCATATTGGATGTATCTCTGATCAAACTTTCATAAAATGACCTTGACCTACTTTTTCCGCTTGAATTATTTTACCTTTAAAAGCCAATATTGAGAAAAGTATAAGTGCTACATGCACCAGACTTGCATATTGGATGCATCTTGGGTTAGACTATTGAAATATGACCTTGACCTACTTTTTCCACTTCAGTGATTTTGCTTTAAATTGGCAATATTGAGCTAACTATAAGTGCTACATGCACCAGACTTGCATATTGGATGCATCTTGGGTTTGACTATTGAAATCTGACCTTGACCTACTTTTTCTGCTTCAGTGATTTATGATGAGATATATGTTGTTGCCTGAGAAAGGGAGTTTAAATAAATTGGCTGTCATGAGAGATATTATGCTATGCAGTCGAGCATTAGGTGACTCTGGCAACTATTTTACAATATTATCATAGATGAGTCTGAAATTTACTTTTTCTCATATTTTATTTGGGACCTGACCAAGGATTTTATCTTCAATTCTATAGAAACACTAGGGGATAGTTTCGGAATTTCCTCTGATCAATCAATCAACTTGAAAATCTTTTCTATTATGTTTATACAGTGCAAGAAAGATAACAAACAATCAAAATGCATGTATTTCTTACTTATTTTTTAATTGTTTAAGGTGTAAGATTTTTGGAGAGAGAAGTGAGACTTTTTGTTGCAAGAGTAGAATGTCCTAAGTGATCACGGACTTGAGCTGTGCTTTCTGATACATGGAAACACCAGAATCACAAAGATTGATCATTTTATCAAATAAAATAGCAATAATGCATCCTTCACATTGCCAAATGAAAGGTGCTTGTGTAAGTTTTATTTTGCAAAATTCCAAATTTAGTATTAATTATAGAAGTTAAATTTGTAACAGGAGAGGGAGAGATGTGACTGGACCGGGAATCGAACCCGAGATCTTCTGCTATCAGGGCAGACGCTCTTACCAACTGAGCTATCTGGGCACGATGCCCGTTCCTGCCACACTCCTCTCCACCAATTTTTTAGGTTTCCATGCGCTGGAAACCTCACACAAAACTCCACTTCACCTTGAGTCATTTAGTTTGGCGCCAATTCTGTAACAGGAGAGGAAAAGATGTGACCGGACCATGAATCGAACCTGAGACCTTCTGCTATCTGGGCAGATGCTCTTACCAACTGAGCTATCTGGGTACGATACCTGTTCCTGCCATAAATTACTGGTAATAAACTTATGTTTCAGGCCTTTTTGTCAATTGGACCTCGAGTCATTTTGTCCTTTTAAAATTTGACCAATCAAAAACATCATTTCAACCGCATGCAGATTTAAAAAAATTTATGGGACACCCTTATTCTGAACTGGGATATATGGTAAAAATGTTTTCTATAGAGGATCAAATATTTCATACCGGTATGTAAAAATATGTTGTATTATATTTTAATAATTAGCTTCTGTCTACATTAATACCACATTCACCCTAAAAGTTCATGTTCTTTGTTCAATATTCTATTTACATTGTTTTACATTTACTAAAAAAATAGCCTAAAACCTTTTTAGGTTTTAGAACAAAATGGCCGATACTTTTTTCACTCGGTAGGCCACATGTCCTATTATATTTAATTTCAATCTGAAACTGTCTGATTACTTGATCTAAGTATTTTCACTGGTCAGTATAAGGAAGAAGGAAATATCTCTAGAGAGTATCCTATGCAATACTATTTCAGCTCAAATGAGAGGTTATTTATGCCTTTAGTCTTAATTTTATCAAAGGGCATATAGTGGTAGGTCTGTCTGTTCATCTGTTTGTCTATCCATCCGACTGTCAGTATATCATTCCATTCAACTAAATTCTGATGAAAGGGTATAAGATAATAGAGCTGTCATATATTGCATGTCTATGTACCTTGAGAAGGCTCATCTTTTGGAGCCAAATTTTAACCTTTGACCCCATCACTGACCTTTGACCCACATTTTTTGAAAAATAAAAACATCTGTTATTTTAGTTTTGATACATATGGTATGTTATATATACACGTTTTTAGTAATTCTCTCACAGTCTAGAGAAATCTAAAATCTAAGGCACGGTCCATTTGATATTCTTGGGGGAGGGGGGGGAGACTCCGTTTTTTTTCGAAAAAAAAAATTTTGCTCTGAATTTTGATGAAAAAAAATTAATTAGAAATTGATGGATATGCATTGGTATGTGGTTGTTGGTTCTCATAAAAAAAAACTTGATATACATTTATCCCGCCTCTGGCAAATTTCTTGCAATCTGATTGGTCGAGAAGAACCAAATATTATGTTGTTTTATTTTACTAACAGGATATTATTTTGATATCCTGCTTCTACTAAGACGCTTTATGCTCTTGACGTCACCAAAATGCTTTAGAATATGTTGACGTAACATACACAAACCAAAAGTGATTCAGCGGGATAAATTCGTTATACAGTGTTTCACAGGGGAGATACAGAAATATATTGGGTCGATGAAAAAAGTACTTGTATTAGGCAAGGTGAAGCCGAGCATTCATTCTCTTGAGTGTACATGTACAAATCAACCAGGAGAGCTTCAGTCTCATGAGAGACTTCTGGTTTGTCGATAAGTTCACCAATGCCCCCGCTGGAGGTCATCAAAGGTCAAATCTTTAAACACTTATAACTTTTAAACTAACCGTGCGATTTGAACGAAATTTGATTTATTTTGTTCTTTGGGAAATTTGCAAACTTTTATACGCTTACATGCTCGATAAAATATTTACGGTTTCCGCGCTATTTCGAGTTTAAAATGGAACTTTAAATTGGCACGGTGCCAATTTCTACATTTTTTGAGATTTTGAGTTGAAACTTGGTTGGTAGGTTACTTATAGGTAAACATTTAATGTTGACCTACTTTTAAGGTCAAATTTTCATTCTCAAGGTCACAACAAACTTTTGCCTATAGAACAAAAACCTTTTGACCTTCAGAGTTCAAACTTCATAGATATTATCGTTAAACCAAGCTCTTTTACCTTGACCTTGACCCAAGGTCAAATTCAGATTCTCAAGGTCACAACAAACTTTTGCCTATAGAACAAAGATTATTTGACCATTAGAGTTCAAACTTCATACACATAATTGTTCATTCAAGTTCTTTAACCTTGACCTTGACCAAAGGTCAAATTTTCATTCTCAAGGTCACAGCAACGTTTGCCTATAGAACAAAGACTAGTTGACCTCCAGAGTTCACATTTTATACATATAATGTTTGGGCCCAGCTCTTTCGCTTTGACCTTGACCCAAGGTCAAATTCTTATTCTCAAGGTCACAACAAACTTTAGTCTATAAAAGAAAGACTGTTTGACCTTGGCAGTTCTACCTTTACACAAGTATTCCTTGCCTCAAACCCTTTCATCATGACCTTGACCCAAGGTCATTTGTTCGATTTCAAAGTCACAACAGAGTTTGGTTGATTCGATATTGAACTTTGCTCAGATTAAGATCAATCGTGATGATAATAATCACAATATTTATCTTTCATCCATGACATTGGTTCGATGCCAAGTAATCATTCTCAAGGTCATAACAATCATTTACTCTTGTAGAATTCACAAGTTTTGTCCTATACTATTTATTACTCACACAAGTAGTCCTTCTGATTTGAACTTTACATAGTATAAGAAAGATAACTCTTTCATTCTTGTTCTCTTTCTATTCTTTTTTCTTAGTAGCATTACATATCTGTACTTTCTTGTTGTTGTCATTTTCTATTAATAGAAATTATCTCATTGCAAAATCATTGTGCAATTCTGTTTTGAGAAAGTAATTGTAAAGGATTTTGATATTGATAAAGCATGGAGTTTAAATCTTTCGAAAACATGAAAGGTATTTATCATTTTTTCCCTCTATTTTGAAGATAAATAAATAGAGTCCCAAGTTAGACTTAAGCTCTTTTGACTCATTTGCTGAAGCGAATAAGGTATTACAGCAACTATTCTTTTTTCCATCTTCTGTATTGGGATTTTAACAATTCAGTTTCGAGGAAGGTCTAATAAAGGAGGAATCCGTCTGTTGCTTGCAACAGTAGCCATCTAGTTCTTATTATTATTCTTACCCCCAAACGTTCCAGACACTTTACAAAAGAGTACCGCAATATATGATAAAGTGGAAATTACCATGTGAAAGAGCATATCAAGATCTCAATTCAAATTTTTTTTCTTGTCCAAAAGTTCACATATGCCCCCGCTAGAGGTCATCAAAGGTCAAATCTTTAAACTCTCATAACTCCTAAAGTAACTGTACGATTTGAACAAAATTTTTTTATATTGTTCTTAGGAAAATTTGCAAACTTTTGTACTCTTACATGCTCGATGAAATATTTACGGTTTTCGCTCTATTACGAGTTGAAAATGGAACTTTAAATTGGCACAGTGCCAATTTCCTCATTTTTTGAGATTTTGAGTTGAAACTTGGATGGTAGGTAACTTATAGGTAGTCAATTAATGTTAACCTTTTTTCAAGGTCAAATTTTGCTTCTCAAGGTCACAGCAAACTTTTGCCTATAGAACAAAGAAAGTTTGACCTTGAGAGTTCAAACTTCATACATATAATCGTTGAGCCAAGCCCTTTCATCATGACCTTGACCCAAGGTCAAATTCTCCTTCTCAAGGTCACAACAAATTTTTGCCTGTAAAACAAAGACTGTTTGACGTTGAGAGTTCAAACTTTACAGAAATATTCCTTGCATCAAGCCCTCTCACCTTGACCTTGATCCAAGGTCATTTGTTCGATTTCAAGGTCACAGCATACTTTGGTTGATAAAATACTGAACTTTGATCAGTTTAAGATCAATTTTGATGAGAATAACCTCCAGTACTTATCTTTTATCTGTGACATTGGTTCAAGGTCAAATAATCATTCTCAAGGTCGTAACAAACATTTCCTACTGTAGAATTCACATTTCTGGTCCTATACTATTTATTCTTCACACAAGTAGTCCATCTTATTTGAACTTAACATAGTATAAGAAAGATAACTCTTTTCTTCTTGTTTTCTGTTTCTTTTTTTTTTTTTTTTCTTGGTAGCATTACATATCTGTACTTTCATGTTGTTGTCATTTTCTATTAATAGAAATTATCTCATTGCAAAATCATTGTGCAATTCTGTTTTGAGAGTGTAATTGTAAAGGATTTGATATAGAGCATGGAGTTTAAAGCTTTCGTAAAAATGAAAGGTATTTATTATTTTTTCTTCTATTTTGCTGATTAATAAATAAGAGTCCCAAATTAGACATAAGCTCTTTTGACTCATCTGCTGAAGTGAATAAGGTACGAAAGCAACTATACTTTTTACCATCTTCTTTTTTCGGATTATAACACTTCAGTTCCGAGGAAGGTCTAATAAAGGAGGAATCCCTCTGTTGCTTGCAACAGTAGCCATCTAGTTATATATTTTTTTTCTTTTTGTCTCATACATTGAGAAGTTATTTGTAAAGGTGGGATGCATATACGTAGCACACTAAGTGTACTTTTGATATTTGGGTTCAATGGATTTGTTGTTACAGAGTATTAAAAGGGACTTATGTTTTCTCTATAGGTAATGAGGTACATTGTATATTTCAATGTGATTTAAAAGAATATTATCCTTTAAAGCCAAAGTTTCAGTTTCTCATTATAATCTGTAACCTGGTAATGAGTGATCAACACAGCTTCTAGTTTTAAGCCCTTAGAAAACTCTAAAATCAGCAGTTTTTCTCAAAATCATACATGCAGTCTTCACTAATTGTTACTAAAACTCACAAGTCCAAAGCTTTGTCTTGGGGCTACTAAAGTTTTGCTGGGCTAGTAGAAATTGTTTTGAAATTTATACAATTGGCCTGTAGTTCCAAAAATCTATCATGAAGTTCCAAAGTATGAAGTACTATGTCAAAAGAAAAATATGTTGGACCTATTGATGGGTCTTTTTCCGTAGTACAGGGAAGATCATTATATTGTTCAGCTGAAAAGAGTTACCTGTTTAAATCAAAGGAAAAAGAAAGATAATTTACATGTACCATTTTTAGATCCTATTTCTCATGTCAATACATGTATGTTGTATTTCAACCTTTTCTTTATGCAGATGCTTGCTTACGATGTCAGTCTGAAAATAAACAAGACGATTGTGTTGGTAAGTTACAATACTTAATATTTTTTCTTACATTGCCAAGTTCAATTTTTAGTTTGTCATTCACAATGAACATGTTCAGATATTGAAGTAGAAGTGATCACAAGTAAATTTACAATATGCTGTACAGTTTATGTCATTGATATCATGTATATGGTCTATATTCATTTTGTACCAGCCAATCATCGCTGATTTCAAAATGCGTTGCAAAATTTCTTTGTACTATTTACTCGGGGATATGTATTATATCTGAATCAATTTCATTTTCTGCTTTCGGTGTATATTGATTTTTTTTTTTTTTATAATTATTTACTTAATATCCTGGAATTTAGTCATATTATCTGAGAAATAAAATGTGAAGAAATATTTCTTTACATATATCAAAAATTTTGAAAGGAAATTTTATTTCGTAATGTATCTTCCATGATCATAATAAAAGTTCTTGTACCATGAAAAATATATTACATTACAGAAATTCCATCTGGAATTTTTTCTTCTACACTGCCATCCATAAATTAGTATACACTATTTCTGTCCATGCTACTGTTAGAAAATGAACAATCTTGAATAAATTGCTGTATAATTCTAAAGATGAACCTCATAGAAATCAACTGTAACAATCTTGACCCAAATATTTACATTTTTTCGAATTTTATATCTTTTTTGTATAAAAATGACAATTTTTGAAAAAAAATTGTGCTGATGAAAAAAGTTTCTACATGTATTTACATTTTCATTGTCAGAATTCATAATTTTGAATAATGTGAAGGCAATTATTAGGGATCCTTCAAGTTCAGAATTGAAAAATTTGGATAAATTAATATAGAATTTGGAGTAATTTCCTTCTTTGTATAGTTATTTATGGATGGCAGTGTATATACGGTAATAAAAGTTCTGATACTAGTTACATGACAAAAATTCCAATTACATGTATTAAGGATTTCATATATGCACATAAATATTACTGGGAAAAATGATATATTGAACTTATTTGAAAACAGAATTCAGAGAAACTTTCCACAGAAATTTTGTTATTTAATATTTATTCCTTATCAGTAAGTTAACCATGTTACTGTTACATAAATATATTGCAGATTGAGATTAAAAATAGATATTTACGTCTTTAAATGTCTTACTTTCTCTAGCATGTGAACTGCTGTTTATATATGTAAATGAATTGAAATGAAAATGAACAAGTAAAAATCAAATTCAAGGTCAATGAAATTTTCAAATTATGAGGAAAACCATCCCTAAATATTCGTCATTTTTGTGTTTGAAGAATAGATGAAAAAGTATTATACATGATACTCAAATGAAATATTTCTTCTGTTTTAAAGAAAAAATATTATGGACAAAGAAAGAATATTCCATTATGAATAATCCTGGGAATTTTTATTATAATAAAATCTGTGGAAGAAAAATTATTCGTTCACAAAATGCATGAAATTTTTAAAAGCTCAGCAAAATCAAAAGGACTAGTATCAGTCATTTCCGTAAAAAGAGTACAGAGCTTGTCACACATGTATATCCTCATGTGTCCTTACTTTTGCCAATTCTTTGCCATGTTTTTCACAAGAAGTTAGAAGTCCATTGATTCAGAAAATCAGCAGATTCTGATCTGAAAAAATTCAAAATTCTAGTATATACTATAACGGTACTTCTCTTCTCTTTTGTTCAACAGTTGTATGGGGTGAGTGTAACCATTCCTTTCATCTCTGCTGTATGACACTCTGGGTGAAGCAGAATAAACGATGTCCTCTTTGTCAACAAGACTGGGAGGTTCAGAGGATCGGGAAATGAGGAGGAGGCTCCCTGTGACCACCGTAACTTACATAAGAAAACAATAGAAACTGATACAGAGGAAGAAATAACTACGGCTGTGATCGTTAATCTCAAATTTTTGATACCGACAAGTTTGCGTCCAGCATAAACTCCTTTTAAAGTCTTCACATTTGTAGATCTTTCTGTGCTATTGAAGTTCTCCGTCATTTACAGATGTTGTGAAAATTGCTGTAATATCATGTGATTAAGTTGTTATTGTTACTTTGAGTTGACATTCAGTCTGTGGAATAATGGAACTTGATCATTATTTGTTATCGTCTGTAATATTCAACCTTAGAATTAAAAAGCACAGTGTCTGTAAGCTTGCAATACGTACAATGCTTCATCCTATTTCTTGTGAAATGTTATTTCAAGGAATTGATTACTTTTGTACTTGATGTTGGAAATCTTAAAATTTCCTTCTAATCATGATAATCCTTTGTTTCAAACATTACATTTATAACATACAAATGTAGGCATTTTGATATTGAATTCCCTTCAGATTACATATCCATTGTGTTTAAGCACGTTTTATAACGAAAAGTTAGAAAAACTAATATTCATAACAATTAGAATACAAATGTAATTGGTTTGGTTGGTTGAATTAACTCTAGAATAGAGAAATTGAAACATAGTATTTAATAGTTGACATTTGACTTTACTACTGAAAACGAAATTTTACATTTTCATAAATGAAAATTGAATGCTATTTATGAAGAATATAAATGTTGTACATGTACCACTGAACCTATGTACAAGTAAGATGTTGCTGAAAGTTGGTAAACTGAGAAATTCTAAAAATTACAATATTGCTTTATGTAAATGTTTGTACATATGATTTTGTGTGCGCATGTATTTATAAATTATCAAGAACCTGTGAAAGTTTCTTTTTCATTTTGCTATTTGCAGTTGCTGTGTAACACACATAGCTCAGATCATTTTCTGTTTCCTTCAGTCTGTCTGTCAGGTGTCTGTCACATTATTAAAGTAATTTTTATTCCCCATGAGTCAATGACATATTCTATTTATTTCGTGTCCAAAGGTCAAGGTCAACACACTTTGATGATTGAAAAAAAGTCTTGAGATCAAAATTAAGTGCATTGCGCCTATCATCAAGTGTTCGGCGTGAGGCAAGAATGTGCCCTTTTGAATTTGGGATCCGAGTTCATAGGACTCTGATGATTGAAGATGGTTTCCGAGTCATAACAGAGTGTGTATCGCAGGGATAAGCTTTGAATGTTCCAGAAAATACTCCTGATCAGTCAAAAATGTGCCCTAATAGTTTTAAGTCCAAAGGTTATGGTTATTAGACTTAAATGTTTGAAATGGTTTATGGATCGTAATGGAATATTTAATATGGAAAATAGACTGAAAATTCATAGTGTGCTGTGTGTTGGCACATTGTATCTGTGATGTACTTTAAGATTGTAAACAAAGCTTTCGCAAATGATAATTAATAGAACAGGTTAAATCTGATCAGTTTCTTTGGTCAATTTGAAAGCAAGTATTACTAATTTAAAAAACCTCATTTTTGGATCACCTCATGAAGTGAAGGGGTAGCACATTTTCATTGATTACTAAGAAACAAAGGGAAGTTCAAATGGCAAAATGACCAAACTTGCATGTCTTCTGAACAACAGATGGATGCTTTTGATGGTGTGCTTGACCTACATACAATCCATGGTTGAGTTGCAATGTTAATAATTATCTGAAAGAAGCAGTAGAGTGACTAAACTTGTGATGATGCTTTTTGCGTTGAGCATTATCTGGACATTCTTGACCTGTACATTTCAATGGGCCAACATATTTCATTTCCAGGGGTACACTTGGCACATGTATTGGGATAAGTCACTTGGTGAAATATGAGGGGCGAGTGCTAGATATCGCGGGCTGAAAAATTCATTCCATGTGTCACTTCATGAACTGTATTGCTTTAAAATCAGCAAGATCACATAATTTATTGCCTGTTTTTCCAACAATTTTGCCCTTACTAGGAAACTGTTGAGTAACCATGTGAAGATGTGTATAAACATGTTTGAGAAACGCAAATGCCCTTGTAAGCATCTTTGTCAGAATAAACACCATTTCTGTAATGTAGGTAAAAATCACGAAGTCAAGCACACAGAAACAATAGAAAGGTTTTGTCACAAGGAATACACATCCCTGTGAAATATGTTATAGTTTTTCACACATATGCCACTTTCAAAAATGGCATCTCCATCAGCCATAGGCAATTTATGTTAGAGGTTTCTTTACTGTAAATCAAATATTACAGGAGTTATGGTATGGAGCAGTTTTCCATCAATGCAAAGTTTGACCGAGACCTTTTGATCCAAAAAATCAATAGGGCTCTTTCCTAGCCTAGGTCATTACTAAACTACATGTTTTGTCCTAGGTTGAGAATTCCCAAGTACACAGAAATGCTTAGAAATGCTGTTTTTGATGCAAAGTTTGACCTTTTGACCCTATAATCAATATTGCTTCTCCTTTCTTCATAGGCCATCTAAGTATAAATTTTCCTCGCTGTATGTCAAGAGTAATAAAGGCAACGCAAGCGTAGCATCCCTTCACAACATGTTCTATGCTGTAAGAAAAAGAATTTTCATGATAAGAATAAAGTGACCTTAACCCTTGACCTTGAAAATAAATAGGGTTTGCCCTCTCCCAATAGAAAATATGTGTGCAGGTTTAATGATCTCATGACGATTGCTTCGTTTTCTATACTGTTCACAAAGATACTAAGCATAAATCTATTGTGACCTTGACCTTGAAAATCAATGCAGTTCATCCTATCCCTTTAGAGAATATGTGTGGAAGGTTTGGCGATCTATGATGATTGCTTTTTATTCTATGCTGTTCGCAAGGATATAAAGCCCAAGTCTATTGTGACCTTGACCTTCATCCTCTCCCCATAGGAAACATTTGTGGAAGGTTTGGTGTTTCTATGATGAATACTTTTTCTTCTACACTATTCATAGGAATCCCGACATACACAGATGCACGGCAGCAATGCTATATCCCTCTGTAGACTCTGAGTTGCTAGGGTATAACTAGAGTTTCATAATATGGTGAAGTCAGTATACTATGATATCAACTTTGTTGGCAGGGGTTATTGCAATTGCCTTGTAATCCAAATGTATGAACTGGCCAGTCTTTTCACCAGTTTGGCCTTCACGATTCAAGAATGTAGCATTTCGTGAAGGGCAAACTAACAAGAACCTCACAATATTTAGTTCCTGAAATCAAAAAGTAACCATATGAAATATTTCATGATTTTATTATCATTCAGTGAATATTAGTTCTGAAACATGACATTTTGTGTTATGAACAAAATGTTACACAAAAAAAATTCAACTATGATGTTTTTGTACTCCAATTTTGAACGTGCATAGGTAAAGTTAAGACCTTTCATATAATCCTGTTACAAATGCCCCAGCAATCATTACGTATCACGTGGAAATATTACCGTGCTCCTAAAGTAATGGTATGTACATATGTAGTGGAACTCTGTACAGTCATATACCAATTAGCTGCCAATTTGCCAAACCAGTACTTTCAATCTTTTCTCAACCGGTACAATAGCTTTCTTATAATACATGTATGCTACTTTTATGAACATAATGCCTGCTTGTGATTTATCACAAAACTTTGTACAAAGTTTCTACAACAACGAAAAAATTTTGAACAAATTTTCAATTACCATATTGTAACAATGATGCGACTCAGGCATTAATGGACGTACAAGACCCTGTAATCTGAAATGCAAGTTTTATAGATTCACAAGACTTGATCAGTATCTTATCACTTCAATATTAGACAACCTTTTTTCAGAGCCACTGGATCTTAAAAAAAAAATATTACAATGAGCCTAGTATAATCTACATAATTTCAATTGGACTTTTGACCGTAGCTCTGACTTGATTTCTCCCATCCTCTCTCTGGTTCAAACTTAAGCACTTTTCTGAATTCTGCTAGTTTTGCTTGACTGATTTTAAATCCATAAAACAAACTTTTCAAATTTTCAGGGTCACGATACAATACTATAGTGTTCAGAAACTTTATGACTCTGCCGCATCACATCCATACTTCTTTACATTTAAAGATCTCGAGATAGAAAAGATATTTATTTACATGTAAGTCGATGGCTAATATGATACAGACATGCTTGAACAAAAAATCTACGCTTTTCTACTGGTATATTTCTGAAAACAAATATCTACAACATGTTCTTCCAAAAAAAAATTAAAATAGAGTTTTCTACACTTGTGATGAAGAATTATCACCAGCAATTTTCGAACGTATCATTACCTCTTTAGGAGATTAATTTGAGGCTCTTGTAATAACAAACAAAACTTTTTTTCCATAGTGTGCAATGATTCAGACTTAAAACGCACTTAAATTATCTGAAATTGTCAAAATACGTAAGTTGGAAAAAAAAATTTACACTTGACTTCAGGACCACTTTAAGTAATTAATACTCGACTTCAGGACCACTTTAAGTAATTAACACTTGACTTCAGGACCACTTTAGGTAAGTGAAATCTTAATCAGAACTGAAGCAATAACTCTTATGCCATTATTCAAATCACAAAGCAACTCAGATTGCCCAATATGAACAAATTGTGACGAACAGTATCATAAACTAACAGATAAGCAAATGATTTCAACAATCAAAATCAAAAAGAAGCATGTGAAGTACATCATATGTTAATGGTACTGAGAGTATCACTTGGCCGAATGCAAAAAAATCAGCTCATTAGCATTAACGATGAATGATATATAACTTGGAGTGTATGCTACTCATTAAACTGACAGGCACCACAAGTGAACTTGCTGTAATCGTAGAACATATGGTTTCCATATCTCTGAGATCAGTCTGAACACATAACTTATGGTCACCTATCTCTTTGATGTTGTGTGGGACATTTTTATAATGTAACAATAATCGCGGCTGAACAAATAGTGGAAATGCATTGTTGAACTTTTTAAAAATCTTTTCACAAGATATACACATATCAATAAATGTTTTTTTTTTTTATATTTCTAATCTCCTTAATTGATGAATCTGAAATGCGCATGCGTTAAATGGATGTTGTCGTATGGTATTATGAAATTCTTACTTTTACATTTATTCAAATGAACGTATGTATAGTGATGTGTTGAAACTGATTTGAAAGGCCATAATGGGTATGAGACAGTTTTTGAGTAAAATGAGAACACTTATATGTGGTATACAATTTTCCTGCAAAAATATTGAATCTATGACCATCTTCTTCAACAGAGGTATTTTTCAGTCAAAATAACTTCAAATGTCAATGTTTGTGCCCTGGCAGTAAATTGAGTAAGCTTTAGTATAGACAAAATTTGAAAGATAATATCCATTGAAAAAGGAAAACTTCCTAGATTTACTGTGAAATCATTATATTTTTTTCATTAATTTACATCCTCAATGAATAATTGTTCGCTAGAGTTATCTTTCTTTGAATGGATTGCATTCACGAAATTATGTCCCCCACAAAAATACTGAATCTCAAGAATCCTCGAAAATTGGGCCCCACAAAAACAGATGATTTCAAAGTATCTCAAATGTTGTCATACGTGTATTTAAGATCTTTATCAATGAAAGTCCAATCTTCTTTCTAACAAGAACTAAAGTACCAACAGGTTCTTAAGAAAACGGAAATTTCCCGTTTATTTGTAAACGACAAAAATTAATTACAAGAAAATTTAAATGGTAATGCAGAAAGAAAAGCACTATTCAAAAAAGTAGCTTTCTTAACCATATAAGACGTCATTTTCGGTGTACCCATATGAAAAAAGCAATATTTTACGCCCAGAAATTGTCGAAGTCATTTTTCTTAACAAGGGTCGAGTATATTAGATAAAACGGCAATACCTATTCATACAGGTAGATACTCGCTGATCATTCAGGCATAAATCAATGTGTACAACTATGATTATGGCTATTGCATTAATCAAACTTGACCAGTGTAGGTTTTAATGACTTAGTGCATGGAAAATATGATTTACCATGCTATTTTCATATGTGTAGAGGGGAAATGCCAAAATGATACCAAAATAAAATTTCATTTTCAAACAGTGCTCTAATAGTTGAATATTTCTCTCGATATTCATATGTGTCTATCTCAAAGCGTTTTCACGTAAAATCAAAATTTCTGTTTTCTTAACTGGCTGTTAGTACTTTACTACATAAATTCAGTAAGGCAATTAAATTAAAGAAAGTTAATGAACTTATTTAAATGATTAATATTTATGACTAATTCTAATAACTTTTGATGACCTAGTAAATGTATGTTCAAACTACAATCTTATTAACTCAAACTATCACACGTAATATATTTTTAACAGTATTAAAACTCTTGACACTCTTGTTACTCAAAAACGTAAATGCCGTGGAAAACAAATGAAGATTCTAACAAAACTGAAGAATAATGGTTATATGCACAAAATGTTAGATGAAAGATGAGAAATTAACGCAAGTTTGTATCGAATGATTCTAATGTGAACATGTAAAGGTTAATAATCTTCATGAGTTAACATGATTTGTGAGAAGACGCATTATCACAATAGCTCATTTGGAAAGAAAGAGGAATGAGTATATTACATGAATGAGAGAAGAATGAAGGTATCTCTGAGGCAAACATACGCAACAAGAAAACAAATATCTCAAACATTTGATTGGATAAGCTCTGATCCATTCATAATGTAATTTCATCAATATCACATGGGAAAAGACTTTTTCTGCCTACAATTGTACAGAACACATGTGGTATACATAATTTGTTATGAACAAAAATTTCTTGCTAAGACTTTGACATGCTCGTATACATAGTAATTTCAGCATTCAAGAAATATGTAGTAACACAGTATCATGATTTAAATCTTTAAAAAATGTAATGACAAGGATTAATTTTACAGATTCATCAAAAGAATAAGGTAGCAAAATGTTTGAGACTATGAAAATATCATCTATTTAAAGTAAAATATCTGCAAATGGCACAAACTTTAATGTTTTCAGGTGTATTGCTCTGACTTGAAAATGAAAATATGTTAAGGGTGAAAAGAGAAAATTTACTTTACCCTAATCTTTTCAGCTAAAGCCAAGAGAAAGGATTTTTAAGGTACAACCCAGTATTTTTGTTTGCATTTGAGGTTTGATGGTTTTTATATCACATGACATACATGCACATATTTTGTAATACCCCTCAGAGTTTTAGGGTAAATACTTTATATATTATCATTTATGCACATAAAATTTAACATGTATCACATAGTTTCAGTATCATAACTGTTTTATCATTATTTCTTTCAAACTTTAAGGATTTCTAATTCATGCACATGTATGTCCTTCATTTATCTTCATTTTTGTTTTGAAAATCTTACGTATAAAATCAAGCTCAAATGAATCACGTATTACAAGACACAAGTAGAAAGCATAAAGAAATTGCAAAGGGAAGGGGGGGGACACATGATCATAATGGAAAGCAGAGGATTTAAAAATAGAAATGACTCAATATCTTCTTGGCATAATTTTAGGCAAGTTGTACTTCATGATATGCTTGGCTCAAAACTACCACTTGTTGGACATTATTATTATACAGTATTTCTACTACCTACAATATAACTTGTAGAACAAAACACAGAAGAATGCAAGATAATAGAGTTCATATCTTTACAAGTCTACGGTACTAGTATATGAAAAAGAAACGAAAAATATGCATCATAAAAATTTCTGTTGCAATAAAAAAGTTCAAGCAACACTACATCCCTGATTCCTTTAAACTCATAGCACTGGTACCATCAAGTTATAATAACACATCTTCCTTACATCACAATGTATGTATAAGCAGTGTTTTGCACCCCGATACTTTCAACAAAATGCCAGGCCATTGCCTTTCACTAAATTGCCGACAGCTGGCAAAATTATCAAGCTTAGCATTTCACCATAATAAAGCAGTGAATGGAATTCCCGTCTTTTTCCGTAATGTTTTTTTTTCTATGCCATGGAAAAAATACCATGCACTATTGATGAATGTAAGCAGTGACAGCCATTCAGACATCGTAAGATTTGATACATAGTAAAACAGTCAATATATCACATAACTTAGCCAACATTGATGGGACTCGATCGATCGCTATCACTATCTTCGGAGAAATCCTCTGACGGTGTCTCAGTGGCAGCGCGTGACCCAGAATCGGCAGAGAGAACCTGCGATGATGTCATTATGTTGCCTACTTCCACATCCATGTCAGACGTAGAGTTACTGCCAATAATGGACGGTTGTTTGTACCTGTCAAAATAGAAAACACAGAATGAAAATACAATAAAAGCATTCAATGGAATGTAGATATCGCCTACGAAACATGGCAACACTTATGCATCATTATGGGGTGTGACACCTAACAGGCAGACAGACAAAATTTTGATATGCAAAGTAGAAAAAGAAATCTTACATTAAATGTATACAATTAACAGTAAACGACTTTAAAACAAACCTTGTTGGTGACATCCCTGAGGAGACCGGCCTTATGCCACTAGGACCGCTTTTTGCCATTCCACCATTGGCTAAATCTGTAAAGGCAAAATTTAATAAGTCATAAATACAAATGTATGTATATACAGATCATTATTCATTTCGGATCTCCAATACTTTTACAAAAGTCATCTTTTCGAAAACAATTGATTACTTCAGTAAATCATTGCAATCACAGAGATAAAATTTCCTACAGTACAATTTTCATTCACCAATAGTAAAAGAGTGAAAGCTTTCACGTGCAATCATAGCTCATTCGATAAAATCTCTCTCTAAAATGTTTATATGTAAGGAGACTAACCTATCACATATGATTCTAAGGCCTTTGGAACCATCCTCGTTGCCCTATTTAACTCATGGCCTGTACAGTGACCTTTCTCTAATCCTAAAGCCATACCCATTCTCTTCAGAACTTCTATGTCATCATGTATCTCAAATGTATGATCAAAGTTAAATAGGTACTCATATCTGAAAGTCGACAAATGATTTAAGTATAAGACATGAATGTACACTTTATTCATTTTAAAAAAAGAAGCTTCTAAAGAGATTTCCTCTATACTTCTCAGCCATTTCAAAATCTGTTGCATTTATTTTTTGATAAACAAATTTCACTTTGTGGAATATTATATGGTATGTATTCACTGAATACATATATACACTACCCACCATAAAGAAGTACCCATGTAGTATAAAACATTATTTTCTCTTCTGAGCCTTTAAATGCATGAAAATTTTCAATATATTATTTGCATCATTTATCTTGATTATACAAAAATAGAAAACTTTAAAGAATATTTTCAGAATTTTTTCATGTGAAAAATTGACATGGGGGGGGGGATTGCAAAAATTCATAAAACAAAGATTTAGCCAAAAACTTTACTTGAATTGATAGCAGAATGGTTAATCTTTAGATTTTCAAAACAATGGAACAAAAATCGTCACTTTTTTGAAAACAAGAGAAATATTTTAGGTGGGTACTTATTAATGGTGGGTAGTGTATACATAGAAAATACATGTACATGTACATCTGTCTTGATATTGAGATCAAAGTCGCATTCTAAATAAGTACACGTACATAATGACTACATAGACACACCTGTTACCTTGAATTTTTGGAACGTTGTTTGAAGGATGTGTTGCATCACAGTTATAAATAGGCTCTAAAATGTTTATACTCTTCAGAGATGGATAGAATGAGTTTTATTTCACTTTATCCAGTACATGCAGTCATATATACAGTACATGTTCACTTTACACCACTTACTTGTCATTTGATATAGAGCAATCTATGACGGTTTTCTTGCTTGTATTGACGATGATAAATGGAAGTTGAATAGCGGAGTTCTGTGCTGGTGAACCATGGAGTCTCTCATGCTCCTTGTTTCTTTGTACTAAGTTTTTGAAGGCTATTTGCTGTTGAAATAAATAATTTTTCATATTGATAAATTGCAAGGTTTTGTGAAGTTTCAACTTTCTTCTCGAATTCAAAATACACTTTAGAAGGACAAATCTGATGAATTGATGAGTAGCTGGACATGTTTAGAGCAGACTTTTTTTTTCATCTACACATTTTTATCAATGATTTTACATGTAGGTTTTAGTAGCCGTACCTGTAGTATTAATTCTTGTAGCTGCTGAGTTTTATGTTTGATACGTTCCATTCGTCTTTGTCTTTCAAGCTGTAAAACAAAACAGTTCAGACATTACAATACATGTTAAAGGCATGGGACATACTCATCACAACAAATACAATTCTGGAATAGACTTAACATTGTGAGAAAGCTTCATACATGTATATAGAGAAACATACAAATATTTCCTTACAAATAAATAAATCATCAGTGTTCTCCCCAGAAATTTCAGATAGCATGGTGCTAAGTCTTCGCGGTGCACCTTGCGTTGAGATGCGTCATTGCGCGTTGCGTCATTGCATACTGTTTCATGTGTTGTTGCTTTATTACTAAACTGTTCAAAATAATTTTGATAATGAAATAAATGTGTTCTTATCTACATGCCAATTATCCTTAAATTTTAGACAGTGAAATCATTGGTGTTCCATTTGCAAAGAGAGATGCATGACAGTTTCAAAACTCAATTAGTTTTGGGCCTTTTGAGAAAATAACCTTCAGACTGTCTCATGACCATAACTCCAGGTAGCTTAGTGTCAAAATTTGGCATATTACACTGATTTGGAAGGAAATTCTGTGAATGGGCCATTTTCCATGATTTTCCAAAATATCAATGGGCCATTAGTTTCTTAAAAAAAAAAAGTTTTCAATGGGCCATTTTGCAAATTGATGGGATCATGGTGCATCTCCTACTATGGTCCTTCCTAATCACTGATATTAGTGAATATAAGCATGTTAATTGTTATGGAAAGGATGTCTAACCTTGAGTTCTGAAATTTTGGTTCAGGGAAAGGGCAGGTTTCACCTTTTAAAAGAAGATTGAAAATTACCTTTAGACAAATTCCTACTTGGAAAATTTGGTCCAAATATGGAAAAATTTACTCTGCCCCCCCCCCCCCTCCTTATTAGCCATTGCAATATTATTTGTGGTAATCTCTGGCAAAGAAAGTTGACAATTGTTCTACTTTGCCCACAGTTTGGAGCAAACTTGCCCACCAACCCCCTCCCCCAAGAAATCAATATTTATTTTATATGTCAATTGTATACAAAGCCTTCTATATCGTGCTCAAACTCATCAATAAAATGATGATACGTGCGCCATGTTTTGTATTTATGATTAATTTCATCCATCCGTCTAAACTTCTTATTAACTAGATTCAAGCTTACATGTATTTAAAAAACAACAACAACAACAATACGGACATACCGACTCGTTATCTATTCAAAGTAAAATGATTTTGCGCGAGCGAGATAACCTCTTTCTTATCTTGTAAAAGCGGCAATTATTTTGTATGACAAAGACGGCGAGGTCGGGTAATATGTCGAACAGTAAGACGGATTTAAAACATATTTTAATGACATCTGATATAGCGTATTTCTATTTCCATTTTACCGTAACGCTGTAACTATATGACACGTGCCGGTCAACACGATCTAGCGATTATACATGTAGATGAAAACGTTTTCACGAACTACGTTATAGAATGGTCACTCAATAGACATTGACAACGCAGTTATTTTAAATGTCCGATAGATTGATGTGCGCGGTAGAAGCCAGACGCGTTCTCAGCTCAGGTAAATAAAGCTTGCGGGGGCTATAAGACGTTTAACACCTCGGGTTGTATACAGCCGGGGCTAATTAACCAGGAATGCGGCGATTAAATCAATCAATTAACGCAAAGGGGTACACAAAATAGTTAATACATGAATTTTTAGGGAAAAAAATAGCAATCCAAGGAATGCTTGTGTCGCCTGCGAAGCGGTTTATTATTCTAGAAAGTGGATCAAAATTATTGGTATCAGTAGAAAAGTCTCGAAATTCATTTGAAATATCAGACCTCTTAATTACAAATTAAAAATATGGTCATTCTCAAAATTTTCAGAAAAGAGTGTCAATCATCTAGGTCAAGATTACTACGTAAAAATTGGTAACAAAAAGGTATCATCATAAGAAATATTAAAGACCTATCACCTACCAATTAAAAGATATACAGCCTTAGAATAGAAGGTCAAATAGCTGGGTCAAGCTCAAAAGGTAAAAAATTATGGT
The DNA here is from genome assembly GCA_028142955.1 of Pinctada fucata. Taxonomy (NCBI): domain Eukaryota; kingdom Metazoa; phylum Mollusca; class Bivalvia; order Pterioida; family Pteriidae; genus Pinctada; species Pinctada fucata. Next base: position 15,696,729 of record AP027105.1, read on the forward strand.
ATGTTTAGAATGGCATTGTTACAAGGAAAATACATGTGAAATATCAAAGCCCTATCACCTACCAATCAAAAGATATAGCCAATATTACTTTTCTTGAAAAGTAGGTCAAATACATTTGTATCTAGATCGAGGTCAAAAGGTCAAATTTTATGGTCTGTGTAGAAAGGTCTTGTCACAAGGAATACACATGTGAAATACCAAAGCCCTATCACTTACCAATCAAAAGATATATCCATTCTTAATTTTTTTGAAAAGTAGGTCAAATATGTAGGTCAAGGTCAAAAGGTAAAAAAATTATGGTATGTGTAGAATGGCATTGTTACAAGGAAAATTCATGTGAAATATCAGTCCTATCACCTACCAATCAAAGATATAGCCAATATTACTTTTCTTGAAAAGTAGGTCAAATATCTAGATCAAGGTCAAAAGGTCAAATTTTATGGTCTGTGTAGAAAGGTCTTGTCACAAGGAATTCACATGTGAAATATCAAAGCCCAATCACTTACCAATAAAAAGATATATCTATTCTTAATTTTTTTTTGAAAAGTAGGTCAAATATGTAGGTCAATGTCACTAGGTCAAAAATTATTGTATGTGTAGGAAGGTCTTGTCACAAGGAATACACATGTGAAATATCAAAGCCCTATCACTTACCAATCAAAAGATATAGTGAATCTTATCTTTTTTCAAAAGTAGGTCAAATATCTAGGTCAAGGTCACAAGGTCAAAAATTATGGTATGTGTTGAAAGGTCTTGCCACAAGGATTGCACATGTGAAATATCAAAGCCCTTTCACCTACCAATCAAAAGATATAGCAATTCTTAATTTTTTTGAAAAGTAGGTCAAATATGTAGGTCAAGGTCACTAGGTCAAAAATTATGGTATGTGTAGGAAGGTCTTGTCACAAGGAATACACATGTGAAATTTCAAAGCCCTATCACTTACCAATCAAAAGTTATGGGCTGTGACACCCAAAGTGTGACAGACAGACTGACTGACAGACGGACGGACGGACAGACGGACAACGGACAAAGTGATCCCTAAGTGTCGCTGTGCTTCGCAGGCGACACAAAAATATAGCATGGCGGCCGTAAAATATAGCGTGGTGCTAATCCCGATAGCGTGGCGGTAAATCGCGATAGCGTGGCGGGGCCGCCACGCTAAAACGGCCTGGGGAGAACACTGAATCATGGAATGTACAAGCAGTGAAAAATATCACATGCAAGTTATCCTGTAGCTTTAAATATGAGCAGTTGGATGTGTCTATTTCTTATGCAATTTTGATTAAAACATGTTCTGCCATTTCTTCATGTATGAATGAGGAAAAATACTTCAAACACGTCCTCACTTATATTAAATACCCATTCATAAATGTTTACCTCTAAATTTTGGCACTCTTGAGCAGAATTGGTTGGGAGACCAATCCATTTGATTTCTTTCTTCTCTTTTGAGATAATATTCATTGCCATGAGAACATTTAATGCATCATAGACCCTTCTCCGAATATTTTTCTGGTCATATGCCTGAAAATTATATACTGTCTCATTAAAACTTACAAAAGGGTGCAAATCATATGAATAATAATAAAGCTTATACATTGTTCATGAACATGTATCTTCTAGATTTTCATCGTCTGACAAAAAATTCATTAGAAAATGGGACTTACATTTTCAAATTGACCCTTCCGAACAAGGGAAAAATTTGAGAAAATCCATGATGTCACAATGCAATTTTGATGTTTGACCGAGGTACGAAGCTTGTTTGTCCGAGGTAAACCCATGGTAAAAGCATTGTGACGTCACGAAATTTTGCATTTTTTTCCCGCAATCAGAAGGGTCAATTGAAATGAAAAGGGAATATTTTTCTTCCTAATGAAAACTGACTGATGAAAACCTATTAGAAATAGCAGAGAAATCTTAGAAAACAATTTTGTGGAAACATTGGAAGATTTAAGTAATTCAGAGTTTATGAATCAATAACAAGGCATCTAAATTAATTTCACCATATAATACAATAAGTATACCTGGTCTGAGGGTGAATGGAGATTTCGTGGATCGCTGAATTCTGTAACAAGTTCGTCGGCCACCTCATTGTATGAAGTTGTTCCTTTCTTCTGTACTTTTTCGCAGACTTTCATAGAGAAATGCCGTAAACCTTTACCACCCTTTTCTCCTTTCTTCCCTCGTTTGCTGAAAAATTCATATGAGATTATGACTATGAGATTCAATTATTTTTCATTAACTTGATTTGCCAGCTTGAATTGACCCGAATTTCAATTGGTAAGTTTTTCATTCAAATGCAATCTGATTAAAATCAGACTTTCTACTCAGTGAAAGCTACTTGAAACATCTGTAGCAGAACAGTACTAAGCTAATCTTAACCCTTATTAATTTAGATTGATTCAAACGAAGTTACTAAGAATACACACTAAGAGACCAAACAATTTACTTTATAAGTACTCATCTTAGCAAAGATTTCTCTTTTGTAGAATGAACACTTAGAAAAATGAAATCATAATTTGATGTCATATCTTACTTTCCACTGCTAAACTTTGGTGGTGTTAATAAAAGATTGTATACACTATACAGTAAAGAAAGTTCCTACTGGACTATCATTTCAAGAAAAGACATGTTTCAGAATTCAGACATGATTTCACTGAACACCAAAAAAAACTTTGAAAGGCATAAAAATTTACAATCTTCAGAAGCAGAGAGGCAAAATTCAGGGTTTCCATACTCTGAGAAGCGGAATTCAGCTTTAAATAGGAAAAATAATCAATTCTGATGTTTAAACAGTCAATGTTAGAATTCTTTTCAGCCTTATAATGACGTCTATATTGAACTTACCTGAAGCTATCATTGAGATCTGGTTCTATCGTAATTTCTGCTGCCCTTTTATTACCTCCCCTTAATGAACCATCTACGGGAAGCATAGGCTGCCGGGGACTTGAAGTTTGAATAATTTGAAATTGGGGCTGTGAAATCATCTGCAAATAAAGCAATAAAATACAGGTTTTTTAATTTCATATCCTTTTCTTCCATTTATTTTCAAATTATGGATCAGCTGAAATATTTTAAACACAATTCCAGAAAATTAAAATCTTATTCATTACAGTCCACCATTTTACATGTAGTCTTGAAATGACTTTGAACTCTGTGGATTATTTTAAGTACATGTACCTGTGATGTTTTTGGTAAAATCTGTGGCTGTTCTTTGAAAGGTGACATCTTTGAAGGGGAGTTAATTGGAACAGCAACCAATTGTACAGCTAGTGGCAGAAAAAAAAAGAAACATGTAGATGTATGTACCAAATATTCCTCTTAACTTTCCATTATACCTGTATCCTTGTTTGCCAAAGTTGAAAAAAAAACAACAAATATTTTCATGTCATTTTCATTAAATCTTTTGTGATGAAATTGGGGTCTGATGTATTATTTCTTCACTATAGTTGAACATACATTATGCTATCAATTGGTGCCCTTACTCATGTTGCAACTGTAAATTCACACACATTTTGTAATATAAAATCTTATGAAAAGATCCTTGAGAGCAGTAAATCACGTTTTGATGTAATATATACTTACGCCTTACTGTTGGAGTTTGGCTGGTATACCCTGACAAATCACCACTGCCGTCCACCATCCCAACCTGAAAGTAGAGGTGGCAGGTCAGTGAGCAGATAATCCATACATACTGTAACCATTTGATTATGTCTTAAGCATGATAACATTCCTGTATATCCACATTTGGATGGGAAGGTCAGTGAGGTATTATCAAGAAACCAATATTTTTTAGTAAGTCTTCCAATCAGTGACCTTTACTTTTGTTCTATTGACCCCAAAATCAATATAGGTATCTGCCCTTTCTTTAAGTAAACAAATGTTTGTTTTTAAAGTGCTTTTTACGAGAAAGGGCTCACAGAAAGGACAAGGGCTAAATGTCATCTACGGCATAACGTCACAATTGATGTGACATAATTATATCGGTCAAGAATCTCAAGATGTATTGTAATATTGACCACCTGTCCAGCATCGATGAAAATATTGACAGCTGGGTCCAAACATTTCAATTTCGGTGCCTAGGGACCCACCCGTTTCCTATGCTAGTAATTACCATTTATCGAAGGATCAATAGTTTTGTTTCCAACACAGACAGTCCTTGATATGGACAGACTCATCACCACTTTTCGAAAGAGAACCTCCTTTTTTGTTTCAAGACTAGGCATGGTAAATACCGGAAAACTTGAATTTTATTTCAAAGTTATCAGGTATTTTCACAAAACTGTCAGACCGAACAAATTGTTCATGAAATGTACTAAGAGGCTATGTCAGTCAGAGTGAGCATTCCCTTCCGATTTGACACTTTTCAATCTCTGAAATACAATTTCCTCTCTTAAAGTTAAAAGGGGTATAAAAGATAGAGTATTTTAATGCAGGTCCCCAAGGTACGTCACACTGTACTAGTCTGTAGTGTATAAATCGGTTCACATCTCAAAAGATTCACGTACCGTTTTTAATTCTATATGGTAAATACGACAAGACGCTATGAACAAAGACGTCACATGGGTCGTCAGATCTCATTATTTTGCTCAATCGTGCCAAAAATAGGAGATAAATTCGTTTCGAATAGTAAACCAGAAAAAAAATCAATATTTATCTAAATCGGTATGCATAATACATATAAACGAACCTGAGCAGGCTTCTCTTTCAGTAGCATGACGACTTCCCGAATTCCGATACACAGTGAGTGCTTGTACGGGACCCAGTCGCCTTACTACAACATGTGGTTGGGGGAACAAAGGCTGGAAGCAGCTGTCCCCTCTCTGGGGGAGCAACATGAATAGACCGTTTCTGGGGCTAATTAGGGCAAGATATGCTGTCAAATTAAAACCACGCTCCCACGATCTCATAAACTGGGTCAAGACCGAACGGAATCTATCAATCGTGGAAACACAGATTAAAGGACATTTATATGCAGAATACAAGTTGTCGTCATTCAGCTAGGTTTTAAGATTTGACATATCTACAGGCACGAGTTTAGCATGCTCCTGACTACTTGACGAGTGTGCCCCGCTCACCTGTATGGTAATAAGACGAGGCTGTGATCTATGAACCTTAAAACCCGTTTGCATTCAGGTGAAAGTAAATACGATGATAAAGTAGCATGTATTTATCTGGTATAAGTAGTATACACAGAATGACAAAAAAAATCCGCACCAGCAAGAACTGTTACATAACCTCCTCGAGGCCCATTTAAACTTTTCGGAGGCTAGATGAAAGGGTACTTTTTCAATAATAATAAACTGCAAGTCCTGTAAAGATTGTTTTATTCGTGTGATCTTTTCGTCAAATAAATAAAAAATATCCAACATTAAAAAGAGTACGTATATGTTTTATTAAGATGCGATAGGTCGAGTTGCAGCTTTTTTTCCATTCGATTTCGGAAACAAACAGAATGCATTTTCAATCTCTGTATACAAGTTGAAAAGAAGTCTTGCTATACATTTTGATTAGAAAGAAATTTCTGCGCCCTCAGGGAATTTTTTTTTTATTTTATTTTGGGGAAGGTGTCTGTGCTTGTCCCATTTGGAAAAATTTGCGACATTTTGCTGAACTTCTCAACAAAGTTTAACCCTAAAGTATCATTAATTCACAGCGTTAATCCATTGATGTGCTTGAACTGAACAAGGGATGAATAAAAAACTTTAAAATGCATTTAGAAATAGGACATTTTGTGCTGACGTCCAGGTTTTGAGTCTCATTTTCTCAGGCGATGTTTTCACGATTCCTCTTTAGAAATTTTCAGAGTGCATTTTGAATTTTTGGGAAGAATAGAGGAAATTTGGCATTGGGAAGGGACCGAAATTCGACCCCCCCCCAAAAAAAAAATCCAAAGAAAAAACACTGGGCCCTAATTGTTACAGTGTAGAAATATACATTAACATGTAAGCCAGCCTTCAAAATTACCCTGGCCCTTGGACCCTAAATCAATACGTATCCTGGTATCCTACATGTACATGTACGTGTGAAGTATCATCATTCTAGTGTATGTCAAGAACGGTACCCATGACAAAATTTCAAATATCTTTTATTTTTACAAGAAAAGTGACAAAATCAGAAAGGGCTGCCTGGCACCCTTATACACCTATATGTAAAGTTTTGTTGAATGTGATTCATGGTCATAAGATTATTGCAACATTAACTATTTTCTAGCATTAAGAGATGAAACCCCTTCAAGTTAAATAGTTATGACCAATGTTAGAAGTTTTTAAATGTAGGTCAAGGGTCAAAACTCGCTGTAAACCATTTTCAATCATAAAAGTGCAATGACCTTTTGACCCCAAATTCAAAATGGTAAATCCTCGACTCATAGGGAACATTAATGGAAAGTTTCATGATGATAGCTGGTTCATTACATACACATTGTGATAAGGAAACCATTTTCAATCATCAATGTCTTATGGCCTTGACCTTCGACCAAAGTTAGGCACATCCTTGACTCATGGGGAAACTTCTGGTAAGTTGCATGTTGATAGGTGCAATTGATGCACTCAGTTATGATTCCGAAAATGGTTTCCAAAACCATTTTCAAATATCTCCATCCGTTGCAGAAAAAAGTCCGGACAGACGGAGAGACTGACAGACGGACAGACAGACCGAGAGGAAACTAAGAGTCCCCTTCGGCGTTGTCGGTAGGGGACTAATAATCAAAGTAATATGATCTTGACTTTTGAAGGCAAAATCAATAGGGGCATCTTTGACCCATGGTGAACATTTCTGGCAAATTTTATGTCGACAGGTGCTATACACACACTGGTATGACCTTCAAACCATTATCAATGATCAAAATCTTGTGACCTTGATCTTTGATTCCAAAATCAATAGAGTACTCAAAAGGAAAATTTTCTGGCAAGTTTCATGTAGATAGGACACATCCAGTTTTGATTTGGAAACCATTTCATTCATCAAAGTCCTGTAACATTGGCACAACATCTAGACCCCAAAATCAATTGGGTACATCCTTGAATCAAGGGGTAGATTCCTGAAAGTTTTATACCGAAAGGAGCAAAACAAGCTCAGTTATGATTCCGAAACCATTCTAAATAATCAAAGTCCTATGACCTTGAAGGCTTGACCTTAGGACCCCAACACAGTGTCATCAGAGATGACAGCGCTCACCTCGATGGCAACCTTGTCACATGACCAGCATCTGTACCTACATTGCACAAAGTATTTCCAGTTGCATCACCCACACAGATTTGGTTGATAAAGAATTTAAAGAAGGTTGGAAATGAACATGTCTTAGGAGCTGATAAGATAAAGGCCGTTTTTAGCCCTAAATCTCCTGCCGTATTCCTTCCACATGACGATACATATGCAGACAAAAGATAATCATTATTGAAATATAATGTATTTGACGTCTTTTCGTATGTTTTACTTTTCGATGAAATACTCCCAAGACTCTAAAATGAAGATCCAAAGAGGTAGGGGGTACTCAGGTAATAAAACTGATAATATTGACCATAACCGTAGAAATTTTAGAATGTTTTGCGTGAAATGGATAAATATTAACTAAAAGATATCAAATATATCTACATTGTATATCAGAAATACATTTCGAAAGTTCTATTTCCTTTAATCAGTAAATAATGAAATCCGGAACTCAAAATACAGTCTTATTTTGTATGAAATGCCTATAATAGAAGCTTTTTAGCGCAAAATACACATTAGCGGAGAAATCCACATCCCTCCTGCTTATTTCGTTCCTAAATGTTGTGCATTTCATTCGAACGTATTTAGCATGTTTAGATTTTAGAACACATTTTTTATGGATTAAGGAGGAAAAATAGTCAAATTTTCCATATTTAATGATCTTAAAGATCGATTCTTTAACAAATGCACCCCCCCTTCCTTTTTTGGTTTTTTGTCTCTGGGGTAGTGTTCCCCCCAGAGATACAGAATCCCACTTTTCCAGAAAGTTTGTATCATGGATATACACTTCCAGTATAAGTGGCGTTCTGTATCTCCCGGGGGAACAATGTTCAAAAAAACTTTTCCGTTTTCTATTGATTTCTATGGGAAAATGACAAGTTTTGACCCAAATATTATCAATATTTAAAATTATTATGAATAACAGATCTAAAATAACTTTAGAGTTTGATGGGATACTGTATTTGTATTAATTTAACCAATGATTTTTCTTAAAATTTCCATTTTCAAAATTCCACTTTTTAGGGCAGATTTTACGTCTTATCTTATCAGCTCCTTTCACCTTACTTGATCGCTCAAGTGTGAAATATGACTTATATGACTGATCGCTCAAGTGTGAAATATGACTTCTATGACTAAAGTCAGCATCGGAGAATTTAGCTGCAGGCAAGGATACTTTTCTGAGCTTCTGCATGCAACATGGACAAGCTATTCATGATGTACAGAAGGAGAGTCATTATCAAGTAAGGGATATTACATGTACTGTATATTCTAAAATGTTATACTCATATCAGACATCAATCTCAACTTCATTTTTTTCTTACATTTTTAAAAGCAGAGATTTCAAAGTACTCTAGAGTTTTGTCAGAAGCTGGTTTGACAGAATTCAAAATGTTGTCACACCAAACAAAATTTTGTCACTCCCATTTTTTTTGCCCATAAAATTGTTGATTTGGTCAACACATTTTTATTCAAAGACCATGAACAAAGTGAATCGAGCAGTTCACAAAAACTCACTCGCCAGACGCCAAGGGCTGCGAGAAATTCTGCCTTGCTAGTACACCGTGTGGGACTGAAACGTATGATGATATGATTCCTATGGAGAATTTTGATTGTTTTCTCATCATTTAAGTGATACTGCACAAAACTGATGAGACATTGCAGTAGGGCAATGCCTAATAAGTAAGTTGGTATCGTTTATATATCTGAAAAGTCTATAGTTTTTGCAAACACTCCTAGAGTGTGTCAAAGGGAAGGATTTTCTGTCGTCGAAAAAGAATTGAATTTGAAGTGTTTGCAAAAACTATGAACTTTTCATATACCTGGACGATATGGATTGATTTATCAGGCATTGCCCTAATGCAATGGCTTATCAGTTTTGTAAAGTTTAATTAAGAAAATGAAAGATTACCAAAAAATTATATAAGGAATCACAACATCATACATTTTGATCCCACACAGTGTAGTAGAATTCTAGAAATGTTGAACAACTATACAATTTACCAGTAAAAATTGTCTTTTTGCTAGTGGTTCAAATACCGGTACACAATACATTAGGGCTGTAACGGTTCAGCCTTTATTTGGTTCGGTTCAGGAAAATGAACCTCAGTTTTTGGTTTTTTTTGGTTCAGTTTGTGTTTGTGGTTATTTAATTCCATAAATAGTGAAATAATGGTAAGAATAACAAACTGACATTTCCTTTTTATCTATGTTCCCGTTTTAAAGCATTTTTCTGTGAGATCTTATCACCATTCAACGAAACCAAACTAGAACACTTAGGAGACTTAATAGGTGCTATCTTTCAAACAAACAGGTGCACATCAATCAAGAAGTGAAACACCAAATTTTCATTTGGTGAAATATGACAAAGAGGCCAAACACAGTCTCTGTATCATACAAAATTGATATAAACTACTGCCGGTACATGTACTTGTTATACCAAAAAAAGAAAGAACCCAACCGAAATCCGTAAAGTACCATCCAAATTGAACCGACCAAGCATGAACCGCAGGTAACCGAATTTTCGGTTAACTGTGACAGCCCTACAATACCTGTAACACAATGACATACTATAGTAATTCCTGGGTTTTTTAAATACTTATACTCTCTTTCAGTTTCTAATGCAGTAAAGGCGTGTCATTTGACCGTTTTAAATGCGAGCCATAATGCTGATACTGCTCCCCAAAAAATGAGGGGTGGATGCCCTTTCTGATGAAAATCAGTATATACCGGGTATGTTATTTTTCTATGGTAAGATAGCTTACCTCTTTAGTAACAGATTCCACAGATGAAGCATAGAACTCGTTTCCACTCCCACCCGTCCTCTGTGTAGCCTGAATTATCTTCACTGGACTCTGTGCCGCTGTAAAGAAGACAAGGATTGATATAAAAAAGTCAAAGTTTGCATTAGATACAGCAGTGCTGTCACAGGGTATTTTGGAAATGGGACAAGGGACTTTCAAACAATTAAATAAATCATAAACTGCTAAAGGCGGTAAGGCCGGATTGCAAAATGTTTGTATTAGATGATGTATATTTTTTTGTGCAGATAGAAAGGTCAAAAGTTATTAATACTATTGCAATTTAAAAAGCAATGGTCATGTAGATTCTACCGGTATATGTGAAATATCAAAGCCCAAGGTCAAGGTCACTTGGTCAAAAGTCATAATATGAAATGAAAGATATGGTCATGAGGAATCTATATGTGAAATATCAATACCCTAACTCTTATAGTTTAAATTAGGTCAAAGGTCAATGCCAAGGTCACTTGGTCAAAAGCTGTGATATCAAATGAAAGATCTGGTTATGAGGAACCTATATTTGAAATATCAAAACCCTATTTCTTATAGTCCAAAAGTAGGTCAAAGGTCGATGTCAAGGTAACTAGGTCAAAAGTCTTGATATCAAATGAAAGTTCTGGTCATGAAGAATCTATAGGTCATTTTTTAGGTGAAATATCGGCCCTGGAGAACCCGTAAAAAAATCCCTGAAGTAGGTCAAAGGTCAAGGTCGTGAGGTCAAAAATTTTGTATCGATGGAAAGGTCTTGTCACAAAGAATACACATGTGAAATATGAAAACCCCATCACTTACCATTCAAAAGTTATGCCCAATGTTAACGTTTTTTAAAGTAGGTCAAAGGTCAAGGTCAGGAGGTCAAAGATTTTGGTATCAATATGGAAAGGTCTTGTCACAACGAATATACATGTGAAATATGAAAACCCCATCACTTACCATTCGAAAGTTATAACCAATGTTAAAGTGTTTGAAAAGTAGGTCAAAGGTCAAGGTCAAAAATTTTTGCATCAATGGAAAGGTCTTGTCACAAGGAATAAACATGTGAAATATTAAAGCTTTATCACATTACATTCAAAAGTTATGCCCAATGTTAAAGTTTTTCGGACAAAATGACAACACTAAAACAGACAGACAAACCAAGGACTTATAAACAGAAGGATTCGCAACTCTCTACACCGCCTTTAGAATAGTAACGAAAACTTGCTTGTAACAAGATCTGAACGAGATCAAAACATTGCCCAGTCCTATCCGAGAAGGGTGATAAAATAACATGATTTTCTCAAGCATCACACAATAAACATATAAAATTTTGATACGTACATGTAGAAGAAACCTTATTGTTTCAATAAATACCAATTTTATCAAAATATATTGATATATTGTTATAATATCTAGCTTCAAAGTGGAGCCTAGACATTCGCCATTATGACCCAGATATCATCAAAGAGAGTTAAATAGGCATATGCTCTGTCCCATTTTCTCAGTCATTACAAGACTTACACATAAAATACCGGTATTGGTGGCAAATCGAAAATGAAAACCTAGTGTGTGCACTAGAACCATACTTTGATTAATTTATTCGACGATTTCATCGTATACCGGAGGTTCAAAAATAGAGGTTTTTCACTCTTCGGTATGCCCAGACATTTTCTGAAAGAGGTAAACAGCCCAACGTTCTGACCCATTTTCTCAAACTAGACAAGATTTACATATGAAATATTGTTATCAAAATAAAGACTAAAACCTAATGTGTGCATTAGGACCAATTTTGATTAATTAATTCGATAATTTTATTGTTTTATGGGGCTTCGAAAATGGGTGTTGTCACTCGTCTGTACGCGCGGCCATTTTCTGAAAGAGGTAGACAGCCTAACGCTCTGACCCATTTTCTCAGACTAGACAAGATTTACATATGAAATATTGTTATCAAAATAAAGACTAAAACCTTAAGTGTGCATTAGGACAAATTTTATTTAATTAAATCGACAGTTTCCTTGTTTTACGGGCCTTCGAAAATGGGTGTTTTCCCTCGTCGGTATGCGCGGCCATTTTCCCAAAAGACATAGGCAGGTCAACGCTCTGACCCGTTTTCTCAAACAAGACACGATAAACACAAGGAATATTGTTATCAAAATAATTAATAAATCCTAATGCGTGCATTAGTACCATTTTCATTTCATGATACCTAATATTAATAAGAATACAAGACTTCGAAAATGGGGGTGTTTACGATCACCTGTTTCTCACGGGCTGTAACGAAGAAGGTAAACAAGCCATCTAAAAACCATTTTTTCTGTTTTATTTTATAAAGTATCTATGAAAAGTTGTTTTTAAAATAAAGTTGGACTTTTGTGTATCTGCTAGAATTATTTTTCATGTATACATGAAGATGTCGATAAATTGACCATAATATAACTGCCTCAGATATAAGGGATCTCGACGCAAGTTCGCCCTCCCCATTACGGCTACGAGAACAACGTGACCTATATAAATAGGCCCGATTTAATTTACCATTTTCTCGACGATTTCAAGACATAATATCAAAATATTGGTACCAAAATGATCAGGATAATCTATTCTACTTATTCAAGTCGTTTTTATGTTGTCATAATTAACATATTTAGGGCATTCATGGTTTTGAATATCACAACCCTAACATCTCGTTGCCTAATTTGCATATCAAAAGGGCACGCAAGATGTTAACGGGAAAAGACGAGATTCCAATCCTTCTGTTTATAAGTCCTTGGACAAACAGACGGACAGGCCAAAAAATTAATGCACTGAATCCTTGATTCCGGGGGCAGGGATCTCCCTAGAATTTGGAGGTGATGGGCCGAAGGCCCATCAGCTCCAAATTCAGTGGGCCAAAGGCCGGGGGTATGGGGGCCGCCTAGGCCCCCATTGGGGTCCAGGGGCAACGCCCCGGTGGGGAGTTCAGGGGGGCGAAGCCCCCCGAGAGAAAATGGTTTTTAAGGAATATTTAACTGAAAATCTGGCTCTCCTGACACATGGATTATGCATTTTTTCATTTTAATAAATTCATAAAATGTGATTGTTCAAGGCTTTATTGACAGATTTTCGCAAGTTCTCTTGCTCCATTGGAGCAATCAGTGCTCTTTTGTGGTCACTTGATGCAACATGACGACTTATTGTGCTTGTACGAAAATTGTCGGTGCCAGTGGTGAAAACATTTGTCATTTTATGTTCCATACATATTTTGCAGAACATTAAATTTTTACCATCGTGGTAATCTAGCCAAGGATGCAAGGTCAGCCACCTTGACTGAAAATGCCGCACCTCTTTGCTATCAGTATCATTTGTCGAAGAACCCTCAATGACCGTATCATGGGACTCATGTGTTTGTTCATTGGCCGCTCTATTGTCACTGGTGGAAAAATTTAATCTTTTTTGCAACGGATCTGTCTTCAGTTTTTTGTTTACAGGCATATTCGCCCGTCCGGTCAGCCCAGCGTGTCCTTCAAAATTAAACCGGATATCACTCGTGTTTTAAAATAGAGAGAACCGATACGCAAGAAACGGATCCGACTTTGGCGCAATACCTTTTTTCACCGAAAAACATACACGTTTTAATATCAAAGCAGACAATAAGTATGTTTCAAGTCACATAAGTCATCTTCATTTGCTTGTATTATCCTTTGAACAAACATTTTTTTTACTCATCAGAAAATAAAAGATCGAAGACATTTGAGCCGTCATCGGTTTTCACTGTTATATTTCACACACAAGTAGGGTGCGAAGAACGCTTAGGTACGTACGTACAACAGTTAAGCGTCGCTTGTAATTGGATTTGAATCGTACGTCTCTCTCTCTCTCTCCCTCTCTCTCTCTCTCTCTCTCTCTCTCTCTCTCTCTGATGCATGATGGCCCATTGTGCACAAATTCGAAGCGCCATTTATAACAACAGTGCGCCGACCTGTCCCCACGGTGGATCAAGAGTGCGCCATACGTATTTTCGGTGCGCCAATGGCGCAAGGGCGCGGCCTAAAGTGATCCCTGCGGGGGCATAAAAATTCAAGATAAGGTGTCTCAAAATATATAGTAAAATGACATATGGCCAGCCCCTCGCATATTCTTAGTATTCAAAAAAAGGAAAAACTTAACGCATTTCAAGAAGGTTGTTGTGATGTTGACACAAATAAAGTGCTGCAGTCATTTTTTTCTTGAAAAACAGCAACTTTCAATGTAAATGATAAGATTCTGCATTCCGAGAACCAAATAATGAAGCCGGTATCCGATTGGCTATTGATGATGTTAGCATCTAAAATGAAAGTGCATGCACAGTGAAAAATCTACATGTAGAGGCACATCCACCTGTAAACATGGTGGCAATTTGGTCATGTGACCAGTCCGACATCAATTTGGGTTTTAGGGATACGAGAAATTCAGGTTAATTCAGAACGATGAGGTCCGAAGCGACCAGAACGAAAGCAAATAATTGAAGAAATACAAGGTGAAACGAGCATCGGTGGGTAAAACATTTTGATGTATCGAACATCCTGATATGTTGAATACATCGCAAGAAAAAGCAATGGAAAAAGGCAGTGGCTCCGGATACGAACTTTCGTATCTTTAGACCTATGTCTCGGCGTACGAACATGTTTCCGATTGGTCTGTAACTGTCACGTGACTCGGGTCATGTGTCCATAACAAAATAAAAAGTTGATTTTTGTAACCATATCAAGGTATACGAGTTTATTCTGCATAATCTGTAATTTAGCAACCGGGACAAGAGGCTATTTTCTATGCTCTCAATCATAATAATAGTGATCACTGATCAGTAATAGACGCGCACTTGTCGGCTGTTGTGTGCACGTACTGACGTTCCGTCGCTCCAGCAGAATTTGAAGTTTTTGAAAGTTTTGAGACGATAACAAATACGTACATGTAGCTGCAACTCCGTGCTTTTTACCTAATTAACTTTTCAGAATATGTCACAAAAAAGATACAATTTGAACACTAGATGCCTTGAAAAAAAAAAACGAACCAAATTGAAATATATATGCAGAAGCTCACTACAATTTGTGTTCGTACGCCAAGACATAGGTCTAAAGATACGAACGTTCGTATCCGGAGCCACTGCCTTGGAAAAATGATAACTCAACTAAGTCAATGTCAGTTCAAAAAGATGAGCACCTTCGTGTTAGGGAGGGGGTATGATCGAGTGCCTGTGGGAAGGGAAACTAAACAAGTGCCTGTGAACACCCCCCCCCCCTTTCCAAAAAAATAAAAAAAACATCACCACCACTACTGTACCGGTAGTACATGCAGCATTTGGCAATCAAAGCCTTGGCTATCAATTTTCCACTCTTATGGGAAATGGCTGGTTTACTAATTAATTAAAGAGAGCATTTTTAAGTAAACATATATATTCACACATTGCAATGGCATGCGATTCAAGGGAAGTAACCGGTTTATTTACCATCGTCAACCCACAAACTAGCCAGTGTTGTGTTTGAATTCGCCATATCCAATGGATCGGCTCGATTCCTGGGATATTAAGCTATTTTCAGTTTCAATTATGTCGGGTATTTCACCGCATGGAAGACACAATTAATTCTCCCGAATTTCCTTCTAGTTTGTTGATCCCAATGACAAAATGGCGTCCATTGAAAATCGGAAATGAAATGCGGACAGCATTAGGAAGAAAAAATACAAAAAAAAAATCAGGTTATTGGTCCTCATAGAAATTGCAGACAAAAGTTTGATTGCTTATTATTCCATCCTGAATTTCATTTTGGTCAGGGGACCATTAGCAAACCTAGGATCTCATTCATTATCTAGCCTGTTTTCCAACATTACGAGCTTGGCGGCGATGAAGGCCGAGGATCATCGATTGGCTATTTGACACACGTGGGTGATTACTGCGCGTGCGCTGTGCTGAATAAACGACTATCGCGAAAAATAAAGAAAAAATCAAAAGCTCATCAAACTCTTCTTCCTTTCTCTGGCCACCTTCAACTTAATGAATACTCTGACTCATTGCCATTGTTGGAATATTTTTAAAATTCATTCATTTGCGGATCTATAAAAAATCAATGGGAGGGGAAAGGAGTGGGGGATTTCACCAAGGACTTTTTAAAAAAAAATCAAGATTGATATTATATTGGTTTCACCGATGATTTTGAAAAAATAAAATTTGCGTTGACTTATAAGTCCTTTTTCAGAAAAATCAGTATTTTGGGGAGGGGGGCAAAATACAGAGGGTTACACTTTCAACTAGTACAACCATGACAACGGATCCGGGTGATGCATCGATCACAGAGCTAGCTACATGTATAGTTTGCAACTACCTCGATCCCTTCATAAAAAAACATTTGAAAGTGTTGGGATGTACAGCATATATAATTTTGATCATGAATCTATACTTTATAAAATGAGATATCATTTTAAACTTTGCGGCAAAAGATTCGATCGTCATATTCAAATTTAAATTCTTTATTAGCACTTATTCATATACTTTAAATGCATATTTGTAAAAGATCACAGATTGAAGTATCATCGTGTAAACTCCCGACGTCTGAGATCGTACCTCAGACCTGTACGAGCTTCCCTATGGGAGGGGGTGGACAGGGTGAAAGGGAGTGGGAGGAGGGGGACAGGGGGAGGGAGGAGGGAGGGAAGGGGCAAAAAGGGGAGGGAGGGGAAGGGAGGGGGAGAAAGGGGCGGGAGGAGGGAGGAAGGGGGCAGGAGAGGGGAGGTAAGGGAAGGGTGAAAAGGAGGGGGAGAGAGGAGGGGGTGGGAGGAGGGAGGTAAGGGGGTGGGAGGGGGGAGAGAGGTACCCCCTGCCCCCCCCCCCCCCCCCCTATGGGTTACAGATGATGGAACGATTTATAAATAAAGGGGGTTTTTTTGGGGGTTTTTTTATCACAAAATTGATAAATTCAGTTTCTTTTTTTATATAAAGTGCGATTTCTAGTTCCAAAAGTACTGTACGTGCAGCAAGGTGACCTTTGACCCTGACATTCGAAATTTTACCTGTTCATATGATTTGTACGACTAACAGTTCTATATATATACATGTAAATGCATTGTATTACCACCCATTCCACCCTTCTATGGTTATGCGAATATATTTGAGAACGACTAAAGTTTCTGTATGATTTTTTTTTTAATTATTCAAGTCTTATTGCCTGTTACTACCACTTACGCACACTCATGAGAAGAATTAAACTGTTCAAAATCATTTTCAATGCAATGTCCACATGCACTCGACTACTAATTTGATATTGGTCCCTTTTGAAGAGTGTGGGAGACAATGCCAAAAAATATATATACTCATAGATTCTGACAAAAAAAAAAAAAACATTCACCAAGAAGAACTCGTACTTTCTTTGATTGACCAGAAAGAATCTCTACGAAGAGAGGTCATGTAAATTTAAGATTCGACCAAAACAAGAACTCTTTGATCCTCAGAGACCCTGGAAGGAAACAACAACTTATACCTTTTATATTAAAAAGAAACCACAACAGAGAAGCCTATGCAATGCAGTTGTGAGGCACACATAATCTGGATATAACCACAACATTATTCAGTGCATTTGTATTCATAATTATATACCACTGGCCGTCCAAAGTTGGCTCATGGTCTCCCCTCTCCCATTTGTATGGTTCATGGTACCTATCTCTTCTTATTATTCTACTTCTTTTGATTTCTTTTTGTCCCCCGCTTTCGCAAAACGTAGGGCATTAAAAACCTGTCTGTATGTCTGTCTACCTGTCTGTCTGTCTGTCTGTCTCATATTTCACATATATATGTATTCCTTGTGATGAAACCTTTTTGTTGGTACCAAACTTTTTGACCTTCTGACTTTGACGTTTCCAGAGTTTGACCTACTTTTGAAAAAAAAACATTGGGAATATCTTGAATTGTAATGTTTTGGATTTCATATGGACATTCCTTGTTACGAGACCTATCTGCTGTACCAAAATGTTTAACCTTGTGGCCTTGACCATGGGGTTTGACGTACATTTGAAAACTTTAAACTAGGGCGCCATAATTAACTTTTGAATGGTTAAGTGATAGGTTATCTTGTGACATTGTCCTGCCTTTATGACAAACATCCAAAAGCGGGGAACAAAATTTGATTGATTTAATAGACCCTTTCACATTATCTGCGGTACTGAATTTGAAAGCCAGTTCCGGGGGGACAAACAATAGATTGCGCATGTACCAGTGACGTAATTCGATTGTTCCAAGATGTTTTCCGCGGAACAAACGAAACATGATTCCGCGCTAAACGTCCTAGAACAATCAAATGACGTCACTGGTGCATGCGCAATCTATTCGTTGTCCCCCGGAACTGGCATTCAAATTTATAGTACCACAGATAATGTGAAAGGGTCTATTTGTCTATATATGCACAACCAATGTAATTCCCTGAGATGTTACTATTGAAAGGAACGTGCTGCAATTTGTGTATTAACATTCGTGATGTCACAATGCATAAGATCTAAAGAAACATGCCGCGACGGCTGTTCTAACCTGAAAACTGAACCCGCGGTGAGATGAATTTTGACGTCACTCTTTTACCTAGAAAAGGCAGTTTCAGAAAACAAGAATGAAATAGACAACTATAGTGCATATATATAGGATAAATGTCATAATTTGTGTTTTGTTACGGGTATACAACACACAGCAAGTGCATTTATCGCATGAAATGCGCTAACGCATGAAATGCGCTAACGCGCATTACATGTACGATAAATGCACTTGCTGTGTGTTGTATACCCGTAACAAAACACAAATTAAGACACTTATTCTCTATATGTTTTTCTATTTGGGGAAATCCTCTTGGAGTTTCTTGTATCTCGTTGTCTGCGGATACATGTATATATTTGTTCAAAAATGCGTTATGCCCGTTATTTTCCCTGTTTTCTCTGTAAGGCTGTTTTTTTTTTTCAGATTTTTTCCCGTACTAAGCATTCGCCATTTTCCTTCGAAATAGATCGAATAGGTTTACAAGGTAACAACATCTCATCATTGTTGTTCATGTTTTACAAAAAAAAAGAAGTTAAATTAAGGCGCCAACATTCATCACTAATAATGAGTGACGCAATAAAGCATTATGACGTCATCAGTGACGTTTTGTATTATATCAGATAGACGAAGACAACGCTGTTAACGGCAGTGTGATAACAACACGATAACAACTTGAAAGGAGTTTTAGTCATCAGAGTGTAAAGACATATATATATAGGTAAGTAACCCTATTCTAAAAATGTTTGTGGGTGTACAGCAGTGGTCTTTTTCAACAGTACTGTACTGTGGTATTGAAAACGTTGAAAATGTGGCGATAATGTGTGCCCGACCAGTACTAAAATGTATTTGGCTCAAAAATCTGTAGATGAGTTTTCATCTGAATTTGTGACGTCATTTTTACAAAAAAAAGTCACAAAGCCAAAAGTGTATTTCATATGAATGATATATCATATTCATTAATTACTGTACTACAACATACTGTATTCATTTATGAACCCCATATTCTAAAATGTACACCGCTTTCTCAGAAATGCACATAATTTATATATATCAAGTTTTACATGAATATTAGTCTCCTTTACATTTATTTTTTTAAAATGCAGAAACACAATGTGCAAATGCTATCTCTGCGACGAAACCATACAAGGTCCCAAAAAGATCATCTTTAATGAGAAATTTAATCATTGCGACATTGTTAAAGAAATACTTGGTGTCAAACCTGTGGATGAATCAAAGATGACATTGTTTATTTGCGAAATATGCATGACAAAACTCGATGGGTTGGTACAAACCAAGAAAACCATGGAATCACTTGTTGCTCTGAATAGCCAACTGGCACAGACCGAGAAAGAACAAAGGAGGGAACTGAAAGATCGTTGGACGAGAGCCAAACACGTGACTTCAAAAACCATGACGTCACATCATGTAACTTTGACATTGACTGGCAATGATCAAGAATATCTACTCGAGGTAATAACTTCACGTTATTTTTATGAAAAGAGTAAATTTTAACATTCAAATATCCGATGACATAATCATTTGATCTTTGAAACTTGTTGTGATTTCTTGTATACTGATTTAGTATAAATCATTGAATGAAAGTCAAAATCTGATAAAAAATCCTAAAATTGGGTATAAAAAAGATCACGAAAACAAAAAATAAAACAAAGAACTAAACATTCTACAAAGTTACAAAAGTGAATCCCGGGGAATATAGATGAAATCAGCTGCCCATGGTGAGAGTAAGTATCTCTTGCTTGCTAGCAACACCCGTCACTTTAGCCTTGAAGAAAGATAAAAAAAACCCGGTGAATGTATCAAATTTGGTGAATTTTCATATTGTCAGCATTGTGGACAACGGTATGTTATATAAATAGTGGGCTGTTTAGCTCAGCGAAGCGAAACCCAAGTGAGCTATTGTCACAGCGCGCCGTCCGTCGTCCGTCCGCTCTCACTATCATGAGTACATACAGTAATGTGATGGAAAAAAAAAACCCCGACTTTCGGGGTGCAACTCGAAATTCAGACCTTGCAGCTCACAGCCATGGACAATACCCTGTGTACCAGTATATATGACCAGTATTGAAACGCACCTCGGATTTTTTTGTCCGTAGCGTCCGGATGACTTGGTGACACGTATGAAGTGAACTTGCGAGGGTTTTCATGGGTACATTTGCCCTTATGATTTTCACATCACAAATAAGAGCCGGAGTTTGCAACCCATAGTCGAAATCATATATAACAAGTGCACTTCAGTACGGTCGTCCGTCCGTTAACTTTTAACATTTTCGACACCTCCTCTGCAACCGCTGAACAGAATTTCATGAAACTTTACAAGAAGTAAGTACTCAGGGTCCTCTACCAAGTTTGTGCTTTTCGTGTCGATCGGTCGACAAATATGGCCGCCGAGGGCTCTGATTGGCTGACGCATTTTCGAATTCTCTGCAACTGCTGCACAGAATTTCACGAAATCTTACTGGAAGCAAGTATTCAAGGTTCTCTACCAATATTGTGTTTTTCGTGCCGATCGGTCAACAAATATGGCCGCCGATGGCTCTGATTGGCCGACACATTTTCGAATTCTCCTCTGCACAGAATTTCACAAAACCTTACAGGAGGCAAGTATTTAAGGTCCTCTACCAAATTTGGGGTTTCCGTGCCAATCGGTCAGCAAATATGGCCACCGAAGGCTCTCATTGGCTGACACATTTACCACTTCTCCTCTGCAACTGATGCACAGAATTTTACGAAACCTTACAGGAAGCAAGTACTCAATGTCATTTACGAAGTTTGTGTTTTTCGTGTCGATCGTCAACAAATATGGCCGCCGAGGGCTTTATTGACTGATGCATTTTCGACTTCTCGTCTGCAACAAATACATAGAATTTCACAAAACCTTACAGGAAGCAAGTACTCAAGGTCATCTACCAAGTTTTTGTGACGATCGGACAACAAATATGGCTGTCAAGGGCTGTGATCAGTAGAAGCATTTTGGACACCATCAGCCCTTCGTCTGCAACTCAGGTGAGTGACGTGGCCCCTTGGGCCACTTGTCTGTTCTCCTTACCCTGACCTTTGTCAGGTTGTAAAACATTATAATCATGACCACAACTTCTGAACTGGAAATACTTCACTCGAGTATTTTTTTGGTAAGACATTTCTTCCGAAAAAAGTTACCTTGAATTTTGGCCTATATCTATGATTACAGGTTTTATTCTTGCAAATCATTCGCTTTGACAAACACATCTTGTTTACTCGTAAAACTTCTGACTTCTACCTTGGCGTTGATACAATATCCACAACGGAAGGCAGGCTCATATCAACTACAAAAACACACAATATATCCCACTTACCTGGATACAAATTGATCTCCAAAGACGCACAAGTCTTGTATTTATAAACATACTGTCTTATCACTGTAAGGCGACACCACAAACAATTCAGACAATAGAATACTCAGGATCATAAGTAACAGAAAACTGTAAATGAATGCAAAAGGTATTGAGCGAACGAAAAAAGGCATGCCTCTCCTACAGGTGTAGGACTAAGACTTTACATTCTTGAAAACGCAAACGACAACACATCCCTTACCAAATTTTTCGGCCTTTAGCGAACCATTGCCGCAAGCTTGCTGCAAACTTTGCGGCAAAGTTGCCGCAAACTGTTTGCGACAACTCCACCACGACTTTTTACCATGTGCAAATTAGGCTTGCTGCAGACTTGCCACAAACTCCTTATCATGATCAAAGGCCAGAAAACAAGAAAAAATGGCCTTATAGGAGACAAATATGCAGATATAGTTTTATAATAAAATGTACCAAATATTCCAAATTTTCTTGATCATGTTGCTGATTCTTCCAAAATTGAAAATCACAGGCACTTTTAAAAAATAGTAAAAAAAAATTAATTAATTAAAAATCACTGTTGATATTTATAGCAGGTGGAGCAATTATCTGAATTATGTGTGCACAAAGTCATGTCTCTCAAAAAGCACAGCTGTTGCATAATTAGAATATAAGGTGACATCACAAACCAGACGATAAAACATAGGGATCCAAGGTAACACAAAAACTATTTAAATGGATATCAAACGATAAAACATGGTCCAAAGTAACACAAAACTATGTAAATGGATACCAGACGATAAAACATAGGGGTCCAAGGTAACACATAAACTATGTATATGGATATCAAACGATAAAACATGGTCCAAAGTAACACAAAACTATGTAAATGGATACCAGACGATAAAATATAGGGGTCCAAGGTAACACAAAAACTATGTTAATGGATATCAGACGATAAAATATATGGATCCAAGGTAACACAAAAACTATGTAAATGGATATCAGACGATAAACATAGGGGTCCAAGGTAACACAAAAACTATGTAAATGGATATAAAACAATAAAACATAGGGGACCAAGGTAACACAAAACTATGTAAATGGATACCAGACGATAAAATTAGGAGTCCAAAGTAACACAAAAACTATGTAAATGGATATCAGACGATATAACATTAAGGTCCAAGGTAAAACATAAACTATGTAAATGGATATCCGACAATAAAACATAGGCGTCCTAGGTAACACAAAAACTATGTAAATGGATATCAGACGATAAAACATTGAGGTCCAAGGTAAAAAATAAACTATGTAAATGGATATCAGACGATAAAACATAGGGGTCCAAGGTAACACAAAACTATGTAAATGGATATCAAACAATAAAACATAGGCGTCCTAGTAAATGGATATCAGACGATAAAACATTGAGGTCCAAGGTAAAAAATAAACTATGTAAATGGATATCAGACGATAAAACATAGGGGTCCAAGGTTACATATAAACTATGTAGATGGATACCAGACGATAAAACATAGGGGTCAAATGTAACACAAAACTATGTAAATGGATATCAGACGATAAAACATAGGGGTCCAAGGTAACACAAAACTATGTAAATGGATATACATAGAAGTCCAAAGTACCACAAAAACTATGTACTGATATCAGACGATAAAACATAGGGGTCCAAGGTAACACATAAACTATGTAAATGGATGTCAAAAGAAATTGGCCTATAGTAAGACAAACAGTGATTATCATCCTTCATTCAGAATATCATTAAGCTTTCTCAAGGATAGATATCTCTGATGATATTTGGACAGTGTTCGTTATGAGGTACCATCGTCATGGTTGGTCAGTGCGCGATGTTGGAAAAGTTTCTGGTGAAAATTGCATATAAGTTCAATTCCGTGTATTAATATTCATAATGGCGAAACAACATATCTTATGAATTATCGAAGAAATTTATATGCTTTTATATAAACACATATCAACACAATTAGAGATATTCTCACGTGAAAAGTTAGAACGAGTATAAGTTTTGATATGAAAATGAAATTTTTCTTCCAGAATAACTCAATCAGAGATGGTGTTAATTACAAGCGTGGACAACATTATGATTGTCACATAGTTCCACTAGATTTTGACGATGAAATAGACCTTGAAATGTCATGCTCAGCAGAAGATACAGAATTACCGAGCAGGATGGAAGATGACGGTTTGTATTGATTCTTAGTGCCTTTCATATTATCACTTACTAGTAGTTTGCAAAATGTTGAGTCAGTCACACTTCAAAAAATGAAATTGTCAATATTGAAATATATATTTTATGGTACCAATTTTATTGTAATAGACACGTGTTTATATGGATATTGAATTTTCCTGGCGCCGTCTACAATATATAGCTTGCGACAAATGAGCGGCTCTAAATTTTGTGTGGGATTTATTCAAGAGCGTATTTAAAAAAAAATGTAACTACAAAACCATTGGAGGGTAGGCGCTAGGAGCTTAATTCTAAACATAACTTAAAAAAGTTTGTTGGCTCCTTGTATTTGACCGTGGGTATTCAAGATCAAAACTTGTATGCATACTATAAGATTATATCCACTGCTCTTCACAAAATTGCAACCCCAATATATTTAGATATCAACCATAATTGCAATCGATCGCAAAATGTTTCAGTGAACACAATTTGTTTTAGAAAAGCAAAACTGGATGCAACATGATATGAAAAGATGTGCGGAAACGGATAGCAATGGAACCATCCCAAACAGTATGATGCCCAATGTGATGTCAGGGAACCTTCCGTCACTATTTGTTGATGTTAAGATGGAAATAGACGAAAGCGGTAATATCATCACATCTGGACCCATTGATACTCAAACACTGAAGCACAAGACCATCACACCAGTGCAGCAAGCTGGATCTATTGATACTCAAACACTAAAGCACAAGACCATCACACCAGTGCAGCAAGCTGGATCTATGGATACTCAAACACTGAAGCACAAGACCATCACACCAGTGCAGCAAGCTGGATCCATGGATACTCAAACACTAAAGCACAAGACCATCACACCAGTGCAGCAAGCTGGATCCATGGATACTCAAACACTGAAGCACAAGACCATCACACCAGTGTAGCAAGCTGGATCCTTTGATACTCAAACAATAAAGCACAAGACCATCACACCAGTGCAGCAAGCTGGATCCATGGATACTCAAACACTAAAGCACAAGTTTATCACACCAGTGCAGCAAGCTGGATCCATGGATACTCAAACACTAAAGCTCAAGACCGTCACACCAGTGCAGCAAGCTGGATCCATGGATACTCAAACACTAAAGCACAAGTTTATCACACAAGTGCAGCAAGCTGGATCCATGGATACTCAAACACTAAAGCTCAAGACCGTCACACCAGTGCAGCAAGCTGGATCCATGGATACTCAAACACTAAAGCACAAGTTTATCACACCAATGCAGCAAGCTGGATCCATGGATACTCAAACACTAAAGCACAAGACCATCACACCAGTGCAATATCTACAGACAAAGGAAAACAGTAATGTTAGGTCCGCTACATTGACAAAGAGTTTAGAGGAATATCACTTGGGTAAACCGCAATCCGAAGATGGTAAGAATGATCAAAGTATAGTACACAGAAAATTCGTTACTTCGTTCTTACTTAGAATTATCAATTTTCAAATATATGTTCTATTATAACTCAGTGCACCATGTGTGCATCTCAACACGTTATGTCTCGTCAGTAATGCTCACGACCGAAAAAGAGGACATCCAATTAATCTGAAATTATAAAGAGCAAATGTCTAAACTGTATGAATCAAAATTCACATTTTATATTCTTGTCAATTCGAATATAAAACAAATCTAGTCCGCATTCTCATTTTGAAAACTTCAAACATACGATAAATACACCAGACACGTGTTTCGGATATCAGTGATGCTTCCAGCCAAAGTGATTTTCAGACACAGCCAAAATTCATTTCAATATATGTAAAGTGAATTAGTTAGAAAGACACCCTCTTGCAACCAAAATCATCATCAATGGGCATTACAAAATTAGGAAAATTGCAAAACGACACAAAATAAAAAAAAATAGGTTTTCCAGAAAAAACCCAGATATCTCCCGACTCCCTTCAAGTTACTTTGACCTTGGGCACATTACCTTGGGCCAAGATAATATGAATTTAAACCTTTGAGTCATGAGTACACCATACTAAACATGAAAGGGATCCATTATATTGTTTAAGAAGAAAAGCCGAGCATGATAAGCATATACAATTTCAATACGAGCATATTGAGTGACCTGGACTTAAGTCACATTACTTTGGATATTGGTGAGCTGAAACCTATGGATCATGAGCAACATCAAACTTAATTAGTGATTGGATACACGGTTCAAAACATATAGCCTGGGCATGATTAACTATACAATTTCAGTCTGTACATGATTAGTATATTCAATTTCATTACTTAAGTACGTAATTACCTTGGGACAATGTAATAAGAAACATTAGGTCCTGAGAAACATCATATCAAAATATGAAAAAATGCTAGAAGGGTTCATGAGATATTGCTCAGACAGGATTAGCATTAGACCGAGAACTCAAGAATTAAATTTTGGCATGTTCTCGGTCTAGATTAGCATGTACAGTTTCATGGAAAGGATTAAGTGATTTTGGCCTCAGACACATGCCCTTGGGTTAAGGTGATAAGAAACCCTCTCTGGTGAACAACATCATACAAAAAAGTGATCCAGTATAGCATTGAAGAGGTATAGCCCAGACACGATAATATGTTAAACGTCTTCAAATTCAATAGCATATTGGAATACTTGAGCTTGAATTTCAAGAAATTTTGATAACAGACATTTTCGAATGCGTTGAAGGTACGATCGACCGAAGTTGATCGAACTTGCCAACATGTGCCCTCGGAGACTCCTGGTCCACCAGCAGTGACATTCACCAAGTGGTACAAATGTTAAACGTCTTCAAATTCAATAGCATGTATATTTGGTACTTGCTCTGGCATAGCGTATCAACTGAGATATGAACAAGCCATAAGCAGGCGATGAAGGGATGTTGCTACTCAGAAAAGGAAAGTTTGTGATGTTGAAATTGAAGTTTGTCATAGAGTGAGTTGTTCAAGTGACCATCAGTGTCGTAGGACAACATTGTGTCCAGATAGGATGCTGAATTATTTGTCTGAATTCAGGCACACCAGAGAGAGTATGTATCTCCTTGTGATGAAAAGTTCATACTGGTAAATGTATCATACATTGTATTAAGAGGTATTGGACGTTTAGAACCAAACTTATCTCTGAACATTGTATAAAATAAGATCTCATAGTGTGCTGTATTTCATAGTTTTCCAAGTGACATAGTCAGTCGTTCACAAGTACACCCTTTGTTGAGTAGGGTCACCTTAAATTGGCTTGCCCTGAAAAAAGTTCATGTTGGTTATGCTTGCTGATGGAATATCGTATCTACGCCATATAGACAATAAACGTAAGAATGTTGCTACTCAGAAATGAGTAATTTATATTTATGGGGTTTTACGTACACGTACATATATTATATTGAAATATTTAGGTAATCATCCACGTCAAAAGATAACATGAGAACTAAATATTTAGCAGAGAAGTTGATTGCTTTTGGGGATTCCTTATATAAACCTTTCACAGATAGACTTTGCTAAGGTGATTTTTCGACAACATTTTTGTTGTTTTGTTGTGTTTGGAGGAAAGGTCTTCCAGCAAATTGTCGGAATTCCAATGGGGATCAATCGTGCCCCACTCCTTGGTGACATTTTCCTTTACTCGTACGAAGCTGAATTCATTAAATCTTTGGTCTCTGAAGGAAAAAGATACTTAGATCCCCTCCCTTCTTTTAGCTTCTGACTTCAACTTCACTAACAGATACATAGACGATGTGTTGTCCATAAATAATCCAAAATTCGGAGCTTGAGGTCAGAGAAACTACAGAGACAAATAATTCAGCATCCTATTTGGACATAATGTCGTCCCACGACACTGATGGTCACATGAATACCTCACTCTATGACAAACGTGACGACTTCAGCATTACAAACTTTCCATTTCTGAGTAGCAACATCCCTTCATCGCCTGCTTATGGCGTGTTCATATCTAAGTTGATACGCTATGCCAGAGCAAGTACCAAATATACGGATTTTGTTCTGAGAGATAGGCGTCTTTCAGATAAGCTTCTCAGTCAGGGATATGTTTGTGACCGACTAACATCGTCACTGAGGAGGTTCTACGGTCGATATGGGGAACTCGTCATACACTATGATGTCCCACTCCCCGGAATGGTGGATGATATTCTGTCATAGACCATTTGAACCATCCAACCAAAGATTGTATTTTATGTCATCCGTAATCGGATGTGACAGTTCTACCGAATTGAAGCGGCAGGTGTTGCATGCAAGCAGGAGATGCTGACTCTTCCTGGGCACCTGGTCTCACTCCCATATCGGGAGTTCGCTTCTTTTCATATGTTGGAGGTTTTTGTTTGTTTGCTTTGGTTCCTGTTTTATCCCGATTTTGTATGCCTTCGGTTTCTGATTTTCTGAATTATCGATTTTATACAGGGATATGGTCATTATCCATATTTGTCATCTATATAGTGTTAAAAGACTTTGATTTTGATGTCGCGTTTGGTGGTGTTCCTTGTCCCTTTGCGTCTCTTGTTGTGTATATATTCTCTGTGTTTTACTCTGGGTGCTGCAACCAAGTCTTGTTGGAGATCCCCTCCTTCCTTTTATATTACTGGTAGTGTCTTTTGTCTTTACAGGACATACTTTCCCGGTCACATGTCATTCCGACTTCAGTTTGAACAGTATTGTGAGACTTCGCGGTGGTACGAATGCAAAGGTTATTGGGTTCACATTGAAAGAAAGCAAAAACTTGATGACCGTGAAAAGACTTGATGACCATGCCATCTTTGTCGTAGACAGAGAAGATCTCACAGCATTGCCTTTGGCAGAGCAAAGGTTAATCAAAGATCGTCTGCAGCAAAATTCTTTAACGCATGAAAGTAAGGTGTTCAAGAAAGCAACAGACCGGAAGACGACATGCGATGTGAAAATCTTCCAAAATTACATGGCAGGTGTAGGAGAAATGAGGCCAATGGAAGATATACCATATCCTGAACTTAGTCCTTTGTTGATCAGCTTCCTAATGAATATGAAAAAGTCGGACGGCTTCGACTACGAACCTGCCACTCTTAGAGGCTTTATTTCCAGTTTCGATCGTTACTTAAGGCAACATCATTATGGATATAGCATATCTTCTAGTCGTGAATTTTCAGCTGTACGAGAGACTCTGAGGGAGAAAAGGTTCTTCTTTAGACGGGAAGGAAGAGGGAATAATCCCCTGAAGGTTGATCCAATAACCGAGGAGGACATCGAGCTGCTATGGAGGAGTGGTCAAATGGGCATTCAGAGCCCTCATAGCATTATTAACACTCTATGGTTCCACTTTACCATGTACTTTGGTATGAATGGTACGATTGATCACTACAACCTGCGCTGGGGAGACGTCTGCTTGGAGGTTACGCCCAGCAACGTGGAGTATCTTGCTTACCGAATGCAGAAAGACACAGATGACTCCCCGTCACTGGAAAACAAGGAAAACAAAGAAGCAATGTCTAAGGGTGCAGAAATTTTCGCAAACTTACTTAATCCTGCCAGATGCGTTGTTAATGTTTATAAAAAATACGCATCTGTTCGACCGCACGGGCTAGATGCAAAGAATGCACCATTTTATCTTACCCCTCTGTTAAAGATGAAGCCTGGAGAGCCTTGGTTTTATGGCTTCAACTGTGGACATAATAAGATCGCGACGTTTATGAAGAAGATGGTGGAAGGATCCGGTATACAGGCGAGAGGTCGCAAACTATCAAACAGTAGTGTCAGGAAACACAGCGTTAAAAGACGTATTGATTGGAAGTGAAATTGCTGTTCAAAACGTTGGCATTCAAGCATTCTGATACATCTTTTATAGAAACATGACTATGCATTTCTATCAGATGGCAACTTTTCTCGTAAGAATATTTTGTCTTCTTACTACTATTAGTTTGTTTTAAGTCATATTGTCGTGTTTGATTCATGTCCAATTGCACATATCTTTTTTATCTTGAAATTCAGTATGAGCTGATGTGTTACATGAGGTTTTGAGAGGGTAAAATCTTTTCCTGTGCAGTTTTATCCTTGAGCAAAAAAAAGTAACAATTCTATTCTTTTACACATTATTACGTAGTTGATATGTAGTTCTCATGACTGAAATTAAAGAGATCAGACTCAGTTGAATTATTCCTCTGATGTCTCTATACATGTATGATTTAGATTTAGATTTACTTATATTGCATACCTAAAATGCATAAGAATCCGTACAAACAACGTTTTATCGCTGGTTCCTCAAAATGTTCTACCAAATCTGTATCGATCTTAATCACCAAAGTTTTATCTGAAATCAAATCTGGGCTTCAAAAATATTGTTCGACAGTATATTTTCGCAGTGGTATCAACCAGATGTGGATTTTAAAGAATTCGAAGGAACTTTTAGAACATCTGAAATCCACTCATTTAAGTAGAGTCCATTCGATCAAAGCCTTTGATTTTTCGACACTTTACACTACAATTCCACATTCTAAATTGAAAGAAAGACTCGCAGAAATTATAAGTAATGCGTTTACAAGTAAGAACGGCAATCGCAAATACAAATTTATTGTTGTTAACCTTGACAAAACCTACTTTGTAAAAGAAAAGTCCGATTCTGAATATAAGTACACTGAAACAGATATTATTCAGATGTTAAACTTTCTGATCGACAGCATTTTTGTGGTGTTTGGAGGAAAAGTCTTCCAGCAAATTGTCGGAATTCAAATGGGGACCAATTGTGTCCCACTCATTGCCGACATTTTCCTTTACTCTTACGAAGCTGAATTCATTCAATCTTTGGTCTCTGTAGGGAAAAGATACTTAGCTTCCGACTTCATTTACAGATACATAGACGATGCGTTGTCCATCAATAATCCAAAATTTGCGGATTACCTCAGCAGTATCTATCCTTCGGAGTTTGAAGTCGAAGAAACTACAGAGACAAATAATTCAGCATCCTATTTGGACATAATGTTCTCCTACGACACTGATGGTCACATGAACACCTCACTCTATGAAAAACGTGACGACTTTAATTTCAGCATTACAAACTTTCCTTTTCTGAGTAGCAACATCCCTTCATTGCCTGCTTATGGCGTGTTCATATCTCATTTGATACGCTATGCCAGAGTAAGTACCAAATATACGGATTTTGTTCTGAGAGCTAGGCGTCTTTCAGATAAGCTTCTCAGTCAGTGATATGTTTGTAACCGACAAACATCGTCACTGAGGAAGTTCTACGGTCGATATGGGGAACTCGTCATACACTATGATGTCCCACTCTCCAGAATGGTGGATGATATTCTGTCATAGACCATTTGAACCATCCAACCAAAGATTGTACTCTATGTCTTTCGAAATGGAAGTTACTGGATGTGACAGTTCTACCGAATTGAAGCGGCGGGTGTTGCATGCAAGCAAAAGATGCTTACTCTTCCTGGGCACCTGATCTCAATCTCATATCGGGAGTTCGCTTCTTTTCATGTAGTGGAGGTTTTTGTTTGTTTGATTTGGTTTCTGTTTTATCCTGATTTTGTATGCCTTCGGTTTCTGATTTTCTGAATTATCGATTTTGTGCTGTGTGCAGGGATATGGTCATTATCCATATTTGTCATCCTACGGCATTTACATATCTCAGCTCATCAGATACGCTAGAGCTTGCTCCCATGTTTCGGACTTCCATGACAAAAAATACAAAGAATGTTAAACGTCTTTAAATTCAATAGAATCATTTAAAACCCGATGAATTTACAGCATGGACCAGACATGCACGTTTCGGGTACTAAACCCTCGTCATTATTATGTCCAAAAATGTATCAAAAGACGAAGCAGAATGGGTGGGATATGATGCTACAGGACCCACGTTTTAGAAATTTTGTAACAGAAAATTTCAAATGCGTTGAAGATAGAGACGATTAACCAAAGTTGATCGAACTTGGCTACATGTGCCCTCAGGGACTCTTGGTCCACCAGCAGTGACACTCACCAAGTAGTTCAAATGTAAACGTCTTTAAATTCGATAGCATCATTTAAAACCTGATAAATTTACAGCATGGACCAGACATGCACGTTTCGGGTACTAAACCCTCGTCAGTGATCCTCAGTCTTAACAATGTAATATGGCCAAAAAGTATGAAAATTATTAATCAAGGATTTAGATACCATAAACTTGTAAAATCTTTTTGGAAATTTTACAATAATTATTCTGAACTTCTTTCAAAGTTTGGGACAACTCCCGCATCAGACTATGTATCATTTGGGAATTTCATTACCTTCATTTTACGGTGACTTAGTAAACAAAAACATAAGGATCAAAGGCAGATCGAGCTTCAACCACAAATGTAAGAAAATTGTCGGTAGCCTGCTTTACCGAGGATATGATCCCAACGTCATCAAAAGAACAGTAGGCATGGTTCTGGACCAATCTACAGTTTTGTACCAGTGCCTTTCCCAACGTTGCATACTTGCCAACCGTGACGACAGGACTCCATGACGGGCCTTGTTTAAATCTCGACTGGTCCTGATTCTCTGTCCTGTCTGAAAATTGATCAGACTTCTCGGGTGATTTATCTTGAGCTCGCTTCAGCCAGCAGAGCACAGACTGTTATGCGCATGCCATGAATTTTTTTTAGATCCTTTTATATAGAATTGGTGTTACAGAAGGTCGCTGTGTTTAACTGTCTTGTTTGTGACGTCACCTTACAGTGAGAAGTTTTATGTTTGTACAAATACTGTGCGTCTATGGAGACCTCTGTGTATCCGGATAAGTGGAAGGGTTGTGCGCACGTAATCTGGATAATCACACCATTTGCTTATAGCAGATGGCCGTCCAAAGTCGGCGCCGGGTGCACATTGGTCTCCTTCCTTTTATGTGTTGTCATTAATGTTTGATGTTTTTGTGCGTCTGTTTCGATTGTTTTGTATGGTGTTCTAGTGATTTTTGTCGTGTATTTTTGTTGATTGTAGTTTTTGTCTGATGTCATTTACGTATCGCTTTCTTGTGGGTTTGTTTCGCTGGGTGGATGCAGGATGGTCATGTTGGAGATCATCCCCTTTTCCTTATTTTGTTGAAAAAAAAACAGGAAACCTTCCCTTCTTGCTCTGTATTTGTATAATTTCACAAATCTAAATATTATTCCATTGCACCATCTAGAATTGTTGATTTCAATATTTATGTTTGTCATCAACAATTTTTATTTCCAAATTAAGTCAGACATGTCTCTTTCACTTACCAAGAGGTCTCGAAAAAATAACCTCCTCGCTGTGAGATTACCATATAAACAAGACAGCATGACGCAGGGCAACACACAGATGGATATGTCAATGGATATAAAAATAGATGGCTTACTTAATACAGTCCGTGCACTGCCGGCTGTAGCGAACTCATACATGGTATCACCCAAGGAGACCGGTCGATATTCAGAGAGGGCATTTGGACAGGGCCCGTCACAGAGTCCTGTCGTCACAGTCAGTCAGAGTACAATTCTTAAGAATGCGCTGATACAAGTCTGTAGATTGGTCAAGTACATGTACCAAATCAATCTTTTGGTGACAGTAGGTTCATATCAAAGGTATAAAAAAGGCGTTTGATGAATCAATTCATAAGTTCACCATAAAAAGCAGGTTTTGAAATATCCATAGTTATATAATCTTTTGCTTGTATGGGTCCGAATTGCACAAGAAGCTGACAATACTTTTTGTAAAATTTTAAGAAGCTCTTAACTAGTTTGTGAAAACGTTGATCACTGATGAGGATTAATTACCCGAAACGTACATGTCTGGTCCATGCTGCAATTTATCTGTTTTTGAATGATGCAATTGAATTTGAAGAATTTGAAGACGTTTAACATTTGACGTAAAAGCTTCTTTATTTGTAATTTGTGAATTTCGATTATGAAAATCGATGACATTAGTGCATGCTCTAACGTGCCGGATGAGATGTGAATACCACATGACGGTAATCTAGGAACGTCACCGCCAAGCCCATGGAAATTACAATGTTGAATCCAAAATCATCTCTTTTGTCATACACACTCGTATGGATATCTCCATTCACAATTTTGATATTTAGGTCCAAAAATTGTGTTTCTGTATATGTGACTTTTGTCAAAGTAATGCCGATCAATGAATGAATGTCAAACATAAGTCTCAAAATCGGAATCCAAAAATTATAACAGATTAGCTTTCAAAATCTCAAAAATATATATATAAAACAACTTTCTCACAGGAAAAGCAAAAGCGGACAAACAGACGGAGACCTTAGAAACACCACGGTTTTGTCACTAACTAGTATAAGTTTATAAAAAAATTATACCAGATAAAAACACGACTATACATCACTGTTTAAACATTTTATTATGTAAAAAAATTCAACACTAATGAAATAATGGTAAATCTTTAAAATGAGCTCTGACATTGTCACTGTATGTATTGAGCGTTTCTTGAGTCTGTTACACAACTGGATAGCCAGCATTTGTAGCGATTCCACATTGATTGTTCTTGTTTCTGGACATCATAATGTATCCTTCCAATCCCCAGCTACGACCCCAGCTGAAATTGATATTGATGTTGTAAATTCTATTACAAAATCGGCAAAGAAATAAATACAGTCAAACCTGTCTTAAAGTGACCCTCTTTTTAGCGACTTCCTGCTTTATGTGACCTTCATTATTCCTCCCGAGCAATTTTCCTATAAAATAAACCTGTATATAGCGACAACCTGTCTAACGCGACAACCTGTCTAACGCGACAACGACCGTGATTTTTCTGTCCCGTACCCAATTCCGAACCTGTATATTTAAGAAATAAAAAATGACAAGCCGGGCTATATCGTCTCATAATGCCCGAGCGTCCTCAGCCGATCACATTTATTACCGAGCCGCGTCAGCGGCGAGGTGATAAATGTGATTGGCTGAGGACGCGAGGGCATTATGAGACAATATAGCCCGGCTTGTCATTTTTTTACTTCTATTCTAATGATGACTAAACTTAGATCAATGAAACACAGACGACAAAATCGATTCTTGGTAAAAAAAACAGTTCCTGTCGGTTTATCTGCTTTCAGAAAATGGGTAGGCGTGGCTTATCGCTATAGGGCCTATATTGGAGAATAGAGCCCGGCTCGCGTCTGTTGTCTTAATAGGGAAAAAGAATCAAGTCATATTAGAATACGACTTTTAGTGTTGCAGAGGACCCAAACTACATAATATTTTACATTAAATATCTTCATCAGTGTCTTTCATGATTAAATCTTCTGTGATCGATAAAATCTTATGTGATTTTATATGTGCAATACGATTCATCAATAAATACACAAATTGATATATGCAGGGATTCATTTTATGGTATTGCTCTTATACTACGAAAATTTTCTTGGTTAAAGTCAGATAAGCTTGAACCTGTATTCAGTGACCACCTGTCTTATGTGACCTATTTTCTGTCGGCCCTTGCAAAGTCACATAAGACAGGTTTGACTGTATACCGATTAATAAATTTGAACATGAAATTAATCATGTTTGCTTGGCATAAATCTATCCGTTTCAATATGAAATCTGGAATTTTGATGAATATTTAAATAAATTAAGTAACCCTCGATTCGATAATATACTAGTAAGTTATTTCTTTATTTTAATTAGTTTTGTTACCTGTTTTTTACAAGCCAGTAATCTTTTTCTCCCTCTGTTCCATAACCAACAACTAGAACTCCGTGATCCAATTTCTTTGAACTGCATCGCTTCTCGCTGTAGACACCTGGAAGCACAGGGTGAAATGATTAGGTCAAACTATTGCCATAGATTGTGGTTGTTCTTTTTGTCTATTTTTAAAAGGTGATAGGTTTGTGTAATGACCGTTTAGCTGTGATTACTGAAATGTCATCTTGTAAGAGAACTTCTCCTTCATGTTCTTCTTAAACCTAAGTTTTTCAGGTTATGTTAATTCTGTCTTCGTACTCTCTCATTTTGGTTCACATTGCTCAATAGAATTTTGTTGAAAAATATCTTCTTTATTCTATGTCAAATTTCAAAAAAAAAAACTTTTTAAAAAAATCTCTATATTGGCTCTAGAGACATTATTAGTCATTACCCCTTCTGTAGAGCTGGAATGAGGAATGGCTGGCGTCGATCCCCACAGAGATGGGACCTATTGTAGCAGCGGCCTGCTGTAAGGCGTCTTCATCACCTTCCTTTAAGTCAACATGGGACTTCTCTGTAGCTCCGATGTCTGCTTCTTTGAAAAGGCATTTCTTTCCGTTCTGTCAATTATTTTAAAATGCTCAGTCTTTCTGCTCAATTACAGAAACATTAATTATAATGTATCTGTAATTGAGTAGACGTGCACATGTACATTAAGACTGAGTATACAGTAGTACTCATTCCAATTTCAAAGACAAGGGTTGGGAGAAAACATCTGTTTACTGTATCTCTTGCTCATTAGTTTTACATGTACAAAAGATAAATAAGTAAGTAGCGAGTCCTGAATGATAATCACATGTTAAGTTTAAAAGCAAATAATACCTTAGCTTTGTAAGGATATGAGGCTTCAGTGTCGATACCACCGTTTGTCTCTATGTATTTGAAGGCTTTGTCCATCAGTCCACCTTGACATCCATGGTTACCTGGAAAGAATCGGCCAG
Organism: Pinctada fucata; assembly: GCA_028142955.1. Taxonomy (NCBI): domain Eukaryota; kingdom Metazoa; phylum Mollusca; class Bivalvia; order Pterioida; family Pteriidae; genus Pinctada; species Pinctada fucata. Next base: position 15,733,422 of record AP027105.1, read on the forward strand.
AAATCAGATAAGAAAAGAATTAGGAAAAATACTCCAGCATGTCAAGTTTGTTAATTATTAGTATTCTATGTAAACTGATTCTTTACCGATTAATATGAAAAAAATCCAAACTTGAATTCGCATTTTCTAGTGTTAACACAAAACATGAAAGAACTAGATTTAAACATATTTATTGCAATCAAATATAACATTGCATCGGATTGGGCACAAGTTTTCCAACTTAGATTTGCCCTGTAAGTTGAAAGAACATACCTTCTTTCTTTGAGCAGTCTACCAGATTCTGCTCAGACAGCGACACCAGTTTGTTGGTCTTTTTAAAGTGTTGTCCCTCTAATGAACCGGTGGTACTGAAGGCCCAACAAGAGCCACATTGTCCCTGTAAGTCAATTAAGATGATAGATTTTCACGTCATTTGATTGTAGACCTTTCGAGTCCATTGAAACAACGAATTCGACAATATGGATTTCATTTTTCACTACGGAATTGGGGTGACGGATATGCTGTATACTTATAATATCCTCTTAGGGATTAACTTAAGATTCCAAATTGCGATGCCCCTTTAACTAAATTCGTTTTCCTGTTTATACATACGTCTTATGTCTGGTCCATGCTGTAAATTTATCAGGTCTTAACTGATTGAATTTGAAGACGTTTAACATTATTTACACGACAAAGTTTGTATTTACCAGACAGGAAAGGTCAACATTGCCCTGAATTTGGGTTTTATTTTTTCATATTTTGGCATTTTATTATTAGTTTCAGTGTTAAATTCATCATATATAATCACCTGGTTCTTGATTTCTGTGACGTATCCCTGTTTCCTCCAGTCTACTGTATCAGGTAGATCCTTGACGTCAATGTCAGACTTGAACACGTTTGTCCTCGTCCTGTTAGACATGATGAAGCCATTCATTACTCTCACAAACTCAGCGCTCGTCTACAATGGAAAATGGTGATGAACTTATGAGATAATGGAAAATTTCATAATTTTTCAAAATACAATTGCTTGTCTATAATTTGCTTTAAGAGGAAAATACTAGTATCAGACGTCTTGGTATCCATGACGCCATATATCGGATCGACAGATTCTTTGATGATCTTTGCAAAAGAGCAAGATGATCGAAAAAGCAAAATACACATGGAATACAAATGTGAGTAACAGAATGTGAATGAGAAAACAGGGATTTCGGAAATGGATTGTCTGAATGAGATGAGAGTGAGGAGAAGGGGGATGTACTTACCATATCTCCATATTCGTTCATTCCCAGCCAGAATGTTTCCGCTCCTCTGTCGGCCCTTCTGTTGTGGTGCTCTATGACTTTCAGGTTACTCTCCCATACTAGACGTCTGATTGAACAAAAAAAGGACATAAGAATGAAATAGAATACATGAAATGAAAATATGTATCAAAGGAATATCTTCCGAGCACAACTCGCAAGCGAAGTATCAAGATTATTGTGAATCATACTAGACGTCTAAATGAACCAAAAAAAAACCCATAAGAATGAAATAGAATACACGAAATAAAAACATGTATCAAAGGAATATCTCACAAACGAAGTATAAAGCATACTAGTAGTATTGCTTAGTGTGCCTCGATCATGTTCTGGTCACATAATGAAAATAACATTTATTGTATACACAACTGTAAGTTTAAATTTGCTTAAATATTTTAGCATTTGTTTTTGATTTTTTTTCCTTTTCAAAAGATATAAAACAAAGTAATACCAACTCACCTTTGGCCCTCCTCCTCGTCTCTGTAGTTTTTGGCATACTGTGATTTGTAGATCTCCCAATCGCCATCCAGTTCCTTATTGAACAAAGGGCTGGCGAAGGCAACTACACACACAACTGACAATAGGGCCAGACGAAGCATCTTTAAAATCAATGTTCATTATCTAGTATTAATTTTCTTGGAATGAAACAGAAAATGTAAAACGCTTTACATGGAGAAAGTGTTCAAAAGGAATAGGAAAAAATCTAATTTTGTATAAATAGGTATACATACATCATAATCTTTGTGGTATGATAATACAATAAATAATATAATTCTTTTTCCTTTAGATTTGCGTATAAAAATAAATAATGATCAAAAACTGATATTTGATGAAATTATAAGAATTTATTTTCACCAAAAATTTGAAAAAAAGTTGGGTTTTTTTTTCATATGTATTTCGTTCGGTCATTGGATAGTATCAGTAATTGTAAAACGTTTTTAGGTATCATTTTTAAAGCTAAATTATTATTGTTATATAGCAAAATTATGAAATGAAAATAAATGGATTGCATCTTACCTTGAAAATATTGAAGTGTTGTTCTTTTGTTGTGTAATTGTATTTATATGAATTTTAAAGAGGTCCATCGAGGGTTTTTGTCGTCATCAAGATACATTTTGTATCTTGAAATCATACAATTATGCGTTGATGAATACAAAATTATCGATAGGAAGATACAGAAACATAAGATAAAAATTTGAGAGAAAAAATAATGAACGCACAGTAAATGTACGTCATAATATTTTGGAATCCCCCTTTACCCTAGACATGGTTCCTTTTTTTTCTAATCTTGCATGGGTTACCCCCTATCCTTTGTTATCTTTGGCATTTTTCTGTTGATAGAATTCCATAACCTAAATTTTCACATGACCTGATTTTCGGACACTGTTTATTTGATATCCATTTTGTCGTTTAGTAAAATGCATATATTTTATATACACATTCATTTATGGTTGTATTTGATGTTTGTTGTCCGTCCTTTCCTATCTGTGTCTGTGTTACACACTCTATTACAGCTATAATTTGATTACCAGGATGAAACTTAGTTGTTTTCATAAACGACAAAAATGTCCTTTTTTGTCGATACTGTGTCTCATTAGCCTCTATTTTTTGTTGTTGTTTTTTAATATGACATTTCGCTCAACTACTCATATTTGTTTTGTAAACCGTATATATATTGAGTTTGTTTAGTCCCATGCTCCTAGCCAAGCACAATATACAAAGCAAGCATATACGCAAGCATTGCAATATCACGTAATGCAACACGTAAAACATTAACTCTATCACGTGAAACGTGACGTAACATATTTTAGGTGGGTCACAGTTTACGGAAACAAAGATTGTGCCGAATTCTGACCCAGCAATCGGAAAGTTACCCTAGTTTTAGTCAACATACTTCAAAATCTGCATTTAGTCCTTGTGTTGTCGGACTATTTGGACAAATGCACCGCCGCCTTTTCCATGCTCCCGCAGTCGGAGACTCGGGGACATAAAGTTTTCGAAGAATGGAGTATTGAAAATATAAAGAAACACTCGATGTATTCACGAGTCTTCTTAACGAACTTTGGATATAATGCAGACATTTTTTCAATAATGTTTCCACTTGATAAAGGTCAAGAGGCCAAGAGTACGTGGATATACATGTATTGAGTTTCTTGTAATTTGTTTGTATAAAGTGTTTGGTCTGTCTGTGGATCTGGTTGTCTGCGAAAACTTTAAATAACCTTAATAATAACTTTTGAATTGTCGATAACAGGGAAGGGATGTTATGAGAGAAAGGAGGGGATCTCCAACTGGGCCGGGTTGTAGCACCCACAGCAAAACACCAACATCCAAAAAACACACGTATCAGACAAGCACAACAAGATACACAATAGGGACAAGGAAGAACCAAAAAAAAAAAAACGACATCGAACACTTCACACACAAGACTTCAATTAAACCAGTGTGACCAATAAGCAATCGGTGCCGACATATAACGGTCATCTGTCACATAAGTAGCAAATGTTGTGGTTATTTGGATTATTTGTGCAAACCCCTCTTACTTGTCTGGTTACACATGTTTAAATTGTGCATTCTTTGTGGCAATAAGCCTTTCATTGGGCCACAAAATATGCTATCTTATGTCCTAACCTTGGAATCTAATTTCTATTGACAATACTTTTCTATTGAAACGAAATGATTAACCTCCTGATCTTGACATTTGACCTTTACAAAAAACAACATCTTCACTGACAAATATGTAAACTGGAGCTCTCGTGTTTCACAAACACATTCTATGTTCCCAAAATGATTGCAGTTAGCTGATTTCAACGTAGCAATTGGTAAAAGGTTGACATGGGCTGGTAATCTCTAGAGCTTCTAGTGCATATCTCTATTTTAGCCCTTAAAATGTATACCTAGAAAAAAATTACAACCCCTAAAGTGAGACTCACAAAAGTACTTTTCATCTAAATTATTTGTCCAAATGGTACGCTGCTTACATTTATTCTAGCTATGCTCAAGAATATCTCATATTCATCCTTTCTCTTTGATCATCTTGCCTCTCAAGGTTACCTAATTCATGATAAAGGTCAAAGTTGTAAAGGTCAAGGATAACATAGATGTAAAGTCAAGGTTACAACAAATCATAAAGGTCAATGTTTCCACTGATGAGAAAGGTCAAGATTGTCACTAGTTATAAAGATCTCAATAATTACCATGAATAACAAAGTAGGTCATGGTTATAGTAAATGCCATAATTCAAGAGCCAATAAAGGTCAAGGTTACCATTGATGTCAGATGACAAAGAGAAGATGACGTGAAGCTGCAGTTGTCACAAATAATAAATGTCAAGGTTCAAGAGAGCCGATAAAGGTCAAGGTTACCACAGATTATTAAGGTCAATTAAGGTTATTACGGTCAATGAAATCTTACATTCAAAATGTCAACTCCTCAAAGCTCAAAATGAATAAGTGCTTCCATTATGTCATCATGCTTGTATTTTATTTTGAGCAAAATTATGAAATGTTTTCCATGAGTGATCATAACATGCCAAAATTTTTTCACTGATTAACAATATAAACATCTACAAAACTATAACACATGTATCAAATATTTATGTGCAACATTACAAGTTAAATAAGTTTACTAATATAATATCGAGATTGCCAGAAATAATGCACTAATCTGCTTGAGATAAAACAATTAACATGTGATAAACATTTCTAAAGCATGTACTTATAAGTACTCATACAAAAATTGCTTTTCTAGCAAAAAATTAAAGACATATAAAATCCCACATAACAATATCAAATAAATAACGATAGATCTGGCGTACTTTTGAACAGCTTTTTAAAAGTCTTAAAGGCCCAGAAACAAGGCCACATGAAAGTTTTAATGAGACTATCAGACATCAAGCAATAGAGACAGAAACTATCATCTACATAATTAACAAAAAACACTCAATTTATCTACAAATTTTCGGCTTCACGGCCTTTATCAAGTGGAAATATAATGCAACAATTTCCTTACATAAAAAACCAAAAATCTGCTGGTTAAAAAGATCCCAGCTTTATATTTTAAAATTCTTTAAAGGGAATGTCCATAATATTTTGATTCAATACTACATGAATCAAAAGTTAAACAAAATGAAACACATTTGAATTTATTCTAATGTAGAATTTGCAAAAAGGAAAAAAAAACCCAATTCTTTCATTTTCATTTGACCTTGACCTGTGACCCCTGACCTTTAAATCATTGGTATATTGGATGCAAAGTTTGATAACAATCTAAAGTCATCTTTGTCTCATATATAGAGCATCCACAAGGTCTTTCAATTATTGTCTATTGTGACTTGACCTTCGACTCTAAAAATGAATAGGTGTCCTCCATGAATGGGGAATCATACATGAAAGGTTTGGTGAAAATAAAGTAATCTTTGACTTAATGTTAGTTTCTGCATGGGTTTACAGATATACTGATATACACACAAGTTAACAGTATTTTTTATATATGCCCTTGCACAGAGTTAGATGGTGGACAATAAATTAACAATTGTACATGTATATAAAATACAACACAATAAACTCTAAATTAAACTGACAAAAAAAAATCAAAGTATTATAGCTTCCGAATACATTATGACTAGATAATTTACTTATTTTGAACACAAAAAAATAACAACTTCAAAAGGATTATAACTACTAGCCCTAAAACTGGCCCCTCGACTTGAACAGAAAAGATACATAATATCTTGTTAAAAAGTATAACTTGCTACAAGTCATGTCTTGGTACAACTGAAAACAAAAGTACAATAGGTAATCAGCATGAAATGATAGTATAAATTAAGGTGTATTTTACCTCATCTTGTGAATTCATGAAGGTAATGCTTGGAATTTTGTATATTTTGACTCTTTACACCTATGTCATGTTATCATTCATGCATGGGAAAATTCTACCATACCTTAACTGTACCATGTTTTAAGAACCTGTAGCAAACATACAGAAAATAGTTAAGTAGAAAATTACATTGCAAATACATTGCACAATATCACATTGCATATATTTCAAAATTGTAAAAGAGATTACTCATAATTTCAAACAATCTGGATTTTTTTTTTTGCAACAAAGTTTTAACAAAGAAAACATTCAGGAACTTCAAGTTCTTGAGATTTTTACTTTTGCACATGTATAATAAATTTAATAAGATTAACATCTTACAGAAACGGCTTTACTTCTTCCTTGCAATAATTATACTAAATTTCTTTGTGTTTTTACTTTCTTAATTAGTTTCGATAAGTTTGATTTTCAAATTCTATGATGGTAAAATGCTTATAATATGTCATAATTCTACCTTTAAATTGAGGCTGAATGAGAAATTCAAATGTATCATAGAAGCATATGTATTTCTAATGAACAATGATTTCAAGAAAAGATTTGCTATTAAAAATAATTCCTTTTTTACATATTTGCTTTAATTATAAGCTGCCACTACCTTGATGAAGTCATATAAAATTGACTTTGCGTAGACTGAAAATTTACAACCATGACTGAAATATTATCCAATGATCCCCTATAATAAGCTTGTAAAACTAAGCTTTTGGCACCAAAATATGGCTCATGTAGCCTCTCTTTTATATAGTCTACAGCTTCCTGATTTGAAAAACAATCCCACAATCCATCTGTGGCTAAAATCATGAACTTTGGCTTTAACCCTTTGAGGTCAAAGGTCAAAATATCTGGCTGAGCGGTAATGAGATTTCTGTCTTTAAGCGGATAATCACCGATGGCACGAGACGTTGCTAGAATCCCTGCGACTCGCCACACACCGTTGAAGCTAACAAAGCCTCCAGACTCCTGGATCCGCTTCCTCTCCTTCATCTAGTCCAATATAAGAATTGAAAATGAATTACGGCATTAGGGGTGTAGTAAAAATATTTTTGAAAAAGTAGTTATTTTACACTGCCATATCTTATATATTCAAAGAGTTTATGTAAAATCTGTTTCAATCAACTACAATGAAAATGTTGGTCCCAAACGTTGCCTCACTCAACTTCTTAGTATTTAAAACAACTGAAAGTAGATTATTATACCACTAAAACCTTTAATTGATTTATGAAAAAGTAAATTTCCGTCAAAATGGCTAAAATTAATACACATGCGACCAACCAATGTAAATGTATGTGTATACCACTTGTAAATCTATAATACTTCAGAGATATGGTTTGTGGTCATATTAATGCAGTATTCTAGGATTCCATTACCCATTACCCGAGATAAGTGAAAATTGAAGTCGGGTCACTGGAAAACAGAATCCTACTTACCCGTTGGTAAGTGAGTTTTGAAGCACAATCCCCATTACACTCTCCGTGTATATGTACATGATGTAGCAAAAACAGAAGTAAAAAGTCATCCCAAAGTACATATTCAAGATAATATTTTAGCAGTAGTCCTTTATTTTCAGTGTCACAATATTTCTGAACATAATAATATATTTTCAAGATAATAGCTAGGGTGCGCGATAGAAAATTAACATCCCCTTTTTATTCTGACATTTTTGTTTGGGTAAGTAAGTTTCCTTGCTGGGTAAGCACATTTTTGGTGCACACTTACCCGTTGGTAAGCAGTTTTTTAATAAAATCCTTAAACACTGTAATGTATGAAAAATTAGTAAGTTTTTGTCAAAATGGTTCAAAATACACATGCAACCTGAACTTACATACATGTACATGTATGTCATTTGTTACTTACGAGATGTGGTTTATGGTCATATGACAATGGAATGCTATGGCCGTTTACATCACAGAGTACTCCACGGGAATCACCAACATTAGCTACCGTTAATAATCCATGTTTGAGCATTGCAAGCAGTACTGTAGTACCTAGAAACAAAACATCCACAGGCTTGTTCATTTTCAACAAAAGTGCGAGAAATTAATTTTACATCTTTATACCATTTGTGCATACATAGAGGCATTTTTATGTACTTCGAACATAAAACAATTTTCATTAAAATCTATATTTCATTTTTGCAAAGTTACGAATAAGAAATAATTAGGCTTATATGCCTGTCATTTGGTTAATATACCAGTATGTGCATTGAATATGTTTGTATTTTCATACTGACATAAATATGCAAACCTTTGTGAAGAAAAATTGTACCTGAGATATCTTGATTAGAATGTGCTAATTCTAAAAACTGTTTATCCACAGATAATATTTCCTCAGTTAGCAATTTCGACATGTTCCCTTGTGTTTGGTCTAGAGAAGCTTTTAGCAGACGAATCATCAGGCACTTAAACAGAGTTTTTTCTGTGAAGTCTGCTGCAAACTGTGAAAAATGGAAAACATACGTAGTGAGCACAGACTTTAAGACTTTACTTTGGGTACATGTATTGTTTAAATGTAATAAATGAGTGGACAAGATTAGCAAACATTAACAGCATTGATTCCTTTAAGAAATTAACCTTCAAAGTGAATATACAACAAGTGTAGATATAAATTTATAGTAACATAATTATCCATTGAACAGTATTCCTCATCAAGATAATTCTAAATCTGTCACAATCTAAATATTGAATTTCTTTGTAATTTAAGTATTAAAGCACATGTTTACCCAGTATTCAACTAATTATAATCACTCTTAAACTATTTCTTATTTGGTTCCCATCAATATTCAATATTAGATAAAATAATACAAAAATCAAAAATTCATTATATATTAAGTACATTGTATGTCGATAATTGTTAATCCCTAATGTGTACCGGTACTTAACAACGCAACACATACGTGTAAACTTACCTCTCCCCCATGCCCATCAAAGACACCAAATATAGACGTGTCTGTATGTTCTAGATTGTTGACAATGTTAAATCTGTCCTCCATATGGGGCCTCCGTCCTTGTATAGCATACACAGAAGCTCCATCTTTCTTCATTTCCCATGATACTTTTCCTTTCCGTTGATTTTGTTCATTTCCATAGTCCAACTAAAATATATCATTATGTGCACAATATATATACAAAGGAAGAGCTGTTCATCCTTTTAAAAGTTTATCATTTAAAATGAATAATTTTATGGTCTTTTGAGTGCAAAAGGCTCATACATAAATGATTGGACAGGTTATGTCATGTGTGCATGAACTATTAAAATAAAAAAGTTGAAATAATCACCATTTTGCGAAAATAGGAGAAAATATAGAGCAGATGAAAATTGTAAACCAAAGGATGAAACTTTGTGGTGAAAGTAGATCAAATCATTATCTACCTCGCTGTCGGCTCCATTCCACTTTAACTGCACTTTCACTTTGGCTCGCATCAAATAACGCCATATTGGTTTGACGTGGAATGCAGAATTGTATAAAATAATTATCAGAACGATAAGAATCAAGGCTTCTACGCTGAGCAAATATCGCCTGATAAATCTGCTAATGACAGAGACATACGTCATCATAACATTGCCTCTCTGATGAGAGAAATAAGGTTATTTACACTTCATTTTTTTTACAGCAAGCGCTGACAGATCGAAGGAAACCCGTGCGACATTTATAAAATTTGAAATGCGGACGTATCCGCGTTTTCCGATATGTAGTTTTACAAAAATCTATGGAAACCCTGAACTGACATGCGTTTTGCTCCTTGCGTTTTGCTTTTTGCTCTTTGCTTTTTGCAATTTTTTTTCACTTTGATTTTTGCTCTTTTCTTTTTGTGTCATCTCCTTCGTGTTACTTTGTTTTTTATTTGAAATTCAGATATTTGATCAAGTAGAAGGTTAATTGTACTGATGATCCAGATAAAAAAGCTTTCTGCACTGTAAAGATACACCCTTCTTTTTTTATTTCAATTTAAAAAATGAAATTACGCGACAACCAAACAGTGAATGAAGTGATTGATGAACATACATTTCTTTTAAGATAATTAATTGTCAGCTTAATTATTCATTGTAAGAAAGATGCTCTGACATTGTCTTTTAATGCAAAACGAGAAGATAAAAATGCAGAGAACAGAAGGCAAAACTTAATTCAAAAGCAAATAGCAAAAAGCAATGAGCAAAAAGCAAAGAGCAAAAAGCAAAGAGCATTCGTCGTTTTTCCCGCTAATATTTCAGCCAAGAAAGCTAATCTCATTGGTCTAATATGGATAATGCATAAACGGACTATCATCAAGACTGGAATTCCATAAAAAGCAACGAGAAAACGCAAAAAGCAAAGAGCAAAATGCAAGAAGCAAAGAGCAAAACGCAAGAAACAAAGAGCAAAACTCAAAAAGCAAAGAGCAAAACGCATGTCGGTTCAGGGTGTCCTTTATATAAAAATCAGAGAAAATGAATATGACATACCTATGATTATTATGATTTCAGTTCAAAGATTCATTTATGAAAATAAATGAATGTTTCTTAAAAAAAAAGCAACAACATTGAACACCAGTCAGTGACTGAATGAAGGTTTGAATAGATACCAATCTGTCACAATAACAATTTAGATAATCGGGAGCATGTAAGAGGGGGTGGACAGGGCGAAAGGAAGGGGCCGGGAGGAGAGGGAGGAAGAGGCGGGAGGGGGAGGGGGTAAGGGAAGGGGGAAAAGGAGTGGGAGGAAGGGTGGGAGGGGGAGAGAGGTATCCCCTGTCCGCCCCATGTAGAGAATCAGATTGAAAAAATACCAATAGATAGATAAGACAAGAAAGTTTAAGGTTACGGGTTTTCATGCATTAACGTCCATGGGCAATAGGAAAGGATGATGATCAAAGACAAATGGCTTGAAAATGCTGAAAACAGTGAATATTGTACCTTGTTGGCATGGTTACCATGGAAACAGATTACAAGTACAGGCTCAATCTTTGATTTAGATACTATTTAGATTTTTGTTGAAATTTGAAATGGTTCTTGTTAAACTGTCTCCTTTTGAAATAATTGCGTAATACATCTTTATATACATGTATGATGCCATATGTTGATCACTATAAATACTTTCATTCCAAAACTTAGAGGATCGAGCTCCATAGCAACACACAAGCGCGGATCCAGAGGGAGTGGTGGGGGGGGGGGGGTGTCGGCCGGGGGTCCGGACTCCCCCCCCCCCCCCCCCCCCCTGCAATTTTCGAAACATTGATAAATTTTTGTTATATATATATTTCATAAGATTAAGTCCCAATTCCCCTTTTGTTGTTATAATATTTGAAAAATTAGAAATCTTTCATTATGATTATATTTTGCCGTCAGTGTATCAAAATTTTTCTCTGGCTCGCTTCCGCTCGCCAGAATTTATTACATATATGTACGTTATTTTCAAATGATGCTGCTCTTTCCTATATACAACGCACGCATTTATACATTACACCTAGGTCAATAAACAAGGGCACTAAGGAAACAAAAAGAAACTGAAAAAGACACGGATAGTGGATTTTATTCCAATTCTTGGAAAAAAAAATTACTGGCTTGCTATCGCTCGCCATTTGTTGTATTTACATATTAGAACTGACAACAATCAATTTAATCAATTACTATTAGAACTGACAATCAATTACTATGATTGAAAATTCAAGATTTTAAGCTGTTTGCTCGCCATTGCTCTCCAGTCACCTGTTTTATTAATAATTAGAGACAGATCTGACAATCATCAATCAATAACTTTATTTTTATTTTTATTTTTTTGCTCTTCAAAAATTTCGGACTTTAGGACCCCCCCCCCCCCTGAAAAAATTCCTGGATCCGCCCATGAACATAGATAGAGAGATCTATTCGTTCTCCCTACATGTAGCATGTTTTAAAACATTAATATTCTAACTTGAGCCATCTCATTTATCAGATATTGATTTGTAGTGGAACAGAGGAGTGAGAGGATTAACCATATACAAATGATAAAACTTGATGATGTAGCCTTGCTTATCCCAAAAGATATTAAAAGCGATGTACCATTATATTACAATGGGAAAATCGCTCCTTTAATTTTTTGGAGCAGTTATTTGTGAAGCAGTGTCCCAATGACGTGACCAATTTGAATGTCAGTGTCCCAATGGTTTAACCCTTTAGTTTGATTTGAACAAATATTACATAAACAGATCGACGTTGCAATGGAATACAAGTACAGGGATGCAAGACCCTAAAGGGTACAATAAGGAATTCAACATCGATGAAAATAAGAAATATTTGTCTCCTGCACATATATCCCATCTTTAGAGCACTTTGCATGGTCTTGCATGGTTGTTTCGTCAGAATTTTACTACACATTATGTTAATCTATAACCTCAGCTCTGATTTTGCCAAAGCAGCTGCAAAACTTCCATGACATGCGCCATACAGATCCATTTCGTACTGAAATGTCAACAGATCTGAAGACAGACATCAAAGGTTGACCAATGTCAAAGTCAATGCTAGAGCAACTAAATTGAATTTTCTAGTAACCAGCAAAATGGATTTTAAACTCGAGCCCATCAGCATTTTGACCTTTGATCCTTGACCTTGAAAATCAATATGGTTCATCCTTTCCAATAGTGAATATTTGTGGAAGGATTTGTGATCCTATGATGATTGCTTTATCTTCTTTGCTGCTCACAAGGATTTTAAGCATAAGTCCATTGTGATGTTGACCTTGAATTAACAGGGTTCATCCCTTTCTAGGGGGAACAATTGTGGAAGGTTTTGTGTACCTATAATGATGATTTCAAGCCCAATTCATCTTTGACCCTTGACCTTAAAATCAGTAGGGTTCATCCTCTCCCCATGGGGAACATTTGTGGAAAGTTTGATCTATGCAGTTCACAAGTAAATCCGGACACACACACACAAACATATGCTATTTCCATTCCTTATAAAACAAAGTAATTTCAAGTTGAAAATAAAGAAATAACGAAGGTAGCACATCATAGACAACAAAATTATCATTTATTTTCTCAGTATAAACAAATAAACTACATCACTCTGTATAGTATGGTTTCTTAACCTACAATCATATCATCTGTATAGAAATATATTTCATTTGTGCTCTCTTAAAAGATCTTTGGTAAATAAGTTATCAAATGACACACATTTCTACATAGATTATCATAATTTCTAAATCTGTCGCTCTTGTGGTGCATATGGTATAGGTCAATAGATATTTATGAAAATATATGTATTTTACAATAGCACCGCAAATATTATCAACAGCACCAGTTTACAGCAATATCTTCCTCTAGTTCATTTTTTTTTTATAAGTAAATAAACAAATATACTACTTCAATTTTACATATTTTTAAAATTCAAATAAACATGCATAGCGTATATCCAATATCTAACTAATTTTAAAAATAAATACAACACAATAAAATGAACATTTCTTTCAGAGGGATGATACAAATAAAAACACAAACACTCTACTACACAAATTTTCGGCCCCTTGACCTTTATCAAATTATTAATATAATCAAAATATTATTGAAAAAATGTTCTTTATTTTGCAATGAACACCAGAGAAGCAAAGGATAGATTTTACGTAGTTCTCATATACATTGTCATTTTTTACACTGGATAAAGGCCAGGGGACCGAAAATTTGTGTATTTGAGTGAAACACAATATCTTTAAAATACTTTAAGTTGTACAATGAGATTAAAAGAATCTATGATGTTGTTGCGACTGAGACAGGGGAATCTCATCCGAGTGTAAAAGATTTGCAATCCACGACAAGGCTTGCCAAGTCGTGGATGCAGCAAATCTTTTGCACGAGCATGAGATTCCCCCGTCTCAGTTGTAACGTCGTGATTGATTATTTTTCTCACTCACCTCATTTTATCATCACTATAATGATTTTTTTAAAACTGGAATCGATACCAAAACCTACACAAATCCAACTATGGCGTGACGTTATCTTCTATGATGTCATAATAGTAGTCACGTGGAGTGTGAGACAAGGAAATCTCAAACTGCTACGTCTGCGTTTTTTCTTTTGTCTCACGACGTAAGTGAGCGAGAAAATTATAGCAGCATTTTCTATGGTCCAATCATATGTCTTTCTGTTCTCATGTGATTTTCTTTAATAATATCTAAGTTCACAATTTTGACTTGATAGTCTTGTCTATATTAATCATAAATTGCAATACATTTGCACAAAAATGTCTATTTTGACTGAAAAAGTCTCCGTCACAGACTAGAGTAACACATTTTGATTTCCTGTCAGTAAAAACAATGGTAGGACACCATTCAACAGTCAACCTGAGGCATTGTACAGGTATATACATGTATGGTAATCAAGTTAATAGAGTTCTGAATAATTTCTGTGAATCTGATTGACATTTTATTTCTAAATGAAATGACTTAATCTGAAAAAAAAGATGTAATTCTAGTGACAATTTATCAGACAAATAAATAATTGTGAATCAGTGTCTTATATAATTGTTTTCTCCACATTAATATGGAATACCTTTGATCCAAATTATGAATTATATACTTGTAAATATGAAAAAGGAAAAAGAAAAACCAAAAACACCCCCTCCCCCACCTGCCCACAATAACATGAGTATGTACATATATATCATCTATACCAATATGTTTCTATACTGGCTATTTGAAACTCTCCATTCTCACACTATATTGACACTTTATATACAGAGTAGTTAGTTCAAACTTTAAAGCTTCAATGAAATTTTTGGAAGTAATGATACTATACTATACAGGTATCTACAAAAATTACAGACAGGTTAGAACAGTGGTAGCGTATTCGCTTCTCACCTCTAAGGTCCCGGGATCGAATCCCTGATTTGGCAAAGATGTCTTATGTGGGAGGGATTGGGATTGCCAACCCAGTCCTAAGAGGTTTTCCCAAAGTACTCTGGTTTCCTCCTGTTCCACAGACCCTCTATGCCAACATCTGAGCCAACGTAACGCATTTATATAAGTTTGTAACTTGTTTGTTAAACGTTGTAAAATAAATAAAGATCAAATTTACAAAAATAACCATAACGCAAAAGAAATGTATTCTTAACCTAAAGTATATATAAAGTTTTTTAAACATAATAAAAAGTGATCTGAAATCAGAAGAAATTTGAGTGTGTAGAAATATGAACGATAGAGTAAGTACATGAAAAAATTTGATATACATTGTAGTATGTAAGAAAAGAGAAAAATAAAGAATCAATATCTAATTTAACATGTAGAGTCATTGTAAATTTGGATTAAATTTCTGAATTACCATGCTTTGTTTCATTCCTTTATTTCATGGGGTATTTTTTTGTGCTCAATAAAATATAATTACACATAGGAATCAAAACTCCCAATGTGTTCATTGAAACTTGTATTCCATCTTTGAGCAACAATTTATTGACTTTTTATTCCTTTGTCACATATACATTGTACATATATTATACAATTTACATAGATATTTTCTATTCAGAATTATCACATAATCAACCAGTCTATAATACAAAAATATTTTTTTTCTTCAAAAATTCAATGTAAAATTAATATTTTGCATAGATTTGTGGTCACTATGGCACTAAAAATCAACATCAATCAAACAACATACATGTATATAAATCAACAACAACAACAAATCATAAGATTACAGAATTATAATTGAAATCAGTAAAAACTATAGATACCAAGAAGTCAAATCAAGCAACTACAAATATTTTTATGTACAAGTTTTTACGTATGATACTAAATAAATGTAAACATTAGGCAAAAACGAAGGGTAAACCTATTTTCACCAGCAAATGTTGGCAATTTTTTAAAGGCCCCATTTCACCTGAATAGCTATTCAACACTTTTTCAGATCAATTAATGATGAAATGAACGTCACTTTTGAACCTGGCATGTGTATTTGCGAAAATATGTAATGAATAGAAATCACTTTCTAAATTTAAAAAACTTTGTATTTAACAATTCAAATAAAAACATTTTTTTCATACTAAAACTTGGGCATAACTCATAAAAGCACTTAGTCCTAAATATGAAATTGTAAAATGACACACTTTTTCTTAACACAGCATCTTGATAACAAAATTAACTTTAAGCTTTTACACATCTAATTAAAGCATTGTCAAATAACAGTAGCACTTTCATTATTTTTAAGTTTCTGTTAAAAACTCTGTAGATACGCAAAAATCATATACACTTGCATGATGGCAGATCATAGTTAAAGCATTGTGACTGGTTTTCATAAGTTAACATGTTTTATGGCTGATAATAACAAAAAGATAAATACATGTATTACATACTGCCAGTTAGCAAAATGAGTGTCATAGCATGGAGCATATATAGAACTTTCAAGAGAGGACATTTTAAGTTATATAAAAAGAGAAGGTACTATACTATCTTATCATAAACTTTTTTTTTACACACTGTAATTTAACGAGGCTGTGTCTAATTAGAAAATGGTGAACTTCTACCCAAGGTATTTTGACTAAATTTGGATCATATAATTTCAGTATTATAAAATTCATTTTATTGGAAAGAAAAAAGAAGTTGACCGTTCAGTATTATGTAGGGGTCATCTCAAAGATAATAGCATCTTACAATGAGACCTAATGGGGTTTTACTGCAAAATAATGATCTTTCTCAAATTTTTCGTATTTCTGCGCAAGAGATTTTGATCAAATTCATGTTATTTATTTGTTGTACTTCAAATATCATTTTAAGAAAAAGAAATTGAAATTTCACCGTCATCGAATTTTTCTAATTGTATTCGGCCTCGTTAAAATGAATGACTTTGCTGTCATTTTCACCTCCAATCAAATTGTGTAAATGACCTTTATATATGCATTTTAATTTGCCAACATTAAAGTAAGATTATACATGAATGTTATCTAAATGGACACATAGGAAAGAAACTCTGAAGATCTTAAAGAGGGAATGACTCTAAACTGGGACTATAAAAGCTGCTACAGTAAGTATATTTTCAAGGTATTGTAACAGTAAGTTTACAGGGCAATATCAAACTATCTAAATCTTTTTTTTATTAGAATATGGGACTGAAATATATCTGGATAATTATTTTTCTGAGCAGTTTTTAAGACCATAAGGACTGTGCATTGAAATTGTGATAAAAAGCTCATGGCCTCTTTCATCATAAAATTTGTCGGTGAAGTTTACATAAAGACACAAGTGAGATGACAGTTCAACACTACATGTATGAATTGGGAGATGAAACATTCACAGCTAGGGCTAACTTGAACACTGACAGTGTACATATTAAGCTTATTTTAATTTATCTTTTTACTTGTACATGTACTTGTAATAAGCCATATGGCAGAAAATTTGTGTAAAAGGTTGTTGGTGTTTTATTTCTACAAGTCAATTTCCTTTACTAAAAGAGAATCTAAGAGTATAATTGGCTATGGGATTAATTTCAAGTTTTTTTGTGGATAACCCAAAATTCACAATTTACTATGTTTAGCATTTATTGTACAGGGTTTTAGCATTTTTAATATCAAATTATACTATGGCTGAGTTTATGGAACCACAATCTTGGTGCAAGTGTACCGTGGTTAACATTGCTAGTGGTAGCAGTTTTTGCATGGTACAAATTGGTAGTAAGGTATGGTACAAAGTGGCAGACAGACAGACAAATGGACATGGTGATTACATTTACCATTAAAATAGATGAAAATATGTTATGAAACTGTCTATCTTTTCCAAAAATATCAATGAAAGAACTGATATGAAGCATTCCAGAACTTGTTTAAAAAGAGGGATAATATTTAGGTTAAAATGAAATGCATACGTAAACTAAACTATACAAAATATACACATGTATAATCAGTTGACTTGTTGCATAGATATAACATGATATGCAAATGACATGAACAAGTAAAATTCAAAAAGAATAATCATTTGAACAAACATATATATGTACATCTAAAAGATAACGGGAGATGTATATTGATATTCATTGATGTTCAGTGGAGAATAGCACCTTTGTGGATAAACGTGGACTCCATTTTGTAAGAAAATATGCACCTCAAACAATTATAATATATGTATACATCACAAAAACGAAACAGTGAACATTGAATGAAACCCTTGAGTCCTGGTGAACAGCAAAACGTGGAAAAAATTTATATTCCATTTTGTAAGAATATATGCACCTTAAACAATGGAAATATATATATCTTTGTTATACCCTTATCAGTATCTCTATATAAAATCTCCATAGGAAAAATGCCTATAAATTCGAATATTTGACCAAGCAGTCAATATTTACATCAATATTGGCCCTAGGGCAATAGTAAAAAAAATATTGACCAATAAACGGTAAATCGTTTGTGACGTCACGTTGTTGATGACGCTATTAGCTCTACCTATTTTTCCGCGCTCTTTCTCTTATAGACGAAAATGAACATAAACATGCCGAGTTAATCGGTTCGTTGCTGTTGCTGCAGTATTGATGTAAGGTCTAACAAAATAATTATTGACTGGGAATGAGGGCAATATATAATTTGTTGGACCTTCAGACAAAATATAGCCCTTGGCCTTGGGCAATATTTTATCTTCAGGTCCAACAAATCATATATTGCCCTCATTCCCAGTCAATAATTGTAAAACGTCGTATATATCACACACAACTGAAAATGGCAACAGTGAACTTTAAATGAAACACTTTTAAAAGTCCTAGTGAAAACTATGAAATAAATCAGAGATGTGTACTATAGGAACCACGTGATATGATGGGGGACGGGGCTCGATCAGTCATCAGGTGGGTGGGGAGGAACTTCTTGGTCTCCAAGGGGGATAACTGAGTTTCTCGGAGTGGCAATGTGGAGTCTGAATGAGGCTGAAATGGAAAAGTTTAAAGAAATACAAAATTTAAAGTGAAACATTGCTTGTCTAATTAAGATAAGGTATGGGAATCAAACTGGGTAATATTCAAACCATATTCTTTTCATGAGTTTAAAATCTAATCATTTTGGTTCTATCTCAGCTTCAGTTTTGGATAGAAATTTAAATCAGAGGTTTCTGACTAAAACGGGTGGAGGTATCAAAGAGAACATGATTTTTGTATGTAATAAAGAAAATTTCATGTATTGTACACAAGTTTGATGTTTCCAAATCTGATTTTATATAAAAATATACAGAATCAAATTTCTTTTCAGTTTTTATTCAACATTCTTTTCCTAGAAACATTTCAAATTTTAGTTTTGCACTACTTATTATAATAATTCTCAAAATCTGAAGGGAAATCACACCAATATACAATAACAATTATATAGTTACAATGAAAGCATGAAGTTATGTTGATACATGAAGGTAAATATGAGTTACAAATGATGAAAATCATATGTAAATATCCAAGCATAAGAAGTTGTTATTTCGTTTCATATCTGGCACACATGCATTCTATATTATGTTATAACATAGACATGCAATTATCAAGAATCAATTATAACATCATAATATTCAAAATGGTCAAAGCTTTAGGATCCATTTTCAAGTTCTTGGAATCTACCGTTAAAAACCTTGATTTTACACATAAGACTACAGACATCAAGTTCCTTGCCAAATTTTTGAAATGTTACGTCATAATCAATCAAAGGTTTAACGTTATGTTTCCAGTGTTTCGTGCATGATGTCACAATGGTAAACGTTGCCAAAGTATGTGATGTCCGTAGTCTAGCTATCTAATGAAACATCTGGGAAATCGTCTAATGCTTCAGTTTCCTTCTAAATTTAAGTTGCGATGTGAACATTCTTTGTGTGTGGACATTCCAGGTGTTCCATGTCATCTCTCTTTTTAAGTGAAAAATGAAAATAAAACCTCTGTTTGTGAAACATCTTTGAAAGTAAAACAGCTGAAAAGTAGTTTCATATTTTGAGGTCCAGGTCACATGATCAAATTCGGTATCCATGGAACAGTCTTGCCTCATGGAATTCATATTTGAAATATGAAAGCCCTATCACTTATCATTCAAAAGTTATGGCTGAAGTTTACATTTTCGAAATTAGGTCAAACTCCAAAGTCAAGAGGTAAATAATTTTGGTATCCATTGAAAGGTCTTGTCACAAGGAGTACACATGCGAAATATGAAAGCCCTATCACTTACTATTCAAAAGTTATGGCCAGGGTTAAAGTTTTTCAAAAGTAGGTCAAACTCCAAGGTCAAGGTCACAAGGTTAAAAATGTTGGTATCCATGGGAGGTCTTGCCATAAGGAATACACATGTGAAATATGAAAGCCCTATCCTTTACCATTCAAAAGTTATGGCCAAGGTTAAAATTTTTGCAGATAAACAGAGAAACAGGCAGACAGACCAAAAACTATATGCCCCCGAATCTCCGATTACGGAGGCATAAAAACTTATTCCAAATCTAGGGGAAAATTGTCTGAGAAATATTCCGTTCCGGATTATCTAGAGCTTTGTCGCTATCTTATTCAATGGTCCTGAAATATGTTTACTTGCTGAAGTACGTATATATATTAAGCATTTTATTATCATCTATAGATTTTTGTAAACACAAGAGTGAACCCTTAGTAGCATGAAAATGTCTTGTAAAATTATTTTTTCGAGCAAACAAATATACTTTTCCCCACATTTGAGTCTTTATCCCTCTAAAGTAACATCAATAGTCCATTTTCCAGAAAATATTCATGACCGATTTAAACCTTGATTTTATATGCGCGGACACCAGACATCACATCATTTGGCAATATTTTGAATTGTGACGTCATATTTGATCCCACTAACTTAATGCGTTGTCATGTTTTTTATTATGACGTCACAATGAAAATATTGGCAAATTTGTGATGTCTGGTGTCTGTCTGCCTTATGAACCTATTTGAAAATCAGCTATTCATAAGAACATCAAAGAAAATAGAAGCTCTTAAAATTTTTGGGATCTACATGTATTACATCAAAAGATTAGTCTAAATAAAGGCAGAATTAGAAATAGAAAATTTACTGCAAAGAAAATCACAACAATTTCTAAATATATTCCATTCAAGATGAACAAAAATTCAGAAATATGCAGCATGCGAAAAGAAAAACTTGATTTACATAGATACATCAAAAGACATGCTACAGTACCTTCGTTATTCATGGATATCAAACCATCGCATGTTAGTAAATGGAAGTATGAGCCAAACTCAATAAACCAAAAGGTGAAGGCTACGAATGATACACACACTCAAACAAAATACGACAACGATATACCGTAACCTACATAGTGTCGTTACTTAGCAGTCTCGCATCAAGGTCATCTGAGATAGGGTCAGTTTGGCAGAATGTTTGCTGAATGATATACTTAAATGATCCCCTCCATTATGTTTCTCCTGGAAGATAGTTTTATTTTGTAATGAATTATTTTCCTATTGATTTATACTTCAAGTTTCTGATATCTTTTTACCATAAAGTAAATAAGGTTTCTTGCAGTGAACATCCTGGAAGACAGTTTTAAATTAGTAACTCAATGACGGCATAATTAGAAGGCATCAATCGGCAATGACATTGTAGAATTCAACATCAGTTTTTATGGAATTTAATGATCATAATCAACAAATAAATTTCCATCATACTTTAGTTTATATATCAATACATTAATTGTAAAATACCATACATTTCATAGGAACCCTGCTTGGTAAATGGCACCCTATTATGATAAGCATCAAATACAAGTAGTATGGAAATATGTCAAGTCTTATCATGACTTTTTATTTATTTTTCTTTAAAACACCACAGACATGTAAAAAATAAACAGACAAGGACTTTTTTTTAAGTATATCACAGAGCATAGATGAGTATATGTTGGCGACCCGTGGTCCTAGTGAGGCTCGAACCACAAACCTTTTGGTCACTGATCCGACCTCCTTACCACTAGACCAGGGCGCCGACGCCTTTTTTTTTACTTTAACATGTCACAGGCTTATCATAAAACAATTTCATCTTTATAAGGTAGGAAATATTGAAATTATATGTTACAAAAAAGAATTTTGTTTACAAGATCAGACGGACAAATTGACAAAGTAAAGCCAATTTTGTTGGTGAAATAATATAGAATTTGTCTTCGGGTCTTCCTAAAAACATATACACACATAAAATTTGATTCGAGACAGAATTTAGATCGTTTCTTAGGTTTTCTATGATGCAAAACGGCAATGACCTTGCCAAAATCCTTCATCTCCCTTATTATTGTTTAATAGACCTACATGTAAATCCATGTCCAAAACCAGAAGTCTCTGATGAGACTGAAGCTCTCCTGGTTGATTTGTACATATACACTAGAGAATGAATGCTGGACTTCACCTTGCCTAATACCACTTTTTTCATCGACCCAATATATTTCTGTATCCCCCCTGTAAAACACTCTATAACGAATTTATCCCGCTGAATCGGTTTTGGTTTGTGTATGTTACGTCAACATATTCTAAAGCATTTTGGTGACGTCAAAAGCATAAAGCATCTTAGTAGAAGCAGGATATCAAAATAATATTCTGTTAGTAAAATAATACAAAATAATATTTGGTTCTTCTCGACCAATCAGATTGCAAGAAATTTGCCAGAGGCGGGATAAATGTGTATCAAGTTTTTTTTTATTAGAACCAACAACCACATGCTAATGCATATCCATCAATTCCTAATTAATTTTTTTCATCAAAATTCAGAGCAAAATTTTTTTTTTTTTTTTTAAAAACGGAGTCCCCCCCCCCCCAAGAATATCAAATGGACCATGCCTTAGATTTCTCTAGACTGTGAGAGAATGACTAAAAATGTGTATATACAACATGTATAACATACCATATGTATCAAAAGTAAAATAACAGATGTTTTTATTTTTCAAAAAATGTGGGTCAAAGGTCGGTGATGGGGTCAAAGGTTAAAAATTTGGCTCCAAAAGATGAGCCTTCTCAAGGTTCATAGACATGCAATATATGACAGCTCTATTATCTTATACCCTTTCATCAGAATTTAGTTGAATGGAATGATATACTGACAGTCGGATGGATAGACAAACAGATGAACAGACAGACCTACCACTATATGCCCTTTGATAAAATTAAGACTAAAGGCATAAATAACCTCTCATTTGAGCTGAAATAGTATTGCATAGGATACTCTATAGAGATATTTCCTTCTTTCTTATACTGATCAGTGTAAATACTTAGATCAAGTAATCAAGCAGTTTCAGATTGAAATTAAATATAATAGGACATGTGGCCTACCGATGGAAATTTTAAAAGTATCGGCCATTTTGTTCTAAAACCTAAAAAGGTTTTAGGCTATTTATTTAGTAAATGTAAAACAATGTAAATAGAATATTGAACAAAGAACATGAACTTTTAGGGCGAATGTGGTATTAATGTAGACAGAAGCTAATTATTAAAATATAATACAAAATATTTTTACATACCAGTATGAAATATTTAATCATTTCTACCATATATCCCAGTTCAGAAAAATATTTCAAAATCTGCATGAGGTTGAAATGATATTTTTGATTGGTCAAATTTTAAAAGGACAAAATGACTCGAGGTCCAATTGACAAAAAGGCCTGAAACATTAGTTTATTACCATTAATTTATGGCAGGAACAGGTATCGTATCCAGATAGCTCAGTTGGTAAGAGCGTCTGCCCAGATAGCAGAAGGTCTCGGGTTCAATTCACGGTTCGGTCACATCTTTTCCTCTCCTGTTACAGAATTGGCACCAAACTAAATGACTCAAGGTGAAGTGGAGTTTTGTGTGAGGTTTCCAGTGCATGGAAACCTGCAAAATTGGTAGAGAGGAGTGTGGCAGGAACGGGCATCGTGCCCAGATAGCTCAGTTGGTAAGAGCGTCTGCCTTGATAGCAGAAGATCTCGGGTTCGATTCCCGGTACAGTCACATCTCTCCCTCTCCTATTACAAATTCAACTTCTATAACTTACACAAGCACCTTTCATTTGGCAATGTGAAGGATGCATTATTGCTATTTTATTAGATAAAATGATCAATCTTTGTGATTCTGGTGTTTCCATTTATCAGAAAGCACAGCTCAAGTCCGTGATCACTTAGGACATTCTACTCTTGCAACAAAAAGTCTCACTACTCTCTCTAAAAATCTTACACCTTAAACAATTAAAAAATAAGTAAGAAATACATGCATTTTGATTGTTTGTTATCTTTCTTGCACTGTATAAACATAATAGAAAAGATTTTGAAGTTGATTGATTGATCAGAGGAAATTCCGAAACTATCCCCTAGCGTTTCTATAGAATTGAAGATAAATCCTGGGTCAGGTCCCAAATAAAATATGAGAAAAACAAAATTTCAGACTCATCTATGATAATATTGTCAAATGGCAATAAAGGAAAATTTTGGTAGAAGTTTTCCTGGCTTGAAATATTTTTGTATGAGTCGGCTTTTACAAATGATTTTTTTTAGTATTTTATTTTATTTTTTTTTTAAATTTGATTAACACATAGTAGATATGCCAATAAGGCATCTCTTGTTATATTATCTTCTATTAAAACATGTGTCACTTGCTTTAATGTAAACATTATGAAAAATTTTATCAAACCACACAGTAAATTTACATCCCATTGGGGGTGGTACTCCAAGCAGTGGAGGAATTTATAAGAAAGAAAGATGTAAGAGTTACCTCCCCCCTCTCATCCCCCCCCCCCCCCCCCCCCAAAAAAAAGCTTACACAAGCACAATATTCCTTTCATTTGGCAATGTGAAGGATGCATTATTGCTATTTCATTAGATAAAATGATCAATCTTTGTGATTCTGGTGTTCCCATTTAACAGAAAGCACAGCTCAAGTCTGTGATCATTAGGACATTCTAGTTACCTCCCCCCTCTCCCCCCCCCCCCAAAAAAAGCTTACACAAGCACAATATTCCTTTCATTTGGCAATGTGAAGGATGCATTATTGCTATTTTATTTGATAAAATGATCAATCTTTGTGATTCTGGTGTTCCCATTTAACAGAAAGCACAGCTCAAGTCTGTGATCACTTAGGACATTCTAGTTACCTCCCCCCTCTCCCCCCCCCCTCAAAAAAAACTTACACAAGCACAATATTCCTTTCATTTGGCAATGTGAAGGATGCATTATTGCTATTTTATTTGATAAAATGATCAATCTTTGTGATTCTGGTGTTCCCATTTAACAGAAAGCACAGCTCAAGTCTGTGATCACTTCGGACATTCTACTCTTGCAACAAAAATTCTCACTACTCTCCCCAAAAATCTTACACCTTAAACATGTTAAACAAATAAAAAATAAGTGAGAAATACATGCATTTTGACTATTTGATATCTTTCTTGCACTGTATAAACACTATAGAAAAGATTTTCATGTTGATTGATTGATCAGAGGAAATTCCGAAACTATCACCTAGCGTTTCTATAGAATTGAAAATAAAATCCTGGGTCAGGTCCCAAATAAAATATGAGAAAAACTAAATTACAGACTCATCTATGATAATATTGTAAAATTGCAATATCTTTGTTTATTTATAGTTTCTGTCATTTATGTACTCTAAATGCATGTAGATAGGGTAAGAGAAAATAACCATGTACCCATTTTCCAGAATCCTAGGGAACAGGGACTGAAGTAAAATACTGTAATGACATCTAAACTGCAAACCGATAATATTTTGGAATAAATCAATTAACTATTATCCATAAATTCTGGGAAATTAGCTATCAAGAGATCACATGTAGAGAGAAAACAACCACACCCATTTTCTAAGACCCTTGGGGTCAGAGACTCAAACAAAATATGAGGTGGACAGCGAGATTACAGACCCATCATATTGCATAAAGAATTTAGTCTCCGTTATTTATAGTGTCAGCGCTGTAAGCATAAGATTATATGGAATAATATAAAAGAAAATGGCCACACCCTTTTCTAAGACCCTGGGGGTCATTGGCTCAAACAAAATATCAGGTGCACAACTAGACTACAGACCCATCATATTGCAAAAAGAATTATGTCTCTATCATTTAAAGTAATAGAAGAGCTATCCGGACAAAATTACATAGAATTTAATGACCACGCCCATTTTCTAAGACCCTGGGAGTCAGGGACTGAAACTGAATGTCAGGTGCACAACTAGACCATGGACCAAGTAAAATACAAAAAGAATTAAGTTTCTATCTCTAACAGTTTCAGAGGAGTTGTCCGGACAAGAATTGTTTACGGACAGACGGACAGACAGACAGACGGACAGACGGACAGACGGACAGACGCCGGACGAAGGGTGATCGCATAAGCTCGACTGGTCTGAGACCAGTAGAGCTAAAAAGACTGTACTGAAAATCTTGAAGATTCTCAAAAGGAAGGTGAATATTCAAAAATAAACATAAAATTGATGGATAAAACTGCCTTTTACCACAGATACAATTTAGACAAAATGTTATGAATAAGCTGTTTTGAAATAAAAAGGACTTACAATATAAATGTTTTAACAAAAATATTGAAGAAAACATATAATATCCCCCCTTTATCTACAAGAATTCACTTTGCCTGATTTTACTTCATATGAATTGTATCATCTACAAAAGGACATTAATCATATACTTCTCTACATTGCACTGTAACCAAAAAGCTGGTAGAGTTTAAAAATTTATAACTTTGTGCCAGAGACTTACTGTCTTCAGTTGGTATAGACTCTTAAAAATAGCTGTTTCACAATATAGAAAAGTTTTGAAAGGACTTCTGATTTCTGGACTCATGAAAAAAACTACTACTGATAAAACTCAACCCTCATATTAGTACTTTTTTTTACATCACAGTGAATAATGAGTTAAATGCAATAAATTATATAATATAGATGAAGATGTCATAAATGGTTTAAAGAGCAAAGTTTCACTTCAAGCAAGATTCCTTCTATAACCAAACCAAACTGAAAATAGCACAATATCGTTTTGTTTATACTTTTACATAAAGTAATATTCTTTTACTACAACGTAATAGGCTTCCAGAAGCTCATGAAACAGGAAAGATAACAAGGGAATCGCACAGAGATTAGAATTAGCATGTAAATTTACCCTTCCGAACGCGGGAAAAATTTGAGAAATTCCATGACATCACAATGCAATTTAGATGTTTGACCGAGATTCGAAGCTTGTTTGTCCGAGGTAAAAGCATTGTGACGTCACAAAATTTTGCATTTTTTTCCCGCAATCGGAAGGGTCAATTCTCGCAACAGAAGAGGAATGCACTCCGCTCATTGTTAATGTTTCATACATTTCTACGTACGAAAGTGCAATAAAATGATCTTACATTATAGCACAGAATCGATATTCTGAAATGAGATATATGAAATACATTTGAAGCACTACAGTATACATAACTGTATAGGATCTATAGGCATTCAACACTTACACAGGACAGATATATACAGATATATACAAAATACATGAACAGGTATAGATATACATGTATGTTGAAATGGTAAGGATGATGATGAGAACTATAGCGTACAGATATATTAATTCTTGCTTTAAAACATACTTCAAGTGTGTTTCGACCTTTTTTTTATAAAAACAAGGTATTGAGAATAGCCAAGCTTTCTGACATGCAAATTGTCGAAGCAATAACACTGAGCGGGATTGACTGTAGGGAAGATATTTAGAATAGTTGCTGACATAAATCTAGCTGGGGAGAATAAAGGAGGCGGATTAGGAAAAGGGGAGAAGAGTGCTTTACATAAAATATTGTCTATACCATTGTGATCCTTGAAGTGATTAAACTTTGAATAGGAAAAACTAAAGAATGATAGGTCAAGGAGCAGGGTCAAATATACATGTACATGTATGTAGGGTAAAATTTGGACTACATGGAAATAAAAGCTGCGTATAGCATTTGAAGAGAGATCAGGGTCAAGATACAAGGTCAAATGTATGTAGGGTAAAATTTGGACTACATGGAACTGAAAGCTGTGAATAGCATTTGAAGAAGAATCAGGGTCAAGGAGCGAGGTCAAATATATGTAGGGTAAAATTTGGACTACATGGAACTGAAAGCTGTGAATAGCATTTGAATAGAATCAGGGTCAAGCAGCGAGGTAAAATATATGTAGGGTAAAATTTTGACTACATGGAACTGAAAGCTATGAATAGCACTTGAAAAGGGATCAGGATATTTTTTTATGAACTACCTTTGAAAGATAAACCATATCTAACGGAACAACAAGGCCTATCGTGATACAACCTACAAAACAAAAAGGATAAGAGGGAATTGAAGCTACTAGGCACGACAAAGACAATAAGACAGAATCTGGCTTGCCTGATTACACAGAGGTTAGAGCCGTTAGTCGAGGGGACATACCCGCATCTGTCGGTAATTGCGTATCTGTTTTCCTACATCCCTCGTTGCTCTCAGTAAAAAGTCAGGAACGAGTGAGATAGCAACCAGTATGAGCATGCCGAACCACACTGTACCACTGGAGAACATAGTAAGGTAGGTCTTGTAGAAATCCTGATGATTCAGTAATAAGTCCCTGTAAAATACAATGAAGATTTAATTTCATTTAACATGTATATGCCCATACACAGATTACCTATTCGCTATTTTCCAAAACCATAGTTACTTCCCCTTTGAGACGGTATCTGACGTAGACTGATTATGACGTCATCGAATTCTATGGAAACAATCCTAAAAGTCTGGGAAATGACAGTATAAAATTGACGTTACCATACCATTTTCATGACGTCATAATGGTTTTACGTCAGATACCGTCTGTAAGGGGAAAGAACTCTGTATTCTGCAAAGACTCAATACACACATTTATTTACAAGCAAAATTTACATGAAAGTCAAAGCTGGATAATTCAGATGACAGTGATGACAAATTAAATTTTGTGAATTTCATTTGTTTGTTTAATGGTGCTTCAGAAATATCTAAAATACTTGAAGAACAATGAATTGAACAGAATTTTATCACTTATATGAAAATGTATCCTCTCTTCTTCTCTAAAGATTTTTCCTCTCATTTTGCTCCTTCTAAAATTTGATTGTTTTTTAACTTATGCAATTCATGTTGTAATGTATAAATACGTACGGCCAGAAGAATGAGCTATAAATCAGTGTCATTACAAAATTCCCGATTCCGGCAAACGCGAAACCACCAAACAACACAGCAGAAAAGAAATAGGTCTCCAGGCACAGCTGAAATAATAGACAGAAAACAATCAGACTTTAATCATGAAGATGAAATGAATTCCTTTATTTTCATTAAACCTGATGATCTGACCTCTCATTTTTCATTTCTTTTGGAAAACTATTGAATTGTTTCTATCTATGAGGAAGTTGTTATTTACACTTCTAAACAGCTTAAAGAATAGGACATTTCAATATAACAATCATTTACAGTCCATTGTCGTAAACAAAGATTTCCGTTTCCGACTCAGTAATGTGCCTCGCAGTTGATTCAAAAAGTAAGATTACAGTGACCAAACGCATAAGATATACATGCACTGGCTTCATTCATACTCTAAATTAATCATGAATACTTCCTATTTACCTTAAAGTTTGCTGTCAAAACACACACTGTATATATGATAGAACCAAATGTCCAGTTACCCATCAACTAAAGGAAAATTTATTATTTATAATTTAGTTGTTATATTACACATACATGTATACATGTATAATAAAGGATGAAACACAATAAGGGATTTTTTTAGAACGTTTATCAAGTCTAATATTGATACCATCTTAAGATCATTAAAAAGATTATCATTGATGAGTTATCATCTTAAGATCATTAAAAAGATTATCATTGATGAGTTACCATCTTAAGATCATTAAAAATATTATCATTGATGAGTTATCATCTTTAGATAATTAAAAAGATTATCATTGATGAGTAATCATCTTAAGACCATCAAAAAGATTATCATTGATGAGTTATCATCTTAAGATCATTAAAAAGATTATCATTGATGAGTTATCATCTTAAGATCATTAAAAAGATTATCATTGATGAGTTATCATCTTAAGATCATTAAAAAGATTATCATTGATGAGTTATCATCTTAAGATCATTAAAAAGATTATCATTGATGAGTTATCATCTTAATAAGATCATTAAAAAGATTAGCATTAATGAGTTACCATTTTAAGATCACTAAAAAGATTATCATTGATGAGTTATCATCTTAAGACCATTAAAAAGATTATCATTGATGAGTTATCATTTTCATTTGATATAATGAACGAACACCCACCTGTCCACTTGGCCAGAGTGAAACATCATTGCCAAACAAAAATCTGACACCGAAAAAGGAGACGAATGCATGCCACAGTGCTAAAATGGAAGATATGGTGCTTTGTCAAACAAAATGATGGTGCACAAAGTTAGGGATTAGAGATATGTAAAAAGAATTGCTCTAAATCAAATTGTGTTGAAGAGTAAGACCTTTGAATTATGTATCATTTTCACACAAGAATAGGTGAGGTTTTCTCATTTTTATTGGACTTGGAAAAGATGCATGGATTCACATGCTAAGTTTAATGTTGAGATTTTGCTTTGCTCTTTATGTATTGAGAAAAAAATACAATATGAAAGTTTGTATGGGTGTGTTCCAAGGCCAGGGTATCAAAGTGACCAATCAATGTGGAATTTCAAAAGCTATGCAGGTATGCATTGTACATGAAGTGAGACTGACCAACACGTTATTTTGTCCACTTAATTCAGATGAATATTCTGAGATATAAAGACTGTCATTGTGCTCTCCATACATGCAAGAGAAAAGTACCTCAAACTTGGAAAAGTCTTAATTTCAAATACATGTACGATTGTACAACATTTCATTGGAAAACGTTTATTTTTATCACTTTGTTATTTCATCTGATGTTTTCTTTACTGGATATCAGTGTAATCAAACTTCACAATGACAAAACTTATCTGTTAGAGATGTCATCTGAAGGTGCAGAATGGTAAAATATTATATGAAAGGGCAATGATTATGTGTATGAACATTTTTGTGAACAGGTTGTTCGGTCAAATGTGGAAAATCCAACAGTTTTTTGTCAAAAATGTCAAAATTAACCTGTAAAAACAATCTATTTCTGAACAGGGGTGCAGCATACTGTGGTATTAAAATAATACTTATGGCTTACAATATCTTTAAATCAAACCGCAAAAAAAAAAAAAAAAATAATAATAATAAATGAAAATAAATAGAAGAATGATTTAGATGTTCTGGATTGTCCATAATTTTGAACTGACCAATGAATCAAAGTTTACCTACCTAATGAGTTCCACTTTAAAAAGTTCAGTATTGATAACTTGGAATTCTTGGATATTTCTCTGAAAGTAACAAGAGAAAGACAGGTAAAAGGTGGCAGGTAGTATTTTACTAATATTTAAGAAATTTCTGATGGTGGCACATTTAGCCATTCCAAACAACCTACTACCAGTGTGGATATTAAGAAATGACTGAAGGACAGACTACCATAAAGGAAAATAAAAATTATCACTTTTGTTTTTTGCTCATCATATCCTAAAATCCTTTAATTGCAGAGGAAAGGGAGAGAGGAAGATTGAGCTTAGACTCAATGCATAAAACATGCATGTCTTCATTTAAATATAAAAAATAGAAACTATGTTACGAAATGATGTATATTCTTACTTGTAAGAAGCTGGATTATTCATTAGAGAAGATTGTGAAGTATGCTGTTCTGTTATACTGTATAGGAAGATGGGTAGTGACGTCATTGTGATGTTATAGAACATCAAATAGTAACTATCATATATTGACTGTAACGAAAAACAGGAATAATGTCAGTTAGAAACCACATATACTGTACTTAATACATGTATATGTATCTTAAACCATCAGTTTTAACAATTAAAATGTAAACACTTGAATAAATGAAAATTCATTTGAAATAAGTCTGATATAGCACAAATATGGAACATTTAAGCTACATTCAGGAACAAAATTTTGTGATGCTTAGTCACAGTACGATCCATGTGTTGTTTGATGAAAGATCAATACCTAGTCAATGTATATGATGTACATGTAACAAGACAATAGAGAGGTTTAGTTACAAGTTTTAGCGCATCATGTACGTATGACGTAATCACTCCCTGCAATCTTTGATCAAATGACGTCATGACATGACATATAGCTACACGGACTCTACACATAACAAGAGGCCCAAGGGGGCCACATCGCTCCCCTGAAGAGACTGTATGTATGTTTTCAATCAAAGTCAGTTGAAGAACTGAAGAAAATAATTTTTAGTGAAGCTTTGAGAAGGACAATGTGTACTTACTTCCTGTAAAGTTTGGTGACATTCTGTGCAGTAGTTTAAGAGGATAAATCAAAAATGAGTCATCCAATTAGTGCCTATGGAGGACATCTAGGGTTACCGATCGGCTCAAAAAACACAAACTTGGTAGACTAAGAGGGCAATGAGTACTTGCTTCCTGTGTAGTTTCAAGAAACTTTGTGAAGCGGTTTCAGAGGAGAAGTCGAAAATGTGTCAGCCAATCAGAGCCTGTAGCTGCCATCTTGGATTTCCGATCGGCTCCAAAAAACTTAAACTTGGTAGAGGGCATTGAGTGCTTGCTTCCTGTGAAGTTTCATGAAATTCTGTTCAGCGGTTTCAGAGGAGAAGTCGAAAATGTGTCAGCCAATCAGAGCTTGTGGCGGCCATCTTGGATTTCCGATCGGCTCCAAAAACACAAACTTGGTAAAGAGCATTGAGTTCTTGCTTCCTGTGAAGTTTCGAGATATTCTGTGAAGCAGTTTCAGAGGAGAAGTCCAAATTGTGTCAGCCAATCAGAGCCTGTGGCGGCCATCTTGGATTTCCGATCGGCTCGAAAAACACAAACTTGGTAGAGGGCATTGAGTTCTTGCTTCCTGTGAAGTTTCAAGATATTCTGTGAAGCAGTTTCAGAGGAGAAGTCGAAAATGTGTCAGCCAATCAGAGCCTGTGGCGGCCATCTTGGATTTCAGATCGGCTCAAAAAACACAAACTTGGTAGAGGGCATTGAGTACTTGCTTCCTGTGAAGTTTCGTGAAATTCTGTGCAGCAGTTGCAGAGGAGATGTTGAAAATGTTAAAAGTTTACGCCGGACGGACGACGACGTTGATGGACGGACGACGGACGGCGCGCTATGACAATAGCTCACTTGAGCTTCGCTCAGGTGAGCTAAAAAACAGAACAGGTATTTACTTTGAAAATTTCCACACTTACCATTGATAGAACTTCCAGTTTTGGTGTATAAAGTACGTTTAGGATTCTAAATTTCCTTACGTCAAGGTTTTAGGAATCTCGATGTACATTTCTCGCAGATTAAACTGATTGAAAAGAAACTAGCTACATGTACACTTTCCTATATTGCTAAACTTAGACCTTCTCAGGTTCGTATGTATAACTAAACAGTGTCTTTGGATTGAGACGTCAAATGGTAACGTGTACATGTACGTCATACGTACATTGAAAGAACTTGTAATTAAATCTCTCTAATATACATGTACATGTAGCATTATCAGCAGTAAATCAAACCTTTGTTTTTATTACATTAAGATAAGACCATCCCTTACCTGTTGTGAAAATGAGGAGTAGAAGGCATAAAAGAACTGGGCAGTGATGAAGGCCACATTCTACAAGGAAAAACGTAGAAGTTAAATTAATGTACTTTGATTTAAATTCTTTCATATGTAATATCACTAATTCTATCAACATCACCAATCACTGTTATTTACAATACATGTCATTTTCAACTGCACTTCCATTAACAGAGGTCAGAGCTGAATTGTTTAAGAAATTGAACTGCATGTAAATACATTGTAAATGGTCTGAAACCTACATGTATTAGAATTTGAGCTTTGATT
This sequence comes from Pinctada fucata, assembly GCA_028142955.1. Taxonomy (NCBI): domain Eukaryota; kingdom Metazoa; phylum Mollusca; class Bivalvia; order Pterioida; family Pteriidae; genus Pinctada; species Pinctada fucata. The sequence continues at coordinate 15,767,425 of AP027105.1, forward strand.
CATAGCATCTTATATTTTGTGAAAATGCACAAAATTGCACAGAATTACAATATCAATCAAATTTATCCCTATCAAGCAACAAGCAATAAAACAGGTTCAATACATTTCATCTTATCTTCATATCAATTTCCTCTATAATACATGTACAATGTACCTTGTAAAAGAAGTATTGCACTAGAGTGGATATTCTAACATAAAAGAAGTGTCCATGTACAAGTAACAGTCGCATCAGGAACTTGAATTTGGCCATGGCATAATCACTACTCCTGACCGCTTGTCTACCCTCCTTTCCCATTATACCTGAAACGTATACATGTATGTGAATAATAAAGCATATGGTATAATCATTCCTCCTAACATGTCTACTTTCTTTCCCATTTTACAATGTACATGTATATATATGCACAACCACTGTAATTCCCCGAGATGTTACTATTGAAAGGAACGTGCTGCAATTTGTGAATTAACACTCGTGACGTCACAATACATAAGATCTAAAGAAACATGCCGCGATGGCTGTTCAAACCTGCAAACTGAACCGGCGGTGAGATGAATTTTAACGTCACCCTTTTACCTAGAAAAAGCAATTTCAGAACACAGGAATGAAACAGACAACTTTGGTGCATATATATAGAATAAATGTCATAATTTGTGTTTTGTTACAGGTATGCAACACACAGCAAGTGCATTTATCACATGAAATGCGCTAACGCGCATTACATGTACGATAAATGCACTAGCTATGTGTTGCATACCCGTAACAAAACACAAATTAAGACACTTATTCTCTATAACACTACATGTATGTTGCTTCAAAACTTGATTTCCACTTATTTCACAAGATTCATAATTAACCAATTAAGAATTATTAAGAGTTAATGTGTGTACAAAAGCAAAACTTTTGAATTACGAGAAATTGAGGGAATTCCCCTTACCGAGTCCGACGTGAGCCTCTAGGATCATACTGACATCATTAGCCCCGTCACCTATAGCTGCCGTAACAGGATTCTCTGGACTGTTCTTCATTAACTTCACAACCTGAAATCATCAATAGAAACGTCTGCTCTTAAAATTTCATAAAAGGGTGCATAAGAAAACAACTTTAATACATTGTTTCTTCATAAAAATTATATGACTAATATGATCATTTCTTGACTAATTTACCATTGCCTATCAAATACAGAATCAATATACATGTAGCTTAATATTTCGAACCATAGCAAAACTTAATATTTTATTTTGTAACACACAGAGCATAAACAGAGTATGGACTTTTTTATCTATAATATGTGTTACATTTTATAGACAATAAAGCGGTTTTAGTAGAATTAATACATATAGATGTCAATCTAAATAGAATACCTGAGCTTTTTGTAAAGGTGACATCCGACAGCATAGAACAGCCTTACATCTTTTACATAGTGCACGGAATAAATCTTGATGATCATGTAACGCAAACGTCAGACTCATCCCGTCAACAATCAGAGCAAACTTCTGGTTAGGTCTCTGTGCACAACTGAAAGGCAAAAAACACATGTATATATTATAGTACTTGTACCAGAAGGTATCAGAGTAAACTTCAGATGAGGTTTCTGTGCTGAAAAACAACAAATATTTCTTATGTTGAAAGTAAAAAGAAAGAAAACGTGTTTGAAAGGGAGTAACACCCACGATATTCTGATTTCTTGGCAGTTCTTACTAACTTGGCAAAACAGTACAAACACTTTAAGTAGCACGAAAGCTCCATTTTTAAAGGCCGGAGCGGGGGTATAAATAGCAGCCAATCGAAAAATGTTTGGGAAATTCAATTTTCTTGGCTGTGTTCACATCGACAGAGATTTTATTGAAATATCTCATTTAAAAACAATATTTGGCGAATAAAATTTATTCACCAACTTTGCGCAATTGAATAAGAAATGTACGTGTCAAAATAATCTTCAGATATGAATATATAACAGAGAAAATGGAAAGGAAACCTCTGAGGCAGTAAGATATTTTGAATTCAGCTGTTGTGACAGACATCGCAGGGGGTGGAGCTTGTTTATATTTAGGCCTACCAAATGTTTACTTCACGTTCCCACGTGCTTTACAAATGCATACAGATATACCTTTATTTCTGGCACTTTATTCCGAATGTACAATAAATGAAATATCACATTTGATAATAAAATACAAGTCATTCCCATCTATGTCCCATGTAAGGTTTATTTGGTGGATTTGGAAGCCATGATCGCACCAATGTTACGACACATTTTGGCATGAGGTCACGTCTATGAAAAACGTCATATTCTGTTCTGTCTCTTGATAGAGCTTCTTCTTTTCTTACCAAGTAACGAGAGTCTCTCCACACCCTCCTATGAAATAAATTTGTCCAAAAACGCTTGTATTTATCCTTGCGTAATGATGAGTTTCGTTTGTTAGGAGCGTGCGATTCACTCTCCCACCACGATTGCCGGTGTAGCTCATCTGTGATACATGGCCGGCATAAACAATGTTCACATTCATCAGATTCCGGGTCCTGTGGTATATAGTGTTGCTCCACTGTCTCCGTCTGTGATTCGGAATTAGAATTATTTTGATCTACAATGTCAATTTCATTGAAATCCCATTCGTTGTGTACGTAAAAAGCACGGATCGCCTCTCTTTGTTCCTTGGTTACTTCAAGAGCAAGGATGGATCTATTATCTTCTTGTTCTTCGGCCATTATTTTCATTAATTTCACAATTATTCTTAGGTCAGATCTACTGGAATTTGGAATTACTCATTGAAAGACGGGGGTGTATTTACTCTTTTCCCACTGACCGAGATGAACATTGACCAAGTAATTATTTGCAAGCTTTCATTTATTTGCATTGCATATGTTGTATATAAATCTTTGACAGCCCTTTTCCATTTTATCTCGGATTAAATAAGGATTGTGGAGATAAAACGTTAGTATGTATCTCCCATCCCCCTCTACTCAGCATGACATGGCATATTCTGGACTTTCCCCGAAATATGGCGGGAATCCTGCTGTTTTTTCCGCCAACAATTAATATGGAACTTCCCGAAGGGAAGACAGGATAAGTTCAAAGTAAAATGTACTTATATTATGAGTTATTATTATACATATGTCCAGGAAAATCGAAAGCTAAATAATGCATAATTCAAATTTAAACATATAAATGTAATTCTATCACAAAAAATATATATGTATATACCGAATACATTCACTTTGTTTAGATTTACATACCCTTATGTATCTCTAAAAATGGCATCTCCCGATACAGATCATATTGCAATAAACAATGATACATGAAATGCATGCTAGCTTTATACCATATTCGAAATGGCGACTCCAGCGAAAGTAAGAAAAAGAACACCATCATTCAGGATAGAATTTTCTGGAAGCGAGGAGAAAAAATGTGAAATTTTTGAGAAGTTGCAAAAAGTTCGAAACACTTTGACGAACAAAGAAAATAAATTATACGGAAACGTGCAAGTTTTAGAGCACCTTTTTGATTTGTTCTTTCAACAACATTCAGATCTTGAAAACTCTGTGGATAATGCCGTGGAAAATCAAGTAAATATGACGACGTATGTAAAGGCTACGAAAACAAATGTCAATCAGAAAATTTTCATGTGCGCCGAAAAATCATTGAGAAAAATAGTGGAAGCTGTTGAGAGTCACTCTCGTATATGTGCAGAGAAACTTGATATGTGTCAAATGAAAAGACGTGGACATGTGATCATGTCACATTTCAGATGCAACTCGTCACAACATCCTCACAAATTTTTGTGGTCATCATCGCCATATATGCCAAATAAGGAGTACCTCGTAAACAATCGTGTGAATCATGGACTGATATGTAGCGGGATGTTACCATCACACTACACAAGATTCGTCGATGGATCTGGAATCGGAAAAATCAGTAAGGAAAAGCGCGACAGTTTCTTTAAGTCGTATAATCAGCACATTAAGTCAGAGTGTGAAGATTCAATATCAACGGCGGTTCTCGAAGAAATTGCGGCATATGCGGATGAAACTATCGGAGAGGTGAACATCATGACCGATGCCCGCCATGGATGGCGCAAAAATGCTAAGGACACCAGTGTCGTTGCGCTCTGTGAAAGGACGCACAAGGTGCTTTCATGTCAGCACATCACTAAAAGGGATGACCCCGTTACTCAAAGACATGAGAAAATAGGCACGGAACGCATCTATGACTTTTTGAAAGAGAACGAAGCTTCCATAGGAATACATACACATGATCGGAACTTGTCGATCAACAAATATATAAGAGAAAATTCGGATGCTACGAACCAAAATGACACATGGCATTGTGTCAAATCTCTAAAAGGCGCCTTGAAGAAAGCGACAAACGGGCCAAAGCATCTTGAAGGCAAAACATGGTCATTTCAGCTGGGAGACAAAGCAGAACCTGTTGCAACACATGTCCATTGGAGCATACGGAACTGCAACGGGGACTCGGCTCAACTGCGACAATCCCTTGACAATATCGTCGAACATTACAAAGACAATCATACCAACTGTCATGCTACATCCCGATGCAAAGAACCAGAGTATGAAATATCGAGGATAGTCGTCACGGACCCTAAAGCAGAGAAACTTTTACGGGACATTATTCGCAACTCTACGATTTATAAATACCCGGATGACTACAAGCTAGGGAAAGACACATTTTATGTTGAAAGCTTCAAAAATGTTGTAAACGTTTATCAAGATAAACGCATTGCTTTTGGGGATTTACAGTACAGAGCAAGAGAAAATTTGTCCGTGTGCCATTGGAATGAAAATGTAGACAGACCTCATACATCAGTATGGAATCCTTTGGACAATCGACGTCCACGTGCTATATTTGGGAAAAAGAACTACAAAAAACTTACATTCAAGTTCAGGGAAAGTATTTGGAGACGTTATGTAAATAGCGTATTCCGTCGTCAGAGAAGACGACGTGATACAAATTAAATGTATTAGTAATGTTGAACCATGTGCGTTTTGTTTACTATACGGCTAGCAGTGGTGTATTTATAGCACCGCATAGCATTAACCCCGCCTCTGCAGCGCATTTAGTATAATTGTTTACCACCGGGTAAATAATGTAGGTCAGCTCCGGCCTTTAACTACACATGAGTTTTATAAGAGAAAAATAATTCTGTACTCTAAAATATCTGGTCTATGTCAGGACTTCAAAACATAAATTATCCTATAAATCTGGTCTAGTATAGCACATTGTATTTGAAATACATGTATAAAACACACAAACACCTTTCTGACTGTGAGATAGACTGATCATGCTGATGATACTTGTTTCTTACCTGTGAGTGTGTTTTCGTATCTGTTCTGCACAATCCAGAGAATTTTCTATACGAGTGACTTTAAGCTCCGTCATTTCTGAGGTAAAGTGACCTGCAGAATAGCTAATATTAACAGCTGTCTCTTCTTTGTCACCTGTTAAAACCCACACCTGAAAATATACAAAATAAAGGTACAGCTGCATGACACTCGTTATCTAAATCGACGGGCCAACTGAAAATGCCTCGACATAAGCAGAGTTTGAGATAAACGTCAGTCAAAACTACTCTATATTTTGAAATGTGTTGTACCATCTGTAAGCCTTAAAGAATTGTTTTTCTATGGTATTTTATAAAATAGATATCATAGTTTAAAGGCCGGGTTCTTTTACCGAGTGGTAATTAATACGCACACCTGAGTGATCTTAGCTTGGTAGGCGTGATAAACGCGGCGTCTACTGACCACTAATATTCTTAGAGACGCAAGCGGTGTGTGACATCAAAGACATACCGACAGGTATAATTGATTATGCTAATTAGATATACCACAATTTTACCTATTTGAGGCTGTCAATCAAAAATTGAGAGGGTTATAAAGGAAACATAGGACCAATCAAATTGCGATTAGAGATGTTAACCCTACAGCGGTCAGCGAGGAAATGACAGGAAATTTACCTGTCTTCTTTTATAGTCCCAACCCGGCCTTTAAAAGGCCACTCATGCTGACAACATAAACAAGCATTTTATTTCATAATGTAGGAATGATAATAGAAAAGCCATAAACATATTCTTAAAACTTAGAATTCAGAAACCTCAAATATTTTTACTCTGTGTGCCCCCCCCCCCCCCCCTTTTCCATGCATATCGGCTCGGCCCTAAGGTAATATCTGTTTGGTTTTCTTATCAATCTACCATGTGCTGTTGACCTTCAAGTGAGAGTGTTAGATAATTGTGTCAACAAAGGACCCTAGTACACTGAGTACATTCATTTGTACGCAATTAAATTTTTTGTCTGCTAGGTTTCACTGTTGTACATGTCTCATTCCTCACTTTAATTAACCCGTATGCGAACAAGTTAAATCATCTGCCTCTTAGTGTATGAAGTTATTAATATTGGTCATTTTGCAGATTGTCAGTATCATCGTCGCTTATACATGTATTGCTTTGTTTTTATTAAATTGATAAATTTTGTGAATTTTGCTACTTTTTTTTTGCTGTCCCTTCTTAAATATAATATACAAGAAGAAAATGACTTGGGACTTCAAGATCACTTTGAGGTAATCGAAATTTCGAGATAACTGATTTCGAGTTATGAAGTCAAATTGGTTAGCATATGAAGGGAAAAATTTGGGACCACCGCTCGACTTTGAGATAAAAGGAATTTTGAAATAACCAAGTTTGAGAAAACGAGTGTAAGCTGTATAGGTTTATTCGGTATTTTCCAAAACCAGAGTTACTTCCCATTTGAGACGGTATCTGACGTAGACTGATTATGACGTCATAAAATTCTATGGAAACATTCCTAAAAGTTTGGGAAATGATGGTTTAAAACCGATGTTACCATACCATTTTCATGACGTCACAATGGTTCTACGTCAGATACCGTCTGTAAGGGGAAATAACTCTGTAATCCACAAAGACTCGATAGGCTCATATCAACAAGGTCTCATGTCGAGGTGAAAAATAAAACAGACAAACGTACATATACACAGACAGCTACTACATTTATTACCTTCATCCCTGCTGACAATAAAGCCTGTATAGTCTTTGGTACATCTTCCTGTAGTTTATCTTCTACAGCTGTAGCACCTAACACCTCCATCCCACTCTCCACGACATCAAAAGCTTCTGCTAACTGTAAGGTGATATTATCGAAGATGTAAGGAATATTGATGTAATGTATTAGAACCAGCAATCCTTTTTTGGCTACTAATTTTCATTCAAATCAAAGATTAAAACAAAGGGCTTTTGCAACGAAAAAGGACAATTCCTATAAATAATATGACAAGCACTTCTATGGATGTTACAGAGAAATTCTTCCACCAATAACTGTAAATGTGGTTATTTTCGCTGGTGGGGGTGGGGGTAGGGGGGGGGAGAATTTCCCGATTATAAAATCAACATGTTACGCTTGGGGAGATTTTTTTTATACATGTATTAACATCTCTGCCTTTGTAAGAATGCACCAGGATTTTTTTTTTCGTGTGGGGAAATTTTCCCAAAATTGCTTGATTCATGATATACGCAAAAATTACCCCAGTGCAAAAATTTCCAAGTTTACAGTATGAAAGATCAAGATGGACAATGTACCTTTTTCTCTCTATCTTCCATGGCTTTCCTTGCTGTATCTAGTGTCTTGTCTAAATGTTTGTATTCCTTCTCAGACAGATGTTTTCTTGCCAGAACTAGTGTCCTTAGACCCAACTATAAAATATCATTAAAATTCATAAACATTTCAAAATTTCATATATCTAATTATCTATAATGTATCAATTTCAAAAATCCCAAATTAAAAGATGACAACAGACTTTCCTTTCATAAAATAAATGTCTGGAAACCTCAAAATATTGAATTTTTCCAAGTTTGAAGCAGTAGGTCACACAATTAAAATACATTACTAGCATTCATAATTGACCTACTGTTTGCGCGGCTCACTTCAGAAACTGGATAAATGCAATTTTGATAACTTTTTCATGCGAAAATTAAGATAAAATCTATATCACTAAATAGATCTCGCTTAGTCATAAATTTTGGCATATGTTACATGGTCCAGGTTTATGCAATCAAATTATACAGACAATTTTAGATGGGGCATTTTCGATGTTAAATTTCAGTGTGACGTCCCCAAGTTTAACACTGAGTCTATGGAGAGCGTCGCGACAAAAATTAGCATGGGAACTGGCCCATCTAAAATTTGTTTTGTCTATTAATTTTGATTGCACGCACGGATTCTCATATAGCTTATACCAAAATTTACGACAAAGAGAGATCTACTGAATGGTATCGATTTTATTTAAAGTTTGGCATGACGAAATAGTCAAAATCACGTTTATCCAGTTTCAGAAGTGAGTCGCGCGGACAGTAGTACATTATCAAGAGTAAAATAAATCAAAATCTTGAGTGAAATGAACTAACCCGTGAGTAGTCGAGTACATGTTGGTTGGTTTGATCTTTAAGTCCACTATCACATCTATTGAGTACTGCCATCTCAGCACCTTTACACAGTAACCATACTTCATCTGTAAAAATATCAAGGGAGTAATGACTGGGACAAATTTTCATCCTGATGCATTAAATGATCTCAAAAGATCCTATCATCACTTCACATTCATTTATTTACATAGAATACTTTAATACAAGGCCTGAGTTGGAGGTCAAGATCATTGATGATGATCAAAACGTTGTACATACAAAAGCTCTATCTCTTATAATGAAAAGATATCTGCTGTCAGAAATTGTTAACCAGATGTGTATGTACATGTATGACGCAGGGTGATTCAAATGAAATACCATCAGTCACCAAAACATCAAAGAAGGACAAAGCATTGTGTCCTTATTCAAGTCAGATTATACAAAACTTCCATACCATTTTCATCTTGCAATATTACGCTCATCCTTTTTCTGTCTGAGTCGAATTCCAGTACATGTAGTATTTTATATCGTCTCATCTCTCCTTTAAAAGTAACCTCATGTCTATCATCATGTGTACCATGGAATACTACTCCATACCTATAAAGTTATGTAACAGCTTTAAATAGCTGATTTTCCAATAGATTCATAAGGCAGACAGACACCAGACATCACAAAATTTGGCAATATTTTCATTGTGACGTCATAATAAAAGTTATGGCAATACATCAAGTTGCTTCAAGATATGAGATCAGATGTGACGTCACAATAGAAAAATTTGCCAAATGATGTGATGTCTGGTGTCTGTGCATATAAAATCAAGGTTAAAATGGTCATAGATATTTTCTGGAAAATGGACTATTGACATGAAACAGAATACCACTATAGAGATATACCAAAGCTGTAAATCATCAGGAATACTTAAAAAGTTATACAACCACTTTAAACTGACATGAATGCCTTTACAAATTTACATGTATATAACAGCTTTAAATCACAATGAATCTACAAATACATCAATCATACTTGAAAGGTTTGCTCAACTTATAGAATATTTATTTCTTTACAAAATCATACCAAAGTCTTTCTGCATAGACACAAAAATGTACTGAATAACAATATCAATCTTACCTTCGACATGCTTCTACAAAAGCCTTTTCATCAGGTGAGGACGCCTGATACTCATAATCCATGCCGTTATCACTGTATATAGTGGCAGCTCCTAACTGACTGGGACTATCGTGATCTACACGAACAGTGTGACATAGAGCTAGTACCATTAGAAAGTCCTCTACGTGGCCCTGAAATAGACAGAACGAGATACTAGTAATCCATGCCGTTATCACTGTATATAGTGGCAGCTCCTAACTGACTGGGACTATCGTGATCTACACGAACAGTGTGACATAGAGCTAGTACCATTAGAAAGTCCTCTACGTGGCCCTGAAATAGACAGAACGTGATACTAGTAATCCATGCCGTTATCACTGTATATAGTGGCAGCTCCTAACTGACTGGGACTGTCGTGATCTACACGAACAGTGTGACATAGAGCTAGTACCATGAGAAAGTCCTCTACGTGGCCCTGAAATAGACAGAACGTGATACTCATAATCCATGCCATTTTCACTGTATATAGTGGCAGCTCCTAGCTGACTGGGACTGTCTTGGTCCACTCATATCGTGTGACACAGAGCGAATACCATGAGAAAGTCCTCTAAATGGCCCTGAAAAACGGAATTACTGAAGTGAAATGATCTTCTTGCAGAATTCACTATAAGTAAATCAACACTCATATCTTTTAACCTTGTCAATGTTATCATATTATTCTGTCCACACAAGTCTGAAAATTACCAAAATTATACAGTAACGGTCCTAAATTTGAATGTGAAATTTATATCAGACTCGTAGATCCTATATCCATAGCCACCATCAAAATCATATTTACACTGATTTAGGAAATGAGCATTTTGCTAGTATAATTTGAGTAAAACATAGCAATCCAAGGAATGCTTGTGTCGCCTGCGAAGCAGTTTGATTATTATTCTAGAAAGTGGATCAAAATTCTTGAAAAGTAGGTCTAGGTCAAATATCTAGATAAAGGTCAAAAGGTCAAATTTTATGGTCTGTGTAGAAAGGTCTTGTCACAAGGAATACACATGTGAAATACCAAAGCCCTATCACTTACCAATCAAAAGATATATCCATTCTTAATTTTTTTGAAAAGTAGGTCAAATATGTAGGTCAAGGTCAAAAGGTAAAAAAATAATGGTATGTGAAGAATGGCATTGTTACAAGGAAAATACATGTGAAATATCAAAGCCCTATCAGCTACCAATCAAAAGATATAGCCAATATTACTTTTCTTGAAAAGTAGGTCAAATATCTAGATCAAGGTCAAAAGGTCAAATTTAATGGTCTGTGTAGAAAGGTCTTTTAAGAAGGAATACACATGTGAAATATCGAAGCCCTATCACTTACCAATCAAAAGATATAGCGAATCTTATCTTTTTTCAAAAGTAGGTCAAATATCTAGGTCAAGGTCACAAGGTCAAAAATTATGGTATGTGTAGAAAGGTCTTGCCACAAGGATTGCACATGTGAAATATCAAAGTCCTTACACTTACCAATAAAAAGATATATCCATTCTTAATAATTTTTGAAAAGTAGGTCAAATATGTAGGTCAAGGTCACTAGGTCAAAAATTATTGTATGTGTAGGAAGGTCTTGTCACAAGGAATACATATATGAAATATCAAAGCCCTATCACTTACCAGTCAAAAGATATAGCAAATCTTATCTTTTTTTCAAAAGTAGGTCAAATATCTAGGTCAAGGTCACAAGGTCAAAAATAATGGTATGTGTACAAAGGTCTTGCCACAAGGATTGCACATGTGAAATATCAAAGCTCTATCACCTACCAATCAAAAGATATATCCATTCTTAATTTTTTTGAAAAGTAGGTCAAATATGTAGGTCAAGGTCACTAGGTCAAAAATTATGGTATGTGTAGCAAGGTCTTGTCACAAGGAATACACATGTGAAATATCAAAGCCCTATCACTTACCAATCAAAAGTTATGGGCTGTGACACCCAAAGTGTGACAGACAGACAGATGGACGGACAGACGGACAGACGGAAAACGGACAAAGTGATCCCTAAGTGTCGCTATCCTTCGCAGGCGACACAAAAAGTGATTCCATGTTAGTACCATTTCTTAGCAATGGTTTTTTTTTATTGTTCTCATATTTCTCTTTAAAATTATTTTTTCAACAGTTCAAGAATCATTTTAATCCTACTTCATTGATGACCTTGATTACACATACAGATATCTGATGAACAGGAGTGCTCTGTTCCCCTGTCGGTGACATTTCACACAGCATACCTCCCACCTCCTCGTACTTTATACCATTTATAGAACACTGTCGGAACTGCATGTCGTTCTCCGTCAGTGTCCCTGTCTTATCTGTGAAGAGGTACTCCACCTAAGAAGGAAGCAAAAAATCAAATTCAAGGAATTGTGGTCCCCCGCTTTTGGGTGTTTGTCTTTAAAGAAATGCTTACAGACATCCCCCCATTCTTAAGTTTTAATAATATATCTCATATATTATCAACATTCTAAATATGAAAGATTAACTCCAAGAAAAGTCAAAAGGTACAAACTTTTGTTTTGTTTCCAAGGGACAGGGCTTATAAAAAGGTATGCACATGTGAAATATTTAAGACCTATGATTTAAATTAAAATCAAAAACTTATGGTCGAGGTTGAAGTTTTTAAATGTGGGTCAACCTCCATGGACAAGGTCACAAGGTCAGGTTGTTGTTACCAACAGAAAGGTCTCATCACAAGGAATACACATGTGAAATGTGAAAGCCCTATCATTTTCCATTAAAAAGTTATGGACAAGGTTATAGTTTTTTGAAAAGTAGGTCGAACTCAAAGGTCAAGGTAACAAGGTAAAAAATTTTGGTATCCATGGAAAGGTCTTGTCACAAGGAATACACATGTGAAATATCAAAGCCCTATCACTTTCCATTCAAAAGTTATGGTCAAGGTTAAAGTTTTTAATAAGTAGGTCAAAGTCCAAGGTCAAGGTCACAAGGTCAAAACTTTTGGTATCCATGGAAAGGTCTTGTCACAAGGAATACACATGTGAAATATCAAAGCCCTATCACTTTCCATTCAAAAGTTATGGTCAAGGTTATATTTTTTTGAAAAGTAGGTCAAAGTCCAAGGTCAAGGTCACAAGGTCAAAAATTTTGGTATCCATGGAAAGGTCTTGTCACAAGGAATACACATGTGAAATATCAAAGCCCTATCACTTTCCATTCAAAAGTTATGGTCAAGGTTATAGTTTTTTGAAAAGTAGGTCAAAGTCCAAGGTCAAGGTCACAAGGTCAAAAATTTTGGTATCCATGGAAAGGTCTTGTCACAAGGAATACACATGTGAAATATCAAAGCCCTATCACTTTCCATTCAAAAGTTATGCACAAGGTTAAAGTTTTTAATAAGTAGGTCAAAGTCCAAGGTCAAGGTCACAAGGTCAAAAATTTTGGTATCCATGGAAAGGTCTTGTCACAAGGAATACACATGTGAAATATCAAAGCCCTATCACTTTCCATTCAAAAGTTATGGTCAAGGTTATAGTTTTTTGAAAAGTAGGTCAAACTCAAAGGTCAAGGTCACAAGGTAAAAAATTTTGGTATCCATGGAAAGGTCTTGTCACAAGGAATACACATGTGAAATATCAAAGCCCTATCACTTTCCATTAAAAAGTTATGGTCAAGGTTATAGTTTTTTGAAAAGTAGGTCGAACTCAAAGGTCAAGGTCACAAGGTCAAAAATTTTGGTATCCATGGAAAGGTCTTGTCACAAGGAATACACATGTGAAATATCAAAGCCCTATCACTTTCCATTCAAAAGTTATGGTCAAGGTTATATTTTTTTGAAAAGTAGGTCAAAGTCCAAGGTCAAGGTCACAAGGTCAAAAATTTTGGTATCCATGGAAAGGTCTTGTCACAAGGAATACACATGTGAAATATCAAAGCCCTATCACTTTCCATTCAAAAGTTATGGTCAAGGTTATAGTTTTTTGAAAAGTAGGTCAAAGTCCAAGGTCAAGGTCACAAGGTCAAAATTTTTGGTATCCATGGAAAGGTCTTGTCACAAGGAATACACATGTGAAATATCAAAGCCCTATCACTTTCCATTCAAAAGTTATGCACAAGGTTAAAGTTTTTGTGACTGACGGACAGACAGACGGACAGACGGACAAACCGGTTTTAATGTCCCCGCGCTTTCGCGAAAGCGGGGGACAATATGAATTGATCACAAGTGTTACAATTACTGCATCACCAAATGACAGACAGTAAACCTGTTGGTAGTTTGTTTCATCATGATATCTTAATCAAATGGCCAAAAAAGTGTTTGCAAGCAGTAAGTATGGCTAGAATCTGCATGGATTTCACAATCCCTAAATTACAATACCGTTTTTATATGCTGAAATCATATTTATTTTTTAAATGAATGACTTCATAATGTACTACCTGTATTTAACACTACACCAATTTCTCAGTTTTGTGTAGAATATGAAAGACAATGAGTGTACATGAACACTGTACATGTATTTGTGCTACGTGCAATTCATCATGCTCTTTTTTCAAAGATTTTTTTTAGTACTGGATTAATTTACTATTAGTGAAAACAATCTCTGCTCTGTAACAAAACCATGTATCTATCTATGTGAAAATGAAGAGTCTTCACTGGACACATCAAAAATATTTCACCTGTCCTAATTCTTCGTTGAGATCTGATGTGTTGGCCTTGAAAGGAGAGTCTGTTTCTTCATCATACATCTCTAAATCCCAACCAAGGAACATGGCCGATACAAATTTATGTACCTCTACAATACGGTTCATAAAGAACATGTAACAAGAAGTATTCATTGTAATTTCATTCAAAAATTTCTATATCTTAACGAAATTCAATAGTCTTTGATCTCTTACAAAGTAAAAAATTGTCTACGTTTCATAAAGAGAAAAGTTCTGGTTTTCTTCCTCAATCTTTTTTATCCAGATGTACATGTACATACACGTGAATAAATAATCTTACCAATTGTGACGTAAAGTGAGATGGGAATGATGTAATTATACAAAATCATGAATGACAGAAAATCCTGTAGCACCTTCAAAACCTGAAAGTAATACAAACATACACAGCCAATTGTGCCTCATATGAAATTCATGTGAAATTTACATGAACTTTACATAAAAGTTCACGTGAAATTTAAGTGAAACGAGCACGAACATGAAATTTACATGAAATTTTTCACATGAAATTCATGTGAAGATTTTTACATGGATGTTATGTGAATTAAGTTTCCTGTGAAGGTCACTTAGAAAAATTCATGTGAAATTCATGTGAAATATTTTTCACATCAATCTTATGTGAAATTTATATGAATTTTACATGAACTTTCATGTGAAATTTACATGATGCTCAATTCATGTGAATTTCATGTGAGGCACAATTGGCTGTGCAGCTTAAAATACAGTATCAGCAGAAAAGGTTTATTTCTAATTGAAATTCCAGTATCAAACATCAAATTTTCCCCACGATTAAGACTGCCAACCTCCATCAGAAAAGGATTTTGTCCAAAGAAAGAGCACTATAGAAGAAATAGCAACATACATCTATAACACAAAGTTTTATTTTTTTTCAATGTAAGAACCCCAAAACCCTTATACAGATTGCACATAAATAAAACATTTTTCTTTTAGAGATTGTACAAATATAACCATATGACAAAAGGATTCTTTTGGCTTTTCCTTTTGTCATTTTTAGCTCACCTCGACGAAGTTGAGTGAGCTTATGCTATAACCCCACGCGTCCGCGTCCTCGTCCGCGTCCTCGTCCGCGTCCGTGTCCGTGTCCGCGTCCGGTTAAGAAGTTTGGGGTAGCTCAGTATCTGACAAAGTACTAATGCTACAGTAACCAAACTGGCACAAGTGATTCATCTTTGGATGCTGAGGTGAACCCATGCATCGGATGCAGCATCTGACCTACATTTTCCGCTTGAGTGACTTGGTTAAGAAGTTTGGGGTAGCTCAGTATCTGACAAAGTACTAATGCTACAGTAACCAAACTGGCACAAGTGATTCATCTTTGGATGCTGAGGTGAACCCATGCACTGTATGCAGCATCTGACCTACATTTTCCGCTTGAGTGACTTGGTTAAGAAGTTTGGGGTAGCTCAGTATCTGACAAAGTACTGATGCTACAGTAACCAAACTGGCACAAGTGATTCATCTTTGGATGCTGAGGTGAACCCATGCATGGGATGCAGCATCTGACATAAATTTTCCGCTTGAGTGACTTGGTTAAGAAGTTTGGGGTAGCCCAGTATCTGACAAAGTACTAATGCTACAGTAACCAAACTGGCACAAGTGATTCATCTTTGGATGCTGAGGTGAACCCATGCATCGGATGCAGCATCTGACCTACATTTTCCGCTTGAGTGACTTGGTTAAGAAGTTAAGGGTAGCTCAGTATCTGACAAAGTACTGAGGTTACAGTAACCAAACTTGCACAAGTGATTCATCTTTGGATGCTGAGGTGAACCAATGCATCGGATGCAGCATCTGACCTACATTTTCCGCTTGAGTGACTTGGTTAAGAAGTTTGGGGTAGCTCAGTATCTGACAAAGTACTGATGCTACAGTAACCAAACTTGCATAAGTGATTCATCTTTGGATGCTGAGGTGAACCCATGCACTGGATGCAGCATCTGACCTACATTTTACGCTTGAGTGATTTGGATAAGAAGTTTGGGGTAGCTCAGTATCTAACAAAGTACTGATGCTACAGTAACCAAACTTGCACAAGTGATTCATCTTTGGATGCCGAGATGGACCCATGCATCGGATGCAGCATCTGACCTACTTTTTCCACTTGAGTGATTTCGCTTTTAAAAGCCAATATTGAGCAAAGTATAAGTGCTACATGTACCAAACTTGCATATTAGATGTATCTTTGATCAAACTTTCATAAAATGACCTCGACCTACTTTTTCCGCTTGAGTGATTTTGCCTTTAAAAGCCAATATTGAGCAAAGTATAAGTGCTAGATGTTCCAAACTTGCATATTAGATGTATCTTTGATCAAACTTTCATAAAATGACCTCGACCTACTTTTTCTGCTTGAGTGATTTTGCCTTTAAAAGCCAATATTGAGCAAAGTAAAAGTGATACATGTACCAAAATTGCATATTGGATGTATCTTTGATCAAACTTTCATAAAATGACCTTGACCTACTTTTTCTGCTTGAGTGATTTTGCCTTTAAAAGCCAATATTGAGCAAAGTATAAGTGATACATGTACCAAACTTGCATATTGGATGTATCTTTGATCAATCTTTCATAAAATGACCTCGACCTACTTTTTCCGCTTGAGTGATTTTGCCTTTAAAAGCCAATATTGAGCAAAGTATAAGTGATACATGTACCAAACTTGCATATTGGATGTATCTTTGATCAAACTTTCATAAAATGACCTTGACCTACTTTTTCTGCTTGAGTGATTTTGCCTTTAAAAGCCAATATTGAGCAAAGTATAAGTGATACATGTACCAAACTTGCATATTGGATGTATCTTTGATCAATCTTTCATAAAATGACCTCGACCTACTTTTTCCGCTTGAGTGATTTTGCCTTTAAAAGCCAATATTGAGCAAAGTATAAGTGATACATGTACCAAACTTGCATATTGGATGTATCTTTGATCAATCTTTTATAAAATGATCTTGACCTACTTTTTCCGCTTGAGTGATTTTGCTCTATAAAGCCAATATTGAGCAAAGTATAACTGCTACATGTACCAAACTTGCATATTGGATGTATCTTTGATCAAACTTTCATAAAATGTCCTTGACCTACTTTTTCTGCTTGAGTGGTTTTGCCTTTAAAAGCCAATATACATGTACTAAGAAATATGTTTGAATTGAATTTTGCTGTCACGAGGTGAGCTTTGTAATCTGTGATTACCTATGTTTTTGTATGAAGTATGAAAATTCCATATGACCTCATAACTAGTTGCAATAGGGAATTTTACTGAATATTCTGTAGGAAACATACATGTATAACATGTGGCATATTTGAACTTTGAGAAGCATGGGGAATGCAAAATGTGTAAAGAATAAGAATAAAACTTATTGACATAAGAATCCTTTCCCCATGGTGACAACCATTTATTTCACTTACTTTAAGATCTTTTTCCTTCTCCGCCTCAGGTACGTACCATGGTGTACCTATTCTGGGTTTGTTGACGTACCAAAACTTCAGTACTGTACTGATAAAGGCCTCTGACAGCAATACCACCAAAAATATGATCAAGAATGTATTCATCCCTCTGTTAAACAAAATAAATTGGTCAAAAATATATAAAGCCATTTACATGTAAATTTGTAAAATTGAATTGTACTGGAATATTGTCAAGTAGAGACAGTTTGAGTGCTTCTATCCCTAAAAAGAAGATTTTTAGCAGATGTTGTTTCAAGTGGACCACTGCCTGCAGATTTTGGTCATGTCATATGGCACTAATTCCATCAGAAATTTAACAAACATGTACACAATGTTCTGAGCAGATTTCATACCTTTCAACCCTTGAAAATTTAGTAGCCTTGGCCTTGGAGTTGAGAGCCATTTTTGTATCTGGTCCGGTATAAATAGCACAACCTGAAAAATAATTCAACACCAGCAATTGACCCTTCCGATTGCGGGAAAATAATGCAAAATTTCGTCACAATGCTTTTACCTCAGACAAACAAGCTTCGAACCTCGGTCAAACATCGAAATTGCATTGTGACGTCATGGAATTACTCAAATTTTTCCCGCGTTCGGAAGGGTCAATTCAGACTGAGAGTTTTATGTATATGTATGTCTTTTATGACCCTATTCACAGTGGGAAATGAACTTACAACCTGAGTATCAATTATATAAATACATGTAGTTGTTTAAGAAATGGAAATAAACACCGAAATATCTTCACTATTCTTCATCTGGATATCATCACATGAATCAGGAGTAAATATTATTATCTTCATTGTAGAGACATTTCCATTATTACAAATAATATGAATCAAGGCAAAGCCTTTTTGTGCGAGCGGAGAGAAAATAGATATGATTATATAAAATAAAAAAATATCTTTCTTTTTTTATTTTGACTATGATGGTTTATCTTATCTTACAAAACTTTCTGTTTGATGATTGCCAAAAAAGGTAGTACAAGGCGAGTGGAAACACGGAAGCATTTGTAAATTGATCTAGACCTGCAGATGAACATTTTAAAGGGGGCTTAAAATATGGTTCTTTAAAAATATAGTTCTTTATAATTCTTTTTTATTTTTGTAAGAACTTGATAATGTTTAGGCTAGCTGAAAATAAATTACTTAAGGACAAAAGAAAAAAACAAACATATTCCAACTTCTGACAGTACGAAACCACCCGAGACGAGAAAAGCAATCAGAGCGAAACGTCTCGTTTAAAACCGGAAATGTCGGATTTCCCGTGGTTACGCCGGCTTGTTGATGCTTTATCGTTACCTGATTTACGAAAAATGTTTTCAATTAATTTAACTTATAAACAAAAAATGAGTATAACATATACGTCTACTTTGAGTCATAAAAAAATTTAAATGGCAATATCCAGCATCTCCGCAGCAACTCTGTCTGACAGGGGACGAAAATTTTTGAAAGCATAGTAGTACATTCTCATTCTTCGATTCAGCATATTTTCTCAATAAGAAATGTGTATACGCGTTACCATAAGGGCGAGCTTCGCTCGCAAAGGCCCTTCGGGCCTTTGCAGCGAGCTCCGCTCGCTATCAATAGTCCATTTTCCAGGTAAAAGATATGACCATTCTTATCCTTGGTTTTATATACACAGACACCAGACGTCACATCATTTGGCAAAAATTTCCATTGTGACGTCACATCTGACCGCACCGTTTTAAAGCACCTTGATGTGTTGTCATCTTTTTTATTTTGATGTCACAATGAAAATATCGCAAAATTTTGTTATGACTGGTGCTTGACTGTATCACAAGTGTACTGGAAAATCAGCTATTGGATATCTTTATCTATCATTGTTATTTCAATTTTCAGCATGGCCTTTGTTTCAACTTCACCAAATAAACCATTTTTGACTGATGGGTCAAACAATTTCAAAAGCAAAATACCTTCTTCCTTACAATATCATATCATGTGAATGAAAATTATCTCACCATAAATATAAGGTGTATTTTTGAGAGTGGCCCCTCTAAGTAGAACATTTTCTGGTCCTAGCGATTTGACGATATGTTCTCCGTCTCTGAAGATATTGATCCTCCCCACAAATTTATACAGGTCTACAATGGGCTGCTGACACTCTATCTGGGCAGAGAGCTTGGTGAAATCATCGTCTTGTTGGTATGGACGAGTCTCAGGTACACAGAAATGAGTCTGAAAATTTTAAAGAAAAAGATGACCTCTCCTGGCACTTTGTCTCTAGCGACAGCCATTTATTGAAGACTGTAACCTTGACCTTCGATAATTTTTACTCTCAAATAATTTTTACCCTCAAATCAGTAAGAATCTTCTATCCTTACACGAAATAGTTATAGGCAGTTATTCAATGGCAGATAATAGATCTGCAGCTGTAAAATTCAATGAAATTGTGCCTCAAAAATTAAGTCAGTTCTAAGTTAACAGATTTTTCAAATACCACAATAACAATAAACTAAATCGTAATTTCAGGGAAACAGTGAATAAATTTTTTCGTACCTTAAGATTGGTTTCTCCGTCCAGATTAGCT
This sequence comes from Pinctada fucata, assembly GCA_028142955.1. NCBI lineage: Eukaryota > Metazoa > Mollusca > Bivalvia > Pterioida > Pteriidae > Pinctada > Pinctada fucata. The sequence goes on from AP027105.1 coordinate 15,787,695, forward strand.
GTCTTGATGTAACAATTACCATCTGTATGACTAGACGACAGCATGACCAGGTCGCAGGGAAACCCATGGTTTTCTGTTACTTTCACTATGTCTCCAACCTAAATATACAATGTAAAGAAGACATGCAGTGAGTGTGATGTAGAATCAAACCAAAGTCAGGGACCATATGTCAAGGAGGAATTTCAGGTTGTCAAGCATTTTTGTTTTAAAGGAAAATCACGAAAGATATTTATTCATTCCATGTTACAATGGTAAAAACCTTAGAATGTCAACTTTAAAGTCAAGCAAATTTACAGACAAGGAAATCCAATTGGAATACATTGATATTTCGACAGCGAATTCCTATACAACAGTGAATTTGTATACAAACACGTATATTTTGAATTCTGAAATCTCAAAAACAGAACATATGACTAATTCAACTTGGACTTAAATGCCTCCTTCCCAATCCCCATTTAGATCTGTACAAGAAATATTTTTTAAAAAAGTATTTATACATGCAGCTTTCAAATGATCGATGATGGAGAAAGGTACTTTAAAAAAGCAATTGTAAAAAAAAAATATTTCACTTTAAATATTAGTCAACCTCTTCTTAATGATAAAGTTACTGGAGTAAAACATGTTTAAGGCCCTTTTTTACCAAGATCATTATAATATCAAGACACTGCATAATTTCAACTGACAAAGTTTACACATGAAGTAAACATGTAGGAAAGATAAATAATGTATTTGTAAACAGACAGCATAATACAAATATTTACAATGTTTAAATCATGTGTGTACAAGAAAAACGAATCTGGTCTGAGTGATTTAAGTGTATAAATCAAGAGCCATGTACACAAAGTAAGTGTAAATTCAACAATGTCTTACATGTAAGCCATCCTACAAATTTGAAAGAACCAGTCAATCAAAATCTGAAGTTACAAAGAATCTATACATATAACAAGACAAAGTCAGAATAATTGTTGGGGGGGGGGGGGGGGGTAAAAGGAGGCAGAGGAGGATTTCATAAAACAAATTCTCAGTTGATTTAAGGTTAAATTTTGTCACCGAGTCAGCCTGACAGACTGATAGACAGACAAACAGACTCTCCTCACTTATGCTACAGCAGAGAACAAAAATCTAAGACTATCTGTGAATATTGTAGCAGTCAAATAAAGATTTTTGATACAAAATAATGAATTTATTTTCCAGTTATTTAAGGGGTAACGAGTGTCTGCTTGTATAAATGACAGAAAAAATTAAAAATCTGAATAATTTTTTTCAGTTATTTGTTATTATTTACTGAAAATATGAGTGATTTTGAAGCATATGACAGTACTTTTGATACACCTTTCCATCAATACTTTACCAGAAACTGATATTGAAGATGATGACAGTCTCATGACACAATGCACAAAATTTGTACACCCAATAGAAATCTCAAAAATTTACTGTTGCAGAATATTTTTTGGGGGATGCAACTTATGTAATATTCATGTACTGGGACATAAAAATTAGAAAAAAGCATGAAACACTGAGGTATCCATCAATACTTTTATATTACAGCTCGGCAAATCGGATCTAGGATTTCAGAAAAGGGGGGCCCAAAGTTTCAGCTCGAAGAAAATTGTTCAGAGAAAAACTGACAAGCAAAAAAAAAAAAAAAAAAAAAGGTCGAAGACGAATAAAAAAACAAATAAGCTCAAAATGCATCGAAGATGCAAAATGTCGAGTTGCAAAACTGGAATGTAAGTATGAATATGCAGACTAACATGAAATGTGTATGGTTTGTAACAACATTTTGTGGTCCTAAATGAAAATTTCTGGATCAAGAAATGGTCTTCTCTTTATTCTATATCAGCGTGAAATATATTTTCAAGGATACAGATTTTCCTGTGACCTTGATCTTTGACCTTTTGACCCAAAAATTAATGGCAAGTTTCATGATTATAGATGCAATACAGGCTCAAAAATGGTCTGGAAACCATTTTCAATTACCTAAGTCCTGTGACCTTGATCTTTGACCCTTTGACCCCTAAATCAAAAGTGGTCATTTTCTATTCACTGGAAACATTTCTGGCAAGTTACATGATTATAGGTGCAATACAGGCTCAAATTCAGTCGGGAAACCATTTTTAATCATCTTAGTCCTGTGACCTTGACCTTTGACCTTTTAACCCCAAAATTGATAGTGGTCATCCTTGATCCATGGGAAACATTTCTGGCAAGCTTTATGATTATAATTGCAATACAGGCTGAAATATGGTCCGGAAACCACTTTCAATCATTAGAGTCCTCTGACCTTGACCTTTGACCTTTTGACCCCAAAATAAATAGGGGTCATTCTTGATTCATGGGAATCATTATTGGCAAGTTTCATGACTTTAGGTGCAATACAGGCTAAAATATGGCCAGGAAACCATTTTCAATCATCAGAGTCCTGTGACCTTGACCTTTGACCTTTTGACCCCAAAATCAAAAGTGGTCATTTTCTATTCACAGGAAACATTTCTGGCAAGTTACATGATTATAGGTGCAATACAGGCTGAAATATGGTCCGAAAACCAATTTCAATCAACAGAGTCCTGTGACCTTGACCTTTGATCTTTTGACCCCAAAATCAATAGGCCTCATCCTTGATTCAAGGGAAACATTTCTGGCAAGTTTCATGATTATAGGTGCAATACAGGCTGAAATATGGTCCGGAAACCATTTTCAATCATCTGAGTCCTGTGACCTTGACCTTTGACCTTTTGACCCCAAAATCAATAGGCCTCATCCTTGATTCAAGGGAAACATTTCTGGCAAGTTTCATGATTATAGGTGCAATACAGGCTGAAATATGGTCCGGAAACCATTTTCAATCATCTGAGTCCTGTGACCTTGACCTTTGACCTTTTGACCCCAAAATCAATAGGGCTCATCCTTGACTAATAGCGAGTAAGTGTATGAAGTTTCATTGTTATAGCCTCTTTCGTAGTTGACTTATAGTCCGGAAACCAATTGTTGACGCCCTCCCGCCCGCCCGCCCAACCGCCCGTCTCACATCAAATTAAGAGCCGAGTTTTGCAACCGACTAAAAACCGTGAATCTCATGACTGATGATTTTAATTAATAAGTTGGGGGGGGGGGGGGGGGTTCATTCCAACTGCATGTTGCATGTAGAAGATAGTTTCTTGATACGTTTACTTAAGTTTATAGGTATACTGGTGAGCGTTGCGTGGGTGACACTTGAAAAATTTAAGATTTGAAGTTTTAATTTTTTTTAGTTCAGTCATCCATACATGTATGTATATTCAATATGGGCGAGTGGAGCGAGCCGAAAAATTTATGGAATAGATGGTTACATTTTGTCATAAGATTACAATATCTCTCTCGTTTTCCATCCTCTATTTTTGTTTGACCAATTGGGGAAGGTTGGCAAGATTAGGGCATTGCAACCCCACTATCCACCTGTCTAAACTGGTTAGATCGACCCATGAAAATGAAGCATTTGGTAATTATTAAAGTGTTAATTTAATTTTGAATTTTGTATATGTTTATGACGTATGAATCTGTTCAAACACAATGACAAAGAAAGTTCAAGATGAAAAAATAGACAGCTAGTGAAAAATGAAGTGTGACGAGCGAAGCGAGCCGAAAATTTCCCCAAAAGTAAAGATTAAGCATAAATAGAGTATTCTGAATCAGTAACTTTGGGTGAAAAGGGGGGGGGGGGGGCAGGCCCCCTGGGCCCCCCTCTAAATCCGCCACTGGGGTGTTCTCTAACCTATTGTTGTTAAAAAAATTTATACATTAAGACTAGAAAAATCAGCCAAATAAAATTAAATTTAAGGTAAGGGGAATACATTTTGAGGAAATAATCGGGAAAAAGGATAAGTCCTGACGAGTTCCACTGATCCAGAGCACCAGACCTGATAAAAACTATGACGGATCTTATCCTCAATGTTTTAAAAAGTTGTGCGTGCATTCCCGCGTTGAACTAGTAAAGGGTTGTCAAATGCGAATATTTCCAGTGCGAAAACGTTTTGGTGCAAGTCAAACCGCAACCTTTTTATGTATCTCTTTGTTAAAGAGTTCCGATAATTTGTAAAATTTGACTCTGACTTTAACGGGAACACAGTTAAACACGGATTGAAACGAAGTAATTGACTGTGCGAGTTAGCTCGCTTACCAGCCACTCGTTACCCCTTAAGTTTTAAAGATTATTTCTTAAATTGTTATTTACTGATGTAACAATCATTTGTTAAGCTAAAAAGTTAAAGTTAACATTTTTAAATCTAGAGGCGTTTCTACATCCCAATGATACATTTCATAAGCTGTTACCTTATTAATTCCAGTTATGACAATATATGATAAATAATATATTAAGTTATATTAGTTATAAGATAGCCACACATTAAGGTATTTGGTAAGCTTGTTTTAGCACCATCAAACACCATGTGACACTGACTTTAGCACCCACAGTAACCATACCATGTGACGCTTACTCTCTTTTTACATGGTGCATCATTTTGTAGTCATTTGGTAATAATACAATACCTTTTTTTCAATTAACCTTTAAATAATATTTTCTTGATGTACATATTGAATAATTTGTGCACATGATTAAAAGTTTATTCTACATATTTTCATACTTATAATCTATTAATTTGCAGACTCTTGGTGCACAAGATTCACTCTTCATGTTTACTTTACAATTAACATACAACATGTACAATGTACATGCACATTGTGTAATCAATGACTTGAATATTGAATGGGGAAACAAACACCTTAATCTATAGCAGGTTTACTTGAAAAGTTGAACATATCAGAATGAAAAGACTTATGTAACAGTATGTTGTTAAAAAAAATGCCATCCATGGCAACAATTTTGTATTTGCACTTTATCATCTGATAAACTTTTAATTTTTCATCCTTCTGTATCACTGGAAACGTAATATTGTCTGGTATAACAAAATCTGTAAGACTTTGTACAACTCACCCTGATGTTCATGGACTTGACTTTCGTCAGTTTTCCTCCTCGTATAACAAACGCCGGCCTGTTGTTCACTTCATTGTCGGCTTTGTGTCTTAACCAATCCTCATAACCCTGTGAAGAATAATGAAAATCATTAGTTTTCCTCCTTCTATACTCTTACCTATGATATAATGAGGAAAGGGGGGGGGGGGCTACCTTGCTACATGTATTACCTCATCTTCTACATCTTTTTTTTTCTCTCTTTTTAGCAGGAAAGGCACTATCAAATCAAATTTTGATAAGAACATGAAGAACAACTTAATTCTCACAAGACAAGTTGTAACTTTGAATTTAAATATGATGCTGATACCTGTTTGATGGCAGTAACCGTGACGACAAAAACTAAGGGCACAATGCTCGTTGCTGGACTGACTGGGCTGTCTATTATTAGCTGAAGATTCAAATATGATAACTCATGAGTAAGTAGACATTCATGAAATTCTATTCTTCATTCACAAAATTTGCTGCTTATTGTCTATACATCTTCATTCTTTTTCGAATGTTGTTTAAAAGCTAATAAGTTACAATCAAACCTATAATTTTCAACATCTGTACCATTACTGTTCAAACTTAGCTCTAAGAATTTGTTTGTTTTACTTTATATATCACTTTAAACTTTTTTAGTTTCAGCAAATAAATACCATTAATCTCTAAGGCAGTGATGATAGGTTATTGTTATCTTCTTTTATTGGGGGGGAGGGGGGGGGGGTCAAGGACAACTTTTAAAATGTTTACCTGTATCACCCCAACACAGAGAAAATAGAAGTTGGCAATTCGTCTGAATTGAGCAAACAAATTCTTTGGTAGAAAATTCCATGCTGTGTACTGTAGGAAAGAAAAAAGTTTCTTTAATTATGGATTTTTTTTCTATAGATGGCATTACATGAGCATTCTGCTGTAAATTTAAGTTATCAAGATACATAAAAGCAATCTTAATGCACATGGAAATGAAAAAGTTTTGTGAAGATAAAGTTCAACGGGTGATAGATTTATAACTCAACCACCTATACCAAAACTCTATACATGTACTTCTCGAAAGCAATATTTCATTGACAAGTCTGAATATAATCTGGACTTCATCGTACTCGTAAATTTTGTTGAGTACATTGTATTGATTTTTTACCTTTGAGGACACCACTCTGTTGTTGGGATAGTGTTGTTTTGTAACTATATGTACTTGGACATCTTGTGGATGTTTGTTATCTACGTAAATGATCCGATCTCCTAACTGTCGATTCTTTGCACAGTCCTGTAGGATGAAAAAATAAAACACTGCAGTAGAGAGATTTCGTTTACCAAACCTTTTTCTTATTACAAGGAAAGGACTTCTTTACATGAGTTACTGTATGCAGGGAAACCCCCATTTTATTTTTTCCCTTTAAAGTTTTTGCCCAATACCACGAGGACAAATTTAAGACAGGATGAATACAAATGATAAATAAATGTAATAAGCTCAAAATGCATCAAAGATGCAAAATGCCGAGTTGCAAAACTGGAATGTAAGTATGAATATGCAGACTAACATGAAATGTGTATGGTTTGTAACAACATTTTGTGGTCCTAAATGAAAATTTCGGGATCAAGAAATGGTCTTCTCTTTATTCTATAACACCGTGTAATATATTTTCAAGGATACAGATTTTCAATCTCATCATACAGAATACTTTATGTCCTAATTTTTCTTGTTTACATGGTACCATTTGTAAACTCATGCTATTATGTACGAACATTTGCGATGATAAAATCATCGGTACTTGTTGGAAATGGCGAAATGTTGTGAAAATTTTAACCGAAAGTTGTCTATTAGGGTGCAGGAACCTTAAGCAAAAGAGAACTACCATAAAACAAAGAACAAAGAACTTTTATGTAGAATTGGATTTAAATATTGAACTGTATTTGTATGTACAATATGATTTAACAAAGCATACTCTAAAGATACAGAATAAGGTACAATTCATATCTTAAATATTCATTATTTTTTCTTTGTAATTTTTTTCTTTTCTTTCTGTTTTTTTTTTGCAATTTCTTACTTTCCTTTTTTTTCTATTTCTGTAATTCATTTTTTTTCATTTCTTTTCATATTTACATTTTTTTCTTACTTTTTTTTTTTGAAACCATTTTTAATCATCTTAGTCCTGTGACCTTGACCTTTGACCTTTTAACCCCAAAATTGATAGTGGTCATCCTTGATCCATGGGAAACATTTCTGGCAAGCTTCATGATTATAATTGCAATACAGGCTGAAATATGGTGTGGAAACCACTTTCAATCATCGGAGTCCTGTGACCTTGACCTTTGACCCCAAAATCAATAGGGGTCATTCTTGATTCATGGGAATCATTATTGGCAAGTTTCATGACTTTAGGTGCAATACAGGCTAAAATATGGCCAGGAAACCATTTTCAATCATCAGAGTCCTGTGACCTTGACCTTTGACCTTTTGACCCCAAAATCAAAAGTGGTCATTTTCTATTCACAGGAAACATTTCTGGCAAGTTACATGATTATAGGTGCAATACAGGCTAAAATATGGTCCGAAAACCAATTTCAATCAACAGAGTCCTGTGACCTTGACCTTTGACCTTTTGACCCCAAAATCAATAGGCCTCATCCTTGATTCAAGGGAAACATTTCTGGCAAGTTTCATGATTATAGGTGCAATACAGGCTGAAATATGGTCCGGAAACCATTTTCAATCATCTGAGTCCTGTGACCTTGACCTTTGACCTTTTGACCCCAAAATCAATAGGGCTCATCCTTGACTAATGGTGAGTAAGTGTATGAAGTTTCATTGTTATAGCCTCTTTCGTAGTTGACTTATAGTCCGGAAACCAATTGTTGACGCCCTCCCGCCCACCCAGACGCCCGCCCGCCCGCCCGTCTCACATCAAATTAAGAGCCGAGTTTTGCAACTCGGCTAAAAATGCATTGCTGGGTGAGTTAAACGCTTGCTGAATCATTGTCCTATATGTCCTATATATATATATATTGAGCAAATTCAAATCTGAAAGCTACATGTATATCTAAAGGTTTAAACAAAAGTATGTCTGTTTATAATAACACTCCCCCCCCCCCCATTCCCTTTCTGCAGGAAGAAAAAAACAATCATACATGCATAAAATCCAAAAAAAATTCAGAGAAATTCTTTATAAGCATTCCTCTATTTTAGATATTTAATAGCTAAAATGAACTAAATAGCATATTTTCCAGTAGATACATTAGGCAGACAGACACCAGACATCACAAAATTTGGCATTTTTTCCACTGTGACGTCATAATAGAAAACATGGCAATGCATAGTCAGTGGGATCAAATATGATGTCACAATTAGAAATGTTGCCAAATGATGTGATGTCTAGTGTCTGTGCATGTAAAATCAAGGTTTAAAATGGTCATAAATATTATCTGAAAAATGGACTATTGGGGCAGCATATTTAACCACTAATAACAATAAGAATGAAAAAAATCTCAGTTTTTGCATTAAATTAAGTAAACAAAATGAAAAATAAATGAATCATTCATCTTTCTATGGTAGATCACTCAGAAACAATTAGTTTTTCAATTCATACATTGGTTCTGGAGAAAAAGACTTTTAGGGTGGGGTACCCTCTGGAGCCTATGACCCAATCCCGTATCCATCCCAAAGGGATCAGGCCAAAATGTACAAACTTGGTAGATAAACTTTATTTCTACATGCATACATTGTACCCAGATTTATCAGATCCTCCTAGCAGTTTCAGAGAAGAAGTCAAAAATGCAAAAGTTTGCGGACTAACGACAGAGGGAGGGATGGATGGACAAAACAGTTACACTTTGACAATATCTCACTTAAACATTCGGCTCAGGCGAGCTAAAATTTCCAACCTACCAACACAAAGGCCAACAATTATGTTAGAGGAAACAAACTTTTTTTTCATTTGGCCTTATCATTGGTATTAATTGTAATACAGATATTTGAATTTGAGCAAGAACATTTACATACATTGTAAACAACAACTTATCATAAATCATCAGCGAGTTCTTTGACTGTGAAATATATCTTTTCAAGATACATGTATTTAGTAAATTGTGGTGTCACTTCAACATGCTTCCATATGTTACTCTCTCTACTCAACCTATTATGAATAAGGTCAATGTAGGATTCATAAATGATATGGACTTATTTGGACTTAGTTTCCAGCAACATACAAGTACATTGTTCTATGTAGATTGTTCTGAGTGGAGAATATATTGATCATGAAAAGATTGATCATGAAAGTAAAGATTTACAGAAAAAGATAATTCTTATAAGATTGATGCCATAGGCAGTACTCAGTATTAGTATTATAACTTCATACTAAACTTTGAATGAAAACATAAATGAATCAAGAAAAAAGAAACATTATCATGATTAGGGTTAATAAATGACAGAATAGAAAATAAACAAAAGTAAAAGATGTACTGTTGGTGATCAACAAAACAGAAAACGATCAAAATTATACCCTACTTTTCTTTTGGACATTGTAATAATCCCATCAGATCAAAAGTGGTAAAACCGACACTGAAAATTACATTCAGGATACTTCATGATGAATATATACAAAAATAAATCTTCATCCAAATATCAACCCCCTATACTATAGCTTTCACACTACAAATACAAGTATGTAACAGAAAACAGGAAGAAGTCACTCTTTTTGAAGATTTTTCCGATAACCCGAACAGGCTGACAAAGTGAGGAGGAAGAAAATAATTACATCATGATGTACCGATACAATGTATGGTGTTTTCTCTGTAACACTTATCATTTGGATTTTCAACACTTCCTGAAGTCAATTCATTTATTCTTCACACAAAAAGCAAATTCAAAAATTTTTGCTGTATGAATGGTCGATTACAGTATTCTTTACAACTACTATATGCATTACTCAAGGGTGATCCAGGGGTTGGGTGGTGCACTTTTTTTTTTCTCAAATTAAAATAGAGGCGCCCAATTCTGTATGCCACTCTCATGAACTGAACAAGTAAAAGAATGGACACAAAGAGGGGGTGTTCTAGAAGAATGGTATTCAGGACTCTCTTTTTGACCATCATTATAAGAATCAGATACAAATATCAAAATTTCAAGTCTATGAAAATATGAAATTTTGTGCATTGGTTGAAAAGGAAGAGTAAAAAAATATTTTAGCCAACCAGATCCAATAAATTGTTTATAAAATGTCCACTTTTTTAACTTTAATTTGTCTTCCGTACAATGTTTTACAATCAATTTTAAGATTTAATATACTATATAACATACAGCTTACATTACACGTTTTGTCTTAAATTGGCACATAATATTTTGGCAGGAAGGGTCATTAAAGGATGAGAAAACTGGAAAACCCATAGAAAAATGTCCTTGGACAGAATGAGCAACCATCTCACCCTCCCATTAGTATGAGGATCCTTTGCAAAATCTCTGATTCTACTGGTACGTAACATGTATCTTGGTACCTCAAGGGTAAACATAGGGTAATCAAAGATTACATAGCTCACCTATACAGGTTTTTGTCAGAAACCAGGTTTTTGAAAAGTAGGTCAAAGTCCAAGGTCAAGGTCACTAGGTCAAAGGTCATGGTCTCAAATGAAAGGTCTCGTCACAAGGTATCTACATGTGAAATATCAAAGCCCTACCCCTTATAGTTCAAGAGATATAGCCCAGGTTAAAGTTTTGTCTACGAACAACGACGACAACGACAACGCCGACGACAACGACAACGCCGCCGCCGCCGACAACGACACCAAGGGTATGGCATTAGCTCTCCGGACTTTTTCGTCCCGGCGAGCTAAAAAGTGAGCATGCTACCTCTATGTGCACTCTTATCCAGTCATACATTGTTTTACAGATTGTGTCTAAAAGAACAATTTGGTAGTGGAGCATTGAGTACTAACTTCCTGTACATCAAGATTTCTTAATACAAAACTTTCGTTTAGGTATGTTATTATCAGGAAACAATTCCCAGTCAACAATGTCCTATGACCTTGTATCGTAGGGCTGCAAAGATTAACTGTGATTCCTAATAAGCTGCAATTCACGTTGACGATTCATTCATGGTATGTTTCTTTCTCTGTATAGATTTATTTCCATTCCTCTAAAGAGTACAGTACATCCTCTTGAACCATTTGATCCCTAAATAGTTCTATAATGTGAATTACACACTCTTATCCAGAAACCATTTGATCTTTGATTTTTTCCCCAAAATTGATAGATCCTTGATTCATGAGAGAAGTGTTCAAATGTTTAATAAAACATCGCTAAAGACGGTATGGCCGGATTGCAAAGTAATTTTTTGTCACAAACTGGGTCAACGTCACTAGGTCAAATTTTACAGCATAAATTGAAAGGTCTTGTCAGAGGCAACCTACCTATATAATATTATGTTTCTACTGTATAAAATAGTTCCTGAGATTTTGCCTTCTTTAACTAAGTCAAAGTCCAAGGTCAAGGTCACTAGGTAAAATGTTACGGCATAAATTGAAAGGTCTTGTCATGGGCAACATACATGTATAATAAAAAGTTTCTACTGTATACACTACCTTAGATTTTGCTTCAACCATAAACTTTAACCAAAATCTTTAACTAGGTCAAAGTCCAAGGTCAAAGTCACTATTTCAAATGTTACAGCATTAATTGAAAGGTCTTGTCAAAGGCAACCTTCATGTACAATATAAAGTTTCTACTGCATACAGTTCCTTAGATTTTGCTTCAACCAGAAACTTTATCCAAAAAATTTAACTAGGTCAAAGTCCAAGGTCAAGTTCACTAGGTCAAATGTTACAGCATAAATTGAAAGATCTTGTCATGGGCAACCTACATGTATAATATTAAGTTTCTGCTGCATACAGTTCCTTAGGTTTTGCTTCAACCAGAACTTTAACCAAAATCTTTAACTAGGTCAAAGTCCAAGGTCAAGGTCACTAGGTCAAATGTTACAGCATAAATTGAAAGTTTTGTCATAGGCAACCTACATGTATAATATTAAGTTTCTACTGCATACAGTTCCTTAAATGTAGGTTTTGCTTCAACCAGAACTTTAACCAAAATCTTTAACTAGGTCGAAGTCCAAGGTCGAGGTCACTAGGTCAAATGTTACAGCATAAATTGAAAGTTTTGTCATAGGCAACCTACCGTACATGTATAATACTATATTATGTTTCTACCATGTATAGTTCCTGAGATTTTGCTTCAACCAGAAACTTTTTCAAACATTTTGACGGCAGACGTACGGACACACCCTCAATCCATAGACCGGAATTGCTTTGCAATCCGGCCAAAAATTCATTACTTTATTTCAAAAGGTACTTAATTTATGGTCCAGATACTAATTGCTAATGCCCATCCACGTTCCCAAAACTAACATCAAAGTGAGAGCCTCCTGGCAAGGCAACACAATTTTCAAGCCATATCTTATCTTCTTGTTACAATACATGTATTCCTCTTTTGTAGCCTTGACCCCTGACCTTGAACATGTTGAAAGATCTTCCCGCTAGTTATATTCTATGGGAGCATATTGTCTTAGAACCAGGGGAAGCTATATAATTCATTCTTTTTACAGAACATGTACCGTACATTTGTAGCTTAAAAGTAATTTTGACTTGAAGTTTTATATGTACCGGTATAATGAGGGATAAATAGTTCACCTAATTACACTAAACTAAAAACAGTTATTTTAAATGCAAAATTTATTGAATTTTTTTTCGTATCGTATCGAAAAGTAATTTTGTATAAAGTGTTAGCATGCATGACCATTCTTGGTTCAACATTTACGTTATATGAGTATTACATCATACAAAGATTCAGGAATTCCGTTGCACAGACTTTATCATTAAAACAAGACATTTAAAAAATTTTCTAACACTAGTAACAACAAATGTACCCTGAATGTTTATTCATTCCTTTGAAAAGTAAAAAGATAAAGCCAGATGACAAGGTTTACATTTGGGATTTATTGTATATGAGACAATTAATCTGAGAAGTATGACTTATTCCTTACAAAAGGCCTATCCCTTTAAAAATATTGCAGCGAAATTTATTGTTACACCCCTAAAATCATTTATTTCATTTTAAAATTACATAAAGCTATTAAATTTCATAATTCTTGCCCTATTACATACATGTACATTTCTTTTGTCAACGGACAAAATTAGTATACTGACTACAAATTTGTTGAAGATTGATTAAGGCATCACAATGATTGAAATGGTGATCGACATAGGTTGCCAGTCACTTCAACCTTTTACAACTTCGACCTCGAGTCACTTCAACCTTTTGCAACTTCAGCCCACTACTACTGACATTTCGGCCCTTTAATTTATAATTATTTTTTTCCAGGGGTATTACTGTAGACATTTCGACCCTTTTATTTAGGAACTTTTATTTCAAGATCTGGGCATTTTGGCCCTTTTTTTAGACGTTTCGGACATATCTTTAGTTGGATCATATATCAATATGTATCATATGAGCATTTCTCCTCTAGAAATAGCAGTTAATTCTTTACGGCAATGGAGTATTTTAAAGGAAAGAGGTTAGTTATCGGATGTGTGGAGTCTCACTACAAAATAAGAGGTGGGATTATTTTTATGTTTACAAGTCCTTGCTTTGTGCTACAGTACAATGAAATATGAAGGAAAATAAACTGTGTACTATGATGATCATTTATCACATTTAATTTACTTTGTCATCAAATCATTTTCAATGATAAAACACAAATACATATATACGCTCTCACTTCTGCCTCACAAAGGAGACACAACTTTTCAAATGTAAGATTATTAGTGTCCAGATTGGGGAGGTTGTAATGTCTATTTCGTGAGGCTGAAGTGGAATTTTAGTGGCACCAAATGTCTGGGGTCGAAGTGACTCGAGGTTGAAGCTCTTTCAGAGTGCATTATTTCTATTATCAAATGATGTTGATCACATGATTATAAGAATCTCAAATGATGTAATGAAGACTACATCTGCTCCTGGTGGGCTCTGCATGATCAGAATCAACAGATCCCCCCTTTTGTTAATATGTCCAAGGACTTATAAACAGAAGGATTGGAATCTCGTCTTTTCCCGTTAACATCTCGCGTGCCCTTTTGATATGCAAATTAGGCAACGAGGTGTTAGGGTTGTGATATTCAAAACCATGAATGCCCTAAATATGTTGATTATGACAACATAAAAACGACTTGAATAAGTAGAATAGATTATCCTGATCATTTTGGTACCAATATTTTGATATTACGTCTTGAAATAGTCGAGAAAATGGTAAATTAAATCGGGCCTATTTATATAGGTCACGTCGTACTCGTAGTCGTAATGGCGAGGTCGAACTTGTGTCGAGATCCCAGAGATCGTCTGAGGCAGTTATATTATGGTCAATTATCGACATCTATACATCAAAAATAATTCTATTCAGATACAAAAAAGTCCAACTTTATTTCAAAACAATTTTTCATAGATACTTTATAAAATAAAACAGAAAAAAAAGGTTTTTAGATGGCTTGTTTACCTTCTTCGTTACAGGCCGTGGTAAACAGGTGATCGTAAACACCCCAATTTTCGAAGTCTTGTATTCTTATTAATATTCGGTATCATGAAGTGAAAATGGTACTAATGCACGCATGAGAATTTATTAATTATTTTGATAACAATATTCCTTGTGTTTATTGTGTCTTGTTTGAGAAAACGGGTCAGAGCGTTGACCTGCCTACGTCTTTTGGGAAAATGGCCGCGCGTACCGACGAGAGAAAACACCCATTTTCGAAGCCCCGTAAAACAATGAAATTGTCGAATTAATTAAATAAAATTAGTCCTAATGCACACTTTAGGTTTTAGTCTTTATTTTGATAACAATATTTCATATGTAAATCTTGTCTAGTTTGAGAAAATGGGTCAGAGCGTTGGGCTATATACCTCTTTCAGAAAATGGCCGCGCGTACCGACGAGTGAAAACACCCATTTTCGAAGCCGTGTAAAACAATAAAATTGTCGAATTAATTAAATAAAATTGGTCCTAATGCACACTTTAGGTTTTAGTCTTTATTTTGATAACAATATTTCATATGTAAATCTTGTCTGGTTTGAGAAAATGGGTCAGAGCGTTGGGCTATCTACCTCTTTCAGAAAATGGCCGCGCGTACCGACGAGTGAAAACACCCAT
Organism: Pinctada fucata; assembly: GCA_028142955.1. Lineage (NCBI taxonomy): Eukaryota > Metazoa > Mollusca > Bivalvia > Pterioida > Pteriidae > Pinctada > Pinctada fucata. The sequence continues at coordinate 15,802,866 of AP027105.1, forward strand.
TTTCGAAGCCCTGTAAAACAATAAAATTGTCGAATTAATTAAATAAAATTGGTCCTAATGCACATATTAGGTTGAAGTCTTTATTTTGATAACAATATTTCATATGTAAATCTTGTCTAGTTTGAGAAAATGGGTCAGAGCGTTGGGCTGTTTACCTCTTTCAGAAAATGTCCGGGCATACCGGAGGGTGAAAACCTCTATTTTTGAACCTCCGGTATACGATGAAATCGTCGAATGAATTAATCAAAATTGGTTCTAATGCACGCACTAGGTTTTCATTTTCGATTTGCCACCAATATTTTATGTGTAAGTCTAGTAATGACTGAGAAAATGGGACAGAGCATATGCCTATTTAACTCTCGTTGACGATATCTGGGTCATAACGGCGAATGTCAAGGCTCCGCTTTGAAGCTAGATATTATAAAAATATATCAATATATTTTGATAAAATTGGTATTTATTGAAACTGCAAGGTTTCTTCTACATGTACGTATCAATATTTTATATGTTTATTGTGTGATGCTTGAGAAAATCATGTTATTTGATCACCCTTCTCGGATAGGACTGGGCAATGTTTTGATCTCGTTCAGATCTCATTACACGCGAGTTTTCGTTACTATTCTCAAGGCGGTGTAGAGAGTTGCGAATCCTTCTGTTTATAAGTCCTTGATATGTCTTAACTGACCCTTTAAGCATCCCCTCTGATCCTTTCCCAAAACCATCTGATATAAAAAGTGGGATGAAGGGTAAGTGAACTCACTACATCCCCCTCCCTTTTCCATAACCCCTGGATCTGGATCCACTGTTGGAACACTGAATTGCTCAGGGCCGGGCCGGGTAAAACTCAAACTGAAAGTTCATGGCAATGGCAGGATAAAATAAAATAAAATAAAATACGTACAAAACAATCTGTTAACCCTGGCATATTCATCCATATATACAACGTTCAAGATTTCACTTTAAACAAGCTTTTAATCTGCAAAACAAGATAATCATCATTTGACACCTGCCAAACCTGTATTTATTTTCGTACGGTCACTTCGAGCGCACCTCTACTTCGATCTGCAGTCATTCCGACTGAAAGAAACTTCAAGCTTGGCAATGAGAGCAGAACTACGGAATCTGATGTTTAAATATAAAAGAAGACGTGAAAATGAGAACGAGAAGCTACATGGCTAATATTTTTTTCTCGGCAACTAGATGTAAAACTAAAAGGTTTAATAAAAACTTTCAATTTTGACATCACCACTTCCAGAACTTCCAGAGATAGAATTTGAAATTATCAAACTGATATTTCTCATTATAACTAGTAACTGTATAAATGTCAAATTCTACCTCTGGAAGTTCTGGTGATGTCAAAATTGAAATTTCTAAGCGAGAAAGATTAACAGTTCAACTTCGCAAAATATAATCGGTTTCGAAATTATGGTTTATAAGTAAGTAAGTAATATTTATTTAAAGTCGGCACTGTGTACATAAATAACAAAGAACATAAGCTCTGTAGAGCTTTTAAAACCGACATGGACATAATACTAAAACATGTACATAAGAAAAAGAACGAGTAAACATGCAAAAAATAAAAACAAAATTAAATCAAGCACTGGAAATAAAATGTACATGGCAAACACTGACTGAAAGCTATAAACAAGGCATATAAGAGCTAAAAGCTTATACAAAATAAAATCATGCAAACAAAGCTAATTAAGAAATCAAATTAAACAGCAAGGTAATCAGCACTAAAAACTAAAAAAATAAAGGAGAAAGACACTTGAAGTATCACAGGAAATAAGAGATTGGATGAGAGACTAGGAAGATTACACTAAAAATAACCTATAGAACAAATATATCACATATTTGTAAACCATACAAAAATCACACGAACAATGACATGAATAAATACCACATGATATATACACACCAGAAAGACAGAAAGGCTGGGGATCTTTTTTTTTGTTTTTGTTTTTTATTTACCGTCAGTCATGACTGACGGTATACTGTAATCATTCGTAACGTACTTGCACGGATAGAATACCTCTTGGCAATATGATTGGTTGACAATTGCATAAAATGCAAATATCCGTCTAGGTTATTCAGAACCTATGCATAAGATTCTCTCACCAGGTCGGCTTAAGAGTCTAGATGACTTGACAAATGAAAGTCATATCGCATCAGTGTATTTTCTTCCGAAATATGCATCGAAAAGTCTTTGTACCGATACGTCCTATAACAATCGCAGATTATCGAAAATTTCCGTCACTTGAATCGGTTAAAACGCGGAAAAGCCCGGAAATGTGTGATTAGTAAATGCATTTTCTTCCAATTTTGTACAACATTTACAGTCAGCTATCTGACGGCAAGCTTTTTGTAAAAGCTAATACTTGTTGTTTTTTTCGTCGAGAATGTTGTCATTTCAGCTTAATCGACCAGGAACTTATAACGAGGAAATAGCCATGTGATTGAGATCAAGCAGGAATAATGTACTTAAAACTCAATATATATCACTGTTCTGTATTACACAGTAAAATACTATTATCTCACTATGAAGCATGCACTTTTTCCCCAAAGTTTGTGGCGTCAGTGTTGTCCTCGTGCACCTTGCACCACGAAAAGCCTGTATTTAATTTTGCCTGAGCTACGGTACTGTCCTATCATTTCGCTCCCCTTGTTGGAACTCCACTTACAGAGACGTAGCTAGGGCAAAATTCATTTGATGATTTTGTAGGACATTGATCATTTAGACCTACGCATATCCAGGCGATCGCTTTGTAAAAATAGCCGACGGAAAATCTTCTTACAACCTCATTTGAAAATCAAAATCAAATGAGGTTGTAATTTCATTTTCATCTCATCTGTAAATTCAAATGAGGTTGTAATTTCATTGCTTGTTCAAGATTTCTTGTAAAAATGTGGATGCTTTGGTTTAAAAGCAAGCATGGTAGCCACGCCATTGACTCATGTTCCAAGTGGTTTTTTTTTTCTCTTCTGTCTCAGTTCTTTTCAACATATCCTCTTTGCCTCTGATCCCTTCACCTCGTCACTTAATTTGATTTTCTCAATTCTTGTTGTCGACAATGTCTGGTATACCGGTAGTCCTTAAAAGTCCGTATATAATTTTGATGTATTGTGTCCAAATATGATGTTTAGTCCTTTTTTTATGGTATAGAACAGCATATGATTGAACTAAACAGAAATTATAGTTGTTGATACGTATCAAAAAATGACATTCCTTCTACTTTCATATTGATTGATAAAGCGTCGAAAACGAACTTCTTCCCTTTTTCTCATAGACATACAACAATTAATGCTCATTTATATTTACCTGACAGGGGCATGACTAGGGCGTTTTTTGATGTGGACCCAGAACCTTAAATGGCGGAAAGGGGGGATATACATGCACACTTAATCATTGGATCGACTTGCGAGGTCTGAAGGGATTCCGCCTCCCTCCCTTTGGTTGGGGATTCGGGGGTCTCCACTAAAACATATTTAGAGCCAAGTTTAGAAGGGATCAAACTCAAGTGTCTTATACGAAAATACATTTTCGATATGAAAATGAAATACTGTAGGCTTTTTTTCATTCATGTACGTCAACGTTCAGATATTGGACGTGACTGCCGTATTTCATTCTTCCCAGTCGACCGATTGCACTTTGTTAGTGATCGTTGTGCGTAAGTTATAATTTCTTTATCAGAGAAAATCTTGAGAATTGAATTCAAATCGATGGTTTCTGGGTTGTCGTTGGATTATTTCACTAATTTCACATAATTATTTATTACGTGGACAGATGTACCGCCTATTTCTTTGGGAACTGCCAGGGTACATCCCTGCTTGATATTTCTGAAATTGCCGATTGAAATCATGGTATATGATTCATCAAAAATGATATTTACTTGTATCACGTACTAAATATGGATTGGATTTTGGAGGGTTGGGGCCAGTGATAGTTCTTTCTTATAGGGTTGAGAGAGAGAGAGAGAGAGAGAGAGAGAGAGAGAGAGAGAGAGAGAGAGAGAGAGAGAGAGAGTTACGATTGGTTCATGCAACTCGGGGAATTACAAAACAATAAGCCATGGCTAGGTGACTGTTACTTCTATTCTAATATACAGTAGTTTGAAATATTTCTTCCAGAGGAAAGAGATGATATACAAATAAAAACACAAACACTCTAATACACAAATTCGTGTATTAGAGTGTTTGTGTTTTTATTTGTATTCTAATATACTACAGAAGACAGTTTGTGTTGCTACAGCAGTTTTCTCAGAACATGACAGGGTTTCCGACAAAGAAGTTGCAGAGTATGCATGTTCGCAAGAAAGAGTGGCTAATTATTTTAGACAGAATGTGTTGGAGATTTTATAATGGGCGATTTTTTTCTACGTAACAGACATAGGGAAAGAATCTCAAGTCATACCAGACTTTAGTTTAAAGTTATTTCACCCGGTAAATAAAATTCCACAGGGAACGTAGCCTGTTAAATTCACAGACGTTCTGAACTTATTTTATCTAATTCCAAAAGATATAATTATCCGTGGAATTACAAAATTTCATAGAAATATTAGTATACTGTACTGTAGAGTATATATTTTCCAACTTTTTCTAATTTTTTCTGTTGTTTCAGACAAAGATTACGTTTGCTATATTCCCCCGTTTCCGTCCGGTTTTGTGTGTTTTGGCTATTAAACGTTTCTGTCCGATTCGTAAGTTTCATTTCCCGTAGCGCGGCAAAACAAAAATGGCCGCTGCAAACTGAAAGTAGGAATGTTGTGGTAGAAAAAGACCAAAATTATGACAAGTAAAGCATCCCACGAGACAGATGCAACAACCTTGCTGCTTCACAAGCTATGCTGTAAAGTAACGGGATTAAGAAATGGTAAAAAGACCAAAATAAATCTGGTCTGACGTTCACTTTGAACTTGTTCAGACTCGGATTCCACTGAATAGTAAATAATTCAGTTAAATTATGACAATGTGAACAGTCTGAGTTTTGGCTGATAGAAACCCCTGCAGAATGTATATATGTGAATTATGTTTGACTATGATTTTATATGGAAATATCCCCTCGTAATTATTTACTTTTATTCTTCACCTGGGTTGACATTGTAGTTATCATAGTTATCGTAAATATTTCTTGATAAAAGTTTAAATGCCTTCAAGATACTAAATTTAGATATGTCACGTGGTTATTTTATTAGTAAAAGGAGTGTTTGATCTCGTCACGTTATCCAATTTGTAGTTGAACACTGCACGGGCCATTCTCCTCTATCCCATAATCTTACTATGGCTCATTTCTTGACTCGCTGCTTTACTTTCCATGTTAGGGGAATGTTTGACAGTTTAAGTATGGGCTGGGGTAGGATTTTCACTATTTAATATGTCTTATTTGTTTGTATTGTAATAAAGTTTGTAACTGTAATGTAGCCATAACGAGGACGCATTGGGAGACAATGAAAAATAAAATGTATATTACTAAATATTGAAAATGTATAAATGAGCATGAAAATAAGCCAGTGATAGGGAAATAAATATGTAAATAAATAAATGTGTATGTTATATGTCTGTACGACTCATACTCAGTATGCTCACTATGAAAGAAAATACTCTTAGATGGGGAGCTTTCTGTGTTAATTTTGGCGTGACGTCGTCGATGTTCTCCATAGACTTAGTGTTTTAAAAATACATCGGTGACGTAGCACGAACTCCCTATCTAAAACCATTTTCTGTCACTCTGAGCGTAGTATTAGTCGTACAGGTACATATAATTTACACCTATAGTTACGAGAGCTCGAGATCTATAACCCTATATAAATTTTAATCGCAAAATTTGTGGACAAAGAAGAGAAAACTTTAATTTTTGGATTTCTGAATTCACGGTGAGCTGCACAGACAGTAGTTTCTTTTCTTGGAAAAGAACAATATTCTGCATGCACATGTACAGGTAGCTTCAATATTTCCCCCAGCCCACACATTGTTTCTAGTTGATTGTTTCACTAATAATAAATAATAAATAAAAAAAGAACGAAATAGAAACAGCGCGTGGGACGGGCGATCTGTTGAAGCTAAATACATGTATTGTACAGATAATGTACGTTATTCCTGCTATATGATGACGTAACAATGCAGTAACATTCTGAAGTTGCATAATGACGTCACGTCGCACTAGCCGTAACTTGTTAAGGATGACAGTCGGATGAAACGGTTTCAATTCACATCAAGCAAGTAAAGCAGGGACTAAAATTAAAGTTTTTGACATGGTAGCCACCCGGGCCCCTACATTTTCAGATTTATTAGCCCGGAGTAAATTTTGGTAGCCCGTGAAAAAAAATGAAATTTTGCAAAACGAAAGTGAAGTATAATATTCAGAAGCAAAACGGATCTAAGGCTCCGCACATCATCGGGTCCGTACTGTCAAACACTCGCGCGACTTAGACGATGCAACTCTTTCAAGATTACGATTGACGTCGATGTAAACATCGCGCGAACAACAGGTGCTTTGTTAATAGGCTTGAAATATCCATACAAACCCCGAGAATTTTTAATCGCCACACGGGCGAGCGAGTAGGAAGGTTTCATGGGCCCGGGAGCAAAAGTGGTCGCCTCGGGCGACCGGGCGACCGTTAATTTTAGTCCCTGTAAAGCATGATTTAATGGATTCAATTAGATTATGAAATTTGTATTGCGGTTAAAAAAAGGTTTTCCAATAATCAGATAATCCTCCGTCCATGTAGACAGGAATTGATCCGAATTTCATGAGGTAATTAGTAAGTCCCGAGACTCAGGTGAAACCGCACGGCTGAGCTTGTAGGTTATACATATTTTGAACAGGATTAGCACTGGAAAACAGTATTTTTCCTATTTATTTACATGTGTTGTCTTCAAGAGAACTACGACGTACGTCCTCTAGTAATCTTCATTGTTTCATTTCATCTGTTTTGTCGTCACATGGCTGGAGAAGTAGAAATCCAAAGAACCTGAAGACAGGGGCTCAGAGTCAAGCCGAGTCCTGTTGCATATGCATGAATAAAGGGCATTTCTACCAGAAAGTCAAAGAGTTATGATCACGTAGCACCTTGTTATCGGGTCCGGGATAATAAAGTAATTTGCAGGTACCCGGTCCAGGACTCAAACCCCCTTTCGTCTGGGCCATAGTATGACTTGTTCCCGAGTTAGCTAAACTGAACTACCGGTACCTGCGCTACCGAAAGCCACTACACCAATCTTGTTTGAGATTCTTACACATGTCTATCACACATGTCTATTACTTTGCTGTTGTGTACTATTAAAATGTACAATCCCAAGAATCAGGTATTAGCTGTGCATTCCGTTATTTGGGTTTTAGAGATAAAAAAAATATTTGAAACCTTGTTTCCTATAGAAAGTAGGTCATTCCCCGCTTCCTGATATATGTTTACTTCCATCTATGACAATCCCTTTAAAAAACAGAGAAATGACAGTTTTTAATCACCTTGTATATCTGCCGCTCCAATCCCATCTAAATTGGTTGGAGTGAGGTATGATCACATCATGGAAAGATGGAAGCTTGTGATTTGACATTAGCTACCCATCAGTTTGCTCATGTGGTCACTTTTCCAATTACAAGCCTCGATCTATCCTCGTTTGTCACAACAACAATGTAGATTGATTTGATATTTGTTACATATAGCTATATATTGGTGAAAATATTTTAAGTACTAAGAAAGTCAAAATTTAAGAATTTTTATCTGAATCTCAAATCTTTATGACCATCTGATAAAGATTAGGTTTAGAATTTGACATAATTTACAGGGATCAATCTACCTCTGCGTCCTGCGTCTCTGATGCATTAACATCGCCCAGGACCAACTGATTTCCGATCGCTGCATCCCACTGTACGCTTGTTCATTGCACCAAATAATGCGTCCGCTTTAGTACATGTTTACTGCCATATAAGTAATTTAAATATTCCTGATCAGTCAGAGGTATAACTCATTTCAGTTATAAACTTTTATAACAGAAATCAGTGACTTTTCTTTCCATGAAAATCGGTAATGTTTAGGTAGGTCATGAAAAATAACTAATTTCTGCATATAAAAATTCCTATTGGAAGTGCTTCATATTGATTCAATGTGTAAAGGATTATTTTACAAAATTTAATGGAGTGATATTTAAAGATGATATTGAACCCTTGATTATCAGCAGGAAAAATTTGGATTAAAAATTTAATCATTACCAAAAAAATTGTAATCAAAAATGGTTATTTTTTCACATATTAAAAGTAACTTGTTTCAGTTAAATTTAATTTTGACCTAGATTTTGCCCAAACATAATTTTTGCCAGCTGTGAAAAATATAAATGAAATGATAAATACCCCTGACTGCTGATGATGTTTATAATCGATTTGACACATTTTGATTGCTCTTTTCAACCTTTTTGGGGAAAAGTTTTTTTTGTTTTAAATTTTTTATTCATGAAAGCAAAAATAAATCACAAGTGAAAATATTTTGTATTCAAAGAAGTACATGCACACTCTTTCATTCATCTTTCACATAGTTAATAAGTTATAAATGATAGTAAAGCCAATCTTATTTTCTATGAAATAATTCCTCCTTAACATTCTTTTTGTAAATGTAAAATTCTGATTTAATACATGATTTTATATAATTTTGTACACCTTCAAACAAAGGTATAAGTTTCAACATATTTTGCTTGTAAATATAATACTTTACCATGTTTACCAGGCATGTTATTATCTGTGTAATACATAGAGTTATTTTTTAATCTTTTATATCTATGTTTTCATTTACAATAATATTATAAAAAAATTAACTAGTTCTTAATATTACTCCATAATTCTTGTGAAAAATGACAATAAATAAATGAGTGCGATAATGTTTCTGGATAATTATGACAAAATGAACAAAGATTTGAGTCACTTAACCCTATCTTATGTAACAGTGAATTAGTTCCTAAGATCCTATGTACTAAGATTTGAGGAAAAGTTGATATTGTCCATGAGCAAAATAAATAATATGAGTGAAATTTTAGCTATTATCTACGCACAGTCCAATGAAATAAATAGAACATTCAATAGCACCTTCTACTTGTACTACATACGTCAGTTTAGCCAACATCAGCAATACGGTAGCAGTCCTGGTCCAAACAAGAAAATTAACATTTCAATCATGAATCATTTACAAGCTCACAGGGAACCAAAAATTATAAAAACTTGCAACAGAACATTTGATTACATATTAATGAATAGATTTGCCAGAAGGCATTGGTCATTCGGACTATCAAGAGTAAAGCACCAATCCAAACGTAATTTTGCCTGTCAGGACCGGTGGACCGATGTTATTGGGAAAGACTGAAGGCAATTTATCAAGGCTATATTCAAGCTGGAAGTTTGAGAGATGGACGTGTTTTAATTGATTTCTTTTCGGGAACATAAGATCTCTCTAACATAAAACGCCGTAAACTTTACTAGTCTCACTTGTATTTGTGAAGAGAAGAGACAGCGAAAAAAGACGGCTTCCACTCCAGTACTTTGGACTCATCACTTTCTGTTGCGACCCACTGTTTTGGCTGCAGACCTATAGGCTTATTTTCATTGCGTCCAGAGGACCCATTTAGATCAAATTGTAGATTAATCCCTGGTGACATATACATGTATATACAGACATATCTAGTTTACAATTTTCAAGTTTTGATCTGCAGAAATTGTCAAAATTCAACACATTCAAGCTCGAAGATTGTTAGATATTCATGTCAACTTCTGTAGTAGATAATGTTCAGATGGTCATATAGATGTGCAGTTTTAGAGTTTTAGATTTCTCCTATATACATGTTACATGTAGCCATATTTGGCTATAATACTAATAGCCATTTCTGGAGTTCTCCTGAACCTGTTTGAGTATTATAGACCAATTGATGGATTTTCATTGATACTGTACACATAAGGCTTTTGTTCTGCTCAGGGCCAAAATTCAACTCTACGTCCAATGGCAAATCATATTTTTTTTTCCCAAGTTCTAGCCAGAAATTCTCAATCATGAAAACCATGAAAATTTGATATCATATCTTTTCTTTAAAGGAGCTGTTAAGATAAGGGCTTGATTTAGCCCTGAAATCACTCGATTATTTCTCGTGCGCTGTCCTTCTATTTCAGGTAAAAAGTGGTCGAGATTAAAATATAAAGTATTAGAAGATTCTTAGTAGGTAATTAATTTAAATAGATTTGGTGAAAGATTTTATAATTAGAGGTTGAATAGGTAAGGGTACGGATGAGAGAAAACGTCAAATATCGAGCGAAAATTCACAAAAAAGCATTAGTTTACACAAATTTGATGTTTATTATACTTCTCTACCTTTTAATGTCAAACTTGGATAAGAAAAATTAATCTTGATGTTATTATATCAATATAATCGGCAAAAATCGCAATCCGGAACCTGAAAAACGGTTATATTTCGTATTTATCAGCCACATATGTAGCTTTCAGGCGCGAAATATGCACAGTGTAGAAATAGACAACTTTCTTGTTAATTTCCTTCCTAACGGTTAATAATTTGATCGGAACACACTCTGAATAGATTGTTACATGATATTAAAAGAAAAAATGGCAATTCTAATTTATTTTACCACTCTAAATACTGATTCTAAAATAGTCATCCATCCCCCCTTTTTTTCGTTTTTCGCCTGTGGGACATTGTTCTCCCCCTCGGTTCAGAACCCAACTTGGCCAGAAAATTTGTTTTATTGATATACACCTTTGGTAAAAGTGGCATTCTGAACCGAGGAGGGGAACAATGTTGTAGAAAAACTTTTCCGTTTTCTATTGATTTCTATAGGAAAAACGCTTATTTTTACCCAAAAATCGGTCTTATTTTGAATAATTTATCCAACCTGACAGAAGATTCATAACTGGACCAAGTAACTTCTTATTTATACCGAAAATTTTTTTCAATTTTTGCATTTTGAAATTTCGACTTTTCAGGGCAGATTTTACGCCTTATCTTAACAGCTCCTTTCCAATGTAAGCATCATGGGCCATGTTCCCAAAAGAAATAAAAAGCCCTGACACCATTTTAGAGTTATATCTTTTTTTCAGATGCAGTTCTACCGTATCTACAACATTCATTACAAGTGATAGGACGGTAAGAATTTCTGCTAATTCGGAAAGTCTTCATACATGTACATTTAAACTATTTTGTATCATTATTGATGGATTGAGGAATTCATCACATGCAGTAAGTCTCTTTATACATTCAAAAGCAATTTATTCCTGTTTATCAATTTTAAAGTTTGAATAAGATATCAGTATTCATGTAGAAAGGTAATCAATGCAAACATACAGTGTAGCAATGATGTTTGTGAAGATTTACTGTTAGATTTATCAAAGTTCTTCTCCATTTTACTTTTGTTTTGTTGCTATAGATATAATTCACAAGAAGAAGGAGATGAATTTCATGTTTCTGAGACCATAAAGAAACGATGTAAGTATGCTTTACATGTTAGAAAATTTCACAGGGTTTTGAGACTTAGCATCATATATTCACACCTTAACTACTTTATGAATAAAACACAAACACTCAAATACACATTTTTTGTGTATTTGAGTGTTTGTGTTTTTATTTGTATCATCCCTTCCCTCTGGAAGAAATATTTCAATCTACTACTTTATAAAGACCTCTACTATAGTTATAAGCCCCCACGTATGTATGTGGGTTCATAACTGAATTCAAGTTTTCCAGGTTCTTTTTCTATGCTGTCTCAGCACAATCTGTCACATTTTCCACTTTGTCATCTTCCTTATTAGTTACATTGTATCCTTGACTTACCGGTACTTAAATTAACTTGAACATACCAGTAAATTATTCTGACTTACAGTTCAATAAACATTTGTAGTAATTTCTGTATCATGTATTGATTGCTGTATTTACAGTGGTCCGAAAAGGAAGAGAAAAAGATGCTGCTATTTTTTCTGAACTGAACAGAAAACTTCAGTCTCAGGTAAGTTCAGTAATATTGAAAAATATAGATTTGTTATTTCATGTACAAACAGGTTTGTCACCAAAATAAATCAAGATAAGCTTGAAAATTTCTTCAAGAGAATATACAAGATCACAACTATAGCTTGTCCGTTCTGATTTGCATTTAGTCACCTACCTAAACCATTGTCGAAAACTTGGGCAACTTTTCTGCCCAAGTAAATTGATGATGTCAAGACAATGGAGAACAATCAAAAAGTGCGTGAAAATATCCGTATAACCTTGGTTAGAAGTATTTGTGATCTTCAGTATTGTAAAGGACAAAATGACAATCTAATAGTTAAAAAGGTAATAAGAGATATTTTTGACCCAAATTGCAAATTATTCACAGTTAAGGTCATAAGAGCTTTATAGTATACATGCAGTTCCATTTATGATGTCTTTTGGCATGTTTTGGGGACGTTGCTACTCCACAATAAAATGGTGTCTTTGATATAGACGTCATAATAAAAAACATGTACTCCTTTCGTTGCAACATTAGAGATGAATTAGAGTGTCAAAGAAAGGAGTATGTATGGTTTACATAGTAGAGTGGCCCCCTAAAATCGACTTCTCCAAAATTAAATTTTGTTGTCATTTTTAGAAAGTTGAATATCTATATTTTGAGAAATCTAGTTACAAAAACTACTCCTCAATTTGTAAGACATTGTAAATTTTGCTTAAATATCATGAAAACCGGTGATTTTGTCAAATTTTCACGAAAAACAGCATAATTCTTGATTATTTCATTGAGATAACATCGAGCGGGATCGTGAACAACTTTTTCCTTTTGCATGCACTTAGAGACGTACAAAAATAACAACATATCAAAATATAAAAGTTGTTCAGAAGCCCGCTCGATACTAACTTATAGGAAGTCTGTTGAAAATGAGCCCCAAAATGACGTTTTTCCAGAAATTTGGCTAAATATACCATTTTTGGGGTCCAAGTTCTATGAAAGTGAGGAAGGAAATTAAAGAATATGCATCATTTCATAAGTAGCCTACATTGTAGAATAAATATTGGTACAAATTCATTACTTCATGAAAACTTAAGATTTTGCCCTGAAAGGGGGCCACTTTACTATATAAACCATATATAGTCCTTTCAAGAAATTTCAGTCTTATAAATGTGTAACAAACATCAATGGACATTGCTATTAGAAACAAAATCATCTGTGAAATGTATAATTAACATGAGGCAACAAAGAATTCTGTACCTCAGAGTCTAATATTTAAATGAAGTGTCAGATGTATTTGCAGTGTATCAAAACAATGTATGGTACATGCATAGGGAACTTGAAAATAAGGATTGCTAAACTAAAATATATGTACAGTTTACTCTCGTTATCTCGAATTCCATTAACTCAAATTTTAGCATAAATGGAACACCTTTGAGTGTCCAAAAATAACCTTGTTTCATAGATGCAAAAAGTAATGTCTGTCACCAAAGCTTTTTGAGATGTGACAGATACATGTAGTTGGACATCAGACGGATTGTTTCCAACTCTCGCAATGAAGTACTTGATACGTGTACATGTACATATTTATCCATTTACATGTTTATTTTTTAGGGAGTACTTCAGAATCGACGCGCATTCCTTCGTCTGTTGTTGACTTTGTCCCAATGAAGTACTTGATATATGTATGTTATTATATACATTTGTATGTATCTGTTTATATTTAGGGAGTACTTCAGAATCGATGGGCAGTCCTCCATTTGTTGATGACTCTTAGTGATAGCTCAGGAAAAGTCAGCAGACTTAAGGTGAGAAGTATATTAATGTACACGTATGTGAAACTGCTTGATTTAAGGGTCAGTCACAGAAAAGAAAAAAAAAAGGATTAAAACTTTCTTTTATAACACATTTTTTCTGTCATTATATCAACTTTTATGTGACAAAGGTGTTATATTGACATTTTGACATTTCAGGGAGGTAGCAGTCTCCTGTTTGGGAAGGGCTTACCTAGCCATGCTACGTCGACACCCTTTCACCCTGCGATGCGGCAGGGTTACTCAGCCTCAGACAGCATGTCAGCCGGTGACAACACGACCCTGCAGTCCGTGACACACTCTTCGGGCAGTAGTGGCATCAGCAGTATACACAGTGATCTACACAGTAACAACCCCACCCCTGTCCCACAGTCATACATGCCTGTGTAAGTACTGTAAGATATTATGTATACACAGTGATCTACACAGTAACAACCCCACCCCTGTCCCTCAGTATGATCTACACAGTAACAACCCCACCCCTGTCCCTCAGTCATACCTGCCTGTGTAAGTTATGCATTCTAGTTTCAGGAAGGAGGTTGATTGCTATCTATATTACATGTATATATTAATGTTTACATAACTTCTCATGTTTCACAGGTAGCATTTTACTTACTCTTTTTCTTAAGCTTTTAGGCCATTGCTTTGTTATTTTCTGTGTTACGTCCTCGTGCTGGTAGGTTTTGAGCCCAAAGTCATAAAACAAAACAAAATTAAAATAAAAAGATCTTTAGCAAATTAAATGTGTTTTCTGCAAAAATTAAAGGAAAATTGTATCAATTTTTATATTTTATGTAAAAATGAAAAAAGAACTGCAATGACTCATTGTCTATCATTCTTTTGTTGACTAAAATACCTGTATGTCAAGATGATCAAATGAAACAAGTTTCTGTCAGATTTCACATAGTCACATAATATGAAATTGCAGCTTCGTTTTATTTGCTTATTTGTTTTTCTCCCTGGCTTGCTGGTAGGTTTCTCAATGCAAAAGGATGCAAAACAGAATAAAGACAAGGAATGGCCTTACATAGATATACAATGAAATAATGGTTCTGGAAAATACCATGTTGAATAACAGAGATAAGGAGACTGCACTATGTTACATGACTTTGATATGATATACACTGTTTATTTCAGCACAACATTTACACACGTAGACCTGGACAGGACAGGCAGTAGCAGCAGAAATCTTGTGTCGCGACTCACGTCTAATTTATCACGGAACAAAGGTTTGTTATGAACTTTAATTATAGATCATCATTGAAGCGACATTGTTGTAGAATTTTCATTCAATATTAATATGATTTATGTGTGACACATCAAAGAACATAACTAAAGATTTTAAAGACCACTGAAGTAATTCTGAAAATATGCTAAAATCCATTTTTGTACATGTACATGTAGATAGAAGTTATGTTAGATTCAGTTCTATCGAAACACACACATGTTCATGTAACTTGCCTGTAACCGAATAGGTGTCATGTCCTATGTATTCTTTACATTGCAGGAAATGATAAAAAATTATGCTCTTAGCAATCTTGTTGACACTTTTAAAAATTCTGCTGAAAGTGATGCAACATCAAGCTCTTGTGACAAAGTTTTGATACTGTTTGAAAAGTGAAAATTAGATTGATATTGTTAATATTATAACAAGTGAATATGGCTTTTTGGCCCAATGTTCTTAATAGAAAATTATACTAAAAAAATGGAATGATCTGATATTCAGGATCTTCGAATGCCTTGGTTCCACAAAAATCCAGATCTGTTAGTCAACAGAACATGGTACACAGAACAGATAAAAGTAAGGTCCTTTTCATAGATTTCTATAACAGATAGATTTACAAGTAAGAGTTTAAAAGGAGGCTTTAAATGAAAGGAAAGGAAAACTGCACTCAGTAAATTTGAATTTAGATGAAAGGAAATGAAAACTGCACTCAGTAAATTGAATTTAGATGAAAGGAAATGAAAACTGCACTCAGTAAATTGAATTTAGATGAAAGGAAATGAAAACTGCACTCAGTAAATTTGAATTTAGAATGCAGAAAAGGGAATATATTGCAAAAAAAAAAAGATTTTTGTACTCATGTTAACTATACAGTGTTATATGTACTAAGTAATCATGTAACAAACATTGAACCAGTAAGTTGTATTGGAGGAAATTAATTTGCTTTCATGATGATTTCCTGGTTAAACCCAGCAGCGACATTCTAACATGAAAAAGAAAGAAAATTGAAAAGTCATGAGATTTTCATGTGTCTTAGAAAGATAATTTGCATGTGGATTGGTTTGTTGTCAGATTTTACATAGATTTTAGCATTTGTTTTGGTTTCTTTCAGCGTCCTTTGAATTACCAGAACAAGAGTTGATCAAAGACTTAGTCTACGCCTTTCAGGGGATCGAGGGAAAATGGATCAAGTACGATGTCACAAAGGAGGGCTACCGTATTGATTCTCAGGTACATGTACATGTGTGTACATTTCAAATGGAAATTAAACCTGTCATCATAACCTTGAATCTCTTTAAGAATTTGAATGAAGTTTTTAGGGTATTGCATATTTGTAAATATGAATATAAGAAAGGCATGGATGTAAAGGAATATTTTTGCCCCACAATGGAGGAGGCTAATGTAGTGTCAGGCTGTTTGTCATCAAACACTGACGTTATAGTGAAAATTCCCTTCAAAAGGGGATAATATTGAATTATTTGCAGGAAAATATGACTGCATAACCAATACTTGTAGTTGCGAATTCATGTATGTATCTAAATGATACAGTGTTTAAAAATCATTGGGAAAAAGATACTGTAAATTGGTTTTTATTCGTCAGATACCAATTTTCGTCATTTTCGTCAGTGCCTTCCTTGAAGAAATTACGTACCGACGAATATAAATACTCCTGACAAAAAATGAATTTTAGTAAGGAAAAATTGTATCAGTCTCCTGGTAAATTTAAATATAAACCGGGAGCGACTGTGGAGGGGGGAGGAAGAAGATGAAGGTTCCGAGTTGTAAGACATTGTAAATAGTATTATTACGTTATACCCAAATGACAAATTAATGAAAACTGAATACGAACACAAAGTCGCACGTAATGTTCTTCTAATTACTAAATAATAAAAATATATGTTTTCACAGCAAGTTAGGTGATATACATATCTCTAATTGTTTGTTTACCGATAATTGTTAAACAAACAATGACAACAAACACATACGGCGCATTTGACGATTAGACAGCGGATCTAAATGTTAAGTTGGCATATGAACGGACGAATTTACATTTTAGGGACCCTTGGATGACGAATTTACGTACTGACGAAATGGTCATTTTTAACGAATAGACGAAAATTGGTACTGACGAAAATAAAGCAATTTACAGTATATTACTGATGTTATGAAAATTTGTTACTTACAATTAAATTAGTTTCATCATGTTTCATTTCATGATGTATTACATGTATTACTATAGGCTGGTATACCTAAAGCCGTACGACAGTTAGTCAGTAAGCTTGCCGAGTGTGGATGGTTACATAACAAAGTCAGATCCTACATGGAGAAGAAAAGTACAGATACAACGTTTGGATTGGTCGGACAGGTAAAACTAAAGGATAAAACTAAATGGGAAAAATTAAAGGAGATGTCTACATGTTATTAACAGAGTGTTGAATTGTTGAGAGTGTTTTCGTTTTCAGACTCTTTTTAAATTTCATAGATGTTTCTCTAAGAGCACACTATAGTTGTGCATGTACAGTGTATTAGAATTTCAGTGTATCAAATACATGTATGAAAATAAGTTCTCAGTCAGTAAGGTAAATGTTAATGAAGACAATAGAGAAGCTCTAAATTTCAGAATTTGCCTTCAAGATTTGTACTTTTATGCATTCGAGTTGAAGGAGTAGGGCTGGGTATATGAAAGTTCAGTCTAACTTGTTGCTAAAATATCAGACTTGTCTTTTTGTAGAGTTTCTGTGCTGCACTCCAACAAGAGTTGACAGAGTATTACAGACTTATAGCTGTACTAGAAGGACAGGTTTGTATTGCTTTCCATTTTAGTCTCAGTCTTTTTATGATTTACAGTTTAATAATTTCCTAAGGTTTCATCTACCATCAGTTTGAAATTTTGTGCTATGAATTGCTATGATACCAGTACATGTATTAACCATCATCATCAGTGTTAACTAGGATTGGGAAAAGGGGGGGGCTTAAGGAGACAATTAAATTATATGTAGAAAGTCAACTTTCTTTTTAAATCATACAAGTATTTGTATTTTACAATTTAATTATAAATGTATCTGTAAGATGTATACCTGTAGTTGTATCCATGGCAAGTTTTTTAGCTCACCTGAGCCATAGGCTCAAGTGAGCTATTGTCATAGTGTTGCGTCTGTCGTCCGTCGTCGTCGTCATAAACTTTTCACATTTTAAACTTCTTCTCCAGAACGGCTGAAGGGATTTTGATGAAACTTAGTAGGTATGAAGTACTCATGGTCCCCTATAAGTGTTGTTGTTTTTCGTCCAGATCTGTCAACAGATGGCGCCACCACAGCCAAAAGTAGGTCACGGGGGTACCCTCCTTTGACAAACTTCTTCTTCAGAACCGAAGCATGTATCGACAAACTGAAAGCATCAGGATGATCTAGAGAGATGTCTTAAGAAGTGTTGTTATTTTTGGTTCCACTTCGAAGTCAAATTTTTGAAGCGTTTTTGCCGTCTTTTCGGACTTTGTCAGAAATGCACATTTTTGCACTATTTCTTTAAATAACTCAATAAGTGTATGATTTTACACACTCATTTACTACATATTTATCATGTTTAACTTACTTAATGCTTTGATATGTATTTTATGCTTAAAATTTATTTTTTTGATTTTTTATGAATTTTTTTCTTATGTAAAAAGGAAGGGGGGGGGGGTTTGATTTTCATACATTTTCTGCTTCTTTTCTATAACCACTCTTCAGATTGTCATGACAATTTGTAGGTATGAGGTACTCATGCATGGTACCCTACAAGGGAAAGAATTTTGTCAAGATATCCACTTTTGGATTTTTAAGGAATATTTTTTAAGATTGTACATAGGTATAATGTATGTTTTCCATGCCCAATGGACCCATGGGGAGTAGCTTCAAACCCCGGCGGGACCCCAACAAAATTTTTTTTCCCTTTTTAGCTCACCTGAGCCATAGGCTCAAGTGAGCTATTGTCATAGTGTTGCGTCTGTCATCCGTCGTCCGTCGGCGTCGTCTTCGTCATAAACTTTTCACATTTTAAACTTCTTCTCCAGAACGGCTGAAGGGATTTTGATGAAACTTGGTAGGTATGAAGTACTCATGGTCCCCTACAAGTGTTGTTGTTTTTCGTCCGGATCTGTCAACAGGTGGCGCCACCACAGCCAAAAGTAGATCACGGGGGGTACCCTCCTTTGACAAACTTCTTCAGAACCGAAGCATGTATCGACAAACCGAAAGCATCAGGATGATCTAGAGAGATGTCTTAAGAAGTGTTGTTATTTTTGGTTCCACTTCGAAGTCAAATTTTTGACGTCTTTTCGGACTTAGTCAGAAATGCACATTTTTGCACTATTTCTTTAAATAACTCAATAAGTGTATGATTTTACACACTCATTTACTACATATTAATCATATTTAACTTACTTAATGCTTTGATATGTATTTTATGCTTAAAATTTATTTTTAGCCGAGTTGCAAAACTCGGCTCTTAATTTGATGTGAGACGGGCGGGCGGGCGGGCGGTTGGGCGGGCGGGCGGGAGGGCGTCAACAATTGGTTTCCGGACTATAAGTCAACTACGAAAGAGGCTATAACAATGAAACTTCATACACTTACTCACCATTAGTCAAGGATGAGCCCTATTGATTTTGGGTTTAAAAGGTCAAAGGTCAAGGTCACAGGACTCAGATGATTGAAAATGGTTTCCGGACCATATTTCAGCCTGTATTGCACCTATAATCATGAAACTTGCCAGAAATGTTTCCCTTGAATCAAGGATGAGGCCTATTGATTTTGGGGTCAAAAGGTCAAAGGTCAAGGTCACAGGACTCAGATGATTGAAAATGGTTTCCGGACCATATTTCAGCCTGTATTGCACCTATAATCATGAAACTTGCCAGAAATGTTTCCCTTGAATCAAGGATGAGGCCTATTGATTTTGGGGTCAAAAGGTCAAAGGTCAAGGTCACAGGACTCCGATGATTGAAAATGGTTTCCGGACCATATTTCAGCCTGTATTGCACCTATAATCATGAAACTTGCCAGAAATGTTTCCCTTGAATCAAGGATGAGGCCTATTGATTTTGGGGTCAAAAGGTCAAAGGTCAAGGTCACAGGACTCTGTTGATTGAAATTGGTTTTCGGACCATATTTCAGCCTGTATTGCACCTATAATCATGTAACTTGCCAGAAATGTTTCCTGTGAATAGAAAATGACCACTTTTGATTTTGGGGTCAAAAGGTCAAAGGTCAAGGTCACAGGACTCTGATGATTGAAAATGGTTTCCTGGCCATATTTTAGCCTGTATTGCACCTAAAGTCATGAAACTTGCCAATAATGATTCCCATGAATCAAGAATGACCCCTATTGATTTTGGGGTCAAAAGGTCAAAGGTCAAGGTCACAGGACTCCGATGATTGAAAGTGGTTTCCGGACCATATTTCAGCCTGTATTGCAATTATAATCATGAAGCTTGCCAGAAATGTTTCCCATGGATCAAGGATGACCACTATCAATTTTGGGGTTCAAAGGTCAAAGGTCAAGGTCACAGGACTAAGATGATTAAAAATGGTTTCCCGACTGAATTTGAGCCTGTATTGCACCTATAATCATGTAACTTGCCAGAAATGTTTCCAGTGAATAGAAAATGACCACTTTTGATTTAGGGGTCAAAGGGTCAAAGATCAAGGTCACAGGACTTAGGTAGTTGAAAATGGTTTCCAGACCATTTTTGAGCCTGTATTGCACCTATAATCATGAAACTTGCCATTAATTTTTGGGTCAAAAGGTCAAAGATCAAGGTCACAGGAAAATCTGTATCCTTGAAAATATATTACACGCTGATATAGAATAAAGAGAAGACCATTTCTTGATCCAGAAATTTTCATTTAGGACCACAAAATGTTGTTACAAACCATACACATTTCATGTTAGTCTGCATATTCATACTTACATTCCAGTTTTGCAACTCGGCATTTTGCATCTTCGATGCATTTTGAGCTTATTTTGATTTTTTATGAATTTTTTTCTTATGTAAAAAGGAAGGGGGGTGATTTTCATACATTTTCTGCTTCTTTTCTATAACCACTCTTCAGATTGTCATGACAATTTGTAGGTATGAGGTACTCATGCATGGTACCCTACAAGGGAAAGAATTTTGTCAAGATAGCCACTTTTGGATTTTTAAGGAATATTTTTTTAAAATTGTACATAGGTATAATGTATGTTTTCCATGCCCAATGTTACAGGTGCAACTACAGGAAAAAAACCTTCTTTGTATGATTAATCATTTTTAGATCGACCTTTCATCCATAGTTACAGCTGATAATTCAACAAGTGACACATGCTTCAATGTCTTATTGATTGACTTTTTATGTGATATGATTCAATTATTTAAATTCTTTATACTTATTTAGAATTTTATTTTTAAAGTCGGGAACAAGATTTCAAAAGCGGCCATGTTTTGCCGTGTACCCGAAGGGGATTCCCCTGTGATAGAGGTTTCATATTTCACATGTGTATTCCTTGTGACAATACCTTTCCATTGATACCAAAATTTTTGACCTCGTGACCATAACCTTGACCTTTGACGTACTTCTCAAAAACTTTAACATTGGGCATAACTTTTGAATGGTTAGTGATAGAGGTTTCAATTTTTACATGTGTATTCCTTGTGACAAGATCTTTCCATTGATACCAATATTACGCTGACCCTGACCTCTCACATACTTAACAGAAAATGGTGTTTATACTAACAAAGATGCCGCCGGGGGCATTCTCGTATCACAAACACAGGCTTTATAATTTCTGGCATGCTAGCTATCAATAATGAAAGGTTTTGTGTTCAATTTTAAATAAACTTAATTTATGAAATCATTTCATTCTTTTATTCTTTTTCTGCTGCACATTAATGTGGAATTTTACAATATGATTTTATTTTTGATGTTGCATAATTAAACTATACTAGCTGGGCATATGACCTTGGACCACTTTATCCGTCTTTTCAAATCAGTAAAAAAGTTATTGTTTTGAAATGTGACTATTTTTTCTTTTTTGTACTTTTAAAGGTTGTCTGAAAAAAAAAAACTTCTCTGCATCCGGCAAAAATCTTTTTAGAAAGGTTGTTGGCTAAAATCCTGGTACTGTCACTATCAGTATTCAATGTCAGTATGTCAATTAGAGTGTGCATGGGTATCAGGTGAGCGTTGTGCACCCTGGGGCTCTTGTTTCATACATGTACAGGCTTTCTACTGTTCCTACTTTTTCCTACTATTTCCTACTTTTCCTACTTTTTTATTTTGATCCTATTTTTTCCTACTTTTTCTTCAAAACCTCCTACTATTCCTACTTTTTCATATCAAAAGTAAAAAATTACTTACTTCACTTGTCATTAACACCTGATTCAAAGTTTTTGAAAAATTTCGGGCTCGCTTCGCTCGCCCATTCTGTATATTTTACATGAAAAATCAATCTGCCTTTATTTCTCTCTGTGATTTCCTCAAAGATGAACATTAACAGTCTACAATCATTGCTTACAGTTATTTGTTTGTTATACTTTCTGAAAATTGTTGTTAAAAGTGATGGAAAATTTCCTACTTTTCCCCTATTAATTCCTACTTTTTCCTATTTTTCTCCTACTTTTTTTCATTGATTACTCCTACTTTTTTCCTACTTTTTCATCAAGGTAGAGTAGAAAGCCTGCATGTAGGTAATTTGTCAGTCAGATACACCTGGAGCTGAGTAGAGGACTTTGCACAAAGTTTTGTGGTATTGTTTCAGACAGGTAATGATTTGGAAATTTCTGCTCCTTTTTTGATACTTTGCCCTCCATTTTTGGATGCATCAGGAGCAGAGGATCAGTATGGCACAAAGTGGTCCAGACAACTGATTGCTTGATTTTTAGTATATCATACTTTGATTTTCTATTTTTAGATACATCAGGAGCAGGACCAGGGGATCAGTATGGCATGTAGTGGCCTAACCCTCAGACAGCTTATGGTGTGGACTTTTAGTCCTTTGTTACATCTAAAATGGCTTGCCACTCTAGTTGATGTCTGTAGAGGTAAGACTGCTGACATTTGTATGTTTGAGTCTTCGTTGTGGGAATTTATTTACATGCATAACTGAATATGGAGTAATTTTGTATGATAAGCTAACATAATTTGTAAATTATTATTTTAAACATGTTTATTTCGAAATACAAATTCAATACACTGGTGGGCAATTATAGATATGAAATTAAGGATCGGAAAAAAATCTATGGCTTATTCAAATTCCTCTTCAATTTGTAAATAATTTACATGTATGTTCATGATGTTAGGGCATAGAAATGTATTACTGTATGTACAGTAAAACATGCATTTGGGTTGCTGCTTTTAATTACTTAACCACGTGTGTGTTTGTAGATGGAACACATTTGAGTTATTACTTTACTTAACATCGTTAGTTTATCACTTTGCATATTCCAAAATTTCATATGTTATAGGTAAAAAAGGTGGAGCTTTGGCATCGGCGTTATTTTCTTACATGCAGCACGGAGACCCTGAAGTACGATCCCTTATACAACATACACTGACTATGGTAAGACAAAATGGCATACATGTATTATGGTCAATAAGTCAGGAGGAATTTTGCAGTGGAGTTTTCCTGCTAATTCAAAACAAGTTGTAGTTGTTTGGTCATTTAGTGAGAGTCACCTATCAAATTCTTCAAGAAATAGGATACCATATTTATCAGGAATTAAACTAAATGTCTATTATTTGATAATCAAAATCAAATCTTACAATGTATATTATTTGATAATCAAAATCACTCCTATACATTAATTGATAATTAAAGCATGCTTGTACATTTAGGTAAATAAGTTCTGCCATACAATATTTTCTGATTTATGGGGAGACTTTATCCCACAGCAAGATCATAGTGCAAATGCATATGAAGAAACAATATGTATGTGTACATGGTATTGTAGTCTTGTATAAGACAACAACTTTATTAATGTGTATAAAGCACTGAATGTTATATGTAGGTGTGTCAGCCCATCTACTCTCGGCTCATCAGCTGGATATACGATGGGGAGCTGGAGGACACGCATGATGAATTCTTCGTGGCTGCTGATCCCACCGTGAAGAACGATCAACTCTGGCATGACAAGTACAGTCTGAGAAAGTCCATGATACCAAACTTCCTCACCACAGATCAAGCAAAGAGAGTAAGTTTATAGTCTCTTTTGTAATTTTAGAAGCTTATTGAAATGGTATGAAATGGCAGGGTTTTTTCTAGCCCTTGATGCCAGGGGCCTGGGCCGATGAAATTGGGAATTTTGCAACATTTTAACCAAAATTGGGAAATAAATTTTAAACAACAAAAAGATATATTCATGCAAATTATCCCTTATCATATCAATTGTCTACATTTTGAATCCCTCCTAGAGCATGTAGAGTTAACTATAACACAACATGTTTGTTCTACTTTCGCTTTCCTTACTGTTAATGATACGTATATTGGAAATTAATCTCTCCTTTTGGAGAAAAGATTGAATTGGGAATTTTTCGGTCTAAAATTGGTAAAAAGTACCTCTTTTTGACGTTGGGAATGGGGCCGAATTTCGGCCCCCTACAGACCCTAAAAAAATCCCTGAATGGTATTATGAAATTTCAGTAGAATGGATTTTAAAGGATTGTGAAAAATTTAAATTATTCATGAAAAATAGGAAATTGAGTAAATTCCATTCTTGATTTACCAGCTAACTACCATATAACCAGAAATTTTTGTGAGTATCAAATTTCGCGATTTTATGGTAAAATATGGTGTCTTTAATTTCGCAAGTACAATTTTTCACGATTCCTGAATTACAAACAAATATGTTCATATGATGTTACTGTTCTGTACCTTTCATTATTGCAGTTTCAGTAAGTTCTATCATAAGAGAACTCTCAAATCACTCCTCATTACGTTCACTCAGAAAAATTGAAGAATGACACATGTACAATATAAACAAATGTAACGGATATAACAATGTATGATATACCTTATCAAGCAAAAATTTTCGCGAGAATAATTTTTCGCGATTTCAAATCTCTCGCGAATATAGCGAAAATTAGTACCTCGCGAAAAATTCTAGTTATACGGTATGTTAGGAAAGTCAGATATTGCTATAATGTATTGAAAGTTGAAGAATGTGTATGAAGTTGTTCATAGATTGCTGATATTAATGTTGAGATCTCTGATTTCAGATACTCCTAACGGGAAAGTCCATCAACTTTCTACGACAGTTATGTCAGGATAGGACTCCCACCAGTGGACGGGAAGTGGCTATGACCCTAGATATGACTAATGGTAGGTTTGTAAAGATGGCTGTGTTGTAAATGTTGATTATCAGAGGAAATTCCAGTTATATATTTGTATTATAGATAAACGTTTAGTTTCGGTAGTTCCTAATTTATGTTCCTTATTTACCTAGCTTATATCGTTTACTACATTTGTATAACGTTCTGCCTTTATTATGGGAAATTCCACTGTAAGTTTAGCAGACGCGCCGTTGTGCACTATGACGTCATGTAAACAAGTAAGCGAGTATATAAAGGGCGGAACCAGGGTGTAACGTTAGTTGCAGATTTTGAAATAGACGTAAACGTAAGCATTTAGATGTGATAGGAAAATTGATAGGGGCTTAGGATTTTCATATTATAGATATATTTATATTTCTTCGTTAATATTGCATATATTGTTATTGTTAATAATGGTATTTAATAAACGTTTTAACTGTTTGTAACTTTTATTCATTATTCACGCTACCAAGATTTAGAATATTTCTCAGAGTAAAGGTTACGACAGCTGCATAGAAATAAAGTGCAAAGTATGGAAGGAAAAAGGCTGATTCTAGTAATCATAGATACATACATGATTAAGTGGATAAACATACACTGTAAAGAAGAAGATATGATTTATGTATTGTAGCGGACTTGATGTTTAAACAAGACAGCAGCAGTGAGTTTCAGCAGATGATAGACAGCGTTTATAAAGAGACGAGTCGTCATCTCCTCGATGTACTACATAGCAAGTACAAGTTTATGGAACACTTAAAGGTAGGCCCTTCACCCGGAAAATTGACCATCTTATTATAAAACAGAGTTTGTTCTCTTAATGGGAAAAGCATATGATGTATTAAGATTCATGGTACTTGTAACATGATCAAAGTCTGTGGAAACTAGTGGAATATTTCCTCATTTCTCTCATATGTAGACAGTCTCTTTTGGAAAAATATTGTTGACCTGGATGAATTTTACTTTAGGGTTTTTATTGAAAGCGAGATAATCTAATAGGATCTGATTAATGATTAAGGATTTTTCTCTATTAGTTTCTAAAATACTTGATACATGTATATTTATTTTTACAGGCAATGAGGAGATACTTACTGCTCGGTCAAGGAGATTTTATTCGACATCTGATGGACCTGTTAGAGTAAGGAAAAAGAAACATCTAATGAATTAATTATATGATAAAATGCATAATGAAACTGTACAAATCTTTGAATATACCCAGACTTATTTTTGAATTGTGAAGATGAATTATCCTTTCATGAGTCCCCTCTTGTTCTAAGTTTGTTTAACAGTCTATTGTGTATAATGTCATATACATGTACTCCCCTATGGTCATATCTTAGGCACGTGACTTTACAACTACTTGAAATATGAACATTATATATTCCCATATATTCTAGTGAAATATTAGAGATAGAAAATCATAATTTTCATTAAATTATTTTTCACGAAAAATGCAGGGCCAATTTTAGGGACAAGTAGACCTTCGTCTTTAACTGTATACAGTAGTACCTTTGATTTAAAAAAGAATGAATATGAATGATACAAAATCTATGTATGTGCATGTATAAAGGTGATACTACATTGCAGAGATGATCTTGCCAAACCAGCAGGTAACCTGTACCTCCACAACTTGACGGGAATTCTGGAGACGGCCATCCGAGCCACAAACGCTCAGTTTGACGACTCTGATATACTGAAAAGACTGGATGTCAGATTGTTAGAGGTAAAGTATCAAAGTGTTGTTAAATGTGTAATAATACTTGTATTTCTCCTCTTCTACTTGCATAAAATTTTCAAATAAAGTTGCAAATTGGGCACCTTTTTGCTTTGAAGATGTTGAAATATTGATATCAAATTTTGTATGCAGATTCACAGAAAGTATTAGAGGTATCAATTTCCGATTGATTGACCTTCTTTTGACAAATTCATCTATCTAAGTGCTTTCTAGTGGAGATCTGCAGCCAATTTCACATTAAATACTTTTGAAAATTTTCATAACTTTTGATAGCTTTGTTCTTCTTCTAAACTAAAATGTGTGTTGTTACTGAATTTGTATTTAGTATGTACATGTACATGTACATATGATGTAGAAATGATATGTGAAAACATAATGAAACCTAAATTGAAAAACTTTTGAACCTATTATTAGATGACAAAAATTAAGAACATTCCTGAAATTTTTCGTAAGAATTTTTATGAAACTGGGCACTGATTTATGTCAAACAGACATCCTATCCTTAATTGACAATTACATTCACTGTGTTTACAGGTATCACCAGGTGACGCGGGATGGGATGTTTTCAGTCTGGATTACCATGTTGATGGCCCAATACGCACGGTACGTACACATCTTCATGCCCTCGTGTAGAATATTTGAGGATGTATTGTTTATGTCCTACATGGCTTCCACCACTTCTCTGTTTCAAATGCTCTTTTCTTACATGTACATGTGCATGTATCTTATACTACCTTCAGTAGAATTATTAAAATATTTTCATACCCCCGCCATAAAATGGTGGGGGTATATAGTGATGCACATGTTGCATCTTATTTTACATGTATGAACATTTTTGAATTCAATATGCATTTACAGTTAGTGTCCTTATATTCCATCTCACAGAGTTAATACTTCCCATTTGAGACCGTATCTGACTTTAAGGAATTATGATGTGATGAAATCCCTATAGAAACATCCTATATGTAGCAAGTTTTCCCTGACTTTTACGCTGGTTTCCATAGAATTTGATGACATCACACCTAGTTTACATTAGATGACATCTCAATTCAAAGCCATGCAGCTAATTCAGGATTTTCGTTATACAGAGTTACTTCCCGTTCGGGACGGTATATGACGTAAACATATTGTGACGTCATCAAATTATATGGAAACCAACATAAAATTCAGAGAAAGTACGCTACAAAACTGATGTTTCTATAGAAATTTTATTACGTCATAATGCTTTACGTCAGATACCGTCCCAAATCGAACACAAGCATACACCAATGAAAAGATGGAATAGATGATGACACACATCTCAATGGGCAGTACATGTAACTCTGTGTATCAACAAGTTCTAGTTTATATCATACCTCTGTATGTTTTAGGTTTTCACTCCCGAGTGTATGATTATGTACCTACGTGTGTTTAACTTCCTGTGGAGAGCTAAGAGAATGGAGTACATACTGGCAGTCATATGGAAATATCAGATGTTTAATGCAAGGTTACTTAGGAGTATACCAGGTACACATGTCTAAAAGATGACTTTTACCTGTCAGGTAATAGATAATGTGGATCTCAAGATGTCGTTGTCTTGCGATGTTGCTCAATTTAATACTATTAAATTCTGTGTGATAGGGATGTTGGGAAACTCATACATGTAAATGCTAGCAGTCTTGGGGGGGGGGGGGGGGGGCATTAATACATGTAAATCTCTTAAGGATAACTTTGGTAAAAGGGTAGAAGTAGAAGTTTCAGATGTTGATTTACATTGTACATGAAAGTGCTCAAATACATTTACCTTTCACCTTTCTTGGTAAAGATCATTGCACCTCTGTAAAATTCAATTACATGTACTGTTTATTTTATTCAAGAAAAAAGATTTTTCGTAATATGTTTATTTACATCTTGTTTACATTTTTCCCTTAGAATTGTCCAGTATTTTACACCAGTGTCACATGTTGGGCAGTGAGATGGTCCACTTCATTCAGCAAGTTCAATACTACATCAATTTTGAGGTACAGTTTGTCTCATCTTGAATCATTTAATTTCCATTGTTATTATTAGGAAACGAAGATTCTGATTGGCGGAGAAATTTTGTTGATACCTGTATCAACATAAAACAGAAGTATGTGCTTAGCAATAATAATAATAATAATAATAATAAATACTTTATTTTTAGAAGGTAACTCAATTAGTACAAAATATACTACTCTCCCTTGAGGCCTTCTAGCAACGTCATAAGCAACGTCGTTAGCAACACGATTTCAAAGCTGCAAATAAACGTTCAAAAGCGACGTAATGAAATGATAAGTAATCAATGTATATATATATTGATAATGCGCACGATGCAGTTTTTCCTCAATTTTAGGTGTTGATACCTTGATCAACCAAAAAAATATTACAATGATTCCTTAATTCAATTCACACCAGATATACAAACATTGATGTGTGATTTGTTATGTTAATTTGTAAATGGTAAATATTTTCCATCAAACTTATCCCATAGCAGTATGCATACAAGTTACTTATACATGTATCTACACTTTGTGAGTTAGCTGTAGCTTTTATTTTCGTAAGCTTAAAACTTATCTTGAAAATATCATTTCTTGCAATGTGCTCGATTTAAAAATTCTATAAATTGACTCTGCCATGTAGGTTTTAGAGTGTTCCTGGGATGAGCTTTTGACCAAGGTTAAAGAAGCCGAAGATTTGGATTACATTATAGCGGCACATCAAGTCTTCCTGAGTTGTATCACGTCACGATGTCTACTGGATGAACAATCTAGGGTATGTAATTATCACTCTCATATTTCTTGTTAGGTCTTGTTTTGACTTTCTAAGCATTCTTTTTTCGAAGTTCATGAAGAAAACATAACTAATTGCCATCTACAAAAACTAAAAGTCCCCTTCAGCATTGCCGGTAGGAGACTAAAAAGTTCAGTGAGCTGTTTTGTAAGTGTAGTAAACAAGTAAAATTTATCTGAGAAAATGAAAGTCAATTAGGTACATACATGTAAGTGAAAATGGGGAAAACGATATCTTTACATCTTTCTTTTTTTTATCTTTTGTCATTAAGGATATATTGACCCAGTTACGTACCATATTTGACCTGATTATTGACTTCCAAGGAGCACAGAGAGATTTTTACGATGAAGCTCATCAGGAATTAAAATGTCGTCAACATTATGATAAACTACAGCAACAAAGAACTGATGAGGTTTGATAAAGCGTCCCTCAAGGACTTTTTTGAACTTTGAATTGTTATTGATTTAACATGAAATTTTGCATCTGCTCTTGAACTTATTTTACCTGAAGAGGTAAAGTTTTTCTACAAAAATACAACATGAATTGTCAAAATGGGTACATTTCGATAGTTTGCTAAAAATACTACAAATATGTTCTACATGTGATAGATATAATTACATGTTAATTTGATTTTCAGGGAGATTGGGGAGTGACAGAGAGTCACGAAGAGGAAGAACAGAGGCGCCGCCTAGAATTCTTGAAAAATCTAATTCCGTCCAGTCGAGCTAGATTTAGGGTTCTGTCTCAGTCCTACCAGGTGTGCTTTATTTTTGTGACATTATATCTTATATCGATTAAATGTAGATTGTAATTATGGATACCCTCAATTCATTTGATGCATTCAAAAATTATCATTCCCAAACAGAAGTTGCATGAAAATTGATAACTTACATGTACATGTATATTGTTTATACATGTAAAAGTAAGCAAGTATGATATATTTTATGTCAAGATTTTTTTTATAATCAAGGTCAAGACTAAAATACAGTATTTTTGTTCCTCCTTTGATTTACATGTTTATTGAAAATTATTAGAGACTTTTATGTGTTCTTGCTTATATCCCAATTTTCTTCCATCATAGGACATGGTTCAGCAGTTTTTAGTGATGTTAACTACCCACCAAGATGTCAGCCTGAGGTTCCTTAGTTTTAGATTGGACTTTAATGAGAATTATAAGAGCAAGGAGCCCAAACTCCAGAGTCCATACCTATACAGGGGAATTAAAGCCACTACTTCATGATTGTAGCTTACTGTGGGGGAATAGCAATCTACGGTGGACTTGAGATATTGATATTAAAACTTAGAATTCATATACAGGCATGCTGCTTTGACACATGTGTATCTGAATGTCACCATTTACTACACATACAAATATTTAAGTCTTGAGAAAAAAAAAACAGATTTGTGTTGAATTTTCTAAAAGTATGATTTAATGGAAGTGAATTAGTGATAAAAACATTAATGTGGGAATTTAAATATTTCTTTCAAAGTGGTACATGTAGCATCAAAGAAAATTATTTTTCATTTATTGAAAAAAGAAAAAAAACTGATAATATGAAGTGACAATTAATTTGACTTAGATTCAGATTTCCAGTTTAAAAGTATTAAAGAAAAGAATATTTTCTGAAGTCCAATAATTGTTGTTAGAATCTTCATAACATGTATTTGTTTAAAATAAGAGCTAGATCTTTCATACTGCATTTACACAGTAATTTATGATGAATACAATGGGAAGTAGCTTAACGCAATTATTAAGGCACATTCTTATTTCCAGTATGCACACATAAATGTAAACATGCAACAATAGCGTACAAGCACCATTGCAATGCAATATTTACTGTTTGCTAATCAAAAATCATACATCTTATACAATCTTACCACGTGCTCAGTTTCTGTAACTTTTTTTTCCAATTGAATTTTTATATCATCTGCATTAAGCATGCGAAAACATTGTTATTTATGCGCATACAAAATTACTTGTTACAATATGGATATATTTTCTTTTTGTATTTTCTTTTCAGTTATATGATGTTTTAGAACATGATGAAAAAGCAAGAATGCATGAATCTAATTATATCTGTCTGTGTTGATTATTTGAGGACTCAAGAATAGAAAGAATGTCAATATCTTGCAAAAGAGCGAATTAAAAGTTTTATGCATGAATTAGAATTGCAATTTATTGCATGTACATGCATTTCCTTAAAACTTAGATAGTGTTTGAAAAATATTGAAAAGTAGTAGTGGTTCCAAAGTTGATGTTTACATGTTATCAACTCTTGGAAATGAGTATTGTCAAATATTTTTGTCATAACACTACTGAATTTGATAAATTATTAAGTCCATTCTACCAGCTTTTTCACATGCATGCCAAAGTATACTTAAGTTAATTGTTCAGATAATTAAACGTATACAAATCCCACCTACAGCATATTTGTACAGGATTATTTTGTCCTGCATACAGATTTTTTCTTGACATTTCTAGAACATTGATGAATATCTTTACATGCGGTAATCAAACATTAGATTCCCAAACCTTAAAACTGCTTTTGCTGTGATAAAAACTGTACAATACATGTATATTTACTAGGTAGTCATTTGTAAGCCAGTATGTATAGCTATGATTTCAGGATGTTAAATTACTCGTGTATTGTACATTTATATATATAGATCTGAATAAATATACAAAGCCTCATGATTATTTTTGACCAAGACTTACATAACATCAACATGTACATGTATGTATTCCACTCAGCAATATACTTGCTCACCTATGCATTCCATACTGCCTGTGGAGCATACAGAATTAGGCTTTTAAAATGTAATTATTAATACGGAAGATCGCAAAAATACTTTTAACCAACACTATACGAATGTTCTCGCGCACTCTTTGATTGTTCTCCATTGTTATGACGTCATCAATTTACTTGGGCAGAAAAGTTGTCCAAGTTTTGAACAATGGTTTAGGTAGGTGACTAAAGGAAAAATCAGAACGGACACGCTGCACGTGCTGTATTTGCGATCTTGTGTATTGTGAAATTAGATCCATTGGAGACCATCTGAGACCTAGCAGGATCAGGTGAAATAAATTAGATGTGGAACACTTGCCTTTGTTGAGGTTTTCGTAAAATTCAATGCAGCAGTTAAGGAGAAGTTGCCTCAGACTATCGGCAACCATTTTGTGTAATGGATCAATAAATTTTAATTGGCCAGTGATGTGTACACAATTGTGTATTCCTTATTGCAGGACTTCTTTTAAGAATTCAAAAAGATTAAGGGTTCTTTTATCAGTCTATGAACCCTATAGTAATCGGCCTACATTTGTATAGTTCCAGTGCAGATGTTCAGTTTTTCGAGGTTTTAGCTACTTTGCATAAATCAGCTCTTGATTTTGATGCAAGATGGAAATTTATTTCAGGAACATGAAATCAGTATGTTAAGTGCTATAGCAATGAAAAATCATACACTTTCTCATCATGAGTCAAGGATACCCTTATTGACTTTGAGGTGAAAGATCAAGGTCATACGACATTCATAATTGAAAATAATTTCCGGGTCAAAACAGAGTTTGCACTGCACCTATCATTGTGAAACTTACTAGAAATGTTCCCCATGAGTCAAGATTACCCTCTTGATTTTGAAGTCAAAGGTCAAGGTAATAGAGCTTTGAAGTATCATGTATAAAATTAACTTAGTGGGTATTGCTCCTATCATGAATATTGCTAGAAAGGTTCCAGTTGAGTCAATGGCATGCCCTATTGATTTTGGGATCAAAAGGTCAAAATCAGAGAACTTTGATGAATGAAAAAGGTTTTCAGATAGAAAGTTTGCTGTTGGCAGGGATCTCCAATCTGCTTTTAAATAGATTAGCAAGATATTCATTCCCAGGTGCAAGTTTTGCTACTCAGCACATTATATCTGTGAATTGCTCCATAAGCTTGTTTCTACACTGTTACACATACATAGGTTGGTGAGGCAATTACATGTAATTACAGATCAAGTGAACATTTCAGGCTGTACCTTTTTCATTATGGAGTTATGTGCCCTTTGATTTTGTTATGACAGGATATAAGCAGGTACTTACCACAGTTTTGGTTTTAGTTTATATACAAATACAATACAGGAAACTTATTTGATATGGTAACTAGTTTATGATTACGAACACATTTTTTTGAATTTCATTCCCCTCCCCTTCTCAGCACTTAACATTTATGGGTCTCCCTTGACATTGATAAAACACGGGGCTTTTTGTGATGTTTTTATATCACCAGCATTTACTTTATGCTTCTGTGAAAACTTGGATGTACGTGTATATCTGATGACATGCATGTAAGGTATTTCATGAACCATAAGAGGCAGATGGAATAATTTTGTGGATATATAAAAGGCATTCCATGGCTTTTGACCTTGCATAAATCATGCTGTACGGTGATTAGTAATCAAATTTACATACTTCTAGAATCATAACACCTCCACAAGTATTGATAATTTTGAGAGGACGAACTATTTTTAATTTTCTAGGTTATATGCAGTTTTCAAGATCACAAGATTTTTTTTTTACTTTTAATAGCATATAAATACCATCAGATTAAAAAAATGTTTAAGTAAATTCAAGAATAAATATACAATTCATCAATCGAGTATTAACAACTACTATACAGGTCTCTTAATATTGGAACTCATCTATTTCATCCTGTCGAACAGAGTTAGGAGGCAAAATATGTGACATCGGTAGACTGGCAAAATGATTTCTAAGATGGTCTAAACCTTTCTTTGTAGTCCTATGAAGTTTACGCTCTTTATTCAGTTCTGTGGTCAGATCTTTAATTTGTTCATTCAGTTTCATTATCTCCCCTTGACACTGAAGTTTTACCGAGTCGATAGCTGCCATCTGTTGGCTTGTAGCCTCTCGTTGTAGTGACTCGAGTTTGACTTCTAATCTTGTTTTATCCATCCTATCTTTGTCCGAGTTTATACGTATTTCTTGCACTTCTCTAGCCATACTGGCTTTTTCCTCACTCACTTCCTTGAATACTTGTTCCATTGCCGTCATCCGTGCATTTGTTAGGTCAAATTCCGACTGCAGATGTTCACAATGAATTTTTAGACGAGAATTTGCCTTAATCACCTCCTTTAATTTGATTTTAAGTTTTTCAAGCTCCTCTTCTTGGCCAAAGTTTTTCCCTTCTAATTCTGAATTTCTTTTCTCCAGTTCACGATTCCTAACTTTAAGCTTCATGTTTTGGTCTTTAATGGTCTTCATAACTTTACGAATGACTTTAATTTCATTAGTGTTCCAAATACATGAATCATTCAGATCTAAATCTTCTACTTTGCTTGCCTTTTCAACTGGACGGTCTGTAAAGAGAAATTTTCATTTTTTTTAAATGGATAATATTTTGAGGATAAGATGATCTTAGAAGAATATATGAGTCACAGAAACAAATCTTAAGATGATCTTTGAACTCATGTATTTGCAAAGTTACAACGTACATAAAGTATCTTCATTGTATCATAAAAAAATTCAACATCAATCATCACTGATTATAGGAGTGTCAAAAAAATTGTGGTTTCTCCAATGGGATTAAATTCGTCACCCTTCCAAAAACTCTGGAAAAACCTCTGTCAAATTATGTCATTTGCATAATAAAATTGTGACGTCTCAACATCCTTAATAAGACTTTTGTTACGATTCAGAATTTATGAATGAAATGTTTCATTTGTCGAGGTTTGTGGAGAGGTCAATCCAGTATAGCTCTTACATTGATATATACAATTTACTTGACATAAGCCATTCTATATGTATTTCTCAGATACATGTAACACACCTTTGCTTTCTGTTACAGTACTACTAGCCTTCCCCTCGGCTTTCTCTGTCTGTTTTTCCTTCATCTCTTTGTCTAACACAGTCATCATATGTACTCGTTCATATATTTCTTTCACTCTCTCCGGATCTAGTACGGAAACTCGTTTTATCTTGGACTTCACAGCATTATCTCTGTCCACTCCTTGCAGTATATCTTCTACTCCAAGGTCAATGGTGGGTGCGAAAAGGTCACCAACCCAATCGTTCCATACTCCCCCTCTCTCTTTGGACGTCATAATGGAATTGGAAAGATAGTCTTACTTCTGAAATAATTCAGTTAAATTTATGACATATATAAACAAAGAAATTTTAAACTTATTTTGATTACACCTTGGTCAAACAATATCATGTATAATCAATAGAGTTACATCATGATGGCTGTTTCAATTATCAACAGTTACTCCCATGCTTAAGATGGACCAATCACAAGTGCTGTATTAGATTGACTTAAATATTGTTGCATGTGCATTATGACCAGCACCAAAGTCTCTGGACTCTTAATGTTTTGACTTAAGAGTTTACCCTGGGTTTAGAGTCAGTTCCAGATAAAAAGCTTGTAATTTATTTCTATAAAAATAATTCATGAACTTCACATAATTTTGTATTTGCAGTGATTTGGAAGGACGGGGTCATGTGCATTAGTCCCATGACCAATTTATGTCTATGTACTGTGCTAAGAAAGGGCCTATTGAAAAATGTTGTAACCAAAGAAAAAAAAAATTGGCCCAATCATCATGATCATCAAATATTACTGTATTAGTTGTATCAAGGTCGATGTAAAAATAAATTCAGTAGCTTCCAGCTCAGAAGTAGGAGGAGGGTTTTGAAAAAAAAAATTTGTATGAAAAATGGAACCACCTGCATAATTTTGCAAATTCCATGCAAGTCCTGACACCCCCCCCTAACCACCTCTACATCTGTGCATGATGTAAGTACACCAATCTATGGGACAGAGGTGAGCCTGAGACCTGCTTTCTGAGCTTAATCAAGGCCTATCTTTGACCACATTAATCCCTACTTTATCAGGGGATTTCAAATTGTTTGTGCAAATTTCGTACAACTGCCCTGTAGGGCGGGGACGATACTCCGATTCTTTCGCGATCCAAGTATCGATACACCCCGAAGATATTCAAGTTAAAATTTACAAAAAATATGAGTTCAAATTTTTCGGATTTTTTGGTCTGTCATACCAAAAACGAAAATAATGTTTAAAGAAAACAAAAGAAAAGTTTGGAGAAAGCCAGTGTTGAATAAATATAACATTTTGAATAAAAAAGCTACTTATATTATGAATATAAATTATCAAATAGCTTTTTGAGAAGGTTTTATCAATTCATTTAGTATTGCGATATGTATCGTATCGGATGTCAGGTATCGTGATACGTATCGGATCGGCTGGGTGCAGTATCGTCCCAGCCCTACTGCCCTGGTTCTGCCCTTTAGTGTTGTGCACAGAGCCCTATAGCAACTGATGAGGTCACTCTGATGGCACCAACATAACAGGTGAGGACAAAACAAGTGACCATACAGGCATCAAAGCTAAGACCTTCTGCTATCTTGGTAGAAGCTGTTACCATCTTAAAGAGGGGGGGGGGTTCAGAGGGCAAACTCCTCCCCCCCCCCTCATTACAAACATAAAACTGCAAAAAAAAACAAAAACAAAATAAAAAAAAAAAACGACCAACAAAGACATATCAATATAAATTTTAGTAAGAAATGCCTATGATACGACTTCAATAAACGACGTATTCCATTCCATACCAGTAAAACGATCTTTTACAAAGAAATCAGAGAAAATTCGGACTTAGCGTTCTTGGATACCAAGATTCATATAGGAAAGGGGAAGATTTTGTCATTTTATTATCTTTCACATCGAACAATTCATGTACATAAAGACCAAATACCGAAATTCTTAGAATATATACCTCAAAATATAAAATCTTTGTTCGAATGTCACATATGAACTTCTGCCATTAGTCACGTGAAACTTAGCGGTTTTCCTATTGGTGGGCGTAAATTGCACATTTCCTTAACGGAGAAATTCGTGCAAGCTATCCGCTAGCGAGAGCAATGGCTGGTGGAAGAGGTAAGAAATTTTAGATAACACTGTCATGTACATTTCTTTACAGCGCAACAATTAGTAAATGCACTAAGAGAAGTAAGGCAATTCTTAAAATGGTACAACCGGCGAGGTGGGAGGGGCTACTTTCGGTATCGATTCCATGTCGCCACGATGCACAGCATCATGTTTTCAGAAAATCCTTGATTATTCTCCATTTTGGGAATTTTTTCTTGTTCAATTTGTGTATATATATGACTACCTTCCACCAAAATTTATCCTTATGTTTGATTTTTATTGTGTTCGTGGAATGCATGTTACTTTCATTTTCATATCTTGACCCTGACATCAACTAAGGTCATATGTATTCTCTGCATGCACTAGATCATGTACTTGTCTAAAATTTATGAAAACAAATTAGATTTTTAGCTCACCTCGACGAAGTTGAGTGAGCTTATGCTATAACCCCACGCGTCCGCGTCCGCGTCCGCGTCCGTGTCCGCGTCCGCGTCCGGTTAAGAAGTTTGGGGTAGCTCAGTATCTGACAAAGTACTAATGCTACAGTAACCAAACTGGCACAAGTGATTCATCTTTGGATGCTGAGGTGAACCCATGCATCGGATGCAGCATCTGACCTACATTTTCCGCTTGAGTGACTTGGTTAAGAAGTTTGGGGTAGCTCAGTATCTGACAAAGTACTAATGCTACAGTAACCAAACTGGCACAAGTGATTCATCTTTGGATGCTGAGGTGAACCCATGCATCGGATGCAGCATCTGACCTACATTTTCCGCTTGAGTGACTTGGTTAAGAAGTTTGGGGTAGCTCAGTATCTGACAAAGTACTAATGCTACAGTAACCAAACTGGCCCAAGTGATTCATCTTTGGATGCTGAGGTGAACCCATGCATCGGATGCAGCATCTGACCTACATTTTCCGCTTGAGTGACTTGGTTAAGAAGTTTGGGGTAGCTCAGTATCTGACAAAGTACTGATGCTACAGTAACCAAACTTGCACAAGTGATTCATCTTTGGATGCTGAGGTGAACCCATGCATCAGATGCAGCATCTGACCTACATTTTCCGCTTGAGTGACTTGGTTAAGAAGTTTGGGGTAGCTCAGTATCTGACAAAGTACTGATGCTACAGTAACCAAACTTGCATAAGTGATTCATCTTTGGATGCTGAGGTGAACCCATGCACCGGATGCAGCATCTGACCTACATTTTATGCTTGAGTGATTTGGATAAGAAGTTTGGGGTAGCTAAGTATCTAACAAAGTACTAATGCTACAGTAACCAAACTTGCACAAGTGATTCATCTTTGGATGCAAAGATGGACCCATGCATCGGATGCAGCATCTGACCTACTTTTTCCACTTGAGTGATTTCGCTTTTAAAAGCCAATATTGAGCAAAGTTTAAGTGCTAGATGTTCCAAACTTGCATATTAGATGTATCTTTGATCAAACTTTCATAAAATGACCTTGACCTACTTTTTCCGCTTGAGTGATTTTGCCTTTAAAAGCCAATATTGAGCAAAGTATAAGTGCTAGATGTTCCAAACTTGCATCTTAGATGTATCTTTGATCAAACTTTCATAAAATGACCTTGACCTACTTTTTCCGCTTGAGTGATTTTGCCTTTAAAAGCCAATATTGAGCAAAGTATAAGTGATACATGTACCAAACTTGCATATTGGATGTATCTTTGATCAATCTTTCATAAAATGACCTTGACCTACTTTTTCCGCTTGAGTGATTTTGCTCTATAAAGCCAATATTGAGCAAAGTATAACTGCTACATGTACCAAACTTGCATATTGGATGTATCTTTGATCAAACTTTCATAAAATGACCTTGACCTACTTTTTCTGCTTGAGTGAATTTGCCTTTAAAAGCCAATATACATGTACTAAGAAATATGTTTGAATTGAATTTAGCTGTCACGAGGTGAGCTTTGTAATCTGTGATTACCTATGTTTTTTCATAGATAAGAGATGGTATACTGTTCTTCATTCATTCTGTCTGTCTTACCATGTAAACCTACTGCATTCATTTCTATTAAGATGATGAAATAAGAATTTGAAAGACCGTTGACAATACATGAAGTTGTTTGAGGGTCAGCTAAAAGTTATGTTTAGGTTTGAAGGATATTCTTTGCATTGAACAATGATGAAAGCATTAAGTTCAGAATGTTTTATATGACTTCCTTAATTTGTGGTATTAAAGACAGTTTTGTTGATTTCATGATATTTGACCTTGA
Organism: Pinctada fucata; assembly: GCA_028142955.1. NCBI lineage: Eukaryota > Metazoa > Mollusca > Bivalvia > Pterioida > Pteriidae > Pinctada > Pinctada fucata. The sequence goes on from AP027105.1 coordinate 15,842,895, forward strand.
CCTTTATGACTGACATAATTTTGAGAATTTTAACCTGATAATGTAAGGATATTTCACATTGCATTGGATAAGTCATAAAAACATTCATTAATTTGTATTCTTAACTTTAAACTAGAGCTACCTGGTAGTGACCTTGACCTTAGATTCACACATACTTTGCAGAAATTAAAAATTTGACAAGTGTACTCATCAAACATGCATAGATATATATTTGCATCAAATTTGTGAAATTGACTTTGTAAATTATGGTAATTAAATGGTCAAGTCCATCAGGCATGATCAATAATGCACTGAACATATCTAATAATTATTTCTGGGTATTATTAAAACATTAAAAGTTTGAAATACATGCAATCAAATTAGCATTAGTAGATGAAAAAATTGTCAAAAATTGTGCTGGCTAGAATGAAATGCAAATGCTTCATTAATGTTTCATTCCTATTTAAATTTCTATGAATTCTTCTTTTTGTAGAATCCAGAGAGGCATTTGTAACCTTGGCAACTAATGACACATATTCTTTGGGATGCCTTGTCCTGGGAAATTCACTGCGAAATGTTGCCAAGACAACAAGACAGCTGGTTGTCATGGTTACACAAGGAGTTTCACAATCCATGAGGTATGATTCAAATATTTAGGAACTATTGTCTAGTCTATACTACCGTATTTATCCTTTGACTCTATAACCATTATATATACATAATGTAAATTGCCTTATTTTACATGTTTTAGTCAGTACCAATTTTCGTCAATTCATTAAAAATTACCATTTCGTCTGACAGTATGTAAATTCATCATCCAATGGTCCCTAAAATGTAAATTCATCCATTTCAAATGACGTTACTTAACATTTAGATCCCCTGTCATATTCGCCATATACATGGTATTATTATGTTTGTTTTCATTGTTTGTTTAACAGTTATCGATAATCAAACAATTAGAGACATATATATCACCTAGCTTGTTGTGAAAACACATCAAGTACAATGTACTAAATGGGTATTCAGTTTATTGTCATGATTTGCCATTTGCGTGTTGTAATAACACTATATGAAAATGTCTTAAAACTCGGAACCTTCAGCTTCTTCCTCCCTCCTCCGATGTGCTCCCGATGCTAGATACTGATTCAATTTTCCTTATCACACAATATGTTTTGTTAGGAGTATTTATATTCGTCAAGAATAAATTTACAGTATAAACATAGATACATAGAGACATACAAATTGTTTACTATCGTAAGGAGAGTTGGTTTAAATAGTACATGTATATTGAGAAAAGATTACACACGATACAAGAACAAGTAGATTTGGGAATTGGTTACCAGAGTAGCTCTTATATTAAATTCTCTCCCTGGGAGAGTTATTGGGATCTTGGTCAATATTTATCACCGGGCTAGATTTTTACCCAGAGAAAAAATAAAACAATAAAGCATAGGCAACGCAAAGCGTAGCATCCCCTCGCACTGCAGGAAAATTAATGTGCTGTCTAGTATACAAGAAAAATCAATAAAGTTCATCCTCTAGTCATACGCAATAAGTGTATTAAATAAGTTTGGTTTAGATCCAATCAAAACTGCACCCTCTACGGGAGGCTGTATTCAAGGATTTTGACCTTTTCCAGTCTGTGATCTTGAAAATCAATAAGGTTCTTCCTCTTGTCATAAGCTAGCATTGTATGAAGTTTGGTTAAGATCCAATCAAAACTGCACCCTCTAGGCTGTATACAAGCTGTGACCTTGGCATTTGACCTATGACCTTGAAAATCAATAGGGTTCTTCCCAGTCTTGTCATAAGCTATCAGTGTATGAAGTTTGGTTAAGATCAAATCAAAACTGCATCCTCTAAGCTGTATACAAGGATCTTGTGACGCACACACTCACTTACACATGGACAGCAGCGTTACTATATCCCCCTGCAACTATGTTACGAGGGAATAATGATAAAAAACTATGCAACCCAATCACAGGGCCATGCTCCATAGTCGTTAAAATTTGTGTACTTTCATAAGAAATGGTCCATTGAAACTACAAAATCATGGAAAAAAGCCCATTCACAAAATTTCTTTCCCCATCACTGTGTTTAAAAAAAGGTATATTGAAAGAAAAATTTCCACATATTTTTTCATAATGATATTCATGGGTTCATGATAAATGCAACTCAAAATAACATACTGCTATGTATAATACCTAAATTAACTTATTATTGAAGAATCTGAAATTTTAAAGAAGTATGTGTCCAAAATGTGTGTCAGCTAAGATGATGTGATTCTAGCTTGAGAAATTTAATCTTCTATACCCATTGATATCTTAAAGTACAAGTCTGCAATTTTGCTATGTTGTCTTGTTTGTTTGCTTCGCCTCGGGAAATAGGTCTAGTCTCGGGAATTCAGAATCATGCTAACTCCCTCAATGGTAAACTTTAACTGTTTTATTATACCGTCACGTGCTGTAGCTCCACCCCATTTCAACGTCACGAGCTGTAGCTCCTCCCCATTTTGAAGCTATTTTCCTAGGGAAAGTCTTCTCAACTAACACACCCTTTGCAGGGAAATAGTCTCATCAGGCGAGTTACAGCTAGTTTTAATGAGTATCTTTTTATATAGGAAAAAACAAGTAGAGGTATAATAATATATAATAGCACCAGGGATAATGCATCATACACAGTACATGTACATGTGTACAGTACATTTTAATGCAATTTGGAACATATGATATAAAGTGAAAAATGTTTGCTAGATGAACTTCATTTCCTATCAGTTACACTAAAGAACATTGAAATGGAAAGGTATTGCGACCTTGAATGAATGCTATTCATGGTCAAAGTTTTGCTGGTCATAACTTTTAAACCCTTATAAGGATCAATTGGAATAATGTTTCACTTAAGGTTGTCTACGACCTAAAGATGTGTCATGACTGTTTCAAGGTCATGTCAGCAATTTCAAGGTCAAATTGTGAGGAAATGATAAACTTTTATCTATGTCTAAGAGTCATAAATTTTGGACCTGAATGATATTTCACATCAATTGATACATTGTTTCTGGACGCAAGGTTGTTTTATGATTTGAACCAATTTCAAGGTCACAGTGAAAGGAAATTGTGAAATCTTGAAGATGCTATATATTTCCAAGGATCAAAATTTTTTTTTTTTCCGATAACCATATAAGAAATGATAAACTTTTATCTATGTCATAAATTTTGGACCTGAATGATATTTCACATCAATTGATACATTGTTTCTGGACGCAAGGGTGTTTTATGATTTTAACCAATTTCAAGGTCACAGTGAAAGGAAATTGTGAAATCTTGAAGATGATAATTATATATTTCCAAGGATCAAATCTTGTGACTTGTTTTGGAAACACAATTTTAAGTCACGAATGGAAATTGTATGAATCTTCCTATGGACTCTCTATTTATTGAACTTTTGAAATAAACTGACTCAGAGATAATTGAAAAAAGTTTTATCAGAATAATAGGTAAAATCAATTGTCAGTGACACAGGGTCAAAATTTTTGTATCAGTGGAAAACTCCCGTCACAAGGGATATAAATCAACTCGTGAAATGTGAAAACCCCTGGCATCACTCTTCAAAAGATAAGCTGACTGGTCTTAAAGGTCATTTTATTTTCAAAAGAAGGTCAAACTTCATAGTCAAAGTTACTGGTCATAAGTTTGTTTTTTTGGTTTTTTTTTGTGAAAGTTGTTATCAAGAGGAGTACTCGTGAAATATGAAAGCCCTATCACATACCAATTTAATGTTGTGACCAAGGTGAAAGTTTGAAGGCTAAACTTTGCAATTTTGCACCAGTCTTTTAAAAGAGACGAACTGTTATTATACCAACAAGTATATGTACTGTATGTACCGGTATTTATATACAGCACGTTTTCAATCTGGAAAAAAGAAAGGTTTTAGAACCGTCTTTATATAATAATACATTTTCGTTTTCGCCAAATTTACGTAAGCTGTTTTTCAACAATACATCTATTTGGCCAATGACAGAAAACTACCTGTGTGTGAAGGGACAAAGAAAATTAGAAATACATGTAAATTCTAAAGGAATGAAGGAATTAAAAAATATGTATAGAAAAGTTTCAATGAATTGATATGAAAGCCGCCTTTCCAGTTTGCTAGAAAGTCAGCAATTCTGACATACGTATTTGGTTCTCAAAGTCAAAATAGGTCGCGACGACTGTATTTAAAATACCCAGTCGGTCGATACGCTCTTATTCAAACCTCCCAACACTTTGTTTTTATATGAAGCAAGAAAGGTCATAAATATATATCTATATAAATGTAATAATTCTGTCGTATCAGGTTATCTTAATGGACAACACGTCTCTGTCGCTTAATAAACATGGATTCGCCAAAAACCTGCGAGACGAGCAAGACTTATATAATGTAGACAAGGGCGGAACCAGGGAATTTACCCGAATTCATTGTCAGCAGACAGATGTAAATTACAACGATTTCCAACAAATAGCATGCTGTATACAATTCATGTGCGGATCAGAAGTTGTACAAAGTGGGAGTAGGTATAAGTCGTCGGGAGGGGAGGGGGAGGTTCCAGCTTTAGGTTTGAGAAAATTACGTGTAAATTATAAATAAAACGGGGGAGAAACCAGCATTTTTGGCAAAATCCAAAAGAGGGGGGTCCTGGTTCCCCTCTAGATCCGGGCTTGATATTTATACCACAGCGAGAATAAATTGGGAGGGGGGGGGGGTTACTCCAGTACTTTATTTCAGCTCCTAACCCCTATCGACCCCTATCGAGTAATACCTGCCATAGGATTCGCGTATTGAAAGAATGACATGGAACAGAACACGGCGCTTATCTTTGTTTGTTGGCGTGGTCTTGTCTTGACACTGCACTTTATATCATTTGATAATTGTCCTTTGCTGCAAACCAACACTATCATTTGTAGACTAAAATCAATAGAACAATTTCCTGAATAGAACAACAAGTGATGGAATGCAATCACAGAAAGCAGTGATGGGTCCGGGATTGTCATGCATCAAGGGACTGCTTTATCAGGCAGCTATGAATGTCAATGAATCCTTTTGCAACGAAAATGAAAAGTTTGGTTTTAAATCAACCATTGTTATTCTTCATCAAATGATCAACAAATATAGATCGATTGTTAGTCTTGGGAATCATTTGTAGCAACATTCCTCCCATAGAAAAAGAGGGAGAGAGATTAACTTTAAAATAATCATTTTAAATCGTCTTATTTGGTATATTGCGTCCTTGTATCATGAAAAGGTCACCAGTGCCCCACTCTTCCTTAAGAAATACACAGAATTCCTGTTGAGACGTCATCACAGAATGAGACTGGTATCGAATTGTTTGATCCGCACCTGTATTGGAAATTGCACGAACTGCAGCCTCAGGCAATACAGTAATACATTTGGTTTATAAAACAGATAAATTTTTCATGATTATGAATTGGGTTGCTAATGGATCAGACTTAACAAATGAAGGATATGGTATGTCGCAGATTATGGAAAACATAGTCATTCCATTGAGCGATTCCTACATGTATACAGTAATTATAGAATGAGACACTTAGCGTGCGCACAATTTATTTCAAAGAGCCCCTCTTTTGTATAAAAATTCAATAGAAAATGAAGACTTGAGCGCGAGAGAACGATCACGAGATGTGTAATTCATAATTTTAGTATAAGAATGACTGCAACAAGAGTACATACGCATGCATTCAAATCTGAGGAAACACGTAAGAGGTATTTTTGTATGGAAAACGTCCAAATACCAGAGCCTATGAAGGTGGGGGTGTCACCTTCACCTTACACACGCTGTGGTTGGTAGATATACATGATACGTTATGCCTGTATCGTTACATAGATGCTGAATGTAGCATGTCATCGCCCTGATATCGTTATGATGCCCCTGTGTACACGGTGCTCAGTCGTTTATAGGACACCAGGTTACAGAAGGCATTTGTTTGTCGTCTGATTGATGAGGCCATTGTCGTCTACGTGATGCGCCGACTTTATCTTCTCGATCAGCAGTTGTTTCCATTCGATCACGTGATATTTGGCTATTTTTTCTGTATCCAGACTGAAATAATTCAAAGACAGGCACTTAAATTGAATGTACACATAGAAATTTATTTTCGGGGGGGGGGGGGTGGTTAGTTACACAAATCACTTTTAATGGGGAATATCAGCATTTTTTTGTAAATTCCTGAGTGACTCCCCACCCTACCCCCTTAGATCTGACCACATTCATTTAATTAAGAATTTGAAAAAAAAAGCGTGTTGTCTAGAAACAAGCACTGATTTGTGCATAGGTTATCAGTTAATATCAAAGAATGTTAGGTATTGTAATTTCCCAAGCATCGTGTTATACTAGTATTAAGAGACTATTATCAAACTAGCATAATCAATATTTCTACATTTTTCTTTCAATTTGTCATCGTGCCTTGAGAATTGACTCATCATTGACCTTTCCTACATGGACTCTACATAACTTAACCTCTTTATACCCATACCCCTGGCCTGCCTTGGGTTTTAACATGGGATATTTACTTAATTAAAGGTAACATGAACCTGGAGATACTGAGATTTATTATCAGCGGGGTCAAGTGAGGTCAGTTTCGGATATCGCATTGTCAGCAAAATGAAATTGTGTTCCTTGAGAAGCTTCGGCCGGAGCGACTCAATTTTAGTGTACCGGTATTTATACATGTTTAAAGTCATGAACATGATGAATGATAATTATCTTTCATAGGACTCACCATGTATTGAACCCGACACAATTTGATAATTGAAAAAGATGTGCTAAAAAGTTTTACCAGAATGAAATAAGTTATCATAAAAGTAGGTAAAATCAAACGTCAAGGACACAAGGTCAAAATTTTTAAGCCCCCCATAATTGGAGATTCTAATATGACTTGATTCTTTTTCCCTATTAAGATAACAGACGGGAGCCGGGCTCTATTCTCCAATATAGGCCCTATTGCGATAAGTCACGCCTACCCATTTTCCGAAAACAGATAAACCGGCAGGAACTGGTTTTGACCAAGAATCGATTTTGTCGTAAGGTCCAAGTTTGGTCATCTTTAGAATAGAAATAAAAAATGAGAAGCCGGGCTCTATTGTCTCATAATGCCCTCGCGTCCTCAGCCAATCACATTTATCACCTCGCCGCTGGTGCGGCTCGGTAATAAATGTGATTGGCTGAGGACGCTCGGGCATTATGAGACAATAGAGCCCGGCTTGTCATTTTTTATTTCTTAATTCAGGGTCATATATAGTTTTTGGCGTGTCCATTTGTTTGTCTGTTTGTCCGCAAAAAACTTTAACCTTGGCCATAACTTTTGAATGATAAATGATAGGGTTTTGATGTTTCATATGTGTATTCTTTGTGACAAGACCTTTCCATGTTCACCTTTTGACCTTGGAGTTTGACCGTTTTCAATTTTTACTGCTTTTCTTACAAAGATGCCGACGGAGGCATTCGTGTCTCAAAAAGTTGTTTAAAGTCAAATTTCAGCCGCTCGCCATCTTATTGTAATTGTTTGTCATGCCCTATGGGGCCCAAATTTGGAGTAAAAATCTGATCATTTTTACAATAAAAATCCAGAGTGACCCCCAACATGTGAAATTTGTGTTGCTTGAGAAGAATCGGCCGGAGCGATTCTATCTGTACATGCTTGGATCTAAGGTGGTCTGGTGTCATCCCGTCCTCTAGAATTTGTAAATTTTGACAATTTCCCACATTTTATGTATATTTCCCCATCAAAATCATAGGCTTGGCCCTATCCTCCCTCTGGCCAGACTTGAGCGTCGGGGGGAGGGGGAGAAAAAATCTAGATCCGTCCATGCTGTGTACCTCCTATTCGTCGGTCTGTTATGGTGAATGACTTAATCGCAGTGAAAAAAATTGTTCCTCCAGTCCCGTTGGCTTTGGGATTGGAGTATACTCGCATTGCTCTGTTTTACGTTCTCTTGTTAAAATATTCATCACTTTTGTGAACAAATCTAAAATAAAATCTTTATAGTAAGACCAGACAATGTTGATGACAGAAGTTGAATGTGGCCTACAGTATAGTTATCGGTGACCGACATAAAACAATGTTAGGATGTAAAAGAGGAAATAAGATAATACATCTGTTCCTGCTGTATTTGTGGAGCACAAATTGATATGGATATTGTCTGGCGTCTGTCTGTCCATCTATCCAGTGTTTATAGATATTGTCTGAAGTTCTGCCGTCTGTCTGTTCATCTATCCAGTGTTTATAGATATTGTTTGAATTTCTGGTGTCAGTCTGTTCATCTATCCAGTTTTTATAGATAGTGTGTGGAGTTCTGGTGTCTGTCTGTTCATCTAACCAGTGTTCGTAATCGTAGATATTCTTTGAAGTTCTGGTGTCTGTCTGTTCATCTATACAGTGTTTATAGAAATTGTTTGAAGATCTGGCGTCTGTCTGTATCTCTGTTCGTTTATCCATTGTTGATAGATATTGTTTGAAGTTCTGGCGTCTGTCTGTTCCTCTATCCATTGTTGATAGATATTGTTTGAAGTTCTAGGGTCTGTCTGTCCATCTATCCATTGTTCATACTGTAGATAGTGTGTGAAGATCTGGCGTCTGTCTGTTCATCTATCCAGTGTTCATAGATATTGTTTGAAGTTCTGTCGTCTGTCTGTTCATCTATCCAGTGTTCATAGATATTGTCAGAAGTTCTGGAGTCTGTCTGTTCATCGATCCAGTGTTCATAGATATTGTTTGAAGATCTGGTGTCAGTCTGTTCATCTATCCAGTGTTCATACTGTAGGTAGTGTGTGAAGATCTAGCGTCTGTCTGTTCATCTATTCAGTGTTCATAGATATTGTCAGAAGTTCTGTCGTCTGTCTGTTCATCTATCCAGTAATTATAGAAATTGTTTGAAGATCTGGCGTCTGTCTGTAACTCTGTTCGTCTATCCATTGTTAATAGATATTGTTTGAAGTTCTGGTGTCAGTCTGTTCATCTATCCAGTGTTTATAGATAGTGTGTGGAGTTCTGGTGTCTGTCTGTTCATCTATCCATTGTTCGTAATCGTAGATATTCTTTGAAGTTTTGTCGTCTGTCTGTTCATCTATCCAGTGTTTATAGATATTGTTTGAAGTTCTGGTGTCAGTCTGTTCATCTATCCAGTGTTTATAGATAGTGTGTGGAGTTCTGGTGTCTGTCTGTTCATCTATCCAGTGTTCGTAATCGTAGATATTCTTTGAAGTTTTGTCGTCTGTCTGTTCATCTATCCAGTGTTTATAGATATTGTTTGAAGTTCTGGCGTCTGTCTGTTCATCTATCCAGTGTTCATACTGTAGATAGTGTGTGAAGATCTGGCGTCTGTCTGTTCATCTATCCAGTGTTCATAGATATTGTTTGAAGTTCTGTCGTCTGTCTGTTCATCTATCCAGTGTTCATAGATATTGTTTGAAGTTCTGGAGTCTGTCTGTTCATCGATCCAATGTTCATAGATATTGTTTGAAGATCTGGTGTCAGTCTGTTCATCTATCCAGTGTTCATACTGTAGGTAGTGTGTGAAGATCTGGCGTCTGTCTGTTCATCTATAAAGTGTTCATAGATATTGTCAGAAGTTCTGTCGTCTGTCTGTTCATCTATCCAGTTTTTATAGAAATTGTTTGAAGATCTGGCGTCTGTCTGTAACTCTGTTCGTCTATCCATTGTTGATAGATATTGTTTGAAGTTCTGGTGTCAGTCTGTTCATCTATCCAGTGTTTATAGATAGTGTGTGGAGTTCTGGTGTCTGTCTGTTCATCTATCCATTGTTTATAGATATTGTTTGAAGTTCTGGTGTCAGTCTGTTCATCTATCCAGTGTTTATAGATAGTGTGTGGAGTTCTGGTGTCTGTCTGTTCATCTATCCAGTGTTCGTAATCGTAGATATTCTTTGAAGTTTTGTCATCTGTCTGTTCATCTATCCAGTGTTTATAGATATTGTTTGAAGTTCTGGCGTCTGTCTGTTCATCTATCCAGTGTTCATACTGTAGATAGTGTGTGAAGATCTGGCGTCTGTCTGTTCATCTATCCAGTGTTCATAGATATTGTTTGAAGTTCTGTCGTCTGTCTGTTCATCTATCCAGTGTTCATAGATATTGTTTGAAGTTCTGGAGTCTGTCTGTTCATCGATCCAATGTTCATAGATATTGTTTGAAGATCTGGTGTCAGTCTGTTCATCTATCCAGTGTTCATACTGTAGGTAGTGTGTGAAGATCTGGCGTCTGTCTGTTCATCTATAAAGTGTTCATAGATATTGTCAGAAGTATTGTCGTCTGTCTGTTCATCTATCCAGTTTTTATAGAAATTGTTTGAAGATCTGGCGTCTGTCTGTAACTCTGTTCGTCTATCCATTGTTGATAGATATTGTTTGAAGTTCTGGTGTCAGTCTGTTCATCTATCCAGTGTTTATAGATAGTGTGTGGAGTTCTGGTGTCTGTCTGTTCATCTATCCAGTGTTCGTAATCGTAGATATTCTTTGAAGTTTTGTCATCTGTCTGTTCATCTATCCAGTGTTTATAGATATTGTTTGAAGTTCTGGCGTCTGTCTGTTCATCTATCCAGTGTTCATACTGTAGATAGTGTGTGAAGATCTGGCGTCTGTCTGTTCATCTATCCAGTGTTCATAGATATTGTTTGAAGTTCTGTCGTCTGTCTGTTCATCTATCCAGTGTTCATAGATATTGTTTGAAGTTCTGGAGTCTGTCTGTTCATCGATCCAATGTTCATAGATATTGTTTGAAGATCTGGTGTCAGTCTGTTCATCTATCCAGTGTTCATACTGTAGGTAGTGTGTGAAGATCTGGCGTCTGTCTGTTCATCTATAAAGTGTTCATAGATATTGTCAGAAGTTCTGTCGTCTGTCTGTTCATCTATCCAGTTTTTATAGAAATTGTTTGAAGATCTGGCGTCTGTCTGTAACTCTGTTCGTCTATCCATTGTTGATAGATATTGTTTGAAGTTCTGGTGTCAGTCTGTTCATCTATCCAGTGTTTATAGATAGTGTGTGGAGTTCTGGTGTCTGTCTGTTCATCTATCCAGTGTTCGTAATCGTAGATATTCTTTGAAGTTTTGTCATCTGTCTGTTCATCTATCCAGTGTTTATAGATATTGTTTGAAGTTCTGGCGTCTGTCTGTTCATCTATCCAGTGTTCATACTGTAGATAGTGTGTGAAGATCTGGCGTCTGTCTGTTCATCTATCCAGTGTTCATAGATATTGTTTGAAGTTCTGTCGTCTGTCTGTTCATCTATCCAGTGTTCATAGATATTGTTTGAAGTTCTGGAGTCTGTCTGTTCATCGATCCAATGTTCATAGATATTGTTTGAAGATCTGGTGTCAGTCTGTTCATCTATCCAGTGTTCATACTGTAGGTAGTGTGTGAAGATCTGGCGTCTGTCTGTTCATCTATAAAGTGTTCATAGATATTGTCAGAAGTTCTGTCGTCTGTCTGTTCATCTATCCAGTTTTTATAGAAATTGTTTGAAGATCTGGCGTCTGTCTGTAACTCTGTTCGTCTATCCATTGTTGATAGATATTGTTTGAAGTTCTGGTGTCAGTCTGTTCATCTATCCAGTGTTTATAGATAGTGTGTGGAGTTCTGGTGTCTGTCTGTTCATCTATCCATTGTTTATAGATATTGTTTGAAGTTCTGGTGTCAGTCTGTTCATCTATCCAGTGTTTATAGATAGTGTGTGGAGTTCTGGTGTCTGTCTGTTCATCTATCCAGTGTTCGTAATCGTAGATATTCTTTGAAGTTTTGTCATCTGTCTGTTCATCTATCCAGTGTTTATAGATATTGTTTGAAGTTCTGGCGTCTGTCTGTTCATCTATCCAGTGTTCATACTGTAGATAGTGTGTGAAGATCTGGCATCTGTCTGTTCATCTATCCAGTGTTCATAGATATTGTTTGAAGTTCTGTCGTCTGTCTGTTCATCTATCCAGTGTTCATAGATATTGTTTGAAGATCTGGTGTCAGTCTGTTCATCTATCCAGTGTTCATACTGTAGGTAGTGTGTGAAGATCTGGCGTCTGTCTGTTCATCTATAAAGTGTTCATAGATATTGTCAGAAGTTCTGTCGTCTGTCTGTTCATCTATCCAGTTTTTATAGAAATTGTTTGAAGATCTGGCGTCTGTCTGTAACTCTGTTCGTCTATCCATTGTTGATAGATATTGTTTGAAGTTCTGGTGTCAGTTGTTCATCTATCCAGTGTTTATAGATAGTGTGTGGAGTTCTGGTGTCTGTCTGTTCATCTATCCATTGTTTATAGATATTGTTTGAAGTTCTGGTGTCAGTCTGTTCATCTATCCAGTGTTTATAGATAGTGTGTGGAGTTCTGGTGTCTGTCTGTTCATCTATCCAGTGTTCGTAATCGTAGATATTCTTTGAAGTTTTGTCATCTGTCTGTTCATCTATCCAGTGTTTATAGATATTGTTTGAAGTTCTGGCGTCTGTCTGTTCATCTATCCAGTGTTCATACTGTAGATAGTGTGTGAAGATCTGGCCTCTGTCTGTTCATCTATCCAGTGTTCATAGATATTGTCAGAAGTTCTGGCGTCTGTCTGTTCATCTATCCAGTTTTCATAGATATTGTTTGAAGTTCTGGTGTCTGTCTTTTCATCTATTCAGTTTTCATAGATATTGTCTGAAGTTCTGGTGTCTGTCTGTTCATCTATTCAGTGTTCATAGATATTGTGTGATGTTCTGGCGTCTGTCTGTTCATCTATCCAGTGTTAATAAATATTGTCAGAAGTTCTGGCGTCTGTCTGTTCATCTATCCAGTGTTTATAGAAATTGTTTGAAGATCTGGCGTCTGTCTGTAACTCTGTTCGTCTATCCATTGTTGATAGATATTGTTTGAAGTTCTGGCGTCTGTCTGTTCATCTATCCATTGTTGATAGATATTGTTTGAAGTTCTAGGGTCTGTCTGTCTGTCCATCTATCCAGTGTTCATACTGTAGATAGTGTGTGAAGATCTTGCGTCTGTCTGTTCATCTATCCAGTGTTTGTAATCGTAGATATTCTTTGAAGTTCTGTTGTCTTCCTGTTCATCTATCCATTGTTCATAGATATTGTTTGAAGTTCTGATGTCAGTCTGTCCATCTATCCAGTGTTCATAGATATTTGTAGTTCTGGCGTCTGTCTGTTCCTCTACCCATAACATACCTGTAAAATATGTAGCTTAATTGCATATATTTTTTCGGTTCTTGAAATTTCTATCAAATGATCTTGACCTGACCATCCAATGACCTTGACCTGACCTTTTTACCACAATTGAAATAAGCTTAATAAAATTTTCTTTTTTTACAGGAATCAGCTATCGCGTGTATTTGACATGATATACGATGTGAACCTGCTGGACAGTAGAGATTCTGCCAATTTACAGTTACTAGGGCGACCCGACCTTAGCTGTACCTTTACTAAACTACACTGCTGGAGACTGACCATGTATGATAAGGCAGTATTCCTAGACGCAGATACTCTAGTAGGTTTAAGCATCATTTTGTCATGTCACCTGTACCACCACACGCGTGTCTTATAGGAAAAGCTCTGTCTGTTGTCTGTCTGTCTGGTTGTTACAATTTCACATAAATGGCAATAACTTGATAGATAGGCTGTGATCATAAACAGGGATGGTCAAGTATGATGAGACTCAACATTCCATTAGGGTCAAGGTCACATGTACAAGGTCAAAGTTTCATATTTAGGGTCATACATGCAATATGCAACACATCTATTTGTCTCCCTCAGTTAAGATTCAAGATCCAAAGGATTTATGTGTGTCACTGGCAATGTTTTGTTCAACTTATAGTTTCATGCCTCTTGTTAATACGTGTTAGATAAGGTAATTATCTTTTCTGTCATATTTAAGCTTAGCATCACCTTAAGTGACGGGTGATTAACTTCAATAGCTCCACATTTCTTTCTTGAAAGTTACCTATAAAAGTATAATTAGGTATTGCATCTCGCCTTTGCATGTTCTGTTAAATATGGGATCGATTTATTGTTTTTCAGTGGTGATTATGGTCAAAGATAAAAGACTTGTGAGGTCCTCCCCAGAACAAATGTCTTGCATTATAAATGATGAGTGTTTGGGAAAGTGTCGTAAAGACATCAGAACGGAAAGATTTATCATCAGATTACGTAACGAAAAATTGCTTTTTCCATGTCGGTTTCTATTCCCAAGATGAACCAGACTTTTTACAATCAATAATGCATTGTAGTGAAGCAGGCTACTTTATAATGTTGCTTGTAAAGCAAAAGTAACATGAGAGGATAAATTTGTCTATCTGTCTTTGACCCATCCTTCTGGTTGCCAAACTTTAACATGAATGACAACTACATGTACTTACTTTATCAGTTTATGTGTATGATACTTTGATAATGTCATGCATGTTGAGAAACTACACCAAACTAATGTCAAGGTCACCCTCAAAGTTCAAGGTCACACATTTAGGGTCAAGCATGCAACAGGCAAAATAACAATCATTGTTTTTTTACTCTCTGTGAATCTCGGTAGCAATACATGATGAAATTTAATACATATCTTATAACATAGAAATTTTTAGCATAGAATGACGAAAGGATGTATTTATTCATCTACAGTTAAGTCATTGTCACTCATAATATCAAGAGCATTTTCACTTTTAGGTATTACAGAATGTAGACGAGCTTTTTGACAGAGAAGAATTATCGGCAGCCCCTGACGCTGGTTGGCCAGACTGTTTTAATTCAGGTGTTTTCGTTTTCCAACCTTCTGAAGAAACATACAACTCTCTGCTAAATTATGCAATGTCTCAAGGCAGTTTTGATGGTATGTAAAAAGAGAAACATTGTTTTGTTCTTGTGTTAGATCACCTGGCCTGTTGTCAGTTTTCTGCCCCCTTTACTCAAAAATAGTTTATCAAAGCACACAAGATCTTTAATGATTAATAGAGTCTATCATGATGTTGCGACTGAGACTGGGGAATCTCATCCGAATGTGAAGGATTTGCAATCTACAACGAGGTGTGCTGAGTCATTGATGTAGCAAATATTTTGCACAAGGATGAGATTCCTCTGTCTCAGAAGAAATGTCATGATTGTTATTTTTCTCACTCTGCTCATTTCATTATCTGTCACTAAAATGATTTTAAAAAAATTGATGTCAAAATGTGCACAAATCTAGAGATGATGTGAAGTAACATTCTATAATGTCAGAATGTTTGTCACACTGAGTGTGAGACAAGAAAATCATAAACTGTCATGTTAACGTTATTCTTGTGACGTAAGTGAGTGAGATAATGTGATACCCTATCACCTTATACCTTATCATGTTTTATCACAATTGTGGTAAAAAATCTGAATAAATTACTATTCTCATACATGTATTTGGTTTAAGGTCTCAGATGATAACATGTTCAAATCTTTTAATTATGATATACAGTATAAATATGTTTCTTTTACAAATCATTGAGATTAAAATATAATCTTACACCACCATAAGGGAGGGATGACGATTTCTCAATCTGAGTGTACAAATTTTGCAAGTCCATGCCTAGGCTTGACAAGGCTTGCCGAGTCATGGACAAGCAGAATTTTTATACGAGGGTTGAAAATTGGCCATCCCTCCCTCATTGTGATTTTTTTTTATTGTTTTTCTCCCACGTCATCAACTAGAGTGTCTGTTTATAATTACCTGTTTGTTGCCTTACGTCCATAACGTCGCTTTGGCAGCAGGGTGAGGTTCAATGCCATCAGAGGGTGAGATCAATTTTATCCCACCTCTGACAAGTTTGTCTGGAAATCCTTGATAGCGATTGGCTAATAATGGTCACATGAAGATGTGGTACATCTTATACCGGGTGCCTTGCATTTCATATCAGACTCCTTTGTGACGTCACAATGTAATCCTTCATGTTGAAATCGTAGCTTAAACAGACAATTACGTCCAAACACTTCATTAAAATTATCAAAATAGGTAATCGGTAGGGGTAAATTTGAGAGTTCTCAGTCTCAAGTGGGAGAAATATATTTTCTCACTTTGATTGTATTCACAGTGACACTTTTACAAACCCATGTACAAATCAGAATTTGGTGATCCACATACTTGTATTTTTTTTTTTGCTTCGAGATGTATTACAATTGTTGTATATTGTAGGTGGTGACCAGGGATTATTAAATATGTATTTTCGTGATTGGGCAACAAAAGACATCAATAAACATCTACCCTTCATCTATAATGTAGTCTCTCAAGCATTCTACAGCTATCTACCAGCATTTACACAGTGAGTATCCTAAAATGTAGTCTCTCGAGCATATTACAGCTATCTACTTTTACTATTTACTTCAAATATTGTGATGTCTGGTCTTGACTGGATTGCTGTTGTGACATCATAACAGATCTATGACGTCACAGTACGAAATAACAAAAGTTGTGATTTCTGTCTTGCTATGTCTCTTCTATAATGCAAGCTCAACAGTCTATTGGAGAAAGTTTAAGAAAAGACAGTCTTTTCTCAAAACCTTCATAAATGGAAACAAATAAACATAAAGAAAAGCTAGAGTTATGCTTAAAAGAAGATTAAAATAATTTTCCCTCTAGGTTCAAACAAGACGTCAAAATTGTTCATTTTATCGGAGCCACAAAGCCATGGCACCATCCATACAACACATCATCAGGAGAAGTTACGCCCCTTCCCGAGACCGGTCACAGTAAAGAGTTCCTACAAAGATGGTGGAACATATTTATGCAATTCGTCCAGCCATTCCTCGATCCGTCATTGGTAAGACTGCACGTTGATGTGGTGTTTTATTAAAAAACTGTAAAGAAGTTAATTTATGTTTTGCGATGTTTA
The DNA here is from genome assembly GCA_028142955.1 of Pinctada fucata. Classification (NCBI taxonomy): domain Eukaryota; kingdom Metazoa; phylum Mollusca; class Bivalvia; order Pterioida; family Pteriidae; genus Pinctada; species Pinctada fucata. The sequence goes on from AP027105.1 coordinate 15,859,754, forward strand.
AATTTCTTTTATACTTGTATTTACTTATTTTATGGATTTTGATATTGTCATTATGCATGATTTGCTTGGAGATCACATATTGCATAAGGTTTTAGTCCCTTTTTCCCCATTAGGTAGAAGTATTATTAGCATGAAAGGAGTTTGAAGTACCTGAAAAGATTTACATTACTTTTCACGAAAATTGGCTTAATTGTTTTTCACAAGCGATTGCAAGATGCTTATATTTAATTTAATAAAGGTCTAGACTTTGTTATTGCTTATGAGTTTTCTTTATCTTGTATTTGAGAAGATTTGATTTTTGTGTGCATGTCATTGATTTTGCATCATGGATATGATTTTGCATTCAATGTCACACTGACTATTTGATAATCGTAGCCTTTCATTTGCTGTAGTTATACTATTAAAAGGTACATAAAAGGTAACTTGGCATTATGTAGGGAATCAGAAGTAAATCTATATCTGAATCGGATTTTGAAAATTCAGGTTGTGCTACATTTTGTATGATACGGAATGAATGCATTTGTAGTAATCGGCACTGAAAATGGCTTCTTGCTTCTCCACAATTGCTTGTTTAGTTTTGCATTGGAGGCTTTGCTAGGCCATACGTTAAAAATACTACTTTGAAAAAATCTTCAGTTTTCAATTGAAAGTAGTTGTACTTTAACTTTTTGTTCTGGCATTCAATGTGAATTATTCTGTAAGGTTAAAAATCATGAAAATATCAAGTTTAACAAGTGAAACATAATTGTTTGATTTCAAGTTTTTACAGCACAAATTATTTTAGCACAAATTATAAAGTAATAAGATTTGCTTGAAATGTGCATATTAGTAGTATACATTTATGGAACTGAAACAAGAAATTAAAAATCTAGTGAAGAGAAATAGAAAATTGTAAAAGTTTCACTTTTCATAATGCATCAGATTTTCATTTTAATATGTGCATCTAAATCCGAGTTATTTTCAGAGAATATTTTTTCTACTCATGCATTCAATAGGAAAGGTATAGCACTATTCACAAGGCCACCCTTGACAAACCTTATGAATGTTTGTATATCTCTGCCTACACATTCTCAAAAACTCAACATTCCTTTTGGTGGAAATTACTGAGAAAATTTTGGCCATTTTCCTGCCTCCCCAAATGTTTGTTATCCCTTATTAAGGTACATACACACGCACTGTGGTTCCGATTTGTGATCTATTTTGTGTGTATTTTATCATTGATCGTATTTCATAATTTCATTCAAGTTTTATGTCGTGTATTCAGTTCTTTAGTGTGAGTGGCTGCTTCAGTTTGATCGTTTATTATTAAGCTTGTTGTCTCAAAGTGCAAAATGTGTCAAAAAAATGTGTATTAAAGCATGGACAAAATTAATTCAAATCCCCTCAAAGTTCAAGTGTGAAGTAAAGAATTGTATCCAGAAGTTGAAGTTCTATACAGAGAATTTTGATGTTGCCTTTAATAATGCTTGGGTCTCAGAAAGTTGAGAAGCTGGCGGTTAGAATTTCAGATGGGCATTAATTTGGTGTGTACTCTAATAATACATGTATGCTAACAATCTCAGAGTGATAGCATGTAATTTTGCCCCCAAATTAAAACAGTTGTCTATTCAATCCATTATTTGCATGTAACATGCCAAACTTAATGGAAGGCATTCAAAATGCATTTTCATCATAAAATCAAAGCAATAACATTGAAGTTTTTTGCATGTTTTTATAAACCTTTTCAATAACTGTTATAAATTTTTAACTACATCTGATATTTCAGCATAAGAAACCCTAGCTATGCTCACTATTCAAGTGCTGCATAGTTACTGGAAATGCTCTGGTGATTTTGACATGCAAGTGCCCTTTGCACATGAGTTTTGCCATGTATTTTTGATATGAGAATTGTGAATTATGTATGCTATGCTATTCATCTAACCCTTCTTTTCTTTTATCTTTTGATTTTCACACAGACTCATCATGTGGTAAGTCATTATATGATACGTCCAATATTTTAACGGTAGCACAGATTTAGATTTTAAAATCTTTTCAGTAATTAGGATATTAGATCCTAGGACGTAGATGAATCCTTCTTCGTTAAATGTCAGAGTACATGTACATGTCCTTTAGAATAGGAGGTGTTAGTGTCACGTATATCTGTCATTCTGTGTATACCATATTGTTTGTCCAATTTTAGGTTTATCTTTTATCTCTACATGGTCAGAGTTTTTTAACATTTCGGTTTTACTTATTGACTGATTTTGAATTTGAAATGACAGACATACGGTTTTTAGCAGTATAAATAACTTTGTATGACTCTTAGTGGCTCAAAGCAGTATCTTACATATTTTAGATGCATAAGTTTCCTTTGTTGTCAGACCATCCAATGACCACAAGACTTTCTAATTTACAATTTACAACTACTGGTCTTCTTAGACTTCTATATGAAAAATACATACAATATTTTCTGTAAGACTATGCTATTCATTTCGCAGTGTTATCTTCCATTTGAAACGGAAGTTGTAATATCGTAAGATTCCACAGAGACTTCTGGTACAAATTTGTCTCCATAAGAAATTTATGACGTATTACAGTTTTATGACTGAAAGGGGAAATAACCCATTACATTGTACATGTATTATGAAAAACAGAGAAATTGACCAACATACAAGAAAGATTCTTCAAAGGTTTCCAGTCAATTAGAATACATGTAGTGACATGTAAATACATAGATATCAATCATCATCTTTAGGGAGATACATGTACTAGAATTATAAAGCATTCAGTCAGTCTCGTGTAGCTGTGTACCTATTTCATAATCTGTAACATTCTTTTAATGGACATGTTAGAAACTAGCCAATAGACTTGTATTTTCTTTCTTTCAAATGATGCCTGGTATTTTCAATGGACTTAATCCTACATGAACTGTCAAATTCTGTCTATGTTACACATATAGGGACTGGGGCACATTTCTGTATCATACTGGCAAGGCTGTCATACTATATATAAGGAATGGGGCCATCTTTTCTGTTCTATTCATCATAGATTTACAAGGACATGGCTAATAGATTTAGAAATTCAGGGTAAATTATGAAGCTGAGAAAGACTTTAATTTTTCCGAAATTAAGGAAATTATCTACTACATACACCTTCCCATATGAAACTCCAGAAAGACAAATAAGAAATGATAGGTATTATTTCTCTTACTTTAGATATATGAAAAAGATTTTTCATGATTTGAATTGTTATTTACATTGATATACAAATTCTTCCTTTCTGACAGAGAGAAAATGTACTATTTTCCAATAGCAATGCTGCTTCACATGTACACTTTGTCTGACAGCCCATATTTAAAAGCTATTTGCACTTTGGAAAAAAAAAAGATTCAAAAAATAATCTTATTTGGTATATGTATTTAATGAATCATAACTGTCAATGTCAGACATAGGAGAAAAAATTAAAATATTTTATCAAAAACAAATGCATGTTCACTTTATACATGTTTCATCTGATAGGTGGTATAAAAGATAGTAACATAGTAGTTAATATCAAGAACTTGACATGTAAAAAATTGTGATGTAAATCATTTAGACCAATTTTTATTCTGTAGGAATTTAGGATATTATTGACTACTTTATTCACACTCACAATGTCCTCGTATTCAAAGATTTAGTCAAAATTTTCCCTACATGTAATCTTTAAATCTGATAATCTTCAATTCCAAATGAAAGTATGAGTATGTTAGAATAAGATGATTCATAAATAAACGATAGCCAATAAATGTAGTAAAAAATGTAAAGAAATTAAGATAGTGGAAAAATTAAAAACCTGGCATATCAAGACATATGTGAATAGATCAATTATTTTTCAATCATTTTGGGAATAGATTTGTCACTTTGGGAATAGATCCATCATTTTGGGCAATCAACAGGATTCTAGATGGACTAGAGTAGAGTTATATTACATCACATTGTGTTTGAATTGTCTTAAGTCACCTCTAAATCTTAAAATTCTAAGCTTTTTATGTCCCTGTCTGCCACCTTGTTACAAATCCCAGTGTTACAAATAGGGAATATACATGTATGAACAACCTCTCTTGTGCATACATTTTGTGTGAACAAAGTAAGAGGATTATTTCTTAGCAAAACTTGTTTCTTAGAAATATTTGTGTAGATATACTTGAGTCATTTGTGAAATGACTCAAGAAGAAAGTAAGCAATTATTGAAGCTAGGAGCTGTTAAGATAAGGCGTAAAATCTGCCCTGAAAAGCCGAAATTTCAAAATGCAAAAATTGAGGAAGTTTTTCGGTAAAAATACGAAGTAACTTAGCCCAGATATGAATCTTCTGTCATGTTGGATAAATTATTCAAAATATGACCGATTTTTGGGTCAAAACAAGCGTTTTTCCAATAGAAATCACTGGAAAACGGAAAGTTTTTCTACAACATTGTTTCCCCCCCCCCCCTCGGTTCAGAATGCCATTTTCACCAAAGGTGTATATCAATAAAATACATTTTCTGACCATGTGGGGTTCTGAACCGAGGGGGGGAACAATGTCCCACAGGCGAAAAACGAAAAAAAAGGGGGATGGATGGATATTTTAGAATCAGTCTTTAGACCGGTAAAATCAATTAAAATTTCCATTTTTTCCTTTAGTATCATGTAAAAATCTATTCAGAGTGTGTTCCGATCAAATATTTAACCGTTAGGTAGGAAATAAACGATAAAGTTGTCTATTTCTACACTGTGCGTATTTCGCGCCTGAAAGCTACATTTGTGACTGATAAATACGAAATATAACCGCTTTTCAGTTTCCGGATTGCGGATTTTGCCAATTATATTGATATAATAACCTCAAGGTTAATTCCAATTATCCAGTTTTGATATTAAAAGGTACGGAAATATAGTTTAAATCAAATTTGTGAAAAATAATGCATTTTTTTGTAATTTTCGCTCGATATTTGACGTTTTCTCTCATCAGTACCCCCTACCTCTTCAACTCGTAATTATAACATGTTTCACCAAATCTATTTAAATAAAATTCCTACTTGGAATCTTCTAATATACTTTATTGTTTAAACCCGACCCCTTTTTTCCTGAAATAGAAGGACTGTGCACGATAAATAATCGAGTGATTTCAGGGCTAAATCAAGCCCTTATCTTAACAGCTCCTTTAGTTGACAAGCTTTTGAGAAAGATTTTTCCTCATAAATAAATTCTTTCAAATGTCTCTTTCTTGATTAACAACACATTTCTTTCCTATGTTGCTTTCGTTGAATTCAGAAGCATGGTTGTCTTTTGCAATTGCCCCTGCATCTTTCTGTTTTAATTAACAGATTTTGAAAGAAAAAATTCTTTGGATGATTTCAATACCCTTTATTATAGCTGATCTGATTTTTTTTTTTTTTTTTCAGCATCAGTTTTCTATTTATAAAACTTGCTAATCTCCGTTCTGTTTACCTTGTGGTATCCGTATTTATTTTTACAGTGTCATTGATATACTATGCATGTTTCAAGTTCAGTGAAATTACCAATTTGTACTCTACTTTTGAATCAATCAATCTCTTTTATTTTATTTTAACACTATACTTTATAATAAACATTGAAAAATTTTGATTTACATGAGGCATGATACCGTATAACCAGAAATTTTCGCGAGTATCAAATTTCGCGATTTCATGGTAAAATAGGGTGTCTTTATTTTCGCGAGTACAATTTTTCGCGATTCCTAAATTACAAATAAATATGTACTTATGACCTCACTGTTTTGTACCTTCCATTATTGAAGTTTCAGTTATTTCCATCTTAAGAATACACTCCATTTACTTCGCTTTATATTTAATCGGGATATGTGAAGAATGACACATGTACAGTAAAGCCAAAATGGCACTTATATACCAATTGATGTTATACCTTATCAAACACAACTTTTCGCGACAATAAATTCCAAATCACTCGTGAATAAAGTGAAAATTAGTATCTCGCGAAAATTTGTGGTTATACGGTATCTAGGTTATAACAGAAGGAAAGCTTCACTAATCAGACACAATAGTATTCACTAAGATATGATTCTGAAAAACTTTCCTCCCCGTTCAATCCCCTTCTTCCCTCTACCCCTCTCCCTCCCCTGAATATAAAAAAAACCCCTATTTTGACCACTTTACTCATGTTTGGGAAGTGGGATTTCTTCAATACATGTACTTATATTTGAAATTGAAGAGAAGTACCTGGGTGTTCCCAAACACTATTTTGAACTTCATTTGATTCAATGTAAGTGTAGCAATAAAATGGATCCTTGAAAAATCTAGATTAATGTTGTTATAAACTGGTGGAGGCAAATTATATCTGCATTTTAATTTGAAGTTTTCTAAAATTTTCGGAGTTACAACTCTGAGGGCCGAGGCTTCGTTATCATCTGATACAGTTGCAGCTGCAAGGGACAACCATAGTGTTTGTGTGCTCTTTGATTTGGTTACATTAGCTCTGAAATAATTCAAGTTTACCTTTAATCGTAATAGTATAGCTACCGCTATTTTCCAAGATACGAGTCTCAGAGCACACAAATACGCATCAGCACTTCACAAATTTACGAGTAACAAACCAGTGCATGCTGTACTTGCTTTGATTACAGCGGACATTCCAGTACAGTGATCGTGTATCCCTGCCTCCACCAACCTTCCCCGCAATCATTCCATATGTCCCGCCTACACTGGACCAAGTATTTTACCCCAATTCTCAGCCAAACGAACACTCTCCTAAGTCACATGACCAGTCACAGGTTGTGGAGGTTCCAGTTGTTACCAGACTCTATAGCGATCTGGAATCTCATTATTCCGAAGCTCCATTGTCAAATATAAATCCGGAAAACCCAAATTTGGATATTTATAGTGTTCAAAATGTTGTAAATAGATGGGCAAAAGCTAATGAAAGGAAAAATGGACTTAACTCACATACTGTTGAATCAAGTGAACATAAATCTAGTCATGAGCATTGTGAAACCTCAGATTCAACAAAGGTGAGTATTTTTCCGAGAAAGTTGGCTTTGATAGCTATAAATAGATTATACACCTTCTTTCTTCAAACTCTTTCATGATCAATATTGTAATTAAGACCTTAGGTGAGAAGATTTCTAATTTCAACAGACTCTGACTTAATATTTTGTAATGTAGCAAAGTTGACAGGAATTAAGTATTGACAAAGTCAAAGTATTTGCACCTTTACTTCACTTCGACTTGAAAACAGATTCATTATGAAGGATCCACATAGGGATGTTTTTGTCTATCCATCCAATTTGTTGAATCTAGACTTTTATACATTCACCTTTCTAAAATCGGTCATATGAAATTCTTTTTAAAAAAAAAAGGTTTTAAATATATAGTTCATTTGTCAGAACTAGACATGATTATTCTGCTTTCAAGAGGAATTCCACTTCGCAGATTAGCAGAAACCTTAAGTTTGGCCTCCAGAATTCTGGGGGGGGGGGGGTTTTTGGTCTCTGTAGATTTTTTTGTTTCTCTGCACAAAAAAAAAGCAACAACAAATAAAGAACAAGTTAGGTATTTGAGAACAACCATGATGATATTTGTTTAAATTGAGAACAACCATGATGGTATTTGTTGAAAGAAGATGGTGTGTAATCTACATGGTATAGTTTTGAGCTAGGCTAATAAAGTGCTGTGAAATCTCACTAGGAGTGGACTAATATTAGCATTCTACAATCACTGTGTGGAAAACCTGTATATGAAAAAAAATTGCTCATCTTACATAGTGAATATTTGGGGGTAGGGCAGATGAATTTCACCAAGTTATTAAGACTATAATAAAGTTATAGCATATTTTCACCAAATTTTACTGTAAATGTGGTTATTTTCGCTGGGGGAAAATCGCATTTATGACATCAAGTTGTTACGCTTGGAGGAAATATTTGCGATACATACGTCTCTGCCTTTGTAAGAATGCAAGTGTTATTTTCGCGAAGTTTCTTGTATCATGAAGTACGTGAAAATTAACTCCACATTAAAAATTTCCACGTTTATAGTATTTTTCTCATTGTTGAAGTTATGACTGTGTTTAATTTCATATTTTGATCACTAACACCCCCTACATGAATTTTTCATGAGTTTCTTATCTTTCAGTCACTAACCTGTTTGAAGTTTCCTCTCTGACTCAGCCTAGTGCACATTAGATTTTATTAACAATCCATTACTATCTGACATCTGTAGACATTTTCAAATTTTCATTCAATTGAATTTTTTTTGTAGGATGTAAAGGTGGATAAAATGTTCTTCCTTCTCAATGACAATTTAAACTTCAATGTGTTAATATAATGAACAGGAGTTAAGTATACTAAACAAAAAGAAAACTATGTGGTAATACCATTTATAGGCTAGATAAATGAAGTAACTAAAATTATTAAGTAGATATGATAAAGTCAGTATAAGAGGTAATAAAGGTGTGGTGTTATAAAAAGGGATTTACTATTCTTTAAACAACTGCCAGGAAATACTATGAGGTTTAATATCTGACAGAAGACGGCTTTATGCCTTCTTAAAAAAAAATTATATATATATATATGATCTGTAGTTTTAAAATTAGATATGTATATTCATTGTTCTTGAATTGTTAGCATTTTCATTTTCATCTTGAATTTTTATTTTTATTTTTAATTTCTTCATAGGTATTAATATATGTATTCATATTAAAAGATTGATATCATGTAAATTCGTTTGGATTTTTCATCATCAAAATTGTCAATTTCACACACATACTTCATTCATAATGTTCCAAATTGCAAAGTTAATGCACCTGATGTGAATACTTTAAAAAGTTTTATTTCATAAAAATATATTACGTGAACCAAGCAGTGCATATTTAATGTATTGTATCATATTTTTCAGGGTGGTTTGATTGGTGATCTTGCAGCGATGAGGGTGCATTCTCCTGAGAGCATGGGAAGTGACCAGTCTTTGCTAAGTGACCAAGAGAGAAAGCTCAACTGGGAGAGGGGACAAATGGACTATTTAGGTGCTGATAAATTTGAAAATATTCAGGCAAAACTAGATAAATCTCTTAAAGGACCTCCTAGCTCCTCAGATTACACATCAAGTCCTTTTAGACCTCTAACGGACGGACCTCCATCTGAGGGAGCACAGTCCAAACCAGAGAGCAGCCCTTTACCAGCCCCTGAAGTTGTATCCCCTCCAATGAATGATGAACCTAAGCCCAAACTGGTGGATCCGAAACCAATTTTAGCGCAGCCTGCTAAAACAGAAAGTTCAACACCAGCACCAGAAGCAAAGCAGACCACAGCACCAGCCTCTGCTGCTTCACAGAAGACAGAAGCTGCTCAGAAGCAGACCACAGCACCAGCGTCTGCTGCTTCACAGAAGACAGAATCTGCTAACAAGCAGACCACAGCACCAGCCTCTGCTGCTTCACAGAAGACAGAAGCTGCTAAGAAGCCGACCACAGCACCAGTTGTTACCAAGGTATCACAACCAGCAACAACCACATCATCAGTTGCTAAACCCCAGGCAACAGCAGCAGGTACTGCAGCAACAAAACCACAGGCTACCAAACCGGCACCACAATCAGAGGCTTCCAAAACAGCACAACCAAAAACTACGACTGCCGCTCCTTCAACTGCAAAGCCAGGTTTAAAAACAGAAGTCCCCAAAGCTGGAGGAGCCCCCTCAGCATTCTCAAAACCTGCTGCTCAACCTTCCAGTGGAAGCACCGCTGCCGCAAAATCACCCACATCTTCGTCTGCTCCCTCGGGAAAAGGTGGCATTGCAAGTCGACTTCCATGGCTGAAAAAATAGGTTTTATTAATAGAATATAAGTTTACGATTGTTAATTAGCATATGAACAGCTCTGTTTGATCTGCTTCTTGAATCACAGGTATTTCTGCTGTGATATTATTTTTATAGAGTGGGGACACATTCTTGACAGAAAATGTCGTAGATCATTTTCCTTCATAGTGATGTTATATATTTCTAGATTTGACCATGGGTCATGGTGGTGTTAAACTATTTTGATTATTGAATGAAATGCTACATATACTTGTTTATGATACAAGTATTATTTGTTACACTCAAATGTGCTAATATTTCAAGATGGTTTTGATATTTAAGTACATTTTTGGAAGGTTATTGCCTTCAATATAATGAAAATACAAATTTAGAGGACCATCATTATAAGTACCAGTGCTAAAAATAACAAGAAACGCCCAGTCTCTACATACTTATTGGCCATAATCAAACATAAGATGTTTTCTCGATATAGGTCTGAAGGGGCTGAAGATATGTGGAAATTAAGTGTTTCTTGTCATTTATTGATATAAACTTCCCTATATGAAGATTTCTGTCCATTTATTGCTGTAAACTGATTTTGTTGTACTGTTATGTTTATTTGTTGGTCAACTCTACACAAAGAAGAATTGTTGAGATTTTTTATCTGAATAGTGGTGCTAGAAAACTTACAATTTTTCTGGATTCTTCTCTCAATATAAGTCTATACACATACTCGTAGTAAGTGAGGTGGTTGCTTTGTGTTGATACCAAAGTTTTGTATAATTAACTGATTATGTTATATGAGCAAAATATTGAATTTCACATTATCACAAGTCAAGATTCCTGTGCATTTGTAACTCTCATCTCAACCAAGGCATTATTTGTCCCATCTTACTTTGGTACATTTTGAGAAATGAGTTGATGGACTTGAATTTAGTTTTTTTGAAATAATGTATCAGATAAAAACTTATTGTATTATGAATGGAGAGTAAATCACACTTGCACACTCGCTCATTTGCTAAGTTATATGTTGAAATGAAATCCGATTAAAATTCTGTAAAGGAATTAGGCCATATGACATTATCTTGGATTGAGAATTCACTTTTGTTTTATCAAAGAATTCTACAAAGTCATTAATACAATCAAATAGATAAAATGCTTTAGAGAAATAGTCCGAAGACGGTTAAATATGTGTGGTAGTGTAGCTTTAACATTGTTGTGATGTTTTTCAAAAGCTTTACAATGAAGAGACCTGAAAAAACGTGTGATTTGTCAATGGACGTTAGTGTGTATCATACATATCATTGCTGCAATCGTACGATTAGGCTATAGGATTTTCTAAGTCCTGTACATACATCTTTTCGTTTCACCATTGCTACGTTTGGCCAGTATTGGTTGTATGAGTGTAGAGGATAAGAAACCGATATTACATCAATGCTATAAAAGTTTGATCGGTTGATACTCAGTTATTTGCCAGTTTAATTCTACATCGCAAGCCTTCAAGAATACCGTACTTAATATGATTGCATTAGATCACGGGGTTAAACCGTATGATTTATCAGGATTGTGAATTTGTGTTTATTTTCATGAAAACTAACAACTTTCCCTAACTTTCAATGTCGTCATTTTCATCTTTGAAAAAATAAAGTATGTATAATAATCGTTATCAGAAATAGGGGGTCCTTGATGACAGAATTTACATGATACAATCCTATTTTAAATCTACTCTATCAACTAAAATATTGACTTGTTCCTTTCGTGTATTGATTATTATCCTTATCCCTTAGACCACATGAATTAATAGATACATATATTAGAATTATGGAGCAAATATCAGTGATTGGGAAGGACATGGATCATGTGTCATTAGTCCAATTAATTAGAAAAATAGCCATGTGAACTCTGTTCACTTTCTTAAGAAATGGCACAACCAATTGTAGTACATCATAGAAAAATGGCTCATACACAAAAAATCCTTCCCAAACACTGAAATATATTCTTGACTTTATGCCATGTTTTAAATACTTTGCACTGAACAGAATTGAGTTAAAATAAAGTAAGCTTGTTGGAGAAGAAAAATGTTTACAGCATATTGTGAGATACAATCAACTTTTGCCTGATTTTCCTACCTCAGTTTTCTTTGGCTCAATAGTTTAGTGGCTTTCTTTTGAGAAGCTTTGATAGATAAGTTTAAACCCAAAATGTAGGAGGAATATTACTGTAATGCTGTCTGTGTATGCAATTTTTTGTCAGTTGCAAAATGTACAACTTTCTTTTTATTTGCTTCTTTTACACTTCGGATATCATTGGAAACTTTTGTTAATTAACTAGGAATTTTCTTAATTGAAATATACATGTATACAACATTTTTAAAAAAATCTCCGTGAATTTACATTTTCTTACTGTTGAGCCCAAAAGGGACCCAAGACTTGCATTCCTTTGTCAAGCCAGTCTAACACATGTTAATGGTTCTGAGCTTTTGTCATGCTTTTCTCTTGTAAATTGTTATGATATATAAATATAAAACTGACACTCTGATTCCAGATATGTAGAGACATTTGCAATGACTATTGTCAATATGAAAGGAAGTATCTTGGGAAGAAAGTTTAGTTACTTTGTGCTATCAGTTGTCTACCTCTTATTTACGGCAGCAAGATGGAATAAGTCCATTTCTCAAAGCATTATTACTATACCAGGTAACTTTAAAAATTATTCGATGTGAAACAAATGCCTGAAAATCGTTCGTTTTTTTGTGAAGAAGTTTCGAAAAATGAAAATTTGAAGTATTTTATAACTCTAATATTTGGTTTTGCTATAACAGTAGTAGCCCCCCCCCCTCTCCCCAATAATTTTCCAATTACTTCAACATACAACCAGACGCCAGATATTACAAACTTTGAAGATACATATATTACCATTATGATGTAAAAAGAAGAAAAGTTGATACTTGATAGTGTGTAAATATGGTGCAATAGATTATGACAACATATGGATGTAATGTTTGAGGTGCATTCTTAAAGCATAATGGTCATTATAGTCCTGTTATATTTAAAATGATACTTTTACCCTAATGACTGCCTTTGTTCATCATAAACCCTGCTTACATCATACACTCTACACAGTCTATGACAGGAGGGTCTTCATACATGTATATTTTGATGTGACGTCTAAGCCATATTGTTTTGGTGCAGTTTCAACATTTGATTGACTCCTTTGTTAGCTAGACTGATTGACTCTTTTGTTAGCTAGACTGATTGACTCTTTTGTTAGCTAGACTGATTGACTCCTTTGTTAGCTAGATTGACTCTTTTGTTAGCTACATGCTTTGACTCTTTGTTGGCTACATGTATTGACTTCTTCGTTAGCAACATGTATTGAGTCCTTTGTTAATTACATGTATTGACTCATTTTTTGCTACATTTAGTGACTCCTTTTCAGCAGTATTGACTCCTTTGTTACCTACATTGTCGTACCTTGCTTATAAGTAAAATACTAGCCATATATATATAATTTTCTAGTATTAATCAGATCGTTAAGTTTTATTGTTATATTGTAATATATTCTACAAATATACTTTATATATAGCATAATATAACTTATCCTATATCTTGTTACATGTGGATAGAGCATATCACCAAGTATTAACGTAAAATCCTGGATGTAACCACTTTTCCGTTTGTGAGTCCGTCATCGTTATCCTATTTTATACATGTGTTTTAGCAAACGATCGACTTTTCCTTGTTGACAGTGAGCATGGAATGTTTGAATGATTATATGTAAAAGCATACTAAAAGTATAAAATTGCAATCTTCATTTTATTTTCTTCTTTGTGTCCTCTTAGAAGTGAGGCAATATAAGTATAGTTTTCCCTGTACGTCTGTCACAGGCTAGTTTTTATAATCAATGGGTCTCAGTTGATCCTTTCATGCTAATATTCATTCGCTTTACTTTTGCCTTTTCGTAGGACGTTTTTGCCCAGCATAACAATCAAATGACGTCATTCATAGCAGTGCACACAAGGGAAATGACATCATTTGATTGTTCTGCAAGGCAATGTCCTACAGTGAGACAAAAGTGAACCGATGTACCTTGACAGAATATCTTCAGATCAAGGTCGAGATCAACATTCAGTAGAGCAATGGGGGCAGATATGTCAAGTTCAAGAAATAACCAACCCACAGATACAGACATTTTAGGGTTACAATGAACATGTAACCATAAAACTTGAGGGATGGTGAAATCAATATTTATCTAGCCAACCATACATTGATAAATGGAATTTCATTTCATTTTTACACGATAAGGTAAAATTCTGCAAACATCCAGCTGTCCATGAATTGATATAGCAATTTTGTACCCCAAAACACTGCAAAGGACCACAATTAAATGTAGATGCTAGGTGATGGAATGTAACGCATGCCTCGTATACAACCTTGTGTTTTCTATGATTTTATCAAGCTGAAGTCAACAATGGCCTTGATGTTTGACCCTTGATCTGGTTTGATGAACCTTGTGCTCCATGCTGTTCAAAGACTGACCTTGAAAAATGAATCTCAGGATTCTTTAAAAAGTTCTGTTTTCACAGCTTCTGTAACAACAGGGAGATGCTTTCTAGGAACTTCACATTTATAGTTGGCTTAACTATCCACTCAAAACTATGTTGTAGAAGGAATATAGCATTGCTGTCACATGTTTTTCCAGTCTTGAGAAGCATGAAAAAAGAGGCAATATAAGAGTGGAGCTGCACTGCACTTCCAAATGGAGTGTCTATACAACTTTGATATGTGTCCATATACCATATGGATAAAACTCGATTTCTGGTACCCTTTACATATTTATGAAAGAGCATCTGCATTCATCCCCATGAAACAACATCTCTGTGAAATACAAGTATTCAAATCCATACCAAGGCTGATACTAAAGCCTGCCTAAGATTTCTTCTGAAATTATTTGACCTTTCAGACTTGATCTTTGCTCGAGGTCATTACACACCCTTGAATCTATGAAATATTCTAATTGACAGAGGTAATAAAATAAGGCTCAGATAAGATGCAACTTTGACTCAAAGCTGATCATGAGGTTTCGCTTATGTCATTGGTTCACGTCTACGATACAAACTTGGACATCGTGCAGTGAAAAACTTGAACCAATTTAGATGTTAAAAGACATTAGTTTACCAGTCTTTTCACTGTCATTGACGTTGCAGATAAAATCTTGACGACAACTATTTTGTGAAATATCTCTGGAATACATTAAAACATGGCTTGACTAGGATTTTACAATTTCTTTTCACTGTGACCTTGAACTTTTAGACATTACATTTGCTTTCTTTTCACTGTGACCTTGAACTTTTAGACATTACATTTGCTCAGCTTCATAATGAAACAGTTGCTCCTAAACAACAATTTGGTGAACTGTTACTCAAATACAGAAGTTCTTGGAAGGTTTTTCCCTTTTCAATGTCGCTGACCATGCAGGCATGACCTCGGTTAAAGCTCATGACGCATCAGTGATGCATCGAAGGGTCCTTGATAACAATTCATGGAAATATTTTTTAAAATCCATACCGAGACTCAAAAGTTCTGGATTTTACCATTCCTTGACATTGGCTCAAGTTCCTGACACATCCTCAGATCCAGCTTGACCTTGGCTCAAGTTCCTGACACAACCTCGGGTCAAGGTCATCATAAATAAAATGTAGATTAATCATATATGACCTGAAGAAGATTTTGTTACATCTGCTTTACCAGCGTCAAAGAAAAAAAGACTTGTTGTTTCCAAGTTCTTAATGTTCTTGAGATGAAGTTGATATTTGTCTGTGACTGTGCCTCAAGGGACAAACCAGGATGTGAATTCATATACATGTCATTCTTCAATCATATACATGTAATTCTTCAATCAGATATTCCAGTATAATGGGACCTTTGTGCTTCCAATCAAAGACTTAAGTATTGATGTATGTACCTGTAAATACATGTGTAAGTTTATTTACATTTTGTTCAATCAATGTTACCATTCAATAAGAACGAATTTATGATATATAAAATAAGAAATGCTTCATACATACACATGTAAAGGTACATCCTATATGTTTAAGATGTTCCATGATGACAGGTAATATTGTAAAACACAAACTTCATACACAGGGGCCATTGCCAGAATTTTTTTATTTCTATGAAATCATACACTGCAATCCGGTCCCCCCCCCTTCCCCTCTTTCCATTTAATCAGCTACAACTATTTCCTGCGGATTATGTATATAGCACACACTGAGAATCAGCTACAACTATTTCCTACAGATTCTATATATACTGCACAGAGAATCTTTTCTGTGTAGTATACATATAATCCATAGGAAATAGTTGTACCTGGTTAAATGAGAAAGGGGGACTGGAATTTTGATTGCAGTATGATTTTATGGAAATTAAAAAAAATTCTGGATGTGCCCCCTGTGCTTTATTTACCACAAAAATACTATCAGCAAGTACATGTAATTCAAATACTTCTATATTAGAAATCAAAGTTTTGGAAACCTTAAGTGCACACTTCTTTCATAATTCAAAAAATCCTGAATATTTGGTGTTTTTACATCTAACTTTAACTTTGGAGTACTAGTGATTTTCACCCGAAAGGCAGGATATGGTATTACATTTAAAATATGTATATAACAAATCATTGAACTTCCTACATTCAAAATTTGCTTTAAAAAACAATGAAAATTGAATAATAAGCTAACTTTAAAAATTCTATAAATGACAAGAAACAAAACAGGTGAGAGTCTACAATTATATCCTATACAATTCATGTACTATGATGTTGGTAAAGGATGCGGCTAAATTTGCCCATATTTGCTTTTATCAAAATTTTAATGTTTCCTAAGTTGAAAACTACTGAATTATTATACATGATTTGGATAAAAGCTATGTAAGATTTCATAAATACATGTTTCCTAAGTTGAAAACTGAATTCTCATACATAATTTGGATAAAAGTTGCATGTACATGTACGTAAGATTTCGTAAAGAGTCACACATTATTGCAAAATATAGTAAATCTGCAATTTCTGATAAAATTCTGTGAACGATCCATCCTGCTCCTCTCTTTGAATAACATTTCTCCTTCACTGCATTGATAAATTCTCTTAATGCAACCTTCCACACTATTCTGATACATAGCACCTTACAAGGTTTGTGCTGAACAGCTCTTGCATGTAGCCACTTCAAATTTTTCTACAATGTACCAATGCACTGAGAGTTCAGAGAAATCTGATGCATCGAAATAGCTGCCTTTGAAAATTCTGTATAGTCACTGACGGACCATGTATTAGAGCATACTGGAATCCACATCTGTAATAAAAATGTTCAAGGTTTCACTCGAGCACCTTTATATAACTTTACGAGTCCTATTTCTTAAAGTTTGCTGATGTAAAGTATTCACCAGTATAAAACAAGCAGATTTTGTGAGAAACTGATGGCCCTCGATAGCATAAAAGAGATATAAATAATAAAAATAAAGCCTGTGTTTGTGAAACACAAATGCCCCCGGTGGCATCTTTGTTAGTATAAACTTCATTTCCTCTTAAGTATGTGAAAGGTCAAGGTCAACAATTTTGGTATCAATGGAATGGTCTTGTCATAAGGAATACACATGAGAAATATGAGAGCCCTATCACTTACCATTCAAAAGTTATGCCCAATGTTAAAGTTTTTGAAAAGTAGGTCAAAGGTCAAGGTCAAGGACAAAAGATCAAAAATTTTGGTATCAATGGAAAGGTCTTGTCACAAGGAATACACATGTGAAATATGAAAGCTCTATCACCTTCCATTCAAAAGTTATGCCCAATGTTAAAGTTTTTTCGGACAAACAGACGGACAGGCCAAAAACTATATGCCCCCGAATCTGCGATTCCGGGGGCATAAAAAGAACCCTAAGTTGAAGTTTTTTTTTTCCAATATTTAGGAAATATTATTCCTTATTGATTCTTTTCGTTAAGCAGAAAAACGGAAGATCGCAAGTACATCTAACAAAAGTTATACAGATGTTTTCATGCACTTTCTGATTGTTCTCCAATGTGCTATTACCAAAAATTTACTTGGGCAGAAAAGGTGCCCAAGTTTGAACAATGGTTTAGGTAGGTGACTAAATGCAAATCAGAATGGACACGTTGTAGTTGCGATCTTGCGTATTTGTTTGCTTAAGAAATTAAACAAATTTTCAAACCAAAAAATTTGTAAATATCGGCTGTATACATTCCAAAAGAAGAATTTTTATCAATTCTTTCTATTTTAAACCAGTTAGATTTTGCAACAAAATTTTTCAGATTTTTACCTGAATCGAAATCTAGTCGTTTTGATGATGATGAATCTCCCTCAATGTCAACATCACTCTCAGGGGCATTCAGTGCACTAAGAGTCACATCTGAAATATAAGGTACTTAATAATGTATCATAAATAATAAATATACTATAAAGTGTAATACATTCTACTCTCGATAAGTCGAACTTCAAGGGACCATCAGAAATAGTTCGACTTATCAGGAGTTCGACTTATTGACTTTATGATCAGCAATCAATTTTCCAGAAGCATTGTTTTCCTTTATCTATCACCTTTCATAAACGTTTGTGCTGTCTATTTTTAATGATCAAGCTACCTTTAATTTGAGACTCCATAGCAAGAAAGTATCAATAATCCGTCCATCGATCTCCTTATAATGAATTGGTTTTGTTTAAGAATTAAAATTTATTTCTGGTTCGACTTATTGAGGTAAATTTTCAGCGTAAAATGACTTAAGGGACCCAAAAATAAGTTCGACTTAAAGAAAAGTTCGAGTTATCGGAATTCGACTTATCAGGAGTAGAAATGCACAGAAATCAATGGAAGAGAATCGGGACTTTTAAAGCAGTTCGAGTTAAGCGGAAATTCGAGTTAACCGAGTTTGAGTAAAACGAGAGTAAACTGTATATGTATATGAAACACGCAATACTATAGGGTTATTGACCATTATTGTATACAGTACAGATAAGTATTATAAGTGTCCCTGATGTAAATAAGCTGAGAATACCGTATATCGGGTAAGTTTGGCGTCGGGAAATTTTGGCAAATTTGGTCCAATTTGGGCGTTGGAAATGTTGGCGCTTTTAAAATTGGCGGATTGTCTAAAACATCCGCCAAAATTATAAAGGTCAAGCATAAAGGTTTGAAGGCAAACAATGGCGGTCATAAAACATTAATTAACTGACAAACTTTTGAAATTTCATTTTGACATCAAAAAGTATGTTTGATAAAAGAGTATAAAAGATATATCTTATAACAATGTAATTATATAAACACAGTATTTTTTTATGGTTTGTTTATAAAGCATAAAGTATAGGTCCATGTAAGAATCGGGCAGGGGTGACGGATAAAAATTTTTTGCAAAACTTTTTATTTCTGTTTTGAGACATATATATGGTACAAATCAAACATATGATATTCATTTCTCAAGGTATTGATGGTGAAGCGAGATATTCACCTCATAATTCATAAAGGATTATGAAGGAAAAACAAAGGTAATCACAGATTACGAAGCTCACCTCGTGGCAGCAAAATTCAATTCAAACATGTACATGTATATTGGCTTTTAAAGGAAAAATCATTCAAGCGGAAAAAGTAGGTCAAGGTCATTTTTATGAAAGTTTGATCAAAGATACATCCAATATCCAAGTTTGGTACATGTAGCACTTATACTTTGCTCAATATTGGCTTTTTAAGGCAAAATCACTCAAGCGGAAGAGTAGGTCAAGGTCATTTTTATGAAAGTTTGATCAAAGATACATCCAATATGCAAGTTTGGTACATATAGCACTTATACTTTGCTCAATATTGGCTTTTAAAGGCAAAATCACTCAAGTGGAAAAAGTAGGTCAAGGTCATTTTATGAAAGTTTGATCAAAGATACATCCAATATGCAAGTTTGGTACATGTAGCACTTATACTTTGCTCAATATTGGCTTTTAAAGGCAAAATCATTCAAGCGGAAAAAGTAGGACAAGGTCATTTTTTGAAAGTTTGATCAAAGATACATCCAATATGCAAGTTTGGTACATGTAGCACTTATACTTTGCTCAATATTGGCTTTTAAAGGCAAAATCGCTCAAGCGGAAAAAGTAGGTCAGATGCTGCATACGATGCATTGGTCCATCTCGGCATCCCAAGATGAATCACTTGTGCAAGTTTGGTTACTGTAGCATCAGTACTTTGTCAGATACTGAGCTACCCCAAACTTCTTAACCAAGTCTCTCTGAGCTACCCCAAACTTCTTAACCAAGTCAATCAAGTGTAAAATGTAGGTCAGATCCAGCATCCCATGCATAGGTTCACCTTGGCATCCCAAGATGAATCACTTGTGCAAGTTTGGTTACTGAAGCATCAGTACTTTGTCAGATACTGAGCTACCCCAAACTTCTTAACCAAGCCACTCTGAGCTACCCCAAACTTCTTAAACGCTGTCAATCAAGCTTAAAATGTAGGTCAGATCCAGCATCTCATGCATGGGTTCACCTCAGCATCCAAAGATGAATCAAGTGTGCAAGTTTGGTAACTGTAGCATCAGTACTTTGCCAAATACTGAGCTACCCCAAACTTCTTAACCGGACGCGGACGCGCGGGGGTATAGCATAAGCTCACTCTACTTCGTCGAGGTGAGCTAAAAATGACGGGAAAAATTTCTCTATATAAATTATAATTCAACCAAATTTGCTACCTCTATAACTTTCTTCACCATCCAAGTATGAGGAAAATTCCTTCAGAACATTCATATGAACGCTGATCTGAACACATTTCAAGAGAAAAAAGTTCTGCAAAAACTTTAAGGTTTTTCACTTCCTGATCCTTACGTGGACTGGTACTTAAATACTAATGCAAGCTTTACTATAAATTCCTCACCATTTTGTTTTTGTTTTTTCTGTGTTTCCATGGTAGCGACTGAGGTGGAGGTTGTGTTAGCCACTACAGAGACGGGCTTTGGCTGATTCTCTATTTTGATGGCTTGTTTTTTAGGGGAGGGTTCTGTGGGTTGTGGTAAACCAGCATCTTCAAACGCCTTTCTCTTCATCTGTGTTTTTATCTGAGATCTAAAGAAATAGGAAGACAAAATTAATGGGAGGAGAAATTGGACAAAGCAACCATTATATGTTGCTTTGAATACCACAAATGGTATGCTGAAATTCTAATTTGAATTTATTCTTTTGAATTTTCATTGGAATAAGAAAAATAAATTGCATTCAAAATCTGTAATCTTCTAGAGCAGACCTGCCTACCAATGTAAATTCTGTACTTTCTTTTCTAATATTTCATTATTTGTGTCGTAGAATTTTGCATTTTCCACAGAAAAGTTTGTTCACAGTGCAAGAAAATGAACGAATTCCAAAGTTCTCCATGAAGCATAGAGCATAAAAGCTATCTTCATGATCGTATTGCTGTCACCAAGATTTACATATAATTCTTACAGCCATCAAAATCATATTATTCAACCCATTAACTAAACTGAAAACAGGAGATCTTTGATTCAAAATCTTCCAATACATACATAGTTCTTGTTTTTATGACTTCACTTATGGCATCTAGGTCATCTCCAAAGCGTTTCACAGCCTTCCGTAACAGATCTATCTCATACTGTGTCCATTTACCACTGAAACAATTTTAAGTCAATATTTATTTTAACATTTAATATAAGATTACAGTACTGTAAAATAAATTTCCATACTTAAGAATAACTGTTAAAAAGAAACTTTCCTTGATTAACTTTTTATGAAATGCTCTGAAAAATGACAGCCAATAAGAATCTTGAGTCAAAAGATATTAGTACATGTACTTAAATTACTGTTGCAAATGTACGGAAGTTACCTCATGAAGTACATTGTACAAGCAAACAAAAAGCAAAGTAAGTATAAATTGTTGCCTAACTACATTTATAATCAATCTAACCAAATCATCCATTTTTGATAAGAGCTATAAAAATATATCAGCTGATACAAAGAGACGTAATTTTGTAAATGAATTTTACCTTGACGGACTTGGTTCTGCAGTGGGATGGAGTTGTAAGGTTAAATCTCCGAGCTTGCTAAACGCTGCCCCTGCTGCTGTGAAAATTTCTCCAACCTGTAAAAATTTTTAACTTAAAAGTTAGTTGTGTCAACTTGCAAGTTGCAACCTATTTCTGGTTGTAATTGTCAATATCCAATAGATTGTTGGGATATATACATGTATGTAATCATAATATTGGTCAGCACACAGTCTCCCTCTTTTGCATCACAGTTCCACTCAGACAAAGCAAAATTGACCCTTCCGAACGCGGGAAAAAATTGAGAAATTCCATGACGTCACAATGTAATTTCGATGTTTGCCCGAGGTTCGAAGCTTGTTTGTCCGAGGTAAACACATGGTAAAAGCATTGTGACGTCACGAAATTTTGCATTTTTTTCCCGCTATGGGAAGGGTCAATTGTGCTGGAGAGAATTTCTTTCTCTCTTTCCTCTCCAGCACAATTTCGCTATTTGAGGCCCAAATTGAGAATTCCAAATCTGTATATAAATTGGACAGGTACACTACCTGTCAAATGATCCCTGCAATCTTTTTTTATCCAGGGTTCTAAATCCCTGCGGTCATGGATTAACAATGCAGTCTTTGTCAATGCAGGCATCAATCCTGGCAATTTCCCTCAATGATCACCAGGATACGCAGTGGGGATTGCCACAATTCATAGCGGCATTTAGCTTGTTATTTACAAGTACTGGTGAAGTAATATTTAAATACAAATTCTTTTAAAATTTACATATTCTTTTAAAATTTACTTCTTTATTTTCAATGTGTTATCATTGTTTCACAGATTTTATATAAAGATTTTCTTATATAATATCTGAATAAACTTTCTAGCTTGTCAGTTTATCAATTGCATTGTTATCTTTACAAGCTTTTTGCACTGTTACATGTACACAATCCAAATCCTCCATACTTCAAGATTCAAAAAACAGTGAAATAGTGCATCCCCCCTTTCCATGCTTCACGTTTCACGGTTTCAAGAAGGTGTGAAGCCATAATCACTAATAATAATTACATTATTGGATGGACACAGGGGTAGACAATGTTTGTATAGATCACAATAATCTGGGTGTCTTCCTGTCTCTTCAACTTTTGTAAAACAAGAGGCCCAATGACAATTGAAGTCTTATAGACATTCCGTCTATCACGGTCTACAGTTATTTTATTTAAATTGATAAAACAATTTATTTTTTTCAAAAATAGAATCAGAGTGTGCAAAATTAACGGTGGACCGATAGACATTGTCTATAGTTATTCTGGTCAGTCTCTTGTCTGTAGGAAATCTGACCCAAGTCATGTGAATGTTTGCTCTTTGCACAGCAATAGCTTAGCAAATGCAGGTAACTCCAGCCTATTTGTACTACCAATAATAAAAGCGTCTGTAAAATGTTTATGTGTTTGTTGTACTTCCACTTTTAACCGTCCTTTCGTCGTCTAAAGCCGGTCGCAATGTCGTTTTCCACCGGTTGAAATATGTTAAAGGTGCACACCCGGGCATGAAACGAAAACCGGCAGGTGCTGGTTCTTATTGACATTGAATCTGACAGGGAAATAGAACAAAATGAGCTAGAAATTAATGAAAAATCCCATCACACAAATTGTCTACGAAATTGAGAGAGAATATACATGTAATTAAATGATTGGCATATGATTTCAGCAAAGAAAATGCATTAAAATTCTGATTTCTGTGCCTTTTCATTTCCGTCTATAGGAAAGTGCTGAGGTCTATAGGAACTAAAATCACTGCGGACCGAATATCTATAGGACTTAAAAGTTAGTTTCACACACTGGAATCATAGACAATGATTCAAAATCCATAGAAATTCTTATCAGCTCATCGTTAATTTAGCACACTGCAAGGGGGCCACATCCCTCACCTGAGTTGCAGACAAAGGAATGATACATGAAGTGGACAATTTGGTGAAGGACCTTTGCTTCCTGTAGTGTACAGTAAGCGATATTTGTTGATCGCTTGGCACGAATAACACAAACTTGGCAGAGGACCTTGAGTACTAGTTTCCTGTAAGGTTTCAAGAAATACTCAGTTGCAGAGGAGAAATTGAAAATGTATCAGCCTAGCTTTAGAGCCCTCGGTGGCCATATTTGATGACAGCGCGGCATGAAAAACAAAAACTTGTTAGAGGACTTGAGTACTTGCTTCCTGTGAAATTCTGTGCAGTGGATGCAGGAGAGAAGTCAAAATTGAAGACATGAATAACCGAATAAGAAAATAGCGTCTCTGTTGCGATGTAACTTTGAGTAGAGGGAGCCTTGGGCTGTCTGACAGTGGATTTTATTTTCTATTTGCTATACTCAGGCATCTACTAAAGATTTGAATTACTGCACATTACATTTTAACCTTTAGCAAAATGATGTGTAATCTATACTGGTGTCGGAACAGTTTCCGGACAGTAATAGTGTGTCAGAACAGTTTCCGGACAGTAATAGTTTCCGGACAGTCGCCCTTTTCAAGTACTTTGAAGGAACTTGTTTTCAAAATTTTGAGACAATCTTGTATATTTTTAAATGGAGAATTCAAATCATGAATCATATAAACAAACTTTTGCATCTAAGTTGCTTTATCACACCACCTTTTTACTCCTTTCTGCCCCGTTTAATATCGCTCGCCGGGGGGAAGTCTCCGTGAACCATACATTTTTAATCTACATGATTTGAGAAGTTTCGGTTCTATTTCCAATATCATTTTACAGTCATTTGTAGAAAAGATTGAAGAAAGCAATATCCAAAAATCATCCAGTTTGGGCTGAAATTGATCAAGATTGACAGCTTTAAAATCAGGTGTCCGGAAACTATTCCAGTGATTTGCGAAAAATGGCCAAAATATAGGGTCATAAAAACGGTCTAGAAACCATATTTCTTGATAGATTTATTATTTTCTTTCAACACGAGTATCTGTGGGAAGGGCATAGCATTATTTGAGAGAAATTAAAATGTTTTCCATTAAAGGGCAGAGGAGTTATCCCCGAAAAACCTTCAAAACCGTCCGGAAACTGTTCCGACACCAGCAACACGGTTCGTTGAGGGGTCTTGTGGTGATGAACAGAAGAAACATCTGGTCAGAGTAAATTAGAGCTAAACCAACTAGAACGTTATATATAAAAATGCAATTAAAAGATAAAGTTAGATAACATAATATCAGCAAACAATATGGACAATTAATATAAAAACCTTGCTAGCAGAACTCATTTTTGGTGTAAATTCTCGCCGGAAGTTTACCGCGGAAATTGAAATGAATTCGTTTCGCCTTTGAAACAATTCGCACAAAGTAGAACGCCCTATGAGCAGTAAACATCACATGATCTGAACCATACATTCCACACAAGCTGAAGACTTTACTTGAAAGAAATTTGATTAGGTAGGTATTGCAATTATGTTTACTTTGTTTGGCCTGTATTTGAAACTATTTTTTGTAGAGAAACTTTGTTTCGGCTTTGTAAAAGAAAATTCCCCAACTCAACTTTTTCATGTTCTTGATTTGATTTATATGTATTCAACAGTTCAGGTGAAAATATAATTGGTTAAATATTCTATCAATCGAATGACATAAAGAATAGCATAAGTCCCTTACTACTGAAACTACTGTCAGCGCATCTCACTTCAGAAATTAGAATATTGAAGTTTTCTCT
The DNA here is from genome assembly GCA_028142955.1 of Pinctada fucata. Lineage (NCBI taxonomy): Eukaryota > Metazoa > Mollusca > Bivalvia > Pterioida > Pteriidae > Pinctada > Pinctada fucata. The sequence goes on from AP027105.1 coordinate 15,885,252, forward strand.
TAACTTTGTCGGCAATTTTTGCGATTGAAATTTATACAGGGGGATAGATCTCCAACTCTCATTACTAACGATGTATTATTATATGTCTGTACGACCAATACTATGATCACAGTGAAAGAAAATAGTTTTAGATAGGGAGTTTTCTATTAACTGATTAATTTTAGCACAACATCTATGGAGAACGTCGACAACGTCACGCTATAAAAATTAACACAGAAAACTCCCAATCTAAAATTATTATCTTTCACTGTGAGCGTAGTATTGGTCGTACAGACATATATCATACACTGTTAGCATGGCTCTCAATCAGCCTAATTTCGGGCCCATATTGGACCCCAGTCCCAACGCAAAATAGTATCTAAGTAATTAAATTTTCCCAGTTTATTGACAATTTTACCCAATTTTACGCCTTGTGGAATATTCAACAAAATAAGTTAAAAATTCTCATTTTCTAGTCAAAATGCATCCAAACTTACTTTATATATTTCCCAATTTTGAAGAAAATGTTGCTATTTTTCCCAGTTTCAAAGGTCCCGGGCCCCATGCAGTCCCAAAAATGGGTGTTAGAGCCCTGGGTTAGTTATGAGAGTTCGAGATATATTCCCCTACATAAATTTTAAACGAAAAATATGCCGACAAAGTAGAAACAAATTCAATTTTCCGATTTCTGTTAGACAGAGCTGCGTGGACAGTAGTGCGACTCGTCTTGCCCAAAAAAGGAGGGGATCCCCAACAACACTCAGCCCCAGCACCCATAGCAAAACCCCAAATCACCCAAATTCCGACTGACATTCAGAGAGGACAGGTGGTCGGGCCTAGCTGTCTTCTGTAAAGAGGTTTGGACAGGGCTCGTCATGAAGTCCCGTTGTCACAGTCAGTCAGAGCGCAAGTCTTAAGAATGCGCTTGTACAAGACTGTAGATTGGTCAAGTACCAGGCCTAGTGTCCGCCTGGTGACATTAGGATCATATCCAGGGTATAAAAGGCGTTTGATGATTCTGACCCATTTTCGATGGCTTGACAGATTTGGGTATGACAGTGATGCATATACAGCAATTTAGCAAATAAGATGAACAACTCTAATGCCTTTATATCATTATGAAATAAACTTACTTCTCTACATTATGTACAATGACCATTTACACAGACCAATCAGAAGTTTGTACGAGGAGACACATCTCTACTATTACAATTTACATGTAGTTATAGGGTTTATATATTATTCCTCTGATTCTATCTACTCAAAGTAGGTGTGTGAATTTGTGGGAGATGAGGCAGGAGAAAGCTTTCAGCCTCTGAAGCCCCCCTAAAGATGTATAACACACCTACTTTGAGTAGGAAGCATGACAGGAACATATCCTACACCATGTACACGTAGCTGTATCAAATTTGTCAAGCCAAGAATTCTTAATTTTCTTTGTGCTTTTGATGTTGAAAATTTAGTAACCTACTTTGTGATTAAAGTAGGACACCTCATTAACATTATAATGCAGAAATTAGTATCAGGTGTGATAAAGATATGAATTTCTCCCATATTCACAGAGTTTTCCTCATAAAAATTAAGTGCAAAATGACAGATCGATCATCCTTTCAAGTGCGACGTTGACTATGATGTAATAAAAGACTGACACGCTGCATCGCTTCAGTCTTGATCAAAAGATAGCAGAAAAGTATAGGAAAGTTACTAGTATTATTTTTAATGCTTTTCAGACATAGGGAGAAAAATAATCAATCATCGGGTATGATCACTGACAAGGAAACCCAACCCTCCTGTCCTTGATTTGCTTTTATCCATGACTCGGCAAGCCTCGTCATGGTACAAGCAAATCCTGGACACTCAGGTTGGATATCCTTGTCAATGCTCTCACCTGGTGATAGATTCTATTAGCTCCTATTCCAGAGCAACTGCTTCACAGAATTATTACCTGACCTTAGCATGTGTCATGACCTTGATAGGTGATAGGTCAAAGTCAAATCTATATGCGGGTTGAAAAATTTTGTCCAACCATAATTTTTCATTGTCATGGATCTGAATAATATTTGACAGATGTGTTGCCCAGGACCCAAGGATACATATTTATGTCATGACCTTAGGGAAATTTTCTGGCCCAAAGGGCCAATGAAAAAATTTTTCCAGATCATGAAATTGCCCGTCCCCCTCTCTTCTGACCTTTCCACTACCCAGTAAACACTTTTTTGTGTATCATAAACTAAGTATTAAAAAATGGAACAAACTTTATGCAATTTGGAGTGAATAAATCAAATTCAAAAGTCATTAGCACCATAATATAGCCTGTCTCCGTTGAGTATCATTTAAGCAAATAAATTATAGGCATCATATGCCATTCAATAAATTAAAATGAAGTGATCTGCTGGCAAGAGCTGAATTATTTAAAATTTAGAGTAATTTTCAACATTGGAAAATTACAAAAAAATAATCATCCGGCCTGATGGGCCGATGAAAAAAATTTTCAGGCTCTTAAAATGGCCGGAAAAAAAATCCGGCCAGCGAAAGTCTTCCTGCCTCACCCTCCGCCCCCCCCCCTAAAAATCAGATGGTTGCTCCCTTATCCAAAATCAAAGGTCAAGGTCACATTATATTTGGGTTGGAAAAAGCTAGTCTGAGCCTGAACTTTTCACTGCCTTCATGGAATTGAATAATTAATACATGTACATGTATTTCACAGACTGATTTACATGTAGGACCAAAATATGTGTCATGACCCTGATCCAAGGTCAAAGGCCAAAGGTCATAGTACATTTGGGTTGAAAAATCTTGTACTGCTTGGATGAATTTGAATATTTCATAGAATAAACAGAATATTTCACAGAACTATTGCCCAGAACTTGAACGAAGGTCAAAGGCATAGGTCATTATAGATTTTTTTTTAAATTCCTTAGCTGAAATCTAATAGAGTAAGAGAGCTATTTACTACAAATTACAGAACATCTGTCTAATCACAAAAATATAAAGTTTCTATTTAGTCAATACAACCATCAAAATGATGACTACTTTCTAAATTTACTGTTTATACATTTTGTACACTTCTATACCATTTTTAATTTTATCATTGTTTATAGGGTAGAACCTTGAATCATGGGTGATTCTGAGAAGTCACCTCTACTACGCTCCAGCAGCCATGACAGCTTCGATGATGACTTGACAGGATGTGGCGCCACTGCCGCCTGTAACCCAAAGCGCCCTCTACATAGATACTTAGTCCTTATCATCATGTGCTTCCTTAGCTTTGGCAAGTAACATAACATTCTACTTGGCTGCTCTTTGTTATATTGTACCCCCTTACCACTGTCTTACTATCAAGCTAAAATGATGAAATTTTGTTTTATGATTATTCCAAATTGGTCAATCACTGTACATACATGTACTGTATGAAGGCTTGAACCTACTCATGGTTTATTTTTGTCCTATGCGAGTACTGAGATCTGGTACTGAATTACACAGTTTCAAGTCATCTCAAATGACAGATTCTTACTATTGTTGTTAGGTAACTCCTTTATTGCCTAAGAAGCAGATACAATGGATAAAAATGAGATACTGTACTGTATGATCTCTCTGTTATACCATTCCAAAATTAATTCAATTCTGACTAAGCTGCCATTTCAGTATTTGCCCATTTCATATCAATTTCCTTTCATTTTCCTCATGCATAAGACTTTGATTGTTGAGCCCCTCTTATCTATTAATTATCTAAAGTATCTTCTTTAAGTGCCAGCCCTCTTTTGATTTCCTTAATCCTGAATTTCAGTACATACCAGTATAATGACATGTAACAGTTTATGATGAGTCACAAGCATTTAATGTACCATTAAGTTATTTGTCAGCGTACTGCGTTCTGATTCATTATCATAATGGTATATCATACTTGTAATTTAGGCGACAGAAATTTAATTCTTAGTTTTACGGATCCGCCGACCCTAATTTTACCACAATTTGGAAAAAAAATAAAATGAACTGATTGTACAATTTTTTTCTTCCGCTCATCCAAATTATAGGTTTTAACTTTTCATTCTCACTTATTCTTTATCGTACAAGTCTTTAAGAGAATGTGGCTTTGAAAACATGAAAAACAAGCTGTATTAATCATCGTGATCTTGGCACAAAACATGAAATGTTAAAGTTTACTGATTTTTATTTTATTCTTATTTTCCTCCTCCTACTCTATTTTGAAAAAATAAAATCCTTAAAACTCAAAAATAAATTTCTGTCGCCTTAGATAGATGAACATATATTTATGTTATATGAATAAAACAAACTGAAAAATGTTTAAGCTTTAGCTTCCTCAGTATTTACTGTACAGATTGAGGCAGAATGAAAAAGGGCTATGCCACATTAGTCTGCATAGAGCGCATTGTCAGAATTCAAGGCAAAATAAAGAAAATAATAGCACTACATGTATTATGTTGTACTTTAGCTATAAGTTTCCACCTCATTAATTTCCCTATTTATCAAAGTTTGTATATGATAAATGGTAGAGGAATAATGAGTTATTAGATCCAAAGTTAAGTTCTACATCTCCAAGCAAAATGTGTTCACTCTCTCAAAATACAAAATCATACTTCATGTGTCCATCTGTCTTTATGTTAAGTTGCAACATTTCATTGACCAAACCATTAATATAATTCTTTAGATTTAGGCTGCTCTTAACATGATTTTACATGTGAACCATGACATTTGACCTTTTCACTTTGTACAATGTCTTTTGATCTATTTACCCTAACCTTGGACTTTGACCTATTTTTCAAATAATCTTACCTGTTTAATTCTTATGAGGCTAAGAGGTATTCCTTTGATATTTTACATTTACATGTTGATTCTACTATTATGACCAAAATTTTCTTTAGGTATCATGGCTTTACATCCTCTTACCTTGACCTTGAATATCTTTGCAGAAAATAAGCAGTTAATTTATATATATAAAGTACATTTGTATTTTTTTTTGTATAATTTCAGGAAGTTATTTCTGCTATGACAACCCTGCCGCTTTACAGGACACTATGATAAAGGACCTTAAGATATCGGAGAGCTCTTTCATGGGCTTCTACTCCTGGTATTCATGGCCTAATGTCATTCTATGTTTCTTCGGTGGCTTCCTGATCGACAAGCTGCTGGGTGTACGTTGGGGAGCCATTGTATTTGCCTTGTTTGTCACAGCTGGACAGGTGCGCGAGAGTTACTTGAAATTTGAACTATGTCAAGTTAAAGTTGAACTTTGATAATGTTAAGATCTGGATATATTGTCAGATGTATATTGGCATTTGATACTGTATGTTCTGGCTGGATTCCTATGGTCAATGTTTCTTGTAATGTTTTAGATTATTTAAATTTTGATATGTGTAGATGATCAAATGAAAATGAATATATGACCAACCTTCACATTTTGATGAAACTATTTACCTTTATATACATGTACATTTAACTCTGCTCATATCTTTAATTACATTGAATATCAGTTCATGTATACATGTATTCCATCATTGTTATTTTATAATGTCAGTATTTTGAATTATCAGTCTTAATCTTATCATTAACGTACATATTTATTAGAAGAATCGCTATGATGTAAGGTATAGATGAGTAATTGATTTATGTCTCTTCTATGTGAAATGTTCCACAAAGACAGTGAATTTTACGTATGATCTCATAACAAATTTTATTTCAGGTGGTATTTGCTCTGGGATCCTTAGTAAACCATGTATGGCTGATGGACATGGGCAGATTTATTTTCGGGTGAATATCTACTTCATTTGTCTTTTCATTTCCTATCTACTAACATTGTCAAATGTCTGTCTGTCAGAGTGTCTATATATTTGTCTATGACCCTGTCCTTCTGCCCTCTGTTCATCTGTCTATCTGTCTGTCAACATTATGGTAAAAATTTTTAAAGCAACATTTCAAGAAAAGTATAATCGTCACCAGGTGTGATTAGGAGCAAAATAAACAACTCAAGAGTCTAGTATTAATTAGCTTAGGTGATACAAGAATCTAAAGTGTCTAGTATTAATTAGCTTAAGTGATACAAGAATCTAATCCAATTTTCTGTTTGGCTGACTCAATCTTTTCAATATCTTATTATTTCATAATCTCACTACAGAATTGGTGGCGAATCCCTCTGTGTAGCTCAGAATACGTATGCCGTTAAGTGGTTCCAGGGGAAAGAACTCAACATGGTTTTTGGATTACAACTCAGTTTTTCAAGAGTTGTACGTGCATAAATTTGTTGGCTACAATTTCTAATTGACTTCTTCTGCCTAATTATTGAATACATAATATTGCTTTTGAATATGTATTTTGTACATTAATATTAGTTCATTTTGTGGCAATTTTTTTTCCAAATGCCAATGAGAATTGAAATTTTTTTAAAAAGAAATGGTTTTCTTTTCCATTCCATTCAATACTTCATATACATTCACTATGTAGTTACAAGTTGTATCTTACATCGACAGGGCAGTACAGTGAATATGAATATTATGCAGCCTATATACCAAGCCATAGGTGACAGTGGTATCACAGGATATAAGTGTTTAGGAATCGCTCTGTTTATTGGTAAGCAGGTGTCCCCAATGTTGTCTTGATCAGGCTTTTGTTATTGATACAAAAGCTCATACTCACAAAAACATAGATTTTGTAATGTGACATATTTGTGTTCACTGTTCCAAAACAATTTATTTCCAACGCATTTAGAAAGTGCAACCGAAGATGTTGTCAAATGATGCAAAATTTTGCCAAAGGATATCATGTCTGGTGTTCATACATATATATTTACATTACTAGTAGATTCCCCATGTTAAACGCCCATTAGGCAACTAGAATTATATTCCAATAACTTGGGTTGCTATTGTGACGTCACATTCAAGTTTTGCATGTAGGGAGAATTTACCAACGTTCAAATATATTTGACGCTATAACAGGCAAAATATGCGAAGTGCATGCAAATAAAAATGACCAATATTTAGAATAAATGTAAATATAAGTAATGACTATCTTACTTTTAGTGTTTCTGGTTGGACACGTGCAAATTTTCCAAGAATCGCTTCGCGATTCACGGAATTTGCACGTGACCAACCAGAATTATACACCCATGAACACCAAAAGTAAGACAGTCATTTCTTAAAAAATCTTGGTTTAGAATGCTCACAATTAAAACCTCAAATTTAATGTGGACTTTTCAGTTATGGGAAAAGAACGGATACATGTGTTCAAAGTAATAGGAAATATATATATCTTCCAAATTCATTCTATGATTGTCTTGGCACATACATGAAAATCACACTTGTCACATAACAGGAGATTATCTTTGCATTTCATTGTATACATTGACATAACACTGATTTTCGGGAAATATTTAAGTAATTGACACAATATGTTAAATAAGGATAGAACAAATTATTGTACTTCCAGGTTTTCCTTACATTTAGTTACAAACATGTATATACAAGGAAACATTTTATTACTTGCATAATGTGTATATACTATAAGGACAATAGACATGTTACATTTATCAGATTTACTTCCCTATGAAAATTGATGCCAAAATGTTCATTAAATTATAAAAATACACGCAAAAACTGACCACCAAAATCTCAAAAATGGTGTGCCAATGTTATCATTGTTGTAGCAAAGTTACCTAACCAGGTAGATCTAATTCAATCAAGGGAATGAGAAATTAATCAGTCAATTAGATTTTAGGATAGATAAACTATATGAATTGCATGCATTAGTAATTAGAGTAAATACTCATTACCTGTGTTTTTATGGCTTTAATAAATATCACCTGGTCAGAAGTAAACTCCTCTGATGACCAGTTGAGAATAAGTCCTGCCCGGTCAGGTCAGTTTTGCCACTACAATATTCACTTGTTCTGTCTTGATACACACAAATTCTCTATCATTATTTTGATTTTCAGGTGCTATTTTATGTGTATTTTCCCTTGTGTGTGCCATAGCCATGTCCTATTTTGACAAACGTGCAGACAGAATACTTCAGAGAGGTGACGTAGCATCAGGTCAGTGAAAAAAGTAAACCTTTAGATGAATTCTTCAAAATTAAAGGAGGAAAATCTAAATTTTTTCATTATCAATATCATAATCATGTTTGATAGCAATACTTTGGTAAAAGAATAGGTCTGCAATTGTAAGCTGATTGAATACCGTTCACAAAATGGTCATATGCCCATCATTCAAAAATCAGTGAAACCAAGGGCTGACAAACTCGGTATAAACAATAACAGACAGAATAGAAAAGCAACTCAAGGTCATTCATATACTAAGATAAAGTGAAACCCTAAAGAGGAGTGAGTTCAGGTGGCTTGGAGAGTAAGTTGGGGTCAAGGTCAAGAAAATCAACATCAGGAAATACACCTATTCAACTTTTCATTAAATGATCAGGAATTACTGCAGATTTTGCTTACTTCTGATTGGTGGAGACGCTGTTTGATAGAGTGTACCTCAGAGTGAGTTGACCGCTAACGCTCCAAAGCAGTCTATTCGGGATTAGCGCGTGCGTTAATTTTTTTGATTTCGCGTATCATTACAATGCAAATGTTAACGAAATCCAGATAATTTAATAAAGCAATTATTGACTTTTGATTTCGGTCTACTCATGACTATACAGACCTGGTCAGGCATTGGTTAACCTCGGCCTTCGGCCTCGGTCAACCAATACCTGACCAGGTCTGTATAGTCACAAGTAGACCTCATCAAAAGTCAATAATTGTATAAAGTACCATATACATTGTAGTCAAACATACAATCTTTCTTAACAAGATACAGGCAATTGGGGAGTTCTGTGTTGGCTTGAATGTTCTGAATCAAAAACTTAATTTTCACTTATTTAAGATGGAAGAAATATCATTTGGTATTTTTCTACAAAGAAAACTATCACTATTGAATAATAAGATAATCACTTAAATTAGGAAAATTAGTTTTTATTTCAGAATTACGAACAGTTTTGTGCAACCCAGAACTTCCAAAACAGGCAACTTGGAACTCCCAAGTTGCCTGTACATGTAAATGTATGTAAATTCATCATCTTTGAATAAACATTAAATTTTTATGTTTCACGTTGTAGATGAGGTAATACGTATGTCCGATGTTAAAGATTTCCCCATCACTTTGTGGTTACTATGCATTATCTGTGTTGGATACTATGTGGCAGTGTTCCCATTTATTGGCCTTGGCTTGTAAGTGACAATAAACTTGATAAACTACAATAGAGTACCAGACAGAAATGGTTTCAAATAATTGGAAAATTTTTTTCTTCTTGTGCAGAAATTATGGCGGAGTATGAAGGAAATGACTTTAAAAATACATGTATTAGAAATTGGAAAAAATTTATGTATCTTGTAAAGAAATTACATGTATGTCAGAGTATGAATTACAAAATCGAATTAAGTTGCATAATTAAGATGTGTAAATTTCGATTCTCATATCACTTGAGATTTTCTCCCTATATGTATATGTACTTAGAGATCGCCTGATGTAAAATCTCCAACAAACTTCCAGTCCGCTTAGCTCTGCCCATTGTCATCTTCAGAACAATATTAGAATAGAAAAAAACAACTAGCTGTTGTTTATTGTCCAGTAATTCCCCTCGTTGCATTCACCAATCAAATTACTACCTCACTGTGAAATTTCTTAAACAATAATTATGAAGCAATTGTTCTTTTACTTATAATATTTTGTTTTTCAGAGTTTTCTTTGAAATGAAATGGGGATTTAGTCCTTCCTTGGCAAACAATGTCAACAGGTAAACTACCTTTTTTAAGCTATTCAATAAAGTACAGGTGTTTTGATAAACTACAAAAAAAATTTGAGAACTCCACTGAACGAGTCAATGTTGTACATGCATTCACTGATTGCTATACAGAGTAATGGAGTTCCTAAAAAATCCGATTCCAAATACTGTAGTTTACTTTACCATCTATTTATAGCAGCTAATGATTTCTTTTGACAGTCTTGTGTACATCATCTCAGCTGTAGCCTCACCAGTTTTTGGTTTCCTTATCGACAAGCTCGGTAAAAACGTGTACTGGGTCATCTTAGGGACAGTCATCACAATGGGTTGCCATGCTCTGTTAGCATTCACTTTTGTTAATCCATATGTAGCCATGGTAAGTCATGAAAAAAGTTTGAATATAAACATAAAAGCAAATTATTTATGATAATTAGTAGATCTAAAATATATCGGAAATTGTATGAATGTCTTGAGGACACATTGAATCAAAGCTCTTTTGGCAAGACCTTATGCAGTTTGAGGTATCAATGTTTCACAAACAGCTGTATTTAATATGCTTATAGGATATCAGTGTTCACAAATACATTTTGATTGATTGCAAATTTTTTATCATCTTTTTGTAGATAACCATGGGGTTTGCATATTCCATATTAGCTAGTGCACTGTGGCCCTTAGCTGCTCAAATAGTTCCAAATCATCAGCTGGGGACTGCTTATGGCATGTAAGTCTACATATTACATCTTTCAGGCATCTTATAAGATTGTACATGTGTTTTTATTAGAAGATTATAGTTGTTCAAACACCATTCTGGTAGGTGCATTGCCCACTATCAGCATTTACAATGTGCCACTATCAGCTAATACAATTGTATTTTGCAGAATGCAGGCGATACAAAACCTTGGTCTGGGGGTAGTTTCTATAGTAGCAGGTGCTATCGTGGATGCCAAGGGTTACCTCATCTTAGAAGTTTTCTTCCTAGCCTGTCTCAGTGGTAAGTTACTTATTGTATGTAAGAAGTATGTAGACGATGTAGACACAGTCTATGTAATCTGTCTATTAAAGGAGTGGTGTCTATAGTAGCCAGTGCTATCGTGGATGCCAAGGGTTACCTCATCTTAGAAGTTTTCTTCCTAGCCTGTCTCAGTGGTAAGTTACTTATTGTATGTATAAAGCATGTAGACAATGTAGACACAGTCTGTGTAATCTGTCTATAAAAGGAGTGGTGTCTATAGTAGCCTGTGCTATCGTGGATGCCAAGGGTTACCTCATCTTAGAAGTTTTCTTCCTTGCCTGTCTCAGTGGTGAGTTACCTGTGTTGTATATTGTATTGTATAAAATGTTGTATATCAGAAAATTTTGATGGGATGGAAATTTTAAAATTAACTTTGTATGCGGATAGGAAAAATCTGTCAAATTTTAAAACGCTATTTTTTCCGACACCCAGATGCACAATAGACCAACATTTTATGTATTTGTATGAAGTGAAATATGATTTAATTTACATACATGTAAATATTTTTCACTGCCAAAATTTCCTGTAATGAGGCAATATTTGTTTTTACTTTGAACATGTTGAATGTATTTTCATTTGTCTTGCACTCACTTTTAAACTTTAATGCTAAATTGTACCAATTGTAAATTTCAGTGGCCCTCATCGCAGCTGTTTTGTTATACCTAATAGATGCTGCCAAAGGTAGGTAATCATAAAGGTACTTGTACAGGTGTCAAATTAAATGCACCTGTAAATATCAAGGTACTTGTACAGGTGTCAGATTAAATGCACCTGTAAATATCAAGGTACTTGTACAGGTGTCAAAATAAATGCACCTGTAAATATCAAGGTACTTGTACAGGTGTCAAATTAAATGCACCTGTAAATATCAAGGTACTTGTACAGGTGTCAAATTAAATGCACCTGTGAATATCTAGGTACTTGTACAGGTGTCAAATTAAATGCACCTGTAAATGTCAAGGTACTTGTACAGGTGTCAAATTAAATGCACCTGTAAATATCAAGGTACTTGTACAGGTATCAAATTAAATGCACCTGAAAATATCAAGGTACTTGTACAGGTGTCAAATTAAATGCACCTGTAAATATCAAGGTACTTGTACAGGTATCAAATTAAATGCAACTGTAAATATCAAGGTACTTGTACAGGTGTCAAATTAAATGCACCTGTAAATATCAAGGTACTTGTACAGGTGTCAAATTAAATGTACTTGAACAGGTGTCAAATTAAACTTACCTGTAAATATCATTAATTTGACCAGTTCAGGTTTAGAATGCTTTTCCAGCTTCCAGATAAATCCATGTTAAAAAGCTATCAAGAATGCTAAGGATGTGTCAATGAAAAAAATATGGAAAAATACTTAACGTCTCTTACCACGTTTACAAGATGTTATGTACTTTATCAAGTACAAATTTTATGATGTACAATGTAATTTTTTCTTACGGTAAGTAAACAAATATATTATAAACTGCAAGTTTTTGTTGATATTTATCTTCAGGTGGGAAGCTAAATTTATCGGCAAAGGAAAGACGGAAAGCACAAGAGGCGGAGACAGAAACCAGTGAAGAGTATGTGTTCTCTCATTTGTTTATACTATTTACATGTACTTAGTATTTTAATATGTGTACAGTCAAACCTGTCTTATGTGACTTTGCAAGGGCCGACAGGAAGTAGGTCACATAAGACAGGTGGTAACAGAATACAGGTTCAAGCTGATCTGACTTTGACCAACAAAATGTTTGTAGTATAAGAGCAATACTATTTAATGAATCACTTCATATATCAATTCGTGTATTTATTAATTAATAGTATTAGATTTTATTTATCACAGAAGATCTAATTATGAAAGACACCGATGAAGAGATTTCATGAGAAATATTGTGTAGTTTGGGTCCTTTTCAACTCTAAAAGTCGTAATATACAGGTTCGGAATTCGGTACGGGATAGAAAAATCACGGTCGTTGTCGCGTTAGACAGGTTGTCGCTATAAGCAGGTTAATTTGATAGGAAATTTCTCGGGAGGAATAAAAAAGGTCACATAAAGCAGTATGTCGCTTAAAAGAGGGTCACTTTAAAACAGGTTTGACTGTATATTGAATCATTCAAAATTAGTATAGACATTAACTAAAATTTCAGAGTCTTTGCTATTGCTTTTACTATTTATTGATCTACATGTAGGTGTATTCATTTGTGTAGGTATTTGTTTCAAATTCAATTTAGCAGATTGTTTACAAACGGGAATGTTCAATTTGCTTATCCGCAAAGAAAAATAAAATGATTAAGATGTTACGATGGAATCATATTAGTACAGAAGCTTTTTAGATATTAATGCCTTTGTCAGAATCTATGTATACATTTTGCAGTGTATTCAAATTTTACCAAGTTTTCAGGTATAATTAAACATAATCCAAGATACATGTTTAATTTTTATTTTTCTCTTACAGGAAAAAGCCACTTGAATGATTAATCATAACAAAGAACTACGGAAGAACAACAAAAGTGATTTTTCAAATTCAGTCAATCTACATTCCAAACAGTTTTAATGAAAAATTTTAAAAGGAATGAGCTATAAGGAATTTTATGCTGCATTTTAATTCTGAGTGGATTTTAATAACATGACATTTTAGTTTATCACAAAGTTGAATACATGTAAAATGGCATAATACAAGTGCTTTGTCAGAGGTATCCATTTGCCTGTGCCAATCAGAATGTGTCTGATCGCTTTTAACTACGTCTTAAACTGCAAACGATCAAATTTTTTTTGAACTTTTTACAAATGCATTCAATTTTATGTTAATTTCATTGCATGAGAAGGGATTATGAATTAATGGTATGAACAGCGTATAAAAAATCAAAGTTAACAAAGGATAAAATAAATATTTTGTGGGCATTCAATTTTATAGGTGTTTATCGTCTGAAAGGTCAAGGTTATTACATACATGTAGGTTGTTGAAATGTAGGTCAAGAGTAGATCACTTCCTTTCTTTTAGCAGAAAATTATGAATTATTAATGAAGTTTTATTCCTTTTGTGAGAAGAGTGAAATTTTAGAAGTTATGTCTTGACCAAATATGTGAATTCTGAAGACTGAATTCAAAAGTCAAGGTCATAGAATAAATCAAAAGCTACAAGGATGGGACACTTTGCTTAATCTCATTCTTTAAAAAAAAACCCAGCATTTTCTGTTTAATGCGTTGAGATATGGTTGTAACGTTAACTTTCCATGTCAATTGTTATATGTGATACTCGTAATGTGCAATGCAATATGATATTTGTACAGAATTATTATACTTTTTTGTGATCTTTGTACATTTAAATTGTTTTATCAAACATGTTCCAATTATTTGTGTAATAAAATTGTTTTATAACTCGGTGTCATATTTTTCAAGTGACAGGACTGCACAAGAAACCACTGTTCAAAAACCGATACATGTCTCATGTTTTACCCTGAATTTGTGACCTTGACCTTGAGTTTGACCTTGATCCTCTTTGGGTGTTTAGTCTCATCATACTGGCTTGTTGATAGCATAATGTATTTCAAGTTATGGCCATTTATGTGGAAGTGTGACTACCAGATTCACGGACAGACAGTAAGAGTGATCTCTATATGTCATCCTTGTGTATGCCAAATGTTGTTTGCCTCTTTCTAAGCTAAAATAATATATAAAATATTGGTTGGATAATTGCTTCTTGTGATTAACGTATCCAATGTTCAAATGAAGATCTCGCGGACGTCTTGTCCATTTAAACAGTGTTAAAATTATCTCATTAATCTTCGGCAGTGTCTCGGTAGTTTCCGTGGCTTGAGTGACGGACGGCATGTTGACCTTTGATGATAGAAACCAGTATTTTTGTTTTATTTGGTATATTAGGTAAAAATATGCCATAATTCTAACTATATAATATACTTGTTATTTATTTGTACAACGGATACCTTAATGACAGTTCGTTTGCAATGTTGATGAATTGATGGAGTTTCACAATTTGGTAGATTTTACACGATTAACTAGCTTGGGTTTCAATACATCAGAATTTGTAAATATATCGGTACTACAAGTACATGTATGTAGGTATTGGAGTTGCCACCTCCTCCCAGGTAGAAATCCCAAAAAATACTTGTTTAAGCTCCATAATCCTTATCGAATCCTCCAAGCATATCATATATTGATGCACAAATAGTGAGAAATTGTGAAAAGGATCTTATCAAATGAAGATATGGAACACAAAAAAGGATTTATCAGCATGATGTCAATACTTGGTGTACTTTGATTGTAATTTTGCATAAGCTACTTGTTACCTATATACACCAGAAGTGCTTCTAGTGTAGGAGATACAGATACATTTACGCCTGAACAATTGTCAGTAATGAGCATTTTCAGCCAAATCAAAACGCAGTAAAGTTTGACCTTGAGAATATTCAGAATTTGTGTTTTAGCCAATAGGGAGAATGAAGAGAACAGACAAGTAACTTTACATAATGATTGACAATGATAAGACTTCCTTTGAGACCTTGACTTTTGACCTAGAGACCTTTAACTTGAAGTTTGGCCTATTTATCAAGAATATTAACTTTCTTTTGAACCTCGTGTGGTAGGAATTTTATATTTTACGTGCAAATTCCTTGTAATAAGACCTTTTATTTGTGACTTTGACTTTTGACCTACTATTCTAAAAACATAAACATTGGTGATATCAGATAGATCTTTTATATTTCACTTAAAAGATTCCCCAAGACCAGACCTTATAATGAAAACTTGATTTATGACCTTGTGGCCTTAACCTTAAAGGTTGGTATAACTTGACTGTATCTGTTGAACCGTAAGAGGTATTGCTTTTGTATTTTACCTTAAGATTCATTATGATAAGACCTTGAACCTATCATCTGAGAGTGGCCTTGAACTTACAATTTTTGCTATATCTGTTGATTCATAAAGGGTAGGGTTTAATATATCACTGGTAGATTCCTTTATACAATACCTTGGATAAAGTTTTCATAAACTAAAACTGGCGCTTTGTAAACCGATGATACCACCTTTAGTGGTTTAGGGTTTATTCAGTGATTTCTTTTTGTACAAGTTTTAGATATGAATAACAAATAGCATTTTTTTTTTTTTTGGTTATTTGAATAGAAGCAAGTCTATACACCAGTTTGCATATATAAGCCAAGATTTATCCATGAACATTCTATGCCAGCAAATCAAATGCAGTAATCCTTATGTGTAGTTAACATATCTGCACTTTTTTTTTACCTCATTCCATATTTTTGCGGAATATTTGAGCAATATTTTCATACTTGCATTTAATGGTCTTTCTTATCCTATGCATCTGCCTTTTTCATACTTGCATAGTTTTCATGTTCTACTAATCAAAGGTGACTCGATAATCTGCCTGCCTTACTTTGGTTTTGTCTCTTGACCTAGTGCTATGTTTGTACATTTGACGTACCTTTTAATACGTAAAATCCGATAAAAATTTTACTTCCTCAGACTGCAAAACATCTTGTGACCTTGACTCCCAATATGAGACCAAACATCTGGTGACCTTGACTTCGAGCTGACCTTGAAATCCCACGACTCTTTTTAAAGTGATAAGCATAAACAGTTTGATTTTTTTCCCTATAACATACCCTTTTAAATAGGAGTGAAAAACTGAACACTTGGAGTTACAACACAATTTTTCCTTGAAATATTTATTTTACTGAACAATGTACATCAATAAGATTATAAGCTCCAAAACAGATATGTAATATTCACTGAGCTTAAATCGTACAGATCTAAGATACAAATAACATATAAATGTGAAAGGAACGATAAGACTGTTGGTGTGAAATTCTGTATTTGTTCCACATAACAATCCAAGATCTAAGAACACAAAGATAGAACAATGCAGAGATAAGAGATTACTACATTACATGAATTACAGCCTTTACAATTTACCACTCATTAATCCAATTACAAGTATCTATTTAGCAATGAATAAATACAACAGGTAAAGTCACCGGACAATGGATTCACATGTGAACAAAATTAAAACAATGACCCAGACTGGAGGTGTTCCCTTGAATGCTTGAGTTTTGGCTACCAAGTGCGGGAGTTATATCAATGCTGGAGTTTTAGAAAATTTTGGCGAAAATGCAGGAGTCTTCCGCAGAATTCTGCGGGAGGGTTGACATGTATGAATTACAGGTAGTTGCATATTTAAAATATTGGTCCTGCAAGAATCCCACTGAGGTATTGATTTGAAAATCTTATTGGAATGTTGGTAGATCACAAGTTAAACCACAAGTGAATAGTAAGTGGCTTCCAAGAGGGAAGGTCATGGTCAAGAAATGGCATAGTAAGGTTTAAATGAATTACCATTTCATCAACTTATATCCAATGATTTTAAACTAAAACAATAGGATGGTTTCCCTGATGAGTTATGGTCCATTACAAAGTCATTCAATTTTAAGGAAAAACTGACATTTCAGTTTTTTGTTGGTTCAATTACCAACTATTTGTTGGTAAATTTTTTTCAAAATTACCAACAAAAAGTTACAGAGCAATACACAGATTTTTTTTTTAATAGAATTTAGACCGACATTTTTCAGACTCCGTCAATCAATAACCTGGCAAGGTCAATATACATGTAGTAACAAGCAGACCTCATCAAAAGTCAATAATAATTGTATAGGGTATCAGGAATTCAGCATTTTTAGTCAATTTTTGAGTTATTATCAACACATGCCTATCCATGTCCATAGAAAATTACCAACAAATAGTTACAAAGCAATATGCAGATTTTCTACAATTAGAGATGAGTAAAATTAAAATCATAAAATGATATGTAAACACAGGAAAGCTGTCTTTGACTAAACTTGATATCAAGAATTCAAAAATTAGACGGGACAGAAATGTGGACGGGCTTTTCTAAAGAAATAGACAATGTAAATACAAATATGAAAAATAAGAAGAATCACATTTATCATGACTTACATATTTACCCCTGATCATGTAATCGTTTGATTCATCACAGAATTACAAAATACACTGTACCTGGTGAGTCTGTACAATTATTATTGCTAGCTTTTTTTAAGTATTTCATTGAAGCATTGTGAAAAGTTTTTTAAGTTTAACAATACTATATATATAATATATAATATACACACAGGATCACTGGATTCCAATAAAAAAAAAAGATGGATTTCTATTTTCTTTCAAAAGGAAAAGTGTCGACAATGATAGATACAGAAACAGACTACTCTCAAACAACAGACGAACCCATTTATTCACAACCATAATAATAGAAAAATACTTGTGCGGCATTTTTTTCAGCACGTTTATTTGAAAGTTAAAAATATGATTGTACATTACTATATCTTTTCGATGTATAAAGATCATAATTATTGCTATAAAGCAATTTTTAATTTAGCTTTTAAAAAGGTACAATTTTCAGCAAAAACTTGATTTTCAGTTACTTCCAAAAATAGTAAAATTGGCAAATCATGAAAATTTCTACTTAAAGGGTAATTAATATAAAGTGTGTTTCTATTTTCTTTGAAGAGCGAAAGTTTCAATGATAGCAAATCAGAACCAATAAGCGCACAAAAAGACAAACCCATATATTCACAACCATAAATACATAAATACTTGTATGCCATTTTACTGGCACAGAATTGTTTGTATACTAACCTGAATGTTAAAAACGTGATTGTACATTACTGAATCATTCGATGTAATTAAAAATCATAATAATTGTTGATTATGCAATAAATGGGACTTAAGATAAACTAAAAATAGTACAGAAGGAACCCAAACAACACTATATTTACACAAAACATAAACAAGTTTAGGTATTTGACCTTGACCTTTGACCTTCAATAGGATTTTCCATAGGCTGCAACGATTCATTGTGGTTCTCAATTAACCACGGTTATTGTTGACGGTACGATACACAGTATGGTACTGCCTCTGTATCAAGCTTTTTGATACATTTGGATAACAACTTTACGACATTTGCAAACAAAGTTTCAACATTAATTTTTTTAAACGAACTTTATATAAAGACATGCAAGATATCTCAAGGTGATTATTACTTCATAGTGTCGTTCATATATTTGGGTTCTTCTTTTCTACTAAATGAAGTACTAGTAGAAATTACAATTTGAGAGTTCCCAAAGCTCTTTCTGAGGTTGATTTCATCTTTCAGCAGATAATCAAAGAATCATGATAAGAATCGTACCAAAAGAAAATATCGTGATACATATTGTATTGTGAGCATTATTATAGCGTATCGTTGCAGCCCTAGTTTTCCATCGGCCATGGTGACCCTTTCTGGCATGTATATGAATAGAGTTTCTAGGGATAACTATTTACTCTGAGTTCCATCGACAAGAATGTGGGATCAGACAAACAGACATGTGGAAAGACAGACAAACAATACTGCATGTATGTATACAATAATTCTTATGAAGAAAGACATATAAAGATCAAGGCAACTTCGTAATCATAGGTGATAAAAACAATAAAAACCAAGGACTTACCAAATTACAAACTCTTTCATACATATAGTTCTGGTAAAGACAGAGCTACAGCAAAATATTTTTAATCATGTACGTTCTATTTAAAAACTGAGACCAAAAAAAGTTTTTGTAGGGTTACATAATTTGTTAATTAAGTAAAATACAGGAAAATATGACCAGATGAATTCTTGACTCTTTAATTGGCAAGATAAATTTTTACCTTGTGACAAATACTAGCACCAGGTGAAATTGTAATTTTGTATAATACATACAAATAATCGGATTGCCATAAGAGGAAATCTAAATAAATGTTGAAT
The DNA here is from genome assembly GCA_028142955.1 of Pinctada fucata. Lineage (NCBI taxonomy): Eukaryota > Metazoa > Mollusca > Bivalvia > Pterioida > Pteriidae > Pinctada > Pinctada fucata. The sequence goes on from AP027105.1 coordinate 15,904,834, forward strand.
ATGTATATTCTATACCTGATACAATTTACTATAAAGTCAATTTTGAAATACTTTTCATAATTATATAAATAAACTTAACTTCTAAGTCTAAGCCTTTTTACTAAATGGAAGCTTCAATTGTCTACAATGTATAATTTCAAAACACTAATTATGCAAAAATTCATGAGATTTCATCAAAATTTATACACGTAAATTAAACAAATAAACGATATTTGCAAAAACAAAGTAAGATTGAAAAATCATTATGCATGAACACAGTGTACCTTACCGAACATGGCAAGCTAAAGGTTAGACAATATTTTAAGATCGCAATATAAAGCCTAAATCCATGCAGTTGGTACGTTTCATATTACTACATTTGGATACAAATTCACAATTCCAAGTCTGTAGATTATAGAATATTCTATAACCTAATCGATTCATTTCTCGTATCAGCCCTAAACCTCTTATATAAGATTCTCGAGTGTACTCTTTTCTCTTGTCTGTTCCTCGTAAATGGAACTCGAGTAATATTTGCGGAATCTGTCCAAGTTCACCTGTACTTAACATGTTCTCTAGAGAATCCCATTCTGCACCTTCTGTGTCAATCTTCAGTATGTCTATATTTCTCTGTACAAGAATAAACCATCTTTTAAAATATCTCTTTTTCTTTCCTTTCATTTGATAATAAAGGCAACACAAGCATAACATCCCCTTGCAATTGCATCCTCTATTCTATCAGCAAAATTATCTTAAATCAAGTTCACAGTGACCTAGAACTTTGACCCTTGACCTTGAAAATCAATAGGGTTCATCATCTCTCCAAGGGGAAAATTTGTAGAAGATTTGATATTTCTGTTATGATAGTTTTGTCTTCTGTGCTGATCACAAGGATTTCCAGCCTAAGCCTACACTGACCTTGACCTTTGATCCTTGACTTTGAAAATCAATAGGGTACATCCTCTCTCAATGGTGAACATTTGTGGAAGGTATGATCTTTCTATGATGATTACTTGTCTTCTATGCTGTTCACAAGAATCTGGAAAATCATCTTAAAATCAAGTCCACTTTGACCTTGTGCTTTTGACCCTTGACATTGAAAATCAATAGGGTTCATCCTCTCCCATGGAAAAACAGGGAATGTTTAATGTTTCTATGATGATAACTTTGTCTTCTATTTTGTATTTACATATATGTAAATCAGATTATATCTTCATAAAACATAGCGTAATCAAAGATTACATAGCTCGCCTATACAGGTTTTTGTCAGAAACCAGGTTTAAGTTTTTGAAAAGTAGGTCAAAGTCCAAGGTCACTAGGTCAAAGGTCATGGTCTCAAATGAAAGGTCTCGTCACAAGGTATCTACATGTGAAATATCAAAGCCCTAACCCTTATAGTTCAAGAGATATAGCCCAGGTTAAAGTTTTGTCTACCGACGACGACGACGCCAACGACGCTGAGGGTATGGCATTAGCTCTCCGGACTTTTTCGTACCAACGAGCTAAAAAAACATTGCAAAATATTTAAACAGCTGTACATGATGAGAGATAAATCTTTAGCAGAATTTTCAAACTTGACATTTATTGTAAGTGTAGTATGAGTACATATAATAGATATGGAAAGTTTGACCTTAATTGTGACCTTTGTAAACAATCCAATTTCAAAGTAATAACCATTCTAAACCTAGCTTTTAATAAATATGTAAAATATTTAGCATTTTTTTCATTGCGATGTCAATTATCTGACCGCAACATATTGAAGCATAGTCATGTTTCCATGATGCCATTGCCATTGTGATGTCAAAATGAAAATATCACCAAATTTTGTTATGTCTGGCTGTCTAATTGAACTGTAGAAAAAAAAATTGCCAATACTGTATATTCCTATATATAAGTGTTACAAAGCCATTTCAATGAAAAAGATTTTTCTAACACTGTCAGTCAACTTCGAAAAAATATAAATACATGACATAAATTCCATAAAAACAACATAGTGTAATCAAAGATTACGAAGCTCACCTCGCGGCAGCAAAATTCAATTCAAACATATCTCTAGGTACATGTATATTGGCTTTAAAATAAAATCGCTCAAGTGGAAAAAAGTAGGTCAAGGTCATTTTATGAAAGTTTGATCAAAGATACATCCAATATGCAAGTTTGGTACATGTAGCACTTATACTTTGCTCAATATTAGCCTTTAAAGGCAAAATCACTCAAGCGGAAAAAGTAGGTCAAGGTCATTTTATGAAATTTGATCAAAGATACATCCAATATGCAAGTTTGGTACATGTAGCACTTATACTTTGCTCAATATTGGACTTTAAAGGTAAAATCACTCAAGCGGAAAAAGTAGGTCAAGGTCATTTTATGAAAGTTTGATCAAAGATACATCCAATATGCAAGTTTGGTACATGTAGCACTCATACTTTGCTCAATATTGGACTTTAAAGGTAAAATCACTCAAGCGGAAAAAGTAGGTCAAGGTCATTTTATGAAAGTTTGATCAAAGATACATCCAATAAACAAGTTTGGTACATGTAGCACTTATACTTTGCTCAATATTGGACTTTAAAGGTAAAATCAGTCAAGCAGAAAAAGTAGGTCAAGGTCATTTTATGAAAGTTTGATCAAAGATACATCCAATATGCAAGTTTGGTACATGTAGCACTTATACTTTGCACAATATTAGCCTTTAAAGGCAAAATCACTCAAGCGGAAAAAGTAGGTCAAGGTCATTTTCTGAAAGTTTGATGAAAGATACATCTAATATGCAAGTTTGGTTTATGTAGCACTTAAACTTTGCTCAATATTGGCCTTTAAAGGTAAAATCATTCAACCGGAAAAAGTAGGTCAGATGCTGCATCCGATGCATGGGTTCACCTCAGCATCCCAAGATGAATCACTGGTGCAAGTTTGGTTACTGTAGCATCGGTACTTTGTCAGATACTGAGCTACCCCAAAAACTTTAACCAGACATTGACAAAGTCATTCAACCGGAAAATGTAGGTCAGATGCAGCATCCGATGCATGGGGTCACCTCAGCATCCAAAGATGAATCACTTGTGCAAGTTTGGTTACTGTAGCATCAGTACTTTGTCAGATACTGAGCTACCCCAAAAACTTAAACCAGACATTGACAAAGTCATTCAACCGGAAAATGTAGGTCAGATGCAGCATCTGATGCATGGGGTCACCTCAGCATCCAAAGATGAATCACTTGTGCAAGTTTGGTTACTGTAGCATCAGTACTTTGTCAGATACTGAGCTACCCCAAAAACTTTAACCAGACATTGACAAAGTCATTCAACCGGAAAATGTAGGTCAGATGCAGCATCTGATGCATGGGTTCACCTCAGCATCCAAAGATGAATCACTTGTGCAAGTTTGGTTACTGTAGCATCAATACTTTGTCAGATACTGAGTTACCCAAAAACTTTAACCGGACGCGGACGCGGACGCGGACGGGGACGCGGACGCGGACGCGGACGCGGACACCGGGGTTATAGCATAAGCTCATCTCAACTTCGTCGAGGTGAGCTAAAAATGATAGATTGAATGCATGTCAAAAATTTCTATACAAGACAACAAAGACATGAGCCTAACTAACATTCAGGTTATTCAGTTCCTAAGACCTATATGACCCATATATATGACCCTTATATAACTTTCGTTTAGATGGCCCAATTCCTTCCTTATAGACTGTAGTGTCATAACACGCCATAACAAAGACATGACCCTAACTTACGTTTAGACGGCCCAATTCCTTCCTTATAGACTGTAGTGCCATAACACGCCATAACAAAGACATGACCCTAACTTACGTTTAGATGGCCCAATTCCTTCCTTATAGACTGTAGTGTCATAACACGCCATAACAAAGACATGACCCTAACTTACGTTTAGATGGCCCAATTCCTTCCGTATAGACTGTAGCGTCATAACACGCCACTTTCCTTTGGGATCGTCTTTGCCCGCTATACCAGTATCATGGAAAAATACCGTCTCACTATGCTGAAAGCTCTTCTTATTCATCCTGATAAAAACAAAAATATGAAAACATAAAATTTGTTAGTGAAATAAGTATAAGTTTTAAAATTTGTATTCATAATGTATCCAGGTTTAGAACAGGAACAGCACACATAAGTGAGGGATCACCAAGTGTCTCGCGAATCAAATGGCCAATCAAGAATTGTTTGAGATGCCATTGATCAAGATGTCATAATCTAAAGTCAGTCAGCAAGTGTGATGTTATACATCAGGTGATCCAGCTATTAAAAAAAACTGTAAAATTGATTTATTCATAACCCTTATAGTACAGTAATCAGCAATGTTAAGAGCACCTCATACACTTTTGCTTATGAAATTATGACATCACTAATTCACAAGTGATATCATATCATATTTTCATATTATCACATGATACACCTGTTATGCAGTTTCATAAAGCTATTTCATAAATATATGATATCATAACACATTACATATCGCTCTGCTTGAATGCGATTGGTCAAGTTTGGTACCTTATCACATAAACCTTGACAAATGTGACCTTTCAAATATCGGTCAATAATTAAATTCAGACACGGATCGACTCAATATCAATGATTAAAATTGTTGTAGAATTAATTATTGCACTGAAATACTAAACAAGTTCAAAATATTTTTCTTTTACGCATTGTCTCAATATATATCTATACGATGAGGAACTACTTCTCATGGCGAATCAGATGACCTGTAGGTCACGGTGTGCTTCGCCTCTAATTTTCACGTTAGAAATAAACATATTTAGGCAATATCATGTGATAAAAAGAATCTCAAATATATTTTCATTTCATACGATGTATTATGAAACTTGTGCCTTTTATATCCCCTCGCCAAGGCTCGGGGATATAAAACAAACAACTCGTTTCATAATACATCGTATGAAATGAAAATTCATTCAAGATCCTATATATATACCACTACTATATTTCTGCGAAGTTGGTGTTCTTTTTTTTTTCATATCTTCTTAGACATTTCCTGAATCAAATCTATAAGCTAAACTCCTGAAAACTTAACCAAAAAACTTAACCAAAAACCAAGATTTGTTGTCAAATGATAAACTGGATCCATTCCCCCATCCATATGGTAGATCTACATGTACTGTAAACCATCTTTTATTCACAGTGTCTTAAGTTCGTGAGTACAAATGTGGTGACTGGTTCCCAGCATTTTATGTTTGTATTCTTCAGAAATAAATTATTAAAAAGGTCCACCTCCAAAACTTAAATTATTATCAAATAAACATGATTGCATAATTGAGAAACTGATTGTTTACTTAGTTGATTCATATTTTACGCAATCAAGGCTTCATATAGTAAACCTTTATCAAAAACAACCAATTATATATATTTATACAGTGTACCAAGGTGGCAATAAAGTGTAAAACGCTATCAATCAATTCATTTCTTACTGTGTTTTTCAAAGTTTGCAAGGCCTTTATAAATATGTAAAGAACATACGTCTGAACCCGAATAATTATTTGTAACACTTGCATTGGACTATGTGTGCATTAGCTTCTTCTTTTTTCCGCAAAAAAAGTTAATTCTTATTTAACTCAATTTCTCAAACAATATCACGGACATGATAAACCATTTCTCAAATCTAAAAGAAGTTTTAAAAGAGCAGTCAAAATATGTCCAATCGATTATAAATACGTGGTAGTATACCTTAAATTGCTAATACATGAACTTTGATTAATAAAAAGGTCAAGTGATAGATCCAATATCTGTATATCCAGTGACTATTTCGGAAAATTAGACATTTTGCAACATTAAATCATTTTGAAAAGTCTATATATTCATTAATAAAATTTTCCTTCGTAACAGTAAAGCGCACTCAATATTTTCGCGCTATATGTATTGATGACGTCATAATATATATTGTTTGTATATTTGCAAAACTTCTGATGATACCAATGAAACCGGTTGAGTTTTAATTCGGCGTTTGTTATTTTTTCAATATTCATACATATGTATTTATCTTACTATGATGGCATATTCACGGCATATTATAGTCACGAATCCTGTGACCTTGCAAATATCACAAGAATAAAACGCTTGCGAGTAAAAGACGATTTACACTATGTAATATACTACAATACTGACCCTGGGTCAAATGAGTGGATCTCACAACCGTATCTCCTTGTGACATCATCATCGAAACTAAAGTCATTCCTGATTCTGAAAAGAATTAAAGTAATGTGTCAATGATAATATGTTCATCAGATAAGTTTTGAATAGCGTTCTATATGCCAGAAAGATGTAAATAATTGACTCCAGTTACTATTAGTTATACAGTGTTTAACACCATATACAGGGGGGATACAGAAATATACAATACAACTTTTTTCATCGACCCAATATATTTCTGTATCCCCTCAGTAAAACACTGTATAACTAATCTATCCCACTAATGGCTTTTGGTTTGTGTTTCTTACGTCAACATATTTTGCATTTTCTCTAAAAGAAAAGTTCTTACCCAAAAGAATAAACAAGGCACGGTTTTGGGGGTCTCTTCTCCTCACATACGTAATATCCCCCGTCTCCTACGTTACCGAGACGTATCTGGTTCCTACATATATCCTGGATTCCCTCAGTTATTCTGCAACACAAAAAGTTTATTTCTTCAGGTAATCAGCAAAAATGTCCACATATTTCTTTTCAGTTGTTTCACAAATTATGTTAAACATGCAAGTCTACTATAAAAAAAGTATTGTATATTATTTTCATGTAAGCAGAATTCGTATTTTAGCTGAATTTGCACTGTTGAGAGTGCTTGTCTTCAAGACTAAGCTCAATTGTTTGTCTGACTGTTATACAGTACATTTGGGAGTTCCGGGTCGGCTTAATTGGGTATTCAGAATCAAACCTAAATTTTCACTTATTTAAGATTGAAAATGACATTTGGTATTTTTCTACAAAGATAAAGCCTACGCTCACGCAGCAAGATACAGCAAGATAATTTTTTTCACAACACCAAAATATCTAAGTCCCATAACTCCATAAGGACAAATCGGGTGAACCTGAAAATCGAAAGGCGCCTTCCTCTTCAAAGTCTGATCACAATGTACAAATATCATGAAAATCTGTTGACGCATATTCAAGTTATTGCGTTCCATGCACCTATATTTTGCCCTTAGCTTAACATGTATGTGCATATAACCCCCCCCCCCCATAAATTTCCGGATAATCTGACAAAAAATTTAAGAACCCGTTATATATGTGAAAGAACATCCTTTCAAAACATTTTGACCAGAAATAGATTTTTAAAGATTTTTTAACTATTTTAGTATATTTTTACATTTTATCTAAAATATCTAAGTCCCATAACTCCGTAACGACAAATCAGATGAACCTGAAAATCGAAAGGCAGCTTCTCCTTCAAAGTCTGATCACAATGTAGAAATATCATGTAATATCATGTAAATCCGTTGACGCATATTCAAGTTATTGCAGTCCATGCGCCTATATTTTGCACTTAGCTTAACATGTATGTGCATATAAGCCCCCCACCCTCCCATTACAAATATCTCGGTTATGCGACCAAAATATTAAAAACCCGTTACATATGTCAAAGAGCATCCTTTCTACCTTAAGTAAACAAAATTTCAAAACATTTCGATCAAAAATGGATTTTTAAATAATTTTTAACTATTTTAGTATATTTTCACTGTATCTTAAAATATCTAAGTCCCATAACTCTGTAACAACAAATCGGATGAACCTGAAAATCGAAAGGCGGCTTCCTCTCCACAGTCCAATCATAATGTATGAATATCATGAAAATCTGTTGACGCATATTCAAGTTATTGCATTCCATGCGCCTATATTTTGCCCTTAGCTTAACATGTATGGGCATATAACCCAACCCCCCTTCCCATTACACACAATATCTCGGTTATGCGACCAAAAAATTAAAAACCCGTTACATATGTCAAAGAGCATCCTTTCTACTTGAAGTATACAAAATTTCAAAACATTTCGACCAGAAATACATTTTTAAATAATTTTTAACTATTTTAGTATATTTTTACTGTATTTTAAAAATCTAAGTCCCATAACTCTGTAACGACAAATCGGATGAACCTGAAAATCGAAAGGCGGCTTCCTCTCCACAGTCCAAACATAATGTATGAATTTCGTGAAAATCCGTTGACATATATTCAAGTTATTGCGTTCCATAGGCGGACGGACAGACGGACGGACGGACAGACAGACAGACGGACGGACTTTGCCATACCATAATACGACCCGTCAAATGACGGGCGTATAAAAACTATCAATATGGAATTATTACATAATAACAAATTACGAAAATTAGTCCTCATTTCAAAATAAACAGTTATGTGCGACCCTGAACCCCCAAAACAGGCAACCCAGAACCCCCAAATGTACTGTACTGTACTGATTTGAATGGAAAATAAGTAAAGTGTGCCAAATTGTGATTACGCATATTATGTCTGCCAATCTTTGTTTGGTTTCCGCTAAAATTTGGTTAAACAAAAATAAGTACTGTAAATAACATGTGGTATATTATGCAGAGGGCTTTTCAAAAGGTTTGGTTCATATTTATATATATGTCTGCTAAAACTAGCAAACCATGCATGTGATTATAAAATTACATGTAGCAATTACCAGAGTGGAACATTGAGAGACACTTAAATTCCTGCAAAAATTGAAACATTGTAAGGGATGATCTTTCAATTTTTATAGTATTTTCTACACTCAATTAATTTAACTCTTGACTGATTGTTCTGTTTAAAATATTCACATACCTGTGGAATAATGATGCTGCTTCTTCATGCGTCAATAATAAAAGTTTCTCGTTGTTAGGAATGGTCACTGTAAGATTATGGTCCACTTCATGAAGAAAGCCCTGCCTCACTTTGTCATTCTCTGTACATTTGATATTTACTTTGTGGTCCTGTAACAGTGTTAAAAATAAAATAAATCTTAAATTTCTGAACTAATTAGAAAGATGTAAAAACTCAAAATTCTAATTTAACTTATAACTCACTGCATCTACAAAATAACTGATCAATTTCAAATGAATAATTCAAAATTGAATAAAACATACAGATGAACTTAACAAACCACATATATAATATTGTATATCTTTTAAGAATAATTCTCAATGAAAACTCAATGTCAAGAAATCGCTAATTTTGGGCATATGATAGACAGACAAGAAGACAATACAGACATTCAGACAAACAGACAAATTTATACATAAACATTCCTTAAAATTTTAAGAGATTGACACTTTGTTTACCTTATTTCTCCGCAAAGGGGACATTCAGTATATAATTGATTTATTTATAATTTCGATCATCAAAAGAAACAAATTCTGTCAAATTTTCGTAAGTTAAGTATTTATCATCTTATAATCACCCACAAATAGGATACAACAAATATTTGCCTGAAAACTCAGCTGTACTGTAAACCTATCGTAGTAAACTACTAATTACATATGATATTACACCATTAACAGCTCATCATTTTATAGCACTTGAAGTTCACATAACTCCAACATCACTAACGTTAAAATGTGTATGAAATTATATGTAATAAGAATTCCCATTAGCAATCCATAACAATATTTTTTTTTTGTTTATCTAACTTGACCTGCATCAAACAAACTACAGCAATTCAGAGAACTCATACAGAGTCTTGCATCCTCTCGTAAAAAAAAAAATATTTCAGCAAAATTTTCAAGAAATTTGAATTATGAAGATAAAGTCATTTTGAACTACACATTTTCACATGCAATCAAAAGCCAAAGTAGCTCCCTTTTACTCCTCCTCCTCTCCTTGTCCTTAAATATCCCACAATATCAGAGATCATAGAAACAAAGTGAATACAATTGTGAAGTCTTTACCGATGTTTCGTTTCAGCATATTGTGCATGAGAAACATAAGATAAACACATGCAGTGAACATTAGTTTACATATAAGTTTATATACCTCAGGCTCATATAACCATAAATTGTTAGTTTAAATGAAAGTACTGAATATAATAGTTAATAAGCCTTATAGGTTTAATTTGTGAAACACTATTGTGCCTTTTAAAAATATTCTTGTGCAATTTTTGCTCGCCAAAAACTGTATCTCCTTTTAAAAGCTTAAAAAATAATACATGCATTAATCATTAATTGGCCCCATAAAAATTGAATAAGGCTTAAAGCAAGTAAATAAATGTAATTAATAAATAGATAAATAAATATTGAAGAACTTACAACTCAATGACATCTGATTTATTCAAATAAAATTCAGTAAGAATGTTTCACATCAATGGACAATATATATTCAAATGTTTGCAATAAAACAAATTATATGCTAGTAACACAGTCATTTTAAAATTATTTCTTAGGTATAAAATGTTACTTTCATGTAAATTAAAAGACAGTTCAAAACATGTATATCTCCCACCCTGTTTTTCTTTATTGATATCAATGTACTACACTCCATGGGGAACTTTTTTGTATAACTTTCATTTATGACTTCATGTATGCAACACTAAATGTGTAAGTGAAACAATCTTAATTTTGGTCATGTTATTTTGATATTTGAATTCAGAACTAAAAATCAGCATAGGTGCTTGTGAACGTGGATAATAATTCAATAAGTATCCCGAGATGGTCCCCAGTTTTCTATATACATGTAATCCTAAATAAGAGGTGTGGCATATAGAGTAAAAAGCCGGGGACCATCTCGGGATACAATATTGATTATCTGAACAAACTACCCAATAGAGGGTTGCCGGGTGCCCAAACAGAAAGAAACTAAATTGGAATAAAACAAGTATTAGCTTTTACAAAAAGCTTGCCGGCAGTTAGCTGACATTAAATGTTGTAAAATTCTTGTAAGAAAAAAAGGAATTATTATTATTATAAACGATTTTTGTTCTTGTTGACCATCGCACATTTCCGGGCTTTTCCGTTTTTATATCCGATTCAAGCTACGGAAATTTCCGAGGATCTGCGATTGTTGTAGGACGTATCGGTACAAAGACTTTTCGATGCATCTTTCGGAAGAAAATGCACTGATACGATATGACTTTCATTTGTCAAGTCATCTAGACTCTTGAGCCGACCTGATGAAAGTATCTTATGCACAGTTTCTGAATAACCTTGACGAATATTTGCATATTTTTTAATTGTCCACCAATCATATTACCAAGAGTTATTTTATCCGTGGAAGTATGTCACGATTGATTACAGTATACCGGCAGTCATGACTGCCGGTAATAAACCACGTCCACGAGCACCTGTGAAAATCAGGAGATTTAGATTAGAGTAAAGGACATCTTAATTTGTCCACCGAGTATCCACCCATTTTATTAATGTTCAACTTACACTAATCACTTAAAATGACTTTTAATTCTACATATTTCATGTCCCTTAAAAACTAATAATTTTGTTGCATTGGATTTCAAGGCAATAGAAAACATAGTATCCCATCAAAGCTTCATGTATGACACTTATAATATGTATTTATAGCACAAAAGGGGTAAAAACAACCACATTCACTATTATGTCAATGTCGGATCCATCCAATAAAGAGCGAAGGCACGCCACTTGGAAATAGATATAAACATACAAAAAAGGTGCAAGTGAATACAACACTAAAACGTGTTTAAATCCAGCGGAAGGAACAGCACATCCCTTATTCTGTCGGGACACACGTACTTATAATATACATAATAATTATACTTATCTCAACCTTGACTTTGAAAATCAAAAGGGTTCATCCTCTCCATATGGCCAACATTTATAGAAAGTTTAGTGATTTTACAACTTCAACTTTGTTCTCTATTGTGTTCACAAGGTTTTCCTACGTCCATTGTGACCTTGACCTTTTGACTTCTGACCTTGAAATCAATAGTATAATCATACTATCCCCATGGTCAACATTTGTGGAAGTTTTTGTCATACTAATACTATAATATGCCTTTTAAATTGTCTTCTAATGTGATCAATATCACTTTGGTTTTTTTTTCATGCACACTGTAACCTTGACCTTTGACTCTATAGGCTTCATCCTTTCCCCATTACCCGGTGACACTTGAGGAAGGTTTGGCGACTCTACAACTTCTAGTTTGTTTTCTCCAGTGTGCAAAAGTTCCAGACATGCACAAAAACATACATACACACAACAGTGATCCCACAAAAAACATACATACACATTACAGTGATCCTGCTTTTGTTTGCAGGGGAGAACTTGTAAATCTAATACCACTTGACCTTGACCTCTGACCTTTTGGGGTTTTTTTTTTTTGGGGGGGGGTTGCAGGGTTTTTTTCCCAAAAATCGAACACATAAAACTATTGACAACATGCATCCATTTTGTTCAAAATACATGTGTAAACACAACATCTGGATATGGTATACAAATTATAAGATAAGTATTAATGGTATTATGGTAGATTACTTTGGGATGCAGTTATTCATTAAAACACTCACTGTAATATATACCTATTTGACCATATTACAGTTAGTCAAATTTCCTCCACATGCACTACTACAACTTTATGTATATTTTATTAGGTCCATGTAAGGAAATACCCAAAATTTTTGCTGAATTTTTTTTATCTTTTGAAATGTTTTTCAGATCAACTCACAATTAAAGGAATTTTCCACGAATATTGTAAGGCCGGTTACAAATAGCTATAAATAGCATGTAATTTTAACCTCTTGCTTCACCAGTCATCCATGGAGAAGTGAATTACATATTTAAATAGAGATATACTGGAAGTTCAGCAAAATGAATCACCTCTGTTTCTTACATGGACCTACCGGTATATTCTACTATAAATTGTCACCTTCATGCTGCCGTAAAATTTTGCAATGATTCAGACTCAAGATGTATAAAGAGTTTAAACAATCTATATCACCTAGAAGACTTCAATTTTTGTCCTCATATTATAAAATATGACAGCTGTTCATTTTATGATAATTTTGTTAATTGTTAACATTTAGGACATTATTTTGACCTTGACATTCCCCTTAAACTTCAATCTCCGTTAGTTTACATTCCTACAAGTATCTGAGTCTGTTACGGTAGTATAAGAAATATACTTTTATACAATCATATTTTCTAAAGTTGTTCGGTCTTCCACGCTATGATCAAAGTATTTATGAATAGATTGGCAAACAATTGCGAATGATTTATCATAAACAAATCATTTTAATTATTATTATGTAGAGTTTTAAGGAGTCTATTGTTCAAAACCTTTCTCTGGAATTAGTTTCGTACATGCCTTTCTATCTTAAATTTTTATCTGTAAGCAATGAACTCATTTCTTACTGCCTTAACATTGGGTAATCTCCTAGACGATGCAATGTTTTGATTGGTTGGAATTTTGACTGCTTTTGCTGACTGGCTGTCAACTTGAGATCTGATTGGTCGGTTAGTGACGGCTTTCTGTGGTGTCCTAGAACTAAGATGCTGTTGGTACTACATAACATAAAAGTAGAAAATTAATGATAATACGTTATATCACAATGTCACAGATATACAAAACAAAAATAAGCTCTATAACAAAATGAGCTAGATATAAGCAAAGCATTTTGATGCTGCATTTAAATAAACATTGCTATTACTATACATATCAAAGGAATACATATGATGCATAATAAGAAAGCACCTTATCTAAAGAAGCTTATAAGTAATATGCTGTTTTGAAAAATAAACAACAAGCAAAGCAAAAGCAGCATACACAATTGTAACAATGTGTATAATTAATAACTTGAATGAATACGTACACAATGCACAGAATGTATTCCTACTAGATATACCTTCTTTTCTTTTTGGACAAATACATTTAAAATGTCATGTATATGAATAAGTGACCTGAAAATCTAGATAACCCTGACCCACAGGTCGAAAGATTGTCTGCATTCGTGTATACTTCTAGGAGCATACGCAAATCCAGGCGATCTTTCAGCCTGTGCCCTGACTTTCACATACATATAACAGATATTTATATTGTCAAATCAGGTCCTATAATAAATAGAATATATATTCACCTCTTCTTATAAAATCTGATATACTAGCCATACAATGAATCAGCCAGCAAAAAAACAAAGCATCCACAAAAGTATTGTGGAATATGGATAACAAGAACATCATTGGCGGTATGCCCCTCAGTCACCTTTTCAGAACTGCAACCTTGACCTTTGAACTGGAAAATCTATATATCATATATGATTTCCTCTTGATATGGTGACCATTTGTTCAATTCTAGAGCTGAAAATATAGCTTTCATTCAGCTTTCTGCCCATATGCATTGGCTGCATATAGGCTTGTTGAATGACTGTGGCCTTGACCTTTGACTTCAACAAAGTTTGTTCTTCTACTTGTTGTGATGTTTCTGTGCCTGGTATGCAGATCCATACATAATTAGCTACCTATTAGTCTGTGCCCTAGCTGCCCACATAGATATTTGGACAGACAGACAGGCAAGAGGAACATCCGTCTTTCAACAGACATTATGATATCTTGAACGCAATGTAAAAGTAGGATGACCTCAATCTTACTTCAATTGAAAGTGAACTAGTGCAATGGAAATATCACTTGCAACGTGTTGATTACTTAAAGGAAAACAATCTAAAGGAGGGTTGGAACACCTAAATCTCCCCCAAAATGCTGGGCTTCACCATTATGATATGTAATTTTCTCAAATCATCGGCAGCTGACCCCCCCCCCCCCCTCTCCTGGTCGAACTGGAATAACCAAACTCCGCCCCATCCTCGGTAAAAAAAAAATCTAGTGTGCTTATCTTTTCTTTTTCGCAGTCCGTACACGATACATATTAAGTGGAGAAAACGCAGTGCTTCATGCTGTAATAACTCAGTTATTTAGAAAAATTTAATCAACATGCACAGCATGTACAAGTAGGATTACCTTAATTTTGCTTCAATTGAAAGTGACCGAGTGCAATGGAAATATCACTTGCAACGTGTTCATTGCACTGGAATAACCCACTCCACCCCATCCCCGGTAAAAAAAAAACTAACTTGTGCTTATCTTTTCTTTTTCTCATTCTACACGATACATATTATGTATGATATGTTCGAGGGGAAAACGCAGTGCTTCATGCTGTAATAACTCAGTGATTTAGACAATTTTAATCCCCATGCACAGCATACCCAACAATAAACACCTGCCCCTCCCTGATTTACAAACCTCGATCTTTGTGTCGTCTGCTGATGACGTTGTTGATGACGGACGGGTGGTGATATAGACAAAGAGCACGAGGACCCCCAGAGTGAGGACAGCGTATAGGTAACTCTGCTTCATCTCTTCTCTGTGACATCAACGATCAATGACCTAAACCGAAGAGAGAAAAGACACTTTGATATCATACATGCACATCTTTTTGACACGGCAACATCTGCTTTCAAGCTTATATTCAATATTCTGTTCTTAATGTAAATTCTGTCAATATAACTGTATGTATATTTACTAGGGTGGAATATCCCAGGTCTCAAATGCTCATGTGAATTTAGTTTTAAACAAGAGCAATGGGAAAAGTATGGAAACCCTGAACAGACATGCATGCGTTTTGTCTTTTGCTCTTTGCTTTACCTCCTTACGAGGAGAATCACTTTAGTGAAATTCAGACACATTTAATCCAAGTGGGAGGGTTTATTGTACTGGTAATCCAGATAACCAAGCCCTCTGCACTGCAGAGACCCCTTTCCTTTTTAAAGTCAAATTCAGAAATAAAAAAGGATAACCAAAGAGTGACAGAAGAGATTAACGGACTCACATTTTCTCTTTTAAATAAATTGTAAGTTTATTTATTCATTGTACATAAGCGGGATGCCCACTGACAAGGAAAGTTGTGCGTAGCACAAAACGTAAAGAGCAGAACGCAGAACGCAAAGAGCAAAACCACATTCTCACATTGTACCACTTCTCCTATATTGTGTCATTTCACAACTAAATATGTCAGTCAACGAATGTGATTGGTCAATTATTGATGACGTACAGATTGGCTATTCGATAAAAACATTTGAGAAAAAAGAGCAAAACGCATGTCGGTTCAGGGTTTCCAGAGGAGGAAATCCCTTCTTCTAAAATAGATAAAATGTAACCATATCATTACCTTTGTTTCTGAGTCAAATACTAGTAGTTTGACCTTCTGAACAGAAAAGAAGGAGTATCCATGCAAAAATTAACATTTCTGAACTGAGGGATGCTCTACCCTATGTGTAGCTTCGTCAAAAGCTTTTTCGTGTAAATCAGGTATCGCAAATTGATCTCAGGTAGCAGGTAAAATATCACAGTGTGACTTCAGGCCATACATGTAATATGAAAACAGATGAGATAAGAAGTTGTCGCCAACCAGTTCATTGTCCCAGTACCATCCCGAATTGGACAAGGGTCGGTGAATTTGGTGAATGTATCAATGCAAATCCCCTCTTTACAAAGAAACTTTTTCTCCAATTCAAACAAATCAGCTTTGATATAAAATCTCTACAGGTATAATAAGTTGTAATCCCGTTTTCAAATATACAATCGTATAACAGCAGCTTCTTTTCAAATCATTTCAGCAACCTCCCATGTGTTCGTAAACCTATACAAATTATTACTCTAAAGGAGAGATTTATGTGGTCTGTAGCGACAAAAACATGCTGAAAACTAATGTTTGTAGGGCACGGTCCATTTGATATTCTGGGGGGGGGGGGGGGGGGCTTGGGTTTTTTGTCGGAGCAAGATTATTTTGTTCACCCCGGACCGGGGCAAAATTATTTTTTTCTCGCAAAGTTGGAGCAAGGAAATTTTTTTTTATAACAATTGATGTGAATATTAAGAATGTTTGTGTTTTTCAATAGAAATTCTTTATTTTTACTTTTAAAAATACTCCAAACATTATTTTTATGTAAAACTTGTATTCACATCTAAACTGAGAGAGGTGAAAGATTTTTACAATATGCGATATATAATGTTTAGTTAACAAAATGTACAAAAGGTCATGTAACATGTAAAAGGGCCTGATGTAAGTTTTTACATGTAAAAATGAAAACTAGTGAAAAACTTATTTAAATTCTCCTTCCAAGCTTGTATATAAAATCAGACACTATGGTGATACATGTATCTATTATAGTAATGAATTATATTGATAATGTATATAAGCATTTCAATTGTTTCAGTAACATGCATTCTTTTGATATTTTCAAATATGAACTTGCCATTACAGAAGAAAACTATGGCGAGCGAAGCGAGGCAAAAAATTTTCATAGAAAGTAAAAACTGCGGCGAACGAAGCGAGCCGAAAAAATTTCAGGAATTTTAAGCGAATTTTATGGTTATTCTTCAAATTCAGATTACTTGTAAGAGCAAGATTATTTTTTTTTTGTCACACCATAAGCAAATTTATTTTTTTCATCAAAATTCAGAGCAAAATTATTTTTTTCGAAAAAAAAAAAACCCAAGCCCCCCCCCCCCCCCCCCCCCCAGAATATCAAATGGACCGTGCCTAAAACATGTCCCTACTGTAGTAACAGCAATAGTATTGATGAAAGGCATAGTGACCTTGGCGTTTGATCTACATTTGTATTGAACCAAAAACAGTTGGTTCCCACCTGTCCAATATCCATACTAGTATACCTGTATCCAAATTTGGTTTGAATAGGTGAACGAGTTGCTGATATATCATCATTCTGAAATCCCTATTTGAAGTCAATTTTGCTAATACTAACTTTGACCTTTGACCTATTGAACAAAACATTATATGGGCGTCTTCGCCTCTTATTAAAAGTAAGCACGAATCAAAGATGAAAGTGTCCTTTAGAAATCACATGGAAAATGAAAGTACGACGGAATGTCAGACAATCAAACTATTTGTGTCCGTGTTATTATAATTTACGTGGCGGATCCTACTCTAAGACCTTCTTGTTTTGCAGTTCCTATCGAAGTTTTCGCACATTTGGACGAGTACATCACAGGCACTTGTTACGGGAGTTTGTTCTTGACTACTCTCCTAAATCCCCCTATATCGTGATAGGAACAAGACGATATAGGGGTACTGTGAAATCATTATAATTCGTTGGGGCTCAATTTTCGTGGTTTTCATAGATAGCCTCATCCACAAATTTACATCCACAACGAATAATTGTACACCATACAAGAAATTGAAACAACTTTTAATGACAAAACAAGCATGCATATTGTACAGGCGATTGACGTGTAAAAACCATCCAATAACATGGACACATACTTCAATTGCTGTTAATTGCATTGTTTGTCAACACTGTTTTTACAACTGTTTGTCACAAGCCAACCTTGTGAAACCCGCTTTTAATTAGGTCACATTTCAGCGGCATCTTGGCGTCAGTGATAATTAGCCATTCGGCATGGAGGGGCTTTAAAATGAATATTTTAATATATCAACGTTAACGTAATCCCTTCAACTTCCTGGGCTGAGTACCATTCATGAAAGTTTGATTTCACCACGAAATAAACGAAATTACGTCCCCACGAAAATACCGAATTTCACGAATCCACGAAAATTGGGCCCCACGAAAATAAATGATTTCACAGTATTTAGAAGAATAGACAGAGAAACTTTTCACATAAAAAGTGTCTGTGAGTAAATAAATATAATGTCCAAGATCCTACAGCAATCCAAAGTGTCTGAAGACCGCTCTCGTGTAGCAGGATTGGAACTACATTGTATTCTTTTTTTCCTTATCAGACCGACCGACAGACAGACAGGGAGTGGATAAAGGGCAATCGCATAAATTCTGAGATCTGTCATCGGTACAGCTTAAAATAGTAAATGGAAGCATACATCTCAAAACAAGCATTCAATTTCTACTATAAGGCCAATAATACTCGATGCTGAGGAGTCTGGCAGTAATGGAAGATAAGATAGATAAGAGTCTTTATACAAAATTAAATCTTTCCTCACGAGAACAATTTCTCATATGTCACCATTTTAACATTTTCCATTAAAAACATGATCAACAGAAAGCTATTAATCTATATCAAGCTTTAGAAGGTCATAGTAATTAATCATTTTGTTTCGTGTCCTGATATTTTCCCTAAAGGTGCCCTCCCGTCAGGCATGAAAACAAACAAGCACGAAATGGAAGAAGGAAAACTGGATACCAAAAGGGGGGCATCTTTCTTCAAGTCAAATGTATGATCTTAGTAAAACATTATTACCTTCTGATAGAGGGTTCTCAAGATCATTTACATGTACTAACCCACTGACTCAATTTTGAAAAGCTCAAGTGAGTATAGCCCAAGTCATTTTCAAGTTTTCAAATTCATGGCCCTTACTGAAAGCCTGGATCAGGAGGAATATATTTTATCATGCAGTACTAGTCCACAAATGTAATCTGTAAATTTCAATTCTTTTAACTTTAGGTCAAAGTTGAAGGTCATTTGGTAAAAGATCGAATACGATTCTTCAGTTTTAAGGTTTCTTTTATAGTGATGAAAACGAGGCCGGGTATGACCTTTCTTCCCGTCGAGCTAAAAATAAACATGTCAAATTGAGTTCAATTCGTTTATTGAAACAAGTACATATTATATGATAACTTCGATCTATTAAATAAGAACATGTGATACGTATGAAAAAAATAAAAGAAAACAAAACAAAGGAAAAAATCATCTTTAAGTAATCAATACACACTACCCACCTTTAATAAGTACCCACCGAATACATTTCTCTTGTTTTCAAACAAGTGAAGATTTTCGTTCCATTTTTTTGAAAATCTTAAGATTAAGCATTCTTTTATCAATTCAAGTAAAATTTTCAGCTAAATTTTATTTTTTTCTTAATTTTTGCAAATTTTCCTCAAAAATGTCAATTTTTCACACGAAAAAAAAAAACAAAACAAAAAAAAAATATCCTTTAAATTTTTCCATTTTTGTGTAAAGATAAATGATGCAAACAATATATTGAAAATTTTCATGAATTTTAAAAAAAACTCAGGAGAGAAAATAATGGGATGAGTTTTTCATGAAATTTCCCATTTTTATACTACCTGAATACTTATTTATGGTGGGTAGTGTATATATCCAAAGATACTAGCTTCCATTCTTATCATGACAAATCAGACCAAAGAATGAAAAAAAAAAAATACACGTTCCCTCGATTTTATGTAAAACAACTACTTATATCGAGACCTAGTCTCAATTCAAGATATCCAACGATTAAAAAAAACATATGAACATTTTATACCATGGCAACCATCCAGGTGAATGATTCTAAAACTGAAACTATGGATTTCTGGAAAAGTCAATCAAATCACAATAAAATTTATTATTCTAAAGCTCATATGAGGTCTAAGAGTCAAGGTCAAGAGATTGCATACAACGAGCACAATTGATTTCTGCCCTGGACAGCATCTGGTTTTCTTTATATCAATTCAATTCAAGTTAAACAAAATTCAACTAATCTGAAAGGATTGAGCGCCCTAAGCTGTCAGCATGACACTTTCTTGGGGTAAAAAGTTGATAATGTAGAAGTCGACCACTCTGATGGTTGACCCTAATATATGATCTTAGCCTTGACCTTTATATTTCTAGGTGTTGATTTCAAATTGCATCCCCTGTAAATTTGGTAATACGTAGTATATGATGCAAAGTATGACGTCTAGACACATGGATGGACGGACATAAAAAATGGTGGTCTATTATGCCAAGTATCAATCTAAGGAGAATACTCTGAAATAAAGGAGCCAAAATTGCAAAGTTCGTGTTCTTTTTTCCAGATCTAGACAAGTTAAGATTCTAAAACTCATACATTTTCATGACAGAGGACTTTATATATTTGCAAATGAATTCTATATATCACGTGTATCAGCACAAAACTTAACATCAATGCCCCTTTTAGACCGTCATTAAGTTTGAAATTCAAAGCTGAAGCATAGTAGGCCATACCAAATTTTAAATTAAACCTTCTTTGGATTCCCCGCACCATATTTTTCAAAATAAAAGAAAAATGCTATAAAAACAATATGCTCGCCCGCACCACTAAATTTCTGGCTCAAGCATTTTCTTAGGGTCGGTTCTAATTTCTGCAAATCTTAAAGCTGAAAGTCTCAGATTGTGCAAATTTCGAACAAAATGATACATCTTGTATTGGGAGCAAGTTTGTTGTCCCATATACATGGCACTGAAGTCTAGGAGGGAATGTTCGAAAATCTGTTCCGTACTGCTATGTGCCAGTCTTTCTAGTCATCAGATTCCTATGGGGATTCCTTTTTGAGTGCGGAAAACATCAGAAATGTATTCTGGGGTAACCTATATCAAAATCAAAATTATTTCACACGCTCGCACCTTAAAAACTGCAATACTTAAAAAAAAAATTCGCTCGCTTGCATCATTTTCCCCTAAAAATCCGAAGTACATTTAATTAATTTGGTATGGCCTTCCATTACATATCAGAACATTTTGGAAAACTAAGTTCGATTTTATTGATAGATACTAAGACTATCGACATTTAGTCCTTTACTGACATTTAGTCATTCACTTTCAAAAGCACAGATACAAAATGCTAATAGTAAAAATATCATACTACTGACTAAAATGATTATCAGATCTGCTAATACCGGTAGTAATATCATACTACTGACTAAATGATTATCAGATCTGCTAATAACGGTAGTAATATCATACTACTGACTAAACGATTATCAGATCTGATAAATCATATATTAGTAACATTACAAAGCTAATACATAAAACACTAGAAAGGTTTCTTGTTGCGGTTGCAACAAGAGTGTCTTCCTCCTATACAATTTTTGGTTTGGAAATATGAAGGACGTCACATTACATGTATTTATATTATATATTTAAGTTTTCAAATAGCAGTAACATTAAATTTTCAAACCGATAATTGTTGTTGAGCAACCATTTGATTTTTTTTTTGGGGGGGGGGGGGGGGGGGGGGGGGGCAGGAATTCTATTGCCAGCCGGTAAAATTTTTTCAGCAATTTTCTGAGCAGGCCATTTTTTTCAGCCATTACCAGAGTCGGAGAATAATTTTCGCCGGTTCTTCGGGCCGGATTTAAACAAATTGTCAAATGTTGTGAATGTCTGTGTAAGTTAAACTCCCCGCTGTTACAGAGTATGAGTTAATAACCGTTCCTTCAGATGTCTCTTTGCAATTAGCGAATTTCAGACAGATTGTATGATGTTTAAATAGAACCTTTTCTAGATTTTTGTGCCTATGCGTATTAGGTCTCTGGTAGATACAGCTATGTGAACAGTTTGTATTTATATTAATTAATTTTTTGACTTTAAATTGTCTGGCACAAAGGGCCAGCAAAAAATTCCATATCATGCAATGTATCCTTACTTTTGCATGGTCCGGGAAAAAAAAATTGCCGGCCCTTTGGGCCGGAATATTTTTTTCAGCATTTTTCAGAGCCGGGATTTTTTTTTTGCAAATTCTTCCTGCCCCCTTCCCCCATAAAAAAGGCGAGCTCGTAGCTGTAGAACCAATTTTCTTGAGAAGAGAAATGGTAATAACAAGTTACGTTCAATATATTTATATAAATATCATGAGGTTCTCGCTGTGCAGGTTCAAATTTGGTCCCCCCCTTCCCTTTTTTCAAAGTTTATTTTGAATTTCCATCATGGCGACATCGTTCAATATAAACAGAACTGTTTTCGAAAAACGAGGGGAGGGAAGAATGTTGGAGAAATTGTTCATCAATTTGTAAATAAACCAACCGAAAATTATGTTCGAACGTTTGCTAGAATAAGAAATTAAACTTGATGTTCAAAATATAGTTATTGAAGTTTAGAAACAGGTTTGTAGGTAAGAAATCGGAATCAAACTACCACTTTTTGTCTGTAAATTCTGGTTTGTAGCTGATCTCTTCTAAATTAATCAACTGTTTTAAAATCAAATTGTGTATATCGAAATGTATTTATGAAATGCATATTCATCATTGCCGTGAAATCGGAATTTGAAAATCTCAACACTGCTTTTCTCGAGTCGGACTCGGACTACCAATTTTAGTGTGCACCCGATCTGTTGGCGTGAAGGTGTATCGAAATACCCAACTCAAAATTTCGATGCTCATATCTTTTCAACAGTAAGAGATAGGAAAAATCAGAAAGACTAAATAAGACAGATATATGGATAAAAAATAATAATATTGAAATTTTAAGGAAACTTCATAAGCTTAATTTTTGTTTACTATTATAAGCAAAAAAGTGTCTTCCTCCTATGAACTTCTGAATTTGGGAATATGAAGGACGATGAAGGACGTCATCGTAATAAATCGTTACAGTGTGCATCTAGCATTTCATATCTTGCATGGCTGTCGACTTTCAAAAAGAATGGAAATTGTAGATAGCAAAATACGAGATATTTAAGCTTACAAATAGCAAAACATGAAATTTTCGGTCCTTTTGAGTAATTCGACGCTCCCGTCAAATATTTGAATCTACTAAAAAACATGATAAAAAAAATAACAGAGACCAAAAATAAAAAAAGACCAATCTAGCTTTTACTCCAAACGAAACGTTGGAGAACTTTCATTGTCCTAGCTTACAGGGTTCTTGAGAAATCGCTGATCCAATTTTCCACGGTTACGAAAACAATAGGTCTTCCGACGGAAGTCGGAAGACCTAATTACGACTTAAGCGACAAAATACTAGCACTGTGTGTCAGGTAGTTTAAGTTTATAATGCTGTCTGATAGTCGATACAATTCACTGTCAAAAGTTACAGTCACAACGGAAAAGTGCTATTGAAGACACATCAAAATATCACTTTTCTATTACAGCTGTAACTATGCAAGTACAAAAATTGTTTGACAAATGACAATACAAAATTAATATACAATTTTAAAATGATTAAGAAATGAAAACGATACAGATACTCTTCATACCTAAATGTTTAAACATGAGGACTGAATAAAAGAACATTCCCCCTTCTGCCACGACAGCGTATACATATGAAAACACGATCGATACATATTGCACAGGTATTTCTTATCAAGTTTATAGTTTTCTGGCCGTATTTACTTTATCATTTTTCTTCCTCGTTCAATTCGAGTTCACACTTGTCTGGTGCGTTTACATCAAAGGCAAACTTTGACGCACCATTATAATTCATATTAGATTTCATCAACTATCCCAATACACCAAAGTACATGTACACTAAATATTGCAGATATGCATATATTAGTATTTTTGGGGCAAATGTATGATTGTCAACCAAGTTGACCTCACTCTATGACAGGCCAATACATTTTTCGACATACGAGGGGTGATTGATATGTTGTGAGCCTCGGTTTTCTAGGATGCAGAAGGTATTCTGCTGATAGATTATCTCCAAAAAGGACAAACAATCAATGGCACATACTATGCTTCACTTCTGACACAGCTACAGGAAGCGCCAATGAAAGTTCACTAGTTAAAATTTTAAACGTCTTTAAATTCAATAGCATCATTTAAAACCTGATAAATTTACAGCATGGACCAGACATGCACGTTTCGAGTACTAAACCCGAAGTTAAAGGTATGCTGTTCCATCAGGACAATGTTCCTGTTCACAAGTCTGTCATTGCCATGGCTGTCATTCATGATTGTGGCTTTAGTTTGTTAGGGCATCCGCCTTATTTACCTGATCTTGCTCCCAGTGACTTTCATCTATCCCCAAAACTGAAAGCAGCATTTTCTGGCACCCACTTTCAGTCCGATGATGACGTCATACTTACAGTGGATGGCTTTCTGAGCAGTCAAGATAAGGAGTTCTTTCAAAGTGGTATTGAGGCCCTTAAACACCGATGGCAAAAGTGTATTGATACTGAAGGGGATTATGTAGAAAAATAATGCAAATTGTCAGATAAAATTCAAATTACTCACAACATATCAATCAGCCCTCGTAAGTATGGAATGTACGAAAAATTTTGTTGATCCTGTCCCAGATTCATCAGACTCACCAGACAAACTTTATCAGATTTGCTTTTGCTGGGTAAAATTTTTTGCACTTTTCCCTTATAAGATAGCTTGTACCTCTGGTCGTGAGAGCTTATATTCTCCTCATTATCACTTTTTTGGAATTTTCGTGATTATCATCTTTGAATCTTTTATAAAACTTTTCAAATATACCCTAGTAGATTGTAGGGATATTTTTATCGTCGATATTTGAATGACCCCAACTTTAATATTACACCCTTTGGAAAAATAAAAAAAATTCACTTTTTTACATTGTAGAAAAAAGATTTAACCAAAAAGATATTTGAAAGCTGTATTAGCTTTACCCAATGTACAATAATATGAAAAGAAAATATGTATCCATTTTCCCCGATTTTGGACAAGAGGTACAAATGTTAAATTCATCAAAATTACAACAACAAAAATTATCTGGCAAATTGTACAAACTTTCATTAAGTCTGTATTAAATACAGCACCACGGAAGCATAATATGAACTTCCCTTTAGTGAACACCATATCTAGTAAATACATTTTCATTTTACATGAAATTTTTAATAATGCACGTTTCAATACAAGCAAATCAAAAATGTCACAGAACGATTGATCTTATTCATGAGATTGCATCATATAGTGAATTTGCACTAACTACTCTTTATAAGAGCAAGGGTTGTCAGAGGACAACAACGATAGCTGGGAACGAATGATTGTCTCAAGATAGGAAAATGAAAGATGAGCAATTTCCCTCTATAATATTTCATCCAATACCTTAAAAATGTAGCTAATTTAATTTTTCATATTAGGTCAAAGTACAAGGTCAAGATCACAGGTCAAATAAGAAATGAAAGCTCTCGTCACAACGAATCTATTATGTGATGAAATATCAAAACCCTTGGGGTTCAAAAGATACGGCCCGAATTAAGTTAATGAAAAGTATGTCAAAGTCCAAGGTCACCAGGTCACAACTGAAAGCTCATATCACAAAAAAAACTACGTGTGAAAAATCAAAGCCATATCCCTTGTGATTCAAAAAATAAATCCCAGATTAAAGTTTTAATATGAATTCTCTGAGACGACCAAAATATCAACCAAATAGCATGTCATCGATTCTTATGAAATTTTGCACATACTATTACAGTTACATAAGACCTTAAAATAAGGGAACGTTTTTTTCCCAAAATTTCTTTGTTTCCATGGTAACCTCGCTCAAAAAGGTCTGATATGAAAAAAGTATTGAAAATGCAGCGTATCTCAGTTTTCCGCTTATGATGAGGAGTTCATTGAAGAAGTCAAAGTCCAAGGTCATGGTCACCGGGTCAAACGTCATGATGCGCCACGATCAATCTACGCATGAAATGTCAAAGCCCAATCGCTCACAGTTAAAAAATATAGCACAAGTTCAAGTTTTGCCTACGCATGACATCGACTTGCTACCCAGACTTTCATCCTGACGAGCTAGAAATTGCAAAGTTCCTTGTAACTCAGCACATTGCAGCTGCTGGTCGAAAAGATAACTTGAGTTCATACTACTTATACGCATATGGGTTTCCGACGTGAGACCTTTTGTGACAACTCAAACCTCCACGTCAACCATCTTCACTCATATTTCTCTATCACATGATTGAAAATATAAGCTACACAGACTGAGGGTCTAATCATTGTACGTGCATAAGTTTTCCTCTTCCAAGACGAACACTCCTTGCATTCATGTTCCCTAAAAAGTACAAATACTCGCCCAACTTAGTATTTCTGAATTTCACCATGTACTCGTCCATCGTGTTCAGCTGCCTATTTAGTTGAAGACAATTAAAATGTGCTATACCGAAGTAAAGTTGATCATTTTCTCTCCAAGACTTAAAAGTATGGCCTCGGAACTCATGACAAAGTTCTAATGTCCAGGAATTTGATAAGTCTTTGAAAACTGGTGAGGATATGTGAACAGCATAAAACATAGATTGATCTCCATATGGGCATAGGAAACGTCCCTTATAATCATCCTTTGCTGCTTGACAAAATTTCGGAATGGCACTTCTATACAAAGAGTTAAAGTCTAATTTACGCATGACTGAGAATCGTTGAAGCATGACTCCAGAACACATGTCATTATCATTTTTACCCAGTTTCAGCATTCCTAAGTACGGCGGCACCAATTCCTTAAAATATGCCCAAATAAAGGCTGGATCCGTCCCGAACACTAGATCGGTATCTAATATCAAACACTTATCTACGTTTTCCAATATTTTGTACATGAATGATTTCGACATTCCGAACACTCCCGAATGGTGAGTAATTAGAACACTCACTGCTTCAGCTGCCTGCTTGATGAATTCTGGGTCAAATTTGATGAATTCATAGTAAATATTTACAGCTGGATTTTCAAATTCTCTTAAAATCTCCTTTAATACTCGTTTAGCATCCTCGTTTACTATTAAATGAAAATGTAGATCACTATGTTTGGCATGAATGAATAGCGAACGTAAAAGGAATCTGGCCTCTGTCGCAGCACTTGCGCCCCCTATCGTCAAACAGATATGGATGGGCTCATTAAGACCCTGCGGAGCTGTCGAGGTAGGTATGAAGTCTTTGGCAAATTCAATTGTTTGTAAAATCCTACTTGAATTGATTTCCCCTCTGTTGTCCGATCCAGGCTCAGACACTGGGCTTAGTTCCGGTACCGTGGTCTTTTGGAATCTTACTCCTGTTTGATTCCAACCAATAAAGACTAGGATGAGGACACACGAACAACAAATCAGTATCAGCAGGTTCCGTGGATTGCTCATATCTCCTGCAAGCCTGCAGAGATAAAAGAAGCATATTGTCAGTTTCCAGCCAGCATAGGGATTCACTTGGGTAGTATGTTACATGATGATAGGTCCCCCTTATTCTCATATTGTATAGTCTTCTTTAGTCAGGCGCGAAGCAAAAGCACGTACAGTGGTTCATGCACATGCTATATATTTTAAAAATCACATTTTGAATATTATATATTTCCACTAATCAAAGCAATATATGACATAAATTAAAGCATCATCCGAACGATACATACAAAGCAATTTGAAAGCAACTGAACATATAACATGATATATAAGAAAGTTTGTGCGGTAAGATATTAATTGAAACTGTGAACATGCACAATGTATGGCAAGGTAAGCATAAAGTAGTAGGCTCTTTGAAACACTTGAAATGCCAAACATGTCTTAAGTATGGAAATTGTATTAAGCCCATATACTCCCGAGTCGATAAACACCAACTAATAATGGTATTATAGTGCGGTATTTATTTCCCAGACTCCTGTGATATATAACGATTAAGAAGGAACTAGATTCTCTCATTCTCTCTCTCTCTCTCTCTCTCTTACTTTTCATTTTCAATTTGATGGAGATTGGGTCAGTACAGCTACTTAAAAAAGTTATGAAACATCTCTGATCTCTTATTAGAATCAAGAACGTTTATACATATTAATTATGTTCCTGGTCAACAACATGTACTACTTTGGACCCTCCCCTTCCATTATTCACAACGTGTATCCAAGCATGTACGTTGTTTTAATTTTTTTTTTATCTTGCGTTATAGACATCACCACAATGTTTATATCCCTGAGAAACACACCTCCGGTGTTCATCTCGGTACATACACATAACGTGGCAGCTTGATTCTCAAGTCGGTTATACATAGAAACAGCAGCGGCCCTTCACTTTCTCCGGAAGAAGACTTGATACGTCAAAGGATGCTGAAAACCCTGTGATTTGATTGGTTCGTGCTTCAAATTATACATCTACAGAATGATGGGGCTCTCCTGCGTGAAAATTCAGGCGATCGCTAGGAGCTATTCGCTCAAAAAATATTTCTACAATGTAAAAAATATTTTTACATTGAATTTTTGGAATTTTCCATAGGGCGTTATGTTAAAGTTGCGGTCATTCGAATTTATTGTGTCCATGACACACCGAAATTAAACATACTCACCAAATGTTGATTAATTTACAAAATGACGTTATAGTCATTCTAAGCACAGTCTTATCATGATCTGAAACGCCTCGAAATCTCCCTTTCAAGCGAACGAATTTTCTTTTACCAGAACTTCTTTAAAAGACGGATACATGTATTTCTAAACTGTAAACTGTATTTATACTGCAACAGATTGACGACAACTTGAGTCTTCCCTCTATCTGTAGGCGTAAGTGGTAAAATCTAACAATGTCTGACTTTTCATCCAAACTTAAGTACTTTTCAAATTACATTTTTAAATACGTTCGGGAAAAATGTCACCTTATCGATGACTGAAACATAATACTATACGAGTATCTATTTACCTTAAAAGTTGTCGGAGAAATACTACAGCCCGTTTCTTCTCCTGGCAAAGCTAAGAAACAAGATACAACCTTATTTTCGGCTGCGTTAAAGCTGATCACACACACTTCATTTTTCCCATTGAATTCTAGATTTTAATTATCTCCATGTTTCTCAATTCGATTTCATTTTCAAATTACGAATGATTGTTTAACCCTCCATCAATAAAATTCTCTACGTGTACAGGAGGGTATTATGTTACTCAAAGGTACACAAAATCGCTTATCTTACACATTGAGTGCTCGCCATTGAGAAGGTCGATAAAACCGACGACATCTGCACGACACTACACACGTACTTTTTATATCCATATGGATTACCCGCTGGGATTCATTCAGTATATGGTATTTGGGTAGGAGAGAAAACTATTCATTAGCGATGTATCACATGCCGATGAAGTTTAGTATTCAGTGTGGAAAACATCAATCAACTTGACCTTTGACTTATGCCATCAAAAATGAAGTTCCATTGACTTGGATTGAAAAATTTCGAATCTGCATTGAGATGTTAAAAACATGTACGGTTAAGCAAATTGTCGACGGACACCTTCCTACCTGATAAGTTCAGAAAGGCTGAAAGGTTCAGCATGGTGCCTGTTTTACAAAAATACTAACGAAAAAGTCAGGGAATTTTCGTTACTCTTGATCGCCTAGTACTTTTTTTAAATTAGAAATCGCGATGTTTTGTTTCTGAATATGTATTTAGTATGTAGAAATGCTATTAGAATAGACAACATAATCTAAAGTGAAAAAGATTTTAAGCTTTTATTTGGAGATGAATATTACGAAAATTACTAAAAAATTTCATTAAAAAAGAATTTTTGTAATACAGGCTCCTGGTTGACAGAATGACACAGAAAGCAAAAATTATAATAACGTTAGAACACGGCCAGAACTAAAAAGACTACACTATACTGAATATAGCCCATGCAATATATGTCCGTCAGACTGAGAGATCGTAACACTGACATTCTAGGTCAAGTGACCTTGACCATTTGGCCTTGGGAAGCAATTAAGTTCGTATTCTTGTTTTGTGACAACATATGACAATAATAAACTTCTAACTTAGTGTGTATCCAGTCAGTCCAGAAAGACGATGAGACAGACATACATGCACGGTACTGAGTCTACAATACTGCTATTTCATAATCTGTATCACTTGACTAAACAACCAGTTCAAGCACGAATCCAGAGGGATCGGGGATAAGGAACCCCTATCCGGCCCTAGAATTTGCCAAAAATAGTGATATTTCCCTTTTTAATTATATATTTTCGTGCCCCGGAATCAAAGATTCGGGGGTAAATATTTTTTGGTCAGTTGTATGTTTGTCCGTGGCAAAAAATAACATTAGGTATAACTTTTGAATGACATGTTATAGAGCTTTTATTCCTTGCAACAAGACCTCTCCGTCAGATACCAAAACTATTGACCTCTTGACCTTGACTTCCCTTTGAAAATCTTACACATCAGTCATGACTTTTGAAAACAGGTGACAGCGTGTGTATTCCTTGTCACATGACCTCTCCATTGATACCAAAATTTCTGACCTCATGACCTTGGCCTTTAAAATTAAATCTTGCCTACTGAGCTTGAGACTGATCTACTAAACAGAAAATGATACTTTAAAATACTGAAAAGATTCCGACTGGGGTATTCGTGTTTGACAAACACAGCTTTTATTTCACTTTTTTTTTGCTAGACCCCCTTAAAACATAGACATGCCCACTGTGAAAAAAATTCTAGATCTGCCCATGCAGTTGAACTTTAAAAATAAAAGGCTGTACATTGTTTTTTTTGATATAAAACATATGCTAGGTTTCACCGATCAGATTGCCGTTTGAAGTTTTTCTACCCCAGGCAAAATACTTAAAATGGAAAATTTACGACAATTTTAAGTTTTACAGGTACAGAAACATAATCATTTTTGCATTTACGATATCCGACTTTATGATATACATGTGCATGTAGTCAGTCTTGCACTTGCACTATCATTGTGAGGGGAAATAGGGATAAAGGTAGGGGGTATTTGCAACTAAAAAAACCTTAATAATATACAATGTATATGCATATATCGATAGTAGTTTTTCCAGACTTTTTAATTTGAACTTTTTATAAACCCAAAAAAAATGTGGGCGTACTATCACTGTCGTCTGTTGTCCCATCTATCGGTCCAACCTCTCCTAAACTACAGAGGTTACAAAACTTTTGAATGTGTTATCTTTGTTTCATTCGTTAGTAGTGCCATACTTTTCTCTATTCTTAAAGATAAATAGTATAGAAGACAGCATGAAGAAACGTTACTGTATCCCTCCTATACGATGAGCTTTATTTCAATATTTTTTCTGTCTTTCATCTATGATCTAAGTTCTAACATCTATTAGTGAAACAGTGATGATTAGTGGGATTAGTGAGTCAGATGGATCAGTGTTTTCAAATATAGGTCAAAGGTCAAGTTTACATTTATTTTATTGTCAAATCAACAATATTTGTGACAAAATAGAAAGGTCTTGTTGAAAGAAGTTGCACCAAGTTGAAAAGTTAAAACTGAGAGCGTCTACTGGCTTTAAGTATTTACAGAACTATGAAAGTTAAGAACCATTTAGTGTTTTCCGAATATGGATGGATAGATGGACAGACAAAGGGTGCACACCTATGGTCCTATTCGATTAATGTATAAAGGAATACAATGAGCATAATATACATCCTCTCCAGTGGTAAAAAAAAATTCAAAATTTCTTATTTTAACCAATCACCTTGTTATCAAAAGGTGTAACGGTACAAATTGAACCATGCTCTGACCTAGACCTTAGATCCTTATATGGAATAACAGGGTTTCCATCTCATAAATGGCCACATGCATGCATAGCTTAATGACAGAACAAAGTAATCTGTGATTTTTAGAGTCACCATTATCTGGTTTTTCTTTCAGTGTTACCAGTTGAGACATGACCTTCAACCAGTTTAATTAAAATGCACATTTGATAAACATTGGATTACATGTTGAAATCTGAAACTTCTGGAGTAACCACAATTAAGTTTGAATAAAACCTAGGCAACGCAAAGAGTAGCATTCCCTCACACGGCATGTATATCATTGACTCACTCAAGCTTTATCCAAGAACAATTACTATTTCTAATCTATGGCCTTGACCTTGAAAATCAATAAGGTTCCTTTGCATGTCATAAGCAAGACGTATATGAAGTTTGTTAAAAATCAAACAAAAACTGCACTGTCTAGGCTGTATGCAATGATTTAAAGCATTTCTGATCTGTGACCTTGACCTTTGACCTATGATCTTGACAATCAATAGGGTTCCTCCTCTTGCTAAAAGGAATAAGTGTATGAAAATTGGTCAAGACCCAATCAAAACTGTGCCCTCTAGGACATATACAACCAGAAGTCTCTGACGAGACTGAAGCTCTACTGTTTGTTTTTGTTATCTTCACCAATATGAGTAGAGATAAAAATCTTACTTTTCAAAGTAATCAAACAAAACCATGTAAAAAAAAAACCCCAAGACCTTAAAATTATGTGGATGAACATGCTGTAAATAACCTTTTGAATAATATATGTATGTGTCATTGAGGTGGAAGGTTAAATAAGATTATTGTCTTGTTGCCAGATTCCAAAGTAGCAACAGTACATGTAACAGCACATACATGTATGCATTTTTTTCAGTGATTTTTCAAATCAAACGCTGTTAAAACCAATGTCTTCGCAACACGAAAGAGTTTAATTTTCATCTTTTTCTCTGTTTGTAATGACGTCGAGGCCTATTAGATCCATTTTCAACTACCATATTAGTAAAGACTTTAACTGGTCCAATCCACTTACATGTTTGCAAAATGTGACTAAAACTAATGACAAATATTGAAATATAGTCTCCTCAGGAAAAATCAGACAGAAGTAACACAGATATTTAACTGCCCAAACTTTTGTCAAGCATCCAAGTTAGCTGTGTTCAACAAGTAAAAAAAGCAAAGGTGTTAATCTGTTTGAATGTTGGACAACAACTGTAGCTGAACTTTTGCTCGAGCGACGGGCTGTCGGTACTGGTCACTGACATGAGTGATCCCAATTTTTATCCCTGTTGCATTTTATTTGAAATCATAACAGGCATTAGTCCCAGTCAGCCCGTTGCTTAATTACTGAGTTCATGCATGCTTATAGAAACTATTATGATTACAAAAAAACAACTTATTTCTCTATAATGAACACATGACCCCAGTCACATGACCGTTACAGAACAATCAGTCTGTGGCTCAAGGTTTGTACCTTGAGCCACAGACAGAGCCGTCAAATGTTAATGTATCCAGACTCGGCCCATGACTGCCCCAAGAGAAATCAGCCCTCTTTTGACACAATATAAACCTCCCCTTTCCTTTCCTGCTCTTACAAACTACAAGCTGCTTTCATAGATTAAAAAATATCATGTATTGCACAGAATTATACGTACATAATTCAATTACCACACTGCTGCACTGAACTTAAAACTCAGAGCTGTCATTAGTCACTTAAATAAAAAAAATGGTCAAGGTAATTTCTGAAAAATTAGGAAGAATTAAACTTGTAGCACTTTTAAAATTGTAATGAACAGCATAAATATAACTTACAAGAAGTATTTGAAGAGAAATTTTATTTACCAGAGGGAAAATTGAGGTGAACTGAGAGAGCAGTGGCTGCCATTGTTGTTCTTCTTTATCTATATTGCACAAGACAATTCGACCTCAAAACTAATTCATACCAAAATCATTTCTTAAAAAACTTTGTCACACCTATCAGAAAGCAGTTATCTCATGTAAAAAAACTTGAAATATGAGTAAAATTGAAAGAAAAGCATGGAGTCTTACTGTCTTTACATTTCCAAATACAAATAAAAGTATTTGAGCCCATATAGCTTGGTAAAGGCTAGTACCGGTGCATGAATTATAACAGAAAAGAAAGAAAAGAAAAAAACAAGTTAAAATAAATAAAGGCACCCAATTGTGATACTATAAAGATAGATGAGCTTCATAAAAATGGAATGTACTAAAATAGCCATCATTTTAACTTTCAATCTATAGAATTTTCTGAAGATCATTGAAAATGTACAGATCTTCAAACTGCCCGACAAAAAGACCACACCCTTTTTCTGAGTCCATTGAGGTCAAGGGCTCAAACAAAATATAAGGTGCATATCTAGACTATAGACCAACCATTATGTAGGAAACAATTACATTTCTATCATTTACTGTTTCAGAGGAGTTGCATACAAAAGACCCCTTTAAGGAGGAAATGACCACACCCTTTTTCTAAGACCCTGGGGGTCAAGGGCTCAATCAAAATATAATCAAAACAACTAGGCCACAGACCAATCACAATGCAAAAAGAATTACATTTCTATGATTTATAGTTTCAGAGGAGTCGTGTCCACAAGAAATGTTTACGGACGCTGGACAGACGGACAGACGGACAGACGGACGGACAGACAGACGGACGACGGACGAAGGGCGATCGCATAAGCTCGACTGGTCTTTGACCAGTAGAGCTAAAAACTAGGTTACAGGTCAAGGACAAGGTCAAAACTTAGAATAATTGATACCAAAATATGCATCTTCAAGATTATACACATGCAAAATATGTAAATCCTATACATCTCTTCTTAAAATTCTATACCCTTTTATTGAAAGAAGCACAGAATGACAGACGGACAGACAGACGGAGGAAACGATCATTATATGCCCCTTAAAGCCTTTGGTCATAAATGACCAGGGGCATTAAAAACAAAGAGGTCGTAAGTAATATATACATGTACCTCCTTGGCAACAAAGTAAATAGTAATGCAAGAAAATAATATGTAATTTAAGTGCACCACATGCATACTTCAGCAAATTAAGCGTCTAAGTGAAGCAAGAAGTCAATGAACTCTCCCAAGAGCATTTTTCTACATTTTTATTTGAGTACAAGTAAGTCATATTATTCTTAAATTCTGATATTCTTGAAATCTTCTTAAAAGGATTCAAAGATGAAAAGTTTAAAGTTTACCCTTAAAGAAATATATTTGAACTGTCCTTAAGATATGATTTACTAAAGGTATTTAATTTTTGAATGATTTGCTTTTTCACCTCCCCTAGGGTCAAGGTTTGAAATATGGTGGACGTTAGACAAGAATGATCCCATGCAGCAATAATTGCTTCTCCAACCCCTTTAAAGAGGGCTTAATACTAGCTCATTTTACTTGCTAATGCCCCATCACACCTTCACTTTTTTGGCCAACACACAAACAACGACCTTCAACATGTTGGCAAACATCTGGGTTAGGTCTGAAAACTCATTATGAAGCAACGTTCTCAACCCTCGCATAGCAACCTTGTAGCGCATGGGGAGCGTTCGTCCAGCAACCTCAGTGTCTTCCTAACTCATAAAACTGGCTGACAATTTACCTGTTAACGTTCTATAACACGTTCTCAATGACCTTGCAATGTTCATCTAACAACTTGCCATCGACCTGCCAGCAACCTTCTAATGATCTACAACATTTAAAGCGAAACTTGATATTCAGAAAATATTTCATTAATGCTATGATAAACATAGAGTCATCAGAGATTACAGCGCTCACCTCAACGGCATCATTGTCCCATGACCAGCATAAGGTACCTACATTGCACAGAGTATTTCCACATGCATCATCCACACAAGTTTGGTTGATAAAAAATTCAAAGAAGGCTGGTAATGAAGATTCTAATTTTACCATACCTGGTCAATCAAGCATGAAATATAGGTCAGATGCAGCATCTGTACAGTGCATTGCAGTAAGCATCCTCAGACACCGTACATCATCCACACAAATTTTTTTTTATCGATCTAGGACTTAAAATTGGCCAGAAATGGACCTGTCCCATTTTACTAAACCTGATTGCTCAAGCATGGAATGTGGGTCTGATGCAGCCTCTGTACCATGCATTGTAGGGAGCATCCTGAGATGCATCATCCATGCAAGTTTAGTTGATGTAGGTCTTCTTAAAGTAACTGTCCCATTTTACCTAACCTGCTCACTCAAGCATGTAATGTAGGTCAGATGCAGCCTCTTGACCATGTATTAGTGTAAGCATCCTCAGATGCATCATCCATGCACGTTTGGTTGGTGTAGGACTAATAGTAAGGCAAGAATGGACCAGTCCCAATTTACCTCACATGCTCACTAAAGCATGAAATGTAGGTCAGATGCAGCCTCCGTACCATGCATTGTTAATTTGTTGTAAGCATCCTCAGATGCATCATCCATACAAGTTTGGTTGGTGTAGGACTTACAGCAAGGCAGGAATGGTCCTGTCAAAATTTACCTCACATGCTCACACAAGCATGAAATGTAGGTCAGATGCAGCCTCCATAGACCATACTGTGCATTGTTGTAAGCATCCTCAGATGCATCATCCATGCAAGTTTAGTTGGTGTAGGACTTATACTCAGTATAACTTATAGTAAGGCAGGAATGGACCTGTCCCATTTTACCTAACCTGCTCACTCAAGCATGAAATGTGGGTAAGATGCAGGCTCTGTGCCATGCATTGTAGTAAGCATCCTCAGACCAAATAGGCAAAGCGAAAGTTCGGAGAACCAACCAATCAGAACGAAGGATAAAGAAAGTTGATCATGTGATACAGGGTATTTGTAATTGTATCCATCGTTCTGATTGGTCGGTTCTCCAAACTTTCGCTTTGCTTGTTTGGTTTGGTAGGGAGCTAAAAATTGGCAAAAATGCAATAACGAAGCGAGAAAAAAATGTGAGGTGGGTATAGATAGTTAGATAAATGTTTAGTCCCGTCAACAAGAAAAATCAATATTTCAGAATGGAAAATCTTTGGGCAACAGTTTTGTCTGATATTCGGACAGACGGACTTACAGACAGACCAAGAGGAAACTAAGAGTCACCTTCGGCATTGCCGGTAGGGGACTAATAAACGTACCACATCATGGTTCAGAAAGTCGCTTTAGAAATAAATTTTGTAAAAGTTTTATGACATGTATTGACACATAATTCTTCAATAAGGATTAAAGGATAAAACTAACAGAGTTTTGAAACTTTTGATACATATTTGACCCCTGGAGAGACTAAGATGCAAATCGTTAGGAAATACCTTTAGTAACTTGCGTAAAATGGCCGTTTAAGAGGTGTATTGAAATACCATCAAATCGGCATTAATAGGGCGATTTTCAAATTTATTTTTACATAGGCATTTGTATTAAGGGTGAAGCATTATTTATTCCGAGTTTCATGGTGATTTGACATATAGAAGCCGAATTATTGTCGAAAAACTGCAAAAATCGTTTGGAATTATCTGTTCGACC
The DNA here is from genome assembly GCA_028142955.1 of Pinctada fucata. NCBI lineage: Eukaryota > Metazoa > Mollusca > Bivalvia > Pterioida > Pteriidae > Pinctada > Pinctada fucata. The sequence goes on from AP027105.1 coordinate 15,942,446, forward strand.
AGTACTGTACAGCTGTATTCGTCGAGCAGATATTTCCAAACTGAAGGTATTTCCGAACGATTTGCTAGTTCGGTTACTTGGAGTTACTTTTTCACAATTTTGGTGATACAGACGTCTAAATATTCAGAAACATAGGTAATCACAGATTACGAAGCTCACCTCGTGGCAGCAAAATTCAATTCAAACATATTTCTTAGTACATGTATATTGGCTTTTAAAGGCAAAATTATTCAAGTGGAAAAAGTAGGTCAAGGTTATTTTATGAAATTCTGATCAAAGATACATCCAATATGCAAGTTTGGTACATGTAGCACTTATACTTTGCTCAATATTGGCTTTTAAAGGCAAAATCACTCAAGCGGAAAAAGTAGGTCAAGGTCATTTTATGAAAAATTGATCAAAAATACATCCAATATGCAAGTTTGGTACATGTAGCACTTATACTTTGCTCAATATTGGCTTTTAAAGGCAAAATCACTCAAGCAGAAAAAGTAGGTCAAGGTCATTTTATGAAAATTTGATCAAAGATACATCCAATATGCAAGTTTGGTACATGAGCACTTATACTTTGCTCAATATTGGCTTTTAAAGGCAAAATCACTCAAGCAGAAAAAGTAGGTCAAGGTCATTTTTTGAAAGTTTGATCAAAAATACATCTAATATGGAAGTTTGGTACATGTAGCACTAATACTTTGCTCAATATTGGCTTTTAAAAGCAAAATCACTCAAGTGGAAAAAGTAGGTCAGATGCTGCATGGGTCCATCTTAGCATCCAAAGATAAATATCTTGTGCAAGTTTGGTTACTGTAGCATCAGTACTTTGTCAGATACTGAGCTACCCCAAACTTCTTAACCAAGCCACTCTGAGCTAACCCAAACTTCTTAACCAAGTCACTCAAGCGGAAAATGTAGGTCAGATGCAGCATCTGATGCATGGGTTCACCTCAGCATCCAAAGATGAATCACTTGTGCAAGTTTGGTTACTGTAGCATCAGTACTTTGCCAAATACTGAGCTACCCCAAACTTCTTAACCGGACGCGGACGCGCGGGGGTATAGCATAAGCTCACTCAACTTCGTCGAGGTGAGCTAAAAATAACCAACATGCAAAAGAAAATCTCAAAATAACTTTATTTAGTATATTTTTTGCGTTTGTTTCTCATGATGTTTGTAACTTTCATCTGTTTGGGAGCTGGGGAAAGTGACTTCATTGTGTTAAGAACATATCTTGACCTTCTTTTGGAGTCAAGTATTTTCCAAAAATCTATTCTTGTCAACTGATCAATGAAAACCTGCATTGAGAGGGACCTAGAGCAGGATATTCACAAAAGTGTATAAATTTCATGTGTAAGAATACCAAAATCATTGTAAAAACATAGGTAATCACAGATTACGAAGCTCACCTCGTGACAGCAAAATTCAATTCAAACATATTTCTTAGTACATGTATATTGGCTTTTAAAGGCAAAACCACTCAAGCAGAAAAAGTAGGTCAAGGTCATTTTATGAAAGTTTGATCAAAGATACATCCAATATGCAAGTTTGGTACATGTAGCAGTTATACTTTGTTCAATATTGGCTTTATAGAGCAAAATCACTCAAGCGGAAAAAGTAGGTCAAGGTCATTTTATGAAAGATTGATCAAAGATACATCCAATATGCAAGTTTGGTACATGTATCACTTATACTTTGCTCAATATTGGCTTTTAAAGGCAAAATCAGTCAAGCGGAAAAAGTAGGTCGAGGTCATTTTATGAAAGTTTGATCAAAGATACATCTAATATGCAAGTTTGGAACATCTAGCACTTATACTTTGCTCAATATTGGCTTTTAAAGGCAAAATCAGTCAAGCGGAAAAAGTAGGTCGAGGTCATTTTATGAAAGTTTGATCAAAGATACATCCAATATGCAAGTTTGGTACATGTAGCAGTTATACTTTGCTCAATATTGGCTTTATAGAGCAAAATCACTCAAGCGGAAAAAGTAGGTCAAGGTCATTTTATGAAAGATTGATCAAAGATACATCCAATATGCAAGTTTGGTACATGTATCACTTATACTTTGCTCAATATTGGCTTTTAAAGGCAAAATCACTCAAGCGGAAAAAGTAGGTCGAGGTCATTTTATGAAAGTTTGATCAAAGATACATCTAATATGCAAGTTTGGAATATCTAGCACTTATACTTTGCTCAATATTGACTTTTAAAGGCAAAATCACTCAAGCGGAAAAAGTAGGTCGAGGTCATTTTATGAAAGTTTGATCAAAGATACATCCAATATGCAAGTTTGGTACATGTAGCACTTATACTATGCTCAATATTGGCTTTTAAAAGCGAAATTACTCAAGTGGAAAAAGTAGGTCAGATGCTGCATCCGATGCATAGGTCCATCTCGGCATCCAAAGATGAATCACTTGTGCAAGTTTGGTTACTGTAGCATCAGTACTTTGTCAGATACTGAGCTACCCCAAACTTCTTAACCAAGTCACTCAAGCGGAAAATGTAGGTCAGATGCTGCATCTGATGCATGGGTTCACCTCAGCATCCAAAGATGAATCACTTGTGCAAGTTTGGTTACTGTAGCATCAGTACTTTGTCAGATACTGAGCTACCCCAAACTTCTTAACCAAGTCACTCAAGCGGAAAATGTAGGTCAGATGCTGCATACGATGCATGGGTTCACCTTAGCATCCAAAGATGAATCACTTGTGCCAGTTTGGTTACTGTAGCATTAGTACTTTGTCAGATACTGAGCTACCCCAAACTTCTTAACCAAGTCACTCAAGCGGAAAATGTAGGTCAGATGCTGCATCTGATGCATGGGTTCATCTCAGCATCCAAAGATGAATCACTTGTGCCAGTTTGGTTACTGTAGCATTAGTACTTTGTCAGATACTGAGCTACCCCAAACTTCTTAACCGGACGCGGACGCGGACACGGACGCGGACACGGACGCGGACGCGGACGCGGACGCGGACGCGTAGGGTTATAGCATAAGCTCACTCAACTTCGTCGAGGTGAGCTAAAAAGAAATTTTTTTAGATATGAAATATTACTTTGTCTTGATTTTATCAAGATGATTATTTATAACACTGAATATTTCACTCCTTATATCGGCGAGCGGAGGGAATTTCATGAGAATAAATAGATAAAAGATGTGTCATTTTCCAAATAATCAGACATCTTAAAGTGACAAAATCTTGAAAAAGATGAAGGAGGTTACATCCTATGAAGTAAGGGACTGTTCAAAATATGAGTTCCTGAGACCCAAGACAATTATATAAAATTACTTAGTATGAACAATTGATAATAATTAAGGAATTTTGCAGAAAAAAATTTTTTTATTTGTAAATGGCGAGCGAAGCGAGCTGAAATTTTAGGTTTCAAAGCCCTTTCATGCATTTTAGACCCATTTCAATTAGAAATGGGGCAAAGCTGGACCCTACCTCCGAAAATCTCAGGGGAGGGGGGGGGGGTCCAGACCCCTGGTCCCCCCTCTGGATCCGCGCATGGTTTTACTGATTTCTAATGAAACACGAGAAAATGACGAAAAATGCATTCAAATCGGTGGTTTCTGGAGTGTCTTTGATCTATTTCTGAACAGTAGTTTGCTTTAAATACTAATTCAAAAGACCCTCCCCCTTTTTTTCGCGAGACGATGTGGACGTTTTTGCGTACAGATGTACGCCTGGCTTCTCCCCTGGCTTGTTGATTTGTCCTTGCTGTAACATGTACTTAGAATATTGGTACGATATATATCGAGTAAAAAATGTTGAGTATCATTGGGTTTTGACTTTGAAAAATGCAATGATCGCTGTGCGATATAAGTCCCCTACCAGCGGCATAAATTTATGACTTGCATCTCTGTTCATCAGTTCATCTTCTGCAACAACAGCCAAGAAAAGTCTGGGAAACTGAATTCACGAAATTTGCTAAGTCCAAGGGCCATAACTCTTGTGAAAATTAGTCAATCTAAATTAAACTCAAATCTGCATCACACTATAATATTGTATTCACATACAAAAAATCAGCTCATGATCTGCAATAACAGGCATGAAAAAGTCCGGGAAACTAAAAATTTCATGAAATTTGCTAAGTCCAAGGGCCATAACTCTTGTAAAAATAGGCCAATGGAAACCAAACTCAAACTTGGTCTGTATCACACTGAGATGTATTCATTTACCAAAAATCAGTGCATTATTTGCAATAGAACCAAAGAAAGTCCAGAAACTGAAATTATCATAAAATTTGCTAAGTCCAAGGGCCATAACTCTTGTAAAAATAGGTGAATCTAAAGCAAACTCAAGCTTGATCTGTATCCCATTGAGATATATCCACATACCAAAAATGAGTTCAATATATGCAACAACAGCGGAAAAAGTCCTGAAAACTGAAATTTTCATAAAATTTGCTAAGTCCAAGGGCCATAACTCTTGTAAAATTAGGTCAATCGAAAGCAAACTCATACTTGATCTGTATCACATTGAGATATATCCACATACTAAAAATGAGTTCAATATATGCAACAACAGCGGAAAAAAGTCCGGAAAACTGAAATTTTCATAAAATTTGCTAAGTCCAAGGGCCATAACTCTTGTAAAATTAGGTGAATCTAAAGCAAACTCAAACTTGATCTGTATCACATTGAGATATATCCACATACCAAAAATGAGTTCAATATATACAACAACAGCGGAAAAAAGTCCGGAAAACTGAAATTTTCATAAAATTTGCTAAGTCCAAGGGCCATAACTTTTGTAAAATTAGGTCAATCGAAAGAAAACTCAAACTTGATCTGTATCACATTGAGATATATCCACATACCAAAAATGAGTTCAATATATGCAACAACAGCGAAAAAAAGTCCGGAAAACTGAAAATGGGACAGACGGACAGACAGACAGACGGACGGACAGACAGACCGAGAGGAAACTAAGAGTCCCCTTCGGCGTTGCCGGTAGGGGACTAAAAATATATGCTTAATTATAGGCCCCCGGAGCATATTCGAGCTATATACAAATTACAATGTTAAATCTTTGCCCATTTTTCCGATTATTTCAATGTTATGTTTTTAACAAAATTTGTAGATGACAAAAATACTCAAACTGGGTATTTGAGGACAGAAACGTGTAGGTTTTGATCCCCGTACCATTTACATTGATTGTTTGACACACGTACATGTTTTGCAAATTATTTGAACATGTTCATATTATAGTATTTGTTAATGTTAAGGGACTGCTCGGGAATAAAATAAACAGAAAACCCCCTCTGCGACGTACACTACAAAAACTTCGCGATTGTCTGTACGAATCCACAAATACGCCGAATGATACAGTATCGAATCGATATGCGATAGAATGTATCAGAAAATTTTGGACATTTTGTTTCAAAATAGTGAATTCTGGTGGACATTAAGCAATTTTTTATCATTCAGTTTGCAGGGTTTTTTTCTGAGTGCTATGTTACCAAAAAAAAAATTGGGAAACCGGGAGGGTTTTCCCGAACCCCCCCAAACCCCCCTAAATCCGCCCTTGCTTACAGGTATACAATTAAATGTATCATCAAAACCAAAAAAGCTATTTGATTTAAGCTTTGATTTAGTCATAGTTTCCTCTAATAGAGAATGTAAAACTTACTTCAATAATGATAAATTGATATGAATGTTGTAGCAAAAGCCATAATTATCATGAAGTAGAGTGTCAATAACTGATTAATTATATAAAGTGCATATTTCATAACAACAAATACGAAATATATGTATTTGGTATTTTTTTTTTTTTTTTTTGTGGTACATGTACATGCAGTTGTATCTGTTGTTAAGTTGCAGTTGAATTATGAATTTTGATTGAATACTAGTATCATATTTTGTTGACATAAAATGAATAATACATGTACATGTGTAGAATAATTTGTTCTTAATTCCAATGGTCTTTTCAGTAAATATATCTGTCTTTTCAGTAAATATCACTGTCTTTTCGGTAAATGCTGTCTTTTCGGTAATTCCTACTACCGGTTTAAGGGGGGTATTAAAATACCCTCAAATCAGCATTTATAGGGCGATTTTCAAAATTATTTTTACATAGGCATTTGTATGAAGGGTGAAGCTTTATTTGTTCCGAGTTCCATGGTGATTGGACGTATAGAAGCCGAGTTATTGACGAAAAACTGCAAAAATCGATCAGAATTATCTGCTCAACCAGTACTGGTGTCAGAACAGTCTGGACAGTAACAGTTTCCGGACAGTCGCCCTTTTAAAGTACATTGAAGGACGTTATTTTCAAAATTTTAGACAATTTTGTAGATTCTTAAATGCAGAATTCAAATCACGAATCATATAAACAAAATTTTGCATCTAAGTTGCTTTATCACACCATCTATTTACCCCTTTCTGCCCCGCTTAATATCGCGCACCGGGGGAAGTGGCCGAGAAGCATACTGTACCATTTTAATCTACGTGATATGAGAAGTTTCGGTTCTATTTTCAAAATTATTTTTACACAGTCATTTGTAGAAAAGACTGAAGAAAACAATATCCAACAAGAGCCCCAGGGGGCACAACGCTCACCTGATACCCATGCACGCTCTAACTGACATACTGACATTGAATACTGATAGTGCCAGTACCAGGATTTTAGCCCACAACCTTTCTAAAAAGATTTTTGCCGGATGCAGAGAAGTACAAATAAAGCCTGTGTTTGTGAAACACGAATGCCCCCGGTGGCATCTTTGTTAGTATGAACACTATTTTCTTTTAAGTACATGTATGTGAGGTCACTGGGTTAAAAGGTCAAAGGTGAAGGTCACGAGGTCAAAAATTTTGGTATCAATGGAAAGGTCTTGTCACAAGGAATACACATATGAAATATGAAAGCCATATCACTTACCATTCAAAAGGTATGCCAAACGTTAAAGTTTTTGAAAAGTAGGTCAAAGGTCAAGGTCACGAGGTCAAAAATTTTGGTATCAATGGAAAGGTCTTGTCACAAGGAATACACATGTGAAATATGAAAGCCCTATCACTTCCCATTCAAAAGTTATGCCCAATGTTAAAATTTTTTCGAAAAGTAGGTCAAAGGTCAAGGTCACGAGGTCAAAAATTTTGGTATCAATTGAAAGGTCTTGTCACAAGGAATACACATGTGAAATATGAAAGCCCTATCACTTCCCATTCAAAAGTTATGCCCCATGTTAAAGTTTTTGAAAAGTAGGTCAAAGGTCAAGGTCACGAGGTCAAAAATTTTGGTATCAATTGAAAGGTCTTGTCACAAGGAATACACATGTGAAATATGAAAGCCCTATCACTTCCCATTCAAAAGTTATGCCCCATGTTTAAAGTTTTTGAAAAGTAGGTCAAAGGTCAAGGTCAAGGTCACGAGGTCAAAAATTTTGGTATCAATGGAAAGGTCTTGTCACAAGGAATACACATGTGAAATATGAAAGCCCTATCACTTCCCATTCAAAAGTTATGTCCAATGTTAAAGTTTTTTGGACAAACAGACAGACAAACAGACGGACAGGCCAAAAACTATATGCCCCCGAATCTTTGATTCCGGGGGCATAAAAAGAAAAAAATAGTCACATTTCAAAACAATAACTTTTTTACTGATTTGAAAAAAAAACGGATAAAGTGGTCCAACGTCATATGCCCAGCTAGTATAGTTCAATTATGCAACATCAAAAATAAAATCATATTGTAAAATTCCACATAAATGTGCAGCAGAAAAAGAATAAAACAATGAAATGATTTCACAAATTAAGTTTATTTAAAATTGAACACAAAACCTTTCATTATTGATAGCTAGCATGCCAGAAATTATAAAGCCTGTGTTTGTGAAACGAGAATGCCCCCGGCCGCATCTTTGTTAGTATAAACACCATTTTCTGTTAAGTATGTGAGAGGTCAGGGTCAGCGTAATATTGGTATCAATGGAAAGATCTTGTCACAAGGAATACACATGTACAATATGAAAGCCCTATCACTATAACCATTCAATAGTTATGCCCAATGTTAAAGTTTTTGAGAAGTATGTGAAAGGTCAAGGTTATGGTCATGAGGTCAAAAATTTTGGTAAATACACATGTGAAATATGAAACCTCTATCACCAGCTTCCATTCAAAAGTTATGCCCAATGTTAAAGTTTTTCGGAAAACAGACAGACAAACAGACAGACGGACAGGCCAAAAACTTTATGCTCCCGAATCTTTTATTCCAGGGGCAAAAAAAACAAAGATTTTTCGGTTTTGCCTTTATTCACTGAAATCTATGAATTATGCTTTTGAATAGTATTGATTTCATCTCAAATACATGAAACGTACAGTTTAAAAATCGTTTTGATCCAATATTCATCAATTCAAGTGAGTTGTGCAGAAATTGTGCCAGTTTGTTTTCCAAAAAAGCAGTGTATGTTGTATCAAACCTCATGACCCAGTGAAGCCACTTGAACAAATAATTTTCAGTAAATATGCTGAAATGCGACGCTTCTTGCCTATGCATATTTCAACAGGCGAGAAGGAACGTCGCATTTCAGCATACGCTGTTCAACAACTCAAGTGGTTTCTATAAGGTTTCGCAGTTTGAAACAAATTAAAAGGCCCATGAAATTGTTAAGCTTGTCCAACTAGCAGACCTACGACATTGTTATTTACTGTTAACTAATTGTTTTACCTCATCATAGGTCTGTTACACGGACAAGTTGTTAGCGGAGAGAGTTCATGAAATGTATCGGTTGCATTGGATTTGCCGACAAGAAGTTATTTGGTCTGATAAAAACTCATTATGTATCTATTATTTGAACAGATAAAAATTCCCAAATGTCTTAACACAGGATCCTGTCGTTTTATGAGAGAAAATGTTTTATTATTCACAACCTCAGGCCTCTGTGTTCCTCTTAGAAATATTATACATACAAGATGACGAACACAGTGGCTTAAGGTTGTGAATAATAATTTATTTTCTCTATTAAAACAACATGAGCTTCTGTGGTCCAACATTTCATTGGAAGATTTCAGGAACTCTGAACGGAATTATTTATTTTCAAGAATTTCAGATATTAAATGTCCTATGCATTCTCAAAATCCAGAGGAAGAGATTACTCATTAGACGTTTCTTCAAGAAATCAGTCCGTAAATTACTTCATCTAAGAGAGTCTAAGACAGAGGAAATTCGAGCAAACTTTATACATGATAACAAGTATATGCAAGTGTTCCAAGTACATGAATGATAACCATTACAAGTATTAGCTTTTACAAAAAGCTTGCCGGCAGTTAGCTTGTAAAATACTAGTAAGAAAAAATTGGAATAAACGATTTTTGTTCTTGTTGACCAATCGCACATTTCCGGGCGTTTCCGTTTTTATTTCCGATTCAAGCTACAGAAATTCCAAGGATCTGTGATTGTTGTAGGACGTATCGGTACTAAGACTTTTCGATGCATCTTTCGGATGAAAATGCACTGATACGATATGACTTTCATTTGTCAAGTCATCTAGACTCTTGAGCCGACCTGATGAAAGTATCTTATGCACAGATTCTGAATAATCTTGACGAATATTTGCATATTTTGTAATTGTCCACCAATCATATTGCCAAGAGTTATTTTATCCGTGCAAGTATGTCACGATTGATTACAGTGTTCCAAGTATAACCAGAAGTCTCTGACGAGACTGTAGCTCTCCTGGTTGTTTTTTCTAAAGCATCAATTTCCTTTTTTTTTTTTTTAAACCAAGACCATAGGGAGCAGGCACTCTAACAAATTATAAGTAGCATGACAAAACTACATACCCATTATACTGCAACTATAATAGCACTCATATAATTCATAATATCCGAGATAAAGTATTTCTAAAAAGAATGTCACACCCATTTTCCAAGATCCTAGGGGCCAAGGACTGCTAGCTCAAATGAACTATCAATGACACATCAAGACTTGGATAAAGAATTAACTCCCCATCATAAATAGCTTTAAACAAGAAGAGAGCACAACTATATAGGAAAAATTACCACACCCATTTTCAAAGACCCTGGGGGTATAAGGCTAAAACAAAATATCAGGTGCACATCTATGCCACAGACCAATCATTGCAAAAAGAATTAATTCTACATCATTTATAGTGTCAGAGGAGTTGCAAGCACAAGATTACATTTACTTATATAGGAAAAAATGACCACACCCATTTCTGAGACCCTAAGGGTCAGGGGCTAAAACATAATAACAGGTGCACAACTAGACCAGAGACCCATAATATTGCAATAAGAATTTAGTCAGAGGAGTTGTGAGCACAAGATTACATATAGGAGAAAATGACCACACCCATTTCTATGACCCTGGGGGTCAGAAGCTCAAACAAAATATCAGCACAACCAGACCACAGACCCATCACATTGCAAAAAGAATTAAGTCTCCATCATTTATAGTGTCAGAGGAGTTGCGAGCACAAGATTACATAGAGTTGTATAGGAGAAAATGACCACACCCATTTCTAAGACCCTGGGGGTCAGGGGCTCAAACAAAATATCAGGTGCACAACAAGATCACAGACCCATCATACTGTAAAAAGAATTAATTCTCCATCATTTATATTGTCAGAGGAGTTGCGAGCACAGATTATATAGAGTTATATAGGAGAAAATGACCACACCCATTTCTAAGACCCTGGGGGTCAGGGGATCAAACAAAATATCAGGTGCACAATTAGACTAAAGACCCATCATATTGCAAAAAGAATTAAGTCTCCATCATTTATAAAGTCAGAGGAGTTGCGAACACAAGATTACATAGAGTTATATTGGAGAAAATGACCACACCCATTTCTAAGACTCTGGGGGTCAGGGGCTCAAACAAAATATCAGGTGCACAACAAGACCACAGACCCATTATATTGCAAAAAGATTTAAGTCTCCATCATTTATAGTGTCAGAGGAGTTGCGAACACAAGGTTACATAGAGTTATATAGGAGAAAATGACCACACCCATTTCTAAGACCCTGGGGGTCAGGGGCTCAAATAAAATATCAGGTGCACAACTAGACTACAGACCCATCATATTGCAAAAAGAATTAAGTCTCCATCATTTATAGTTTCAGAGGAGTTGCAAGCACAAGATTACATGGAGTTATATAGGAAAAAATGACCACACCCATTTTCTAAGACCCTGGGGGTCAGGGGCTCAAACAAAATATCAGGTGCACAACAAGACCACAGACCCATCATATTGCAAAAAGAATTAAGTCTCAATCATTTATAGTGTCAGAGGAGTTGCTAGCACAAGAATACATAGAATTTAATGACCACGCCCATTTTATAAGACCCTGGGGGTCAGGGACTGAAACTAAATGTCAGGTGCACAACTAGACCATGGATTAAGTAAAATGCAAAAAGAATTAACTTTCTATCTCTAATAGTTTCAGAGGAGTTGTCCGGACAAGATTACATAGAATTTAATGACCACACCCATTTTCCAAGACCCTGGGGGTCAGGGACTGAAACTAAATGTCAGGTGCACAACTAGACCATGGTCCAAGTAAAATGCAAAAAGAATTAACTTTCTATCTCTTACAGTTTCAGAGGAGTTGTCCGGACAAGAATTGTTTACGGACAGACGGACAGACAGACAGACGGACGGACGGATGACGGACGCCACACTATGACAATAGCTCACTTGAGCCTTTGGCTCAGGTGAGCTAAAAAGGGAAAAAAAATTTTGTTGGGGTCCCGCTGGGGTTTGAAGCCACTCCCCATGGGTTCATTAGGCATGGAAAACATACATTATACCTATGTACAATCTTAAAAAATAGTCCTTAAAAATCCAAAAGTGGATATCTGGCCAAAATTCTTTCACTTGTAGGGTACCATGCATGAGTACCTCATACCTACAAATTGTCATGACAATCTGAAGAGTGGTTATAGAAAAGAAGCAGAAAATGTATGAAAATCACCCCCCCCCCCTTCCTTTTTACATAAGAAAAAAATTCATAAAAAATCAAAAAAATAAAATTTAAGCATAAAATACATATCAAAGCATTAAGTAAGTTAAATATGATAAATATGTAGTAAATGAGTGTGTAAAATCATACACTTATTGAGTTATTTAAAGAAAAAGTGCAAAAATGTGCATTTCTGACTAAGTCCCAAAAGACGTCAAAAACGCGTCAAAAATTAGTTATCGGATTTTAACGAAATGAACAAACTTGAATCATACATCCTTCTAGATCACATAGATACAATTAGTTTTTCAATCCATTTAGTGGAACTGGAGAAGAAGATTTTTGAAGAGGGGTACCCTCCGGGGCCTATTTGACCCCGCCCTGGATCCACCCCTGAAGGGATCGAGCCGAAATGAACAAACTTGGTAGAGGACCTTTAGTACTTCATGCATACCAAGTTTCATCAAAATCCCTTCAGCCGTTCTTGAGAAGAAGTTGAAAATGTTAAAAGTTTACGACGGACGGACGGACGCCACACTATGACAATAGCTCACTTGAGCCTTTGGCTCAGGTGAGCTAAAAAGGGAAAAAAATTTTGTTGGGGTCCCGCCGGGGTTTGAAGCCACTCCCCATGGGTCCATTGGGCATGGAAAACATACATTATACCTATGTACAATCTTAAAAAATATTCCTTAAAAATCCAAAAGTGGATATCTGGACAAAATTCTTTAAATAACTCAATAGGTGTATGATTTTACACACTCATTTACTACATATTTATCATATTTAACTTACTTAATGCTTTGATATGTATTTTATGCTTAAATTTTATTTTTTTGATTTTTTATGAATTTTTTTCTTATGTAAAAAGGAAGGGGGGGGGGGGGTGATTTTCATACATTTTCTGCTTCTTTACTATAACCACTCTTCAGATTGTCATAACAATTTGTAGGTATGAGGTACTCATGCATTAGTTATCGGATTTTAACGAAATGAACAAACTTGAATCATACATCCTTCTAGATCACATAGATACAATTAGTTTTTCAATCCATTCAGTGGAACTGGAGAAGAAGATTTTTGAAGAGGGGTACCCTCCAGGGCCTATTTGACCCCGCCCTGGATCCACCCCTGAAGGGATCGAGCCGAAATGAACAAACTTGGTAGAGGACCTTTAGTACTTCATGCATACTAAGTTTCATCAAAATCCCTTCAGCCGTTCTTGAGAAGAAGTTGAAAATGTTAAAAGTTTACGACGGATGGACGGACGCCAGACGCCGGACGCCACACTATGACAATAGCTCACTTGAGCCTTTGGCTCAGGTGAGCTAAAAAGGGAAAAAAAATTTTGATGGGGTCCCGCCGGGGTTTGAAGCCACTCCCCATGGGTCCATTGGGCATGGAAAACATACATTATACCTATGTACAATCTTAAAAAATATTCCTTAAAAATCCAAAAGTGGATATCTGGACAAAATTCTTTCACTTGTAGGGTACCATGCATGAGTACCTCATACCTACAAATTGTTATGACAATCTGAAGAGTGGTTATAGAAAAGAAGCAAAAAATGTATGAAAATCACCCCCCCCCCCCCTTCCTTTTTACATAAGAAAAAAATTCATAAAAAATCAAAAAAAATAAAATTTAAGCATAAAATACATATCAAAGCATTAAGTAAGTTAAATATGATAAATATGTAGTAAATGAGTGTGTAAAATCATACACTTATTGAGTTATTTAAAGAAAAAGTGCAAAAATGTGCATTTCTGACTAAGTCCGAAAAGACGTCAAAAACGCGTCAAAAATTAGTTATCGGATTTTAACGAAATGAACAAACTTGAATCATACATCCTTCTAGATCACATAGATGCAATTAGTTTTTCATTCCATATAGTGGAACTGGAGAAGAAGATTTTTGAAGAGGGGTACCCTCCGGGGCCTATTTGACCCCGCCCTGGATCCACCCCTGAAGGGATCGAGCAGAAAAGAATAAACTTGGTAGAGGACCTTTAGTACTTCATGCATACCAAGTTTCATCAAAATCCCTTCAGCTGTTCTTGAGAAGAAGTTGAAAATGTTAAAAGTTTACGACGGACGGACGGACGACGGACGCCACACTATGACAATAGCTCACTTGAGCCTTTGGCTCAGGTGAGCTAAAAAGGGAAAAAAAATTTTGTTGGGGTCCCGCCGGGGTTTGAAGCCACTCCCCATGGGTTCATTAGGCATGGAAAACATACATTATACCTATGTACAATCTTAAAAAATAGTCCTTAAAAATCCAAAAGTGGATATCTGGCCAAAATTCTTTCACTTGTAGGGTACCATGCATGAGTACCTCATACCTACAAATTGTCATGACAATCTGAAGAGTGGTTATAGAAAAGAAGCAGAAAATGTATGAAAATCACCCCCCCCCCCCCTTCCTTTTTACATAAGAAAAAAATTCATAAAAAATCAAAAAAATAAAATTTAAGCATAAAATACATATCAAAGCATTAAGTAAGTTAAATATGATAAATATGTAGTAAATGAGTGTGTAAAATCATACACTTATTGAGTTATTTAAAGAAAAAGTGCAAAAATGTGCATTTCTGACTAAGTCCGAAAAGACGTCAAAAACGCGTCAAAAATTAGTTATCGGATTTTAACGAAATGAACAAACTTGAATCATACATCCTTCTAGATCACATAGATACAATTAGTTTTTCAATCCATTTAGTGGAACTGGAGAAGAAGATTTTTGAAGAGGGGTACCCTCCGGGGCCTATTTGACCCCGCCCTGGATCCACCCCTGAAGGGATCGAGCCGAAATGAACAAACTTGGTAGAGGACCTTTAGTACTTCATGCATACCAAGTTTCATCAAAATCCCTTCAGCCGTTCTTGAGAAGAAGTTGAAAATGTTAAAAGTTTACGACGGACGGACGGACGCCACACTATGACAATAGCTCACTTGAGCCTTTGGCTCAGGTGAGCTAAAAAGGGAAAAAAAATTTTGTTCGGGTCCCGCCGGGGTTTGAAGCCACTCCCCATGGGTCCATTGGGCATGGAAAACATACATTATACCTATGTACAATCTTAAAAAATATTCCTTAAAAATCCAAAAGTGGATATCTGGACAAAATTCTTTCACTTGTAGGGTACCATGCATGAGTACCTCATACCTACAAATTGTTATGACAATCTGAAGAGTGGTTATAGAAAAGAAGCAGAAAATGTATGAAAATCACCCCCCCCCCCCCCCTTCCTTTTTACATAAGAAAAAAATTCATAAAAAATCAAAAAAAATAAAATTTAAGCATAAAATACATATCAAAGCATTAAGTAAGTTAAATATGATAAATATGTAGTAAATGAGTGTGTAAAATCATACACCTATTGAGTTATTTAAAGAAAAAGTGCAAAAATGTGCATTTCTGACTAAGTCCGAAAAGACGTCAAAAACGCGTCAAAAATTAGTTATCGGATTTTAACGAAATGAACAAACTTGAATCATACATCCTTCTAGATCACATAGATACAATTAGTTTTTCAATCCATTCAGTGGAACTGGAGAAGAAGATTTTTGAAGAGGGGTACCCTCCAGGGCCTATTTGACCCCGCCCTGGATCCACCCCTGAAGGGATTGAGCCGAAATGAACAAACTTGGTAGAGGACCTTTAGTACTTCATGCATACCAAGTTTCATCAAAATCCCTTCAGCCGTTCTTGAGAAGAAGTTGAAAATGTTAAAAGTTTACGACGGATGGCCGGACGCCACACTATGACAATAGCTCACTTGAGCCTTTGGCTCAGGTGAGCTAAAAAGGGAAAAAAAATTTTGATGGGGTCCCGCCGGGGTTTGAAGCCACTCCCCATGGGTCCATTGGGCATGGAAAACATACATTATACCTATGTACAATCTTAAAAAATATTCCTTAAAAATCCAAAAGTGGATATCTGGACAAAATTCTTTCACTTGTAGGGTACCATGCATGAGTACCTCATACCTACAAATTGTTATGACAATCTGAAGAGTGGTTATAGAAAAGAAGCAGAAAATGTATGAAAATCACCCCCCCCCCCCCCTTCCTTTTTACATAAGAAAAAAATTCATAAAAAATCAAAAAAATAAAATTTAAGCATAAAATACATATCAAAGCATTAAGTAAGTTAAATATGATAAATATGTAGTAAATGAGTGTGTAAAATCATACACCTATTGAGTTATTTAAAGAAAAAGTGCAAAAATGTGCATTTCTGACTTAGTCCGAAAAGACGTCAAAAACGCGTCAAAAATTAGTTATCGGATTTTAACGAAATGAACAAACTTGAATCATACATCCTTCTAGATCACATAGATACCATTAGTTTTTCAATCCATTCAGTGGAACTGGAGAAGAAGATTTTTGAAGAGGGGTACCCTCCGGGGCCTATTTGACCCCGCCCTGGATCCATCCCTGAAGGGATCGAGCCGAAATGAACAAACTTGGTAGAGGACCTTTAGTACTTCATGCATACCAAGTTTCATCAAAATCCCTTCAGCCGTTCTTGAGAAGAAGTTGAAAATGTTAAAAGTTTACGACGGACGGACGGACGACGGACGCCACACTATGACAATAGCTCACGTGAGCCTTTGGCTCAGGTGAGCTAAAAAGGGAAAAAAAAATTTTGTTGGGGTCCCGCCGGGGTTTGAAGCCACTCCCCATGGGTCCATTGGGCATGGAAAACATACATTATACCTATGTACAATCTTAAAAAATATTCCTTAAAAATCCAAAAGTGGTTATCTGGACAAAATTCTTTCACTTGTAGGGTACCATGCATGAGTACCTCATACCTACAAATTGTTATGACAATCTGAAGAGTGGTTATAGAAAAGAAGCAGAAAATGTATGAAAATCACCCCCTCCCCCCCCCCCTTCCTTTTTACATAAGAAAAAAATTCATAAAAAATCAAAAAAATAAAATTTAAGCATAAAATACATATCAAAGCATTAAGTAAGTTAAATATGATAAATATGTAGTAAATGAGTGTGTAAAATCATACACCTATTGAGTTACTTAAAGAAAAAGTGCAAAAATGTGCATTTCTGACTTAGTCCGAAAAGACGTCAAAAACGCGTCAAAAATTAGTTATCGGATTTTAACGAAATGAACAAACTTGAATCATACATCCTTCTAGATCACATAGATACCATTAGTTTTTCAATCCATTCAGTGGAACTGGAGAAGAAGATTTTTGAAGAGGGGTACCCTCCGGGGCCTATTTGACCCCGCCCTGGATCCACCCCTGAAGGGATCGAGCCGAAATGAACAAACTTGGTAGAGGACCTTAAGTACTTCATGCATACCAAGTTTCATCAAAATCCCTTCAGCTGTTCTTGAGAAGAAGTTGAAAATGTTAAAAGTTTACGACGGACGGACGGACGACGGACGCCAGACGCCACACTATGACAATAGCTCACTTGAGCCTTTGGCTCAGGTGAGCTAAAAAGGGAAAAAAAATTTTGTTGGGGTCCCGCCGGGGTTTGAAGCCACTCCCCATGGGTCCATTGGGCATAGAAAACATACATTATACCTATGTACAATCTTAAAAAATATTCCTTAAAAATCCAAAAGTGGATATCTGGACAAAATTCTTTCACTTGTAGGGTACCATGCATGAGTACATCATACCTACAAATTGTTATGACAATCTGAAGAGTGGTTATAGAAAAGAAGCAGAAAATGTATGAAAATCACCCCCCCCCCCCCCTTCCTTTTTACATAAGAAAAAAATTCATAAAAAATCAAAAAAATAAAATTTAAGCATAAAATACATATCAAAACATTAAGTAAGTTAAATATGATAAATATGTAGTAAATGAGTGTGTAAAATCATACACCTATTGAGTTATTTAAAGAAAAAGTGCAAAAATGTGCATTTCTGACTTAGTCCGAAAAGACGTCAAAAACGCGTCAAAAATTAGTTATCGGATTTTAACGAAATGAACAAACTTGAATCATACATCCTTCTAGATCACATAGATACCATTAGTTTTTCAATCCATTCAGTGGAACTGGAGAAGAAGATTTTTGAAGAGGGGTACCCTCCGGGGCCTATTTGACCCCGCCCTGGATCCACCCCTGAAGGGATCGAGCCGAAATGAACAAACTTGGTAGAGGACCTTTAGTACTTCATGCATACCAAGTTTCATCAAAATCCCTT
Organism: Pinctada fucata; assembly: GCA_028142955.1. Lineage (NCBI taxonomy): Eukaryota > Metazoa > Mollusca > Bivalvia > Pterioida > Pteriidae > Pinctada > Pinctada fucata. Next base: position 15,960,558 of record AP027105.1, read on the forward strand.
CAGCCGTTCTTGAGAAGAAGTTGAAAATGTTAAAAGTTTACGACGGACGGACGGACGACGGACAGACGACGGACGCCGGACGCCACACTATGACAATAGCTCACTTGAGCCTTTGGCTCAGGTGAGCTAAAAAGGGAAAAAAAATTTTGTTGGGGTCCTGCCGGGGTTTGAAGCCACTCCCCATGGGTCCATTGGGCATGGAAAACATACATTATACCTATGTACAATCTTAAAAAATATTCCTTAAAAATCCAAAAGTGGATATCTGGACAAAATTCTTTCACTTGTAGGGTACCATGCATGAGTACCTCATACCTACAAATTGTTATGACAATCTGAAGAGTGGTTATAGAAAAGAATCAGAAAATGTATGAAAATCACCCCCCCCCCCCCCCTTCCTTTTTACATAAGAAAATAAAGCCTGTGTTTGTGAAACACGAATGCCCCCAGTGGCATCTTTGTTAGTATGAACAGTATTTTCTGTTAAGTACATGTATGGGAGGTCGCTGGGTTAAAAGTTCAAAGGTCAAGGTCATGAGGTCAAAAATTTTGGTATCAATGGAAAGGTCTTGTCACAAGGAATACACATGTGAAATATGAAAGCCCTATCACTTACCATTCAAAAGTTATGCCCAATGTTAAAGTTTTTGAAAAGTAGGTCAAAGGTCAAGGTCAAGGTCATGAGGTCAAAAATTTTGGTATCAATGGAAAGGTCTTGTCACAAGGAATACACATGTGAAATATGAAAGCCCTATCACTTACCATTCAAAAGGTATGCCCAATGTTAAAGTTTTTGAAAAGTAGGTCAAAGGTCAAGGTCAAGGTCACGAGGTCAAAAATTTTGGTATCAATGGAAAGGTCTTGTCACAAGGAATACACATGTGAAATATGAAAGCCCTATCACTTCCCATTCAAAAGTTATGCCCAATGTTAAAGTTTTTTGAAAAGTAGGTCAAAGGTCAAGGTCACAAGGTCAAAAATTTTGGTATCAATGGAAAGGTCTTGTCACAAGGAATACACATGTGAAATATGAAAGCCCTATCACTTACCATTCAAAAGTTATGCCCAATGTTAAAGTTTTTTGAAAAGTAAGTCAAAGGTCAAGGTCAAGGTCACGAGGTCAAAAATTTTGGTATCAATGGAAAGGTCTTGTCACAAGGAATACACATGTGAAATATGAAAGCCCTATCACTTACCATTCAAAAGTTATGCCCAATGTTAAAGTTTTTGAAAAGTAGGTCAAAGGTCAAGGTCAAGGTCACGAGGTCAAAAATTTTGGCATCAATGGAAAGGTCTTGTCACAAGGAATACGCATGCGAAATATGAAAGCCCTATCACTTCCCATTCAAAAGTTATGCCCAATGTTAAAGTTTTTGAAAAGTAGGTCAAAGGTCAAGGTCACGAGGTCAAATTTTTTGGTATCAATGGAAAGGTCTTGTCACAAGGAATACACATGTGAAATATGAAAGCCCTATCACTTACCATTCAAAAGTTATGCCCAATGTTAAAGTTTTTGAAAAGTAGGTCAAAGGTCAAGGTCAAGGTCACGAGGTCAAAAATTTTGGTATCAATGGAAAGGTCTTGTCACAAGGAATACACATGTGAAATATGAAAGCCCTATCACTTACCATTCAAAAGGTATGCCCAATGTTAAAGTTTTTGAAAAGTAGGTCAAAGGTCAAGGTCAAGGTCACGAGGTCAAAAATTTTGGTATCAATGGAAAGGTCTTGTCACAAGGAATACACATGTGAAATATGAAAGCCCTATCACTTCCCATTCAAAAGTTATGCCCAATGTTAAAGTTTTTTGAAAAGTAGGTCAAAGGTCAAGGTCACAAGGTCAAAAATTTTGGTATCAATGGAAAGGTCTTGTCACAAGGAATACACATGTGAAATATGAAAGCCCTATCACTTACCATTCAAAAGTTATGCCCAATGTTAAAGTTTTTTGAAAAGTAAGTCAAAGGTCAAGGTCAAGGTCACGAGGTCAAAAATTTTGGTATCAATGGAAAGGTCTTGTCACAAGGAATACACATGTGAAATATGAAAGCCCTATCATTTACCATTCAAAAGTTATGCCCAATGTTAAAGTTTTTGAAAAGTAGGTCAAAGGTCAAGGTCAAGGTCACGAGGTCAAAAATTTTGGTATCAATGGAAAGGTCTTGTCACAAGGAATACACATGTGAAATATGAAAGCCCTATCAGTTCCCATTCAAAAGTTATGCCCAATGTTAAAGTTTTTTGAAAAGTAGGTCAAAGGTCAAGGTCAAGGTCACGAGGTCAAAAATTTTGGTATCAATGGAAAGGTCTTGTCACAAGGAATACACATGTGAAATATGAAAGCCCTATCATTTACCATTCAAAAGTTATGCCCAATGTTAAAGTTTTTGAAAAGTAGGTCAAAGGTCAAGGTCAAGGACGGACGACGGACGCCACACTATGACAATAGCTCACTTGAGCCTTTGGCTCAGGTGAGCTAAAAATCATCCAGTTTCAGCTGAAATTGATCGAGATTAACGGATTTAAAATCAGGTGTCCGGAAACTGTTCCAGCGATTTGCGAAAAATGGTCAAAATATAGGGTCATAAAATCGGTCTAGAAACCATATTTCCTGAAAGATTTAATATTTCCTTTCAACATGAGTATCTGTGGGAAGGGCATAGTATTATTTGAGAGAAATTTGTATTTTTTCCATTGATGGACGGAGGAGTTATCCCCGAAAAACCTTCATAATCGTCCGGAAACTGTTCCGACACCAGTACAGTCTATTTTAGACAAAACAGAGTGCTCTGGATTTACTGTACTGGTCGGGCACATATAATCGCCAGGCACATATTATTGCCACTTCATTTATATCTCTGCATATTGTTGATGTAGGGATTTTTTCACCATAATTACATCTCAGAAACATGAAACAGTATACAGAATTTCAAATAATTCCATAACCTGCAAATACTAAATTTTATGATAGAAAGTTGGTAAATTTGAATGTATTTTCCCCTACTGGTCGGGTACATAGTATCGCCGGGCACATACATGTATTATCGCCACTTCATTTATATCCCTGCATATTGTTGATGTAGAAATTTAATTTTTTAACCATAATTACATCTTTGATACATGAAATGGTATACAAAATTTCAAATAATTTCATAGCCTGCAAATACTGAATTTTATGATAGAAAGTCGGTAAATCTGAATATATTTTCCCCGCCCCTTCGGGGAAAGGGTACATTTGTACGTCACTTCATCTTCCTGTATCTCTTTGGTTTTTAAATTTTTTTGTATGAATTTTTCACAGTCAAAAAGATGAAAGTTCAAAGATACAAATAACATAAATTTTGTTGACAAAGTGTAAGATTTTCAGTAAGAACAGATAGAGGTGGCGATAATATGAACCCTTCCTTCTTTCAAACTTGGCTAAACCCTGATGATCACAACTCACCGATAAACAAGAACAGATAATCAGATTTTCATGAAAATTAGATGAAATATATATCAAGGGTTCTTCTTCCTTCTGTGTAAATTTCATCGAATTTCATGAAGAAATAAAGATTTCAGAGCAAAAGATGTTGAAAAAAGTGGCGATAATATGTGCCCGACCAGTACCTCTCTGGGGAAAGGGTAGGTCGACTCTTCATCTTTCTATATATCTTTAGTTTTTGAAATGTTTTGAACGAATTTTTCACAGACGAAAAGGAGAAAGTTCAAAGATTCAAATAATGTGAACATTGTCGAAAAAGTTTAGGATTTTCAGTAAAAACAGGTAGAGGTGGCGATAATATGTACCCTACCTTCTTTCAAACTTGGTGCAACCCTTACGTTCACTGAGCACCGGTAAACAAGAACCAATTGTCAGATTTTCATGAAAATTAGAAGAAATGTGTATCCAGGGTTCCCCGTCCTTCTGTGAAAATTTCATCAAATTTCATAAAGAAATAAAGATTTTAGAGCAAACAAATGTTGAAAAAAGTGGCAATAATATGTGCCCGACCAATAGTGAAGGCGTCGGGACTGTTGTTCCCTCAGGTACCTTGAACATGTACATGGCCAGTCAGAAGCATAAAATTCTTTTGTTCACTGACAATTGTTCCGCTCATCCGAAAGGTTCTTATACAATACTGATTTTTCTCCGACATTCTTTTTATCCTGTTCTGTGCCTGAGATTTAAATCTCCAAAGTCCACTTATGTATCTTACTGACGTAAAGGTACAGGTACTTGTGTATGCGTTCGTCCGTAAAATGATCATGTCATTTTAAGTGGTCAGTCAATGGGTTCAATTTGGAGTACATGTACATGTAATAAAGTTTGTACAGTATAGTCATCTCAAAATCAGTTGTCAAATTTTTAATCTTGAATCTTAATCTTAAATTTATATACTTTTTTAAATTTTCGTATCAAGTTTTTACATTACTTAAACATTTTAGCATTTTTTTAAAAAAGATTAACCGTCTTAAAAGTAAATGAAAAATTCCATTTATATACATTGTTTTTATTATGAATGTCCTAAGATTTCACAAAACAAACAACGTGGCTTGGGTGATCAATTATCCGTATACAAATTATTTTAGGGATCAACGTTCCCACTTCAAAAAATCGCAATAAACTCAACTTTTACGGAATTTTAGCAACGTTTTGACGATAGAATACATATAAAATACCATAACAATAAAAGACGTAAAATTTTGAATGGCATATATTGATCAGCTTATTCATTAAATATTAAAAACAACAAACATGTATGAGGGTACAACGGACCCGGATCAACGTTCTCCCGGGTCAAAGTTCCCGAGGGTACAACAGTCCCGGAACCGTAGTGAACAGGACAAAAGGTCAAAAGACAATACTACAATCATTATGAGCAGAGTACCATGATTACTTATTGAAGCCTCAACCGGGGGGTGGAGGGTGGGGGGGCCATTGCCTAGCACAGTAGCAGACGAGTAAACTTCGAATTTCCTCTGATCGTAATTTCAATCTAAACAATTAAGGAAAATATGCAAAAAATACGTACCGTTCTTTTTATCCATTAAATAAAGCTTTTTTTTCTTGCAGCATACAAAATGACCGATCGATGGTCAAGCTGACCATTAGAATCACGTGATACGTGATCATAGTATACAGTTTTCTCCCTTGATTCATTGACCACCTGTATAGTCCCTATGAGAATTCTGTATGCAACCTTTGGTAATTTATTTTTGCATGTTATAATGTGAAATTAAACATGTTGAGTATGCAAGTTTTCTAAATAAAGGTTGAAAAAAATTATAAAAATATTTTTATTGATGTGTGATTCCTACATGATGACATTAGTATGTGACAAAGTTGGCGGAAGAATACACAAGTTCATGACCCCGAGCTGAGGCCACATGGGTTGTTTTGATTATTGGCTAAATAAGGGTGTCAAAAATATTAAATTTTTACGGCACTCAAGTATTTTATAGGAAAACGGTTATTTATTGGATGTGTGAAGTCTCATTGTAAAATAACTGGTGGAATTATTTTTGTGGACCTTAGAGCTACAATGAACTATGAAGGAAAAAAAACTGTATACTATGATCTTACAGGGCGATACACGGGAAAGTCGGGAATAACCATTCATAGCCGTAAAAGAGATATTAATGAATTTTCTGCACTGAAATTTGAACATGTAATCAACAGGTATGAATGGAATCCGCTGCTTGCATTATTTTTTCTTGTCAGGCGAACTTTGAAGCAAAATTTTAGAGTTTCCTCTGACGTTTTCCATTATGTTGAAAAACGAGCGCTGGGTTAGGTACAAAAAATGCTAAATTTGGGTCAAATTTATAACCGCTTTAACTTACATGTACTTACATTATGACCATGAATTGATGTTAAACTTGAAAAAAAAATCCAACAAAAATTGAACAAGAGGCCCAAGTGGGCCCATTCAAAAAGATTATTAAGTGCAACAGGAATGAATTTTTCGTTCTCTTATCCGCACATAGTATTTCAATTAAAACATATGGAAAAGCATGTAATTTCAATGGGTTGTTCAGTAGTCAGCCTCCTGTCCCCCTTCCCTCCCTGTCCATACCCCTTTTGCCCCCCCCCCCCCCAATAATTGTGCTCTAATGAGATCAAAGATGTCATGGCATTTAAGAAAAGTACAATACTTAAATTGTAATATGGCATGGAATTTTAATCATTGCACTTGTAAATTTAGTTCATTCAGCTTGTTCATTATTTCTCTTGTAAACCTGACTTAATTCTTTTTTTTTTTTAAATATTTCAGATGATAATGTGATGACCTTGGCATATACAGGTGGATCCAGTGTCTTGTCCATGGTTAGAAAATTGAGGTACTAAATTGGCTGAGTGTAGTATCGAAAATGGTCTTTTAAGTCATACTATGATACCAGAAGGACATTCCTTATTATATTTTTGTTAAAATAAAATGTTCATGATACAAACTTTTCATTTTGAAGATATGTAAGACTGCTAGAAATGAATTTTTACTCTATATAAATGCATGGACATGGAATTCTACATTACTCAAAACAGTGGACTTTTCTTTTAAAACAGTACATAATTTAGTTAAATTATCCATATATACCACTTATGTATACTGAAATAACATCAGTTGTCTTCTTTGTACAATTCACCATCTTACATTAATAAGATTACAATCAAATCAAACATGTGCATCACTCCTTAATCCCTTTATGGGGCATCAAACAAACAGCTCATCAATATTGTGGCCCTCAGATTTGGCTGACCCCCCTCAGTCTATTTGGCTATTAAATAAGGCTAAACAAACAATGTAATGCCTGCAGGTGATTTATCTGATTGAGTATGAATTTGGGGATTTTTTTTGTACCTCATACATGTATTGGAAAACTTTATTTACATTTTTAATTAATTTTCTCCCTTTTAAAATGAATAAATTGTATTATTTTTATTTTTAAAAATTAAATTATAAGGAATTTAAAAAACAACTTCAAGTCTCACAATGACATAAAAATATGATTGTTCTAATTTTTTAATGCTCAGTCAATTAATTATTGTTTAATTAAATGCTAGAAATATTAGCTGGAACTTCACACTTTTTGGCTTCACATTGAATTGGCATGCAGTTTTAACCATGATATATGCTAATTTGTTCCTCTTTAAAAGATATGAAGATGGTAATCAATTAAATTGAAATTTTGAACATCATCTAGAAATATAGTCAATTTTCAGTATGCAAAATTTCATTAAATTTGGAAAATGTTTAAGGGATTTTTAGATCATAGTATACAGTTTTCTCCCTTGATTCATTGACCACCTGTATAGTCCCTATGAGAATTCTGTATGCAACCTTTGGTAATTTATTTTTGCATGTTATAATGTGAAATTAAACATGTTGAGTATGCAAGTTTTCTAAATAAAGGTTGAAAAAAATTATAAAAATATTTTTATTGATGTGTGATTCCTACATGATGACATTAGTATGTGACAAAGTTGGCGGAAGAATACACAAGTTCATGACCCCGAGCTGAGGCCACATGGGTTGTTTTGATTATTGGCTAAATAAGGGTGTCAAAATTTTACGGCACTCAAGTATTTTATAGGAAAACGGTTATTTATTGGATGTGTGAAGTCTCATTGTAAAATAACTGGTGGAATTATTTTTGTGGACCTTAGAGCTACAATGAACTATGAAGGAAAAAAAACTGTATACTATGATCTTACAGGGCGATACACGGGAAAGTCGGGAATAACCATTCATAGCCGTAAAAGAGATATTAATGAATTTTCTGCACTGAAATTTGAACATGTAATCAACAGGTATGAATGGAATCCGCTGCTTGCATTATTTTTTCTTGTCAGGCGAACTTTGAAGCAAAATTTTAGAGTTTCCTCTGACGTTTTCCATTATGTTGAAAAACGAGCGCTGGGTTAGGTACAAAAAATGCTAAATTTGGGTCAAATTTATAACCGCTTTAACTTACATGTACTTACATTATGACCATGAATTGATGTTAAACTTGAAAAAAAAATCCAACAAAAATTGAACAAGAGGCCCAAGTGGGCCCATTCAAAAAGATTATTAAGTGCAACAGGAATGAATTTTTCGTTCTCTTATCCGCACATAGTATTTCAATTAAAACATATGGAAAAGCATGTAATTTCAATGGGTTGTTCAGTAGTCAGCCTCCTGTCCCCCTTCCCTCCCTGTCCATACCCCTTTTGCCCCCCCCCCCCCCAATAATTGTGCTCTAATGAGATCAAAGATGTCATGGCATTTAAGAAAAGTACAATACTTAAATTGTAATATGGCATGGAATTTTAATCATTGCACTTGTAAATTTAGTTCATTCAGCTTGTTCATTATTTCTCTTGTAAACCTGACTTAATTCTTTTTTTTTTTTAAATATTTCAGATGATAATGTGATGACCTTGGCATATACAGGTGGATCCAGTGTCTTGTCCATGGTTAGAAAATTGAGGTACTAAATTGGCTGAGTGTAGTATCGAAAATGGTCTTTTAAGTCATACTATGATACCAGAAGGACATTCCTTATTATATTTTTGTTAAAATAAAATGTTCATGATACAAACTTTTCATTTTGAAGATATGTAAGACTGCTAGAAATGAATTTTTACTCTATATAAATGCATGGACATGGAATTCTACATTACTCAAAACAGTGGACTTTTCTTTTAAAACAGTACATAATTTAGTTAAATTATCCATATATACCACTTATGTATACTGAAATAACATCAGTTGTCTTCTTTGTACAATTCACCATCTTACATTAATAAGATTACAATCAAATCAAACATGTGCATCACTCCTTAATCCCTTTATGGGGCATCAAACAAACAGCTCATCAATATTGTGGCCCTCAGATTTGGCTGACCCCCCTCAGTCTATTTGGCTATTAAATAAGGCTAAACAAACAATGTAATGCCTGCAGGTGATTTATCTGATTGAGTATGAATTTGGGGATTTTTTTTGTACCTCATACATGTATTGGAAAACTTTATTTACATTTTTAATTAATTTTCTCCCTTTTAAAATGAATAAATTGTATTATTTTTATTTTTAAAAATTAAATTATAAGGAATTTAAAAAACAACTTCAAGTCTCACAATGACATAAAAATATGATTGTTCTAATTTTTTAATGCTCAGTCAATTAATTATTGTTTAATTAAATGCTAGAAATATTAGCTGGAACTTCACACTTTTTGGCTTCACATTGAATTGGCATGCAGTTTTAACCATGATATATGCTAATTTGTTCCTCTTTAAAAGATATGAAGATGGTAATCAATTAAATTGAAATTTTGAACATCATCTAGAAATATAGTCAATTTTCAGTATGCAAAATTTCATTAAATTTGGAAAATGTTTAAGGGATTTTTAGATCATAGTATACAGTTTTCTCCCTTGATTCATTGACCACCTGTATAGTCCCTATGAGAATTCTGTATGCAACCTTTGGTAATTTATTTTTGCATGTTATAATGTGAAATTAAACATGTTGAGTATGCAAGTTTTCTAAATAAAGGTTGAAAAAAATTATAAAAATATTTTTATTGATGTGTGATTCCTACATGATGACATTAGTATGTGACAAAGTTGGCGGAAGAATACACAAGTTCATGACCCCGAGCTGAGGCCACATGGGTTGTTTTGATTATTGGCTAAATAAGGGTGTCAAAAATATTAAATTTTTACGGCACTCAAGTATTTTATAGGAAAACGGTTATTTATTGGATGTGTGAAGTCTCATTGTAAAATAACTGGTGGAATTATTTTTGTGGACCTTAGAGCTACAATGAACTATGAAGGAAAAAAAACTGTATACTATGATCTTACAGGGCGATACACGGGAAAGTCGGGAATAACCATTCATAGCCGTAAAAGAGATATTAATGAATTTTCTGCACTGAAATTTGAACATGTAATCAACAGGTATGAATGGAATCCGCTGCTTGCATTATTTTTTCTTGTCAGGCGAACTTTGAAGCAAAATTTTAGAGTTTCCTCTGACGTTTTCCATTATGTTGAAAAACGAGCGCTGGGTTAGGTACAAAAAATGCTAAATTTGGGTCAAATTTATAACCGCTTTAACTTACATGTACTTACATTATGACCATGAATTGATGTTAAACTTGAAAAAAAAATCCAACAAAAATTGAACAAGAGGCCCAAGTGGGCCCATTCAAAAAGATTATTAAGTGCAACAGGAATGAATTTTTCGTTCTCTTATCCGCACATAGTATTTCAATTAAAACATATGGAAAAGCATGTAATTTCAATGGGTTGTTCAGTAGTCAGCCTCCTGTCCCCCTTCCCTCCCTGTCCATACCCCTTTTGCCCCCCCCCCCAATAATTGTGCTCTAATGAGATCAAAGATGTCATGGCATTTAAGAAAAGTACAATACTTAAATTGTAATATGGCATGGAATTTTAATCATTGCACTTGTAAATTTAGTTCATTCAGCTTGTTCATTATTTCTCTTGTAAACCTGACTTAATTCTTTTTTTTTTTTTAAATATTTCAGATGATAATGTGATGACCTTGGCATATACAGGTGGATCCAGTGTCTTGTCCATGGTTAGAAAATTGAGGTACTAAATTGGCTGAGTGTAGTATCGAAAATGGTCTTTTAAGTCATACTATGATACCAGAAGGACATTCCTTATTATATTTTTGTTAAAATAAAATGTTCATGATACAAACTTTTCATTTTGAAGATATGTAAGACTGCTAGAAATGAATTTTTACTCTATATAAATGCATGGACATGGAATTCTACATTACTCAAAACAGTGGACTTTTCTTTTAAAACAGTACATAATTTAGTTAAATTATCCATATATACCACTTATGTATACTGAAATAACATCAGTTGTCTTCTTTGTACAATTCACCATCTTACATTAATAAGATTACAATCAAATCAAACATGTGCATCACTCCTTAATCCCTTTATGGGGCATCAAACAAACAGCTCATCAATATTGTGGCCCTCAGATTTGGCTGACCCCCCTCAGTCTATTTGGCTATTAAATAAGGCTAAACAAACAATGTAATGCCTGCAGGTGATTTATCTGATTGAGTATGAATTTGGGGATTTTTTTTGTACCTCATACATGTATTGGAAAACTTTATTTACATTTTTAATTAATTTTCTCCCTTTTAAAATGAATAAATTGTATTATTTTTATTTTTAAAAATTAAATTATAAGGAATTTAAAAAACAACTTCAAGTCTCACAATGACATAAAAATATGATTGTTCTAATTTTTTAATGCTCAGTCAATTAATTATTGTTTAATTAAATGCTAGAAATATTAGCTGGAACTTCACACTTTTTGGCTTCACATTGAATTGGCATGCAGTTTTAACCATGATATATGCTAATTTGTTCCTCTTTAAAAGATATGAAGATGGTAATCAATTAAATTGAAATTTTGAACATCATCTAGAAATATAGTCAATTTTCAGTATGCAAAATTTCATTAAATTTGGAAAATGTTTAAGGGATTTTTAGATCATAGTATACAGTTTTCTCCCTTGATTCATTGACCACCTGTATAGTCCCTATGAGAATTCTGTATGCAACCTTTGGTAATTTATTTTTGCATGTTATAATGTGAAATTAAACATGTTGAGTATGCAAGTTTTCTAAATAAAGGTTGAAAAAAATTATAAAAATATTTTTATTGATGTGTGATTCCTACATGATGACATTAGTATGTGACAAAGTTGGCGGAAGAATACACAAGTTCATGACCCCGAGCTGAGGCCACATGGGTTGTTTTGATTATTGGCTAAATAAGGGTGTCAAAAATATTAAATTTTTACGGCACTCAAGTATTTTATAGGAAAACGGTTATTTATTGGATGTGTGAAGTCTCATTGTAAAATAACTGGTGGAATTATTTTTGTGGACCTTAGAGCTACAATGAACTATGAAGGAAAAAAAACTGTATACTATGATCTTACAGGGCGATACACGGGAAAGTCGGGAATAACCATTCATAGCCGTAAAAGAGATATTAATGAATTTTCTGCACTGAAATTTGAACATGTAATCAACAGGTATGAATGGAATCCGCTGCTTGCATTATTTTTTCTTGTCAGGCGAACTTTGAAGCAAAATTTTAGAGTTTCCTCTGACGTTTTCCATTATGTTGAAAAACGAGCGCTGGGTTAGGTACAAAAAATGCTAAATTTGGGTCAAATTTATAACCGCTTTAACTTACATGTACTTACATTATGACCATGAATTGATGTTAAACTTGAAAAAAAAATCCAACAAAAATTGAACAAGAGGCCCAAGTGGGCCCATTCAAAAAGATTATTAAGTGCAACAGGAATGAATTTTTCGTTCTCTTATCCGCACATAGTATTTCAATTAAAACATATGGAAAAGCATGTAATTTCAATGGGTTGTTCAGTAGTCAGCCTCCTGTCCCCCTTCCCTCCCTGTCCATACCCCTTTTGCCCCCCCCCCCCAATAATTGTGCTCTAATGAGATCAAAGATGTCATGGCATTTAAGAAAAGTACAATACTTAAATTGTAATATGGCATGGAATTTTAATCATTGCACTTGTAAATTTAGTTCATTCAGCTTGTTCATTATTTCTCTTGTAAACCTGACTTAATTCTTTTTTTTTTTTAAATATTTCAGATGATAATGTGATGACCTTGGCATATACAGGTGGATCCAGTGTCTTGTCCATGGTTAGAAAATTGAGGTACTAAATTGGCTGAGTGTAGTATCGAAAATGGTCTTTTAAGTCATACTATGATACCAGAAGGACATTCCTTATTATATTTTTGTTAAAATAAAATGTTCATGATACAAACTTTTCATTTTGAAGATATGTAAGACTGCTAGAAATGAATTTTTACTCTATATAAATGCATGGACATGGAATTCTACATTACTCAAAACAGTGGACTTTTCTTTTAAAACAGTACATAATTTAGTTAAATTATCCATATATACCACTTATGTATACTGAAATAACATCAGTTGTCTTCTTTGTACAATTCACCATCTTACATTAATAAGATTACAATCAAATCAAACATGTGCATCACTCCTTAATCCCTTTATGGGGCATCAAACAAACAGCTCATCAATATTGTGGCCCTCAGATTTGGCTGACCCCCCTCAGTCTATTTGGCTATTAAATAAGGCTAAACAAACAATGTAATGCCTGCAGGTGATTTATCTGATTGAGTATGAATTTGGGGATTTTTTTTGTACCTCATACATGTATTGGAAAACTTTATTTACATTTTTAATTAATTTTCTCCCTTTTAAAATGAATAAATTGTATTATTTTTATTTTTAAAAATTAAATTATAAGGAATTTAAAAAACAACTTCAAGTCTCACAATGACATAAAAATATGATTGTTCTAATTTTTTAATGCTCAGTCAATTAATTATTGTTTAATTAAATGCTAGAAATATTAGCTGGAACTTCACACTTTTTGGCTTCACATTGAATTGGCATGCAGTTTTAACCATGATATATGCTAATTTGTTCCTCTTTAAAAGATATGAAGATGGTAATCAATTAAATTGAAATTTTGAACATCATCTAGAAATATAGTCAATTTTCAGTATGCAAAATTTCATTAAATTTGGAAAATGTTTAAGGGATTTTTAGATCATAGTATACAGTTTTCTCCCTTGATTCATTGACCACCTGTATAGTCCCTATGAGAATTCTGTATGCAACCTTTGGTAATTTATTTTTGCATGTTATAATGTGAAATTAAACATGTTGAGTATGCAAGTTTTCTAAATAAAGGTTGAAAAAAATTATAAAAATATTTTTATTGATGTGTGATTCCTACATGATGACATTAGTATGTGACAAAGTTGGCGGAAGAATACACAAGTTCATGACCCCGAGCTGAGGCCACATGGGTTGTTTTGATTATTGGCTAAATAAGGGTGTCAAAAATATTAAATTTTTACGGCACTCAAGTATTTTATAGGAAAACGGTTATTTATTGGATGTGTGAAGTCTCATTGTAAAATAACTGGTGGAATTATTTTTGTGGACCTTAGAGCTACAATGAACTATGAAGGAAAAAAAACTGTATACTATGATCTTACAGGGCGATACACGGGAAAGTCGGGAATAACCATTCATAGCCGTAAAAGAGATATTAATGAATTTTCTGCACTGAAATTTGAACATGTAATCAACAGGTATGAATGGAATCCGCTGCTTGCATTATTTTTTCTTGTCAGGCGAACTTTGAAGCAAAATTTTAGAGTTTCCTCTGACGTTTTCCATTATGTTGAAAAACGAGCGCTGGGTTAGGTACAAAAAATGCTAAATTTGGGTCAAATTTATAACCGCTTTAACTTACATGTACTTACATTATGACCATGAATTGATGTTAAACTTGAAAAAAAAATCCAACAAAAATTGAACAAGAGGCCCAAGTGGGCCCATTCAAAAAGATTATTAAGTGCAACAGGAATGAATTTTTCGTTCTCTTATCCGCACATAGTATTTCAATTAAAACATATGGAAAAGCATGTAATTTCAATGGGTTGTTCAGTAGTCAGCCTCCTGTCCCCCTTCCCTCCCTGTCCATACCCCTTTTGCCCCCCCCCCCCCCCAATAATTGTGCTCTAATGAGATCAAAGATGTCATGGCATTTAAGAAAAGTACAATACTTAAATTGTAATATGGCATGGAATTTTAATCATTGCACTTGTAAATTTAGTTCATTCAGCTTGTTCATTATTTCTCTTGTAAACCTGACTTAATTCTTTTTTTTTTTTAAATATTTCAGATGATAATGTGATGACCTTGGCATATACAGGTGGATCCAGTGTCTTGTCCATGGTTAGAAAATTGAGGTACTAAATTGGCTGAGTGTAGTATCGAAAATGGTCTTTTAAGTCATACTATGATACCAGAAGGACATTCCTTATTATATTTTTGTTAAAATAAAATGTTCATGATACAAACTTTTCATTTTGAAGATATGTAAGACTGCTAGAAATGAATTTTTACTCTATATAAATGCATGGACATGGAATTCTACATTACTCAAAACAGTGGACTTTTCTTTTAAAACAGTACATAATTTAGTTAAATTATCCATATATACCACTTATGTATACTGAAATAACATCAGTTGTCTTCTTTGTACAATTCACCATCTTACATTAATAAGATTACAATCAAATCAAACATGTGCATCACTCCTTAATCCCTTTATGGGGCATCAAACAAACAGCTCATCAATATTGTGGCCCTCAGATTTGGCTGACCCCCCTCAGTCTATTTGGCTATTAAATAAGGCTAAACAAACAATGTAATGCCTGCAGGTGATTTATCTGATTGAGTATGAATTTGGGGATTTTTTTTGTACCTCATACATGTATTGGAAAACTTTATTTACATTTTTAATTAATTTTCTCCCTTTTAAAATGAATAAATTGTATTATTTTTATTTTTAAAAATTAAATTATAAGGAATTTAAAAAACAACTTCAAGTCTCACAATGACATAAAAATATGATTGTTCTAATTTTTTAATGCTCAGTCAATTAATTATTGTTTAATTAAATGCTAGAAATATTAGCTGGAACTTCACACTTTTTGGCTTCACATTGAATTGGCATGCAGTTTTAACCATGATATATGCTAATTTGTTCCTCTTTAAAAGATATGAAGATGGTAATCAATTAAATTGAAATTTTGAACATCATCTAGAAATATAGTCAATTTTCAGTATGCAAAATTTCATTAAATTTGGAAAATGTTTAAGGGATTTTTAGATCATAGTATACAGTTTTCTCCCTTGATTCATTGACCACCTGTATAGTCCCTATGAGAATTCTGTATGCAACCTTTGGTAATTTATTTTTGCATGTTATAATGTGAAATTAAACATGTTGAGTATGCAAGTTTTCTAAATAAAGGTTGAAAAAAATTATAAAAATATTTTTATTGATGTGTGATTCCTACATGATGACATTAGTATGTGACAAAGTTGGCGGAAGAATACACAAGTTCATGACCCCGAGCTGAGGCCACATGGGTTGTTTTGATTATTGGCTAAATAAGGGTGTCAAAAATATTAAATTTTTACGGCACTCAAGTATTTTATAGGAAAACGGTTATTTATTGGATGTGTGAAGTCTCATTGTAAAATAACTGGTGGAATTATTTTTGTGGACCTTAGAGCTACAATGAACTATGAAGGAAAAAAAACTGTATACTATGATCTTACAGGGCGATACACGGGAAAGTCGGGAATAACCATTCATAGCCGTAAAAGAGATATTAATGAATTTTCTGCACTGAAATTTGAACATGTAATCAACAGGTATGAATGGAATCCGCTGCTTGCATTATTTTTTCTTGTCAGGCGAACTTTGAAGCAAAATTTTAGAGTTTCCTCTGACGTTTTCCATTATGTTGAAAAACGAGCGCTGGGTTAGGTACAAAAAATGCTAAATTTGGGTCAAATTTATAACCGCTTTAACTTACATGTACTTACATTATGACCATGAATTGATGTTAAACTTGAAAAAAAAATCCAACAAAAATTGAACAAGAGGCCCAAGTGGGCCCATTCAAAAAGATTATTAAGTGCAACAGGAATGAATTTTTCGTTCTCTTATCCGCACATAGTATTTCAATTAAAACATATGGAAAAGCATGTAATTTCAATGGGTTGTTCAGTAGTCAGCCTCCTGTCCCCCTTCCCTCCCTGTCCATACCCCTTTTGCCCCCCCCCCCCCCCCCCCCAATAATTGTGCTCTAATGAGATCAAAGATGTCATGGCATTTAAGAAAAGTACAATACTTAAATTGTAATATGGCATGGAATTTTAATCATTGCACTTGTAAATTTAGTTCATTCAGCTTGTTCATTATTTCTCTTGTAAACCTGACTTAATTCTTTTTTTTTTTTAAATATTTCAGATGATAATGTGATGACCTTGGCATATACAGGTGGATCCAGTGTCTTGTCCATGGTTAGAAAATTGAGGTACTAAATTGGCTGAGTGTAGTATCGAAAATGGTCTTTTAAGTCATACTATGATACCAGAAGGACATTCCTTATTATATTTTTGTTAAAATAAAATGTTCATGATACAAACTTTTCATTTTGAAGATATGTAAGACTGCTAGAAATGAATTTTTACTCTATATAAATGCATGGACATGGAATTCTACATTACTCAAAACAGTGGACTTTTCTTTTAAAACAGTACATAATTTAGTTAAATTATCCATATATACCACTTATGTATACTGAAATAACATCAGTTGTCTTCTTTGTACAATTCACCATCTTACATTAATAAGATTACAATCAAATCAAACATGTGCATCACTCCTTAATCCCTTTATGGGGCATCAAACAAACAGCTCATCAATATTGTGGCCCTCAGATTTGGCTGACCCCCCTCAGTCTATTTGGCTATTAAATAAGGCTAAACAAACAATGTAATGCCTGCAGGTGATTTATCTGATTGAGTATGAATTTGGGGATTTTTTTTGTACCTCATACATGTATTGGAAAACTTTATTTACATTTTTAATTAATTTTCTCCCTTTTAAAATGAATAAATTGTATTATTTTTATTTTTAAAAATTAAATTATAAGGAATTTAAAAAACAACTTCAAGTCTCACAATGACATAAAAATATGATTGTTCTAATTTTTTAATGCTCAGTCAATTAATTATTGTTTAATTAAATGCTAGAAATATTAGCTGGAACTTCACACTTTTTGGCTTCACATTGAATTGGCATGCAGTTTTAACCATGATATATGCTAATTTGTTCCTCTTTAAAAGATATGAAGATGGTAATCAATTAAATTGAAATTTTGAACATCATCTAGAAATATAGTCAATTTTCAGTATGCAAAATTTCATTAAATTTGGAAAATGTTTAAGGGATTTTTAGATCATAGTATACAGTTTTCTCCCTTGATTCATTGACCACCTGTATAGTCCCTATGAGAATTCTGTATGCAACCTTTGGTAATTTATTTTTGCATGTTATAATGTGAAATTAAACATGTTGAGTATGCAAGTTTTCTAAATAAAGGTTGAAAAAAATTATAAAAATATTTTTATTGATGTGTGATTCCTACATGATGACATTAGTATGTGACAAAGTTGGCGGAAGAATACACAAGTTCATGACCCCGAGCTGAGGCCACATGGGTTGTTTTGATTATTGGCTAAATAAGGGTGTCAAAAATATTAAATTTTTACGGCACTCAAGTATTTTATAGGAAAACGGTTATTTATTGGATGTGTGAAGTCTCATTGTAAAATAACTGGTGGAATTATTTTTGTGGACCTTAGAGCTACAATGAACTATGAAGGAAAAAAAACTGTATACTATGATCTTACAGGGCGATACACGGGAAAGTCGGGAATAACCATTCATAGCCGTAAAAGAGATATTAATGAATTTTCTGCACTGAAATTTGAACATGTAATCAACAGGTATGAATGGAATCCGCTGCTTGCATTATTTTTTCTTGTCAGGCGAACTTTGAAGCAAAATTTTAGAGTTTCCTCTGACGTTTTCCATTATGTTGAAAAACGAGCGCTGGGTTAGGTACAAAAAATGCTAAATTTGGGTCAAATTTATAACCGCTTTAACTTACATGTACTTACATTATGACCATGAATTGATGTTAAACTTGAAAAAAAAATCCAACAAAAATTGAACAAGAGGCCCAAGTGGGCCCATTCAAAAAGATTATTAAGTGCAACAGGAATGAATTTTTCGTTCTCTTATCCGCACATAGTATTTCAATTAAAACATATGGAAAAGCATGTAATTTCAATGGGTTGTTCAGTAGTCAGCCTCCTGTCCCCCTTCCCTCCCTGTCCATACCCCTTTTGCCCCCCCCCCCCCAATAATTGTGCTCTAATGAGATCAAAGATGTCATGGCATTTAAGAAAAGTACAATACTTAAATTGTAATATGGCATGGAATTTTAATCATTGCACTTGTAAATTTAGTTCATTCAGCTTGTTCATTATTTCTCTTGTAAACCTGACTTAATTCTTTTTTTTTTTTAAATATTTCAGATGATAATGTGATGACCTTGGCATATACAGGTGGATCCAGTGTCTTGTCCATGGTTAGAAAATTGAGGTACTAAATTGGCTGAGTGTAGTATCGAAAATGGTCTTTTAAGTCATACTATGATACCA
Organism: Pinctada fucata; assembly: GCA_028142955.1. Lineage (NCBI taxonomy): Eukaryota > Metazoa > Mollusca > Bivalvia > Pterioida > Pteriidae > Pinctada > Pinctada fucata. The sequence continues at coordinate 15,979,767 of AP027105.1, forward strand.
GAAGGACATTCCTTATTATATTTTTGTTAAAATAAAATGTTCATGATACAAACTTTTCATTTTGAAGATATGTAAGACTGCTAGAAATGAATTTTTACTCTATATAAATGCATGGACATGGAATTCTACATTACTCAAAACAGTGGACTTTTCTTTTAAAACAGTACATAATTTAGTTAAATTATCCATATATACCACTTATGTATACTGAAATAACATCAGTTGTCTTCTTTGTACAATTCACCATCTTACATTAATAAGATTACAATCAAATCAAACATGTGCATCACTCCTTAATCCCTTTATGGGGCATCAAACAAACAGCTCATCAATATTGTGGCCCTCAGATTTGGCTGACCCCCCTCAGTCTATTTGGCTATTAAATAAGGCTAAACAAACAATGTAATGCCTGCAGGTGATTTATCTGATTGAGTATGAATTTGGGGATTTTTTTTGTACCTCATACATGTATTGGAAAACTTTATTTACATTTTTAATTAATTTTCTCCCTTTTAAAATGAATAAATTGTATTATTTTTATTTTTAAAAATTAAATTATAAGGAATTTAAAAAACAACTTCAAGTCTCACAATGACATAAAAATATGATTGTTCTAATTTTTTAATGCTCAGTCAATTAATTATTGTTTAATTAAATGCTAGAAATATTAGCTGGAACTTCACACTTTTTGGCTTCACATTGAATTGGCATGCAGTTTTAACCATGATATATGCTAATTTGTTCCTCTTTAAAAGATATGAAGATGGTAATCAATTAAATTGAAATTTTGAACATCATCTAGAAATATAGTCAATTTTCAGTATGCAAAATTTCATTAAATTTGGAAAATGTTTAAGGGATTTTTAGATCATAGTATACAGTTTTCTCCCTTGATTCATTGACCACCTGTATAGTCCCTATGAGAATTCTGTATGCAACCTTTGGTAATTTATTTTTGCATGTTATAATGTGAAATTAAACATGTTGAGTATGCAAGTTTTCTAAATAAAGGTTGAAAAAAATTATAAAAATATTTTTATTGATGTGTGATTCCTACATGATGACATTAGTATGTGACAAAGTTGGCGGAAGAATACACAAGTTCATGACCCCGAGCTGAGGCCACATGGGTTGTTTTGATTATTGGCTAAATAAGGGTGTCAAAAATATTAAATTTTTACGGCACTCAAGTATTTTATAGGAAAACGGTTATTTATTGGATGTGTGAAGTCTCATTGTAAAATAACTGGTGGAATTATTTTTGTGGACCTTAGAGCTACAATGAACTATGAAGGAAAAAAAACTGTATACTATGATCTTACAGGGCGATACACGGGAAAGTCGGGAATAACCATTCATAGCCGTAAAAGAGATATTAATGAATTTTCTGCACTGAAATTTGAACATGTAATCAACAGGTATGAATGGAATCCGCTGCTTGCATTATTTTTTCTTGTCAGGCGAACTTTGAAGCAAAATTTTAGAGTTTCCTCTGACGTTTTCCATTATGTTGAAAAACGAGCGCTGGGTTAGGTACAAAAAATGCTAAATTTGGGTCAAATTTATAACCGCTTTAACTTACATGTACTTACATTATGACCATGAATTGATGTTAAACTTGAAAAAAAAATCCAACAAAAATTGAACAAGAGGCCCAAGTGGGCCCATTCAAAAAGATTATTAAGTGCAACAGGAATGAATTTTTCGTTCTCTTATCCGCACATAGTATTTCAATTAAAACATATGGAAAAGCATGTAATTTCAATGGGTTGTTCAGTAGTCAGCCTCCTGTCCCCCTTCCCTCCCTGTCCATACCCCTTTTGCCCCCCCCCCCCCCAATAATTGTGCTCTAATGAGATCAAAGATGTCATGGCATTTAAGAAAAGTACAATACTTAAATTGTAATATGGCATGGAATTTTAATCATTGCACTTGTAAATTTAGTTCATTCAGCTTGTTCATTATTTCTCTTGTAAACCTGACTTAATTCTTTTTTTTTTTTAAATATTTCAGATGATAATGTGATGACCTTGGCATATACAGGTGGATCCAGTGTCTTGTCCATGGTTAGAAAATTGAGGTACTAAATTGGCTGAGTGTAGTATCGAAAATGGTCTTTTAAGTCATACTATGATACCAGAAGGACATTCCTTATTATATTTTTGTTAAAATAAAATGTTCATGATACAAACTTTTCATTTTGAAGATATGTAAGACTGCTAGAAATGAATTTTTACTCTATATAAATGCATGGACATGGAATTCTACATTACTCAAAACAGTGGACTTTTCTTTTAAAACAGTACATAATTTAGTTAAATTATCCATATATACCACTTATGTATACTGAAATAACATCAGTTGTCTTCTTTGTACAATTCACCATCTTACATTAATAAGATTACAATCAAATCAAACATGTGCATCACTCCTTAATCCCTTTATGGGGCATCAAACAAACAGCTCATCAATATTGTGGCCCTCAGATTTGGCTGACCCCCCTCAGTCTATTTGGCTATTAAATAAGGCTAAACAAACAATGTAATGCCTGCAGGTGATTTATCTGATTGAGTATGAATTTGGGGATTTTTTTTGTACCTCATACATGTATTGGAAAACTTTATTTACATTTTTAATTAATTTTCTCCCTTTTAAAATGAATAAATTGTATTATTTTTATTTTTAAAAATTAAATTATAAGGAATTTAAAAAACAACTTCAAGTCTCACAATGACATAAAAATATGATTGTTCTAATTTTTTAATGCTCAGTCAATTAATTATTGTTTAATTAAATGCTAGAAATATTAGCTGGAACTTCACACTTTTTGGCTTCACATTGAATTGGCATGCAGTTTTAACCATGATATATGCTAATTTGTTCCTCTTTAAAAGATATGAAGATGGTAATCAATTAAATTGAAATTTTGAACATCATCTAGAAATATAGTCAATTTTCAGTATGCAAAATTTCATTAAATTTGGAAAATGTTTAAGGGATTTTTAGATCATAGTATACAGTTTTCTCCCTTGATTCATTGACCACCTGTATAGTCCCTATGAGAATTCTGTATGCAACCTTTGGTAATTTATTTTTGCATGTTATAATGTGAAATTAAACATGTTGAGTATGCAAGTTTTCTAAATAAAGGTTGAAAAAAATTATAAAAATATTTTTATTGATGTGTGATTCCTACATGATGACATTAGTATGTGACAAAGTTGGCGGAAGAATACACAAGTTCATGACCCCGAGCTGAGGCCACATGGGTTGTTTTGATTATTGGCTAAATAAGGGTGTCAAAAATATTAAATTTTTACGGCACTCAAGTATTTTATAGGAAAACGGTTATTTATTGGATGTGTGAAGTCTCATTGTAAAATAACTGGTGGAATTATTTTTGTGGACCTTAGAGCTACAATGAACTATGAAGGAAAAAAAACTGTATACTATGATCTTACAGGGCGATACACGGGAAAGTCGGGAATAACCATTCATAGCCGTAAAAGAGATATTAATGAATTTTCTGCACTGAAATTTGAACATGTAATCAACAGGTATGAATGGAATCCGCTGCTTGCATTATTTTTTCTTGTCAGGCGAACTTTGAAGCAAAATTTTAGAGTTTCCTCTGACGTTTTCCATTATGTTGAAAAACGAGCGCTGGGTTAGGTACAAAAAATGCTAAATTTGGGTCAAATTTATAACCGCTTTAACTTACATGTACTTACATTATGACCATGAATTGATGTTAAACTTGAAAAAAAAATCCAACAAAAATTGAACAAGAGGCCCAAGTGGGCCCATTCAAAAAGATTATTAAGTGCAACAGGAATGAATTTTTCGTTCTCTTATCCGCACATAGTATTTCAATTAAAACATATGGAAAAGCATGTAATTTCAATGGGTTGTTCAGTAGTCAGCCTCCTGTCCCCCTTCCCTCCCTGTCCATACCCCTTTTGCCCCCCCCCCCCCCCCCCAATAATTGTGCTCTAATGAGATCAAAGATGTCATGGCATTTAAGAAAAGTACAATACTTAAATTGTAATATGGCATGGAATTTTAATCATTGCACTTGTAAATTTAGTTCATTCAGCTTGTTCATTATTTCTCTTGTAAACCTGACTTAATTCTTTTTTTTTTTTTAAATATTTCAGATGATAATGTGATGACCTTGGCATATACAGGTGGATCCAGTGTCTTGTCCATGGTTAGAAAATTGAGGTACTAAATTGGCTGAGTGTAGTATCGAAAATGGTCTTTTAAGTCATACTATGATACCAGAAGGACATTCCTTATTATATTTTTGTTAAAATAAAATGTTCATGATACAAACTTTTCATTTTGAAGATATGTAAGACTGCTAGAAATGAATTTTTACTCTATATAAATGCATGGACATGGAATTCTACATTACTCAAAACAGTGGACTTTTCTTTTAAAACAGTACATAATTTAGTTAAATTATCCATATATACCACTTATGTATACTGAAATAACATCAGTTGTCTTCTTTGTACAATTCACCATCTTACATTAATAAGATTACAATCAAATCAAACATGTGCATCACTCCTTAATCCCTTTATGGGGCATCAAACAAACAGCTCATCAATATTGTGGCCCTCAGATTTGGCTGACCCCCCTCAGTCTATTTGGCTATTAAATAAGGCTAAACAAACAATGTAATGCCTGCAGGTGATTTATCTGATTGAGTATGAATTTGGGGATTTTTTTTGTACCTCATACATGTATTGGAAAACTTTATTTACATTTTTAATTAATTTTCTCCCTTTTAAAATGAATAAATTGTATTATTTTTATTTTTAAAAATTAAATTATAAGGAATTTAAAAAACAACTTCAAGTCTCACAATGACATAAAAATATGATTGTTCTAATTTTTTAATGCTCAGTCAATTAATTATTGTTTAATTAAATGCTAGAAATATTAGCTGGAACTTCACACTTTTTGGCTTCACATTGAATTGGCATGCAGTTTTAACCATGATATATGCTAATTTGTTCCTCTTTAAAAGATATGAAGATGGTAATCAATTAAATTGAAATTTTGAACATCATCTAGAAATATAGTCAATTTTCAGTATGCAAAATTTCATTAAATTTGGAAAATGTTTAAGGGATTTTTAGATCATAGTATACAGTTTTCTCCCTTGATTCATTGACCACCTGTATAGTCCCTATGAGAATTCTGTATGCAACCTTTGGTAATTTATTTTTGCATGTTATAATGTGAAATTAAACATGTTGAGTATGCAAGTTTTCTAAATAAAGGTTGAAAAAAATTATAAAAATATTTTTATTGATGTGTGATTCCTACATGATGACATTAGTATGTGACAAAGTTGGCGGAAGAATACACAAGTTCATGACCCCGAGCTGAGGCCACATGGGTTGTTTTGATTATTGGCTAAATAAGGGTGTCAAAAATATTAAATTTTTACGGCACTCAAGTATTTTATAGGAAAACGGTTATTTATTGGATGTGTGAAGTCTCATTGTAAAATAACTGGTGGAATTATTTTTGTGGACCTTAGAGCTACAATGAACTATGAAGGAAAAAAAACTGTATACTATGATCTTACAGGGCGATACACGGGAAAGTCGGGAATAACCATTCATAGCCGTAAAAGAGATATTAATGAATTTTCTGCACTGAAATTTGAACATGTAATCAACAGGTATGAATGGAATCCGCTGCTTGCATTATTTTTTCTTGTCAGGCGAACTTTGAAGCAAAATTTTAGAGTTTCCTCTGACGTTTTCCATTATGTTGAAAAACGAGCGCTGGGTTAGGTACAAAAAATGCTAAATTTGGGTCAAATTTATAACCGCTTTAACTTACATGTACTTACATTATGACCATGAATTGATGTTAAACTTGAAAAAAAAATCCAACAAAAATTGAACAAGAGGCCCAAGTGGGCCCATTCAAAAAGATTATTAAGTGCAACAGGAATGAATTTTTCGTTCTCTTATCCGCACATAGTATTTCAATTAAAACATATGGAAAAGCATGTAATTTCAATGGGTTGTTCAGTAGTCAGCCTCCTGTCCCCCTTCCCTCCCTGTCCATACCCCTTTTGCCCCCCCCCCCCCCCCCCCAATAATTGTGCTCTAATGAGATCAAAGATGTCATGGCATTTAAGAAAAGTACAATACTTAAATTGTAATATGGCATGGAATTTTAATCATTGCACTTGTAAATTTAGTTCATTCAGCTTGTTCATTATTTCTCTTGTAAACCTGACTTAATTTTTTTTTTTTTTAAATATTTCAGATGATAATGTGATGACCTTGGCATATACAGGTGGATCCAGTGTCTTGTCCATGGTTAGAAAATTGAGGTACTAAATTGGCTGAGTGTAGTATCGAAAATGGTCTTTTAAGTCATACTATGATACCAGAAGGACATTCCTTATTATATTTTTGTTAAAATAAAATGTTCATGATACAAACTTTTCATTTTGAAGATATGTAAGACTGCTAGAAATGAATTTTTACTCTATATAAATGCATGGACATGGAATTCTACATTACTCAAAACAGTGGACTTTTCTTTTAAAACAGTACATAATTTAGTTAAATTATCCATATATACCACTTATGTATACTGAAATAACATCAGTTGTCTTCTTTGTACAATTCACCATCTTACATTAATAAGATTACAATCAAATCAAACATGTGCATCACTCCTTAATCCCTTTATGGGGCATCAAACAAACAGCTCATCAATATTGTGGCCCTCAGATTTGGCTGACCCCCCTCAGTCTATTTGGCTATTAAATAAGGCTAAACAAACAATGTAATGCCTGCAGGTGATTTATCTGATTGAGTATGAATTTGGGGATTTTTTTTGTACCTCATACATGTATTGGAAAACTTTATTTACATTTTTAATTAATTTTCTCCCTTTTAAAATGAATAAATTGTATTATTTTTATTTTTAAAAATTAAATTATAAGGAATTTAAAAAACAACTTCAAGTCTCACAATGACATAAAAATATGATTGTTCTAATTTTTTAATGCTCAGTCAATTAATTATTGTTTAATTAAATGCTAGAAATATTAGCTGGAACTTCACACTTTTTGGCTTCACATTGAATTGGCATGCAGTTTTAACCATGATATATGCTAATTTGTTCCTCTTTAAAAGATATGAAGATGGTAATCAATTAAATTGAAATTTTGAACATCATCTAGAAATATAGTCAATTTTCAGTATGCAAAATTTCATTAAATTTGGAAAATGTTTAAGGGATTTTTAGATCATAGTATACAGTTTTCTCCCTTGATTCATTGACCACCTGTATAGTCCCTATGAGAATTCTGTATGCAACCTTTGGTAATTTATTTTTGCATGTTATAATGTGAAATTAAACATGTTGAGTATGCAAGTTTTCTAAATAAAGGTTGAAAAAAATTATAAAAATATTTTTATTGATGTGTGATTCCTACATGATGACATTAGTATGTGACAAAGTTGGCGGAAGAATACACAAGTTCATGACCCCGAGCTGAGGCCACATGGGTTGTTTTGATTATTGGCTAAATAAGGGTGTCAAAAATATTAAATTTTTACGGCACTCAAGTATTTTATAGGAAAACGGTTATTTATTGGATGTGTGAAGTCTCATTGTAAAATAACTGGTGGAATTATTTTTGTGGACCTTAGAGCTACAATGAACTATGAAGGAAAAAAAACTGTATACTATGATCTTACAGGGCGATACACGGGAAAGTCGGGAATAACCATTCATAGCCGTAAAAGAGATATTAATGAATTTTCTGCACTGAAATTTGAACATGTAATCAACAGGTATGAATGGAATCCGCTGCTTGCATTATTTTTTCTTGTCAGGCGAACTTTGAAGCAAAATTTTAGAGTTTCCTCTGACGTTTTCCATTATGTTGAAAAACGAGCGCTGGGTTAGGTACAAAAAATGCTAAATTTGGGTCAAATTTATAACCGCTTTAACTTACATGTACTTACATTATGACCATGAATTGATGTTAAACTTGAAAAAAAAATCCAACAAAAATTGAACAAGAGGCCCAAGTGGGCCCATTCAAAAAGATTATTAAGTGCAACAGGAATGAATTTTTCGTTCTCTTATCCGCACATAGTATTTCAATTAAAACATATGGAAAAGCATGTAATTTCAATGGGTTGTTCAGTAGTCAGCCTCCTGTCCCCCTTCCCTCCCTGTCCATACCCCTTTTGCCCCCCCCCCCCCAATAATTGTGCTCTAATGAGATCAAAGATGTCATGGCATTTAAGAAAAGTACAATACTTAAATTGTAATATGGCATGGAATTTTAATCATTGCACTTGTAAATTTAGTTCATTCAGCTTGTTCATTATTTCTCTTGTAAACCTGACTTAATTCTTTTTTTTTTTTAAATATTTCAGATGATAATGTGATGACCTTGGCATATACAGGTGGATCCAGTGTCTTGTCCATGGTTAGAAAATTGAGGTACTAAATTGGCTGAGTGTAGTATCGAAAATGGTCTTTTAAGTCATACTATGATACCAGAAGGACATTCCTTATTATATTTTTGTTAAAATAAAATGTTCATGATACAAACTTTTCATTTTGAAGATATGTAAGACTGCTAGAAATGAATTTTTACTCTATATAAATGCATGGACATGGAATTCTACATTACTCAAAACAGTGGACTTTTCTTTTAAAACAGTACATAATTTAGTTAAATTATCCATATATACCACTTATGTATACTGAAATAACATCAGTTGTCTTCTTTGTACAATTCACCATCTTACATTAATAAGATTACAATCAAATCAAACATGTGCATCACTCCTTAATCCCTTTATGGGGCATCAAACAAACAGCTCATCAATATTGTGGCCCTCAGATTTGGCTGACCCCCCTCAGTCTATTTGGCTATTAAATAAGGCTAAACAAACAATGTAATGCCTGCAGGTGATTTATCTGATTGAGTATGAATTTGGGGATTTTTTTTGTACCTCATACATGTATTGGAAAACTTTATTTACATTTTTAATTAATTTTCTCCCTTTTAAAATGAATAAATTGTATTATTTTTATTTTTAAAAATTAAATTATAAGGAATTTAAAAAACAACTTCAAGTCTCACAATGACATAAAAATATGATTGTTCTAATTTTTTAATGCTCAGTCAATTAATTATTGTTTAATTAAATGCTAGAAATATTAGCTGGAACTTCACACTTTTTGGCTTCACATTGAATTGGCATGCAGTTTTAACCATGATATATGCTAATTTGTTCCTCTTTAAAAGATATGAAGATGGTAATCAATTAAATTGAAATTTTGAACATCATCTAGAAATATAGTCAATTTTCAGTATGCAAAATTTCATTAAATTTGGAAAATGTTTAAGGGATTTTTAGATCATAGTATACAGTTTTCTCCCTTGATTCATTGACCACCTGTATAGTCCCTATGAGAATTCTGTATGCAACCTTTGGTAATTTATTTTTGCATGTTATAATGTGAAATTAAACATGTTGAGTATGCAAGTTTTCTAAATAAAGGTTGAAAAAAATTATAAAAATATTTTTATTGATGTGTGATTCCTACATGATGACATTAGTATGTGACAAAGTTGGCGGAAGAATACACAAGTTCATGACCCCGAGCTGAGGCCACATGGGTTGTTTTGATTATTGGCTAAATAAGGGTGTCAAAAATATTAAATTTTTACGGCACTCAAGTATTTTATAGGAAAACGGTTATTTATTGGATGTGTGAAGTCTCATTGTAAAATAACTGGTGGAATTATTTTTGTGGACCTTAGAGCTACAATGAACTATGAAGGAAAAAAAACTGTATACTATGATCTTACAGGGCGATACACGGGAAAGTCGGGAATAACCATTCATAGCCGTAAAAGAGATATTAATGAATTTTCTGCACTGAAATTTGAACATGTAATCAACAGGTATGAATGGAATCCGCTGCTTGCATTATTTTTTCTTGTCAGGCGAACTTTGAAGCAAAATTTTAGAGTTTCCTCTGACGTTTTCCATTATGTTGAAAAACGAGCGCTGGGTTAGGTACAAAAAATGCTAAATTTGGGTCAAATTTATAACCGCTTTAACTTACATGTACTTACATTATGACCATGAATTGATGTTAAACTTGAAAAAAAAATCCAACAAAAATTGAACAAGAGGCCCAAGTGGGCCCATTCAAAAAGATTATTAAGTGCAACAGGAATGAATTTTTCGTTCTCTTATCCGCACATAGTATTTCAATTAAAACATATGGAAAAGCATGTAATTTCAATGGGTTGTTCAGTAGTCAGCCTCCTGTCCCCCTTCCCTCCCTGTCCATACCCCTTTTGCCCCCCCCCCCCCCCCCAATAATTGTGCTCTAATGAGATCAAAGATGTCATGGCATTTAAGAAAAGTACAATACTTAAATTGTAATATGGCATGGAATTTTAATCATTGCACTTGTAAATTTAGTTCATTCAGCTTGTTCATTATTTCTCTTGTAAACCTGACTTAATTCTTTTTTTTTTTTAAATATTTCAGATGATAATGTGATGACCTTGGCATATACAGGTGGATCCAGTGTCTTGTCCATGGTTAGAAAATTGAGGTACTAAATTGGCTGAGTGTAGTATCGAAAATGGTCTTTTAAGTCATACTATGATACCAGAAGGACATTCCTTATTATATTTTTGTTAAAATAAAATGTTCATGATACAAACTTTTCATTTTGAAGATATGTAAGACTGCTAGAAATGAATTTTTACTCTATATAAATGCATGGACATGGAATTCTACATTACTCAAAACAGTGGACTTTTCTTTTAAAACAGTACATAATTTAGTTAAATTATCCATATATACCACTTATGTATACTGAAATAACATCAGTTGTCTTCTTTGTACAATTCACCATCTTACATTAATAAGATTACAATCAAATCAAACATGTGCATCACTCCTTAATCCCTTTATGGGGCATCAAACAAACAGCTCATCAATATTGTGGCCCTCAGATTTGGCTGACCCCCCTCAGTCTATTTGGCTATTAAATAAGGCTAAACAAACAATGTAATGCCTGCAGGTGATTTATCTGATTGAGTATGAATTTGGGGATTTTTTTTGTACCTCATACATGTATTGGAAAACTTTATTTACATTTTTAATTAATTTTCTCCCTTTTAAAATGAATAAATTGTATTATTTTTATTTTTAAAAATTAAATTATAAGGAATTTAAAAAACAACTTCAAGTCTCACAATGACATAAAAATATGATTGTTCTAATTTTTTAATGCTCAGTCAATTAATTATTGTTTAATTAAATGCTAGAAATATTAGCTGGAACTTCACACTTTTTGGCTTCACATTGAATTGGCATGCAGTTTTAACCATGATATATGCTAATTTGTTCCTCTTTAAAAGATATGAAGATGGTAATCAATTAAATTGAAATTTTGAACATCATCTAGAAATATAGTCAATTTTCAGTATGCAAAATTTCATTAAATTTGGAAAATGTTTAAGGGATTTTTAGATCATAGTATACAGTTTTCTCCCTTGATTCATTGACCACCTGTATAGTCCCTATGAGAATTCTGTATGCAACCTTTGGTAATTTATTTTTGCATGTTATAATGTGAAATTAAACATGTTGAGTATGCAAGTTTTCTAAATAAAGGTTGAAAAAAATTATAAAAATATTTTTATTGATGTGTGATTCCTACATGATGACATTAGTATGTGACAAAGTTGGCGGAAGAATACACAAGTTCATGACCCCGAGCTGAGGCCACATGGGTTGTTTTGATTATTGGCTAAATAAGGGTGTCAAAAATATTAAATTTTTACGGCACTCAAGTATTTTATAGGAAAACGGTTATTTATTGGATGTGTGAAGTCTCATTGTAAAATAACTGGTGGAATTATTTTTGTGGACCTTAGAGCTACAATGAACTATGAAGGAAAAAAAACTGTATACTATGATCTTACAGGGCGATACACGGGAAAGTCGGGAATAACCATTCATAGCCGTAAAAGAGATATTAATGAATTTTCTGCACTGAAATTTGAACATGTAATCAACAGGTATGAATGGAATCCGCTGCTTGCATTATTTTTTCTTGTCAGGCGAACTTTGAAGCAAAATTTTAGAGTTTCCTCTGACGTTTTCCATTATGTTGAAAAACGAGCGCTGGGTTAGGTACAAAAAATGCTAAATTTGGGTCAAATTTATAACCGCTTTAACTTACATGTACTTACATTATGACCATGAATTGATGTTAAACTTGAAAAAAAAATCCAACAAAAATTGAACAAGAGGCCCAAGTGGGCCCATTCAAAAAGATTATTAAGTGCAACAGGAATGAATTTTTCGTTCTCTTATCCGCACATAGTATTTCAATTAAAACATATGGAAAAGCATGTAATTTCAATGGGTTGTTCAGTAGTCAGCCTCCTGTCCCCCTTCCCTCCCTGTCCATACCCCTTTTGCCCCCCCCCCCCAATAATTGTGCTCTAATGAGATCAAAGATGTCATGGCATTTAAGAAAAGTACAATACTTAAATTGTAATATGGCATGGAATTTTAATCATTGCACTTGTAAATTTAGTTCATTCAGCTTGTTCATTATTTCTCTTGTAAACCTGACTTAATTCTTTTTTTTTTTTAAATATTTCAGATGATAATGTGATGACCTTGGCATATACAGGTGGATCCAGTGTCTTGTCCATGGTTAGAAAATTGAGGTACTAAATTGGCTGAGTGTAGTATCGAAAATGGTCTTTTAAGTCATACTATGATACCAGAAGGACATTCCTTATTATATTTTTGTTAAAATAAAATGTTCATGATACAAACTTTTCATTTTGAAGATATGTAAGACTGCTAGAAATGAATTTTTACTCTATATAAATGCATGGACATGGAATTCTACATTACTCAAAACAGTGGACTTTTCTTTTAAAACAGTACATAATTTAGTTAAATTATCCATATATACCACTTATGTATACTGAAATAACATCAGTTGTCTTCTTTGTACAATTCACCATCTTACATTAATAAGATTACAATCAAATCAAACATGTGCATCACTCCTTAATCCCTTTATGGGGCATCAAACAAACAGCTCATCAATATTGTGGCCCTCAGATTTGGCTGACCCCCCTCAGTCTATTTGGCTATTAAATAAGGCTAAACAAACAATGTAATGCCTGCAGGTGATTTATCTGATTGAGTATGAATTTGGGGATTTTTTTTGTACCTCATACATGTATTGGAAAACTTTATTTACATTTTTAATTAATTTTCTCCCTTTTAAAATGAATAAATTGTATTATTTTTATTTTTAAAAATTAAATTATAAGGAATTTAAAAAACAACTTCAAGTCTCACAATGACATAAAAATATGATTGTTCTAATTTTTTAATGCTCAGTCAATTAATTATTGTTTAATTAAATGCTAGAAATATTAGCTGGAACTTCACACTTTTTGGCTTCACATTGAATTGGCATGCAGTTTTAACCATGATATATGCTAATTTGTTCCTCTTTAAAAGATATGAAGATGGTAATCAATTAAATTGAAATTTTGAACATCATCTAGAAATATAGTCAATTTTCAGTATGCAAAATTTCATTAAATTTGGAAAATGTTTAAGGGATTTTTAGATCATAGTATACAGTTTTCTCCCTTGATTCATTGACCACCTGTATAGTCCCTATGAGAATTCTGTATGCAACCTTTGGTAATTTATTTTTGCATGTTATAATGTGAAATTAAACATGTTGAGTATGCAAGTTTTCTAAATAAAGGTTGAAAAAAATTATAAAAATATTTTTATTGATGTGTGATTCCTACATGATGACATTAGTATGTGACAAAGTTGGCGGAAGAATACACAAGTTCATGACCCCGAGCTGAGGCCACATGGGTTGTTTTGATTATTGGCTAAATAAGGGTGTCAAAAATATTAAATTTTTACGGCACTCAAGTATTTTATAGGAAAACGGTTATTTATTGGATGTGTGAAGTCTCATTGTAAAATAACTGGTGGAATTATTTTTGTGGACCTTAGAGCTACAATGAACTATGAAGGAAAAAAAACTGTATACTATGATCTTACAGGGCGATACACGGGAAAGTCGGGAATAACCATTCATAGCCGTAAAAGAGATATTAATGAATTTTCTGCACTGAAATTTGAACATGTAATCAACAGGTATGAATGGAATCCGCTGCTTGCATTATTTTTTCTTGTCAGGCGAACTTTGAAGCAAAATTTTAGAGTTTCCTCTGACGTTTTCCATTATGTTGAAAAACGAGCGCTGGGTTAGGTACAAAAAATGCTAAATTTGGGTCAAATTTATAACCGCTTTAACTTACATGTACTTACATTATGACCATGAATTGATGTTAAACTTGAAAAAAAAATCCAACAAAAATTGAACAAGAGGCCCAAGTGGGCCCATTCAAAAAGATTATTAAGTGCAACAGGAATGAATTTTTCGTTCTCTTATCCGCACATAGTATTTCAATTAAAACATATGGAAAAGCATGTAATTTCAATGGGTTGTTCAGTAGTCAGCCTCCTGTCCCCCTTCCCTCCCTGTCCATACCCCTTTTGCCCCCCCCCCCCAATAATTGTGCTCTAATGAGATCAAAGATGTCATGGCATTTAAGAAAAGTACAATACTTAAATTGTAATATGGCATGGAATTTTAATCATTGCACTTGTAAATTTAGTTCATTCAGCTTGTTCATTATTTCTCTTGTAAACCTGACTTAATTCTTTTTTTTTTTTAAATATTTCAGATGATAATGTGATGACCTTGGCATATACAGGTGGATCCAGTGTCTTGTCCATGGTTAGAAAATTGAGGTACTAAATTGGCTGAGTGTAGTATCGAAAATGGTCTTTTAAGTCATACTATGATACCAGAAGGACATTCCTTATTATATTTTTGTTAAAATAAAATGTTCATGATACAAACTTTTCATTTTGAAGATATGTAAGACTGCTAGAAATGAATTTTTACTCTATATAAATGCATGGACATGGAATTCTACATTACTCAAAACAGTGGACTTT